>CM057449.1:31135000-33635000 GCA_016271365.2 Neoceratodus forsteri | reverse complement strand
TAGTGGCCAAAAAATCAGTAACTGTGAAGTGGGCCAACTTCAAATGGCCATAACTCTGGAACGGAACAACATTTTTTCACCAAACAAAAACTAGCATGTTTCTTTAACAAAGGTCTTTCTACCTGTCAAGTTTCCAACCAATCAACCACACACTGGCTGTGCTATACATCATGGAAGACAGTACAGAAAAATAATGTTTTACACTGCACTACGCAAACACAAAAACACAAATGGTAATGTTAAACCAAATAGTGATGGAAATAGTGAGGTAACATAAAATAGTTACGCTAACAGTAATGCAAACACAAGCACAAACGATAACACATATGGTGATGCAAATGTAAACAATAACCCAAATGGTAAGAGAAATGCAAACGCTAATGAAAACAGAAATGGTAACGCAAACGGTAATACAAACGCTAACAGCAACAGAAATGCAAACGTTAACAAAAACAGTAACGCAAACACTAACGTCTACAGAAATGCAAACGGTAATGAATATGCAAATGGTAACACAAACAGAAATGCAAATGGTAATGGCAAAGGTGACGCAGAAGGAAACAGTAACGCAATCGGCAGCGGAAATGTTACCAAAAATGCAAATGCTAAGGCCAACAGAAATGCAAATGGTGACGAACACGCAAATGCAGTATCTCCACAGTGAATTATTTTTCCAACATCTAAACAGCATTATTCACATCCGCAGGACATCCACTCCACAACCTCCAAATTGCATGCGAAAAGACCACACCATTCCAGAGATATTCGATGTTTACCTTTCTGCATCTTTAAGAAGTCTTCCACCACAAAATGGCAGAAATTGCAGCAGAAAATGCACTAAAATGGCGGGCCTGGCAGCCGAAAACTGATTTGTGACAGTACTTTGCGACACTATGCCCGAAACAGTAGGGAATATTTGCCACCCTGCTGTAAAAGAACGGTTTGGTCTTTTGGGCTGCAATTTGGAGGTAAGAAAGCCAACATCCCACAGCTGTGCCCTATGATGGTTTGGTGACAAATTATTAAAGGACTGCAAAGTTATGGCACTCCAAAGTTGATTATTTTTCCCATAGGCTAACATTACGGCATCTGCCATGTCTTTTGGGGCCCGTATCTTGGAAATGCTTCGAGATATGGCCTTTTAGTCAGAAAAATGTTTAGCTCCCCACTAGGGGGCTAAGTGCAAAACTAGCCAGGAAAGTCATAAATTATATGAAATTTTAATTTTTTTTCCACGTTGTAAGGTATAAGCAATTTAGTATTCCAAGTGTTCATTTTCTGCTCCGAGGCCCATTATTATGCATACATTCTTTGTAGTCACTGTGTTTCTCAATGCAGTTTTGGGGAAAAAAAGGGTGCGCATTTTCGTTACTGTTACAGTCAGCGTTTCCACTTGTGTTTCCATAACCGTTTGCATTAGGGTTCCCATCTATGCAACTGTGGGCGTTACCCTTTGCGTTTTCATTTGCGATTGCATTTGCGTTACTGTTACCATTTGCATTTCCATTACTGTTTCTATTTACGTTCGTTTCGTCACCATACATTCTTACGTTTACGTCACCATTGCCTGTTTACATTTGTGTGTTTCCTTTAGGCGTCATTGTTGGTGTTACAGTTAGCATTTGCATTTCCAATTGCGGTACCGTGACTGTGTGCGTTTCCGTACACGCTTGCATTTGCATTTCCATTTGTGTTACTGTTTGCTTTGGTGTCATCATTGCTGTTACTGTAACTGTTTGCATTTCCAATTGCATTACTGTTACTGTTTGCATATTCGTCACCATTTGTGTTTCTATTGGCCTTAGTGTTTGCGTTTTCAGTTGCATTTCCATTGTCGATTGCATTACTGTTTCCTTCTGCAGCGCCGATGCCTTTGCCATTTCCATTTCTGTTTGCGTTTGTGTTACCGTTTGCATTTTTATTACCGTTTGCGTTTCTGTTGGCGTTAGCATTTACGTTACTGTTTTCGTTAGCGTTTTCGTTTCTGTTGCCATTACCGTTTGCGTTACCGTTTGCTGTACCATTTCTGTTTTCATTAACGTTTGCGCTTGCGTGTCTCTTACCATTTGCGTTATCATTTACGTTTGTGTCACCATGTGCGTTACTGTTTGCGCTTGCGTTTGCTTTAACATTAGCCTTATTATGTGACAAAAAATCACATGTTCCCACCACCACATTCCATTCACTATTTATAGTGCTCATTCTCAAAAAGAAGGGAAATTCTATGCAAAAAACTCAGTTTAATGCATCAGTTAGAGTTGTTCTACCGCGACAAAAGTGAGGAAATTCAGTGTTAGGGTTGCCACTCCTGCACCCCAAGCCTCCCATCTCCACCCAACAGGCATCGGGGTGTGCGTTGGGGTCGTCGGTCCTAACTCTCACCTTATTCTCCTTCACTGCACCACCTCAGCTTGTTTACACATGGAATGAGGTGAGAGTTAGGGCCAATGACCCCAACCCACACCCTGATGCATGTTGGTGGGGGTGGGGTGCAAGAGGTGGCAACCCTAACACCAAATTTCCTCACTTTTGTCACTGTGGTACAACCCTAAGTGATGCATTAAACTGAGTTTTTTGCCATGAATATATATATTATAGTGGCACAGTAGTGCCACTATAGTTAGGGTTGAGTACCCCATTTAAGGTTAAACTCTGAAATCTGGCAGCTTAATAACTTTGCCACTGTATGACGGAATTGCCTGAAATTTGGCATGCACAGAGTGGTACCATAGATCTCTGGATTGGCTAAGTTTTGTAACAGTCAGATATACGGTTGCAGAGCCATGTAGCTCTGTAGAATGTGGTAATTTCACATTTTTGCACATTCTTTGCTCGCGCCTACAGGTCGTACGGACTGTGCAAAGAGTCAGAAACCTTCAAGAAACATGCAGCCAGGGTCCCTGATGTGCCTTTCAAAGATTTTGTGAAAAAATATTAAACGGTTCAAAAGTTATTCAAAAAACAAGTTTCCCATTATAGTCAATGGGAAAAGTTAACAAAAAGTTAGACAGTGTCGCAAATGCAGTTTTTAGTGTTGCAAATGACCCCTGTAGTGTCACAAATCTGCCATCTTGTTTTCAGTTGGTGGTCACAGAAATGCTTGGCATTTAAATTTGGGACCTCTAGGACACAATTTTTGCTGTGTTCACCTAGTCGAGTCCTGAGGATGCTAGCCATGTCTTTTTTGGGGGGTTAAACACCCCAGAAATATGTTTTTGAAATTTTTGTAAACTGTAGTGTCGCAAAGTAGTGTTGCACATTCGACACTTTCATGATTTTTTCCAAAGTGTCACAAATCATGACACTACTTTGCGACACTATGCCCAAAAGAATAGGACATTTTTGCCACCCTGCTGCAAAAGAATGGTTTGGTCTTTTGGGATGAAATTTGGAGGGAAGAAATACAATGTGCCTTTTGGTGGTGTGGTGACAAAATATTAGAGGACTGCAAAGCTACGTCACTCCAAAGTTGACAATTTTTACCATAGGCTAACATTACGGCGTCTGCCACGCTTGTCGGGGCTCGTATCTTGAAAAACACTTCACATACCTAACTTTTCGTCAGAAAAATGCTTAGTCACCAACTAGGGGGCTAAGTACAAAACTAGCCAGGCAAGTCATAAATAATATGACATTTTAATTTTTTTCCTATGTCGTATGGTTCCTGAGATATAGGCAATTTAGTATTCCAAGTGTTCATTTTCTGCGCCAAGGCCCATTATTATGCATACATTCTTTGTATTCACTGTGCTTCTGAATGCACCTTTTGGGGAAAAATGGTGTGCGTTTCCCTTGCTGTTACAGTCAGCGTTTCTGCTTGGCGCTTCGATATTGTTTAGGCTACGCCACCGTGGTAATGCTACTTCCTTTGTGTTTGCGTTTGTGCTTGTGTTTGCATTACTGTTACCATTTGCATTTCCATTACTGTTTTGATTTGCGTTTCCTTTTGCATCACCATGTGCATTACCATTTGCAATTGCGTATGCGCTTCCATTTGTGTTTCTGTTTCTGTTTCCGTTGGTGTCATCGTTGGTATTACCATAAGCGTTAGCATTTCCAATTGCATTACCGTGACCGTGCGTGTCACAATTTGCATTTGCGTACATGCTTGCATTTGTGCTTCTGTTTCTGTTGCTGTTCCCTTTGGCGTCATTGTTGGTCTTACCATAACCGTTTCCATTTCCAGTTGCGTTACTGTTACTGTTTGAGTGTTCGTTACTGTTTGCATTTCTGTTAGCCTTAGCGTTTGTGTTTTCCATAGCGTTTTGGTTGTCAGTTGTGTTACTGTTTCCTTCTGCGTCGCCGTTGCCATTACTGTTTGCATTTCTGTTTGCATACCTAATTTTCATTTCACTCTGCCATACAGTTTTTGCGCAGCAAAGTGACAAAAAATCACATGATGGGCCCCCGTGTTCCCACCACCACATTCCATTTACTATTTATAGTACACATTCTCAAGAAGAAGGGAAATTCATGGCAAAAAACCCCATTTAATGCATCAGTTAGGGTTGTTCCACAGCGATAAATGTGAGGAAATTCGGTGTTAGGGTTGAAAACCCTAACTGCGCATCCACCCCACCCCCACCACTACCACACACACACATACATGCAAGTAGGGGAAGGACCAAGGCAACACTACCAATCACACACAACCATCAGAAGGTAACAGGAATAACATACAACTATGTAAACCACAAAACCACACACCCATGCTTCACTGGGCTGTCGCATGGGGTTGTCACTGCTAACTCTCATCCCGGACATTCCACACATCGCTAAACACGTATCACTACAGACGACTGGATATCTTGGGCCACATGCTGCCACCAACACATAACACACACTACACATATGGTATTTTGGGGTTTGCACAATCCAAAACAGGATTTTGCACAAACCCTGAAATACTTTCGAAAATCACTTTTGCAAATGCAAAAGTGTCGTGCTTTGCTACTTAAATGTTTGTCAAAGTATTTTGTGAACGTGTGCTCCTAATGACTGCACATCTTTGCCATCATCCTGCAAGCAAACAGTTGGGTCCTTTAGCCTCAAATTTGCAGGATGGCAAGATCTGGTCCCACTGATGTGCTTTTTCCTGCTACTGTGCTAAAATACTTAAGGATTACAAAGTTACACTGTTCCAAAATTGAACAATTTGCCATAGACTAACATTGCAGTGCCCATGATGCCTTTCGGTAGCCATATGTTGAAAACAAAGTGAGGTACACCATTTTCACCACTGCCAGCTTGGTTCACCTTTATGTGAACTAATCTCGAAGAACAACTTTGTAAATGATCTATGATATCTCAAGTTGGATTTCTCCACTTCCTACAGTAACACAAGTATACATCTCCTGCTGGATGTGTGTAATTGGTTGTGTTGCCTTGGTCCTTCCCCTACTTGCTTGTATATGTGTGTGTGTGTGTGTGTGGTGGTAGAGGTGGTGGTGGAATGCGCAGTTAGGGTTTTCAACCCTAACACCGAATTTCCTCGCTTTTGTTGCTGTGGAACAACCCTAACTGATGCATTAAACTGATTTTTTTGCCATGAACATATACATATATAGTAGTGGCACGGTAGTGCCACTATAGTTTTGATTGAGTACCCCATTTAGGGTTAAAGTGTGAAATTTTGCAGCTTAATAACTTTGCCACAGTAAGATGGATTTGCCTGAAATGTGGCATGCACAGAGCAGCACCATAGATCTCTGAATCTACCAAGTTTCATAACAGTCAGATATACAGTTGCAGAGCTATATAGCACTGTAGAAAGTCATATTTATGCTTTTTTGCGCATTCTTTGCTCACACCTACAGGTAGCACAGTTTGCACTACCAGTCCAAAAACTCCAGGGAACATGCAGCCAGGCTTCCCGATGTGCCTTTCAAAGATTTTGTGAAAAAATATTAAACGGTTCAAAAGTTATTCAAAAAACAAGTTTCCCATTATAGTCAAAGGGAAAAGTTAACAAAAAGTTCGACAGTGTCGCAAATGCAGTTTTTAGTGTTGCAAATAACCCCTGTAGTGTCGCAAATCTGCCATTTTGTTTTCAGTTACTGGTCACAGAGATGCTTGGCATTTAAATTTGGGAACCCTCTAGGAACACAATTATTTTTGTGTTCACCTAGTCGAGCCCTGAGGATGCTAGCCATGTCTTTTTTGGGGGTTAAACACCCCAGAAATATGTTTTTGAAATTTTTGGAAACAGTAGCGTCAGAAAGTAGTGTCGCACCTGCAACACTTTCGTGATTTTTTGGGCAAAAGTGTTGTGATTTGTGACACCACTTTGTGACACTATGCCCAAAAGAATAGGAAATCTTTGCCACCCTACTGCAAAAGAACGGTTTGGTCTTTTGGGCTGACATTTAGAGGGAAGAAAGCCAAGATCCCACAGATGTGCCTTTTGGTGGTTTGGTGACAAAATATTAGAGGGTTGCAAAGTTACGGTACTCCGAATTTGATGATTTTTCCCATAGGCTAACATTACGGCGTTCGCCACGTCTTTCAGGGCCTGTATCTCGGAAACGCTTAGAGATATGGACTTTTTGTAGGAAAAATGCTTAGCTCCCCACTAGAGAACTAAGTGCAAAACTAGCCAGGAAAGTCATAAATTATATGAATTTTTAGGGGTTTTTTTCTACGTGTTATGATTCCTGAGATATAAGCAATTTAGTATTCCAAGGGTTGTATATTCAGAAATGTGCTGGGCAGGGGCGCAAGCTGGGCGCAGTGCAACTGGGCTGCACCAGGGCATGGACCAGGCAATATTCAATGGTGCTGCGCCATGGCTCAGCACCTTTGAATATAGCACCGGGGGTGCCTGCACTGCACACAGTGCAGTGGCACTGCACCAGGCGCAGTGGCACTGAGTCAGTGCTGGTGGTCCAGTGGACCTGCACTCATGCCAATCATGGGCTTAACTGAAATAAAGGAATCCCTGGCGGTCCAGTGGACCTGAACCCAGCCTGATCGTGGGTTTTAGAACACATAACATCTCGAGGTCCAGCGGTACCCCCACCCGCCCACTGAGCCCCGCCACCCCGCTCTCCCCGACAGCAGCGGGTGTCAGCTCCCCACCCACGAAGCTACCTGGTCACCTCACCACCGACAGCGCACAGCACAGCTGTAGCCCATTGGCCCAATAAAGTGGGCCATGAAGGTGCAGATTGTATGTATTATTTCCGAAATGTGAATGAAACCATTCACATTTCGGGACTTCTGAGTATAGCATGGTTCAGATGTTTGGCTGGCCTACTGTGTGCCAATGGTCATACAGCCATACTGTATGCTGTCAGTCGGCAGGTGGGCCGGGCAGCTTCCGAGTGGGGAGATGCTGCCCGCTGCTGACTGGGGGGAGTGGGGTGGTGGGTCTCAGTGGGCAGGTGGTGGGGTACCGCTGGACCACCAGGGATGTTACATGTTCTAAAGCCCGTGATCAGGCTGGGGTTTGGGTCCACTGGACCACCAGGGATTCCTTTATATCACTTAAGCCCGCGATCAGGCATGGGTGCAGGTCCACTGGACCACCAGGGAATGTATGTGTACATAAAGCCCATGATCGGGCAATGGGGTAGGGTCCACTTGACCACCAGGGACTTTATATATTTCTAAAGCCCACGATCGGGCTGGGGGAAGGTCCACTGGACCACTAGGGTATATTTCTAATTCTGCAGCCCGCGATTGGGTGGGGGGGCACATGCCACCCGGACTATGTCCCAGGAGGTCGGGTGGCCAACCACAGCAGGCGGCTGCTGTGTTGCACCCTGCAACACGGCAGCTCACCTGTGGGTGGCCAGGCCTTGCTCCTGATTTTTATGGGTGGATCATTACACCCCTCTATGCAGTGCAAGGCGGGTGTGTGCCTGCATATGCGCTGCATATCCAGGGCTGAATATCGGGATGTGCTGAATATGCATGGGCACGCACCCCCACACTTGCACCGCATACATTACTGGTGCACCCCAGCACATCAGGATTTGCGCAGAACAAATCCCCTTTGAATATCGTGGTTGGATTAGTGGTTATTGCGCATGGTAACACTGTTGCACCATGGGCAACCCCTCGAATATTCCACCTCAAGTGTTCATTTTCTTCGCTTTGAGGCCCATTATTATGAATACATTCTTTGTATTCACTGTGCTTTTGGGGAAAAAAAAGGGTGTGCACTTTTGTTACTGTTGCAGTTAGAGTTTCCACTTGCATTTCCGTAACCATTTGCGTTAGTGTTCCCGTCTATGCCACCGCATGCGTTACCCTTTACATTTTTGTTTGCGCTTGCATTTGCGTTACGGTTACCATTTGCATTTCCATTACTGTTTCTGTTTGCATTTCATTTTCTGTCACCATGTGCATTACCATTTGTATTTGTGTATGTGCTTTCATTTGCATTTGCATTTGTGTTTCCTTTGGTGTCATTGTTGGTGTTACCATTTGCATTTCCGTACGCGCTTGCATTTGCATTTCCGTTTGAGTTACTGTTCGCTTTGGCGTCATCGTTGCTGTTACTGTAACTGTTTGCATTTCCAATTGTGTTACTGTTACTGTTTGCATATTCGTCACCATTTGCGTTTCTATTGGCCTTAGCGTTTGCATTTTCAGTTGCATTTCCATTGTTGATTGTGTTACTGTTTCCTTCTGCTTGCGTTTGTGTTACCATTTGCATTTTTCTTACCATTTGTGTTTCCATTGGTGTTAGCATTTACGTTACTGTTTTCGTTAACGTTTGCGTTTCTGTTGCCATTAGCATTTGCTTGCCATTTCTGTTTTCATTAACGTTTGCGCTGGTGTTTCTCTTACCATTTGCTTTATCATTTACATTTGCGTCACCATGTGCATTACGGTTTGCACTTGCGTTTGCATTACCATTAGCGTTACTATGTGACAAACAATCACATGGTGGGAGCATGGGGCCAAAGGGCCCCGCGCTCCCACCACCACATTCCATTCACTATTTATAGTGCTCATTCTCAAAAAGAAGGGAAATTGCACCCCTTGCACCCCAAGCCCACCCCCATCCCCACCAACAGGCATCGGGCTGTGCATTGGGTCATCGGTCCTAACTCTCACCCCATTCTCCTATATTGCACCACCTCATTCTTTACACATGGGATGTGGTGAGAGTTAGGACCGATGACCACGCACACCCGATGCCTGTTGGTGGACGGGTGGGCTGGGGTGCAAGGGGTGGCAACCCTAACACCGAATTTCCTCGCATTTGTCGCTGTGGAACAACCCTAACTGATGCATTAAATAGAGTTTTTTGCCATGAATATATATATATGTAATAGATAACCCACTCTTAGCTGTGCGGTCATGCTCTGATATACACACGCCTTGGTGTGCGTTGTACGCACGAGGCCACAGGCCAAGTGCATTAACCACCCAAGATGTGCGTATATCAAAGCATGACCGCACATCCTAGAGTGGGTTATCTTTCTTATAAAATGGTAAAATAGTTTTTTTGGGGGTAAAAGTGCAGGTGTGTGGTCGCTTGATATAATGCACAGTCTTGTAATGTTGATGGTCCAATAAAAGAACAGCAATTTCCCTACCCATTTTATAAATATATATATATATATAGATATCTATATATATATATATATATATATATATATATATATAGATATCTATATATATATATATATATATATATATATATATATATAAATTGTCAAGGTAGTGCCACTATAGTTAGGGTTGAGTAGCCACTTTAATGTAAACCCTCAAATTTTGCACCTTAATAACTTTGCCACCACATCATGGATTTGCTTGAAATTTTACATGCATGGTCTGGCACCATCGGTGTCTGCATCTATCAAGTTGTGTTATAGTCAGATGTACAGTTGCAGAGCTACAGAATGCCAAAAAAAAAAGGGACTATTTGTGTGTTTCTTTGTTCGCACCCACATCCAGCATGGTTTGTCCGTTCAGTCCAAAAACTTCAGGGAAGATGCAGCCTTGGTCACTGATGTGCCTTTCAAATATTTGATGAAAAAATATTAAACCATTCAAAAGCTATTCAAAAAACAAATTTACCATTGTAGTCAATGGGAAAAGTTAACAAAAATCACGAAACTTTCATGAGAGGCTCTTTTTACTGTTGCAAATGGCCCTTTTACTTTTGTGAGTCAGCCATCTTGTTTACAGTTAGTGAAACAGAAAAATACCTGGCGTTTAAAATTGGGACCCTCTAGGTAAACACTGATTGCTGTGTTTCTCTAGTCAGGTCCTGATGATGCTAGCCATATCTTATTTGGGGGGTTAAACCCCCCAGAGATATGTTTTTGAACTTTTTCTGAAAAACACTTTTGCAAAATACTTTTGCAACTGCGAAAGTTTCGTGATTTATTTTGCAAAACTTTTGTGATTTGTGAAAATATTTCACAAAAAATATGCTCAAAATAACTGCAAATGTTTGCCAGCCTCCTGCAACAAAACAGTTTGGTCTTTTTGGTTGAAATTTACAGGGTGGCTAGCCCTGGTCCCACAGATGTGCCTTTTGGTGGCTTGGTTCCAAAACATTATAGGTGCCCAAAGTTACAGATTCCAAAGTTCAGACATTTTCCCATAGGATAACACTACGGCATCAGTGACACCCTTTCAGGGCCCTTGTATTGAAAACGGTTCGAGATACGGACTTTTCATCACAAAATTTCTTAGTACCTCATAAAGGGGGACTAAGCTCAGAACTAGGTTGGATGATCCTGAAACTCATGAAATTTGAACTTTTTTCCTGCCTTGTACTGTTCCTGAAATATTTGTGATTTACTGTTCCAATTGCTCATTTTCATGTCCGTGGACCACTATTACGCCCACAGACTTCGTATTCACAGTGCTTTTTGCTGCCCCTATCTTGGACACAATGTGGATACAGATTCGGTCGACTAATGTTGCTGGGATTAGTCACTCTCATGATTACAACCACACTTCAGTTTTTGTAGTAGCTGCTACGGTTCCGCAGATATGGGTACATTACTGTTACAAGGCTTCATTAGCCTATAGGGCTGCTGTATGGCTCTGTGCTTATGTGTAAGTGGAAGCGCAGGGCCCAGAGGGCCCATGCTCCCACAAACACATATTATTATGCAAAAATGGGCAGCTGGTGAGAGCGTGTGGCCTGAAGGGCCCTGCGCTCCCAGCAACACATACTATTTACTATTTATATTACACGTTCTCAAAAAGAAGGTAAATTAATGGCAAAAAACTCCACTAATGCATCAGTTAGGGTTGTTTCCACTGTGACAAAAGTGTGGAAATACGATGCTAGGGTTACCTTCCCACCACCCTACCCCCATGCCCCCATCCTTAAACCCCTAACTGCGCATCCCCACCCCTTCCCCCACACACACAGACACAGACACACACACACACACACAGACACACACACACACACACACACCACACACATGCAAGATTGTAAGACACTATATCACTCAGTCACATCAGTAAGCACAATAAGCAAAACCCTGTACTCCTTTCACATACCACTATGTAATGGAAAACAGATACAGTATGATCGACTCTATACTGCCAGCACAGTATGATGACACATTATTGCTGGCATATATTTTTCATAAAGTGAAATTTAGTCTGCACAAACATTCTAAATACTGCTTTTTATTTCTCATAATTCAATGATTGACTTGCTGCAGGTATCACTGCAACCACATAGGCATGGGGTAGCAGTACAGACACAGCTGACACATACATATTACTTTTCACATACTGCTCAGGTATGAAACAGGCACCATCACATGTTGTAATACTGCTGCGTTAACTGGAAATACTCATTAGCAGCATGTTATGGTTAGCTTTGGATGTTGCAACTGTTGCTGTAACATGTTGCTTGTAAAGTATACTACAAAACATTACTACAGTTATCCAAACTCTTATTTTCAATACAGCTATCTATAGGTAACATTCTGTATGTTTCATCATTTCTTAACAATTGAAATACTGTATAGGCATCTGCTTAAATCTTGTTATTGATGTTTGTTACAGAGAAATGCTTACTGTGGGCCATCTCCCATGGTTGCCCACCATGCCTGTGTACCCACAAGGCACTCTGATGGCAGCAGAACTCATACAGTTGCTGGACCATGTTGATGGATGTGTCTTGTACTGCTTGCATGTGTGTGGCGGTGGGAGTGGGGGGAATGTGGAGTTAGGGGTTTGAGGATGGGGCATGGGGGTGGGGTGGTGGGGTGGTAGCCCTAACATCGCATTTCCAAGCTTTAGTTGCTGTGGAAACAACCCTAACTGATGCATTAATTGAGATTTTTGTCATGAATATATATACAGTATACAGGGAGGAACAGGGTGCAGGAATGCACTATTTTTAAGCGAAAAAGATGTTCCAGGACTAGAGGGCATGGGATGAAGTTGGAGGGAGGATGATTCAGAGGAAACGTGAGGAAGAATTTCTTCACAGAACGGTTGGTGGACAAGTGGAACACCCTGCCAGAGGAAGTGGTGGGGGCTGAAACAATCACAGGATTTAAGAATGCATGGGATAGACATAAAGAAATTCTGGAGGTCAGGGGTAAGGGGCAACAGACTTCTTGGAAAACATAAACTGAACTTACAAACTTAAATGGGCAGACTGGGTGGGCCATAGGCCCTTATCTGCCGACACTGTCTATGTATCTATGTGTATATATATATATATATATATATATATCACATGGCATACAGAGGGTTTAAAGTGAAGTTCACTGAAAGTGAGCAAAGTGGTGAATTTGCAGGAGGACTTTCAAAGGCACTGTACACATAAACCACTCACTTATTTCCGTTACCGTTCTCGAACCTGTGTCCTAGGCTACTTATTTTTTATTTTTTTCATTTTCTTGTTCTGGTTCCTCTTTTTGAGCTCGGACCCTCCCCACCCAACACCTCCATTCCCAGGATTACCCCCCTGGGTGGGTCCACCGGGGGGGCTCCCCCCAATGGACACTGTGGGTAAAGCCCTGGCTTACCCCCCTGGGTTGAGGTCATGGCAGCAGGACTCCCAGGCTGATGTTGGAGGCAGTGAATGGCAGAGCATAGGGGTAGGGGAGCCAGCTTTTTTCCAAGTGCTTGATCCCTTGGGGGATGGGGAAGTGCAATGATGTCCAGCATTCACCTTGACCCCCTGAGCATACAGGTACCAGTCCCAGTTGTACCCTCAGCCTCCACTGGGGTACATGATGCACTGGACACTCTTCCCTTCCCCACCCGGAGAAGGAGAACAGTCCCTAGGATGTTTGATCCTTCTCTGCCAGCCGGCCCTTCAACTCTCGGGTCCATTCCTGAATCCAGGTCATCGGTGTCACAAGTGGAAATAAAACCATTTTTTAGATACACTAAAACTACCAATCTATTCCTATTCTTTTTTTGGAACAGTCTTACTATGCTGTTACACTGTCCTGTACTGGAAGAGGATCTGCATTCCCAAGCACAATCAGGGATGTTTCTTGTGGTAGATGCAGCACCTTGATATGTTCCCAAACTGAGATCCTTTGCTCCCTACAAGACTGGAGCCATCCACAAGATCACAGGATATTAAGCAGATCCACCCTATCCTCCCCACACTGCCATTTGGCAGTCATTTCATGCTCTTAAATACTGCAAGTGTCCTATACTGTACCACCAGTTGAGTATTTTGAGTTGTATAAGGTTCCCACTGGTATCTCTGCATGCCCCATATGTATTTACCCAGCAAACCTCCTATTCCTCTGTGGTTAATGACTTCCCAGTGACTTTGAACCTTCTTCAGTCTGGGGGATTGTATTCCCAATAATACTGCATAGGGCCCCCCCCTACTTTTGGAACTGATTCCTTGCCCTCCCCTACCTGCCACATCAAGTTTTCTCAAGTGCATTGTACCAGGTGGACTAATTGTGGGCCCTGCCTTGACATCAGGAGATGTCTGATTTGAAGATACCTACATTCATGTGACCAAGATAAGTTAGTTCACACCCTGTACTTAAGAGAAGTCTAAAAAATTTCCCTGAGCACCCACTAAACAAGTCCTTTCCCTGACTACATTACCTGCCTCCCATCCAATGTACTGTATCTAATTTATTGTTCCCTGTCTTCAAAAGTATTTTTTCCACAGCAGTCTGTATTGAAGCATTATCCATTCTACCCCCCCCCCCCACACACACATCGTCAGTGTACACCCAAAGAAGCTGGCCCACTTTATTCTGCTGATGATTCAGAATCATGAATCTTGTTGATTTAACTCCTGTTATCATCTTTTTTTATGTGAACTTATCCTGACTGGCCCACAAAACTCACAGAATTTAGAAACATACTGCCATAGTCCACTTGCTAAGTGGTATTCTATAAGCAATGGTGCCCAACAGTCTTTCTTCCCCCCCAAAAAAGCATCATTCTGAGTTCCAAGGAATGTGGCTTTCCTGCTCCCACAGGAACCCCTTAGTAGTTCAGCTATCTGCAGATGGATACTATCACAAACCCTTGGGCACAAGTACTACCAGAGATAAAACACCTAAGGGGAAAACAATCATCTGTGGTCTAAGCTTAGTGTCTACAATAATGTGGATGGTCTATCTGTATATCAGAATGAATTACGCTTCACCATTCTTTTACTACCAAAGGCATTTATTACTATAGGTGGTAAAAAATATGTATGCCCACCATGGGCCACCTAGTTGCTAGCACTTACAGTGCTTTTCTCTTTTTGGGGCGACGGCCTGAAAAGTTGAATGGGAAATCACAGTACCAGATATTTGATTTGTCTCTTGGCTCAATTGCCTAATCCACATTGTGCTTTTCTTCCATATGTGTTTCAGATCTCATAGTGAGTCCTTCCAGAAGTCATGCTGCCACGTACAAAACTAGAACTCCAGTAATTCTTCCAGGTGGCTCAGGTAAGCAGTGACCAAATGCTTCTTTGTATGATCCCTAGGCTATGGGGCATCCTCTCCAATGTGCTGCTGCTTTACCTGCCTCCAGGTATGCACTTAGTGTGTGTTTTGACATGCTAGCATTTCAGAGTCATGTTACTCCATCCTCAGAGCTGGCTCCTAGGGGTTACTAACATTTGTTTTATACTCACTCATGACCATAGAAAAAGATGACATCATTGCTTACTGCTGGTATGTGTTTGTAGATGCCATTATTTTCTTAGGTTAAAATTATTCTAAAGCAATTCATACCACCCTAAATGCTATGGTAAATACTTTTTTTTTATAAATGCAATAATTTTTTACAAAAGTATTTTATATAAATTTATCAAACATAATTTTTATATTTTTTTTTATTTTGTATTGCATTTTCTTTTTTTTATTCTCTTTTTTCTGTACCTCAGAAATAAGTGCAAAAATGTGCTCCCTAAACATTCTGCGTTATTTTTGCTAACAACCAAAAGCTATTTTACTTCAACCTTAAGCATACAAGGGTGGTTATTTTTTAATAAAAAACATTCTAAAAAACTATAAAGGCTGCTTATTCTAGCCATTTTTTAAGGCAGACTTAACAACTCTACTGTGGCAACCTTAGGTTAACTGATTAAAGTATGGACAGGGATCCCTTTAGGGGTAATCATAAGTTTCATAAATAAATGCTATACCCCTGATCATCATTCAAACCTTTTGGCCAGAGTGTTTACAGCTCAAAAATCCAAAGAGATTTTCTTTGTAGGAGCAATTCTTTAATGTCTCCTCCTCTATGTGTTAGGTTTACTTTTTCAATACCAACATGTGTTAAGGAGGCAGCCAGCCCATCTCCTGCCTCTGCATAATGTTGGGCTATTGCATATTTAAAATTCTGTGTTCTAATTGCCATCTTATGCTCACTGATTCTGTTCTTTAATGCTCTGTTGGTCTGTCCAATATACAGTGTCACAATTTTCCTGCATAACAAAAGGGAGTAACTCCCTCTGAAATTGCATTGTTCCCTGCAGTAACTCTACTGCAGAATTCTGCAGAGTTGGGCTTGATCCAGGCAGGAAAGCATATATATTACTCCCTCAGTAACATAGTTAATAAACCCCATGACTTTATATTTTCCCAGACCTTGGGTGATTGAAAGTCTTTGTGTTTTGGGTGCTCCCACAGTGGGCACAAGTTCCTCATTTGTGATTACCTTCTGGGGCTGGGGGCATCCAATCCAGATGTATTGTATTCTTATCGTCCATAAATAATGTTTTTACTAGGTTATCTTTTAAATTATTTTCTTTCCTGTAGCTTAATCTGGCTCCCTTTGCCACTAGTGGTTTTAACCAATGGTCTACATTAAGTATGTTCCAATGTTTCTTTATTAGTTTACTAAGAAATGAGGAAGTAAAGCCGTGGATCATGTAGGGTCTGCGGCTTTTACAGGAGGCAGGGGAAATGAGCAGACTGGATGGGCCTAGAGGTCCTTATCTGCTGTCAAATTTTATGTTTCTATGTAACTTCCCCATATACCTCATTATATGTGGTAAAAAGGCAATTTGCTCAGATTCTTCTTCATTTTGTTTCTTTTTTCCAGTAACATTGTTCTCTCTATATTTTTTTCCCACAGTTTTAACTAGGGTCCCTGGTTCATATCCTCTGTTAAGGAACTGTTGGCACATAAAAAAAATTACTCACCTTAGTAATGTTGTTTCTTCTAATGGAGTCTTGCTGTATTCTGACAATAGCAGTGAGTCCCGACCTTCGAACTACCCTGGAGATGAAAGAGTTAACGTTCCATGCCAGGCATGGAACGCTGAGCTTGAGCTCGGTTGAAACTCTGTCTATTGCTGTTTAAACTCAAACCGTCAGATCTTTATGAGCTAAACTCACTAAGGTCCTGTGTGGAAGCTGTAAACCTACACTAGCCAACTGGCTACTAAACATAAAAACAATTTTTTTTGGTGCCATAACAAAGAATCAAGTCAGGAGACCCAAAAAATGAAAAACACAACACCCACTCACCCAAGAAAAGGGGTGAAAACTACAAGGTGGGGCACCTACTGAGTGCCAACACTGCCCACCCACATCCCAAAAACAGAGGTTCTGAGAGGGGAAGGCAGGGGGGGAGGTCAGAATACAGCAAGACTCCATTAGAAGAAACAACATTATTAAGGTGAGTAATTTTTTCTTTAAACAACATGAAGTCTTGCTGTATTCTGACAATAGCAGACTACCAAGCAATACCTCCATGGAGGAGGGACAGAACCTACTTAGGAAATAGGCTCTGAAGCACAGCTGTGCCAAACCGAGCATCACTCCTAGCCTGGATATCCAGGGAGTAATGCTTGGTAAAAGTGTGAACTGTTTTCCAGGTAGCTGCTTTACATATCTCTAGAATAGGGATATCCCTGGCAGCATCCAGGGAAGAGGCTGTACCTCTGGTAGAGTGAGCCCTCAGGCCTGAGGGTGGAACCTTACCCAGTTTTTCATAACAAAATTGGATACAAGCGACAATCCACCTGCAATGGATCTTTTAGTGGCAGGTTTCCCTTTACCAACCTCACCATAAGTGAGGAACAGTTGGAAGGAGTCAAACCTGTGACCCTTGGTACGTTCTATGTAGTAGCTAAGGGCTCTTTTCACATCTAAACTGTGCAGCCTCCTCTCACCAGAGGAGGAATGGTCAGTGAAGTACACAGGAAGAGACATAGATTGATTAAGGTGGAAATCTGAAACCACCTTAGGCAAAAACTTCCTGTTAGTCCTGAGGAACACCTTATCTTGATGAAAGGAGATAAAATCAGTCTCCACTGACAAGGCTTGTAACTCACTTATGCATCTGGCAGAAGTGATGGCTACCAGAAACACAGTTTTCCAAGTCACGTACTTAAGCTCTGCTGAAGATAAAGGCTCAAAAGGGGATTGCATAAGCTGAGCAATGCAAACATTAAGGTCCCAAGCAGGGGCAGGGTCCCTGAATGGAGGGTTGGTATGAAGCAATCCCTTGAAAAACTTGGAGAATACAGGGTGAGCTGAAAGAGAAGAGGGCTTACCTGCTGAAATGAAAGCAGAAACAGCTGCCAGATGCACCTTCAGTGTAGCTGGTCTAAGCCCCAAGCTATTTAAGTGGACCATATAATCAAGGACTATGGGCAGATCAGCAGACTCTGGGGAAATATGCCTTCCAGAGCACCATATGGAAAATCTTTTCCACTTGGAATTATAAGTAGTCCTGGTGGAAGGTTTCCTAGAAGCCTTCAGAATATCCATTACACCTTGGGAGAGGTGTAAATCAGCAAACTCTAACTCTTCAAGAGCCAGGCCTTGAGATTGAGAGATTTGAGATTCTGGTACCAAACCCTCCCCTGAGCACAGGTTAACAGGTTGTAATTCCTGGGAAGACACAGGGGAATATGGACTGCTAAGGACAGCAGGAGTGGATAACAGGGCTGTCTGGCCCAGTCTGGAGCAATCAGGATCACCTTGCAGGGTTGAGACCTGATTTTGACTAGCACTTTGAACAGGAGAGGGAAGGGGGGAAAAGCATACAGGATTCCCTTCCCAACTGAGAACTAAGGCATCCAGGGGGACTGATCCCAACACTGGGGGCCTGCAGCAAAAAAGGGGAAGTTGGTGATTGTCTGGGGCTGCAAAAATATCTATCTGTGGGGTGCCCCATCTGGAAAATATCACCTCCAAGACCAGGGGATCCAGTGACCATTCGTGATGGCCCTGAGATATCCTGCTGAGAGCATCTGCCAGGACATTGTCCTTGCCTGGTAGGTGAACTGCTGTGAGGGAGGTGTTCAGGGAATAAGCCAGAGACCACAACTTCATTGCTTCTGTGCACAAGACCATAGACCGAGTGCCTCCTTGCTTGTTGATGTACCACATTGTGGTGGTATTGTCTGTTCTGACCTGAATAACTTTGTTCTGAACAGATTTGGAAAAAGCTTGAAGTGCTAGAAATACTGCTCTGAGTTCCAATAGATTGATGTGAAGTAGAGATTCCTGAGGGGACCACAACCCCTGGGTAGTCAGGTCGCCTAAGTGAGCCCCCCACCCCAAGAGGGAGACATCTGTAGTAAGGATTAAGGAGTGGGACTGAGTGACAAAGGGAACTCCCTGTCTTAGATTGTTATGATCCTGCCACCACTGTAAGGCCTGGATCAGGGTTCGAGTCACTAGGATCAATTTGGTCAGAGGGTCCTTCCTTTGAGACCAAAAGGCTCTCAAATGGAATTGAATGTCCCTCATCTGAAATCTTGCTCCCTGCACCACTGCTGTGGAAGCAGCCATGTGCCCCAGGAGTTGTAGAAAATGCCTTGCTGGTCGAGACACCTGCAGGGTGAATGAGGAGGCCAGAGAGATAAGGGTCCTTGCCCCGTCCAGGGGAAGGAAAGCTCTGGCCTTTTCTGTGTCTAGCTCTGCGCCTATGAAGGTAAGGAGCTGAACAGGCTCTAGAACTGACTTTGAGAGATTCAGAAGGAAACCCAAAGAGGTGAGCAGTTGCTGAGTTATCTGTAGGTGTAACTTGACTTGGTCTGGGGACTGGCCTACTATGAGCCAGTCATCCAGGTATGGGAAGATGACAATCCTTTGCCTTCTTAGAGAAGCAACTACTACTGCCAGGCATTTTGTGAATACCCTTGGAGCAGAGGTTAGACCGAAGGGCATTGCTCTGAACTGGTAATGACCTGAGGGCAGCTCGAACCTGAGGTACTTTCACATGGGAGCTTGATGAGAATATGGAAGTAGGCATCCTTGAGGTCCAGGGACACTAGCCAATCCCCTGACCTTAGAGAGGGTAGAATAATTCCCAGAGTCACCATTTTGAATTTTGGTTTTAAAAGGTGCTTGTTTAAGTATCTGAGATCCTGGATGGGCCGCCATTCTCCTGTCTTTTTTGGGGTAAGGAAGTACCTGGAGTACTATCCTTTGCCCTGGTGTAGGGGTGGAACCCTTTCCACAGCTCTGAGAGCCAGGAGGGAAGAGACCTCTGCCTCTAGGGCAAGTGCATCTGAGGGATTTGCAGGTGGAAAGGATCTGGCTCTCAGCTTTGGAAATTTTTTGAAGCTGAGAACCAATCCCTGGCTTACTACTTCCAGGACCCACTTGTCTGATGTTAAAGACTCCCAGTCCTGGACAAAGTAAGCCAGCCTTCCCCCTCCAGGTAATGGAGAATCAGCCCTGGCCAGCCCATCAGGGTGCCTGTTTGGCAGGGGGTTTTGGCTGAGGGGTGGAAGCAGGCTTACTTGTACCCCTTCTGCCTCTCCCTCTAAAGAATCCTCTCTGAGCATAGGCAGAAGAGGAGCCCTGGGCTTGGTAGAAAGGCCTATGAAAAGGCCTGCCCTGCCCCTGGGATGCTGCCTCTGAGGAGTGGCCTGCCTTTCCTTGGCCTGTGCACTCCTATAGGTGGTCCTATATTCGTCCATTTTCTTCATGTAATTCTCGGTCTGCTCCCCAAACAGAGAATTACCCACAAAAGGAAAATCCATGGCCTTAGTCTGGGTATCCTGTGACAGGCTAGTACATCTGAGCCAAGCCATTCTACGAAGTGCCACAGATGTAGCCATGACTCTAGATGACACATCATTGGAGTCCACTGCAGCATGGAATTGCACCTTGGATGCCTCAATACCATCAGCAGCCACCTGCTCCAGCTCCTTGGCAAGCTGGCCAGGGACCTGTTTTGCTAAAGCCATGACAGTGTCACATCTGGATTTCTGATACCTAGCAGTGTAGGCCATATAGTTGGCCTGTCTGAGTCCCAAGGATGCTGCCATGTACTGTTTCTTTGCCATGGCATCAATCCTCCTGGAGTCCTTGACTGGGGGGTGTGAAGCCAAGGGAATATTTGCCTTATCACAGGCTGCAGCCTGCACTACCCCAACATGGCTGCATTGTTGTGTAAGGAACTCCGTATCGGAGCCTGACAATGTATACCTCTTGTCCATTCTCTTATCCACAGGAGGTATAGTATTAGGAGTCTTCAAAATCTTAAATGTCTGTTTCCCAAAAGATTTGTGTAAGGGAATAGACAGCCTCCTAGACTCTGGGATATCCATCATTTCCACATAGTCAGGCTTCTCCTGGTCATCCACAGCTTCTTCCATAGGAAGCTGGAGGGTTTCAGCCACTTTTTTATAAAACATGAAATGGGAGGGGGACTCAGAAAGCCTAGGAGGAGACACTCCTGAAGGTCTGTCTGGGGAGATGTCCAGGTCAATGGGCACATCCAGACTTTCAAAACCACATTCACTTTCCTCATACTCCTCTTCCTCCTCCTCCAGTTCATAATATTCCTCTAAATCATAATCTTGAACCGGTGAAAACGGCCGAACCGAGTGCCTCCCTGATGGTGCCGGTTCGGTCGGAACCGGGGAAAGCGACTGCACAATTTTTATCGCTTTGGCTATTTCTTCAGTGGTTGAAGAGGAAAGTTTTGACTCCACATCAGCTGATTTTTCCTTTCTAGTTCTCTTAGCCGGAACCGACTCCTCAGAATTGGCTCTCCTTTTGCCCGAAGAAGTCTCACCCTGGTCAGAGGGCACTCCTTCTGGTTCGGTTTGAACCGAACCGGGCTGGCCATCTGGTTCAGTGGACTTTTTGGCCTCCCTTTCCCTGAGCCTACCAACTCTTTTTTCTAGAGTAGCAGCAGGAAAATTTTTACAAATCTGGCAGTCTGCATTGAGGTGGTCAAACCCCAGACAATAAACACAGGTGGTGTGGGGCTCAGCCTTAGCAAAGACACCCCACACACACTACAGTGTTGAAACCCAGTGTGCCCGGTTTTTCTTTGGGGTTTCTCAGACATTGTGCCAGTCCTAACCAAACTTATCCTTTTAATGGCAATCCACCAGGCAAGACCCTCTTATCGGTTCCTGACCGTGTCACGGGTCGTGGAAAAAAGCGTAATAAAATCCGTTTTTTTAGAACCGACAAGAACCGGTAACCACACACTAAAAGTACAAATACAGATTTTTTAACAGCTTGATCGGTTCAAACCAAACCGATGAACCGTTTACAAGTTCCACACAGAATAGAAATAAATATAACCTATCTAGTACTCACAAATACCACAGACAGAGACTGAACCGACAGGTTACGGTTTAAATTCGGTCGAAAACTGAGCGCGGTACTTTAACAGACAAATTGAACCGAGCAGAAGGAGAAATCTCCGGAGCAACTGTTCAGTGAGGTGGAGTAAAGAATCTGACGGTTTGAGTTTAAACAGCAACAGACAGAGTCTCAACCGAGCTCGAGCTCAGCATTCCATGCCTGGCATGGAAAGTTAACTCTTTCATCTCTGGGGCAGTTCGAAGGTTGGGACTCACTGCTATTGTCAGAATACAGCAAGACTTCATGTTCTTTGAATTACTGTTTCAGCCATCATGGTCGTTTCTTCACTATAGTTTCTTTGTATTCTTAGAAGTTGTTCAAATGGAATATTATTTTTGGTATGTTGTGGGTAATGACATTGATAACGTAGAATGGTATTTTGGTCTGTTTCCTTCCTAAACAATGTTGTTTACCATTTTTATGCCTTGTTATTAACTATAAGGTCTAGAAAGTTCACTTGCTGTGTAATTTGTTTTTCCCATTATCAACTTTAAATTGGGGTCACTTGAATAAATGTAGCTTAAAAACTGATCAAGATCAAACTAGGCCCCCCTCCCATATCAGAAAAACTTTGTTTACAAATCATATCTAGTTGACTATATTTTGATGCCATTTATTGTTATTTCTGTCTCAGCTTGTCTTCTTCTCCCAATCACCTCTACATACAGTACATGTTCACCAAAGAGGCGGCCAAAGTGGTCCCTGTCACTGTCCCAAGTATTTGTTGGTAACATTCCTGTCCAAAGGAAAAACAGTTGAATGTGAGCACCAGATTATCTAGTTCTAAAATGAACTCAGTGGGAGGTACAGTACAGTGTCTCTTGGCCATGCAGCCAGATGTTTTCAATTGCTTAATGCCTGCTTTGTGAGGAGTATTATTATATACATTTTCCACATCACAGGTGACTAAAATAGTGTGTTCTCCTATTGTGTTGTTGTTTGCTTAAGCAATATACCATGACAGAGAGTGGGTATATTGGTGTATTTACCACGCCTGGTGTGGTTCGGTCACGAGGCACAGCCGAGTGATTTAACCACACCAGAAGTGGTAAATCCACCCATATACCCACTCTCTGTCATGGTATATTGCTATTATACAATGTTCAACTTGTTTTCTGTTTTTATAGTGATTTAAAACTTTTACAGTGGGTTTACAGGAGGATTTATCACAGCCATGTGATGTGTTTTGACCAATGAGGTTACAGGATTTTCATACCCCATTGTATAATACTTGATTTAGAACATCTGTAGTATCTGCTATATGTAATTTCATCTGTTTTGCAAAAGGACACAAGACGAAATCCACATATTTGCATAGGGGCTCCGTAACTGAGTTAATACTACACACTATGTAACCCTAGCTGGTCCCAATCTATCGGGTGACACATTAGCCCCGTTCTTTCAACTAATAATCACACAGCCCTTCCAACAGCATTCCTGCTTTCTGTAACTGAAGTCCCACCCTCGCATTCATCAGTTACATCTTTTTCTGTACTTTTTTTCTATAATAATTGTCCCAAGCTCACTTCTCCTATGCAAGGCGACCATTGGAAGAAAATACTTCCTATCCCTAGGCAACACTACTCATCCCATCACTGGAAGACTATGGACCATTTGAAACAAAATGCTAAGGAAAGCAATGAAAAAACCTCTATTAGCTGATCTCATCTATTGGGTGGCACACTAGCTGTGTTCTGTCACCTAATAATCATGTGGCCCCTCTACCAGCATTTCTGCTTCCTCTGATTGAAGTCTCACCCTTGCATTCATCATTTACATCTGCTCTGTACTTTACTGACTTATGAAAGACAGCTATAGGAAGAACGTACTTCTGCTCACCAGGCAATGCCGCTCATCCCATCACTTTAAGACCGTGGAGCATCTGAAATGAAATGCTCAGGAAAGCAAAGGTGATCCTTAAAAGTAAATCAATGACTTTTAATTTTACATAGAGGAACATTATTTTCTGATGGCACTGCTCTGCAGCTTCTCCAACTCCTGATCTTACTGTATTGCCACGATACCACTGGTCAGTGGTTTATTTAAAAAAATACATAGATTACAGTCTATCACTCTCTCCCTCCCCTGTATTAAAACTCCACAGCAGTGCATGGGTGGGGTGCACGGGGACTACCTCTGCATATCACTGGCAACAAAAATGAAACCATCAACACTGATGTAAGAAAAGGGAAACATTTGTACAACACATGTACAATGACTTCATTTCTAGCAGGCAGAAGGACTACTTTATCATAAATCCTCATTAATCAATCTAATTTTTTTTCCTGAATCAAACATTGTTTTTCTTATTGTAATGAGAAAAAAATGAGTCCATTTTACAAGCACAATAAGATACTCTGGGGGTGTGCATTGAACTGATATGACCACGCATCCAGGGGCTGAAGGCACTCAGCATGTGGCCTCATGTCTCACTACACCCCTGGGCGTGCGGTAATATCTGTTCAGTGCACACCCCATTGTATCTTATTGCTTACTTATCTCTCATCAAGCCTATTTTAACTCATTCAGACCCATTATGTGTTTAGAATGTTGGAATCAGAACCAGGCTGCTTTTCTCTGAGAATCATAAAGCACTCTGCAGAATTCTTAGCGAATGTGCACACCTTCCAAACAAATCTAAATATCTTTAAAACTATTCAAGGTGCACAAAAACAATCCGCATGAAAGTTGTTCAGGATAAATTGACCTTTCAAATAAGGGTAGTCACTAATCTGAATTCCTTATATTTTGCAAAATATGGTCATCTTATTACCTGTATTTTGATTTTTGGTTTTACAAAATTCACATTTCTGATAGCTATTTTTTAAAAAAACAATATAGAGTTTAGATTAGTGACTACCCTTATTTGAAAGTCCTTTTTGTCATGAACAACTTTCATGCTAGTTTTTTATGTGTAGCTTGTATATTTTCAGAACAATTTACATGTGTTCTGCATGACTCCTACTGTGCTGGCTCAGAGAGAAAAAAATGTGACTGTTTGGTAAAAAACTGGTTAGGGATAGATGGCAGAGGCTGGTAGTGAATGGAGTTCAATCCAAGGAAGGAAGGTGATGGGGGGTTACCTCAGGGATCAGTGCAGGACCCGTTCCTCTTTAATGTCTTTATAAGTGAAATTACAAAGGAGCAGGAAGGGAAGCTTTAACTCTACATGATTATACCAAGATCTGCAGCAGGATGGAAAAGTATGAGCAAAGACCTTCGAAGACTTGAACAGTGGTCATGGGAATGGCAGCTAGGTTTCAACACAAAAATGTAAAATAATAGCCAGCCCGGTGGCACTGAGGGTTGAGGCACTGGACGCCACACCTCATACCATGCCAGTGACCCAGGTTTGGAAATGGACACAGGTTGCTTGGGGGTCAGTCGGGGGAGGAAGGACTGAGCATCCTTAGACGGCTCTCCTTCCTTGGAAGAAAGCAGAGAAGCAAGGGAAAGCAATGGAGCAGGAGCTGAAAACAGGACTTGACCATACTTGCCCACAAACAAAGTTTTTAAATTCTGATAGAGCCAGCAAACTAGGAAGACAGCAGAGAAGCAAGGGAAAGCAAGAGTGCCGCAGCTGATATTGCTTTCTGCAGGATATATTTTCTGTTAAATTGTTGTGCAGGTTGTCTTGCTGAAGAAAAGGAAAGCACTCACTGTGGTGGTGAGTCAGAGCTGTAGCTGATTATTTCTGAAGGAAATGGGCTTAGTCCAGCCCACCCTGCCCCTCACCCACTCATCCCAAGGATGTAATTTCCTTTATACCGGGGATTCTGACATCACTTCCTCAAAAGGGCAAAGGGCATACACCTGTCATATCCTTAATAGCCCAGCATGCTGTGTAGATGGTAAATGCATGCACACGCTTGCACACAATAAAAAAAAATTGAAGAGGAAGGGAGGGAGACATGTGGGAATTGGTGCAATGCACTGGATGTGGGGCAGCAGTCTTCCAGGAGATGTTTTGACGCTGCAATGATGCTCTAATTGCAGACTCCTTTATAGTCTGAGGGAGGAGGTTGCCCATCTACAGGCCAACCTGGTGAGGATCTGGGAATCCTCCTCCCCCATCCAGGGACCACCAGGGCCACTACTGCTGCCTCAAAGGTTGCCAAGACAGAGAGGCGGTTGGACCACGGTGGGCTCAGGGAGGGTGAGGGTGATGGAACAGGGGAGCATTCCTCCTGCTGTACCTTTCCACAATTCATACTCCATTCTGGCAGAGTGTGGTTCCTCTATGGAGGCACACACAGTGGAGACCAAGGAGTATGCTGGGAATCTCCAAAAAGGAGACCCACAGGATGGTGGCATGGGACCCTACAGAGGAAGGAAACAACTCCTGGTGGGGGAGTCAATTGTTAGTGGGTAGGACTGGGGGAGGGAGGGCAGAGGGAGTTAAGGTGCCTGCCCGGTGCCATGGCTGGGAGGGACAGGAAGCAAATCCTCAGGATCATGGGAGCAGCAGCA
This sequence comes from Neoceratodus forsteri, assembly GCA_016271365.2. Classification (NCBI taxonomy): domain Eukaryota; kingdom Metazoa; phylum Chordata; order Ceratodontiformes; family Ceratodontidae; genus Neoceratodus; species Neoceratodus forsteri. The sequence goes on along the minus strand of CM057449.1, from coordinate 33,608,526 downwards.
TGGGAGAGGGAGCTGGATGTCATTGTCCACATAGGGACAAATGACATGGCTGGGAATGGTATCAGAGCAGTGCAGGAGGACTTTGTGTAGTTGGGGGTACATTAGACAAGTAGCACACACAGTAACCTTCTTGGAGGAGTTGCCTGTCCATGGCATGGGTGAGGCTAGGGTACTCCGCACCAGGGGATTCAATGAATGGATGAAAAACTGCTGCTGAGCTCAGGGGTTTGGCTTCAATGGGGACTAGGGTTCCACCTGGAGGGATACAGGCCTATACTGGTGCAATGGTCTACATCTGTCTAGAAAGGGAACCAGGATCCTAGCTGATATGTTTAAATGCTTCATTGGCAAACATTAAAACTAGCCAATGGGGGAGGCATTAAAAATGAGCAGGAAAATCCTAGCCCCCCCCAAAACAGGGTAGTTATCAAGGTAAACTTAGAGGCAGAGAAGTTGATAGGGAGCAGGATGGGGTAAATGGAGAAAAAGGAAAAGGCAGTAAGGACAGGGAGGGGGCTAAAAGGGATAAGGCCATCAAAAAATGGAGGGTAATGAGTACTAATGCCCATAGTCTAAGTAACAAGCTCCCTGAATTAGTAGCCCTGATAGAAGAGGGACATTTGGATGTCATGGCAGTCACAGAAACATGGTACACAGAGAACATGACTGGGATGTCAACATATCAGGGTACACTATCTAAAAGAGGGACAGGGAGGGTAAAAGAGGAGGAGGATAAGTACTCTACATAAGGGAAGGGATCAAAGCAATGGAACTAAAGGGTAAACAGGGAGGAGAGGAGGCACTGTGGGTTACCCTGGAGACAGGAAATGGCACCATGACCTGCACGGGGGTTGTATACAGATCCAGTCTCGGGGGGAAAACTGGACAGGGAAATGACAGAAAGCATCCTTATAATGGCAGAAAAAGGGGCAATATTGTTGATGGGGGACCTGAATATGCCAGATGTTAACTGGAGCACCTTTTCTGCAGCCACATCCAAAGAGCAGGGTCATTCTTGATGCCCTACAGGGGGGCATGCCTCAGGCAGCTAGTGTTAGAACCCACTTGGGAGGGAGCAATCCTGGATCTGGTACTCTCAAATGGGGATGGAGAGAGGATCTCTGATTTAGAAGTGGGTAGCTATCTGGGGACAAGTGATCACCAAACAGTGTGGTTCATGATAAACACAACTATAGAGTCAAGCTATACAAAAGGGAGGGTATTGGACTTTAGTTGAGATGACTTTGGCAAAATGAGAGAATACATCAGAAACGCACTATCAAATGGACAAGGAAGAGGGGTGGAGGAACAATTGGGGAAAAAAAAAACTGCCATCACAAAGCCAACAAGCCTTTATGTGAAGCAAATAAAACTAAACAAAGGAAAAAAACACTATGGTTCTCAAAAGAAGTGGCAGGGAAGGTTAGGGAGAAAAAGTTAGCATTCTGGAAGTATAAGGAAACAGAGAAGGAGCAGACCAGAGAACTGTACCACTTAAAGCAGAAGGAAGAGGGGAAGGCAGTCAGAATAGCAAAGGCCCAAACCAAGGAAAAGATAGACAACTCAGTTAAGAAGGAAGATATCTTAGAGAGCAAAGGAAGACCAAGGGAGGGCTAGTGAGGCTTATTAAAGGAGGGCAGAGGTTGACACTGAAAAAGCAGTGATGCTGAATGAATACTTGTGCTCAGTATTCACAAAAGAAGATGAAATGGAGGTTCCTAAACCAAACAATAGAACCACTCTGGATGGGGGGGGGGTGATACCAGTCCATTCACAGAAAAAGCATTCTGAAAGAACTCCTAAAACTGAAGGTGGACAAAGCAATGGGGTCTGATGGGATTCACCCCAGAATTGCAAAAGAACTAAGTGACACCACTGACTACCCATTTTAACAAATCATGGGAGGATGGTGTGGTACCTGAGGACTGGAAGAGGGTGGATGATTCCCCTTCACAAAAGTGGGAGCAAGGCAGGTGCAGGAAACTACAGACCTGTTAGTTTGACCTCAGTGGTTGGGAAGATAATAGAATCACTTCTGAAAGAAAGAATTGTTGAGTACCTAGAGGACAGTGGGGCACAGGACTCAAGGCAACATGGATTCTCAGCGGAAAGGTTTTGCCAGATGAATCTAATGGATTTCTTTGACTGGGCGACCAATGTAGTAGACCAGGGAGGAGCTGTGGATGTGGCCTACCTAGATTTTAGCAGTTCATTTGGCAATGTCCCACACAAAAGATTAGTAAACAAGTTAGACAACCAGGGAGTGGGTTTCAGGGTGGTAACCTGGCTAAAAAACTGGCCATACAACAGGATGCAGAGTAATAGTAAACAGAGTCCACTCTGAAGAAAGGGGGGTTACAATTGGAGAACTGCAGGGTTCAGTACTTGGACAGGTCCTCTTTAATGTCCTTATAGGTGACATTTATTTATTTATTTATTTTATTTATTTAGATCTCAGATTACAAATACCTTTGAGCTTAGAGCTCTTTTACAAAGGTTCCACGTCACCAGCATAATACAATAGGTTTACAGAACAAAAATTATGGCAAAACAGTATACATAGAGAAAGGAGATCAACAGGTTTACAGACTAAACAGGGTATGGTAAAATAATTGTAAATAAGAAAACAAAGCAATAGTTGACATTCACAGTGAATTAAAGAATACAAATGAGTAACGCTAACCAGTTTTATGCACAGGAATGCATACAGTAAACTGAGAATCAGCCAAAACCAGCTTTGTCAGTTACTGGTAAAATCATAAGGTAAATTGAAATCAGCCAACAGGCCTTGTCAGGACAGACAGGGAAGGGGGCATTAGGTAAAGGGGAGGAAAGCTGAAGGGGTAGGGTAGCAGGGGGAGGGGATGTCAGAGATGGTGCTAAGGAGATTTAACAGTAATCAAGTGCTAGGGTTTTACATTGCCAAAGAGGATTTAGTGGAACCAGTAACAGGAACGAGTGGCAGAGAGTAGTCGCTGTAGCTTGGATTTGAAAGAGCCCAATTTGGATTCAGAGGAGATGTCACAGTTAAGGGCATTCATCCAAAGAGGGGCTCTGTAGGTGAATGATCTTTGTCCCTGGGAGGTACAGCAGTGAGGGACCAGAAAGATCTGGGATTCAGAGCCACGGGTATGGTGGGAATTAAGAGAGGGGCTTAGAAGAGCTTAAATTCCAGGTGGTAGGAGGCCTAGGATTATTTTCTTGGCCTACAGGCATGTTTGATATTTGATGTGATCTTTGAGCTGGAGCTAACCAGTTTGGGCATAGAGGTCACAAGAGTGGGTGAGACGGTGGACTCCTGAGATGAGGCACACGCCTTGTTTAGAACAGTGGAAATGTGCCAGAGGGCAGTTTCAGTGGCAGATCCATAGTTTATCAATCCATTGTCAATAATGGAGGTAACACAGCTCTGTACGGCCAACCTTAAGGCTTCTGGTGTAAGAGAGTTCCTGTGTCTGTAGAGAAGGCCAATGCGAGTATTGCTTGCTTTGACAATGTTGTCAGTATGTACCCCATAGGATAAGTTGCTGTCGATGGTGACGCTGAAATACTTAAAATATTGTACCTGCTCAAGAGCAGTCCCAAGGTGGTTAGAGATAGTCAGGGGATAATGCCTGTGTTTATTGTGGGAGCTGCTGAAGAGCATGAGCTTAGTTTTTTTTTTAAAGTTTAGCACCAGTTTGTGATCACTTAACCATTTCTCTACTGATGCAGAGCCAAGTTGCAGCTGGCTTTCAAGAGGCATGGGGTCTGTGTGACTTGTGTAAATGATTTCCTCATTCAGACCCCAACTATTGTGATAAGTTCCTAATTCATACATCCATCTGGTTTCCCTTGCCTCTATAAGGTCAAGGTAATTGCCACCTCTTTCTGGTGTTGGAACCTGTTCCAGTCTCCAGAACCTCAACTGCATTACTCTGTGACCCCTAGTGTTGAAATGTCTAGCTACCATGGGACAAACATCAAGGGAACTAAGGAAACGAATCTCTGACCATAAAAGTAAAATCCGTATGAAAGATGAAAACTCCTCAGTAGCTAGAAGTTATTAGGATTATTGATAAACGATAATAAAGGTATTCTATGATTCATATGTTTATAGAAACATAGAATTTGACGACAGATAAGGACTGCATGGCCCACCTAGTCTGCCCATTTCCCTATTTAAGGGATAAGCTGCAGATCCTAGTTAACCAACAGCCTTCTTCCTCCTACCCCCTCTAGAATTGCCTTATGTCTGTCCCATGCATTCTTGAATTCTCCCACTGTTTTTGACTCTATGACCTCCTCAGGAAGGCTGTTCCATGCATCTACAACCCTTTATGTGAAGAAATACTTCCTCACATTACCTCTGAGCCGTCCCCCCTCTATCTTCAAATTGTGCCCCCTTGTTCTTGCACATCTCTTTTTCTGAAAGATGCTACCCTCTTGGACTTTGTTGATTCCCTTGAGGTATTTGAAAGTTTCTATCGCGTCCCCCCTCTCCCTCCTTTCCTTGAGGCTATACATCTTAAGCTCCTTTAGTCTTTCTTCATATGTCTTCTGGTGCAGACCATGCACCATTTTGGTTGCCGTCCTCTGGACAGCCTCCAACCTGTCTATCTCTTTGCAGAGATGGGGGTCTCCAGAACTGTACACAGTACTCCAGTTGTGGTCTTACCAACTGTCTGTACAGAAGGCCAACAACTTCCTGTTTTCTGCTGGTGATGCCTCTCCCTATGCATCCCAGTATCTCCCCAGCCCTCCTTACTGCCTTCTCACATTGTTGGCCCACCTTTAGGTCATCTGATATGGCTACCCACAGGTACCTTTCCGTTTTTGTTGTGGTCAGGATCTCACCCCCCCCCCCCATTGTGTACTCTTCCCCTGGGTTTTTGTTTCCCAGGTGCATTAATTTGCATTTCGTTGTGTTGAATCTAAGCTGCCATACATTTCATAGATACATACATAGATACATAGACAGTGCCGGCAGATAAGGGCCTATGACCCACCCAGTCTGCCCATTTGAGCTTGTAAGTTCAGTTTATGTTTTCCAAGAAGTCTGTTGCCCCTTACCCCTGACCTCCAGAATTCCTTTATGTCTATCCCATGCATTCTTAAATCCCGTGATTGTTTCAGCCCCCACCACTTCCTCTGGCAGGGTATTCCACTTGTCCACCATCCGTTCTGTGAAGAAATTCTTCCTCACTTTTCCTCTGAATCGTCCTCCCTCCAACTTCATCCCATGCCCTGTAGTCCTGGAACATCTTTTTCACTATTCCTCCAACCTTGCCAAGTCCCTTTTCATCCTTTCCACCCCACCTTGTGTATTAACCTGTTGCAGATCTTTGTGTCATCTGCAAAGAGACATACTTTCCCCTCTAGTCCCTCTGTAGTGTCACTTATAAAGAACCCTCCTTTCTTCTCTGTGGACTCCATTTACTATTACCTGCTGTGTCCTGTTGTCCAGCCAGTGTTTTACCCAGGCTACCACCCTGGGACCCACTCCCAGGCTGCCTAATTTGTTTATTAATCTTTTGTGCGGGACTGTGTCAAATGCCTTGCTAAAGTCTAGGTAGGCCATGTCCACAGCCCCTCCCTGGTCTACTCCTTTGGTCACCCAGTCAAAGAAATCAATTAGATTTGTTTGAAATGGCCTTCCTACTGTGAATCCATGCTGCCTTGAGTCCTGTGCCCCACTGTCCTCTAGGTACTCAACAATTCTTTCCTTCAGAAGTGATTCCATCATTTTCCCTACCACTGAGGTCAAACTGACAGATCTGTAGTTTCCTGCCTCTATCTTGCTACCACTTTTGTGAAGGGGAACCACATCTACCCTCCTCCAGTCCTCAGGTACCACACCATCCTCCCATGATTTATTAAAAAGGGTAGTCAGCGGTGTTACTAGTTCTTCCCTTTGTTGTTTTAGAATTCTGGGGTGAATCCCATCAGGCCCCATTGCTTTATCCACCTTCAGTTTTAAGAGTTCTTTCAGAACCCTTTCTTCTGTGAAAGGACTAATATCAACCCCCCTATCCAGAATGCTTCTATTAACTGGATTAGGTATCTCCCCCTTTTTCACTGTCACTCTCTGCCCAACCACTTTCCTCTTGATTCAGCCTCAGTATCCCTGCCTTAGTCTTTCTTCGCTCCCTAATGTACCTATAAAAGGTTTTATCCCCCTTCTTAACCGAGTTGGCTATCTTTTCCTTGGTTTGGGCCTTTGCTATTCTGACTGCCTTCCCCGCTTCCTTCTGCTTTAAACACACTATATAAAAAAATCACTTTGTGGTGGCAGAAGCACTAGTCTGTATGAGTTAGTAGCAGGTAGCCCTATGGCATGAGGCACAATTTGGGGCTTGGAATTCTCTTGCATTGATACCAAGTATTTATGGTAAAGCATTGTGAATAACAGTGGAAATGGTGAGATTAGGGGTTAATAATCACATTCTGATATCGGATGAGCAGCAGGAATAGATTTGATAGTGTTGAAACTATGTGTATAAAACAAGATGATTATATGGATTTTGATATTGATTTATTATTCCATTACAGTTCTCCAGGAGAAGCCATTGTCTAGCAAAACATTGGGGCAACTATTAAATAAACAAGATTAAGAAGAAATTAAGAACTTGTATGTGTTTGGTATTTACCATGACTGGTTGAATCAAGGACTATTGTTACATTTCAAGACATCATACCACTCGACCAGCTCCACACCTAAGAACTCTTTATTTACTTGAAATTACCCTTGGATACTTGGACTTTGGATGACTTGTGTAGATAGAAACATAGAAACATAGAATTTGACGGCAGATAAGGACCGCTTGGCCCACCCAGCCTGCCCATTTTCCTACCTAACAGATAAGCTGCAGATCCTAATTAACCAACAGCTAACTTCCTCCTACCCCCCACTAGGACTGCCTTATGTCTGTCCCATGCATTCTTTAATTCCCCCACTGTTCTTGACTCCACGACCTCCTCAGGGAGGCTGTTCCATGCATCCACAACCCTCTCTGTGAAAAAATGCTTCCTCACATTACCTCTGAGCCATCACCCCTCTATCTTCAAATTGTGCCCCCTTGTTCTTGCACATCTCTTTTTCTGAAAGATGCCACCCTCTTGGACTTTGTTGATTCCCTTGAGGTACTTAAAAGTTTCTATCATGTCCCCTCTCTCCCTCCTTTCCTCAAGGGTATACATATTAAGCTCCTCTAGTCTTTCTTTTTATGTCTTCTGGTGCAGACCCTGCACCATTTTGGTTGCCCTCCTCTGGACAGCCTCCACTCTGTCTGTCTTTGCGGAGATGGGGTCTCCAGAACTGCACACAGTACTCCAGATGGGGTCTCACCAACTGTCTGTACAGAGGAATAACAACTTCCTGTTTTCTACTATTGATGCCTCTCCCTATGCATCCAAGTATCCCCCAGCCTTCTTACTGCCTTCTCACATTGCTTGCCTACCTTTAGGTCATCTGATATAATTACCCCCAGGTCCTTTCCATTTTTACTGTTGTCAGTATCTCACCCCCATTGTGTACTCTTCCCCTGGGTTTTTGTTTCCCAGGTGCATTACCTTGCACTTCTTTGCATTGGATCTGAGCTGCCATACATTTGACCATTCCTCCAACCTTGCCAAGTCCCTTCTCATCCTTTTCACTCCATCTGGTGTATCAACCCTGTTGCAGATCTTTGTGTCATCTGCAAAGAGACATACTTTTCCTTCCAGTTCCTCTGCAATGTCACTTATAAAGACATTAAAAAAGGACCGGTCCAAGTACTGAACCCTGCGGTCCCCCACTAGTAACCCTCCTTTCTTCACTGTGGACTCCTTTTACTACTACCCTTTGCGTCATGTTGTCTAGCCAATTTTTTATCCAGGCTACCACCTTGGGACCCACTCCAAGGCTAGCAAACTTGTGTATTAGTCTTTTTGTGTGGGACTGTATCAAATGCCTTGCTAAAATCTAGGTAAGCCTTGTCCACAGCCCCTCCCTGGTCTACTACTTTGGTGACCGAGTCAAATAAATCTATTAGATTCATCTGACATGACCTTCCTATCGTGAATCCATGCTGCCTTGGGTCCTGTGCCCCACTGGCCTCTAGGTACTCAACAATTCTTTCCTTCAGAAGTGATTCCATCATTTTACCTACCACTGAGGTCAAACTAACTGATCTGTAGTTTCCTGCCTCTGTCCTGCTCCCACTTTTGTGAAGAGGAATCACATCCACCCTCCTCCAGTCCTCAGGTACCACCCCATCCTCCCATGATTTGTTAAAGAGAGTAGTCAGCGTGTCATTAGTTCTACCCTTAGTTCTTTTAGAATTCTGGGGTGAATCCCATCAGGCCCCATTGCTTTGTCCACCTTCAATTTTATTAGTTCTTTCAGAACCCTTTCTTCTGTAAATGGACTGGTATCGACCCTTGTCTTCAGAGTGTTTCTCTTGTTTGGTTTAGGTACTTCCCCCTCCTCTTCCTTTGTGAATACTGAGCAGAAATATTCATTCAGTATCCCTGCTTTTTCATTGTCACACTCTACCCAAATTCCCTTCCCTTTATTAAGCCTCAGCATCCCTCCTTTGGTCTTTCTTCTCTCTCTAATGTACCTATAAAAGGTATCTTATCCCCCTTCTTAACAGAGTTGGCTATCCTTTCCTCGGTTTGGGCCTTTGCTATTCTGACTGCCTTCCCAGCCTCTTTCTGCTTTAACTGATAAAGTTCTCTGTCCTTCTCCTTCTGTGTTTCCTTATATTTCTTGAATGCTATCCTTTTCTCCTTATCCTTCCCTGCCACCTCTTTTGAGAACCAAAGCGTTTTTTTTCCTTCGTTGTGTTTTGTTGATTTGCTTTACACAAAGGCTTGTTGTCTCTGTGATGGCTGTTTTGATTACTCTCCATTGTTCCTCCACCCCTCCTTCTTGCTTGTTTGCTAGTGCTGTTCTGAGGCACTCTCATTTTCTCAAAGTCAGCCCTCCTAAAGTCCAATACTCTTGCTTTTGTATGGCTTGATTGTATGGCTGTGTTTATCGTGAACCACACTGTTTGGTGGTCGCTTGTTCCCAGATGGCTACCACTTCTAAATCTGAGATACTTTCTCCGTCCCCATTTGAGAGTACCAGGTCTAAGATTGCTCCCTCCCGAGTGGGTTCCAATACTAGCTGTCTGAGGCATGCCCCTGTAGGGCATCAAGAATGACCCTGCTCTTGGATGTGCCTTCAGCAAAGGTGCTCCAGTTAACATCTGGCATATTCAGGTCCCTCATCAACAATATCTCACCTTTTTCTGCCATTCTAAGGAAGCCTTCTATCATTTCCTTGTCCATTCCCTCCCCCTGAGATGGGGGTCTGTATACAACCCCCATGCGGATTGTGGTGCCATTTTCTGTCTCCAGGGTGACCCAGAGTGTTTCATCTGCTCCCTGTTTACAGCATTGTCCGCATATAGTAGGATTTGTTCAGGGCAGGATCTTGGGAGATTGTTTAAGAAGAGACTAAACTGTAGAGGGCCCAGGGTGGACCCTTGTGGAACACCTGAGCAAACTGGTTTAGAGTCCGAGATGACATCGGCAATTTTGACTTGTTGAATGTGGTTCTCCAAATAGCTTTTAAACCAGGCATTATAGTTGGCAGAAATGTGAGTGTTGCTTAGCTGTTCCAGTAGTAGGGGATGATGGACCATGTCAAACGGTTTTGTTAGGTCGATAAATGCGGCCCCAACTATCTGTCCATGGTCCAGAGATTTGTGTATGAAACCAGTGAATTCCATGTGATCAGAGGAGGTGCTGTGTCCTTTTCTGAATCCATGTTGTTGGGTACATTGGATCTGAAGTTTATCAAGATAATCTATAAGCTGGTAAACTTCAATGCATTCAAGTGCCTTGGAGAGGGGCAGAAGTATGGAGATGGACCGGTAGTTCACGTGGAGAGACCTGTCACCGCTTTTGTGCACCGGTGTTACCAAGGTTGATTTCCAACTCTTGGGGAACTTAGCAAGTGAGAGATTAAAAATCCAGGTAAGAGACACTAGTACTTCCTCTAGTGTGAGGGACAACAGTTTAAGATTGAGGGAATCCCTGCTGTGTCTAGATTTACCAGTTGCCTTGAGGATGTATTTGCAGGCTTCCTGCGGTGAGATAACTTTAAAGTAGAATGAGGGTGGTGAGTAGGTGTGGGGAGTACTATCAGAGGTGGGCAATGTGACATCAGCATCAAAAAAGTCTGGTGGGAGAACACTGCTGAGGTCCGTGAATCAGTTATTGAAAGTATTGGCAATAGTTACAGGGTCAAGGGTAGTGATCCCATTTAAGTCCAGTATGGCAGGTAGTGATTTCGAGGTTTTACCTGTGATTTCTTTAATATTATTTATTTATTTTTATTTATTGAATTTTGATGACCGGGTAGGCCTACTGAGCCCCGAAGGTCCCTTTTTCAGAATTATCCCAGAAAGCTTTTCCTTTGCCTCAGGTATCACTAACCACTTCCTGATAGTGTTTCATTTTTTGCTAGACAGATGGACCTGGTGCAGTTATTTTGTGCTCTTTTGTCATTCTGGATGTCAGATTGTGTGCCAGTGACTTGGGCATGGTGCCAGAGGAGGTCCCTTATTTTCATGTGAGCTAGGAGTTCTGCAGAGAGCCAGGGGTTGCAAGGTCCTTTGATTTTTCATGTTTTTAGAGGTGCGTGAGAGTTGCAGGCAGAATTATAGGTGTTGATGAATTGTTCAAGTGCTGTGTCAAGATCCTTTACTCTGTAGATTGGAGACCAGTCTTACAGTCTAGGGAGGGATTTAAGAGGTTCCAGGTGACCCCGGGCAGGGACTCTGCTGGTAATTGTCCATGGTGGTGGTTTGAAAAATTTGTTTGTCCATGTGCAGATGACAGGGGAATGATTACTGAGCATATCCAGGAGGACAGTGGTGTTAGTAATACAGTCTGGAAGACTGGTTAGGACCCAGTCCAAAAGGCTTTTAGTTTCAAGTTTGTAATTGGATCTGGTTGGGGAGTCAACAAGCTGAGAAAAATTAATGGCAGAGATGGCATCCTTAATGCTCTGATTTTCAGGTGCAAGCCAGTTTATATTGAAGTCTCCCATCAGAATTAACTCTGGCCCAGGTGGCTGGTTATGTGTGAAGTCCAATACCGAGTTGAAACCATTCTCTTGCTCTTTTGGGGGATGTATAAGGATGCCACAGTAAGTGCCTTATTTTGGGCACCAAGCAGAGTTCTGATGGCAAGTAACTGAGTGGATGTAGCAGCCACAGGAACAGGCAAGAGGTGGCCCATGAGTGAATCTTTGAGATAGATTGCACATCCACCACCTCTTTTGGTAGTCCTATCTTGTCTGAAGATGTTGTAGCCTGGCATGGCAATAGCTGAGTCAGGGATTTTTGGTGAGAGCCATATTTCAACAATTGCCAGAACATCTGAATCGTGTAGAGCAGCACATATTTGTAGAGTGTTTAGCTTTGGTAGGAGGCCGCAGATATTTAGGGATGCCAAAGTGAGTGCCCCAAGTTGTTTTATAGGAGTTACCGTATGTGGTAGGCCAGGGCCGGGATTTGGGTGAATTTTACCAGGTAGCAGTAATAGCAAAAGTAAAAATTTGAGCAGGCACAGCCATAACTGCCTATAGGTGAGTCCAGCCCTCAGCAGGAACAGGTTAGGTTGCATTCTTGATGTAGTAATATTAAACCATGCAGATAGTTATGTTCAGGGATATGTAATATAATAATCTTGATCAAGGTACCAGGAGTCAAATGATGAAAAATAATCAAATCCACAGGAAATGGTGAACTAATGAGGACCAGTAAACTACTGTTATTGTAGATCAAAGACCCAGAATGTGTTATATTCCTGAAGGTGATGAACATTGGCTTGGGGCATATGCATGATGTAAAAAATCCTTTGTTAGTGTATTCCCTTTGTTCTCCAAAATGGTTGTGAATAGACCTCAAAGACAAGCACAGATCCTGAAAGAGCAAGTCAGACAGAAATATGGATTCAATGCAGCACTCCACAACTCACAGATTGTGTAACAGATTTACTGACCTTACATTTGGTTTTGATGGCTTCCAAAATAGTTGATTTATGATAAGAATGCCAATAGCTGGTGGTGATGTTTTGCAGTTTCTTAGTCCAGGAAATGTTCATAGATGTCATGTACAAGAACTGTCCAGTTCCTCCGAGCAGAAACACATGAAAATCCACAAAACTAAACTACTGACAGACGGCAACACAAACAACCAGCCACTTTTTTGCTCCAGCCAGCCAACCACATTGTGGAGGGACTGAAAGGAAAAGTATGCCTCTTTGCAGATGACACAAAGATCAAAAACAGGGTTGATACACAAGGGGGGTGTAAAGGATGAGATGGGACTCCACAAGGTTGAAGGAAAGGTCAAGCATTTGGCAGCTGAGATTCAATGCAAAGTGGTGTAAAGTAAAGCACCTGGGAAACAAAACCCGGGGCAGAGTACACAATGGGGGGGATACGAAAAACAAAAAAAATGGAAAGGGACTAGGTGGTAGTCATATCAGATCACCTAAAGGAAGGCAAGCAATGTGAGAAGGCAGTAAGGAGGGCTGGGGGAATCCTGGGTTGCATAGGAAGAGGCATCACCAGTAGAAAACAGAAAGTTGTTGTGCCTCTGTACAGACAGTTGTTGAGACCCCATCTTGAGTATTGTGTGTTGTTCTGGAGACCCTGTCTCTGCAAGGACATAGACAGGATGGAGGCAATCCAGAGGAGGGCAACTAAAATTGTGCTGGGTCTGCACAAGGAGTGACACGAAGAGAGACTGAAGGAGCTTAATATGTATACCCTCAAGGAAAGAAGGGAAATGGGGGACATGATAGAAACTATCCAGTATCTCAAAGGAACCAACAAAGTCCAAGAGGGTAGCATCTTTCAGAGAAAGAGATGCGCAAAAACAAGGGGATACAATTTGAAGATAGAGGGGGGATGAATGAGGGGCAATGCAAGGGAGTATTTTTTCAAGGAGAGGGTTGTGAACACATGGAACAGCCTTCCAGAGGGGGTTGTGGAGTCAAAAACAGTGGGGGAATTAAAGAATGCATGGGACAGACATAAGGCCATTCTAAAGGGGGGTAGGAAGAAGTAGGCTGTTGGTTAACTAGGATCTGCAGCTTATCCAAGAGGTAGGGAAATGGGCAGACTAGGTGGGCCAAGCGATCCTTATCTGCCGTCAAAATCTATGTTTCATGTTTCTATGGAGGTGGTATTAGCACTGTGTGCTGTAGACTGACACCCAGCAGTGGCTGGGTGTCAGCACAGGTGCACAGCCACGTACAGGGAGGGCCCACATCCAGGGGAATAGACTGCCTCCACAGAGGCAGGGACAGCAGCCCTGCCCATTGTATAGATGTGGGATTGGGGGAAAATAGAGGAAAACCGATGAGCTGACAGGACCCATGATGGCCCTGTTGTTTCTCCGCTATGCAACTCCTGATTCTGGATTTACACTTGGGGAAGAAGTACGCCAGCACTCCTCACCCTGGCCCCATCACAGGGGGCAATCTGAAGGGGAATTGCTGGTGGTCGACAGAGCAAGGACACACGGGACCTAAGGAAGAGCCCTCCTAGGGAATGGCCAGAGCTTCCTGTTGGCTCCTCGGAGGAGCAGAAATTACAGATTAAAAACAAATGTAAAATAATGCTCTTGGGGCCCAGAAATCCAGGGGCAGAGTACAAAATGGTTGGCGTGGTATTGACAACATTAAGAAAGCACACATTAAAAAAAAAAACAAGCTTTTATATACAGTTGATTACTGTTTAACAATATTATGCATCTATGGCTGCCACTGTATAGCTGATATAACCCCATAATTACATTCCTCACTTGAAGTGAAAAGGGGGGTGTGCAGGCTATACGTGACTCCTCGCTTTTGTGTTAAAGGGGTAAGTTTCATTACAGCAAAAACAAGGAAATTGGTCATTTCTAAAATGTGCAGACAAACATGGGTCCCACTTTTTTTCAGAGAATGTCACCACTGGCAGTTACCATTCAAGACTGCTACTACTCCCACCTACTACAATCAGTTGAAACCCAGAAGTAGTCTACCAGCACTGAGATTAATATGGTTAAGGCACATTTGCTAAAAATTACTGCTTAGAAAAGAACGAGAAAATGACTGTGATGACGAGCAAGTCTCAGACCAGATCTTTAATTTGTTAATACTCTCCTCCTGAGTCTGATTTTTATGGCTGTGTGGGCCAGGTTGCACAGATTTTATGACATCATCAGATTTGTATAAAAGCACTGTGGAAGCATGTGACCGGACTGTTGTCTGTTGTGCTGCCACAGTGTTCTGGCTTAGTTTCCAGTAATTCTGTTTATGCAGTGGCAGGTGTCAGCCGTGGTCCAAACCTCATTTTACCATCTGAGGAACAATACAGGGATTAAGCAGCTGATTTCCCCGGGTGATCTGCCTGCTCTGGTCCATGTGTTTGTGACCTCTCGCCTTGATTACTGCAATGACCTATACCTAGGGCTGTCGGGACAGATCTTCACTGCCTGCAGCTCTTGCAGAATGCAGTGGCCAGGTTGGTGATGGGTCTAGCTAGGTCATGTCATATTATACCTGTGCTCCGCTACCTGCACTGCCTGCCAGTTAGGTGGTGGATCTCCTTCGAGGTTGGTTCGCCGACCTATGAGACCCTACATGGCAGGGACCTGGCTACCTGCAAGACCTGCAGCCTTACTGCCCCTTCTGCCCCCTCTGCTCCATGGACAAGGGATTGCTGGAGGTTCCTGGGGTCCACTTACAGTCAGTGGCGCTCACTTGTTTGTATATGGAGCACCAACCTTATGGAACATTCTACCTCGCTCTATATGAGAAAGTCAGACTATAGATTAATTTAAGAGGAAGCTAAAAACCTACCTGTTTAGACTAGCCTTCCCAGATCTGGACTAAGATTTCCATTGTTTTTAATAATGATTATGTATTGTTAGGATGTATCTGTATTGTTTTAAATGTTTTACTCTGATGTATAGCACAGTGAATCACAATGAGAATTGCACTTTATAAATGAAGATGATTAATTGACTGAAGAGATTTAAACATATAGCATGGGACTTGTGATAATCAGGAATAAAAAACATTTTTGAACCATCACTGGAGTAATCTCCACAACTCTCTCTTTTCTGTAACCCCCCCCCCCAGTTTGTTGTGCAACAGCATTTCTATCGATTTCTCTCCTGGTAGTACTGCAATGGATTGGCCACCTGCTGCCATATTACCATGCCTTTGTTTCCTTATATATATTGCCAAAATGCTTCGTGTTTTCTGCCCATTTTAAAGGTAAAAAGCTGTTTTTTCTCCGATTTTCTGTGTACATTTATTAGTAATGCTGCATCATGCATGTGTAAATAGCAGAAAAAACATAGGGAAACGTGGAAAAGGGTCCCAAAAGTATAGCATGTGCTTTTGGAGCCAGTAGTAGCCATGCTCCATTATGATGAGAGAAAATGTTTTCTCTCCCTGCTTCTGCTTTTAGATGTTGTTTTTGTATTTGGCCTCTTTCTCTCGGTCTAAAAAGGGTTAGCTTCTGAAACCCTTCTCATTTGGAGAAATGTCAGGCTAAGTTGTAGAAGCACTCCCTCTCGCATGTTCGCGAGGTGCTAGCGCTATGTGTAGCCTGCAAGGTAGCCAGCGGGCATTAGAAATACCTTTTCCCTTATGCTGTACACTCGCTGGATTGTAGTTGCGAGTCTGCTTATTTTTGTTGCTAGCATTAGTCAGAGAATAGACATGTTTTTAGCTAGTAGTTACAAATATTAGTAAAACAAAATCTGCATTATGGTCTAAAACTAAAAGGCTTTCAGTTTAAAGCAGATAGCCACTAGGTAGCTTATTAAGCCCTGCAGGACAGATATAAAACTGTACAGAATTAAAGCACAACTGTAGCGTTACCTGTAATTTCCTGGTGAAGGTGGTTGCTAGAGGAGTATCCCCAATCAGAGGAGACCTAGAAAGGTGCAGTCTCCTACAGGGAATCAGCAGCACCCTCTCCCTGCTATTTATGAGATGGGAGATGTCAGTCACCCAAAAATGGGCGGAGTCTAGACTCATTAACACCTCCTTTTGAATAAAAGCAGAATTTGTTTGTGTTCTAATGAACTTATTGTTGTTTGCTGCTTTCTAGAATTGATTATTCGGTAGAACTAAACTGGATAGTCAGTAAGTATATGTCTAGGTAGAATGTTATATGAAATATTTGAAATAAAAGAATTAGAGGTAGAGCTTGCTCTTTAGGGGAGGAGCCTGGGTGCTTTAAAAACCCAAGATCCAGCACCTCTAGTTTTGATGTAGCCTGAAGCTGGTGCTGCTAACATTTCCAGTTTAGGGTTCTCCGAAGGGAGACCCGACACAGTCTTTATTAGGGCTCTAACTACCTGTAGACCCTGAGCTGTGTTTTTGCTTTGTTTATTTTCTTTTGAGTTGTTGATGGTATTCAGAAACAGTCATTATTTTGTATCCTGCATTATTTATTTCTTATTTTCTTTATTTTTAATAAAAATAACCACCTCTTGTTAGATGTGGTGTACCTGATATGCTGTGTCTTGCCTGATCATTATTACCCTGTGACATTTGGTACCAGGAGTGGGGTCTGTGAAGGTCTATGGCATATAGGGAGACTTCACATTGGATACTGTACCTAGTATCCTGATCAGCGTTGGCACAGTGGTACATGGCCCAGTTGGCAGACACCATATTGGCAGTACAAGGTGTCTCCACCAGATCGCAAGTGCTTCAGACTGGGGAACCTTTGCTACCTGGTCTGGATCCAGTCACTAGACCCAAAGTTCCAAAAGGGACTCTGCCATTGGGTACAGCTATGGAGGACAACGTGGCTGCAAAACTAGAAGAGAACAGTCTGGAGGAGGATAAGGAACCAGAGGAATCGCTAGGGACACCACCGGAAGACACTGCTGGACTGTTAAAATGGCTTGCTGTGTTACAACTGGAATTGGAATGACAATGGATGGAGGACCTACAAGAAAGGGAGAAAGAGAGGAAGGAACGAGATCAGGAGAGATGTCACCAAAACCAAAGGTGGGCTGATACTATGAAAGTTTTACAGATTATTGGGGCAGGTCAAGAAGCTGCTAAGGTCAGTCCTAAGGACATAAAATTGACAAAAATGTTGCCAACTGATGATATTGAATCATATCTCACAACTTTTGAATGGGTAGCTCAAGCCTGTGAGTGGCCCCAACAACAGTGGGTAGACTAACTGTCAGATGTATTACTTTTTCTAGTACTTCTCCATCCTTGCTAGTGAGTGCACAGAGTTTCCTGGATCAAGTTTCTAAAAGAAATAGAAAGTAGTAGAAAAAGTAACTTACCCAACACTGTATCCCACTACAGAACTAGAAATAACAATAAATGGTATGCAGAGGTTCTTAAGGGTGGGGGTGGTACCTACCTTGCCAGTTCAACTAATCATACACCAAGACCACCCTGACTTTAATTCTTTGGTCCTGGTCTGTGATTCCTCCTTAGTAGCAGTGACAACTAGAGCACAAAAACAACAGAAGGGAGAAATGGAACTATTTCTTCTTGCAGATGAGGTATTTGAGACTGTAAACAAACCCAGAAAAACATGGGCTGAAAAGAAGAAGCTGCAGAGAGCTTGGAAGAAAGAACACATGCATGTGGACATTAAAAATTCTATGCTGATGATATAACCGTGAAAAGTGTTTTTTTTTTCAGCTAGGGAAGGAAGGTGATTCTGGGGGCCCCTACAGTGCAAGAATAAAATGGTATCCTATATAGAGTGTGTACCAACCCTGTTACTAATGAAAAGGTAAAACAATTGTTAGTCCCCATGAAGTATAGAAGAGGTTTGTTATTTCTAGGACATGATCTCCCTAGTGCATGACATGCAGGCAGGGACAGGACCACTGCAAGTTTATTGCAGTGATTTTACTGGCCTGGAGTACGAGAGGATGTAGCTTCCTATTGTAAAACCTGTCCTGAATGTCAGCAAATAGGACAGGTTAAGAACAAAGAAAAAGTGCCTCTAATGCCCTTTCCTTTGGTTACCCAACCTTTTGAGCATATTGCCATGGATATTGTGGGCCCCTTGGAAAAGAGCAAAAAGGCCAACTGCTTCATCCTGGTAATATGCGACTATGCCACCAAATATCCTGAGGCCTTCCCACTCAGGACCACCACTGCACCCAAAATTGCAGAAAAGCTAGTGGACTACTTTAGTCGCTTAGGTATTCCCAAGGAAATTTATACAGACTGAGGGGCTAATTTCAGTACTAAATTGTTGAAAGAACTATATAAGGTCTTAGGTATTACAGCTTTATGTACCACACCTACCATCCACAAACAGATGGGTTAGTGGAACATTTTAATTAGACTCTGAAATGTATGATAAGAAAGTTTGTAGATGATGAGGGTAGGGATTGGGACCATTATTTACCCCTCTTCCTTTCTGCATATCATGAGGTGCCACAGGCATCAACTGGGTTCTCCTCCTTCTCCTTGATATACGGGTGGAACCCACATGGCCCATGGTGGTAAAGGAAGCCTGGGAAAGGAACACCATGGTAAAGCATGTTAATATACTGAAATATATGACACAACTGTGTAAGAGATTGGTGGCATATACAGCTCAGGCACATCACAACTGTGTGGTAGCTCAACAAAAACAGAAGATACTGTATGATTCTAAAATGCAAGAAAAAGTCTTTCTTAATAGGAGAAAAAGTACTACTTCTACTCCACACTTCTGAGAACAAACTAAGGATGAAGTGGTTGGGGCCCTTTACTATCAAAGAACGTATGGGGCCAATTACCTGTACAACCAAAGCCCTTGACAGTAAGCAGGTCTAAAAATCCATTATGCCAACCTACTAAAGATATGGCATGATAGATCGACCAACCAGCCTTGTCTATTTGTGATTCCAGAAACTACTTATTCTGACATGGTGATGGGTTATAAGAGGTTAGAACAACCCAAAGGTATCAGTGCCCTGCAGATCAGTTCAGACTTGCCCGAAAGAGAGCAGAATGAATTACGAAGTTTATTACATCACTATGCTGCCACCTTTACCACCATACCAGGAAAAGCTATTGGTGTACAGCATGTAATTCAGATTCTGCTCCCATTCAACAAAAGTCTTATCGATTGCCAGAACGTGTGAGGGATGATGTACAGTAGACTTGGAAATCAAAACGTTGAAACAGCTAGGTATAATTGAGCCCTCTGTCAACCCCTGGTCTTCTCCTATAGTAGTGGTGCCAAAAAAGAAAGGCGGCATATGCCTATGCCTCGATTTCAGATGGTTAAATCAAGTGTCCCATTTCGACAGTTATCCCATCCCAAGAACTGATGACATTCTTGACTGGATTGGGCAGGCTCAGTACATTTCAACACTTGATTTAACCAAAGGCTACTGGCAGATCCCACTAGAACAATCATCAAGAGAGAAAACAGCTTTCAGTATGCCGCATGGTCTGTATCAATTTGTGTACATGCCTTTTGGGCTGCACAGTGCACCTGCAACCTTCCAAAGGTTTATGGACCAATTGCTACTACCCCATGGGGAATACTGCTCAGCCTACTTAGATGATGCGGTGATATTTAGCCCTGATTGGACCACACATCTTCGTCACCTTGCCAATGATATTAAGACACTACAGGATGCAGGATTAACCATTAATCCTTCTAAATGTATTCTAGCAGCTCAAGAAACCAGGTACTTTGGTTTTATTCTGTGATATGAGCTGGTTAAACCTGAAATTGAGAAGCTGGAGGCAGTTGCCAAATGTCCAGTACCAGAGACAAAAAAGCATGTCTGTTCTTTTCTGTGCCTAGCAGGATATTATAGGTGCTTCATTCCAAACTTCACCACTATAGCTGCCCCCCTGACCAATTTAACCCATAAGCAAGTCCTCAACAAAGTACTTTGGTCTCCAGCTCACACAATCAAAGCTGCATTGTGTGCCTCTCCTGACTTGAGATCTCCTAATTTCACACAGCCATTCGAGGTTCACACTGATGCCTCGGAAACTGGTTTGGGAGCTGTGCTTGGCCAAACCATCAAAGGGGAAGAACATCTTATTATTTATATAAGTTGGAAATTGTTCCCCAGAGAGATGAAATACGCTACTATCGAGAAGGAGTGTCTGGCCATCAAGTGGGCTATTGAAGGCCTTAAATTCTATTTATGGGGTAGACACTTTACCTTAATCACAGATCTTAACCCTCTTTGTTGGTTGCAACAGATGAAGGATAAGAAAAAATTACTCACCTTAGTAATTATGTTTCTTCTAATGGAGTCTTGCTGTATTCTGACTATTGCAGTTAGCTCCAGCCTTTAAACTGCCCCGGACAACAAAGGGTTAACTTTCTATACAAGGCATAGAATGCTGAGTTCGAGCTCGGTTGAGGTCTCTGTCTCTTTCTCTTTGAAACTCAACCGTCAGATTCTTATGAGCAAAAACTCACTAACTATCTTATGAGGAAATTGTAAAATTTTTACTAGCCAACTGGCAACAAGGAGTTTTGGATTCCCAAAAAGACTCAAGTCAGGAAACCCCAAACCAAAAACCAAGGGATAACAACAATAACAAAAAACACCCAAACAAATAAAGGGAGGGTGTGTAATAGGCACCTCTAGAGTGCAACACTGCACCTGCCCACCCACTTCCCAAAAACAGGTTCTGAGAGGGGAGGCAGGGAGGGAGGTCAGAATACAGCAAGACTCCATTAGAAGAAACATAATTACTAAAGTGAGCAATTTTTTCTTCAAACAACATGAAGTCTTGCTGTATTCTGACTATTGCAAACTATCACGAAGTACCTCCACGAAGGAGGGACAGAACCTACTTGGGGAATAGGCTCTGAAGTACTGCTGTGCCAAACCGAGTATCACTCCTAGCCTGGATATCCAGAGAGTAATGCTTGGTAAAGGTATGGACTGTTTTCCAGGTGGTTGCTTGACAAATTTCTAAGAGAGGAATATCCCTGGCAGCAGCCAGGGAAGCAGCTGTACCTCTTGTAGAGTGAGCCCTCAGGCCTGAGGGTGGAATCTTTCCTAGTTTTTCATAGCAGAATTGTGTACAAGACACAATCCACCTGGCAATAGTTCTCTTGGTGGCAGGTTTGTCCTTTCCCACTTCCCCATAAGTGAGAAATAACTGGAAGGATTCAAACCTGTGACCCTAGGTACGCTCTATGTAGTAGCTAAGGGATCTTTTAACATCCAAATTGTGTAGCCTTCTCTCCCCTGAGGAAGAATGATCAGTGAAGAAGACAGGGGGAGAGATGGACTGATTCAAGTGGAAGTTTGAAACCACTTTAGGCAAGAACCTCCTATTGGTTCTAAGGATCACTTTCTCTCTATGGAAAGAAATAAAATCAGGTTCCACTGACAGGGCTTACAGTTCACTGATACATCTGGCAGAGGTAATGGCTACCAAAAACACAGTTTTCCAAGTCAAGTACTTAAGCTCTGCTGAGGACATAGGCTCAAAAGGAGGTTGCATAAGTTGAGCTATGCAAATATTTAAGTCCCAGGCAGGGGCAGGATCCCTAAAGGGGGGATTGGTATGAAGCAATCCCTTGAAGAATTTACAGAACACCTGATGAGATGATAGTGAGGAAGACCTTCCCACTGACAAAAAGCAGACACAGCTGACAAGTGTACCTTGAGAGTAGCTGGTCTGAGGCCTAGGCCATTAAGATGGACCATATAATCCAGAACTATAGATAATTCAGCAGTGTCTGGAAGGATATGCTTCTTGGAACACCAAATGCTGAATCTTTTCCATTTTAAGTTATACGTCTTTCTGATGGAAGGTTTTTGAGAAGCTTTGAGAATGTCCAGAATCCCCTGAGACAGGTGCAAATCTGTATACTCTAACTCTTTGACAACCATGCCTTGAGATTGAGACACCGAAGATTGTGGTACCAAATCCTCTCCTGAGAGGAAGTTAACAGGTTGTAATTCCTGGGAAGAGACAGGGGAAGATGGACTGTTAGAGACAGCAGCAGGGGGTACCAATGCTGTCTGACCCAGTCTGGAGCAATCAGAATCACTTTGTAAGATTGTGACCTTATCTTGACTAGGACTTTGAACAGAAGAGGAAAGGGAGGGAAGGCATACATAAATTTCCCTTCCCAGTTCTACATGAGAGCATCCAGAGGGACTGAACCCAAGACTGGGGGTCTGCAACAAAACAGAGGAAGTTGGTGATTGTCCGGGGCTGCAAATAGATCTATCTCTGGAGTGCCACTTTTGTTCTTTTCTGTAACATCCATGTTGGTCCAATAAAAGGTATCAAATCATTTGTTTCTGGATCCACCTTGAAAAAAACACTTTCAAAACCAGGGGGTCCAGGGACCATTCGTGATGGCCCTGGGAGATCCTGCTCAGTGCATCTGCTAGCATATTGTCCTTTCCTGGAAGGTGGACTGCTATCAGAGAGGTCTGCAGGGATTAAGCCAGGGACCACAATTTCATGACTTCCGTGCACAAGGCCATAGACCGAGTGCCTCCCTGTTTGTTGATGTACCACATGGTGGTGGTAATGTCTGTTCTGACCTGAACCACCTTGTTCTGCACCAACTGTGAGAAGGCTTGCAGGGCATAAACTGCCCTGAGTTCCAGGAGATTGATATGAAGGAGGGACTTCTGGGGGGACCACAGTCCTTGGGCTGTGAGATCCCCCAGATGAGCTCCCCACCCCAAAAGAGAAGCATCCATGGTAAGGGCCATCAAATGAGACTGAGTGAAAAAAGGGACCCTTTGCCTTAAATTGTCCTGATCCTGCCACCACTGAAGAGCTTGGATCAGTGTCCGAGTAACTGGAATCAGTTTGGTAAGAGGGTCCTTCCTTTTGGACCAAAAGGCCCTCAGATGGAACTGAATGTCCTTCATCTGAAATCTTGCCCCTTGGACCACTGCTGTGGAAGCTGCCATGTGGCCCAAGAGCTGGAGGAAGTGCCTTACTGGTCGGGACACCCGAAGACTGAAGGATGAGGCCAGTTCTATAAGAAGCCTTACTCTTTCCAGGGGAAGAAAGGCTCTTGCTTTGACAGTATCCAGCTCTGCCCCAGTAAAGGTAAGGAACTGAACTGGTTCGAGAATTGATTTGGGGAGGTTGAGAAGAAAACCCAGAGAAGTGAGCACTTGCTGAGTCACTTGCAGGTTTGACTTGACTTGGTCTGGAGACTGACCTACTATGAGCCAATTGTCCAGGTATGGAAAAATGGAAATCTTTTGCCTTCTTAGAAAGGCAACAACTACTGCCAGGCACTTTGTGAAGACCTTTGGAGCTGATGTTAGGCCAAAGGGCATTGCTTTGAACTGGTAATGGTCTGAGGGCAACTTGAACCTGAGTTACTTTCTGTGGGAGCACCTGATGAGAATATGAAAGTAGGCATCTTTGAGGTCCAGGGAGACTAGCCAGTCCCCTGGCCTTAGACAGGGAAGAATTATTCCCAGAGTCACCATCTTGAACTTTGATTTTAGAAGATGTTTCTTCAGGTATCTTAGATCTAGGATGGGTCACCACTCCCCTGTCTTTTTTGGGGTAAGGAAGTATCTGGAGTACAGACCTTTTCCCCAGTGTAGGGTAGGAACTCTCTCTATGGCTCTTAGAGCCAGAAGAGATGAAACCTCTGCCTCCAGGGCAAGAGTCTCGGAGAGACCTGCTGGTGGAAAAGATCTGGTTCACATCTTTGGAATTTCTTTGAAGCTGAGAACCAGTCCCTGGCTTACTACTTCCAGAACAAACTTGTCTGATGTAATAGACATCCAATCCTGGACATAGTAAGCCAGCCTGCCCCCTACAGGAATAGGAGAGTCGATCCGGGCAGACCCATCAGGGTGTCTGCTTGGCAGGGGCCTTAGGCTGAGAGGTGGATGCAGCCCTGCTCATCCCCCTTCTGCCTCTCCCTCTAAAGAACCCCCTCTGTGAAAAGGGAGAAGAGGCCTGTGCTTGGTAAAAAGGCTTATGAAAAGGTCTGCCCCTGCCCCTTGATTGCTGCCTCTGAGGAGTTGCTTGCCTCTCCTTGGCCTGAGCCCTCCTATAAGTGGTCCTGTACTCATCCATTTTCTTCATGTAATTCTCTGTCTGCTCCCCAAATAGAGAATTACCCACCACAGAAAAATCAATGGCCTTAGCCTGGGTGTCCTGTGAGAGGCTAGTACATCTGAGCCAAGCCATCCTCCGAAGAGCCACAGATGTATCCATGACTCTTGATGACACATCATTGGAGTCCGCAGCAGCATGAAATTGTACCTTTGATGCCTCAATCCCATCAGCAGCCACCTCCTCCAGCTCCTTGGTCAGCTGGGGGAAAGCCTGTTTAGCCAGTGCCAGTACAGTGTCCCACCTGGACTTCTGGTACCTGGCTGTATAGGCCATATAGTTCACCTGCCTGAGTCCCAAGGAAGATGCCATGTACTGTTTCTTTGCCATGGCATCCATCTTCCTGGAGTCTTTGTTTGGGGGGTGTGAAGCCAAGGGAATATTTGCCTTGTTACAGGCAGCAGCCTGCACTACCCCAACATGGCTGCATTGCTGGTATAAAAACTCTGTATCTGAGCCTGATAGTGTATACCTCTTGTCCATCCTTCTGTCAACAGGAGGTACAGAATTGGGAGACTTTAGGATTTTTTGTGTCTGCTTCCCAAAATATTTGTGAAGGGGAATAGACAGTCTCCTGGACTCTGGGATATCCATAATTTCCACATAATCAGGCTCCTCTTGATCCTCCATTGCCTCCTCCATAGGAAGCTGGAGGGTTTCAGCCACCTTTCTGTAAAACAGAAAGTTAGAAGGGGACTCAGAAAGCCTAGGAGGGGATACACCCAAAGGTCTGTCTGGGGAGATGTCCAGTTCCACAGGCACATCCAGACTTTCACCAACACCATCATCATCTTCAAACTCCTCCTCCTCCTCAAACTCTGGTTCATAAAAGTCTTCAGGGGTATAATCTTGAACCAGGGGAACCAACCGAACCGAACCCCTGCCAAAAGGTGCCGGATCGGTCAGAACCAGGCGAGGCGATTCCACAATCCGAATCACTTTGGCTATTTCCTCGGCAGTTAGAACATGAACCTCTGGATCTGAACCGGTCAATTTTTCTTTGCATTTTCTTTTTGTAGGAAGCGATCCCTCAGGATCAGCTCTCCTTTTGCCCGAAGAAGTATCGCCCTGGTCAGAGGGCACTCCTTCTGTTTCAGTCGGAACCGAACCGGGCTGGCCATCTGGGTCAGTGGACTTCTCGGCCTCCTTTTCCTTCAGTCTACCTAATCTATTTTCAAGGGTAGATTTAGGAAAATGTTTACATATTTGGCAGTCTGTATCAAGGTGTTCAAACCCCAGACAATAAACACAGGTGGTGTGGGGATCAGCCTTAGCAAAGACCTCCCCACACTCACTGCAGTGTTGAAACCCAGTGGGCCCATTTTTTTTCTTGGGTTTCTCAGACATGGCCAGCCTAACCAAACTTACCCTTTTTATGGCAACCGCCAGGCAAGACTCCTTTATTGGTTCCTAACCGTGTCACGGGTATTGGAAAAAAACGTTCAAAACACATTTTTTTTAGAACCGATAAGGACCGGTAACCACACACTAAAGTAAAACACAAGGACTCTACACTCTACACTCTTTAACAATTTCCACACAGAAAAACAGAACAAAACCTATCTAGTACTCACGGTACCGCAGACAGAGACTGAACTGACTATGCGGAATAATTTTCGGTTTAAAACCGACACTTAACCAACACTTTAACCGACTTTAGAACCGAGCTGCAGGAGAAATCTCCGGAGCGACTGTTCAGTGAGGCGGAGTAAAGAATCTGACGGTTGAGTTTCAAAGGGAAACAGACAGAGACCTCAACCGAGCTCGAACTCAGCATTCTATGCCTTGCATAGAAAAGTTAACCCTTTGTTCTCTGGGGCAGTTTAAAGGCTGGAGCTAACTGCAATTGTCAGAATACAGCAAGACTTCATGTTGTTTGAAAAATGCACAAGTTCTTCGCTGGTTCCTGGCAGTGCAGCCCTATAACTTTGAAATAAAACATAGACCTGGAAGCCAAGGCAAAAATGCTATCTGTTGCATTGTGGTGCTAATCAGATGTCTAAATCATAATTCATGTAGTTGTGATGTCAAACCCCAGGGCAAATTGTTGTATGTGTAGTAAGAGGTAGTGTACTGTTATACTACCATTTTTTTTTTAAGGTGCCCTGGGGTGGAGCTTCTGTGAGGGTGGGTGGAAGCTCCTACCTCCATCCCCTTTGGGATGTGGTTCACAAACCTTAGGTAAACCTATTAGTTTGTTCTTGAGTAGGGGTGTGTGTGATAGTCAGGGATAAAAAAACATTTTTGAACCATCACTGGAGTAAACTCTACAGCTCTCTCTTTTCTGTACCCCCCCAACCCCAAGTCTGTTGCGCAACAGCATTTCTGTCTATTTCTCTCCTGCTAGTACTGCAGTAGATTGGCCACCTGCTGCCATATTACCTTGCTTGTGTTTCTTTCTTCAAAGCCTAAAACGAGTATTAATTCCAATGATGTGTTTAAACCCTCCCCCTGAGCTTAGCTCAGCTGGTAGCACATCCACCTCTGGACCAGAATGTCGTGGGTTCTCGTCCCACACCAGGACTGGACTTGCACCTAAAAAATCCAATCCGAGTGCAGTACTGGGGGGTGCTGTACTGCTGGGGTGTGCCGTCCTTCAGATGAGACATTAAACCAAGGTCCCTTCTGCCCATCCTGGTGTTGTCCTGGTGGGTGTCCAGGTGGAAGTAAAAGAACCCAGGGCACTCTTCGCAAAGAGTAGGGAACATTCCCGGTGTCCTGGCCAACATTCCCTTCCCATAAACTGGTTCATGCAATTATCCAGGCTGTGTGTGGCTGATGATGTGTGATATGGCTGCCACCACACATTCAGTCACTTCACTACCAGTCTAGCATTGCTTGTAAAGTGCTTTGGGATACACTGTGTATGAAAAGTGCTATATAAATGCTGATTCTTCTTCTTATGTATATTGCCGAAACGCTTTGTTTTGTCTGCCCATTTAAAGGGTGAAAAGTGTTTTTTTTCCTCCCATTTTCTGTGTACATTTATTAGTAATGCTGCATGGTACATGTGTAAATAGGAGAAAAAACACAGGGAAATGTAGAAAAGGGTCCCAAAAGTACAGTATGTGCTTTTGGAGCCAGTAGTAGCCATGCTCGTTTCTGATGAGAGAAAATGTTTTCTCTCCCTGCATCTGCTTTTAGATGTTGTTTTGGTATTTGGCCTCTTTCTTTCGGTCTAAAAAGGGTTAGCTTCTGAAACCCTTCTCGTTTGGAGAAGTGTCAGGCTAAGTTGTAGAAGCACTCTCTCTTGCATGTTCGCGAGGAGCTAGCGCTATGTGTAGCCTGCAAGGTAGCCAGCGGGCATTAGAAATACCTTTTCCCTTATGCTGTAGACTCGCTGGGTTGTAGTTGCGAGTCTGCTTATTTTTGTTGCTAACGTTAGTCAGAGAATAGGCATGTTTTTAGCTAGAAGTTACAAATATTAGTAAAACAAAATCTGCATTTCGGGCTAAAACTAAAAGGCTTTCAGTTTAAAGCAGATAGCCACTAGGTAGCTTATTAAGCCCTGCAGGACAGATATAAAACTGTACAGAATTAAAGCATAACTGTAGCGTTACCTGTAGTTTCCTGGTGAAGGTGGTTGCTAGAGGAGTATCCCCAATCAGATGAGACCTTCTAGAAAGGTGCAGTCTCCTACAGGGAATCAGCAGCACCCTCTCTCTGCTATTTATGAGATGGGGGATGTCAGTCACCCAAAAATGGGGTGGAGTCTAGACTCATTAACACCTCCTTTTGAATAAAAGCAGAATTTGTATGTGTTCTAATGAACTTACTGTTGTTTGCTGCTTTCCAGAATTGATTATCCGGTAGAACAAAACTGGATAGTCAGTAAGTATATGTCTAGGTAGAATGTTATATGAAATATTTGAAATAAGAGAATTAGAGGTAGACCTCGCTCTTTAGGGGAGGAGCCTGGGTGCTTTAAAAACCCAAGATCCAGCACCTCTAGTTCAGATGTAGCCTGGAGTCGGTGCTGCTAACTTCTCCAGTTTAGTGTTCTCCAAAGGGAGACCCGACACAGTCTTTATTAGGGCTCTAACTACCTGTAGACCCTGAGCTGTGTTTTTGCTTTGTTTATTTCCTTTTGAGTTGTTGATGGTATTCAGAAACAATCATTATTTTGTATCCTGCATTATTTATTTCTTATTTTCTTAATTTTTAATAAAAATAACCACCTCATGTTAGATGTAGTGTACCTGATATGCTGCGTCTTGCCTGATCATTATTACCCCGTGACAGGGCTAACAGGCTTAGCAGCACACTAAATAGATATACTGAGGACAGTAGTCTGCTCGGTTGGCTGCTGGTTTATTGAAGGTCACAGTGCAGTGAACAGTGGTTAGAAAATGGGCTTTTTATATGGAGCCATCTGATTGGCTGGTACCCATTCCACAGGGGTACATTAACTTTCAATAGATGCCCACCAAATAAAAAGTTCCAGCCCTAACCTGCCTCATGCCTAGCCAAGTATCATTGTGCCCAGCCTGCTTTGTGATTGGTGCAGCACTGGGCACACAATTTGAAACTACCTCCATTTTTTTTATCACTTTACCGAGAGAGTCAGTGAGAGACCCCCTCCCCACATACAGACTCACTTCTTATCATAGATACCACCACCTAGTAACTGCCCAAAACAAAAATACCTGTTTTCCCTGTCACAAACCATCATTTTATTTCTTTTTTCTACTGTATGCTTTTGTGTGCTGCTCGGACATTTCCCGTAGTGCGACTCGCAAAGCCAATTAAGTTCTGTCACAGAATCCATAGAGAAATGCACAGAAAGCAGCTTATGTCCCCACTCATTCAGAAAATAAATTGCACACAGCTCCGTATTAATCCAAAGCGACCAGCTGCCGAAATAAATTGGCTGAGCTCTGCCCCCCCTCACATGTCCTTTCGTCCCCTGTCCCCTGTCATCACACAGTGGCTTAGAAAAGGTTTTTGTTTTACTTGCCGGCTTGCCACTGCTGCTCCATCTCTCTCCTTCCCACTCACACACATTCCCTTCTGCTGGGCTGCGTTCATCCAAACACTCCGAACCAGTAAAAGACCTATTGGCAAACAACATATTTGCTGACAAAAGCAGTTACTGGCCCCTAAATAAAAAGAATAATTGCACTGCAGAGTTATAGAAAATAAATAAATTATTAAAAGAACTGCTCTCTCTCTCGATCTTCACTTCCTGGTTCCATGCAATGCAAGGTCACGAATTTGTGTCTACGCTAAGCCCGCCTCTCCCTCCCGTCTGCCTCAGCTCCATGTAGTAAATTAACAGAAATAATGTAAAACACTTGTCACTGTTAAAAAGCAGCACAGTAATATTACATTTCCTTGATTCAGTTATAAACCGCAACTGCATTTCAGTCACACAACGCGATGTCGCGACGACCTCAAGACATGGAAGCGTAAACAGTAAGTGTCAAATGCGCTGTATTGGTGAAAACATCAAAATCTAAGAGCGGTGCTGGTAACAAATAATAATAAATAACTTAGTTTGTTGCCTTCCAACACCATAACTTCTCTCCTTCCCGGTTTTATAAAGCAGGGTCGTGTACCTGACAGCTGCATCTTTGGACCGAAGGAAAAAAAAAGTCTTGTAAAAGGAAACCTGTTGTTTCTTTCTTTATTAAACATGATGCCCACAGACTACAAAGGGGGGCGTTTCAAAAGTTCCATCTCATATGGAGCTTGTGGTGTTTGGGGGTGGATAACAAGAAAAGAATGGCTCTGTGGGGGGCAACAAGAGATTGAACAGCATAGAAATAGAGGACTACTTTCCCAATAAAAGGGGTTCTTTTTTTTTTCTCCTATTTTTGAAACTTATTTCCTCTCTTATTTTATTACTTATGCAGTTGCCCATTTTTTAGCAATAATACCCTCCAGGGTAGTGGTATAGGGCAATACGGACCTTCCAGGGCTATAAGGCCCTCGCCTACTGCTAGGGCTCATTACGCCCCTGGGCAGTCCAGTATTGCCCAATACCGCCCACCCTGTCGGGTATTATTGCTTGCTTAGAGTGTATGAATTTATTATAGCAGCTACTTTTATTGCATCAGTAGCCTTTAATGATTGCCCGCAAAAGAACATAACCAATGTTTTGAGCCACCTTACTGATATAAGAATCTGTCCCTGTTTGTGAGACACTATATAGTTATGCAGTCATGAGAAATTCAGAGTGAATAACTCCTTTAAATATAAAAACAGGGAGGAGGGATATTAGCAGAAACCCTCTTGCCCAAACCTGCCTGAAACACAGGAGCAGTTTTTATTTAAAGCAGCAGTGCAACAATCTGGTGAAAATTTTGACCTATACTTTTTTATGCTATTTTAGATTGCCAGCCACTTGCCTCCTGACTTGTATGATACCCTTCTTTTCACAGTTTGTGTCTGTTTTAATACTTTTTCTCATGTCTGAAATAATAAAAGGAGTGCTCCTTTTAATATGGTGTGGACCAGGTCTTCATCAGTATATTCATCTGTTTTTGTCCATCAGTTGTTTGTATCTCACTTCTGTTGTGACTAAAATTAACAATTATGCAGCAGGCAGTGTTTTCTGACCTTACAGAACAATATTTGTTCAAAAACAGCTGCAAATTCTGATGAAAAAATGGTCTGAGCCATAATAAAAAGAGTGCTCCTTTTATTATTTCAAACATGAGAAAAAGTACTAAAGCAGACACAAACTGTGAAAAGAAGGGTATCGTACAAGTCAGGAGGTAAGTGACTGGTAATCTAAAATAGCATAAAAAAGTATATGTCAAAATGTTCACTAGATTGTTGCACTGCAGCTTTAATTGCCTATTTGCAGGGTATCCCATCAAGAGAGTGCCAAAATTGGGGCATCGGAATATGGGCATTGGCATGAGCGCACGAGTCTGATGAGTGTCAGGAATATCGCAGCATGTGCTACTGTGAGCATGTTGTAGGGGGGTGCAGCCATTACTGTTTCTGTATGCTGCCCCCCCCCCAATATGTGTCAGCTGATGCTGATTATTTAAAAATACCAGGGGTTGTAGGGGGGGGCGGAGCAGCACCTCATAAAGTCATGGTGACAAGAGTAGCTTTTGCTCCTGCAATTTATGCTGTCTTCTGTGCATGGTGACATGATTTTATGTTGTTGCACTAACTTGGCATTCGGTTGTGCTTTTTTTTTTTTACAGTGCTATGTTCATATTAGCCCTAAACTGGGTGACCCTATTTACAGTGGGTTTGTGGTCAACAGTGTAAAGGAAAGTGACATTATTTCTGATTGTAGATTGTCACAGATTGCACTTAGAGCACTGTGAGCTCAGTAGACCTGACCCCAAGGAGTAACCGTGATGGGGGGGTGAAGGGATACCTTCCTCATCCATTTTGAATGTTCGCCGAGGGCACAACTGCACTTCTGCCATGAAGATCATGGGCATCTCTCTAACTCAGGATAAGGGCACAATATCAGTTTCAAGTCTTGTGGCTAAATATAAATCCCTTCATTGGCTATTACGCAAAGGGGGAAGACCAATGATACACACTGTCTTCGGGGTAACAGCGTAACACCTGATTTGGCCTTCGCCCTACAGGACATGCAAACTGCCTGGTTCAAAATCCCTGCAGACTCTTCCCTGAGACTTCGGTATTCTCCCTATCCTTCCAGATCATTTATAGACCCTTTTCACAATTTGGTTGCTATTGGTGACCCCTCTAAGCAATTAACATTTGTTACAAATTATTAATACTGCTCCACACTTCACACAAAAATATACAAATCTCACGCAGGCAGATATTCTTTAAAAAAAACAACAGTTTTTACTAAGATACTTAAATAGATACAGTTACAACTAAAAAGAACATACCCTAGTTTGGGTTACAGTATACATAAACAAATATGAACATATGTACAGAGAAACACACTAAAACGGTTAGCTAATCTATACCTTAAAAATTGAAATGATTTGAGGTCCAGAAAAAGTAGATGAAAGTTTTTAGTTTCTATAGTCCTGGGCAGTCACACAAGGCATCAGTAGTTTTGTTCCTGGTGTGTCAGGCAGAGTGTCCAGATGAAAATGTGTGTTCAAGTGCCCTGAACTGGGGCTTTATATACCTGTGTGTGGATAGAGGCTGGACTTTCCATTTTAGGCCACCATGTGTCACTCTTGCGCTTCCTCAACACAATGTTCTGCACATGGTGATGTCATCTAGCCTACATTTATGACACCTGACTTTACAGTCTAACACAGGACAGTTAGAAGGATGTTTCCTGTTGTTTTTCCTTTCATCTCATCAAAGGCAATACCTTGGAACACAGCATCCTGCTCTTTGAAGTTAAAAGGGCTATCTCCTGAACATTTTATTCACTTATGTTTCCCTTGGTCATTTAACTATTGGAAATACTCTTGTGATCAGTTATCCCCAAAGCCTTTGACAATAAATTCATAGTATCATAGAATCATAGAACTTCATGGCAGATAAGGATCTCTTGGCCCATCTAGTTTGCCCTTAACCCCTCACTTTTCTTCCCTTCCTCCTCTGAAAGCACCCATCCCACCTCCCTCTATCCCCATGTGCCTGTCCTATGCTCTCTTGAAATCTGTCACTGTCTTAGACCCTGCTACCACCTCTGGAAGCCTGTTCCATGCTTCCACCACCCTCTCAGTGAAGAACTGTCCTCTCACATTCCCTCAGTAGTTCCTCCCTGTAGTCTTAAGCCATATCCCCTCATTGTGGAGACTTCCTTCTTGTTAAATAAATGCCTAGGGTCTGCCTTGTTTATCCCTTTGATGTATTAAAGGTCTCTATCATGTCACCTCTCTCCCTTCTAGTCTCCAGTATGTATAGCCCCAGTCCCCTGCATCTCTGTTCGTACAGTTTGCCTTCCATCCCTGGAAACACAGAAACAGAGAAATTGTCAGCAGATAAGGACTGCTCGGCCCATCCAGTCTGCCCATAGGCCCTATACATTGTATGTGGCCACTGACTCTATGATCAATGGCTTTTCATCACTCCCTCTCCTTTCAGGCTTTGCTTGTGCCTGTCCCAGGCACGCTTAAACCCCTCCACTGTGCTTTCCCCCACTACCTCCTCAGGCAGACTATTCCAAGCTTTGACTACCCTTTCTGTGCAGGAAAAACCTCCTCACATTACCTCTTAATCTACCTCCTTCCATTTTCATATTGTGTCCCCTGGTTCTAGTACTTTTCTACATTGGAAAAGTCCCCACCTGTGCCTTGTTTATGCTGTTGAGGTACTTGAAAGTTGCAATCATTTCTCTCCAATGTCTCTTCTCCTACAGTGAGTACATGTTGAGGTGCCTTAGTCTCTCCTCATATGTTTTGTGGTACAAGCCCTACACCATCTTTGTTGCCCTTCTCTTGATAGTCTCCACCATATCTATGTCCTTGTGCAAGTGTGGCCTCCAGAAATGCATGCAGTACTCCAGGTGAAGCCTTACCAATGTTTTACACAATGGCATCACCACCTCCCACCTCCTGCTAGTGATACCCCTGCCTATGCACCCCAGCATGCCACTGGCCGTCCCTGCCACCTTTGTACACTGCTTTGATACCTTAAGGTTATCAGAGATGATAACCCCTAGGTCCCTTTCCTCCTTGTTGACAGTCAGCTCCCCCTCAACCTGTAGCTCTCCCAAGGGTTCCCTCTACCCAGGTGCATTATTTTGCACTTCTTTGCATTGAACCTCAGTTGTCACATATCCAACCATCTTTCAAGCTTCTCCAGATCCCTCTTCATTTTCTGCACCCTTTCTGGAGTATCCACCCTGTTGCAGATCTTGGTGTCATCTGCAAACAGGCAGATCATTCCTTCCAGTCCCTCTGCAATGTCACTGATTAAGACATTGAACTGGACTGATCCTATTACTGATCCCTGTGTTACCCCACTGGTCACCCCGCTCTCCCAGGATTGTACCCCATTTACCACCACCCTCTGCCTCCTTTCTGTTAACCAGTTCCTAACCCAGTTCACCACCTTGTCTTCCATGTCCAGACTAGCCATCTTGTTAATTAGCCTTCTATGCAGGACAGTGATGAAGGCTTTCTTGAAATCTAGGTAGGTGACGTCTGCCGTCCCTCCCTAATTTAGTTCCCTATTCACCCAATCAAAACAAAAATCTATTCATTTCATTTGACACGACCTTATTGCTCTGAATCATTGTTGCTTCAGATCCTGAGCACCACTGGATTCCATATGTGCCACTATCCTTTCTTTCAGCAGTGTCTCCATGATCCTTCCCACCACTGTGGTGAGGCTAACTGAACTGTAGTTCCCCACCTCCTCCCTACTGCTGCTTTTGTGCAGTGGTACTACATGTGCCCTCCTCCAATCCTCTGGAATGACACCCGTGTTGAGTGACTCTGTGAATAGGGCTGCTAGAGACACTGCTAGTTCCCTTTGCAGCTCCTTTAATATCCTTGGGTGGATGCCGTCTGTCCCCATAGCCTTATCCACCTTCAGCTTTGTGAGTTCTTCCAGAACTCTCTCCACTGTCAATGGACTGATGTCCACCTCTCCTCCCCCATTGCCTCTGCAACCCAACTGTGGTCCTTGACCCTTCCTCTCCTTAGTAAATACTGAGCAGAAGTATTTGTTCAGTATTTCTGCCTTGTCCAGATCCCCCTCCTTACACTCTCCCTTCTCGCTTTTGAGCCTCACAATTCCCCCTCCCCAGTTTTTCTTCTTTCACTGATGTACTAATAAAAAGCCTTATCCCCTTTGTTTACAGACTGTGCTAAGCCCTCTTCTGTCTGCAAGTTCACCCTCCTAACAGCCTTCCCTGCTTCCCTTAGATATTTAAGGTACACCTCCCTGTCTTCCTCCACTTGGCTCCCCTTATATTTCCTGAAACTCAGCCTTTTAGTCCTGACTTTGTCCGTCACCTCTTTGGAGAACCATAGTGGTTTTCTTCTTCTTTTCCCTTTGGACACAATCCTAATACACTGGTTTGTTATAACCACTATGGCTTCTTTCAGTTTCTCCCATTGTTTTTCCACCCTCTCTATTACTTCTCCCTTCCCCAGGACTGCTTGTAGACATCTACCCATTTCAGTGAAATCCTCCCTCCTGAAATCTAATACTCTTGCCCTTGTGTGGCTTACAGTAATTGAGCCCATGTCTCCATGTTGAACCACACCGTGTTGTGGTCACTGGACCCCAGCTGCCCTTCACCTGTATTTCTTTGGCTCTGATCCCACTGGTCCATATCAGGTCCAGAACTGACTTGTCCCCACTTGGCTCATGCACCAGCTGCCTGAGTCCAACCCCCTGCAGGGATTCAAGGATGGCTGTACTTCTGGCTTAAACAGCTATCTGGGTGGCTCAATCCACATCTAGCATAATGAAATCCCCCAGTAGCAGGATTTTGCTTTTAGCTGCCATGTCATGTATGTTCTCTACTAGTTCCCTGTCTACTTCCTCCATCTGTGCTAGAGGTCTGTAGCTCACCCATGTATGTACTGCTGTTCCATTCCCTAGCTCCAGGGTAGAAACATAGACCCATATTACCTCAGCCTCCCCCTGTTTTCCCTGAACTTCTGTAGCCATTAGACCATCTCTGATGTACAGGGCCACTCCCCCACCCTTTGTACCCTCCCTGTCCCTCCTGAACAATGTATAGCCTGGTACATTGACTTCCCAGTCATGATTAGCAGAGTATCATGTCTCTGTTATTGCTGCTATGTCAAGGTCTTCATCTGCCAACAAGGTCTCCAGGTCGGGAACCTTATTTCCTATTCTGTGGGCATTCGTTAGCATGACCTTCCATGTTTTACAGTGTGCCCGCCCTCTGCTCTTGCTCTCCCTCTCCAGCATCTTTCCCCTACCCTGGTTTTCTTTATTATGTGCACTTCCCCCCAAAATATCACTCGTTATATGTGTTCCACCTGCCTGCCCTCCCTGTCTGCTTTAGCCATTTCAATATTCAACTTATATTCCTGCATGTTTCCATGGGGGGGTGTTTCTAAGCCTCCTGACCCTCCTGGCATAGATCATGGTATATTGCGGAAGTATCTGTGGGTTATCTGTGTACTGCCAGGGACAGTCTTCAGATGGTTCCATTCATTCCTCATTGGTAGATCTGAGAGAGTTGCCCCAGGAATTTATTTCTCAGATGCATTCTCTCTACTATGTGGGGTACCCCAGGGCTCTGTGCTTTCACTTTCACCTATGTTATTTCCATTGTGCATGCTGCCTTTGGGGGACACTGTAAGGTGGTATGGCTTCAGTTTTCACTGCTATGCAGATGATACTCAGCTAAACATGTCAATTGTGTCCAACCAGGATGATGCGGTCTTGGTGTTTAATAGCTGTCTCGTCGAGATCCAGGACTGGATGAGTGCCACCTGGCTGAAGCTGAATTTTGACAAAACTGAGGTCTTGGTGGTGGGCCCAGATCACTGGGTAGAGGGGTCCTTGGTAGGGCAGGCCACTGGGCTTTTGCTTGGTGGTCACCAGCTGATGGACTCTGAATGAGTGTGGAGTCTGGGCATTATTTTTGATGAGGGGATGACCCTGAAATCTCAGGTGTTATCTTTCATCAAAACCTCATTCTACCATCTGAGGAATATCACCTGGGTCTAGCATCTGTTTCTGCCCAGTGATGTTTTGACTCTAGTCCATGCCTTTGTGATCTCCCACCTTGATTACTGCAACACCCTGCACCTAGGGCTTCCAGGGGTTGATATCCACCACTTGGAGCTTGTGCAGAACGCTGCAGCCAGGTTGTTGACTGGGCTGTCTTGTTCTATCCATGTCACACCTGTACTGCACTTACTGCACTGGCTGCCGGTTCAGTGGCAGATCACCTTCAAGGTCAGCTTGCTGACCTTTATGGCCTTTATGGGCAGACTGGATGGGCCTTGCGGTCCTTATCTGCCGTCAACTTCTATGTTACATGGATAGGGACTGATTTATCTTTCAGAGCTCTTTCATCCCTACCACCCCCTCCGGCAACTCTGCTCTCTCTGTGAGGGATTGCTGGAGAGTCCCAGGGTCCATTTGAAGACCTATGGAGCCCGTGCATTTGCTTTTGCTGCTCCCACACTGTGGAATTCCCTACCTCATCAGATAAGGGGGTGCCTGACTGTGGAGAGCTTCAAATCTGTTCTTAAAATATTTTTATTCTCTCTTGCTTTTCCTGATAATTATCTTATGGAGCTCAGTTATTTTAATGGTTTTTAATTTTTATTGTCTTAACTTTTATGTAAAAGCACTTTGATATTCATTGAATTGCACTTGCAACAAATAAAGCGTATTATTATTATTATTAAATAGTACATGCTCATTGAGTGACAGCTCATTTATTGAGTGCGTACTATTTACAGTAGTACATGCTCATATGGAGCTCAGCTGGTGGCTGGCCATGCTGGTGAAAGGTGGGCTGTGCCAGATGCCAGCTGGGTACAGGTCGGGGTGCAGGGTGGTCTATCACTGCCAGGTGGGGGACAACTAGGTTACCAAGGATTACAGGGATCTTTTTGGGGTCAATTTCTATTACCAGTCAGACTTAGGGTAAGGGGTTTGGGGCATAGGGGGTTCCATTAGCCCTGTAGGGCATTTTTCACATATATTGGGGATCGGGGCATGGGGGGCCACTAGCCATGTGGGGCAATTTTTATAAATCAGAGGACTGGGGCATGTGGGGGGTTCTAGTCCTGTGGGGCATTTTGAGATCTACATCAGGGGATCATGCCATGAGGGGGTCCTAGTCTTGTAAGCATTGCCAGTTTGACATCTACATCATGGGATCAGGGCATGAGGGGGTGCTGATTGACCTGTGGTGCATTTATGTATGTACTACGGGAAAGTGGGGCATGGGTGGTCCAAGCCCTGCGGGGCTTTTTTAATGTACTGTGGGGGATCGGGGCTTGGGGGGCAGCACTTGTGCTAACATTGCTGCAGGCTTGCGGCAAGCTGTATGGATACACCCTCCATACCATTCAGGCATACCGTTCAGGTTCTGCAAATCATGGGACTTAGACATGGGGACCTTGCCCAAAAGAGAATTGGGCACGGGGTCCTAGGCACAAGGGCATTTGGTGCAAGTCACCTTTGGCACGACTTGCACCAGCCCTTCTAGACAGTACACAATGGGGGTGAGATAATAACAACAACAAAAATGGAAACCTGGGAGTAGTCATATCAGATGACCTAAAGGTGGGCAAGCAATGTGAGAGGGCAGTAAGGAGGGCTGGGGGGATACTGGGATGCATAGGGAGAGGCATCACCAGTGTTATCCCTCTGTACAGACAGCTGGTGAGACCCCATCTGGAGTACTGCATGCAGTTCTGGAGACTCAATCTCCGCAAAGACATAAACAGGATGGAGGCAGTCCAGAGGAGGGCAACTAAAATGGTGCAGGGTCTTCACTGGAAGACATATGAAGAGAGATTTCAGGAGCTTAATAAGTATAGCCTCGAGGAAAGGAGGGAGAGGGGGGACATGATAGAAACTTTCAAGTACCTCAAGGGAATCAACAAAGTTCTAGAGGGTAGCATCTTTTAGAAAAAGAGGTGTGCAAGAACAAGTGGGTACAATTTGAAGATAGAGAGGAGGCAGCTCAGAGGTAATGTAAGGAAGTATTTTTTCACAGAGAGGGTTGTGGTTCCATGGAACAGCCTTTCGGAGGAGGTTGTGGAGTCAAAAACAGTGGTGGAATTCATGCATGCATGGGACAGTCATAAGGCAATTCTAGGGGGTTGGGATAGGAAGAAGTAGGCTGTTGGTTAACTAGGATCTGCAGCTTATCCATTAGGTAGGGAAATGGGCAGACTGGGTGGGTCAAGCGGTCCTTATCTGCCATCAAATTCTATGTTTCTATGTTTCATATGCCAAAGTAGAACATATCGGTTTTCGACGACTGTTACAGGAATTACAGCCTAGGTACCAAATGCCTTCACAACATACTTTTTCCAATGATATAATTCCTGTAATATATGAGGCAGTGTGAAGTGTAATTTCCAGTCAATTGACACAGAAAGAGAGGGTATTTGTTCACTTTACAACAGACCTTTGGACAAGCTTTGCACCACATGCTTACTTATCTCTCACTGCTCACTGGGTCATGTTTAGTGAGTCTGTAGCATCATTAGCAGTACACACCCAAAATGTCAGTCAATCTACTTGTTTGCTTCTTGATGAATAAAGGGGTATTGAACTACTTAGTGTGTCTCCAATGGACACTGAACATACTGCTGTAAATATAATGGCAGTTTTGGAGAAACTGTGGCAAGAATTGATAGTGTCCCAGGGTCTTACCATTGGTATGACTGTGACCTGCTCAAGGGTGGAGTAGAAGTTGCACAGAATTGAGAAGGGAGTGGTATACCTCCTCTTTTGGCTTCTGGCAAAGAGCATTGACTTGGTCTTTTTGCTGCTGAGCACTAGCAGGCTATCTTTGAGCCAATCCTGTAGGAGGTCAAAGTTCTACTGCATGTCCTTGGTGAGTGCATCTCGGCTAAGGCCTCAAGAGAACATCGCTGTGTCATCTGCATAGAGCAGCACCTTGGAGAAGGGGCACGCTTCTGGAATGTTGTTCACAAAGAGACTGAATGGAGTGGGCCCAGGATGGACCCCTGTGGGATCCCCACTGTGACTTCATTGGTCTCAGAGATGGCTGTGTTGATTTTCACCTGCTGAGAGACACAATGCTGTCACTTTCCTCGGAGCTAGATGTAGTATTGTTCTGGGGGTGATTTTGACCTACTTTTCTGAGTCCGTTGTTCTCCATTATTAGTATTACGTGAAGGAAAACGTATTTCAGTGACTGGTGGTGATTTATAAACTGATGAAAAGATAGTCAACACTGTGAACCCCCTCCAAACTGGGACTGCTGCAGGGCTGCTGCTCTCCCTCTGTATGTTTTTTTTAAGCCAGTAACATAACAATTAAGGAAGATTCTTATTTATAGTATTATATTCAGTGACTGGTGATGTTTTAAGAACTGATGAAGAAATTCAACACAGAGAACACCCTCTAAACTGGGCCTGCCTCTGCTCTCTCTGTATTTTTTTTAAGCCAGTAACATAACAATTAAAGATGATTCTTATTCATATTATATGTGACTGGTGATGATTTAACTGCTAATGAAGAAATTCAACACAGTAAATACACTCTAAACTGCGCCTGCCTCCTCTCTCTCTCTCTCTGTATCTTTTTTAAGTCAGTAACTTAACAGTTAAGGACGATTTTTATTCATGACATATGTGACTGGTGATGATTTAAATACTGTCGAAGAAATTCAGCACAGTGAACACCCTCTAAACTGGGACTGCCACTGCTCTCTCTCTCTGTATCTTTTTTTAGCCAGTAACATACAAGTAACCGTCATCTTCATCATAAGGGACTGCTGCTGCAAATACAAAACAAAGAGTATTATTTTAGTTACTGTCTGCTACTGAATCTCATTATTTTAAGAAATGAATGGAAGAGACTGAATTAAAGCCCCTCTGAAAAACTGGGACTACTGATGCTCTGAGAGCTGTCTGTATCTCTTTTTTAAACCACTAATATAAAAAATGGGAATTACTGATTTCAGAACAGTGATCTAAGATAGATTTATTAAGAAGAACACAACAAAGATTAGGCCCCTCCAAAAAAAATGGGACTGTTCTTTCAACTGCAGCTCTTGCTCTGTCTCTTTAAGCCAGTAATATTTAATACAAACAATATTCATCACTCTTTGTGTCTCACTAAATTATTAAATTCTCTTTCCCTGTACTCATCAGCTGCTGCTCTTGCTATCTATTTATGCCAGCCAGTACTAATTAGTATATTCATCATTCTTTCTTTGACCTCACTCACTGAATTATTAAATTCCCCAATCCCCTCAGAGAGTGAAGCACTAGTGTAGTTTTTCTTCTAGTTTAGTTAGTACAGTAGTACTTTATAGTAGTACTACAACTATGGCCAAGCACAAGCACTCCATGAGGAATCCACCACAGAGTGCTCTCTGCCCTCTCCCCCAGCTCACACACAGGCGTGCTGCCTGCTGGAAAACTCTACTGCAAATAGCTACTGTGTGATGTTGAGGGGTTTTTATAATACCTATCAACATCACCAATCACTCAGCATCTCACAGCAGCAGGGGGGCATCAAGGAAAGTCAGCAGCTGTGATTGGACTTCCATTACTGTAGTCACATGATCACCAGCACTGTATAAACACCCCATTGGAGGATGAAGCCAATGTACAGAAGCGTTCCTGTCAAAACTCCTTCATTTACTACATGCAGTATTTCTGAAGCAACACCCAGAGTGTCAAATCGGTGCGATCAAGTTCAACAGTTTGTGCCCCAAGCACATAAGACTTGTCAGACAACAGAAACTGGACAAGTGCCTATGCGGGTACTGTGAAAATGCCACATTAAAACTGTGATCATTAAACCGCATGGCAGATTTTTACAAACTGCTGGAATTCAAAGTCACCAATATTTACAAAGCTGTGGAGCTGACAATGTACGCAAATGAAGGTTACATGTTTTTCAGAAAAGATTGTCTGGAGAAGGTATATGGCACTTGTACAGTGAAGGCAACTGAAAAATATGCAGAGGCTCTATTGAATCAACATGGGTTAAAAATTCTGAGATGGTACTAGTGGGAAACCATCACAGTGAAGAAAACAAATGATGGTATTAACACAAAAATAATTGTTGGTCGTCAAGAAGATCACATTGCAAGAACTTGTTGGAAGGCCTACAGTTTCTCGATCATCATCTACATGTGGTGTTGTGTCAAATAATGCAATTTGCATCACTCAAGTCAAATCTACCACAAGGCTGGGTTGTCATGGTGTTGGACTTTGCTGAAAACTATGCCTGCAAGTACCAGGATGAGATCCAGTCCTGCAACTGGCATCATCAGTGGCTACAGTGCACCTGATATTTACATATTACAGGTGTGCACATTGTAGTGACCTTGTCACAGAACACCTGGTATTCATCTCAAATGACCTCGCACATTACCACCATGCTGTTCGACATTTTGTTAAGATGGTCGATGAACACTTCATGGACACACACTACATAAACATTACGAAGGAGGTACATTTCACAGATAGCTGTGCCAGTCAATACACATTAAAATGGTCCTTCTATGGAATTTCAAAGGCTAAATCAGAGTATGGATTCCCTGTTGAACGTGTCAATTTTTGGATCATGTCATGGTAAGCACCCCTCCAATGGGGACAGTGCCATGGTGAAATGGTCAGCAACCAGGGGCCGTGAAATCACGGATCGCTATCATGTCAACAGCAGAAGAGATGTTCATGTAATGCTGTGATAATCTGACCAGAGAGTCTCCAAGTGATGGGTGTGAGCATTCCAAGAGAAAATTTCTCTGGGTGCCTGACAAATCTTTAAGAAGGCCAAAATGACCAGATGATAGAACTTTTCCTGGTACAAGATGTGTCCAGAGCATAAGATCTATGGAGGGTGGTGTGGTTGTCACCAGAGCACTGTCTTGCTTCTGCCACAAGTGCCAAAATGATGATGGTCCACGTATGAACAAGGATCATGTGGACCAATGGACTTCAAAGAGGCTCAAACTGAAATACAGCAGCACCAGCACTTCTCAGACAGCATGGATACTTGAGCTCATGAAAGACAGTGTCCAGCAATGAGAGTGACAGACTCCTCTAAAACTCGGTGCACAAAAAAGAGTGCCCATGAGCACAGCACAGCACTGCAGACACAGACACTCCCACTGTTTCTAGCACTCTAGTGACTGACCCCCTCCTTTGCTCCTGCCACTCTATTGACAGACACCTCTGCTGTTCCTAGTACATATCAACTGACATGATTTCTGCTTCAGGCACTAAAGTAATGGACAGTTCTTCTACTCATGACACTTCAGAATTGCCTTCTCCACTGCTTCTCTCCCTAGTGTGCTAGCTGGCTGTCCATCTGCTAAAAAATAAAAAATAAACCCAGACAAGATACAGATGGAAAAATGTGGATTTATGACTGGTGTTCGACAAAAATTTTATCGACTGACTGGACAGTGAAACTGTCATGGTGACTGCATTTGTGGTCGGCAGACAGTTTTTAAGTTGGAACCTTGTTTTCTTAGAGGGGCTTCACCCCCCGAACCCACCACATGGGGGACTGTGCTCCCCGCACCCCCCCGCACTTTAGGTTCTCAACTCCGATTTGGAGCTGATTTGTGAGGAGCGTCATATTCTCAGTCATCGCATTCCAAACTGGAATGACCAGACAGAGCTTCAAGAAGTATCCTTGCTATAAACTAAAAGATATAAGAAGGGAAAAAAGATAGAAGTTAGAAGCATTTTAGAGATAAGGTGTAAAATCAATGTCCTCATTTAAACCTGCAGATACTAGTGTTCCTAAGTTCAAAATCCATTTTGTTTCTTTCTGAGAAAGAATTTGTGTCCGATTTTCTCCTCTGGGGTTCCTCTGTGCACATTCCAACACTGTATATTTTAGGCAATCTGGTTTGCCATTTTGTGATGCTGCAAAGTGTGCCCCCAAGGCAGTCATGGTATCCCCATTAATAATGGCTCTCACATGTTCTTGTATGTGTAATTTTGCTTACCTAGTTGTCATGCCAATGTAATAGCTCTTGCATTAAACACCAACAAATATATACATTGAAATTATGTTCTTAGTGAGTGCAGTGGCTGCTGTGGAGACTTGAACCTGGGATCTCCTTTCTCAAGCTCAAAGTATTAATCAAATCAGTTCATAAAATAGTGCATAGTTTCAGCAGAATCCCC
Source organism: Neoceratodus forsteri (assembly GCA_016271365.2). Lineage (NCBI taxonomy): Eukaryota > Metazoa > Chordata > Ceratodontiformes > Ceratodontidae > Neoceratodus > Neoceratodus forsteri. Next base: position 33,564,694 of record CM057449.1, on the reverse strand, counting down.
ATCCAGTTACCATAAAAAGAAGGCATTTTAAGGTCCTGGGGAGAAATGTGGGGGGTTGGGATGTTGGATAAAGTAAAACACATCAATGTGGTCTCTTGCTCAGTTGGCGTGTGCTACTTTTTTTTATGAAATATGAACACATTCCCCCAAACCCCACAATTGGAAACTCTGAGAGATGCCCAGACTTAAGTGTTTTTATGATTTGGTACTCTCAGGCCCTCTCTTTTCTGAAGGGTCCCGGTTCTGAACTGGTGGCTTAGATCCTCTTTTGTCTCTTATTGGTACCAACTGTTGCCGGCCAATGGGAACTTGATGTATCAAACAGCCACATGCCCTCTGTCTTCTGTCAATCTCTCTCTTAGAGATAGCCTTGGAGGGGTCACCTTTGCCTTCCTTTTCTGGACTAATTTCCAATTGTGTTCCCGCTGGGGGACAGAAGTCAGTAATCAAAATGAATGCCATCACCAGCCACATCCCATTTTACCTACAAGGCAGTCTGTGTACCCCTGAAACACATACTCACAGGTGCACAGCATATGGCATGAGGAGGAATGAATCTACCACTGCTGTAAAATGGAGCTTAAGACTAGAAAAGCAGCATAGCCATCTTGATTCTCTGCCCATTCTCCCAAAAATGAGCTTAAGAACAGAGCAGGCAAACCCAGACCCGTGTCAGACACTTTACAACAGGGAAAAAAAACGTACCTAACTACTCAGCTGGAGTGCTGTTGAGCTGGTGGCATGAGTTGGTGTTGAGTAGTTGAAGCAGGAAGGCAGGTAGTCTAACAGCAAGCTAAAAAGCAGCAATAGGACACAGCTCACGGACAGTCCATGAACAAAGGCTGTTTCTGGCCTTGAACCAGATTTCTGTGGACCAATAATTTTTTCCATTTCCATCTACATCAATACGCATGCAGTAAACCAGTGTTCCTGTCTATAATGGGTTCAGCAGCTGTCAGCTTTACATCAGCAAATCAAATGCACACATCTGCATCATTTTGGAAATATTTTACACAATAATGGTAACTGCTAGCCCTAAACTGTGGAGCTGAATTAAAAAGGATCACCAAATCTTACATAAATTTATCAATCATGTTTAAAAAATATTACACAAGAAAAGCCAATAATTATGTTTTGTTTCACCAGAAGTTGATGATTTAATTCCCTTCTTACAGAAAATGAAGAGAAGCCAAACATAGAGATGTTGATGGAGCAAAGGATAATTGTGTGTCGCAGCAACAACATAGCACAGTCATACAGATTATGTGTTCTGTATAAAAATGATCAGCAAACACTGGATACTGGAGCAAAATATTTCAACAGCCCCACTCAACGTGTTGAGTTTTCCATCACTGATACCCCTGAGGGAGAAAAGGATCATTTCAGCTGTCAGTGCTATACTGGGGAAACAACAGGCTGGACACACAAAAGTGATCTTGTTCCTGGGACAAGAAATGGTGAGGGATTCAACCAGGCTCCACTCTTTGTCACTAATATGTAGCAAAGCTGATGATATTAAGGGACCTATGTTTGACTGGGTGGAATGTCTATATGCCGTGTGACTGAGGTGCATAGGCAACCCTATGTCCAAATGCCAAAATGCACACTCGATCCCTGGGCTGACTGTACTGCTGCAGTCTGAAAATATGATAGGGGTGTGCCTACAATCCACACCATTCACTAAGGCACAGAGTGCCAATCACATGAGGATGCATGGTACAGCAGTTTGGACCTTGCTGTAACAGGTATGCTCCCAAACCAATGATACCCAGCAGCACCAGAGGAAGAGGGAATCCCTCCACAATGATGCCCCAGCACTCCTAGCTGCATCTTGCCTCTGCATTTATAATTCCAGGACCTGCACTACCCCAGAATCCCCTTCTCCCACATAGCAGGGGATCCACTAAGGAACACAGAACAGGTATCTGATAAGATGCTTAGCTGTGCTCCATGATCCCCTGCCAGGTAGCCGAACACCAGGGGGGCAGGGCCATGGACAGGTGCCTTGCCAGTGCTCACAGTAATGAAAACCATGTGCCCTTGGCCTCTCTGGGGCCATGTAGCTTTGCTGGCCAGGTACATGAGAATAGCCTGTAAACAGCTCGATGTAGTGCACATGCCACAATATGCAGGAAACAGCATATTATGCAAAGCCCAGCTTCCTTAAACTATTACAGTAAATGGTGAATAATCACACATCAGGATTTCTTATCACAGCTGTCAGTATTATACACATGGAACAGCACACTGTGCAAAGATCAGTTTCAATGTCCTGTTACAGTAAATGGTGAAACATCACAGATCAGGGCTTGTTATTATCTATAAAGGGTATTAGAGCTGTCAGTGCTACACCTGGGGACCAGCATACTGAACATAGATCAGTGTCCGTGTTCTGTTACAATAAATGGTGAATAATCACAGATCTGGGTTTGTTATTATCTATAACAGGTTTTCCACCTGTCAGTGTTATACCTGGCACCAGCACACTGTGAAGAGATCTGTTTCCATGTCCTGGTGCAGTAAATGATAACTAGTGATAGATCAAGGTTTGTTATTATCAGAAAAGTAGTAACAGTAATTTATTTATTTATGGTGTCCATCCCCGAAGGGCCATGGCACTATTACATAAGATGTAAGACAATATCAATAAAAATAATCTCAAATATCATAATATCATTCCCTACACATACCAGAGTTACTACTAACATTTATAAGTTTCCAAATGCTTGACAAAATAAAAACGTTTTTAAACCACTTTTAAAAATCTCAACAGAAGGGGCCATCCTCAGGTCCACAAGCAGTGCATTCCAGAGAGCCAGATCAGCCACGTCAAATGCCCAGTCCCCTGAAGATTTTAATCTGGCTCTGGAAACATCCAGGATGCTACCCCCCCTTCTATGCAGAATGGGCACCTCGGGGCATAAAGATGAAGGAGCTCAAATAGGTAGCCTGTGTCAGTCACTATAGGTCAGCAGACCTGTTTTAAAGGAGATGTGTCACTGCACTGGCAACCGGTGCAACTCACACAGCACTGGTGAAATATGACTGGACCTCAGAGAACCCATCAACAACCGGGCCACCACTTTCTGCAGCAGCTGCAAGCACTTCAATTCACCTATATTGACCCGGAGGTAGGGTGCATCACAGTAGTCAAGCCTCATGGGAACACACACGTGCACCAGTGAGGCTAAGTAATTCAGAGGGATAAGGGATCTAATCTGGGCGATATTGTGGAGATAATAAAACCCACTCCTGACTATCACCAGCACCTGAGCCTCTAGTGTCAGCTTGTTATCCAGAATGATACCTAGATATTTCACCTTGGTGGAGACCACTAGTTTAGATCAACTGGGGAAAAGAATGAAATCCCCCACAGTGGCCTCCACACCCCTTCTTGACCCGTCTCAACCATCTGCACATTAGTCTTTCCTGGGTTAAGACACAACCAGCTTGATGCCACTCACATCTGGATCTCAGACAAGCACTCATTAAATACATTGACTGCATCAATTCTTCCCAGCATAATAGATAGGTAGAGCTGGGTATCATTGGCATAGCAATGAAACACAAGCCCATATTGTCTTATGACCTCGTCCGGGCCAGCATGTACACTGCGAGTAACATGGGTGAAAGGACAAAACCTTGGGCACTCCACAGCCCAAAGCCACCTAGTTCAAGGAATAGGCATCCACTCTGTTTCCTCCACCTCCCTTGGTCCCTCCTACCCCCACCTCTTCTGACATGCCTAGGGCCAACCCGACCCCCATGTTACTTTCAGCATGGTGCTCCTGCTGTTACCCCTGAGTGCCTCCCTTCATCACAACTCCATCCCTGCATCACTTCCCTCACCATTTCCCCTGTATGACCCTTTAGTCAAGCAATTTTCATCTGGTGCCACCTTCTCCGTTCCCCCTCCTCCATGGCACCCCCAGCCACTATTTCTCCCTCCTATTTTGACAAAGACCCAACATGAGGCTGCTTTCCCTTCCTAAGTCTCCCATCAACTCGAAAGGGGGTCCACCCCTGCTTTCCCCACGTAGCTCACCACTGCCTTTCTATATCATTTACTGATGCTGTACTAATTCCATTACACTAGCAAAAGCACTGTAATATTGTTACCTATGTATGTTCTATTCCTGATTGATGTAATATGTCTATTGTCTGCCAGCCTGACGTGGAACCTTTGTAAAAGAGCTTGTGCTCAAAGGTCTTCTCTGAATCCTTAACTAACTAAATAAATAATTAAATAACTAAATTCCTTAGTACCACTATTGGGTCATGCCCAGAGAAAAGAATCAAAGCAGCTGATGACTATGCTGGAGAGTCCAACAGTAAAATTGGTTCTGTGTCATAATGGTGAAAGCCTAAAGGCAATCGCCATTATGCAGAAGTCAAGAGTACAGAAAATGTATTTTGGCACTCTGACACCCTGGCACACAGCAAAAGGGCACCGGGGACTTAGTTTTATAATGTTTTCTACGGGGAGCTCTGCACCCCAAAAAAGCCCCATGGGGGGCTTCACCCCCTGCACCCCCCCTACTAAAGGATTCTCAACTCCAGGGGTGTGCATGTCGGGGGGGTGAAAATATTACAAAAAAAAGATCTGGGCCGATGCAACAAAAATGCACCAGCGCCCGGACCCGAAACCAGTACCCTACCAACTAATGCCGGCAACCCACCCACCATGCCAAGGGGTCAGCTTGGCAACCTTGGCACCACCAATCACATCCCTCACTGTGCACGCCTGCTCCCACCGCACCCATGCGCATACGTATAGTGACATCCTGTCACTAAAGTAGCCCACCCCCCATCTGGCCTCCTTATCCTCCCATAGCCATCCCTGAAATGTGCTGGGGAGTGGGACGCAGTTTTGTAGGTGCCCATTTCCCAGCACTCTTATCACGGGATACCAGTAAAATGTATTACAGCTGTCAGTGTTACACCTGAGTACCAGCACACAGTATAGAGATAAGTTTCCATGTCCTGTTAGAGTAAATGGTGAATAATCACAGATCAGGGTTTATTATTATCTATAAAGGGTATTACAGCTGTCACTGTTACACTTGGGGACCTGCACACTGTACAAAGTTCAGTTTCCATGTTCTGCTATAGTAAATTGTGAATAATCACAGACACGAGTTTGTTATTATCTATATAGAGTATTACAACTGTCAGTGTTAAACCTGGGGATCAGCACACTGTGCAGAGATCAGTTTCCATGTCCTGTTAGAGTACATGGTGAATAATCACAGATCAGGGCTTGTTATGATCAGTAAAGAGTATTACAGCTGTCAGTGTTACACCTGGGGACCAGCACAATGTACAGAGATCAGTTTCCATGTCCTGTTACAGTAAATGGTGAATAATCACAGATCAGGGCTTGTTATTATCTGCAAAGAGTATAACAGCTGTCAGTGTTACACCTGGGGACCAGCACAATGCACAGAGTTCAGTTTCCATGCTCTGCTATAGTAAATGATGAATAATCACAGACAAGAGTTTGTTATTTTCTATACAGGGTATTACAACTGTCAGTGTTAAACCTGGGGATCAACACACTGTGCAGAAATCAGTTTCCATGTCCTGTAACATTAAATGGTGAATAATCAGAGATCAGGCTTTGTTATTTATATATAGAATAATGACTGGGGTACGAGGTTATAATGAGATTTTACACCCCCCTCAGGGTGCCACATAAACCCTGAGAACAAAGCTTGAGGGGTTTATTAAGACATCCCATGCTGAGGGTGTGTGTAAAATTCGAGTTTTACACACCCCTACCCAGTCTTTGCTTTATATAATTGCAGGGGAACATTTTCTTGCCAAACAAACTATATAAAATAAAGCTATTTCTATGGAGCCATAGACCGCTTGGGCATATAAAATGGACAAAGAAATCCCTGTGTCCTGATTGTCTGAGACTTGGTCCTAGCCACTGCAGTAAGAGAGTGCTACCACTGGCTAAAACACACCCCTGCCGACCAGGGCAGCTCACAGAATTCATAAGCCACCCATTTCCTAGTTTCCATCACAAACATGTCTGCAGCCTTTACTCGTATATAGAAAATTTCAACTGGGTCCTAAAAAAAGTCCTTTAAATTAAATAAGGTGAGTAAATAATGTAATGTTATTTACACTCATGAGCCCCCCTTACACTCATACACAAATTTAAAAAATCAAGTACTATTCAGAATTTCCATTGCTGGTGTTTCTTTGATTACCATAAAAAATCCCCCTGCTACCCCTTCCACTTTGTCAGAGAACTCCCTGCTCCTTACCTGGCAACAGATAAAATTGAGGTTCTGGCTCCTCTTTAGGCCTGTGTGTGTTTTTGTTTGTATGCCAGTTGAGCTCTGAAAAATGTTGAATTCATGTATTCCATGTTACCATTATGTGTGTGTGTGTGTGTAGGGGGGGGGTGGGGACAGTCTACTGCTGGAATAATGCAGAGCTTTGAATTCTTCTAGTCCGTGGTAAACAATCACACAATGTATTGCGTGTGAAGAAAGACCGATGACTGACAGGTGAAAAACATCTGTGGAAGGACTATTTTACATTATTTCATCATCATCATCATCATCAAATCTTTATTTATTCAGGCGAAAATCATTGAGCAAGGCTCATTTACAAGATGGACCTGATAAGGTCAAGGTTCAATAGTTGATACACAACAGATACATCATACACTTATATAAGACAGTTATACATACAGGGGAAAATAACGTTTATAAACACAGTAGCAACATTTTTTTTTTTATGACTTCGAAAACTTTTAGAATGTTCTTCTTTTTCAAAGTTGCCTATGAGCACATTTTATATAAGCAATAGTTCATGGCTGGGTGTTGGTTGTACTGAGATACCCCCACAACCAGAGGCTGAAGGCGCATGACCTGCAGTCTTGTGTCTAACTACACCTCTGGGTGACAGGAATCTCACTACTACCAACACCCAGCCATGTCTTATTGCTTACTTCAGTGCAGTCCATGGCTCCCGATAAAAACAACTGCTTGCTTTTTCCTTTTATATAGCCAGTTTGTGTAAAAAAAAAAAGAAAGGTTGCACAGTAAATAACTTACCACTGCTGACTCCGAGTGCAGCCAACTATACAGAGTTGGGGACTTGCGGCCACCTCCAAGGAGTGAAGGAGTAGTGGCTGCGCATACCTAGTGTGAGTGAAACCTGGCACGTGTTCGCCGTTATAACTCACAGGTTATAATTGCGAATTATAACTGGGTTTCTCTATGGGAGAAAACGCTTCCCAGTTATTATAAGGGTACATAGCTGTCATAGAAACATGGAAACATAGAATATGATAGCAGATAAGGACCGTCTGTCTGACCTAGTCTGCCCATTTCCCATTGGGACAAGCGCACTGTGTAGAGATCAGTGCCTATGTTCTGTTACTGTAATAAATGGGTTTCATAAGCCTATTACTGGTTATACTTCTAGTGAGGTACAGTCTATCCTTTTTTTCATAGGAGAAAGTCCTGAAGGGACTCAGTAATTTGAAAGGTGACCAACCATTTGAAAGACGAACAATAGTGCCAGACAGGGTGTATGCAAAGGTGTTGAGGAAGCGTGTTGAGGCAAAACTCAAGGTAAACACAGGAGGTGCTACAGAGATGGTTGGGGCACAGAAAACCAGGCACTCACAAGCTTAGCAGAAGAAAGAGGGCCCAGTTTTCCAAGGTTGATGCTGGGCTTGCATAACGCCCTAAGTCAACCCAGAGGTGTGGTGCCGCTGCACCCAATTTTAGTACATTGCTCATAGTTGCAACAGTTTTCACATTTTACAGCAGCTTGCACCAAATATTTGGTGCAAGTTCCCTAAAAGGTGTCCCACAAATGGTGCAAGTTAGACTGGGGGAACTGGTATAACTTGTGGTATTTGGTGCACCTGACAGGAAATCGCAATCTATGCCACGAGAATGCCACAAGACCCCCACGCTATTTAGTCAGCACACTAGGAAATTGATGCATCCACAACTTTTTTTTAAATCAGGTCCAGAGTCTTTGGCTGACTCAAAACATTGTTTAAAATCTTCTTTATATTTAAAGTGCTCCAAAGCATACAGATTGCAGCCACAGGTATGGGGGGGGGGGCAAATGTACCCAACGTTTCTCAATTGCAGGCTCTCTGTCAAGGATACTGCTCTCTGTTCCACAGCAAAGAGAATGCATTATCATACAACATTGACTGGATCAATAAAAGTATTGACATTTGTACAGGCAAACAACTAAACTTTGAAAACTAAAAGTGGTACATAGAGGTGTGTGAAGTCACAAAAATTTGCTCCACAGAATATTTCATGGAGAAGCACAACCTTGCGAAATATTCTACTGGGTGAAGTAGGAATTTTGCTGAGAAGTTTGTCAGCTTCATGGGAGAAATGACTTATTAACATACTAAAATGCCAGCAGAATAGTCCTAATGGTCTTTCGAATCTGCTCGTTTGGTCAGCACCCACCCTGGGAGCTGACATTGCTTCCCCCCTCGCCCTCTCTGGCATCTCCATTCCCAGTCCCGGATATTCTTACTGCACTGGACTTTGCTTCCAGAACCCTTCCCCTGCACCTGTCCCACCCCCTCTTGAAACCCTCCACCATCTCTGCCTCCACCAGCCCCCTGGGCAGCGCATTCCATGGCTCCACCACCCTCTCAGTGAAATAGCACCTCCTTCTTTCTCCCCTGAATCCCCCTTCAAGCTTCCACTCATGCCCTCTAGTTGCCCCTCCTCCTTCCTATGGAGCACCCTGACTGATCCTCCCCTATTTACCCCCCTTCATGTACCTGAAGACCTCTATCATGTCCCCCCAGTCCCTTCTCTCTTCCAATGTGCACATATTTAGCTCTTTGAGCCTCTCCCCATAGGTCTTGTCCCTCAAGCCCCAAGTCATTTTAGTTGCCCTCTTCTGGACATTCTCCAGGTGTTCAATGTCCCTCTTTAACTGTGGCCTCCAAAACTGCACGCAGTACTTGAGGTACGGCCTCACCAAGCAGTTATACAGAGAGAGTATCACTTCCCTCCTTCTGGAGGTGATCCCCTAGCGATGCATCCCAGCATCCTGTTGGCCTTGGCCGCTGCCCTCCTACAAGTCTCTGAGTTGTTCATCTTGACATCATACCTCATTAAGTCAAATGCCAAGCGTGGTGTTTGCAAAGTCAACTTTGCAGGTGAATTTTGCCGCAAAGTTCACTAAGTATTGTGGGGTTGAAGGTTACATGTGGCTGAACACCCAATAGAAAGCACAGGGGATTGTTTATCTGTGCAGTTGAGAGAGAGAGAGAGAGACTGAGGAGAGAGGAGCTGCTTCTTAATCCGAGCAATCTGTGGAAGATTTTCCCTAACAATTGACTTTTAAAACATTTTAATCTTGTCTATTGAGTGCAGGATTACAATTTGTTTTTTCTTCTAGTGTAGGTGTGGATTCTGACTATGTGACCGTGTGAGTCAGTGTGTGTGTGTGTGTTGTGATTTGAATCCCCCGGGGTCCTGCCCCCAGCTCCACTCCCACATCTTTGTGTTTTGCAGTCACCCTTCCCTTCCTTTTTATAATACATCGTGCTTTTAAAATAATATAAATAACTTTCTATCATTTATTCCTTTGCCATGTAGTTGTCCCACACGTTTTGAACAGCATGGCAGCAGTTCTGTCCATCCCAGCCTATGCCTACTTTAGTCAAAATCCATCTTTTCACCCTGGTAGGCTGTGATAGTGTGCCCAACCAGTTGTTGTACCCCCTGTTGTGTGCTGTGAGACATAGTGTCCAAACTTAACAGTGTTCCAGCATGATTTTTGTAGAATTTCACTGAATTTTCCATTGATATTAAGAACACCAGTGGTATCCCACTTTGTGGAGATGGGGGAACAGCTTAAATGTGCCCTGGCAGCAGAAGATATGGGAGGAGGGGTAGAAGAACAGTGGCTTAGGCTCAAGAGATCCATAGGAGGCATGACAAGTCAATCTGTCAGACTGCTTATCAAAAGCAAAAGAAAGAAGCAGACACTGTGGTTCTCTAAGTCAGTAGCCGAGACAGTGGAAGAATAAAGTAAGGCATTCAGGAAATACAAAGAGTCACAGAAAGAAGACGAGAGAGTGAAATATCTGGAGAAGCAGAGAGAAGCTGGGAAAGCTGTCAGGGGGGCTAAGGTAAGAACAGAGGAAGGAATACCATGGGCTATTAAGAAGGGAAACAAGATCTTCTTCCATTATGTTAGAAAGGAAGAAGTCCAGAAATTGTATTGTTAGGCAAAAGAAGGGAGAGGGTGGGTGGGTGGAGGACAACCTTGAAAAGGCTGAGATATTGAACAAGTATTTTGCTCAGTATTTACCAAGGAAGAGGCATGGAAGGGGCCAAGACTCACAAGGAAACGTTTACAGGGAAAAAGGTGGACACCAGCCCATTTACGGTGGATAGAGTCTTGGAGGAACTAGGGAAAGTAAAGTCAGACAAGCAATGGGGCCAGATGGGATTCACCCTAGAATTCTGAAGAACTCAGGGAAGTCCTAGCAGATCCACTGACAACCCTCTTCAACCAATCATTAGAGACGGGGATGTGCCTGGGGAATGGAGGAGGGCAGAAGTGGTCTCCCTGCACAAGAGTGGAAGTAGGGAGGAGGCAGACAATTACAGACCTGTAAACCTGACCTCAGTGGTGGGGAAGCAGATGGAGTCACTGCATAAGGACAGAGTAGTGAAGTTCCTGGAGTCAAGTAGTACAAAAGACCCAGGGCAGCATGGATTCACTGACAGAAAGTCCTTTCAGACTAATCTTATTGATTTCTTTGACTGGGTGATCAGAGTGGTGGATCGGGGGGGGGGCAGTGGATGTGGCCTACGTGGATTGAAGCAAGACCTTCAACACTATTCCACATAGAAGGTTGCTTAACAAATTGAGTGATCTGGGTGTAGACAATAAAGTGATATAATGGGTTGGAAACTGGCTGAAAGGCAGGACCCAGAGGATGGTATTAAATGGCATAAAATCTGAAGAGGGGAGAGGTGATCAGTGGGGTGCCATATGGATCAGCGTTGGGTACAGTCCTATTCAATGTCTTCGTAAGTGACTTTGCAGAGGGACTAGAGGAGAAAGTATGCCTGTTCACAGATGACACCAAGATTTGCAAAAGAGTCGACACAGAGGAGGGGCTAGATAAAATGAGAAATGATCTAAGACTACTTGACAAAAGGTCAAGTGTTAGGCAGTTGGGTTTCAATGCTAAGATGTGCAAGATAATGCACCTGGGACACAGAAACCCAAGAGAGGAATACATAATAGGGGGAGCAGGTTCTAGCCACCACAAGTCAGGAGAGAGAGAGAGAGAGAGAGAGACCTGGGGTTGTCATATCCAATGACCTGAAGTTGTCCAAACTATGTGAAAAAGCAGTGGGGAAAGAAAACAAAGTTAGGGTGCTTAGGAAGGGACATAACCAGTAGTAGTAGGAGATAGTAGGAGGAGTGAAGTGGTGATGCCACTGTATAGATCACTGGCGAGGCCTCATCTGGAATACTGTATCTACTGTAATTCTGGAGACCGAATCTTAGAAAGGATATAAACAGAATGGAAGCAGTCCATAGAGAGCAACAAAAATGATACATGCATTGCACCACAAGACTTATGAGCACTTAGAATCAGCAGGAAAGACACTCTTGCTCATAGCAGAGAGAGGTGTACCTTAGTTTACATTTTACAATTGTTATTGTTCTTTTCAGTGAAGGGGCTTGCAATACTGCTTTGGAGATAGGGAGTTGAAACCCAGAGGGATTGAAATACTGTTTACTGTTTCTGTCCTTGTGCATAGCTGACTTGTTTTGGGGCTGATTGCTTTCAGAGCACAAATCACCAGGCTGTATTGGGGCTGGGGAGGTTTACTTGTGTTAGACTCAGCTGCTTGATTTTTCTCCGTTTGTTTAGCAGGATATTTTCTCTGTTAAATTGTTGTGCTGGTTGTCTTGCTGACAGGAAGGTCAACACTCATCGTAGTGGTGGGTCAGAGCTTTTAGCTGATTGTTTCAAGAGGGCACAGTTTGGGCCCAAATCCCCCCTTCCCTTCACCCCACCCGTCCCAGTACCATTTCCTTTATTCCAGAGATTCTGACATCATTTCCTCAAGAGGGCAAGGTGCATACCTCTGTCATATCCGTTCCAGCACACTGCACTCGACAGGTTTAAAATTGAGCTAAAACTTATTTATTTACTTTGGCCTTCCCTAATTATGGTTAATCTGTTTTATCGTCTGTTTTAACATATATTTTATTGTTGTATTTGATTTTTTACAGAGCCTTGGTTTTGAAAGGTGCTATAAAATAAAGTTTGATTTGAACTGACAATATAAGCATACACATTATATATCTAGATATATATATATATATATATATATATATACATAATGGAAGGGAGGTTGTGCTGCCATAGTTAGGGTTGAGTAGCACTTTTAAGGTTAAACGGTCAAATTTTGCACCTTAATAACATTGCCAGCGTTCAACAGATCGCCTGAAGTTTCGTATGTACAATTGGGCATGGTAGATCTTGGGATCTGCCAAGTTTTTTACCAGTCGGATATATGGCTGCGGAGTTATTAAGCAACAACCGAATGTGCAATTACGCTTTTTTACGAATTCTTTGTTCTCGCCTATAGGTTGCACGGTTTGTGCGACTGGTCCAAAAACTTCAGAGAACATGCAGCCAGGGTCCCCGATGTGACTTTTGAAGATTTCATGAAAAAATATTGAACGGTTCAAAAGTTATTCAAAAAACAAGTTCCCATTATAAGTCAATGGGAAAAGTTAACAAAAAGTTCAACACTTTCGCAAATGCACTTTTTAGTGTCACAAATGGTCCTAGTAGTGTCCCAAATCCACCATTATTTTTCAGTTGGTGATCAGAAAAATGCTTGGCATTGAAAATCGAGACCCTCTAGGAACACAATTTTTTCTGTGTTCACCTAGTCGGACCCTGCGGATGCTAGCCATGTCTTTATTTTGGGGTTAAACACCCCAGAAATATGTTTTTCAAGTTTCTGGAAAAAGCAGTGTTGCAAAGTAGTGTCGCACTCATGATACTTTCGCAAAATTTTGTGAAAGCTTTTGCAAATTGAGACACCACTTTTCCAGGCAATGGCCAAAATGACAGGTATTTTTTGCCACCTTGCTGCAAAAGAATGGTTTGGTCTTTTGGGCTGAAATTTGGAGAGATGGTAGCCAACATCTTACAGATGTGCCTTTTGGTGGTTTGGTAAAAAAAATATTGCATAGCTGCAAAGTTACGGTACTCCGGAGTTGGCATTTTTCCCATAGACTAACATGGTGGCGTACGCCGCGCATTTCGAGGCTTGTATCTTGAAAACGATGCAAGATACATATTTTTTGTTGCAAGTTATATAGCCCTTTGGGCTATGTAATAGCAAAACCCTAGCCAGGAAAATCATGATTTTTGTGAAATTTAAATTTTTTTTCTACGTCGTGTGGTTGATGAGATATTAGCAATTAAGTACTTCCAATGCTCGTTTTAAGCTTCGATCCCCATTACAATGCATACATTCTTAGTACACACTGAGTTTCTGTATGCACCTGTTTGGCAAAAACAGTGTATGCGCTTCCGCTACTGGTACAGTTACTGTTTCCACTTGCGTTTATGTCCCCGTTTGCGTTACTGTTCCTGTGTACGCCACCATGTGCATTACCCTCTGCGTTGTCATTCACGCTTGCATTTTCGTTACTGTTACCATTTGCATTTCCACTACTGTTTCTGTTTGTGTTTTTCTTTGCGTCACCATACGCATTGACATTTGCGTTTCCGTCAGCCCTTTCATTTGCGTTTCTGTTTCTCTTTTGTTTTGCATCTTCCTTGCTGTTACTGTTACCATTTGCGTTAGCAATTGCATTACTGTGCCCGTGCGCATTATGGTTTGCATTTCCATATGCGCTTGCTTTTCCTTTTGTGCTTCTGTTTAGTTTGCTGTTATTGTTGCTGTTACTGTTACCATTTGCGTTTACAATTGCGGTACTGTGCCTATGCGCATTTCGGTTTGAGCTTCCGGATGCTCTTCTGTTCCCATTTCCATTTCTCTCTCCTTTGGCATAATTCTTCATGTTAACTTTACCATTTGAATTTACAATTGTGGCACCATGCCTGTGAGCGTTGCAGTTTGCATTTACGTGTGCACTTGCATTCGCATTTCCGTTTCCGTTCCCTTTCATGTTCTTTTTGTTGTGACACTTAACATTTACATTTAAAATACCACTGCCATCACAGTTTGCATTACTAGTTGAATTTTCGTACATGCTTCAATGTCCGTTTGCGTCACTGTTCGCTTTGGCGTCTCTTTGCGCTTGTGTTTCTATTAATGTTTCATTTATCATTTATGTTTGCATTTCTGTGTGTTCCACTGTTTGTGCTTCTGTTTGCATTGCTGTTCCTGTTACTATGTCACCAGACATTATGTGGCGGGAGCGCAGGGCTCGAACCGCCACATTACATTCACTATTTCTCATCATCATTCTCAGAAAGAAGGGAAATTAGAGGCAAAAAACTCCATTTAATGCATTAGTTAGGGTAGTTCTACAGCGACAAAAGTGAGGAAATTCAGTGTTAGGGTTGAAAGCCCCCCTTGGACCCCCAACCCACCCCCAACTGGCACAGGGGTGTGCATTGAGGTCATCGGTCCTAACTCTCACCCCATTCTCCTATACCTCTGCTTCTTTACACATGTGATGGGGTGAGAGTTAGCACTGATGACCCCAATGCACACCCCAAGCCAGTTGGGGATGGGCTGGGGGTCCAAGGGGGCTTTCAAACCTAACACCGAATTTCCTCACTTTTGTCGCTGTGGAACAACCCTAACTAATGCATTAAACTGAGTTTTTTGCCTCTAATATATAAAAAACCTACACAAGATAAACAGGAAGGTAGACAGACATGTGGGGAGTAATGCAATGCATTGGCTGTGGGGCAACAGTCTTCTGGGAGTCTTTCTGGAGGCTCAGATGCTGCCCTATTTGCAGACAACTCTCTGCTCTGTGGGAGGAGGCTGCCTATCTTCAGGCCACACTGGACAGTAGTAGGGGAACCTCCCCCAACCAGGGAGCACCAGAGCCACCACCACTGCCCCAGAGATTGCCAAGAAAGTGCAGTGGTTGGATCACAGTGGTCTCAGGGAGGGTTGAGGTGGTGGAACAGAGGCACAACCAGTCAGTTGTACCACTCCACAATCCATACACCATTCTGGTGGTGCATAGTTCCCCTATGGATGTACCCACAGAGGAGACTAAGGAGGTTGCGGACAACTGTCGCAAGAGAGGCCCACAGGAAGGAGGCAGAGGACACCACAGTGAAAGGAAGCAGCTCCTGGTGGGGGACTCAATCATTAGGCAGATAAAACTGGTGGGAGCAGGGAAAAGTGAAGTATGGTGCCCACCTGGCACCATGGCTTGGAAGGATAAGAAGCGCATCCTCAGGATCACGAGAACAGCTGCACAGGAGACAGAGCTGGACATCATTGTCCACCTAAGGATGAATGACTTAGCTCAACATGAGATTAGAGCAGTGCAGCAGGAGTTTGTGGAGTTGGGGAGGGGCCTAAGGCAACTAGCACACACAGTATCCTTCTCAGAGGTGCTGCCTGTCTATGGCATGGGTGAGGTGAGGGTACTCTGTACCATGCGATTCAATGAATGGTTGAAAAATTGGTGCAAAGCGCAGGGGTTTGGCTTAATTGGGGAATAGGGTTCTACCTGTAGGGATACCAGCCTATACTGGCAGGATGGTCAGCATCTGTCCAGGCAGGGAGCATGTCTTCTGGGCGATCGGTTTAAATGCTTCATTGGCAAGCTTTTAAACTAGTCAAGGGGGGAGGCACTGATAAGCAGCAGGGAATTCCCAGCCTCCCCCTACAAAACAGGGTACTGAATGAGGTAAAGAGTAAGGTAGCAAGGTCAGTAGGGAGCAGGACTGGGGTAAATGGAGAAAGCAAATTCAATGAGGACAGGGATGGTGCTACAAGAGGTAAAACCATCAAAAAATGGAGAGTAGTGAGTACCAATGCCCATAGTCTGGGTAACAAGCTTCCTGAACGAGTGGCCTTGATGGAAGAGGAACATCTGGATATCGTGGCAGTCATAGAAACATGGTACACACAGAACCATGACTGGGATGTAAATATACCAGGATACACTATCTACAGGAGGGACAGGAAGGGTAAAAGAGGAGGAGGAGTAACTCTCTACATAAGGGAAGGAATCAAAGCAACAGGAAAAAAAAGGTAAATGGGGAGGAGAGGAAGCACTGTGGGTTAATTTGGAGACAGGTAATGGCACCACAATCCACACAGGGGTTGTATAAAGACTCCCATCTCAGGGGGAGGAAATGGACAAGGAAATGATAGAAGGTATCCTTAGAATGGCAGAAAAAGGGAATATATTGTTGATGGGGGATCTGAATATGCTAGATGTTAACTGGAGTGCATTTGCAGCAGCCACTTCCAAGAGTGAGGTTATTCTAGATACCCTACAGGGGCATGCCTTAGACAACTAGTATTGAAACCCACTCAAGAGGGAGCAATCTTAGACCTGGTACTTCAAATGGAGATGGAGAGAGGATCATAGATTTAGAAATGGGTAGCCATCTGGGAACTAGCTTAATTACCGAACAGTATGGTTCACTTATAAACACAGCAGTAGAGTCAAGCCATACAAAGGCAAAGGTACTGGACTTTAGGAGGGCTGACTTTGCAAATGGGTGAGTGCCTAAGGAATGCACTAGCAAATGGGCAGGAAAGAGGGTGAAGAGCAAGTGGAATAATCAAACTGCACAACACAGAGGCAACAAGCCTTTGTGTGAAGCAAATAAACAAAACAATGTAAGAAACCACTATGGTTCTCAAAGGAGATGGCAGTGAAGGTTAGGGAGAAAAAGAAAGCATTCAGGAAGTGCAAGCAATCACAGAAGGAGCAGGAGAAAGAACTGTATCAGTTAAAGCCAATAATTATGCTTTGTTTCACCAGAAGTTGATGATTTAATTCCCTTCTTACAGAAAATGAAGAGAAGCCAAACATAGAGATGTTGATGGAGCAGAGAATAATTGTGTGCCGCAGCAACAACATAGCACAGTCATACAGATTATGTGTTCTGTATAAAAATGATCAGCAAACACTGGATACTGGAGCAAAATATTTCAACAACCCCACACAACGTGTTGAGTTTTCTATCACTGATACCCCTGTGGAAGAAAAGGATCATTTCAGCTGTCAGTGCTATACAGGGGAAACAACAGGCTGGACACACAAAAGTGATCTTGTTCTTGGGACAAGAAATGGTGAGTGATTAAAACCAGGCTTCACTCTTTGCCACTAATATGTAGCAAAGCTGATGATATTATGGGACCTATGTATGACTGGGTGGAATGTCTATACGCCGTGTGACTGAGGTGCTTAGGCAACCCTATGTCCAAATGCCAAAATGCACACTTGATCCCCAGGCTGACTACTGCTGCAGTCTGAAAGCATGATAGAGGTGTGCCTACAACCCACACCATTCATTAAGGCACAGAGTGCCAAGCACATGAGGATGCATGGTACAGCAGTTTGGACCTTGCTATAACAGGTATGCTCCCAAACCAATGACACCCAGCAGCACCAGAGGAAGAGGTAATCCCTCCGCCATGATGCCCCAGCTCTCCTAGCTGCATCTTGCCTCTGCATTTACAATTCCAGGACCTGCACCACCCCAGAATCCCCTTTTCACACATAGCAGGGGATCCACTAAGGCACACAGAACAGGTATCTGATAAGATGCTTAGCTGTACTCCATGATCCACTGCCAGGTAGCCGAACACCAGGGGGGAAGGGCCATGGACAGGTGCCTTGCCAGTGCTCACAGTAATGAAAAGCATGCACTCTTGGCCTCTCTGGGGCCATGTAGCTTTGCTGGCCAGGTACATGTGAATAGCCCGTAAACAGCTCGCTGTAGTGCACATGCCCCAATATGCAGGAAACAGAACATTATACAAAGCCCAACTTCCTTAAACTATTACAGTAAATGGTGAATAATCACACATCAGGATTTCTTATCACAGCTGTCAGTATTATACACATGGAACAGCACACTGTGCAAAGATCAGTTTCAATGTCCTCTTACAGTAAATGGTGAAACATCACAAATCAGGGTTTCTTATTATCTATAAAGGGTATTAGAGCTGTCAGTGTTACACCTGGGGACCAGCATACTGAACATAGATCAGTGTCCGTGTTCTGTTACAATAAATGGTGAATAATCACAGATCTGGGTTTGTTATTATCTATAACGGGTTTTACACCTGTCAGTGTTATACCTGGCACCAGCACACTGTGAAGAGATCTGTTTCCATGTCCTGGTGCAGTAAATGATAACTAGTGATAGATCAAGGTTTGTTATTGCCAGAAAAGTAGTAACAGTAATTTATTTATTTATGGTGTCCATCCCCGAAGGGCCATGGCACTATTACATAAGATGTACGACAATATCAATAAAAATAATCTCAAATATCATAATATCATTCCCTACACATACCAGAGTTACTACTAACATTTATAAGTTTCCAAATGCTTGACAAAATAAAAACATTTTTAAACCATTTTTAAAAATCTAAACAGAAGGGGCCATCCTCAGAGCCACAAGCAGTGCATTCCAGAGAGCCGGATCAGCCATGTCAAATGCCCAGTCCCCTGAAGATTTTAACCTGGCTCTGGGAACATCCAGGATGCTACCCCCCCCCATGCAGAATGGGCACCTTGGGGCATAAAGATGAAGGAGCTCAAATAGGTAGCCTGTGTCGGTCACTATAGGTCAGCAGACCTTTTTTAAAGGAGATGTGTCACTGCACTGGAAACCGGTGCAACTCACGCAGCACTGGTGAAATATGACTGGATCTCAGAGAATCTATCAACAACCAGGCCACCACTTTCTGCAGCAGCTGCAAGCATTTCAATTCACCTATATTGACCCGGAGGTAGGGTGCATCACAGTAGTCAAGCCTCATGGGAATACACACGTGCACCAGTGAGGCTAAGTAATTCAGAGGGATAAGGGATCTAATCTGGGCGATATTGTGGAGATAATAAAACCCACTCCTGACTATCACCAGCACCTGAGCCTCTAGTGTCAGCTTGTTATCCAGAATGATACCTAGATATTTCACTTTGGTGGAGACCACTAGTTTAGGTCAACTGGGGAAAAGAATGAAATCCCCCACAGTGGCCTCCACACCCCTTCTTGACCCGTCTCAACCATCTGCACATTAGTCTTTCCTGGGTTAAGACACAACCAGCTTGATGCCACTCATGTCTGGATCTCAGACAAGCACTCATTAAATACATTGACTGCATCAATTCTTCCCAGCATAATAGATAGGTAGAGCTGAGTATCATTGGCATAGCAATGAAACACAAGCCCATATCTTCTTATGACCTCGCCTGGGCCAGCATGTACACTGCAAGTAACATGGGTGAAAGGACAAAATCTTGGGCACTCCACAGCCCAGAGCCACCTGGTTCAAGGAATAGGCATCCACTCTGTTTCCCCCACCCCCCTTGGTCCCTCCTACCCCCACCTCTTCTGACATGCCTAGGGCCAACCCGACCCCCATGTTACTTTCAGCATGCTGCTCCTGCTGTTACCCCTGAGTGCATCCCTTCATCATAACTCCATCCCTGCATTACTTCCCTCACCATTTCCCCTGTATGACCCTTTAGTCAAGCAATTTCCTGATCTGGTGCCACCTTCTCCTTTCCCCCTCCTCCATGGCACACCGAGCCACTATTTCTCCCTCCTATTTTGACAAATACCCAACATGAGGCTGCTTTCCCTTCCTAAGTCTCCCATCAACTCGAAAGGGAGTCCACCCCTGCTTTCCCCACGTAGCTCACCACTGCCTTTCTATATCATTTACTGATGCTGTACTAATTCCATTACACTAGTAAAAGCACTGTAATATTGTTACCTATGTATGTTCTATTCCTGATTGATGTAATATGTCTATTGTCTGCCAGCCTGACGTGGAACCTTTGTAAAAGAGCTTGTGCTCAAAGGTCTTCTCTGAATCCTTAACTAACTAAATAAATAATTAAATCGCTAAAATTCCCTAGTACCACTCATTTGGTCATGCCCCAGAGAAAAGAATCAAAGCAGCTGATGACTATGCTGGAGAGTCCAACAGTAAATGGGTTCTGTGTCATAACGGTGAAAGCCTAAAGGCATCGCCATTATGCAGAAGTCAAGAGTACAGAAAATGTATTTTGGCACTCTGACACCCTGGCACACAGCAAAGGGCACTGGGGACTTAGTTTTGTAATGTTTTCTACAGGGAGCTCTGCACCCCAAACCACCCCATGGGGTTTCATCCCTGCACCCCCTACTAAAGGATTCTCAACTCCAGGGGTGTATGTCGGGGGTGAAAATATTACAAAAAGGTTCAATGATGCAACAAAATGCACCAGCGCCTGACCCGAAACCAGTACCCTACCAACTAATGCCGCAACTCCACCCACCATGCCAAGGGGTCAGCTTGGCAACCTTGGCACCACCACTCACATACCTCACTGTGCACGCCTGCTCCCACCGCACCCATGCGCATACGTATAGTGACATCCTGTCACTAAAGTAGCCCACCCCCCATCTGTCCTCCCTATCCTCCCATAGCCATCCCTGAAATGTGCTGGGGAGTGGGACACAGTTTTGTAGGTGCCCATTTCCCAGCACTCTTATCACGGGATACCAGTAAAATGTATTACAGCTGTCAGTGTTACACCTGAGTACCAGCACACAGTATAGAGATAAGTTTCCATGTCCTGTTAGAGTAAATGGTGAATAATCACAAATCAGGGTTTATTATTATCTATAAACGGTATTACAGCTGTCACTGATACACTTGGGGACCTGCACACTGTACAAAGTTCAGTTTCCATGTTCTGCTATAGTAAATGGTGAATAATCACAGACACGAGTTTGTTATTATCTATATAGGGTATTACAACTGTCAGTGTTAAACCTGGGGATCAGCACACTGTGCAGAGA
The DNA here is from genome assembly GCA_016271365.2 of Neoceratodus forsteri. Lineage (NCBI taxonomy): Eukaryota > Metazoa > Chordata > Ceratodontiformes > Ceratodontidae > Neoceratodus > Neoceratodus forsteri. The sequence goes on along the minus strand of CM057449.1, from coordinate 33,543,642 downwards.
TCAGTTTCCATGTCTTGTTAGAGTACATGGTGAATAATCACAGATCAGGGCTTGTTATTATCTATAAAGAGTATTACAGCTGTCAGTGTACACCTGGGGACCAGCACAATGTACAGAGATCAGTTTCCATGTCCTGTTAGAGTAAATGGTGAATAATCACAGATCAGGGCTTGTTATTATCTGCAAAGAGTATAACAGCTGTCAGTATTACACCTGGGGACCAGCACAATGCACAGAGTTCAGTTTCCATGCTCTGCTATAGTAAATGATGAATAATCACAGACAAGATTTTGTTATTTTCTATATAGGGTATTACAACTGTCAGTGTTAAACCTGGGGATCAGCACACTGTGCAGAGATCAGTTTCCATGTCCTGTAACATTAAATAGTGAATAATCAGAGATCAGGCTTTGTTATTTATATATATAATAATGACTGGGGTATGAGGTTATAATGAGATTTTACACCCCCCTCAGGGTGCCACATAAACCCTGAGAACAAAGCTTGAGGGGTTTATTAAGACATCCCATGCTGAGGGTGTGTGTAAAATTCGAGTTTTACACACCCATACCCAGTCTTTGCTTTATATAATTGCTGGGGAACATTTTCTTGCCACACAAACTATATAAAATAAAGCTATTTCTATGGAGCCATGGACTGCTTTGGCATGTAAAATGGGCAAAGAAATCCCTGTGTCCTGATTGGCTGATACTTGGTCCTAGCCACTGCAGTAAGAGAGTGCTACCACTGGCTAAAACTCACCCCTGCCAACCAGGGCAACTCACAGAATTCATAAGCCACTCATTTCCTAGTTTCCATCACAAACATGTCTGCAGCCTTTACTCGTATATAGAAAATTTCAACTGGGTCCTAAAAAAAAGTCCTTTAAATTAAATAAGGTGAGTAAATAATTTAATGTTATTTACACTCATGAGCCCCCCTTACACTCATACACAAATTTAAAAAATCAAGTACTATTCAGAATTTCCATTGCTGGTGTTTCTTTGATTACCATAAAAAATCCACCTGCTATCCCTTCCACTTTGTCAGAGAACTCCCTGCTCCTTACCTGGCAACAGATAAAATTGAGGTTCTGGCTCCTCTTTAGGCCTGTGTGTGTTTTTGTTTGTATGCCAGTTGAGCGCTGAAGAATGTTGAATTCATGTATGTAAGCAATAATACCCCACAGGGTGGGCGGTATTGTGCTATACCGGACCGCCCAGGGGCGTAATGAGGCCCGACGCCACAGGCGGAGGGCCTTATAGCCCCTGGAAGGTCCGGTATAGCACAATACCGCCCACCCTGGAGGGTATTATTGTGCTTAGAAAATGGGTACTGTAAAAAAAATAGTTAAAAAATGTCAATGAAAAATAAGTTTAAAGTAAGTTTTGAAATAAAATAGTTCCTCTGCCTGCAGTTGACTATTGTTGTAAGTCCCTAAAAACATGCAGATTACTGTGTATTTTTTATTTTGCAGTTACCCCCCCACCTAGAAAATGGGTACAAAAAAAAAAGTTTAATAAAATATGTTAAAAAAATTTTTTAAATTAAGTTTTGTAATAAAATAGTTATTCTGCCTGCATTAAAATTATGTTTAGTTGTGACTCTGGAGGTGATTGCTATGGTCACACACACACACACACATTGTTAAAATGGTTACAACACTTTATTTTTCTCATTCACTGTCTTAGTTTGATTTTATGGTGTTGTAGCTTCTAAGACTAAACTGCAAAGTTTGTAGGTAGGGGTGGCACTATGGGACTACAAAGAAACATAAGGGACCTGAGAGGTGATGTGTGGCAGCAAAAAACACTGAAGGTACTTTTCTCTGCTCGCTGTGGTTTGCCCCCCTCCCCCATTTTTGGGTGCTGACATTAGGACCTTAAAACTGAGGAGCAGTAGCAGAGGAAGAGAGAGACCGCTAAGTCTGGTTCCGCAACTATGTGTGAGAGAAGCGGTAGTTTCTTCATTTTCCTTACCGCAGATAGACATCCATCTGCGGTATGAAAAATTAAGAAAGTACCGCTGCTCTCATACATAGTAGCAGTACCGGAGATAGCCCCGTCTCTCTTTCTTTCTCTCTCTCGGCTGATTTCAGCTGTTTTTCAGCAAAGAAGGCAATCGGAGTTACTTCTGTTTTGTTTTTTCATTGCTTAGATGTGTTTCTTTTGGGGCTTGCATGGGGAGCGGATTGGAGGCGGAGAATGACTGAGTGAGAAATTCATCTGCAGTAGCGCTCAGCAAATGGCATGCTAGCACTGTTAGAAGGCTGGGAGTAGGAGGAGACAGAAGGATAGCACTGTCAGTCACAAAAGAATACAAAAAGTGATTTCTGTTAAGACTGTTTTTTTTTAAAAGCTGGTAAGTGGTATCCCTTTGTTTTTGTTGTTGGCTGGCAGCATTAGGGATCGAGATGATGGAGACTATGCGCAGCGGACTCAGAACTCAGCAGTGTGGTGAAAGGTGATGGGGCTGATATTTACATTTGTTTGTTTGACAGCCAAGTTTAAATGTGAGGCTGTGGAAACAAGTTACAGTCCCAAAATTATACCATCTGTGTGCCAAATGCCCTGACAAGGAGGTGTGGGTGGGGGTATGTCTCATGATAGAACAACATGGCGCCAGTTTCAAACTGAACATTCTGTTTGCCCAAGAATTTTGAACGTAATCAGGCAGCAGAGATGGGGACTGATTATTTCCCGGTCTCTGTTGCCTGATACCGGACCGGCTGTTTGGTGACCTGAGCCAATCAGACTCCAGGATTTCTCCAACCCATTTTCTAATCCATGTTACCATTATGTGTGTGTGTGGGGGGGGGCAGTCTACTGCTGGAATAATGCAGAGCTTTTAATTCTTCTATTCCATGGTAAACAATCACACAATGTATTGCGTGTGAAGAAAGACCGATGACTGACAGGTGAAAAACATCTGTGGAAGGACTATTTTACATTATTTAGCAACATTTTTTTTTTTATGACTTTGAAAACTTTTAGAATGTTCTTTTTTTTCAAAGTTGCCTATGAGCACATTTTATATAAGCAATAATTCATGGCTGGGTGTTGGTTGTACTGAGATACCCCCACAACCAGAGGCTGAAGGCGCATGACCTGCAGTCTTGTGTCTAACTACATCTCTGGGTGACAGGAATCTCACTACTACCAACACCCAGCCATGTCTTATTGCTTACTTCAGTGCAGTCCATGGCTCCCGATAAAAACAACTGCTTGCTTTTTCTTTTTATATAGCCAGTTTGTGTAAAAAAAAAAAGAAAGGTTGCACAGTAAATAACTTACCACTGCTGACTCCGAGTGCAGCCAACTATACAGAGCTGGGGACTTGTGGCCACCTCCAAGGAGTGAAGGAGTAGTGGCTGCGCATACCTAGTGTGAGTGAAACCTGGCACGTGTTCGCCGTTATAACCCGCAGGTTATAATTGCGAATTATAACTGGGTTTCTCTATGGGAGAAAACGCTTCCCAGTTATTATAAAGGGTATTACAGCTGTCATAGAAACATAGAAACATAGAATGTGATGGCAGATAAGGACCGTCTGTCTGACCTAGTCTGCCCATTTCCTATTGGGACAAGCGCACTGTGTAGAGATCAGTGCCTATGTCCTGTTACTGTAATAAATGGGTTTCATAAGCCTATTACTGGTTATACTTCTAGTGAGGTACAGTCTATCCTTTTTTTCATAGGAGAAAGTCCTGAAGGGACTCAGTAATTTGAAAGGTGACCAACCATTTGGAAGACGAACAATAGTGCCAGACAGGGTGTATCCAAAGGTGTTGAGGAAGCGTGTTGAGGCAAAGCTCAAGGTAAACACAGGAGGTTCTACAGAGATGGTTGGGGCACAGAAAACCAGGCACTCACAACCTTAGCAGAAGAAAGAGGGCCCAGTTTTCCAAGGTTGATGCTGGGCTTGCATAACGCCCTAAGTCAACCCAGAGGTGTGGTGCCGCTGCACCCAATTTTAGTACATTGCTCATAGTTGCAACAGTTTTCACATTTTACAGCAGCTTGCACCAAATATTTGGTGCAAGTTTCCTAAAAGCTGTCCCACAAATGGTGCAAGTTAGACTGGGGGAACTGGTATAACTTGTGGTATTTGGTGCACCTGGCAGAAAATCGATATCTATGCCACGAGAATGCCACAAGACCCCCACGCTATATAGTCAGCACACTAGGAAATTGATGCATCCACAACTCTTTTTAAAATCAGGTCCAGAGTATTTGGCTGACTCAAAACATTGTTTAAAATCTTCTTTATATTTAAAGTGCTCCAAAGCATACAGATTGCAGCCACAGGTATGGGGGGGGGGCTAATGTACCCAACGTTTCTCAAATGCATGCTCTCTGTCAAGGATACTGCTCTCTGTTCCACAGCAAAGAGAAAGCATTATCATACAACATTGACTGGATCAATAAAAGTATTGACATTTGTACAGGCAAACAACTAAACTTTGAAAACTAAAAGAGGTACATAGAGGTGTGTGAAGTCACAAAAATTTGCTCCACAGAATATTTCATGGAGAAGCACAACCTCGCGAAATATTCTACTGAGTGAAGTAGGAATTTTGCTGAGAAGTTTGACAGCTTCATGGGAGAAATGACTTACTAACGTACTAAAATGCCAGCAGAATAGGCCTAATGGTCTTTCGTGTCTGCTCGTTTGGTCAGCCCCCACCCTGGGAGCTGACCTTGCATCCCCCCTCGCCCTCTCTGGCTTCTCCCTTCCCAGTCCCGGATATTCTTACTGCACTGGACTTTGCTTCCAGAACCCTTCCCCTGTACCTGTCCCACCCCCTCTTGAACCCCTCCACCATCTCTACCTCCACCAGCCCCCTGGGCAGCACATTCCATGGCTCCACCACCCTCTCAGTGAAGTAGCACCTCCTTCTTTCTCCCCTGAATCCCCCCTCAAGCTTCCACTCATGCCCTCTAGTTGTCCATCCTCCTTCCTATGGAGCACACTGACTGCTCCTCCCCGATTTACCCCCCTTCATGTACCTGAAGACCTCTATCATGTCCCCCCAGTCCCTTCTCTCTTCCAAAGTGCACATATTTAGCTTTTCGAGCCTCTCCCTATAGGTCCTGTCCCCCAAGCCCCAAGTCATTTTAGTTGCCCTCTTCTGGACATTCTCCAGGAGTTCAATGTCCCTCTTTAAGTGTGGCCTCCAAAACTGCACGCAGTACTTGAGGTACGGTCTCACCAAGCAGTTATACAGAGAGAGAATCACTTCCCTCCTTCTGGAGGTGATCCCCCTAGCGATGCAGCCCAGCATCCTGTTGGCCTTGGCCGCTGCCCTCCTACAAGTCTCTGAGTTGTTCATCTTGACATCGTACCTCATTAAGTCAAATGCTAAGCGTGGTGTTTGCAAAGTCAACTTTGCAGGCGAATTTTGCCACAAACTTCGCTAAGTATTGCGGGGTTGAAGGTTACATGTGGCTGAACACCCAATAGAAAGCACAGGGGACTGTTTATCTGTGCAGTTGAGAGAGAGAGAGAGAGAGACTGAGGAGAGAGGAGCTGCTTCTCAATCCAAGCAATCTGTGGAAGATTTTCCCTAACAATTGACTTTTAAAACATTTTAATCTTGTCTATTGAGTGCAGGATTACAATTTGTTTTTTCTTCTAGTGTAAGTGTGGATTCTGACTATGTGACCGTGTGAGTCAGTGTGTGTGTGTGTTGTGATTTGAATCCCCCTGGGTCCTGCCCCCAGCTCCACTCCCACCTCTTTGTGTTTTGCAGTCACCTTTCCCTTCCTTTTTATACTACATCGTGCTTTTAAAATAATATAAATAACTTTCTATCATTTATTCCTTTGCCATGTAGTTGTCCCAAACGTTTTGAACAGCATGGCAGCAGTTCTGTCCATCCCAGCCTATGCCTACTTTAGTCAAAATCCATCTTTTCACCCTGGTAGGCTGTGATAGTGTGCCCAACCAGTTGTTGTACCCCCTGTTGTGTGCTGTGAGACATAGTGTCCAAACTTAACAGTGTTCCAGCATGACTTTTGCAGAATTTCACTGAATTTTCCATTGATATTAAGAACACCAGTGGTATCCCACTTTGTGGAGATGGGGGAACAGCTTAAATGTGCCCTGGCAGCAGAAGATATGGGAGGAGGGGTAGAAGAACAGTGGCTTAGGCTCAAGAGATCCATAGGAGGCATGACAAGTCAATCTGTCATACTGCTTATCAAAAGCAAAAGAAAGAAGCAGACACTGTGGTTCTCTAAGTCAGTAGCCGAGACAGTGGAAGAATAAAGTAAGGCATTCAGGAAATACAAAGAGTCACAGAAAGAAGACGAGAGAGTGAAATATCTGGAGAAGCAGAGAGAAGCTGGGAAAGCTGTCAGGGGGGCTAAGGTAAGAACAGAGGAAGGAATACCACGGGCTATTAAGAAGGGAAACAAGATCTTCTTCCATTATGTTAGAAAGGAAGAAGTCCTGAAATTGTATTTTTAGGCAAAAGAAGGGAGAGGGTGGGTGGATGGAGGACAACCTTGAAAAGGCTGAGATACTGAACAAGTATTTTGCTCAGTATTTACCAAGGAAGAGGCATGGAAGGGGCCAAGACTCACAAGGAAACGTTTACAGGGAAAAAGGTGGACACCAGCCCATTTACGGTGGATAGAGTCTTGGAGGAACTAGAGAAAATAAAGTCAGACAAGCAATGGGGCCAGATGGGATTAACCCTAGAATTCTGAAGAACTCAGGGAAGTCCTAGAAGATCCACTGACAACCCTCTTCAACCAATCATTAGAGATGGGGATGTGCCTGGGGAATGGAGGAGGGCAGAAGTGGTCTCCCTGCACAAGAGTGGAAGTAGGGAGGAGGCAGACAATTACAGACCTGTAAACCTGACCTCAGTGGTGGGGAAGCAGATGGAGTCACTGCATAAGGACAGAGTAGTGAAGTTCCTGGAGTCAAGTAGTACAAAAGACCCAGGGCAGCATGGATTCACTGAGAGAACGTCCTTTCAGACAAATCTTATTGATTTCTTTGACTGGGTGATCAGAGTGGTGGATCGGGGAGGCGGTGGATTTGACCTATGTGGATTGAAGCAAGGCCTTCAACACTATTCCACATAGAAGGTTGCTTAACAAATTGAGTGATCTGGGTGTAGACTATAAAGTGGTATAATGGGTTGGAAACTGGCTAAAAGGCAGGACCCAGAGGATGGTATTAAATGGCATAAAATCTGAAGAGGGAGAGGTGATCAGTGGGGTGCCATATGGATCAGCGTTGGGTACAGTCCTATTCAATGTCTTTGTAAGTGACTTTGCAGAGGGACTAGAGGAGAAAGTATGCCTGTTCACAGACGACACCAAGATCTGCAAAAGAGTCGACACAGAGGAGGGGCCAGATAAAATGAGAAATGATCTAAGACTACTTGACAAATGGTCAAGTGATTGGCAGTTGGGTTTCAATGCTAAGATGTGCAAGATAATGCACCTGGGACACAGAAACCCAAGAGAGGAATACATAATAGGGGGAGCAGGTTCTAGCCACCACAAGTCAGGAGAGAGAGAGAGAGACGTGGGGGTTATCATATCCAATGACCTGAAGTTGTCCAAACTATGTGAAAAAGCAGTGGGGAAAGAAAACAAAGTTAGGGTGCTTAGGAAGGGACATAACCAGTAGTAGTAGTAGGAGGCAGTAGGAGGAGTGAAGTGGTGATGCCACTGTATAGATCACTGGTGAGGCCTCATCTGGAATACTGTATCTACTGTAATTCTGGAGACCGAATCTTAGAAAGGATATAGACAGAATGGAAGCAGTCCAGAGAGAGCAACAAAAATGATACATGCATTGCACCACAAGACTTATGAGCACTTAGAATCAGCAGGAAAGACACTCTTGCTCATAGCAGAGAGAGGTATACCTTAGTTTACATTTTACAATTGTTATTGTTCTTTTCAGTGAAGGGGCTTGCAATACTGCTTTGGAGATAGGGAGTTGAAACCCAGAGGGATTGAAATACTGTTTACTGTTTCTGTCCTTGTGCATAGCTGACTTGTTTTGGGGCTGATTGCTTTCAGAGCACAAATCACCAGGCTGTATTGGGGCTGGGGAGGTTTACTTGTGTTAGACTCAGCTGCTTGGTTTTTCTCTGCTTGTTTAGCAGGATATTTTCTCTGTTAAATTATTGTGCTGGTTGTCTTGCTGACAGGAAGGTCAACACTCATCGTAGTGGTGGGTCAGAGCTTTTAGCTGATTGTTTCAAGAGGGTACAGTTTGGGTCCAAATCCCCCCTTCCCTTCACCCCACCCGCCCCAGTACCATTTCCTTTATTCCAGAGATTCTGACATCATTTCCTCAAGAGGGCAAGGTGCATACCTCTGTCATATCCGTTCCAGCACACTGCACTCGACAGGTTTAAAATTGAGCTAAAAACTTATTTATTTACTTTGGCCTTCCCTAATTATGGTTAATCTGTTTTATCGTCTGTTTTAACATATATTTTTATTGTTGTATTTGATTTTTTTACAGAGCCTTGGTTTTGAAAGGTGCTATAAAAATAAAGTTTGATTTGCACTGACAATATAAGCATACACATTATATATCTATCTATCTATCTATCTATCTATATATATATATATATATATATATATATATATATATATATATATATAATGGAAGGATGGTAGTGCTGCAATAGTTAGGGTTGAGTAGCACTTTTAAGGTTAAAGGGTCAAATTTTGCACCATAATAACATTGCCAGCATTCAACAGATTCGCCTGAAGTTTCATATGTACAATTGGGCATGGTAGATCTTGGCATCTGCCAAGTTTTGTACCGGTCGGATATATGGCTGCGGAGTTATTAAGCAACAACCGAATGTGCAATTACGCTTTTTTGCAAATTCTTTGTTCTCACCTACAGGTTGCACGGTTTGCACGACTAGTCCAAAAACTTCAGAGAACATGCAGCCAGGGTCCCCGATGTGACTTTTGAAGATTTCGTGAAAAAATATTGAACGGTTCAAAAGTTATTCAAAAAAACAAGTTCCCATTATAAGTCAATGGAAAAAGTTAACAAAAAGTTCAACACTTTCGCAAATGCATTTTTTAGTGTCACAAATGGCCCTAGTAGTGTCCCAAACCCACCATTATTTTTCAGTTGATGATCAGAAAAATGCTTGGCATTTAAAATCGGGATCCTCTAGGAACACAATTTTTTCTGTGTTCGCCTAGTCGGACACTGCGGATGCTAGCCATGTCTTTATTTTGGGGTTAAACACCCCAGAATATGTTTTTCAAGTTTCTGGAAAAAGCAGTGTTGCAAAGTAGTGTCGCACTCATGACACTTTCGCAAATTGAGACACCACTTTTCCAGGCTATGGCCAAAATGACAGGTATTTTTTGCCACCTTGCTGCAAAAGAATGGTTTGGTCTTTTGGGCTGAAATTTGGAAGGATGGTAGCCAACATCTTACAGATGTGCCTTTTGGTGGTTTGGTAAAAAAAATATTGCATAGCTGCAAAGTTACGGTACTCCGAAGTTGGCATTTTTTCCCATAGACTAACATGGTGGCGTACGCCCCGCATTTCGAGGCTTGTGTCTCGAAAACGATGCAAGATACATAATTTTTGTTGCAAAATATATAGGCCTTTGGGCTATGTAATAGCAAAACCCTAGCCAGGAAAATCATGAGTTTTGTGAAATTTAAATTTTTTTTCTACGTCGTGTGGTTGATGAGATATTAGCAATTAAGTATTTCCAATGCTCGTTTTAAGCTTCGAGCCCCATTACAATGCACATATTCTTAGTACACACTGAGTTTCTGTATGCACCTGTTTGGCAAAATCAGGGTATGCGCTTCTGTTACTGTTACAGTTACTGTTTCCACTTGCGTTTATGTCCCCGTTTGAGTTACTGTTCCTGTGTACGCCACCATGTGCGTTACCCTTTGCGTTGTCATTCGCGCTTGCATTTTCGTTGCTGTTACCATTTGCATTTCCACTACTGTTTCTGTTTGTGTTTTCTTTGTGTCACCATATGCATTGACATTTGCGTTTCCGTCAGCCCTTTCATTTGCGTTTCTGTTTCTCTTTTGTTTTGCATCTTCCTTGCTGTTACTGTTACCATTTGCGTTAGCAATTGCATTACTGTGCCCGTGCGCATTATGGTTTGCATTTCCATATGCGCTTGCATTTCCTTTTGTGCTTCTGTTTAGTTTGCTGTTATTGTTGCTGTTACTGTTACCATTTGCGTTTACAATTGCGGTACTGTGCCTATGCGCGTTTCGGTTTGTGCTTCCAGATGCTCTTCTGTTCCCAATTCCATTTCTCTTTCCTTTGGCGTAATTCTTCACGTTAACTTTACCATTTGCATTTACAATTGTGGCACTATGCCTGTGGCGTTGCAGTTTGCATTTACGTGTGCACTTGCATTCGCGTTTCCGTTTCTGTTCCCTTTCATGTTCTTTTTGTTGTGACACTTAACATTTACATTTAAAATACCACTGCCATCACAGTTTGCATTACTAGTTGAATTTTAGTACATGCTTCAATGTCCGTTTGCGTCACTGTTCGCTTTGGCGTCTCTTTGCGCTTGTGTTTCTATTAATGTTTCATTTATCATTTATGTTTGCATTTCTGTGTGTGCCACTGTTTGTGCTTCTGTTTGCATTGCTGTTCCTGTTACTATGTCATCAGACATTATGTGGCGGGAGCGCAGGGTTCGAACCGCCACATTACATTCACTATTTCTCATCATCATTCTCAGAAAGGAGGGAAATTAGAGGCAAAAAACTCCATTTAATGCATTGGTTAGGGTAGTTCTCACAGTGACAGTGAGATTCATGTTGTTGAAAGCCCCTTGAATTTCCCCAACCCACCCCCAACTGGCATTAAAAAGTGTGAGGTCGCTAGTCCTAACTCTCACCCCATTCTCCTATACCTCTGCTTCTTTACACATGTGATGGGGTGAGACCAATGCACACCGCGATGCCAGTTGGGGATGGGCTGGGGGGTCCTAGGGGGGCTTTCAACCCTAACACCGAATTTCCTCGCTTTTGTCGCTGTGGAACAACCCTAACTAATGCATTAAACTGAGTTTTTTGCCTCTGATATATATATATATTTTTTTTATTTATATATAACAAAACAATAACAGAAAAGGGAAAAAAAACTTACACAAGATAAACAGGAAGGTAGACAGACATGTGGGGAGTAATGCAATGCATTGGCTGTGGGGCAACAGTCTTCTGGGAGTCTTTCTGGAGGCTCAGATGCTGCCCTATTTGCAGACAACTCTCTGCTCTGTGGGAGGAGGTTGCCTATCTTCAGGCCACACTGGACAGTAGTAGGGGAACCTCCCCCAACCAGGGAGCACCAGAGCCACCACCACCACTGCCTCAGAGATTGCCAAGAAAGTGCAGTGGTTGGATCACAGTGGGCTCAGGGAGGGTTGAGGTGGTGGAACAGAGGCACAACCAGTCAGTTGTACCACTCCACAATCCATACACCATTCTGGTGGTGCATAGTTCCCCTATGGATGCATCCACAGAGGAGACTAAGGAGGTTGCGGACAACTGTTGCAAGAGAGGCCCACAGGAAGAAGGCAGAGGACACTGCAGTGAAAGGAAGCAGCTCCTGGTGGGGGACTCAATCATTAGGCAGATAAAACTGGTGGGAGCAGGGAAAAGTGAAGTATGGTGCCCACCTGGCACCATGGCTTGGAAGGATAAGAAGTGCATCCTCAGGATCACGAGAACAGCTGCACAGGAGACAGAGCTGGACATCATTGTCCACCTAAGGATGAATGACTTAGCTCAACATGAGATTAGAGCAGTGCAGCAGGAGTTTGTGGAGTTGGGGATGGGCCTAAGGCAAGTAGCACACACAGTATCCTTCTCAGAGGTGCTGTCTGTCTATGGCATGGGTGAGGTGAGGGTACTCTGTACCATGCGATTCAGTGAATGGTTGAAATATTGGTGCAAAGTGCAAGGGTTTGGCTTCATTGGGGAATAGGGTTCTACCTGTAGGGATACCAGCCTATACTGGCAGAATGGTCAGCATCTGTCCAGGCAGGGAGCACGTCTTCTGGTTGATCAGTTTAAATGCTTCATTGGCAAGCTTTTAAACTAGTCAAAGGGGGAGGCACTGATAAGCAGCAGGGAATTCCCAGCCGCCCCCTACAAAACAGGGTACTAAATGCGGTAAAGAGTAAGGTAGCAAGGTCAGTAGGGAGCAGGACTGGGGTAAATGGAGAAAGCAAATTCAATGAGGACAGGGATGGTGCTACAAGAAGTAAAACCATCAAAAAATGGAGAGTAGTGAGTACCAATGGCCATAGTCTGGGTAACAAGCTTCCTGAACTAGTGGTCTTGATAGAAGAGGAACATCTGGATATCTTGGCAGTCATAGAAACATGGTACACACAGAACCATGACTGGGATGTAAATATACCAGGATACACTATCTACAGGAGGGACAGGAAGGGTAAAAGAGGAGGAGGAGTAACTCTTTACATAAGGGAAGGAATCAAAGCAACAGGAAAAAAAGGTAAATGGAGAGGAGAGGAAGCACTGGGGGTTTATTTGGAGACAGGTAATGGCACCACAATCCACACAGGGGTTGTATACAGACTCCCATCTCAGGGGGAGGAAATGGACAAGGAAATGATAGAAGGTATCCTTAGAATGGCAGAAAAAGGGAATATATTGTTGATGGGGGATCTGAATATGCTAGATGTTAACTGGAGTGCATTTGCAGCAGCCACTTCCAAGAGTGAGGTTATTCTAGATACCCTACAGGGGCATGCCTTAGACAACTAGTATTGAAACCCACTCAAGAGGGAGCAATCTTAGACTGGTACTCTCAAATGGAGATGGAGAGAGGATCATAGATTTAGAAATGGGTAGCCATCTGGGAACTAGCGACCATCGAACAGTATGGTTCACGATAAACACAGCAGTAGAGTCAAGCCGTACAAAGGCAAAGGTACTGGACTTTAGGAGGGCTGACTTTGCAAAATGGGTGAGTGCCTAAGGAATGCACTAGCAAATGGGCAGGAAAGAGGGGTGGAAGAGCAAGTGGGAATAATCAAAACTGACATCACAGAGGCAACAAGCCTTTGTGTGAAGCAAATAAACAAAACGATGTAAGAAACCACTATGGTTCTCAAAGGAGATGGCAGGGAAGGTTAGGGAGAAAAAGAAAACATTCAGGAAGTGCAAGCAATCACAGAAGGAGCAGGAGAAAGAACTGTATCAGTTAAAGCCAATAATTATGTTTTGTTTCACCAGAAGTTGATGATTTAATTCCCTTCTTACAGAAAATGAAGAGAAGCCAAACATAGAGATGTTGATGGAGCAGAGAATAATTGTGTGCCGCAGCAATAACATAGCACAGTCATACTGATTATGTGTTCTGTATAAAAATGATCAGCAAACACTGGATACTGGAGCAAAATATTTCAACAACCCCACACAACATGTTGAGTTTTCTATCACTGATACCCCTGTGGGAGAAAAGGATCATTTCAGCTGTCAGTGCTATACTGGGGAAACAACAGGCTGGACACACAAAAGTGATCTTGTTCTTGGGACAAGAAATGGTGAGTGATTAAAACCAGGCTTCACTCTTTGCCACTAATATGTAGCAAAGCTGATGATATTATGGGACCTATGTATGACTGGGTGGAATGTCTATACGCCGTGTGACTGAGGTGCTTAGGCAACCCTATGTCCAAATGCCAAAATGCACACTTGATCCCCAGGCTGACTACTGCTGCAGTCTGAAAGCATGATAGGGGTGTGCCTACAACCCACACCATTCATTAATGTGCCAAGCACATGAGGATGCATGGTACAGCAGTTTGGACCTTGCTATAACAGGTATGCTCCCAAACCAATGACACCCAGCAGCACCAGAGGAAGAGGAAATCCCTCCGCCATGATGCCCCAGCTCTCCTAGCTGCATCTTGCCTCTGCATTTACAATTCCAGGACCTGCACCACCTCAGAATCCCCTTCTCACACATAGCAGGGGATCCACTAAGGCACACAGATCAGGTATCTGATAAGATGCTTATGTAACCCCCCTGCAAATGGGGGTTCCCAAAAGACTTCCAGGAGCTTGCTTGAATGCTCCAAGCCTGAATGGTGTTTGGCGTTTAAGCCATTTATCTGTGAGTGTTTTTAGAGCCTCTGGTACTGTCTCTTTAAGAGCTGTCTGCTTGCAGACATAATTAGTTTGTATGGGGGGGACTGTGTGCTTCTCTGCTTGAGTGCCACTCGAGCTGCTGCTAATTCACTCCATTTTTGCAGTCACTAGGAGTGCAAAGGGAACCTATCTGAAAGATGTAACTGTTTGCCAGAAATCATTTAGAGTAATAATGAAAATACAGTTTGTCTAACCTGCTTTCTTTGCAGTCAGAACTGAGTTTGCCTAGTTCCCCATTCTAGCTTTGAACTGCTGAACTGGACCAATCAGTGTGGGTTAAGGTAGCTCTAAAATGGTGCCTTGGACGAATCAGAACTTGGACTCGTAATCTGAGCCAGCCACAAGAGGATTGTATGGGCAGTGACTCTGGGAGATGTAGTTTGGACTTTGGCGCCTTTTGGACCAACAGAGGCAGTCTATTGTGAGTGACAGCCAATCCAGCCAAGAACTGGGAGGAACTCAAAGGAAGTGCCGTTTGTCTGCTGGAGTTTCAGTTGAGCTCTGGCAGTGAAGAGGGAAGGAGCCCTGTGTTTTTTGTGTGCAGTTTTAGTCGGGAAACGTGTGTAAGGCCCAGAGTTCCGGTCTGCAGCTTGTGTCACTGCTTGTTAGGACTGAATCCGTCCTGTGAAGAGAATCAAAGGATATCTGAAGAGTAGAAACCAGGCTCACCCTGTAGAAGACTGGAGAAATTGCTGAATTGCACTCGGTCTGTCAGGAACTGAATCTGCTGTGTGTTCTCCCGGTATTGTGCAGTAATTGCAATCGATAGAGAAGCAGCCTGCCTGGTATAGTACTTTCTTTTACCATATAAATGTGTGAGGAGGCTTGTGTAGCTCAAGTGAATCCTGCTGCCATTAAAGGACTTTTGCCTGTTACTGTTTACCATATAAATGTGTGAGGAGGCTTGTGTAGCTTAAGTGAATCATGCTGCCATTAAAGGACTTTTGCCTGTTGCAGTTTGCCATATAAATATGTGAGGAGTCTCGTGGAGCTCAAGAGTAGCCCTGCTGACGTTGAAGGACCCTATCTTGTTTGGAGGTCGTGAGTACTAATTCAGAGTCGCTCCTGTTGAATTGCCACATTGAATCCAAATGGAATTACTGTACTGCTGACTGTTTAACTAATTATTCTTTTCTCTGTGTGAAAGGGCCCCTACCAGCTGCCACGGTTTGGACTAGCCACTAGGGCTTGGGTACCCAGGGACAGTAACTGGTAGGGATAGGCCTGTGCACAGAGCCATAGGTAGATGAGTAAAGTGATATGCTAATGAACCTGATTTCCCCCTGTCCTTGTTATATCCTCCTAAATAAATCAGAGCTGCTTGTTTCAGCAAAGTTATACTGCCTGAGGTATTTGTCTATGTTAAAGTATTGTACTGTGATTGTTGCACTGTATCTGCTTATTTTACAAGGGGTCCCAAAGCCTGAACCAGTCCTGGGGGTAAGTGTATACTGTGAAGGTAATTTGATATACTGTGTGGGCCACTAGTTGGAAGAAAGGGGGGTTGCAGTGTCCCAGAGGGCTGTGACCAAGTTAGTTTAACTATTGCAAACCCTGACCTCTCGGTGGAGGCACCCGCCATCGGATCCAGGCCCCTCAACCTGTTAGTGGCAAATCAGGCAGGGGTAGTAGCCCCTGGGATAGCGCCATCTAGGGGTTACACTTAACTGTGCTCCAAGTTCCACTGCCAGGTAGCTGAACACCAGGAGGGCAGGGCCATGGACAGGTGCCTTGCCAGTGCTCACAGTAATGAAAAGCATGCACCCTTGGCCTCTCTGGGGCCATGTAGCTTTGCTGGACAGGTACATGTGAATAGCCCGTAAACAGCTCGCTGTAGTGCACATACCCTAATATGCAGGAAACAACATATTATACAAAGCCCAGCTTCCTTAAACTATTACAGTAAATGGTGAATAATCACACATCAGGATTTCTTATCACAGCTGTCAGTATTATACACATGGAACAGCACACTGTGCAAAGATCAGTTTCAATGTCCTGTTATAGTAAATGGTGAAACATCACAGATCATCTATAAAGGGTATTAGAGCTGTCAGTGTTACACCTGGGGACCAGCACACTGAACATAGATCAGTGTCCATGTTCTGTTACAATAAATGGTGAATAATCACAGTTCTGGGTTTGTTATTATCTATAACAGGTTTTACACCTGTCAGTGTTATACCTGGTACCAGCACACTGTGAAGAGATCTGTTTCCATGTCCTGGTACAGTAAATGATAACTAGTGATAGATCAAGGTTTATTATCAGAAAAGTAGCAACAGTAATTTATTTATTTGTGGTGTCCATCCCCGAAGGGCCATGGCACTATTACATAAGATGTAAGACAATATCAATAAAAATAATCTCAAATATCATAATATCATTCCCTACACATACCAGAGTGACTACTAACATTTATAAGCTTCCAAATGCTTGACAAAATAAAAACATTTTTAAACCATTTTTAAAAATCTCAACAGAAGGGGCCATCCTCAGAGCCACAAGCAGTGCATTCCAGAGAGCTGGATCAGCCACGTCAAATGCCCAGTCCCCTGAAGATTTTAACCTGGCTCTGGGAACTTCCAGGATGCTACCCCCCCCCCACCTTCCATGCTGAATGGGCACCTCGAGGCATAAAGGTGAAGGAGCTCAAATAGATAACATGGATCCAGCCTGTGTCAGTCACTATAGGTCAGCAGACCTGTTTTAAAGGAGATGTGTCACTGCACTGGCAACCAGTGCTACTCACACAGCACTGGTGAAATATGACTGGATCTCAGAGGCCCCATCAGCAACCGGGCCACCACTTTCTGCAGCAGCAGCAAGCACTACAATTCACCTACATTGACCCGGAGGTAGGGTGCATCACAGTAGTCAAGCCTCATGGGAACACACACATCCACCAGTGAGGCTAAGTAATTCAGAGGGATAAAGGATCTAATCTGGGCGATATTGTGGAGATAATAAAACCCACTCCTGACTATCACCAGCATCTGAGCCTCTAGTGTCAGCTTGTTATCCTTAATGATTCCTAGATATTTCACCTTGGTAGAGACTAATAGTTTAGATCAACTGGGGAAAAGAATGAAATCCCCCACAGTGGCCTCTACACCCCTTATTGACCCGTCTCAACCATCTGCACTTCAGTCTTTCCTGGGTTAAGATACAACCAGCTTGATGCCACTCACGTCTAGATCTCAGACAAGCACTCATTAAATACATTGACTGCATCCATTCTTCCCAGCATAATAGATAGGTATAGCTAGGTATCATTGGCATAGCAATGAAATACAAGCCCATATCGTCTTATGACCTTGACCAGGCCAGCATGTACACTGCGAGTAACATGGGTGAAAGGACAAAACCTTGGGCACTCCGCAACCCAGAGTCTCCTGGTTCAAGGAATAGGCATCCACTCTGTTTCCCCCACCCCACTTGGTCCCTCCTACCCCCACCTCTTCTGACATGCCTAGGGCCAACCCAATCCACATGTTACTTTCAGAATGCTGCCCCTGCTGTTACCCCAGAGTACCTCCCTTCATCATAACTCCATCCCTGCATCACTTCCCTTCCCATTTCCCCTGTATCCCCCTTTAGTCAAGCAATTTCCCCATCTGGTGCCACCTTCTCCTTTCCCCCTCCTCCATGGCACCCCAGCCACTATTTCTCCCTCCTATTTTGACAAAGACCCAACACAAGGCTGCTTACCCTTTCTAACTCTCCCATCAACTCGAAAAGAGGGTCCTCCCCTGCTTTCCCCACGTAGCTCACCACTGCTTTTCTATATCATTTACTGATGCTGTACTAATTCCATTGTACTAGTGATAGCACTGTAATATTGTAACCTATGTATGTTCTATTCCTGATTGATGTAATATGTCTATTGTCTGACAGCCTGACGTGGAACCTTTGTAAAAGAGCTTGTGCTCAAAGGTCTTCTCTGAATCCTTAACTAACTAAATAAATAATTAAATCACTAAAATTCCCTAGTACCACTCATTGGGTCATGCCCCAGAGAAAAGAATCAAAGCAGCTGATGACTATGCTGGAGAGTCCAACAGTAAAATGGGTTCTGTGTCATAACGGTGAAAGCCTAAAGGCGATCGCCATTATGCAGAAGTCAAGAGTACAGAAAATGTATTTTGGCACTCTGACACCCTGGTGCACAGCAAAAGGGCACCGGGGACTTAGTTTTGTAATGTTTTCTGCAGGGTGCTGTGCATCCCACACCACCCCATGGGGGGCTTCACCCCCTGCACCCCCCCCCACTAAAGGATTCTCAACTCCATGGGGGTGTATGTCTGGGGGGTGAAAATATAAAAAAAAAGGTTTGGGCCAATGCAACAAAAATGCACAAGCACCCAGACCCGAAACCAGTACCCTGCCGAACAATGCTGGCAACCCACCCACCATGCCATGGGGTCAGCTTGGCAACCGTGGCACCACCACTCACATCCCTCACTGTGCATGTCTGCTCCCACCCCACCCATGTGCGTATGTATAGTGACATCCTGTCACTAAAGTAGCCCACCCCCCATCTGGCCTCCCTACCCTCCTGCAGCCATCCCTGAAATGTGCTGGGGAGTGGGTCGCAGCTTTGTAGGTGCCCATTTCCCAGCACTCTTATCACAGGATACCAGTAAAATGTATTACAACTGTCAGTGTTACACCTGAGTACCAGCACACAGTATAGAAATAAGTTTCCATGTCCACTTAGAGTAAATAGTGAATAATCACAGATCAGAGTTTATTATTATCTATAAAGGGTATTTCAGCTGTCACTGTTACACTTGGGGACCTGCACACTGTACAAAGTTCAGTTTCCATGCTCTGCTATAGTAAATGGTGAATAATCACAGACAAGAGTTTGTTATTATCTATATAGGGTATTACAACTGTCAGTGTTAAACCTGGGGATCAGCACACTGTGCAGAGATCAGTTTCCATGTCCTGTTTGAGTACATCGTGAATAATCACAGATCAGGGCTTGTTATTATCTGTAAAGAGTATTACAGCTGTCAGTGTTACACCTGGGGACCAGCACAATGTACAGAGATCTGTTTCCATGTCCTGTTACAGTAAATGGTGAATAATCACAGATCAGGCTTTATTATTATCTGTAAAGGGTATTACAGCTGTCAGTGTTACACCTGGGGACCAGCACAATGTACAGAGATCAGTTTCCATGTCCTGTTACAGTAAATGGTGAATAATCAAAGATCAGGCTTTGTTATTTATGTATAGAATAATGACTGGGTACAAGGTTATAATGAGATTTTACACTCCCCTCTGGGTGCTACATAAACTCTGAGAGTGAAGCTTGAGGGGTTTATTAAGACATCCCATGCTGAGGGTGTGTGTAAAATTGGAGTTTTACACACCCCTACCCAGCCTTTGCTTTATACAGTATAATTGCCAGGGAACATTTTCTTGCCACAGCAACTATATAAAATAAAGCTATTTCTATGGAGCCATAGACCGCTTGGGCATATAAAATGGGCAAAGAAACCCCTGTGTCCTGATTGGCTGAGACTTGGTCCTAGCCATTGCAGTAAGAGAGTGCCACCACTGTCTAAAACACACCCCTGACAACCAGGGCAGCTCACAGAATTCATAAGACACGTCTTTCCTAGTTTCCATCACAAACTTGTCTGCTGCCTTTACTCATATATAAAAAATTTCAACTGGGTCCTAAAAATAAAAGTACTTTAAATTAAATAAGGTAAGTAAATAATTTAATGATATTTACACTCATGAGCCCCCCTTACACACATACACAAATTTAAATTATCAAGTACTATTCAGAATGTCCATTGCTGGTGTTTCTTTGATGACCATAAAAAATTCCCCTGCTATCCCTTCCACTTTGTCAGAGAACTACCTGCTCCTTACCTGGCAACAGATAAAATTGAGGTTCTGGCTCCTCTTTAGGCCTGTGTGTGTGTTTTTGTTTGTATGCCAGTTGAGCTCTGAATAATGTTGAATTCATGTATTCATTGTAACCATTATGTGTTGGGGGGGGGCATTCTACTGCTGGAATAATGCAGAGCTTTTAATTCTACTGCTGGAATAATGCAGAGCTTTGAATTCTTCTATTCCATGGTAAACAATCACACAATGTATTGAGCGTGAAGAAAGACCGATGACTGACAGGAGAAAAATATCTGTGGAAGGACTATTTTACATTATTTAGCAACATTTTGTTATTTTTTTTTATGACTTCGAAAACTTTTTGAATGTTCTTTTTTTTCAAAGTTGCCTATGAGCACATTTTATATAAGTAATAATTCATGACTGGGTGTTGGTTGTACTGAGATACCCCCACACCCAGAGGCTGAAGGCGCATGTCCTGCAGTCTTGTGTCTAACTACACCTCTGGGTGACAGGAATCTCACTACTACCAACACCCAGCCATGTCTTATTGCTTACTTCAGTGCAGTCCGTGGCTCCCTATAAAAACAACTGCTTGCTTTTTCTTTTTACATAGCCAGTTTGTGTAAAAAAAAAAAAAAGGTTGCCCACTAATTAACTTACCACTGCTGACTCCGAGTGCAGCAAACTATCCGGAGCTGGGGAATTGCGGCCACCTCCAAAGAGTGAAGGAGTGGTGGCTGTGCATACCTTGTCTGAATGAAACCCAGCACGTGTTCGCCGTTATAACCCGCAGGTTATAATTGCGAATTATAACTAGGTTTCTCTAGGGGAGAAAATGCTCCCCAGTTATTATAAAGGGTATTATAGCTGTCATAGAAACATAGAAACATAGAATGTGATGGCAGATAAGGACCGTCTCTCTGACCTAGTCTGCCCATTTCCCATTGGGTCAAGCGCACTGTGCAGAGATCAGTGTCTATGTCCTGTTACTGTAATAAATGGGTTTCATAAGCCTATTACTGGTTATACTTCTAGTGAGGTACAGTCTTTCCTTTTTTTCATAGGAGAAAGTCCTGAAGGGACTCAGTAATTTGAAAGGTGACCAACCATTTGAAAGACGAACAATAATGCCAGACAGGGTGTATCCAAAGGTGTTGAGGAAGCGTGTTGAGGCAAAACTCAAGGTAAACACAGGAGGTGCTACAGAGATGATTGGGGCACAGAAAACCAGGCATTCACAACCTTAGCAGAAGAAAGAGGGCCCAATTTTCCAAGGTTGATGCAGGGCTTGCATAGAGCCCTAAGTCAACCCAGAAGTGTGGTGCAGCTGCACCCAATTTTAACACATTGCTCACATTTGCAACAGTTTTCACAGTTTACAGCAGCTTGCACCAAATATTTGGTGCAGGTTCCCTTAAAGGTGTCCCACAAATGGTACAAGTTAGACTGGGGGAACTGGTATAACTTGTGGTATTTGGTGCACCTAACAGAAAATCGCAATCTATGCCACAAGAATGCCACAAGACCTCTACGCCATTTATTTAGCACACTATGAAATTGATGCATCCACAACTCTTTTTAAAATCAGGTCCAGAGTCTTCAGCTGACTCAAAACATTGTTAAAAATCTTCTTTATATTTAAAGTGCTCCAAAGCATACAGATTGCAGCCACAGGTATGGGGAGGCTAATGTACCCAACGTTTCTCAATTGCATGCTCTCTGTCAAGGATACTGCTCTCTGTTCCACAGCAAAGAGAATGCATTATCATACAACATTGACTGGATCAATGAAAGTATTGACATTTGTACAGGCAAACTAAACTTTGAAAACTAAAAGTGGTATATAGAGGTGTGCAAAGTCACAAAAATTTGCACCACAGAATATTTCATGGAGAAGCACAACCTCGTGAAATATTCTACTGGGTGAAGTAGGAATTTTGCTGAGAAGTTTGTCAGCTTCATGAGAGAAATGACTTACTAACATACTAAAATGCCAGCAGAATAGGCCTAATGGTCTCTGGGAGCTGACCTTGCTTCCCCCTCGCCTTCTCTGGCTTCTCCCTTCCCAGTCCCAGATATTGTTGCTGCACTCGACTTTGCTTCCAGAACCCTTCCCCTGTACCTGTCCTACCCCCTCTTGAACCTCTCCACCATCTCTGCCTCCACCAGCCCCTTGGGCAGCGCATTCCATAGTTCCACCACCCTCTCAGTGAAGTAGCACCTCCCCCTTTCTCCCCTGAATCCCCCCTCAAGCTTCCACTCAAGCCCTCTAGTTGCCCCCACTCCTCCCTTTGGAGCACCTTGACTGCTCCTCCCCTATTTACCCCCTTCATGTACCTGAAGACCTCTATCACGTCCCACTGATCCCTTCTCTCTTCCAATGTGTACATATTTAGCTCTTCGAGCCTCTCCCCATAGGTCCTGTCCCCCAAGCCCCAAATCATTTTAGTTGCCCTCTCCAGGAGAAAAAAGTGAATAAAAAATTATTAATAAAAAATCTGTTTACTGTAAGTTTTGTAACAAAATAGTTCCACTGCCTGGATTACAATGATTATAAAGAATCTGGCAGTGTGCAGTTAACTCATTTCTTCCACAAGAGCTCTTTGAGCATTCTACCGCTTGCCTCCTGTATACTCTTAACACTGTCCTGGGCCTTTCTAAGCAAAAAATGAATCCATAATCAGCATACCACAAACAAATGCGAATACCTCATGAACTGTAAGTGCTACACACAAAGTATGAGTATCAAAGTTGTTCAGCACAAAATTATCTTTCCAATGGTGCTATGTAATTAATAATAAGCAATTTTGTTTTCTGTATTAGTCAAAATAACCATTTTTGTTGCACAAAAAAGGCAATGAAAGCAATTTTTGGTTGGGAAATATGTAACATATCAACACCAAATTATGCATCCATGCATTTGATGTAGTTACAATAGTACATTTGTACAAAAAGGCATTTTTTCTAGTATAAAACGTAGTTTTCCCCAATTTATGTAATGTGCTTAGGTGAGGCTTGATGGCCAAAATGTCTGCCATGCACACCATGTCATAAACAAATGTGAATAACTCCTAAAGTGAACATGATACACATGAAGTATCAGTGGCAAAGTTGTTCAGCACAACATTACCTTTCTAATGGTGCTATGCAGTCAATTCTAATCAATTCTGGCTGGCAGGTAATATTAAAACATGTGAGTGACATCTCAAGATGTTACTTGGGCACTCAGGAATTCTGTAGCTGACTTCTGCAGTTGTTCTGGGACACACTGCAGTACATTTGCTGCCACCTACAGGTGTATTCTAGGAGGCAATGAGCTAAAGCCCTTTATCAGGTGATTTATGTTTGCTGAATCAGAACCTGCCTTGTCAAGCAGCATTTTTGTTTTTACATTGCACTTTTTTTTTTTTGTTGCATTTTCTTATTGACGACCCCCCACCCCCATTACTGGCAACAGAAGTTTACAATTTTTTATAAAATTAGCATCTGTTCCCATAGTTATCAGGACATGAACAAATAGGGTGTGAGCATAGTCAGTGGCAGAGTGTAGTTACTGTATAAAAGATAAAAAATTTTATCTGCATTTTTTCAGCCTACAATGAGGAGCTAATGCAATTGCTGCCAGCAGAGCAACGTGCAGTCTGCTGGTGATGCTGGCAGTTCCATGAAAGTTGCAGGTGAGACAGAAAAGTTGTTATGGCATCGGAAAGAAGAAGGGAGCACTTTGTTTTGTATAAAGATGTGTGGGGAAATGAGTTTTCAATGTAATTTGGGTAATTTATTTGTGCACAAAGGAGGTAGTTAAATGGGGCCGGTAATTTGTGTTGAGAGTGAACTTCAGTCAAACTGTATGTGCTAGCTGAAATGTAATTTGCACTATAAGGGCTGAAGTGACGTTGAGAGACTCTGATTGCCTGTGTTTTAATACTGTGAAAGAACTCAATTTACCTGCTGCATTCAAGGCTCTGAGGAGAACTGTGCAATAGCTAATTTCACTTTGGGGGTGGGGGAGTTAACAGCTAAAAAGAAGCATTGCCAGCAAATAGTAAATCATCATTCCCCCCATTCATTCTTGGCTGCAGGTGAGAAATGCTTTACATTTGTATTGGGAGTGAACTTCAATCAAGTTGTGTATGCTGGCTGAAATGTAATTTGCACTATAAGGGCTGAAGTGACGTTGAGAGACTTTGATTGCCTGTGTTTTAATACTGTGACAGGGCTCAATTTACCTGTTGCATTCAAGGCTCCAAGGAGAACTGTGCAATAGCTAATTTCATTTTGGGGTGGGGGAGTTAACAGATAAAAGGAAGTGCCACGTTGAGTGGCGCAAGCGCCACTCAGTGGAAGAAAGTGTGATGCATTTAAAGTTAGTTACTCAGGATTAAAAGTAAGGTTTAATATGGGGTCCTTAATATACTTTATTTTGGGAGCTTTATTAGTTGGGATGTTGCAAAGGAAGTGGTTGGAAATTGCTCTAGTTGGGATTTGCAGGTTAACAGTTGAGTTATGCAGAGTCAAGCAGTAACTCTGATGTATACTGACTTGTTTGACTTGGAAAGACCCAACTTTGGGACGGCTTGTCTAACAAATTCCATTCTAACTTTGGTATTGGTAAAATTGAGACATCACTGTAACAGGGAGGGTTTGCGAGTGGGAATGGGTTATAAAATTAAGAAAGTGTGGACTCCTTTAATAGCTAAAGTTTTGAAGAAGTCTATACTTTATAAGATGCTTATTCATTTGTTTTTGATGCAAAGTGGGGATGTTGCTCTAAACCCTGGTCCATTAATTAATGATCTGAATGTTTATAATGGTCAGTTAATATTGCACTCAAATGTAAGAAGCATCATCTCAAAATTCGACCTAATTAAGGATTTCTTAAAAGATTATAGACCTGAGATTATGATTTTTACAGAAACCTGGTTGGGTAAGTCCCATGATGATTTAGATTTAAAAATTCAGGGCTACAACTTTAAAAGAACTGATAGGAATATGAAGGGGGTGGGATTTTGGTTTATTATTTGGAGAAATTTTCTCCTACCCAGATTTCTCTAAATCTGGATAAAGTAAATTGCGAACATTTGGCACCAGAGTTTAATGTTGGGTCAGGGAAACCTCTATTAGTGGTTGGGGGGTATTGTCCACCTAATAAAACAGTACAGGTCTTCAACTCATTGCAGGAAGTACTGGCTCCATTTGTTTTCTCCCATGAGTTGTTAATTATGGGAGATCTGAATGCTGACTGGTTGCACCTAGCAAAATCCCAAAGAATTAAGAAAATGGCATTGGAACTTGGGCTGTTCCAATTAATTTCAGAACCTGCTAGAATTAATATTCACAACCCTAGTGACTCTTCATTGATTGATGTGATTCTTACAAATTGTCCTAATAATTATGTTTCTTCTGGGGTGGATGTGGATGTAGATATATTTAGTGATCACAATATTATATACCGCATTAAAGGGAAAACTAAATTGTAGGGGCCCTCAAGACTCCTGAAGTTAAGATCTTATAAAAAGTTTGATTACTTTTCTTTTTTAGCTGATTTGGGAAATGTTAAGTGGGATCGTCTTATACTAATACCCAACCTAAATCTGGCTTGGGAGTATTTTGTTTCAGAATTTCTCCTTGTATGTAATAAACACATGCCTGAGGTGAACAGGAGAATAAGGGGAAATTCTGCCCCATGGTATACTTCTAAACTTTTTAAGTTAAGGCTAGCTAAAAATAAAGCATGGGCCCTGGCAACAGCCACGGGAAAGCTTTGTAATTGGCAACAATACAGAAAATCAAGAAATCTGTATGTGGCCACTTTAAGGGACACTAAAAACAAGTACTTTAAGGCTAAAACCCAGGAATCTATTGGGAAACCCGGGAAATTCTGGGGACTGATGGGGGATCTAAAGGGACAGTCTAAGGGGAAGACACATATTAATTTGTCTGAGGAGGAACTCTATAGGCAAGAGTCTCCACTTGCTGATAGGTTTAATGATTATTTTATAGAGTTGGGTAATTTTTTTTGATAGCCCAAATGAACCCCTATATAATCTTTTGCATTGTAGTACCAGGGACTCTAAGTTTGCATTTGATGTTGTATCCAGTGGTGAGGTCTTGGAAATCTTGTTACAGCTGAATGTCTCTGGGAGTAGTGGTCTAGATGGTTTGTCACCAAGGATGTTGAAGTATGCTGCAACCCATATTTCAGATCCTTTGACCTATTTGTTCACTCGACTGATAGAGGAGGGTTGTATTCCAGAAGGTTGGAAGTCGGCCAGGATCGTCCCCATTTTTAAGGGGGGAGATTCGGGCTGGCTGTCCAACTATAGTCCTATATCTATAATACCTTTGATTAGCAAGGTGTTGGAGAAATTGTTGGTGAGACAAATTATGGAGTACTTGGAAAGAGGAAAACTATTGGATCCATATCAGTCAGGTTTTTGGAGGTCTCATGGCACTGTGATGGCTGTGTTGGAAGTCCTGGATGAGATCGGGAAGTCAATTGATGCCCAATGTTATACTGGTGCAATCTTGGTGGATCTCTCCAGGGCTTTCGATACAGTGGATCATCAGCAGTTGCTTATGAGACTGTCTGAAGTAGGGATGAGTCATTCAGTTTTGGACTCGTTCATCTCTTATCTTTCTGATAGATGGCAGGTAACAGTTGTAAATGGTGTTGTGTCGGCTATGCAGGTGGTGCGGAGAGGTATACCCCAAGGATCTGTTATGGGTCCTCTTCTATTTTTAGTATACCTAAAAGATCATGGATGTCATGTGGGGGCCTCCCGCTACCACCTGTATGTCAATGACATCATTTTATATTGTTCAGGAGAATCAATTTTAACAATACAACATACATTGCAGAAAAGTTTTGAAAATATAGAAAAGTATTTTGTCAACTCTAAGTTAAAACTTAATTCCTCCAAAACTAAATGCATGTTGTTTGGGTCACCTGTAAAACAAAAAGATGATTTAATCCTGGAAATAGCTGATAGTAAAGGGGAGGGGCTGGAGTTAGTTAACCAATATAAATATTTGGGATTTTGGTTAGATAACTATGGGTCAGGTAACCTGCATGTAGATAACTTGATTTCCTAGGTTAATAAGCGGGAAGGATTCCTGTTTAGGAATAAAAATTGTCTAGATTCTGTGACACTGGACTTGATTGTAAAGATGCAGATTTTCCCTTTAATAGATTATGAGGATGTTTTATATGATGGAGCCACTAGGGACCATCTAACATACTAACATACTAAAATGCCAGCAGAATAGGCCTAACGGTCTTTCGTGTCTGCTGGTTTGGTCAGCCCCCACCCTGGGTGCTGACCTTGCTGTCCCCCTCGCCTTCTCTGGCTTCTCCCTTCCCAGTTCCGGATATTCTTGCTGCATTGGATTTTGCTTCCAGAACCCTTCCCCTGTATCTGTCCCAGCCCCTCTTGAACCCCTCCACCGTCTCTGCCTCCACCAGCCCCCTAGGCAGTGCATTCCATGGCTCCACCACCCTCTCAGTGAAGTAGCACCTCCTCCTTCTCCCCTGAATCTTCCCCTCCAGCTTCCACCCATGCCTCTAGTGGCCCTTCCTCCTTCCTTCAAGCACCCTGACTGTTCCTCCCCATTTACCCTCTTCATGTACCTGAAGACCTCTATCATGTCGACCGGTCCCTTCTCTCTTCCAGTGTGTACATATTTAGCTCTTGAGCCTCCTCATAGGTCCTGTCCCCAAGCCCCAAATCATTTTGGTTGCCCTCCTCTGGATCCTCTCCAGGAGGTTAATGTCCCTCTTTAAGTGTGGCCTCCAAACTGCACACAGTACTCCAGGTGCGGCCTCACCAAGCGGTTATACAGAGGGAGTATCACTTCCCTCCTTCTGGAGGTGATCCCCCTAGCGATGCATCCCAGCATGCTGTTGGCCTTGGCTGCTTCCCTCCTACAAGTCTCAGAGTTGTTCATCTTGACATCCACCACCACCCCCAGGTCCCTCTCAGCCATTGAGACTCGTAGTATTTCCCCAGGGTGACACTTGGCCTGGGTTTCTGCCCCAGGTGGAGTACCTTGCATTTCCTGCATTGAACCTCAGCTTCCACTTTCTAGACCATCTTTCCAGAGCCTCCAGGTCCCTGCAGGCCACCTCCCTCCTCCCCATCCACCACTGCCCCAGTTTGAGTCATCTGCAAAGAGACTCATCTCACCCTGATTCCTGTCCTTATATCAGATAGGTAGGCATTGAACAGAAGGGGCCCAAGGACTGATCCCTGTGGGACCCTATTAATGACCCTCCTTGGGGATGAGACTATCCCACCAACCACGACCCTCTGGGTCCGTCCTGGAGCCAATTGCTCATCCATCTGATCATCTGGTTTCCCACCCCATTTCTCCTAGCTTATCCAACAGGCCCACGTGAGGAACAGAGTCAAATGCCTTGCTGAAGTCTAGAAAGAGGACATCCACTGGTCTACCCAGGTCCAAGGCACTTGTCACCCAGTCATAGAACTCCACCAGGTTTGTCTGACACGATTTCCCGGATGAATCCATGCTGTCTATCGTCCAGGCACCCTGACTTATCCAGGTCCCCCAGCCTCTCCTTGACAATGCCTTCCATCACCTTGCCCACCACCGATGTCAGGCTGACAGGCCTGTAGTTCCCTGCCACCTCCCTTGATCCCCCTTGTGGATAGGCACTACATGCGCCCACCTTCCAGTCTTGGGCACCCACCCTGTCCTCAGAGAGATGGTGAAAGCTCTGCCAGGGTTTTGCCAGGACATCTGCAAGTTCCTTCAGCACTCTAGGATGTAATTTATCCGGCCCGGTGCTTTCTCCGTCTTAAAGGGCTGAGGGCTCCCTCACTCTCTCTGCTGTGATTTCCCTTCTGGTACCTCTTCTCCTGCTTAGCCCTCCCCACCTGCCAGTGATGCCTCCTCTCTCCAGACCTGCCGATCGGTAAGGTCCCCCTCCTCATTATCTCTGTCTCCTCCCATGTATGATGCAGCATCCCCATTTTCCCTGGTGAAAACCGAGGTGAAGTACTCATTTAGTACCTCAGCCTGCTCCCCCAGGTCTTGTGCCCATCTCTCCCCTGATTTAATCCTGCTAATCTGCCCCTTCACCCTTCGTCTTTCCCCAATGTATCTAAAGAACCCCTTTTTCTAATACTAATACTATTTGCCAGCAGATTAGGCCTTATGGTCTATCAAGTCTGCTCGAACCTAGATCCTTAGTTGGGTGCCGAGACCCTCCCATCCCTTGTGCTCCAGAAACCCCTATCATCCATCCCCACCCCCCCGGGACAGGCCATCATCTGATACATCCACTTTCTGTGTCTGTCCCACCCTCTCTTAAAGCTCTCCACTGTGGATCTCTGAACCAGCTCACCAGGCAGAGCATTCCAGGATCCACCACCCTCTCAGTGGAAAACCTCCTCCTCTTTCCCCTCACCCTTCCACCTTCCAACTTCAAACCATGCCTCTGGTGATGCCTCCCTGCTTTAGTCTAAAGATCCCTCCATGTTTACCCTATTTATTCCCTTGAGGTACTTGAAGACCTCAATCATGTCCCCTGTCTCTCCTCTCCTCCAATGAAAACAGGCAGAGCTCCTCAAGTCTGTCCTCGTAAGTCAAATCCCCTAGCCCTCGTGATCATCTTTGTTGCCCTCCTCTGTACCCTCTCCAGGAGCTGTATGTCCTCCTTCAAGTGTGGTCTCCAGTACTGTACACAGTACTCAAGGTGTGGTCTAACCAGTCCATTGTACAGCTGCAGAATCACTTCCTTGCTCCTAGAGGTGATCCCTCTATGATGCATCCCAACATCCTGTTTGCCTTGCTAGCTGCTCTCCTGCACTGCTCAGTGTTATTCATACATGTATCCACCATGACCCCTAGGTCTTTTTCCCTGTTGAGGCTTCCAGCACCTCCCCTCCCAGGGTGTACCTGTGTTTAGGGTTTCCCCGACCAAGATGCAACACCTTGCACTTGGTGATATTGAAATTTAATTTCCATGTGTGAGCCCAGCTTTCCAGGGTGTCCAGGTCCCCTTGCAGGGCCAACCTCCCCTCTTCTCCCTCAACTACTGCTCCCATCTTGGAGTCATCCTGAAGAGACTCATTTCACACCCTATACCATCCCTGATGTCTGATATGTATGCATTAAACAGGATTGGACCCAGGACCGAGCCCTGTGGTACCCCACTACCAACCTCTGTAGGGTCTAGAGCTCCCACAGACCACTACTCTCTGAGTGCGTCCAGCTATCCAGTTTTCAATCCATCTGACCATCAAAGGCCTACTCCTAACCCCATCAGTTTCTCCACCAGACCATTGTGGGACAGAGTCAAACGCCTTGCTGAAGTCCAAGAATAATACATCCACAGGCTTACCTCTGTCCAGTTCTGATGTTACCCATTCATAGAACTCCACAAGGTTGGTTTGACATGATCTACCTGGCACAAACCCATGCTGCCGACTATCCAGACCTCCACCTCCTCCAAGTAAACCCCAATCGTTCCTTTAGTATACTCTCCATTAATTTTCCCACCACCGAGGTTAAACTGATGGGTCTATAGTTTCCTGGTACTTCCTTCGACCCCCTTGTATGGATTGGTACCACATGTGCCTCTCGCCAATCCCTAGGTACCCTCCCTGTCTCAAGTGACCTGTTGAAAAGCTCCACCAGGGTGCAGCCAGTATGTGCTACCAATTCCTCTGTGAGTACTCTCGATGAATGCCATCCGGCCCAGGAGATTTGTCTTTCTTTAGGGCCTTGAGGGCAAACCACACCCTTTTGGTGGGGATGGCATCATCCGTCCCCTCCACCTTACTGGTCTTTTTATCCTTATCCAGATGTGACACCCCTGGGGTACCTTTCCCTTCCTTTTGCTCCATTTCTGTTGCTCCCCTGATCCCACTCCCTGCTGCTTCTATCCCCTTTGTGCCTTGCTTTGTAGATATCCCATCCCCCTCCCTAGTGAACACAGAGGCAAAGTACTCGTTAAATACCTCTGCCTGGTCCCTCGCCTCTTCCACCCACCCTCCTTCTGATCTCAATCTGCTGAGATGGCCCTTAGTTTTTCTCCGCTCCCCAATGTACTGGAAGAACCCCTTTTCCCCTCCATGTATCCCCTGTGCCAGCCGTTGCTCTTTACTGGACTTAGCTCCCCTCACCATACGGGTGACTTTTCTAGATGCAGGCTGGTACATTTCCTTATCCCTATCCCCTCTTGTTGTTTTATATTTTTTGTAAGCTTCTCCTAATTTCCCTGGCCAGGTTCTGCTCCTTCCTTGC
Source organism: Neoceratodus forsteri (assembly GCA_016271365.2). NCBI lineage: Eukaryota > Metazoa > Chordata > Ceratodontiformes > Ceratodontidae > Neoceratodus > Neoceratodus forsteri. The sequence goes on along the minus strand of CM057449.1, from coordinate 33,512,316 downwards.
CTTAGCCGCCCTCACCACTCTAGTGGCCCTTCTAGCCATCAGCTCGTACTCCCCTCGATCCCTTTCACTCCTTGAGCACTTGAATTTCTTATAGGCTGCTTTCTTTCCCCGCACCACCTCCTGGACCTCCCTGGTCCACCAACAGGGTTTTGGGCCCTTCACCGATTGTCTTACTCTTGCACAGGTGCTGGTAGCATCATGCACCCCTCTCCTGATGATTTCCCACCTACTATCAGTGTCCATGTCTGACCCAATTCCATCCAAATGCTCCTTAAGGATCCTTCCCATTTCCTTAAAATCTGCCCCCCTGAAGTCAGTTACTTCCGTCTTTGTGCAGCCTTCTACCCCTCCTAGGTCCAGGCAGAACCAGACCGTGGCATGGTCACTCCCCGCCAATGGGTCCCTTACCTCCAGGCCCCCAATCTGGTCACTGTCTGCCAGGACCACATCCAGTACCCGTGCCTCCCTGGTCGGTTCCCTCACCTGCTGAGTTAGGAACGTGTCTTGAAAGACATCCAGCAACCTCTGTTCCCTGGTCACAGAGGATGTCATAGTCTCCCAGTCTGTTCCTGGCATGTTTAAGTCCCCCAACACCACCACCGTTCCTCTGCCCAGTCTGCAGTGTCTCCTAACATCTGCCACCAGACTGTCCTCCAGCTCCTCCGCCAGGGCAGGGGGTCTATACACCACTCCTATTTTTACTCTCTTGCCCCCCCTTGTTATCAAGGTGACCCAAATCGCCTCCACGGTTCCCTCCGCCTCCTCTACTCCCCCTATGCCAATGCAGTTTTTGACTATCATTGCTACCCCTCCTCCCCTTCCCTCCCCCCTGTCCTTCCTGAACATAGTGTAACCCTCCAGGTTCAGGTCCCAGTCATGTCTTGCAGTGGCCCAAGTCTCAGTGACCGCTGCCACATCCACTGCTCCCTCAGTTAACATCGCCTGGAGCTCAGGCATTTTATTGCCCAAGCTCCTGGCATTTAGCAGGACTACCTTCCACCCTTTCCCTATAGTTCCATTTCCCCTGCTCGTGTTCCCATGGGGATTCTGTTTCCTCCTGGTCTGCACTTTGCCAGTTGGCCAACATCTATCAAAATTGAATGTATTAATCAATTGTCTTGCTAGATTGATTCTTAATTGTACTAAACTTACACATCACTGTGAATTATATGAGAGACTAGGGTGGTTATCATTAAGTAGGAGAAGAATGATACATAAACAGTTATTTGCCTATAAATGTGGGCTGGGCTTCGTTCCTTTATATTTAAAGAATAGAATTTCCTTTAGAAATGTTGATCTAATTTTGAGAAACTCAGCTGTTACAGATATGGTTATCCCTCTTGTAAAATCAAAGTGTCCCCAATATTTATTTAGTAATTATATACTGATATGTTGGAATGGTCTTCCCCAAGAATATAGACAAAAGATTGGGAAGCCCTTATCAATATACCACCTAAGGAAATATCTGATCTCCTTACAGGAACCTTGTAACTGTTACAGAAGTTTTATATGTTTATGTAGTGATGATTGAAGTTTGATTGTATTTATAACATTGAGTGATGTATATGTTTTGTATTTTTCTGTAAAGGTTACCATTGCGAATGAGTTGTATACTCAATGGTTTTTATCTTAATAAATAAACAAACAAACAAACAAAAAAAACAATTGTGGCCTGATAGGAGTGGTATTTTGTTAGATGTGGATGCCCCGAGATGCACACTGTTTGCCTGCTAGATGTTACTACTGATATGGCTGTTTTCAGAGGGACTGTGGGCCACTGAGGTGCTTACTTTGGTGGGGAGATCCAGCTGTACAACTCTGTCACAGGACACTGACTGCGAGAGAGAGAGAGAGAGAGAGAGAGACCGAGGAGAGAGAGAGAGAGACCGAGAGAGAGAGAGAGAGAGAGAGAGGGACATTCACTTAAGCATACCCACAGTCTCTTTTCTCTCTCCCTCGACACATTTCATTGAACTGGGTTTTTTTCTGCTTTAGGTTGCTTTGATTGAAGCTTGTGCAGTTGTTTCTGTTACTGTGGCACTTGTCAATTGCACTACGCACCATCCAGAAAGAGCAAAAATTGTAGGGAGGGAAATTCTTTTTTCTTTGTTGTTCTTTTTTTTTTTTTTTTAAATATGACTGTCCCTGCTAGACTTGTCAGGGGTGAAGCAAGAGCATTACAATTTGATTCTGTATAGGGAACAGGACATCAGATGAGTGCCAACGATAAGTGGTCACACTGCTACACTAGCGACATCAGGAGCAGAGTGAGAGATCACAAGCAGTGCTGGTGATTGATACAGAGTGTGCTGGTACAACCTATTCATTCAACCCCCCCACACCCAAATAACTGTTTAAATAAAAAAAATTTCAGTGGCAGGCAGTGATGGGGAGCGGAAGGGTGGAACCTGGGCAATGGGAAAGTTGTCTGCAGTAGCACTCAGCACACAAGGTGCTAGTGCTGTTCGTTAAAAATATAAACATTGTCAAAGGCAAAACACGGATGTTGTCTGCCAGATTTTATTTTTTTTATAAAAAAGGGCATTTCTGTACGAACCTGGCTAACGGCTTGTTGGGGAGGGGGAAGGGCTATCTCTTGCGCTCTCTCTCTCTCTCGCTCTCTTTCTCTAAGGACAGTAAAAATTGTGGTATTTTTAAATTGAGCCTTCTATGACTCAATGATTCAAAGGGCAAAAAAAAAAAAAGGAAAATGCAGTTTGTGGGATAGTAATGGCGATGGGGACACAGATTTTTGCTCCCAACCCCACCCCAACTCAGTCATATCCATTACCCTCTTCCTGTCCCCTAGAAACAACAGATTAAGGGCAGCATGGCAAGGACTGTAAGGACAAACAAAGAATAGAATGGAGAAATGGCATCAGAAAGAATCTCAGTCTGCTATCCCAGGTTAGAAATGTTGTACTTATTAGTGTACACTGCGTATGCCTGCCGACGTCTGAGAGAGAGAGAGAGAGGGACATTCACTTAAGCATATCCACAGAATCTTTTCTCTCTCCCTCGACACATTTCATATAACTGGGTTTTTTTTCTGCTTTGGGTTGCTTTGATTGAAGCTTGTACAGTTGTTTCTGTCACTGCGGCACTTGTCAATTGCACTACTGCACCACCCAGAAAGAACAAAAATTGTGGGGAAGGAAATTCTTTTTTCTTTGTTGGTCTTTTTTTTTCCCTTTGACTGTCACTGTTAGACTTGTCAGGACTGAAGCAAGTGCATTGCGATTTGATTCTGGATAGGGAACAGGACATCAGATGAGTGCCAACGATAAGTGGTCACACTGCTACACTAGCGACATCAGGAGCAGAGTGAGAGATCACAAGCAGTGTTGGTGATTGATACAGAGTGTGCTGGTACAACCTATTCATTCAACCCCCCACACCCAAATAACTGTTTAAATAAAAAAAAATTCAGTGGCAGACAGTGATGGGGAGCGGGACGGTGGAGCCTGGGCAATGGGCAAGTTGTCTGCAGTAGCACTCAGCAAACAAGGTGCTAGCACTGTTCGTTTAAAATATAAACATTGTCAAAGACAAAACACGGATGTTGTCTGCCAGATTTTCTTTTTTTTTATAAAAAAGGGCATTACTGTATGAATCTGGCTAACGGCTTGTTGGGGAGGGGGAGGGCTATTGCTTGGCGCGCTCTCTCTCGTTCTTTTTCTCTAAGGACAGTAAAAATGGTGGCATTTTTAAATTGAGCCTTCTGAGGCTCAGTGATTCAAAGGGCAAAAAAAAAAGAAAATGCAGTCTGTGGGATAGTAATGGCAATGGGAACACAGTTTTTTTTTTACATGTCTAGTGAATTAAAAAAAACAAGTATGAGTTTTTTAACAGAAATGTTCCTGTCCCCTTTATCTTCAGCTGGGTTGCAGCTCGCTAACAATCTTTGACTGCGAGGGTGAAAAATAAATGGCCGCGACCGCAGCTGAAGATTTTGCAGGCTTGCGGCCAAAGATCATTAGCGAGCTGTGGTGGAAGATTGTAAAACTGTAAAAGGCTATTTTTTGACAAAACTAAAATAAACCAGATTCATGTGTCAATAGAAGGAAGCCCCCTGATCTAAACCCATGCCTCAATTATTTCACAAGTCTCCCGTGGGGTGAAATATTTACTTTTTTCCCAACCCCATACTGAAAACAAGATTGTGGCCATCACGCTCAATAAATTTCTCATGATCAAAGATTCTTTGATCGCGAGATTGCAAATTCTTTGGTCATGATGGCCAAAACCCCATTCTTCTTTCGCAAAATAACCTTATAAATTTTCCCATAGACTTATAATGGGAGCTAAAAAGTTTAATAATTTTTGAATGGATCAATATTTTTGCACCAAACAAAAAGTGACATGTTCGGTGACAAGAGCTCTTTCTACCTGCCAAGTTTCAGACTGACAGACCACACAACTGCTGTGCAGCCCCATGGACAAAATCTGAAAAACTGCCCACAGAACTGGAGAAAAGTGCATTTTTCAGAGTTTGGTGCGCAAAAATCATATGTGCGACCAAAACACAACATGGCTAATCAAGAGATCTACCATGCCCCACCATGCATACCAAATTTCATGCAAATCCATTGAATGGGTCCAAAGTTATTAATGTGCAAAATTTCAAGTTTTACATAGAAGTGCCTTCATAACCCTAAATATAATTATATATATATATATATATATATACACATATATTTGCACCTCTCCTGGCTCAACACCCCAAAGCTTCCGAGATCATCTTTGTGAATAATCTATGTTCAAAAACCAAGGCAACAAAATATGTATCCAGCAATTCAAGTAGGGTGAATTCAGGGTGTTTGCACATCAACATCCAGCCATTCAATTTCTTTATTCTTTGACAAGTAACTGTTGGGATCTGTCCTCTAGGGATGAACATGTACAAATGAAAGAGTTCCAGTGTCATCACATAGAAGCAGATATAATACTCTGGTACATACACTCACTGAAGAAGAATGGAGTAAAGTATGTTGTTGTACTTGATGCAGAAGACACTGATGTAGTAGTCCTAGCTGCATATGTATCACACCAGGTTGATGGTATTCTTGGCTTGAAAAGGAAGAAGGACATATATGACTGCAAGGCACTGTCTTCAAAAGAAGTTGCTTATGTCATTGTACCTGTTCATATACACACTGGAACAAATGCAGTCTCATGGTTCTTTGGACATGGAAAGATGTCAGTATTTTAAAGTGCACTGGAATCTAAAGCAGCAAATAGGTTGCTGTCAGGTGTTTGAAAGAGTCTCCCAGTGACACCAAATATTCTGGACAACATGCTGAAATTCACTATCAGGTTTGTCTGCTGAGATAGTATCAGCAAGATGCTAGCTGAGGCTCAGGCATTGAAGTGAGACAAAATGAAGAGAGAATCAACCTGGAGAATACCTTCTGACTGTCATTCACATGTGAACATATGAACTTGCCATCGGAGAAAGGCCTTACAGACTGTCAAGTATGATCGAGTATGCAGCACCCAGTTTACCAAACTGCTGCTGCCCACCCTCACCCTTCCAATTTCACCCTTACCCTCCCCTTGACTCTTTTCCAGACCCTCTTGAAGCTACCCAATGTCCTTAATGCTATCATTTCCTCAGGGAGTGCATTCCACCCTGTCATCAGTCTTTCCACAAAATAGTGCCTTTTCATTTCGTTCCTGAATCTTCTGCCCTCCAGCTTCAGGCTGTGTCCTCAAGTTTCTCTACCACTTTTCAGCCTAAACAAACCCTCAGTGCTAACCATGTTAATGCCTTTTAAGTACTTGAAGGTCTTAGTCATGTGCCCCCTCTCTCTCCTATCCTCCAGGGAATTCACATTAAGTTCCCTCAGTCTCTCCTCATAAGGCATCTTCTGCAGCCTGTGGACCATTTTCATTGATCTTCTCTGAACCCCCCCTCCAGCAGCTTGATGTCCCTTTTCAAATAGGGTGGCCAGTACTGCACACAGTACTCATAGAAACACAGAAACATAGAAGTTGATGGCAGATCAGGACCGCAAGGCCCATCCAGTCTGCCCATTTATTTTTCTACCTTATGAATGTGCCATCTGCTTTTCCTCTGTCAATGGCCGATCTATTCATACTTATCTGTATTGCTCCCTTATGCCTATCCCATGTCTGTTTGAAGCCCTGCACTGTATTCATATCCACCACCTTCGTGAGGTAGGCCGTTCCATGCATCCACCACCCTTTCTGTGAAAAAGAACTTCCTCACATTACCCCCCTAATTGGCCTCCCTCTAATCTCATGCTGTGTCCTCTTGTCCTGCTATTTTTCTTATATTGAAACATGTTAGACTCTTTCACCTTGTTAATACCCTTAAGGTGTTTGAATGATTCGATCATATCACCTCTCTCCTTCATTTGCTCTAGGGTATACATGTTGAGCTCCGTTAATCTGTCCTCATATGTTTTCTGATGCAGTCCCTGCACCATTTTGGTTGCCCTTCTCTGGACTGCCTACATTTGGTTAACGTCCTTTTGAAGGTGTGGCTTCCAGTACTGCACACAGTACTCCAGATGAGGCCTAACCAGTGTCTTGTAAAGAGGGATTATTACCTTCCTCTTATGACTTGTGATACCCCTATTAATACACCCTAACACCCCCCTAGCCTTACCTACTGTTTTAGTGGTCTGCTTGGATGATTTCAGGTCATCTGTGATGATGATGCCCAAGTCTCTTTCAGGTGCGGTCTCACCAGGGACCTGTTTTGAAGGGACATAATTTAAAGGTGCAGTGAGTTAACTACCAGGTGTACATCCTGCTCAACTATGAGAAGTCTGATGCTCCACCATCACCACTGGACCATGGTTGGACTCTGATTGAAGATAAATGTGAACCTCTCTGATACACAAAGGCATCTCTACCAAAGAGCCTCAAGGATATTACATAGATAGAAACATAGAAACATAGATTTTGATGGCAGATAAGGACTGCTTGGCCCACCAGCCAAGAGAAAGTCTCTACAGCTGGAAAGGATGATGCAGAATCTGATTCTGAATCTGATACAGACTATGATTCTGATAAGGACTTTGAGAATAACATGGAAGAATAAAAGGAATAGGAGATTTGGGGTATGCTTAAATGAAGACAGCACTTCAAACATTAATTGGAGAATGTTATAACAGCAATAAGGCTTTGAACATTATGGATATTAAATAATTGCGCAATCCAACTAATGTTACCAAACTAGAACTTTTCATAAAAAATGTTACTAACTGTGCAAAACCAGATTTTGTAAAAATAAAAGTTGGCTGTTTTTTTGACACTGAAAATGACATGCAATATATACTTAAGTTTAGGAATGCAAATTTTAAGTTTTGGGGTGGGGGAACTTGGAATTAAGCATCCATTAGTATATAAATTTGAGAACATCTTGTTGTGGTGTCCTTGGCTTCAAGAAAGAACATTTGTATCATAAGAAATGAATTCCTTGACCTTTAAACCTCCATTTAGACACCAAATACAACTTTATAGGACAACTATCATCTGGGATATGCCATTTTAGAGATTTTTGGTTGTCATCCTGAATTTGACCTCCTAGTGGCATTTGCCCAAATTTTTCAGAGGTCCCCCAAGCTGATCTTTTTAGTACCATTTATTCATATAAAAGCCATCTTCAAACCATTGTCCCTGTAAATTGGTCACAGACTCCTATTATTTTTCCTTTAATAACAGAGTTGCATGGAAATAATCTCCTTGAGTTCTAGGTTCCATTTCTGGAGTATATGTTTAGCCGTTGCTTGGTGGAGGTCTTGAAGGGCTTTCACCAGTTGGCTAGTTGCTTCAGTAAAGGTAGGGATTCATTTAAGACTTAGTATGATTTATCTTTACTATTATGAGCAGGTTTTCAGGTACCGATAGTGATGTGATGATGGTAAATTATATTTTGAGTGAAGCACCTAAAACAGTAGTCCTCCTTCGGGGTCCAAAAGTTTAAAATAGAATTATAGACCCTGTCTATTCCATCTCTTCATAGCAGTATCAAAAGAGTTTAGGGGAAGAGTCTAATCATATGTTGTCACTTAAAGTTGAAACTGATGAGCAGGGGTAAGGTAGCAAGATGCTGTTCTCAGCCAGGTTTTTATCACCATAGCGGTGCAGGAAGTAAATTTTGAGGAGGATTTATCATGTAACGGGTTGCTAAAAAAGTAATAATCAACATTATATAGATCATTGATAAAGAATTATATTTGTTTCCAACAAGGATGATATGGTTTGGAAAGCCAGAAACAAAATGTAAAGAGCTGTGCAGCTTGTATGAACCAAAGCAAATTATGGAGTACAACTCCTTCCCTACTCCTTAGATGGTGTGGTGCAGAAAAATGAAAATGCAGTTGCACTCCATCCCAAATGAAGCAAGAGAAGACGCACTGCCATGATTGAAAGTAATATTTATTTTTATTTATTTCGGATAATCAGTTTTACAACCTTTGAGTCAGAGACTCGTTTACAAAGATACCTCGTCACAGGGAGGGTGGACAAACAATCATGTGAAGTTCAGACAATGGTAACAATACAAGTGAGATACAGGCGTAAAATAAGCAAACACAAGTTGTTTTAACTATACAATGCAAAATCATACTCTACAATAGAGACCAGTGCTTAGTAGTCTGTGAGATCCCAGGATACTCTGGGAGGTACTATTTGGGACAGAATACAGCTCCGATTATTGACAGTTACAGCTCCGATTATCAACAATGTATTTTCGAAGGGCTATTTTGAACTGGCCAATTCTGGGAATGTCTGTGATGTTCACAGGGAGAGAGTTATACCAGACAGGTGCTCTATGGTGAAAGGATCTTTGGCAGAGTGAAGTCCTTGCTCTAGGTACTAGGAAGGTGGCTTTAGTGGAATTGCGGGTGAGTGCCGGCCGGGTGGCCTGTTGCAGGGATGTAGTGACCCCTAGCGAGCATAGCCCAGATAGGGTCTTTTTAGCCAGCAGGCGGGTGTGGTATTTCAGCTGTTCCTCAAAGGTGAGTATGTTTGAGGCAGAGTATAGTAGACATGTGTGGGTTCTGCTATGGGCACCAGTCAGGAACCTGCAGGCTTTATTAATTGAGGTCTGGACTTTAGTAAGGGCGGTAGGGTCTGCAGCTGCATAGGTCGAGAGCCCATAGTCTGCCAGAGACAACATGGATGAGGTGATGGCCAGTTTTAAGGTAAATTCAGGGAGGAAGTCTTTGTGGCAATAGAGGAGACCAATCCTGCAGTTCATGGCCAATGACAGAGCTTTTAAATGGGTGTGGAAGGTAAAGCCTGAGTCGAAAGTGATGCCCAGGTATTTGTAGGCTGCTACCTGTTCAAGGGGGTGGAGTGTGCTGGGGGTGATGAGAAGGGGAGAGTCACTGGAGTTGTTTTGTCAGTGTGCAAAAAGCATCAATTTCATTTTTTTCAGGTTTAGGACTAGCCGATGACTGTTGAACCATTTTTCTGCTTGGCTGAAGGTGCGTTGCAGGGTGCTTTGGAGCAAGAGTGGGTCTGAATGTGATGCGATGATGACAGCGTCATCAGCATAAAGAAGTAGGAGGAGGAGCTGGAGGAGAGTCTGGTGGCAGATGTTGGGAGACACTGCAGACTGGGCAGAGGAATGGTGGGGGACTTAAACATGCCAGGAACAGACTGGGAGACTATGACATCTTCTGTGACCAGGGAACAGAGGTTGTTGGATGTCTTTCAAGACACGTTCCTAACTCAGCAGGTGGGGGAACCGACCAGGGAGGTGTGGGTACTGGATGTGGTCCTGGCAGACAGTGACCAGATTAGGGGCCTGGAGGTAAGGGACCCATTGGCGGGGAGTGACCATGCCACAGTCTGGTTCTGCCTGGACCTAGGAGGGCTAGAAAGCTGCACAAAGACAGAGGTAACTGACTTCAGGGGAACGGATTTTAAGGAAATGGGAAGGATCCTTAAGGAGCATTTGGATGGGATTGGGTCAGACATGGACGCTGATAGTAGGTGGGAAATCATCAGGAGAGGGGTGCAAGATGCTACCAGCACCTGTGCAAGAGTAAGACGAAAATGCGGTAGGGCCCGAAAACCCTGCTGGTGGACCAGGGAGGTCCAGGAGGTGGTGCGGGGAAAGAAGGCAGCCTATAGGCAATTCAAGTGCTCAAGGAGTGAAAGTGATCGAGGGGAGTATGAGCTGATGGCTTAAAGGGCTACTAGGGTGGTGAGGACGGTTAAGGCAAGGAAGGAGCAGAACCTGGCCAGGGAAATCAGGAGAGGGAACAAGGGGTTCTTTAGATACATTGGGGAAAAACGAAGTGTGAAGGGGCAGATTAGCAGGATTAAATCAGGGGAGAGATGGGCACAAGACCCGGGGGAGCAGGCTGAGATACTAAATGAGTACTTCACCTCAGTTTTCACCAAGGAAAATGGGGGTGCTGCATCATACATGGGAGGAGACAGAGATACTGAGGAGGGGGGGACCCTTACCAATCGATGGGTCTGGGGAGAGGGGGAGGCATCACTGGCAGGAGGGGGAAGGCTAAGCAGGAAGAAGAGGTACTGGAAGTGGAAATCACAGCAGAGAGAGTGAGGGAAGCCCTCAGCTCCCTTAAGATGGAGAAAGCACTGGGCCGGATAAATTACATCCCAGAGTGCTGAAGGAACTTGTGGATGTCCTGGCGAAACCCCTGGCGGAGCTTTTCACCATCTCTCTGAGGACAGGGTGGGTGCCCCAGGACTGGAAGGTGGTGCATATAGTGTCTATCCACAAGGGGGGATCAAGGGAGGTGGCAGAGAACTACAGGCCTGTCAGCCTGACATCGGTGGTGGGCAAGGTGATGGAGGGCATTGTCAAGGAGAGGCTAGGGGGGAACCTGGAAAAGCCAGGGTGCCTGGACGATAGACAGCATGGATTCATCTCAGGAAATCATGTCAGACAAACCTTGTGGAATTCTATGACTGGGTGACGAGTGCCTTGGACCTTGGTAGACCAGTGGACGTCCTCTTTCTAGACTTCAGCAAGGCATTTGACTCTGTTCCTCACATGGGCCTGTTGGATAAGCTGGGAGAAATGGGGGTGGGGAACCAGATGATCAGATGGATAGGCAATTGGCTCCAGGACCGGACCCAGAGGGTCGTAGTTGGCGGGATAGTCTCATCCCCAAAGAGGGTCATTAGTGGGGTCCCACAGGGATCAGTCCTTGGGCCCCTCCTGTTCAACGCCTACGTCTCTGACATAAGGACAGGAATCAGGAGTGAGATGAGTCTCTTTGCAGATGACTCAAAACTGGGGGCGGTGGTGGATGGGGAGGAGGGGAAGGTGGCCCTACAGGGGGACCTGGAGGCTCTGGAAAGATGGTCTAGAAAGTGGAAGCTGAAGTTCAATGCTGGGAAATGCAAGGTACTCCACCTGGGGCCAGAAACCCGGGCCAAGTGTACACCCTGGGGGGGAAATGCTACAAGTCTCGATGGCTGAGAGGGACCTGGGGGTGGGGTGGATGTCAAAATGAACAACTCGGAGGCTTGTAGGATGGCAACAGTCAAGGCCAACAGGATGCTGGGATGCATCGCTAGGGGGATCACCTCCAGAAGGAGGGAAGTGATGCTCCTGCTGTATAACTGCTTGGTGAGGCCACACCTTGAGTACTGCATGCAGTTTTGGAGGCCACACTTAAAGAGGGACATTAAACTCCTGGAGAGGGTCCAGAGGAGGGCAACCAAAATGATTTGGGGCTTGGGGGACAGGACCTATGAGGAGAGGCTCGAAGAGCTAAATATGTACACATTGGAAGAGAGAAGGGACCGGGGGGACATGATAGAGGTCTTCAAGTACATGAAGAGGGTAAATAGGGGAGGAACAGTCAGGGTGCTTCGAAGGAAGGAGGAGGGGCCACTAGAGGTCATGGGTGGAAGCTGGAGGGGGGAAGATTCAGGGGAGAAAGGAGGAGGTGCTACTTCACTGAGAGGGTGGTGGAGCCATGGAATGCACTGCCTAGGGGGCTGGTGGAGGCAGAGACGGTGGAGGGGTTCAAGAGGGCTGGACAGGTACAGGGAAAGGGTTCTGAAACAAATCCAATGCAGCAAGAATATCCGGAACTGGGAAGGGAGAAGCCAGAGAAGGCGAGGGGGGCAGCAAGGTCAGCACCCAGGGTGGGGGCTGACCAATCGAGCAGACTCGAAAGACCGTTAGGCCTATTCTGCTGGCATTTTAGTATGTTAGTAAGTATTTTATCAGTGCAGGAGCTAGGGATGGTGTTTAGGAAGAGACTGAAAAGGATAGGCCCAAGGATTGAGCCTTGAGGGACCCCAGAGCGTACTGGTAGGTTTGTAGACAAGGTCCCATTCAGCTTGACCCTTTGGGATCTATTCTGTAAGTAGCTTGAGAACTAGTTCAGAGGGCCAGGTGAGAAACCCAGTTGGCTAAGGGAGTTTAGCAGTAGAGGATGACACACAGTGTCAAAGGCCTTAGATAGGTCGATGAATACTGCACCTGCAAGTTTCCCAGCATCAAGCGCAGTGTGGATTTGGTGGGAGAATTCCAAGAGGGCTGTGGAGGTCCTGTGACCCGGGCGGAAACCATGTTGCTTAGGGCATAGTATGTCATATTTAGATAGGTAGTCCATGAGCTGCGTGGATACTATTTTCTCCAGGGCTTTTTTGGGGGGGGGAGGATGGAGATGGGCCTGTAGTTATTAGGTAGTGTTCAGTCTCCGGACTTATGGATAGGGGTGATTTCAGCCTGTTTCTATGCATCTGGGAATTGACCAAGGCATAGGGATCGGTTGAGGACATTCATGAGGGGGATTAGCATGACATCCAGCGTGAGGCAGAGTATCCTGGAGTCAAGGGGGTCACCGCTCGGGTTGTGGGAGGTGAGGGCTTTTAAGAGGAGAGGTTTGGCATCACAGGGTGAGATTGTCCTGAAGTAGAATAGGGGCCGGGATGTAGTGGTGTGGATGGATGGGGGGATGGGGTCAAAGAATTGGGCAGGAAGAACCGCACTTAGGTCAGAGAAAGTTTTGTTTAGGCAGTCTGCAATGCACGTTTGGTCTGTAGTGACTGCCCCATTGATAACAATCTGAGGGAGGGGGAGCGGTTATTCCCATTCAGTTCTTGATAACAATCTGAGGGAGGGGGAGCGGTTATTCCCATTCAGTTCTTTTATATTATCCCAGAAAGCTCTGGCTGAGCCCCAGGAAGATGTTAGAGCTGCCTGATAGTGTCTGGCTTTTGCTTGTTTAATTGCCCAGGTGCATTGGTTACGGGCTGTTCTATAGGCTTGCCTATCCGCCGTACTGCCGGACTCGACTACAATGTGCCATAGATTGTCCCTCTGTTTTAGTTGCTGTATCAGTGCAGGGAGATCCATGCAGCAGCCCATCTTTTTGGTCAATGATCTATATGTCAATGATCTATATAATGTTGATGTAGGGCTGGCATGATAGGCAGAGTTTGAAGTTAGTATACAATTTGTGGGAGTATATTTTGTCGGATTACTGTACCTCGATGCGAGAAAAGAAGCCCAGTTGTAGTTGTGACGACTTGGACAGATTGGCGAAAAGTTGTTGAGTTAATGGTTCATTGTTCAGCAGGTCTGAGTGCTTGAAAAAGTGTTTTTTATTTAATTCCTAAGTAGCTTATAGCTTCTTTATGCCTTTTAAAGGGGGTAAAAGTTTTTAGGGATAGAGTTGGAGTGTAATTATAGAGCAAAACTTTGTTTTTTTGTGTGTTTAAAGTATAACCAGCTAGCTCACTGAACTACCCTGTTAGTTTCCACAACACTGGGATGGAGTCATCTGGGGAAATGAGGGTCAGGAGAACATCATCCACAAAGAGAGTAAATTTATAATCTTCGCCCTAATGAAATACCTGTTATCATTTGGTCAATCTGTACAGCAGCCACCAAGAGCTCCCAGTGCAGGGCAAAGAGAAGAGGGGAGAGAGGACAGCCTTGGAGATCACCTCTCCTCAGAATAAAAGGGGTTGTAAGGGAGCCATTAATTTTAAGATAGGCTTTTGAGATTTATTGATACCCAGGAGCACTCAGCCTACTTGAGCGGAATATCAAAGGTTGAGAGGGTGTTCCAAAGAAAAGCCCAGTTCACTCTGACAGAAGCATTCTCTGTATCTAGGCTGAGAAAAGCTACAAGAATTTCTCCAGAGGAAATGTACTGAAGCAGCAACAGCGTATGGTACACACTATTGTGTACCTCATGGGATCTAATAAATCTAGCATGCTCTTTGTCAACTAATTTGGGCATACGAGACTCCAGTTGCTTAGCCCAGACTGCCATAAAAAGTTTGTAGTCACAGTTTAAAATGGAAATAGGTTGATATGAGGTAGGGAGCCGAAGGTCCTTATCAGGTTTTAAGATAACAGAAATGATTGTGTAGTTCCAGTAGGGTGGAGGGATACCTTCAGTATGCACCTCCTGAAAAGCTTGCAGTAATGGGAGCAATAAGACATCTTGGAATCTTTTACAGAATTCTGCCCCATTACACCTGGGCTCAGGAAGTCCTGGGATTTAGCTTCATTTAGGACTACTGTCACGTATGACAGAGAGATCTGAAGGAGTAATCGCTCAGCTTCCACTGCGGACACTTTGGGAGGTAACTCTGAATGAATTCGACAGAGGGTGGTCCATCCAAGGAGTAGAAAGTGTGTTAGTATTCAGTCACAATATTTTGACTATTTTGGGGCATCCTGTATTGGTAGGTGTCTGCAGATTATATTGTTTCAAGATGCATGTCTGCGTATGGCTTGCAGGTAGGTGTCACGGTATGATTTTTGTACCTCAGGATTTTCCTTCATAGTGTGATTGTTTTAAATAATGCAATGCTTGCCTGATGCTGGCATCTAAGGTTTTTTTTATTTCTTGTTTTACTTTAGCTAATTGTTGTTTTAATGATAGATCTCGTTGATGTATATACAACTGGAGAGTTTGTAAAGAGTCTATTATAACTCTAAAAATGTTGAGGTATGTTTCCTAACTTGTGCAGATGAGTAGGCTATCAGTTCACTGCATAGATCTGTTTCAAGTGTATACCATTAAATGGGGAGAGGCATCTTTAACAGTATTATCTGGAAGGATTTGGGTATATAGTCTTTTAGTTGGTGCACTAAAGTCAGGCCTTTTTTTTTGCATTATTTCTTTATCCTCTTCTACGTGCCCCGTATCTGCCACTTCCTTCAGGCAGTCATGATCCCTGACATCCACCTACTGTCCTCCCTTGGAACCCTTGACCTCAAATCACAGCCAACCCTGGGGTAGCTCGAAGTAACCCTTCACCGAGTGGGTCCCTCTCCTCTGAGGGGGAAGACACCAATGGGGCAGCCAGCACACTCTTTTTCTCAGCTCCAGGGCACTGCTGAGGTGGTTTGGCTCCTCAAGAGTTCTTCGGTGGTGTCAGCAGATCATCTGCCATCATCCTGGCCAATCCGGGACATTTTTCCATTTTTCTGGTTCCCCTGATGTCACGCTGCATCTTGTAGTGCTCCCGGCCTCCACCGGGGGCCACTACAGAGCAAGTCATCACCCTAACCCACCACTGGGGAGGAGAGCAGTCCCTCAGATGCTCAATCCTCTCCCGCCCCTGCTGCCCCCAGCGACCCGAGTACATTCCCGAACCCAGGTCGCCGGCGTGGTTTGAGGTAAGGTGCCAGTGCCTCAGCCCTCTGCACCACTGGGCCGTCTTTGGGCCTTTTAATATACATACTGTAGATAAATTTAATCTCCAAAAGTTAGAGCACTACGGTTTTCCTAGGGATAATTTGGCAGAGACTGGGGAATGCTTGGAGTAAAGTAACATATACATATATATATATATATATATATATATATATATATGGTATAGATATATATATATATATATATATATATATATATATATATATATATATATATATATGTATAGAAAGATAATTCATGAAGCTGCAGGCTGCAGTATTTTCTCTACTGGCATGGTGTGTATGTTGTCGAAACATGGGGAATGTGTGCTGCTAAATATTAATGATCCCTAAATGGGAAAAGGTAATCTGCAGGTGTTTTTGTATCAGAGTCATTCAAAAGATCCTAATACCCAATGAATCTAGAGTGGGTTCAAAGTAACATTAAAGTCCCCTCCAAGAGTATGTGGCACTCTTGATATATGGAGAAGTTTATTAAGGAAAGATTGTACCACCTGCTTAGTGGAATCTGGTGGAAAGTAAACATTTGCTATTGTGAGGGGGGTTCATATAATATTCCTGTTATAATGACATAATGACCATCAGGATCTAATGCTTGATCCTGGAGTTGAAAAGGAACTCCATATGGGATTAATGTAATCACTCCTCTCTGGTGTCTGGATTTATGTGATGAGGCTATGGCTACTGGGAAGCCCAAGTTCTGAAATTTTTCATGCTCTGTTTTGGAAAGGTGTGTTTCTCAAAGCATAATAATTTCAGGTCATTCTTGTCGCAAATATTGTAGTAGCCTTCACCTTTTTATTGGGCTATTGATACCATTTACATTAAAAGTAAGTATATTCAGAGTATTGGCCATTTATAAGTGTGGAAAGAAAACAAGTACGTCAGTAAAATACATTGTGTTCTACAGCCATCTCAATAGGTATTTAGAAATATGATATAAAACAGAAACTCTAACCAATTGCCAATAGGATGAAATATAAATTTCTAGAAATGAGTAGACAAAGAAAAAAAAATGCTGGTACTTCCAAAAAGGGAGAGTGAACTTACTCTTCTTTATGTAAGATGGGGACCAGATCTATGGACTCATACTATGACTATAGGCCATCTATCAGGGATCAGAGAAGTCCTTGGACTTACAATGGGGTACATTCCAGATCACTGGAAATTCAATATGCATCACTGTACAGATCACTAGAAACATGCTGGCCTGGTGGCGTGGATGGCTGAGGCAGTGACACCTTACCTCCTGCCATGCTGCCAACTTGTGTTTGCAGTGCAAGTGGGTCATTGGGGACCAGCCAGGGTGGGAGAGGATTGACCATACAGAGGACTGCTCTCCTCTCCTGGGGAGGGTGGAGAACAGGGGCCACCATTTTCCTGACCGCTAGTGGAGGCTAGGTGTTGGCACGCCTGTCAGTACAGTGGGTCATGGAGGTGGAGCAGCCAGCGGGCAAGCTACATGTGGACACGTACATGACACACCCATTGTGAGCATTGCACACTCTGCCGTCAAAAGGAACATGGGAAAATGGCAGCCAGGTTGAGTGGCATGATGGCCGTCCTCCTAATGCACCATTTCTGAGGGTACCACCTGAACTGAATCTGGTCCTAGTGGGGAGCTGGGAGCTCCCCACCACCCCAGCACAGGGGGTAAGCTATGGGACTAGCAAGATGGTTGCTCAATTGGGAGATGGGTGCAGACAGATGGCAGCCAGAGAAGAGGAATGCATGGAAACAGGAGCCGACCTGGGGCCACGGGGAAGAAACAGTTAAAAAAAAAATCACTAGAAACATATATTACTTTTGAAGGTATGGGTATTGTCTAAAATAAAAAGACACTGTAGGATGTTGGGGCTAATGCCGGATCCCATCGGTACTGTTTTAACCTTTGGAGCATACAGTGGCCAAGATTTGGTAAGAATAATGCTATTGTACAAATTATTTGCTGACCTAGCAATCTTAGTTATCCATCTTGCCCTTCTCCAGCCTTCTCCATCATAGTGGGGTGCATGTAGCACAAAACAGTCACACCAAGCAGAAACCATTGAGGGGTTATTTCCCCAACAGTCGTGATGCCCACCGCTGGCTCTGAGAGACATTGCAGTAAGAGCTACTACACTGATAATATTAAATTTGAAGGGCATGACACATCATGTCAGGACACGAAAACCCCTCAAAAAGGGGTACATATTGCTTAGGTAGAGCTGAGTTGGAAGTCACCAGGCCTGAAAGCTCTAAGCAGATGGCTTTCATAAGGCAATTCTAGGGGGTGGAGGTAGGAAGAAGTAGGCTGCTGGTTAACTAGGATCTGCAGCTTATCCATTAGGTAGGGAAATGGGCAGACTAGGTGGGCCAAGAGTTCCTTATCTGCCATCAAATTCTATGTTTCATCAAATTTGCCAGCATGCTTATTTGCTATGTGCTTAGTGCTTCTCAACCACCCATATCTTCAGTCAAGAAAATGTCTGAGGTACAGTATCATCCCCTAACCTTCCAAATCATAATTGGGACTCCCAAATAAAAGCAGGAACCAGATATAGTCAATCAGATTAGTCTAAATAAGAGGTAAAGGAGATGGTATAATAAATCATTTTAAAATGAATGAACTTATGTTTATTTGAAAAATATGACCAGGTCTCCCACTACTGCATGAGAACAGTTGTAGCCTTTCTTGTAAGGTTTCAACTAGATAAGGCAGAGAAACTTTTCACTGCAAGTCAGCTTTATGGACCTCAGCACAATCTATTCAGGTCCTGTTCCTTAAGTGTAGGTAGGCACCTAGCAAGGAATGGGATCAGTGTTACTCAGTGTATCTTGGGCAAAGGCATCAGTAGACAATCCCATTGCTATCCTAAAAATTACTAAGGGGCTGACCAGGATGGGGGGGCACCAGATCTGCTTTACTTAGACCAAACGTGAGTGTAGGGATTGAGAATTCACTGTATGTCCATGGCAAACTTTATCTACGTATATACTGCCATCGAACAATGGGGTGACTGTGATTTGGGAGGGAAAGAGGAGCATCTGAAGGAACCCAGTGTCTCTGTAGATCTATGTTTCTTGCTCTGTCTCCCCTGCCTAACACCATCTCAGCACTGGACACACAGCATGTGTTAGCTGAACTGAACAAATATCATATGAAAAAGCTCCCCATAGCTGACTAAGAGCACACCAATGAACTCAAGGGTTCCTCGTCTGAGAGTCATCACTTGGATAATTTATAATTTGAAGAGCATGATTCTTCTTACTAGAGCCTATAAGTTACCCTGATAGTGAAAATGATGTATAAATAATTCAACGGTGAAAGCCGCCTGGGAATACAATTGTAGGCAGAAGACTTTTATGGTATCTGTTAAGTCTGGGACTTCTATAGGTGCTTGATCTTAAAATTTCCTGGATTTTCAGTTAAGAATGGGGGTTCACACCAACCAACCTTTCAGATCACAAATAGAGCTCCACAAATAATGAGGGATCTGCTCAAGTATAATTCAGTCAGTCTAAACTGAAAGGCTATTTTGGCAGTATGAGAAACCATTTGGAGTAAGTATGCCTCCTTACATTAAAGAATAATGATAGGTCTCTTCCTATGGATCGATTGTTATTTCTGCCATTCATTACAAACTCCTACCACTTTAAGTAACAAAGCATGCTGCTGTCTGGAAGATTAATGGGCCCAGCAAAATCAAATAATTATTACATTTTCAAGTTTAGGTAGGCTCCCAGCCATGGGTAAGGACAGACAAATAAGCATAATTAAACATACAGCTTCCACTGTGAATCTCCCTGTAAAGGACTGGAGTTTAATCTCATCATGGGAGCACTAGATTCATTTAACTATTTTAGGAGGGGACTTAAAGTTAAAGAGATCTGCGAGTGTAGGGGAAAATAGCATTTTGTAATTCTGCTACTACTGTGCGGAGGGAAATTACAGCCCATTTTTCTAGTCACTTTTGGTAATTATAAGGGTAGAGTGAGTGCCTAAGAGAATTGCAATTTAAATCCCCAGTTGGCACCCTCAGCACAAAGGGAGTGGGAAAGCAGCTTTGTCATTGCAGCCAGGGGAAAGTCGGACATCAAGCACTTTCTGCTGTTAATTCAAGCACTGGTGATGCGGATAAGTGAGATGGATTGCAAAGATATTTGGAGGGGGGGAGGTTATGAGCAGCAAACATCATGGTAATTCCCCCTTCACAGTGGGAAAAAACACACTGACAGCATAACCCCTTACTAAGGTGATACATAATAATGGGAGGATGTAAATCCTTCTAACAGGTTTTGAGCAATAGGTTATCCCACCATGACAGTCCCGAGGCAGGCCAATACTACCTGCTTCCACTAACCCACAGACTAATCAACTTAACAGTTATGAAATACACAGCTGGCTCATGTTGGGGGAGTACGTTGAAAGTTTCTTAGCAGCTGCTTGATGTCCTGAAATGCTGTCTAGGAGTGTGTTCTTATTTCTGCTACTGTTGAGGATTAGTGCCAGCTCTCTTGGGAGAGGGCTTGTGTATCCGCGAATTGCATTGTTCAGCGAGGCAGCCAGACATCAATTTTCCATGCATGCAGTTCCTGGGCAGCTTTTCTGGAGTGCAGAAAGTCTGTTGACTGTTCAGGAACATCACCACAAGTCAGGCTGGATATAGAGACTGGAACTTCAGCTGCTGAGCCCACAGGATGCATAGGATCGGTGCATAGGCCCGTCTTCTTGCTGACAGCGCAGGTGAGCAATCGCCTATATATGTATTCTTTTGCCTTTCTAATAGATTTGCTTCATTATCCAAGCTCAAAGGAGTAAATCTTGTGTTGTGTTGAAACTGAGTAGAAATAGGATAATAGAGTGGAGCCGATTCTCTGGATGTTTTGGTTTAAGCAGCAGTGCTTTGTGGATCTTCTCTATTCCTAATGGAAGGGTTGAATCAAGTTGTAGCATTTCTCATAGGAAAGAGTCCATAAATAGAAACATAGACTTTGACAGCAGATAAGGACTGCTTGGCATACCCAGTCTGCCCATTTCCCTACCTATTGGATAAGCTGCAGATCCTAGTTAACCAGCAGCCTACTTCCTCCTACCCCCCCCCCCCACTATACTTATTTTACATCTATCCCATGCATTCTTGAATTCTCCCACTGTTTTTGACCCCACAACCTCCTCAGGAAGGATATTCAATGGGTCCACCACCTTCTCTGTGAAAAAATGCTTCCACATTGCCCCTGAGTCATCCTCCCTCTATCTTCAAACTGTGCCCCATTGTTCTTGCACATCTCTTTTTCTGAAAGATGCTACCCTCTTGGACTTTGTTGATTCCCTTCAGGTACTTGAAAGTTTCTATCATGTCCCCCTCCCTCCTTTCCTTGAGGGTATACATATTAAGTTTCCTCACTGCAGACCCTGCACCATTTTTAGTTGCCCTCCTCTGGCCTGCCTCCATGCTGTCGATGTCCTTGTGGAGATGGGGTCCTCAGAACTGCACACAGTACTGATGGGGGTCTCACCAACTGTCTGTAAGGAAGGATGACAACTTCCTGTTTTCTACTGGTGATCCCTCTCCCTATGCATCCCAGTATCCCCCCAGCCCTCCTTACTGCCTTCTCACATTGCCTGCCTACCTTTAGGTCATCTGTTATGACTACCTCCAGGTCCCTTTCCATTGTTGTTGTTGTTAGTACCTTCCCCCACCCATTGTGTACTCTTTCCCTGCCTTTTTGTTTCCCAGGTGCATTACTTCGTACTTCTTTGCTTAGCTAAGCTGCCATACACGTGACCATTTCTCAAACCTTGCCAAGTCCCTTCTCATCCTCTCTAGCCCACCCACTTGTGTATCAACCCTGTTACAGATCTTTGTGTCATCTGCAAAGAGGCATACTTTTCCTTCCAGTCCCTCCACAATGACACTTATAAAGACATTAAATAGGAGCAGACCAAGTACTGAACCCTGTGGTATGCCGCTAGTAACCCTGCTTTTTTTGGCTTGCACTACGCTTACTATTACCCTCTGCATTCTGTTGTCCAGCCAATGTTTTTTCCCAGGCTACCACCCTGGGACTCACTCCCAGGCTGGCTACCTTGTTTATTAATCGTTTGTGAGGGACTGTGTCAAATGCAACTAGCTAGGAGAAAGTTTCATTACAAATCCTGGAAGTATTTTTATACTCTTAGGATAATCCAACCCTGAAACAAATCACCTTTTGATATAGTGATAAGTAAAACAAAAAATGAAT
The DNA here is from genome assembly GCA_016271365.2 of Neoceratodus forsteri. NCBI lineage: Eukaryota > Metazoa > Chordata > Ceratodontiformes > Ceratodontidae > Neoceratodus > Neoceratodus forsteri. The sequence goes on along the minus strand of CM057449.1, from coordinate 33,490,436 downwards.
TTAAAAGGAAGTTTGATATATTTCTGACATCTGGTCACTCCCTATCATATTACTAAAACTAATTTATGAATTAACATAGAAGCATTCTTGTGCTGAATAAGTCTTCTCACTCCTTACTTTTACTTAGTTTGATCCTTAGTATGATGCCTTGCTAAAGTCTAGGTAGACCATGTCTACAGCCCCTCCCAGGTATACTACTCTGGTCACTCAGTCAAAAAAATCTATTAGATTTGTCTGATGTGACCTTCCCACTGGGAATCCATGCTGCCTTGGGTCTTGTGCCCTGCTGACCTCAAGGTACTCAGCAATTACTTCTTTCAGAAGTGATGCCATCACTTTCCCTACCACTGAGGTCAAACTAACAGGTCTGAAGTTTCCTGCCTCTGCCTTGCTCCTACCTTTCTGTCAGGGAATCGCATTTGACTTCCTCCAGTCCTCAGGTACCACACCATCCTCCCATGATTAGTTAAAAAGGGTAGTCAATGGTGTCACTAGTTCTCCCCTTAGCTCTTTTAGAATTCTGGGGTGAATCCTGTCAGGCCCCATTGCATTGCCACCTTGAGATTTAGGAGTTCTTTCAGGACCCTTTCTTCTGTGAATGGACTGGTATCGACACCCCCTATCCAGAGTGCTTCTATTGTTTGGTCTAGGTACATACCCCTCCTTCTCTTTTGTGAATATTGAACAAAAGCAATCATTCAGTATCTCTGTCTTTTCACTGTCACCGTCTTCCCACCCAACCTCCCTTTATTAAGCCTCACTGTCCCTCCTTTGGTCTTTCTTTGCTCACTAATGTACCTATAAAAGGTTTTATCTCCCTTCTTAACTGAATTGGCTGTCTGTTCCCCAGTTTGGGCCTTGTTATTCTGACTGCCTTCCCCAATTTCTTCCACTTTAAATATTAGAGTTCCCTGTCCTGCTCCTTCTGTGATTCTTTATACTTTCTGAATGCTATCTTTTTCTCCCTAACCTTCTCCACCACCTCTTTTGAGAACCATAGTGTTGTTTTCCTTCATTTTTTTTTGTTTATTTGTTTCACACAAAGGCTTGTTGCCTCTGCAATGGCAGTTTTGATTTGTTCCCATTGTTCCTCCACCCCTCCTTCTTGCCTGTTTGATAGTGCATTCCTTAGGCACTCTCCCATTCTGCCAAAGTCAACCCTCTGAAAGTCCAGTACCCTTGTTTTGTATGGCTTGACTTTATGGTCGTGTATATTGTGAACCACACTGTCTGGTAGTTGTTTGTTCCCAGATGGCTTCTAAATCCGAGATCCTCTCACCATCCCCATTTGAGAGTACCAGGTCTAAAACTGCTCCCTCCTGAGTGAGTTCCAAAATTAGCTGCCTGAGGCTTGCCCCTCCCCCACCCCCATAGGGCATTGAGAATGACTCTGCTCTTGGATTTGGCTGCAGCAAATTTCACCTTTAAAGTCCATTACAGTGACAGCATCGAGCTAGTCACTGCAGTGGACTTCATTATAAAGATTTTGTTGTTCCCTCAGCATACGGTGCCCAGGACTTCTCTTAGCCCCCACATGGCTTTATATTATTCATTTATTATATTTACATGTATTTTTACTGTTGTGAAGACACAGGTTCCTGTGCATCAAATTGTACCCCTTTTGCACAATATGGCTCCTCTGTGAGCTTTCATAAAATGTTTGCCAATTTGCTTGTGTGTGGGACTTCAAGAGCCCCAAACAGGCTGTGCCTCTTTATTTTATATTCTTTTTGTGAGCCAGTCCCTACATCCAGTTCCCCCTGGCACTTGTCACTGGCACAACTAAAGTAATGGGAAATTTATCTGGTTGATCCTGCCTCGAGAGGAGTGTACGATGCGTCTTCTTCACAGAGCTGGATTTCTCAGAGTAGGCCGGATCCTTTCTTCCGACCAGTGCTCAAGTGAGGAATGGATGCCCATAAGCAGACTTAATGATTCCATATCTGAGCGCCTGTGCTCTCTGCTGTGGGACCAATGCTCAGTCACACATTCTCCTTTCCCACTCAGTTTGGTGCTCTGAGTGTCACAACTACCACTCGGCATTTTATTTTATTTGCTTAAGCAGAGCAGCTTACTTTACATTACAAGAGCAATTTTTACCACATAAATAACTATTTTATAATCACAGCCAACCCAGGCAGACCAAATTATCACTGTACTAGCAGCGCTTGTGACAGTAGCCAGGGCGATCATTTACTAGCCCACTGGCCACCAATGACTACCATTTTAAATATAAATACTGTCATTTTCATACAAAACCTTTGACAATTACAATAAATATGAGCCAAGCTGCATGTGTGTGAGGAATGCCAGGACCAGAAGTCCTTTCCAACTTCCCCACTGCGCTGCATCCCACTATTTCAGTTAATACTATGCTCACACTGGTTTCTATGGCTAATCTAGTTTAAAACTGCTGAGTGCTTATTCATTACAATTATGGATTCTAAATCTGTTTTTTTGTATTACTGCTGGGGCCACCCTGTATCTTGCTGGCAGATCCTCCCAACTCTGTGTCTCGAACCTGCATCCTAGGCAACTTATTTGTTATTTTTTTTCATTTTTTTGTTCTGGTTCCTCCTTTTGAGCTTGGACCCTTCCCTCCCAGCACCCTCATGCCCAGGTTTGCCCCCCCATGTGGGTCCACAGGAGCTCAAAGCCTAGCTTAGCCCCCGGGTTGGGGTCATGGAGCAGGACTTCCCAGTGGATGTGTGAGGCAGTAAATGGCATCACATAGGGCTGGGAGCCACCTTTTCTAAGTGCTTGATCCCTGGGGTGGGGAAGTGCAATGACATCCAGCTCCCCTGCCCCCGAGCATACAGGCACCTGTCACGGTGGTACCCCTAGCCTCTGCTAGGGATCCATGATGTGCTGGACACTCCCAACCCCAGAGAAGGAGAGCAGTCCCTAGGAAGCTCGATCCTTCTCTGCCGGCCGGCCCTTCAACTCCCGGGTCCATTCCTGAATCCCAGTCAATGGTGTCACAAATGGAAATAAAACCATTTTTTAGATACACTAAAATTACCAATCTGTTCCTAGTCTCTTTTTGGAGGAGTCTTGCTATGCTGTTATGCTGTCCTGTACTGGAAGGGGATCTGCATTCCCAAGCACAATCTGGGATGCATCTTGTGGTAGATGCAGCACCTTGATATGTTCCCAAACTGAGATCCTTTGCTCCCTCCATGACTGAACCCATCCACAAGATCTCAGGATATGAAGCAGGTCCACCCTATCCATTGGCAGTCAACTCATGCTCTTAAATACTGCAAGTGTCATATACCACCACTGGAATATTCTGAATTGTATAAGGTTCCCACTGGTATCTCTGCATGCCCCATATGTATTTACCCAGCAAACCTCCCATTCCTCCATAGTTAATGACTTCCCAGTGACTGTGAACCTTCTTCAGTCTGGGGGATTGTACTCCCAATAATCCTGCATAGGACCTCCCCACTTTTGGAACTGATTCCTTGCCCTCCCCTACCTGCCACATCAAATTTTCCCAAGTGCACTGCACCAGGTGGACTAACTGTGGGCCCTGCCTTGACATCAGAAGATGTCTGATTTGAAGATACCTACATTCATGTGACCAAGATGTGTTAGTTCATGTCCTATACTTAAGAGAAAAAAATTTCCCTGAGCACCCACCAAACAAATCCTCCCCCTAACTACATCCCCTGCCTTCCATTCAATGTAGCTAATTTCTTGTCCCTTATCTTCAAAAAGTATTTTTCCACAGCAGTCTGTATTGAAGCAGGACTTACAGTGGGGGCTGCATTATCCATTCTACCCCCCCATACATCGTCAGCGTACACCCAAAGAAGGAAACCCACTTTATCCTGCTGAGGATTCAGAATCACGAATCTTGAAACATAGAAACATATAAACATAGACTTTGACGGCAGATAAGGACCACTTGGCCCACCCAGTCTGCCCATTTCCCTACCTACTGGATAAGCTGCAGATTCTAGTTAACCAACAGCCTACTTCCTGCAACCCCCCACTATAATTGCCTTATGTCTGTCCCATGCATGTTTGAATTCCCACTGTTTTAGACCCCACAACCTCTCCAGGAAGGTGGTTCCATGCGTCCACCACTCTCTCGTGAAAAGAATTTCCTCACATTACCCTGGAGCCGTCCCCCTCTAACTTTAAATTGTGCCCTTGTTCTTACACATCTCTTTTCTGAAAGATGCTACCCTCCTGGATTTTGTTGATTCCCTTGAGGTACTTAAAGTTTCTATCATGTCCCCCGTCCCTCCTTTTCATCAAGGGTATACATATTAAGCTCTCTCAGTCTCTCTTCTTATATGGTTTCTGATGTAGACCTTGCACCATTTTAGTTGCCCTCCTCTGGACTGCTTCCATCCTGTCTATGTCCTTGCGTAGATGAGGTCTCCAAAACCCACCAGTACTCAGATGAGGTCTTACCAACTGTCTGTACAGAGGATAATCCACTTCTCTTTTTCTACTTGTGATGCCCCTCCCTATGCATCCCAGTATCCCCCCTGGGCTTCTCCTCACTGACTTCTCACATTGCTTACCCACCTTTAGGTCATCTGATATGACTACACCCAGATCCCTTTCCATTATTGTTGTCGTTAGTACCTCCCTGCTATCGTAGGCCTCTTCTCCTGGATTTTTATTTCCCAGGTGCATTACTTTGCACTTCTTTGCATTGAATCTAGGTTGCCATATGTCTGACCATTCCTCCAACCTTGCCAAGTCCCTTCTCATCCTTTCTACCCCCCCTTGTGTATCAACTCTGTTACAGATCTTTGTGTCATCCACAAAGAGGCATACCTTTCCTTCCAGACCCTCCGTAATGTCACCCTTTAAAGATGTTAAATAGGACTGGACCCAGTACTGAGCCCTGAGGTACTCCACTAGTAACCCCCTTTTCTTCAGAATGTGTTCCATTCACTATTACCTTCTGTGTCCTGTTGTGCAGCCAGTTTGCTACCCAGGCTACCACCCTGGGACCCACTCCCAGGCTGGCTAACTTGATTATTAATCTTTTGTGCGGGACTGTGTCAAATGCCTCGCTAAAGTCTAGGTAGGCCATATCCACCGCCCCTCCCTGGTCTATTACTTTGGTCACCCAGTCAAAGAAATCAATTAGATTCATCTGACATGACCTTCCTGCTATGAATCCATGCTGCTTTGGGTCCTGTGCCCCGCTGGCCTCTAGGTACTCATCAATTCTTTCTTTCAGAAGTGATTCCATCATTTTCCCCACCACTGAGGTCAAACTAACAGGTCTGTAGTTTCCTGCTTCTGCCTTGCTCCCACTTTTGTGATGATTTAAATCCTATTATCATCTTTTTTTATGTCAACGTATCCTGACTGGCCCACAAAACTCACAGCACTTAGAAACATACTGCCTTAGTCCACTTGCTAAATGGTATCCTATAAGCCATGGTGCCCAACAGTCTTTCTTCCCCACCAAAAAAGCATCATTCTGAGTTCCAAGGAATGTGGCTTTCCTGCTCCCACAGGAAACCCTTAGTAGTTCAGCTATCTGCAGATAGATACTGTCACAGACCCTTGGGCACAAGTACTGCCAGAGATACAACACCTAAGGGAAAACAATCATCTTTGGTCTAAGCTTACAGTGTATACAATAATGTGGATGGTCTATCAGTACATCAGAATGAATTACTCTTCACCATTCTTTTACTACCAAAGGCATTTATTACTATAGGTGGTAAAACATATGTATGTCCACCATGGCCAACCTAGTTGCTAGCACTTATAGTACTTTCCTCTTTTTGTGGCGACAGCCTGAAAAAAGTTGAATGGGAAATCACAGTACCAGATATTTGATTTGTTTCTTGGCTCAATTGCCTAATCCACATTGCGCTTTTCTTCCATATGTGTTTCAGATCTTGTAGTGAGTCCTTCCAGAAGTCCTGCTGCCACATACAAAACTAGAACTCCAGTAATTCTCCCAGGTGGTTCAGGTAAGCAGTGACCAAATTCTTCTTTGTATGATCCCTAGGCTTATTGCTGTACTCAGTTACAGGGACTAGGAGGGCTGTCTGCTAACACCTCTTCTCTGCTGCTGTCTGACATAGTTCCAGTGTGATTTTTTTGGGTGAAGCACATTTTATTTTTGTGTTTTGTTTTTTTGCTGTTGTCTGGTTCCAGGCTTGATTCCCTGCATGACTGATGGGTGTGTCTGCTAACTCCCCCTCCTGCAGGTCACTGCTTATGATTTGCTGTATATGTGCATAATATTTGATTTTGTGAGGCTTCATAATTTTCCATATAACTTAGTATGTGTGTTTTTGGCATGAAGTAAAAGCTGATATTTTGCAAAAAGCAGTAGTGTTGGTTTTGAGTGCACTTCTATATATGCAGAGCTTTTTTTGCTCTGCATGTTTCTTTTTGTTTAAACTTTTCCCTAGAAGCAGCACCATTCATTCAACTCTGTTAGGCTATTTAAAACTTTTCAGTTTGCCTTTAATTGAGCCCACAAGTTAACTGGATTTTTAGAACATTATTAATATACAACCCTTAAAGAAACACACAGCATAAATAAGTGAAGTTAAAATGAATGAGACTGAGATGCCCTTGTAACAAAACAATCCACAACTAACATACCCAAGGATGAAACACTGCATCAAGATTATAAAACATAGTACATACTGTGGTGCCAGACAGTACGCAATGCAGTATCTTGCAAAATTATTGCAAAATGCTGCAGGATGCTGCAAGGAGCAGTGTAATTTAATGGCAATTAAGCCCTCTAGTCATCCAATATTTTGTGGCATATCATTTACTACAAAGTATTGAATTGCATCTTGTCTTGCTCCACTGTATATTATTGATACATAATGCAATTCCAGAGAAGGGGTGAGATAGACTACATAGACAATGACATACAGGTGTCTCTCTTTATTCGGTGGGCTCAAATATTGTTCTCCCCAAGCAAGCCTTTTTAGTTCTTGAAGCATTGGTAATAGTACTACTACTACCATTAGCAGTACTACTACTACTAGTGTCACCACCTGTCCATCTGTACGTTCACTGTCACATCCTGTTGTGCAGTATTGGGGGGGTATTTGAGCATACATGCTTTGTGCAGCAAGCAGCAGACACCACCACCAGTGTTCTCACTGCTACCACTATGGCTGCTACATCCACAGCCAGTATGCTTCCCACCACCACCGGTGCCACTCTTGTAGCAGCCACCCTTTCACTTGCCAGCACTACTGCAGCCACTGCTACCACTATTCCTATGCTGATGGCCAAAGCACTTTCTACCCCATGTCTGTGACCATGAACACCCTCTGGTGCTGACCCAATGCAATTCTTAATATTGTTTTCAGAGTGCTGTGTGTGTGGTGTGGTGGATCGAGTGTGCCACATGAAGCTTGTGTTGCATTAGTAAGAGCTCAATGTTGGTGGTTGAAGTGTCATTGAGGTGTACATGATATACGAGGTTCAATGGGTGATTAATGGTGTTGCTGAAGGGCTTTTTTAAAGTTTCCTTAAAAAAAACACATTTTCTGGCCAAATACCGAATAACGACTACCGAATACTTCAGACCCAAAAACCGAATATTCATCTGAATATTCGGGAAAAGGTATTTGCACAGCCCTAGTTTTTACTAGGTTATCTTTTAAATTATTTTCTTTCATGTAGTTTAATCTGGCTCCCTTTGCCACTAGTGGTTTTAACCGATGATCTACATTAAGTAAGTTCCAATGTTTCTTTATTAGTTTACTAAGAAATGAGGAAGTAAAGCCGAGGATCATGTAGGACCTGCGGCTTTTACAGGAGGCAGGGGAAATGGGCAGACTGGAAGGGCCTAGAGGTCCTTATCTGCTGTCAATTTTTATGTTTCTAAGTAACTTCCCCATATGCCTCATTATATGTGGTAAAAAAGGCAATTTGCTCAGATTCTTCTTCATTTTGTTTCTTTTTTCCAGTAACATTGTTCTCTCTATATTTTTTCCCACAGTTTTAACTAGGGTCCCTGGTTCATATCCTCTGTTAAGACACCATTGGCACATAATTACTGTTTCAGCCATCATGGTTGTTTCTTCACTAGAGTTTCTTTGTATTCTTAGAAGTTGTCCAAATGGAATATTATTTTTGGTATGTTGTGGGTAATGACATTGATAATGTAGAATGGTATTTTGGTCTGTTTTCTTTCCAAACAATGTTGTTTCCAATTGTTATTCCTTTTTATTAATTGTAAGGTCTAGAAAGTTCACTAGCTGTGTAATTTTTTTTCCATTATCAACTTTAAATTGGGGCCACTTGAATAAATGGAGCTTAAAAACTGATCAGGGTCAAACTATACCCCCCTCTCATATCAGAAAAATGTTGTTTAAAAATCATATCTAGTTGACTACATTTTGGTGCCATTTATTGCTATTTCTGTCCCAGGTTGTCTTCTCCTCCCAATCACCTACATACATGTTTACTGGGGCAAAGTGGTCCCTGTCACTGTCCCATGTATTTGTTGGTAAAATTCCTGTCCAAAGGAAAAACAGTTGGATGTGAGTGCTAGATTGTCTAGTTCTAAAATGAACTCAGCGGGAGGTACAGTACAGTGTTTCCTGACCATGCAGTCAGATTGTTCCAATTGCTTAATGCCTGCTTTGTGTGGAATATTATTATATACATTTTTCACATCATAGGTGACTAAAATAGTGTGTTCCCCTACTGTGTTTGCTACTTGATTAAGAACATCTTTAGTATCTGCTATATGCAATTTCATCTGCTTTGCAGAAGGACACACGATGAAATCCATATATTTGTATAGGGGCTCCATAACTAAGGTAATACTACACACTATGGGTCATTAGGGCAAGCACAGTTTATTCTTATGAACTTTTGGGAGAAGATAAATTGTGGATCTTATAAGGTTTCCTATTTTGAGAAAATTATTTTTGGTTTCAGTTATCCATTTCTTTTCTAAGGCTGTTTTAATAAGTGATGTTACTTCAGTTATTATTGTTTCTGTTGGATCCTTTGTTCATTTTTTTGTAATATTTCTCATTCCCCAATTGTTTTGCCATTTCAATAATATGCAGTACATAGACGTTTCCATAAAACTACTGTTCCTCCCTTGTCTTCTTTTTTATGGCTGTGGGCAGAACCTACAGCCATCTTGTCATCTATAGCTGGAAAAATGGGATACCATGGCACACATTTTTGGACTTTTCAGTGTTGCCCTTCCATAACTGCAAATCACCATGCCAGTTAAATGAAATACTCCCTTCTTTCTATTTAGAATATTGGAGACAGAACTCCAGGCTGCTTTTCTGTTAGAATCCTAAGGCACTGTGCAGAATTCTTAGCAAATGTGCACACATTCCAAACTAATCTAAATATCTTTAAAACTATTCAAGATGCACAAAAACAACCAGCCTAAAAGTTGTTCAGGACAAAATGACATTTCCCATGAGTGTAGTCACTAATCTGAATTCCTTATATTTTGTAAAATATTGGCATCTTACTACCTGTATTTCCATTTTTGGTTTTACAAAATTCACATTTCTGATGGCTATTTAAAAAAATATATAAAGAATTTAGATTTGCGACTACCCTCATTTGAAAGGTATTTGAAAGGTATTTTTGTCCTAACAACTTTCACGCAGCTTGTGTATCTGTAACTTGTATACTTTTAGAGATATTTACATTTGTTTGGCATAACTCCTACTGTGCTTCCAGACAGAATCATTTTTTTTTTCTGAGTGAATGAGTCATGCCAAACAAATACAAATATCTCAGAAAGTATACAAATTGCACATACAAACTAAAATAAAAGTTGTTCAGGACAGAAAGACCTTTCAAATGAGGGTAGTCACTAATCTGAATTCATTATATGTTTTAAATATAGCCATCGAAAGATGAAAATTGTGAAGAAAAATGAAAACTTAGGTAATCAGATGGTCATAGTTTAAAAACTATAATTTGTGCAGCTTATGAATAGGCTCTTGTGAAAGACTGTTTTGTCCTGAACAACTTTCATGCCAGTTCTGCTTGTGTAACGTGTATACTTTTAGAGATATTTACATTTGTTCAGCATGATTCCTACTGCACTTTCAAACAGCCTAATTATTGCAAATCACTTCGCCACTTGAAAGAAATGATTTCTGTTGAGCAGACCAAGACCTATCAAGCTTGTTTATAAAATGGGTACAGAAAATCCTTCATTTTGATTGATTGATACCTGTGCATCAAATATGTTTGATGCACAGGTAAAAACAAGTACAGTAAAGGAGGACCGTAGTACAAAAAAAAATCAGTGTACCATTAGAATGTTTGTGTTTTGAAATCTTGCCATTGTATACAAGCGGCACTGATCGCATTCTGCTGCCGTTCCCACTGGTAAAACAAACAAGTCATGCCAAAAAAATCCCACAAAAAGCATTTGTAACTTTAAATAGCAGCCTGACACAACTCCCACTTAAAGTTAAAAAAATCTACTAGCTGGTCCCAATCTATCGGGTGACACACTAGCCCCGTTCTCTCAACTAATAATCACACAGCCCCTCCAACAGCATTCCTGCTTTTTGTAACTGAAGTCCCACCCTTGCATTCATCAGTACATCTTTTTCTGTACTTTTTTCTATAATAACTGTCCCAAAGCTCACTTCTCCTATGCAAGGTGGCCATTGCAAGGAAATACTTCTGATCCCTAGGCAACACCACTCATCCCATCACTGGAAGACTATAGACCATTTGAAACAAAATGCTAAGGAAAGCAATTAAAATAACTCTACTAGCTGATCTCATCTATCATGTGACACACTAGCTATGTTCTGTCACCTAATAATCGTGTGGTTCCTCTAACAGCATTTCTGCTTCCTCTGATTGAAGTCCCACCCTTGCATTCATCAGTTACATCTGCTTCTGTACTTTATTTTTACTGTCCCAAGCTGGCTTATGAAAGGTAGCTATAGGAAGGATGTACTTCTGGTCACTAGGTAACACCACTCATCCCATCACTGGAAGACCATGGCGCGTTTGAAATGAAATGCTAAGGAAAGCAAAGGTAATCCTTAAAAGTAAACCCATAACTTTTAATTTTACATAGAGGAGCACCATTTTCTGTTGCCACTGTGCTGTACCTTCTCCAACTCCCAGTCTTACTGTGTTTCCATGACACCGTTGGTCGTGGTTCAATTAAAAAAAAAATACACAGATTACAGTCTATCACTCTCTCCCTTCCCTGTATTAAAACTCCACAGCAGTGCATGGGGGTGCAAGGGTAGTACCCCTGCATTTCACTGGCAACAAAAATGAAACCATTAAAACTGATGTAAGAAAAGGGAAAACATTTGTACAACACATGTACAATGACTTCATTTCTAGCAAGCAGAAGGACTACTTTATCATAAATCCTCATTAATAAATCTAATTTTTTACTAAATCAAACATTATTTTTCTAATTGTAATAATAAGGAAAATAAGCCAATATTACAAGCACAATAAAACACTCTGGGGGTGTACATTGAACAGATATGACCACACTTACAGGGGTTGAAGGCACTCAGCATGTGGCCTCATGCCTCACTACGCCCCCAGGCATGTGGTAATATCTGTTGAGTGCAAACCTCATTGTGTATTATTGCTTACTTATCTCTCATCATTCCTGCTTTAACTCATTCAGACCCATTGTGTGTTTAGACTGCTGGAGCCAGAATCAGGCTGCTTTTCTCTGAGAATCATAAGGCACTGTGCAGAATTCTTAGCAAATGTACACACATTACAAACACATCTAAATATCTTTAAAACTATTCAAGGTGCACAAACACAATCAGCATGAAAGTTATTTGGGACAAAATGACCTTTTAAATAAGGGTAGTCACTAATCTGAATTACTTATATGTTATAAAATATGGTCTTCTTATTACCTGTATTTCCATTTTTGGTTTTACAAAATTCACATTCCTGATGGCTATTTCAAAAAAAAAAAAGAATTTAGATTAATGACTACCCTCATTTGAAAGTCCTGTTTGTTATGAACAACTTTCATGCTAGTTGTTTATGTGTAACGTGTATACTTTCTAAGCAATTTACATGTGTTCTGCATGACTCCTGCTGTGTTGGCTCAGAGAAAAGAAATGTGGCTGTTTGGTGAAAAATTGATTAGGGGATAGGTGATAGAGGCTGTTAGTGAATGGAGTTCACTCTAAAGCAGGAGGGTGATGGGGGTAATACCTCAGGGATCAGTGCTGGACCCATTCCTCTTTAATGTCTTTATAAGTGAAATTACAAAAGAGCAGGAAGGGAAGTTTTGACTCTACATGATTATACCAAGATCTGAAGTCAGCAGAGAAGCAAGGGAAAGCAAGGGATCAGGAGCTAAAAACAGGACTTGCCCATACTCTCCCACCAACAAAGCCTTTAAATTCTGACACAGCCAGCAAACTAGGAAGACAGCAGAGAAGCAAGGGACTGCAAGAGTGCAGCAGCTGATATTGCTTTCTGCAGGGTATATTTTCTGTTAAATTGTTGAGCAGGTTACCTTGCTGAAGGAAAGGAAAGCACTCACTGGGGTGGTGGGTCAGAGCTGTAGCTGATTATTTCTGGAGGAAATGGGCTTAGTTCCACCCACCCTGCTCCTCACCTCAAGGGTGTCATTTCCTTTATACCAGGGATTCTGTCATCACTTCCTAAAAAGGGCAAAGGTCATACACCAATCATATCCTTAACAGTCCAGCATACTGTGTAGATGGTAAACGCATGTACACACTTGCACACACTAAAAAAAAATTAAACAGGAAGGGAGGAAGATATGTGAGGAGTGGTGCAATGCACTAGATGTGGGGCAGCAGCCTTCAGGGAGATATTTTGGAGGCTGCAATGCTGCCTTATTTGCAGGCTCCTTTCTGGTCTGAGGGAGGAGGTTGCCCATCTCCAGGCCAACCTAACAAGGTTTTGGGAATCCTTCTCCCGCACCCAGGGACCATGAGGGCCACTACCGCTGCCTCAAAGGTTGCCAAGACAGAGGAGCAGTTGGACCACAGTGGGCTCAGGGAGGGTAAGGGTGGTGAAACAGGGGCACATTCCTCCAGCTGTACTTTTCCACAATTCATATGCTCTTCTGACAGAGTATGGTTCCTGTATGGAGGCACCCACAGTGGAGACCAAGGAGGACTTTGGGAACCTCCAAAAAGGGGACCCACAGGAGGGTGGCATGGGACCCCACAGAGGAAGGAAACAACTTCTGGTGGGGGAGTCAATTGTTAGGGGGTAGGACTTGGGGAGGGAGGGGAGAGGGAGTTAAGCTGCCTGCCTGGTGCCATGGCTGGGTGGGACAGGAAGTGAATCCTCAGGATCATGGTAGCAGCAGCATGGGAGAGGGAGCTGGATGAAAATTACAACTTCCTGTTGCTAGCCTTGTTGTAGAGCAGAAAGCAGCTAACTAAAAGAAGCCACATTTTCTTATTAATTTAAAACTTATATCTCAGCAGGAGTCAGTGTCTGTTGAGATTAAGTAGACAAATACTTTATTAGAAGTAGAAGGGGTCTTATTTAGGGTTACAAAAAGAAAGGAAAGAAAAGAAAGAAAGTCAGTGTGCGTTCTGTGATGGGAAGGGTACTGTATCAGCTGACTTTGCTAAACCAGTAGGAGGAAAGAGATCTTAATTGGGGATGTGGCTTAGACACTATAAAACAGGTGACTCAAATTACAACTTCCTGTTGCTAGCCTTTTTTCTCACTAATTGCCCTCCATCCCACCCTCCACCCACCCACCCACCCTAAGCCAGTTCTACTTTTATAGCTACTGGATTTGACTGTCAACAGGAACTTCCTGTTTGGCAGTAGGAAGGGAAGGATCATAGAGAAACACTGGTTTTGTCAACTCTAAAGGAAAAAAGTAGCTCACTCCCCCCCCCAGCTACTGGTGGTCTGATATTGAGCAAGGAAGAAGGAGGCTACTGAAGAAGATAGGAAATTGCTGTCCCAGAACAGGAAGGGTGAGAGTTGTAAGGAGAGGAGAGAGTAAGCATACAGAGAAACAGTAGAGGGGACACAAAATAAGACATGATAGGAGTGGTGCAGTGCAATGGCTGTGGGGCAGCAGTGTTCAGGGAGACATTCTAGAGGCTGCGATGCTGCCCTATTTGCAGGCACCTCTCTGGTCTGAGAGAGGAGGTTGACTGTCTGCAGGCTGACCTGGCTAGGATTCGTGAAACCTCCTCCCCCACCCAGGGACCACCAGGGCCAATGCCACTACCTCAGAGGTTGCCAAGAAAGAGGAGAGGCTGGACCAGGGTGGGCTCAGGGAGGAAGAGGGTGGTGAAACAGAGTTGCATCCCTCTAGCTGTACCTCTCCACAATTCATTCACTCTTCTGGTGGATAGTGGTTCCTCTATGGAAGCACCTGCAGTGGAGACCAAGGAGGATGCTGAGAACCTTCAAAAGGAGACCCACAGGAGGGTGGCATGGGACTCCACAGGGGAAGAAAACAACTCCTGGTGGGGGACTCAATCATTAGGGGGGTAGAAATGGGGGAGGAAGGGGAGAGGGAGGTAAGGTGCCTTTCTGGTGCCACGGCTTGGAGGGACAGGAAGCGAATCCTCAGGATCATGGGAGGAGCTGCACGAGGGAGGGAGCTGGATGTCATTGTCCACCTAGGGACAAATGATCTGGCTAGGAATGGCTGTGGAGCGGCAGTGTTCTGGGAGACACTCTGGAGGCTGCGATGCTGCCCTATTTGCAGGCACCTCTCTGGATCAGAGCAGTGCAAGAGGAGTTTGTAGAGTTGGGGAGGGGCCTTAGACAAGTAGCTCATACGGTAACCTTCTTGGAGGTGCTGCCTGTCTTTGGCAAGGGTGATGCTAGGGCACTCTTCACCAGGGAGTTCAATGAGTGGTTGAAAAACTGGTGTGGAGATCAGGGGTTTTGGCTTCATTGGGGACTGGGGAGCCACCTGGAGGGATGCAGACCTATACTGGTGTGATGGTCTGCATCTGTCCAGGGGGGGAACCAGGATCCTAGGTGAGAGGTTTAAATGCTTCATTGGCAAGCATTTAAACTAGCCAAGTGGGGAGGCACTGAAAAGGAGCAGGGAAATCCCAGCCTCTCCCTACAAAACATGGTAATTAGTGAGGTAAGCACCAAGGTAGAGAAGTTATTAGGAAGCAGAACAGAGGTAAATGTGAAAAAAGGCAAAGGCATTAAGGACAGGAATGGGGCTAAAAGGGGTAAGGCTATCAAAATGTGGAGGATGATGAGTACCAATGCCCATAGTCTGTGTAACAAGCTCCCTGAACTAGTGGCCTTGATAGAAGGGGGTTGCCTGGATATT
Organism: Neoceratodus forsteri; assembly: GCA_016271365.2. Taxonomy (NCBI): domain Eukaryota; kingdom Metazoa; phylum Chordata; order Ceratodontiformes; family Ceratodontidae; genus Neoceratodus; species Neoceratodus forsteri. Next base: position 33,475,156 of record CM057449.1, on the reverse strand, counting down.
GTGGCAGTCACAGAAACATCGTACACAGAGAACCGTGACTGGGATGTCAACATACCAGGATACACAATCTACAGGAGGGACAGGGAGGGTAAAAGAGGAGGAGGAATAGCTCTCTATGTAAAGGAAGGGATCAAAGCAACAGAACTAAAGAGTAAACAGGAAGCAGATGAGGCACTCTGGGTCACCCTGGAGACAGGAAATGGCACCACAATCCGCATGGGGGTTGTATACAGACCCCCATCTCAGGGGGAAGGAATGGACAAGGAAATGATAGAAGGCATCCTTAGAATGGCAGAAAAAGGGGAGATATTGTTGATGGGGGACCTGAATATGCCAGATGTTAAGTGGAGCACCTTTGCTGCAGGCACATCCAAGAGCAGGGTCATTCTTGATGCCCTACAAGGACATGCCTCAGACAGCTAGTATTGGAACCCACTCAGGAGGGAGCAATCTTAGACCTGGTACTCTCAAATGGGGACGGAGAAAGAATCTCAGATTTAGAAGTGGGTAGCCATCTGGGAACAAGCGACCACCAAACAGTGTGGTTCACGATAAACACAGCCATACAATCAAGCCATACAAAAGCAAGAGTATTGGACTTTGGGAGGGCTGACTTTAGGAAAATGAGAGAGTGTCTCAGAAAAGCAATAGCAAACAGGCAAGAAGGAGGGGTGGAGGAACAATGGGGAGTAATCAAAACAGCCAACACAGAGGCAACAAGCCTTTGTGTAAAACAAATCAATAAAACACAACGGAGGAAAAAAATGCTATGGTTCTCAAAAGAGGTGGCAGGGAAGGTTAAGGAGAAAAGGATAGCATTCAGGAAATATAAGGAAACGTAGAAGGAGCAGGACAGAGAACTTTATCAGTTAAAGCAGAAAGAGGCTGGGAAGGCAATCAGAATAGCAAAGGCCCAAACCGAGGAAAGAATAGCCAATTCTGTTAAGAAGGGGGATAAGACCTTTTATAGGTACATTAGGGAGTGAAGAAAGACCAAAGGAGGGATACTGAGGCTTAATAAAGGGGAGGGAATGTGGGTAGAGGGTGACAGTGAAAAAGCAGGGATACTGAATGAATATTTCTGCTCAGTATTCACAAAAAAGAGGAAGGGAGGTACCTAAACCAAACAAGAGAAACACTCTGAAGACGGGGGTCGATACCAGTCCATTTACAGAAGAAAGGGTTCTGAAAGAACTAATAAAAATGAAGGTGGACAAAGCAATGGGGCCTGATGGGATTCACCCAAGAATTCTAAAAGAACTAAGGGTAGAACTAGTGACACCGTTGACTACTCTCTTTAACAAATCATGGGAGGATGGGGTGGTACCCAAGGACTGTAGGAGGGCAGATGTGATTCCTCTTCATAAAAGTGGGAGCAGGACAGAGGCAGGAAACTACAGACCAGTTAGTTTGACCTCAGTGGTACGGAAAATGATGGAATCACTTCTGAAGGAAAGAATTGTTGAGTATCTAGAGGCCAGTGGGGCACAGGACCCAAGGCAGCATGGATTCACGATGGGAAGGTCATGTCAGATGAATCTAATAGATTTCTTTGACTGGGTGACCAAAGTAGTAGACCAAGGAGGGGCTGTGGACATGGCCTACCTAGATTTTAGCAAGGCAATTGCTACAGTTCCACACAAAAGATTAATACACAAGTTAGCCAGCCTTGGAGTGGGTCCCAAGGTGGTCGCCAGGATAAAAAATTGGTTAGACAACAGGACGCAAAGGGTAGTAGTAAATGGAGTACACAGTGAAGAAAGGAGGGTTACTAGAGAGGTACCGCAGGGTTCAGTACTGGGACCAGTCCTTTTTAATGTCTTTATAAGTGACATTGCAGAGGAACTGGAAGGAAAAGTATGTCTCTTTGCAGATGACACAAAGATCTGCAACAGGGTTGATACACAAGATGGAGTGGAAAGGATGAGAAGGGATTTGGCAAAGTTGGAGGAATGGTCAAATGTATGGCAGCTTAGATTCAATGCAAAGAAGTGCAAGGTAATGCACATGGGAACAAAACCCAGAGGAAGCGTACACAATGGGGGGTGAGATACTGACAACAGTAAAAATGGAAAGGGACCTGGGGGTAATTATATCAGATGACCTAAAGGTGGGCAAGCAATGTGAAAAGGCAGTAAGGAAGGCTGGGGGGATACTGGGATGCATAGGAAGAGGCATCAATAGTAGAAAACAGGAAGTTGTTATCCCTCTGTACAGACAGTTGGTGAGACCCCATCTGGAGTACTGTGTGCAGTTCTGGAGACCCCATCTCCGCAAAGACATAGACAGAGTGGAGGCTGTCCAGAGGAGGGCAACCAAAGTGGTGCAGGGTCTGCATCAGAAGACATATGAAGAAAGACTAAAGGAGCTTAATATGTATACCCTTGAGGAAAGAAGGGAGAGAGGGGACATGATAGAAACTTTCAAGTACCTCAAGGGAATCAACAAAGTCCAAGAGGGTAGCATCTTTCAGAAAAAGAGAAGTGCAAGAACAAGGGGGCACAATTTGAAGATAGAGGGGGGATGGCTCAGAGGTAATGTGAGGAAGTATTTTTTCACAGAGAGGGTTGTGGATGCATGGAACAGCCTCCCTGAGGAGGTCGTGGAGTCAAGAACAGTGGGGGAATTCAAGAATGCATGGGACAGACATAAGGCAGTCCTAGTTGGGGGGTAGGAGGAAGTAAGCTGTTGGTTAACTAGGATCTGCAGCTTATCTGTTAGGTAGGAAAATGGGCAGACTAGGTGGGCCAAGCGGTCCTTATCTGCCGTCAAATTCTATGTTTCTATGTTTCTATGTCATTGTCCACATAGGGACAAATGACATGGCTGGGAATGGGATCAAAGCAGTGCAGGAGGACTTTGTGCAGTTGTGGGGGCATTCAACAAGTAGCACACACGGTAACCTTCTTGAAGTGTTGCCTGTCTATGGCATGGGTTAAACTAGGGTACTCCATATCATGGGATTCAATGAATGGTTGAAAAACTGGTGCTGAGCTCAGGGTTTGGCTTCATTGGGGACTGGGGTTCCACCTGGAGGGATAGAAGCCTAAACTGGTGCGATGGTCTGCATCTGCCCAGAAAGGGAACCATTATACTAGGTGATAGGTTTAAATGCTTCATTGGCAAGCATTTAAGCTAGCCAATGGGAGAGGCATTACAAAGAAGCAGGGAAATCCTAGCCCCCCCCCCCCCAAAACAGGGTAGTTATCAAGGTAAACGTAAAGGCAGAGAAGTCGATAGGGAGCATGACAGGGATAAATGGAGAAAAAGGCAAAGGCAGTAAGGACAGGGAGGGGGCTAAAAGGAGTAAGGCCATCAACAAATGGAGAGTAATGAGTACTAATGCCCGTAGTCTAATTAACAAGCTCACTGAACTAGTAGCCTTGATGGAAGAGGGATGCTTGGATATAATGGCAGTCACAGAAACACGGTACACAGAGAACCATGACTGGGATGTCAACATACCAGGGTACACAATCTAAAGGAGGGACAGGGAAGGTAAAAGAGGAGGAGGAGGAGTAGCTCTCTATGTAAGGGAAGGGATCAAATCAATGGAACAGAAGGGTAAACAGGGAGGAGAGGAGGCATTGTGGGTTACCCTGGAGACAGGAAATGGCACCACGATCCGCACTGGGGATGTATACAGACTGCCATCTCAGAGGGAGGAACTGGAAAAGGAAATGATAGAAAGCATCCTTAGCATGGCAGAAAAAGGAAAGATATTGTTGATGGGGGACCTGATATGCAACATGTTAACTGGAGCACCATTGCTGCAGCCACATCCAAGAGCAGGGTCATTCTTGATGCCCTACAGGGGGCATGCCTCAGACAGCTAGTGCTATAACCTACTCGGGAGGGAACAATCTTGGTCTGGTACTCTCTAATGGGGATGGAGAGAGGATCTCAAATTTAGAAGTGGGTAGCCATCTGGGAACAAGTGATCACCGAACAGTGTGGTTCACGATAAACACTACCATAGAGTCAAGCCATACAAAAGGGAAGGTATTGGACTTTAGGAGAGATGACTTTGGCAAAATGAGAGAGTACCTCAGAAAACCACTAGCAAATGGACAAGAAAGAGGGGTGAAGGAACAATTGGGAAAAAATAAACCTGCCATCACAGAGGCAACAAGCCTTTATGTGAAGCTAATAAACAAAACTAAATGAAGGAAAAAAAACACTATGGTTCTCAAAAGAGGCGGTAGGGAAGGTTAGCATTCAGGAAGTATAAGGAAACACAGAAGGAGCAGGCCAGAGAACTGTGCTACTTAAAGCAGAAGGAAGAGGGGAAGGTGGTCAGAATAGCAAATGCCAAAACCGAGGAATAGATAGCCAACTCAGTTAGGAAGGGGGATAAAACCTTTTATAGGTACGTTAAAGAGTGAAGGAAGACCAAGGGAAGGATAGTGACGCTTATTAAAGGCGGGAACAGAGGGTGACACTGAAAAAGCAGTGATGCTGAATGAATACTTCTGCTCAGTATTTACAAAAGTAGATGAGGGGGAGTTTCCTAAACCAAACAATAGAAGCACTCTGGATATGGGGGTCGATACCAGTCCATTAACAGAAGAAAAGGTCCTGAAAGAACTCCTAAAACTGAAGGTGGACAAAGCAATGGGGTCTGATGGGATTCACCCAAGAATTCTAAAAGAACTAAGAGGAGAACTAGTGACACCACTGATTACCCTTTTTAACAAATCATGGGAGGATGGTGTGGTACCTGAGGACTGGAAGAGGGCAGATGTGATTCCCCTTCAGAAAAGTGGGAGCAAGGCAGGTGCAGAAAACTAAAGACCTATTAGTTTGACCTCAGTGGTAGGGAAGATAATAGAATCACTTCTGAAAGAAAGAAAGAAAGAAAGAAAGAAAGAAAGAAAGAAAGAAAGAAAGAAAGAAAGAAAGAAAGAAAGAAAGAATTGTTGAATACCTAGAGGCCAGTGGGGCACAGGACCCAAGGCAACATGGATTCACAGCGGGAAGGTTATAGCAGATTAATCTAATAGATTTCTTTGACTGGGTGACCAAAGTAGTAGACCAGGGAGGGGCCTTGGATGTGGCCTACCTAGACTTTAGCAGATCATTTGACAATGTCCCACACAAAAGATTAGTGAACAAGTTAGACAACCAGGGAGTGGGTTTCAGGGTGCTAACCTGGGTAAAAAATTGGCAGGACAACAGGATGCAGAGTAATAGTAAATGGAGTCCACTCTGAAGAAAAGGGGGGTTACTAGTGGGGTGCAGCAGGGTTCAGTACTGCGTCCAGTTCTTTTTAATGTCTTTATAAATGACATTGCAGAGGGACTGGAAGGAAAAGTATGCCTCTTTGCAGATGACACAAAAATCTGCAATGGGGTTGATAGAGGAGGTCGGATGGAAAGGATGCAAAGGGACTTGGCAAGGTTGGAGGAATGGTCAAATGTATGGCAGCTTAGATTCAGTACAAAGAAGTGCAATGTAATGCACCTGGGAAACAAAAACCCAGGCGAAGAGTACACAATGGGGGTGAGATAATAACAACAGAAATGGAAACAGACATGGGGGTAGTCATATCAGATCACCTAAAGGTAGTAGGGGTAATTATATCAGATGACCTAAAGGTGGGCAAGCAATGTGAGAAGGCAGCGAGGAAGGCTGGGGGATACTGGGTTGCACAGGGAGAGGCATCACCAGTAGAAAACAAAAAGTTGTTATCCCTCTGTACAGATAGTTGGTGAGACCCCATCTGGAGTATTGTGTGTAGTTCTGGAGACCTCATCTCTGCAAGGACATAGACAGGATGGAGGCAATCCAGAGGAGGGTAACTAAAATGGTGCAGGGTCTGCACCAGGAGCCACACAAAGACAGACTGAAGGAGCTTAATATGTATACCCATGAGGAAAGAAGGGAAACAGAGGACATAATAGAAATGATCCAGTATCTCAAGGGAATTAACAAAGTCCAAGAGGTTGGCATCTTTCAGAGAAAGAGATGTGCAAGAACAAGGGGACACAATTTGAAGGTAGAGGGGGGATGAATCAGGGGCAATGCAAGGAAGTATTGTTTCATGGGGAGGGTGGTGAGCGCATGGAACAGCCTTCCAGAGGGGATTGTGGGGTCAAAAACAGTGGGGGATTTAAAGAATGTGTGGGACAGACATAAGGCAATTCTAGAGGGGGGTAGGAAGAAGTAGGCTGTTGGTTAACTAGGATCTGCAGCTTATCCAAGAAGTAGGGAAATGGGCAGACTAGGTGGTCCTTATCTGCAGTCAAAGTCTATGTTTCTAGGGAGGGGGTATTAGCACTGTGCACTTTAGACTGACACCCAGCAGTGGCTGGGTGTCAGCACAACTGCACAGCCATATACAGGGAGGGTCCACATCCAGGGGGATAGGCTGCATCCACAGAGGCGAGGACAGCCGCCCTGCCCATTTTATGTGTAACCCAGGTGGTATGCTGTTTGAATCTGACAGCCATACCAGGTGGGCTGGATTCGGGGAGGAATAGGTCACTCAGCACAAAGGCTAGGTTTGGCTACTCTGCACAGGGGCACCCAAGTAATTCCAAACACAGGAAGCAATAACTGTAATGTCCAATACCAGAAGTGGGATTCTAAAGTGTGGCTTTTTATTCACAACCAAACAGAATAAACCAAGCATAGATGGACCCCCACGGGGCTATACACCTGGTAATGCAGATTAAAAGAAACAAGAACACTTCCTCAACACTTCAGCCCTCAGGCTCTGAACCCACCGGGCACACTGCCTGGACTTGCACGCTGCTTTGGGTTACACAGCCCGAACTTGTACACTGTTCTGGGTATTCCCTGGCTCAGCTCCCTTGCCGGCAACTCAGACATCATCCATACTTTATGGAAACATTTTCTGGTGGCTCCCTAAACCACCTAAGAGCACCACGGCTCCATCAGGGAATTCTTCCTTTCAATCCCACATCTGGGTACTTTCCTCAGGCACTGGCCAAGTACCTGAGAGAAAGTAAAAGTGTCTCAGAGCAAATCCGTAGAGGTGAATTTGGTTACTACTGATGGGGGGGGGCTCCCACCTCTCGCTCCCACAATTCATACCCGGCCACTTCTCTAGACAGTAAACACCTCATCCTGTAAAGCTTTGCAATGTAGATTCTTGCTACACATTCCATCTACAGTACTTGTCTTGCTTCCCATTTGTGCTGGACTTGAACATACTTTTAAGTGGCATAGTCCATTACTCTAGACCCCCCACTGAGTTAAGCAGTCCAATCCCCACTTTCCAACTGTACTTGGCTGTCTTTTCCTGACCCCACAGTAACAGTCCCTTTAGTTTCTTTCTGTTCAGGTGAAGAAACACTTAGCCCTTTTTCAGAGCGAACTCACCTTTTGGCTGCATAGGCGCTTCCTTCACAAGGAATTTGTCTCTCAGAGCTTCTGGTGCTTCAGCACAACTTGAATAGGCAGCTTCTTTCCCTTAGCCGGACCCAGGAGGGTTGCCCCTGGAAAACAGGCAAAAGCCTTCCCCTCATCCCCTCAGGGATGGGGCTACTGAACCATTGAAAGCGGTCTCCACCACTTCAATTACCAGTTCCTGTGTTCCTCTTCAGGTGGAAACACACACCTTCCCAAAGGTAGCTCTGAAACAGAGCTTAAAGCTCTGACAGCCTGCACACACTCAGCTGTACTACTGTCTCTCACTCAGACTGCACACAGACTGAATTCAAAATCCCCAGCATTCTACTCTAACCTCCAACTGCAACATTCCAGTGTGGCTTATGCAGCCGCGACAGTTCTAAGATGATGTCATACCTCAGTCTCAGCTGAGACTGAGAACAGATTGAGACAGTGTGAAATAGATTTAACTGGAGTTTCACAAGCTGCCTTCCCTGCCTACCACTAGGTCTTACTGGGATTCTAGTAACCCCAGGTAACAGGGGGGTTACATATGGATGTGGTTTTGTACCGAAAATGGAGGAAAACTGAAGAGCCGGCAGGACCATTGATGGCCTGGTTGTTCCTCCACAGTGCAACTCCTGATTCTGGATTTAACACTCGGGGGAAGTAGTACACCGACACTCCTCACCCTGGCCCCACCACAGGGGGCAATCTGAAGGGGAATTGCTGGAGGTTGACAGAGCGGGGACACCCAGGACCAGAGGAAGAGCCCTCCTAGGGAAGGGCCAGAGCCTCCTGTCAGCTCCTCGGAGCAGCAGAATTTACAAATGAAAAACAAATGTAAAATAATGCACTTGGGGCACGGAAATCTAGGGGCAGAATACAAAATGGGCGGAGAGATATTGATAGCATTAAGAAAGCACACATTAAAAAAAAACAAGCTTTTGCATACAGTTGATTACTGTTTAACACTATTATACATCTATGGCTGCCACTGTATAGCTGATGCAAACCCATAATTACATTCCTCACTTGAAGTGAAAAGGCAGGGTGGAGGCTATACCTGACTCCTTGTTTTTGTGTTAAAGGAGTACGTTTTTTACAGCAAAAACAAGGAAATTAGTCATTTCTAAAATGTGCAGACAAACATGGATACCACTTTTTTTCAGCAAGTGTCACCACCGGCAGCTACCACTTCAAGACTGCGACTACTCCCACCTACTACAATCAGTTGAAACCCAGAAGCAGTCTACCAGCACTGAGATTAATATGGTTAAGGCACATTTGCCAAAAATTACTGCTTGGAAAAGAACAAGAAAGTGGCTGTGATGACGAGCAAGTCTCAGACCAGATCTCTAATTTGTTAACACTCTCCTCCTGAATCTGATTTTTATGGCTGTGTGGGCCAGGCTCCACAGATGTTATGCCGTCATCAGATTTGTATAAGAGCACTGTGGAAGCATGTGACTGGACCATTGTCTGATGTGCTGCCACAGTGGTCCGGCATAGTTTCCAGTAATTCTGTTTATGCAGTGGCAGGTGTCAGCCATGGTCTGAACCTCATTTTACCATCTGAGGAACATTGCAAGAATTAAGCAGCTGATTCCCCCGGGTGATCTGCCTGCTCTGGTCCATGTGTTTGTGACCTCTCACCTTGATTATTGCAATGCCCTATACCTAGGGCTGTCAGGGGCAGATCTTCACAGCCTGCAGCTAGTGCAGAATGCAGCAGCCAGGTTGGTGATGGGCCTATCTAGGTCAAGTCATATTACACCTGTGCTCCGCTACCTGCACTTGCTGCCAGTTAAGTGGTGGATCTCCTTCAAAGACGGTTTGCTGACCTATGAGGACCTACATGGGCAGAGCGCTGGCTTCCTGCAAGATCTCCTGCAGCCTTACCACCCCTCCCGCCCCCTCTGCTCCATGGACAAGGGATTGCTGGTGGTTCCTGGGGTCCAGTTACAGTCATTGGAGCTCACTTGTTTGCATATGGAGCAACAACCTTATGGAACTCTACCTTGTTCTATACAAGAAAGTCAGACTGTAGATCAATTTAAGAAGAAGCTAAAAACCAACCTGTTTAGACTAGCCTTCCCAGATCTGGACTAAGATTTCCATTGTTTTTAATAATGATTATGTAATGTTAGGATGTATCTGTATTGTTTGAAATGTTTTACCCTGATGTAAAGCACATCAAATCACAATGAGAATTGCGCTTTATAAATAAAGATGCTTGATTGAAGATATTTCAACATATAGCATGGGGCTAACAGGCTTAGCAGCACACTAAATAGATATACTGAGGACAGTAGTCTGCTCAGCTGGCTGCTGGTTTATTGAAGGTCACAGTGCGGTGAACAGTGGTTAAAGTGTATGATTTTATTATAGCAGCTACTTTTATTGCATCAGTGGCCTTTAATGACTGCCCACAAAAGAATATAACCAACGTTTTGAGCCACCTTACCTACATAAGAATCTGTCCCTGTTTGTGAGACACTGTATAGTTATGAAGTCATGAGAAATTCAGAGTGAATAACTCCTTTAAATACAAAAACAGGGAGGAGGGATATTAGCAGAAACCCTCTTGCCCAAACCTGCCTGAAACACAGGAGTGGTTTTTATTTAATTGTCTATTTGCAGGGTATCTCATCAAGAGAGTGCCAAAAATAGGGCATCGGAATATGGGCATTGGTATGAGCGTGCTAGTCTTATGAGTGTCAGGAATATCGCAGTATGTGCCTTTGTGAGCATGTTGTAGGGGGGTTGCAGCCATTACTGTTTTTGTGTGCTGCCCCCCCAACACATGTGTCAGCTGATGTTGATTATTTAAAAATACCAGGGGTTGTGGGGGACAGAGCAGCACCTCATAAAATCACGGTGACAAGACTAGCTTTTGCTCCTGCAATTCATGCTCTCTTCTGTGCATGGTGACATGATTTTATGTTGTTGAACTAACTTGGCATTCAATTGTGCCTTTTTTTTACAGTGCTATGTTCATATTAGCCCCAAAATGGGTGACCCTATTTACAATGGGTTTGTGGTCAACAGTGTAATGGAAAGTTACATTATTTCTGATTGTAGATTGTCACAGATTGCATTTAGGGGTGGGCACTGTGAGCTCAGTGGACCTGACCCTCAGGAGTATCCATGATGGGGGGAGGTGGGATACCTTCCTCATCCATTTTGAATGTTCGCCGAGGGCACAACTGCACTTCTGCCATGAAGATCATGGGCGTCTCTCTAACTCAGGATAAGGGCACAATACCAGTTTTGAGTCTTGTGGCTAAATATGAACCCCTTCATTGGTTATTACACAAAGGGGGAAGACTAAGGCTTCACACTCTCTATGGGGTAGCAGCGTAACACCTAATTTGGTCTTCACCCTACAGGACATGCAAACTGTCTGCTTCAAAATCCCTGCAGATTCTTCCCTGAGACGTTGGTATTCTCCCTATCCTTCTAGATCATTTATAGATCCTTTTCTCAATTTGGCTACTATTGGTGAACCCTCTAAGCAATTGACTGTTGTTACAGATTATTAATACTGCTCCACACTTCACACACAAATGTACAAATCTCACGCAGGCAGATGTTCTTTAGAAAAACAAAAGTTTTTACTAAGATACTTAAATACAGTTACAATTAAAAATAACATACACTAATTTGGGTTACAGTATACATAAACAAAAATGGACAGAGAAACACACTAAAACTGTTAGCTAATCTATACCTTAAAAACTGAAGTGATGTGAAGTTCAGAAAATGTAGATGAAAGTTTTAGTTTCTTTAGTCCTGGGCAGCCACACAAGGTTTTAGCAGTTTTGTTCCTGGTGTGTCAGGCAGTGTCCAGATGAAAATGTGTGTTCAAGTGCCCTGACCTGGGGCTTTATATACCCGTGTGTGAACAGAGGCTGGACTTTCCATTTTATGTCACCAGGTGTCACTCTTACACTTCTTCAACACAATTTTCTGCACCAGGTGATGTCACCCAGCTACATGTGTGACACCTGGCATTACAATCTCACGCAGGACTGTTAGAAGGATGTTTCCTGTTGTTTTTCCTTTTGTCTCATCAAAGGCAATACCTTGGAGCACCGCATCCTACTTTCTGAAGTTAAAAGGGCTATCTCCTGAACATTTTATTGCCCTCTGTTTCCCTTGGTCATTTAACTACTGGAAATGCTCCTTTGATCAATTATTCCCAAAGCCTTTGACAATAAATTCATAGAATCATAGAGTCGTAGAACTTCATGGCAGATAAGGACCTCTTGACCCATCTATTCTGCCCTTAAACCCCCACTTTTCTTCCCTCCCTCATCTGAAAGCACCCATCCCACCTCCCTGTTATCCCATGTGCCTGTCCCATGCTCTGTTGAAATCCTGTTACTGTCTTAGACCACACCAACACCTCTGGAAGCCTGTTCCATGCTTCTACCGCCCTCTCAGTAAAGAACTGTCCTCTCACATTCCCTCAGTAGTTCCCCTCTATAGTCTTAAACCATGCCCCCTCATTATGGAGACTTCCTTTCCTTCTTGTGAAATAAATGCCCTGTGTCTGCCTTGTTTATCCCTTTGACATATTTAAAGGTCTCTATCATGTCAGCTCTCTCCCTTGTAGTCTCCAATGTGTATAGCCCCAATTCCCTGCATCTCTGTTCATACAGTTTGCCCTCCATCCCTTGAAACATAGAAAGATAGAAATTGTCTGCAGATAAGGACTACTAGGCCCATCCAGTCTGCCCGTAGGCCCTATACATGGTATGTGGCCACTGACCTTATGTGGTCACTGGCTTTTCATCACTCCCATCCCCTTCCCTCTCAGGCTTCCTTTGTGCCTGTCCCAGGCATGCTAAAACCCCTCTACTGTGCTTGCCCCCACTACCTCCTGTGGCAGACTATTCCAAGCGTTGACTACCCTTTCTGTGTAGAAAAACTTCTTCACATTATCTCTTAATCTACCCCCTTCCAATTTCATGTTGTGCTCCATTGTTCTCTTACTTTTTCTACACTGGAAAGGTCCCCCACCTGCACCTTGTTAATGTCCTTGAGGTACTTGAAAGTTTCAATCATTTCCCCCCGCTGTCTCCTCTCCTACAGTGAGTACATATTGAGGTGCCTTAGTCTCTCCTCATAAGTTTTGTGGTGCAAGCCCTGCAACATCTTTGTTGCCCTTCTCTTGATAGTCTCCACCATATCTATGTCCTTGTGCAGGTGTGGCCTCCAGAACTGCATGCAGTACTCCAAGTGAAGCCTTACCAATGTTTTACACAATGGCATCACCACCTCCCGCCTCGTGCTAGTGATACCCCTGTCTATGCACCCCAGCATGCCACTAGCTGCCCCTGCCACCATTGTACACTGCTTTGATGCCTTAAGGTCATCAGAAATGATAACCCTAGCTCCCTTTCCTCCTTGGTGACAGTCAGCTGCCACTCCCAACCTGTAGCTCTCCCCAGGGTTCCCTCTACCCAGATGCATTATTTTGCACTTCTTTGCATTGACCTCAGTTTCCTCATATCCAACCATCTTTCAAGCTTCTCCAGGTCCCTCTTCATTTTCTGCACCCTTTCTGGAGTATCCACCCTGTTGCAGATCTTGGTGTCATCTGCAAACAGGCAGACCTTTCCTTCCAGCCCCTCTGCAATATCACTGATTAAGACAATGAACAGGACTGATACTAGTACTGATCCCTGCCATACATAACTGGTCACTCCCCTCTCCCCAGATTGTACTCCATTTACCGCCACCCTCTGTCTCCTGTTTGTTAGCCAGTTTCTAACCCAGTTCACCACCTTGTCTTCCATGCCCGACTAGCCATCTTGTTAATCAGCCTTCTATGTGGGACGGTGTTGAAAGCTTTGCTGAAATCTAGGTAGGTGACTTCTACCACCCCTTCCTGATTTAGTTCCCTAGTCCCCCAATCAAAAAAATCTATTAGTTTCATTTGACATGACCTTCCTGCTGTGTATCCCTGTTACCTCAGATCCTGAGCACCACTGGATTCCATATGTGCCACTATCCTTTCTTTCAGCAGTTTCTCCATGATCCTTCCCACCACTGTGGTGAGACTGACTGGCCTGTAGTTCCCTACTTCATGCCTACTGCCCTTTTGTGCAGTGGGACTACGTGTGCCCTCCTCCAGTCCTCTAGAATGATACCCATGTTGAGTGACTCTGTGAACAGAGCTGCCAGAGGCACTGCTAGTTCCCTTTGTAGCTCCTTTAATATCCTCGGGTGGATGCCCTCTGGCCCCATGGCATTATTCACCTTCAGCTTTGTGAGTTCTTCCAGAACTCTCTCCACTGTGAATGGACTGGTGTTCACCTCTACTCCCCAATTGCCTCTGCAACCCAACTGTGGTCCTTGACCCTTCCCCTCCTTAGTGAATACTGAGCAGAAGTATTTGTTCAGTGTTTCTACCATGTCCGGATCCCCCTCCTTACACTCTCCCTTCTTCCTTTTAAGCCTCACAACCTCCATGATTTTTCTTCTTTCACTGATGTACCTATAAAAAGCCTTATCCCCTTTGTTTACAGACTGTGCCAAGCCCTCTTCTTTCTGCACTTTCACCCTCCTAACAGACTTCCCTGCTTCCCTTAGATATTTAAGGTACAACTCCCTGTCCTCCTTCACTTGGCTCCCCTCGTAGTTCCTGAAACACAGCCTTTTAGCCCTGACTTTGTCCCCCACCTCTTTGGAGAACCATAGCGGTTTCCTTCTTCTTTTCCCTTTGGCCACTATCCTAATGCACTGGTTTGTTATATCCACTTTGGCTCCTTTCAGTTTCTCCCATTGTTTTTCCACCCTCTCTATTACCTCTCCCTTCCCCAGGACTGCTTGTAGACATCTACCCATTTCAGTGAAATCTTCCCTCCTGAAATCTAATACTCTTGCCCTTGTGTGGCTTACATTAATTGAGCCCATGTCTCCATTTTGAATTACTCCATGTGGTGTTCACTGGACCCCAGCTGCCTTCCACCTGTATTTCTTTGACTCTGTTCCTATTGGTCATACCAGGTGCAGAATTGACTTGTCCCCGGTTGGCTCATGCACCAGCTGACTGAGTCCAACACCCTGCAGGGATTCAAGGATGGCTGTGCTTCTGGCTGAAACAGCCATCTGGGTGGCCCAATCCACATCTGGCGTATTGAAATCACCCAGTAGCAGTATTTTTGCCTTTAGCTGCCACGTCGTGTATGTTCTCCACTACTTCCATGTCTACTTCCTCCCTCTGTGCCAAAGGTCTGTAGATCACCCCTGTGTGTATTGCTGTTCCATTCCCTGTCTCCAAAGTGACCCACATTACCTCAGCCTCCCCCTGTCTTCCCTGAACTTCTGTAGCTGTTAGGCTATCTCTGATGTACAGGGCCACTCCCCCACCCTTTGTACCCTCCCTGTCCCCCCTAAACAGTGTATAGCCTGGTACACTGACTTCCCAGGCATGATTAGCAGAGTATCATGTCTCTGTTACTGCTGCTATGTCATGGTCTGCATCTGCCAACAAGGCCTCCAGGTCTGGAACCTTATTCCCTAGGCTGTGGGCATTCGATAGCATGACCATCCATGTTTTACAGTGTGCTCTACCCCTGCTCTTGTTCTCCCTCTCCAGCATCTTCCCCCCACCCCGGATTTCTTTATTATGTGCTCTTGCCCCTTCCCCATCACTCATTATACATTCTTCACCTGCCTGCCCCTCTCTGCCTGCTTTAGCTGTTCCGGTATTCAACTTATGTTCCTGCATGTTCCCATGGGGGAGTTTCTAAGCCTCCTGACCCTCCTGGCTCTCCCCCTTGGCCAGTTTAAATGCTCACTGCTAAAGCATTTAAACTTCTCACAAAGGACCAAGGTCCCCTTCTCTGACAGATGCACTCTGTCCTCCTTATATAAGCTAACATCTGCCCAGGTCAGGCCCCAGTCCCCTATGAAGCCAAAACCCTCCCTTCCACACCAATCCTTCAACCAGGAGTTGAAATTATGGATGTGGAGTGCCCTAACTTTGCCTGTGCCCTGGAGAGGTAGCACCTCTGAGAATAATATGGAGCATGCAGTCTGTTTCAGGTTTCCCCCCAGTTTCCTGAAATCTTCCTGGACTCTGGCTAACTCCACCCTTCTTCTGACCAGGTCATTGGTTCCCAGGTGGACAATGGCATCCAGCTGCTCCTTCATAGCTATTGTTGTGGTGATCCTATGGATCTGTTTCCCATCCCTTCATGCTGTGCTTCCTGAGAGGCACTTGACCTCCCTCTCTCCCCTGCTAGGTGACCCTAATTCCACTCCCTGGACAATAGAGTCCCCCACTAGGAGAATCTTCTGCCTCCTCTGGGGTTCCCTGCCTCCCTTCCCTGGGGCTTAATCCTGGAGGACCCTCCCATCCATCCTGATCCCAGCCTCGGTTTCCTGAGTGGGGCTTTCCTGTTTCTCCAAAACAGTGTAGGAGTTACTGAGTGGGATCAGTTGGGGGATGTGCTTTTGACCCCCTTCCTCACTCTCCCTGAGCCCACCGTAGTCCAATCTTTCCTCTTTCCTGGCATCCTTTGAGGTACAGATTGTGGACCCAGTGGTCTCTGGGTGGGGGTGGATGCCGCCTTCATTTTGGCCAACTTTGCTCGGAGACAGACAACCTCCTCCCTAAGCCCAGAAAGGCACCTACAGATAGGGCAGCATCGCAGCCTCCATAATGTCTCTCTGAAGACAGCTGCTCCACAACCACTGCTCCACTTCCATCATGTCTGTTTCCCTCCTCAATCAACTGCCTGCTTAAGATGGCTATCTGTTATCTCCCAAATATTTGTTTGATTTCTGTTGTGTTTGTTATGCTTCCTCTCTTTGCTACTTCCTGTATAGATGCAGGATGTTGCAAGGCCCTATGGGACCCACACAATAAATGTAGGGTGAGCCCTGGGGTGGGTAGCTAGTAGGGTGAAAAGGTCAGACTACACCACAGGCTGTGTCCAAAAACAATCAGCCAAGGAGTCCTCTGGCAGTGACTCCTCACTCCACTCACTGTGGTCCAGACACAGCTATTTTCAAACACACAGTCACAAACTTGTCAACTAGAATCCCTCAATCCTGCCCAAACTAAATGGAAAAGCACACAGAAATGGCAGTTAAGAAAATACCTCAAATACAGTTACAAACACAGCTGCAAACACACCAGCTGGAATCCCTCCCTCCTGCTCCAACTACCCCTTCCTCCATGCACATCTTGATCACTCTTCTCTGAACCTTTTCAATCAAGTCTATGTCCTTGCACAGGTATGGCCTCGAGAATTGGACTCCGTACTTGAGGTGCGGTCTCACCATGGCTTGGTATAGAGGCATCAGGAATTCCCTCCATCTGCTAGTGACTCCCCTGCATATACACACCAGCATCCCACATACTCTCCCCGCCACCCTGGTATATTGCCTCCCCACCTTGAGGTCACTGGACAGTATTTTCCCCAGATCCCTCTCCTGCTCTGTAACTCTGACTTCCTCACCCCCAAGGGTATATCCTGCCTTCAGGTTCCTGTGCCCAAGGTGCATGACTGCACACTTTTTGATATTAAATTTTAGTTGCCAGGTCTCTGCCACCCTTCCAGTGACCTCAGGTACTGCCTCATGTCCTCAACACCCCCTGTGGAGTCTATCCTATTACAGATTTTCGTATCATCTGCTAAAAGTAAGTGCCACTCAATCCTTCAGCCTGTCTGCTATATCACTTATGTAGATATTGAAAAGGAGTGGTCCCAACACTGATCCCTGGGGGATCCAGTTCATCACCGGCCCTGTCCTTAAATACACTCCATTCACTACAACCTTCTGGCTTCTGTCTGCCAACCAGTTTTCCACCCATCTAGCTATTTTGTCCCCCAACCCCAAACTTTCCAGCTTGTTGACTAGCCTTCTGTGGGGTACGGTGTCGAAGGCCTTCCTGAAGTCCAGGTATGCCACGTCCACCACTCACCACTGGTCAATTATGTGCTTCCCCCAGTGAAAGAACTCAATTAAATTGAACTGGCATGATTTCCCTTTTGTAAACTCATGCTGTCTGTTGTCCAGCAGCCCATTTGCCTCCAGATAGTCCATCACCCTCTCCCTGATGAGTGCATCCATGACCTTCCCCACCACTGCGGTGATGCTGACTGGGCAGTAGTTTTCTCTCAACTCTCTGCTTCCCCCCTTGTGTATCGTTACCATGGTCACCATCCTCCAGTCCTCTGACACCTTTCAGAATCCATAGACAGGTTAAACAGCCTCATCAGTGGGGCAGCCAACTCCTCAATTAGTTCCAGATATCTTTTGGATGCAGTCCGTCTGGCCCCATGGCCTTATCTACCCTCAACCTGTCTAGTTCCTCCCTAACTCTCTCTGCACTGAAAGGACTCATGTCCACCCCTATTCTCCCCTTCCTCTTCCTTAACTCTGATCCCCACCCCTTCCCTTCCATCATAAAAACTGAGCAGAAGAACCTATTTAGTTCTACTGCTTTATCCCAGTCCTCTTCTAATGGCCTCCCTCCTTCCTTCCTCAGACTTGTGATCCCCTCTCCTACCTTCCTCCTTTCTCCTGCATATCTAAAGAATGTTTCATCTGCTCTCTGGGCCTGTTTTGCTATCCTTTCCTCAGTGTTGGCCTTAGCCCTCCTGATTACCATCCCTGCTAGCCTCCTGATTTCCCTGTAAGCCTCCCTGTCCTCTTCCTTCTGTGTTCTCTTGTATTCCCTTAAAGCCCTTCTTCTGCCCCCGACCATCCTCACTACTTCCCTATTGAACCAGAGTGGTCTCCTGTGTCTTGTACTCTTCCTATCCCTCCTAATACACATTTACGAGGCCTCCCTCACCGGTCTCTAATAGCTCTCCATAACTCTTCTATTTATTTATTTATTGAAAATATCAGATTGCATGCCTTCGAGTCATAGACTCCTTTACAAAGGTTCTACATCAGAGACACAGAGACTTTAAATACAGTACAATACAAGCATTAAATACAGAAATGACAACAGGAACTAAATAGTAACAAGGAAGCATGTACCACAAGCAGTACTGTGTCAAGGGCTATGAGTAATGGAGTAAAAAGTTAATTTCAATGCAGAGCACAGAAGAATTGCATAGACACAGGAGAATTGCATTGACAGTTTAGACACACACAAAGCAATCAGTCATTTATCTTCCCCA
This sequence comes from Neoceratodus forsteri, assembly GCA_016271365.2. NCBI lineage: Eukaryota > Metazoa > Chordata > Ceratodontiformes > Ceratodontidae > Neoceratodus > Neoceratodus forsteri. The sequence goes on along the minus strand of CM057449.1, from coordinate 33,456,641 downwards.
TACCCTTCCATCGCCTCCCTCACTATCCTTCTCATCATGTCGAAGTCTGCACACCTGAAGTCCAGCACCTTTGTGTTGGTTCAGTGCACCTCCCTCCCTGCTTTCACCTTGAACCTGATGGTCTTATGGTAACTGTTTCCCAGCTTCTCCCCCACCACCGCCTCCTCCACATTCTCCCCATTTATTAAGTCCACATCCAGCAGGTTGTTTCCCCTAGTTGGATGTTTGACCAACTGCTGTAGGAACTCCCCCTGCAATGCCTCCAGAATCACCCCTGCTCCTGACCAAAGCCGCATCTGGGATAGTCCAGTCTATGCCTGGGAGGTTTAGGTCTGCCACCAGAAGTATCTCCCCCTTGAGAACCTTCCTTGCGACCACCTGTGACATTAACCTGTCCCGTTCTTCCCCTTCAAAGGTGATCTGTAAACTACTCCTAGTCTCAAGGATTCCCCTGTCCTTCTGCCCAACGTTACCCAAAAGAGTTGTTTCCCCATCCCCCTCCTGCCCCTCCATAACCTTTATGTCCTCCCTGATATGTAGAGCCACCCTCCCCTTCTTGTCTCTCCTGTCCTTCCTGAACAATCTGTAGCCAGGGATAGCTGTCTCCCACGTATGATATTCTGTCCACCAAGTTTCCATGATCGCAATTATGTCCAGTCTGTCGTGCACAATGATGGGTATCAATTGCTCCATCTTCTTTGCTAAGTGCCTAGCGTTATGCCCCTCCACCATAGTCTTCCTCCCTCTGCTCTCCCCATAGGCATTTCAGAACCTAACACTTCATCCCTTCCCAGAGGAGGCTAGAGTCCCCCATCTCAGCTGTAGTAAGGTGTGGTATTATTCCCAGACCCCTCTGTTCAGTTTCAATTATATGCTTTTTCAAAGAACTCCCCCAGCCTACATTTCAGTATGGCTGCACCTTCTCTGTTAAGGTATAGCCTGTCATGGACAAAGAGACTCTCATCATCCCACATTGCAGCCCAGACCCCTACCAGCCCATAACCCTTCTGCTTACACCATCTCACTAGCAAACTATTGCACTCCTTTTTCCTTAGTTTCCTCTCTGTGCTAGCTCTGGGTACTGGCAAAATCTCCTGGATTTGAAGCATAAACCACCGCAAAACTTAGCCAGGGCCTTAAATCTTGTCTGTACCTCTTGGAGACTGTTTCCTTTCAGGTCGCTTGTTCCCAAGTGGAACACAAGATGTCATTTCCCATTCTGTTCCTTGCCCCATGAGGGAATATGGTGGATTATCTCCAGCACCATCATACCCGTCATGCACTCCACCCGAACTGCACTATTTCCGCACCCCCACTTGATACCATTTATTATTTTTTTTTTTCCAAGTGTTTAACCAAGTGAGACACACTAAGCTGAAAGCTTGTTTACAGGTGAAACCTGGGAGCACAGGGAAGTTAAGTGACTTGCTCAGGTTCACACAGTATGCAAGTGGGGGCTGTGGGATTAAAACCCAGGTCTTCAGATTTGCAGCTCAGAGTCTTAAACCACTGCGCTATACTGCCTCCAATCTGTAGTACCTTGCCCCCTTTCTCCTTCTGGCTTACCTACATCACAGTTCTTCTCCAAGCAACCGATATCTGTTCTACCTTCCTGTCCTCATTATGTCCCCTCCCAAATCCTTGCCTTGATCCCTAAACCCCTCAACCTTGGTAGCTGCACCCTCGCCTTCCCTGTTAACTTCTACCACTACCTTTATTGCCCTTACCCCTGCTCTCTTATCCCCTGCCCCTCCATATGCCTGTCACCTGTCAGTGATATTCCAGATAGCCTCGATGAGTAGGTAGCCTTGTCCAACCCCTTGTCAATATGAAGATCATCTAGTCCTGTGCCACACCTAGTCTCCTTGAGCCCTCCATGCTCCGTCTCTTTTTCCTGCCCAGCATCTGGTTTCCTTTGCTTGCTCTGCCATGCTGTCTTCCTGCTGGCCCCATGTCCCCTGGCTTCCATCCTTGCTCATCTCTTTCCCCCCTCTCTCCCTTACCATGTACACCCCACTACCAACTTCTCCTCACCTGTTTTCCCTTGCACCATTATCAGTCGTGGCATCACTCCCTCCATCTCCCCTCACTTTTGCCTTCCCTTTGCTTCTGGCCCCCACTCATTGCTCCCACAGCTTCTTGTGGTACCCCTTCCACCATGATGTCCTCCAGCAGTGAGTGCCTATTTGAGACTGGAATCCCCCAGCATGCTATCTTCTACCATCCCATGCCAGTAAGTTGAGCGCTCCTACCTGGGTCCTTGGAATCCCTTTTCCACTACCTCCAGCAGGACTCACTCTCTGCCATCCATCACTCACCTCCCCGTCCTGTCTCAAACCTCTTCCCCTTTACTGCCCCCAAGCCTTACCTGCCCTTTCACAGTTCCAGCTGACCCCCAACCCCTTTCCTACATTAGTGGGCTTCTTCCTCCCTCAGCTTCCTTCAAATATGTGCCTCCCGACCACTGCATTCATGTCCTTCATCCACCTGTCCAGTTCATCCCTGAGTAGGTGTACCTCAGCCTCCAATTTCATTAACCTGGCACAAATTGGACAGCATCCTAGACTCCATAGTGTAATCATGGCCACTGCAACTCCACAGCCATTGCATCCCACTAGTCTGTCTTCCCTCCCTCCATTTTCTGAAGTCCCCCTCCCCCTCCAGTAGTGACCCTGCCCAGGCCGGCCACCACTATGTAAATCTTCAACCTACACTTCCCTCCCCTTCCAAACAGAGCCATACCCCCTCCCATATCCCCAACGTAGTATGGCCATTTGACTTTGGTTGCCCCAAAAAGAACAAATAGAACAGTAGAACTACCACAAAGGTAATGACTATGATTAGTGATGCCCTTAAGGCCACTACAGTTCAGTGCAACTAAATATGGAAAAACTTTGATCAAGTTAAAAAAAAAACTAATTAAACATTTCTATGTAATGCATGGAGAATAAAGCATAAGTAGGTGTGTGATATGCAGTTTTTTTACACACCCAAGGTGTGTGATAATATATAAACCTTGAGAGTGAAGCTTGAGAGGAATATATTGTCACACACTGAAGGTGTGTAAAAAAACTGCAGATCACACACCTTCATGTGTGTTATTTTTACAGCTGCATGGGCGGAGCTCCGCAGATGTTATGCCATCACTGTATGAGAACAGAGGGATGGCTCTGAAACGTGACCCTCTGTTCTCCTACAATGCTACGACACCGTCATGACAGCATTTAGTGTATAGCAGCTGTCCTCCATGACAGAGCTCCCCTCTACAGCATGTCCCCCTCCCCACGGCGCACTACTTCATACGCGCACTTCCTTGTTCACTGTGCATGCACAAGTATTGCGCATGCGCTGTATTGCTGCTGCCGCCATCTTTCAGATGGCAAGTGTTGCTGTACACCGCTGCTCCATGACCATCTCTGATGCCACCACTGCTGTCACCATATGCCACCACTCCGTGAGTGGCTCTGATGCCAACGCTGATGCCAATGATGACCGGGTGCTGCTGCCATCACCAACCTCAGCTGGGCAGATAAGTGCTCAGTGAAGCCATATCGGCTCTGACTAGAATTTGTTTATAATAACTGGTGCTACGTAAACGAAGCTCAGAGTCTTTCATGGGCTAGCATGGTACACACAACTCGGCATGAGACAGTAAAAGCTGTATCAGCTAGGGATTGGAGTGAGAACAGCAGCCAGTGTAGGCATTGTCACGGGAGGCAAGGGGATTGAGAAGGGGGAGGGGATTAAGTGGAAAGGAAAGGAAAGAAACTAAGTGGGGTAGAAAGCAAGGAGACAGAAGGTGGGGAGAAGAAATGGGTGGAGGTGGGTGTGGAGGGAGTGATAAGGTAGGGGTAGGGTAGTATGTGGGGAGTTAGGGGAACGTGGGGGAGAAAGAGATGAGGGAGGGAAGAAAGGCAATGAAAATACAGGGGGATGAGTACAGGGTGAGGAAGGGCCAGAGCTAGTAGATTAGGGGTGGGGCAGGTGAGAGAGGTGACAGAGATACAAGGTCAGAGGTTTCAGGAACTGAAGAGTGCTGAGAACGGGTCAGGGAGCACAGGAGCACTTACAAGTGCTTAATGGGGTTAGATATGCATGAAGACCAGCTGTGAATTTTCCGATCTTATTGCAATCAAGGAGGTCAGGGGGATGTCGTATATAATAATAATAATAATTTAATAATACAGTGTCCTCCCATAATTTCTACATAAGGCTACTACTGTAAATGCAATTGATGATGAGGATCCTACTTCTGCAATAGAATAATGCAATATTCACCAATAATTCACCACGTGAAAGTACACTTTAGATTCTTAGTTAAAGGTCCACCTCCTGCCCCCTCCTGATAGGTGAACCACTACTGGGGAGTGGTTCAGCTAGCCCAATTAATACTGGAGGCGATGCGGAGTGGAAGAAAATACATCACCAAGTAGATGTAGGTCTCCTGTGTGTTGTACAGCTGGGCACTGACTTAAATAGCCCATCCATGATTCAAAATTTGCACACTTTTGTCAGCGCTGCCTGATGGGCTCCTACGGGAGCTCAGGTCCAATCCTGCTCCCATGGGAGCCCAAGTCCAATCCTCCACTTTTTAGGCACTTTTTAGGCAACTGCCACTGATGTTCCTTGGCCATGGATGCAACCTGCCGATACTGTCTGTCCACGGATGTGATCCACCGTTGCGGCACCTGATTCGCAGTAACAACCGCTGCTACTGTCAGCCACTGATGCAGCCCCCCCAGCATTCCCAAGCAGACGAAGGTCTCCTGTGTGCTGTGTGGCTGGGCACTGACTTAAATAGCCCAGCCGTGATTCAAAGTTTGTGCACTTTTGTCAATGCCACTCCGATTGGCTCTTAAGGGAGCCCAAGTCCAATCCTGCTCCTATGGGAGTCCAATCCAATCCTCCACTTTTGTGGCAACTGCCACCAATGTTCCCTGGCAGCGGATGTGACCCACTGATGCTCCCTAGCTAGGGATGTGGCCTAACCCCTGATTCTCAGTAACAACTGCTGCCAGCCATTGATGCAGCCCCCTGCTATCCCCAAGCAGATGTAGGTCTCCTTGTCCAATTCCTGGCAAGCGACTGGCCTGCAGGTCAAAGGAACGTCAAAACTCCAATATTTTCTCTTTGTCCCCTTGAATTAACACTGACATCTTGTGGCATGTACATATACATAGAATTACATAAATAAAGATATATACAGCATCCTGCAAAATATACCTTCCACCACCTGACCTGTGATCCTGCATTTGGGCCTCCCCAACTCACATGGCTAGCCCCTTGTCTGAGGTCCCTTCCCATCCCTCTTGTTACTAGTCACCCACTACCACCTAATAATGGTCACTGTAATATGAAATGTCCAAAGCATGCCATTTTATGATATACTCTCCTTCTCCTCCTACTCTCTGGAAATGTCCACCCCCTTCCAGGCCCCCTTCCTCACTTAACCTCTGCGGGTGCTACAAATTCATGGCTCCACATAGCTTCTATCAATATCTGCAGCCTGCAAAATAATTCTCACCCCTCCAAGGCTGGCTGGCTCAGCACTCACCTGACATCTTGGCCCTAACAGAGACCTGGCACACCAATGGTACCCCTGACTCAGCAGTAGCATTAGATGGCTACCTGTTTTTCCGATCTGACTGACTCACAAAAAGAGGTGACTGCTGTGCCTTTTACATAAAGAATACACTTCAAGTCACCCAAGTTAATCTCCGCTTCCATGATAATAAAGCTCAAATTCTCACAGTCAAATTGCTTCTTGGTAACCCTGGGGAAACCCTATACCTCACCGTGGCAAATATCCCTCCCCGCAACCAAAGGCTAGCTTTCAGATCTGTTCTTGACTACATTGCACAACTCCCCCCCAAAAAATGAAGTCATCCTCATTGGAGATTTCAACATCAATTGGCTCTCACCTTCCTTATCTCACTTCCCTGACTCTGCCACTGCTTCAGATCTCACCCAAGTCATCCTATCCCCAACCAGGCTAAATGATAAAACAGACAATGCAACTCTACTTGACCACTTTTTTACCAACAGGCCCAACAACATTTCCAAAGTCAGGGTCCTTCCTAATGCCATTAGTGACTATTTCCCAGTTTCCTGCTGGTGGTCTTATAAAACTCCCCACTCGCCCCATTCCCTCCTTCCAGTGATGATTAAAATGAGATTCTCTTTCTCGCCTTAAGTCCCACCTTCAGGCGTGTGACTGGACCCCTATTGACAAGGCTGTGTGTGTTGATGCTGCACTGTCCTATTTTATTGACACCTTCAGTGCTGCTTGTGACCATTATGCCCCTCTTACTAAGCTCTTCACTAAAAACCAAAACACCCCCTGGATCACTCAGGCCCTCCTGGGCACGATGCGGTACCGTGATAATCTCTGGCACAAAGCCATTGACTCCCACCTACCAAGGGATAGGCAGCGCTACAGAGAGGCCAGAAATGTGTGCACCTGGGCCATTTGCCGAGCCAAGGCATCCCATTACAGGGCAGTACTCACTTCCTCCTGGGGCTCTGGTCATGATTTCTGGAGAAATATAAGAGATCTCAGCGGAAAAACCATCTCCCCAACCCCTGTTCAGTTATCTACTGACAGAAATACTACCCTCAACCCCCTGTAGATTGGTAACATCCTAAACACCACATTTTCTGACCTCAGTGGAGTCCTGCTCCCCCCCATTTCTTTGACCCCCAGCACACACCCCAAATATACCCCCTTTCTGTCTCCATACCTTATTGCCCTCTCAAGCTAAGAAATACTTATCCATGTTTCTGGCCAAGTCCCATTATAGTAATGACTCCCTGGATTTAAAACTCCTACATCTTGCCCTTCATGAAGTCTTCCACCCTCTAACTAAAACTCTTAATAAATCTCTCTGCCTCAGCCAATTTCTGACACCTTGGAAGCAAGCTGTCATAACCCCTATCCTAAAGAATGGTGACAGAACCTCTCCCAACAACTATAGATCCTTATCCATACTCCCCCCCTCTTGAAAGCATTAGAGAAAATAGTAGCTGACCAACTCATGCACTACCTATATGACCACGATCTCCTCTGCCCAGAGCAACATGGCTTCTGCAGGGGCCATAGTACAACCACAGCCCTCGTTGAATATACCTCCTACATCCACCAAGCTCTTGACCATGGGCTTTTAGTCTGCTCCCTTTATATCAGCCTCACTAAGGCCTTTAATACATCAATCATGCCTTGCTCCTCCACTATTTACCTGCCCTTGGACTTTCCCAGGAAACCACATCCTGGTTCACACACTACCTAGCTGGTAGAACCCAATGTCAGAATTGGCTCCTCCCTTTCTGCTTGCAGCCCAGTCCTATAAGGTGTGCCATAAGGCTCCATACTGGGCCCCCTCCTCTTTAGCATATTTCTGAACTCTCTACCCAAGGTGTGCCCAGGTAGACTTCTCCTATATGCTGATGACGCTGTCATCTTCAGCAGTCATCAGCACCCCCTCTCCCTCCAAACCTTACTCCAGAAGCATTTCTGGGAGGCCAAAACCTGGTTCTAGGATCACAGGCTTATACTCAATCACAAAAAGACTAACGCTATGGTTTTCGCCCACCACCAGAGTCCACTTTCTAGTTCCATCCTAACCATCATCAATTCCCTGGGTGATACCCTTGAACAGGTAGACAACTTTAAATACCTGGGCATAACATTAGATTTCTCTCTTTCCTATCATAAACACATCAAGCTACTATTCACCTCCCTAAACACTTGCCTTGGTCTCCTCTACCTTTACAAGCACTGTCTCCCTCCTGAAGTCATGTGTGTGGCTGTGTCATCCTCTGTATTCTCAATTTTGGACTATGGCATTGTTATATATGGCTCCACTGACCAGACCGCCTTAAGCCACATCAAAATCACCTAAAACAAAGCCAGTCATCTTATTGCAGGCTGTGACAGATTTACCCATACATGTGACCTGTATAGACAGTCCCAGTGGTTAAACTTTGACTCTAGACTTAAATACCACACCTGTCTCTTAGCCAAGAAAATCCTTCTCAACCTCACTTCACATGGTCTTCTCCCAATGCTCCAGCCTGTCCCCCATAACAGACCCACCAGAAGTGCAGTTAAGTCTCTCATAAATGTCCCCCACTGTAGAATCTCCCTTGGCCAAAAGGCATTTCAGTATCAGGCCCCTAAATGGCTAAACGAGCTCCCCACACCTATTTTTCATGAATCAAAATTAGGTCCTTTTAAGGTGCACTTTAAAAGCCTGCTCCTCTTTCTGTCTACCTGTGACTGTCCCTAGCCCCTTCCCCATCATCCCTTCACTCACCCCCACCATATCTCTCAACTGTCCCTGATTTTCAGGGATGCCCCTGAATTTGCTTCAAAAGTTTCCTCTGTCCCTCATAAAATTTGTGTTTTTATGACTGAAGAGTGGAGATTGTAAGCATAAAATAATGTCAGACATTAAAGTTACAGACCTGTTGTGCTTCAGAAAATGTATCTTACACTAATCCCCTTATTCTATCAACTTTCTGGGTGAATATGACCAATTTTAAAGATGTGTCCCTGATTTGGGGTCATTGTCCCTGATTTTTTTAAGCCCTGTCCATGATTTATGAGGCAAGAGGTTGAGAGGTATGACCCCCACACCTAGTCCCTATTGTCCCCTCCCCCCAGTTTCTCCTTTTCCTTTACTTCTTGAACAAGCTAGCACCTCTCCAAATTGCTGGGTCTTGCAAATGCCTCTGAGAATTGACTCTGCGTTACTCTGTTTAACTTATTTTTGATGATGGGCCTGTACAACCCTATGATCTGTTTTTATGTACTCACTGCTGTCTGGTTCCTCTGTATATGTTTACCTCTGTAATTTCTTATGTACCTATGATGTGGAACCTTTGCAAAGGAGTCTATGACTTAAAGGTGTATTTCCAATTACTGTAATAAATAAATAAATAAAATCAGTAAAGAATTATATCTACAAATAAGGACTAGCAGTGGGGTAGCTCGCCACATAGATCACCTTGAAGTTAAGAGTAAATATAACAGAAGTGCCTTTCAGTTCATGTGTGCAGCTTGTAAATGTATGTGGCAAATATGATGCATTAACACACTTCACAACTGTTGCTGATGTTTCCTGGCCACAGATGTGACTCACCGATGCTCCCTGGCCACAGTTGCAACCCGCCAATGCTCCCTGGCCTTGGATGTGGCCCAACCCTCGATTCACAGTAACGACTGCTGCTGCTGCTGCCGGCCACTGATGCGGCCCCCTGGTGGCCCCAAGCAGTTATAGATCTCCTTGTTAGATTCCTGGCAAGCAACTGGCCTGCAAGTCAAAGGAAGGTCAAAACCTTTTGTTTTTTAAATCCAGTCTTTCCTCTATGTCCCCTTGAATTAACACTGGCATTTTGTGGTATGTACACATACATAGAATTACATAAAAAAACAAATACAACAGAATTATATCTACAACTAAGGACTAGCAGTGGGGTAGCTTGCTGCATAGATTACACTGAAGTTAAGAGTAAATATAACAGAAGTGGCTTTCAGTTCATGTGTGCAGCTTATAAAGATATGTGGCAAACACAGTGTATTTACACACTTCAGAAAAAACAGATCACAAAACAGAAGTGGTTTATAATGTTACAAATTACTTGAGAAGAGTGTGCTGTACAGAAAGTAGCCACTTGCAAATTAGACACTTTTGCAAACAATGATGCCTATGCACCATGTATTCAAGATGCATAGACAACTGTACACATGAATTCTGCACAGCTGGGTCCTGCAGCATTCACAGTCCAGAAGTGCAACTCGATCCCATAGCCCAGTGGGCAGCAACATGCCATGGTGGTCTAAGGGGAGAGATGTAGACTTGCCCACACTACACGCCATTCAAAAAAGGCACATAGTGCTATGCACTTTGGAGTGAAGACGGGCACTGGATATGGCCGGGGGTACCATACCACAACTGCAGTATGCACCTTGCCTCATGCACACAGAACTCCCACTCTGATCCCATAAGACAGTGCACCCCCACACTTTTCTGTGCCCATGCCCAGTCCCATGTGATAGTGCAGCCCCCCCACACACAATTCTAATGGCACTTACCAGTCCTGTATGAAAGTGTATCCACCCTCACACACCCATCTGTGCCCCTGCCAGGTCCCATATGATAGAGTATCCACCCCCCCACACACATATCTGTGTCCCCTGCCAGGTCCCATATGATAGTGTATCCACCCCCCAACACACACATTTGTGTCCCTGCTCGGTCCCATATGATAGTGCATCCACCCCCCACACACAACTTTGTTCCTGCCTGGTCCCATATGATACTATAACCAGCCTGAACATATATGAGCCCCGTTCCAGGTCCACAAGTGAGTGACTCCTCCCAAGCAGTGCACCATCCTGGCAGATCCTGTCCAGTATTGCACAGTGTGACCTCACTTGACCCCCCTGCTCCCTCATTGGTCATTAGTGGACCCCCTCAGCACCAACAACACCACCTCCCACCCCACGTACCAGCATGTCAGTTCTGTGGCAATGGAGTGGCCCATCCCTCTGCACACCACATTGGTCACCTGCAATCCAACTGATGCTGGGAGCATGCTATCATATAAAAAGGTGGTGCGCTCCCAGCATCAGTTGGACATTGGGTGGCAGAAGTGTAATGTGGATGGATGTGCCAATCACCATTCAGCACCATGGCACCGACTTGCAGATACTGTACTGGGGACATGGGTGGTGCTGTCAGTGCTGTGGAAGGATCCACTAACTAAAAATGAGGTGGCAGAGGGGTCAGGTGAGATTGCATTGTGCAATACTGGAAAGGAGCTGCCAGGGTGGGGCACTGGTTGGGGGGGGTCAATGAATTGCAGAACGGGATTGGGGCTCAGATGTGTGTGGTAGGTTGAACTATCACACAGGACTGAACTAGGGCACAGATGTGTGTTTGTGTGTGTGGGGTGGATGCACTATCATAGTGGGTCACTGGGTCAAAGCCCAGATGTGGAGGTACATCTGTGTGCTGGGCAAGGAATGGTGCCCCAGGGATCGGTATCAGCCAGGGTTTAGGAGCACTTGGCACTGGGGACCATGAGTTCATTCCTCGGGTGCCTGTGTGTACTATGAACTCACCTGTACCTTCCCATACTCTTCTGCTTCCACAGAGCAGGGAATCCACTCTGGGATCCAGGATGGGCATCCAATTGCCTGCCTGCCTTGGTCTACTACTCCAACCCATGAACCCTTCGTGATCCTGTGAGCCGGAGGAGTGGGGTCACGGGCACGTGTCCAGCAAAAGTGCGTATCAGCCTGCGCACACCTTTCCACAGGCATGGAGCTATGTGGGTGGGGTACATGCCTCTGGTGTGTATTTTCTGATTATTCTTGCACAAGGCCCAATGGGCACATGAAACATGGGTGACTTCTGAATCTGGAGAATAATGCATAATCTGCTTGATTCTATGTATAAATATAGAATAAAGGATGGGGAAGTGTGTGATATGAAAATGTAATGCACATCTGAAGTGTGCAATGCTACATAAACACCGAGGGTGAAACTTGAGGGGTTTATTAAAGTATCCTATACTGAGGGTGTGCATTAAATTCTCGTATGGAAACTCCCCATCTTTTGTTTTATATAACTGCTGGTAAGCATGTTTATTCCAGCCCCAGTCCTGTGAAAGACACATGGACATATGTATACACATTAACACAGCCTCACTCCCTGGGAAACACACACACAGTGTCTCACTCCCTCTCTCTCCCTCTCTCTCTCTCTCTCTCTCTCCTTGCTTCTGCAGTAAGATTTTTTTGCATTTCTATTTTTATTTTCACTTATTAGTTTGGATCGTGATTATGGTTGCACTTTAGCATGCAGATACACACACACGTACACACACACACACACACATACACACGCTCACACTCACACTCACAGACACAGACACAGGCACAGACACAGACACACACACAGTCTCACTCCCTGTGTCTCTCTCCTTACTTCTGCGGAGGATTTTGTTGTTTTTCTATTTTTTTTTCACTTACTAGTTGGGATCGTGAGTCAGGTTGGCTTCAGAGGTGCTTGGCTGTAAGCCACGGTGCCAGGTCTGCTCGAAGTATCGTCTGAAGGCAACAAATAGCAGGATCAACTAGAAAACTCTTTTTTTTTTTTTTTGCTAATTTAATGTAGGATCAGCCAGGTAGAAAAATATAAATGATAATGGTAAGGTGCAGTGTTGTAGTGGCCCTCCTAATGGAGGTACAGCGCCACCATGTTTGAAGAACTGTTAAGTCCGCCCATATACAGGAAGATAGCCAATGATGGAGCTCTTGATTCTTTTGTTTTCCCTATAATATTTTTTATTAGTTTTCCCAAATTATAATTTATAACATCTTACACCATACATTTAAACTAAGAACACTTAAAACAAACTGGAGAGAATGAAATACAAACATTTCGTAAATCAGAGTTATTCAATTCTGAGCGATATAGTATGTGTTCCCCATAATAACCAGCAGGTTAATACAGTGAATATCAACTAGCTGAGTTCATAGAAAAAAATGCTTGCCAGTAATTATAATGAGATAGCTGATAAACAAACATAAATTTATTCTATTCTGTAATACATTCTTGAGTTTGTTGATTACATTTTTTGATATTCTTGTCTGCAATAAAATCCCCTTATTGTTCATTGATAAGTGCCATGAGATCTTTATTTCCCACCTGATTAATAGAAACATAGAAACATAGACTTTGACGGCAGATAAGGACAGCTTTGCCCATCTAGTCTGCCCATTTCCCTACCTACAGGATAGGCCGCAGATCCTAGTTAACCAACAGCCTATTTCTTCCTACCCCCCACTAGAATTGCCTTATGTCTGTCCCATGCATTCTTGAATTCTCCCACAGTTTTAGACCCCACAACCTCCTCAGGAAGGCTGTTCCATCATCCACTACCCTCTCTGTGAAATAATACTTCCTCACATTGCCCTGAACTGCCCCCCATCTTTAAATTGTGTCCCTTGTTCTTACACATCTCTTTTCTGAAAGATGCTACCCTCTTGGACTTTGTTGATTCCACTGAGGTACTAAAAGTTTCTATCATGTCCCCCTCTCCCTTCTTTCCTCAAGGGTATATATATTAAGCTCCTTTAGTCTCTCCTCATACGGCTTCTCTTGCAGACCCTGCATCATTTTAGTTGCCCTCCTCTGGACTGCTTCTATCCTGTCTATGTCCTTGCGGAGATGGGGTCTCCAGAACTGGACCAGCACCTCCAGATGGGGTCTCACCAACTGTCTGTACAGAGGATAACAACTTCCTGTTTTCTGCTGCTGATGCCTCTCCCTATGCATCCCAGTATACCCCAGCCCTCCCTACTGCCTTCTCACATTGCTTGCTAACCTTGAGGTCATCTGATATGATTACCCCCAGGTCCCTTTCCTTTTTTGTTGTTGTTACTACCTCCCTCCTCCATTGTGTATTCTTCCCCTGGGTTCTTGTTTCCCAGGTGCATTATTTTGCACTTCTTTGCATTGAATCCTAGCTGCCATACTTCTGACCATTCCTCCAACCTTGCCAAGTCCCTTCTCATCTTTTCCACGCCTTCTTGTGTATCAACCCTGTTGCAGATCTTTGCGTCATCTGCAAAGAGGCATACTTTTCCTTCCAGTCCCTCTGCAATTTCACTTATGAAGACATTAAAAAGGACTGGACCCAATACTGAACTCTGCAGTACCCCACTAGTAACCCTTTTTTCTTCAGAGTGGACTCCATTTACAATTACCTTCTGTGTCCTGTTGTCCAGCCAATGTTTTACCCAGGCTACCACCCTGGGACCCACTCCCAGGCTGGTTAATTTGACTATTAATCTTTTGTGTGGGACTGTGTCAAATGCCTTGCTAAAGTCTAGGTAGGCCATGTCCACAGCCCCTCCCTGGTCTACTACTTTGGTCACCCAGTCAAAGAAATCTATTAGATTCGTCTGACATGACCTTCCTGCTGTGAACCCATGCTGCCTTGGGTCCTGAGCCCCACTGTCCTCTAGGTACTCAACTATTCTTTCCTTCAGAAGTGACTCCATCACTTTCCCTACAACAGAGGTCAAACTGAGAGGTCTGTAGTTTCCTGTCTCTGTCTTGGTCCCACTTTTGTGAAGGGGAATCACATCCACCTTCCTCCAGTCCTCGGGTGCCACACCATCCTCCCATGATTTATTAAAAAGTGTAGCCATTGGTTTCACTAGCTCCCCCCTTAATTCTTTTAGAATTCTGGGGTGAATTTCATCAGGCCCCATTGCTTTGTCCACCTTCAGTTTTAGGAGTTCTTGTAGAACCCTTTCTTCTGTGAAAGGACTGGGATCGAGCCCCCTATCAAGAGTGCTTCTGTTAATTGGATTAGGCACTTCCCCCTCCTTTTTTTTTGAATACTAAATACTACTTTCTTAGCTACATTTCATTTATGTTAAGGGCTCACGTGGGATTTGAACCTGGGAACCTCTCACACCCAAAGCTAGAATCACACCCCTAGACCAATGAGCCACTAATGACTAGAGATTGGACATAAGGGACTTCAGTTTTATGTCTCAACCAAAAGATGGTGGCTCAGCAGTGCACTAATTCCTCATACTGTACTACGGAGTCAGATGTGGTTATTACCCCAAGTATGTAGTGTGAGCCTTTACCCATGGCCATTCAGTGTTCTCCACAGTTTTAGGTGAAATAACAGAAGTGAAAAGAAATCAGGTCTGGACATTTTTGTATTGATTTATTTGAAAAGGGAATTAACTCACCAGAACATTAGGTTGGGGGGTTGGGTGGTAACAACCATGATCAGATTTGATGAACCATCAATCACCTTCTGCCATCAGATTCTTTGTTTATGTGTTAAATTTAGTGACTATGAGTGTCACACTGAGTCTAAGCTCATTTATAATGTGAATGGGAGGAGCAGATTAGAGGAGTGAGAACAAAATGATTCAAACATAATAGTACAGGTAAAAAAATACATAAACATAGTCAATAAGTCAACTTAGAGGAAATCCAACAAGCATCAAATACACAGGGAAGAAGAGGATAACAGTGATTTGGACTTAAGTAGTGCTAACACCAGCCACAGCAACAAGAAGAAGCAGACAGGGGTGAGGTACAACATAGGGCAGTAGGATGCAGAAAGGATGAGGAAGAACTAAGGGGAGTTCATATGTAGAAGCAGATATGTTTAGAGAAATCTTGAAGGAGAGTTTTGAGGGAGAAAACTTAGATGGAGGAACTGACATAAGTAAGCTATTACAGAGTGGGTAACTGAGTGGAACAATCTGCCTGACCTAACGAGGTTGTAGAATAAGGAGTGAAGTATGTGCATGAATTAACAGAGCCGAGGCTGGTAGAAAGAGAAGGAGGTGAGGCAGGAAAGGTAGGTGTGAGCCAAACCCAAATTTGGGGAAGCACAATGGAAGAGGAACCTGCCTTCCAGAGAGAGGAAACAAAGGTTGCTGTAGGGGGAGCAGTGATGGGTATGTGAGGTGGACAGTTGTGGGTGAAATGTCAAGAGTGAAAGATGAGGCCCAGTCTGGACAGGGTAACTTTTGGGTGGTGCTGTAGACCATGCCCTAGTAATTAAATACTGGTAGTATCATCTTGTGGATGATCTTGTAGCACTTTGGTCGAAATCTCCTCCAGCTTATGATAACGCTGTGCTTTACATAGGTAGTTACCTCCTCAACCCATGTAGGGGGTCACTCGTTGGATCTGGTCTTTCTCTTGGGCATGGAGATAGTTGATCTGGGGGTGGAACCAGTCAGCTGGTCTGACCATCACACCATAAGGTTCAGCTTCAGGGTCCCCCCTTATAGGTCTGCCCCTACGGAGATGGTCCAGTACCACCCTTTGAGGGGAGTTACCCTAATTACCTATTGGTAGCACTGGACCTATCAGGTTTGTCGGGTGAATGCATGAGTCCAGGTGATCTTGTATTAGCCTATAATAAGGCTGTGGGAGATGCCCTGGACAAGATTGCTCCTGTTCATGTTCAACCCCTCACCTCTCGCCCAAGGAACCCTTGGTTTGATGGTTCCTTGAAGGAGTTGAGGCGAGTTGGTTAAAGGATGGAGAGATCCTGGCGAAAGTCTGGCCTTGATGCTGACAGGCTTAAGCTGATGGCACATTATGATGGCTATCAGCTAGAAATCAACTGTAAGAAGGTAGAATTCCTGTCCAAGGAGATTTCTGCCGCGCAAAACTGACCAGCTCAGCTTTTCTGGACCATAGACAGATTGTGCAATCCAATCTGTCTTCAGCCCAGAGAAGCTTTTTCTCAGCTAAAATGAGAGGAGTTTGCTCGATTCTTCGTAGATAAGGTTGCCAGTATCAGGTCTAGCATTGGCATAGTCTCTCCTATGAGGAGTTGTGGCGATCGGCGGGATGTGCTGTGCACTCGGCCTCTCTGGTCAGATTTCTGCCAGCCAGAATTCACAGATATTGTGATGATCATTCAGTCAATGCGCCCAACCAGTTGTAGTTTGGATCCAGGCCCGACACCCCTTTTATTGGGGTGTGTCAATGTTATCTGCCCGATCCTTGCTGACATTGTCTGGAGGTCTTTGGAGACAGGGGTCTTTCTAGAACCCCTAAAGGAGGCGGTCATTCAACCGTTCCTTAAGAAATCCTCCATGGATCCGGGCTGTCCAGCTAACTACCGACCTATCGCTAACCTCCCATTTGCTAGTAAGGTTATTGAAAAGGTGGTTGCATTGCAACTGGATGATTACCTTACAACTCACAAGATCTATGATACCCTCCAGTCCAGATTTAGGAAGAAGCATAGCACAAAGACTACACATGCCCGAGTATTGAATGACCTCCTAATGGCTAGAGATTGAAGGCGCACTCCATTCTGGTCCTTCTTGATCTCTCTGCAGCATTTGACACTGTAGACCATGGTGTGCTGCTGGAGCATCTGTGGTTGTTTTGTGGCTTGTCTGGTACAGCCCTCAAATAGTTCCATTCTTTCCCCATGGACAGGCTTCAGAGAGTTACCACCAGAATTTATTCCTCTGCTACTTACTCCCTGTCCTGTGGGGTGCCACAGGGCTCCATTTTGGCCCCATGTTGCTTGCAGTGTACATGCTGCCATTTGGAGATATCATCAGGCAATATAGTTTGAGTTTTCACTGCTATGCAGATGATACTCAACTGTATATGTCCTTTCTGCCCGGACAGGATGCAACACTCTCTGTGCTAAATAACTGCCTTACCGAGGTCAGAACCTGAATGAGTACTAGTTGGCTGAGACTGAATCCGGATAAGACTGAAGTGCTGATTGTGGACCCTGGTTGTCCGGTGGTGGGTACGGGAGCCGGCCAGGTATCAGGTGTTTTGATCAGTGGCATACAGCTTAATACCTCAAACCAGGTGCATAACCTCGGCGCTATTTTTGACAACGGCCTGACACCTGGGGAAATGATCGTGCTTTCTGGGACAATAACAATTGACAATACGGAGAAACAATCAAAGTCCCCTCTGGCCATGTTAATTGTTGAAGGGTCCACTACTCTTGATCCCATGGTCATTGCAAATACCTTTAACACATCTTTTACTGACCTCAGTACTGTTCTACCACCTGATTTCTTCACAGTCAGTCACACCCCCTCTAACACACCTTGCACTCCATCAAACTACCCTCATTTCTACTTCAGGGAGATTAAGATGAATGAAGCTCACCGCCACGTCACCTCAGCCATCTCCACTTCCAGAATCAGCAGTGACACCCTGGACCTTAAGCTACTATCACTTACACTTGACGAGGTCCTCAGTCCCATGACTAAAATTCTTAACCTATCTCTCTCTCCACACCAGTACATTTCCTGAAATATGGAAAACTGCCACTGTGACCCCGGTCCACAAAACTGGGGATAAGACCTGCCACTCTAACTACTGCCCGATCTCCATATTGCCACCACTATCCAAGGCCCTAGAGCATATTGTTGCAGACCAACTCACTGAATATTTGGACAAATATAATATTCAGTGCACACAACAGCACGGTTTTAGAAAAGGGCAGAGTACCAACACTGCCCTGCTAGAATTTACTGGCGCAGTGCATAGTTCCCTTGATAAAGGACTTCTTATGGGGCTGTCTTCATCGACCTCTCGAAGGCATTTGACACTGTCCATCATCGGCTGCTGCATGACCAGCTACTCCTTGCTGGCCTGGCACCAGACTCAGCCTGCTGGTTCAGAAGCTACCTTGACAACCACTCTCAAAGAGTAAAAATTGCCAATGCTATCTCGGACACCTTGCCTGTCCACTCCGGAGAACCTCAGTGGTCTATACTGAGCCCTCTCCTTTTCAGCCTCTTTTTAAACTCCCTACCACAATCCTGCTCAGAACAAATCATCCTATATGCAGATGATGCTGTTGTCTTTTCTCCGCACAAAGACCTTTCACCACTACAACACAGCCTCCAACTCAGATTCAGTGCTGTTGAAACAAGGTTCTCCAATCATAAACTAGTCCTCAATCACAAGAAAACCAAGTCTTTGCTATTCTGCAGTTCTCATAACTGTTACAAGCAACACCCCCTTGCCATCTCCACCAAGCAGGGGACTGTCCTCGAACAAGTTTACTCTTTCAAAAACCTAGGGATTCTGCTTGACCCCTATCTTTCCTATATGGCTCATATTGACAGCATGGCTAAAACTGCCAGCACACGCCTTGGATTACTCTACAAGCACAGGCAGCACCCTCACCCCAGAGGCCCTGAAGATTACCGTCCAGAGCTCTGTGGTGTCAATTATTGATTATGGCCTCATTATCTATGGCTCTACCACGACACCCGCTCTCCAGCGTATAACAACTGCTCCTAACAAAGCATGCTGACTCGCAACTGGCGCCCACCGCCTCACCCACACCTGTGCCCTTTATGAACAATCCGGATGGCTCCAACTCTCCAACCATATAAAGTATCTCACATGTGCTATGGCGGGAAAAATCAACCTTGGCCTCACCCCCCCCCCAGTGTTACTGCCTTGTTACATCAAAACACCAACCAACAGAACCCCAGGAGCTCGACAACCCAGATTGGAGAACCATGTTTCAACGGCTCTATCTAGCAGAAGAGAACTGGTTGCAGAGCAAGAAACAGAAGTCCAGAACTACAGATTTTTTATTAATTAATCACTTCTGTCTCAGCAGGAATAGTACCTGTTTGGATTAAGCAAACAGATACTTTATTGAGAGCTTTAAGTCAGAACTAAAAACTTATTTATTTCAAATGGCATATGGGGAGTGATTTAATGTATTTTATTGTAATTATATTGTTATTGCTGCTGTTGTGTTATATGTATGTATTTTATATGTATTTAAATTGTTCTATCTGTACAACGCTTTGATATCGAAAAGCGCTTAAAAAATAAATTTTTACTTACTTACTTACTTAGAAGAAGGGGGTCTCATTTAAGTAAAAAAAGTGTTTTTTTCTGAGGAAGGGGCAGTATCAGCTTAATTTACTGAGAGCAGAGAGTGAATCTAATTGGGGGTGTGGCTTAGCAGCTTAGGTGTACAAAAGCACCTGTCTCCAATTACAGCTTCCGGCTCTTTCTGGCAGAAAAGAACTGGTTGCAGAGCAAGAAACAGAAGTCCAGGACTACAGATTATTTACTAATTGCACTCCTTTCCCCCCACCCTCCCACACAAAGCCTGTTCTAGTTTTATAGCCACTGAATTTGACTGACAACAGGAACTTCCTGTTTGGCAGTAGAAAGGGAAGGATCACTGAGACACATTGGTTTCAGGAACCTTGAAAGAACTGAAAAAAAAACAACTATTTATCCCCCCCAGCTGCTGGAGGTCTGAATCCAAGCATGGAGGAAGGAGACTACTGAAGAATACAGGAAGTTCCTGTCCCAGAACAGGAAGGGTGACAGTTGTAAGGCCACATAGGTAGTAGGAAAGTAAGTGTAAAAATACATAGAGGGAGGAGACAATAAGCATAGCAAGCAACAGGAGAGGGGACACAAAATAAGTCAGATGGGAGTGGTGCAGTGCAATGGCTGTGGAGCAGCAGTGTTCCAGGAGACATTCTGGAGGCTGCAATGCTGCCCTGTTTGTAGGCACCTCTCTGGTCTGAGGGAGGAGGCTGCTCATCTCCAGGCTGACCTGGCTAGGATTCGAGAAACTTCCTCCCCCACCCAGGGACCACCAAGGCCACCACCGTTACCTCAAAGGTTGCCAAGAAAGAGGACCGGTTGGACCAAGGTGGGCTCAGGGAGGGAGAGGGTAGTGGAACAGAGATGCATCCCTCCAGTTGTAGCTCTCCACAATTTATATGCTGTTCTGGCAAAGAGTGGTTCCTCTATGGAGGCACCTGCAGTGGAGACCAAGGAGGATGCTGGGAACCTCCATGAAGGAGACCCACAGAAGGGTGGCACGAGACCCCACAGGGGAAGGAAACAACTCCTGATGGGGGACTCAATCATTGGGAGGTAGACCTGGGGGAGGAAGGGGATAGAGAGGTAAGATGCCTGCCTAGCACCATGGCTTGGAGGGACAGGAAGTGAACCATCAGGATTGCGGGAGCAGCTGCACAAGGGAGGGAGCTGGATGTCATTGTCCACCTAGGGACAAATGATCTAGCTCTAAATGGGATCAGAGTGATGCAAGAGGAGTTTGTTGAGTTGGGGAGGGGCTTTAGACAAGTAGCATGTATGGTAACATTCTCGGAGGTGCTGCCTGTCTATGGCAAGGATGATACTAGGGTATTCTGCATCATGGGATTCAATGAATGGTTGAAAAACTGGTGTGGAGCTCAGGGTTTTGGCTTCATTGGGAACTGGGGAGCCACCTGGAGGGATGCAGGCTTATACTGGCATGATGGTCTGCATCTGTCCGGGGGGCTCCAGGATCCTAGATGACAGGTTTAAAGGCTTCATTGACAAGCATTTAAACTAGCCAAGGGGGAGGCACTTAAAAGGAGCAGGGAAATCTCAGCCTCCCCCCAACAAAGTGCTGTAGTTAGAGAAGTAAACACCAAGGTTGAGAAGTCAATAGGGAGCAGGACAGGGATAAATGCAGAAAAAGGTGTTAAGGACAGGGATGGGGCTAAAAGGGGTAAGGCCATAAATAAATAAATGGAAGGTGATGAGTACCAATGCCCGCAGTCTGTGCAGTAAGCATCCTAAACTAGAGGCCTTGACAGAAGAGGGATGCCTGGATATTGTGGCAGTCACTGAAACATGGTACACAGAGAACCATGAGTGGGAAGTCAACATACCAGGATACACAGCCTTCAGGAGGGACAGGGTGCATAAAAGAGGAGGAGGAGTAGCTCTCTATATAAGGGAAGGGATTAAAGCAACAGAACTAAAGAGTAAACAGGAAGTAGATGAGTCACTATGGGTCACCCTGGAGACAGGAAATGGCACCACAATCCGAATGGGGGTTGTGTACAGACCCCCATCTCAGTGGGAGGAAATGGTCAAGGAAATGATAGAAGGCATCCTTAAAATGGCAGAAAAAGGGGAGATATTGTTGATGAGGGACCTGAATATGCCAGATGTTAACTCGAGTACCTCTGCTGCAGACACATCCAAGAACAGGGTCATTCTTGATGCCCTACAGGGGGCATGCCTCAGACAGCTAGTGTTGGAACCCACTTGGGAGGGAGCAATCTTAGACCTGGTACTCTCAAATGGGGAAGGAGAAAGGATCTCAGATTTAGAAGTGGGTAACCATCTGGGAACAAGTGACCACCAAACAGTGTGGTTCACAATAAACACAGCTATAGAGTCAAGCCATACAAAAACAAGAGTATTGGACTTTAGAAAGGCTGACTTTGGGAAAATGAGAGAGTGCCTTAGAAAAGCACTAGCAAATGGGCAAGAAGGAGGGGTGCAGGAACAATGGGGAATAATCAAAACAGCCATCGCAGAGGCAACAAGCCTTTGTGTGAAGCAAATCAATAAAACAAAACGAAGGAAAAAACCACTGTGGTTCTCAAAAGAGGTAGCAGGGACGGGTAAGGAGAAAAGGATAGCATTCAGGAAATATAAGGAAACACAGAAGGAGCAGGACAGAGAACTTCATCAGCTAAAGAAGGAGGAGGCAGGGAAGGCAGTCAGAATAGCAAAGGCACAAACTGAGGAAAAGATAGCCAACTCTGTTTAGAAGGGGACTAAAACCTTTTATAGGTACAGTACATTAGGGAGCGAAGAAAGACCAAGGGAGGGATACAGAGACTTAATAAAGGGGAAGGAATGTGAGCAGAGGGTGACAGTGAAAAAGCAGGGATACTGAATGAATATTTCTGCTCAGTATTCACAAAAGATGAGGAGGGGGAGGTGCCTAAACCAAACAAGGGAGAAACTCTGAATGGGGGGGGGGGCGTTGATACCTCTCCATTCACAGAATCAATCAATCAATCAATCAAAATCTTTATTTAGTCAGGCGAACATCATTGAGCGTAGCTCATTTACAAGATGGACCTGAGTGGTCATACAAATAAGGATACAGGTATTTTTACATAGAGAGAATAACATAAACAGTAGTTCCATGACATAAAGTGATAATATACAACAATTTACATATATACAAGGCACAGTAAAATCATTTAACCTGTAAGAAAAAGGAGACAGTGGGTATAGCAGGCATAATATATAAATTATAGGGCCTAAATGACTTTTATGAGAGTGTATCAGGTGACTGGAAAGTAGAATTAGAAGTAACTTAGTGGAACACGGGTGGGAGGGTAGATAGGTGGGATTATGCCTTATAAAACAATTGCAGAGTTCTGGAAATAGGTGGAGAATAATCTTTTGAAGGATGTTAAAGGTAAGAGGCTATTTAACTCATGGATTTTTGGAGTGAGTTCCATGCAACTGCTAGTGAGTAGCTGATAGCGGCCCACCCAAACCGGGTGCAGGCATTGGGGACCTTTAGAATGATGAGTTTACTGATCCTTAAGGTGTATGGCCTAGAAGTAATTTGGGTAAAACAGTCTGTGATATAGGTGGGTAGTTTGCCTGATAAAGCTTTGAATATCCAGACTGCAGCATTCCTATTTCTTCTGTGTTGTAGTGATGTCCAGTTGACTGCCATATAAAGAGAGCAATGATGAGTGCTGGAGGAAGGTCAGTAATAAATCTGATGGATCTATGATACAGGGTGTCCGGCTTAAGAGAGGGAGTGAACAATGGCCATAGAGAAAGTCAGCATAATCAATGAGGGATAGGAATGATGCCTGGATTAATCTCTTTTTGGAGTCCCTGTTAAGGTAGTGTTTTATTCTAAAAAATAGACCAAGCCTTTGTCTCAGTTTTTTTAGTAACTCTTTAATATGGACAGAATAGTCAAGCCTGTTGTCAATCCAGACTCCAAGGTATTTGAAGTTATCAACAAATTCCAGCTTCTCTCCAAGTAGGGTGGATAGTTGTAGGGTGGTGGGTGATGTGGTAGTGGCAGAGTAACTCTTGTGGCAAAAGACATAGCTTTGTTTTTTTGCATTTAGAAGTAGCTTTATCCAGTAGATTGTGTTGCAGGATGGAGAATTCAGATTGTAACAGCTCACAGGCTTTAGGTAATGAGGATTGCTGACATATAATACCGTATCATCAGCAAACAGATGAATGTTAGATTAGTGAGGTTGGCATCGATATTATTGATATAGATGGCAAAGAGGATGGGGCCAAGAATAGAGCCTATGCGATACCTCTTAGTAGTAGTTTTAAGGTGGATAGGTAGTTTCCATTTTTACCAGTTGTGACCTATCTGATAGGTAGCACTTAAACCAGTTGAGGAGAGAGAATCCAGTCCCAGTGAGCTAAGGGAGGTAATTAATGATTCATGATCCACTGTGTCAAATGCTTTACTCAAATCCAGGAACACAGCACAGGTACTGTTCTTCTTATCCAAGGCAGTCTGCCAATTGTTGGTTGCTTTGGCTAGGGCAGAAATGGTGCTATGCCTTGATCTAAATCCCGATTGTGCTGAATTTAGGAGGTTATTGTTATCCAGATAGTCCCTTAATTGTGAATTTACTAATTTTTCGAGCATCTTGGATAGTACTGATAGGATGGAAATGGGCCTGTAATTGTTGAGGTCCATGGGGTCCAGAAGAAAGGGTTTTGAAAGAACTCTTGAAACTGAGGGTGGACAAAGCAATGGGGCCTGATAGGATTCACCCAAGAATACTAAAAGAACTAAAGGTAGAACTAGTAACACCACTGACTACTGTCTTTAACAAATCATGGGAGGATGGAGTGGTACCTGAGGACTGGAGGAGGGCAAATGTGATTCCACTTCACAAAAGTGGGAGCAGGGCAGAGGTAGAAAACTACAGACCAGTTAGTTGGACTTCAGTGGTAGGGAAAATGATGGAACCACTTCTGAAGGAAAGAACTGTTGAGTACCCAGAGGCCAGTGGGGCACAGGACCCAAGGCAGCATGGTTTCACAGCAGGAAGGTCATGTCAGAGGAACCTAATAGATTTATTTGACTGGGTGATCAAAGTAGTAGACCAGGGAGGGGCTGTGGATATGGCCTACCTAGATTTTAGCAAGGCATTCGACATAGTCTCAAACAAAAGATTAATATACAAGTTAGCCAGCCTTGGAGTGGGTCCCAAGGTGGTAGCCTGGATCAAAAATTGGCTGGACAACAGCACACAAAGGGTAATACTAAACGGAGTCCACAGTGAAGAAAGGAGGGTAACTAGCGGGGTACCACAGGGTTCGGTATTGGGACCAGTCCTCTTTAATATCTTTATAATAGACATAGGAGAGCACCTGGAAGGAAAGGTATGCCTCTTTGCAGATGACACAAAGATCTGCAACAGGGTTAATACACAAGATGGGGTGGAAAGAATGAAAAGGGACTTGGCAAGGTTGGAGGAATGGTCAAATACGTGGCAGCTCAGATTCAATGCAAAGAAGTGCAAGGTAATGCATCTGGGAAACAAAAACCCAGGGGAAGGGTACACAATGGGGGGTGAGTTAATAACAACAACAAAAATTGAAAGAGACCTAGGAGTAATTATATCTGATGACCTAAAGGTGGGAAAACAATGTGACAAGGCAGTAAGGAGGGCTGGGGGGATACTGGGATGCATAGGGGAGAGGCATCAACAGTAGAAAACAGGAAGTTGTTATCCCTCTCTACAGACAGTTAGTGAGACCCCATCTGGAGTACTGCATGCAATTCTGGAAATCCCATCTCCGCAAAGACATAGACAGAGTGGAGACTGTTCAGAGGAGGGCAACCAAAATGGTGCAAGGTCTACACCAGAAGACATACAAGGACAGACTAATATGCAGCTTAATATGTATGCCCTTGAGGAAAGGAGGGAGAGGGGTGACATGATAGAAACTTTCAAGTATCTCAAGGGAATTAACAAGGTACAAGAGGGTAGTATCTTTCAGAAGAAGAGATGTGCAAGAACAAGGGGGCACAATTTGAAGATAGAGGGGGGACAGCTCAGAGGTAATGTTAGAAAGTATTTTTTCACAGAAAGATTTGTGGATGCATGGAACAGCCTTTCTGAAGAGGTTGTGGAGTCAGGAACAGTGGGAGAATTCAAGAATGCATGGGACAGGCATAAGGCAATTCTAGTGGGGGGCAGGAGAAAGTAAGCTGGTGATTAACTAGAATCTGCAGCTTATCCATCAGGTAGGGAAATGGGCAGACTGGGTGGGCCAACCGGTCCTTATCTGCCATCAAATTCTATGTTTCTATGTTTCTACAAGTTCCTCATTGTTGAACTACGCAAGGCCAATGGTCCTTCGCCTATAGGGCTCCTCTATGGATGAATGGTCTCAACCACACCATCTCCTCTGCCTCAACACTAGGTCTGTTCAAAACCAGGCTATGGGCCCATCTTATTGTCTCTAGTTCCTGTGACTGCCTCTCCTAGATGATGACCTACACAGCTTTAATCCTAACTTATATACTGCTTAACCCCAGCCCCCCAGTCCCCCTTCCCCCAGCTCCTGAGGTGTCGCTTCAAATCTTAGGTCTTCATACCACCTCATTAGTCTCTCCTTGCCCAATTACAGCACTTACCCCCACCCTGCCCCTTTTCTCTTCTATCACTCCTTC
Organism: Neoceratodus forsteri; assembly: GCA_016271365.2. NCBI lineage: Eukaryota > Metazoa > Chordata > Ceratodontiformes > Ceratodontidae > Neoceratodus > Neoceratodus forsteri. The sequence continues at coordinate 33,430,562 of CM057449.1, read as the reverse complement.
CCATTTATTTTGACAAATGTCTCCAGCTGCATCTTCATCCTCCCCTCTCCTCATCCCTGTTTCTCTGCCACCCCCAGGTGCCTGGCCCTACCATTCCTTGTGGGCATATCGTCTAGCTGTATTCACCATTTACTATAGCTGCCTCTGTTAACTACCTACACTGCCCCTCCTCCTCTACACCTTAGTCTTCCTGTAATTGACCCCTTTCAATAGTACTGTTGTACATGAATTGTTTACTGTTATTTCACTGTTGCTTCCTTGTTGTTTGTTATTTCTGACGTGGAACCTTTGTAAAAGAGCCTTGGCTTAAATGTACTTGTAATCCTAGAATAAACAAATAAAAATTAAAATAAATAACTTATTTTATTCATGTTTCAAAAATAATTAAAAGGCTGCACCAAGGCATACATCCATAATACCCACTGTTTCCTCCTCTATGTTTCAAGCCACACTGGCTCTTTGTCAAGAGTGTGTGGGTTCTGACTTCTCTCATATGAATATCCCCCATGGTGGGGGGGTACAGGAATTAGAAGAAGCATTATTTACCAAAACAGAGATGGAACCAGAAACCATTAGTATGATTGTGGAAATTACTGAAATTGTACTAAAATCCAACTGTTTTAATTTTTTGGGGCCAGTTTTTTTCAGCAAATAAAAAGCACGGGAATGGGGGCAGCATTTATCTCCAGCTATGCTAATATTTATATGGCCATATGGGAACAAGAATACATATTCAGTGGGCAGAATAATTTATTCTTGAACAAAATACATTTTTACAAAAGGGTCCTTGATGATGTATTCTTTACATGGAAGGGCAGTGGCCAGGAATTATTATAATTCCTGGATTATAGTAATAATAGCAATGATCACCTTTCATTTATTATGAATGTTGATGTAAAAGAAATCCCATATTTGGACTTGACAATGTTAGTGGATAATAATAATAAAATACAGACAGGTTTATATAGAAAACCAATGGAAAAGAATTCAATCTTGCACTATACAAGCTGCCATCCAAAACATGTAGTGGACAATATCTCTGCAGGGCAATTCATTAGAGTTAAGAGAAATTTCTCGAGACCAAGTGACTTTGAAAAAATTAACTTAGAACTTAAGAAAAGGTTTGAGGCTAGAGGGTATAGTATGGAATTTATACATAAAGGAGAAAATAGAGCCCCAATTTGGAACAGGAATGAGGGTTTCGTAGACACTGAGGGGAGACAAACAAATCATGACAAATTTGATTTATGTTCTATAACTATGTACTCTCCATAGGCCTATGACATAAAAAGAGATCTACAGAAACATTAGCATATTTTGCAAGCAGACAGAAGGTTGAAGGTTTGTACAGATCAATACCCAAAGGTTGTGTATCGCAGAGGAAAAAATCTTGGGGACACTTTAACCCACAGTCTGCACACAAATGAAAGAACTATGAATAACAACAGACTGTCTAGATATAACCGCTATGGAAATTGTCATTTATTTTCCAATGTGCAACAAAAAAATCATTTTTCCAGCTCCAATGTGTTACAGCAGTTTAATATCAGGGATTTTATAACTTGCACTATGGAATCAATTGTCTATTTGGCAGAATGCACAAAATGTGAAGCATTCTATGTTGGAAAAATGATTCCCAATTTAGAGACTGTATATGTAAACATTCGAGAGCCATCACTAATAGATATTTGGAAAGGAAAGCTAATAATGCATTGGCTGCACATATTTCAGAAAAAGGACTAGCCCATATATTTAAATTTACAGCTTTGGAAAAAGTAACATTGGCCAGAAGGGCGGCGACTTGAATAACTGCCTTCTGCAAAGAGAGACCTACTAGCAGTATATGTTTAAGGCTCTGTCTTATCCAGGACTGAATCAAAACTTTCAACTTAAACCTTTTTTTTAAAAAATGACATCAAGTGGAATACCACAAAGTTGTTGATCTCTGTTAAAACAACAATTTGATAAACTGTGAATGCTTTCTATATATTATTAGTGTTAATAATGGCAGAATATGGTTGATGTTCTTACTTCTATAAAACCATGTAAATCTAAACTAATAGCTGAAAAGTTATAGATAATATGATAATTCTAGAAATGTTCAGGATTAGTATTTTTAGTAGAGTTTAATAGTTGTGATAGACTTTGATTATTCTCCTTTTTTTAATACTATTATATGAGTTTATGAATTAATTAAGTCCTTTAGTAATTTTTAGGTAAAAATCACATTCCCTCCACCCTCACCCCTTTCCTTAACACTGGAAATTTAACAGTACAGGCACTTTAATAAATGAATACGGTGGATATATATTTTTATAAATATATTTTTATAAGTGTATAATATTAGACGGTATTTGATAGTACAGTCACCTTATAAAATATGTTGGCATGATTATTTTTATAAGTGCATAACATAGGAAGAATTTTATATATAAACAAGTTTGAATAACTTATTCTTCTCCCCTCCCCCAATTTTGTATTGATGTGGGTGTACGTGATGGGTTCTGTCCACAGTGAACACTCAGGTGTCAACAGTTATGTATGTATGTATACCATGTGATGGAATTAAGTGTTTTAAATGAGTGAGATCAAAACCCACATACTCATGACAAAGAGCCAGTGTGGCTTGAAACGTAGAAGAGGAAACAGCGGGTATTTTGGGTGTACGCATTGGTGCAGCCTTTTAATTATTTTTCAAACATGAATAAATAAGTTAATCATGAAGAAGGAGCTCTACTTCATTTTTTTCATCTGAGAAGTGTTTTTGGAGACCAGCTTGTCTTGTGTCCATATCTAACTTGATGCTGTGGAGCAACCTTTTCATCCTGTGTGGTCTTTCGTGTTTCTGCCTGTGGGATAGATTTTTTGTCTCTTTTTTTGTGTCTTGACACTAAGTCCACTCCCCCCTGAGTTAAGCATAAATTTATTGGGGGGTGTGGCCCACATACAATGTTTTATTTTTCTTGACTTGTGTTAGGGAGTTAGTGACCATCGCTCTCTGTGATGGTCATTGGAATGTTGCTTGCTATCTTTGTTTAGGGTGGATACGTGTTTACCCTTATTGTTCAGTGACATAAAAGAGTCACCTTTATCACATAAAACTTAATTTTTATCTGATGATGTTAGGTGTGATCTCTGGAACAGCATTCTGCCTGGCAGTCTGACTATCTAGTTCTGTTCCCCCCACTACTTCCTTAGCATTGTGACCTGACTGACTGTGACATCACAGCTCCCAGGTAGAGTCACTCAGTAGCTGCCATGTCAGTCAACTCTGATGTTGAGGGTGGTGGAACAGAGGCGCATCCCTCCAATTGTACCTCTCCACAATTCATATGCAGTTCTGCAAATTGTGGTTCCTCTATGGAGGCACCCACACTGGAGACCAAGGAGGAAGTTGGGAATCTACACAAAGGAGACCCACAGGAGGGTGGCATGGGACCCCACAGGGGAAGGAAACAACTTCTGGTGGGGGACTCCATTGTTAGGAAGGTAGAACTGAGGGAGGAAGGGAATAGGGAGGTAAGGTGCCTGCCTAGTGCCATGGCTTGGAGGGACAGGGAGCAAATCCTCATAATCGCTGGAGCAGCTGCACAGGGGAGGGAGCTGGATGTCACTGTCCACCTAGGGACAAATGACCTTGCTAAGGAAGGGATCAGAGCAGTGCAGGAAGAGTTTGTGGAGTTGGAGAGGGGCCTTAGACAAGTAGCACGCATGGTAATCTTCTCGGAGGTGCTGCCTGTCTTAGGCATGGGTGAGGCTAGGGTGCGCCACACCATGGGATTCAATCAGTGGTTGAAAAACTGGTGTGGAGCTCAGGGATTTGGCTTCACTGAACACTGGGGGTCCACCTGGAGGGATGCAGACCTATACTGGTGTGATGGCCTGCATCTGTCCAGGAAGAGAACCAGGATCCTAGGTGATAGGTTTAAATACTTCATTGGCAAGCATTTAAACTAGCCAAGGGAGGAGGCACTGGAAAGGAGCAAGGAAATGCTAGCTCCCCCCAAAAAATCAGGGTAGTAAGTGAGGTAAACACCAAGATAGAGATGTCGATAGGGAGAAGTGCAGGGGTAAATGAAGAAAATGACAAATGCAGTATTGGCAGGGATGGGGCTAAAAGGGGTAAGGCCATCAAGAAATGGAGGGTAATGAGTACCAATGCCTGTAGTCTGGGCAACAAGCTCCCTGAACTGGTGGCCTTGATGGAAGAGGGATGCCTGGATATTGTAGCAGTCACAGAAACATGGTAAACTGAGAACCATGACTGGGATGTTAACATACCAGGGTACACAACCTACAGGAGAGACAGATAGAGGAGAAGAGGGGGTGGAGTAGCCCTCTATGTAAGGGAAGGGATAAAATCAACTGAAAAAAGAGTAAACAGGGAGGAGAGGAGACACTGTGGGTCACCTTAGAGACTGGAAATGGCACCACAGTCCACACAGGGGTTGTATACAGACCCTCATGTCAGGGGGAGGAAATGGACAAGGATATGGTAGAAGGCATACTTAGAATGGCAGAAAAAGGGGAGATACTGTTGATGGGAGACCTGAATATGCCAGATGTTAACTGGAGCACCTTTGCTGCAGCCACATGCAAAAGCAAGGCCATTCTCGATGCCCTTCAGGTGGCATGCCTCAGACAGCTAGTTTTGGAACTCACTTGTGAGGGAGCAATCTTAGACCTCGTACTTTCAAATGGGAACAGTGCGAGGATCTCAGATCTAGAAGTGGGTAGCCATCTGGGAACAAGTGACCACCAAACAGTGTGGTTCATGATAAACTCAGCTACAGAGTCAAGCCATACAAAAGTGAGGGTTCTGGACTTCAGTAGGGATGACTTTGGCAAGATGGGAGAGTGCCGTAGGAAAGCACTAGCAAACAGGCTAGAAGCAACAGGTGAAGCAACAATGGGGAAACATCAAGACTGCCATCACAGAGGCAACAAACCTTTGTGTGAAGCAAATAAACAAATCAAAATGAAAGAAAAAGCCACAATGGTTCTCAAAACAGGTAGCGGTGAAGGTTAGGGAGAAAAAGATAGCATTTAGGAAGTAAAAGGAAACACAGAAGGATCAGGACAGAGAACTGTACCAGTTAAGGTAGAAGGAAGCATGGAGGGTAGTCAGAATAGCAAAGGCCCAAACTGAAGAAAAGATAGCCAACTCAGTTAAGAAGGGAGATAAAACCTTTTTATAGGTATATCAAGGAGCGTAGAAAGACAAAGGGAGGGATAGTGAGGCTGAATAGAATGGACAGTGGGTGGGCAGAAAGTGACAGTGAAAAAGCAGGGATACTGAACGAATACTTCTGCTCAGTTTTCACAAGAAAGGAGGAGAGTGAGGAACCTAATCAAATTAACAGAAGCACTCTGGACGGGGGGGGGTTGATCCCAGTCCTTTTACAGAAGAAAGGGTTCTGAAAGAACTCCTAAAACTGAAAGTGGACAAAGCAATGGGGCCTGATGGAATTCACCCCAGAACTCTAAAAGAATTAAGCAGAGAACTAGTAACACCACTGACTACCCTTTTTAACAAATCATGGGAGGATGGTGTGGTACCCGAGGACTGGAGGAAGGCGGATGTGATTCCCCTTCACAAAAGTGGGAGCAAGACAGAGGCAGGAAACTACAGACCTGTTAGTTTCATCTCTGTGATAGGAAAAGTGATGGAATCACTTATGAAGGAAAGAATTGTTGAGTACCTTGAGGCCAGTGGAGCACAGGAACCAAGGCAGCATGGGTTCACAGCGAAAAAGGTCATGTCAGACAAATGTAATTGATTTCTTTGATTGGGTGACCAAAGCAGTAGACCAGGGAGTGGCTATGGACATGGCCTACCTAGATTTTAGAAAGGCATCTGACACAGTCCCACACAAAAGATTAATAAACAAATTAACCAGCCTGGGAGTGGGTCCCAGGGTATTGGCCTGGGTAAAACACTGGCTGGACAACAGGACACAGAAGGTAATTGTAAATGGAGTCCACTCTGAAGAAAGAGGGGTTACTAGTGGGGTACCGCAGGGTTCAGTATTGGGTCCAGTCCTTTTTGATGTTTTTATAAGTGACATTGCAGAGGGACTGGAAGGAAAAGTATGCCTCTTTGCAGATGACACAAAGATCTGCAACAGGGTTGATACCAAGGTGAGGTGGAAAGGATGAGAAGGGACTTAGCAAGGTTGGAGGAATGGTCAGAAGTATGGCAGCTTGGATTCAGTGCAAAGAAGTGCAAAATAATGCACCTGGGAAACAAAAACCCAGGGGAAGATTACACAATGCGGTGGGGGGCATCAGCAACAACAGAAATGGAAAGGGACTTGGGGGTAATCATATCTGATGACCTTAAGGTTAGCAAGCAATGTGAGAAGGCAGTTAGGAGGGCTAGGGGGATACTGGGATGTATAAGGAGAGGCATCACCAGCAGAAAGCAGGAAGTTGTTATCCCTCTGTACAGACAGTTGGTGAGATCCCATCTGGAGACCTGCATGCAGTTCTGGAGACCCCATCTCCGCAAGGACATAGACAGGATGGAGGCAGTCCAGAGGAGGGCAACTAAAATGGTGCAGGGTCTGCAGGTCTGCAAGAGAAGCCTTACAAGAAGAGACTAAAGGAGCTTAATATGTATACCCTTGAGGAAAGGAGGGAGAGGGGGGACATGATAGAAACTTTTAAGTACCTCAGTGGAATTAACAAAGTCCAAGAGGGTAGCATCCTTTAGAAAAAGAGATGTGCAAGAACAAGGGGACACAATTTGAAGATAGAGAGGGGACAGCTCAAGGGCAAAGTGAGGAATTATTTTTTCACAGAGAGGGTGGTAGACGTATGGAACAGCCTTCCTGAGGAGGTTGTGGGGTCTAAAACTGTAGGATAAGGCAATTTTTGTGGGGAGTAGGAAGAAAGAGGTTGTTGGTTAAACAGGATATGCAGCTTATCCTGTAGGTAGGGAAATGGGCAGACTAGGTGGGCCAAGCGGTCCTTATCTGCTGTCAAAGTCTATGTTTCTATGTTACAGTCAGTGAGATCACTGTGCTATTGATGGAGTGGAGGAACAGAACTAGAAACTGGAGGAATGGACCCGAGAGTGGCAGCTAACATTCAATGCAAAGAAGTGCAAACTCATGCACTTGGGGCTCTGGGACCCAAGGGAGGATTACATGATGGGTGGGGAGTTGTTAACAGCTGCAAAACAGGAAAGAGATCTGAGGGTGATCATATCTAATGCCCTAAAGGTGGCCAAACAATGTGCTGAGGTGGTAGAGAGAGGTATCACCAGCAGAAGAAAAGAGATGGCAATGCCACTGTGTCTAGTTCTGGAGGCTGCATCTCAGAAAGAGCACAGACAGAGTAGATGCAGTTCAAAGAAGGGCAACAAAAATGGTGCAGGGCCTGCACCATAGGTCATACAAGCAGAAACTGGAGGAACTCAATATGTATCCCCTATAGGAGAGGGCTAAAGGGGGGAGACATTCTAGAGACCTTCAAGTATCTGCGGTTGGCAGTATAGCCTAGAGGTTAGAGTAATGAGCTGTGAATGAACATGGTACATCCAGCAGACAGACTAGGTTTGATTCTCATAGCCTCCACTTGCATACTCTGTGACCCTGAGCAAGTCACGTAACCTCCCAGTGCTCCTGGGTCACCCCTGAAAAACGACATGTTTGCCAAGTGGACCTAATCTGTTTACCAAAGAATAAAAAAATACCTAAAGGGAATAAATAAGGTACAGGAGGGTAACATCTTTCAGAAAAGAAGATGCTGTAGAACAAGAGGGCATGACATGAGACTGGAGGGGTTTAAACTGAGGGGCAACATGAAAAAGTACTTCTTCATGGAAAAGGTGGTGGATGCATGGAACCACATCCCAGCAGAGGTGGTGGGAGCAAAGTTGGTGAGGGAATTCAAAAGTGCATGGGACAGACACAGGGGGACCCTAACAATTCAAAAGATAAGGTACAACTGGAGATAAAGTGGGATCTTTTGCATTTTAGTATGAAGGGAAAAAGGGTAGATTGGATCAGCATAGTGATCCTTATCTGCCATCAAATTCTATGTTTCTAGATAAGTTAACTGCTAGGCAGAGCACTGTTCCACTAAATCAAGCATATAGAAAACTTTATAATGAGTAAACAGAGCAAGAAAACTGATTCAGAAATGAAAAGTTACAACTGACTATTTAAAATTTGTAAAATGTCCCAGTCTGCTAGCTTTGGTTCTATTAGATCTTCAAACACTAGCAGGTAGAGTTACAAATTGATGAGGGAGAGAAAGTTCAGAAAATAAATGAGGTAGAACACAATGACATTGGCTCAGATGATGTCACTGAGTTCTGCTTTATTGTTGTTTTCAGCCCAATTGATGCCACTGAGTTTCAGAACTGCTAGGAAATTAAAAAAAAAACAATATTGGGCAGGAAAATGGCTGCATTAGTATGGGGACCTAAACAAGGGAAAATTTGGACTATCTAAAAACAAACACAGAAAACAATACACTAGGGTGAATAAATAGACTTTACATATTCTTAAATTTAGATTAATATTAAAAATATAAACAACATTGATTATGTCCGATTTAATAAAACAATTAGGAAAGCATCATTCTTGGCTCTTGATAGTTTCCCTGGTGTATGCAGATAGTTTTGCAAGGGCATTTTGTTTTGTTTTTGCGAGTTTTTTAGAAAGAAAGTAGGAAATGTTTTGATTTGCTTAGTGCCCATAGATCCCTGTTCACAGCCAGATATATTAACGTGCAAAAAGGGACCAATAGATTCGGCATAAGGGTGGTCACTGTGTGCCTCTTTTCAGGGTTCATAAGCCCTGGGGATCTTGGCATGATAGTGGTTGGTATCTGGCTGTACATACTATAAGTTGCAGCACACTGCAAGACACAACACTGTGCTGGCACAAGGCCTAAGGGCACTGTGTGTTCTCACATGACAATGATCAACACATGCTTGTGAGCAGCCTGACAGACCATTGTATCTGTATAGGACACAAGGCACCTTGTTCAATCTGGCATTGCGGTGGTTGGTGTCTAGCTGTGTGCAGGGCATGTAGGGCCCTGAGTGCAGCCATACAGACTATGCTGTTTGTGCAGAGCCTAAATGGCCCTGTACATCCACTCATGAAGGTGGTTGGTGATGCTAGGTTTGAACTCAGTTAAGGATTTTGTTTATTCTGTTTCATGCAGATCCAAAGGGAATTATAGGGTTCCCCCAGGTCATGGCAACAAGAAAAATCATGACTGTCATTACAGCGCCAGCACAATGCTGATGATGAACACTAAGCCTGGCAATTGTGCCAGTTGATCCCCCACCGCCCCCAATGCCCCAGGGCACGTTCTGTCTGTTGGGAAGGAGTTGTGACCTCTGCACCCCCATACTTTAATATAATTACCTCCAGATCAGAGTTAGATAAATAGATAGGTAGATAGATAGAGAGAGAGAGAGAGAGAGAGAGAGAGAGAGAGAGAGATAGATAGATAGATAGATAGATAGATAGATAGATAGATAGATAGATAGATAGATAGATAGATAGATAGATAGATGACGGACGGACGGACGGATGGACGGACGGACAGACAGACAGACAGACAGACAGACAGACAGATAGACAGACAGAAAGACGGATGGACGGACAGACAGACAGATATATAGATAGATTGGTAGATTATTTATATAATGCCCCTTCCCTGAGGCTCAGAGTGCTAAACAGAAATATTTAAAAATAATACATATACAATATCAAAACACACTACATAATACAAACAACAGAGCATACAGTAGAGTACAATAAAAATTCTATCTATCATTGATTTAAAATACTAAAATAAAATAACAGTCAGTTGATTCTGCTATGCTGGAGGTTTATGGGGCAAGGGGTGCAACACCCGGATGACACCAGCCATGCCAAGAAACGCAAAATCCAGTTTGCCAGCATGACAGGTGAACTGGTTGCGGTACCCTAATTGCATCACCCACATAATGGTATACCACCTACATTGGAGCAGCCCATAATTCAATAAAGTAATGTGCAGTAAGTGACAAGTCACAAAACACTTTATGACAAAAGGGTTAATTGCCATTGAATTACAGTGTTCCATGCAGCATACTGCAGCATTTTGTGATATACTTCAGCATGACTGTGTTCCATCTTGGCTGACACCTCTGTACATAGTACTGTGAGACAATAAAATTCCACTACCAGAATTTCTGCAAAAAACATAATTTCACTACTCAAAATGTTGGAATGCACTTTGGCAACTCTTGTGAAATTCCAGCTACAGCAAGAGTAATAGAATGAATGTATGTATTGAAGACTGATGAACTGATCTGTAGCATGGAATTTCACAGAACTGGAACCGTCTGTTATAGATAGAACTGAAAAATGATTTTCTGTATAAAGGATTTATGCATTAAACTGAGGAGTGGAATTCTACAGAACTATCATTCCAAGACTCATGTGTATAATTCTGCAATTCAGATAGCAAATTTCATTGACTGCATATAACGTCTTAGGAACACTTCCAGAGGAGTAAGAATTTGCCAGTCAGAAAATTAGAAAAGTTTGCATAGTTTGCAAAAGTTTGTGAAATTTTCGCAAAATGGAATTCTTAATTTCAGCCGAGAACTAGACATACATGGATGAATATATGATTGCACTATCATAACAAATGACACTAGTTGTAAAACAACCAATAAAAAACTATATTTCAGATATTGGGGTTAAAGAATGAGAATCAGACAAATAAGAAATTGTAAAATAATATATGGTTTGACAGAGTTTGATAGAGTTCATCATCTTCCTGCATGAGACCCTGGACAATGGTCTTCTGGCTGGGTCCATCTACATAAACCTTACAGAAGCCTTCAGCCTACAGTAGTTAACTACTCACTCCTGCTCTCCAAACTCCATGACCTAGGTCTCCCAAGAGACACCGTGTCCTGTTTCCATATCTATCTTTCCAATAGATCCCAATGGGTGAGGATCAATGGTGCAGTATCCGACATCAGAAGTGTCACTGTTGGAGTGCCTCAAGGATCCATACTATTTTTTAGCCTATTTGTAAACAACCTTCCCACAGCCTGCCCCTCAGAGGGCCTCCTCTACGCAGATGATGAGGTCATATATGCTAGCAGTCCAAACCAAGAGTACTTACACATGAACTCCAACACAGTTTTGGAGCTTTGAAAAGGTGATTCAATCAGAAGAAGCTTCTGCTGAACTATAGGAAAACTAAGTCCATGCTATTCACTGGTCTCCAGGCAAGAAAAAAAAACCCCTCCTTTCACCATCGCTAATGGGAAAGATGATATCCTAGAACAGGTATCCACATTTGAGTACCTAGGGGTAACCCTGGATGAGACACTCTCATTTGCCCCTCATGTAGGCTCCATAGTAAAACTCATGCATATAAAACTGCGGGAGCTTTATAGAGATAGACACTATCTCACAACTGGTGCAAAAACAAACTGTTGCATCCAGCTCGATCCTCCCAGTGTATGATGTGGATACAGAAATGGTACTTAATAGGGTCAGATTGGTACTAAATAAGGCCTGGTGGTTCATTCTAAGAGCTGATTGGCTTACTCATACCTGCACCCTATTCTGCCAAGCTTACTGGCTGCAACTACGGGAAACGCTAAAGTACCAGATATGCCTCCTAGCCATAAAAGCACTTACTGGTCTCTCCCCACATCCAAGACTTCCTCCACCCTGCCAAAAAACAGTACTCAACTAGGAGTACAATGAGAAAAATCCTATCGGTACCATTCCATAAAATCAGCATGGCTCAACGCTCTTTTGCATGTCGAGCACCACTCTGGTTAAATGACCTACTAACAGTATGCCCACTCTATGTAGTTGATACTACTCACATAAGTTAGGGTATATATTGTGTGTTAGTTGGTTTGGCTATGCTTTTTGTCAGTTTCTTTGAGTTGAGTGACTCTGCGTATATACTGTATATGTAGGATTACACTCTGTTGCATTTTAACGCTGTAGTCCTCCCTGTAACATTAAGTGACAATGCTCTGTCAGTGCTGCACTATGTATTCTAGAACCTGTTCAGATTGGATTTGTATGCTGTGGATTTCCCTTGTAACCACAGGAGACAAGGCTCCATTGGTACCACTCTATGTACACTAGACTTTAGAATCTATTCAAATTGTACTGTTTTTTTTTTTCATCTGCAAATTCAATGTATGATGAGGGACCTTTGTAAATGAGCTCTTGGGCTCAAAGGTGTATTGCCGATTAATTGAAAAAATAAATAACTTACTTCTAAGGAGTCTTGGCAAATAAGTGCTGTGGTGTTCTTTGAGGATTTCAGCCCTAATGCTTACCCCCACCCATGGCTCCTAGGCTTGCTACCCAAGGACAAGCTATAGGTTTGAGGTGTGCTGTAACTGTGAAGAAATTAATGAAACCAGTGCAAGTACAAGAAAAGCTATGAATGATTTCCTGCTTTCTCCAGGATAAGCAGGACCCTGGGCTAAGAAAGTACTGAGTAATTCTGTGGGCCACATGTGCAGAGTCACTGTTATGTAGCTTCACGTACTATACCAGACGTATGCAGCATAGGCATTTTTATTTGCTGTTTCATCTTCTGTTTTTACCCCCGAGGCTGCTAGCATGTGGGCTCTAGCTCTCTCATGAGAGAGCTCACATCCACCTTGACACCACGTGTCTCTCCCAATCCCCAGCCCAGACCCCTGGCAAATTTCTCACAGATTTTCCCCCCATGGTGGTTCCAAGAAGGGTAGAACCATCCTCCCCCATTACAAAATCCAGCTTGCCCTGAATGAGACCTGGGTTGGGAGCCTGGCCAAGCACCGTGCAACCTACCAATACCCCTTCACCTTCTTGTTTTCATCCGTCCCCTTCCACAGCCATGAGAGTGCGCATGGAGGAAAGAGCATGCCACATCACCACTCTCTTGCCTCCTTAACTCTGGTGCTGCCACCCAGCCTCCACCAGGAGGCAGACAAGGAGCAGAACAACCTTCCCTCTCTCCTTTCCTCCCTCCCCAGGACAGGAGAGGAGAGCAGTCCATTGGGCGCTCATTCCTCTCCCTTCCCTGCTGACCCCCCGGCAACACAAGCTCATTTCCGAGCCCGAGTCACTGGTGTGGCATGAGTTCTGGTGGCCAGCATGTCAACCTTCAGCACCACTGGGCCGGCTATAGGGGCACAGGCTTTAACCTACAGCTTATTCTTGGGTCATGAGAATAGAGGCTTGTGGAGGGGTGAGAATTAGGGCTAAAAAACAAACAAAGAACAGTGCGCTCCTGATTTGCCAAGACTTCTGAGACACCAAACTATTATTATTTCATTTTTTATTCTGTTGCCTTTGCATACTTCTGTCTTAATGTCTATATTAATATAATTTTTTTCAGCATAAATGCGCCAAGATAAACACGTTATTGGGGGAAAAGGGCAGACTAGATGAGTCTGGCAGTCTTTATCTGCCATCAAATTCCATGTTTCTATCTTGATAACATGAGCAACATAAATAAAGTTGGTCACTGAGCACGTTCAGAAATTTTTCTCACTCATTATGGTCACATATGCTCAGAAAATGTATTCTCACATGTGGAGGTACATTTCTGAACATGCTCAGTGACCAACTTAACTTATATCCCTCCACACCACTACTCCTATAAAAACTTAGCAATTATGGCTCAGTAGGCCTTTCCTGATACAACTCTGCCACAAAATAAATACATTGTGAAATGACATTTATTTTTGATTGAATATATAGCAGTCTATGTAGTTTTTTGTTTTGATTTTTTTATTTTGTAGCTGTTAACCATTTCTCTCACAAAGCACCCCAACACCTGTTGCAGTAATCAAATATTTCAATGGTTGATTTGACTCAAAGTGTCAGGAGTGATGGGAGGCTATAAGCCCCCGGAGGAAGATAAAATGCTGGTAGAAAGCAAGAACAAGCAAGGGTTAGTTGGGTAGTGCAGTGGGGGGGGGGGGTCCTGGTGGAAGGGATTATCAGTCAGTTCCAAGAGTTTAGGGAACAAAATGGTGGACTTGAGGTCAACATAGTGGACATCACGGTAGATGAAGGACTGGACATAGTAAAGGTAAGTGAGACACTGTGGACAGAATGTCATCGCTGGGAGATCGTTATCCAAGGCTATAGACTGTTTAGGAAGAACGAATATGGACAGGGATGGTAAGAGGGTGGGGTGGGGTGGCATTATACGTCAAAGATGACATTTGGGCAGAAGGAGGTACGGGAGACAGAGTCCAAGTGGGTCACGCTTGACAAACATACTGGGGAATCACTGAGGAGAGGGGTGGTTTTCAGACCTTTGAAGAAGGGAGAAGAAGGGGATAGACAGCTGATACAGGCAGTGACAAACATGGCTCCCAAGGGGGAGCTTCTGCTAGTGGAAGATCTAAACCTCGCAGACATGGACTGGGTGATCCCGGCTGCAGTATCAGCTAGGGGAATCCTAGAGGTGCAAAAAGGGGTATTCATGCAACAGTTGGTCAGGCAACCCACTAGGGGAGAAAACATGCCGGACACGGTCCTCACAAATGAGGAGTGTGTGAGAGATGGTGGTGGATGACAGACTACGTACTAGTAATCACAGGACTGTAAGATTCAAGGTAAAAATGGTGACGGAGACAAATCAGACTAGAACGAAGGTGATGAACTTCAGAAGGATGGACTTTAACAAAATGAGGAGGATATTTGAGAAAGAAATGGCAGGGAAGGGGAACATAGGGGATATTGAGGAGCTATGGAGAGCTATTAAATGAGGGGTATTGAGGGCCACTGACATTTATATTTAGAAGATGAGAAAGAACAAAAAAAGAAGAAGACCACTCTGGTGTACAGGGGAGATGGTGGGAGCGGTCAGGGAAAGGAAAAGAGCATTCAGGGAATATAATAAGACACAAAGGGGGAGGACAGGGAGGCTTATAAAGGAAAGAGAGGGTGGCAGGGCAGAAGATAAGGAGGGCCAAAGCGGATACTGTGGAGAAAATAGCTAAGTGGGCTAAAAGGGGGGATAAAACTTTTTTTAGGTATGTAGGGGAAAGAAAGAAGTTGAGGCAGGGGAGAGAAAGGTTGTGGGGGGGAAGGAGAAAGACAACTGGAAGGGGACTTTGAGAAAGCAGAGGTGTTGAATAACTACTTCTGATTGATCTTCAAGGAGGAGGGGGAGGGTAGAGGACCAGAGCTGGGGGGGTAGGGAAGGAAAAAGGTGGGTCCTAGTATGTTCAGCATAGACAGGGTAAGGGAGGAAATGGGGCAGGTTAAAGGTAGACAAGGCAATGGGGCCAGACGGCTTACACTCAAAGGTACTGCAGGAGTTGAGGGAGGAGCTGGCAGTCCCACTGATGAGACTGTTTAACTTGTCCATAGATACAGGGTGTGTGCCAAGGGACTGGAGGAGGGAAAATGTGGTGCCACTGCATAAGGGGGGAAGTAAGGATGCGGTGATAAATTATCACCCAGTCAGCCTCACCTTGGTGGTGGGCAAGGTGATGGAGGCACTAATAAAGCAAAGTGTGGTAGACTACCTAGTGTGCAGCAGACTGCAGGATAAAAGGGAGCATGGATTCATGAATGGGAGGTCCTGCCAGATGAACCTGGTAGAGTTCTTCAATTGGGTAATGCAGGTGGTAGACTGGAGTGGGAGGGGCGGTGGACTTTGCCTATCTATAATTCAGTAAGGCCTTTGACACTGTCCCTCACAGAAGGCTAGTAAATAAGCTAGGAAAGCTTAACAGTGGGTCAGAAAATAACTGGGTGGGTGGAAAACTGGTTGCAGGCAGAAGTCAGAGAGTGGTGGTAAATGGGTGCATTCCATGGCAAGGGAGGTTACAAGTGGGGTGCCCCAGTGGTCGGTGCTGGGACCCCTCCTTTTTATGTTTGCTTGCACACATGTGCAAGAAACATTATGTGGCAGCTTAGGAGAGAAGTGGGTTGTGGAGGTGTGGCACTGTGGCAGCCAACAGAGGCACTGCATTTGGGGGATTGGCACTGGTGGACCAATGGAGGTACAGTGTGCTGAATACACTGGTTTCCAAAAGTGCCACCAAGTTAAAAAGTTTTCACTGCAGCAATCAGGGACTGCTTTGTCATTGCAGCATCAGCCATTCTGCTGCAATGAGGGTGCGACCCATCACTGCAGGGTGGTACCTTGCCTAGTGTAATATTGTTTGTGAATGTGGCAGCAAGTTTCCGCCATGTTTACAAACAGTATTGCACAGCCACAGTGCCTAGGGGGTGCCCAATCCCCCTCGGCATCATGCATCCTCCCCAAAACAGTCTTAGTTTGCTGACAGGGGCCCCAATCCATGTCAGCTTCAGTCTCCCCTCCCCTTCCCAATTTAATTTGCCGAAGGAGGAGCCCACTCCCCATCGGCATAATGTCCCCCACCCAAATTTGTTTTGTGCTAAGGGGGATGCTCAATCCTCCTCGGCTCTTGCCCCCATGTGCCAATGGGAGTGCCCAATCCCCATCAGCTGCCCCCAAAAAACCTCAGGTGGCATGCTGGGAGCCCACCCAAGCGTGTCAAATGTCCCTGTAAAAAAAAAAAGTCCCACGATGATTTGCGTATTTTTTTTAATTTTAAAGAGCTGTAAAACAGAAAACGCTCCCTCGTTGAGTCCGGTGGCCCCTCCCCCAACCTGCACCCACCCTCTGCGTACCCTGCCTCCCCACATCCCCCTTACCCCATACTTACCTCCAGAGCCCAGCGCGATGATCTTCGGTGGACCGGGAACACGTCTGCACTCTTCAAAGCCGACCGCGAATTGAAGAAATGATGGTAAGCTGTATAATGGCATAAATAGGGTTTTATCAACATTGGTGCATATCTCAGACATTTTTGGGAATTTTGGCACCAAATTTTCAACATGGGGTTATTGGGACCCCTCCTCATGAATTAAGCCACTGTCATGACATTATTCGGTCCCAAAAGGTGATTTCACAGTCACTGCACGTAATCACCTTTTGTGACTGATTAACAAAACAACAGTGCCAGTGTTCATGAGGTGGGCTCTCAAGAAGTCTATGTTGCAAATTTGGTAGAAAAAAACCCCAAAAATAACTGTTTTACAAGTGTGCATTGCACAGTTGCTACGCACGCTCGTAACTCCGTGAATTTGAAATATTTTCACTCCAGATTTTCAACATTGGCATTTTTCTGCACTTCCTTATGAACAGTACAGCTGTCATTTTTCACATCCTGTCCGAAATGTGTTTTCACACTTCCAGCACAGAATAGTGTGGTTACTGTGGGAAATCAGTGTTCGGGACACATTAAGAAAATCACAATGACACTGTTCATGATCAGAGGTCCTAAAATGCCTATGTTGAAAATTTAGTGATGAAAGTCCATAAAATGACTGTGTTATGAGCGTGCTTTGCGCAGTTTCCACGCATACGCATAACTTGTAAATTTGTAATATTTTCACTCCAGATTTTCAACATTGGCATTTTTCTACACCTCCTTATGAATAGTACAACTGTCATTTTTCACATCTTGGCCGAAATGTGTTTTTGCACTTCCAGTGCAGAATAGCATGGTCACTGTGGGAAATCACTGTTCGGGACACATTAACATGGAAACATAGAAACATAGAAATTGACAGCAGATAAGGACCACAAGGCCCACCCAGTCTGCCCATTTTTTCTTCTACCTTATAAATGTGCCATTGGCCTTTGCTCTATCAATGGCCTATTTATTCATACTCATCTGTATTGCTCCCTTATGCCTATCCCATGCCTGTTTGAAGCCCTGCACTGTATTCATATCCACCACTTCCTGAGGTAGGCCATTCCATGCATCCACCACCCTTTTTGTGAAAAAGAACTTCCTCACATTACCCCTTAATCAGCCTCCCTCTAATCTCATGCTGTGTCCTCTTGTCCGGCTATTTTTCTTATTTTGAAACATGTTAGACTCTTTCACCTTGTCAATGCCCATAAGGTGTTTGAATGTTTCGATCATATCACCTCTCTCCCTCCTTTGCTGTAGGGTATACATATTGAGCACCGTTAATCTGTCCTCATATGTTTTCTGATGCAGTCCCTGCACAATGTTGGTTCCCCTTCTCTGGACTGCCTCAATTTGGTTGATGTCCTTGTGAAGGTGTGACCTCCAGTACTGAACGCAGTACTCCAGATGGGGCCTAACCAGTGTCTTGTAAAGAGAGATTATTACCTCCCTCTACCAACTTATGATACCCCTACTAATACATTCCAACATCCCCCTAGCCTTACCTACTGCTTTAGTGGTCTGCTTGGATGACTTGTCATTGGTGATGATGACGCCCAAGTCTCTTTCTTCCCTTGTGATTGCCAGCAATTCCCATCCCAGCCTACAGGTGGCTTTAGGGTTTCTCTTCCCTAAGTGCATGATCTTGCACTTCTTTGCATTAAACCCCAGTTGCCACTCTTCCAACCATTTTGCTAGTTTATCCAGATCTCTTCTTATTCTGCCCACCCCATCTGGATCATCTACTCTGTTGCAGATCTTGGTGTCATCTGCAAATAGACAAACCTTACCCTCCAGTCCATCTGCAATATCACTGATGAAGATATTGAAGATGACTGGCCCCAGGACTGATCCCTGAGGTACCCCACTTGTGACTTGCATCTCTTCTGACTGTATACCATGTAACACCGCTCTCTGTTTTCTGCCCATCAACCAGTGTGCCACCCAGTTGACCAACTTCTGACCCACCCCGAGCCTACCCAGCTTATTAATCAATTTTCTATGTGGAACAGTATCGAAAGCTTTGCTGAAGTCAAGGTAGGCGACATCAACTGCTCCCCCTTGGTTTATCACTCTGGTTACCCAGTCAAATAAATCTATGAGATTAGTTTGACAGGACCTTCGTTTTGTAAACCCGTGTGGTCTTGGATCCTGTGCTCCTATGGATTCCAGGTGTTGCACTATCCTTTCCTTAAGGAGTGCCTCCATAATCTTTCCCACTACTGAGATAAGACTGACTGGACTGTAGTTCCCTGCCTCCTCCCTGCTACCACTCTTGTGGAGCGGGATCACATGAGCCCCCAGTCTTCTGGAACCTCTCCTGTGCTCAGAGACTCACTAAACAGTTCTGATGATGGCTTTGCTAGTTCCACCCTTAGCTTCTTTAGTACCCTGGGATGTATGCCATCATGTCCCATTACCTTGTCCACCCTGAGCTTATTGAGCTCTTTTTGGACCCTTTCTTTTGTGAAGGCACTAGTGCTCACCTCCCTTCCCCCGTGTCCATGGTGCTGAACTGTGGGCCCTGCCCTACCTTCTCTTCAGTAAATACTGAGCAGAGGTATCTATTTAGGATAGATGCTTTTACATGGTCTTCCTCCTCACACTCCCCCGTATCTCCTTTGATCTTAGCAATAACCCCACTGGACTTTCTCCTTTCACTAATGTATCTCTAGAAAGTCTTGTCACCTTCTTTTACTGTTTGTGCTAGTATTTCCTCGGTTTGGGCCTTTGCCTGCCTTACTGCCTTCCCTGCTTCCCTTAGGGAAGTTTGGTATGACAAAGATCCAATGTGTTTTTATCTAATACTGCTGCTTTTTTTTTTTTAACCAGGAGAGTCACACTAAGCAGAAAGCATGTTTACAGGTGTGACTTGGGAGCACAAGGAAGTTAAGTGACTTGCTCAAGGTCACACAGTATGCAAGTGGGGCTGTGGGATTCAAACCCAGGTGTCCAGGTTTGTAGCTCAGAACCTTAAACCAATGCGGTATACTGCCATTAAGAAAATCACAGTGACACTGTTCATGAGCAGAGATCTTAAAATGCCTATGTTGAAAATATGGTGATGAAAGTTCATAAAATGACTGTGTTACGTGCATGAGTTGCACAGTTTCTATGTTTGCTCAGAAGTGCCAGCCTTTTTAATATTCCCACTACAGATTTTCAACATTGCCATCTCTTCACACCTCCCTAATGATGGTACAGCTGTCATTCTTCACATCCTGTCCGATCTGTGTTTTCATAACTGTGGCGCAGAATGGCACGGTTGCTGTTGGAACTCAAAGTTCGGGTCACATAGGCAAAATCACACTGCAACTCTTCATGAGAAGAGGTCCCAAATGCTTTCATGAGGTGGGGTCACAAAAAGGCCATGTTGAAAACTTGTAGTGCAAATACCAACAAACGCCCAGGACATTAGGGTTTCTAACCATAACGTCCCACCCTGTACAGACTGACAGGCATCGGAGTGTGCCTTTGGATTGCTGACTGTACTGCTCACACCATCCCAACCCCATCCCCCAGCCAGTGACAGGCATCAAGGTATACTTTAGACTCTTCAGCCCCAGAGTTCACCCCATTCTCCTATACTGCACCCATTTCAGCGTATGTCCTTATGGAATGGGGTGACTGTAAATTCAGACACCCCAAGGCACACCTCAGCATGTGTTAGTGTCTGCAGAATAGGGTGAGGTGACATGGCATGACTGTCATGGGTGACAACCCAAACACTTACCCCAATGCATGTCTGTCTCTACGGGATGGAGGTGGGGTTGGCGTGAAGTTCAGTACTTCACTGCTATTCCTAGTCTGCATCTGTCTAACTCCTTAATTTCCAATGCTAATACCAGCAAGCAAACATTCGGCATTGACAAATGCTTGTTAATATATACATCAGCGATATAGCACAAGGTCTGGTGGAAGAGTGTGCATATTTGCAGATGATATGAAAATCTGCAATAGGGTGGATACCCCAAGGGGAGTATAAGCCATGAAGCATGACTTGAGGAATCTGGAGGGGTGATCAGAAACATGGCAACAAAAATGCAATGCCAAAAAGTGTGCTGTGATGCATCTGGAGTTGAAAACCAGCAAGCAGCTTACACTCTAGGAGGGGAGGAAATAAAAAAAACAGCACGAGAGGCATCTGGGGATTACAGTATCAAGCAACCTTAAGGTGGGTAGACAGTGTAGCAAGGCATTGGGGAAGGCAAATTAGAATGTTGGCATGCATTAGGAGGGGGCATAACTAGCAGAAGGAGGGAGGTGCTGATGATTCTTTATAAGACAATGGTGAGACCACACCTGCAATATGGAGTTCAGTTCTAGAGACAACACCTAGGCAGGGACATTGAGGGGCTGGAAAGGGTTGAAAGAAGAGCAACCAAGATGGTGCATGGTATGCAGAGGAAACCATATGAACAGAGGTGTAAGGAATTGGATCTGTACC
This sequence comes from Neoceratodus forsteri, assembly GCA_016271365.2. Taxonomy (NCBI): domain Eukaryota; kingdom Metazoa; phylum Chordata; order Ceratodontiformes; family Ceratodontidae; genus Neoceratodus; species Neoceratodus forsteri. The sequence continues at coordinate 33,409,371 of CM057449.1, read as the reverse complement.
CACTGGAGACTAAAAGGGAGAGGGGGGACATGATTGAAACTTTTAAAAACATAAAGGGGATTAATAAGATGAAGCAGGGAAACTTTCAGAAGGAAGGAGGAGGCTAATGCTAGAGGGCATAGCCTATGATTGGAATGTGGAAGATAAACAGGCAATGTGAGAGGACGATTCTTCACAGAGAGAGATTATTGGAGGCCTGGAATAAACTACCAGAGGAAGTGGTGGAGGTCAAAACAGTGGAGGGATTTAAGAGGGTGTGGGACAGATATATGGGATTGGGAAGTGAGGGAAAGGGGAGGGCCCATAAGAGTGGAGATGATTAGTAGGGAAGGGGGGAAAGAACAGACTTGATGGGATGATGATGTCCTTTTCTGCTGTCAGGTTTCTGTGATTCTGTGATTTGAGAGATCTTTTTCATCTTAAATGGATAGTATTGGTCCATTGCTATCTCACATGAGGCTTTGCGACTCTTGAGATATCAACAGACTAGTACCCTTTGATTAAGATAAAATGATATCTCAAGTTAGCCCATGTCACATCCCCTATATAAATTATTCTACACAACATGCTGCAATAGATGATCATTTGACATGTTTTCTGCCAGACATGTATGAAGCATGTGCCTGTAACTTAGCCTAGACATGAGCAAAAGCTGTTAGGGGCATGTGAGATGTGTTTTTTGGTTGATTGACTGATTGATTGATTGATTTAAAACATATTTTACCAGGAATGCAAACAATGCCTCATAAATACTTATCTCCAGCTGTAACATAGGAGGAGAGGAATACAGAAGAGTTTGCAGTATACACAGGAGAGCTGAGTGTATTAAATGACATTTACATTGATGACAAAGCTCTTCACCATCAGGTTTGCAAAGTATAAGACACTGTGGAAACCAGTTTCCATAGTAACGCTCCACACCAGCCCCATCAAGAATGAGTGAACCTGATGATGACCAACTCCTTTCCAGCTCTACTTTGGTTCCACCTGCTAAAACATGAATGTTCTTGAATTATATTGAAGGATAGCCCATTGCAAGCCATTATATCTATGCATACTCACAAGTCCATAATGCACTGGTATCAATGGAAAGCTGTAGTTGTTTCAAAAACCACAGACATAGAAAATTAATATCTGCCATATATTTTCTTTTTCAGTTGCAGATTATACTACTATAAATACAATCAAGCTTTCTCTTAGTGCTGTGGTGTTCCTCCTGATGATTATTTTTATAACAGAAGCCGAATATAGAAGAAGAAAAGACAGAGCTGCTGAACAATGTTTGACATAAGGAACTCTATTAGTAATAATACTGTTATATTTGTAAATTAATGGAGTATCTCTTTTATATATAATTGTTTTCATTCATTCATTCTGTTGTTATTACTGTTGTTCAGTCAATACAAAGGCTTTGCACTCATTATGAATGTATTTTTTTTAAGCATTGATTATGTTGTCTTTTGCCTGATATCTCACATCAAAACTGCTGTAAGTGTCTATCAGATCCAGCCACCCTAAACATTTACCACAGATTCAAGGAGACCTAGCTGGAGGGACAGTGTGGCCCAAGAGGAGCACCAGTAACAAAATCCTGTTGGCTGTCTGTGTCTGCTTGGAGGATGTCATCTTCCTATGGTCATTAGGCCATGCCCCACCACTTCATCACTGCAAATACTGTATTGCATCATACATATGCGGGTTGTACCTGTAAAGCAGCAGACTTCTTGGCCCACAGCACTAGTAAATGAAGCAGTGGGATGTATTCTCCCTCCTTCATACCTGACATCTTTCCCGGAGCCAGTATTGCTCAACCATGGTGCCACAGTTCCAGTCTCTCCTCCTATAGCAAAGCCATCTGGGATGCTATGCTATAGCTTACAGTAATTGACATGTCACAAAATACTGCAGTAAAAATGTGTGATTGTCATTGAATTACACTGTTCCCAGGAGCATACAGCAGCAGTCTGTAATATGTTGAAGCATTTTGGAGGATAATTACACAGTGATGGTGTGGAGGGGCATGGTCTAATGACCACAGGAAGATGACAGCCTCCAAATTTGGCCTACCTAGACTTTAGCAAGGTATTTGAAACACTCCCCCACCAAAGAATATTAAACAAGTTAGCCAGCCTGGGAGTGGGTCGCAGGGTGGTAGTCTGGGTAAACAATTGGCTGAACAATAGGATGCAGAGGGTAATAATAAACTGAGTCTACTATAAGGAAAGGGGGGTTACTAGCAGGGTACTGCAAGGTTCAGTACTGGGACCAATCCTCTTTAATGTCTTTATAGTTGATATTGGGGAGAGGCTGGAAGGAAAACTATGCCTCTTTACAGACAACACAAAGATTTGCAACAGGGTTGATACACAAGGGGAGAAGGGACTTGGCAAGGTTAGAGGAATGGTCAGAAGTACAGCAGCTTAGTTTCAATGCAAAGAAGTTCAAAGTAATGCACCTGGAAAACAAAAACATAGGAAGAGTACACAATGGGGGGGAGGAACTAACAACAACAAAAATGGAACAGGACCTGGGGTAGTCATATCAGATGACCTAAAGATAGGCAAGCAATGTGAAAAGGCAGTAAGGAGGGCTGGGGGATATTGGGATGCATAGGGAGAGGCATCACCAAAATAAAACGGGAAATCATTGTCCATCTGTACAGACAGTTGGTGAGACCCCATCTGGAGTACTGTGTGCAGTTCTGGAGACCCCATCTTCACAAGGACATAGACAGGATGGAGGCAGTCCAGAGGAAGGCAGCTAAAATGGTGCAGGGTCTGCCCAGAAGCCATATGAAAAGAAACTAAAGGAGCTTAATATGTATACCTTAGAGGAAAGAAGGGAGAAGGGAAACATGATAGAACCATGCAAGTACCTCAAGGGAATCAAAAAATTCCAAGATGGTAGCATCATTCAGAAAAAGACACAGTAGGTAACAGTACAGGACAGTCAACAACATGGGTTTGTCTCAGGCAGATCCTGCCAGACAAACCTAACTGAGTACTATAAATGGGTGACCATGAACTGGACAAGGGCCATGAGGTGGATGTCCTGTATTTGGACTTCAGCAAAGCCTTTGATTCTGTGCTGCATGGGAGACTGGGGGGGGGCTGGAGTATATAGGGGTGTGAACAAGGATGATAAATTGGATTAGAGGCTTGCTGAATGGGAGGCAGCAAAAGGTGGTAGTGGGGGGTGGGGAATCTCATCCCCTAGGATGGTGAAGCATGGAGTGCCACAGTGATTGGTGCTGGGACTGGTGCTGTTTGGGATATTCATAGCTGATAACTCACGCAGGATTCAGAGCAGAGTTAGTCTGTTCAGAGTTGATACAAAGATGGGGGCTGTGGTGGATGACATAGAGGGGAGACATGTAATTTACCCAATGTTCCACTACTGTTTATTGTACAATACCTTGTGTTCCAACTGTTGCACAATCTTGCAATGTTGTATTGTTTGTATTACCCACATGTAACCCCCTCACCCGTTATCTGGGGTTACTAGAATCCCAGTAAGACCAAGTGGTAGGCAGGGAAGGCAGCTTGTGAAACTCCAGTTAAATGGATTTCACACTGTCTCACTCTGTTCTCAGTCTCAGCTGAGACTGAGGGATGACATCACCATAGAACTTCCGCAGCTGCATAAGCCACGCTGGAATGTTGCAGTTGGAGATTAGCATAGAACGTTGGGGATTTTGAATTGAGTCTGTGTGCAGTCTTGATGAGAGACAGTTGTACAGCTGTCTGTGTGCAGGCTCTCAGAGCTTTAAGCTCTGTTTTAGAGCTACTGTTAAGAAGGTGTGTGCTTCCACCATAAGAGGAACACAGAAACTGGTTGTTGAAGTGGTGGAGACCACTGTTACTGGTCCAAGTGCCCCATCCCTGAGGGGATGGGGGGAAAGGTTTGCTGTTTTCCAGGGGCAACCCTCCTGGTTCCAGCTAAGGGAAGAAGCTGCCTATTTCAAGTTGTGCTATGGCACCAGATGCTCTGAGAGAGAAATTCCTGTGAAGGAATCACCTGTGGGGCACCTGCAACCAAAGGGTGAGTTCACTCTGAAAGAGGGCCATGTGTGTTTCACCTTAACAGAAGGAAACTAAAGGGACTGTTACTGTGGGGTCAGGAAAAAGACAGCCAAGTACTGTTGTAATGTGGGGATTGGACTGCTTAATCAGTTAGGGGCCTAGAACAATGGGCTATGCCAATTAAAAGTATGTTCAAATTCAGCATAAAGGGAAATCAAGACAAATAGAGGAAATGTGACATATATTTAGCCATAATCTACATTGCCAAGCTTTACAGTATGAGGTGTTTACTGTCCAGAGACATGGCCGGGTATGAATTGTGGGAGCAAGAGGTGAGAGACACCCCCCCCCCATCAGCAGTAACCAAATTCACCTCTACGTATTTGCTCTGTGGCACCTTTACTTTCTCTCAGGTACTTGGCCAGTGCCTGAAGAAAGTACCCTGACGTGGGATTAAAAGGAAGAATTCCCTGATAGAGCTGAGGTGCTGTTAGGTGGTTTAGGGAGCCACCAGTAAATGTTTCCATGACATATGGAAGGTGTCCGAGTGGCCTGCAAGGGAGCCAAGTCAGGTAAAACCCAGAACAGTGTACAAGTTCAGGCTGTGTGCCCAAAGCAGCATGCAACTCCGGGCTATGTGCCCGGTGGGTTCAGAGCCTGAGGGCTAAAGTGTTGAGGAAGTGTTCTTGATTCTTTTAATCTGCATTACCAGGAGTGTAGCCCCGTGGAAGTCCATCTATGCTTTGTTGATTCTGTTTGGATGTGAATGAAGCCACACTTTAAAATCCCATTTCTGGTATTGGACATTACAGTTATTGCTTCCTGTGTTCGAAATTACTTGGGTGCCCCTGTGCAGAGTAGCCAAACCTAGCCCTTGTGCCGAGTGACCTATTCCTCCCCGAACCCAGCCCACCTGGAATTGCTGTCAGATTCAAACAGCATACCACCTGTCATTGCAAAATGAAGAATGGTGGGGTTACAAAATGGAGGCAATGCTTTGGATTTGAAATTTTGGGAGGAAAGGTGCTTGGGCAAAGGGCTAGCGTTTTGGTTATCTGGCAGTGGGTAGCCCAAAAAGCTGAAGCAATGTTAACTAGTGTATCATTGTGTGCTGTTGTCCATGAGCTGCTGTTAAATGCCAACTGTTTACCAAGGAGCAGTAAAGCCTGAGAGAGTATGCCCTTGTCCTGCATCAAAAATTACAGTGTTTTGCCAGCTTTTAAAAATTGTTGTGACAAAGAAAAGTGTGGAAGACTAGGGGTAGCAAAAGGAAAATTGTGCCCTGGATGTTGGAAATACTTTCTAGTGAACTGAGAGACTTGCTGTGTTAATGGCCATGAAAAATGGTTGAAATGGGCTCCCACCGTGAAGTCAGTTAGAAAAAAAAAAAGTGTTTTACAGTTTAAATTTGCCTGTTCGATGATCGCCGTGAGGAGAAGAGCACTCACAAGAGAAAGAGGCTCATTTGCATGGCGTCGTGTGATTGGTGAGACTGCAATCAGTCCTGCCCCCAAGCCAGCTCTACGGTGACTGCCCAGCATTCGAGAGGGAGTGTGAGTGGAGTGCGTGTACTGGCTTACCAGAGGAGCGTCGCGGTGATTGAAAACACTGTAAAAGTTTAAAAAACTTACTTTTCTGTCTAAATTCGGGCTCAACCCACATCTCGATCGTCTGGACTGTGAGTGTGGTGTTCAGAGGGACAATCGGCAGGACTGCCAACCCGCTTCTGTCCAGAGGCCTACACGACTGGCTGGAGGCCGTTTTCCATCGTAGCAAACAGCTACTGATAACAGTGAGTACCAACAGAAACAATTGCTCAAACCAGTGATTTTTGCCAAAAGCCAGCTGAATCTGTGTGCAGCAGTGTAGTCATTTTGCTAACAACGACTGTGTTAAGTTTTTACCAGCAAAAGCAAGCTTGTTAAGCCATCGGCTGTGAGCATAGTTATGGGTTCAGCATCAGAGTAAAGTTTCAAAGCCATGAGAGAGACTATGAGTTGTATCAAGTTATGCAGCAAGAGTTACAGGCAATCCTGTGCTTGAAATACTGAGGCTTTAAGGGACTGTGAACTAGAACAATGTTTTCAACAAGTGAAAAGTCCATAGTAAATCAAATAAATGTGCTAGAAAAAAGAACAGTGCAAGTTTGTGCAGTTTTGAGCAAAGTAATCAGTAGAGTGTGTAAATCGGATGCACAGTGGCTTGACCCAGTTTCAGAATGTTGATGCACAGGAGTGCTGCCGCCGCCATTACAGGGTAGGGTAGTAATGTAAACACAGCAATAGAGGAGACATTTTGAAAGTGAAAGAAAGTGTTCAGTGATGTGGGACTTTCAATAACAGTGAGCGTTTGTTTGTTTTTCTCTGCAGTCATGGCCTCAGGACCAGCCCGATACCCGGATCATGCCCAGGCTGTGGTAGCAGTAGAAGTAAACAAGTTAAGGGACATTGAGAGGTGTTACTATGGAAGACAACTGCCTCCTCATGTGGTGATTCCTGGATGCCCAGTGCAAGTGTGCTTAGTATGCTTAAATGCTGGAAGGGACGTCTTCATGGTACTTCACTGTTTGGGGTGCTTAGAGAAATACGGCTTGTTTAAAGCGCCCAAGATTTGTTAGGCTCCCACATGGACAAAAGTTCAAGAATCTGTAGTTGACAGCACACAGCACCAGGCAGAGCCTGGTAGAGGAGGCCCCTCGGGGGAGTGTGGCACAAAGCTAGAGGGTGCAGATTCACAGACAGAACAGTGTGCTGATGTTTCGGATTCTGGATCGCAGAGAGACAATTCACGGAGAGCATCAATAGACCCTTGGAGAGGGGGGCCTAGCCCAAGTCTCATAGGAGAAGACAAGATGAAGGAGGCCTTTGAATGGGAGGTTTTAACCTCCACGCCCAGCAAAGAGTGGATAGTCTCAGGAGTGAGGATGACTGCTCACTCCTGCGCACAGATTCTCAGTGAGGAAGAAGAAGAGGGAGAACCTACGTGTCCTTGTGAGAGAGGAACTAGTACACAGTCTCAAGCTCTTGCCACAGAGGAATGCATGGAAGAGACTAGTGATTCCACTACCCTGGCTGTGCAAAAAGAAGTCAGGGATCCATTTTTTGTCTCTTTGAAAATGCGTAGCTGGCAGAATCAGGACTGGCCACCCCCAAGCCAGGCCAGAGGTCTCAGGTTGACCAAAGCTAGTAAAGAGGAGAGACTGGTTTGTAGGAAGGTGAATCAAATCTATGGGATGTCCTTTCCTACCTTTCCTCGAAGAGTCTGGGAGGAGATTGAGAACAGCAGGAAATCCTGGATTTGAGCTGAAGCAATGAAATGTGTGCATCCTGGTGCAAACAAGCATGTCAGGAACAGAATGTTTCATGAAAAATACAGCCAGTGGAGAAGAGGCAGGACACTGTTAATGGACACTGTTCGAATAGTGGATGGAGAGGGACGTGAAACCTTTCACAGTGTGAATTATGTGTGCCCAGACGGGATAATAATTCAAGCTCCAGACCCGTTGTGCTATTGGCCACAATGCAAAGACCTCCCCACAAATGTGCCCATGCCTACCAAATGGAAAGCAGAGCAGTGGTAGCCAGTGCTGCCACTCCAGCCATTGCAGTGCCTTTGTTGTTCCACCAGTATGGATGTCCAGGACTCAGGTGCCCCACATTCATCAGTTCTACAGTGTACTGACTTTCCAGAATCTATCGACTAGCCCACCAGATGACTTCAGATCCAGAGAGGACACCAGCCCAGCTGTATCCTGATTCATCGCCTGGTGATCGGATGACGTCAGACCAGCTGTTTTCCTTTTGTTCCTGTTCCAAGGTTCCACCTCCAGAGATGACATCAACCCAGCAGTTTCCAGATGTGCCCTCCTGTCATTCCCAGAAGATGTCCTCCCAGCAGAATCGGAAGAATGCTGCCAGGGAGAGTCTTCTGCTGAGGACCAGGTCGGTGTTTTGCTCGTTCTACAAGGGGCTGGTAAGTCCAAACTTTTCTATTCTTATGACATTGCAGTACACACCCTACACTAGCAGACTCCAAATGTCTGAACTGTCCTCAAAGACTCTCCCCTTCGAGACTTTGGCCTGCTAGAACTGTGCTTCAACGGGCTCCAGCCCAGAAGAGACTCTTTAATGGACTAGCCTTCAGGCACTGTGGTCACTAGATGGGACTTTTAGGGCACTCCATCTCCCAAATATGTGTATTGCAAATAATGTCATTGTTTTCTACTGTTTTCTAATGTTTATACTGTTTTTCTACTTTTCTAAAAAAAAAAAAAATCTTTTGGGGATTCTCCAGTGTTTTGATGGTAGGGGTTTAGATAGGCTGTGTATGCAGATTAGGCATGTGTGTTGTCTTTCTTTTTCTTGCAGGTGTTCCTGAAGAAGATAGAAGAGAAGATAAGAAGAGGAGGAGGGACTCATCGGAGTTCCTCACTAGTACTTCAGTGTGTAGTATTTAAATTACTGTTGTTGTTGTTGTTACTGTGTGTAACCTTCTTCTTCCACAGGTATGGTTGTGGGGGAGTTAGGGAGTAATGTAATGGTATGGTATTAGCTCCTGGTGTGTGGTTGCATGGTGTCCAAGGTTGGGGAGGTCCCCTGTTTGTTTTGTTTTGGGATTTGAGTTGAAGGCAGACAGGTTTTCCCTAGAGGGCTGGGGGGATAGACAGGCTGTGGCCCTGACCTGCAGTAGGGGTTGCAGTGCTGATCTATTAGGGTTATGCTCTGGACAGTTCTACCAGAACCACTAGGCACCCACAGTTAGCGGGTAGAGTAGAGGCTGATATGTCAGCCAAAGGCCTCTAGGCCCTTAGTGTTGCCTGCCTGTGCTAGCACATGGTTGGAGGGGGCCTGATCACCCCCCTCCTCAGGTAGCACATAGGGTGAGATGGCCTATGCCGGGTAAATAATGACTGTGGACAGTCATTTTCCTGGCCCAGGGTGAGTGTAACTCCCCTGTTACCCGGGGTTACTAGAATCCCAGTAAGACCTAGTGGAAGGCAGGGAAGGCAGCCTGTGAAACTTCAGTTAAATGGATTTCACACTGTCTCACTCTGTTCTCAGTCTCAGCTGAGACTGAGGGATGACATCACCATAGAACTTTCGCAGCTGCATAAGCCACACTGGAATGTTACAGTTGGAGGTTAGCACAGAACGTTGGGGATTTTGAATTGAGTCTGTGTGCAGTCTTGATGAGAGACAGTTGTACAGCTGTCTGTGTGCAGGCTCTCAGAGCTTTAAGCTCTGTTTTAGAGCTACTGTTAAGAAGGGGTGTGTTTCCACCATAAGAGGAACACAGAAACTGGTTGTTGAAGTGGTGGAGACTGCTGTTACTGGTTCAAGTGCCCCATCCCTGAGGGGATGGAGGGGAGAGGTTTGCCTGTTTTTCAGGGGCAACCCTTCTGGTTCCAGCTAAGGGAAGAAGCTGCCTATTTCAAGTTGTGCTGCGGTACCAGAAGCTCTGAGAGAGAAATTCCTGTGGAGGAATCACCTGTGGGGCACCTGCAACCAAAGGGTGAGTTCACTCTGAAAGAGGGCCATGTGTGTTTCACCTTAACAGAAGGAAACTAAAGCGACTGTTACTGTGGGGTCAGGAAAAAGACAGCCAAGAACAGTTGTAATGTGGGGATTGGACTGCTTAATCAGTGAGGGGCCTAGAGCAATGGGCTATGCCATTTAAAAGTATGTTCAAGTCCAGCACAAAGGGAAAGCAAGACAAGTAGAGGAAACATGACATACATTTAGCCATAATCTACATTGCCAAGCTTTACAGTATGAAGTGTTTACTGTCCAGAGAAATGGCCGGGTATGAATTGTGAGAATGAGAGGTGGGAGACCCCCATCAGTAGTAACCAAATTCACTTCTACGGATTTGCTCTGTGGCACCTTTACTTTCTCTCAGGTACTTGGCCAGTGCCTGAGGAAAGTACCCAGATGTGGAATTAAAAGGAAGAATTCCCTGATAGAGCTGAGGTGCTGTTAGTTGGTTTAGGGAGCCACCAGTAAATGTTTCCATGACATATGGAAGGTGTCCGAGTGGCCGGCAAGGGAGCCAAGTCAGGGAAAATCCAGAACAGTGTACAAGTTCAGGCTGTGTACCCAAAGCAACGTGCAAGTCCGGGCTGTGTGCCTGGTGGGTTCAGAGCCTGAGGGCTAAAGTGTTGAGGAAGTGTTCTTGATTCTTTTAATTTGCATTACCAGAAGTGTATCCCCGTGGGGGTCCATCTATGCTTTGTTTATTCTGTTTGGATGTGAATGAAGCCACACTTTAGAATCCCATTTCTGGTATTGGACATTACAGTTATTGCTTCTTGTGTTCGGAGTTACTTGGATGCCCCTGTGCAGAGTAGCCAAACCTAGCCCTTGTGCTGAGTGACCTATTCCTCCCTGAACCCAGCCCACCTGGTATTGCTGTCAGATTCAAACAACATACCGCCTGTCATTGCAAATGAAGGACAGTGGGGTTACACACATACTATTGTAACTGATCATTCTTCACAACCCTATGTAACCCCTTCCCCCAGGTCACACCGTGAGACTAGCAACTTGTTGTTCAGTGTGCCCTCCTGGTGAAACATTTCAATAAATAAATAAATTAATTTGTGTAAAGAAGTAGTAGGAGTTAGATTTACATGAAATGAAGTAAATTAAATTTATAGATACAAAACAGAACCAATGAAAGGCATGGTGTGCCTGGTCCTGAAATCAGTTGAAATGAGGAAGTACATTTTGGGCAAAAAGAATTAATTTAGAGAGCTAGGAACTAATTTGGATATTACAACTGACGATTTGGAGATGGAAAGAGACAAAAGAAAGGATAGTCAAAAAAACAGAGATAGGTTTAGAAACCATTTGGAGATTTCAGAGCTGAACAGTATAGAAACAAGTAATTAAATCCAACAGCCTCCCAAACTGCAAATGAGGATTACAGAGTATATAAAACCAACAGAATTCATACACGCTAAGAGGAGAAGTAGACTCCTCACAAGAAGCAAATTACTGTAGGGGGAGGAAGATTCTAGGTAAAAAAATAACTCAGAGGTGGCAATGGAGGTATCCTCTGAAATAAAGGATTTGGTACAGTTACAGGAGGTAGATGACCTAGAACTGGACAGTACTGATACAACAATCTCTATCAGTTCAGACTGACAACAGAGATGACTATCAATTATTAGCTGGAATATTGATGGACTATCGGGTAAAGCTACAGATTATGGATGGATAAAGAAACTTAAAGAGTATGATATAATACTGCTGCAGGAAACCTGGATGATGAGAAATTATTTTTGTATGACAGGCTATTCGTGTTTCGCTAAGGAAGCAACACAAATTCACAAATATGGGAGGCCAAGAGGTGGTCTAGTTACCATGGTGGCAACCAATAAGGTTTTAGATTGCTCTTTAATAAACTTTGATAGCCTATTATGTCTGATAGTAAAAGTTACATTATCAAAAGATGACTGCCTTATAACTATAAACACCTACTATCCCCCTAGTACTGTAACAGAAATTAAAGAGATATTTGATAGCTTCCAGGAAGCTATTACTTATGTACAAAATAATTATCCAGACACAACCACCCTAATAATGGGAGATTGTAATGCCCAGGTTGGGATATCTATGGAAATTTATGAACAAGGATGGCATTTAGGTGATGTTTTTATGATACAACTTAGAAATTCAAAAGATAAATTAACTAATCAAACAGGAAAAATATTATTGAATAGCGTAGCAGAGAATAACTTACGACTATTGAATGGAAGGGCTAGGGTGATAAGTTGGATGATGGTATATTCCCTATGGTTAGGGGTGGTAGAGTTCTGGATTTGGGTTTTATTGATATTTTTTCATTTAATAGAGTTAATAAATGTTTTGTTACCCCATGTGTGAAAGTGATCACTTCCCAGTAGTTCTCAAATTGAATTGCCTAGGTAAAAGGCAATCATGTCAAACAAGAGATCCACAGGACACTGAGGAAAATTTAATTATAAGCAACAAGAAATTATTAAAATGGTCCCCTTACGTGAAATATCATATTAAGGAGATCATTGTAAACTGGGAAATGAAGCCAAAAAAAAAAATACAAGGGACATTGACTAACAGCAATCCAATCCCAGAGTATGATAATAGTATTTATTATTTAAAAGTGTACCTACAGAAAGAGCAGAAAAATGAGATTGTCACTAGAAATAAAATCTGGAAAAAAAACAAGATGCTTGGTATAGAAACATAGAATTTGACGGCAGATAAGGACCGGTTGGCCCACCCAGTCTGCCCATTTCCCTACCTACTGGATAAGCTGCAGATCCTAGTTAACCAGCAGCCTACTTCTTCCTACCCCCAACCCCTAGAATGGCCTTATGACTGTCCCATGCATGCTTGAATTCCACCACTGATTTTGACTCCACAAGCTCCTCCAGAAGGCCGTTCCATGCATCCACAACCCTCTCTGTGAAAAAATACTTCCTTAAATTACCTCTGAGCCACTGTCCCTCTATCTTCAAATTGTGCCCTCTTGTTCTTGCACACCTCTTTTTTTGAAAGATGCTACCCTCTTGGACTTTGTTGATTCCCTTGAGGTACTTGAACGTTTCTATCATGTCCCCCCTGATAAAAAACAAGATGCTTGGTATGATAGAGAATGCCAAGAAAAAATGAAAGTATTACATGAAATTGGTAGATAGTCTAGAAAATCATTAGATTGCACTCCAAATGCTACACCGAAATGGCTAAAAAAGGAGTATAGAACTCTTATTAACTTTAAGAAAAAGGAATATAAGAAGGAATTGTGGCAGGAATTACAAGACAGTATAGAAAATAAAAACAGCAAACATTTTTGGGAACTAGTTGCTTAGGGGACAAAAAATATAGGGCCAGATATTCAAAACTTTGCCCTGGGGCAAATTTAGCCCTGCCTGGAGGGAAAACTTAGTACGGACACAAAAGCCTATAATATTCAAAAAGAATAGCCTGGGGCAAACAGCTGCTGAATATGGCATGCAAAAGAAGCCAGGCAAACTGGGCTGGGAGTGCAGGGTAAACATAACCCTGGAATAAGACAGCTCTGAATATAGCAACCAGGAAGTGCAAACCACAACAGCAACACAGTGTACAGCAACTAGAAGAAAAAATTACTCACCTTAGTAATTGTTTTTCTTCTCATGGAGTCTTGCTATATTATGACTATATGCAGTCAGCCACTGCAGCTGAACTGCCCCGGAGAGGAAAGAGTTAACTCCAGAGAGTCTGGAGTTCCACAGCGCGAGGGCGCTATACCAACGCTTTATCTGGCCAGTTTCAAATGAAACTGTCAGATCTTTACGAAGCTAACACTAAGCAACAAGTCTGTGTGGAAAGCTCTACACTAGCCAAGTGGCTACCTACTAGTAGGAATAACAACAATATAAACAACAATATAAACAGCAATAATAATAATAACAAGGAATAATAGTATTATTAGTTTCTCCCTAACAAGCACTATTAGACCCCCCTTTCCCCAAAGACTCAGGTCCAGGAAGGGGGCCAACATATTACTTAAAACAGAAATACCTAATTCCCCAACCCTAAATAAAGGGGGTGAAGGGAAGAACTAAAATGGCATGACACAGTGCTTGCACTAATTTGCCACCCCTACCCAAGTAGAAGTTCTGAGAGGGGCAGGAGGGAGGGTGGTCATAATATAGCAAGACTCCATGAGAAGAAAAGCAATTACTAAGGTGAGTAATTTTTTCTTCAAACACCATGAAGTCTTGCTATATTATGACTATATGCAGATTACACAGCAGTACCTCCATGGAGGAGGGTCAGAACCTACTTAGGAAATAGGCTCTGAAGCACAGCTGTGCCAAAATGAGCATCTCTCTGGACTGAATATCCAGGGAATAATGCTTGGTAAAAGTGTGAACTGTTTTCCAAGTAGCAGCTTGACAGATTTCCAGAATGGGAATATCTCTAGCAGCTGCTAGAGATGCAGCTGTACCCCTGGTGGAGTGAGCCCTCAGTCCTGAGGGGTTCTCTAAGTAGTTTTGATAACAAAATTGGATACAAGAGACAATCCACCTTGCAATTGTCCTCTTAGTGGCAGGTTTCCCTTTGCCAACCTCGCCATAGGTAAGGAAGAGTTGGAGGGATTCGAACCTGTGACCCTTGGTGCGTTCCAAATAGTAGCTTAAGGCTCTTTTGACGTCCAAGCTGTGCAGACTCTCTCACCTGAGGAAGAATGCTCAGTGAAAAATACTGGAAGAGAGATGGATTGGTTCAGGTGGAAATCTGAAACCACTTTAGGCAAAACTTTCTGTTAGTCCTGAGGACTACCTTATCTCTGTGGAAAGAGATAAAATCTTCTTCCACTGACAGGGCCTGTAGTTCACTTATGCATCTGGCGGAAGTGATAGCCACTAGGAAAACAGTTTTCCAAGTCAGAAACTTGAGCTGTGCTGAGGACAGAGGCTCAAGGGGGGTTGCATTAACTGAGCAATGCAAACATTCAGGTCCCAGGCGGGAGCTGGTTCTCGAAAAGGAGGGCTGGTGTGAAATAACCCTTTAAAAAACTTGGAAAGCACAGGGTGAGAAGAAAAGGAAGCAGGCTTCCCTGCTGACAGAAAAGCAGAGACAGCTGCCAGATGAACCTTTAAGGTAGCTGGCCTAAGGCCTAAGGAATTTAAATGGACCAAATAGTCCAGTAAAATGGGCAGATCAGCAGATTCTGGGATAATCTGCTTCTCAGAGCACCAGATGGAAAACCTTTTCCACTTAGAATTGTAAGTGGCCCTAGTGGAAGGCTTCCTTAAAGCCTTTAAAATATCCAAAACACCTTGAGAAAGGTGTAAGTCAGCAAATTCTAACTCCTCAAGAGCCATGCCTTGAGATGGAGGGATTTGAGGTCTGGATACCACACTCTCCCCTGTGCACATGCCAGTAAGTCGTGGACTCTGGGCAAGCTCAGGGCAGGAGTGAACTGTCAGGACAGAAGCAGTGGGTACCAGGGCTGTCTGGCCCAATCTGGAGCAATCAGAATCACCTTGCAGGGCTGAAATCTGATTTTACTAGTACCCTGAAAAGAAGGGAAAGGGAGAAAGGCATACAGGAACTTCCTTTCCAATCCAACTGAAAGGCCCAGGGGACTGATCCCAGCACTGGAGGCCTGCAACAAAACAGAGGAAGTTGGTGGTTGTCTGGGGCTGCGAAAAGATCTATCTGAGGGTGCCCCATCTGGCAAAGACTGACCCCAGCACCTGAGGATTCAGAGCCCATTCGTGATGGCCCTGAGAAATCCTGCTGAGGGGCATCCGCCAGGGTATTGTCCTTCCCTGGAAGGTGAACTGCTATCAGGGGAGGTGTTCAGGGAGTAAGCCAGAGACCACAACTTCATTGCTTGGTGCACAAGGCTGATGACCAGTGCTCCCTTGCTGTGATGTACCACATTGTTGTGGTGTTGTCTGTCCTGACTTGAACTACTTTGTTCTGGACAGAAGCTGAAAATGCCTGAAGAGCTAAAAGACAGCTCTGAGTTCCAAAAGATTGATGTGGAGCAGAGATTCCTGGGAGACCACACTCCCTGAGTGGACAGGTCGTCAGTGAGCTCCCACCTAACAGGGAAGCATCCGTGGTGAGGGTGAGGGAGTGGGAAATGGGATGAAAGGAACCCCTTGTTTTGGGTGCTTTGATCCTGCCACCAGTGTAAGGCCAGGATCAGGGTTTAGTCACTGGAACCAATTTGGAAAGGGGGTCCCTCCTTTGAGACCAATAGGCCCTCAAATGGAACTGAATGTCCCTCATCTGGAATCTTGCTCCTTGCACTACAGCTGTGGAAGCAGCCATGTGCCCTAGGAGTTGCAGAAAATGCCTTGCTGGTCGAGAGACCCGCAGGGTAAAGGAGGATGCCAAGGCAATGAGTCTGTCTACCCTTTCCGAGGGGAGAAATGCCCTGGCTAACTTTGTGTTCAATTCTACACCTATGAAAGTTAGTACCTGAACTGGTTCGAGAACTGACTTTGGTAAATTCAGCAGGAATCCCAGGGAAGTGAGAAGCTGCTGGGTGACTTGCAAGTGGGATTTTACCTGATCTGGGGACTGACCCACTATGAGCCAGTCGTCCAGGTAGGGAAACACAGCAATCCCTTGCCTTCTTAAATGAGCCACTACCACAGCTAGACATTTAGGTGATACCCTTGGCGAGAGGTGAGGCCGAAGGGCATTGCCCTGAACTGGTAGTGGCCTGAGGGTAGTTCGAACCTGAGGTACTTTCGGTGAGAGGGCCTGATCAGAACATGAAAATAGGCATCCTTGAGGTCCAGGAAGCTAACCAGTCCCCTGGCCTCAGGAGAACAAAATCATTATCAGAGTTAACATTTTGAACTTTGGTTTCAAAAGATGCTTGTTCAGGTACCTTAAATCTAAAATGGGCCGCCATTCTCCTGTCTTTTGGGGTAAGAAAGTATCTTGAGTACAGCCCTTGCCCTGATGGCAAGGAGGACCCTTTCTACTGCTTTGCAGTCCAAAGAGAAGAAACCTCTGCTTCCAAAGCAAGGGCTTCTGAAGGATTTGCAGGTGGAAAATGTCTGTCTCTCATCTTCGGAAACTGTTTGAAGCTGAGAACCAGACCCTGGCCTATTACCTCCAGAACCCACCTGTCCGAAGTTAGGGACACCCAGTTCTGGCTGAAATAAACCAACCTGCCCCCCACTGGTACAGGAGAATCGGCCCTGGGCACCCCATCAGGGTGCCTGCTTGGCAGTAGCCTTAGGCTGAGGGGAGGGGGACAGTTTACTTGTGCCCCGTCTATCTCTGCCTCTAAAGAAACCCCTCTGTGCAAATGCAGAGAAGGCCTGAAATTGGTAAAAAGGCCTGTGGAAAGGCCTGCCCCTACCTCTGGGAGCATGCCTCTGTGGAGTGGCATGCCTCTCCTTAGCCTGGGCACTTTTGTAGGTAGTTCTGTATTCATCCATCTTTTTCATATAGTTTTCTGTTTGTTCTCCAAACAGAGAATTACCCACAACAGGAAAATCCATAGCCTTTGACTGAGTAGCTTGGGACAGATTAGTGCATCTGAGCCATGCCAACCTCTGAAAGCTACAGAAGTGGCCATGACCCTAGAGGAAACATCATTAACATCAACAGCAGTATGAAATTGAACTTTAGAGGCTTCAATGCCATCAGCAGCCACCTGTTCCAACTCACTAGCCAGCTGGCCATGGGCCTGCTTGGCTAACTGCAATACTGTGTCCCACCTAGAGTTCTGATATCTAGCCACATAAGCAATATAATTTGCCTGCCTGAGTCCCAAAGAAGCTGCCATATACTGTTTTTTCACCATGGCATCAATCTTCCTGGAATCCTTATCAGGAGGATGTGAGGCCAGGGAATATTAGCCTGTCACAGGCTGCAGCTTGTACCACACCTACATGACTACTGCTCAGTGAGGAAGTCTGTATCAGAGCCTGACAAGGTATATCTTCTGTCCATTTTTTATCTACAGGAGGGACAGAATGAGGATTTTTAAAATCTTTGTTGTTTGCTTCCTAAATGACTTATGCAAAGGAATAGACAACCTCCTAGACTCTGGTATATCCATCATTTCTACATAATCAGGCTCCTCTTGCTCATCCACAGCTTCCTCTAAAGGAAGCTGGAGGGTTTCTGCAACCTTTTGTAAAACATAAAATGAGAAGGGACTCAGACAGAATAGGAGGAGATTCTAAAGGTCTGTCTGGAAATGTCGGTTCAATGGGCACGTCCAGACCCTCCCAGCCACACATGTAATGATCAAATTCCTCCTCCCCTCCTGTGGTTCATAAAATTCCTCAACATCATACTCCTGAACCACTGGCACTGAACGACCAACCTTTTACCAACTGTAGGTGGTTGGCGGGACCCTGAGACAGTGACTGGACAATCTGTATGGCTTTAGCTATTTCTGCAGCAGTTGGAGAGACAATTTTGGACTCCAAACCTACTGATTTCTTTGTCTTTTCACTGAGACTGGTTCCCCTGAACCAGCCTTCCTTTGCCGAGGAAGTCTTCCCCTGGTCAGAGGGCACTCCTCTGGTCCAGTGGGTACTGGACCGGGCTGGCCATCCGGGTCAGTGGACTTCTTGGCCTCTGGTTTCCTGAGCGGCCCAATCTCTTTCAGGGTGGCTGCAGGAAATTTTTACACACCTGGCAGTCTGACAGGAGGTGGTCAGCCCCAGACAATAAACACAAGTGGTGTGTGGGTCAGCCTTGGCAAAGGCTTCCCCACAGACATCACAGTGTTGAAACCCAGTGGGCCCAGTTTTTCTTTTGGGTTTCTCAGACATAATGCCAGCCTAACCAAAAACTTGCCCTTTTGATGGCAGTGCCAGGCAAGACACCCTTATCGGTTCCTAACCGTGTCACGGGTATTTGAAAAAACCTATTTTAAAAGCAAGGTTTTTTTAGAACCAATAAGAACCGGGAACCGCACTCTAAAAGCCCAACCAACACTTTAAAACGTTAAATTAAGCAAACCGATCGGTTCAAAACCGAACCGATAATTGAATTTCCACACAGACTTTAAATTTTCTACTTACGGTTTACCAGATAGAGCTTTTAACCGAAATGCGGTAAAATAAATACTTTTTGCCAGTTCAAATGAACCGAAAATACTCGCTTGAACCGAGAAATGAACCGATGTGAAGGAGCTGATCTCCGGAGCGACTGTTCAGTGAAGCGGAGTAAAGAATCTGACAGTTTCATTTGAAACTGGCCAGATAGAGCTTTGGTATAGCGCCTTCGGGCTGTGGAACTCCAGACTCTCTGGAGTTAACTCTTTCCTCTCCGGGGCAGTTCAGCTGCAGTGGCTGACTGCATATAGTCATAATATAGCAAGACTTCATGGTGTTTGAAGGGCTGTAGAGGTGGAATATGTGGCCAAAGTGTGTGCCAGCAACAGAGTGGCATCAACAGAGCTGCAGGCATCAGTGCATGTGAATGTACAGTAAGCAGAAATGAAAAATGTTGCTGAGATGGTTGAGCGGCGCACAGCCATTTGCACAGGTCTAGCACAGCGCTATGCCATTTGCCCGGTGCTAACACATTTGCCCGAGGCAAAAACCTACCATATTCAAAAGTGACATGCAAATGAGCCTACTTATCCAGTCAGTGGCAAACAGCCACATTTGCATCTCATTATGCCCTGATTTGCATGCAGTTCACCCAGTATTACTGCAGGGCCCCACAGCTCCATCTGTAAGTCAGTCTTAAAGTACAGGGGACAGCAGGGTCTGCCCACAGCTCCACCTGTAGGTCAGTCAGGGAGAGCATGGTAGGAGCTGCAGGCTACACATCTTCAGAACTGCGTGGTATACTGTGCTCCAGGGGACTGCAGTGAACAGGCACTGGTGGTGGTGGTGCTGGCTTCAATAGTCCTATTGTAGGTCCTGCCATACAGTGCACTGCAGCTGGTACAGTGGCATGGGGGCCAGTGGGCTGTGGGACACAGCACTGTCTATGACATGGTGGGCAGCATTGCTTGCAGCATCATACAGAGTGACAGCCCCATCATGCTGGTGTATACTGATGGTGGACTGTACCGTATTGCTATTGTGCAACTCACAGATGCTGCACAACTGGCATGGGATGCCCACAGTGACATATGCATTGCTGGGCAGGGGTGTCAGCAGGGAGCCATACCATATGAAGCAGCATACAGTGCATACACAGCACCATTGACTGTGCATTAGATGGTGACTGGGAGCCGCATGGCCCACTGAGTCTTCCCACTCCCTACCTACTGGAGCAGCTGCAGAGTCCTGTTTTCCAACACCCTACATCCTCCTACCACACCCATGGAGTGCCTCATGCCTGTCCCATGCTGTTCTGAAGGCCCCCTCCATCTGTGACCCCACAACTGCCTTGCTGTGTCCTACATATTGGCTGGGGTCATGCACAGCTGTGCTAACAGCATGCAAGCAGCGCAATGCCACAGCATTGCACAATCCTGGTTTGCTTTGAGTTAAGACCACCTATTCCTGGGCGGTATATTCTGCCACACAATATGTAGTGCTAAGCCACACAATGGTGCCTAGTGTGGCGCTACGTGCTGAATATCCCATTGCACTGGCCCGCCCCCTCTGTTTGCTCCTTGCATATATTATCGGTTTGCGCACACTAATGGCCCTTTTGAATATCACACTACTGCGTTAACTTGGCACTAGCCTGGTGCAAACGGTTTGTGTGCGGTGCTAAGTTTTGAATATCTGGCTCATAGAGTTTGATACACATTCAGTTATAACCCCATGAATCTGGCTAGAGTTCTTCCAGCAAAAGTATGAAGATAAAAGCAAAAGTATTAGGATAAGTCAGGAGATCTTATGTGATGGCCAATAAGATAATGAGGTACCAGAAAGAGAGGTTAAACAGGCCAAATTTATGGTACAGAAGAAAAATAAAGCAGCTAGAATTGATGGGATATGTGCGAAGACATTTCAGGCTCTCCCAGATTGGTGGGCTAACAAACTATGTCTCTTGTATAACTTTATTATAGAGACAAACAAAATATTTAATGCTGTATTGGTCCTAGTAAGTACAAATCCAGAACAAATGGTTTGATACCTTTTATTGGACCAACATGGATGTTACAAAAAGAACAAAGAGCTTTAGCTTTCAGACCAACAAGTCCTTCTTCAGAAGCCTAATGAGAGTTATTTAGAAAATCCTACATCATTAATACTTAGAACATGCAGAAATAAAACAAATAATTTTCATTGGTTTAAAACAGGCCTTCAGAAATAATTAAAGTGACATTGGAGAGCTTGAATATCTAAAGTGTAATTTCAGCCGAACCAAACTTAAATGTCAAAGGTTGTTTAGAGATACAGTAGGTACTGAGTTCAACCCACATATATTCTATCATGTATCAGTCTAATGGATAAAAAAACCTTAAGATTCTCTGCTCACTAAATTACATGTCAAGTGAAGGAAACCTCCCGAAGACACGTTTCACGAGTGAGTCATCTGCGTTTATTACAGGGTTGTGTGCCATATGATGTGAAGAATGGCTTATAAGCTTTATTGTCCCTATATATAAACAAGCATTTGTCAATGCTGAACATTCGGTTGCTGGTATTTGCATTGGTGTCTGGCATTTATGCAGGCCCCCCCCCCAGTTGTAGCCATGTCCCTTCAGCATCCATATCCCAACAGAGTACCTCTCTGCAACTCCTCTTGCATCTGATAAATATTCCACCCTCATACCTCTTAAGTGTCTGTGTTAGGAACCCTAATGCCCTGCTTGTGCTCAAGAGAATGAGCCTGTGTGGAAACTGCGGAACAGGCGCTTGTAACACAGTCATTCAGTGGAATTATTTCACTACATTTGCAGCACAGGCATTTTGTCACCTCTGGTCATGAAAACTGTCACTATGATTTTCGTACTGTGTACCAAACACTGATTTCCCACAGGGACCGTGCTATTCTGCGCCGGAAGTGTAGAAACACATTTCAGCCAGGATGTGGAAAATGACAGCTGAACTGTTCACAAGGAGGTGTGGGAAAATGCAAATGTTGCAAATCTGGAGTGAAAATATTACAAATTTGCTAGGTTACAAGTGTGCGTGAGAACTGTGCAATGCACGCTAGTAAAACAGGCATTGTATAGAATTTTTTAACTGAATTTTTGACTTAGACATTTTAGGACATCTGCTCATGAACAGTGTCACTGTGATTTTGTTACTTTGTACCGAACAGTGATTTCCCACAGCAACCGTGCTATTGTACACCAGAAGTGTGAAAACACATTTCAGCCAGGATGTGAAAAATGACAGCTATACTGGTTATAAGGAGATATGGGAAAATAGCAATGTTGAAAATCTGGAGTGGAAATATTACAGATTCATGAACTTACAAGTGTGCATAGAAACTGCGCAATGCACGCTTGTAACAGAGCCATATTATGGACTTTTGCCACCAAATTTTCAACATAGGCATTTTAGGACCTCTGCTCATGAACAGTGGCACTGTGATTGACTTACTCTGTAGCGAACATTGATTTCCAGCAGTGACCACCTGTTTTATGTCGAAAGCGCGAAAAGACATTTTGCCCAGGATGTGAAAAATGACAGCTGCACTGTTGATAAAGAGGCATGGAAATATGCATATGTTGAAAATCTGGAGTGAAAATATTCAAAATTTGTGAACTTACGAGTGTGCGTGGAAAGTGCGCAACTCACACTGTTAAACAGTCATTTTGGAATTTTTTTCGCAAATTTTAACATAGGCTTTGCTAATCCCACCTCATGCGCTCGACACTGTTGTTTCTTTCATGACTTTGCTGCCCTTGTACTTGGGATTTTTTTTACTTGTGATATGGCTACTTTAAAAACATGTCATGCTGAACACTGTGTGTGTTGTGTACACGCATGCATATGTATGACTATTACATAAATGTCAAATACTGGATCTTACAATTACAGTGAGTTGACCCCTCGCAAATAGGCAGTGTTTATAGTGGCAGAGTTCTTCTTCCTTAAGCCATGAAGCACCAACATTTAGGTCTGATGAGAGCACTGCATAAACAAGTAAATTAAATCTATGTAACCCAAGTTCACTTCATTCACAATCACAGCCCCAGGCAAAAATGATAGCTGTGTATGCCAGTCCCAGTCTGTCCCTCCCAGAGTCCACAAGCAGACAGCAAACAGCATGTCTCCCTCCTGAATGTGGGGGCTGTGGGATTCAAACCCAGGTCTTCAGATTTGCAACTCAGACCCTTAAACCACTGTGCTATATTGCCTTCTTCCAGGGCTCTACCACCCTCTCAGTGAGGTAGCACCTCCTTGTTTCCACCCTCAGCCTTCCCTCATCCAGCCACATTAAGTGTCCTCAGGTGACCCCTAACTCCCTCAGCTGAATCACCCCTTCAAGGCTTACCCTATTCATTCCCTTGAGATATTCTGAAAACCTCCATCATATCCTCCCCATTCCATCTCTCCTCCAACGAGCACAGGTTGAGCTCCTCCAGTCTTTCCACAAAGGCCCCCCCCCCCCAAAAAAAGTCCCAATATCATTCTGATCGCTCTCCTCTAGACCCTGTACAGAAAAGCAAAGCAACCTTTTTAAATCACAAGTTTATTATAAGGAAAATAAATTAAATAAAAATAAACAGTGCTTTACCAAGATGCATGCATCTTACTCCAAACAACAGTAACTTACTGTATGTACCCATTGTACAGAAGTGTGTGCAGTTATAATGTACAAATGCCATGGCTATGAACAGATTGATGGAATACCTTTATCTGTTCATAATATCAAATGAATGAATAATTATATTTCTTTCAGAGTCAGAGGGTACAAGTGTGTGTATACACAGACAGACACACACACACACCTTTTTCTTAGAACAAGCTTGGATCGATTACCTCAGCATAAAATAAAATTCAAATATGAACTTGGCACAAGCTGCAAGCAAACCAAATGTGTTTCTGCAGTAGCAGACATACAGTACTTCAATGAAGTATTTAAAGTTAGAACTGAAAATACCTTTATGGAGCTCAACACTGTATTTTTTTTTGGGGGGGGGCATGTTAACAAGATCATCCAATACATAATTGAAGCATTGACACAGCTAGAAGCAGATTGTCCCTGCTCATTATGTCGTTAATAAGAACAATAGAAATATATTGAACAAAATATGCAAAACATTGCAGTACCCTCCATCTTAACATGAGCCCCCCCCCAATCCTACAGTGTCAGCTTCCATGAAGGCATGTATAGTGTAATCGTAAATGCAAGTATACCCCCAAAAAAAAATTAAAATCAAAATTGACATTTACTGTATAATAATTAGCATCAGTTATATAAACACCACCAGCCTGAGCCTACCTCAGAGAAAATCTGCTGCTTGCTGCTGAAGATAATCTGACACAAACAGTGTGCAGCTGAGATTGAAGAACACTGGCAGTCTAGGGCTCCAAAAGTGTCCGAGGTCCTGGTTCTCTCCGTCAGCTGGTGGGAGTAGGGCTGGTCGGTTGGTATGGCTGGAGATCCAGATGATAGCTGTCTTCTTCCTCCTCTTTCTTCGGTTCTTCTTCCCGTTGGTAGGTCAGTCAGGTCATCAAAATCTGATGCCCGGCTGAATAGGGCTTTACAGTCCCAATCAATCAATCAATCAATCACTTTATTTAACCAGGCATAAACACCATTGAGTAAGCTCATTTTCAAGGTGGTCCTGGGCATAAATACAATACAGTACACTTCATAAGATTACAATTATGGTGGGCAACGGTGCAAAAAAAAAAAGAAAAGAATAAACATTGTGAAGGTGTCGGTCAATATGGGCCTATACATACCGGTCAACATAATTAACATGCAAAGGTACATAATGATAAGCTTTACTGAAATGATAAGAGACAACAATCCCATATAGTCTCCGCTGAGTAAGAGCTCATACCTAAATGATAAAAAATAAGGAGGTATTAAGGAATAGGGTAGAAACTGGGGTGAAAGTGTAGGCAGCCAAAAGGGAGGCCAGAATAGGTAAAAGGTAGAGATAGGCAGGGTCATCTTGGATTAAGGGAACTAGGCTTGTAGGTCCTAGGTTTCTGTTGTTAGGAATGTGGGGTGGATGAGATACTTAGGCGTAGGATTTGAGAGTGGCACCCGAGGCTTAGGGGTCATCGGCATCTGAAACAGTTGCATGATGCCTTCAGATAATCCATTAATAGAGCTTTGAATGTGAAAATGCTTGGAAGTGAGGATAATTTTAATAGATAATTTATAGGGAATAGAAGCCAAGCGTGCCCTTTGTTTTCTTTTCCCGCTGCACATTTGCATTAATGCAGATGTTGTGATTGGCTCTTCTAAATGAACCAATCACAAGCCTGGTCTGCCTCCCCTACTTTGATTGGCAGGATTACACTTTTGGGGCTCTGATTGGTGGACTTTTAAGCCACTTTCTGAACTCAAGCTGTCCGCTGCTGCTTGGCGTTCCCTTTGAAACTCCTCAGTTTAGCAGCAGCAGGCAGCTTAGAGCAGTGCATCGTGTATGCTAGCCAGGGTCCAACTGTGGCATAGATAATGTGGGTGCTTCCACTGGCAAAGTGTATCTAGATTGAGCGTCAGTGACCTTCATGTCTGTTGTTCCATCTAGAATTGGTGCTGAGCCTGAAGTGGAAACCACCAAGAAAGACAGTTTAAAAAATGTTGCCTGGGGAAGGGATGCATTGTAGTTGTAGGCTTGCAAAAAGCAAAGCTCCTGGCACCACGCGGCTCCTCGTATCAATCACGCAGCAGCAGCCCAGATCTGGTGGTCACAACGCATACCGGATCAGTCCCAAGACTCCCACTGTGTTCCACACTCAACAAAATTTAAAAACCCAGCAAACCCTAGAGCCGAGATAGGTGCTTGCTTAGCCGCCCGGACGCCCCTAAATGCAGGCTGCAAATAACCGAGAAGGAGAGAGGGAGAGAAGTGATAGAAATCTGCATTGCTGGCTTGCTTATCTGTGCAGGAGGGGGCTTGCGTGTATATTGTTTTTGTATTCAAAAGTGCCTCTTCCAAAGTCGCCGAACAGGCTGCAGCGTTGATTTATGGAGTGAGCTGCGGGGGGGGGTCACGCTTGACTCATGCTATGCGGGGGGATCATGCTTGACTTGTGCTGTGCAGGGGTCGGGGATGGCACGATTACAAACGGGGTGAGAGAAATCGGCAATGGTGGCCGGTTCCAAAGTTGCGCTGCTTTCCACAGTGTTTTTTTTGTTTGTTTGTTAGGGAGTGAGCTGCGGGGGGGGTTGACTCTCACTGCAGCGGGCGGCGGCATGACTTAGTTACAAAGAGCTGTGGGGGGTTGACTCATGGCTCCTCACATCAATCACACAGCAGCAGCCCAGATCTGGTGGTCACAACGCATACCGGATCAGTCCCAAGACTCCCACTGTGTCCCAGACTCAACAAAATTTAAAAACCCAGCAAACCCTAGAGCCAAGGTAGGTGCTTGCTTATGCACCCAGATGCCCCTAAATACAGGCGGCAAATAACCGAGAAGGAGGGAGGGAGGGGAGTGATAGAAATCTGCATTGCTGGCTTGCTTATCTCTGGCAGGAGGGGGTTTGCGTGTATATTGTTTTTGTGTTCAAAAGTGCCTCTTCCAAAGTCGCCGAACAGGCTGCAGCGTTGATTTATGGAGTGAGCTGCGGGGGGTCGCACGGGGGGATCGCACTGACTCGTGCTATCTTGAGGATCATGCTTGACTTGTGCTGTGCAGGTGGGAGGTGGCATGATTTACAAACAGGGGTGCGAGAAATTGGCAATGGTGGCGGTTCCAAAGTCACGCTGCTTTCCACAGTTTTTTTGTTTGTCTGTTAGGGAGTGAGCTGCGGGGGGGGGTTGACTCTTGCTGCAGCGGGTAGCGGCATGACTTAGTTACGAAGAGCTGCGGGGGGGTGGGTTGACTCCCACTGCAGCGGGCGGTGGCATGACTTACTCACAAACTGCACCACCGACTACTGGGGCATGATTTGTCCTCCCCTTAATCTGGCCAGTGGCCCTGGATGCAGACACACCTCCTGAAAAGGTATTTCAGTCCGTTGCAAGTTGCAGCTTGCAAAAGAAGGAGGCTACAGCGCTATGTTAGTGCAACCGAACAGAAAACAGAAAAAAAAATAAAACATTTTGGGGACTTCGGAGCACCGGGGCACGAACCAGGGCACAGCATTTTTTGACCAGGGCACGTGCCCTGGTGTGCCCTGGTGTAGTGCCGCCAGTGCCCATACCCCTTGAATCCATGCTCTCTTATTTGAGACTGTTAATAGGGGTACAAGTTGTGATGATGATTTCTGTGAAGCAGATACCTGCCCAATAGGAACTGAAATCCAAACCAACATAACTAATTTGACATAGACCACCAAACAGCCATTAGATGAGCTTGGCTTACTTCCAGTATGGACCTGGGCCATATTGGAACCAGTGACCTAAATATGAATGGCTTCTTAACCTGTCACCAAACCAGTGAGCATTTTTAACCTGTAATGGTAACATAAGATACAGTATGGTTGGTTCCTATTATTTTAATTAATACAATTTCAAACACATCTGATCTTAATCTCAGTGGTTAATTTCCCTTTTTTTACAGAATTCAGAAAGTCATTTCCTCCATTGCATTTTCCTCTCTTGGATTCAAAACACGTCATTGTTTTCCTTTGCACTGTTTTGTTATGAGACATGTAATAAACAAACTAAAAATTCTCTTACATCCCATCTGCAGCATACTGTACATATGAATGAAATTGCTGTTTACACAGTACACCTCTCTCTCCCTCTCTCTCTCGCTCGCTCTCCTCTCTTCCTGTTCACCGTACTTAATTCAAAGTCTGCAGTTCTGCCTGAGAGAATATGATGTTAAGTTCATCTTTTATTTGCATCACTAGAAGTACTACAACGATGCATCTTACCTGCTCCTGGACCCTGGCTGAGTTGCACATTCACGCCTTTGCCTTATATAGGCTGCCCTCCTGTCCCCAGATCTTATCACCTGAAGACAGCACCCACCCAGAATCCAGTTACCTCCCTTAACGCAAACTTGTGGTGAATAAGAAATAAATGACAGGTGCACCCACCCCAAAGTTATTCTAATGAAAGTTTCTATCTCGCCCATTCATTAACCGTATTTGCTTTATGTAAAATGGGTCGTATATGTCTCAACACCTCCTTAAGACAGCAAACATTGAAGGCGCTAGATATGTGGAACAGAAACACCCATGACTTCAGATCAGCTATGAAAAGGAACACCCTTTTTATTGCCCAGTTTATTTACCTAGGGTAGCCTAACTGAGATGCTACATTTCGTTTTTAATAAGGCAATTTGTTTTTTTTCCAAATTTTACACCACTGTGTTCTCGGGGGGGGGGGTTAGGCTACTTACTCAAAGCCACTTAGCAAGACAGTTGCTCTAGTGGGATTAAAACCTCTGTTCCGAAGCGTGCACAATAACAGGTACACCAGACTGCCTCCCCTTATAACTAGCAGTGGTTCAGCATGTGGATAAAAATTATATCCATTATTGTGTTTAGTTGCACTGTTCTACTCTTTAAGATATCAGACTGTTTGATTTATAGGCATTATTTGCATAACTTCATTTTTAAATAAATGGCATGGTGGTATTTAATATCACCGATCTGTACCTCTGGCTTTGCCTCGGCTTGCCTTTTTCTAAACGTTTAGCTGCCAGCAGGGACTCCCCTGTTTTCGTTCTGCAACAAATCTGCTGCCTGCATTAGTTTCCAATAATATTTTTTTGTTTGTTTGCTTGTTAGTGTTGAGATTAAACTTTAACAGGGTTAGGAACTGGGGGGCAGGGCAGGGGCGCATAAGAGCGGTATATTTAAAATGAGACCCCTTTCCCATTATAAGTCGAATTAAGGGCATTGGCAAGCATATTCACTGTACAGATTTTAGTACCTCTTTCTGCTCCATTGTCATTTTTATCTAGAGTATTTGTGTTAAGGTAGACCACTGAGCAGTTTCTGTATCTGTTTAAACATCGTTTGTTTAGGACATATAGATATGTGAGCAATGTGTTTAGACATTAGATTGATTACAACATTCTTTCTTGTTTTGCATTGGGGGCAGCAGTTGAAGAGACTGTTTACATTTTTTGTTTAAATAGGGGTAGCTGTTGGATGAAGTCAAGTATGTACAAAATGGAAATTTCTGGCCACACCAAGAGGTCGAATACGAGATACAATACCAGCCCTCATTCACTTCAGAGCTGGGGCGGGGGGGCAAGCCCTGCAGCACCCCCAATTCCAACACTGCATGTTCGTATACAGGTCTAAACTTTCTACAATTTAAATTTGGACTATACCCAGTTTACAGAGGAGAACAATTGGCACGATCTTTACTTACCTCTAAACCAACTCTGGCACTACAATTTGTGCCACAAACACTTAAAATGCATTAAAATGGGTATACCATCTCACCTAACCTTGATTTTTATGGACATCTCTAAATTCGTCTAAAAATGTCTTGTCTGAAATGTCCCGCCGGTCCTAAATTTGGTATTTCTGTCACCGAAGCGTAAAAATTTGGAACACCAAAAAATGCCAGCCAATATGTAATCAATGTTTTACAGTATAGTTCTCCTTCATTAAATACTGTTCATACAAAACTACTGTACCCATCCTAACAGTTTCTAGGGCTGATTTCCCTTAGCTAGATCCCTGATGTCAGTAATCTTTGTATGTTTATAAGCAGTGTCCCTAGTTCCTGAAGCAGGAGGTCGAAAGGTATGGTGGGTTACGAACATCACAATACAAGCTCTGCGTCTGAACTGTATGGAAACTAGAGTTTGTACTCGTGCCAGTTTAGTTTTGTTTATCAATATGGGGAGTTTGGAGCTAACAATTTCTACTTTAAAATCTCATCTAGTAGCACTTCCGCCTGACTTTAGGGCCAGGG
Source organism: Neoceratodus forsteri (assembly GCA_016271365.2). Taxonomy (NCBI): domain Eukaryota; kingdom Metazoa; phylum Chordata; order Ceratodontiformes; family Ceratodontidae; genus Neoceratodus; species Neoceratodus forsteri. The sequence goes on along the minus strand of CM057449.1, from coordinate 33,379,942 downwards.
GTGCCGGAAGATAGTAAAAACTGAGGGGCGGAGTCTGGAGGACACTTATAAGGGTAAAGGGCACTTTTTGGCACTTTTCTACCAGTTTTGCATACAAAAATACAATAAATATACAATTATGATGAAGATCGTAATGTTAAGAATGCAGTTATACTATACAGAAATATTTATTACAGTATCTTAGAAACATACGAATGTGCCAGCAGAGTGTGCAGCTATATTAAGAGATCAGCTGTCAGCCCATTCCCTCCAATTGCTCCACATGAAGTCTGAACCATCCATTGCTTAATGAGATACAGTGGCTGCCCAGGTGAAAAGGAAAAATGGCATAGTAATATGTGTATCACCAGTCTCAAGCATGCAGTCTTCACACAAATAAGTTAGGAGTTTTTGGTTCCACTAACTTCAGGATAGAAGTTAGCAGTTAGTAGACATATTCTAGGAGATGTACCTATAGTATGTGTAATCTGGTTGTAACTAACTATCGCATCTATGTTACTCCTTGCTATTTACGGCTGTGTGACCCTAACATTGTCTCAGGGCAGGTGTGTCCAACCACAACCAGACATAGCCCACAATCCTTAAAACTTTCACTGCATGATTTCATTGTCTCCATTCACCCTGACAGAACTATGTCAAATGATAAACTCCTTGATACTGCATATTTAGAAAACCATTGACTACCCTACTGTGTAAAAGCTCTGAAAGAACTATTGTTATCATTGCCACTGCCCAGTCCTTCTGCAACTTTCACACAGAAAACATTTTCTATCATCTTTTTTATGCTGACCGAAGTCTGATGGAACACTCCTAAGCAGGCTCAGTTGCAGATAGAAAAATCAATATTCATAAATAGACAATTGTAACAAACATGTCCCCTTCCCATTTGACCAAAGTAAGGAAGAGAACTGATGTGCTTGCTCATCTCAACTGAATATCAAAGTTCCTTATAGGGCAGTTTTATTTGTAGGATGCTGTTTGGGTGAAGCAGAAAGTCTCTAGTGACCCAATGACAGACCTTCCTGCAGCAGGCTTCAATGTTCTGCTCATGTGTGCTCCCAAAAATACCAAATAGAACAGTTTCTGCCCCATTTTCCCTTAAAACAATTCATAATCCATACTGGTTTGGAAAGAGACAACAGTGTACAGAGTAACAAGTAACATAGTAGTTAAAGACAGTGGTTACAGAATGGTTGCAGATGATTACAGAAAATACAAAAAATAGCAGCTGGGAATACAGCGTAACAGAGAGCTGCTGAACAAGGTGCAAAAGTGCAAAAAAAAAAGGTTGCAGGTATATGCGTAGCATTTCAGAGCAATGGCACTAGCCATGCCCATGAGATGTTGCTCAACGGAATGTCATGTTAAAATTCATAAATAAGTACATGAATAAATAAATTAATAAAAAACATTCCTTGTCTCTAGTCTCCTTTAATCACTAACTTATTTATTTTCCCTAGCTATTCTTCAACCTGTTTTCACCTCTGTTGGTACCTTACTCCTCCATCCTTCCCAATACTGTTAAGTGTTATGAGAACTGCTCGACAGGGCGCAATTATGTATTATTTTTTTAAAGTCTTTGTTCACACACTATGACTGCTGCTTTCCGATATGCCATGTCACTCGACATAAACATACATAGTCGCTTAGGCATTCGCTTTCAGCATAAGGCAACTGAGGTTAGCCCTAGGCCCAAGACAAGTTTGTTGCTTCATGTAGGGCCTGCATATCTTTTTGCCACTGATTTGATGCCTGTTCACAAACACATTGAGATTATATGGAAGGCAGCAAGAAAATAACTGTTCATAGTGTTCTGGGAGTATAATTAGACAGTAATGACTCAATGGTGATGTTTAAGAATCAGTTTAAATCCTTTTTTTTGCCCTCTGATTTTTCAACATAAATTTAAATCAGTAAGTTTTACTGATACATTATTGTCGGGAAACCTAGCCCATAATCTATATGTTGTAGGAATGGAAAATAACAGTGAGAAGAGCATTGACAGGAGGAAAGCATTTGCATTTTAAAAAAGTGACAACTCAATTTTCTGGTGGCATAATGGCAACAGGGACTGAAAATTTATTTATAGATTTTTTTTTGAATGGCCAGGATGAACTTCTCTCCATCTATCTCTCTATCTATGGACCGTATTCTATATCTATGTAGAGTACAATAAAAGTCTGTCTTTCTGCCATTATCTGTGTGCCCACTGCCCATACAAATTGCACACACACACATACGCCATGAAATGCAGAGTTTTATGATAAACCAGTAATTTTTGCCACTTAGAATTTATGACTCAGATGCCTTATAACTTGTATGTTTGGTAGAAATATGTCAGAGACTTTTAATTAAAACTATACAGTGAGTATTATAAATACTAAAAATGTTCAAATTAGGTATTTGTTAGAAGTCTTGATTTAGTAGTTGCCGTATTGGTCCTTGCAAGAATAGATCCAGAAGCAAATGATTTGATACCTTTTAATGGACCAACATAGATGTAACAACAAGAACAAAGTGCTCTAGCTTTCGGACCAACCAGTCCTTCTTCAGAAGCTCATGGCAGTTGTTTAGAAAATACAATACTTATAACAGCTAGATAATGCAGAGAAAAACAGAAAAGAAAAAAAAAAAAAATCCCCATTGGTTTAAAATACTCATTTGAAAAAAAAAAAAAAAAAACGAAGATGATGTCAGAGAAGTTAAACATACAATACTGCCCTCAGTCCGAATGAACCTTGGGTTAAGATGTGCTTGGTGCAACAAACATAAAGAATCCTACTGCACATAATTTAATTGACATAAGATAACACTGCTGAAGCAGATAACTCCCAAATCAAGCCATGAGTGTCACAGTCAGTATAAGGATGTGATTACTGAAAGGCAACCCCACCCAACAAAGACAAACTAAGATAGTTATAGGGCTCATGAAATTACAATGTATGCATTAAAGACAAGAATACCAGTAAAGTTGTCTAAAAACATCAGTGCACACTGTGTGATGTGTAAAACCTATGAGACATGTCACCAGCTGTATTCTCAAGCTAAATAAAAGGCCCAAGAAATTACAAAAACCTCAGGACTATATAAATGATAATATAAATATAAATTGATAATATTAGTGTTAAACAAAAACTCTAGTAGAGGAACCTCAAAATTCAGACCATGCATCCTGATATGTACTGATGTCAATATATACTGAGAATGTAGCAACTACATGTACCACAAGTGTCTAGGGAATCTGAAAAGAGATAAAAAGTAATTTATCTCCTCCTGCTCATACAAACAGTACAACCTAACCCACCCCATCACAATAATGTGGGTGGGGGAGATCTATAACTAAACGAGATGTTGTCTCTCTCTCCCCCCTCTTTCTCTCTCTCTCTGTCCCCACAGACACACACACACACACACACACACACACACACTCTCAATCTCTCTCCTAGTGAACCTATATTAACTTCAGTCACTGTAATTGTTCCCCAAAGGAATACAACTTGTAATGAAATTCTGAGTAAATTACTACAATATTAGCCTAATGTAAAGATATGTGCAGGACCCTAAGCAAATGAGATCACACATCCCAATATGTACAGAGTTACAAAAATTATATATAACAGTATAAGATAACACTCCTGTATGTACACTAGCAGGCTGGGTAAACTGAATATGGTGCAATGGAATCAATCCCCCACACAGGCAAAGATAAAAAGTAAGGAGAAATTTGTTGTGTGTGAAATGAAAATAGTAGCACATTATACCTCCATATAGCTAAATAGAGACTTACCTCAATGTGACATGCAAGCCCCACATCTATTATATCACATACCTCACAGCACATACCCACACACATACACACACACGCATCCACATCTCACATGCTGAAGTCCTATAATATGTCAGCTTGAAGAAGAAAAGGTCTGTGGATGTTAATTTCTATAGTGTCCCATAAAGCCAATATCAAGTTCATCCCATCCTACCATATTGAGATGTAAATAAGTTTAATCTCAAAAGCTCGTCTCTGTTGTGTGTTTTGAGATTTCCTTTTAAGACCATTACTGACATATCTGAGACTGAGTGGTCAGGCTGGGAGAAGTGATGCCCACTGGTTTCAGTCTTCCTTGCTGTAATAGTATAGCTGTGTGAGTTCATCCTAGTGTGGAGCTGTGTCTCTCCTACATAACCTGTTTGTGGACATCTCTTGCACTGAATGAAATAAACAACATATCGTGACATGCATGTATAACTCCATGCACCTGGAATTGTCTGTTTGTGATGTAACCACACAGTCTGAGGTAGAAATTAGCCCACAAGTCTTGCAGGGGCGTTGATTGCAGGGTCATGTGCCATTGTGTGACGTGGTATTCTGTTCCAGTGAAAGTTTACTCCTAATAATTAGGCTGGATAAATTTGGCGGTTGTTTAAAAGATAGTACTGGGAGTTCCTTAAAAATACAATTAAGGGTGTCATCCTCACTAAATATTGGGTGGAGATCTTTAATAATCTTACATGAGCGTTCAAGGTCTGGATGATATGTGACTACCAAGGGTATTCTTTCTGTAGCTGTCTTTTCTTTATATTGAAGTAGTTGTTGTCTTGGTACTTGCGTTGCCCATTCTGTTATCCTGTCAATTTCCTGGAAGAGTGTCCCTGCTCCATAAAGGTGTTTTTCGACATAGCCAAATGTGTATCTCTGTCATCCTCATTTGAACAAATCGTTGACAACGAAGTGCTTGACTGTATATGACAGATTTTTTGTATGATTAAGTGGTTACTTTTCCTGTGCAGGTATCTCTGTCTGTCTGTTGGCTTCCTGTAAATACATGTATGTAAGGTTCCATCCTTAATGATGACTGTGGTGTCCAGAAAGTTAACCTTGGTGGTAGAGTACTCCAAGGTAAGCTTTATAGTAGGGTGGAGATTGTTAAGTTTGTGATGAAAATCTTTGAGTGCATCTGTGCCTTCCGTCCAGATGATAAACAAATCATCAATGTAACGGAAATAAGCCAGTGGTTTGTGGGGATACTGCCTTAAAAAATCCTCCTCCAAGTCAGCCATAAAGAGGTTAGCATACTGTGGAGCCATTTTGGTGCCCATTGCTGTTCCCATAGTTTGAACATAATGTTTACCATTGAAGTTGAAGTTGTTATGTGTCAAAATGAATTCCATAGTTCCCCACCACTCCAGGGTTGATGTTTTGGTCAGGTCCTTTCTCACGTATGTATTTAAGGCATGCTGCAATGCCATCTGTGTGTGGAATATTAGTGTAGAGGATGTTACATCCATTGTCACTAAAATGGTATCAGGTGGTAAATCCTTATAACAGAAAGTACACGCAACAAGTCGTAGTGTCCTGGATATAACTGTCTCTTTCCATAACCAGCGGTTTCAAATAGGTCTCTACAAACCCTGAGATCCCCTCAGTCAAGATACCATTACCAGAGACTATGGGTCTCCCTGGATTCCAGGTTTATGTATTTTAGGCAGCATGTAGAATGTCCTGGCTTTGGTTCAGCAGGAATGAGGTGAGCTAGTTTCTTTTTCGGACATGGTCAGGAAAAGTTTTAGTTAAGTCACATAGTTCATCTTTATATCTTGTAGTGAGGTCACTCTCCAGTTCTCTGTAGTATGTAAGATCTGTTAGCTGTCTATTAGCTTCAGTAATATAGTCTTCTCTGTTTAAAATCACCACTGCAGAACCTTTATCAGCTTTTTGATGACAATGTTGTGGTTTGATTTCAGGTCCCTATAGCTCTCCGTTCCAGTGGAGAGAGGTTATAATGGGTTTGTTTTTGCCTGGTAAGGATCTGACCACTGACTTGTTGGCGAAACAATTAATATAATTGTCTAGTTTTTATTCGCCCACTTGAGGGGTAAAATCAGATTCCTTTTTCTTATCCATTACATTATTGCTGTTTGCACTGTCTTCACTACCAGTGATTTCTTCCCTGCCATGAAAGAATTCTTTAAGTCTCAATCTACGGAAGTACTCCTCTAGTTCACCACAAAACAGTATGTTATCCAGTGGTTTTGTTGGGCAGAAAGTGAGGCCCTTTGAAAGTACATTCAGTTCTCCAGTAGTCAGTGTGTGGTTGGACAAATTAACAACTGAAAGGTGCCCATCAGTATTGTGTTGTAGTTCAGTGACTCCATTATGTGCTTCATGGTTGTTAGGAAGTATGGTATGTTGAAGGGCATCTAATTTCCTATTTTTCATAAGCATGGCTTTTCTTAAGGTCCTTTGGTAGTTAATGTGTATCTCTGTAAGATGTCTTGAATAGGTTCCCCAGACACCCTTTCCAGAGTGGTTACAATTTCAGCAAACTTTTGTTAAGAACAACTTTTGGGCATATGACATGCGAATCCTGTGATTTCTCAGTTTCTCAGAGGTCCTATGACAAAGTTGTTCTGCATAAAGTAATTGTTTGTATTTCTTAATGGATTCCAAATAGTAAGACCTTTAGGGATAATGTTTCTCCTCTTGCACTGGGTTAGAAAATAGATGTCACTGTCTAGCCGTGCCAATTTCTTCTTGATGTTATGTAACTGCCATATTCTACGGCGAATTCCGGTATCTTCCATGTTGAAATCTTGATTTAGTAGTTGCCGTATTGGTCCTTGCAAGAATAGATCCAGAAGCAAATGATTTGATACCTTTTAATGGACCTTTTAATAGATGTAACAACAAGAACAAAGTGCTCTAGCTTTCGGACCAACCAGTCCTTCTTCAGAAGCTCATGGCAGTTGTTTAGAAAATACAATACTTATAACAGCTAGATAATGCAGAGAAAAACAGAAAAAAAAAAAAAAAAAAGAAAAAAATCCCCATTGGTTTAAAATACTCATTTTAAAAAAAAAAAAAAAAAACAGAAGATGATGTCAGAGAAGTTAAACAGTACAATACTGCCCTCAGTCCGAATGAACCTTGGGTTAAGATGTGCTTGGTGCAACAAACATAAAGAATCCTACTGCACATAAATTTAATTGACATAAGATAACACTGCTGAAGCAGATAACTCCCAAATCAAGCCATGAGTGTCACAGTCAGTATAAGGATGTGATTACTGAAAAGCAACCCCACCAACAAAGACAAACTAAGATAGTTATAGGGCTCATGAAATTACAATGTATGCATTAAAGACAAGAATACCAGTAAAGTTGTCTAAAAACATCAGTGCACACTGTGTGATGTGTAAAACCTAGCTAGACATGTCACCCAGCTGTATTCTCAAGCTAAATAAAAGGCCCAAGAAATTACAAAAACCTCAGGACTATATAAATGATAATATAAATATAAATTGATAATATTAGTGTTAAACAAAAACTCTAGTAGAGGAACCTCAAAGAATTCAGACCATGCATCCTGATATGTACTGATGTCAATATATACTGAGAATGTAGCAACTACAAGTACCACAAGTGTCTAGGAATCTGAAAAAGAGATAAAAAGTAATTTATCTCCTCCTGCTCATACAAACAGTACAACCTAACCCACCCCATCACAATAATGTGGGTGGGAGATATAACTTAAGCGAGATGTTGTCTCTCTCTCTCCCCCTCCTTTTCTCTCTCTCTCTGTCCCCACAGACACACACACACACACACACACACACACACACACACACTCTCAATCTCTCTCTAGTGAACCTATATTAACTTCAGTCACTGTAATTGTTCCCCAAAGGAATACAACTTGTAATGAAATTCTGAGTAAATTACTACAATATTAGCCTAATGTAAAAAGATATGTGCAGGACCCCCAAGCAAATGAGATCACACATCCCAATATGTACAGAGTTACAAAAATTATATATAACAGTATAAGATAACACTCCTGTATGTACACTAGCAGGCTGGGTAAACTGAATATGGTGCAATGTGTCAGACTGTGTGGTTACATCACAAAACAGACAATTCCAGGTGCATGGGAGTTATACATGCATGTCACGATATGTTGTTTATTTCATTCAGTGCAAGAGATGTCCACAAACAGGTTATGTAGGAGAGACACGCCAACAGCTCCGCACTAGGATGAACTCACACAGGCATACTATTACAGCAAGGAAGACTGAAAAACCAGTGGGGCATCACTTCTCCCAGCCTGACCACTCAGTCTCAGATATGTCAGTAATGGTCTTAAAGGAAATCTCAAAACACACAACAGAGACGAGCTTTTGAGATTAAACTTATTTTACATCTCAATATGGTAGCAGATGGGATGAACTTGGATATTGGCTTTATGGGACACTACAGAAATTAACATCCACAGACCTTTTCTTCTTCAAGCTGACATATTATAGGACTTCAGCATGTGTGAGATGTGGATGCGTGTGTATGTATGTGTGTGGGTATGTGCTGTGAGGTATGTGATATAATAGATGTGGGGCTTGCTGTCACATTGAGGTAAGTCTCTATTTAGCTATATGGAGGTATAATGTGTTACTATTTTCATTTCACACACAACAAATTTCTCCTTACTTTTTATCTTTGCCTGTGTGGGGGATTGATTCCATTGCACCATATTCAGTTTACCCAGCCTGCTAGTGTACATACAGGAGTGTTATCTTATACTGTTATATATAATTTTGTAACTCTGTACATATTGGGATGTGTGATCTCATTTGCTTGGGGTCCTGCACATATCTTTTACATTAGGCTAATATTGTAGTAATTTACTCAGAATTTCATTACAAGTTGTATTCCTTTGGGGAACAATTACAGTGACTGAAGTTAATATAGGTTCACTAGGAGGATGAGTGTGTATGTGTGTGTGTGTGTGTGTGTGTGTGTGTCTGTGGGGACAGAGAGAGAGAGAAAGGAGGGAGAGAGAGAGACAACATCATCTTTGTTATGTATTCCCCCACCCACATTATTGTGATGTGGGGTGGGTTAGGAGTTGTACTGTTTTAGATGAGCAGGAGATAAATTACTTTTTTATCTCTTTTCAGATTCCCTAGACACTTGTGGTACATGTAGTTGCTACATTCTCAGTATATATTGACATCAGTACATATCAGGATGCATGGTCTGAATTCTTTGAGGTTCCTCTACTAGAGTTTTTTGTTAACACTAATATTATCAATTTATATTTATATTATCATTTATATAGTCCTGAGGTTTTGTAATTTCTTGGGCCTTTTATTTAGCTTGAGAATACAGCTGGGTGACATGTCTAGCTAGGTTTACACATCACACAGTGTGCACTGATGTTTTTAGACAACTTTACTGGTATTCTTGTCTTTAATGCATACATTGTAATTTCATGAGCCCTATAACTATCTTAGTTTGTCTTTAAGCTGGGTGGGGGTTGCCTTTCAGTAATCACATCCTTATACTGACTGTGACACTCATGGCTTGATTTGGGAGTTATCTGCTTCAGCAGTGTTATCTTATGTCAATTAAATGTATGTGCTGTAGGATTCTTTATGTTTGTTGCACCAAGCACATCTTAACCCAAGGTTCATTCGGACTGAGGGCAGTATTGTACTGTTTAACTTCTCTGACATCATCTTCTGTTTTTTTTGTTTTTTTTTTTCAAATGAGTATTTTAAACCAATGGGGATTTTTTTTTTTTTTTCTGTTTTTCTCTGCATTATCTAGCTGTTATAAGTATTGTATTTTCTAAACAACTGCCATGAGCTTCTGAAGAAGGACTGGTTGGTCCGAAAGCTAGAGCACTTTGTTCTTGTTGTTACATCTATGTTGGTCCATTAAAATGTATCAAATCATTTGCTTCTGGATCTGTATTTGTTAGAAGGAAATTTAACTTGAAAACTATAACCCTACTACTGTGCTACTTACAAATCTTGTAAAATACTGCATTGTTTGCTATGTCTTTCTCTAACCTGGCCTTTGCCCAACTTATTATAGTTTGTTAAAAAAAGCTTCTATTATCTCAGATGTCTTTGGGCAAAAAGGTTTGAGTCCCACTTCCTGCGGAGAACTGAACCTGGAATCTCTCTCAATATCTGTAGTTATACATTGACTTACTAGGCGGCTTCAGATGTATTATCAACAGAAGCAATGTGTGTTCTGTGTAAACATGCCTACTACAGCAAAGGCAAAGGATTCATTTATGTCTGACATGGTAAAAGAGGCAGCAACACTGGCTCTAAATTACTGTAAGTGTGTGTACCTCCTCAAGTTGGATCTGTGGGTTTATTTTGTGATTTAGTTACCTCACCTGCAAGACTGGTGGCACCACAGTATTTGTTGCAACTTACTGCAGGTAACTAAACACCAATCACAAATAAACCCACAGGTCCAACTTAAGGGGCTCACACACTTATAGTAATTTATTGGAGAGCCAATGTTGCTGCCTCTACCTCTGTGTCTCAGTTTCCATGTTAGACATACATTATTTAATCCCTGTGTTGTAGAAGTAGTAGGTATGTTTACACACATTGCTGTTAATAATACGACTGAAGTCTATAAAAGTGTGCTTACTGCTTTCCTTCACACCCTGCTTGTTGTGAACTTGTTGTTCTCCATCCAAATAATGACAAATGTTTAAAAAAACTGTTATGGTTATAATATATCCCCATTCTGGTTTATAAAGTGCATTTTTAAATAAATAAAACATATAAAAACAGCAGCAGCAGTGCATATCATATTTTAGCTTACAGAAGAATAGTAATCTTTGGGCCTTGGTTTGCAGAATATCTATGCAGCCAGTAAAGTTAGTATCTTCAAATATTTATTTTTACCTTTACAGCAGAAGTACAGTATAGGTCCGGTCCAAGCAGCAGAGCAGCCTATTTCTAGTGGAGCTTCTTCTCAAATCGCCGATTCTTGTCCTTGTCCCTCGTGTCCTGAGTTTACCACCATGACCAGTGACCCGACTTTTTTCTTTGGAATCCGACTGGGCAAAGCCAGGCAAATGAGTAGGGACTTGTGGGGCTATGCAAGGTGCAAGCAAGCAAGTGATGGGCGGAGCGGGTGCCAGGTGGGCAATGGGGCAAAGCAATCGGGCAGCAGGCGGCTCACAGAATGAAGACAAGGTACACATACTGCTGTACTGTAAGTACTTAGGGACCACTGGGATGGGACTTGTTTGTTGCTCTCTTCACTTACCGGCACTGGGACCCTGGTAGCAGCCTAGTGGGCACTGGCAGGCACTCCACACGGAGTAATGGACTGGCTGATCGCCGGGTTCGGGACAGTACCGTCGGGTGTGGGTAGGTCATCACCCAGTCACCTCTCAGTCTCACTCAGGCAGCAGAAGCAGCTCACACTCAGTCACAGTCTGAGTACCGTGACTGTCCATCCTACACTCACACTGAAACAGCCGTGGTCGCACTCATCACTGTTGTCTTGTGATTACAGCAGGGAGAAAGAAAAAGATAAACTAAGCTCTCTAGCTCCATAAGCAAAAAAAAATTGTTTAAACACAAAACTCTGAGTCAGGAGAGGCAGGCTTCAGCAGTGTGCGTGGCACCCTGGCACCGCCGTGGCACGAGTGAATCTGATAGTCTCTCAGTGCAACAATCTGGAGTGGACATGTCCTGCCCTGGTGGTCTCTCCTCGAAGTTAAAGTTCTCAAGAGTCTGTCTGAGACTGAAGCGAATAAATTAAAGCGATTTAGCGAAATGCGCTGGCAGCAACAAAAACGGCAAAAGTATTTTGAATATAGTAAGTCCGACTCCGCAACACAAGATAACCATATCACTCGAACCAACTAGGCAAAGCCAGGTATGGGAAGGAGTGGTCAGGGAGAAATGGGATTTGACCCTGTGGTGTGACTACCTTTATACCGTGGCTTGGGGGGGCTTGCTAGCCTGCTTCGCTCTAGTCTCATTCAACTTCTCGGGCTCGGAACTTCCACACAGATCATGTCGGGACATTCAAAAGGTTAAAAAAAGCCTTTTCTGCTGTATTGTTGCTGAGGCAGAGTGCTGACTCCTTTGATGTTGCGTCCCTGTTAGACTCAGAGGTGCCAGAAAAGGGAAGGCAGGACAGATCAGTAAGCCTTAGGATGATTATCTCTGGTACTAGGTGCTAAATCCTGACTCCCAAACAAAAAGGAGACCCGAGAGGTGTTAGGAGCTGTTGGGCTCCTTGAATTAACAAGTGTTGAAGTTCCGGAGATGTAAAGCAGACTCGTTATAATAACGACTCTACTTTACAACTCTCAAACTCTGCTGAGAGGCATTTAATTAACACAGGCAGCCAGGTAAGTGTTTTTTTTTTGTTTTGTTGACATTCAAGTAGTAGCGCGCCCTCCGCCCCGGTTCCGTGCCTATGTTTAAGAACAATACGTGTTCCCAGCTGGGCCAGCGATGGGACAGCACAGAGCCATGCTCATGGGAAAATGAGGAATGTCCCTGATAATGTTTGGAAATGAGGCGGGTTGTACTTCACATGCTCTGGATTGCTGAAGGCAGCAGATTTCACAGTGCTCCACAAAACAGCGGCAGCATAGCGGGGCAAAAGTCTGTTCAGTGTGATTGCAAGCTGGGAGGGATTTCAAGCAGAGGGAAAGGGTGACGTAAATATGCTAAATGCATACACGTTGCCACCGCTGATTGCAGCGGGCGTTTCCTTAGTACTGAAGACCAGGGCAGCTGAACTGCTGTCATAGACAGCTTGCACATCCATTGGTGGGGTAGGATCGTGCCTGCTACACGGAGCACTGGATTGCACAGGAGGGTCACACACCTCCAAAAAGTCGTACTGTGACAAAACGTTCCTTGCGCATGTGCGCAAGCGAACGTAAAAAGGAGATGCTCAATGCAAAACCCACTTATAAACTGAGTTAACAGAAAACTTAAACTCTGATCTGTGTAGTGGCAGCATCCACCCTCAAGGCTTCTTGCAGAGTTCTTGTTGCTGGTACAGGGGATATAACTCCACTGATAAACAAACAGCCACAGGCACCCACCCAGGTCATCAAATGGAGGTTTAAAAAGAGTTCACTAAATACATGTCACGGTCTTCCAGGAGGGGTCCCAGGCTACCAGCAAAGTCCCGCATCCTCAAATTGCCTTAAATATTACTAAGGTCAGATAAGAAAAGTAGTTCCCCTTTACAAGAAACCACATTTGGAAATACTGAGTCCCCACCCACCAAAACCCCTCAAATAGAATAGTTTTCATTATCAGTTACAGGCTAAAGCAAATGTCCCCTGTGTCCATTGGACCTAGGCCTATGTAGCTGACCTACCAGTGCACCAATAAGGAAAAGACACTCCAGGAATGTGTTTTGACATTTCAGCAACAACTCCTTCACATCCTGCAATGTGGTAATGCCATGTTGTCTGTGGGCTTGTTTTTCGCTAGCACAGTCCTGGGAAGAGTCTCGGAGGTTCTGTTCCTCTAAACGGGCTGTTGTTCCGGTTGGAAGTGGTATCGAAATACCTCTGGAGTTAAGTGCAGTGGCTGCTTCCTTTGGAGAATCATAGTTTTGTTGGCCCTCTGGGAATGATGATTAGCTTTGCAGGATAGGGGGTCTGAAAGAATAGTTTTTGTTGTCATAGTATGTGCAGAATCAGGGCGTAGGCTCTTCGACGAGATGCTACAGAGGGAGAATAATCATTATAAAAATAAATGCAGAACTCCTTATATTTTGAATCTTTCAAGCATCAAGCTCTAAGGAGGATCTGTTGTTTGACTGAGTAACCTAAGAACTTGATAACTATAGAGCTAGGCCACTGATCAGGGTGTCATGGCTTTGGCATCAAGGCTCTGTGGGCCTGCTCAACATCAAGTGAAAAGCCTGGGTCACGTTGGAGAATATCTCTAAGGACTCCATCTATAAAGGCACACATGTCTCTGCTCTCCTCTTCATCCGGGATCCTGTGAATTCATATGTTGTTGCTAAGGGATCTGTTTTCCAGATCTTCACATTTATTATGCAGCTCCTTCTGCTCATCTAGTAGGTGAACCATGAGGCGCTCTAACCCGTCTGTCTGGGTTCGCTACGACTCCAAGTCAGTGACTCTCTGCAACCTGCACCAGTTCTGCTGAATCTCTGATCAGAAGGTATGGACTTCTTTTCTTAATTCTTGCAGCTCCATGAGTATTGTAGCATTACTTGGCAGTTCCAAGACTGACTGAGGGTTCACTATGTTGTGGAAAGCAGTCGGGACCTGTGTAATTGTAGTTGGCAATCTGTCAGCATCAGGTGCTTGAGCAGTGGTATTTTTCTTCATTCGGTCTCCTTTCAGCTGTACAGGCTCCTCCAAGATCTGGCCAGGGTAGTTGCGGGTGAAATTGGATTAAGTCTGGAATGTTTAGAACAGCAGAAGCTGGAGTTTCTCACTCAGGGCTGCATACTTCGGGGCGACGTCACCAGACATTCCCCACTCAGTCTTTCTCTCCTGTCACTTTCTACATTTAATTCATCCCTCTCCGCTTCTATGTTGGGAGCATAGATGTTAAGTATGTGTAGGGGTGTTCCTATATTTCTGGAATCTGGGGTCATTGTGAACTCCAAGACATTTGAACATCAGGTGTTTGCTGTTGTCTGCAGTGACTTATCACATCTTCATAACAGCTCACAGATAAAGCCCTTTCTTGAGCCATCTGACCTAGCAACTTCGGTGCACTCACTTATCTCATCTAGACTGGATTACTGTAATGCTCTTCACCTGGGGCTTTCCATGAGGTTGGTGCATCACTTGCAGCTGGTCTGAAATGTGACAGACTGGCTGGTCGCTGGTTCTTTCCAATTTGAACATATCATGCTGGTTCTCTACATTCTGCACTGGGTGCTGGTTTGGTGGCACATCAACTCCAAGGTATGCTTGTTGACTTACAAAGCCCTGCATGGTTTTGGTCACAGCTACCTGCAAGACCTCCTGACCCCATACGCTCCTGGCCACTCCCTTCAGTCAGTGGATAAGGGACTTCTTTTCATTCTCAGATCCCATTTAAAATCATCAGGGGATAGGGCTTTCAGAGTGGTGGCACCACTTCTCTGGAATGCACTTCCCTGACCATTTTAAAATTCAAGTTGAAGACCTTTCTGTTTAATATGTGTTTTGAGGAATGATACTATTGTTATCTGTTTATTCTGTTATAATTATTTTATTATTTGACTTCTTTATCCTTTTAATTGTTTTATTTGTTTTGTTTTATGATGTGCCCAGACCCTCAGGATTGGGTGCCATATAAATGAAATTGCTTTACCTTGCTTGACTGTATTGACCCTTCACAGCTACAAATCTCACCTGGGTCTCTGCTGTGGTATTCAAGATGATAACAGCCAGGGCATCTTTTCTCACCAAAATCTCAACCCCCTGCTATGGGGGTGGAAGTCATATGAGGCAGAGTAGCACTTCCCCACCCCAATGGCAGATCAACTTAGCATACCCAACGAGGGTAGGGTGAGTCTCCTGGAGCAGTCCCACCATGGCCTGCAATGATCAATGTGGATGCCAAGATCTTGGCAAAAGTGTAGGCAGCCCACCTTGACTGCATCCTTCCGAGCACCATACATCCAGCACAGGTGGGCCTTGTGAAGGGCAGGGCCAGTTCATACCATATCCGAGCACTTTTTACCCTGGCTCAGGTTGTGGCAGGTCTCCCCACTCCAGAATCAGCCACAGCAGTAGATTCTGAAAAAGCATTCTATTCCATGGAGTGGGAGTACCTGCATACGTTCTGGAACACGGTAATTAAGGGACTATTTCTGTTCTTGGATCCAGACCTTTTACCAAGGCTCCTCACTATGTTTTGTCAGACCTGTCTGAGCTGCATAGGGGCACGAGACAAGGATGCCCACTCTCACCCCTGCTTTTTGTCATAGCTATGGAACCCTTAGCAGCCACAATCAGGGCCCATGCCAATATCAGGGGGATTAAAGTGGGAGGAGTTTCATACTGCACCAGACTATACACAGACGACTGCTTTATTCTTATGGAAGAAATAGGTAATGACCTCCCTTACATCTTAGAAACCCTAAACACCTTCACAGGTTCTCAAGGCTCCAGATTAACATCACCAAGTCAGAAATCCTCCCTTTGAATAAAATCCCTCTACCCCACCAGGTAATAGGAGCAGGAATACCCTGGGGCAACCTTGACATAAAATATTTGGGGATCCACTTATCAAGTGACCTTCAGAAACTCATACCTATAAACTTTAACCCCCTACTGAGTATTCTGGGAGATGAGATGGACAGGTGCTCTTAGTTGAATTTGCCACTAGCATGTAGGATTGTGGCAGTCAAAATGATTTCCACCCTTAAGGTATAGTATCTAATCTCACACATGCCAATAACAATCTCGAACGTGTGATTTCAAAGGCTAAATAAATGTGTTAGTACGTTTCTATGGGGGAAAGCAGACCCAGATTCAGCTGGGCTATGATATGGGCTCCCAAGGAAAGAGGAGGCTGGAACCTCCCTAATTTCCAGAGATATGCCATGGCCAGCTGGGTCACTATGACCAGTAAAATATTTAGGAAACATAATAACACCCCACAGGCATGGAAGTAACTGGAGAGAGCTGTGCTGGGGAATACCCACCCTGTGGCCTACTTGGGCAATGAGCTGCCAAGGGGGGCCAGGATCTGGCAGACAATTGAAGGAGCCCAGGCAGCATGGAAGTGGTTAGGGAAGTACACCAGACGATGCTTATCAACTCGGACACATACCCCCATATGGAATAACCCACACCTCTTAATTGTGGGGTGAACAATAGAGGGGGGGAGAGTAGGCTAAAAGGGGCATATAGATGATTGACGATATCCTACTTCCATTAACAATGGCCTCCTTTCAGGAATTACAAGAACAGTATAACCTTCCGAAAGCTGAATTCTGGAGGTTCCTCCAGCTGAGAAGCCTTGTCCAGAAATGGCAAACAACAAAAGGTGCCTGTGTGGTGTGTAAAAAGAGTAATAAAATAAACATCCTAGAGCATCCCATAGGAAAGCGGGCTGACAAACCAAAAGGGCTCACAGGTAGGCTGCTAAAATAGTGCAGTCAGGTAGACCCGGTCCCCTCGATCCCAGCAAAACGAAGATGGCAGACCATGCTCAATATTAGAATTAGTGAGGAGGAGTGGAGTAAATGCTGGACTCTCACATACAGGGTGACCCACAGAGCCTCCTGATTCAGAACAAGGTTATGCACTTGTGGTACCTCACCTAAGCATTACTTCACAAGATGGGTATATTACCAGATGGCAAATGTTTGAGGTGTGGAGGCCCATGCGCTGATCCGTATCATGTGTTAAGGGACTGTCCAATGCTGAAACACTTCTGGCAACAGGTGGGGGATGCTTGTTCTGACATCCGCCAGGTTAAAGAAGCCTTCCCCCATGTCTGATACTTGTGGGGATTCGACCAGTAAGGTCTCAGGTGAATGACTCCTGGAGGCAATGGCTCATGCAAGCCTCAGTGGAAGCAAAACAGTTAATCCTGGTAAAATGGAGCTCAGTGACACTGCCTTCCATTGCTGAATGGTTTAATGTGATTGAGAGGATAGCCAGTAAATCAAGAATGCTGTACCCTTCCTTGCAGACGCCTCATAAATACGGCTAGGTGTGGGCTCACTACCTTCAATTTATCCTAAGTCAGAACTCCAACAATACTCCAGTTTGGATGCAGGATCTCCTGAAGCCACCATGAGGTAAGAGGGAATACCTACTCCCAAAGAAGTGGGGGCAATGAATCCAAATGTCTACTGATCTGAACTCCCCCAGGAGGGTCAAGGCCAGGCCCCCCCCACCAGACATCCCTAGCTCATCTTTCCCCTTCCCCAGTCAAATACACCCCCCACACACACACACACACAACTACTGTAGGTAAGAACCCTGGACACATCTCTGCTCTCAGAGAAACCCCTCATAGGGACCAATAAAACATCATGGTACACCTCAGAAGTCTTCCGGTGACATCAGCGGCAACATGGTGTCTTAGTTTCAGAGCTCCGTCTTGCCCTTACAGAAATCTATCGACATCCACCATAAATCAGCATGCAATCCCCTGCTAAAGGGACTCAATCGAAGGTACTCCTCAACAAGAATTCACAGACCCCCCTGTACAAAAGCTCTACAACATACTCCAGCAAGAAAAAAGGGGTTCTGTACCGACGCTGCGGCCGCCTTGACGGAGGATGATTGCTCACAGTTGGTGTCCTTTATCATAGAAACAGCTAAGACTGTTAAAAAAATAGACACTACCATAACTGAACTTAAAGCAAACATCCATAAAATAGAGTACAGAGTGGACCAGATTGAAATGGGCCTTACAAATGTCAAGGAGCAGGCCACTTGCCATGACCGACTCCTCCTGTTCCTTCTTGCCAGAGAACGAAAATTAACAAACAAACTCGACAATTTAGAGGGCAGGAGTCATCGTCAAAACATCCATGTATATGGAATTCGGAGGGCTCAGAGGATGGTGCTACAGCCCCCATCACTTTTCTCCAAAATGTGCTCAGGAAGGCCCTGAATCTCCCCAAAGACTTCAATCTATCCATGGACAGGGATCACGTTCATTAGTTCACAGACCGACCAACCCTGGGGTTAGACCATGATCCTTTGTAGCAAAGCTCACCTCATACTCAGTTAAAGAAGAAATACTAAGGCTTGCTTGGAGAAGGAGTGCCATTAAATATAGGGAACAACAAACACAGGTAGATAACGACTACACTAACTGGTGCAGGAGAACAGAAAAGCTATGTGGCCCATCATGAAACAGCTACGCACCAGAAACTTGAAGGCCCAAATACTCTATCCGGCCCGACTGCACATAGAGACAGAGGGAGGCATCAACATTTTCGAGGACTTGGTGGCTGCTTTGCAGTATCTAGGAAGTACTGGAATCACTGTCCCACACCTGGTAAAGGAGAGACTTGAGAAAAATCATCCATTCAGCATGGGCAGTGGCTCGAAAGGGCTCCCTCCTCTCCCAACAGAATGATGATCCCTGCACCTCAACTCTATGAGCCGATATATGCTCTACTCTCAAACCTTACAGTTCAGCAGTCCAAATTAACACCATCCTGGCGAAAGAGAGAAACAACCAGGGATACTCCACAACTGTTCAGCCCACTTGAACAATCTTGGATTTCTTGCGGCCCCGATGCTCGCTGGAACCCCACCTCCCACTGGAACATTTCTACACCCACATAAGGCACTGTAAGAGAGATGTGAAATGCGGGGGTTGGGGAGGTTGATCTTGGGGAGGAGGGGGTTGGAAAGGCCCAAAAATATCAGAACAGGCGCAATTTAGTTCCCGATCTCTACCCCCGGTCCCTGAAGTCTCTGAGGAGCTGCACCTCGGAAGGACACTGAAGAGAACGATAGTTTGGGTCTCTAGAGGTGAATTCTCTTGCACTCGCTCTTGTGCACTCACCAAACATCAGACAGGATCCAAAGGACACAGCTCAACATTTGTAACCCCCTACTAATGGGGGGTTCCTAAAAGCCATCTAGGAGCTGCTTAAGTGCTCCCCCTGGTGGTTGACGCTCGGCGCTTAAGCCATTTGAATGGCTCTGTGAGTGCTTGTAGAGCCTCCACGTACTGTCTCTTTAAGAGCTGTCTGCTTGCAGATATAATTTGTGCTCATGAGGGGGACTGTGTGTTTCCCTGCTCGAGTCCCGTTCGATCTGTAATGTACTTGCCCCTCTTTGGCGTCGCTGGAAGCACAAGGGGAGCCTACTTGAAGGATGTAACTATTTTGTCTACAATCATTTAGAGTAATGGTGAAAATGCAGTTGTTTAACCTGCCTTTGTTGCAGCTGGGACTCTATGTACTGTGCCCCTCCATTTTGGACCAGAACTGGCTGAGGGGTCCAATAGGAGCAAGAGGGCATCTAAAATGGAATAAATAGCGACCAACCAGAATCAGGACTCTTAATGGAGCCGGCTGACCAATGGGGATACAGCTAGTAATTCTGGGAAGTGAAGTCTGGACTATGGCGCCTATTTTGCACCACTGAGGGCAGTAGTGAGTAACTGGCATCTGCATCCCACCAATGGGATCGGGTGGCGCCCGAACTGGATTCTCTTCCCAGACTGCCCAGAGTCAGAGTCGTTGGTGACTGTGAAGGTAGAAGGAGCTCTGGCTCCTGCACTGTGGAAGTCTTTGCACGGGAAGCGCGTGTGGCAGGCCAAGAAGTCAGGCTATAGTATTGCCTGAAGGAGCGAACAAGATCTGTAGAGGAGTGCAGGTGGAGGAGGCTGCATGTTTACAGCTACCTACCAGGCTCACCCTGTAAAGGACTGGATAATCTGCTTCAATGGCGCTTGGTCTGTCAGGACAAGTGAAGCTGCGTAGTTTGGCCCGGTGGTGCAGTGAAAGCGATCGGGAGTATACAGCAGCTGCCTGGTATGGTACCCCTCTGCTCGTCATATAAATGTGTGGAGAAGTGTTGAATTACAGGCTCGGTCCTGCGAGTGGTGCGAGACCGATCTTCCTGTTGGAGTCATGAGTACTAAATCAGGGTAGCTCCCTGTCAGATGTGCATAGTGAGGGCAAGATCTGTCTGACTGCTTTACTGGCTACACAAACTGAGCCTGCTGGCTCTACTTAATCCCCTTAGGAATCACATGCTTGTTTTCTGCGTCAGGGCCCCAACCAGCTGCATTGAGAGGCTGGCCTTCTATTGCCTGGGTACCCAAAGACAGTGACTTATAGGTTAGGCCTGTGCACAGTGCCCTAGATAGATATAGATATATAGATATATATAGATATAGATATAGATATATATATATATATATATAGATATAGATAGATAGATAGTTAGATAGATAGATAGATATATATATATATATATATATATATATATATATATATATATATACATAGATTAAGTGGTATCAATTAACCTGATTTCCCCAGTCCTTGTTATCTCCCTAAATAAATCAGATTGGTTGTTTTGCAAAGGTATACTGACTGAGCTGTGTGTCTATGTTGAATTACTGTACAGTGGTTATTGTATAACTGCATCTTACTTTACAGGGGTCCCCAGAGCCAAGCTGATTGAACCAAAGCTGGTAAGTGTATATGGTAAAGGGTACTGTGGATTGACTTGTGTGAGCCACTAGTGGGAAGAAAGGGGGGTTGCAGTGACCCAGAGGGCTGTAACCAAGTCAGATTAGACTGTTTCAACCCCGACCTCTGGGTGGAGGCACCCGCCATCGGATCTGGGCCCTTCAACCTGTTAACGTCAGAGCAGGCAGGGGTAGTAGCCCTTGGGATAGCGCCCCCTAGAGGTTACACATTAGCTAATTAGGCTGAAAAGAGCTGAAAAGAGCCAACTTGACTAAAACTAAATGTGCTGCCAATATGTGGATTGTTTGGGAAGTTGGAAGGGGGAAAATAAAAATAAATCCGAATCTCTTGCTTACAGATAATGGCATGTAAATAGTTATGGCACTTTATTAGAAGTTGGAAAGAGTAATCTATAGAGTGGATGCATTAATGTACAATGGGGAGGGCTGATGACTAATTCCGAACAGCAGAATTCTATAACTGAATATTTCTCCCTTCCCTTAAACACCACTTCATGGGGCAAGATGGAGGTAGTTGCTAAAAGGAACATCTTATGTGGAAATGGGTTTTGCTGATGCCACTGACGATGGCCTTATACCATGGAGCAGGGCTAAGTCCCAACAGATTCCCCATCAGATCATTTAGACCCAAATTCCAACAAGGGTTAAATGTCCCAGATGAGACTATAACTGACCTCCCTGCTGACCAAGGAAGTCAGGATTTGACAAACTGAGCTCTCCCTCAACAAACTACTAAAGGTTGGTACTGGGAAAGAACTCATCTGGAGGGTGGTTGGGTTTTTTTTGGTTTTTTTTTGCTCCACTGCTCCTCCTGTTGGGATGGAAGCTTTTTCAGCTTCTGTTGCTGTTGGTGGAGCATGACTCTCCCCTTTACCCTGCTGAGGGAAACAACAAGGGGGGAACCCCTTAGTCCAGCAGCGAAAGGCTGTATTCAGTTCTACTGTCCAGCTTGAGTTTCAAAAGCTGGACGACAGGTTACTAAGTTTTGTAAGCTTACACTCCCCTCTTGTGGAGAAAGTTGGTATTGCTGTACTGATTTAAACTGTAAGAAGTGCCAGGCTGAACTTTGGCCTTTGTTTAAGTTGTTACAGATAAGTTACAAGCACCTTTGTATAGGGAAAAGAAAGAGTACATTACTGTCTACTGACTACAGACTGAATCAAGGGCAGCATATTGCCCGACATAGAAACAGGTATAGATTTGGTAAGAAACAATATGATGGCATTTAGAGCACAACTGGGTCCGGGAGGTCCCTTACAGTCAATAGTCCCACTTAATGACTAAAAATGGCCACAATTAAAACAAAACTATGATCTTATAATGTCAGTGGGATTACCCACCCAATTAAAAGGAAACAAATACAAATATTTATTAGAGACCAAAAATGTGAAATCAATTTCCTGCAGGAAACACATTTGTCCCCCACTGAAGCTGTCAAGTTTAAAACAAGGGGCTTCCCAGTTCTGTACCAGGCCTCCCTAGAGAAGGGGAGGAAGAGAGGTGTGGTGACCTTGTTGTCAGGGAATCTCCCTTTTGAGGAGGAGGAGGTGGCGGCCGACCCAGAGGCACGTTCCTTAATAGTTGTGGGGAAGGTCCAGGACACCTGGATCACACTGGTTAATATATATGCATCGCCTGGGTCCCCATCCTCCTTCTTTTTGACACTAGTCCAGCTAATAGCCCAGAAGGCAAAGGGTGTGGTGGTGACTGGGGGGGGGGACTGGAATTTAATGCTAAACAGGCGACTAGACTCCACCTCAAATATCCCCACCAAGAGAGGAGGGTAGCAGCTCATTTTGCCAGAATTATGGGGGATAGTGGTTTGGTAGACATTTGGAAGGAAAACTATCCCAAAGCCAAAGAGTACACATTTTACTCGAGTAGACATAAGATGTACTCCAGACTAGACAGATTTCTCACATATGGTAAAGATGTCCCCCTCATTCAATCAATGTGGTAGGTACAGCCACAATATCAGACCACCAACCAATCTGATTGGAGCTAGATCTGCACCTCCAAAAGAAACTCACCTGCTGGTGGTTGAACACAAGCCTACTGATGGAAGAAGCAGTAAAAGAGGAGATACGACAAGTGATAAAACAAACTATAGAATTTAACGACAGACCAGAAACAACTCCCCAGATTTTATGGGACACAATAAAGACTATGGTCAGAGGAAAGCTGATTTCCCTGGCCACATATAGAAAGAGAGAGAAAATAAAGCAGATGCAAAGCCTCACAGAGCAATTGCAGTCTCAGGAAACACAACAGAAAAAAATCTGGAATAGAGACATGGACGTAGAAATTCAGGCTATGAAAAGTCAGATACAAAAACTGCACAAAATAGAAACTGAAAGAGCCCTGCACTACCTAAAGCAGACTTATTATGAGGAGGAAGCCAGGGCAGCTAAACATCTAGCATACCATCTCAGACAAAGGGCTGCTAGGGCAACGATAACTGGGATTAGGGACCTATGCTCAGGTACTCTGAGGCAGAAATGGGAACAAATAACTCACTCATTTGTCACCTATTATAAGACCCTATATAAGGCGGGGGAGGGGGCACCCATGGAACAGACATTGGCCTTCTTGAAAGACCTGGGGTTGCCTACAATAAATGAGACCCAGCAGCGGACCCTAATGGCCCCAATCTCCACCTTAGAGATACAGACCATAATAAAGACCCTGAAGCTGCATATGTGCCCTGGTCCCAACGGATTCAGTGGGGAGTTCTATAAAAATTTTGCCCTGGTGACGTTCCCATTGCTGAGGAATGTCTACAACCTGATCTGGTCGGAAGGAGGGCCTTTCCCCCCTCTTGGAACTATACCACTATAACAGTTATACCTAAGGAAGGGAAGGATCCCAAAGAATGCAGCTCATATAGACCCATATCCCTACTGAACATAGATTATAAGAGCTTTACGGCCATTTTGGCAATGAGGGTTAACGCATTGCTGTCCCAGATCATAAAATTAGACCAGATGGGTTTCGTGGAGGGGAGACAGGCTCAAGAGGGGGTCAGGAGGACAGTAAATATAATTGATCTTCTTCATAGACACCGTACCCCTGCATGCCTCCTTCTTGGGCTGGATACCAAGAAGGCATTCGACAGGGTCAACTGGAACTTCTTGTTTGCAGTGTTGCAGAGGTTGGGTTTCCCGGGGAACTTTTTGGCTGCAGTTAAAGCCATGTACGCAGCCCCACAAGCTTATGTTAGAATAAATGGGGGGATCTCAAAAAGGTTTACACTGGGGAGGGGTACCAGGCAGGGATGCCCCTTATCACCATTGTTATTTGCAGTATATATTGAGCCCATTACACAGGCAATAAGAGAAAATCAGGAAATTAAGGGCCTGCTTGCAGGGAGGGAGGGAAGAACAAAGAATGTCTTTATATGCAGATGATGTGCTGCTCTACATAACAAAGCCAGAAGAATATTTGCCCAAGGTGTGGGATCTACTAAACAAATTCAGACATCTATCAGGGTATGCACTAAATAATAACAAAACGGTAATCCTAAAGTTTTACTACAACCCCTTCCCTAAAATAAAAGAACTGCTCCCTTTAAAGTGGAATTCCTCTAAAATAAAATACTTAGGGACATATATACCTAAAAATTTAACTTGCCTCCTCTCAGATAATTTGACCCTCTTATGGGACAAATTAAATGGGACATCACAAAATGAGAACTCCTCAGACTACCCCTTTATTCCAGGATAGAAGCAATTTCCATGAATATTTTACCTAGGTTTCTTTGCCTTTTTCAGTGCCTTCCTATTAAAATTTACCCAGTACAATTTAAGATCTGGCAACAAATGCTAATGCGGTTCATCTGGGAAAATAAAAAACCAAGACTAAAAAGCCAAATAATGCAAACTAACAAATCTTGGGTGGCAGAGTGGTCCCAAACTTAGAGGACTACTACCTAGCTACGCAATGAAAGAATGCTCTGTTGTGGGGACTATCACGTTACCAGGCTCTTTGGAAGGCAATTGAAAAAGAAGACACAGAAGCAGCCCCATTGTTGGCCAGAGTATTCACCTCCCCCAATAGGGCCTAAGGGCAAGGACGTTACCTTGAAATCAGTTAAAAATATTATAGAAGCAGTACAAAGAATCTGGGTTAAGCACACAATTCAAGGGCACAAGTGGACTCACCGATGGTTTGCCTGGGACAAGGAATTTGGCCTGGCTAGACAGGACCTCACTTTTCGGAGATGAGGCAGATTGGGTCTGAAGACTTATAGGCACTTCTTAGATGGGGCAGTGATCAGGGACTTTGCAGACCTTAAAACGTCATTCCAATTAAGGCAAACTGATCACTTTAGATATTTTCAAATTTGCACCCATATTCAAAAACTGCAGAGACAGCATGGCCAGAGACTGGAACCCCTGGGAATCCAAGGTATCATAAGGGATATACTGACATTCCAGAAGAATAAAGGCCTTATATCAGCAATGTACGGGGCCCTCGGAGAGCTGGGAAGGGAACGTACCGCCCCCATCAAGAGCAGATGGGAAAGAGAGCTGGGAGAATCCCTCACTGAAAAAGAGTGGGAAAACATTTATACGCAAGCCCACAGAACTACCTACTCCCAGAGGTGGAAAGAATTCGAGTAGAAGATCCGAACACCGTTTTTCATCCATCGAAATGTTGGAGGGAGTGTGGGGAAGAACAGATGGGTCATCTGCACATACTGGGAAACTGTCCATCCCATACCAGATTTTGGCAGGGAACAGCTGAGGCTGTTGGAACAGTTTTCTCTCTCACAGAAACACTAACAGTAAAACATCTGGCGCTGGGTCTGGTTCCGGCAGGGATGAGGGGAAGGGACCAGGTGTACCTCTGGAACATTCTTGCAATGGCTGCCCACAAAGCTATTACGAGAAGGTGGCTTTCACCAGAATCACCCACACTGAGACACTGGTTTGAGACGATAGGTGAGATACAAGAAATGGAGGAACTGACACAGAAGATCAATGCCAGACTCCCCCTGTTTGTGAACAGATGGACCTGATGGATCAGGTTCAGAGGGGATGTCCCAGAGAGCGAAAGAGAAAGAGAAACTCTGACAGGGGAGAATCACAGGTACTATAGGGGATGAGAAACTGCACGCTAAGGGCAATCAGAAACAAAACACCCCCACACACACACTCAGAAGGGCTAGAAGTTGCGATTTCTCCTCACACCCCTCAGAGTCTATGATACCCAGACTTCTGGCCTGAATAAGGGTAAAAGAAAGTTAAAAGAGAGAATTAACTGATGCCTGTGCTATGTTAAGACTCGTATAATATGAATTCTGATCTGTACCTTGTGACTTCAGATTAGTACTATGTAATGATGCATGATAACTTAATAAACATGCATTTAAAAAAATGGCATACCTCAGAGAAGGGAGACGCTGTCAGGTGATCTAGAAATGGACTGATAGACTGTCTTTAAAAACAAATAGTACAGTACAACAGACTTGCTCATCTAGTCGTTTTGCATCCATAGATAGACTGTATGTTTCTCTTAATGCATAATGTTTGCACCAATGTATCAGTGTCAATAATAAATGGAATTGTTCTGTTTGATTCTGAAATAAAAAGACCAACTGTAAAAAAAAACCAAAAAAAACTTAGTTGCCACACTCGACTACTCTTCAAGTTTTTTTAGATCCCTATTCATTTTTACACACACACACCTCTGAGGTGTCTACCCTATTGCAGATCTTAGTGTCATCTGCAAAAAAGCATACCTTCCCTTCTAGCCCCTCTGCAATGTCGCTAATAAAGGCATTAAAGAGGACAGATCCTAGTATTGATATTTGTGCACCCCACTGATCACCATCCCTTCCTCAGAGTAAACTCTGTTTACTACCACCCTCTGTCACCTATACCCCAACCAATTTCTTACCCAGTTTACCACTTTTGGACCCACTCCTAGGCTATCCAGCTTGTTTATGAGTCTCCTATGTGGAACTGTGTTGAAGGCCTTACTGAAATCTAAGTAGGCCACATCCAACCACTGTAGTCAGGCTGATTGGTCTGTAATTGCCAGCCTCCTCCCTCCTACCACTTTTTATGGCTGTGGGTGTAGCCCAGCAGACATTTTGCTTTCAGAAAGGGCTGATGTCATTTTTGCTACCAAGCAACATGATAGAGTATAAATAGATTCCTCATTACTACATTGCTTGTGTGTGTATATAGGAAGCTGTAAAGCACTATTTTTCCTCTGACTTGAGGAGTTAATTGAGCCCACAGAAAGTTAACTCATTATCTTCTGGCAGTCATTCTGTGTCAGATTCCCAATGGATAGTACAGACATCATAGAAAGCTATTGAAAGTAGAATGGGTTAAACACTTCCTGGAGCTTTCTACATAACAAGTAAACTCTGCTGTGCCCTCAGCCCCTGTAAACTCCTCATTCGGCCATTTGACACCATCATCCTAAGAGTAGTCATTCTGCTACTTTGTAGGACATTCCATAGCAAAGAGTCCCAGTGATGCCTGTTTCCAAATAATTCACCAACTTAATTTTCTCAGGCAGGCAGTTCTGGGCTAATGTTTATATTCTACTGAATGTTCTTAACCTGCAATTTGTGACTACAGGTGTTTACAATTGAATGATAGTAACCACATTTGCTTCACTTGCAAAAAGGTAGGCGTGTGTGTCTAGTTTTTGTTTGACTTAGGTTGCACATAGAATCTGATCAGTTCATAACATCCTGTATTGTGATTAAATGAACTGATAAATGGGGGCTTTGGTTTATTTTACAAATTCATTTTCCTGATCATGGATATACTAAAACAAACATTTCTCAACAAAATGTTTAAAAATA
The DNA here is from genome assembly GCA_016271365.2 of Neoceratodus forsteri. NCBI lineage: Eukaryota > Metazoa > Chordata > Ceratodontiformes > Ceratodontidae > Neoceratodus > Neoceratodus forsteri. The sequence goes on along the minus strand of CM057449.1, from coordinate 33,352,153 downwards.
ACGAGTTTAGCAGTAATTTAGTTGATGTGGTGTAAAGAGATGCTCCCTAGAAAATTAACTGGTTTGGGGAGGAGGAGCTGCCACAAGCAGAATGGGACTTCATGAATGGGGGTGTTCATGGCAGCAGAAGAGGCATGATGGCATTAAAAGCTTAATGGTGTGGATGTAGAGACACCGATATTTGATCATGACTTTGGTAGAGGACTAAGTGTGACTTGGGGGGGGGGGTCATCAGGAATTGAGTGAGTCTTGGTATTTTTAGCATAATGGTTTTCTGAAACTTCAGCCATCAATGGATTAGACTCTGCATCCATTTGTACGTATGCCACTAAGTCACATACAGTGGAGTATGGGTAAAAACCATATCACCAGACCTGGACCAGAGCTGTAAAATCTGGACTGGGCACAGCCTGTGCAAATATTGCTAATCCACTCACTCCACATAATCTGGACTGGCTTTTACCTGTCTGGTCTGGTCCTGATGGTTCTGTTTTCAACCATACCAAGGAAGGGTTGAAAAACGGACGTCCAGGAGCAGACCACAAATGTAAAAGTCAGACTGAGCAGTGCAGCCAGAGTCACTTCACCAGCAGTATTTGTGCAAGTTGCACCCTGTATGGCTAATTTGGATTTTTACAGAACAGCTGTATTTCAGGTCTGCCAGTCCAGTTTTTAATCAATCAATCAATCTTTGTTTTATACTGAAAGGTATATGAGCAAAAATGCCTGTTTACACAAATGTCCAGTTAAGCATAAAAAGAGAACAGAACACCAGGTCAAACAATTGCATAGTAAAATACAGTATACACAGATCTAACATAAACAGGTCTGATAAAGAGATCTTGAGGGATATACAGAAGAAAGGGGACGCAAATAAATAACAGTGACAAATTTACAGCATGGGATATAGCTGGAGGTACAATTCAGGAGCGTGAACAGCTGGGTGATGCATTGAAAAGAAGAAGTGCAAGTCCTGTGACACCCACATCCTGCGTGTGGACTAGCATTCCCACTGTGTGATCTGCCTAGGCCCCAAACACCGGGTCAAGGACTGTATGCCCTGCCAATCGTTCAACCAGACCACATGGATTAGGCACCAGAAAAAGCTCATAGCCTATTTGCTGGAGAAGTGCCTAGTTTTGATGGAAAAGGAGCTGCAGAATATGCGGGGAAAAATCTTCTTCTCCCACGCCAGAACCCAAAAAGAAGAAAAAGGACAAGGAGAGGCACCGAGACCAGGATAAGTCTCCATCCACTTGGTGGCAACCATCGAGCACCACTGACACTAGAGGGGCCTCCACTTCGGTAAGTACCCCTACTGCCAGGTCTTCTACCTGTACGGTGGATCAGACCATGGCCTCCCTGCCTGCTTTAGTCATGGTGCAGTCGGGGCTCTTCTTGGACGACAGAACCCTATTGTGATCCATTGGCCCATATCTTCTTCATGATCTATCGCCAGCAGCCAGGTCAATAAATCACTCCCCAGCCCCACTGAGGAGCACATGGTCACAGCCGGTAAGCTAGACTCCAGCTCCTCTGTTGTCTGCATGGCCCAGGCCAATAAATCAGACATTAGCTCTTCTGACATCTGCAAGGTTGCAGCTGATAAGTTGCTCCCTGGTTCCTCTGGGGACTGCATAGCTGAGGCTCTCCCATCTAGTCACAGGACACCCCCAACGTGAAGTTGAGCCAGCTGCTGGACAAGCAACAGTTTTTAGAGGGTTCCTCCTTCCCTCTGACCCAACCAGACCATTCAGGCTTGCCTGAAGAGCAAGAACTAGAGGTGGTCACTAATCTGGAAGTTCTCTCTCCTTTGCCAGGTCAGTCTCTTCCTGGTTCACTCACTGGGCCTATTGTTAATCCCTCAGGGGACCTTCCATTGGGACCTCCTTAACCCAAGCCCCCTTGGACAACCAGGTTCCTTCACCTTGGACTCCGGCTCCCCCGACAACGGCTGGTCTTCCATCAGGTTCTACTCACACCCCAACACCAAGTGACCCTTTGCCAGGTGACCCTTCGCCGGGTCAGGGTATGTCTGGCACTCCAGCCATTCCTTGAATGCTAGAAGCCCTTCCAATAGGCCCCCAGGCACTGAATCTTCTGGTGTGGGACATTCCTGTGCCTGATCCTGTGCCTGCCCCTTCGAATGTCCCTACAGGGCCAATGCCTGGTCCTTCTGGTTCTCCTGCAGGGCCTTCAGCTCCACCTCCTGCTGGGCCTTCAGCTCCACCTCTGGCTGGACCTATGGGCAATGTTCCAGGCTATCTGCCCCCAAAATACCCAATGTACCCTTTGCTGTGGTATGGCAAGACACAGCAAGACAAATTTTAATTTTCATGGTGCCCAATCCTGGAGGCTCTGGGCACCGAACATAGAGTCAAACTAATAGTAAGGTACGGCAAAGTCGTCTTACAATCGGAATGTTAGCGCTCTTTGGACCTGGCCTCTGATTGGTTCCCACAGTCTACGTTGGGGTTCCTTTCTAAACCCAACTAAAACCTGTTTTATCTGTGAAATTTGTTCATACAAGCTGTACTCACCCATTTTGCCTGACCTTTAAGGCATCTATCCCTCGAACATGAGCATCAATTTAGGGAAATTCATGTGATTATACCCCTTTCTGAATTCCTGTGGTTGTGCCAGCTCCTACTATGGGCCGCTGATCACCTTACCCCACAGAAGTTTATCACTAAACAGTTATGACTGTTGTAAAATTGAGTACTTACTTGCATATTGTTAACTATTTGTATTATTTGTTCCCACTGTATATATCCATGTATGTATTTTACTACCTGGCCCGGTTCTAACCAGGTCCATCTGGTAAATGAGCTTGCTCAACGATGTTCGCCTTGATAAATAAAGATTTTGATTGATTGATTGATTAATAGTAAAAATACACAGTTAAGTAAATAGCATATAAATTACAACAATTACTATAAAATTAAATAACACTCAGCTAAAAACAATCTCTAGGGGTAATCCCAGGATTAAAACTTAACAGTCAGCGTCCAGGAATGCCTGACTAAACAGAAGGGTCTTGAGGTGGGCCTTAAATACCTCAACTGACAGGGCCTCCCTTACAGATGGTGGTAGCAAGTTCCACAGGACGGGGCCAGCGACACTAAAAGCTCTGTCGCCGGCAGTTTTTAACCTCGTCCTGGGAACCACAAGGTATCCAACGCCTGGTTATCAAGCCCATTATGTACTGGGGTACCAGACGGCGGGCTATGTCTAAACAAGGGTATGCTCCTCCTGGCCCTCTCTACTCCTATCAGGTTCATAGATACCCTCAATATCAGACGCCAGGCTATCCATTATACCAGCCTCCTCCACCACCACCTCCTCCTCCTCAACCTCAGCCTCTGCCTCCACAGCAGCCTCAGGCTGATATCCAGGCAGTGTTTCAGACCCTGATTCAGGAGGCCAGGAATCAACTAGCCTCAGAGTTTGACCATCGGAAACCAGTGGTGGCCTCTACTCCTGTCTTCTTTCTGACCCTAAATCAGCCTCTTCTGTGGATTTCCACCTTTCCGGAGAAGGCTCCTCTAGACACCAGGTCAGTGATAAAACCCAGGACACTCTTCTAAAAAGGGTTCAGACCACCAGCAGGCACTCTTCAGACTCTGACTCCGACTTATCCTCCAGCTCTGGTACACATGCACCTATAGAACCTCAGCCTAAGGAGTCCCCTCTGGAGGGCTCTTCCTTTGCAGAACTCCTCATAGCTATACAAAATGCCTGTGGCTGGGCTATTCAGGAACAGGATCCAAAGAGGAAAAGACTTGCGGAGCATCTAGACATGACTGACACAGCTCCTATGCCCATGCTGTCTTGGACTGGGCCCCATGAAGACCTGATGTCCACTATCTGGCAACAGCCTTCCTCCATTCCGGCTGTTTCAAAAAAGCAGACAGGATGTACCACCCCACCGATGGGGTGACACATCTTACTGGCCATTCTAATGCAGACTCCGTTGTTGTCACAGCTGCCCGTGACCGGTCCTCTAAACCTAAACATTTGAACATGTCTCCTCCTGATAAGGAGTGTAAGCAGCTGAACAATTTTAGTTGCAAGATCATTCCTCCTCCACTTGCTCCCTCAGGTCCCTTAATTATGTGGCTCATATGGTTTCCTTCCAGAAGTCTTTCCTGGCCTCACTGGAGTCCAAGCTGGAAGCTATCCAGGAGCAGGAGCTTAAGGCCAAGATTGCCAAGACAGTGAGAATGGCTAAAATCTCCTGTTGTCATGCCCTCCAGGCCACTTCTGACACAGTAGACTCAGTTGCTCGCACCACAGCCACTGCTGTCATTCATTAGGCAACATTCGTGGCTCAGGATCGCTGGCCTGGCACAAGACGTCCAGACCTCTATCCTGGATGCCCCCTTCTGGGGATCTGTGTTATTCGGAGGTGATGCTAAGGATATTATTACTGAATTGCAGGACCATGGTAAATCCATCCACAACATCTGCTTCATGTACCAAGGGGGTTACAAAGCCAAACAGCCTTTTTGTTAGCAACAGAGATGCTGGACCAAAGAAGCCCCTGCCAAACGCCAGGCCAAATGCTGGTATTCAGCATCAGGAACCCCTGCATCTCCTGCCAAGCCTCAGAAGTCCCCCCTGGTGGAGCTGCCAGCTCCCTCCCCTCAACCTCCTGACTCATGGGGAACCCCCCTGCCTCCTCCAGATCCTCTATGGGAACCAGTGTGGGGGGATTTGCCCTCCACATTCCGAGGTCATAGGACATAACCACAGACTCTTGGGTCCTTCAGTTAATAGAGTTCCTAGACAGGCCTCTGGACAACTCCCCAGGCCTCTCTCATTATCCTCCAAGGCACCTGTCTCTGATAGGGGATGAGATCCAGGCTCTTCTGCAAAAGTCAGCCATAGAGCCCATAGAAAGAGGGTACTAATTCCATTTCTTCCTAGTGCCCAAAAAGACGGATGACCTAAGACCGATCTTGGATCTCAGCAAGCTCAACCTGTATGTCGAGTACAAGAGGCTCCCCATGCTCACCATCCAGGGACTTCTACCCCTGCTCCACAAGGGCCATTGGCTTTGTGTACTGGACAAGCATGATGCTTACCTGAACATCCCTGTCTCCCAGGCCCACCGCCGCTTTCTTTGCTTTGCCTTCCAGGCGGAACATTATCAGTTCAAGGGTCTCCCTTTTGACCTATCCTTGGCACCTCAGGTTTTTACCAAGTGCTAGCAGTGGTGGTAGTGGCCCTATGTGGCAGAGGGATCTAACTGAGCCTGTATCTGGATGACTGGCTTCTGTCAGCCCCATCACAGAGCAGTATGAGGAAGTCCCTCTCCTTCACCCTGTTTTCCAGACTTGGAATAACAGTCAACTATTCGAAGTCCCACCTCTTCTCTCCCAGTGCCTACAATTCATTTGGGGAGGTGCTGGATATGGTCCAGGGCAGGGTCTTCCTCCCATCAGACAGAGTGGAGACCCTGCAGAAACGGGCCAGATTAGTGGCCAGTTCATGCTGGACTACAGACGGTCAATCCTCCTTCTCGAGCCAATGGCAGCTGCGATCCCTACAGTTCCTCTAGCCAGACAGCATATGAGGGTGACCCAATGGACTCTTCGTGTCCAACAGGATCAGCGGCTAGACAACCTGAACCACAGGGTCCTAGTGTCCTGGTACATAAAGAAGGAACTTCTTTGGTGGCAGGAGTTGTCCAATCTCGCCACAGGGGTTCCCCTTTCAACCCCCTGCTCCTACCATGACCCTTACAACAGATGCTTCGTGTCAAGGCTGGGGAGCCCACCTAGGAGACCATCAGACCCAGGGAGCATGGTCTCAGCTGGAAGTGTCTCTACACATCAATGTGTTAGAAATGAGGGCAGTGCTGTATGCCCTCCAGGTCTTCCAGTGTCTTCTATGTCCGGGGACAGTCCTGGTTCAGGCCGACAATATGTCTATGGTCTGTTACCAGAACAAACAGGGAGGTACTCGCTCGTACCCTCTATGCCGGAAGGCAATGCAAGTGTGGTACTGGACAGTCCAGCATGACCTCTGCCTGACTGCTGTCCATGTGCTGGGCATCAGCAACGTCCTGGCAGACAGTTTCAGCCACACCACTGTCAGGGCTCATGAGTGGGAGCTAAATCAAGAGGTGATAAATGAATTACAATAGTGAGACTTTTTGAAATGTTATTTGAACGGGGCATCGCATAGCTCCTAACGAGATGGCTGCCTGACTCTAGCGCTCTGCCAACCAGGGGGTTCTTTTTTGCAATTTACACCACATAATTTATCAGATCTCAAGGTGTAGTAGAACTAATAAATCCAGGATGAACGCAGAACAGACTGTTCTACTTATAATTACTGAACACTAGCCAAAAACGTCACCAGAGCCAATTGCAAATTCCTCCTTCAGCATGGTGCACAGTGGTACTTCAGATGATCCCATAGGCCTCAACACAAAGCATATTAATGATATGTTTGCTGCCCTGATACAGTGTATGTCAGACATCACTTTGGCCTCAAATAATACTACGCTAGCCATTCAACAAATGGATGCAAGAATGTGCCACACCGAATCGCAAGTTACCCACAATATGGAAACCATTGATACACTTACTTCCACTGTTCATGACCAAGAGCAAACCATCCAATTGCTGCAAAACAAAATTGATGACGTGGAAAATAGGAGCCAGCGCAACAATCTACAGCTCCTGGGGTTCCCTGAGGGTGCAGAACGAGGGAATCCTTTGGATCTTCTACATGATGTCCTGCCCAAAATCCTATGGCACGAACTACCTCCTGGCCTAGCGACAGAGCGAGCTCACAGGACCCTTAATCCCCCACCCAAACCAGGTGAGAGGCCTAGACCACTTATGCGCATTCTAAATTTTGCTGACAAGTAATGGATTACCTCCAGGGCTAGGGAGCTTGGGGCCCTCTCGTGGCAAGGCCATAAAATGTTAATCTTTTAAGATTACTATCAGGAATTGGCTGCCAAATTGAAAGAATATACTAGGGCTCGCTACCCGATGCATTCCCTGGGTATCCAATTTTTGCTGCGTTACCCCTCCACAATGCATCTGGAAGGGAATGGGGCCCCCAACTCCTTGTCAACACCAGAAGCCCTTATGGACTATCTTCACCGTAACTGGCCCCCCGGTCCAGATTTACCCTCCAGTGCCCCAAAACAATAATTCTGGTCATTCCAGTGCAAAATGCTTGATGGCTGATGCACCAAAAATGGGAGGAAATTTCCAATGTAGCTATACATTTCAAGGCGCTGTTCCTGGCCTTCCAGCCAGATTCTGTAAGCAGCAACAGTCTGGCCAGCATGCCAGAAGAATGCACCCACAACAGCGGGAAGCAGAACAAGGTCTTCAGCGGGAAGAGTCAATAGAGATCCATGTCTCGAGCCTCAGCAGATTTTCCACCTCAAACTGCTTCACAGTATTGGCTCCCATAGAACCCTCTGGATCCGAGGAGTTTCCTGATTATCCAGAGGAAGAGATGGTGCAGGAGGCCTCCGCTACTGAAGCAGAACTAAAACAATAGACTGTGGAGGAGCCTCCTAGCACAGCCTCCCCTCAACTACAGTGCTTACTGCAACCTTCAGATCTTGGCCCAGACAAGACGGCACCCCAATCCTTAATCATAGCAGAGGAACCCCAGGAGAAGGCATCGCTGGACCAGACATAGCTGTGTCCTTTCCAATATTTTTCTTGTGGTCAAACCAAGGTTATGGGCTTAGGGAGGAGATACCTTGGGTGGGTCACCATTTGTAGTCTCATGTTAAATTAATGATTAATAAATGGGAGGTCCGTAGATCTCATCCCCACCACTATCCACTACCCACTCAGGGAATCCAGGCCTATGTATTTGCCCGACCGTTCAGAAAAGTGCTCCTAGGATGCTGTGCACTGCCTAAATATAGCTATTGTTTGCTGGTTCTTTACAAAGTTATGTCATTTCTACACTTGGGGTATTATTCCAACTGCCTCTGGAGGAAGGCGGAGGGAAGGAAGTCTATTGTAAAGGCATGTTATATGTTAAAAGTAACAGGATCTCATCCCTTTTTTCTTTGGGGTCACCGGTTGACTAAGTTACTACTGTATCCCCTCCTGACTGAGGACTGCTTGCCAACATATACTGCACTGACGCTGTGTGCCTCAACAGTGCCCCCTCCATCTTTCCTGCCCCCCCCCCCCGCATTAAGGGTAGGGGACATGCCAGGACACCGAGAGAATAGTCACTGATGCAATCTTTCAGTCAATCATGCACTCCGTATCTATGGATGCTATACCACTATTCTCATGTGCCCTCTGGGTGAGTGGCAGTAACTTGTGATGTGCACATTTGACAGAGTTTATCTCCCGGGGCTACAGCCTAGATGCAGTCAGCCTAAATGTACTCCTACTTCAATTCTCTTGGAGGTGTGAGATCTCCTTTTAGTGTATCTCTTATCCGATACACCCACCCCAATGGAAGGGTGGGTTTGGCCTGAAAGGATCCTGTATCCTTGGCCTGCCAAACTGTCCTTTTCCACTGTGCAGTTAGGTGCAATACCTATAAATAGCTTATGCTGTATTGTTGTTTTCACGTTACTATTTTTCATATGCTGCAACATGTTCTTTATGCAGTGTCTACCCTTTAAGGATTTATCAGCTGTTGCCCACAGGTTATCATGGCCTAGGGCACTTCCTAGTCAGTAATGGCTTGCCTCACCTATCTTGGAGCCCTCAACTGGGCCTTCACTCTCACTGGCTGCTTATATCATATCCTTAATGATTTTCCTACGCTCATTTGACAATGGTTGACATCTCCTTCATCACCTGGAATGACAGGGGCGAAACATTCCTATGAAACGAAAAAAGGTGTTGATGCAGCTGAACAGAGCGAAGGCCCAGGTTGCCTTCTTGCAAGAATCAAAACTAACCAGGCAGGATCATGCATACCTGGTGAGAGATTGGGTGGGAAGGAGAGTCATGCTAGTGCTCCTACAAGGAAAAGAGGTGTAGTTATCCTGTTGCACAAATCCGTACCCTGGTCTATGCTGCAGAGTAAGTCCAACCCCCAGGGCAGATGGATTCTGGCCTTGTTAGATACACCAAATGGGCACGTTCTTTTGGTGAATATTTATGCCCCAAACGAGGATGACCCCACCTTTTTTCTGGACTTATTGACCAAAATAGAAGGCATGAGTGAGACAGATACACCCATTATGATGGGGGGGGGGGTTTAACCTCATGCTGGTTCCGGTCCTGGATAGGAGTGACCAAGGTAAGGAGACACACACCAGAGGGGTGCAGGCTATGATGTGGTTGAGTTCTGAATTCCAGTTAGTTGACATATGGCACCTCACCCACCCCAAGGAATAAGATTATTCTTTCCAATCGGGGGCCCATGGAACTTTCAGCAGGTTAGATTTCTGGCTGATCTCCCAAACCCTTACACAATCAGTCCTTGACACCAGAATTCAACCTACTGGTATTTTGGATCAGGCCCCAGTCCAGCTGTTACTTTCCTTGGGTGTCTCCTCTCCCCGTTCTCCCACTTGGAGACTTGATCCTCTCTTCATGCAGGATCAACAATTTATAGATTGGGTGAAGTCCAAAACTTAAATGTTCCTACAGGAAAAACCTATTCATAATACCTCTGTCCAAAACACCTGAGAAACAAACAAGGCATATATGAGGGGGGAAATTATGGGTTACACAGCACATAAGAGGAATGACAGAGAGTGGGAACTGACTGAGCTGGAGGAGGGACTTGCCACCCCTGAAAAGGCCTTTAAGGCCAAGTCCCACCCCTCACTCTGCCTGCGGCCACCGACAGGTCCTCTCACTTCATATGAGAGTAAATGAACTCCTGTCATGGAAGGCCGACCTGGCCATGTTTCGAATATGACATGTCTATTGGGGGAAGGGAACAAAAGTGGGAAAATACTGGCATATCAACTCCCGAAGCAACAGGTGAATAGATATATTACAGGGCTTAAAGACCCTACATCTGGGGAGGTAAAAATCAAGCCCCATCAGGTGAATGATATCATGGCAACATTTTACTCACAGCTGTACACCTCATCCTGAGCCAAAACCAACTCTGACACTCAGAAGTTCCTAGATTCCATATCCCTCCCCAAACTATCAGCAGCTCAGAGTTTGGCCCTCAAGAGCCCCTTCTCCACCAAAGAGATATCAACGGCCCTACTATCTCTTAAAACGAGTAAAGCCCCAGAGGATAATGGCTTCCCTGTGGACTTCCTGCATGTCATGGCACCTTTGATTGCCCCGTTGCTTTGCCAGGTGTACACTGACTCCGAAGAGGTAGGTACATTACCTCTCACTCTCCGTAAGGCAATAATAACCGTTCTCCCCAAGAAAGGGAAGGACCCCATGGAGGTGGCCAGCTACCACTCCATATCTTTGATAAACTCGGACAGTAAGGTATATGCTAGAGCTTTGGCCAACATACTAAATCCCCTTTCATCCTCCCTGATCCACCCATCCCAAGTTGGATTTATACACGGGAGATACAGTACGGACCATATGCGAATGCTTCTCAATGTCATATATCTAGTGAAACGAGCGGATTCCCAGCAGCTACACTGGCTATTGATTTTGAGAAGGCATTCAAGTCAATGGAATGGGACTACCTCCATACTGCCCCAGAACTCTGGATTTGGACATCATTGTCGGGCTGCCATCATGGCTCTCTACACTTCTCCTCAAGCACGGGTACTCACCAACTCAGTATTATCCGCTCCCTTCCCATTCCACAGGGGAACCAGACAGGGATGTCCCATTTCTCCCCTTCTATTTGTACTGGCCATTGAACCCCTTGCCTCTTCAATCTGGCAAGACCTTCATATCAGGGGGATACATCTAGAGAAGTCTCACTTCTCCACATTGATGTATGCTGATGACCTGTTGGTCCCTCTAGAGGATGCACAGTCTTCAATCTCCCCCCACTGGCCCTTCTGAACTGATTCACTTACATTTCTGGGCTCAAAGTAAATCAAAACAAAACAGAGATACTCCCCCTTAATTTGAAATGTCATCCTCAAAGTATCCCCCATTCTGGTCTGAAGTGGTCACAAGATTCCAGTACATACGTGGGTATCAGAGTGGGGGCTAATACTGACAAATGGTGGGATGACAATCTGGGCCCACTCTTATCTGACTGTAAAGGAGAACTGGAGTGATGGAGTTGGCTACATCCCACCATGGCTGGTAAGATTGCTGCCTTTAAAATGTCGATGGCACCCACGTTTTTTCACTTAATTCCACACATCCCTCTATATTTACCCCCACACTTGTACCAGAAGCTGGACAGGATGATTGGCTCCTTTCTATGGGGATCCAGTCATCCTCGATATAGTCAGAATGCGCTTAGGGTGCACTGGTCTCAAGGGGGATGGGTACTACCCTGGATGAAAGGGTATAAGCTGGCTTATCACTGCTCTCAAACTTTAAAATGGTTTCAACCCCATTCCAGCAGTCCCCTCCCCCCCCGGTGGCTAGAGATAGAACAGAAACTTGCAGAGAACTCTATATTGGCCTCTTTACCGTGGGCAGACACATTCTGTACTTTTCCAACCCATCCTACCCTAGGACCCTCTATCCGGTACTGGAGGACATTACACAAAAAAATGGGTACCTCTCTCTGCCCTTTGTCCCATATTCCACTACAGCATAACCCCTCTATTATGATAGGGGGGATTCCCAATACTATGGCCAAATTGGAAAGACAGAGGTATTCTCTTCATCAGAGACCTGATGATCCCCCACACTACAGTGGTGGACACCTTTCAAAACCTGAAGCTCCGGTGGTCATTACCCGCATCCGACTTCTGAAGGTATTTGTAGATACAAGATGCAGTCAATTCCCTCCTCCCCCCCGACTAATGCCCCATTAGGACTTCCTCTAAACTTAACAGCTGGCTTTGCCTTCCGAAAGGGACAGCAGGGGTAATATATGCTGCAGTAAGGGATGCCCTTTCGAACCTGACATTTTCGTCAAAAATAAATGGGAAAAGACCCTAAACAAACAGCTCTCAGATATCAAGTGGGCTCAGTGTTAGAATACCAGGCATACTGCCTACAGAGGTGCCAGGAGCAGACTAATACATGATAAAATACTGCACTTTTGGTATAGAACCCCTGTAGTATTAAGAAATGCTAAGGTAATGACGAATGATCACTGCTGGCATTGCCAGCAGCCTGGAGGAGATCTATTTCATATTCTCTAGCAATTCTCTCTCATCTCCCCTACATGGCTAAAAGTGTCCCAGGAGGCCAGCAAGCTTCTCCATTATCCAATATCTCCCTTAGCGCCTCTGCTGCTGCTCATCTTAAGGTTAGAGGTCCCATGCTTTACTTCTCAAGAGTTCAGTGGCTCATGTTGCTGTGCACGCAGGTGAAATGTATCATTCTTAGAACTGGAGAAGCCCTACCACACCCACCATTACCGACACGGACTGGCTCTCAGACAGGTAGAGAAATTCAAAAAGGGTTGAGCACCTTACATGGCATACCTGGCTCTCAGGGCTGGCATAGGTTGAGGATATTTCAATATAACTATTGGATTATACTTTAATAGCAACTGTTTATATGGATACTGACTTCTCTCCTTGTAACTGATATGCTAGCAGCAGTTTTTCTTTTTGTCTGTAAAGATGTTTTGCATATAGTTGATAGTGGATAACCTTTGTTTTTTAGCTGGACAAGTCTCTGCTGATCAGGCTCCTTATGTTTTCAATATCTCCGTTCAATTGGCTGAGTTTACTTTGTGGTGACCTTCTTTTTTCCTGATCAGGCACCAAGAATGACCACTGGAAGGCATGTCTTTCTGAAAACCTTAAGCCTTGACTTCATATCAGCAGCAGTACTTGCTATTTGGTTGTGGTTGCCCACTCTGCAAGATTAGGAAGGTGCCCGATCACCCGAAATAGTTGGGAAATTACTTCTATTTTTTCCTTGCTATTAAATGCCTGGCTGGACTCTTTTTACATGGTATAGTTTACCCAGGAGGTCCCACTGTATATTTTCCTTTATATGTTAGTGTGCTGGCATGCACTTCTGTATGTAATAATGCTGAGCTATCCTTTCTATGTGTTCCATGTTGTGTGCTGTGTTATTTTTCCTTGTTGTTCTTTTTTGAAAACCAACAAAACACTTAATTGAGATGTTGTTTGACTTACCAAACTCGTGCTTGTCTACCCACTTACTCAGTCTCCTACTTGTTTCTGTCTTTGTGCTAAATAATTCCTATTGCTTCATATCAAGGGGTTGTTGATTTTCATATTGTGTGTACCTGAGGTGGAGCAGCAATAAAAGGTAAACTATGCAATACTCTCAATAACACACCTACCCCATTTTACTTTTACCTAACACCCATTTTTAGGCCTTGTACAGTAAAATTTTCCTTCAAGAGAACAACTTGCAATAAAAAGGGGAAAGATTTACATTGACATTTGGGTATACGCACTTTTATATTATACCTAATAGGTGTCAGCATGGCTCAGTTGGTAGCACATCCACCTCTGGACCAGAAGGTTGTGGGTTCTCATCCCACACTGGGATGGACTTGCACCTAAAAAATCACTGGCATCCAAGTGCAGTATTGGGGGTGCTGTACTGCTGGGGTGTGCCATCCTTCGGATGAGACTTTAAACCGAGGTCCCTTCTGCCCATCCTGGTGTTGTCCTGGTGGGTGTCCGGGTGGAAGTAAAAGAATCCAGGACACTCTTCGCAAAGAGTAGGGAACATTCCTGGTGTCCTGGCCAACATTCCCCTTCCCATAAACCGGTTCATGCAATTATCCAGGCTGTGTGTGGGTGATGATGTGTAATGTGGCCGCCATCACACATTCAGTCACTTCACTACAAGTCTGGCATTACTTGTAAAGTGCTTTGGGATACACTGTGTATGAAAAGCGCTATATATATACTGATTCTTCTTCTAATAATGTGTGTGAACTGTATAGCAATCTCTAAAAAAATCAGACACATCAAATGTCTTCCTAAACATGTCTCAGCATTGTGTTTATCTTCCGCTTTGTCACAACCTATAGTTATCTCAGCAGTGTTTGCAATTAAGGTACAGTACCTTCATGTCTATGATGGCCTGGTTCTGTTGAGTTGATTGGTATAACAGTGCATAGCATAAAATGTGAAACATATAGGTAACTAATACAGATGGTGGCATTGTTTTATATCTACCCTTTCTCAAAGTACCGTACTTTGATTCAGTTAGTGTATGCAACGGCAATTCATGTTTATGTGTAAGCCCATGAAACACCCTTATCTAGTTAATGCATTTACAATCATAGTGGCTCTGGCAGAGCTTGTTTGAAGTGGGACTGCATCTGCCTTCCTCCAGTCCTCTGGGACCATTCCCGTCTCCAGTGAGTGGTTGAACAGGACCATCTGAGGTGCAGCCAGCACCTCTCTGAGCTCCCTCAATATCATTGGTGAATCCCATCAGGCATCACGGCCTTGTCCACTTTCAGATTTGTGAGTGCCTTCAAGACTGTCTGTAAATGGACTAGTGTCCACTTCCCTTCCTTCAATGCCCCTGACATGTACTGTATCTGTGGTCCCTCACCATTCTTTTCCTCTGTGAACACTAAATACGCACTTCTTTTTTTTCAGGGCCTTTACAACCTCTAGGATCCAGTGGTGTTGCTTTATCGGCCAGTGTGAGAAATCATGATCCAAATACAAATGCTTGTCTCTGAACACAGACTCTCATTTCTCCCAGGCCTTTTAGAGCACTGCCATTGCACTGTGATAGTCTACGAATTATAATGAAGCAGATCTGCACCTCACCTGAGCTAGGTTTCGGTGCCAAGGCTTGGTGCACCTGCTCCAGATCCAGTTATGTGTCCACAGATAGGCCCAACAATTCTCTGAGAAGGGAGGCAAGAAAGTCAAATGCCCTTTTCAGTCTCCTCTGGAAAAGTACATAAGGAGACATCAGTCTGGCAAGAGTGCAACTCTAAATAATCCAGTTTGTATTATTTTCTTCCCCTCTTGCTGCCTCTACCAAGGTAAAGAATCTAGGGGTCATCCTGGATGATGGACTAACACTTCAGGCTCAGGTGTCATCTGTTGTATGTAGTGCCAGGGTTAAAGCCTTGATCCTGCCTGAAGACTTGCCCTCACTAGTTCATGCTTTTTGTGGCTTCCAGACTCGACTACTGCAATACTGTGTACCTCAGCGTAAATAGAAGAGTCCTATGTCACCTAAAGCTGGTATAATATAGTGGCCAGGTTGCTGACAGGTCATCTGGGGTCTTGCCATGTGACTCCACTCCAAGCATGGACAGTGGACTGATCACCTCAGCCTTTTTTTGTCGACCTTGGAAAAGCCTTTGATACCGTCTCCCACCCCATATTGCTGTTGAGTCTCGCTGAATCAGGCCTCTCTGCCGCTGCCACAAACTGGTTCAGATCATACCACTCTGATAGAACTCAGTACGTTAAGAGTCTCAAATGTCATCTCCACCCTCCTTCTCTTAACTACCAGTGTCCCACAGGGGTCAGTTCTTGGTCCCATTCTGTTGTCTATATTCCTAAATGACCTTCCACTCATCTGCTCTACTTCCTCAATCCACATGTATGCAGATGATACTGTACTCTACTACTCAGGCTCCGCCCCTGATGTGGTACAATCAAACCTCCGAGCTGACTTCAACGAGGTATAGCAATGGTTCAGCTCGCACCAGCTCTCCCTAGATGCAAAAAAAACTGTCACTATGACTTTTGGCACATGACAACACCTGTCCAGACTCCCCTCCTTACTTCACCACCCTGGATGGCCAAAAACTGGAAGATGTCTCCTTGTTCTGTTACTCGGGGGTCTGGCTCGACAGCCATCTCTCCTTCCCTTACCATATCGATGCTGTCTCAAACAAACTATGCCCCATGCTCAGTGCACTATATAGGAACCGCAGTAGCCTCCCTTCCCGAGTCCGACGTGAACTGGTCCTGAAGATGATACTCCCCTCCATCGACTAGAGCGACATTGTATACAGTGCGGCCCCTAAGGCCACCCTATCTAAACTGAACACACTTTATAATGCTTTCTGTCACTTTGCTCTAGATGCCTCTCCCCTCACCCACCACTGTGATCTCTACCGGCCCTCGAAAACCACCGCATCTCTCACTGTGCTAAATTTGTCTCCAACCTATGGCTCGAGTCCATCCCCTCCTACCTTTCCACCGTGCTCACAGATGCCTCACCCCCCCATCATCTTATATCCAGTGACTCCCGCCAACTTTCAGTCCCTAGGTGGAAGACTTCTGCCAGTCAAGCTGCATTCTCACACCAGCTTCCCAAGCTCTGGAACGCCCTCCTTCTGCAAATTCGGCACTCCTCCTCTTCCTACTCTCTGTCTACCACCCTAGCAAACTTCCTTACTACAAATTGCTCCTGTCCCTGTACCTGCCATGCCCCACTATCCCCTTCCCAATGCCTGACCAGTGACCATAGCCTTGCTGCAGAAGCTGGCATATAACCCCAACCTTGCACTTACGTCCTGGGCCTATTTTGCCCTATGTACTGTGTATAACTGTATAACTGTGATATACATCCTCTGTTGTTTACAGCTGTTACTACAGTGCTAATTTACCTTGTCTGCTGCTTCTTGTCACAAAAATTATTTGTTACTATAATATCCTAAGCATTCAATGTGCGCTGCTTGTATATTCATGCAATCGTGTATCCTTATGCTGCTTTTTATTTGCTTCTGTTAACTGTTCACTTGATAACCTGCATGTTATCATATCCATGTGTACACCCCCCCCCAGGTCACACTGGGAGACAAGTATCTTGTTGCACAGTGTGCCTTTCCTGCTGAAACAATTGCAATAAATAAAATGATCTCCATTGGCTACTGATGAGGAGGTGAATCACCTTCAGGGCCGGTTACTGAACCTATAAAGCTCTATATGGACTAGGGTCTGGCTAGCTGTGTAACATCCTGACTCCTTAGCCTACCCACTGCTCTCTTCACTCCTCCAAGGTGGGCCTCCTAAGAGTTCCCAGGCCATGGCTAAAATCATCTAGTGACAGGGCCTTTGAGGTAGCTGGCCTGGCCCTGTGGAATCATCACTTCCAAGATCTTTGAGGGAGGCTCCCACATTGCAGGTCTTTAAAAGGGGTCTGAAATCCATTCATACCTATTTAAGGAGGCCTTTGGATTACTGGAAAAGGCAACTGATTCACTGGCTGTGTCTGATAGAATGTATCCGACTAATATTTATTAGTAGTCATTTGATCAGTATTTATTTTAAATCTGAATTTTAGTTTGACTTTATATTTATTGTGTTTTATCCTATTTTTGAACTATTTGTGATATGAACTGTCCTGAGCTCTGTACAGCATCCTGACCCCCACAAAGATCATTCCCCGAGTTGCGTGCTCCTTTCTGTAGAAAGGAGAGGAGAGCTGCATTATGGAGCTTTGCTTTGGTAGCCTCCTCAGCAAACCCCTTTTCTTTTTTTTTTTAACTTTGTCTTTTATTTTTGGTCATTAAAAATTAAAAAAAATTATAGCCATACAATTCTGTTACATTAGTTCCACTCCGGAAATATTTCCCCAGATTAAATGTCTGAATAACATTAGATGATTCTTATGCTTAGGTATACAAAACAAACTGGACCTCCTTGGGATACAGAGACTAGTTATCCAGATAAAGGTAAGGAGGAGCATACTAATACACTGCTTTAAGCCTAAAGCCTTAGATGTTATGACACAGTTCTACGCAGTGTGTCTATTGTCTCCGATCCAAAGTCTGTTAGAGTAAAATTTTAACTTAGATTATAATATTCAAATAAGTTTTATCCAAGCACTTTCTAACAATAATGCTTAAATAAATACAACTTTAAAACTACAGAGATAAAAATAAAAATAAACTTTTGCACAGTTACTCAGTCTACTTATAAGGATGTGAATATACATCCATTGAGTGACATATCCTCCTCGTTCTTTTCCCTTATGTTCAGGCCCATAGCTCTCAGAGGGACTATATGTTTACTTTGCTGCCTTACTTAACCTTGTACCACTCCAACTACAGTAACCTCCTCCTCCTCCCCCTTCCATCTCTCTCTCCACATCTGCCAAGTTTGCCACAAATTTTGGAATTTCTCAGTTTTAAGATGTAGAGTGTAAGTAATATTCTCCATTCTTTCTATTTCCTCTATCCTCATATCCCACTGTGTTAGGGAGGGGGGTTCTGGTGATATCCATTTACTAGTAATGCATTTCAAAGCAGCCACTCTTAATATTTGACAGAGCTCCACTCTTTGACGCCTTTTGGCTGATATGGTAGGAAGACCTAATACTAGATGCTGAAATGTTAAAGAGCTAGTGTACTGCTTAAAATTAATAGTAATTTTCAGATGCAGTCAGCTATTACTTCCAGTATCTGAAGTATTTTTTTTTTCATTTTCTGTTTGCTAATTAGAAAATTGTCCACCTGGCAGTACTGGGGTGAAGTGTGGAGCAGTACTCTTTCTGGAGGGAAAAAAGTCAGTTCTGTTCCTCCCACTACATCATCAGAACTGAGACCAAACACCTTGAGGCACCACAATCCTTGCAGCCCGAGCAGTGACTTGTACAAGCTACCAATCAAAATGCTGGAAATTGTGACATCACTAGTAACCGGGGAGAGCCAGTCCCTGCTGCTTCATGTGAAAGTGAAACCTAGCAGTAAGAAATGGTTCTCATTGGTTACTAGTGATGTCATAGTCATTGTGGTTTCAGTGTTGCTATAGTGAGAGGAACAGAACTGATTTTTTTTCCTCCAGACAGAGTGCTGCTCCACACATCACCCCAGTACTGTCAGATGGAAAATCTTCAAATTAGCAAACAGAAAAGAATAAATACTTGAGATATAAGAAGTGATGACTGACTGTATTTGAAAGTTACAATTAACTGCAGGCAGTTTCCAAGTAGTACACTAGCTCTTTAAGGGGATAGGGAAACCACCTACTTGCTCCATCACTGTATGCACCTG
Source organism: Neoceratodus forsteri (assembly GCA_016271365.2). NCBI lineage: Eukaryota > Metazoa > Chordata > Ceratodontiformes > Ceratodontidae > Neoceratodus > Neoceratodus forsteri. The sequence continues at coordinate 33,333,151 of CM057449.1, read as the reverse complement.
TTGCAAAAACATTGTCAGTTTATCACATCCCCAAAATATGTGATAATGTGTGCCTACCGGCATTCCACATAGAAGCCAGCAGCTGAAGAGGCCTGCGAATTAAAGTGGGCCGTTATCTCTGGAGTTCTGAAAAACCGAGTGTTTTTCAGTTAAATTCTCACCACATCGTGGCTGAGGAGATTTGCCAACCTCTTTGGAGTCTACGATTCCAATCTCCCCTTGTAATATCTACATTGGCATCTCTTTCCCACCTCACCCGAATCTCCTCTAAATGTGGGGTCTTCCCAGGATTCATTAAAATTGTGTATAATATGGACAGGTATCTTAATTTATCCCTAATTTGTATGGAATCCCACCAGTATGATTCCAGTGGAGTGAGATCTCTATGTAGCTTTGGTAGGTTTTCTTCTTTGGTAAGGAAATGTCGTGTTTGGAGAAACCTATAAAAATCTTCTTTACAGAGGGAGAAACGTTCCTTCAGGACATTGAAAGGAAGACATCCAGCCTGGTCTATGAACTGTTTAAATGTGGTGAGGCCATTATGTTCCCAATATGCAAAACCAATATCTGCTTTAGGAGGGGGAAAGGTGGATGTGTGTCTAATCAAGGAGAGGGGTCCCAGTGTGTTCAGGGTATGTATTAGAAACATAGAAACATAGAAACATAGAATTTGACAGCAGATAAGGACCGCTTGGCCCAACCAGTCTGCCCATTTCCCTACCTACTGGATAAGCAGCAGATCCTAGTTAACCAGCAGCCTACTTCTTCTTACCCCCACCCCCCAGAATTGCCTTATGACTGGCCCATGCATACTTGAATTCCACCACTGATTTTGACTCCACAACCTCCTCCGGAAGGCCGTTCCATGCATCCACAACCCTCTCTGTGAAAAAATACTTCCTTTAATTACCTCTGAGCCGTCCCCCCATCTTCAAATTGTGCCCTCTTGTTCTTGCACACCTCTTTTTTTGAAAGATGCTACCCTCTTGGACTTTGTTGATTCCCTTGAGGTACTTGAAAGTTTCTATCATGTCCCCCCTCTCCTCCTTTCCTCGAGGCTATACATATTAAGCTCCTTAAGTCTCTCTTCATATGTCTTCTGGTGCAGACCCTGCACCATTTTAGTGCCCTCCTCTGGACAGCTTCCATCCTGTCTATGTCTTTGCAGAGATTGGGTCTCAGAACTGCACACAGTACTCAGATGGGGTCTCACCAGCTGTCTGTACAGAGGGATAATAACTTCCTGTTTTCTACTGGTGATGCCTCTCCTATGCATCCCAGTAACCCCAACCCTCCTTGCTGCCCTCTCACATTGCTTGCCCACCTTTAGGTCATCTGATTGACTACCCCAGGTCCCTTTCCATTTTGTTGTTGTTAGTATCTCACCCCATTGTGTACTCTTCCCTGGGTTTTTGTTTCCCAGGTGCATTACCTTGCACTTCTTAGCACTGAATCTAAGTTGCCATACACTTGACCATTCCTCTAACCTTGCCAAGTCCCTTCTCATCCTTTCCACCCACCCTGTGCATCAACTCTGTTGCAGATCTTAGTGTCATCTGCAAAGAGATATACTTTCCTTCAGTCCTTCCATAATGTAAACATAAAGACATTGAAGAGGACCGTCCTAATACTGAACCCTGCGGTACCCCACTAGTAACCCTCCTTTCTTCTGAGTGGACTCCATTTACTATTACTCTCTGTGTCCTATTCTCCAGCCAATTTTTTACCCAGGCTGTCATCTTGGGATCCACTCCCAGGCTGGCTAACTTGTATATTAATCTTTTGTGTGGGACTGTGTCAAATGCCTTGCTAAAGTCTAGATAGGCCATGTCCACAACCCCTCCCTGATCAACCACTTTGGTCACCCAGTCAAAGAAATCTATCAGATTTGTCTGGCATGACCTTCCCACTGTGAATCCATGCTGCCTTGGGTCCTGTGCCCCTCTGGCCTCTAGATATTCGACAATTCTTTCCTTCAGAAGTGATCCCATCATTTTCCCTATCACTGAGGTTAAACTAACAGGTCTGTAGTTTCCTGCTTCTGCCTTGCTCCCACTTTTGTGAAGGGGAATCACATCTGCCCTCCTCCAGTCCTCGGGTACCACCCTATCATCCCATGATTTGTTAAAAAGGGTAGTCAGTGGTGTCACTAGTTCTACCCTTAGCTTTTTTAGAATTCTGGGATGAATTCCATCAGGCCCCATTGCTTTGTCCACCTTCAGTTTTAAGAGTTATTTCAGAACCCTTTCTTCTGTAAATGGGCTGGTATCAACTTCTGTATCCAGAGTGTTATTACTGTTTGTTTTATGTACCTCCCCCTCTTCATTTGTAAATACTGAGCAAAAATATTTGTTTAGTATCTCTGCCTTTTCACAGTCTCCTCTACCCACCCTCCCTCCCTTTATTAAGCCTTACTATCCCTCCCTTGGTCTTCCTTTGCTCCCTGATGTACCTATAAAAGGTTTTATCCCCCTTCTTAACTGAGTTGGCTATCTTTTCCTCGGTTTGGGCCTTTGCTGTTCTGACTGCCTTCCCAGCCTCCTTTTGCTTTAACTGATACAGTTCTCTGTCCTGCTTTATCTTCTTTAGCTTTATTAGAATGAGCAGTGAATGTTTAACCCATGGGTTATCTGTAGATGCCTGAACTTGGGGCGTTACTTCTGATGTGGGCACAGTCCATAGTTTATCATTATGCATTGAATTCGCTTCTATTAAATACCAGCCCGAGTCTATCCTTTGTTTGGCCCATGTGACTAGTTGGGACCCCTGAGCTACCAAATAATAAAAGTACATGTGAGGTAGACCTAGACCTCCCTTTTCTTTTGATCGTGCTAAGGTTTTAAAGGGGATTCGTGGGCATTTTCCTGACAAAATAAAGTTAGATATTTCTTTGTTCAGTTGTTTCCAAAAGCTAGGCATTACAGGGATCGGGAGTGTTTGGAAAAGAAATAACCATCTAGGCAGTATATTCATCTTAATTACCTGAATCTTGCCATACAAAGTCGGGGGCAGTCATTTTCAATGGGCAAAATCTGCTTGCATACTTTTGTATAACTTCATGAAGTCATCCTGAAATAATCTGGACGTATTTACTGAGATTTGTATTCCAAGGTATCGAAAAGTGTTATTACAGGCCCACCTGAAAGGGAAACTTTCCCTAAAATACCTCGAGGGAACCCCACTTAGTACCACCGCTTCTGATTTGGTAAAGTTTATTTTGTAACCAGCAAAGAAGCCAAACTTGTCCAGTGTGTTTAATAGGTGAGGTAGGGAAGTCTGAGGATCTCTTAAGAAAAACGGGAGTCAACAGTGTAAAGTGCCACTTTTGTTCTATACCTCCTGCTTGTACCCCCTTGATTTCCGGGTTATTCCTTATCCATATCGCTAAGGGTTCTAGTGTTAGGGCACAGATCAAGGGGGAGAGGGGGCATCCCTGCCTCGTTCCTCTACTCAAAGGTATCCGATTGGACAGGAGTCCGTTAAGTCTGACCCTAGCCTCTGGTTTATGATAAAGTGTTCCTATGGCTGAGACAAAATTTTCCTCCAACCCAAACCTCGACAGGTGGATGACATAAAGTGCCACTCTACCCTGTCAAAGGCCTTCTCAGCATCCATGCTGATGGCCAGTTGAAGGGACATAGTGTTCTTCTGGGCAATGATAATATTTGGTAATCGTCGTATATTGTCTTGGAGAAATCTCCCTTCAATAAATCCTGTTTGATTATGGAGAATAAGTGGGGAGATACAGACCTGAAGCCTCTCTGCCAGGATCCCTGTAAATATTTTTAGATCTACCGGTAAAAAAGAAATTAGGCGATATGAGCCACAGTGTTCAGGGTCCTTACCAGGCTTCAGGATAACAGAAATCTGGGCCAAATTCCAGGAGGGTGGTACAGGTTTGTGTTGTAACAGAATTTCGTTACACGTATCTACCGAGTACTCAGCTATGCTGGGTATAAACTTTTTGAAAAATTCAGCTGAGAAGCCATCTAGACCTGGGGCTTTGCCATTTTTGAGTCATTTAATTTGTGACTGTACTTCACCTATGGAGATTGGGGAGTTGAGAATCTCCCTGGTGGGGTCTTTTAAAGTGGAGATGGGTAGGGCCTCTAAAAATTCCTGAACCGCTTCTTGGTGCCTGGGTGCAATGTCTGCTGTATAAAGGTCCACGTAGAACTCCCTGAATCTGTTTAATATGTCTGCCGGAGATGTAGTTGGTGGCTCCCTTTCGTTACCTCACAATCGAACCACTGCTCTATTTGTAGCTTCTTGTCGGAGCTGCCATGCCAACAACTTCCCCGCTCGATTACCATGTTCAAAATATTTTTGCCTGGCATATCTTAGTTGCCCCTGAATCTGTCTGTCAAGCAACTGATTAAGTTCCCATCTTGCTTTGTCTAGCCCTTGTTTTACTTGTGTATTCTGTATTACCTGATGTGAACTCTCTAATTGAGTAATTTTCTGCTCTAGCTGTAATCTGGTTTGGATCTTTTCCCTCTTTATTCTGGCTGAATATTGGATTATTTCTCCCCTGAGGCAGCATTTGAGTGTGTCCCACCTTATTCCTTCGCTTGTTTCCCCTTTGGGGTTGTTTTGTTCAAACTTTTTGATCGTATCCTACACCAGCTCCTTAAAGTCTTCTCTTGGGAGATGACTTAAGTTTCACCTCCAACATGACTGTGGGGGAGTTAATGTGGACGTCATTGCCATAGTGACTGGAGCATGGTCCGAGATGGCAATCATTCCAATATCACATTTTTCCACCCTTTGTAACCAATTAAAAAATAAGAGAAAATAATCTGTCCTGGAATAGCCCCCATGTCTGGGGGAATAGTGTGTGTAATCTTTCTCCCTTGGGTGCATAAAATGCCAGATGTCTGACAGACCTAGTTCTTGATTTAGTCTCAAAAATAAGTTTCCCTGTGTGTATGACCCCTCCCTTGGCCCCTCCAGACCTATCTACCCCTGGGTGTATTACTTCATTAAAATCTCCTCCTATGACCACTAAGCTTTGCACATCAGAGACTGCCTCCTTAATGGTTTTCTCCAAAAAAGCCATTCTGGGGGTTTCCTCATTTTGAGGCGTAGATGTTCAGTAATGTACAATTCTGACCTCTATATGAGTCTTTTATCTGAACAAATCTATCTTCTGGATCTGTGCAGACTCTCTCTACCACCAGTGGGGCATCTTTTTTTATCAGAATTGCCACACCTCTACGGTGTGGACTATTTTCAAAATGTGAGGCGTACTCCTCTCCCACCCAGGATCTTTTCAACTTAAGATGCTCTGCCGCAGTTAAATGGGTTTCCTGTATGAATGCAACTGTGGCTGTTTTTCTCCTGAGGTCTGTAAAATCTTTGCCCTTTTTACTGGGTTATTTACCCCATGTACCTTAAGTGTAATTATATTTAGATCAGCCATCCTCTTTTTGTTGGGGGGAAGGACCATTATCTCTTTACTAAGGGATATTGCCAACCTTTTGACTACTCGTGAGCATCTGTGCATTATCAACATCATATAAACAGAAACGTTACTAATGAACCATTTTAAACAAAGATACTTTCAAGGTGATTTCGCCCTGTGTCCACCCTCTTAAGACTATTACTTTATGAGGTGTGGATGGATGGCCTCTTAAATGTAGGCCGTCCATCTGGCTGAATGCCATAGCCTAGGTGACAGAAGGGCTAGATATATATTTCGCACCACCCAATTCAAAGTGGAGCGTATAAGCTCTTAACTAGTCTGAGCATTTTTGACCAGCTTATAAAAGGGGAAGTCCCCGCCTGTCCTTTATTTAATCTAGGTCACTGGGTTGATTTGGATCCCTTATTAAAATCATAAACCCCACATGGAGTTTAAGGCAAAGGTGCTGGTTTTTTTAACTGGCTTATAGAGGACTTACTAACCATCTGGGCCCCTCCAGCCCAACTTGGATCCTTCCGCGGTATGGGGGGGACCCAAGAGATCAGAAACTGCACTTCTCACTCTAGATCTGTGGATGATCCATTTGGTATTCACCAATATTTACCAAGATATCTGGGGTAGAGTAGATGGCAGTCGCGGGAGCGAAAAAGGGGCTCTTAGTAGGTGGGCAATCAGTCATACTTTAAAACTCACTTTTAGGTATGAGTCAATTTCTCTCTTCCTTGTATCTGCCTTGTTTAAATTCAGAGTCCTTCACCAGTGGCCCCTCGTTGAAGAGGGACCAACCTAGTCTTTGGGAATTAATTTCTAAACCACAGATTCATTGAGGCATAGCCCTTCACCGGTGTTACCCCAGCCACGTCACAATCTAACCTCTAGGGCTACATTTTATAAGAGATTCAAAATTCATCCGACTAATTTCTGAGTCGACGGGATTGCCCCCAACCCAGGCTCACCGACCACTCCATTATCTCAAACCCGCATCAACGAGAACAATGTGGGAGTGCAGCAGACAAGTCTCTCAGGGCTCCACCCCCCCCCCCACAGGGATCCATGAGCAGTTGGTTGCACAAAGTGACCCCCTCCCAGCTAAATCAGAGTATTTCTTGAAAAGGGAACTTTTATATCCATCAAAAATAGGTTCCCTGTGTTAGCCTTGTTATATCCTTCCCCTTGTAGATGAGTCAAACATGCAACTCGCCTATGTAAACCGAGTGAGAGATTAACATCAGCAAGACTTACTGGTTCATTCTGCAAAATTCAAAGAGTTCAGAGCAGCAACAGTTCAGGTCTGCAAATTTTCCTTGTTGTTTCTCCGCTCCAATGGGGGGTTAATTTCTTGACTGCCTACAATGATTTCAGCCACTAGGCTCGCAGTGGAGTCTCCTCGCAAGTGGACTGTGTGCCACAGACCGGAAATGTCCGTGCGGTCATGCATCTCCTTTCTTTTGGTTCCCACACTTTGCCATCCCCTAAGTTGTAGGCGCTCTCTCTGAGTCTGGGCCGCATCCTGGGGAATCTCCACCTCCATCAAGGACAGGAACTTCTTTGCTTCTAACAGCTCATCAAACCTTCGAGGACCACCTTCCATGATAACTTTTAACTTAGCTGGGTATTCCACATATGCTTTAATACCTTTTTGTTGTAGGGCACGGACTACCATTAACACTTTTCTACGGTGGGCCAGCAATTGTGGTGTATAGTTCTGATCAAAATACAATCTGGTATCCCCAAACATAATTTCTTCTTTTGACCAAGCAAGTTTCAATATTTCCTCCTTGGTGCGGAAGTCCAAAAAAACGCTATCACAACTGACCGAGGACGGGCTTTGGGATCTTTTGGCCTGGGTATTAAGGAACGATGGGCTCTGATTATATTCAAGGGCTTTTCTGCTGGCCAGCCCAGTATCTCCACTAAAAAATATTCTAGAAATGTCGGCATAGGGCCAGATTCTATACCTTCTGGTAGACCGTGGATACGGATATTATTCTGTCTATTCCGATTTTCAAGTTCCTCTATTCCGGTCTCCAGCTGTTGCTCCCTCCTGTGCAGGTCCAAGAGAGCTGCATTGTGAACATCCACCACGTTTGAATATTTGTTTAGCCCCTTTTCCAAGTGCCCTGTTTTTTCCTCTAAATTCTCTAGTTTTTTCTTGTTTTCTGCCATCCCCCTTTCTAGTCTCTCTAGAGTTGCACTCATCTTTCTGTAATGTTGCGCATAGTTGCTTAGATGTTATTATACATTCTGGTTCTTCTCGCTCCTCCGATGTTGTTGCAGAGTGTTGCAGGGCCTCTGTTGAACTGGCCGGAGAAAGCTGAGCATAGTCAAATAAGGTTTTCAGCTGTTATTCGATTGATTGTTGCTTCTCTCTCTCTGTTTGTGCCTGGAAGTCATTTTGCTGCAGTCTCCCTTGAATTTTGCCAATGGATGGGTCGGATTGGTCTTAGATTTTGATGGATTTAAACTAGATGAGACAGAGTTGCCGATTCAAGCTGCCATTGGGTTGGTGCGCTCACCGGAACAGTAAACCCCTTTTCAAGTTCAGCAGTCCGATTCTGTATTAACTTAGTATCTTATGTAGCGGATACTATTTCCTCCTCAGGTTTAGTGAGGGTCAAGCTGACTGCCCTTAGCTCAGCAACCAGAGAACTCAATTTAATAGAGATGTCTTCCTCCTCCATGGGAGTCTTTGTCACACCATATAGGGAACATCCCTGCAGCATTTGTTTAGGCTTTCCAGCAGGACTAGAAGGAAAATTATGCCTCTTTGCAGAAAACACAAAGATCTGCAACAGGGTTGATACCCAAGGGGGGGGTGGAAAGGATGAGAAGGGACTTGGCAAGTTTGGAGGAATGGTCAAATGTATGGCAACTTAGATTCAATGCAAAGAAACACAAAGTAATGCACCTGGGAAACAAAAACCCAGGGGAAAATTACACAATGAGGGAGGTGAGTTTCAAACAACAAAAACAAGCATTTGTCAATGCTGAATGTTGATTGCGTTGGTCCGTTGAGCTCGCTCACTGCCGCTGTGTCACTTGCTCATTCTGTTTCTCTCAGTGCTGCAGGCTGCTCTTTTGTGCTGGGCTCCTGCCTGTGTTGGCACATTTTTCTGCCCACAAAGAAATCTGCAGCTGTCCCAACAGAGCCCTGTTGAGGTGGGTCACTCCCCATCTCTCACCCTTAATAAAGGGGAGGGAGGGTGGGCAGAGGGTGACTGTGAAAAGGCAGAGATACTAAACAAATATTTTTGCTCAGTATTTACAAAGGAAGAGGGGGAGGTACCTAAAACAAGCAGTAGAAACACTCTGGATACAGAAGTTGATACCAGCCCATTTACAGAAGAAAGGGTTCTGAAAGAACTCTTAAAACTGAAGGTGGACAAAGCAATGGGACCTGGTGGGATTCATCACAGAATTCTAAAAGAACTAAGGGTAGAACTAATGACACCACTGACTACCCTCTTTAACAAATCATGAGAGGATGGGGTGGTACCCGAGGACTGGAGGAGGGCAGATGTGATTCCCCTTCACAAAAGTGGGAGCAAGGCAGAAGCAGGAAACTACAGACCTGTTAGTTTAACCTCAGTGGTAGGGAAAATGATGGAATCACTTCTGAAGGAAAGAATTGTTGAGTATCTAGAGGCCAGAGGGCACAGGACTCAAGGCAGCATGGATTCACAGCGGAAGGTCATGCCAGACAAATCTGATAGATTTCTTTGACTGGGTGACCAAAGTAGTTGATCAGGGAGGGGCTGTGGACATGGCCTACCTAGACTTTGTAAGGCATTTGACACAGTCCCACACAAAGATTAATATACAAGTTAGCCAGCCTGGGAGTGGGTCCCAAGATGACAGCCTGGGTAAAGAATAGGCTGGAGAATAGGACACAGAGAGTAATAGTAAATGGAGTCCACTCTGAAAAAAGGAGGGTTAGTAGTGAGGTACCGCAGGGTTCCGTATTTGGACCGGTCCTCTTCAATATCTTTATAAGTGGCATTGCAGTGGGACTGGAAGGAAAAGTATGTCTCTTTGCAGATGACACAAAGATCTGCAACAGAGTTGATGCACAAGGTGGGGTGGAAAGGATGAGAAGGGACTTGGCAAGGTTAGAGGAATGGTCAAATGTATGGCAACTTAGATTCAATGCTAAGAAGTGCCAGGTAATGCACCTGGGAAACAAAAACCCAAGGGAAGAGTACACAATGGGGGGTGACATACTAACAACAACAAAAATGGAAAGGGACCTGGGGGTAGTCATATCAGATGACCTAAAGGTGGGCAATCAATGTGAGAGGGAAGCAAGTAGGGCTGGGGGGATACTGGGATGCATAGGGAGAGGCATCACCAGTAGAAAACAAGAAGTTATTATCCCTCTGTACAGACAGCTGGTGAGCCCCATCTGGAGTACTGTGTGCAGTTCTGGAGACCCAATCTCCGCAAAGACATAGACAGGATGGAAGCTGTCCAGAGGAGGGCAACTAAAATGGTGCAGGGTCTGCACTGGAAGACATATGAAGAGAGACTTAAGGAGCTTAATATGTATAGCCTCGAGGAAAGGAGGAGAGGGGGACATGATGAAACTTTCAAGTACCTCAAGGAATCAACAAAGTCCAAGAGGGTATCATCTTTCAAAAAGAGGTGTGCAAGAACAAGAGGGCACAATTTGAAGATAGAAGGCGGCTCAGAGGTAATTTAAGGAGTATTTTTTCACAGAGAGGGTTGTGGATGTATGGACAGCCTTCCAGAGGAGGTTGTGGAGTCAAAAACAGTGGTGGAATTCAAGCATGCATGGGACAGTCATAAGGCAATTCTAGGGGGTGGGGGTAGGAAGAAGTAGGCTGCTGGTTAACTAGGATCTGCAGCTTATCCATCAGGTAGGGAAATGGGCAGACTGGGTGGGCCAAGTGGTCCTTATCTGCCGTCAAAATTCTATGTTTCTATGTTTCACTCGCTCATTCTGTTTCTGCTGGTGCTGCAGGCTGCCCTTTTGTACTGGGGTCCCGCCTCTGTTGGCGGCTTTTTCTGCCCACAAAGAAATCTGCAGCAGTCCTGACACAGGTCCGGTAAGGTAGCTCACTCCCCCCTCCCGCTCATTCCATTTCTGCCGGCGCTGCAGGCTGACCTTTTGTACTGGGCTCCTGCCTACGTTTCCACCTTTTTCTGCCCACAAAGCAAACCGCAGCAGTCATGATAGAGGTCTGTTGAGCTCGCTCACTCCCCCCTTCTCACTCACTCATTGTGTTTCTCCCGGTGCTGCTGGCTGCCCTTTTGTACTGGGCTTCTGCCTGCGTTGGCACCTTTTTATGCCCACAAAGAAATCTGCAGCTGTCCCGACAGAGCTCCGTTGAGGTCGCTCTCTCCGCCTTTCTCACTCACTCATTCTGTTTCTCCTGGTGCTGCAGGCTGCTTTTTTGTACTGGGCTTCTGCCTGCATTAGCACATTTTGCTGCTCACAAAGAAATCTGCAGCTGTCCCGACAGAGCTCTGTTGAGGTGGGTCACTCCCCCTCTCTCACTCGCTCATTCTGTTTCTGCTGGTGCTGCCGGCTGCTGTTTTATAGTGGTCTCCTGCCTCTGTTGGTGCCTTTTTCTGCCCACAAAGAAATCTGCAGCAGTCCTGGCAGAGCTCCATTGAGCTCGCTCACTCCCCCTCTCTCACTTGCTCGTTCCATTTCTGTCAGTGCTGCAGGCTGCCCTTTTGTACTGGGCTCCTGTCTGCATTGCCGCATTCTTCTGGCCACAAAGAAATCTGCAGCAGTCACGATACAGCTCCACGGGCTTCTACAGTTTTACTATGGAAGAACAGTCTACAAAGTTAAGACGCATTAAAACTGCTTATTTATTGTTAAAAAATCACAGTAAAATCCACAAAATAGTGGGTATACAAAGTGGCAGCAACACCCAAAACACCATCAACGTTTCACGTCGAAAACAGATGCTTTATCAAGACGTCAGCAGCCAGATAAAACACTATTTATATAGTAAGTCACTCAGGCACCCCCCCAACCCCCAACAATTACAAAACTAATCAATCACTTGAGTAATTAACATCACACACAATATGCAGAACATTACTCACAATAAAATAGAATGCTCCGCTAGCTACATATGTTTGTTGAAGACTATTAAATAAAATTATCTTCGTTTTCTCAAAAATGGAGTCAGCTGAAAAACATCATTCAAACCAGGAAAATGACTAGATTGTGATTGATTAGTTTTGTAATTGTTGGGGGGGGGGTGTCTGAGTGACTTACTATGTAAGTAGTGTTTTATCTGGCTGCTGACGTCTTGATAAAGCGTCTCTTTTCGACGTGAAACATTGATGGTGTTTTGGGTGTTGCTGCCACTTTGTATACCCACTATTTCATGGATTTTACTGTGATTTTTTAACAATAAATAAGCAGTTTTAGTGTGTCCTAACTTTGTGGACTGTTCTTCCATAGTAAAACTGTAGAAGCCCGCGTTTCTCTGCGTGTTTCGTTTGGATTTGGTGTAGCGGAGCTCCAGTTTACTCTTATAGACTTGAGCCACGGTTTCTTTTATTACGATAGAGCTCCATTGAGCTTGCTCACTCACTTCCCCTCTCTCACTCATTCATTCTGTTTCTTCTGCTGCTGCAGGCTGCCCTTTTGTACTGGGCCCCTGCATGCATTGCTGCATTTTTCTGCCCACAAAGAAATTCACAGCAATCCCAAAAGAGCTTCGTTAAACTCACACACTCCCCCTCCCTCACTCGCTCGTTCTGTGTCTCCTGCTGCTGTAGGCTGCCCTTTTGTACTGGGTTCCTGCCTGCATTGCCAACTTTGTCTGCCCAAAAAGACATGTGCAGCAGTCCTGACACAGCTCCATTGAGGTTGCTCACCCCCCTCTCTCACTCGCTTATTCCGTTTCTGCCAGGGCTGCAGGCTGGCCTTTTGTACTGGGCTTCTGCCTGCGTTACCACCTTTTCCTGCCCACAAAGAAATCAGCAGCAGTCACAATAGACCTCTGTTGAGATTGCTCACTCCCCCTCTCTCACTCGCTCATTCTGTTTCTCCCAGCGCTGCAGGCTGCCCTTTTGTACTGGGCTTCTGCCTGCATGGGCACCTTTTTCTGCCCACAAAGAAATCCACAGCAGTCCCAACAGAGCTCCGTTGAGCTCACTCACTCCCCATCCCTCACTCGCTCATTCTGTGTCTCCCGCTGCTGCAGACTGCCCTTTTGTACTGGGTTCCTGCCTGCGTTGGTGGCTTTTTCTGCCCACAAAGACATCGGCAGCAGTCCCAACACAGCTCCGTTGAGCTCACTCACTTCCCCTCTCTCACTCACTAGTTCCGTTTCTGCCAGTGCTGCAGGCTGGCCTTTTGTACTGGGCTCCTGCCTGCATTGCCGCCTTTTCCTGCCCTCAAAGAAATCCGCAGCAGTCACGATATGCCTCTGTTGAGCTCATTTCCCCTCTCTCACTCACTCATTCTGTTTCTCCTGGGGCTGCAGGCTGCCCTTTTGTACTGGGCTCCTGCCTGCGTTGTCGCCTTTTTCTGCCCACAAAGAAATCCACATCAGTCCTGACAGAGCTCAGTTGAGCTCGGTCACTCCCCCCTAGTCGCTCGATCCTAATCTGTCCCAAACACTGTTTTCCAACAGCGACTGCGGTATTCTGCGCCGGATGAGTGAAAACACATTTTGGCCAGGATGGGAAAAATGACAACTGTACTGTTCATAAGGAGGTGTGAACAAATGCCAGTGTTGAAAATCTGGTGTGAAAACATTACTAATTTTCAAACTTACAAGGGTGCGTGGAACCTGCACAACACAAGCTTGTAAGTCATTTTATGGAGTTTCATCACAAAATTTTCAACATAGGCATTTTAGGATCTCTGCTCATGAACAGTGCCACTGTCATTTTCTTACTCTGTTCTGAACACTGATTTCCCACACCGACCATGCTATTTTGCACCGGAAGTGTGAAAACATATTTTAGCCAGGATGGGAAAAATGACAACTGTACTGTTCATAAGGAGGTCTGAAAAAATGCCAGTGTTGAAAATCTGGTGTGAAAATATTGCAGTTTCGCAAAGTTACGAGAGTGCATAGCAGCTGTGCAACGCACGCTCATAAAATAGTCATTTTTGGTATTTTTCCCACCAAATTTGCAGTATAGGCTTTTTGAGAGCCCACCTCATAAACACTGGTATGTTGTTTTGTTAATCAGCCCCGGAAGGGGACTCTGCGCAGTGACCGGAAATCATTTTTTGGAGCCGAAAAACACCATGCCAGTGCCAGAATTCATGAGGAGGGGTCCCAAAAACCCCATGTTGAAAATTATTTGCCAAAATTCCAAAATATGGCTGAGATATGCATCAAATTTGAAAAAACCCTATGTATTCCATTAAACAGCTTACCGACATTTCCTCAGTTCGCATTCGGCTTTGGAGAGTGCAGATGTGCTCCCAGTCCACCGAAGGTCGTCGCGCCAGACTCCAGAGGTAAGTATGGGGTGGGCAGTGTGGGGAGGCAGGGGGAGCAGGGAGACCACCGAGGGACAGTTTCCTTTTTTACAGGTTAAAAAAAAAAGACATAGCGGGACCGTTTTTGATTTTACAGGGGCATGTGGCATGTTGGGGTGGGCTCCCAGCATACCAATAGAGTCTTTTTTTTGGGGGGCAGCTGTAGCTGATGGGGGATTGGGCACCCCATCGGCACACAACAAAAAGGGGGTTTACATTATGCCGACGGGGACTGGGCACCCCCATAGGCACACAACAAAAGGGGGGGTGACATTATGCCAATGGGGATTGGGCACCCCGTCAGCAGACAGCAAAAGTGGGGGAGGGTTACACAATGCTGATGGGGAGTGGGCGCCCCCAGCGGTAATATAAACTTTGGGCCACTGAAGCCAACGGGTACTGGGGCCCCAGTCGGCAAACTAACACGGTGGGGGAGGTACATGCTGCTGAGGGGGATTGGGCACCTCCTCGCCAGGGATGGTTATATTGTTTGTGAACATGGCGGCAAGCCACCACCGTGTTCACAAACAATATCATGTTAGTTCCGCCCTGCAATGAACGATTGGCTCCTCATTGCAGCGAATGGCTCTAGCTGCAATGGCGAGGTGGCCCCTGATTGCAACGAGCTAAAGTTTTACAAGGTTGTGGCACGCTGGCTGAACTAGTGTCAGCAGCAGCATACCACGGCACTGGGGGAAGGCGGCCAATCCTTTAAAGGCTGTGGGGGCATTGACACAACAGTGCCACACCTCCACAACCTCCTTCTGGAGAAAGCTGATGCAATATGTTTCTTGCGCATGTGCGCAATCAACATAAAAATGGAAAGGGACTTGGAGGTAGTCATATCAAATGACCTGAAGGTAAGCAAGCAAAGCAAGAAGGCAGTAAGGAGGGCTGGGGGGATACTGAGATGCATTGGGAGAGGCATCACCAGTAGAAAACAAGAAGTTGTCATCCCTCTGAACAGACAGTTGATGAGACCCCATCTGGAGTACTGCATGCAGTTCTGGAGACCCCATCTCTGCAAGGATATAGACAGGATGGCGGCAGTCCAAAGGAGGGTAACTAAAATGGTGCAGGGTCTGCACTAGAAGCCATACAAAGAGAGACTAAAGGAGCTTAATATGTACATCCTTGAGGAAAGAAGGAAGAGGAGGGGACATGATAGAAACTTTCAAGTACCTCAAGGGAATCAACAAAGTCCAGAAGGGTAGCATCTTTCAGAAAAAGAGATGTGCAAGAACAAGGGGGCACAATTTGAAGATGAGAGGATGGCTCAGGGGCAACATGAGGAAGTGTTTTTTCATGGAGAGGGTGGTGGACACATGGAACAGCCTTCATGAGGAGGTTGTAGGATCAAAAATAGTGGGGGAATTCAAGAATGCCTGGGCAGACATGCATAAGGCAATTCTGGAGGGGGTAGGAAGAAGTAGACTGTTGGTTAACTAGGATATGCAGCTTATCCAATAGGTAGGGAAATGGGCAGACTGGGTCGGCCAGGCAGTCCTTATCTGCCATCAAAGTCTATGTTTCTATGTTTCTGAGTGTCTTAGGACTCTCAGCAATAAAATCTTTACATTTTTGATGCTCTGCCATATTCTGAAGGTCTGGACACTTTGTCTTTGCAAATCAGAAGGATCCCATGGGAGGTTTTACTTTTATTACAGTTTATTTTATTTCTACCCAGTATCGGAACGCAGCATGACTGCACCAGCCTGGTTAGTGACATCACCAGAAATTACAGGACAATGCAATTGCAAACATTAAACTGTTTCATTTGGGTTCTCTCTGTTTATAACCTGTGGCTTGTTATACAACAATCTGTATGTTTTTTTTTTAAACTGTGTGTAATTGTTCTGTATTAGGAGCTTTGGACCTGACTGAGCTACACTTCCTCTGGAACTGCTTGTTGTACTTGTAATATTTTTTGTGACATTTGTCATGAAACCTTTGTAAATGACCTCTTGCACTCAAAGGTAATCTCTGATGTTTTCAATAAAAAAAAATTCAACTAAGAATTTAGCCTTGTTTCATAATCAATAAAAATATCAGGGGGCATAAAAAATTCATAACTCGTGAATGCAAAAACCTAGCTGCAAGTCGAGCTTGGGCTGTCTGGAATTATGTTGTTTAAAAAAAAACAATGGCCAAATATAAATTGTATTAGGCAAATTGTGGGCTAGTCAGTACAATGGGAAAGGCTCACAGATCACACAGGATCAATAATTGTTACAAATTCATACAGTATGTCCAAGTCAGGTACTGTACAGTACAGTGCTGCAGTGAAATCAGGCTCCAAACAGCATTTTCAATCTACTGAGCTTTCTCCCTCCCTTCCTTTCCTCTATGATTTCCTTGTGCTTATCCCGGGCATTTTTGAACCTCAACACTTTTTTGCCCTACTACCTCTGCTGGAAGGCTATTCCAGGAATCCACCACTCTTGAGGAAGTATTGCCTTAAATCTCTCCTGGATCCACCCCGTGCCAGCTTCATAGTGTGTCCCCTTGTTTCTGAGCTCCTTTTTGTTTGAAAAATACACCCGTCGTGTAAGTTATGTTCTCCTTTGAGGTATTTAAAGGTCTCTATCATGTCCCCCCTTCTTCTATTCTAGGGTGTACATATTGAGGTCCTTCAGTCTCTCCTCATAGGGCTTTTGATTAAGACCATGCACCCTGTTAGTTGCCTCCTCTAGACTGCCTCCACTCTGTGTCCTTCCAGAAATATGGGGCTCAGTTCTCAAAGCTCCTGGCACAGGGCAAGGGGCCTGCACCACAAGGAATGGTGCAAAGTGCCCCTTGTGCCAAAAGATGTGCCAGAAACAATTATCAAAGGCTGCCTGCATCACCCACAGGTGACCAGCACCAAACAGGGCTTGCACCACCTGTGCACCACAAGAAGGACTGCGGCAAGGTGCTGGGGGCTTGCAGCAGATCCATGCTGCCAAACACCTCTACCGGGATTATAAAAACTCACCGAGAGGGAACATTTCTAAATACCATTAGATCAGCATGGGCTTGTCTAAGGGTACTTACAAATTCACCCTCTGGGTGAGTTGAGCATTTTGCAGCAATGTGCTATGGTACCCTGCCCCAGCCCCGAACTCCGGTTGTTATTTTTATTTTTTATTTATTTATTGACATCACGGATTAAGAACTTTAAACTGCAAGCTTATTTATTTAGTTAAACATCAGTTTAGAAACATCAGTTTAGAAACCTTTGCAAAGGTTTACAAAGGTTCCATGTTGAACAGCAGGATACAGTGAAACAGATAGCAAGGTACAGGACAGAAGTTAGTAAAGCTACTAGCAGAAAAACATAGAATATAGTCAATGCTTATCCACAGTGTCTGTCGAGTTTTTTTTACAATGAACTATAAGAAGGCAATAAAGTTAGTTAACAAGTAAACATTTAATAAATGTCTATTCTATTAAAAGAGCATCTAGCAAGATGTAGGGGGTGCAGAGACTAGCAGAGGCTTCTCAGACTTGTACCAGGACACAGAGCAAGAAAGGTAGAGCAAAGGAGCCAAGTTGGCTGACTCAGGAGGTCATGGAAGGGGTGAGGGCCAAGAGAAAAGCAGTCCAGAGACTCAAGAAATCGGGAGGGCAAGGGGACAAAGATGAGTACATGAAGAAGTCCAGGGAGGTTACCAGGCTAGTCAGGGTGGCCATGGCATCCAAGGATCTGAGACTTGCACAGGGAATTAAGGCCGGGGAAAAGGGCTTTTTCAGATACATTGGTGAGAGAAGGAGAAAAGAGATCAGATTGTGAGGATTAAGATGGATGGGGAGTAGGTGAAGGAGGGGGGGAAATCAAGCAGAGGCACAGAATGAGTACTTCTGCTCTGTATTCATGGAGGAAAAGGGGGGCAGATGCCTCATGGGAGAGGTGGAGTGGGCGGGGGGAGGGGGTGACTGATATCAGTATTACAGAGGACAGGGTTCTGGATGGACTAAGGACACTGAGAGTGGACAAGGCACCAGGACCAGATGGCATTCACCCTAGGGTGCTTAGGGACTTAGCAGAGATCCTGGCGGGACCACTGGCAGACCTGTTCAGTACATCTCTGGACACAGGATGCGTGCCACAAGACTGGAGGATGGCCCATGTGGTGCCCGTTCATAAAAGTGGCCCTAGGGATGAATCAGGCAACTACAGACTGGTGAGCTTCACTTCAATCATAGGGAAGCTCATGGAGACAATCCTGAAGGAGAGGCTGGTGACCTTTTTGGAAGATAATGGTCTCCAAGACGGTCATCAGCATGGGTTTGTCTCAGGCAGATCCTGCCAGACCAACCTAGTTGGGTTCAATGACTGGGTGACCAGGGAGCTGAACAAGGGACATGCAGTGGACGTCCTGTATTTAGACTTCAGCAAGGCCTTTGATTCTGTGCCGCATGGGAGACTGGGGGGAAACTGGAATACATAAGTGTGGGAACAAAAATGGTCAACTGGATCACCAACTGGCTGAGGGGTAGGCAGCAAAAAGTAGTATTGGAGGGACTCTCATTACCGAGGGATGCCATGAGTGGGGTGCCGCAGGGTTTGGTACTGGGACCAGTGCTGTTTGGGATATTCATAGCCGATAACTCACATGGTGTCTGGAGTAAGATCAGTATGTTCACAGATGATACCAAGATGGGAACTGTGGTAGATGACATGGAGGGGTGGAGGGGACTGCAAGAGGACCTGACCAAACTACAGGAGTGGTCAGAAACATGGCAGATGGGGTTCAGTGCCAGGAAGTGCAAGGTCCTGCACTTCGGAGCTAGGAACCAGGGGAGAAAATATCAGCTGGGAGGGGTAGAGTTGGAATGCACCATGGAGGAAAAAGATCTAGGAGTGCTTATAATTTTTTTTTCTACTTTTTAGTCATTGGTAACCGGGTAAGGCCCACTAGGCACAAGTGCCAGTTTTCAGGGGTGACCTGGGAGCACTGGGTGGTTAAATGACTTGCTCAGAGTCATACAATATGCAAGTGGAGGTTGTACGTATAAAATCCGTGTCTGGTCTGCTGGATGTACCAAGCTCATTCACAGCTCATTACTCTAACCTCTAGGCTGTACTGCCAACTCTCAGGGAGCATGAACCACTCGGCTCAGTGCAGGAAGGTGGCTGCAAAAGCAAACAAGATGCTGGGTTACATAACAATAGAACTCTCCTCCAGGAACAGGGAGGTGATCCTTCTCTTGTACAGGTCACTGGTCAGGCCACACCTGGAATACTGCATACTGTACTGGCATCCATTCCTGAAGAAAGACATCAGATTGTTGGAGGTGGTGCAGCATAGGGCAATGAAGATAATCCAGGAAATGGAGGAAAACCCCTATGAGGAGTGGCTAGGAGTGCTGAACATGTATACCCTGGAGGAGAGGAGAGATAGGGGAGATATGATTGAAACCTTTAAATACTTAAAGGGAATAAACAAGACTAATACAGAAGAGCTTTTCCAGATCAAAAGGGGGAGGGACACGAGAGGGCATCGGCAGAGATGGGGGGGAGGGAAATCAGGAGATGTTTTTTCACTGAAAACAGTACTTGGAGAACTTCAACCTGCTAAACCTAGTCCAATCTGGTTTCCATCCCCGTCACAGTACAATTTCAGTGCTTGCTAAGGTCACAAATGATTGGCACAAAGCCTTGGATGCCAAACACTATGTATGTGCTTTGTTTCTCGACCGTAGCAAAGCCTTCAGTACGGTGGACCATAATCTGCTCCTGGTCATCCTAAAAACCATTGTGGTCAGCAATCTGGCCTTAAAATGGTTTACCAATTACCTCACTGATCGGTACCAGCAGGTCAGGGTGGAGGGTAAAATCTCTCCAATGAAAATCCTCCCTAGAGGTGTGCCCTAAGGGTCCATTCTTGGTCCACTATTATTTGCCATTTATATAAACAACCTAAACACTGGAATCTCTACAGCAAACATGCACCTATTCGGTGATGAATCAATCCAGTGCTGTACATAGAGCTTGCATGGAAGGACTTCCAAATTGAATTTAACCATTTACAGCAAAATCTGTTGCACTTAAAGTTCCTGTTAAATGCCAAAAAAAATGAAGGCTATGCTCCTTGCCAAATCAGTCAATGCATCCAAACTTCACATCTCAGGAATGGTTCCTCAAGTACTCACTCTACTGGGTGAGCCCTTGGAATATGTGGAGAAATTTAAATACCTGGGTGTTTGGATAGACTTAAAATTGTTATTCACAGATCACATAGAGGAATTATCCAAAAAATTAAAACAGAGGCTTAGGATCTTCTTTCGAATCAGGCACTTATTCACAAAGGAAGCAAAAAAAAGTTAGTTCAAACTACCTTCGTGCCACTCCTGGATTATGCCAGTTTTCTGTATGGGCATGGCACGAACATAGTCCTTTCCAAGCTTGATTCCCTATACCATTGGGCGCTCACATTCATTAATGGTGCTCCTTATTCCACTCACCACTGCACCCTCTATTCTTCTTTAGGCTGGAGTTCACTCAGTTACAGATGGCATAAAAATGCAGTCCTATGGACTTATAAAGCCATCATTAACAAGTTCCCTCAGCATGTCAACAACTGCATGCCTTTTTGCAGCCCTGGTAACTACCCTCTAAGAAGCCTCTTCTATATTTCTCTTCTAATCCCAAAGGTCAGAAAGTGCTACAGCTGATCAGCAATAAATCACATCCTTCCTGTCCTCTGGAACAATATGTAAAACACTTGTTTCCGTTAATGACCTTCAATAAGCAATCAGCATGTTGTATTTACTGTAATTATTGTATATAGTTTGAGACTGTATAGTGTATAAGCTAGTTTGTACTTTGTGTGCTGCCTTGTCTAATTATGTAAACCTTCCTATTGCTGTACCTCAATGGTTGTATGTAACTTTGAGTTTTCTTATTGCTATGTACCTGTATATCTAATGTATAACTGTATTTTATGCGAACACTAGTGAGGTCTACCTTGTAACTGAGTTTATTGCAATGGTGTTCCGCCTGGTAAGGTAAAATAAAAAATTGATTGATTGATTGTGTGAGGCACTGCAAGTCTGAATTATTCAGGGTCAAAGCTAGAAAATGTTTTGTACTAAATACCTCAAGTGAAATATTTTAGTAGCTTAGCCCGCCGTAAAGAAAAGTTTCTGGAAAACTACTCAACAGGAAAAAATCGGTCTCTACCAACTGAGGGCTGGCCACTTCTCTCTTCAGGCTCAATTGAACTACAACTTCCTGGGCTGGTTAGATGCATAGTTGGCTCCCTTTCCAGAACCTCCAGCCAGTGCCACCTGACACAAAGCTATCTTGAGAGCTGCAGAGTTACTTTAATTTCTGAACAGGCAGCTCATTTGCATTTTCATTGAACACAGCAGTGCATAGCTCATTTGCATAGAACTGCTGCTCCCAATCAATTCCTTCAGACACTCTGAGCTCGATTCTCAAAAGCGTTACAATGGCACAAGCCCCGGGTGCACCAAATATACAGCGCATGGGGCTTGCGGCTTCCCTGGCCAACAATCGGGATTTTCAATCCCGTGCACCACATGTCACAAGTTAGATCAGCTTTTGCTAGCCTAACTTCACTGACTTTTTTATGGGGTTTGCACCAAATATGTGGCACAAGCCACCATAAAGGAGGTAAAGTGTTGCAAAGGCATGCAACCTTTTGTGGATGGGGTGAATGGTGCTGCAATGTGTTCGGGGCAGCACAGGGTTTGATGAGGGGCCTTTGAAAGCCCCATATCAACCGTTGAGAATGGAACTCTCTGACTACTTCCCCTGCTGCTGAGAGATGGGTTGTTTCTGGCTAAACAGCCCTCTCTCTGTCCTCAGAAGCATGATCCCTAGCCCGACTGTCAGCAGTGATGACTGTAAAATTTAAAACCCATGGGGCTGGATTTTCAAAGGCGTTAGAATGATGTAAGGTGGTTGCATCGAACAAGTCTGATGCAACAGGCACCTTGCGCCAAGGGTAGCGCCCCGAGCGATTTTAAAAGGCAGCGTGCATCAAACAGCAGGCTGCTTCTGCCATAGATTGCTAGCGCCAGCCTTGCACCATGAAAGTGGCTGCAGCATGGTGTTAGGGTGCTAGCGGCAGACCCTGACCACCACAGCCCCAAAGTCCTGAATTTCAATGCCCTCCCAAAGAACAGAGTGCTAAGTACTGTTAAACCAGCAAACAGCTGGTCTAACGGTACTTAAACATCTCCTGAGAGGGTCATCCAGTATGTGCCACTGTGTGGCCTGCCCCAATCCATCCTCAATAGATGCACTCTGGTGATCTAGTGGTTCTCCCTCCCTACCCCATTGTACCCGGACAGTAATGGTCCTTGACATATTCCTCTCTGGTGCTCTGTGGCCCCCCAGCCCCACCCCCACACGTGCTGCCCACAACCCCTCATGCCCCCAATCCAAACCCCAGATTCGGCGACCGGCACAGCCCTCTGCACATCACCATGGCCAGCCGCTGAATGAAATGTCAGTGTCTGTACTGTATACAGTACGTACACCGACAGTTCATCACCCTCCTATTTAAATCCTCTTTATTGTCATTTTCTTCCAATAATCATTAGACAAACATACATAGATACTCAAGTGTCACCCGAACCTACACCCCAAAACTGAGTGCGGCTACTATATACAACAGTTAACTATGTACATACACAGCTGCATTGCATACCCCTCTACCACACTCCATAACTATACTTGTTTACACTATATAGGACATCCTCTGCTTAGATAGGTACATTTATATTTCAGAGTCAATATCCCAAAATGTCCCTTCATGCATTTAAGACAATGTTTTACAAGGTAGCAACCCTTAAGGTAATACCCTGCAGCTGCGTCCCTAGGGAAAAGAGAGAGTCCCCCCCACCCACGAACGCATGGCAGATTTTGTGGCTCCTGCTAATGGATCCGAATAATATTCAATCAGCGTATATATACCTCCTGTAGCTAGGAATAATTAAATAAAGCCCACTACTATTATATCGTCTAGTCCCTGTCCATAGATCCTAAACTATGTACAATCAGACAGACAGGCCCACGTTTGGGAGATTTTAGACTGCATAGAATAAACTGCCACTAGGGTCCTCCATCTCTTGTCATAAATTCCTTTTCATCCATTTCAAAGCATTTGCCTTCTAAGCCTGCTAAGCGTTTTCAGCAAATCTCCCACCCACTGCTCATATGCATAGATCAGATCATTTTTCCAGTGCCTCAAGACAAATGCTTTTACTAAGGAGGACATTAAGGAAATATGACATTTAGCAAGTGTCCTAGGAACATAAGTCATATCTTCCAAACCCAGTGGTGGCTCTACACCAGGGCCCGCCAGGGCACGTGCCCCAGTAAAAAAATGCTGTGCCCCAGTTGATGCCCCATATAGTGCAGAGCTTCCCCCATAATAACAATATATCAGTGCCCTGGCTGCCATCTGTTGTGCCCCAGCTGTGCCCTGGTAACCATTTGTGGCTAGAGCCGCTGCTGCCCAAAACACAGATCTCCGGAATAATAAAATCTGTATAGTTCACCATAGGGTCCATATTATGTTTAATCTGCTCCCAAACGGTGTGGATTTTGGAACAGTGCCACATGGCATGCAATAGATCCCCTGGGTTCATGCCACACCTAAAACATAGGTCTGTCTGTCTGAGGCCCCTAGCACATAGCTTGGCAGGGGTATAATATATATTAGAAACTACAAAAAACTGCACAATCTTATACTTAGGTATAGGAATATACCTACTACTCCTCCAAACTTCCTTCCAATCAGGCCCCTGGGGGATAATGTCCTTCTTTTTATCCCAATATGAAACCTTTACAGAAACATCTCCACCTAAGAAATCCAATAGCACCTTATATATCCTGGAAAGGTTTTTTTTTTTTTGAATAGTTAACTTCCTTAAAGCTATCCCAAGTAAACGGGGTATCCTGTGGTCCAGCCCTGCCTCTCTCCATTTTTTGCACCAGATTAGCAACCTGTATTTTCTTAAAGAAATTCATATTCTTGCACTGGTCTAGGAAGACCATCTTATCTCCTTTTATAAAGTTTGCCCAATTTAAGTTAAGCAGTTGAGGAGCCCATTGCCTTCTAATTCTTTGTCCCCCAATAAGCATATTTGGATTACCCAGTATAGGCTGTTCTCTAGAGCTCTTTTGGGCTTTCCTTTGATTTGGGGACAAGAGAGTCCACCAGGCCAACATTGACTTATAAATTGGGGTTTGCTTTCCCCCATCTGATAAATCCTCTGGATTAAAAAACAATACTACTTCTGGGGAAATGCCCAAGTCTGTGAGAATTTGCCTCTCAACCTGGTGCCAAGTTGGGATATATCCCTCCTCCTCCTCCACTGGTCTGTACCATCAACCCATTATCCCTAATTGTCCAGCTACATAATATAAGTGTAAATCCGGAATTTTGAGATCTCCCATATTATAGGGTAGCCGCAAGATATTGTACTTTCTCCTAGGGGGTTTAGCATTCCATAAAAAGTTAGAAATGAGCTTTTGTACTTTAATAAACCAACATTTTGGAACATTATATGGGGATAAATGTATTGGGTACAAAAGTCTAGGCAACAGATTCATTTTAATCAAACCTAGTCTGGCTGTCCAGTTCAGAGGGAGTTTATTCCATCTAATCATATCTTTTCTGGCTATCGATAGCATCTCACCTATATTTGTTTCCAGGCCCTCACCCTCATTAGTTGTAATCCAAATGCCAAGATACTTGATCTTTTTTGGAGACCACTTCAATTGCAGAGGTTCAAAGTCCACTTTGAAAGTGTATACAGTAAGGGGGAGAACCTGTGTCTTACTCAAATTTAACTTATAATTCGACACCCTAGAGAATCTCTCGACTATTTCCAATGCCCTTTTGAAGCTCTTTGCTGGTTCCTGTAGATGCAGCAGCAGTTCATCACCCTCCTGATGATGCAGTCATCCTGCAAAACCGATCAAGGTGTCATACCATAGCTGCTGGTGGTCGTAAATTGTTTTGCTTCTAATAAAGTTGATTTTGCACACAGAACTATGATGCCTAAGACTTAATATTTTGCATTGGGCAGTTGCGTGGTGAAGCTGAGATTGCTGTCCCTTTGAGTGCATAAAAGTAGCCTAGCACCTAGATACTAAACTAGGTAAGCTACAGTAGCTGAGTTTCTGAATGACCATTCAGAGTGCCCCCCCCATGGCACCCACAACAAGATTTATGCCAGCCACTGTGGAGTGACAGTTGGGGCTAACAGCAGACAGGGTCAGTTCCAGCATTGAGGTTAGCCCTGAAGCCAGAGGACTGGGCGTGCAACACCAGATGGGGAAAACAGCTGTTTTAAAAAGAAAGTATTTCCAAGTAACCCTGACTCTTCAGTACCCCAGTTATATTTCAGTCATGCTCCCCTGGTTCAGATTTAAGGAAATCACATTCTGGCTAACTTCAGTGCTGTGTCTCATAGCTTGCTAACTTCTTTAAAGTACTAGAAGCTATAGTGTGGCAGAAGCCTGTGCAGAATCTGAAAGGGAGGGGTGTAGTCTTCCTCACAGTGTCATCAATGTGCAGATTTCTCTGCCCTCCCCTGTCAGGTGCTCCATGTTACTACTACTTTGCCTTAATGGAGCAGGTAACCACGAGAGAGATAGCTGTATGCAAAAGAAAGGAAGAATAGATGTGCAGAACAGCATGATGTAGTAACCTACAGAAAATACCAAGTTGCAAAAATCCAAATACTTTAATTAATTCAAGGCAGGTTAGATCACAGGCACGCACCGCTGTGCACAGGGTCTTTGAACTTAAATGGAGCAAGTGCACTGTGGGAGGGTGAAGACTGAAGGTAGCCAGGATTTATATACTATTGCTCCCTCCCTAAAATTATGGCTCAGAGGTCAGGAGGGGAGGGGAGGGGAAGGGACCCACCATTGACATATCAGTCTCAAAACTACAGGGCTTAGGTGGGTTTGGAGGTATCCTTGACTTCTGGCATGCAGTGCCAGGTGACCAAACCTATTTAACAACAACAACAAAAAATTGTGGTGGAGGGTGAGAAATGACTGCATTGAGAAGAGGGTGGATGATTTAAGGACTTACCTTAGGCTACCCGGGGGACTTTTCAGGCATTTTTTTTTTCAGGCCCAAACAAGGAGTCCTGAGTATCTACAGGGGCTCACCAACCCTTCCAGTTGCCTTGTAGTGCTGTGTTGCTGGGGATGTCTGATGTCTCTGCATTTTCAGCCTTCCCCTCTCCTAGCAGCTGTAGTCACCATCAGAGATACTGACATTTCATGATGCATTCATGCACTGATGTAGTGACTAGCTGATCGAGTGTCTGTATTTTTCTGGGTGGTGGTGGTGGTAATTGCTCAGGACAATAAAACATTGTAATGGGGCCTCTCCATCACTTCTATGTAGCAGCACAGTGTCAGAGGTGTTGATATCTAAGCATTTGGTCAAACCACAGGCAAGTGTTTGGAGGTGGGTGGGTGGGGTACCATGAACCAGCATTGAACAGCTGGCAGCTGGGAAGCAGTGATCCCCATAACCTCAGTCTATCACATGGTGTCTGCTCAGAGTAGGGTTGGGGGAGTGAAGCACTGCATGCCATAGTGCTGAGTTGTTGCCCCTCTCATAGGGATACCCACAATAGGGTGAAAACAAATTGGACAAAGACAATCAGTGCACGAGAAAACATGCAACAGCTGGATGTGTGCCCAGCAATGGCATTGTGCACCTTGCTGGTCAAACTGCATGTTGGTCCCATTGCAGGGGAGCTTCATCCCCAAACCCCCCTTTAAATAAATATAAACATCCCCCAGCCTGCACGTAAGGGGATGGACCTCAGTTGGGGCCCCACTTTCCTGTCCACCCACAATTGCTGCTGTATTGAAGTCCCAGCCACCCAGATTGCAGTCTCCCATAGTGCCTCACCCACATTCCTTCACCCTAAGTCCTGTGTCCACCTGCTGGTATACACCTTCCATGCAGGATCGGGCTCCGTTCATATCTACCCTTGAAAAGCCTTTTTTTTTATCATTTCAGGCTCCTTTCCTTTCCCATTTTAATGGCTGCACCAGTGAGTGGCACACCCAAAAGCTAAACCTCCCTTTGCAACAGTGTGACTGTGAAAGGAATGACAACAGTAGAACTATACTTACAGTTATGTAGATTGGTCTGTTGCTGCTCATTACTTTAGTTCTGTTAATGGTAAACTAAAAATGTTTAAATGGGTTAGTTACAGGCTGCCTCGATAGACCAGAGGCACTGCACCATGAGGTCAACCTGAATTTGAGAGTAAGCCTGGGTTGCCAATTGTTGGCAGCCTGGAGAGGGAGGATTTGCCTTCCAACTCCCATAGCAACCCCAATAGTGGCCTAAAGAGGTCATCAGATGCATGGGGGATTCAAAGGTTGCAGGGAAGCAGGCAAAGGGGAGGTTGCAGTGAGTGCTGGATGTGAAGCTGGTGTGACTAAGGCTAGGAGGGAGAGGATTTTGTGTTAGCAGTGTTGAAAAGGGGGGGATGCTTGATCATCTAGCTGAGATCTGCTCTGCACTGAGACACATAGGCCAGTCCTCCTGCAAGGCAGCTTTCAGTCAGTCGCTCTGTTATTAGTGGAGTGTGGGCCAGTAAGGATATTAAGTTTTTGGGATGGGATGGTTTGATCAGTTGACTGGGTCATAGAGCATGACTGGGGGTTATGGGCAGGGCCCCGAGTTTTCCACGATTCTGTGGGTGCGGCAAACCACGGAAATATCCACGGAATCTGCCGTCACCCACGGAATTCGCGGCCACCCGCGAACAAGCGTTCTTTGCGATGGGGTGCCCAATCCCCGTCGACTTCACTACCCCTCCTCAAATGTCTGTATGCCATATTGGGGCCACCCAGTGTGGCAAAACTGTAATTTGCTGATGGGGTGCCCAATCCCCCGTCGGTTTCACTGCCCCCCCAAATGTTTGTATGCCATGCTGGGAGCCCACCCCAGTGTAGCAAAAGCTTCCTTTGCTGATGGGGGTGCCCAGTCCCCCATCGGCTTCACTGTGCTCCTCCAAGCTGCCTGGTGCCATGCTGGGAGCCCACCCCAGTGTGGCAAAAGTCCCCCATTACGTGTGTGTAAAAAAAAAAACCTGAAACAAAAAAAATCTTCCCTCGTTGATTCTTTTCCCCTCCCCCAACCCGCACCCACCCTCTGCATACCCACTTCACCCCACTTCAACCCTATACTTACCTCCGAGCCCAGTGCAACGATCTTCGCTGGACCGGGAACACATCTGCACTCTTCAAAGCTGACCGCTAACTGAAGAAATGCTGGTAATCTGTATAATGGCACAAATGGATTCTTTTTTCAACTTTAGTGCATATCTCAGCCATTTCTGGGAATTTTTTCACCAAATGTTCAACATGGGTTTTTTTGGGCCCCACCTCCTGAACTGTTATTTCATTAATCAATCCCGAAAGGTGGTTCCGCAGTCACTGTGCAGAACCACCTTTCTGGAATGATTAATTAAATGATAGTGTCACAGTTCATAAGGTGGCTCCCAAAACCTATGTTAATTTAGTAATCCCAAAATGACTGTTTCACAGTGCGTTGTGCAGTTCCTATGCACACTCGTAACTTCGAGCATTTTTAATAGTTTCACTCTATATTTTCAGTATTGCCATTTTACCACACCTCCTTATGAACAGTACTACTGCCATTTTTCTCATCTCACCCAAAATGTGTTTTTGCACATGTAGCGCACAATGGCACGGTTGGTGTGCGAAATCAATGTTCGGAAAACATTAAGAAAATCACAGTGACATTGTTCATGAGCAGAGGTCTTCAAATGGCTATGTTGAAAATTTGGTGACAAACGCCCAGAAAATGACTGTGTTACAAGCGTGCATTGTGTCAGATATGGCAAAAAAAACAAAAAAAGGAAAAAATTAAGGGTAAAAATGTGCCGTAGAATTGCCGCAGAAATTGGTGTTGAGTGCTGCAGAAGTTCTGCTGCAAATGAGAACCCTGCCGCAGAACTTTGCTCCGATATCCCGAAGAAAAATCGGGGCCCTGGTTATGGGGGAACAAAGATTACTGCAGGAAGTTGATGCTTTTTTGTTTGTTTGTTTTGTTTTATCCTCTATCACCATATCTCTGTTGCTCTTACCTTGATGTTAAAGAGCAATTCTGCACTTCAGTACATGATTTATCATAAATGAGATCCAGCTGTTTACAGTTTACTAGAAAATACATTGTTTTAATTGTCAATGTTCCTTTCTAAAATTTACAGTACATCTTGACAGTCCATTTGAAAAGTCTGTATAGAAAACATTTGCCTCTCCCCTATGAACCTCACAGTGCCTTGGGTTTTTAGTGCTCACCATGACAGACTGTGATATCACAAACAGCAATGGTGTAGTTAGCAGGGGAGTGTAATATACATTTTGAAAGACTTAGTGAAAAAAGTGCTGCATTACCTACAATAATTTAGTAGACCAACAGCAAGGGGGAAAAATAATTAGAAAACAAAGTTAAAACACAACTGTTTTTAAGTTTTTATTATAGTAGAGAGATGCTCTTTAACTATCTTTTCAACTTACTCCTATGCTATATAGGTACCCTTTGTATGTCTCCACTCGGTATCTCTACTCTCGTTACTATACGTACCTCATACTTACCTAGTTTTACCTTTATTTCCATAGGTCTGGCCAAATGTTAGCTGTCTACCTTTCAGATAAGTATCTTGTTTAATTCTGACTATTATAATCTCTCTTCAAGGACCTCAGACCCTTTGCATCTCTACAACCTTCTCTGTGCTTTCCTTTTAGGTTCTACCAGATTATCCCAAACCCAAAAGCACCCAACTGTGTGCACTGTGACTTGAACAGAGCAGGTTAGTCATATTAAATTCAGGGGTCAAAACTGAGTTTTGCAGCCCCTAGCCAGCAGGGCTACTGACTGGGGAAAAATCCCACAGAATTTTCCACTGTCCCAGTTGATGTACTTACCAAAGTGTTACCCTCTCCAGCACATGTCTGCAGAGCTACCTAAAGTAAAATCTTAATAGCTGTAAAATCTACCAGCATTTGCTAGTGGGATGGTGCCAGTTTTGACCCCAGCAAAGGAGATGGGGTTAGTGTCGGGAGCCAGGGGGCTAGTGTCTAGGGAAGGGAGGTGCTAGTGTTTGGGGCTTTGGAAGGTGGGTAAGCTGTGGTCAGGGGCTTTGGAGGGAGGGAGGGGGCTGCTAGTGTTGTACAAGAAGGGAAAGTGCAGAAGGAAGGGTGTCTGCATGCCTCTGGTGTCTGAGTAGGTCGTGTCTAGGAGCACCTTACAGAGAAGGTGTGCAACAAGGGTAGGGGTGATTCTGGAATGGCTAAGGAGGGATGGGTGTGGCTTCTGGAAGTCAAGGGATGGGAGGGAGGTGATATCCACAGAGATTAGAAAATGGGGTGCCTAGACAGGAAGGGGTGTTCAGATGGACTGTGGTGAAAGGGACGAGGATTGGTGTGGCTGGGTTGTGTCAGGAAGTGGAGGGGGGTTATTGTCTGGGGTGATGGGGGGAGCCGTAGAAGTTTGGGGGACTGTGGAGGGTGTACATTCAAGAGGGCTACTGTCATGGGGGCTGTAATGGAAACATGCTAGTGTCAGGTGCCGTGGAGGGAAGGGGCTAGTGTCAGAGGGGTCTGTGGGGGGGGTTAGTGTCTTGGTTATAGGAAGGAGGTGTGGCTAGTGTCTGAGCTGTAGGCTGGTTAACTATACAGACTGAGGGCACACAAAGTTCCATTTATTCTCAAGAAAATGTGTTCTATTGGTAAAATTCAAAGTTTTAAAGTTTCATTTATTGAAA
This sequence comes from Neoceratodus forsteri, assembly GCA_016271365.2. Lineage (NCBI taxonomy): Eukaryota > Metazoa > Chordata > Ceratodontiformes > Ceratodontidae > Neoceratodus > Neoceratodus forsteri. Next base: position 33,302,438 of record CM057449.1, on the reverse strand, counting down.
AACATGTATCACAAAAAGCATCACAAATAAATATTTATACATAATTTAAAAAACTCTTTACACCTTTAAAAATCTGTATACAGCAATACAATAACTGGCAATACAGTACAAAAAAGCTACATCATTTGTATTAAGAAAGAAGTTTCGTTTTTCTTGGCTGGTAAATTCATTTACTTTTTGTAGATAATCCCCAAGCCAAAACTTCCTTACATCATTAACCAATTCACATTCCAATAAAATATGCGATGAATTCCAGATCCCTAAACATCCTTCTTTACAACGTAGTTCTAATCTGAAACATTGCCATTTCAAAAAACATGTCAAAAATCCAAGATTTATATCAAACCTTAAATTTGAAATAACTTTATAATGCATCTTACGCTCACATACCTCTAAATAACACTCCTTTTTATGTTCTTTTTTTCACCCCTTATACACTAAAACATTCTTTGTAAAAGCCACTCTTTCCATGTCACTCTGCTTTGCTATATCAGTTATTCTCGCAATAGATTTTATCTTCAATAATTCCAAATTTTGGCATTTAACTATATTCATAGTTGTTTGTAATCCCACTTTTCTAACTACCATATCTAAATCTTTTAGCTATGTCCATGATTTAAAGCTTACTTTTCCATTTAATTCATATTCTATGGAATCATTCCAGTATTGGCTCAAAAGAAAATTTTTTAGACTTAACTGGTAGATGCTAATCAGATATCTAATCTGTCCAACCATTGCTTTAGCACCTTGAGATAGTTCCCCCATCTCTGCCCTCATAAAACCCACAGGGATAAATTGTGGTAGATTCAAGGCTAACCTAAGACACAGGTTTTTAATTGGCTCCAATAAATCCATATTCTCTTTATACCTCCAGACCTCAGACCCATATAACAAAGTAGAATCCACTTTAATTTTATAAACTGTTAATAATGATGTAAAAGAATTATCAATAAGTTGCTTAGAGAATTTATTACCAAAGCCAATTGTCTTCCTCTCTTTTTAATTTCTTCTAAATGTAAATTCCAGATCCTTTTATTATATAAGGTTAAACCCAAATAGGTATACTGGTTTACCTCCTTTACCAGACTTCCTAAAATCTTCCACTTATATTTTAAGGTTTTAGGTGTGTCAATAACCAAAATATTAGTTTTATTCATATTAATCGCTAATTGTAATTTTTCAAGGGAACATACAATACAATCTAAGGCTTTTTGTAAACCAATTGTTGTATTAGACAAAACAACGTCATCTGCATGCAGAATAATATTCAAATTGCCATTACCTAATTTCGGCGCATCAGTCATTATTTTATCTAAATCAAATATTAGCTCATTAATATAAATGTTAAACAGTAATGGAGACATTAGACATCCTTGTTTAACTCCACAATTTGAGGCAATAGGTTCAGTTAACTTCCCATCTTTAGAATATCTAACACAGATACATGTATATGTATACATACACTGAATAAGTTTAAGTAACTTCATGTCAATTCCCTTATCGGCCAACAATTTCCACAAAATTCCCCTGTTAATCCTATCAAAAGCTGAATGTAAATCCAAAAAAGCTAAAAAAAGTGGTTTTCTATTGGTTCAAGCTTTCCTAATCTGATGATCAATCATATAAATACAATCAACAGTTGAATGATTAGCTTTAAAACCAAATTGTTTATCGGATAAAATATGATTTTCTGAAACCCATATCTCCAATTCTTGCAATAGGATATGCATGAAAACTTTAGCTGATATATTTTGAAGTGCAATAGGCCTATAATTTTCCGGGCATCCTCTATCACCCTTTTTAAATATTGGTACTACCTCCGTAATATTTCAACAGTTAGGGATTTCTTCTGTGTTGATGACATGCAAAAAAAGATTATAGAGTACAGTATATCACTCCAATAAATCAAATGATATTGAAATAGTTCCACGGGTATTCCATCTAGTCCAGGGGCCTTAGTATTTCTTTGCGTTAGAATTGCTTGTTGAATTTGTTTTTTTGTTATATGATATAGTTTCTCCTTTGTAATTAAAGTGTTACTATATCTATAATTATCCTCTTCTTCTATCCTTACTGTATATAATTTTCCAAAGTGGGAAACCCAATCTTTTGCCAAAATTGCACCTTCTATATTTAAATGATATTTATTCTCCACTATCATTATTAATTTCCAGAATTCCTGGTTATTTTTCCTTCTAACTGCATCCTGTAATTTAGCCCATAGAGCTCTTTCATGTGCTGACTTTTTCTTTCTAATAAGAGCTTTATAATCATTCTTTATAAATATCAGGGCTTTGTTAAGATTTTAATCTATATTTTTTCTTTGTAACCGTACTATTTTATTTAAAAGTTTTTTATAAGCTCTACATTGGGCATCATACCAGGAAGCTGTATCCACTCTATTTTCATCTATTTTTGTACTATTATTCCCTTGTATCTTAATTTTAATAAATTGAATTAATTTTTCATAATAATCTAGAACATCATTCTTTTCAGCATTTAAGAACTCCAGATTCCTGCAAATCAACTTGTGATTCATAATTATAGAGTCAATTTTCCTCTCTAATGATGGATCCCATTTTATTTTCAATGGACAAATACCCATATGATTATCCAAAATAAACTCTTCTACATAGTTTCTTTGAATTTTCACATCCTTAAATAAATTCACACTAAGTGAAATAGGGAAATGATCTGAAGTACAATCCAATATCACTTGAAAAGCAAGAACATGATTATATAAATGTATATCTACTAGAGCAATATCCAAAACTGAACCACCTATTTTTAATGAAAAAGTGTAGTTACCGTCTGTATCCCCATTTGCCCAGCCATTTAAAATACACAAATTCTGTTCTATTATAAATCTCATTAGAATTAAGCTTCCTTGTCCCATTTCCTTTCTCTAGAATCTCTCGATGGAAGATCCTGATACAGCAAGTGATTTGACAGATTAAATAACTGATCTTTTTCATTAAGGGTCCCCACGTGCACATTCCAATCACCAATTACCATTACATGTTTTATTACATCTTTACAGAGTAGGTCATCAAGCAGTAGGGACAACTTATGCAATTTATGGGTAAATTCTTCTATTTTTAGACTTTGTGGAAAATAAACATTTATTACTAGAAATGATTTATTTTGAGAAACAAATAATTCCAAAACCATCCAATATTGATCTATACTGTGGATATCTGTTTTGAACCATTTATTTCTTGAGTCAAGTAAGATCATCAAGCCCCCCTTTTTTTCTGGCCTTTAAATGTCACATTTTTCCCCAGGGCAATAAATTGGCAATATCCTAGTATCTCCACATTACCACTATGGCCCAGCCATGTTTCTTGCAGCAAAATCAAATCATAACCCCTGAGTGTATTCAGTCAAACCTTATCATCTAATTTATTAACTAAACCTGCTATATTCCAAGACAGAATGTTAATATCATCTCCATCTATTATATGAGGCCTGATGATGTTATCCTCATCTCAACTGGACAACATAACAATAGAATCATTTCTACTAGAATCTCATGAACAATTTGATAACACCTCATACCCATTCTTTGTCTCTATATTCCATAGGTTGACACCTTCTGATACAATCGATCCTTCCTCATCACTATCTAAATTACTTCCTAGACTATCACACCACCCCCATTAATTCATTTTCCACGTTGCTTCCTCCCTTTAATATATCTATTCATCTCTGCAGAGCCATCAAGTTCATATTCAATAATTATTGGTTTCTGTAAATATTTAGTAAATTATTTGTTGATTTTTCTCCTTTATGATATTCTCATTGTTATTTACATAACCATCTATTTTCTTGTTGAGTTTCCTCGTTGAATCATCAAACTGAATGCCCACTTTTCTGCACTCCACATGCATATTCAAAATATATTTTCTTATGGAGCTATTTTTGATAACTAGACACACAAGCCCTTTGTTGAGATTCGCTCTGTATCTATATACATATACAATATCTTCCCAACATAACCTTGACTTCAGTTGACTCTTTAAGATATTGTAAACGGAAATCTTTAACAAGAATGGTGATTCTCTTCTTAGCGTCGGTATACCTTTAAAATATATTGTGTGAAATCTATCCATACTTCTGTTTTTGTTCTGCTTCCCTAACTTGTTTTGTCCTTTATCTTCTTCATACTGTTTCTCTACTGTTTGCGTAATCTTGTTTTTACTTAAAACCTTTCTCTCTTTCTTTATAACTTCTAATTCCATCCTTTTATTTTCCCGTTTTTCTTTCTTTAACTTTTCCATCAATGTTTTAGTTTCCCCATATTCTTTCTCCGCTATGTCTTGTGTTACTTGTTTAATCTCTTTACTCTTCCTCCTTTTGTCTCCCTCTTCTTTATCACAAATTACAACCCTATTCTTAATAATCTCCATTTGTTCTTTTAGTAACTCTAGTTCCTTCATAATAGATCCCAGTGAAAGACTGGTACAAACTAACACTGTCTTAAGTTCCCCCAATTGTTTACTTAAATATTCATTTGACTGCTTAACTAGAAACATCTCTTTATCTAACATACTGGTATGTACATTTCTCTTTATCTTGTCAACCAGGGACCATTCAGCATGTACTTCTACCTCAGTTGTACTCCTAAATTACTCCTCATCTGTAGTTTTAACTCTCTCCATATAAGGTATAAGAAATGAATTAAAATCTTTGAGAAAATCTATTAGTAAAGCACCTAAAGTGTCTTCCCAGGTTTTTTTTTTATTGAAGTGTATTGAAGTGTATCTGTTTAACAGGCTTTGGTACAACAAACTGTCCAGTTTTATTTATACACACACACACACCTGGCTGGGGTTACATTTATTTATTTATTTATTTATTTATTTATTTATGACTTTGATAACCGGGTGAGTGCACTGATCCCAGGGGCCATTTTCAGGCATGACCCGGGCCATAACACATGGCACAGGGTGACAGTGGAGTACAAGGTAACAGTAATACACATGAAACAGATTTGATACAAGCAACAATAGTAAGTACAATATACAGGTTTGATGCAAAGGTCCATTTGAGAACAGTGAATACAAGGTTTCAATATCGGACATGAGGAGATTTGGTACAAAACAAACAAATCGTAGGCACAGTGTACAATGTGTGACTGCATCATCCAGTGAGCAAGTAATACACAGAATACTCAGTAAAAAATATATATACAATATGTACAGGCAAGGAAGTCAAATATTACTGTGAAAAATACAATATAACAGTTGTAGGCAGGTGAGTTGACTAGTGTGGGTAGGTGGGTAACACCTGGGCTGGGGAGTTGACTAGAGTGGGTTGGTGTCAGACCCTGGGGAGCAGCGGCAGGATGAGTTTGCCAGGAACATACTTTGAGGTGTGACTTGAAACTGGAGTGTGTGTCAATGGAACGGAGTTCAGCCGGTAGTTTGTTCCACTGCAAAGGAGCAGCTGCAGACCAAGCTCTGCTACCCATGTTGGTGGATACCCTATGAACAGCTAGGGGGGGAGTACCATTAGAGTGGAGGTTGTGGAGGAGTGTTATAGTTTTCAGAAGGGCAGTTCGTGGGGATTCTGGAGCTGTGCAGATGACATTGTCTACCATGCAGCAGAGGGCTAGGTCAAAGTGACCTTGTAGCGGTAGCCATCCAAGGGTATTATAGAGGGTACAGTGGTGGGTGGAGAATGGGGCCAATAAAGCAAAGCGACAGACAATGTTGTAGGCAGTGGGGAGTTTAGACATGGCAGTAGCTGAAGTCCTGGCATAAATAGGGGAGCAGTAGCCAAGAACAGGGAGAAGATTACCCTGGACAATGGCTAGTCTGGCTTCAGGGGTGAGGTATTGCCTGAATCTATAGGCGGCACCTAACTTTTGATGGAATCTTCTGACAAGGGAATTTGCATGCTCAGTGAAGGTGAGGGAGGGGTTGAGCAGTACTCCTAAGTATTTGTAGGTGTTGACATCCTCCAGGGCTGGGCCGTCTGGGGTGAGAATGCGTAAGGGGGCATGGCTTTTAGTTTTGGCCAGAAATGGCTTAGATTCAAACAGCATGGATTTAGTTTTTTGGGCGTTTACTAAGAGGTGGCTTTTTGAGAACCAGCTGTGGGCCACAGCATAGTTGTGCAAGAGAACTGAGGAGATTGCAGCCATGGATTTGTCACTGTGGAAGAGGACAAGGTCATCAGCATAAAGGAGAGAGTGACAGTTGAGGCAGTTGAAGGGAAGCGCATTAACGAATAAGGAGAAAAGGAGGGGACCCAGGATTGAGGCTTGAGGGACCCCTACAGAGACAGGCAGGGTGGGGGAGCAGGTTTGACCAATACATCACCTGCATTTTGGGAATGTGTCATTAAATGCTCACTGAAACTATTCACTTTAGCCAGCGAGTCCCTTTGTGAAAAAGTACCAGTGGCCTGAGGGTCAACTAGGTCCATTCAGGTCAGTTAAACAATTTATAAACTTGTTGGCAGGTTTAATGCTACCATTCAGTGGTGTAGAGGTCAGAGATACTTGGGATGATGTGTATGTCGTGGTCTGACTAGACTACACTCTGTCTTAGAAGAAATGGATGGGCATGAAAATGAGGGGAAAATACCAACTGATAGGCCAGAATGGCGCTCCAGTTCCTGCAGGCCTTGCATCACCAAGAAGTACTATATTGCCACCAGCCACCTAGCAACATCATCCACCATCCTGATTCCCTCCATGGGGGGAGACAGGAGGGGAAGAGTCATCATCCCCATCCCCCTTCCATAGATTCTCATCAGCCATGGTAACCCCCCCAAGACTCTACCAGTTTGGTCTGAAGTCCTGTTGATGGTGAAGGGGAGTAAAACAGCTGGGGCCTAATATTCAAATGTTTGCAGAGATGCAGATCCTAGTTTACCTGGTAGCCTGTGAAATTGGTGCCTGAATTAAGGCGCGTCCAAAATGGCGACGTGATGTGGGCAAATGGCAATGGGGGGGCGACCGGATGTGGTGGGGTGGGCAACTGCAGCGACAGGATGTCACTATATGTACACACGCATGGGGGGAGCAAGCATGGCCTGGGAGGGCGTGGAGGGGATGTAAAGGATGGCGCTGCAGTCGGCTGCCGAGCTGCACCATGGCATCGTGGGTTGGCCTCCGCTTGTGGTGTGTGGGGTACCGGGTTTGGGTTTGGGTGTGGGTCCGGGTGCTACTGCGTTTTTGTTGTGTCTGGCCCGAAACTTTTTTTTTGCTTTTGCCCCCCCCTCCTCCGACATGCACCCCCCTGGAATTGAGAATCCTTTAATATGGGGGTGCGGGGAGCAAAGTCCCCCCATGTGGGAAGATGTGGGGGTGCAACCCCCCCAAAGAAAGCAATAGAACCAAGTCCCAGGCACCGTTCCTCTGTGTGCTGAGGATATCAGGGTGGCAAAATTGTTTTCGCCGCCCTGACGTCACGATAACGCGGGTTGCTATTCGGCAATTGCTGTTATCACATAGAACCATTTACCTGAGCAAACTGGGTTTTGCACCAATGTCCTATATTTAAAAGACCAGTTAGCGTGGGCAAACTGGGTTTGCGCCAGGTAAAATGGGGAGGGGACAGAAGGCAAAATTATGCAAATCAGAGGTGGGGACCTGAATATTGGCACAGTTCAATACTCTCAGTATTTGCTCCGTGCTAGGGTGCTTTGCATGGTCCCCTTGTGCAGAGAAAATGCCACCAACCTAACCCTCACTTTAATCTGGCACAGCCCTAGCAGTTGCTGGAGATAGTGTGTCGGTGTCCTCACATCCCAAGACAGTACTCTCTGGTGACAAGTGGTGCCCCCTCCCTCTGAACCCAGTCCTGTTAATGAAATATGAATCCCGCCGTCCAGTGATCCCTTCCTCCCACCTGATCCCAGTCACGTTACAGGAAGATATATCCCTGTTGTCCAGTGGTGTCTGTGTCCCTCCAAACCCAGTCCCATTAATGGAGGATATATCCCTGGCATCCAGTGGTCACTCCCCCCACCCAATCCAAGTCCAGTTACAGAAAGCCATATCCCTGGTATTCAGTGGTCGCTCCCCCAACCCAATCTCAGTCAGTGTAGGAACACAGTTACCCTGGTGTCCAGTGATCCCTCCCCACAGCTGATCCCCATGCTGGAAACAAGTCTTAGTTTGCCAATGCCCCCCCGACAGTGGCACTGTCCTTGGCATGGCAGTAGTAAAGAAACCCTGCCTCCCTCGACAAAGTCCCATTTCGAACCATGAACAGTTCCCCCCCCGGCCCATACCCAGTTAGTAGTTAGTGACCCCCCTTATCCAAAGCACTTACACCCACCCTCCAGCCCCCCTATCAGTCTGTCACTGCTGTAATTCAATGACGATAAGTGGCACAGCCCACCTCACATGACCACGGCCACCCAACATCTATCTGTAGCAGGGAGCACAGCTTATTTACTGTATATGGCACAGTGATGTGCTTTGTCCTATTCATAGGATGCATTCCGTGGTACAGATAGATGGAAGGTGGCCATGGTTGTGCAAGGTGGGCTATGCCGCTTGCTGTTGTTGGACTGTGGCACTGACAGACAGGTAGGGGGGACCAGGGATCAGTGATGGTGCAAAGGGTAGGAGGGAGGCCTCTAGCCACCAACTGGGTATGGGATGGGAGGTGCTGCTCACGGTTCAGGACAGGGCTTTGTTGGAGGGGAAGGACTTCTTTGGTCCTGATGCAGTCCCAGAGGTAGGTGCTACGATCAGCGTTAGCAGGTTGGTGCAGTAGCTAGAAGGGCAGCCTGCCCAACACACAAGAGCACAAAAAATGAACTGCTACTGCACTCATGACCATAACAAAAGTAAGCAGTCAGGCTGTTGCAATCAAAGTGAATTTATTCCAGATATGAAAGAAAGACATGACCAAACGGTCAATTACTTTGATTGCTACAACCCGACTGCTTACTTTTGTTATGGTCCTCAGTGCAGTAGTGGTTCATTCTTTGTGCTTTTTTGCCCCTGCCATGCAAGCACAGTGTGACTGTCAGGAGGAGGCATTTGGAAACTGAGTGGGATGGTGTTCCTAGGATGGGGATTGGGTGTGGGGAGAGACCACCGGACACCAGGGAAATTGTTTTTCTACATGGACTGGGACTGGATGTGAGGAGGGACCACTGTACACCAGGATATACCATTCTTAAATGGGACTGCAATCGGGTGGGTGGAGAGACCACTAGATGGCAAAGATAAATCTTTCATTACAGGACTGGGTATGGGGGGGCACCACTGGATGTCAGGGATATATCTGTTCTTCACAAGACTGGGTTTGGAAGCTGGAGGGATGCCACTAGCACCAGGGACAACTCACTGGGTTGGGGCAGTTGAGGGGGGTTCTGGGCAAAGCAGTCTCACTTCCATGCAAATGACCCTTGGCACCGTATATGCCCAATGGGCTAATTTGCAGGGGGACTTTTGAATACTGCAGATTTTGCCCACACACAAGCCATTGCAGGGCCTAGTTTTGGGTATGCTATCGGGTGGCACTAAGTAGATTAATGCCTTGACACAATGTCCCTATATTCAGAGGGATGGTACCATGTGCTGTCCATCTGAATATAGCTGTTTTGCACACATGCGATATCACAAAGCACAACACTAATTATTGCGCTCCACTTTGGGCATTTTTGAATATTGGGCCCCTGGTGTCTTCATCTTGCCCTGTGTTGGTTGATGGGTGCAGCAACATGGCCCCCACCCCCAACAGAGATCAGTCCTAGGGACACTGAATCTCCCCCACCATGATGGCCCCTGAGTGACCAGTTTATTCTAACACCAAAGTCACTGGTGTGGTACCGGTGCAGTACCCCCTCCGCCCCAATCCACCCACACACATACAACCCACTTTATTTTTCAACCTCTACAGGTACTTCCTAACTCTGACCTATAGTAGCTGATCAATATTTTTTTCTTTATACTTACCCATTTTCCCTTTTATATCTACAGGTCTGACAGGACGTTGATCATCGTATCAGATAAGTATTGCATTTTTGTTTACCCTACCTTGTTTGTAATAGTTCATAAAGAGCTGTAAATCCTTTGTGAGCCCATTGCAGTTCTTATTTTACAGGTACCATGTTCTCTTGTGACACCCTTATCCCAGGCTCCACAGGAACCAGATAAGAGATCTCTTATCTGTGCTAGGATACTAACCTGTACCAGTGCTACCAAAGTATTATGACACTAGGCTTTCTCTTGTTAAGTGGTTGGTGATGTAGCATTTGAAATAGCTCCACTACATTGTTAGGTTTCCACTATCACAAAAGGAAGGTGTTTTACTGCAGAAAAACTGCATGAATGCAGACATTAGAGTGGAAGAATGCAAAGAGTACAAAGTACTCAAATAAAAACATTAGGAGTTTGAGTCTAGGAGTCTTATCTTGTTGGATGTGCCTTAATTATGTTTATGGATCACTTTGGTGGCAGGTTTTCCCCTACAGTGTGGTCTATGTGCTACCAGTGACCCACGCAGGCTACTGTGATACCATTCTGCATGACCATTGTGCCACCACCAGCATAAGGCATGGAATGAGACCATTGTATTTCCACTGTAGGTGCACTCACTGTGCTACCACTGACACATGGTACCACAGTAATCTCAATAATAGTGCAATGGCATTAAAACAAATCTATTGTGATACAAAGTGCAGTGGTATCACACTGGTATTCACCACTGTGCTACCGCTGCACAGGAGTTTGCCACTGTGCTACCACTGGGTGTTGATGGTATCACAGTTGACACAACAGTATCCCACTGAAACTGGAACAAAACCACTGTGATGCCAACAAGCAGTGGTATCACAATGGTGCACATTGTTACCACTGTGGTACCAGCAGAGGTGGTGTTACCAGTGAACTACTACTGTCTGCATGGTATCATAATGGTTACAATGGTATCACAATGGAATTGGAAGAAATGCACTGTGATACCATTTATGAAACCCACGATGGTAGTGCATTGGAAATCGCAGTGGTAGTACAATGGTAAAGAACGGGTATTACAATGGTATTCCAAAGAAATCTTTGTAAAGGACGGCATGTAGTGTAGCAAGGAGTAAGCAGAACTGCAGGATTCACAAATATAGGTAAGTGATGCCATTTACAGATGGCAGTTGCTATTAGTTGGCCTGCTATTCAGTATGATTGGAGAATGACTATGCCTCTGTGTTACAAATGTGGCTGCAGGACGTGCTAGGAAATATTCCAGCCTGGGACTCAGAAAGCCAGGCTTTTTCCTGCAATGCCAGCATCATGCTGTACACATGTCTAAATCCCTTACTTCAGCAGCTGTGAATTTATACATCCCAGAAGCCTGTTTAACAAGCCAAGCAATGTGAAGTTTAATATACAGAGCTTGCTGTCCATGTGCTGTACTGCTTGGTGTCTGTTTAGAATCATTATTATGTTTGCTTGCACACATGTGCAAGCAACATAGTGCCACCATATGAATTTTCGTAGGTGTGCCACTTAGCTTCCAATGCCCTGCTGCCTTTGGCAGCTGCTGTCTCACTGCACCAATAAATGTCGGCGCTCTCTATGACAGCAGTTCAGATGCAGTGGCGTACAGTTGAAAGTGAAAAACCGCTGCAATCGGTGGCAATGGCAGTAATTTGCATACTGCCATCGGGTAGTATGCAAATTGCCTACACGCCACACTGCATCTGGAACTATCATAGGCAGTTCTTCCCACCCCCCAGCCCGGACCCTCACGTAGCACACTGAGCCCAACTTACGTTTGCACTCCCCACCCACACACCATATGGCCGACGGCGGTGCTCAATCCCCATCAGCTCCGCTGCCCCCAAAACAGATTTCCAGGTACCCACGCTGAGGCCCACCCCAGCATGGCAAAGTCCGTGTAGCGAGGGGTGCCCAATTCCCGTCGGCTCACTGAACCCCCAGCAAAAAATAAACTTCAGCTGCCCCCAAAACAGATTTCCAGCCAAGCACGCTTGGAGCCCACTCCAGCATGGCAAAGTCCCTGCGCCTTCTAAAATAAAAAAAGCAACTGTAAAAAAAATAAAAATAAAAAAGTCCCTCATTGACTGTCTTGCCCCCCTAACCCATGCCCAGCCTCTGCACACCCACCTTCCCACACCCCATACTTACCTCTGGAGCCCAGTGCAATGATCTTCAGTGGACCAGGAACACGTCTGTATTCTTCAAAGCCGACCGTGAACTGAAGAAATGCCGGTAAGCTGTATAATGGCATAAATTTTTTTTTTCAACTTTGGTGCATATCTTGGCCATTTTGGAGAATTTCTTCACCAAATTTTTCCAATAATGGGTTCTTGGGGCCCTACCTCATGAACTCAGTCACTGTCATTTGTTATTCAGTCTTGAAAGGTGATTTCGAGGTCACTGCCTGGAACCACTTTCTGGGACAGTCTAGAATGACAGGCAGTGCATGGAGTAGGCTTAAAACCACATGTGACTCAAAACTTCTCAATTTTAATATTTTCACTCCAGTTTTCAAGCATTGCCATTTACCACACCTCCTTATGAGCAGTATAGCTGTCATTTTTCACATATCGCCCAAAATGTGTTTTTCCACATGTAGCGCACAATGGCACGGTCAGTGTGTGAAATCAATGTTCAGGACAGATTAAGAAAATCACAGTAACACTGTTTATAAGCAGAGGTCTTAAAATGGCTATGTTGAAAATTTGGTGACAAAAGTCCATAAAGTTACAGTGTTATGAGTGTGCATTGTGCAGTTTCCACACACCCTCGTAAGTTCATGAATTTGTAATATTTTCAGTCTAGATTTTCTACAGTGGCATTTTTCCACACCTCCTTATGAACAGTACAGCTGTCATTTTTCACACCCTGGCCAAAATGTGTTTTCACACTTCTGGCTCAGAAATGCGTGGTCACTGTGGGAAATCAGTGTTCGGGACAGATTACGAAAATCACAGTGATACTGTTCATGAGTGGTGGTCCCAAAATGCTGTGTTGACAATCTGCTGTAAACAACCCCAAACTAATTACATTATGGGTGTGTGTTGTGCAATTTCTAAGTACGCTCGTGACTTCACCAGTTTTTTTTATATTTTCACTCCAGATTTTCAACATTGCCATTTTTACACCTCCTCATGAACAATACAGCTGTCATTTTTCACATCCTTTTCGAAATGTGTTTTCATACCTGTGATGCCAAATGGCATAGTCGCTGTGCAAAATCAGCTTTCGGCTAACAAACTGATATTGCCACTGTTCATAAGGTGGGGGTCTCAAAAAAACCCATGTTGAAAAATTGGAGTGAAAATACTAATGAACTCCTGGAGCATTAGGGTTTCCAGCCATAACGCCCCACCCTGTAGAGACTGACAGGCATCAGGGGTGTAACCTGGGATCGTCACCTGTAATCCTCATACCATTCCACCCCCACCCACACCCTGCAGCCAATGACAGGCATCGAGGTGTGCCTTGGACTCTTCAGCCCCAAAGTTCACCCTATTCTCCTATACTGCACCCATCTCATCGTATTTCCTTATCTAATTGGGTGAGCATAAGGCCCAAAGATCCCAAGGCACACTGAGACACTTGTCGGTGTCTGCAGGGTAGGGTGTCGTAAAATAGTGTGGCCGTTATTCCTGACAACCCAAGGGCACATCCTAATGCCTGTCAGTCTCTGCAGGGTGGTGGTGAAGTTGGCTCCAGTTCAGTAATTCACTGCCATTCCTATTATGCATCTCTCTAACTCCTACACTACCAATGCCAGCAAGCAAACATTCAGCATTGACAAATGCTTGTATATTATGTGTATCTTACATAACTAAGCGGTGAAGTACTTGCAGCTGTATCGTTGGTTATCTAGTATTTGCAGTACATTCAAGAGTCACGCATACTCCAGAACTGAAATAAGTATGACGTACCACACATACAGTATGGGCTGTCTGATTATTAAGATATTCATTATCATACTGTAAACACTGGCACCACAACATAGTACATGGAGTAATGCTGTACTGTCATGGTGTGCTGTCCCTTGCATGAGGGATTAAACCAAGGCCACTTCTACCCATCTCTGTTGCTGTCATGTTGGGTATCCAGGTAGAAGTATAGGAACCCAAGGAACTGGTACTGAAAGAGTGATCCAGTTTGGGGAGGGACTGGGGGGTTTCTGACTCCTAGTAGAATGCTCAGCTTTGGGGCTGGTCAGGGGACAATAATGTCTAGAGGGCCATCTTGTGGATGGCATGACCCACTCCGAGGGTCTACGTTAAGTTTTGCAGCCACTAGCCAGCAGGACTAGTCACTGGGGAAATTCACTAACCCCACAGACTCTTCCACTAGCCCAGCTGATGTACTTATTGGTTACACTCTCCAGTACAAGTCTGCTGGGTTAGTTGAAGGAAAATCTCACTAGCCTAACACAATATCTACCAGAATTTGGCTAGCAGGCCAGTGCCAGTTTTGACCCCTGAACTCTCTGCAGTGGTTTGCCAGTACTTAAACAATTTTTTTTAAAAGGTTTTATGACTGAGGTGTGGTCAGTGCTGGGACTGCCAGTGGTGGTTGGTCACTGCTGTGACTGTCAGGTGTATTGCTGTAAGGGGGAGGGTAAGTCCTATGACTGTTGAGGGAGGTTCAAAGGCAGTACTATGTTAATGGTGGGGGTCAGTACTGTGATATTTGTGGTTGGTGTCATGCTGTAATGGTTGGACATAGGGAGCCAGTGTGGTTATTGTCAGGGGGTGGGTGACCAGTGCCATGACTGCCAGGTAGGGGGCAGGACTGTTACTTTTGGGAGTGGTGGGGGGCAGTGTGGCCACTGTTGGGAGTGTGGATCACTGCTGTGACTTGTCTATGGAGGGTATCAGCCCTGTGACTGTTGCGGATGTATGGGGACAGTGCTTTGACAGTTGTGGTGGGTAGTGATGTGACCGTTGTGGGTAGAGGTCAGTACTGTCACTGGTGGGGGGATGAGGAACAGCACTGTGACTGACGGGTAGGTGGTCACTGTGACTGACAGTGGAAGGTGTTACTTCTGTGACTATTGAAGGGGGTGGTTCAGCTCTGTCACTGTTGGGGTAGAGGTCAGTCCTGTGACTGTTGTGGGTGAGGAAGCAGTGCAGTGGCTGTTGTTGATGGGTGGTCAGTGCATTGACCGATAGGAGTCATGGCTCAGTGCTGTTTTTGTCAGGGGACGGGAATTACTGCTGTGACTGATGGTAGAGGGTGTCAGTCCTGTGACTGTTGTGGATGAGGGAGCAGTGCTGTGGCTGTTGTTGATGGGTGGTCAGTGCATTGACCATTAGGACTCATGGCTCAGTGCTGTTATTGTCAGGGGAAAGGAATTACTGCTGTGACTGATGGTAGGAGGTGTCAGTCCTGTGACTGTTGTGGGTGAGGGGGCAGTGCTGTGACTGTTGGGGATGGATAATCAGTGCTGTAAGATGGGGGTAGGGTGTAGTGTTTTGACCAGTGCTGTTACTATGGGGGGATGGGGGTCAGTGCTTTGACTCTCAGGGGTGTATGGTCATTGCTGTGACTACGAGGTTTGGGGGGCGCAGTTCTGTAACTGTTGAAAATAGTAAGAAAGTGTTGTGACTCTTAGGGGTGTGGAACAGTGCTGTGACTGCCAGAGGTGGGTGGTCATTGTCATGACTTTCGGTGGAGGGTGTCAGTCCTGTGACTGTCAGTGGGAATTAGTACAGGCCTGTGAGTGTGGGAGGGGAGTTGTAGTCCTGTGAGTGTGGGGGGAGTACAATCTTGTGACTGTGAATGAGGGGGTGTTACAGCCTTTGACTGGGGGTGGAGGTGGTGGAACAGTCCTGTGACTGGGGCTGGCTGGTACAGTCCTATGACTGTGGGTGGGGGGGATGGTACAGTCCTATGACTTGAGGGGTGGTCATTGCTGTGACTGTTGGTGAAAGGTGTCAACACTGTGGCTGTCAAAGCGGTGGTACAGTCTTGTGATTATGTGGAAGAGGGTCAGATATGTAACTGTCGGGGACAGGGTGTCACTTACGTGACTGTCAGAGTGAGGCTCGTTCCTGTGACTTTTGGGAGGTCTACTTCTGCACAATTCTACAGGTTTGAGGGGCTGAAGTACTTTCAGAAAATTGTACAGACGGCAGGAAGATTGTATAAGGTGCCAAACTAAGTGACTGTTAGTGGGGGGGTGAGTCCTGACTGTGAGAGATGGTCTTCAGTGCTGTGACAGAGGTACAGTGTTGTGACTGTTAGCGGTGGGGATTACTGCTGTAACTGCCTGTGGAGTGAGTCATCCATGTGACTTTAGGGGGTAGGAGGGCAGTGCTGCCATGGTGGTGGGGTGTAGTGCTGTGACGGAGGTACAGTGTTGTGACTGTCAGCGGTGTGGATTACTGCTGTAACTGCCTGTGGATTGTGTCATCCATGTGACTTTAGGGGGTATGTGGGCAGTGCTAGCATGGTGGTGGGGTGTAGTGCTGTGATTGAGGTACAGTGCTGTGACTGTCAGCGGTGTGGACTACTGCTGTAACTGCCTGTGGAGTGTGTCATCCATGTGACTTTAGGGAGTATGGGGGCAGTGCTGTCATGGTGGTGGGGTGTAGTGCAGTGACTGAGGTACAGTGTTGTGACTGTAAGCAGAGGGATTACTGCTGCAACTGCCTGTGGAGAGTGTAATCCATGTGACTTTAGGGGGTATGGGGCAGTGCTGTCATGGTGGTGGGGTGTAGTGCTGTCACTGAGGTACAGTGTTGTGACTGTTAGCGGTGGGGATTACTGCTGTAACTGCCTGTGGAGAGTGTCATCCATGTGACTTTAGGGGGTATGTGGGAAGTGCAGTCATGGTGGTGGGGTGTAGTGCTGTGACTGAGGTACAGTGCTGTGACTGTTAGCGGTGGGGATTACAGTTGTAACTGCCTGTGGAGAGCGCCATCCATGTGACTTTAGGGGGTATGGGGGGCAGTGCTGTCATGGTGGTGGGGTGTAGTGCTGTGATTCAGGTACAGTGCTGTGACCTTTAGCGGTGGGGATTACTGCTGTACCTGCCTGTGGAGAGTGTCATCCATGTGACTTTAGGGGGTATGTGGGCAGTGCTGTCATGGTGGTGGGGTGTAGTGCTGTGACTGAGGTACAGTGCTGTGACTGTTAGCGGTGGGGATTACAGTTGTAACTGCCTGTGGAGAGTGCCATCCATGTGACTTTAGGGGTTATGGGGGCAGTGCTGTCATGGTGGTGGGGTGTAGTGCTGTGATTGAGGTACAGTGCTGTGACTGTTAGCGGTGGGGATTACTGCTGTAACTGCCTGTGGAGAGTGTCATCCATGTGACTTTAGGGGGTATGTGGGCAGTGCTGTCATGGTGGTGGGGTGTAGTGCTGTGACTGAGGTACAGTGTTGTGACTGTTAGCGGTGGGGATTACTGCTGTACCTGCCTGTGGAGTGTCATCCATGTGACTTTAGGGGGTATGGGGGCAGTGCTGTCATGGTGGTGGGGTGTAGTGCAGTGACTGAGGTACAGTGTTGTGACTGTTAGCGGTGGGGATTACTGCTGTACCTGCCTGTGGAGAGTGTCATCCATGTGACTTTAGGGGGTATGGGGCAGTGCTGTCATGGTGGTGGGGTGTAGTGCTGTGACTGAGGTACAGTGTTGTGACTGTTAGTGGTGGGGATTGCTGCTGTAACTGCCTGTGGAGAGTGTCATCCATGTGACTTTAGGGGGTATGGGGCAGTGATGTCATGGTGGTGGGGTGTAGTGCTGTGACTGAGGTACAGTGTTGTGACTGTTAGCGGTGGGGATTACTGCTGTAACTGCCTGTGGAGTGTGTCATCCATGTGACTTTAGGGGGTATGTAGGCAGTGCTCTCATAGTGGTGGGGTGTAGTGCTGTGATAGTGGTACACTGTAGTGACTGTTAGCGGTAGGGATTACTGCTGGAACTACCTGAGGAGAGTCCCATCCATGTGACTTTAGGGGTTATGGGGGCAGTGCTGTCATGGTGGTGGGGTGTAGTACTGTGACTGAGGTACAGTTTGTGACTGTTAGCGGTGGGGATTACTGCTGTAACTGCCTGTGGAGTGTGTCATCCATGTGACTTTAGGGGGTATGGGGGCAGTGCTGTCATGGTGGTGGGGTGTAGTGCAGTGACTGAGGTACAGTGTTGTGATTGTTAGCGGTGGGGATTACTGCTGTAACTGCCTGTGGAGAGTGTCATACATGTGACTTTAGGGGGCATGGGGCAGTGCTGTCATGGTGGTGGGATGTAGTGCTGTGACTGAGGTACAGTGTTGTGACTGTTAGCGGTGGGGATTACAGTTGTAACTGCCTGTGGAGAGTGTCATCCATGTGAATTTCGGGGGTATGGGGGCAGTGCTGCCATGGTGGTGGGGTGTAGTGCTGTGACTGAGGTACAGTGTTGTGACTGTTAGCGGTGGGGATTACTGCTGTAACTGCCTGTGGAGAGTGTCATCCATGTGACTTTAGGGGCATGGGGGCAGTGCTGTCATGGTGGTGGGATGTAGTGCTCTGACTGAGGTACAGTGTTGTGATTGTTAGCGGTGGGGATTACAGTTGTAACTGCCTGAGGAGAGTGTCATCCATGTGAATTTCGGGGGTATGGGGGCAGTGCTGCCATGGTGGTGGGGTGTAGTGCTGTGACTGAGGTACAGTGCTGTGACTGTTAGCGGTGGGGATTACAGTTGTAACTGACTGTGGAGAGTGCCATCCATGTGACTTTAGTGGGTATGGGGGCAGTGCTGTCATGGTGGTGGGGTGTAGTGTTGTGATTGAGGTACAGTGCTGTGACTTTTAGCGGTGGGGATTACTGCTGTAACTGCCTGTGGAGACGGTTATCCATGTGACTTTAGGGGGCATGGGGGCAGTGCTGTCATGGTGGTGCGGTGTACTGCTGTGACTGAGGTAGAGTGTTGTGACTGTTAGTGGTGGGGATTGCTGCTGTAACTGCCTGTGGAGAGTGTCATCCATGTGACTTTAGGGGGTATGGGGCAGTGATGTCATGGTGGTGGGGTGTAGTGCTGTGACTGAGGTACAGTGTTGTGACTGTTAGCGGGGGGTATTACTGCAGTAACTGCCAGTGGAGTGTGTCAACCATGTGACTTTAGGGGGTATGTGGGCAGTACTGTCATGGTGGTGGGGTGTAGTGCTGTGAATGAGGTACAGTGTTGTGACTGTTAGCGGTGGGGATTACAGTTGTAACTGCCTGTGGAGAGTGCCATCCATGTGACTTTAGGTGGTATGGGGGCAGTGCTGTCATGGTGGTGGGGTGTAGTGCTGTGATTGAGGTACAGTGCTGTGACTGTTAGCGGTGGGGATTACTGCTGTAACTGCCTGTGGAGAGTGTCATCCATGTGACTTTAGGGGGCATGGGGGCAGTGCTGTCATGGTGGTGGGGTGTAGTGCTGTGACTGAGGTACAGTGTTGTGACTGTTAGCGGTGGGGATTACTGCTGTAACTGCCTGTGGAGAGTGTCATCCATGTGACTTTAGGGGGTATGTGGGCAGTGCTGTCATGGTGGTGGGGTGTAGTGCTGTGACTGAGGTACAGTGTTGTGACTGTTAGCGGTGGGGATTACTGCTGTACCTGCCTGTGGAGAGTGTCATCCATGTGACTTTAGGGAGTATGGGGGCAGTGCTGTCATGGTGGTGGGGTGTAGTGCAGTGATTGAGGTACAGTGCTGTGATTGTTAGCGGTGGGGATTACTGCTGTACCTGCCTGTGGAGAGTGTCATCCATGTGACTTTAGGCGGTATGGAGGCAGTGCTCTCATGGTGGTGGGGTGTAGTGCTGCGAGTGTGGTACACTGTCGTGACTGTTAGCGGTAGGGATTACTGCTGGAACTACCTGTGGAGAGTCCCATCCATGTGACTTTAGGGGTTATGGGGGCAGTGCTGTCATGGTAGTGGGGTGTAGTGCTGTGACTGAGGTACAGTGTTGTGACTGTTAGTGGTGGGGATTACTGCAGTAACTGCCTGTGGAGAGTGTCAACCATGTGACTTTAGGGAGCATGGGGCAGTGCTATCATGGTGGTGGGGTGTAGTACTGTGACTGAGGTACAGTGTTGTGACTGTTAGCGGTGGGGATTACTGCTGTAACTGCCTGTGGAGTGTGTCATCCATGTGACTTTAGGGGATGGGGGCAGTGCTGTCATGGTGGTGGGGTGTAGTGCAGTGACTGAGGTACAGTGTTGTGACTGTTAGCGGTGGGCATTACTGCTGTAACTGCCTGTGGAGAGTGTCATACATATGACTTTAGGGGCATGGGGGCAGTGCTGTCATGGTGGTGGGATGTAGTGCTGTGACTGAGGTACAGTGTTGTGACTGTTAGCGGTGGGGATTACAGTTGTAACTGCCTGTGGAGAGTGTCATCCATGTAAATTTCGGGGGTATGGGGGCAGTGCTGCCATGGTGGTGGGGTGTAGTGCTGTGACTGAGGTACAGTGTTGTGACTGCTAGCGGTGGGGATTACTGCTGTAACTGCCTTTGGAGAGTGTCATCCATGTGACTTTAGGGGGTATGTGGGCAGTGCTGTTATGGTGGTGGGGTGTAGTGCTGTGACTGAGGTACAGTGCTGTGACCGTTAGCAGTGGGGATTACTGCTGTAACTGCCTGTGGAGTGTGTCATCCATGTGACTTTAGGGGGTATGTGGGCAGTGCTGTCATGGTGGTGGGGTGTAGTGCTGTGACTGAGGTACAGTGTTGTGACTGTGCTTGATGGGGATTACTGCTGTACCACCTGTGGAGAGTGTCATCCATGTGACTTTAGGGGGTATGGGGGCAGTGCTGTCATGGTGGTGGGGTGTAGTGCAGTGACTGAGGTACAGTGTTGTGACTGTTAGCAGTGGGGATTACTGCTGTACCTGCCTGTGGAGAGTGTCATCCATGTGGCTTTAGGGGTAAGGGGCAGAGCTGTCATGGCGGTGGGGTGTAGAGCAGTGACTGAGTACAGTACTTCCTTGATTGCTTGATGGGGAGAGTTACTGCAGTACCTGCCTCTGGAAGTGTCATCCATGTGTGACTTTAGGGAATGCTGAGCAGTGCTGTCATGGTGTGGGGTGGTGCTGTGATTGTGGTACAGTGCTGTGACTGTGGGTGGGACACCTTGCCAACTTCTACCTGTGAAGTCCCATCCATGTGACTTTAGGGGGTATGGGGGCAGTGCTGTCATGGTGGTGGGGTGTAGTGCTGTGACTGAGGTACAGTGCTGTGACTGTTAGCGGTGCGGATTACTGCAGTAACTGCCTGTGGAAAGTGTCATCCATGTGACTTTAGGGGGTGTATGGGCAGTGCTGTCATGGTGGTGGGGTGTAGTGCTGTGACTGAGGTACAGTGTTGTGACTGTTAGCGTGGGGATTACTGCTGTATCTGCCTGTGGAGAGTGTCATCCATGTGACTTTAGGGGGTATGGGGCAGTGCTGTCATGGTGCTGGGGTGTAGTGCAGTGACTGAGGTACAGTGTTGTGACTGTTAGCGGTGGGGATTACTGATGTGCCTGCCTGTGGAGAGTGTCATCCATGTGACTTTAGGGGGTATGGGGTCAGTGCTGTCATGGTGGTGGGGTGTAGTGCAGTGACTGAGGTACAGTGCTGTGATTGTTAGCGGTGGGGATTACTGCAGTACCTGCCTGTGGAGAGTGTCATCCATGTGACTTTAGGGGGTATGAAGGCAGTGCTCTCATGGTGGTGGGGTGTAGTGCTGTGATTGTGGTACACTGTAGTGACTGTTAGCGGTAGGGATTACTGCTGAAACTACCTGTGGAGAGTCCCATCCATGTGACTTTAGGGGTTATGGGGGCAGTGCTGTCATGGTGGTGGGGTGTAGTACTGTGACTGAGGTACAGTTTTGTGACTGTTAGCGGTGGGGATTACTGCTGTAACTGCCTGTGGAGTGTGTCATCCATGTGACTTTAGGGGTATGGGGGCAGTGCTGTCATGGTGGTGGGGTGTAGTGCAGTGACTGAGGTACAGTGTTGTGACTGTTAGCGGTGGGGATTACTGCTGTAACTGCCTGTGAGAGTGTCATACATGTGACTTTGGGGGGCATGGGTTGCTGTCATGGTAGTGGGATGTAGTGCTGTGACTGAGGTACACAGTTGTGTGACTGTTAGCAGGTGGGGATTACAGTTGTAACTGCCTGTGGAGAGTGTCATCCATGTGAATTTCGGGGGTATGGGGGCAGTGCTGCCATGGTGGTGGGGTGTAGTGCTGTGACTGAGGTACAGTGTTGTGACTGTTAGCGGTGGGGATTACTGCTGTAACTGCCTGTGGAGAGTGTCATCCATGTGACTTTAGGGGGCATGGGGCAGTGCTGTCATGGTGGTGGGATGTAGTGCTGTGACTGAGGTACAGTGTTGTGATTGTTAGCGGTGGGGATTACAGTTGTAACTGCCTGTGGAAGTGTCATCCACATGAATTTCGGGGGTATGGGGAGCAGTGCTGCCATGAGCAGGTGGAGGGTGTAGTGCTGAGAATGGTTCAGTGCTGTGACTGTTAGCGGTGGGGATTACAGTTATGACTGACCTTGGAAGTGCCATCCATGTGACTTTAGTGGGTATGAGGGCAGTGCTGTCATAGTGGTGGGGTGTAGTGTTGTGATTGAGGTACAGTGCTGTGACTTTTAAGCGGTGGGGATTACTGCTGTAACTGCCTGTGAGAGCGGTTATCCATGTGACTTTAGGGGCATGGGGCAGTGCTGTCATGGTGGTGCTGATTGTACTGCTGTGACTGAGGTAGAGTGTTGTGACTGTTAGTGGGTGAGGTTGCTGCTGTAACTACCTGTGGAAGTGTCATCCATGAAACTTTAGGGGGTATGGGGCAGTGATGTCCATGGTGGTGGGGTGTAGTGCTGTGACTGAGGGCACAGTGTTGTGACTGATAGGGAAGTGTACTGCAGTAACTGCCAGTGGAGTGTATCAACCATGTTTAAGGGGTAATGAGGCAGTACTGTCATGGTGGTGGGGTGTAGTGCTGTGAATGAGGTACAGTGTTGTGAGCTGTTAGCGGTGGGGATTACAGTTGTAACTGCCTGTGAGAAGTGCCATCCATGTGACTTTAGGTGGTATGGGGGCAGTGCTGCTGTGTCATGGTGGTGGGGTGTGATGCTGTGATTGGGGTACAGTGCTGTGACGCTATTAAGCGGTGGGGATTACTGCTGTAACTGCCTGTGGAGAGTGTCATCCATTTGACTTTAGGGGCATGGGGGGCAGTGCTGTCATGGTGGTGGGGTGCTAGTGCTGTGACTGGGTACAGTGTTGTGACTGTTAGCGGTGGGGTTACTGCTGTAACTGCTGCCTGTGGAAGTGTCATCCATATGACTTTAGAAATTATGTGGGCAGTGCTGTCATGGTGTTGGTGGGGTGTAGTGCTGTATTTGGGTACAATTTGTGACTGTTAGCGGTGGGGATTACTGCTGTACCTGCCTGTGGAGAGTGTCATCCATGTGACTTTAGGGAGTATGGGGGGCAGTGCTGACATCGTGGTGGGGTGTAGTGCAGTGACTGAGGTACAGTGTTGTGACTGTTAGCGGTGGGGATGACTGCTGTTCCTGCCTGTGGAGAGTGTCATCCATGTGACTTTAGGGGGTATGGGGCAGTGCTGTCATGGTGGTGGGGTGAAGTGCAGTGACTGAGGTACAGTGTTGTGACTGTTAGCGGTGGGGATTACTGCTGTACCTGCCTGTGGAGAGTGTCATCCATGTGACTTTAGGGGGTATGGGGTCAGTGCTGTCATGGTGGTGGGGTGTAGTGCAGTGACTGAGGTACAGTGCTGTGATTGTTAGCAGTGGGGATTACTGCTGTACCTGCCTGTGGAGAGTGTCATCCATGTGACTTTAGGGGGAATGGAGGCAGTGCTCTCATGGTGGTGGGAGGTGTAGTGCTGCGATTGCTTGGTACACTGTCGTGAAGGCTATTAGCGGTGGGGATTACTGCTGGACCTGTGGAGAGTCCCATCCATGTGACTTTGGGGTTAGTGGGGCAGTGCTGTCATGGTAGTGGGGTGTAGTGCTGTGAGCTGGTACAGTGTTGTGACTGTTAGTGGTGGGGATTACTGCAGTAACTGCCTGTGGAATTGTCAACCATGTGACTTTAGGGCAACCATGGGGCAGTGTCTATCATGGTGGTGGGGTGTAGTACTGAGAGCTGAGGTAAAGTGTTGTGACTGTTAGCGGTGGGGATTACTGCTGTAACTGCCTGTGGAGTGTGTCATCCATGTGACTTTACAGGGGGATGGGGCAGTGCTGTCATGGTGGTGGGGTGTAGTGCAGTGACTGAGGTACAGTGTTGGCTGATGGCGGTGGGCATTACTACTATAACTGCCTGTGGAAGTGTCACCCATATGACTTTAGGGGCATGGGGCAGTGCTGTCATGGTGGTGGGATGTAGTGCTGTGACTGAGGTACAGTGTTGTGACTATTAGCAAGTGGGGATTACAGTAGCTAGCTGCCTGTAGAGTGTCATCCATGTAAATATAGAGAGTATGGGGGCGGTGCTGCCATGGTGGTGGGGTGTAGTGCTGTGACTGAGGTACAGTGTTGTGACTGCGCGGTGGGGATTACTGCTGTAACTGCCTTTGGAGAGTGTCATCCATGTGACTTTAGGGGGTATGTGGGCAGTGCTGTTATGGTGGTGGGGTGTAGTGCTGTGACTGAGGTACAGTGCTGTGACCGTTAGCATGGGGATTACTGCTGTAACTGCCTGTGGAGTGTGTCATCCATGTGACTTTAGGGGGTATGTGGGCAGTGCTGTCATGGTGGTGGGGTGTAGTGCTGTGACTGAGGTACAGTGTTGTGACTGTTAGCAGTGGGGATTACTGCTGTACCTGCCTGTGGAGAGTGTCATCCATGTGACTTTAGGGAGTATGGGGGGCAGTGCTGCCATGGTGGTGGGGTGTAGTGCAGTGACTGAGGTACAGTGTTGTGACTGTTAGCAGTGGGGATTACTGCTGTACCTGCCTGTGGAGAGTGTCATCCATGTGGCTTTAGGGGGTAAGGGGCAGAGCTGTCATGGCGGTGGGGTGTAGAGCAGTGACTGAGGTACAGTGCTGTGATTGTTAGCAGTGGGGATTACTGCAGTACCTGCCTCTGGAGAGTGTCATCCATGTGACTTTAGGGGGTAAGGAGGCAGTGCTGTCATGGTGGTGGGGTGTAGTGCTGTGATTTTGGTACAGTGCTGTGACTGTTAGCGGTAGGGATTACTGCTGTAACTACCTGTGGAGAGTCCCATCCATGTGACTTTTGGGGGCATGGGGCAGTGCTATCATGGTGGTGGGGTGTAGTACTGTGACTGAGGTACAGTGTTGTGACTGTTAGCGGTGGGTATTACTGCTGTAACTGCCAGTGGAGTGTGTCATCCTTGTGACTTTAGGGGGCATGGAGGAAGTGCTGTCATGGTGGTGGGGTGTAGTGCAGTGACTGAGGAACAGTGTTGTGACTGTTAGCGGTGGGGATTACTGCTGTAACTGCCTGTGGAGAGTGTCATCCATGTGACTTTAGGGGGCATGGAGGAAGTGCTGCCATGGTGGTGGGGTGTAGTGCTGTGACTGAGGTACAGTGTTATGACTATTGGCGGTGGGGATTACAGTTGTAACTGCCTGGCAGAGTGTGTCATATACATAATTTCATGGTATGGGGCAGTGCTCCCATGCTGAGTGAATGTAGTGCTGTGACTGAGGTACAGTGTTGTGACTGTTATAACAGTGGGGACTACTAAAGTACCTGCCTGTGGAGAGTGTCATCCATGTGACTTTAGGGGTATGGGGTCAGTGCTGTCGTCATGGTGAACAGAGTGTAGTCACAGTGACTGAGGTACAATGCTGTGATTGTTAGCGGTGTAGATTACTGCTGTACCTGCCTGTGGAGAGTGTCAGCCATGTGACTTTACTGGGTATGGAGGCAGTGCTCTCATGTTGGTGGGGTGTAGTGCTGTGATTGTGGTAGACTGTTGTGACTGTTAGCGGTAGGGATTACTGCTGGAACTACCTGTCGAAAGTCCCATCCATGTGACTTTAGGGGTTATGGGGGCAGTGCTGTCATGGTGGTGGGGTGTAGTGCTGTGACTCCAGCACCGGATCGGGTTGTGTCGGTTACCCTGACGCAGGCTGTCCCAATGCTGGACTCTCAACCTATTTACACTGTGGTGGATCCAACGTGGTTCCCCGACACCTGATCTGATGACGGGATTTATACTGACCCAACTGTCACGCATTACCCTTTGGGGTATCCTGGGGACCACTACCTGGAGGGTCCCACTGTGGACTGGAGTCATCTCGCAGTTCTACCCTGGATTTAATCCATACTCCCATTATCACGGAATTCCAGGGCTATTATCCACCCCCAGTTATCCTCCTCCTCCTACTCCTCCCTCCTCTGCCTTCTGCCTACTCCCCTCCTCCTCCTCCTCTGGTTACCCAGATTTCAAGACCTTAATACAGTCTTAGTGGCAGGGCTAGGTCAGAGTTAGTTTCGGACCTGGAGAATAGGCTCCCACACCCGGTGTCTCCTAGGTCCCCTTCCCCGAGCAGTTTGTCAATAGCCACTGTCCACATCTCGGGGAAGACTCAACAGGATGTTTCCCTTCTGGACACCAGACGCTGTCCTGTCAAGGAGGCGGATGATGATGATGATGACAGTTCAGATGGGAGGGAGGATTCCTTGGAGGGGGTCCCAGAGGAAACTGAGGACACGAGAGGCAAGGTCTCGTCAAAGTCTCCACCTGAAGACCCTGCCTTCTCGGATCTCTTGAGGGCCATGAAAGACTATTTCGACTGCGGAGTCGGAGAAACAGGATCCCATGAGACAGAGGCTCATGGAACACCTTGACTTGGAGTCTCTGTATCCCATCCCCATTCCTCCATGGATGGCCCCGAACCAAGACTTCATCACTACCGTCTGTCAGATGCCTCATTCTATCCTGGCTGTCCCCAAGTAGCCAGACAGGATCTACCAGGCACCGAAGGATGCTCCTTTCTTAAAGGCCCATCCCAAGGCTGACTCTGTGGTCATCTTGGTGGCTTATGATCGCTCTTCAGCGACCAAGCACATGAGCACTACTCCTCCTGACAAGCAGTCGAGGCAGATGGACCAGTTCGGAAAAAAGATATATTCCTCAGCCACGTGCGCCCTCCAGTCCCCTCAGTTACATGGCCCACATGGTGTCCCATCAGAAAGCCACTCTGGCCAGGCTGGAAGCTTGAGTCCAGTCCACGGATCCCGTGCCTTTAAAGGAGGACCTTGCCAAGGATCTTCACCTCTCCAAGGTTTCTTGTAGGCATGATTTACGCACCACTTACGACTCTGTCTACTCAGTGGCTCGTACCTCGGCAACTGCCGTTGCCCTCAGATGGCATTCCTGGCTTCGCTTTCTGGCCTCACCAATGAGGTCCAGTCGACGATTCAGGTTGCCCCTCTCAGGGCTCAGTCCTTTTGATGGGGACACCAAGGATATTATCTGAGTCCTACAGGACAAGGAGTTGCATATGTCTGTCAGGTCAGTGTACCAATCGGGCTCTCAGCAACAGCAGCCCTTTCAGAAAAGGACCTGGAGGCAGAGAAAGAATGCTCAAGCGCCGCCAAGGGAAGTGAAAGGCCAGCGGGTACAGCCACCCCTCCTGCCTCCAAAAATCAGAGGCGTTCAGAGGCCCTCCCCTGAACATCCCACCACTTCTCGACTCCCCAGTCCCACTGTCTCCTCCGTCAGCGACAGGGGAGCAGGTGGGGGAGGATTTGCCCGCCACGCACAGGGTGGGTCACGATCACCTCCGACGAATGGGTCCTGCATCTAGTGTCCGTTGGACACACCATAGAATTTCTGGAGATTCCTGCAGAAACTCTACCCACAAAGTCCTCTTATTCTTGGGACCAGGATCTTGTCTTGTAGAGGAGGTAATTTGCTCTTGCTCAAAGAAGCAATCGAGCGTCCCTTCGGCTAAGAGGAAAGGAATTTTATTCCCATTTTCCGTGATTCCAGAAAGACTGGGAATTCAGACCCATACTGACCTAAGTCAGCTAAGTTGGCTTGTCGAGTACAAAAATTTCATAGAAACATAGACTTTGACAGCAGATAAGGACCGCTTGGCCCACCTAGTCTGCCCATTTCCATACCTAGAGGATAAGTTGCAGATCCTATTTAACCAACAGCCTATTTCTTGTTACCCCCCACAAAAATTGCCTTATGTCTGTCCCATGCATTCTTGAGTTCTCCCACAGTTTTAGACCCACAACCTCCTAAGGAAGGCTGTTCCATGCGTCCACCACCCTCTCTGTGAAAAAATACTTCCTCATATTGCCCCTGAGCCGTCCCCCTCTATCTTCAAACTGTGTCCCCTTGTTCTTGCACATCTCTTTTTCTGAAAGATGCTATCCTCTTGGACTTTGTTGATTCCGCTGAGGTACTTAAACATTTTTATCATGACTCCCCTCTCCCTCCTATCCTCAAGGGTATACATATTAAGCTCCTTCAGTCTCTCCTCGTGTGGCTTCTTTGCTGACTCTGCACCATTTTAGTTGCCCTCCTCTGAACTGCCTCCATCCTGTCTATGTCCTTGTGGAGATGGGGTCTCCAGAACTGGACGAGTACTCAGATGGGGTCTCACCAGCTGTCTGTACAGGGGATAACAACTTCCTGTTTTCTTGGGTGATACCTCTCCCTATACATCCCAGTATCCCCCCAGCCCTCCCTACTGCCTTCTCACATTGCTTGCCAACCTTAAGGTCATCTGATATGATTACCCCCAGGTCTCTTTCCATTTTTTGTTGTTGTTACTACCTCCCCCCCACCACTGTATAATCTTCCCCTGGGTTTTTGTTTCCCAGGTGCATAACTTCTTTGCATTGAATCCCAGCTACCATACTTCTCACCATTCCTCCAGCGTTGCCAAGTCCCTTCTTATCTTTTCCACGCCTCCTTATGTATCAACCCTGTTGCAGATATTTGTGTCATCTGCAAAGAGACATACTTTTCCTTCCAGTCCCTCTGCCACTTATAAAGACATTAAAAAGGACTGGACCCAGTACTGAACCCTGCAGTACCCCACTAGTAACCCCCCTTTCTTCTGAGTGGCCTTCATTTACAATTACCTTCTGTGTCCTGTTGTTCAGCTAATGTTTTACCCAGACTACCACTCTGGCTGGTTAATTTGACTACTAATCTTTTGTGTGGGACTGTGTCAAATGTCAAAGTCAACTTTATTTAAAAAGACGCCCAATCCCAAAGGCTCTGGGCGCCGCACAAAACCTATACAGTATGTCATACCGTGTACATTAGAGTTAAAATAACATACATATAACTTAAACCCCAAAAGCCTGCACAAATAAAAAGGTCTTAAGACGACTCTTAAAAGGCCTCTATGGTGGGAGCCTCTCTCACTTCAAGCTGACAGTTCCAGAGAGCTGGAGCAGCAACTCCAAGGATCATCCCCTGCTGATTTCCACCTAGCTCTCGGAACTGTGAGGAGGCCACCACCAGAGGAAGCGGAGATCCCGGACAGAGGTGAACAGTACCAGGAGATCAGAAGGTAACCAGGGCCCTGTCTCATGTAGGGTCTTATAGGTGAGAAACCCCACCTTGAACAAAACTCTCCACCTGACAGGCAGCCAGTGCAATTCAAGGCAACACGAGGTAATATGACAGAACTTACTTTGTCCAGTCCAAGGCCGGCAGCAGCGCTTTTGTACTAGCTGCAGTCTGCGTAAGAGAAGTTCCAGAGACCCCGAGATAGAGCGATTACAGTAGTCAAGTCTGGCGACCAAGGCATGTACCAAAGTAGGGAGGTCCAGAGCCGGAACAAGGGGCTTAATCCTGGCGATATTTCTAAGATGAAAAAAGCAGGAACGCACCACGGAGGATATTTGGGCCTCCATGGACAAGTTCCTGTCAAAGATCACACCAAGATTACGCACTCTTGGGGAGGCCATCAATGGCACAGCTCCTAGCACAATGCCAGTCGCAGAATCAGAGGCCATCCCATCATGAGCTCTGTTCGACTCCACTACCAGTACCTCAGTCTTATTAGGGTTAAGTCGCAGCCAGCTGGAAGACATCCAGTCATTTATCTCAGCCAGACAGATATTCATCACATCCACTGCATTTGATGTTCCAGGGGCAAAAGATAGGTATAGCTGAGTATCATCAGCATAGCAATGAAAACTCAGACCATACCTCCTAATGATCTCCCCAAGGGGCAGCATATATACTGCGAACAACATTGGGGCCAATACCGAACCCTGAGGGACTCCACATGAAAGGAGGCAGGGCATGGATGAGAAATTTCCATCACAACCCGCTGCCTCCTGTTAGTAAGGAATGACTCAAACCATTTGATGACAATACCGTGAGTCCATAACTCCCTCAGGCGGAAAAGCAATACACAATGGTCCACAGTATCAAATGCTGAGGAGAGATCAAGGAGGACAAGAATTGTCTTGTCCCCGATCTCTAGCCCTAAGGAGATCATTTGCACCGAACTAATGCAGTTTCAGTGCTATGCCTGGCCGAAGGCTGACTGGAAGGGATCATACAACTCGTGGGTCATGAGATGCTCTCCCAACTGAAGTGATACCACCTTCTCAACAACCTTTCC
Source organism: Neoceratodus forsteri (assembly GCA_016271365.2). Taxonomy (NCBI): domain Eukaryota; kingdom Metazoa; phylum Chordata; order Ceratodontiformes; family Ceratodontidae; genus Neoceratodus; species Neoceratodus forsteri. The sequence goes on along the minus strand of CM057449.1, from coordinate 33,271,908 downwards.
AGAAATGGAAGATTGGAGATAGGACGGTATTTGCCCTAATCTCTGGGTCCAGAGAAGCTTTTTAAGAGGGGTCTCACCAGAGCCTCCTTCAAGGCATCCGAAAGACACCCTGACTCAAGGAGCACCGACAATCGGGCAAACACCGGCCAACAGTGTCAATGCACCTCATCAAGAAGCTGCTGGCACGGGATCCAGTCTGCCAAAAGGTATACTTCAAGTTGGCCGCCATCTCAATGACCTCACAAACTTCCACTGGCTTAAACTCCCCCCACTCAGAGAGAGTGCTCTTAGAACACGACTGACGACCACTGACAGCAATGGTATTACTGGCTGAGGAGACCTCCCGCCGGATTGCAGACACCCTGTCCGAGAAAAAACGAGCAAATTCCTCACAAATGCCTTGCTAAAGTCTAGGTAGGCCATGTCCACAGCCCCTCCCTGGTCTACTACTTTGGTCATCCAGTCAAAGAAATCAATTAAATTTGTCTGACGTGACCTTCCCACTGTGAACCCATGCTGCCTTGGGCCCTGTGCCCTGTGCCCTACTGGCTCTAGGTACTCAACAGTTCTTTCCTTCAGAAGTGATTCCATCATTTTCCTACCAGAGGTCAAACTGACAGGTCTGTAGTTTCCACTCTCTGTCTTGGTCCCACTTTTGTGAAGGGGAATCGCATCAGCCTTCCTCCAGTCCTCAGGTACTACACCATCCTCCCATGATTTGTTAAAAAGGGTAGTCAGTGGTGTCACTAGTTCTCTGCTTAATTCTTTTAGAATTCTGGGATGAATTTCATCTGGCCCCATTGCTTTGTCCACCTTCAGTTTTAGGAGTTCTTTCAGAACCCTTTCTTCTGTGAAAGGACTGGGATTGACCCCACCTCCAGAGTGCTTCTGTTAATTGATTAGGCATCTCCCATTTCTCTTTTGTGAATACTGAACAGAAGTATTCATTCAGTATCCCTGCTTTTTCTCTGTCACTCTCTGCCCACCCACCGTCCATTCTATTCAGCCTCACTATTCCTCCCTTTGTCTTTCTATGCTCCCTAATATGCCTATAAAAGGTTTTATTCCCCTTCTCAACCGAGTTGGCTATCTTTTCCTCAGTTTGTGCCTTTGCTATGCTAAGCACCCTCCCTGCTTCCTTCTGCCTTAACTGGTACAGTTCTCTGTCCTGCTCCTTCTGTGTTTCCTTATACTTCTTAAATGCTATCTTTTTCTCCCTAACCATTACCGCCACCTCTTTTGAGAACCATAGTGGCTTTTTCTTTCATTTTGATTTGTTTATTTGCCTCACACAAAGGCTTGTTGCCTCTGTGATGGCAGTTTTGATATTTCCCCATTGTTGCTCCACCCCTCCATCTAGCCTGTTTGCTAGTGCTTTTCTAAGGCACTCTCCCATCTTGCCAAAGTCAGCCCTCCTGAAGTCCAGAACCCTCACTTTTGTATGGCTTGACTCTGTAGCTGAGTTTATCGTGAACCACACTGTTTGGTGGTCACTTTTTCCCAAATGGTTACCCACTTCTAGATCTGAGATCTTTTCACTGTCCCCATTTGAGAGTACAAGGTCTAAGATTGCTCCCTCATGAGTAGGTTCCAAAACTAGCTGTCTGAATCATGCCACCTGAAGGGCATCAAGAATGGCCCTGCTTTTGGATGTGGCTGCAGCAAAGGTGCTCCAGTTAACATATGGCATATTAAGGTCCACCATCAACAGTATCTCCCCTTTCTCTGCCATCCTAAGTATGCCTTGTATCATATCATTTTGAAAGCTGATGCTCCAGATACTCCTCCCTCTCCTCATGAAGAACCACTGGCTCTGTGCCCTGGATATGCAGGATGCTTACCTCCGCATTCCTATTTTCCCCAGCCACCGTAGAGTCCTGCATTTTCATTTACAAGGGGAACACTTCCAGTTACGGGTGCTCCCCTTTGGCCTGTCTTCGGCACCACGGGTTTTTACCAAGTGTTTGGCGGTTGTCGCGGCATTCCTATGCCGCATGGGCATTGCGGTCTTCCCTTACCTGAACGACTGGTTGATTTCAGCCCCATCCAGGGATTCTTTGCTGGAGGCACTGTCCTTTACCCTGAACCTTTTCAGCAGACTAGGGATCACAGTCAGTGTTCCCAAGTCATCCCTTATCCCTGCCCAGGGACTTCACTTCATTGGGGCAGTCCTGGATACGGTCCAGTGCAGAACCTTTCTCCAGACAGAATGGAGACCCTTATCTGTCAGGCCTCCAAGTGGCTTCCCTCAGGACCATCCCTGCTCGGGAAGTCCTTCGCCTTCTGGGCCTCAAGATGGCCTCCATAACTACCGTTCCCCTTGCAAAGCTCCACATGAGGCTTACTCAGTGGTCCTTGCGGGTACAGTGGGATCAGCTCCTGGACAACCTGGACCATCCGGTTCTTGTCTCCTCAGCAGTTCAGAAAGACTTACAATGGTGGAAGGATTCTCACAATCTTTCTTTGGGGCTTCCCTTCCGAACCGTCAGTAGCCACCTCACCACGGATGCCTCGAATATGGGCGGGACCTCATCTCGGGAACACCAAGCACAGGACTATGGTCTGGCTTGGAGACTTCTCTCCACATTAGAGTTCTGAGTTGAGGCGGTCCTGTACATGTTACAGACCTTTCAGACCCTCCTTCCAAGGGATCACTGCTAATCCAAATGGACAATATTTTGGTAGTTTGGTATATCAAACAAACAAGGGAGAAACCGGTCTTACCCCTTTGCAGGGGGACGATGCAGTGTGGAACTGGGCAGTCCAGCACCATTTGGTCCTAGTGGCTGTGCACATTCCAGGTGTTCTAAACGTCCTGGTGGACAGTCTCAGCAGGTCTCGGACCCTGGCTCACAAGTGGGAACTACATCAGAAAGTGGCGGAATCCATCTTCCAGAATTGGGGGCATCCGGAAATCGATCTCTTCGCCTCTCAACACAACACAAAACTTCCCAAGTTTTGCTCGCTTGTTCCAGAGCAAGGTGCTTTTTGGAGCGATGCGTTGTCTCTATCTTGGACAGAGACATTTTTACATGCTTTCCCTCTGTTCCCCATTCTGCAGAGGGTTCTCCTCAAGCTCCAGGCAGTGAGGGCAAAGATGCTCCCTCATCGCTCCTCTCTGGCCGAGGCCAGATCTGGTTCCCGCTGCTACAGCAGTTTTCCCGTGAACCACCGGTTCCACTTCCAATGATTCATGACCTCCTGACCTAGGATCAAGGTTAACTGGTATAACCGGGGCTCAGGATCCTGCATCTCTATGCCTGGCTCCTGCAGACATAGTGATATCCTGTTTTGGGTTTCCTCCAGGGTTGCTCAAGTCCTCATCGAGGCCGGGAGACCGTATACCCGTTCCACTTGCACCATGAAGTGGAAGTGGTTTTCCATTTGAGCAACTGATAGGGGCTGGAACTCCTTCTCTTGCTCGGCCCCACAAGTCATGGAATACCTCCTTCACTTGTCAGACTCCAGTCTGTCCTACTGTTCCTTAAAGGTCCATATCTCAGCTATCTCAGAGTACCATGAGCTAGTGGATGGTAAACCCGTGGCTCAGTTGGAGGTCTCAAAAACCTTTCTGAAAGGGATTCTCCATCTGAACCACTCTCCATCCGCAGCCCAACTCTGCCTTGGGATTTGAACTTTGTACTGGAAAAGCTCACCCTTCCTCCTTTCAAGCCGGCTATGAGCAGTGATTTGCGCTTCCTGTCTTGGAAGGCGCTTTTTCTTGTGGCTATCATGTCAGCTTGAAGGATTTCAGAGCTTCACGCCCTAGTCTGCAAGTAGCCATACTTGATTTTCCCTAGGGACCAGGCAGTCCTCAGAACTCATCCGAGGTTTCTTCCCAAGGTGGTGTCAGAAACCACGCTGAATCAGTCAGTAGAGCTTCCAATGTATTATCCATCCCCCTCTAACAGAGGTGAGGCACTCCTCCATAAGATGGATGGATGTCCATCGGATTCTCTGGTGTTACACCCATCAGACCAAAGAATTGCGCCTTCGACCAGTTGTTTGTCTCCTTCACCCCAAGATTGAGCGGCAAACTGGTTTCTAAGCAGGGCCTTTCCAAATGGTTAGGCAACTGCATTCAACACTGTTACCAGAAGTACGATAAACCTCTCATGGGTACCATTGGAGGTCATTCTACTAGGGGCATGACTGCCTCCACAGCCTTCCTACAGAACATTTCCACGGCTGACATGTGTGCTGCCGCTACTTGGAGTTCTGTCCATACCTTTACCAAACATTATAGTCTGGAAAGTTCTTCTAGGCTGAGGGCTGGCTTTGGCCTAGCCGTCCTGAAGGGCCTTCTGTCCAAGACTGGGTCCTTTCTGGATTTCAGTTCTTTCCATTGGAGTTGGTTATTCCTCCTCTCTAATTTCTCTCAGTCTCTCCTTGGAGGGACTGCTTGGGAGTCTGTCCTACATGTGATGACCCTACTGAAGGAACCCTCTCGGTAAGATAGTACAGTTAAGTAGGAACTTACCATAACAGTAGATCTTGGTGGGGTTCCTTCAGTGGTCATCTTTCCCTCCTCCCTCCTTTCCTCATTTTATGTTTACAGAGTCTCCAAATCCTGTTCGCCTCCTGTGTCAGGCATCTTTCTGGCTCCAGCAGGAGAACTGGAGGGCAGGTGTGGGACCACTCACTATATACAGTCACGCTGACATCAGTCACATGATGTCAGATGGCCAGTCTTCTGTCAGGTATTGCCAGAAAAGTCTGCTGTGCAGCCTGACGCGAGTGGTGCCAGTCCTATATGTGATGACCTACTGAAGGAACCTCTCTCAAAGATCTACTGTTACGGTAAGTTCCCACGTAACTGTACTTTACAGTGACCCTGTAATGTATAGAGTATATCATGTTACAGTGACACTGTGAGTGTACAAGTATATCATATTACGGTGACCCTGTGGTGTATAGAAGTATATCATGTTACGGCAACCCTGTGATGTATGCAAGTATACCATTTTATGGTGACCCTGTGATGTATACAAATATATCATGTTACAGTAACCATGTGATGTATGCAAGTACATCATGTTACAGTAACCCTGTGATGTATAGATGTATATCATGTTACAGTGACCCTGTGGTGTATACAAGTACATCATGTTACGGCGACTCTGTGGTGTATACAAGTACATCATGTTACGGCGACTCTGTGGTGTATACAAGTACATCATGTTACGGTGACTCTGTGGTGTATACAAGTACATCATGTTACGGTGACCCTGTGATATATACAAGTATATCATGTTACGGTGACCCTGTGATGTGTGGAAGTATATCATGTTACGGTGATCCTGTGATGTATGAAAGTATATCATGTTACGGTGACCATGTGATGAATACAAGTATATCATGTTACGGTGATCCTGTGATGTATAGAAGTATATCATGTTACGGTGACCATGTGATGTATACAAGTATATCATGTTACGGTGATCCTGTGATGTATACAAGTACATCATGTTACAGTGACCTGGTGATGTATAGAAGTATATGATGTTACGGTGACCCTGTGATGTATACAAGTATATCATTTAACAGTGACCCTGTGATGTATAGAAGTTTATCATGTTATGGTGGACTCTGATGTATGCAAGTATATCATGTTAAGGTGACCCAGTGATGTATACAAGTACATTATGTTACGGTGACCCTGTGATATGTAATAGATATACCATGCTGAGGTGTGCGGTGCGTGCTCTGATATGCATGCGCCTTGGTGTCGTTATGCATACAAGGCCGCAGAGCCCGAGTCGTCAACACGTAAGGTGCTATGTCAGAGCGACCGCGACACCTAGAGTGGTATATCTATCTTATAAATGTCAAAATTGTTTTTGGGGGGGCTAAAAGTGCAGATGTGCGGTCGCGCTCTGATATACGCACGGTCATGTGATCCAATAGAGCAACAACAATTTCCCTACCCATTTTATAAGTAGAAATATATCATGATCTTACTTCGAGTGGGAGCTCTTGCAGCAGGCTATAATAATCAGGACTATGCTGCAGGCACTAGGACCCTCCAGAAAAACTTCTCAGCTAGCAGTACCAAGCAGGGACCACCCCCGACATCGGCCCTGCCCCGACATCAGCTCTAGTACAATGGGGGCAGACCCAGCTCCACCTCAGTTCTTTTCCCACCACATCCCGCGCACATGAGAAGAAGCCCTTCTACTCAGCTTGTCAGGAAGCACAAAACTAAGTTGTTTTTTTCACCTATTTTACTGTTTTTTCAACATTTTTTTTTTTTCCAGTTTCCTCGGCAGATGTCTTCACCATCCTCGGTCTCTTCGGAGATCTACCAAAACAAGTGTTCCTGCGGACGGCAGATCCCCTCCAAAGACTAGCACAAGGGCTGCGTCTTTTGCCTTGGGCCGGACCATGATCTCACAGCCTGCTCAGCCTGCCAGGTGTTCACCAGCCGGACCCGGATCCAACATCTCAAGGCCCTGAAGGCTTCTTTGCTGGAGCAGAAGATGGATCTGTACACTTGAGAAGAAGCATAAAAGAAGACCAAGTGCCACAGGTAAGACTGTAGTGGATCCTGACACCAGTCGTGGTCCCGTTCTCACTCGTGGCCCTCACCCAAGAAGGCCTGTGTCTCCCCGGGCCCAGGTGAGCGCCGGAAATCATCCCAGGCCAAGGCCAGCCCATCGGGGGAGAAGCTGGCCAAGCCTAAGGCGATCCCGCTAAGGGTCTCCACCAAGACCTTGGAGGTGAAAGCTCCGGCCCCACCTACCAAGGCACCGGCGCGGCATGCTAAAGGTGTGCCTCCGAGCCAAGGACTCCTCCCAACGCCTCTAGCTGGTACCTCCACATCTGTCCCACCCATCAACACCGATTGAAGGGGTGAAGGGTCTGCTGCCACGGAAGAGCCGACGTCCCAGTCTCCCAAGTCTTCCTTCCCACCCCCAGGCTTCCAAGAAGGCTCCCCTTCGCAGGCTGATGTCCCAGATACTTCCTGTCCGGGCCGAGCGGACAAGATTTTCTCAAAGGTTGAGCTGCAGGAGTTGTTCTCGTTTTGGTGGGGACAGTTCCAGAAGCGGGCCCCCCCCCCCCATTGCCGTCCCAGACACTGGTACCAGACCCGGCGGACAAACCACAGCCTGGAGGTGAGCCTTCCCCAAGGAAGTCCCCGAGCAGCAGCCTACACCTCCACCCAGGGCTTGTTTCCATTCCCAGTCCAAAGACCAACACCGATGCTCCAAGGACTCTGGAGACCGTCGCCGGTCCAGGTCTTGCACTCGCAGCTCTACTCGTTCCTCTGGGCAAGAGCACTCCTGACATCGGTCTACGCTCCGTCGCCAGTCTCGGGACCGGAGCTGGTCTTTGGACCGACGTCAGTCCCTCAGCTACTGGCAACAGAGGGAGTCTGGTCACAAGGAGAGGTCAGACTATTCCAGACATAGTAGTAGATCCTCCTCTTCTTCATCGGCATGCTGTTCCTCTTCCTCTCTTAGGATCGTGGGTCCCCTTGAGAGAAGGACTAGCCTCCTGACGATCCGACCTCTATGGACATCATGAGGCATATCCAGGCCTCCAGTGAGTCAGTGAGTGGGAAATGGAGGACCTGGATCCAGAATGCCGAAGGTTGGCCAAATACCTGAGGCAAAAGGAGCCAAAACCATTGGTGGTCCCTCCTTTGGTGGACACTTTCCAGAACCAGACCTGGACTACCTGGAAGCACCCAGCCTCAATCCCGGCTGTTCCCAAAAAATTGGACAGGCTGTATAAGGCCCTGAGGGCAGAAGCCTTTTTAGCAGAGAACCCTCAGGTGGACTGTTCGGTCATTACGGCTGCCCATGACAAGTCCAGGCAGCCGAAGCACCTTAGCTCGCAGCCTCCTGATCCAGAGCCTCGGTATTTGGACCAGGTGGTCAAGAAGGTTTACTCTGCCTTCACCTGCTCCATCTGGTCCCTCAACTTCCTGATGCATATGGTCCACTACCAGAATGCTCTGTGGGAGAGGGGACAAGAGCTACTGAGAGCCATTGCAGATTCCGAGCAGAAGACGGAACTTCTGGACATACTTAAATTGGGCTCCAATGTAGGTTCTCTTGTCCTGAGAGCCTTTTATGACACTGCAGATACAGCATCCCGGGTAGCCGCTTCCAGGGTCTGCCTTCAGCACCATGCCTGGCTAAGAGTTTCAGGCTTTCACCAGGATCTGCAGTCCGGTATCAGGGATCTGCCATTCCAAGGTACCGTGTTTGGGCAGGAGGCGGAAGCTCTGATTTCACGCTCCAGGAGTCAGGGCAAGTCCATCTGGTCAGTCCGCCCAAATTTACCACGGTGACCAGCGATGGCAGCGGAAACAGCCCTTTTGCAAGACCTCAGGTGGACAAGGTGGACAAGCCTGTGGTAATCAGCAGGGTCAGAGAGGTGGCTTTCGTAGGAGAGCCAGTAACCAGCAACCTGGAGGCGTTCCTAACCGTGGACCCAAGTCCTCCCAGGCCTCTCTGCCTACACCCGGCTCAGCCCAATGACTCCCTTCCGCCCCTCCTCATCTAAAGGAAGACTCCGGGGAGACGGTCGGGGGCTGCTTCTCCCTTCATCTCGAAGGGTGGAGATCAATAACTGCAGACCAGTGGGTCCTGGATATTATCAGGAGAGGACACACGCTAGAGTTCACGGAGTTCCCTCCAAATACTTCACCAAAGTACTCCCGATATCCTCCTTCTCACATCCTACTTATAGAAGAAGAAATTTGGACCCTCTAGCAGAAAAAGGCAATAGAGGTAGTCCCCTTGCATCAGCGGAAAATGGATTTTATTCCCACTTCTTCCTGGTGCCAAAAAAGATGCAGGATCTTCGACCCATTCTGGACCTCAGCTCTCTCAATCTCTTTAATGAGTACAAAAGGTTTAGGATGGTGACCCTTCCAGGTCTACTTCCCCTGCTGCACCAAGGAGACTGGCTCTGCTCCCTAGACATGCAAGATGCATATATGCATATCAGGGTCTTCCCTCCCAACCTGAGGTTTCTGAGGTTCCACTTCCAAGGGGAGCAATACCAATTCCAGGTTCTTCCGTTTGTCCACTCCTCGAGTCTTCACAAAGTGCTTGGCAGTGGTGGCTGTGGCTCTAAAGCGCCAGGGGCATTACGTCTTCCCTTACCTCGTCGATTGGCTAATTATGGCCCCGTCCAGGTCAAGCCTGCCTCAAGCTCTCAGAGACACCTATATTCTGTTCTGAGAGCTGGGAATCACCCTGAACCTTCAGAAATCGTCCCCTGAGCCCAGTCAAAGACTGGTCTTCCTTGCAGCGGTCCTGGATTCTATCCAGGGCATGGCCTTTCTACCCCCAGACAGGGGCGATCGCCTGTGGGAGATTGCCGAATGGGTCTTAGTAAATCCTCAGGTTCCAGCAAGGAACTTCCTCAGGCTGCTGGGGCACATGACGGTGGTCATTCTGGTCACTCCTCTGGTTCATCTTCACATGCGGGTCCCACAGTGGATGCTCAGGGTGCAGTTGGACCAGGGCTCCGACAAGCTAGACTTTCTAGTCAGGATCACTGAGCCAGTCAAGAGAACTTTGCTTTGGTGGATGGACCCCTGCAATTTGGAGAAAGGAGTCCGGTTTCATCCAGAGCCACCAAGTCAGACCCTTACGACAGATGCATCAGATCTGGGATGGGGAGCGCACCTGGATACTCGTCAGACGTAAGGGGTTTGGACGCCCGAGGAGCGATCTCTCCATATCAGTGTACTGGAGATGCGAGCAGTCCTCTGTGCCTTACAGGTATTTCAGGAGAACCTGGTGCCGGGCTCTCTTCTAATTCAGACAGACAATATGGCAGTCGTCTTTTACATCAACAAGCAAGGGGGCACTCATTTGTACCCTCTTTGCAGGGAGGTGATGAGAGTCTGGTACTGGGCACTGGAACGACACATTCTGCTGTCAGCAGTGCACGTTCCGGGCGTCCTAAACAATCTGGCTGACAGTTTAAGCAGGTCTCGATCCAGATCACACGAGTGGGAGCTGTTACAGTCCATAGCATATCAGCTGTTTGACAAGTGGGGTCATCCAGAGCTGGACCTTTTATCGTCACCATGCAATGCCAAACTGCCAATTTTTTTGCTACATGAGAAACGCGAGCGGGTTTTCTGGCCAGACGCTTTATCCCTTTGCTGGGCAGGGAGGTTTCTCTTGCCTTCCCACCCTTTCCTCTCATTCAGAGAGTCTTGCTGAAGTTGCAGGCAGAAGGGTCTCGAATGATTCTAGTAGCCCCCTGGTGGCCTTGGCAGATTTGGTTCCCACTTCTGCAGCGGTTATCCACGGAACCTCCAACTCCGCTGCCCATATGCTTGCAGTTGCTATCCCAGGAACAGGGATCGTTGGTCCATCCGGACCTCCGTTCCTTACATCTGCATGCTTGGCTTCTTCAGACATAGACCAACACAGATACGGGGTCTCTCCAGTGGTAGTGGCAGTCCTAGTGTTGGCGAGAAAGCCCTCCACCCACTCCGCCTGTGCTATGAAATGGAAGCGGTTTTGTTTATGGGCCTCGTCACAGCATTTGGACCCCATTGCCTGTCCAGTGAACTCAGTGTTATAGTACCTCCTCTCCTTGTACCAACATGGCCTGAGTTACTCCTCTATCAAGGTGCACATGTGGGCTGTCTCCACCTATCATGCTCTGATTGGAGACAAGGCTTTAGCACAGTTAGATGTAGCCCGCACCTTTTTGAGGGGAATTTTGCATATGAGACCTCCCATTAGGGACCCTATCCCACCCTGGGACCTCCTTTTTTTTTTTTTTGGAAATTAAAATTTATTGAAGAGCTTTTTTCCATCCTTTTCAGTTAAATCCATACATTTACAAACAGACATTGGTCCATTCCTACTCATATACACAGGATTATATTTCAAGTCGGAAAGATAAAGCCAAGGAAAAAAGAGAAAGTTCAAAAAGGAGTAAAGAGAAGAAGGAAAGGAGAAGAGAAGGTAAAAGAAAGGAGACCTAAGGAGGAGGATGCCTTGTATTCTACCAAGAAATAATAAAAAAAAAGAAAGGAGAGATAAGAGTAATGAAAAAGATAACCAGAAATTTGAACATTTACAAGACATACCTGTCTGTCCCCTACCAATGTTTTACACAATTAATAATAAAGTCTACTTCTAGATAGTGGACCATTACAAACCCCAGGTACATAGTTATACGATGACATAAACCAACATCCCAGAAGGGGAGCAAGGTTCATGAGTTATTACTGTAAGTAAGATACAACTTTGACCTGCTGGAGACTCCCATCCAAGCCCAACATTCGACCTTACTGAACCGGAGCTGAGAGGCCACATCAGGTATATCTGGCTAATACTTAATACAGATCTCTTTTCCCGGGAGACCATGAATTGCATAAAGGGAAACCATCTTTCATTGAACTTCTCCATGGAAAATCTAAGTTTGGCCGTTAAATACTCCATATCCAAAATCCTAATACAGATTTTAAACCAGGATGAGATGGTAGGTTTGTTGAGTGTCAACCATAGTAAATTGATGGCCTTATGTGCTGCCGTTACAAAATTCCAAATAAAAGACAGGATGATCTAGAAGATAAAGAGGGAGGATGCAATCCCAACAACCAGTATTGTGGGAATCTGGCATACCTGACTCAAAATCAACTCCAAGGCACCCTTTATTTCCTCCAGTATTACTGCACAATATTACATTCTCAATAAATATGAAAATATGTACCAACTAGTTGGCAGTTCTTCCAACAAAGGTCGGATTGATGTGATCCATAATGCTTAGTTACCACCGGGACCCTGAAAAATCTCATAATAATTTTCCAGCAGAATTCCTGCCAATAAAGGTATGAAGTAGTGGTCTGCACAGCTTTCCAAATTTGTGACCATTCCATCTCAGATAAGCAATAATTGCAGTCTCTGTGCCATGCCTCTTTAATACTCGATACTGGATCCGTCTCTGCATTGTAAATCGCTTTGACTAGTTTAGAAGTCAGATGTTTCTGATGTGGGGAACAAATCATGGAGGATAGAAGTGAACGCACTGGGTTTGATGCAGACTCAGAGCTGGGTTCAATGGCTTTAACATTTACTTGGATAAAATGTCTTAACTGGAGGTACCGAAAAAAATCATTTTGTTGTAAACTGAATTCAGTTTTTAATTGCTGGAAAGATGTAATCGAGTTTTGCTCAATAGTTGTCCTAAACTAGTAAGGCCTGCTTTTGCCCAACGGTGGAAACCCAGGTCCCATCTAAGTGGTTCAAAATCTGAACAACTCAGTATAGTAGTGTTAGGTTAGCTTTTAAAATAATGCCCATCTTAAGATTCATATCCTCCAAATTTGGGAAGGACCCTCGTAAAAGGGTTCTTGAACTCAAGTCGTCTCATTCTAGGGGAGTCCAAATTTATTAAGTCTATGGCCTTCCATAAGGGAAGATCAGCCTCTTCAATCTGGACCCATTTTGGTGGGGGGATCCCGAGCCCACACCACCAAAGTCTGCACATGGGAGGCCCAAAAATATTTCTGAATATCAGGTATCCCAAGGCCACCCTTCTCCCTAGGGGCCATCATAGTCTTCCACCTCACCCGTGGTTTTTTCCCCAGTCAAAGAAATTTAGAGAGGGTGGATTTTATATCCTGCCAAAACTTTCTCGGGGGTTTATACGGGATAGCACCCATAACAAACAATAAACTAGGAAGAATATTCATACGTATTGTCTCTCCCCTACCAGAGACAGAGAGAGGGGAAGCTCCTTCCATCTGTTACAATCCTCCCTGATCTCGTGGAGCACTTTTAAATGATTTGTGGAGAATAAAGTTTGAAAGTCCCTAAGAATCCACACCCCCAGATATCTGAACCCTGATCTGCACCATTTAACTTGCTGTAGCCTGGGCGGAGGGTGGCCCCGGGACACCTCCTAATGGGAATAATTCTGATTTATCTGGATTAACTTTATAGCCGGAGAAGGATCCGAATTCCTTAAGAAAGGTAAGGATCCTCGGGACTGTGTTTAGTGGATCCGAGACATATAACAAAGTATCATCTGCATATAACGAAATTTTGACTTCCACACCTCTAACTTGAAGACCTGTAAAAGATCTGATTGCCTAATGTACATAGCCAGAGGTTCTAAACTCAGGCAATAAAGGGAGAAAGGGGCAACCCTGTCTGGTGCCCTCTCAATCTTGAACTGGGAAGAGAGCATCCCATTAACCCGGACCTTGGCTCTGAGCCTAAAATATAAGTTGGAAATCCATATACAAATTTATCCCCAACCCAAATCCCCCATTACTAGATCAAGGTATTGCAATTTAACCAATCAAAAGCTTTTTCCACGCCCAACGTTAGCACTGCTGAAAGAGGTGAGTTTAAAGGGTGTTGGGTTGAGGCAATCACATTCAATAATAGCCTTATATTGTCTTGTATGTGTCTCCCAGGTATAAACCCCATTTGGTCAGGGTGAACCAAGGCGGTGATCACTTTTGTAATCGTCATTGATTATCTTAGCGAAGATTTTAGCGCCTGATTAAGCAATGAGATGGACGGTATCCAGCACAAGATGAGTGGTCTTTTCCGCTTAAGTAATACAGAAATAAGGCCTCCCCATGTGTCCGGCAGAGCCCCGGCCCTCGCCACATTACAAACTTTGGTGAAGAGTGGGATAAATGTCTGAAAATCCTTTATAGAATTCCGAGGTAAACCCATCTAGGCCGGGAGCCCTGCCCGACCTCAGGGTTTTAATGGCCGCCCCAATCTCTTCGACAGTGAAGGGAGCCTCTGATAATTCCCTCTGGGCCTCAGACAGGACAGGCATCTCTAAACCCTGTAAAAAATTCTGAATTCTTTCCCTGTGTTCGTGAGTTTCATCTTTAGAATAAAGTTGTCTATAAAATTCTGCAAATTCTTGTGCAATCTCCCCCGGAAGGTTCTTGTAATATGATATGGAGGGGTCTTTACTAACCTTAGCTACGTATCTGTCAGCTGCTTGTTTACGAAGCCTCAAAGCCAGTAGTTTGCCTGCCCTCTCCCCCCTTTCATAGTAGCGTTGCCCTATATATCTCAGAGAGTTTTCCACCCGTCTCTGCAGCAAAGCATTATATTTATTCCTGGTCTCTATCAATTTTTAAGAGTAGATTTGGACCCAGATGCTTATGTAATGTTTCGAGGGTAGCAATTTCAGTAAGGACTTCCCTAATATGGGCTTGATGCTGCTTATACTTATAGGAGGAATAGGAAATTGTATGACCCTCACCACCGCTTTCAGGGCATCCCATAAATATTTGGGTTTAGAGAATACTCGTGTTTTCCTCTAAATAACATTGAATAATTTTTTGGTGGAGTCTATGTATTGTTTATCATTGAGAAGTCCAGGATCAAACCTCCAGAGACCCCTCTCTTTCCTTATGCCCCAATGTAGTGTAGCCTTAACCATGGCATGGTCTGAAATCGTGATCGGGAGAATGGAAACATCTTTAAATGTGTGCAGATCACTTTTATGCGTATAAAATCTGTCCTGCCTGGAATACATTTTTGAGGCTGCTGAGTAAAAGGTAAAGTTTTTAACAGAGGGGTTGAATTGTCTCCAGGGATCCATTAATCCGGCCTCCCCCAACAAACTACGAAGCAGCTTAGAGCAAGATTTAGAATTAGGGGCTTTGGTGGAGCTCCTGTCCAGACTGACATCCTCAACACAATTCCAATCCCCATTAAGATAGTTTGTCCCAGTGGTAACTTCGAAACTGAATTGAATAGGGAGCGTAAAAACTCACAGGAGGGTGGGGTAGGGGCATACACCCCAACTAAATGTATAATTTGACCCTTGTAGTTCCCCGTAACTATTAACTGGTGTCCTGTACCTGAATGAATTGTTGACTGAATCTGAAATGGGAGACCCCATGAATAGAATGGCCACGCCCCTTTCTTGGATTGGGGATGCCCATCAGAACACACTGTACCCACCCAGTCCCTTCGTAATTTCATATGCTGTCCCTGAGTTAACCTTGTCTCCTGTAGTCAGGCAATGTCGCACTTCTCTCTTTTGAATTCAGATAGTATCTTAGCTCTCTTTATGGCATTATTAATGCCTTTGACATTCAGTGAACCAATTATCATGTCACACATATTATTCATCCACAATTGTTACAACAGCTGATTATACATCCTACATTCATTTGTGTAACCCTGATGCAAATAAGCGCCATGAGGCATCCTCCCAGGTGCAGAAAGTAAGAGAAAGAAAAGGAAGAAAAGATGAAAGATTGAACAAAGATAAACACAACTAGTAAGACCAGAATTTGGTCCAACAATCTAACATTTCCCATAAAGGAGACCAAGAACATGCCTCCTATGTGGGAAGGCAGCGACAACAGGTCGATGCCAAACCCAGAACTATCAGCTGTGGCACCCATCTTAGCCGTCCTTCCACAGATCGGCAGGTGCACCGGCATGGATTAAGGGGGAGAAATGTACCAAACCCCCTTGAGGGAACAACACTCCGTCAAGAGTGAAAGGGCTGGAAATAACCCCAGGAACCTAGGGTAATACCCGCCTGTGCCCTCTGTAGGTCTCTCGAATGTAGAACTTTCCGGGAGGGGGCTAAGATGCCTAGATTACCCCTCGAGGTGCCAACATATATGCAAAAATAAAAAAAATAAAGAATCCAATGTACTGGAAAGAAGAAAAAAGGGGGGGAGGGACTCCAACCTCCACGATGAGCGGTCACCTTACAGTTGGGTTACTGTTGCATTACTTGTCCCAAACATCGAAGGACCCCTCAGTGCCAAAATCCTTCTTCAGTTATTCCACACCAGAAAAAGAAGGAAAACATTTTTTTAGCCCCACCGGCAAATACTGACCATTGGTACACCAGCACCTGACTCCTGTTTCATTTACTATGAGCTGGGTGAAATTAGTGGTGTCAAAAGCAGCCCCATCTGCTCCCTCTCCTACCCCACCAAAGACATCGCTTGCAAGTTTCTCCCCATAATTGAAGGGTAGCACTCTCACTTTTTACGCTGTTCCTGCTGAACAGAATGGGAGCAGAAACGCGAAATCGAGAAGGCCCGCTTCAGACAGGGGGACCGTATACTTTACCGGACTCAGGAAGGAACCACAATAAAAATACCCATCTCCCCAAAAGGATTTAAGACAAAAGGGCTGCCCTATCTGCCTCCGAGCGCCATGTCTGCTCTGGGCCGCCTGGGGGAGTGAGAAACCACAGGAAACCAGGCCGAGAGAGACCCAAATGAAGGGGATCCCATCCCAACCCAACCAGGTAAAACCTGTAAGCAATCCATTCCTTAGCTGTTGAGAGTTTTTAAATTGACTTTTATTTGTATTCAATCCTTTGGCGAGCCGGGTGAGCGTGTAGATAGTCTCCAAAACAAACTGTAGATGCGCAAAGAAGCGGGAGCGGTCTCAAAACCATGTATCCCCAAGAATACCATCATTGTCAATTAGTAAAAGTTCACTCCTTTACTTTGATAGCTTCTCTTTGAAATCCATCTGACAAGGTTCTGCGTAAAGGCACAATAGAATCGATCTCAGATATGACCGAGAACTGATCTTGGATCCTGGCTGTTGCTCATAGAAGCTTCTCAACTTCCTTTTCTGCTATTTCTTCTTTTATATCAGGAATCTGAATATCATTTGAACTCAGAAAATCTCTGGCCATGAGGATTGTGTCGATGTTTTCTGCCCTCTGGTAGGTCTACCCAAAGTCTGGCCGGTAGCGAATTGAGCTCTGAAGCCTCTCTCTTTAAGCTGTTTCACAACCCTCGAGCACTGTTCTCCGGCGCTGGGCCAGGAAGGGGGGGGAATCTTGGTCCACGTACACCTTTGTTCTGTCAAAATTAAGGTCTTTCTTTCCCCACACCAGGTGTAAAACCTTTTCCTTCATGTTGTATCTAAGGAATTTAACCAGGATTGCTCTCGGAGGAGCCCCCTGTTTGGGCTTGGGGGCGAGGGTTCTATGCGCCCTTTCGATCTCCAAGGGAGTACCTTCTTCGATCTGTAACTCCATTTTTAGCCAGCAATCTATGAAAGCAATCATGTCTGCCTGCTCGGCTCCTTCTGGGATTCCCACCACCCGAATGTTATTTCGTCTAGAGCGAGCCTCAGCATCTTCAGCTTTGGCTGTCAGTGCTTTCTCCCTTCCATATAAAAAAGCCAGCGATCTGTCGATGCCATGTGTTCAGTCTGCAGCCTTCCACATGCTGTTCAACCGCCGTAGTTCTAGACTCTAACTTTTTAAAGTCTTTTGAATATCAGATACTTTAGCATCAATTTTATGTAACAGCTTTATAATTTTTCTAGACTTGGCTCTTGTATTCGTGGAGCTGGAGTCCGAGCACGAGTCTTCTGCGCCAGATGTGGAAAGCACCGATGAGCGCGAGGGTGCCGGGCTGAGGCCTACTGTCTGTCTGCTCGAGGTGTTCTTTAACGACATGTTAGCCACTTGGGAACCCCTTTTTTTCATACGGACCATCCCAAGTCCTTTCTTGCACCTTAGTAGAGATCTCATAGAAGTTGAATTCAATCAATAAGCACTGGATTCTCTCCAGAAAAAGTTGGCAATCGGAGCGAGGAACTAGGCAGCCATTCCGCTTGCTACGTCACCGGAAGTCCGGGACCTCCTTTTTGTGTTGGAGAAGCTTACCCTCCCTCCTTTTGAACTGGCAGCAGATTGTGAGCTGCGTTTCCTTTCCTGGAAGGTGTGTTTTTTGCTTGCTGTTACCTCAACTTGAGTTTCTGAGCTTCAGGCTCTGATGTGTAAAGAGCCGTATTTGGTTTTTCACAGGGAAGGGGTTTCCCTTAGGACAAATCCAAAGTTTCTTCCAAAAGTGGTCTCAGAGTTGACCCTCAACCAGTTGGTTGACCTTCCAGTCTATTTCCCTTCCCCATCGAATAGAGGGGAAGCTCTTCTTCACACGTTGGACATCCACAGGGTATTGCGGTATTACCTCAAAAGGACGGCTGCGCACCATCAGTCGGAGCAACTCTTTGTGGCCTTTGCACCACAATGCTTGGGCAACTGGTGACCAAGCAGACGATTTCAAGTGGATCTTCCATCATGATCCTTCTGCTATGAAATGCACAACAAACCCCTACCTAGTCCGGCAGGGGGTCACTCCACTAGGGAGGTTCATCTTTTGCTGCCCTGGAGAAATGTCTCCGTAAGGGACACATGTGCGGCCGCTACCTGGAACTCTGTGAATACCTTTGTCAAGCATTACAGCTTGGATATCGTCTCCAGATGCCATGCCAGGTTTGGTCTGGCTGTTTTGCAGGGACTTTTGTCCTAGGCCTCTGGAGTCAGTATTTTCCACCTCCCGGGGTCGACTACCCGTTTGGCGTGGGACTGCTTGGTATTCCATCCTGATTGTTATAGCCTGCTGCAAGAGCTCCCACTCAAATTAAGATAGTACAGTTACGTAAGAACTTACCATAACAATAGATCTTTGAGAGGAGCTCTTGCAGCAGGCGTTACTTTCCCTCCTGCCTTCCCCCTCGAGGTTGCAGATCTTCGTCTATATCTTCATCTAGTGCTTCATCTCCTTCACTTGTCAGGACTTGTTCGCGGGCCTTGTCGGGGGAACTGAGGACGAGGTGGAGCTGGATCCGCCCCCTTTTGTACTAGGGCTGACGTCAGGGTGGGGCCGACATCGGGGGCGGTCCCTGCTTGGTACTGCTATCTGAGAAGTTTTTCCGGTGGGTCCTAGTGCCTGCGCCATAGTCCTGATTGTTACAGCCTGCTGCAAGAGTTCCTCTTAAAGATCTACTGTTACAGTAAGTTCATACGTAACTGTACTTTACGGTAACCCTGTGATGTATACAAGTATTGTGTTGCATCTTTCACATGCAACTGCCTCCTACTGTGTTAGCCAAAGTCCTGAGTCATGGAGGTGGGAGATGTTTCTTTGTTTTCTTTTTGTGTATTACTTGTATAATTTTGAGTTGTTTACTGATCACTGTAAGTTGGCAGCTGATCTGCTTCTTGTCCTGTTCTGTATGGCTTTTGCAAAAATTCAATGCAGAGTAATAATTCAACAAAAGAAGACAGTCCCACTAAGGACTGTGGTTACCCCTTCTGAAAGAAGCAGGTCGTCCCTCCCATAAATGCCCATCTCATTCCAGGTTGGCTGATAGTTACTAGTGTAGCTGAAGCCATAATCCATGCATCATGCCTTCAACCAGTTATTTTTTTTTTATCCTTTTCTCCCTTCCTCAGTCGGTCCTCATCCAGCCACTGACCTGGGCATCCGCGGCTCCAGTTCAAGCCCTCACCCAGCGGTACTCCCCATGGGCGGGGGTGCGGCAAGTCTCCCCTCACTTACCACCCAGATGGATCCAGTGTGCTGGGGTGAACCTCGGAGCCAGCGGCGCTACCGGGATGACCTAATAAGCTGCACGCCGAGTCATTTTCCCATGTTCTGTCCGGGAGGGTATGCACGATGCCAGCGGAGGCAACACTCACGCCCTATGCACACTTCCTCAGGCATCTGCCCCATCCCAGCCTCTTTGAGTGCCAGCACTGGCACTCTGTCCCCAGCTCCACTAGGGGCAGGCAATCCACCAACCCTGGGACCCTCCCTCCCCAGAGAAGGAGAGCCTGTCTTTAGGACACTCGATCCCTTCTCCTCCCTACCGACCCCAGCGACCCATGCTGTTCCCGAACACGGGTCTCCAGCGGTGTGAGGTGTGGCGTCCAGCGCTCAACCTCAGTGCCACTGGGCTGGCTTCAGCCAGTTTTAATAGCCCAATTGCACAGTGTCCTGTCTCTCCCTGGCTGTATACAGGTACAGTGCTCCCTTGCACATAACCAGACCCCCACTCTATCAGAATCCCCAGCTATACCTATCATGGCTTCCGAGGTATCAGCTGTGTTCACGTCTAAGTTGCTGTTAAATCTGGTTCTGCGTACACATGTCACTGACGTACTGTAGAAATAAACAAAACAGCAGCACACTTATGCATATCAGGTAGCACACATCATTGGTGGGGGTGAGGGGACATGGAGAGATGAAAAGCAAAGAGCTGAGAGCCAAGGCTTGGCACAGACAGACTGAGAGCTGATCTGATGAGAGTCTCTTCTACCAGACAGTTGGTAATCTTTCCTATGCTGCATTTTAGTGGTACTAAACTTCTGCTTTCATTGAATAGGAATAGTCTCAGACTTCTTTACAGCATGCTGTCAGTGACACGGGTGGGTAAGCGGGGGGGAGGGGAGTCACAGTGTGCTTGGCAACAAATTCTGATCAGATCCACCACCTCTGCATAATTTAGTGAAGTTGTGTAGAATTGTTAAGGATGTGTGGAGAAACAACACAATGATTTGTAGGTAGTAAGATTTGTTTTAGTTTTTGCTCTAAGGAAGGCATACACATTATTAGAAAAATATGTGGAGGTGTACAATTTAATGGAAGGAGTAGGAAGCAATATAGGTTTACAAAAGAACCCCAGAGCAAATGCCACTGCAGTATGTGTCATCCCAGATGATATTGGCTGGATAGCCACATTTTAAAAAACCACAATTGCACACACTTTTAATAATGCAAGCATCATGGGAAACATAGGCAATTCCATGATGGTACAGACAGCTAGCAGTACATGAAAAAGTAATGGCTGGCATATGTTCAGCCTTGGGATTATTTACACAGTTTTTTTGTTTTGTTAGAGAAACATAGTTTTTGCCCATGAGATGATGTAAGTTATATTTAAGCAATGTGTTAATGTCAAGAAATCAGTTGTAGAAACAGAATTTGATGGCAGATAAGGACCGCTTGGCCCACCCAGTCTGCCGATTTCCCGACCTAATGGATAAGCTGCAGATCCTAGTTAACCAGCAGCCTTCTTTCTACCCCCACCCCCTAGAATTGCCTTATGGCTGTCCCATGCATGCTTGAATTCAACCACTGTTTTTGACTCCACAAACTCCTCCGGAAGGCCGTTCCATGCATCCACAACCCCCTCTGTGAAAAAATACTTCCTTACATTACCTCTGAGCCGCCCCCATCTTCAAAATGTGCCACTTGTTCTTGCACATCTTTTTTGAAAGATGCTACCCTCTTGGACTTTATTGATTCGCTTGAGGTACTTGAAAGTTTCTATCATGCCCCCCCTCTCCCTCCTTTCCTCGTGGCTATACATGTTAAGCTCCTTTAGTCACTCTTCATATGTCTTCTGGTGCAGACCCTGCACCATTTTAGTTGCCCTTCTCTGGACAGCTTCCATCTTGTGTATGTCCTTGTGGAGACTGGGTCTCCAGAACTGCACGCAGTACTCCAGATGAGGTCTCACCAGCTGTCTGTACAGAGGGATAACAGCTTCCTGTTTTCTACTGGTGATGCCTCTCCCTATGCATCTCAGTATCCCCCAGCCCTCCTTACTTCCCTGTCACATTGCTTGCCCATGTTTAGGTCATCTGATATGACTACCCCCAGGTCCCTTTCCATTTTTGTTGTTGTTAGTATCTCACCCCCATTGTGTACTCTTCCCTGGGTTTTGTTTCCTGGTGCATTACCTTGCACTTTTTAGCATTAAATCTAAGCTGCCATACATTTGACCATTCCTCTAACCTTGCCAAGTCCCTTCTCATCCTTTCCACCCCACCCTGTGCATCAACTCTGTTGCAGATCTTTGTGTCATCTGCAAGAGACATATTTTTCTTCCAGTCCCTCTGCAATGTCGCTTATAAAGACATTGAAGAGGGCCAGTCCCACTGAACCTCATGTGTACCCCACCAGTAACCCCCTTTCTTCAGAGTGGACTCCATTTACTGTTACCCTCTGTGTCCTATTCTCCAGCCAGTTCTTTACCCAGGCTGTCATCTTGATACCCACTCCCAGGCTGGCTAACTTGTATATTAATCTTTGTGTGGGACTGTGTCAAATGCCTTGCTAAAGTCTAGGTAGGCCATGTCCACAGCCCTCCTGATCTACTACTTTGGTCACCCAGTCAAAGAAATCTATTAGATTTGTCTGGCATGACCTTCCTGCTGTGAGTCCATGCTGCCTTGGGTCCTGTGCCCTCTGTCCTCTAGTCTAGCGACAGTTCTTTCATTCAGAAGTGATTCATCATTTTCCCTATCACTGAGGTTAAACTAACAGGTCTGTAGTTTCCTGCTTCTGCCCTGCTCCCACTTTTGTGAAGGGAATCACATCTGCCCTCCTCCAGTCCTCAGGTACCACCCCATCCTCCCATGATTTGTTAAAGAGGGTAGTCAGTGGTGTCACTAGTTCTACCCTTAGTTCTTTTAGAATTCTGGGATGAATCCCATCAGGCCCCATTGCTTTGTCCACCTTTCAGTTTTAAGGGTTCTTTCAGAACCCTTCTTCTGTAAATGGGCTGGTATCAACTTCTATATCCAGAGTGTTTCTATTGTTTGTTTTAGGTACCTCCCCCTCTTCATTTGTAAATACTGAGCAAAAATATTTGTTTAGTATCTCTGCCTTTTCACAGTCACCCTCTGCCCACCCCCTCCCCTTTATTAAGCCTCACTATCCCTCCCTTGGTCTTCCTTCGCTCCCTGAGGTACCTAAAAAAGGTTTTATCCTCTCTCTTAACTGAGTTGGCTGTCTTTTCCTCAGTTCGGACTTTTGCTGTTCTGACTGCCTTCCCAGCTTCCTTTGCTTTAAGCTGATACAATTCTCTGTCCTGCTCCTTCTGTGATTCCTTGTACTTTCTGAATGCTTTTTTCTTGAACCTTCACTGCCACCCTTTGAGAACCATAGTGGTTTCTTACATCGTTTTGTTTGTTTATTTGCTTCACACAAAGGCTTGTTACCTCTGTGATGGCAGTTTTTATTATTCCCATTGTTCTTCCACCCTCCTTCCTGCCCATTTGCTAGTGCATTCCTTAGGCACTCACCATTTTAGCAAAGTCAGCCCTCCTAAAGTTCAGTACCTTTGCCTTTGTATGGCTTTGACTCTATTGCTGTGTTTATTGTGAACCATACTGTTCGATGGTCGCTAGTTCCCAGATGGCTACCCACTTCTACATCTGTGATCCCTCTCCATCTCCATTTGAGAGGACCAGGTCTAAGATTGCTCCCTCTCGAGTGGGTTCCAGTACTAGTTGTCTAAGGCATGATGTAGGGCATCTAGAATAACCCCATGATGGACTGTTAGCAGAGAAAATGTGATAGTAACTTTCAGAGGGGGTCGCTTTTGTTAAGGGTAAGGTAGTTATCGTTGTGATAATGGGACTATTAGGAAAGTATGAGGTCCGTGCAGAAGTGGAGTATAAATATGCACAGTTTCATAAGTATGTGCTCAGAGTGCAGGCAAATGTGATATGCAGGTTTGTTTTGGAAACAGGTAAAAAAAGCGATACATGCAATCGATAGAAAGATAGATAATTAGATAGACATATAGACTGAGACACACACACACACACACACACACACACACAGGCAGAATAGGAATGGCAGTGAAGTAATGAAGTGGACGTCAACCCCACCCACACCATTCAGAGATGGACAGGCATCGGGGTGTGCCTTTGGGTTATTGTCCATAACACTCACACCATTTCACCTCCCCTTACCCTGAAGACAGAGACAAGTGTCGAGGTGTGCCTTGGGGTGTTCAAGCTTTATACTTACCCCATTCCATAAGGAAATATACTGAAATGGGAACAGTACTGTAGAAGAAAATGGGGTGAACTTTGGGACTGAAGAGTGAAAAGCACACGTCGATACCTGTCACTGGCTGCAGGATGGGGGTGGAATGGTATGAGCATTACTGTTGGCAGTCCCAGGTCACACCCCTGATGCCTGTCAGACCCTCCAGGGTAGGTTGTTATGGTCAGAAACCCTAATGTCCTGGGTGTTGTTATGTGACTTCTTAACCTGGCAACAGCATTTAATGCATTACATTATTAGGACGAGTAAATGTTTTTAATACATTTACCGACAGTTACATAAACTTAATTTTCTTCCTAGAATAATTTAAATTTAGTAACAGTGGTAGTACAAAGCAATTAGCCAGACAACTTGAAAACTATAACTACTTTACATTGTACATTGACACCCATAAGGACCTCCTTGAAATTGAGATGCAAATGTCACACATTTATCCGTTTTCTAACAGGAATATTTTACGATCCTAAATACTGCATAACGCAGAATGTTAGCGCTACTTATATTCCACGCTACCAAGGTCGTGGTAGATTTCTGCATCATTTTATATTAGCGGATATACGGTAGCTGCACCTTAATCATTATTTCTACAAGCTACAAAAAGCCTTTACTTTTTCTGCTCGTATTGGCTATTTTGAGCTTGCAACTGCAACTGACACACTGCTAGTAACCACTGCTAACTGCTTATTCTAACTACAGTATGTCCTTGCTTCAATGGCTGTCAAAAAAACCTGCAGTGAAGAGGAGCATATGTGGAGAATCACTGAATGTAACTGCACTGATTCAGGCTTCCGAAGTTCTTGTACAAGTGGCAGAGTCTATACTGACAGACTGGTAGCTCCCAGCTAAAAGCACAGGAGTGAATATGCCAGGTACTCTGCAGCAGTTCAGTATAGGGTAAGCAATGCTCGCAGTGCAAATGGGGTCATGAATGCTGATAAGTTCTACAACAGCACTTAGAAAATGGGTTGGAAAAATCCCTAAATTTGATGATTTAGGCAACCAGCTAGCTAGTCGTGCGGTATCAGGCAACAGAGACCGGAAAATAATGAGACCAGTCTCTGTTGTCTGATTACATTCCAAATGCTTGTGCCAGTAGAACTTTCAATTAAAAACACTGCCATCTTTTAAATCTCGGTTAGCGAGAGCTGCCCTCATCAGCAGAATCCGATCTCTTTCTCATAACTTGATTGCTCCAGGTGACTAATCTCCCCCTCAACGTAAAACAATATAAATAAAATTATTTAATTGTAAAACAAGGTTTGGTTTTCCAGCAGCATGTCTGAAACTTCAACCGCACGGTCTTCTTTTTAAAAAGTGCCAGCACAGTCGCCACATCCCGTGAATCTCTTCCAGACATGCCCTACCCCTCCACGCCGCTGCAGAAAAAAAACTGACTGAACAGCACAAATCCTAGCACTATAGGGCACAGGTGTGTCATTACTCACAGAGTCTTAGTATCCATTTTAATTTTACACAGCCCAGTTTATTACTGTACAAGCTGCAGCTGGCGAGAGAGAGAGAGACGCACTTGTATCATTTTTCAGTGGCTCTATCCGGTAGACACTAGTAACGGCTTCATTGTGAGTTCCAGGAGACAGCTCAGGACTCTTTCTGGTGTGGGAGAGAGAGAGAGAGAGACGCAGTATATTAATTTTCCTTTTGAACAAAGCAGCATATCTCTCTCTCCTCCCTCCCTCCCTCCCTCCCTCCCTCTCTCTCTCTCTCCTCCCTCCCTCCCTCCTCCCTCCCTCCTTCCCTCTCTCTCCTTCCTCCCTCTCTCTCTCTCTCCTCTCTCCCTCCTCCCTCTCTCTCTCCCTCCTCCTCTCCCTCTCTCTCCTCTCTCTCTCTCCCTCCTCCTCTCTCTGTCTCTCCCTCTCTCTCTGTCTCCCCCTCCTCCCTCTCTCTCTCTCTCTCAGTAGACTGCAGTAAAGGCTTCAGTGTGAGCTCCGGGACACAGCTACGGACTGTTTGTGTGGAGGGACCGAAGGCCTTCTTTAATTTCAGCATCTCTCTCTCCTTCTAAAGTATGCCATAAATTATTTTTCCTTGATGGTGCCGTGGAAATTGTCCTCTTTTCTCCGTGAAAAAAATACAGCCCTACATATAACAGACAATCAAAATTAAGCAGATGACTTACAACAGCAAAATGCTATTGTGATCACACTGAACTAATGAACGCTATTTAAGCTGAAGTCTCACAAACAAACTTCTGTTGCCAGTGGCGATTGGGGGTATGAACAAAAAAAAAAAAAAAATGGTATAGAAAAGCAAGGTGCCTCATCTTAACAGGTGGGGAGGGTGCTTTCAGTCATTCTGATCCAGGTGAAGGAACTATTTTATCTCAAAACTTACATTGAACTACTATTCTATTAACAGTTTTTATTGATTTTTTTTTTTTTTTTACAGTGCCCATTTTCTAAGCGTAATAATACCTCCAGGGGTGGTGTTGTGCTATACCAGACCTTCCAGGTTAAGGCTCCCCTGCCCGCGGCCGGGTCTCATTACACCCCTGGGCGGTCCGTGCAGCACACCGCCCACCCTGTTTATTGACCTATGTCACAGATTCTCTCAGCAGGTCAGCCATCTACTCCCGAAGTGCCAACCTCTGAGCGTAGAATTATGAACAGTACAAGGTAACCCTCTTTTCTGATTTGTGGGTTCGAGTCACCTTAGTCTCAAGTTCTGGAGGGATTCAAACTGATAACCTCTTGTTAGCGTACTCAATTATCAGACTCGGATAATTCTGTCTTCAGGGGGCCAGATATCTTTGCCTACAAGCACCTAACCAGGTAGTGCAAAATGAATCCTTAGAACTCTATGCAAGTCCTTAAAGAACTCTGACCGTTTCCCAGTTTGGTATCAAAATGAGCTCATGCACAGTGTCAACTATAACCTTCAAAGCTTCACCTAGCATCCCTCACTCTGTCTGTACTGCCTGAGTATACATAAGTCCATTTTCCCAATAAACCTTAGGGTTTGCTGCCACCTCCTGTGCACTGTCCGAGTCTGTCCAAGCCCTCAGCTTCTCTAAACTAGGGTCACCCTTCTGAGCATCTGCAAACCCCTCACACATTCCCAATGCATGGGACAGGTCCCTTCAGTCGCTAAACTAAGGTCCCTAGCACTAGTGTCAGGGCCCTCAGGATCCCGGTCAATCCCAACCCTTTGACAAGGGGTCACCCTACCTCTTCAGAGTAACCCTCTGTAGCTGTGTGGTTACTTGCCACTGGGGAAATTTCTTCCTCCTTTTTACCATTCTTTCCATCTGGAGACAGGCTGGGGAACCAGCCTCTCATTAGTTTCCACACTGGTTTCTATGGGGTTCACGGAACTACAATTTTCCCTTGCCATTTGGCTACGGGTAACTGCACATACCATCCCCTGTTGGAGATTGTTATCCAGGATCACATCCACTGCTAATGTTTTGGCTACAGCCACCTGTTGCACAGTTCCCCGTTTCACCCCAGTCCAGGAGAACACTAGTGAGGGCCAAAATGTTTTCTCCCCTCCCATAAAGTCCTGTACAGTTACATATTTATTGGGTATAAGCTGACCAGGCTGTACCAGATCCCCTTTTACCAATGTCAGGGATGCCCCTGTGTCCCATAACCCCTGCGTCTATACACCAGTCACCGTGACTGGGTGCATGTGTTCCCTCATGTTCACAGGCATGCTTCCAGGGACACACA
The DNA here is from genome assembly GCA_016271365.2 of Neoceratodus forsteri. Taxonomy (NCBI): domain Eukaryota; kingdom Metazoa; phylum Chordata; order Ceratodontiformes; family Ceratodontidae; genus Neoceratodus; species Neoceratodus forsteri. The sequence continues at coordinate 33,244,605 of CM057449.1, read as the reverse complement.
AACAACCCACTTCTTTTCTAGCACCAGCTTGTGTATTATGGCTCGCCTTTTTGGGGCACTATCTGGCAATATGCCCAGTTTCCTTACACAACCAACATTCAGTTCTTCTCTCAGAAAAATCTTTTCTCTGAAACCTGGGGCTAACTGGTTTTGGTGAAGGCAGTGAGGGCTTTAGCTGCCCTGAAGGTGCGCGTTTCCCTTTCTGTGCTGTCACGCCCGCCCCATTCACTCTCAGAGCAGGTCTGCTCTTGGCATAGCGGTCCAGGGGTTCAGCAGCCTCTTGCACTCTTTTTGGATCTCGGTTCACTAGCTAGGTTTTTAGCTCTGCTGAGCAGGCCCATAAAATCACTTTTTCAATTTTATCAACAGAGGTTGCCTCAATCCTTTCCCACCAATGTTTTAAAAACTGATGTTGTTTTATGGCTAGCTCCACATAGCTCATATCAGGGCTCCTCCTGAGCTTAAGGAATTCAGCTCTGTATGTTTCAGCAGTTAATTCAAAGTTTTTTAACAGTGCAGCTTTAATCATTGCTGTCCGCATTGTCCATTTGACCCAATGCATCCTGAGCTTTCCCGGTAAGTAATGGGGATAGCGGGAAGCTCCAGAACTCTCTATTAATTTTAGCCTGAATACAGACTTTTTCAAAATAATTTAAAAAGGCATCCATGTCCTCCCCTTCCTAAAACTCTGCTATTAATTTGGAGTTCAGTTTGTAACCCAGTCCTGCAGTCCCAGTTAAACCCAAGCCACTTACCTGCTCTGGTGCTGCTGGTTGAAGTCGTAGCTTCTCCAGTTCATGTTGCCTCTGGTGCTCCTGCTCCCACGGTCTGGCGCCTCAGCGTTCTCATTCTCTCTTCTCCTCTCCATCTCACTGGCACTCACGCCTCACAGTCTGCATCTCTGTTCTTGCTCTGCCTCATGGTCCGCTCTCGCTTCTCTCGAGCTGCCTCTTAGCTGCTCTCGCCTGCAACAAGGTCTGCCTCCCTCTGTTCTCACTCTGCCTCCAGTTCCATCCTGCGCAACTCAGTTTGCAGTCTGAGTACTTCCAGATTCAGGATACTGGTGACCATCCCCTGCTGCTGTGGCCCATCACTGACAGTGGGCCTGCTGTCCTTTTCAGTCATGGTCAGTGACTCGCTGCTCTGGGTATCTGCTACCATCAGGGCCTCTTGTGAGTTTCTGCTTTTTGGCTGTCCCCTCATACGGGACTCCTCTGTCCCCGCACAACTGCTTCAAGCATAGGTGCCAGAACAGGGGGGGCCACTAGGGCCATGGCCCTACCACTTTCATAAGTGGCCCTATCAGTTTTTGCAATTATGTTAATGTATTTAATAGGGGAGAACTTACCCCTTACTTCCTTGGCCCTACCACTTTTCAAATTATTCCGGCACCAATGGCTTCAAGTAATCTACAGTGTGCCTGTTGTAGTCGGAAGGCATCTTTCCTAACTACTTTCATTCTGACTGGCACGTAGAAAAAAAATAAAATGGGTAGGGACTTGACTGTAAGCCAAGGGATATAGTTCTGTTTACTTTTTATGTTTGCTTGCACACATGTGCAAGAAACATAGTGCCATCATCCGAGTTTTCGGAGGTCTAGCTGCCCTCTTCCAATTCAGGCAGTGTGTTTGCAGGCGCGGCCGCAGTTCTCCGATGCCTGCTCGAGCTGTCTATGACAACTCCAAAATGCAGTGGTGTACGTTGAAAGGGGGAGCTACACTTCAGTGAGCAGCGATAAGATATCGCCTGCTTATGCGCTGGCTCAATACACACACACGATACCGCTGCGGCTGCCCCCACGCACCACACTGAATAGCCGATGGGGTGCCCAATCCCTCATCGGTTGTGCTGCACTCCCCGCCAAAAGCCTTCCACATGCCACGCAGAGTGCCCACCCAGTGTGGCAACTCACCGTATAGCCGATGGGGTGCCCAATCCCGGCCGGCTCCACTGTCTCCACCCCCAGAGCAGGGTGCCACACTGGGAGCCCACCCCAGTGTGGCAGCAGATACTATGGCGACAGGGTGCCCAATCCCCATCGGCTCACAGCCCTCCCCAACCAGCCGTCCTTGGCGCCACGCTGGGGCCCACCTCAACGTGGCAAACATCCACGTCGTCATTTAAAACAAAAAAACTGCAAATAAAAAACTGTCCCTTGGCTTCCCTTCCCCTCCCACAACCCGCACCACCCACTGCACACCTGCCTCCACACCGCCCCTCTCCTCATACTACCTCTGACCTCGGCGCGATGATCTTCGGTGGTCGGGAACACGCCTGCATTCTTCAAAGCCAGCCGAACTGAGGAAATGACAGTAAGCTGTATAATGGAATAGATAGGGTTTTTCAACTTTGCTGCATATCTCAGGCATTTTGGAATTTTGCACCAAATTTTCAACATGGGTTTTGGGACCCCTTCTCATGAATGCTGTCACTGTCATGGCGTTATTCGGGCCCGAAGGGGTGATTTACGCAGTCACTGCGCTTAATCACCTTTCAGGACCGATTAATGAAATGACACTGCCAGTGTTCATAAGGATGACACCTGAAGATCCTGTTTTGAAAAATTTGGTGAAAAATTCCAAAAATCCACTGTTTTACAGGCGTGTATTGCGCAGTTCCTACGCCGCTTGTAAGTTCGCTAATTTTCAATATTTTCACTCCAGATTTTCAACATTGCAATTTTACCACACCTCTTATGAGTAGTATAGCTGTCATTTTTCACATCTTGCTCAAATGTGTTTCACCCATGTAGCGCACAATGGCGAGTGGGTGTGTGAAATCAATGTATAGGACACATTAAGAAAATCACAGTGACACTGTTCATGAGCAGAGGTCTTAAATGGCTATGTTGAAAATTTGGTGAAAAAATTACTAAAATGACTGTTTTACGAGCATGCGTTGCGAGTTCTCTACCTAACGCCGTAAGTTTGCAAATTTTCAATATTTTCACTCCAGATTTTCAACATTGCAATTTTATTACACTTCCTTATGAACAGTACAGCTGCCATTTTTCTCATGTCACCCAAAATGTGTTTTTGCACATGTAGTGCACAATGGTGCAGTCGGTGTGCGAAAGCAATGTTTGGGACAGATTAAGAAAATCACAGTTACACTGTTCATGAGCAGAGGTCTTAAAATGGTTATGTTGAAAACTTAGTGACAAAAGCTCATAAAATGACTGTTACGAGTGAGCATTGTGCAGTTCTGGGGACATAGATATGTTGTTCATTCCACACTTATTGGCAGGTTCCTTGCCGCTTTAAATCTTGCCGGAAGGTCTTCAAGCTAGCTCCTCCCACCCATCCGGGTGGTAAAACTCTCAGCTCCGCCCCATGACACCAGATCTTCCTAACCGCTTGGAAGCTCAGCTTCGGTTCGTCCGAAACTGGTTTTGAAATTTTCTAAACTTCAGTCTTCATCTTCCCTCACAGTTGCGATGGACAAATCTATTCCCGGCTTTCGGAGGTGCCCTTGTGGGCAGAAAATGTCCTGGATGGATCTGCACTCCACGTGCGTCTACTGCCTAGGCGTAGATCACGACCCGCAGGCCTGCGAGTTGTGCCGCTCTTTCTCGACCAACGTCCTGGATGATCGTGCTGCCCGATTGAAGCTCGGGTGCCCCGAGAAGCGTTTCCTGCCGGTAAAATCAAAAGAGGCTCGTTGGGCAGTGTCCGCAGTGGCTGGCTCGGTTGAGCGGCTCGAGCAGATGATCGCTGTCGAGGAGGAGGCGGCCCAGGCCGCATCTTCCTCCTCCTCGGCCGCGCCATTTATCCCGCTCTCTCTGAGTTCCTCGTACTCGGCTTCGTTCAAGGAGCTTTGTCAGTCCCTTTCCACAAAGGGAGAGGGGCCATCGGTACATTCTTCTCCGCCCAAGAAGAAGGAGTCGAAAGGTAAGTCCCACCGTCAGCATTCGTGGGAGCGGGAGAGGTCTCCTTCCCCGGACAGCTGACCGTCGACTTCAGCCGGAGTTGCAGCTCAGGCTGCTGGCTTCACGGTGTCCCTGTCAGGCCAGCCTGCTGAGACTCCCGTCGACGCAGGCAAGATTTTTCTCGATCCGTTAGACGGGCTGTCGACTGGTGAAGCTGACGACCCATCTTCACTGGTTCCCCCGGTGGAGACTGAGGATCTGCCTCGCCTTCGGGGCCGCAGTCCCCGGTTAAAGTGCCCGAGCCGAGGGAAGAGCAGGTGTCCCCTGCCCTTCCCAGACCCACCCTCGGTCCCCCCCCCGAGGGTCTCGGTCTCAGACTTCATCTCGGTCTCAATACCAAAGCAGGCGGTCACACCGTTCCTCCTCGTCCTTTTCCTCGGATGAGGGGAGGCTTTGGCGTTAATTACATCAGAGCTACAAGGAGCTTATGTGGCAGCAGTTGCTGTTGTCCGGGTCTAAGCCGACTGCAGTACAGACCCTGGCCATCAAGTGGCTATCACCTTAACGACCGAAGCAGCCACTTGCCCCAGTCGAGTTGCCCATTCCAGGGCCGGTTGCTCGGCCAAAACCAGCTGCTCCACCGATTGTGGTGGAACCTCCGCCTCCACAACCAAAGTCTGGGGCACTGACCAAGGATTCTCGGTCGGGTCACGGCCTGCCCCACAGATTGTCAGTCACCCTCACTCCCGACCGTCCTCGGTAGGTAGAGGGTGGCTCAGGGCTGAGGCAGCTCTTCACAGACTCTTCGGATCTGACAACGACTCCTCCCTGTTCTCCAGGCAGGTCGACCTGGAGTCCTCCGGGGACCAGTCATTGGACAATAGCCCATCGTCCTTCTTGGGTTTGCTTTGACTCATCTCGGAGTCCACTGGAATGCAGCTCGAGCCTGTGTCCAAACAGGCCAAGTATCCCCTGACGGAGATACTGGACCGAGGGGATTCCGCCACGGAGGCCTTTCCGGTGGCTGAGGCCATTGTCAGCCCAGCCTTGGAGCTCTGGCAGTGGCCTGCTTCCTGTCCTGTGCCCTCGGCCAGGAAGGCCAGGAAGTATGCAGTCCATACCGGCTCTTTGCCTGGTTTCTCGGAGCACCCCTCTGCTGAGAGGTTAGTCACTGACAGCGTTTTCCGGCGTTCCAGTAATGCTTGGGATGTGGATAAGCCCCCGGACAAAGAGTCCAAAAAGCTGGACTTTCCCGGGCGCAAGGTGTACGCTGTATCCTCCCTCGGCCTCCGACAGGCCAGCTCGGCCGTGCTGATGGCACACTTCTCCTACGCCCTCTTGGGCTGCCTGGATGCGGTTGTCCCTCATCTCCCGACCAACCTGCAGACCATGGTCTGCCAGGTGCCGGACCAGGGTAGGGCAGTGGCGAAGCAGCAGCTTCAGACTGCTCTGGACATAGGTGATTCCTGTGCCAGGTCAGTACCAGCTGCGGTGGCCATGCACCGCTGAGGGCATGGCTGAGGATATCCACCTTCACGGCAGATACCCGGCACAAGTTGGCGGACGTCCTTCTTTTGTGGACTGACCTATTCGGCCCTGGAGTGGAGGGACACCTCCAGCGGATCGAAAAGTCCAATGCCACTCTGGACTCATCACCCACCCAGAGGGACAAAGGCCGCCGTCAGCAACAGCAGAAGTCCTTTCATCCTTCGGTCCCTGCAGCTCGACCGGCCCAACAGCACCAGCAACAGGGTCAGCAGGCTTGCGCTTGGCATCCCAAACCCAAGCCAGCAGTTTCCTCCAACAGAAAGCAAGGAGGTTAATGCCCAGGAGGTCCCTCGGTCGGTTCCTCCTCCAAGTCTGCCCAGTGACGGGTTCAGGGGTGCCGCCCCCAGCCTCGTCACTCCCCACTGGATTCACCCCCATGGGGGGGCGGCTCCACCACTTCTTTTCCACCTGGTCCGCCATCACCACAGACCACTGGATGTTGGAGGTGGTAGGAAAAGGCCTGCCTCTGGAGTTCGAGCAGGCTTCACCCTTTCGAGCCATCGCCTCTCGGGGGGCCACGGGGTCCGCAGCCTCGCTGTCGGCCCGCTGAGCCGATATTGCCCTGCTCCTCAAAAAAGAGGTGATCAGGAAGGTGGCAGATTCTTCTCCAGACCCAGGGTTGTGTCCAGGTACTTCCTGGTCCCAAAACTGACGGGGGCTGGTGCCCCATTCTCGACCTGCATGACCTGAACAAGTTCCTAAGGTCTCAAACCTTCAGGATGGTCACTCTGGCTCAGATAATACCATCCTTGGAATGAGGTGTGTGGTTCTGTTCCCTGGACCTCCAGGATGTGTTCTTTCACGTCTTGATCCGTCCGTCTCATCAGAGATTCTTCCGCTTCAGAGCGGAGGGGTCCCTTTACAAGTTCCAGGCCATGCCCTTCGGCCTCTCTCTAGCTCCCAGAGTCTTCACCAAATGCATGGCAGAAGGGGCCAGGTGTACCCCTACTTGGACGACTGGCTGATTGCAGCCCCTCCAGAGCCGGAGGTGGAGCAGTCCAGAGATCTGGCCTCCAGGTTTGCTCTCAGATTGGTCGGAAAACGACTGAAGCAGGTGATACTCTTCATCAGGGCAGAGCTCGACTCTCTTGAGCCAGAGCTCAGCTCCCGTGGACAGGGCCGAGGTTCTTTCCTCCTTGCCCAATCATTTCTGGTTGGGCAGTCACGCCTGCCCGGGACTTCCTCCGCCACCTGGGCCTCATGGCAGCCTGCAAAGTGGTCCATTGGGCCCATTGGTACATGCCCCCTTAAATGGAGACTGGCCAGTCAGTGGTCACAGCGCCGGATCCGCTGGACCAGCATGTGACAGTGACCCAGAGATGTGGAACGCTTTCTAGTGGTGGAATGCTCCGCACATCTGCAGGAGGGCATCCCATCGTCTGCCCTAGCCGACGGTCTCTATCGATCGATGCATCTTTGATGGGTTGGGGTGCCCATCTGAGGGATCACAGAGTGCATGGCCTCTGGTCCACTCGGGAGTCCCAATGCCATATCAACCTGCTGGACCTCCGAGTGGTCCACCTAGCTGTCATTGCCTTCGCTCCGTTTCTATGGGGTCAAGTGGTTCAGGTCCAGACGGACAATACCACGACCATGTTCTATCTGAACCGCCAGGGCAGGACACACTCCATGCTGTTATGCAAGGAAGTTCTCCGCATATGTTCCCTCGTACACAGCCTGGAGGCGGATCTCCTAGCCATTCACGTGGCAGGAGCCTACAACACTCTGGCCAATGCCCTAAGCCAGATAGGGGCTGCGTCTCACAAGTGGTTTCTCCTGCTGGAGGTAGTACAAGATCTGTTCTCCCACTTGGGCATGCCTCAGGTGGACCTGTTTGCCTCCAGGGAGAATGCAAAGCTGAGTCTGTTCCATGCCAACCCCCCTCAACAGGGCTCACTGCAGGGGGATGCCTTCTTGAGGCCGTGGACCCCTAGCCTCTTCTATGCAATTCCCTCATTTCCCTTGATTCACAAGGTGCTTCTCAAGGCGAGGAGGGACAAGGCACAGGTGATTCTGGTAGCCCCAGACTGGCCCCCAGTTCTGGTATCCAGATCTCCTCAGCTTCAGCTCCAGGCTCCCAGGCAGCTTCCAGCCAGCCCAGATCTGATCTCAGTCAATCAAGTAAGGTATTCCATCCGGATCTTCAATCCCTGCACCTGACGGCCCCTGGTTCCTGGTGGCTAGAGTTCCAGGCCTTGAGTCTTTCGACAAGGTCCTCAACGTCATTGAGGCGTCCCGTAGGAAGTCGACCAGGAAATGCTATGCCTTCAAATGGAAGAGATTCTCCATTTGGTGTCAGGGGAAGGGCTTGGACCCTTCCCTGTCCACTACCACTGCCAATGCCAGCAAGCAAACATTCGGCATTGACAAATGCTTGTTTAAATAAAACACTGCCTTCCTTTTTTTCCAAGTGAGATGAATGGTCTCAAGCTGACACACTGAACAATGAAACTTATGCCACCAAACTTTTTATGCCACCACTGACAACCAATCTGTCACAGATTCTCTCAGCAGGTCAGCCCTCTACTCACAAAGTCCCAACTTCTGAGTGTGGAATTGTGAACAGAACAAGGTAACCCTCTTGTCTGTTTTGTGGGTTTGAGTTACTTTAGTCTCAAGTTCTGGAGGGATTCAAACTGATAACCTCTTCTTAGCATACCCAATTATCAGGCTCAGATAATTCTGTCTTTGGGTGGCCAGATATCTTTCATAGGGCACATATACCAGGTATAACAAAATTACCCTTAGAACTCTGTGCAAGACCTTAGAGAACTCTGACCATTTCCCAGTTTGGTATCAAACTAAGCTCATACATAGTGTCAACTGTAACCTTCAAGCTTCACTTGTATATAAAAAGAAATTGCAAGGCACACCAGGCAGTTTCCGTTTTAAAATATATATCTTTACTTTAAAAATAGAAAAATAGGAAACAGTAACCACAGAACAAAATATCCCAGCACATTACTGCCTTAAAACAAACAGGTTTAAAAGTGCAATTTCCTATAATACATACACTCAGACTGAACTTAGCTAATGCATCCTTACTTTCTTAATATTTCAGTGCTTTGATGTTCCTCCTTTCTCTCAGTCAGCAATATGAAAGAGTCTCTGGTAAGGTCTGCTCAGTATTATCAGTATTTTAAAACAGTCTTGAGCCAGCCTTCTCTGTGTGGTCACCTAACTCCGCCTTGGTGTATAAAAATGAATATTTTACAACACAGGATGACATAAGGAATCGCCTCTTTTTATTTGACTGGTCCAAACCAGTTTGTGCTCTCCTTTTCCCCAGACTCCAAAAGTCTTGTTGATGTTTGTCACTGTATGTTCCACGCAAATGTATATTGGACTTTTCTAATTCAGTCTGAGACCTGCTTCTCAGACATCAAAGGTCTCTTTGATGAAATGAGCTGGCTTCCTGGGAGACACCCAGATGCATGCATTTTTCTCCTTCCTTCCTTCCTGACGCCTAGTGCAAGATCTGAGGATTTCCCTGAGGATGTCAGGAATGTATCATTAATATCTTGGGCTTCAAAGAAAACTTAACGAGATAATTACACCTCAAATCTCTGCAGTTTAAGCTATGCCTTGTCCTTTGAACTTATCCCTGGGGGGTTTTGATGCATCACTTTCAGCAAGACAGCATTTATTCTTGACATAGCCCATCACACATTTTTTTTATATTTACAAAAAATGATGCAGGTATCAGAACCAGATGTTCGAGTGTGACATCCTACACATGCAGACATTGAAGGCTGAGCATGCCAAATGGCGTATTCAAAGCATATCAAAACTGTAGGAGAGGGAGGATGACACTAAAAAGGGTTCTGAGCAGGCTGGAATAACTGAAACCCACTCGCAGTGCCTTAATTACTGAACAAGCTGATCAAGCTGGTGTTTTTAAAAGTCACTCTAATAAAGTTTACCCTTTCCCTGCATATTGATGAAGTTAACAGAGAAGATGAAGTAAAGGTGAAAAGTTGGCAAAGCACTCACACAAAAATCACAAAAACAAACTCACGGCATTTGATCTTCCAATTTGATCTGATGAAACAAACTCACAAATACAAAAAAAAAGTTGTTTCAAACAGAGCATCTCTTCACCCCCCATTTCAGCAAAACTTGTTTTGATACTGTACATCACAGCATCTGATCCTCTGATCACCCCACATTCCACCAGTCCTATCTTACAGTACGATCTAGTCACTGACTGCGTCACACAAGTGTCAAGGATGTCATGAGTGTCATTTGACTCGTGGGAGATTCAAATAATGAGGTCGGTGCAGTCTGCATGCTATGGGAGAGGGCATGGTGAGGGTAATAAGGGTAACGTGAGGGGTAATACAGAGTTACAGAGTCACAGTAAGTATCGAAGGAATGGGGATAAGGAAATGAATTGGAGCCGCAGACAGGAATGGGGTTAAAGCAATGCGATGGAGCCGCCGAAGAGGACCATGAGGTCACTGCTGTAAGCATGCTAGGGCAGGGGGGCATAGAAACATAGACTTTGATGGCAGATAAAGACCGCTTGGCCCACCTAGTCTGCCCATTTCCCTACCTAGAGGATAGGCTGCAGATCCTATTTAACCAACAGCCTATTTCTTCCTACCCCCCCACAAAAATTGCCTTATGTCTGTCCCATGCATTCTTGAATTCTCCCACAGTTTTAGACCCCACAACCTCCTCAGGAAGGCTGTTCCATGCATCCACTACCCTCTACTTCCTCACATTGCCCCTGAGCCGTCCCCCCTGTCTTCAAATTGTGTTCCCTTGTTCTTGCACATCTATTTTTCTGAAAGATGCTACCCTCTTGGACTTTGTTGATTCCACTGAGGTACTTAAACGTTTCTGTCATGTCCCCCCTCTCCCTACTTTCCTCAAGGGTATACATATTAAGCTCCTTTAGCCTCTCCTCGTATGGCTTCTCTTGCAGACCCTGCACCATTTTAGTTGCCCTTCTCTGAACTGCCTCCATCCTGTCTATGTCCTTGTGGAGATGGGGTCTCCAGAACTGGACACAGTACTCCAGATGGGGTCTCACCAACTGTCTGTACAGGGGGATAACAACTTCCTGTTTTCTGCTGGTGATGCCTCTCCCTACACATCCCAGTATCCCCCCAGCCCTCCCTACTGCCTTCTCACATTGCTTGCCAACCATAGGGTCATCAGATATGATTACCCCCCGGTCCCTTTCCATTTTGGTTTGTTGTTACTACCCCAATCTTCCCCTGGGTTTTTGTTTCCCAGGTGCATTACTTTGCACTTCTTTGCATTGAATCGAAGCTGCCATACTTCTGACCATTCCTCCAACCTTGCCAAGTCCCTGCTCATCCCTTCCACGCCTCCTTGTGTATCAACCCTGTTGCAGATCTTTGTGTCATCTGCAAAGAGGCATACTTTTCCTTCCAGTCCCTCTGCAATGTCACTTTTATAAAGACGTTAAAAAGGACTGGACTCAGTACTGAACCCTGCAGTAACCCTTCTTTCTTCAGAGTCGACTCCATTTACAATTACCTTCTGTGTCCTGTTGTTCAGCCAATGTTTTTTCCAGGCTACCACCCTGGGACCTACTCCAAGGCTGGTTAATTTGACTACTACTCTTTTGTGTGGGACTGTGTCAAATGCCTTGCTAAAGTCTAGGTAGGCCATGTCCACAGCCCCTCCCTGGTCTACTACTTGGTCACCCAGTCAAAGAAATCAATTAGATTCATCTGACATGACCTTCCCACTGTGAACCCATGCTGCCTTGGGTCCTGTGCCCCACTAGCCTCTAGGTATTCAACAGTTCTTTCCTTCAGAAGTGATTCCTTCACTTTCCCTACCACATAGGTCAGACTGACAGGTCTGTAGTTTCCTGCCTCTGTCTTGCTGTCACTTTTTTGAAGGGGAATCACATCAGCCTTCTTCCAGTCCTCAGGTACCACACCATCCTCCCATGATTTGTTATAAAGGGTAGTCAGTGGTGTCATTAGTTCTCTGCTTAATTCTTTTAGAATTCTGGGGTGAATTCCATCTGGCCCCATTGCTTTGTCCACCTTCAGTTTTAAGAGTTCTTTCAGACCCTTTCTTCTGTGAAAGGACTGGCATCGACCCCCGAGTGCTTCTGTTAATTGGATTAGGCACCTCCCCCACTTCCTCTTTTGTGAATACTGAACAGAAGTATTCATTCAGTATCCCTGCCTTTTCACTGTCACTCTCTGCCCACCCACCATCCATTCTATTCAGCCTCACTATCCCTCCCTTTGTCTTTCTACATTCCCTGATATACCTATAAAAGGTTTTATCTGCCTTCTTAACTGAGTTGGCTATCTTTTCCTCAAGTTGTTCCTTTGCTATTCTGACTACCCTCCCTGCTTCCTTCTGCCTTGACTGGTACAGTTCTCTGTCCTGCTCCTTCTGTGTTTCCTTATACTTCCTAAATGCTATATTTTTCTCCCTAACCTTCACCGCCGCTTCTTTTGAGAACCATAGTGGCTTTTTCTTTCATTTTGATTTATTTGCTTCACACAAATGCTTGTTGCCTCTGTGATGGCAGTTATGATATTTCCCCATTGTTGCTCCACCCCTCCTTCTAGCCTGTTTGCTAGTGCTTTCTAGGCACTCTCCCATCTTGCCAAAGTCAGCCCTCCTGATCCAGTACATAGATACATAGATACATGAGATACATAGATACATAGACAGTGTCGGCAGATAAGGGCCTATGGCCCACCCAGTCTGCCCATTTGAGCTTGTAAGTTCAGTTTGTTTTCCTAGAAGTCTGTTTCCCCTTACCCCGACCTCTAGAATTCCTTTATGTCTATCCCATGCATTCTTAAATCCGTGATTGTTTCAGCCCCCACCACTTCCTCTGGCAGGGTGTTCCACTTGTCCACCACCCGTTCTGTGAAGAAATTCTTTCTCATGTTTCCTCTGAATCGTCCTCCCTCCAACTTCATCCCATGCCCTCTAGTCCTGGAACATCTTTTTTGCTTAAAAATAGTGTTTTCCTGCACCCTGTTCCTCCCTGTAAGATACTTGTATGTCTCTATCATATCCCCTCTCTCCCTCCTCTCCTCCAGGGAGTACATGTTCAGTTCCTTCAACCTGTCTTCATAGGACTTGTGATGCAATCCATGCACCATCTTTGTTGCCCTCCTCTGAACCTTCTCTACCCTGTCTATGTCCTTACGTAGGTATGGTCTCCAGAACTGTACACTGTACTCCAGGTGGGGCCTCACTAGTGTCTTGTATAGCTGAATTATGACCTCCTTTTCCTGCTGGTGATGTCCCTGCCTATACATCCCAGCATCCTATTTGCTTTACCTGCTGCCTTGTCACACTGTTTCCTCACCTTGAGGTCATCAGAGATGACAACCCCAAGATCCCTTTCCTGCTTGGTGCATGCTATCCTCACCCCCAACTGATATATTGTGCCAGGGTTTTTGTGCCCCATATGCATTATCTTGCACTTCTTTGCATTGAATTTCAACTGCCAAACCCTGACCATTCTTCAAGTTTCTGCAGGTCGCTTCTCATTCTGTCTACACCCTCTGGTGTGTCTACTCTCGTTACAGAGCTTTGTGTCATCAGCGAACAGTGAAATTTGCCTTCTAGGTCCTGCTAATGTCACTGATAAAGATGTTGAATAGGACCGGTCCAGCACTGATCCCTGTGGTACCCACTGGTCACTCTTCCCTCTGTGGAGTGACAGCCATTTACCACCACCCTCTGTGTCCTGCCACCCAGCCAGTTACCTACCCACCACACTACTGTCCTGCCCACACCCATATTCCCAGTTTGTGTAATAGTCTTCTATGTGGCACAGTGTCAAAGGCCTTGCTAAAGTCCAGATAGGCCATGTCCACTGCCCTCCCCTGATCCACTTCCCTAGTCACCCAGTCAAAAAATTCAACAAGGTTGGTCTGAAATGACCTCCCCCTGGTGAAACCATGCTGCCTTGGGTCCTGTAGTCCATTGACAACCAGATGTTCCACCAATCTCTCCTTCAGTAGTGCTTCCATGATTTTCCCCACTACCGAGGTGAGGCTGAGTTCATCATGAACCACATAGTTTGATGATCACTTTTTCCCAAATGGCTACCCACTTCTAGATCAGAGATCCTCTCACTGTCCCCTTTTGAGAGTACAAGGTATAAGATTGCTCCCTCACGAGTAGGTTCCAAAACTAGCTATCTGAGGCATGCCACCTGAAGGGCATCAAGAATGGCCCTGCTTTTGGATGTGGCTGCAGCAAAGGTGCTCCAGTTAACATCTGGCATATTAAGGTCCCCATCAACAGTTTCTCCTCTTTCTCTGCCATCCCAAGTATGCCTTCTACCATATCCTTGTCCATTCCCTCCCCCTGACATGAGGATCTGTATACAACCCCTGTGCGGATTGTGGTGCCATTTCCAGTCTCTAAGGTGACCCACAGTGCCTCCTCTCCTCCCTGTTTACTCTTTTATTCAGTTGCTTTTATCCCTTCCCTGATATGAGAGCACTACTCCCTTCTGCTCTCCCTGTCTCTCCTGTGGGTACCCTGGTATGTTAACATCCCAGTCATGGTTCTCTGTGTACCATGTTTCTGTGACTGCTACAATATCCAGGCATCCCTCTTCCATCAAGGCCATCAGTTCAGGGCTTGTTGCCCAGACTATGGGCGTTGGTACTTATTACCCTCCATTTCTTGAAGGCTTACCCTTTTGCCCCATCCCTGTCCTTATGCGTTTGTCACTTTCTCCATTTACCCCTGTGTGTCTCCCTATTGACATCTCTATATTTGGTGTCTACCTCACTTGGTACCCTGATTTTTTGGGGGTTAGGATTTCCCTGCTCCTTTCTAGTGCCTCCCTTTGGCTACTTTAAATGCTTGCCAATTAAGTATTTAAATCTATCTCCTAGGATCCTAGTTCCCTCCTGGACAGGTGCAGACCATCATGCCAGTTTAGGCCTGCATCCATCCAGGTGGACCCCAACCCCCAGTGAAGCCAACTCCCTGAGCTCTGCATCAGTTTTCAACCACTGATTGAATCCCATGGTGTGGAGCACCCTAGCCTCACCATGCCTTAGACAGGCAGCACCTCCGAGAAGTTTTGTGTGTGCTATTTGTCTTGGGCCCTTCCCCATCTCCACAAATGCTTCTTGCACTGCTCTGATCCTTTCTTAGCCAGGTCATTTGTCCCTAGGTGGACAATGACATCCAGCTCCCTCCCCTGTGCAGCTGCTTCTGTGATCCTGAGGCTTTGCTCCCTGTCCTTCCAAGCCATGGCGCCAGGAAGGCACCTTACCTCCCTTTCCCCTTCCTACCCCAGTTCTACCTTCCTAACAATGAAGTCCCCCACTAGGAGTTGTTTCCTTCCTCTGTGGGGTCCCATGCCACCCTCCTTTGGGTCTCCTTTGTGGAGGTTCCCAGCATACTCCTTGGTCTCTACTGTGGGTGCCTCCATAGAGGAACCACACTTTTCCAGAACGGCATAGAAATTGTGGAGAAGTACAGCTGGAGGGATGCGCCTCTGTTCCACCACCCTCACCCTCCCTGAGCCCACTGTGGTTCAACCGCCCCTCTTTCTTGGCAACCTCTGAGGCAGTGGCAGTGACTCTGGGTGGGAGAGGAGGTCCCACAAATCCTGGCCAACTCAGCCTGGAGATGAGCAACCTCCTCCCTCAACTCAGAGAGGTGCCTGCAGATGGGACAACACTGCATCCTCCAGAACATCTTCTGAAAGACTGCTGCTCCACAGCCACTGCAATGCACCACTCCCACCATGTCTTTTTTTTGGCCCCCTAACTGTTGTTTGGAATACTTACTCTTTCCTCTGTTTGTTTATTTTCTTTTTTCTTTCTCTTTTTTATTCCCCTACTTACTTACTGCCTCTGTGCACTTTTAGCTCCTGAGCTTCCTGTTCTAAGACAAGAAGTTCCTGTATTTCTCAGTAGTCTCCTTACTTGCTCAGAGTCAGACCTCCAGCACCTGGGGACGGAGAGCAACACTTGCCCTTCTAGGATGGTGAGTCTTTGGTGGCTCTGTGATCACTCACTTCCTGTTCCCAAACAGGAAGTTCCTGTTGTCAGTTAAATCCTGTGCCTATAAAAGTAGAACTGGTTTAGGGTCGGGGGTGGAGGGGAGGGAAGGAGGGCAATATAGTCCCAGTAGAGAAGTTTTAGTTATACCAGTAGCTCCTTCCTCCTGGTGTTCTATCTGTTCTCTGGCAGAAGCTATCTAGGGCAGTGCTTAAATCTGGTTTTAACCTGGCTCCTTCTAGCTAAGCCACTCCCCCTACTTTGCAAATCTTTCTACACTTAATTAGTTTCACAGATAACAATTCCCTTCTGACACGTGACAAGCACCTAGATAAGTACACAGATAACAGATAATTTACTTCAACTACCTCTGACAAACACATTAACTCTTTTTTTTTACCCTAAATCGAACGTCCCAGTACAAGATTTCTAGTTCTTAGTCCCAGAAGAGAAGTTTTAGTTATACCAGTAGCTCCTTCCTCCTGATGTTTTGTCTGTTCTAACATGAGGTAACATGAGGGGTAAGACAGGTTACAGTAAGGAGCGGGTTAAGGCAATGCAGTGGAGCACTCGACTGAAACCATGCAGACGGGGACATTTGCTGGGAAGTTCTAAGATGGCAGGACGAGGAGAACAAGGACAAGTAGAGTAAGGAAAAAGAACACACGAAGGTATTTACTCACATACAGTAAAATGCAGTACACATGTTAAATGTGATGTTTGTGTGGGTCAAGGTCATGGAGTGACCACTGATTTCTAATACTTAAGGCTAGTATTTTTTCACTAAAAAAATTAAGCTGTCTTTATATTTCGTGTTTTGCTGCTATCACGCCGGATATAGCTAACATTATTTGACAAGTGAAATTAAGCAGTTATACAGTACATTTCTTGCTTCAGTAACTGTTCAGCACATCTATTGCATGACGTACTTATTGACATTTTACACCTGCTATGCAGTGTACTGCAGCTTGCTACACCAACATCATGAACCATAAAACAGATGACTGCCATAACTAGGGAGGCAGTATAGCACACAGTGGTTTAAGGCTGTGAGCTGCAAATCTAGAGATCTGGATTTGAATCCCACAGCCCCCTGCATACTGGGTGACCCTTCCATGTGCTCCCTGGTAGCCCCTGTAAACAAGCCACTCCTGGTTAAACAATTGAAAGAAAAAAAACAATATATTATTGTTCTTGCTTTATTTTGCTACTACAAGTTTTGCCTAATACATCCATCCTTAAATGTACTTTATATAGCTTATGTGTCTGTGACCTAGGCAGAACTACACTTAAAGTCTTACACATAAATAAATAAATCATCAGAATAACATTCATTTCAGTAGTATCTCCTTCCTTTTCAGGTGTCCATGACACTATGCATATACATTTATATCTTTTAACTTCAAAGCACTAAACCTATTCAGATGCACAAAACACAAGACTTTATTCTCTTCACACATTACTGCTAAACTTCAGATCCCGGAGAGATAAAAATGTAGAGCTAGCTATTTGTATAGGGTACTTCAGCTGTGTGGGGTTGGGGGGTAAAAGCTTTTAAGAAACAGACACTCTAGTATCCAATATGGGATAGTCTTCTTTGGGTGACATACTTTACTCCCTTGTGGGCTTGTACCTTAATTGTCATTCTTGTGTTTTATGTGCTTGCTTTCCTCAAGTGCTGTAATTTCAGGATGCAACTTCACAAGTGCTGTAAACGGATGCAGTTTCAGGCACTCCTTAATTACTTTTTCTTTCCTTCTGAACCTTAAGCTCTGATGCCCCAGGCAGCTCTGATAGTCACTTGTTCTAACATGATAGCTTCACCTCACACCCTCCCACATGAACCAAAAAGAAAGGTGGGGTGAATCTTTAGGAGCTTCTCAGGTGGAGGTGGCGGTGGATCTTACCACTCAAAAAAACTAATGCTTCCTCCCGCTACTCGGGTTCCAGTTCTTGTACCTCCCATTTAAGAAAGAAAATGGTGCCCTGCAACCATTGACTAACATGAAAGCATATTTTTTTGAGGGCGGAAAGCATTTCTTGGAGGAGGGTAAGGCGGAGGAGACTATTTACACCTTCAGCCAGTTCCACGGACAGAAAATATGACATCAGCCCTTTTGTACATGCAAAATGTCTGCAGGCCTCGCCCACTGCAGCTGTAAAAACAGTGAACACAGTTTACAGCATACATTTCTACAGGAGCTTGCTGCTTCTGAGTAAGTTGGGTTTTCTGCTCAGTTTGCGCAAGGCGTCAGGGAATACTTTGACATTTGTGTTTGTAGTAGATGGTGGAAAACTTGTTCAGATATCCGTTTGACTTCCCTCAATATAGAACAGGGAGCTATAACAAAGTTATGTTCTGGCTCCCATTTTGTTCATTACAATGAGGGAAAACTGTAAATCTTTGGCAAAGCCACTCCTAAATCTATTCCCATTAGCAACAGATCACAGTTCTATCTATTACAATGTCTTGGTAGGCATAAAGCCTTTGGAGAAGAGTTTAAGCGGGGGAATAATAGAAACCTACAATTACCTCACCGGGGGTGAACATGATGTAGAGAGAGTCCCTTTCGAATGAGGAAGAGCACCAGGACCAGATGGCACGTGATGAAGCTGGAAGGGGTGTTTAGGGGGATGAAAGTACTACTTCACTGAAATAGTAGTTGATGCCTTGAATATACTGCCAGCGGCAGTGGTGGAGGTGAGAACAGTAGGGGGATTCAAGGATGTGTGAGATAGACATAGGGGAATATTTGTAAATGGGCAGGGAGAAGGGAGGCTTGCCTAAGACTAGCTGGGGACTGTGGACACAGACTGGGCAGGGACCATCTGAGCAGACTGGGTGAGCCAAACAGTCTTTTTTTGTTTTGTTATAATTAGCTATTTTATTGAAGAATGTTTTAGTTTTTTGATAGAAAAAGAGTACAAAGATACAGCACAAGGTATGTACATAGAAACTCGCTAGTGGTACCATACTGACAACGGCATGGTTACAAAGATAATAGTAATAATAATAAACTTTAGTCAAATGCCAAAGTGCCTAACACATTTAAAATCACAAAACAAACCTCTCAGCAGCATATAATATATACAAGATCATTAACAACATCAAACGGTTACTCACCAAATGCTTGGTACCTTAAAAAGTTTTCAGTGCTTGCTTAAATCCCACCACAGTCGTGGCACTCCCATAACTAGCGGGATAGAAGATTCCAAAGGGTTGGGCTGCATGCATAAAAGCTCTGGCGAAGATTTCAAACACAGCCTTGGAATCTCCAGCAACCCCTTATCAACTGAGTGGAGTGATCGTCCAGAATAATAGGGAACCAGGAGCTCTTTCAGGTAGTTCTGGCCTTGTCCGTGTAGGGCTTTAAAAGTCAGAAGACTGACTTTAAAGGTGATCCACCACTGAGCTGGCAGCCAGTGCAGATCGCGTAGAACTGGCGAAATATGACAGTACCGAGATGATCCCATCAAAAGCCGGGCCGCTGCGTTCTGCAGTAGCTGCAGGTGACGGATTTCCACCCCCAGTAGCCCTGGGTACAGGGAATTGCAGTAATCTAAGCGTGAAGACACAAGGCATGGATCAAAGATGGAAGGTCGCTGGTCGGAACAAGGTGCTTAATCCTGGAGATATTCCTTAGGTGGTACAAGGAAGATTTCATGACAGCTGACACCTGAGAATGCAGGGTCAGCCCTTCGTCAACAATTACCCCCAGATTTCACACCTGTTCAGAGGTTGGGAGAGATACGCCCCCAAGAAAAAGTATGGAGGGCGAACCAACCCCCAATCCCCCATCCGGCGACCTGGATCCACAACCAGCACCTCAGTCTTACCTGAGTTCAACTTCAACCAACTTGAATCCATCCACTCCTGGATTTCTGCAAGACAGCTATTAAAGACCGAGAGAGCTCCATCCTGGTCGGGTGCAAAAGAAAGGTAGAGCTGGATATCATCAGCATAGCAGTGAAACCTCAGCCCATACCTTCTTACAATGTCACCGAGGGGCAGCATGAACACCACAAACAATATGGGGGACAGCACTGACTCCTGAGGAACCCCCACATGACAGAGAAACTGGATCCGAGAAATAAACCCCGGACACCACTCTCTGAGTTCTTCCCATGAGGAACAATGTAAAGCACCCAAGGACTGTACCAGCCAGTCCAATGTTGAAACTCAGATGGTCGAGCAGGACCCCATGGTCCACAGTGTCAGACGCTGATGGGAGATCAAGAAGAACCAAGATGGAATGGCTCTTCTGATCTCTAGCCATCAGGAGATCATTGAGCACCCGAACCAGCACTGTCTCAGTACTATGCCTCTATCAAAATCCAGACTGGAGGGGTTCATAGATGGCATGGATGGTCAAATGGCCCTCCAGCTGTGCAGCCACTACTTTCTCAGTCACCTTCCCTAAAAAGGGAAGGTTAGAGATTGGTCTGTAGTTTGCAAGGCAGTCTGGGTCCAAAGAAGCTTTCTTCAAGAGTGGTGTCACCACCGCCTCTTTCAGGAGCTAGGAAACTCACCTGTTTCCAAGGAGCACCAGACTATCCAAGCTAGGACTGGACTGATGGAATCGTACAACCCAAAATTAGAGAAGTAGGTCCTGGGTCCAAACTACAACATGTAGGATGCACATTCTGGACAATCCACATGACATCCATGAAGCCGGTCAGTCAGAGTACTCCAGGAAACCGAGGTGCAGTGGCCTCACGCTGATCAGAAGCAATGCCCATAGAGTGTACTGGTTGGAGTTCCACCCTGATGTCCGTCACCTTATTCGTAAAGAATCAAGCAAGTTTTTCCGAACTTGCAGACAGGCTGGGTTGCAGAGTCTGTCTGCAGTTCAGAACAGCTGAGCTGGTTGATTCTGAGCGGCTGCAGTCTCGCCGGACAGGAACTCTGCCTTCCTACAGGTGATTGCAGAGCAATAGACTTGATAATGGTGCGTCAATCTAAGGTGGTCGGCATCAAGGGTGGATTTCCGCCAGCAACACTCTAAACTTCGTTCTAGTCACCGCATCTCCCTCAAAGTCCCATCAAACCATGGAAATCGAGGGCAAAGAGAGAGGACAAACTCGGACAGGAGCAGTAACATCCAGGGCTGCCAAAATGGCCAAATTATAAGCATTCGTGAGAGCCTCTGGGTCATTGTTTGCCACTGAGAGGGACGAGAGGTCAAGCACTGCTGCTAGGCCTTGAGAACTTGTATCTCATAAAGAATTATATTGGACCATCTCCAAAGGGGTAGGCAACGGGGGGGGGGGTGCTAAAACTGAACCCTACGGTGTAGTGATTGGACCATCCAACTGGTTCCACCCCCAAGTCGGAGGCTTCGATCCCCGGGAGGAAGAATTAAGAGAGTCACCGTGTTTATGAGTAGCAGTGGTAACTATCTGTGTGAGGCCCAGTGATGTCATCAACTGGAGGAAGTGCTGACCAAATTGCGAGAGTACGTCATCAACTTAGGCGTTGAAGTCACCCAGGTCCATCAGCGGTGTATCACTGAGTACCCGGCTGGAATTGCAGCCTCCAAAATGGGGCCAGAGTTCTCATTCAGCCAGGTCTCAGTGATGCAAGCTAGGTCCACCATCTCAACAAGATCTGCAATAACAGCAGTCTTGTTTTTAATGGACCGGGCATTGCATAACACCGCCCGAGCTGGATGAACCTCTCAGGCCGCCTGGACCATCTGCCTACCACAATTCGTAGTGCCTTTGAGTATGGATACCAGGCATGGCAAGCCACGTTCTAGGTTCCATTTGCCTCAGGCGTCTTCTGGATCTTACTACGATCTCGGTGGCCTCGTCATTCATCCTCTGCTGTTCACTCCCCGCCCCTCCTCCCTCCCCTGTGCAATACCCAATGCCCTACAGTATTGGTAAGTTGTAAACTGAAGCGGGAGGGGTGGAAGGGTGGAGGTGGACAGTGAATAGCGCACGACCACGGGGGCAGGCTTCCAACACATTCTCATGCCCCAAACAATACTCCTCACTATCCAATTATATACCAAAAAAAAAACACAAAATATTAAAATAAAATACACAATCTTACTAAAACCAAATAAACCCACACTAATCTCACCCTCTAAAAAATAAATATCCCTTACACAAATCTTTGTAATATAATCATAAAAAAATAAGTCAAAATAATAACTAGCATAATTCCAAACACAACGTAAATACACCGAACAACAAAACTGCACCACCCCTGGACCCTATCACATCCTCCAGGGATGAACAAAACAATATCACACTAAAAATAAAACAACAACAAATCATAAAACCAGTTGGTGTAAGGAGGCAGAAATGGCTAATAATGCAGTCTAAGAAGTATTTAGGGAGAAAAGCAGGTAGTCCAAGTCCCAATGGTCCTCTCACCACAAGCAGGACTAACAAAATTCCTCAGGAGCTTACACCCCCTGAGCAGATAAATGCAAAAGATCTTTTTCTCCCAGAATAAAACCAATCATTCCCCAGTCCTCTGGTACTCTAACTGCCAGAGCTTAGGGAAATATTGTTACGGCACTCTCACTGCCAGCAGGATAATAAGAATAAAAATCTGACCATAGCTCAGGATCGGAGAAAAAGTCCAGATGATCCTCTTCAGGACCAGTCAGCTCTGAAGTCGGGAAGAGTCCTGAAAAAATCTGATCCAGAGGCCGGCACCGGGCCATACCAGCTACCACGAGACCCCTGCCAGAATTCAACACCAGTAGTTCCCCCCGGGATCGCTAGGGATCAGAGCTCCAACCACCGACTCCCCAGCAGATAGGGGCACAGACCCCTGTGCTGCCACAGAACGAAGCACGGCCCACCCACCAGATAGGGCCTACTCCACCAAACTCCAGAATGAGCTGCTGTTGTCCCCAAGTCCACCGCCACAATTCCAGCAATAAATGTCTCCACACTCCATTGACGAGCTTCAGAATCCAGTGCCCTTTCAAATCCCCAAGTCCAAACCCTTTCTGGCATCGAGTCCTCATGCAGTTCCACCTCCCCAGTCTGTGCGAAATATACAGCCACAAGCACACAGCGTATAGGTATTAGCATTAAAGTGCAAACTGCATCCAATCCACAGCAAACCTCCGTAAGATATGCATGTACAGTAAATACAACACGAGTAATTCTAACAAACTGTAAATAAATGAAGATCTTACTTCAAGCTGAGGGTCTAGCAGCAGGCAGCACCATTAGGACTAAGCCAACAGGTGCCAGGACCCCACGGAAAACTTGTAGCTAGCAGTCACTAGCGGGGGGGGGCCTTCCCTGACGTCGACCCACTCCCAACATCCACCTATGGTATAAAAGTGGCGGTCCCCCAGCCCAACCTCAGTTCTTTTCCCGCTGACGACCTGTGCAAGTCAGACCTCCATAGACGCCTGTTGCTATAGCCAACCGATTTTTTTTTTTTTTTTTTGGCGACTTACCCGACTTTATTATTTTCTACTTAAATTTTAGCTTTTTTTGCATGTCTTCTCTCATCTTCCTCTTGAAGCAGTGGCAGAAGAAGTGTGCCTGTGGCAAGCAACTTGCTCACAAGGATGGCCACTCTTCTTGCCTCTTCTGCCTAGGCCCAGACCATGCCACTGAGGTCTACCAGCACTGCAAGGATTTCAACCAGCGCACCAGGATCCGACGCTAGAGAACTCTGAATCCTTCCTGCTACAGCAGAAGCTAACCCAATGGAGGAGGAGAGATCCAGTGCAAAAGAACCTATTCTTCCAGGGCTCTGACGACTTCTTCAACCCACAAAGTAAAGGAGTCCAGCAGAAAGCATAAGCAGGACAAGCATAGGGACAAACCCTGGTCAGCTTCCCATTCTCAGTCTCGGCCAGTCGGCAACTGACTCAGGATCTTCCTGCTGCAGGAGGTCGGCTCCTTCCACCCAGCAACTCTCATTCCTACAGGCTCTCAGTGGTTAAACCAGTCACCCTCCTTACCATTTTGGGTGGTGGCTCTTCAGGGCTCAGGATTTGGTCCCCAGCCTCTCAGCCCCTGACACTCTGGCCCTTACAAACAGTGGGTTCTCAGCCAGGTGGCTCGACCATGTCCTCCTTGGGTGGCAGGTCTCTGCCTGTTGCCCTCCTGGTCGGGAGTCATCTACATCGGCCCCAACTTTTGAGGCCAGCATCTCTAAGCGATGCCTGGGGCATGCACTCACCTCCCCACGAGAGTGACACCTTTGCCCGCCGGAACTAGCTCCATTAAGGCTGGTGCCACTGATCACCAGACTGGAATAGGAGCCTGCACCTCCTGTGGTCGATGCTGACCACCCTGACGTCGACCCCGGTGACTCCCCAGCCATCGTCGCCTGACCCTCTGCTGATGTCAGATGACCGTGTTGTCACCCCTCAGCCGATGCCCACGGGCCCAACACCCAGTCTGTCGACTCCTGCTAGACCAATGCCGGATAACTTTCCTTAGAGGCCCCGGTCATGTCTCAGAATCCACCCACAGACATCAGTGCCCTGTTTGCAGCTTGGTGGGTATACTTTCATGAAAAGGAGGCTCTAAGGGAGCCCCCTAACCCTACTCCTAAGGACCCGCCTCCAAATCCAGACAAGGCTAAGGATCCCCCTAGAAAGCTTTCAACGCCACCCCCTAAAGAGCCTCCTCCACAGCTTAACAGGACCCTGTGCCAGCCATCCGAGGACTCAATTATTTAAGCACCATCGCTTGCCCTATCCTTCTTCAGATTCCGGCGAGTAGGGAAGTTATTCCTCCTCTTCATATGAATCAGAACGTTCTGACTTGCTCTCAGAACCAGAGGATCACAAGGATACGCGAAAGCTCCTTCAGATGATCCCAACTTTATGGAGGTAATGAGGCATATCCAATCCTTTATTCACTGGGACACAGAGGAATTGGATCCTGTACAACGTCGGCTGGCCATTTTTCTCTGCATAAAGGAGTCCTTGCCCTTGGTCGTGCCACCCATTATTGATTCCTTTAAGGACATCAGTAGAATGCCTGGAAGCACCCATCCACTATTCCGATGATGTCCAAGAAGTCAGATTGCCAATTCCCCTAGGGACGAACCCTTTAGTTGGGAGCATCCAGAGGCAGACTCTGTAGTCATCAACGCTGCCCGTGGCCACTCCAAGCAGCCCAGGCACCGTAGTACTCTGCCTCCAGACAAGGATTTCAGACAGGTGGACTAGTTCAGCAAAAAGGTCTATGTCTCAGCCACCTGCACTATCCGTTCCTTGATCTTTCTAGCCCACATGGTCCAGTACCAGAATACCCTGTGGGAGAAGGCTTTTGGAGGTGGCACAAACTCAGCCTGATAGTCCTGGCAAGGCCAAGCTGATGCGCATTCTGACATCAGCCTTGGATGTGGGTATTCATGTTCTCCGAGCCTCCTATGACTCGGTGGATTCTGCCGGCAGAGCTGCAGCTACAAAAGTTTGTATTCGTCACTACTCCTGGTTCTGAGTATCAGGTTTTGCTCCTGACATGCAATCCAAAATCCTGGATGCCCCCTTCAGGGGTCCTGTCATTTTCAGTGAGAATTCTCAGAACATAATCACTTACCTACAGGAGCTGGGCAAGGTTGTGTGCTCGGTACACACCTTGTACCATTCTCAGACTAAATCCACATAGCGACAATCCTTTTTGTTGGCCTTCTAGGCAGCAGTCCAAGGACCAACAGCCCAGGATTGCCTTAAAGCACATAGCTGCCTCCCAAGCCACTGAAGGTTTGGCCCCCTGTGCCCCAGGAACCTCCCAGGCCACACTGCCTGTCCCCGGCTCCTCAACCTGACTTCTTACCCGACCACCTACCCTGGCAGAGTCTCTGGGGGTGGCAGTGGGGGGTTTGTTTTTCTCTATATCTGGAGGGATGGCACAGAATAACTTCAGACCAATGGATGCTTCAGTTAGTGGAAAAGGGCCACACTCTAGAGTTCTTGGAGATGCCCCAGACAATCCTCCCTTGCTCTTCCATTACCTCAGGCCCACATCGCCTCATCCCTCATCCAGGAAGAGATTTAGGCGCTTCTGCAAAAGCAGGTCATAGAACCTGTATCGCCAGCACAAAGAAGGAAGGGATTCTGTTCTCATTTTTCTTGGTTTCAAAGAGATTTGAGGACCTGCATCCCATCCTAGACCTCTGCCACTTGTACCAGTACATAGAATACAAACACTTCAGGATGTTCTCTCTTCCAGGCCTTCTCCCCCTCCTCCATCATGGGAATTGGCTTTGTTCACTGGACGTGTAGGACGCCTACTTCCATATCCTGGCCTTTTAGCCCCACAGGGGTTCTTTCGCTTCTGCTTCCGAGGAAACCATTACCAGTTTCAAGCTCTGCCGTTTGGGTTGTCCTTGGTTCCCCCCCCAAAGTCTTAACAAAGTGTCTAGAAGTAGTGGCTGTGGCCTTAAGTAGCAAATGCCATTATGTCGTCCCTTAACTGGAAAGCTGACTTCTGACAGCTCCCACCAGGGAGCAGTTGATCAGAACCAAATCATGGAAGACACCTTTGCCCTTGTTTCGGGATCTAGGTATCACTGTCAGCCTCCCCAAATCCTCCTCTTGGCCAAGCCAAAGTTTTCAGTACATCGGGACACTCTTGGACACAGCCCAAGGCAAAGCCTTTTTGCCTCCAGACAGGGCAGAACGCTTACAGACGCAGGCTCAGCTGGTATCATCATCTCGCTAGGTTCCATCCAGGTTATTTCTAAGGCTGCTAGGGCACATTGTGGTGGTGATTGCAACAGTTCCAGTGGCTTGTCTGCACATGAGGATGTCCCAGTGGAACCTTCGGGTCCAATGGGACCAATGCATAGGCGATTTGGGGCAGCTGGTGTTAGTCTTCAACCCTGTGCAGCAAACTCTGGAATGTTGGCTGAACACCTCCAGTCTGTCCAAAGGGGTCCACTTTCAGGCAGAATCACCTCGTCAGATCCTGACTATGGACATGTTGGGCCAGGGCTGGGGTGCCCATTTGGCAGACCATCAGACTCAAGGGACTTTGATCCCACAGGAGTAGCATCTCGCCATCAGTGTTTTAGAGATATGGGTGATCTTTTATGCCCTGCAGGCTTTTCAGACAAACCTGCTCACGGGCCATCTTCTGATCCAGATGGACAATATGTGAGTGGTCTTCTACATAAACAAGCGGAGGGGGGACTCACTCGTACCCCCTCTGCAGAGAAGCCATGAGAATCTGGTATTGGGTCACAGAGCATCACCTGGAACTGACCATTGTACATGTCCCAGGCATACAAGACACCTTGGCTAACAGCTTAAGCCAGTCTCGGTCCAAGGCACATGAATGGGAACTTCTTCCCTCAGTGGTTGAAGATCTCCAACAGGTGGAGCAATCCCAAGCTGGACCTCTTTGCGTCCCCAGTCAACGCAAAATTGCCCAGTTTATTCTCGCTCAATCAAGGGCCTGATGTTTTCTGGCAAGATGCATTGTCTGTCTTCAGGACAGGTTGGTTTCTGTATGCCTTCCTTCCCTTTCCATTACTGCAGATGATTCTTCTCAAGTTGTAGTCAGAGGCAGAGTTTATATAGTTTTCGCAGGTGTAGCCTCCAGAACTGCGGAGTACTCCAGATGTGGCCTTACCAGTGTTTTGTAGTAAAAGTAATATCTTTATTTTTATTCAGGAGTTGGAATACACACCATTAGATCCTGAAGGTCCTGTTTTCAGGGTAGTCCTGTTTAGGCACAGCAGAGGAATACAGGCATTTCATACAATGGCATCACCACCTCCCGCCTCCTGCTAGTGATACTTCTGTCTGTGCACCCTAGCATGCCACTGGCCCTCCCCACAGCCTTTTCACTCTGCTTTGACACCTTCAGGTCATCAAAAATGATAACCCCTAGGCCCCTTTCCTCCTTGGTGACTGTCAGCACCTCCCCACCCATCCTGTAGCTCTCCCCAGGGTACCTTCCACCCAGGTGAATTATCTTGCACTTCTTTGCAGTGGACCTCAGTTGCCACACCTCCAACCATACTTCAAGCTCTCTTCAGGTCCCTCTTCATTTTTCCACCCCTTCTGGACTATCCACCCTATTATTCCTCCTCTTCTGACAGTCCTGACTGATGCTACCACTGCAGCCTGGTGTAGACCAAATACGGTACCAGCCATGCCCAGGAAGGCTGACAAGCATTATCAGGCACCTCAGGGGCTGCTTTGCTATGCAGCCTAGCCTGATGCTGACTATGTGGTCATCAAGGACACTCATGATAGTGCTAAGGCTTCAATCTAAACACCGTAATTCCTTGACTCCTGACCATGAGTCCAGGAGATTGGGTCTTTGGGGCAAGAGAATTTGCCTCTGTCACCCTCGGCCTAGGATCACCAGTTATTTAATTCATCTCATTAAGTAACAGAATACCTTTTGGAGGAAGAGCAAGGCAGCTGTTCAGGCCCTTCCTACGTGTTTTCAAAAACAGGAGCTTCTTAAGGTGCTACAGGCCTCAGAAGATGTCAATAAGCATCTCCTCAGAGCCACCTATGATATGACCAGTACCATAGCCAGGGGAATTGCCTCTGGCATTTGCCTCAGCAGGCACACTTGGCTTAGGTCTCTGGCTTTGCTAGTGATGCTCAGTAAAATATATTGAATGCCCCTTTGTAGGCCATAAAAGTTTTGCTGGGCTGCTGTCTGCTTAAGCTGTGACTGCCCGAGTCAAGTTTGTGCTGCAAAATGCTTTTGGAATGTTTTTGGGACAGCGTTTTCTACTCAGAACATTTGTTCTCTCTGAGTAGTTATTTTAAATTTTTTAGTTAGTTTAGCGATAGCTTTTTAGTGTTAGGCAGGGCATTTTAGTGAGTCAGTATAGGTGTGTAGGTTTTGTTTTTTTAGTTAGGGACGTTTGGAGGAGTGTCATTGAGAGTTTGTGCTGCAGCATCTTTTACACTGGTTCTCAGCGTTTTGGAGAAGCCCGTTTAAGACCTTTGGCACTCACCTGAAGATTTAGAGCAGAGGACGAGGTGTGGGTGTTGGTGAGCTTGGAGTCTTGGCCAGTATCTACTAGGATCTAATTTCGTGGAACACTTGCAAAGCGGGATCAGGTGTCCGCTGCAGGGGCCCACCTTGGAGGCGAATTGGAGGTTGCAGGGTCCTTCGGCGATTTAGCGGTGGGGATAACTGGTACGGCAGGAGGTGGGAGCTCCACTGCCCTCCAGGAGAACGCTGCCTGTCTTCCGCTTTGCTGGGTGTAGACCTGAGAGCAGTTCCTAGGCCTTAGTGAGGTGGCCTGTTTCTGATGATCATCTGCTGGGAAGAGGATTCTGTTTTTCAGAGGACCTCCTCGTCTGGTTCTTAGCCATTAGTTTTTGGGTGACTTGTCCACAGTACTCCCATAGGAACCGTTGGCTGTACGAGGTGAAGGAAGATCCCGGAAGAGCTTGGTGAGAGCTTGTCCCCCGTTTTCTTTCCTTGGACTTTTTTGGCTGATGGGGTGAGTGCCTATTTTTGTAAAACCTGCTCATTCGTGCTGCTTTGGTAAGAGCAGAGCCATCTGTGACTCTGTGTCTTTGGAGGGACTTGTAAAAAATCTGGAAATCTGCTTGTGAACTGGTTGTGCCGTGTAAAAGCATTATTTGAACTTTGGTGGTGAGAGCACCTGATACTCTGGACTGTACCCTGGGACATTTCTTGCCTTCTGGTTTGGATCTCGAGTTGGACTTTAGTTCACTGGATTTAGTTACTGATTTGGAATTTTTTATTTTATTTTGCTGCAGCTTATACTCACTGGTCCTCTGAATTATCTGTTTATTTTTATTGTGTTGGGGGGGTGCTGATTGGGGTGTTTGTGGATGAAGTATAGAGAATATGTATTAGTAGAGTGAGTGGGGTAATTTTATTTTGTATAGTCTGTGTGTATGTTTAGTATATACAGTATAAGGGAAATTTTGTTAGTGGGGTAATTTAATTTTAGGTCTTGTTTTTAGTAAGTAGTTGGGGTGTTGGACCGATAAATATGTGTCTGGGGTGTCTGGCAATCAAGGGCAGGCTAGGATTGTGTCTGAGCGGCATCCCAGCACTGCCCTCCTGGTATCTAACACCATAGCTCAGCACTGCTGGGAGGTTGGGATTCAGAGGAGCCGTGGGTAGGAGCTGGCAGGGTGCCCCGTGCGCATCGGAGTGGAGCAGGATAAAGGTGGCTGGGTGCAGAAGGTGCCCTGGGATTCGACTGGTTTTGGAGAGATGCCAGATGTGTTTAATTCCTGTCCCCAGGGTCCCCATGAGACAGAGTGGGCTGGCAGCTAAAAGGGCTGTACTGTCCACCAATCCCTGAGAGTGGTGCTATGCAATGCCAGGTCGATCAGGAATTAGACCGCTATTATGGCGGATCTGATTTCCTCGGTCAGTCTGGCATCATTGGAGACCTGGTTAGACGACAATTCTGGCCCAGTTTTTAGAGGCCGCCCCCAGATACTCTGCTGTGAACTGCCCCAGAGTGGAATGCAGGGGCAGGAGTAGCCATCTGCTTTAGAGCTGAGCCAGGCTTCACCGTACCCTGATTTACCTCCTCTTGGGGCGGCTGGAGAGTTCTTGCAGGAAGTAGATGATTTTGCCATCGGTGAAACATTGGAGTCCCCAGATGTTTGGTTCTGGAGGACTTCAGTGTTTGGGCTGATGACGAGTTATCTAGATTGGGTTATCACTTCCTTCAGATGATGACATCTCTGGGCCTGTTGCAAGTAGTTACTACCGCGACTCACCAGGGGTGGCCACATGTTAGACCTGGTCTTCTTGCTGGGTGATTGAGATTGATAATCTCAGGACTAATTAGGTCGTTTGGTACAGTCATTGCACCTGCTCAGGGTCCCCCTGTGATTCCCTCCCCTGCAGAGATGGTGAGCTACCACCCTTTAAGGGGTTTGACCCCGGAGGGTTTTTTTGGTGGTAGTGGACCTATCTAGTGTGGACAGTGCATGCAGGGGAGGAGTGGGTGAAGCAGGTGCCGCCTGTAATAGGTCGATGACTGGGGCGCTTGACTCCCTTGCACCAGTCCGTGTATGACCTAGATCTTCTCACTTGAGGTCCCCGTGGTTTGATGGGGAGCTCAGGGCATGGAAAATTAAGGGTCAGAGGTTGGAGCACTGCTGGCGGAGGACTATGCTGGAGGTGGACCAAGACTGGCCTGCGTGCACACTATGGTGTGTGCCGGGGCAGTCCGCTGAGGCAGTGTTCCTGTCCCGGGAGATTGCTGTCAGGGGGAACGATCAGCATTGCTTTTTCAGATGGTAGACAGGCTTTTACATCCTACCTGTCTACAGCCGAAAGAAGCAGTTTCTGAGGTTTTATTTAATGAATTTGCTCGGTTCTTCTCGGACAGGGTGTCTACCATCAGGCAGGGAATTCCACCAGTGAACCGTATTATGGCCGACAGTGGTCGCCTGGATTGTTGACGAAGCACTCTGCCTGGTTGGGGGGAGTTTAAACCAGTGGAGGTGGCCAATGTCATTGAGGTGGCCTTAAGGCTGAAGCACACATATTGTGAGATGGACCCGGCGCTGACTCATTTCTTAATGGGATGTGTCAACACTGTTGGCCCGGAGTTCACCTTGATTGTCCGGTGTTTCCTGTCAGAGGGTGTCTTCCCAGATGCCTTGAAGGAGGCGCCTGGTGAGACCCCTTCTTGAAGAAGCCATCGTTGGACCCTAATATCAAGGCAAATTACCATCTGGTCTGCAACCTGCCATTTTTGGGAAAGGTTGTTGAGAAGATTGTGGCACATCAGCTGGAAGAACACTCGTGGCATTTGATTTCTGTGAGCCACTCCAGTCGGGATTTCTGCGGACATTGCACAGAAACCGCATTAGTTCTGGTGCATAATGATCTCCCTCAGGGTGAGGGATCAAGGAGAGGCAATTTCTCATTCTCCTCAGCTTTTGACACGGTGGAACATTGTGTGTTACTTGACCGCTTGAGGGAATTTTGTGAACTCACCGCACTGTCATCAGCTGGTTTGAGTCCTATTTCACAAACAGAAGGCAAAGGGTGGTGATGGGAATTTTCCTCCTCCCTAGCTTTCTGTCTTGTGGAATACATCAGAGGTTGGTCTTGTCACCGATGTTGTTTGCCATGTATATGCTACCCTGGGTGGGATCATTAGGAAGTACAGCTTGGGGTTTCATTGCTATGCTGATGATACTCAGCTGTACTTATCCTTTGTCCCTGGGACATCCAACGTGGCGGAACTAATAAACAACTGTCTAGCCAAGATTAATGACTGGATGGCCTGTAGCTGCTTGCGACTGAACCCCGTTAAGACAGAGGTACTGGTGGTGGAGTCGAACAGGAGGTGTGATAGGATAGCCTTGAGGGCAGATACTGGATTATCTCTGGGCTTTGTTCCATTAATGGCCTCCTGCAGGGTGCGCGATCTTGGCGTTGTTCTGGACAGTGGACTGACAACGGAATATCAAGTGTCAGCCATTGTCAGGGTTAGTTTTTTCCATCTGAGGAACATTGCCAGGATCATGCACCTGGTTCCGCCCCTGGACCTCCCCACCTTGGTGCATACTTTCGTAACATTTAGGCTTGACTTCTGTAATGTGCTCTGCCTCTGGGGCTCTGGAGGCACCCTCCGTTGACTGCAGCTGGTGTAGAATGCAGCTGCCAGGCTGTTGACTGGACAGTCTAAATACTGTCACGTCACCCCAGCGCTGCGCAAACTGCACTGGCTGCCTGTCCAGTGGAGAGTGCTCTTCAAGGTGGGCTTACACATCTTTAAGGCCCTACACAGGCTAGGCCCTGGCTATCTGTTGCACCTTCTTACACGCACTGCCCTGGTCCTCTCCCTTCAATCCTCCATGAAGGACATCCTGGCAATTCCCAGGGTGAAGATGAAAACTGCTGGCGACAGAGCTTTTAGTGTCGCTGGCCCCATCCTGTGGATTTCGCTTCCTTTATTGACAACGGAGGCCCCTTCTGTGGAGGTATTTTAAGCCCACCTTAAATACCATCTGTTTAGCCAGGCATACCTGGACACAAGATGAGGTATGGAGTATCAACCCTTTTATTTTTTCAGCTATTACATTTTGACTGCCGACTTACATCCAGGCGCTGACCCCGACAGCATCCACCGTCCGACACGAAGCCTTGCCATAGGATTTACCCCCGATGGGGCCAGCGGAGTCCCCAGCCCCACCGAGACTAGATTCAGGAGCCAGTGTTGTGGCTGGCGGGAGCAGACCCTGCGAGGTGCCGTCCATCACACTGCTACAGCAAGTGTTTTTTCTGTTTCCTTCCCTAGGGGTCAGGGCATGCAATGATGCCTGCAGAGTGGGCGCCTGCAGCTCCCTTCAACATCTGCCCGACTCCTCCTTGTCTGCAGTCGCGGCAGCTTGTCCCCCCAGCCTCTGCTGGGGCAACCAGGCGCCGGCAGACGAAATCCCCCCTCCTCGGAGAAGGAGAGCTGTCCATTGGATGTTCTGTCCTTCCCCGACCATGCCGACCCCCAACAGTCTGTGCTCGTTCCCGAACATGGGTTGCCGGCATTGCACAATGTAAGGCGACAAGCGCCTCAGTGCCACTGGGCTGGCTATCCCTTTTATTTTTACTGGTGGCTACTGTGTATATGTTGACCATAACCCATATCGATGTTGTTTAAATTTTATTAATTGTTATTGTATATTGTTCTTTTTACTTTTATGTATGTGATTGTACAGCACCCAGAGCTTCTGGGATTGGGTGCCAGAAAAATAAAATTTGCCTTGCTTTTGGTCCAAACGTGAGGATATTATCAATGAACTGCAGGCTTCTGCAGGGCTATTCGGTCTATCCACTCCCTGTACCATACTCAGTCCAACAGTCTGCCAAGGTCCTCCTTTTGCAGGGTCTCTCAATACAGGTCCTGGAGCCGAGCCTCAGGGTAAGCACAGATTCAGCTCCACGCCTTGCCTGCCCCTCTTTGCCTCTGGCCCCTCTGCCAAGCAGTCGCATAGAGGAGGTGCTGCCCCAGAGCCAGTTCAGCCTTCGCCTGGCCTTGATAGACCCCCATCTCGGTCAGGGGTGGTGGTGGAGGTCAAGTCTCCCACCATCTGTCTCAATGAAGAACCATCGCGAATGCATTTATTTTTATTTATTTCAGAATCGGATTTACAGCCTTTGAGCCAGAGACTCATTTTCAAAGGCACCTTGTCGTGAGGAGGGTAGACAACAATTGACGGTGAGATACAATAGTGGAGGACGATACAGGTGAGGTACAACAAAGAGAAAATACAAGCAATGCCAATAATTCAAAGAACACTAACACGCATGAATTACAGATTCAACCAACACTCATATAATATAACAAGGCGCACTCTAGTGGGTCTATGGAGCGAGTACCTGGGGAGAGGAGGACCATGGTCTGGGAGGGGGAATGAGGCAGTCCGAGAGGACGTTGTCTGATACAGAGGGCCGGATGAGTACAGGCTCTGGGGCAGTCAGGGGCATTTACAGTTCTGAGTATCCGTGAGGTGGTTACGTAGGGCGATTTTTAAAAGGGCCGATTTTGGGGATGCTAATGATATGAAGGGGGAGGGAGTTGTACCAGGAGGGGGCTCTGTAGTAGAAGGACCTTTTGGCGAATGAGGTCCTGGTTCTCGGAACCTGGAAGATGGCTTTGGCTGCGCTTCGGGTGGCGACCAGCTGGAAGGCTGGTTTAAAGGAAGTGGTAACCCCAGGAGGGAAGAGCCCAAGTGGTGATTTTTTTGCCAGAATACAGGTGTGGTAGCACAGGCGCTCATCAAAGGTGAGTAGATTAGAGGATAAGTAGAGCTGGCTTGTGTGTGTTCTGCTAGAGGCACCTGTCAAGAGTCTGCAGGCCTTGTTTATTGAGATATGGACTTTGGTGAGGGCAGTGGAGTCAGCTGCAGCATAGGGGAGCATAGTCAACCAATGACAGGATGGAGGAGATGATAGCCAGCTGGAGGGGCATTCTGAGGGAGACGGTCTCTGTGGCAGTAGAGGAAACCAATCCGGGTGTTTACCGCAGTGGACAGGGTTTTGAGGTGGACACGGAAAGTGAGTGCTGAATCAAAGGTGATGCCTAGGTATTTGTATGCTGTTGCTCTGATGGTGGGCGAAGAGCATGGATTTTGTCTTTTTGAGGTTTATGACCAGACGGTGGTCGAGGAACCATTTTTCAGCTTGGCTGAAGACGAGCTGAAGGGAGTCCTTTTTTTTTTTTTAAATTGAATATGCTTTATTCATTATATACAACAATAATACAACAAACACAAAACAATCCAACATGAAGTACAGGGCATGGAGCATTGACAAGACATACAATACAGATTGATATTACACTGTATGGATTACAGAAAATGAAATTAAATTAAGTGCTGAAGGGAGTCCTGGTGGATGGTGGGGTCGGAGTGGAAGGCGATGAGGACTGTGTCATCAGCGTATAGGAGCATTCTGCCTGAGCAGAAGCTAGGAAGGGTGTTTAGAAAGAGACTGAACAGGGTAGGACCCAGGATGGACCCATGGGGGACACCGGAGCGGACAGGTAGAGCGGTTGATAGGGTACCATTTATCTTGACCCGTTGGGATCTGTCATGGAGGTAACTAGAGAACCAGGCAATGGGGCTGGATGAGAAACCTAGTTGATTGAGGGGGTGGCACACAGTGTCAAAGGCCTTAGATAGGTCAATGAACACTGCCCCGGTAATGTCGCTCGAGTCAAGTGCAGAGCGTATGTGCTGTGAGAACTCCAGCAGGGCCAGTGTAGTGCTGTGTCCAAGGTGGAAGTCATGATGCTCTGGACACAGTATGTTGTATTTGGTAAGGTATTCCATGAGTTAGGTGGAGACTATTTTTTCCCGGGCTTTAGAGAGTGTGGGGGGAGGATGGAAAGTGGCCTGTAATTATTTGGTACTGTGCGATCTCCATTCTTATGAATTGGGGTGATTTCAGCTGATTTCCAGGCACTCGGGAACTGACCAAGACAAAGGGTCCGGTTTAGCAGGCCAGTGAGAGGGGTTAGCATGACATCTAGAGTTAGCTGGAGAACCCTGGAGTCGATTGGGTCATACATGGGATTATGGCTGGAGAAGGCTTTTATGCAGAGAGGTTTGGCCGTGGGGGATATGGTGTGGAGGAGGGAAATGGTGGGGCGATCTAGGGTGAGGGAGGTTGAGGTAGTGACCGGGTCAAAGAAGTGGACAGCGAGGACTGAGCTGAGGTCAGAGAAGGCTGTGTTGAGGCATTCAGCAAATGTAGGGGTCAGTGGTGATTAATGCCATTGATCGCTATCTGGGATGGGGGAGTGGGTTTTCCATTGAGCTCCTAATATTGTCCCAGAAAGCATGTACAGAGCCCAGGAGGAGAGCCATGGCGGTTTGATAGTGTTTGGTCTTTCCTTGCCGTATGGCCCAGGTGCATTGGTTACGAGCAGCATTATAGGCCTGTCTGTCTGCAGGCGTGCCCGACTCCACCGCGATATGCCATAGATTGTCTGCCTGTCTCAGCTGTTGAATAAGGGATGGGGAGATCCATGGGGCATTTTGTCTTCTGGGGAGGGTACTGGTAAAGGGGGCAAAGAGGTCACAGGCCTTGCAGAAAGTACTGGTGAGGCAAGCTAGTGCATTGTCTACATCAGTTGTGAGTGAGATCGGGGTCCAGTCAATTTGGGATAAGTTCTGCCTTAGTTTACTGAGGCCCCCTGGGCGAAAACGGCGGCTTGGATCCTGCAAGTAGTTGAACAGGGCCATGCTCTAGAACAGCCTCCATATGTTCCCCCAGTCCTCATGTTTTACCCTCCCAAGTCCCAGTCACACACAGGTGCTCAGAGAGGAGGTCTCGCCTTGCTGCAGAAACTGGCCAAGAGCTGGTGCCCACATGACAAAAGAACAAGGAGTCTACTCCAGATTCTTCCTGGTTCTAAAGAGAACGGCGGACTGAAGCCCATTCTAGACATAAAAGAACTGAACATTTTTGTCTAGTACAAAAATTACCAGATGGTCATTTTTCCCACCTGCCTTTTGCCTCTGCTCAAGTAGGGTGACTGGCCGTGCTCCCTCAATATGCAAGATGCCTACCTGCAGATCTTGTTTTGACCCCCTCATGTGCAGTACCCCCAATTCCTGTTCCAGGGGAGCATTACCAGTTCTGGGTATTGCCCTTTGACTTACCCTCTGTGCCACAGGTATTGACAAGTGCTTGGCAGTAGTAGCAGCAGCCCTTCGGCGTAAAGGTCTCTGTTTTCCCTTATCTGAACGATTGGTTACTTTATTTATTTTTTTTTTTTTTGAAAAAGTCGGATTTACAACCTTTGAGTCACAGACTCATTTACAAAGGCGCCTCGTTACAGGAAGGGTAGGCATGTATACAGAGTGAGTACAACAGAGGTAACATGCAGGTGCAAATACAGATAACATTTAGGCTCATTTACAAGTATACAGAGTGAGTACAACTATGGTAACATACACGTACAATACATCAGTGGTGTACAGATAAAGTTTCACACAGAAATTACAATCGAGAAAACTAATTCAATAATAGAGGTGCCACCCTGGATGTACCAGGAGGATACCTATGGGGAAAAGCAGGGGGGAGTCCAGTAGGCCTTGTCAAGTCAGCGGCCAATGGGGACCCTACTATTACATTACTTTGGGGCAATTACAGGTTCAGGCGTCAAAAAGGAGGTTACGGAGAGCGACTTTGAAAGAACCAGTTTTGGGGAGATTGGTGACAGAGGGTGGAAGGGAGTTGAACCAGCTGGGGGCATGGTAGTGGAAAGACCTTTGGGCTAAAGAGATCTTTGTGCAGGGCACCTGAAAGGTGGACTTAACTGCACTGCGGGTGGCAACAGACATGGATGCGCGTTGCAAGGATGCAGTGACCCCACGGGCAGGAAAGGCCTAGCAGGGGAATTTTGCAAGTAGGTAGGTTTGGTAGCTTAAGAGTTCTCTAAGGTGAGCAGGCTGGCATAAGAACAGAGTAGGCAAGTATGAGTGCGGAGGGTGCACCAGTCAGGAGCCTGCAGGCCTTGTTTATCGAGGTCTGAATTTTGTGAGGCAGTGTTGTCAGCTGCAGTGTAGTTGGGTAGACCATAGCTCCATCAAAGACAGGACTGAAGAGTTGATGGCCAACTGGAAGGCGGTTTGAGGGAGGCAGTCTATGCCAATAGAGAAGGCCAATCTGAGAATTGATAGCTGAGGATAGGGTATTGATGTGGGTGTGGAAGGTAAGAGCCGAGTCAAAGGTGACGCCAAGGTATTTGTGTGTTGACACCTGCACAAGAGGGTGTGGGTTACCGGGGAGAATGTAGAGGGGGTGCGTTTTTGGCTTTATTCTGGTGGTGAGAGAAGAGCATGAATTTGGTTTTCTTGAGGTTAATGACCAACCGGTGGTCAAGGAACCACTTTTCGGCTTGACTGAAAGAATGCTGCAGGGACACCTGTCGGGATGGGGGTCAGGGTGGGAGGCAAAGAGACAGCATTATCAGCGTGAGAGGAACATGTTGCTGGAGCAGGAGCTGGGGAGAGTATTGAGGAAGAGTTGAAAAGAACGGGCCCAGGATTGAGCTTGGGGACTCCGGAGCAGCCGGCAGGGTGTTAGACAGAGGCCGCTTTATCTTCACTCACTGGGATCTGTTAGTGAGGTAACTAGAGAACCAGTTTAGGGGCATGGAGAAGCCAAGTTGGTGGAGGGAGTTAAGTAAGAGTGGGTGACAGACAGCATTGAGGGCCTGGAGGTCAGTTAACACTGCACCCGCAACGTGACCAGAGCTGAGAGCAGAGTGGAGATGCTGGGATAACTCCAGAAGGGCTGTGGTGATACTGTGTCCAGGGCAGAAACTGTTGTTCCATGCATGTCAGGTCATTTTTTGGCTAGGTATTTGGAGAGCTGTTTGGCTACTATCTTTTCAAGTGCTTTGGAGAGCAGGGGAGAATGGAGATGGGCCTGAAATTGTTAGGGGAGGTTCTGTCCCCACTCTTATGTATGAGGTGAGTTCTGCTATTTCCAAGCACTTGGGAACCAGCCCAGACAGAGTGACCGGTTTAAGAGGTTGGTGAGAGGGCTAGAACAGAGTCCAGGACTAAATGGAGGATCCTGAAGTCCAGGGATCACAGCTGGGTTGTTGCTGGCAAGGGCTTTTGCAGATGTGGCCTGGCTTCAAGGGAGGATATGTCGCTGACGAGAAAGGGGGCGATCCAGGGTGGGGGGATGGATACAGGAATAGGGGTCAAAAAGTAGTTGGGGAGGACAGAGCTTAGATCAGAGAAAGCCTTATTGTGGCATTCGGCTATGCGGGGTGGATCACTGGTGACGGTGCCATCAATGGACAGTTGTGATGGTGGGGGAAGTGGGTCTTTCCATTGAGCTCCTTCATATTATCCCAGAAGGCACGGGATAGTAGCAAGGGTGGATTGATAGTATTCGGCTGTAGCCTGCCTTATAGCCCAGGTGCACCTGTTACATGCTGCATTATAGGCTTGTCTGTCAGCCAGTTTGCCTGTTGCGACAGTAATATGCCAGAGGTTATCTCTTTGTTTCAGCTTTTGGATTAGGGACGGGGAGATCCAAGAGGCGTTATGTTTTTTGCTGTGGGTTCTGGTCGGGGGCTAAAGGTCACAGGCCTTGCTAAAGGTCTTGATATGTACAGTTTCCACTTTGCATACTGTGTGACCCTGAGCAAGTCACTTAACTTCCTCGTGCTCCCAGGTCGCACCTGAAACAAGCTCCAGCTTAGTGTGCCTTTCCTGGTTAAAAGTTCCCCTTTCCCTTTCCCTACAGGTCATGCAGAAATAGGCAAGAGCAGAGTCAGTGTCTGCTGCAAGAGGGATTGGGGACCAGTCCAACTGGGCTAGGTGCATTTTCAGCTTTCTAAGACCCCCAGGGCCAAAACGCCGGCGCCAGGTGGTGCAGGACACTGGTTTTGGTGCAGAGGATGACCAGTGACAGAGGTCAGGAGAGCGGTCACTAAGAGAGTCAGGCAATACATTAATATCCCTGATTTTATGAGGCGGTTTGACAGAATTATATCCAGGAGGGTGCTGGAGCCACTTGACCGGTTAAATCTGGTAGAGCGGTAACTAGTTGGATTAAATCTAGAGCAGCTTAAGGAGTCCCTGATATGGGCATCAGAGGTACCCAACCAATTGACATTAAGGTCTCCTAGGATGAGCTTCTCCACCTTATGTGGGAGTGTGGTGAGGTAATCAGTAAGGGATTGGATTGCTTGTCCCTGATCCCTCTGGGGTATGTAAGAGACTGTGATGAAAAAGGGGCCCCTGGCTGGGTTTGGAGTAACCTTAAGGGTGAGGGCTTGGGCACTAAAATCGAGATTGGGGGCTGGGAGTGCTTGGCCTAAAAGTGTGTCATGCATAAAGACTGCACACCCACCACCACACTTGCCTACACGGTCTTCTCTGAACAGAGTATAGCCAGGAAGGGAGATAACGGAGTTGGGGGTTTTGTTGGAGAGCCTGCTGTCGACTAGCACTATAATATCTCGTCGGTGCTGTACAGCCCAGCATTGGAGAGCGGTGGATTTTTTTAGGAGGCTGCAAATATTCATAGAGGCAATGCAGAGGCCAGATCCGGTGGGGGGTGTGGGTTGGCTGGTTGATATCGGTCCGGGGTTGGGGTGTATGTTCCCGGAGAGCGGTGGAGTGAAACAATTAATCTGATGAGTGGATTGTACCAATGCAGGTCATATTAGTGTGGGTACAGGGAATGCATATTTAACAAAGGGTAGGTATAGCAAGGAAGGGATGCACCAGGAGCCCCTGGGGGATGGGGTGGAGGGGTTGATTGGTGGTGGGTGCTGTGGAGTAATGGTGGTGGCCAAGGTGGGGGCATTGGCTATGGTGGGGTGGGAGGAAGGGTGGGGCTCAGGGTGGGGGCAGTGGAGCAGGATGGGATGTGAGACTGGGCAAAAATGATAACCACGAGTAGGCTGAGTGAGATGGCCATGGTACTCATTGCTATTTCTGTTGGGGATATAAGGGGATAACTGACCCTCAGTGAGGTGACTGCCGCTGTGGAGTAGTGGTGTGCTGCTGCTGCCTTTGGTGCAAGGTACAGGTTCAAACCCGGGAGGGTTGTGGGACACAGTATAGAGGCTGGTGGGCCTGGCTAGGGGGCACTGAGAGGCTGGAATGGTGCTCTGAGAGGGTTGAAATAGCGACTCCTATTGGCCACTCAGGGTACTTAAAGGGGGGCGGGGGACAGAGGGGTAGGTGGTGGAGGGGTAGAGGAGAAGGCGGCAGTGTCGGGTGAGGCGAGACGGGTGGTAAGATGAGCAGGGAAGTACTAGGCAGGAGACTGGGGCAGTGGAGTAGCTGGGAGGACTGAGTGCCTACAGGTAGTAGAGACAGGGGAGCAGAAGAGTGGTTGGTAAGCAACAGGGAGGATGGCTCCCTCCAATGACAGACAGGTATAAGCTGCAAATGGGAAAGTGGGGTCTTAGTTTCAGAGCATGACAGGAAGCCCGTGACAGAAAAAAATAAATTGAGGGCTGAGCTTGGGTGGGAGGGTGGCTGGGGCGGGTGGGGCAGTCGACATGTGCAGCACGGCCGACAGGCTAACGCCCTCTCAAAAAAAGCCAGCAGAGGAGGGTTAGCCTCGCCTTATTAAGGCTCTCGATGTTGTTCCTCAGCTTCCCGATGGAGCACTCCTGAGGTATGCCACAACCACAGTCAAGCATTTTGCGAACACCCTGAGCAGAAGCAAGTCCGAGGATGTTGTGTGCTGGGGAGATAGGAGCCTATTAAGGCTGTCAATGTTTGTTCCCCAGCTCCCCGATACTGAAGGTCCAGTCCAGAGAGCTCCTATTATTTACCCTAGAATGCACCTGCAGTTATTCCAGTCCTTGAGCATCTCTGTCAATTGACTCATAGAAACATAGACTTTGATGGCAGATAAGGACCACTTGGCCCACCTAATCTGCCCATTTCCCTACCTACTGGATAAGCTGCTGATCCTAGTTAAGCTGCAATTCCTAGTTAACCAACAGCCTATTTCTTCCTACCCCCCCATAATAATTGTCTTATGTCTTTCCCATGCATTCTTGAATTCCCCTACTGTTTTTGACCTCACAGCCTCCTCAGAAGCCATTCCATGCATCCACCACCTCTCTGTGAAAAATACTTCCTCACATCACCCCGATCCATCCCCTGTATCTTCAAATTGTGTCTCCTTGTTCTTGCACATCTCTTTTTCTGAAAGACGCTACCCTCTTGGACTTTGTTGATTCCCTTGAGGTACTTAAAAGTTTCTTTCATGTCCCCTTCTCCTCAAGGATATACATATTAAGCTCCTTTAGTCTCTCTTCAAGTATGTGCTGACTCTGTCTCAGTGACAGCAATTCATAGGGGCAGTCCTGAACTCTACTGGGGTCAAGGCCTTCCTTCCCCAGTACAGAGCAGATGTCTTATTGCCCAGGTCCAGGAGGTGGCTCAGAGTCGGCATGTTCCAGACAGGACTTCTTCAGGATATTAGGCCTCAATGGCTGTGGCCATTGTTATAGTCCCCTGGCCAGATTGCACCCAGGATTCTGCAGTGGACCTTCTGGGTTCAGTGGGATCAGCACTTATGCAATCTAGGTCCGCTGGTTCTGGTTTCTCGCCAGCACACAAAGTACTCTGGCTGGTGGATGGACCCAGCCAATCTTTTAAAGGGTCCCCTTTCTTATCCCACTCCTTACCAAATCCTCACCACGGATGCTTAGGGTCTGGGTTGTAGAGTCCGTCTAGGTCCTTACCAGACCTAGGGTCTTTGATTACATTGGTGGACTCACCTCCACATAAATGTCTTGGAAATTCTGGCAGTTCTGTGTGCCTTCCAAGCCTTCCAGAACCATATTTCTCTGAGCCCTCTGTTGGTGCATTCAGACAGTCTCAGTGGGGTCTATCCTCTATGCTGAGAAGCAATGAGGGTCTGGTACTGGGCTCTAGATCACGGCCTAGAACTGTCAACCGTCCATGTTCCAGGCACCCTAAATGCCCTGGTGGAGAGCTTTATCTAGTCACAGTCCCTAACGCACAAGTGAGAGCTGCTGTCCTCTGTCATAGAAGACCTGTTCAAGTTGTGACTATGGCGGTGGGGATTACTGCTGTAACTGCCAGTGGAATGTGTCATCCATGTGACTTTAGGGGGTATGGGGGCAGTGCTGTCATGGTGGTGGGGTGTAGTGCTGTGACTGAGGTACAGTGCTGTGACTGTTAGCGGTGGGGATTACAGTTGTAACTGCCTGTGGAAGTGCCATCCATGTGACTTTAGGGGGTATGGGGGCAGTGCTGTCATGGTGGTGGGGTGTAGTGCTGTGACTGAGGTACAGTGTTGTGACTCTTAGCGGTGGGGATTACAGTTGTAACTGCCTGTGGAGAGTGTCATTCATGTGACTTTAGGGGTATGGGGGCAGTGCTGCAATGGTGGTGGGGTGTAGTGCTGTGACTGAGGTACAGTGTTGTGACTATTAGCGGTGGGGATTACTGCTGTAACTGCCTGTGGAAAGTGTCATCCATGTGACTTTAGGGGGTATGGGGGCATTGCTGTCATGGTGGTGGGGTGTAGTGC
Source organism: Neoceratodus forsteri (assembly GCA_016271365.2). Lineage (NCBI taxonomy): Eukaryota > Metazoa > Chordata > Ceratodontiformes > Ceratodontidae > Neoceratodus > Neoceratodus forsteri. The sequence goes on along the minus strand of CM057449.1, from coordinate 33,201,705 downwards.
TGTGACTGAGGTACAGTGTTGTGACCGTTAGCGGTGGGGATTACTGCTGTAACTGCCTGTGGAGTGTCATCCATGTGACTTTAGGGGGTATGGGGGCAGTGCTGTGATTTTGGTGGGGTGTAGTGCTGTGACTGAGGTACAGTGTTGTGACCGTTAGCGGTGGGGATTACTGCTGTAACTGCCTGTGGAGTGTCATCCATGTGACTTTAGGGGGTATGGGGGCAGTGCTGTGATTTTGGTGGGGTGTAGTGCTGTGACTGAGGTACAGTGTTGTGACTGTTAGCGGTGGGGATTACTGCTGTACCTGCCTGTGGAGAGTGTCATCCATGTGACTTTAGGGGGTATGGAGGCAGTGCTCTCATGGTGGTGGGGTGTAGTGCTGTGATTGAGGTACAGTGTTGTGACTGTTAGCGGTAGGGATTACTGCTGTAACTACCTGTGGAGAGTCTCATCCGTGTGACTTTAGGGGTATGGGGGCATTGCTGTCATGGTGTTGGGGTGTAGTGCAGTGACTGAGGTACAGTTTTGTGACTGTTAGCGATGGGGATTACTGCTGTAACTGCCTGTGGAGAGTGTCATCCATGTGACTTTAGGGGGTATGGAGGGCAGTGCTGTGATGGTGGTGGGGTGTAGTGCTGTGACTGAGGTACAGTGTTGTGACTGTTAGCGGTGGGGACTACAGTTGTAACTGCCTGTGGAGAGTGTCATCCATGTGAATTTCGGGGGTATGGGGGCAGTTCTGCCATGGCGGTGGGGAGTAGTGCTGTGACTGAGGTACAGTGTTGTGACTGTTGGTTGTGGGGACTACTGCTGTAACTGCCTGTGGAGAGTGTCATCCATGTGACTTTAGGGGGTATCTGGGCAGTGCTGTCATGGTGGTGGGGTGTAGTTCTCTGACTGAGGTACAGTGTTGTGACTGTTAGCGGTGGGGATTACTGCTGTAACTGCCTGTGGAGAGTGCCATCCATGTGACTTTAGGGGGCATGGGGCAGTGCTGTCATGGTGGTGGGGATGTAGTGCTGTGACCCAGAGTACAGTGTTGTGACTGTTAGCGGTGGGGATTACAGTTGTAACTGCCTGTGGCGAGTGTCATCCATGTGAATTTTGGGGGTATGGGGGCAGTGCTGCCATGGCGGTGGGGTGTAGTGCTGTGACTGAGGTACAGTGTTGTGACTGTTAGCGGTGGGGTTACTGATGTAACACCTGCCAGGAGAGTGTCATCCATCGACATTTAGAAGTATGGGGCAGTGCTGTCATGGTGGTGGGGTGTAGTGCTGTGACTGAGGTACAGTGTTGTGACTGTTAGCGGTGGGGATTACTGCTGTAACTGCCTGTGGAGAGTGACATCCATGTGACTTTAGGGGTATGTGGGCAGTGCTGTCATGGTGGTGGGGTGTAGTGCTGTGACTGAGGTACAGTGTTGTGACTGTTAGCGGTGGGGATTACTGCTGCAACTGCCTGTGGAGAGTGTCATCCATGTGACTTTAGGGGGTATGTGGGCAGTGCTGTCATGGTGGTGGGGTGTAGTGCTGTGACTGAGGTACAGTGCTGTGACTGTTAGCAGTGTGGATTACAGTTGTAACTTTGCCTGTGGAAGTACCATCCATTGTGACTCAGGGGTTTGTGAGCAGTGCTGTCATGGTAAGGTGGGGTGTAGTGCTGTGACTGAGGGTATAGTGTTGTGACTGTGCTATCAAGGGGTTACTGCTGTAACTTCCTAGTGATGTGTCATCAATGTGACTTCATAGGGTATGTGGGCAGTGCTGTCATGGTGGTGGGGGTGTAGTGCTGTGACTGAGGTAAAGTGTTGTGACTGTTAGCAGTGGGGATTACTGCTGTAACTGCCTGTGGAGAGTGTCATCCATGTGACTTTAGGGGGCATGGGGCAGTGCTATCATGGTGGTGGGGTGTAGTACTGTGACTGAGGTACAGTGTTGTGACTGTTAGTAGTGGGGATTACTGCTGTAACTGCCTGTGGAGTGTGTCTTCCATGTGACTTTAGGGGGTATGGGGGCAGTGCTGTCATGGTGGTGGGATGTAGTGCAGTGTCTCAGGTACAGTGTTGTGACTGTTAGCGGTGGGGATTACAGTTGTAACTGCCTGTGGAGAGTGCCATCCATGTGACTTTAGGGGGTATGGGGGCAGTGCTGTCATGGTGATGGGGTGTAGTGCTGTGACTGAGGTACAGTGTTGTGATTGTTAGCGGAGGGGATTACAGGTGTAACTGCCTGTGGAGAGTGTCATCCATGTGAATTTCGGGGGTATGGGGGCAGTGCTCCCATGGTGGTGGGGTGTAGTGCTGTGACTGAGGTACTGTGTTATGACTGTTAGCGGTGGGGATTACTGCTGTAACTGCCTGTGGAGAGTGTCATCCATGTGACTATTAGGGGTATGGGGCATTGACATGTCATAATGGAGGTGGGGTGTAGTACTGTGACTGAGGTACAGTGTTGTGACTGTAGTGGGATTACAGTTGTAACTGCCTGTGAGAGTGTCATCCATGTGACTTTAGGGGGTATGGGGGCAGTGCTGTCATGGTGGTGGGGTGTAGTGCTGTGACTGAGGTACAGTGTTGTGACTGTTAGCGGTGGGGATTACTGCTGTAACAGCCTGTGGAGAGTGTCATCCATGTGACTTCACGCGGTATGGGGGCAGTGCTGTGATGGTGGTGGGGTATAGTGCTGTGACTCAGGTACAGTGTTGTGACTGTTAGCGGTGGGGATTACTGCTGTAACTGCCAGTGGAATGTGTCATCCATGTGACTTTAGGGGGTATGTGGGGCAGTGCTGTCATGGTGGTGGGGTGTAGTGCTGTGACTGAGGTACAGTGCTGTGACTGTTAGCGGTGGGGATTACAGTTGTAACTGCCTGTGGAGAGTGCCATCCATGTGACTTTAGGGGGTATGGGGGCAGTGCTGTCATGGTGGTGGGGTGTAGTGCTGTGACTGAGGTACAGTGTTGTGACTCTTAGCGGTGGGGATTACAGTTGTAACTGCCTGTGGAGAGTGTCATTCATGTGACTTTAGGGGTATGGGGGCAGTGCTGCAATGGTGGTGGGGTGTAGTGCTGTGACTGAGGTACAGTGTTGTGACTAGTGTGATGCAGGATTACTGCAAGCAACTGCCTGTGAGAGAGTGTCATCCATGTGACTTTAGGGGTATGGGGCATTGCTGTCCATGGTGGTGGGGTGTAGTGCTGTGACTCGAGGTACAGTGTTGTGACCAGTTAGCGGTGGGGATTACTGCTGTAACTGCCTGTGGAATGGTCATCCATGTGACTTTAGGGGTATGGGGGCAGTCCTGTGATTTTTGGTGGGGTGTAGTGCTGTGACTGAGGGTACAGTGTTGTGACTATTAGCGGTGGGGATTACACTGTACAACTGCCTGTGAAGTGTCATCCATGTGACTTTAGGGGAGTATGGGGCAATGCTATCTCATGGTGTGGTGGGGTGTGGTGCTGTGACTAAGGTACAGTGTTGTGACTGTTAGCAGTGGGGATTACTGCTGTAACTACCTGTGGAGAGTCTCATCCGTGTGACTTTGGGGGTATGGGGGCAGTGCTGTCATGGTGGTGGGGTGTAGTGCAGTGACTGAGGTACAGTGTTGTGACTGTTAGCGGTGGGGATTACAGTTGTAACTGCCTGTGGAGAGTGTCATCCATGTGAATTTCGGGGGTATGGGGGCAGTGCTGCCATGGCGGTGGGGTGTAGTGCTGTGACTGAGGTACAGTGTTGTGACTGTTAGCGGTGGGGATTACTGATGTAACTGCCTGTGGAGAGTGTCATCCATGTGACTTTAGGGGGTATGGGGCAGTGCTGTCATGGTGGTGGGGTGTAGTGCTGTGACTGAGGTACAGTGTTGTGACTGTTAGCGGTGGGGATTACTGCTGTAACTGCCTGTGGAGAGTGTCATCCATGTGACTTTAGGGGGTATGGGGCAGTGCTGTCATGGTGGTGGGGTGTAGTGCTGTGACTGAGGTACAGTGTTGTGACTGTTAGCAGTGGGGATTACTGCTGCAACTGCCTGTGGAGTGTGTCATCCATGTGACTTTAGGGGGTATGGGGGCAGTGCTGTCATGGTGGTGGGGTGTAGTGCTGTGACTGAGGTACAGTGCTGTGACTGTTAGCGGTGTGGATTACAGTTATAACTGCCTGTGGAGAGTGCCATCCATGTGACTTTAGGGGGTTTGTGAGCAGTGCTGTCATGGTGGTGGGGTGTAGTGCTGTGACTGAGGTATAGTGTTGTGACTGTTAGCTGTGGGGTTACTGCTGTAACTTCCTGTGGAGTGTGTCATCAATGTGACTTCATGGGGTATGTGGGCAGTGCTGTCATGGTGGTGGGGTGTAGTGCTGTGACTGAGGTAAAGTGTTGTGACTGTTAGCAGTGGGGATTACTGCTGTAACTGCCTGTGGAGAGTGTCATCCATGTGACTTTAGGGGGCATGGGGCAGTGCTATCATGGTGGTGGGGTGTAGTACTGTGACTGAGGTACAGTGTTGTGACTGTTAGTGGTGGGGATTACTGCTGTAACTGCCTGTGGAGTGTGTCTTCCATGTGACTTTAGGGGGTATGGGGCAGTGCTGTCATGGTGGTGGGATGGTGCAGTGTCTCAGGTAAAAGTGGGGACTGTTAGCAGTGGGGATTACAGTTGCCAACTGCTGTGGAAGTGCCATCCATGTGACTTTGGGGGTATGGGGGCAGTGCTGTCCTGCATGATGATGAGGTGTAGTGCTGTGACTGAGGTACAGTGTTGTGATTGTTAGCGGAGGGATTACAGGTGTAACTGCCTGTGAAAGTATCATCCATGTGAATTTCGGGGGTATGGGGGCAGTGCTCCCATGGTAGGTGGTGTAGTGCTGTGACTGAGGTACTGTGTTGATGACTGTAGCAGTGGGGATTACTGCTGTAAGCTGCCTGTGAAGAGCCTCATCTATGTGACTTTAGGGGTATAGAGGCATTGATGTCATGGTGGTGGGGTGTAGTGCTGTGACTGAGGTACAGTGTTGTGACTGTGAGCGGTGGGGATTACAGTTGTAACTGCCTGTGGAGAGTGTCATCCATGTGACTTTAGGGGTATGGGGGCAGTGCTGTCATGGTGGTGGGGTGTAGTGCTGTGACTGAGGTACAGTGTTGTGACTGTTAGCGGTGGGGATTACTGCTGTAACAGCCTGTGGAGAGTGTCATCCATGTGACTTCACGGCGGTATGGGGGGCAGTGCTGTGATGGTGGTGGGGTATAGTGCTGTGACTCAGGTACAGTGTTGTGACTGTTTAGCGGTGGGGATTACTGCTGTAACTGCCAGTGGAATGTGTCATCCATGTGACTTTAGGGGGTATGTGGGCAGTGCTGTCATGGTGGTGGGGTGTAGTGCTGTGACTGAGGTACAGTGCTGTGACTGTGAGCGGTGGGGATTACAGTTGTAACTGCCTGTGGAGAGTGCCATCCATGTGACTTTAGGGGGTATGGGGGCAGTGCTGTCATGGTGGTGGGGTGTAGTGCTGTGACTGAGGTACAGTGTTGTGACTCTTAGCGGTGGGGATTACAGTTGTAACTGCCTGTGGAGAGTGTCATTCATGTGACTTTAGGGGTATGGGGGCAGTGCTGCAATGGTGGTGGGGTGTAGTGCTGTGACTGAGGTACAGTGTTGTGACTATTAGCGGTGGGGATTACTGCTGTAACTGCCTGTGGAAAGTGTCATCCATGTGACTTTAGGGGGTATGGGGGCATTGCTGTCATGGTGGTGGGGTGTAGTGCTGTGACTGAGGTACAGTGTTGTGACCGTTAGCGGTGGGGATTACTGCTGTAACTGCCTGTGGAGTGTCATCCATGTGACTTTAGGGGGTATGGGGGCAGTCCTGTGATTTTGGTGGGGTGTAGTGCTGTGACTGAGGTACAGTGTTGTGACTGTTAGCGGTGGGGATTACTGCTGTACCTGCCTGTGGAGAGTGTCATCCATGTGACTTTAGGGGGTATGGAGGCAGTGCTCTCATGGTGGTGGGGTGTAGTGCTGTGATTAAGGTACAGTGTTGTGACTGTTAGCGGTAGGGATTACTGCTGTAACTACCTGTGGAGAGTCTCATCCGTGTGACTTTAGGGGGTATGGGGACAGTGCTGTCATGGTGGTGGGGTGTAGTGCAGTGACTGAGGTACAGTGTTGTGACTGTTAGCGGTGGGGATTACAGTTGTAACTGCCTGTGGAGAGTGTCATCCATGTGAATTTCGGGGGTATGGGGGCAGTGCTGCCATGGTGGTGGGGTGTTGTGCTGTGACTGAGGTACAGTGTTGTGACTGTTAGCGGTGGGGATTACTGCTGAAACTGCCTGAGGAGAGTGTCATCCATGTGACTTAAGAGGGTATGGGGCAGTGCTGTCAGAGTGGTGAGGGTGAGTGCTGTGACTGAGGTACAGTGTTGTGACTGTTAGCGGTGGGGATTACTGCTGTAACTGCCTGTGGAGTGTGTCATCCATGTGACTTTAGGGGGTATGTGGGCAGTGCTGTCATGGTGGTGGGGTGTAGTGCTGTGACTGAGGTACAGTGTTGTGACTGTTAGCGGTGGGGATTAGTACTGTAACTGCCTGTGGAGTGTGTCATCCATGTGACTTTAGGGGGTATGTGGGCAGTGCTGTCATGGTGGTGGGGTGTAGTGCAGTGACTGAGGTACAGTGTTGTGACTCATAGCGGTGGGGATTACTGCTGTAGCTGCCTGTGGAGAGTGTCATCCATGTGACTTTAGTGGGCATGGGGGCATTGCTGTCAAGGTGGTGGGGTGTAGTACTGTGACTGAGGTACAGTGTTGTGACTGTTAGCGGTGGGGATTACTGCTGTAACTCCCTGTGGAGAGTGTCATCCATGTGACTTTAGGGGGTATGGGGGCAGTGCTGCCATGGTGGTGGGGTGTAGTGCTGTGACTGAGGTACAGTGTTGTGACTGTTAGCGGTGTGGATTACTGCTGTACCTGCCTGTGGAGAGTGTCATCCATGTGACTTTAGGGGGTATGGAGGCAGTGCTCTCATGGTGGTGGGGTGTAGTGCTGTGATTGAGGTACAGTGTTGTGACTGTTAGCGGTAGGGATTACTGCTGTAACTACCTGTGGAGAGTCTCATCCGTGTGACTTTAGGGGGTATGGGGACATTGCTGTCATGGTGGTGGGGTGTAGTGCAGTGACTGAGGTACAGTGTTGTGACTGTTAGCGGTGGGGATTACAGTTGTAACTGCCTCTGGAGAGTGTCATCCATGTGAATTTCGGGGGTATGGGGGCAGTGCTGCCATGGTGGTGGGGTGTTGTGCTGTGACTGAGGTACAGTGTTGTGACTGAAAGCGGTGGGGATTACTGCTGTAGCTGCCTGTGGAGAGTGTCATCCATGTGACTTTAGGGGGTATGTGGGCAGTGCTGTCATGGGGGTGGGGTGTAATGCAGTGACTGAGGTACAGTGTTGGGACTGATAGCGGTGGGGATTACTGCTGTAGCTGCCTGTGGAGAGTGTCATCCATGTGACTTTAGTGGGCATGGGGGCATTGCTGTCAAGGTGGTGGGGTGTAGTGCTGTGACTGAGGTACAGTGTTGTGACTGTTAGCGGTGGGGATTACTGCTGTAACTCCTGTGGAGAGTGTCATCCATGTGACTTTAGGGGGATGGGGGCAGTGCTGCCATGGTGGTGGGGTGTAGTGCTGTGACTGAGGTACAGTGTTGTGACTGTTAGCGGTGGGGATTACTGCTGTACCTGCCTGTGGAGAGTGTCATCCATGTGACTTTAGGGGGTATGGAGGCAGTGCTCTCATGGTGGTGGGGTGTAGTGCTGTGATTGAGGTACAGTGTTGTGACTGTTAGCGGTAGGGATTACTGCTGTAACTACCTGTGGAGAGTCTCATCCGTGTGACTTTAGGGGGCATGGGGACAGTGCTGTCATGGTGGTGGGGTGTAGTGCAGTGACTGAGGTACAGTGTTGTGACTGTTAGCGGTGGGGATTACAGTTGCAACTGCCTGTGGAGAGTGTCATCCATATGAATTTCGGGGGTATGGGGGCAGTGCTGCCATGGTGGTGGGGTGTTGTGCTGTGACTGAGGTACAGTGTTGTGACTGTTAGCGGTGGGGATTACTGCTGTAACTGCCTGTGGAGAGTGTCATCCATGTGACTTAAGGGGGTATGGGGCAGTGCTGTCATGGTGGTGGGGTGTAGTGCTGTGACTGTGGTACAGTGTTGTGACTGTTAGCGGTGGGGATTACTGCTGTAACTGCCTGTGGAGTGTGTCATCCATGTGACTTTAGGGGGTATGTGGGCAGTGCTGTCATGGTGGTGGGGTGTAGTGCTGTGACTGAGGTACAGTGTTGTGACTGTTAGCGGTGGGGATTAGTACTGTAACTGCCTGTGGAGTGTGTCATCCATGTGACTTTAGGGGATATGTGGGCAGTGCTGTCATGGTGGTGGGGTGTAGTGCAGTGACTGAGGTACAGTGTTGTGACTGATAGCGGTGGGGATTACTGCTGTAGCTGCCTGTGGAGAGTGTCATCCATGTGACTTTAGTGGGCATGGGGGCATTGCTGTCAAGGTGGTGGGGTGTAGTGCTTTGACTGAGGTACAGTGTTGTGACTGTTAGCGGTGGGGATTACTGCCGTAACTCCCTGTGGAGAGTGTCATCCATGTGACTTTAGGGGGCATGGGGGCAGTGCTACCATGGTGGTGGGGTGTAGTGCTGTGACTGAGGTACAGTGTTGTGACTGTTAGCGGTGGGGATTACAGTTGTAACTTCCTGTGGAGAGTGTCATACATGCAATTCGAGGAGTATGGGGGCAGTGCTCCCATGGTGGTGGGGTGTAGTGCTGTGACTGAGATACAGTGTTGTGACTGTTAGCGGTGGGGATTACTGCTGTAACTGCCTGTGGAGAGTGTCATCCATGTGACTTTAGGGGGTATGGGGCAGTGCTGTCATGGTGGTGGGGTGTAGTGCTGTGACTGAGGTACAATGTTGTGACAGTTAGCGGTGGGGATTACTGCTGTAACTGCCTGTGGAGTGTGTCATCCATGTGACTTTAGGGGGTTTGTGGGCAGTGCTGTCATGGTGGTGGTGTGTAGTGCTGTGACTGAGGTACAGTGTTGTGACTGTTAGCGGTGGAGATTCCTGCTGTAACTGCCAGTGGAGTGTGTCCTCCATATAACTTCAGGGGGGATGTGGGCAGTGCTGTCATGGTGGTGGGGTGTAGTGCTGTGACTGAGGTGCAGTGCTGTGACTGTTAGCGGTGGGGATTACAGTTGTAACTGCCTGTGAAGAGTGCCATCCATGTGACTTTAGGGGGTAGGGGGGCAGTGCTGTCTTGGTGGTGGGGTGTAGTGCTGTGATTGAGGTACAGTTTTGTGACTGTTAGCGGTGGGGATAACTGCTGTAACTGCCTCTGGAGAGTGTAATCCATGTGACTTTAGGGGGTATGGGGCAGTGCTGTCATGGTGGTGGGGTGTAGTGCTGTGACTGAGGTACAGTGTTGTGACTGTTAGCAGTGGGGATTACTGCTGTAACTGCCTGTGGAGAGTGTCATCCATGTGACTTTAGGGGGCATGGGGCAGTGCTATCATGGTGGTGGGGTGTAGTACTGTGACTGAGGTACAGTGTTGTGACTGTTAGCGGTGGGGATTACTGCTGTAACTGCCTGTGGAGTGTGTCATCCATGTGACTTTAGGGGGTATTGGGGCAGTGCTGTCATGGTGGTGGGTTGTAGTGCAGTGTCTGAGGTACAGTGTTGTGACTCTTAGCGGTGGGGATTTCTGCTGTAACTGCCTGTGGAAAGTGTCATCCATGTGACTTTAGGGGGTATGGGGGCATTGCTGTCATGGTGTTGGGGTGCAGTGCTGTGACTGAGGTACAGTGTTGTGACTGTTAGCGGTGGGGATTACAGTTGTAACTGCCTGTGGAGAGTGCCATCCATGTGACTTTAGGGGGTTTGGGGGCAGTGCTGTCATGGTGGTGGGGTGTAGTGCTGTGACTAGGTACAGTGTTGTGACTGTTAGCGGTGGGGATTACAGTTGTAACTGCCTGTGGAGAGTGTCATCCATGTGACTTTAGGGGTATGGGGGCAGTGCTGCAATGGTGGTGGGGTGTAGTGCTGTGACTGAGGTACAGTGTTGTGACCGTTAGCGGTGGGGATTACTGCTGTAACTGCCTGTGGAGTGTCATCCATGTGACTTTAGGGGGTATGGGGGCAGTGCTGTGATGGTGGTGGGGTGTAGTGCTGTGACTGAGGTACAGTGTTGTGACTGTTAGCGGTGGGGATTACTGCTGTACCTGCCTGTGGAGAGTGTCATCCATGTGACTTTAGGGGGTATGGAGGCAGTGTTCTCATGGTGGTGGGGTGTAGTGCTGTGATTGAGGTACAGTGTTGTGACTGTTAGCGGTAGGGATTACTGCTGTTACTACCTGTGTAGAGTCTCATCCGTGTGACTTTAGGGGGTATGGGGGCATTGCTGTCATGGTGGTCGGGTGTAGTGCAGTGACTGAGGTACAGTGTTGTGACTGTTAGCCGTGGGGATTACTGCTGTAACTGCCTGTGGAGAGTGTCTTCCATGTGACTTTAGGGGGTATGGGACAGTGCTGTCATGGTGGTGGGGTGTAGTGCTGTGACTGAGGTACAGTGTTGTGACTGTTAGCGGTGGGGATTACTGTTGTAACTGCCTGTGGAGTGTGTCATCCATGTGACTTTAGGGGGTATGTGGGCAGTGCTGTCATGGTGGTGGGGTGTAGTGCTGTGACTGAGGTACAGTGTTGTGACTGTTAGCGGTGGGGATTACTGCTGTAACTTCCTGTGGAGAGTGTCATCCATGTGACTTTAGGGGCATGGGGCAGTGCTGTCATGGTGGTGGGATGTAGTGCTGTGACTGAGGTACAGTGTTGTGACTGTTAGCGGTGGGGATTACAGTTGTAGCTGCCTGTGGAGAGTGTCATCCATGTGAATTTCAGGGGTATGGGGGCAGTGCTGCCATGGCTGTGGAGTGTAGTGCTGTGACTGAGGTACAGTGTTGTGACTGTTAGCGGTGGGGATTACTGCTGTAACCCTGCCGGGAAGTGTCATCCGTGTGACTTTAGGGGGCATGGGGCAGTGCTATCATGGTGGTGGGGTGTAGTACTGTGACTGAGGTACAGTGTTGTGACTGATAGCGGTGGGGATTACTGCTGTAACTGCCTGTGGAAAGTGTCATCCATGTGACTTTAGGGGGTATGGGGGCATTGCTGTCATGGTGGTGGGGTGTAGTGCTGTGACTGAGGTACAGTGTTGTGACTGTTAGCGGTGGGGATTACAGTTGTAACTGCCTGTGGAGAGTGCCATCCATGTGACTTTAGGGGTATGGGGGCAGTGCTGTCATAGTGGTGGGGTGTAGTGCTGTGACTGAGGTACAGTGTTGTGACTGTTAGCGGTGGGGATTACAGTTGTAACTGCCTAGCAGAGTGTCATCCATGTGACTTTAGGGTATGGGGCAGTGCTGCAATGGTGGTGGGGTGTAGTGCTGTGACTGAGGTACAGTGTTGTGACTGTGGCCAGTGGGGATTCACGGTGTAACTGCCTGTGGAAGTGTCATCCATGTGACTTTAGGGGTATGGGCAGTGCTCTCTCATGGTGGTGGGGTGTAGTGCTGTGATTGAGGTACAGTGTTGTGACTGTTAGCGGTAGGGATTACAGCAACGACTACCTGGAGAGTCTCATCCATGTGACTTTAGGGGGTATGTGGACAGTGCTGTCATGGTGGTGGGGTGTAGTGCAGTGACTGAGGTACAGTGTTGTGACTATTGCGATGGAGGATACTGCTGTAACTGCCTGTGGAAGTGTCATCCATGTGACTTTAGGGGTATGGGGGCAGTGCTGTGATGGTGCTGGGGTGTAGTGCTGTGACTGAGGTACAGTGTTGTGACTGTGCAGAGTAGGGATTACTGCTGTAACTGCCTGTGGAGAGTGTCATCCATGTGACTTTAGGGGGCATGGGGCAGTGCTGTCATGGTGGTGGTGGGATGTAGTGCTGTGTCTGAGGTACAGTGTTGTGACTGTTAGCGGTGGGGATTACAGTTGTAACTGCCTGTGGAGAGTGTCATCCATGTGACTTTAGGGGGTATGTGGGCAGTGCTGTCATGGTGGTGGGGTGTAGTGCTGTGACTGAGGTACAGTGTTGTGACTGTTAGCGGTGGGGATTACTGCTGTAACTGCCTGTGGAGTGCGTCATCCATGTGACTTCCAGGGGGTATGTGGGCAGTGCTGTCATGGTGGTGGGGCTTGAGTGCTGTGACTGGTACAGTGCTGTGACTGTTAGTGGTGCGGATTACTGTTGTAACTGCCTGTGGAGAGTGTCATCCATGTGGCTTTAGGGGGTATGGGGCAGTGCTGTCATGGTGGGGTGTGTAGTGCTGTAACTGAGGTACAGTGTTGTGACTGTTAGCGGTGGGGATTACTGCTGTAACTTCCCGTGGAGAGTGTCATCCAGGTGACTTTAGGGCGCATGGGGCAGTGCTATCATGGTGGTGGGGTGTAGTACTGTGACTGAGGTACAGTGTTGTGACTGATAGCGGTGGCAATTACTGCTGTAACTGCCTGTGGAGTGTGTCATCCATGTGACTTTAGGGGGTATGGGGGCAGTGCTGTCATGGTGGTGGGATGTAGTGCAGTGTCTGAGGTACAGTGTTGTGACTGTTAGCGGTGGGGATTACTGCTGTAACTGCCTGTGGAGTGTGTCATCCATGTGACTTTAGGGGGTATGTGGGCAGTGCTGTGATGGTGGTGGGGTGTAGTGCTGTGACTGAGGTACAGTGTTGTGACTGTTAGCGGTGGGGATTACTGCTGTAACTGCCTGTGGAGTGTGTCATCCATGTGACTTTAGGGGGTATGTGGGCAGTGCTGTCACCCAGTGGTAAGGTGTAGTGCTGTGATTGAGGAGTACAGTGCTGTGACTGTTAGCGGTGGGGATTACAGTTGTAACTGCCTGTGGAGAGTGTCATCCATGTGACTTTAGGGGGTATGGGGGGCAGTGCTGTCTTGGTGGTGGGGTGTAGTGCTGTGATTCAGGTACAGTGTTGTGACTGTTAGCGGTGGGGATTACTGCTGTAACTGCCTGTGGAGAGTGTCATCCATGTGACTTTAGGGGGCATGGGGCAGTGCTATCATGGTGGTGGGGTGTAGTACTGTGACTGAGGTACAGTGTTGTGACTGTTAGCGGTGGGGATTACTGCTGTAACTGCCTGTGGAAAGTGTCATCCATGTGACTTTAGGGGTATGGGGGCATTGCTGTCATGGTGGTGGGGTGTAGTGCTGTGACTGAGGTACAGTGTTGTGACTGTTAGCGGTGGGGATTACAGTTGTAACTGCCTGTGGAGAGTGCCATCCATGTGACTTTAGGGGTATGGGGGCAGTGCTGTCATGGTGGTGGGGTGTAGTGCTGTGACTGAGGTACAGTGTTGTGACTGTTAGCGGTGGGGATTACAGTTGTAACTGCCTGTGGAGAGTGTCATCCATGTGACTTTAGGGGTATGGGGGCAGTGCTGCAATGGTGGTGGGGTGTAGTGCTGTGACTGAGGTACAGTGTTGTGACTATTAGCGGTGGGGATTACTGGTTGTAACTGCCTGTGAAGTATATCATGTGACTTTAGGGGTATGGCTGATGCTCTCATGAGTGGTGGGGTGTAGTGCTGTGATTGAGGTACAGTGTTGTGACTGTTAGCGGTAGGGATTACTGCTGCTAACACCTGTGGAGGAGACTCATCAAATTGTGACTTTAGGGGAATGGGGCAGTGCTGTCATGGTGGTGGGGTGTAGTGCAGTGACTGAGGTACAGTGTTGTGACTGTTAGCGGTGGGGATTACTGCTGTAACTGCCTGTGGAGAGTGTCATCCATGTGACTTTAGGGGGTATGGGGGCAGTGCTGTCATGGTGGTGGGGTGTAGTGCTGTGACTGAGGTACAGTGTTGTGACTGTTAGCGGTGGGGATTACTGCTGTAACTGCCTGTGGAGAGTGTCATCCATGTGACTTTAGGGGGCATGGGGCAGTGCTGTCATGGTGGTGGGATGTAGTGCTGTGACTGAGGTACAGTGTTGTGACTGTTAGCGGTGGGGATTACAGTTGTAACTGCCTGTGGAGAGTGTCATCCATGTGACTTTAGGGGTATGTGGGCAGTGCTGTCATGGTGGTGGGGTGTAGTGCTGTGACTGAGGTACAGTGCTGTGACTGTTAGCGGTGGGGATTACTCTTGTAACTGCCTGTGGAGAGTGTCATCCATGTGACTTTAGGGGTATGGGGCAGTGCTGTCATGGTGGTGGGGTGTAGTGCTGTGACTGAGGTACAGTGTTGTGACTGTTAGCGGTGGGGATTACTGCTGTAACTGCCTGTGGAGAGTGTCATCCATGTGACTTTAGGGGGCATGGGGCAGTGCTATCATGGTGGTGGGGTGTAGTACTGTGACTGAGGTACAGTGTTGTGACTGATAGTGGTGGGGATTACTGCTGTAACTGCCTGTGGAGTGTGTCATCCATGTGACTTTAGGGGGTATGGGGGCAGTGCTGTCATGGTGGTGGGATGTAGTGCAGTGTCTGAGGTACAGTGTTGTGACTGTTAGCGGTGGGGATTACAGTTGTAACTGCCTGTGGAGAGTGCCATCCATGTGACTTTAGGGGTATGGGGGCAGTGCTGTCATGGTGGTGGGGTGTAGTGCTGTGACTGAGGTACAGTGTTGTGACTGTTAGCGGTGGGGATTACAGTTGTAACTGCCTGTGGAGAGTGTCATCCATGTGACTTTAGGGGTATGGGGGCAGTGCTGCAATGGTGGTGGGGTGTAGTGCTGTGACTGAGGTACAGTGTTGTGACCGTTAGCGGTGGGGATTACTGCTGTAACTGCCTGTGGAGAGTGTCATCCATGTGACTTTAGGGGGTATGGAGGCAGTGCTGTGATGGTGGTGGGGTGTAGTGCTGTGACTGAGGTACAGTGTTGTGACTGTGAGCGGTGGGGATTACTGCTGTACCTGCCTGTGGAGAGTGTCATCCATGTGACTTTAGGGGGTATGGAGGCAGTGTTCTCATGGTGGTGGGGTGTAGTGCTGTGATTGAGGTACAGTGTTGTGACTGTTAGCGGTAGGGATTACTGCTGTTACTACCTGTGGAGAGTCTCATCCGTGTGACTTTAGGGGGTATGGGGGCATTGCTGTCATGGTGGTCGGGTGTAGTGCAGTGACTGAGGTACAGTGTTGTGACTGTTAGCCGTGGGGATTACTGCTGTAACTGCCTGTGGAGAGTGTCATCCATGTGACTTTAGGGGGTATGGGACAGTGCTGTCATGGTGGTGGGGTGTAGTGCTGTGACTGAGGTACAGTGTTGTGACTGTTAGCAGTGGGGATTACTGTTGTAACTGCCTGTGGAGTGTGTCATCCATGTGACTTTAGGGGGTATGTGGGCAGTGCTGTCATGGTGGTGGGGTGTAGTGCTGTGACTGAGGTACAGTGTTGTGACTGTTAGCGGTGGGGATTACTGCTGTAACTTCCTGTGGAGAGTGTCATCCATGTGACTTTAGGGGCATGGGGCAGTGCTGTCATGGTGGTGGGATGTAGTGCTGTGACTGAGGTACAGTGTTGTGACTGTTAGCGGTGGGGATTACAGTTGTAGCTGCCTGTGGAGAGTGTCATCCATGTGAATTTCAGGGGTATGGGGGCAGTGCTGCCATGGCTGTGGAGTGTAGTGCTGTGACTGAGGTACAGTGTTGTGACTGTTAGCGGTGGGGATTACTGCTGTAACTGCCTGTGGAGAGTGTCATCCGTGTGACTTTAGGGGGCATGGGGCAGTGCTATCATGGTGGTGGGGTGTAGTACTGTGACTGAGGAACAGTGTTGTGACTGATAGCGGTGGGGATTACTGCTGTAACTGCCTGTGGAAAGTGTCATCCATGTGACTTTAGGGGGTATGGGGGCAGTGCTGTCATGGTGGTGGGGTGTAGTGCTGTGACTGAGGTACAGTGTTGTGACTGTTAGCGGTGGGGATTACAGTTGTAACTGCCTGTGGAGAGTGTCATCCATGTGACTTTAGGGGTATGGGGGCAGTGCTGCAATGGTGGTGGGGTGTAGTGCTGTGACTGAGGTACAGTGTTGTGACTGTTAGCGGTGGGGATTACGGTTGTAACTGCCTGTGGAGAGTGTCATCCATGTGACTTTAGGGGGTATGTAGGCAGTGCTCTCATGGTGGTGGGGTGTAGTGCTGTGATTGAGGTACAGTGTTGTGACTGTTAGCGGTAGGGATTACTGCTGTAACTACCTGTGGAGAGTCTCATCCATGTGACTTTAGGGGGTATGTGGACAGTGCTGTCATGGTGGTGGGGTGTAGTGCAGTGACTGAGGTACAGTGTTGTGACTGTTAGCGGTGGGGATTACTGCTGTAACTGCCTGTGGAGAGTGTCATCCATGTGACTTTAGGGGGTATGGGGGCAGTGCTGTGATGGTGCTGGGGTGTAGTGCTGTGACTGAGGTACAGTGTTGTGACTGTTAGCGGTGGGGATTACAGTTGTAGCTGCCTGTGGAGAGTGTCATCCATGTGAATTTCAGGGGTATGGGGGCAGTGCTGCCATGGCGGTGGGGTGTAGTGCTGTGACTGAGGTACAGTGTTGTGACTGTTAGCGGTGGGGATTACTGCTGTAACTGCCTGTGGAGAGTGTCATCCATGTGACTTTAGGGGCATGGGGCAGTGCTATCATGGTGGTGGGGTGTAGTACTGTGACTGAGGAACAGTGTTACTGACTGATGTTGGTGAGGATTACACTGTGCTGTGGAAAGTGTCATCACATGTGACTTTGGGGGGTATGGGGGCGGAGAATTGCTGTCATGGTGGTGGTGTTGGGGTGTAGTGCTGTGACTGAGGTACAGTGTTGTGACTGTTAGCGATGGGATTACAGTTGTAACTGCCTGTGGAGTGTCATCCATGTGACTTTAGGGGTATGGGGGCAGTGCTGCAATGGTGGTGAAAGTGTGGTGCTTGAAACTGAGTACAGTGTTGTAACTGTTAGCGAGTGGGGATTACAGTTGTAACTTTGCCTGTGGAGAGTGTCATCCATGTGACTTTTAGAGGGTATGTGGGCAGTGCTCTCATGTAGACGTGGGGTGTAGTGCTGTGATTGAGGTACAGTGTTGTGACTGTTAGCGGTAGGGATTACTGCTGTAACTACCTGTGGAGAGTCTCATCCATGTGACTTTAGGGGGTATGTGGACAGTGCTGTCATGGTGGTGGGGTGTAGTGCAGTGACTGAGGTACAGTGTTGTGACTGTTAGCGGTGGGGATTACTGCTGTAACTGCCTGTGGAGAGTGTCATCCATGTGACTTTAGGGGGTATGGGGGCAGTGCTGTGATGGTGCTGGGGTGTAGTGCTGTGACTGAGGTACAGTGTTGTGACTGTTAGCGGTGGGGATTACTGCTGTAACTGCCTGTGGAGAGTGTCATCCATGTGACTTTAGGGGCATGAGGCAGTGCTGTCATGGTGGTGGTGGGATGTAGTGCTGTGTCTGAGGTACAGTGTTGTGACGGCTGTTGGTGGGGATTACAGTTGCAAGGCTGCCTGCAATGAAGTGTCATCCATATGACTTTAGAAATTGTTATGTGGGCAGTGCTGTCATGGTGGTGGGGTGTAGTGCTGTGACTGAGTGTACAGTGTTGTGACTGTTAGCGGTGGGGATTACTGCTGTAACTGCCTGTGGACTCGTCATCCATGTGACTTCCAGGGGTATGTGGGCAGTGCTGTCATGGTGGTGGGGTGTAGTGCTGTGACTGAGGTACAGTGCTGTGACTGTTAGTGGTGGGGATTACTGTTGTAACTGCCTGTGGAGAGTGTCATCCATGTGGCTTTAGGGGGTATGGGGCAGTGCTGTCATGGTGGGGTGTGTAGTGCTGTAACTGAGGTACAGTGTTGTGACTGTTAGCGGTGGGGATTACTGCTGTAACTTCCTGTGGAGAGTGTCATCCATGTGACTTTAGGGCGCATGGGGCAGTGCTATCATAAGTGGTGGGGTGCTAGTGACTGAGGAATTTTTTTGCAGTGTTGTGACGTGGACAGCGGTGAAAAGTACTGCTGTAACTGTAATAGTGTGTCATCCATGTGACTTTTACCCAGGGGTATGGGGGCAGTGCTGCTCATGGTGGTGGGATGTAATTACAGTGTCGGAGGTACAGTGTTGTGACTGTGCGGTGGGGATTACTGCTGTAACTGCCTGTGGAGTGTGTCATCCATGTGACTTTAGGGGGTATGTGGGCAGTGCTGTGATGGTGGTGGGGTGTAGTGCTGTGACTGAGGTACAGTGTTGTGACTGTTAGCGGTGGGGATTACTGCTGTAACTGCCTGTGGAGTGTGTCATCCATGTGACTTTAGGGGGTATGTGGGCAGTGCTGTCATGGTGGTAAGGTGTAGTGCTGTGATTGAGGTACAGTGCTGTGACTGTTAGCGGTGGGGATTACAGTTGTAACTGCCTGTGGAGAGTGTCATCCATGTGACTTTAGGGGTATTGGGGGCAGTGCTGTCTTGGTGGTGGGGTGTAGTGCTGTGATTGCAGGTACAGTGTTGTGACTGTTAGCGGTGGGGATTACTGCTGTAACTGCCTGTGGAGAGTGTCATCCATGTGACTTTAGGGGCATGGGGGCAGTGCTGTCATGGTGGTGGGGTGTAGTGCTGTGGTGACTGAGGTACAGTGTTGTGACTGTTAGCGGTGGGGATTACTGCTGTAACTGCCTGTGGAAAGTGTCATCCATGTGACTTTAGGGGGTATGGGGGCATTGCTGTCATGGTGGTGGGGTGTAGTGCTGTGACTGAGGTACAGTGTTGTGACTGTTAGCGGTGGGGATTACAGTTGTAACTGCCTGTGGAGAGTGCCATCCATGTGACTTTAGGGGGTATGGGGGCAGTGCTGTCATGGTGGTGGGGTGTAGTGCTGTGACTGAGGTACAGTGTTGTGACTGTTAGCGGTGGGGATTCACAGTTGTAACTGCCTGTGGAAGTGTCATCCATGTGACTTTAGGGGAGTATGGGGCAGTGCTGCAATGGTGGTGGGGTGATGATGCTATGACTGAGGTACAGTGTTGTGACTGTTAGCGGTGGGGATTACTGTTGTAACTGCCTGTGGAGAGTGTCATCCATGTGACTTTAGGGGGTATGGAGGCAGTGCTCTCATGGTGGTGGGGTGTAGTGCTGTGATTGAGGTACAGTGTTGTGACTGTTAGCGGTAGGGATTACTGCTGTAACTACCTGTGGAGAGTCTCATCCGTGTGACTTTAGGGGGTATGGGGGCAGTGCTGTCATGGTGGTGGGGTGTAGTGCAGTGACTGAGGTACAGTGTTATGACTGTTAGCGGTGGGGATTACTGCTGTAACTGCCTGTGGAGAGTGTCATCCATGTGACTTTAGGGGGTATGGGGCAGTGCTGTCATGGTGGTGGGGTGTAGTGCTGTGACTGAGGTACAGTGTTGTGACTGTTAGCGGTGGGGATTACTGCTGTAACTGCCTGTGGAGAGTGTCATCCATGTGACTTTAGGGGGCATGGGGCAGTGCTGTCATGGTGGTGGGATGTAGTGCTGTGACTGAGGTACAGTGTTGTGACTGTTAGCGGTGGGGATTACAGTTGTAACTGCCTGTGGAGAGTGTCATCCATGTGACTTTAGGGGGTATGTGGGCAGTGCTGTCATGGTGGTGGGGTGTAGTGCTGTGACTGAGGTACAGTGCTGTGACTGTTAGTGGTGGGGATTACTGTTGTAACTGCCTGTGGAGAGTGTCATCCATGTGGCTTTAGGGGGTATGGGGCAGTGCTGTCATGGTGGTGGGGTGTAGTGCTGTGACTGAGGTACAGTGTTGTGACTGTTAGCGGTGGGGATTACTGCTGTAACTGCCTGTGGAGAGTGTCATCCATGTGACTTTAGGCGGCATGGGGCAGTGCTATCATGGTGGTGGGGTGTAGTACTGTGACTGAGGTACAGTGTTGTGACTGATAGCGGTGGGGATTACTGCTGTAACTGCCTGTGGAGTGTGTCATCCATGTGACTTTAGGGGGTATGGGGGCAGTGCTGTCATGGTGGTGGGATGTAGTGCAGTGTCTGAGGTACAGTGTTGTGACTGTTAGCGGTGGGGATTACAGTTGTAACTGCCTGTGGAAGTGTCATCCATGTGACTTTAGAGGGTATGGGGGCAGTGCTGTCATGGTGGTGGGGTGTAGTGCTGTGACTGAGGTACAGTGTTGTGACTGTTGCCGGTGGGGATTACAGGTGTAACTGCCTGTGGAGAGTGTCATCCATGTGACTTTAGGGGTATGGGGGCAGTGCTGCAATGGTGGTGGGGTGTAGTGCTGTGACTGAGGTACAGTGTTGTGACCGTTAGCAGTGGGGATTACTGCTGTAACTGCCTGTGGAGAGTGTCATCCATGTGACTTTAGGGGGTATGGGGGCAGTGCTGTAATGGTGGTGGGGTGTAGTCCTGTGACTGAGGTACAGTGTTGTGACTGTTAGCAGTGGGGATTACTGCTGTACCTGCCTGTGGAGAGTGTCATCCATGTGACTTTAGGGGTATGGGGGCAGTGCTGCAATGGTGGTGGGGTGTAGTGCTGTGATTGAGGTACAGTGTTGTGACTGTTAGCGGTGGGGATTACTGCTGTAACATACCTGTGGAGAGTCTCATCCGTGTGACTTTAGGGGTATGGGGGCAGTGCTGTCATGGTGGTGGGGTGTAGTGCAGTGACTGAGGTACAGTGTTTGTGACTGTTAGCGGTGGGGATTACTGCTGTAACTGCCTGTGGAGAGTGTCATCCATGTGACTTTAGGGGGTATGGGGGCATTGCTGTGATGGTGGTGGGGTGTAGTGCTGTGACTGAGGTACAGTGTTGTGACTGTTAGCGGTGGGGATTACTGCTGTAACTGCCTGTGGAGAGTGTCATCCATGTGACTTTACGGGGGTATGGGGGCAGTGCTGCCATGGTGGTGGGGTGTAGTGCTGTGACTGAGGTACAGTGTTGTGACTGTTAGCGGTGGGGATTACTGCTGTAACTGCCTGTGGAGAGTGTCATCCTTTTGGCTTTAGGGAGTATGTGGGCAGTGCTGTCATGGTGGTGGGGTGTAGTGCTGTGACTGAGGTACAGTGTTGTGACTGTTAGCGGTGGGGATTACTGCTGTAACTGCCTGTGGAGAGTGTCATCCATGTGACTTTAGGGGGTATGGGGGGCAGTGCTGTCATGGTGGTGGGGTGTAGTGCTGTGACTGAGGTACAGTGTTGTGACTGTTAGCGGTGGGGATTACTGCTGTAACTGCCTGTGGAGAGTGTCATCCATGTGACTTCAGGGGTATGGGGGCAGTGCTCTCATGGTGGTGGGGTGTAGTGCTGTGACTGAGGTACAGTGTTGTGACTGTTAGCGGTGGGGATTACTGCTGTAACTGCCTGTGGAGAGTGTCATCCATGTGACTTTAGGGGGTATGGGGCAGTGCTGTCATGGTGGTGGGGTGTAGTGCTGTGACTGAGGTACAGTGTTGTGACTGGTTAGAGTGGGGATTACTGCTGTAACTACCTGTGGAGAGTGTCATCCATTTGACTTTAGGGGGTATGGGGGCAGTGCTGTCATGGTGGTGGGGTGTAGTCCTGTGACTGAGGTACAGTGTTGTGACTGTTAGCGGTGTGGATTACTGCTGTACCTGCCGGTGGAGAGTGTGATCCATGTGACTTTAGGGAGTATGGGGGCAGTGCTGTCATGGTGGTGAGGTGTAGTGCTGTGACTGTTGGGAATAGGGATCTGTTCTGTGACTGGCAGGGGAGGGTGCCCAGTGCTGGGATGTACAGTGGAAGATTTCAGTCATGTGACTCTCAGAGTCCTGTAACTGTAGGGGATGGAAAGGTCAGTCCTGTGATGGTCAGTGGTCAGTGCTGTGGCTCTAGTGTAAGTAGTGTAGAGTGGTGTGCACTGGAAAAGGTGGTGCATGAGCAAAGCAGCCAGCTTCTAATAAGAAAAGAAAGCCCAGAGCTCCTAGAGTCAGTGCAAGAATTATTTTCTGGCAATATACTGGTGTACATCCACTAGCCCCAATGCTTCAACCCTTCAATGGGCCTTCCTCAGGGAGTGGGTCTGAGGAATACAAATGAGCATCTCATTTATACAGATCTCTTAAAGTGATATACACCACACACTAAAAACAATGTGCAAGTCAAACTGAAAACACATGAGTAACTTGGTTCCGAACATTTTATTATTCTGTTTTTTGTGCTTTGTTTTTGACACTTATGGTAAACAGCTAATGATATTAGTATACCACTTAAATTAAATATGCCTCTATATCTGTTACTTCATTTAATTCTGTAACTTTCTATCTAAAGCAATATTTTTTTTTGCCTTTTATACTATAATATATACCCCTTTCTATCTCGATCCTCTCTATTGTTCCCACTACTGAATTTACTCCATACTAACCTTTTTCCCTTCACTTTCACAGTCTCACAGGATGCGAACTCCTTTCCCGTCAGATAAGTATAACAATATATCTAACCTTTACTATCCCTCCTAGTAACTATCTAAGAACTGTGGATCCTCATTCTACAGGTCTAAGAAACCTCATCCCTTTAAGACTCCTCCCTCTGGCTCCATAGTACCCTGGTAGGAGATCCTGTACATGTTACCTATTCTTGGTAGGTTTATTGTAACCCCCATTATGGGAGGGTTGTGTATATGTGCTAAGGTCATACATACTGCAGCATTTTCCCCCCTCCATAAACAGTTTTGCCTTGCTAGTTGAGTCAGGCAGGCTCACAGCCCTGTCACCACCTCCCCTGTCTGCCACTTCCCTGTCCCAGACCACTGAGTCCAAAGTTTCCCATGGATTGCCCTCCCTCCCCCCATGATAGGGCCAGGAAGGGGAGAGTCATCCTCTCCCCAACCAACCACTCGCATCTAGAACTGATCCAGTCATCCAGGTGGTAGTGTGTGACTGAGGTAGGTGGGTAGCCTGTGCTAGCCATTTCTGCATTCCAACCCCTCTTAGATTACTGCCTTCACCTGGGTGAAGCAAAGGTCAAGTCAGCATGCCTTCCCACCAAGGGACTGGACAGCTATCTGATGAACGCTCGGTCTTCTCTCCAACCCTCAGCCACCTGAGGATGTTCCTGAACTCGGGTCACTGATGCAGTGGGAGTCGAGGCACGCAGTGCCTCATTCCTCCATACCACTGGACCAGACCGACCTTATACTGCAGCAAGGGCATTATTTGTTATTAACACGGCAGGTGATCGGACAACAGTAGAGCCACTGCACACCAGGGAATGATTTTTTTATTAACAGGCCCTGCAGTCAGAGGGAGGAATGTACCTGTGGACACCAGAGAATGTGTTAACTGTAGCAGGGCCCGCAATCACAGGGGAATATTGTTATTGGCAGGCAGTTTGAAAGAAATATTGAGCTGCTTGAGGTTTTATATAAAAGCAATTTCCCTGTAGATGGCTCCTAATCCCCCTTAAATAGCATTATGCAGTGTTGTTGGCTCTGACCAGATTTGGTTTAATTAGCCATTGAGTGCAATTTCTTCCTTCTTAGTGGAACTACTCTATCAGCTGAAGCTTTGTTGAACCATAATTCAAAGGTTATGCAACATTTTTATACCTTTCTGTGGAACAACAATGTGCAAGCTGATTTAGAAAGCCAACAAGCTGCCTTAAAGCCAGCTGAATAAACTGGCACTCATTAAAGGGAACCTGACTCCACAGCAGAAAAAGGGCCATAATGTTTTTTAATCGAAAATGACAGGCAATCTTGTTAAAACAAAATGAAAAGGTATTTACCTTATGGTAAGCCTTTAAACTTCTTTGACTCCCAGAAAGGAAGCTGTGGTAGGAGGGCAC
The DNA here is from genome assembly GCA_016271365.2 of Neoceratodus forsteri. NCBI lineage: Eukaryota > Metazoa > Chordata > Ceratodontiformes > Ceratodontidae > Neoceratodus > Neoceratodus forsteri. The sequence continues at coordinate 33,177,868 of CM057449.1, read as the reverse complement.
AGCATTCAGAGAAGCAGAGCAGCGTGGCACAGTGGTAAGGTGTGGCATTCAGAAAAGGGACTGCATGGTGGATCATTCAAATGGGGGGGGGGCAGCGAGCATCTGTATTTTATGACTTTTGATAACTATTGACTAAAAATTTCTGGATGGGCAACCACATTCCCAAGTAGCCAGAGCTGCCACTTCAGGGTTCTGCTTACATTGGACTTCTCACATTTTGCTGTCGAGGTCAGTGATTTAATCAGAAGGCCTCTGAGGCAGCACAGATATGTGTCACAGTACATAGTTGCCCAGCCAGTATTCTCTGTATATTCCACTGCTGCGATCAGAGTTATAATCATACTACTTCATATATATCCTCGAGCACCAAACAGTAACCACTCAGAATTTAACATTACACTTTTATTTTATTTATTTATGGATATGTTCCACCAGGAAGACATATTGAGCAAATTGCTCCTTTCCCGATGTGTCCTGGGGATAGAAGAATGGATAGTTACAGAGGATGGATGGTACAATAAGCGAAAGTGATGAATATAATAAAACATAGGGTACAATTTACAGCCAAATAGGTCACATGAGAACATACAAGTATGAGTTGGAATGAGGTACCGATTAGAGACATAATTTGACGATAGCAGTTGTATGGTGAGTGCAGAAGGCCATACCAACTCATCTTGGCTGGCAAGGCAGCAAGAGATGTGGGAGACCGAGTTAGGTCATTGTGGACATCATGGAGGAGGAGAATTAGGGGTAGCTGGAAAACAGGAGGTGAAGGAGTGCAGGAGACAGGATAGGGAGCGGGAGGAGGGAGCATTTCAAATATTGATAGGGAGAGAGTTCCACAGTTTAGGGAAGCGGTGAGGGAAGGAAGCCTGACCAGCAGATGAGGACCTGTAAGGTACAGCAAGGGTACAGGCATCGCTACTCTTTAGGTAGCGGGTGGAAAGGGGGAGAGAGAGAACAGAAGGTAGGAGGGGACCACTCCAAACCAGAACTTGCTAATGAAGTTGGTGCAGTGCAGCATGCACGGGTCATTGAGGGAGGCTACAACCAGCGACTGATGTAGAAACCAGTGGTGAGTGTGGGTGGGCTGTTAAGAGCACAGCGGCAGAAGGAATGGAAGATGGTGTCCAATCTGGCTAGGGTCATTTTGGGGGCAGCACTGCAGACTACGTTACCATAGTCAAAAGTTGGAAAGATCATTTTCAGAAGAATTTCTCTGCGGGACAGCAAGGGGATGCATCCATGATTCCAGTATAAGGCGCCCAGTTTGAGGAGCAGTTGCTTGTGAATAGCATCCATGTGATCAGAGAAGTCGAGGTGTTTGTCAAGCCAGACCCCTCGGTACCTGAAGGAGGTAGAGTCTTGCAACGTGGACCCATCAAGTGTGTGGAAGTTGGAGGTGGAAGGGAACCTGGAGAGTCTCTGTCTTGTGCCACAGGTCATGGAGACTGTCTCCTTGGTGTTTAAGAGTAGTTGGTTAGCTCATAGCCATTTCTCGACTTTATCAAAGTCCTGCTGTAGGGTGGTCGCCACTAGGGGGTGGAAGGAATAGAAGTATGCAGAATGGTGTAATCTGCATACATGTGAATGGATGCAGATAAGCATACTGAGGAGAGATCATTAAGGAAGATGAAGAAGAGAATTTGTCCAAGGACTGAGCCTTGTGGGATCCCAGTGTGGATGGATAGGGGCGGTGAGAGAGAGTCCCTAATTCTGATTGTGATTTGCTTTAATGAGGCAATTGTCTAAATCTGCTATACTTTATTACCAATAGTTCCTTTTCCTATTAAATGTTCTCTGGTGTTTAGTTCAGGCTTCAACAGAATAATGTAACATTTTGGGAAAAATATACAAGCGAGCATCCCAGCACTGGAGGATATGATGGCAAATACTTCCACAGCCACCATGTATTTTCCCCGTGTGCTCAGGTATGCGGGAATGAAAGACAGCCACACGCTGACAAATAGAAGCATGGTGAAAGTGATGTATTTTGCCTCATTAAAGCTATCTGGCAACTTCCGAGCTAGGAATGCTACTACAAAACTAACAGTGGCTAGGAATCCCAGGTATCCCAGCATGCACCAGAATGCAACAGTCGAGCCTTCATCACATTCAACAATTATCTTACCTTCTTCTGATTCCATGTTCAGTTTTGGAAATGGGGGAGAAGCAGCCAACCAAATAATACAGATCAGTAGCTGAAGTGAGGAACACACAAGAATGACTGAGTTCGGGATCCATGAGCCCACCCATTTCCGAAGCTTGCTGCCAGGGTTGGTGGCATTGAAGGCAATCACCACAGTAAAAGTCTTTGCCAAAATGCAAGAGACACTAGTGGAAAAAATGATCCCAAAAGCAGTCTGGCGTAACATACAGGTAATCTTCACTGGATAACCTATGAATACGAAGGAGCAGAGAGAGCAAAGCATGAGGGCCAGGAGGAGAATGTAACTGAGGTCCCGGTTATTGGCCTTCACTATAGGGGTGTCTCGGCTCACAATGAAGATACACAGAATACAACCAGAGAGCAGAAAGGTAACAATCGAAGTAGTGCTCAGAGTTATTCCTAAGGTTTCTTCATAGGACAGGAATTCAATAGGTTTAGGGACACACTGATCACGTCTGTCATTGGGCCAGTGATGTTCAGGGCACGGGAAGCATTCACTGCAATCTGTAAAACCAAAGGTCATGGATCAGTGATTGAAATCACCTCGTCATCATGTCATCACTGTGTAGGTACCTTGTGGAATGCTGTGCCCTGCCTTTGCAATCCTCCTAGCAGATAATGCTGCACCTGGGGGTGTACAGAATGACTCTTCAATTTCTGGAGGGCATGGAAGCGTGACAAAAGATCAAGGGATGCGGATATGTTTATGCAGACAGCTCCATGCTTTGTGTATGCACACGGGATGCAGTGCTGGCATTGCCCTAACTTTGGCACTGTTGCTGCAGTCGCAGGAAAACATACACACACCAGTACTTGGAGGGACTGTGCCAACATTAGGACAATATGAACACTGTGTTGCATGATCATTCAGACTGCAAGAAACATCATGACACAGATTCACCAAAGTTAGGTGTATGTGTTTTTGCCTTACTGTCCCATTTCTTAACTTTTGTAGCAAGCAAGTGGCAGTAGGAAGGAGGCAAGCAACCAAAGACTGGTCAGTCTCACGTCAGTGGTGGGGAAATTAGAATAAACCCTGCTGAAACAAAGACTGATAGAGTATCTTAAATCCAGTGAGCTGCAAGAACACAAGCAGTACTTATTCAAGGGGAGCAGGTCATGCCGAATGAATCTGAAAAATTTATTTGACTGAGCGACTAGGGAAATGGATCCAGGGAGTGATGTGAACATAGCCTATCTAGACTTTAGCAAGGTCTTCAACAATCTGCCACAGGAGGCAGACAGAGAAATAGAACAGCCTGCGAACGTGATCTAAAGTGGTAAATTGGGTTAGAAAGGCAAGGCATTTCTAAGACACCCTCTGGGCACCATGTATAAAAATATAAAACATGCAATATAAAACATGCAAAAGGTAGGGAATCAGATAAAATCATAAATAAAACACATATATTAGAATCAGCAATTTAATAGCTAAAGAATCTGGGCTGGTCAGATCTCTCTCTATCTGGGAAAGCCAGGGAGAATACATAGGTTTTTAGGCAGCTTTTGAATGCCTCAACTGATGGGGCCTCCCTGATGTAAGCTGGTAAAGAATTCCGCAGGACCGGTCCAGCAACACTGAAAGCCCAGTGACCGGAAGTTCTTAATTTGGTCCTGGAAACTTCAAGAAGGCCCCTGGTCAAGGAGCGGAGGGAGTGGATTGAGCAGGCAGGCATCAAACCAGGTAGCCAGGGCCAAGACCATATAGGGCCTTATAAATGAGTAAACTCACTTGAAGATAACACTTCACCTGATCAGCAGCCAGTGCAGAGCTTGCAGCAATGGGGTCACATGGCTGGACATAGATAGGCCAGTCAGCAACCTGGCAGCTACCTTCTGCACCAACTGCAGCTGGTAAAAGGGTACCTCCAGAGACCCCGAAGTAGAGATCATTACAGTAATTGAGCCTGGATGTCAGAAAGGCATGCACCAGTGTGGGCAGGTCCTCTGGAGAAACCAGGAGTTTGATCTTGGCAATATTCCTTAAGTGGTTAAAAAAAACACTTTTGACGACAGCCAACACCTGCACTTCAAATGTCAGTCTGTCATCAAGGATCACGCCAAGATCTCGCACCCAAGGGGAGGCCGTCAACAACGTGGGAAACTAGTTAACTGATAAGAGGCAGAGGGTTGCTGTTAACAGCATTCTCTTTTAGCATGGGAGAGTGACCAGTGAGATACCACAGAGCTCAATAGTGGGACTAGTCCTTTTCAAAGTCTCCCTAGGGGGACATTGCAGGAGACCTGGAAGAGAAGCTATGCTCTTTTGCAAATGACACCAACATCTGCAATGGAGGGGGGGCACTCAGGAGGTGGTAGAGAGAATGCACAGGGATCTTTGGAAACTCCAGGAGTGATCAAAAGCATGGCAGATGATGTTCAATGCAAACAGTATGAAATTATGCACATAGGGCAAAGGAACCCTGGAACTGAGTGCAGGATGGGGGGAGGCACTGAAAGTCATGAAACAGGTAAGGGGCCTTAGGGTTATCATATCGGCAAATCTCAATGTGGCAAAGCTGTTTTCCAAATAAATGGGTTGGTCTAGTGAGATGCTAGGGTGCATAGAGAGGGGTATCTTCAGCAGGAGAGAGGTGATGTTGCCACTGTATCACTTGCTGACGATACCCCCCCCCCCCGGGAGTACTGTGTCCAGTTTTGGACAGTGCACCTCAGATATGACACAGACAGGGCAGAGGCAGTCCAGAAGATGGCAACTAAAATGGTGCAGGGATTGCACAAGAAGCACTACTAGGAGAGAGTGAGGGTACTCAACAGGTACACCCTGAAAGAGTGGAAAGATAAGTGACATGATAAAGACCTACTAGTACCTCACTGGGCTGAACAGAGAGTGTGTGTGTGTGGGGGGTCTCTTTCAAATGAGAAATAACTCCAGGAGTGGTCAGTATGCAATGAAGCTGGAGTGGAAATTCCAGAGAGATGGGAGGAGATATTTCTTCATTGAAAGGGTGGTAGATGCCAAGAACAGGCCACCTTGGAAGTGGTGGAGGCTAAAACAGTGGGAGGCTTCAAGCATGTGTGGGATAAACATAGGGGTACATTAGAAAAGAAGCAGGAAGGTGGAAGGGTTACCAGGGACTAGATAAGGTCTGCAGAGAAAGATTAGGCAGGGAACATCTGTATAGAATGGATGAACCAAGCAGTCATTTTCTGTAAACAAGTTCTATGCTGGTATGTTTCTACAAGATCCAGCCCTGACACCTAAATGTGTTTCTGTGCAATGAATTTCCTTATATTTTTAAAGGGAAGAAGAATCAGTACAGTGCTTATGTAACACTTTTCACACACATTATACCCCAAAGTGCTTTACAAGCAATGCTAGACTAGAAGTGAAGTGACTGAAGGTGTAGTGGCAGCCATTTCACACATCAGCAATTCAGCACCCACACTCAGTCTTGGATGGTGGTATGAACCACTTTTATGAGAAGGAGAATGTTGGCCGGTATAGGAAGGTAGTGGGATCAGATAGACTATGACACCAGGAAGGAAGTACAATACACAAGAAGTATGGTGTTATTTACATATTAACAGGTAATTCAGAAAAGTAAAAAAAAAAATACAGAACTTCAGCAGTTCACCAAGCTCAGGACATAAAAGACAGCATGTCCTCATCTTTTAGAAGTCTTGAGACAAACTCCGAAAATCCTCTGGTCTCATGGGTACAGAGCTGGTTTTTATGTTGGCTCGCGCATGCACAGCCAGCATATTGCGGTAGTAGCAGATTTGGAGGCACGGTCGGCGGTCGCTGTTGGGCGAATGCAGGATATGCATCAGTAGGTGCGTCCCTCATTCCCCAATAAGCCTGCATGCCGGCACCACGCCATGAATACATAATGTGGCGAGCACATCTAAGGAAAGGTCCGCTGCAATGCGAGCAAAGCTTGTCATATGCAGCGGACCTCCCGAAGTGTTTTCCCGGGTGAAAAATAGATTACAAATGGCGGAACAATGCTGACTTTGGGGGTGCCCCATCCCCCTGTCGGCATGCCATGACTCTATGTAGCCCACTCCCCATTAGCATAATGCACCCCCATTTGCTATGTGCCAAGGGGTGCCCAACTCCGTCGGCCAGTATCCCCTAAAACACTTAGGGGCATCCTGGGAGCTCACCTCAGAGTGCCAAATCCCCAGAAAAATAAAAACCGTCCCGCAATGTTTTTTTTTTCTTTTAACCCTGTGAAAAAAGAAAATGGTCCCTCGCTGTCTCCCTTCTCACCACCGTGACCTCTACAAATCCTTAGCTCTACCTTCCTTACAGGATCGCTGAATGGCACACTGCACCAGGTTAACAGCAAAATACTGGACCCAGTCCCTCCCCTCGTACCTTGCAGCCACCCTAGTTTCCCAAACTCCTTCAACTTATGCCCTCCGTAACATCGACTCCAGGCTCCTCTCCCTTCCACGCATGTCCTCCACCAAAGGTCAGCATGCTTTCAAGTACCGAATGCCTTGCGTATGGAACTCCCTCCCTCCCTGCTGAACTCAGACATTCCACCTCCTCCCAGCAGTTCAACCTTCTCCTCAAACATCATTTCACCTCCTCCTGCATGTGCAGCTAGCCCCATACACAGCCAAATTGCTTTTATGTCTGTAGGATTGCTTATATATCTGTCTATACCGTTAATAATCCTCTATTGCTGCGGCACTTAGCCTCACTGTGAGCTGCAATCCTCTCGCAGCACTAGACTCTACTCCCCTGCCAAGAGGCAGGTGTATCTTGTACAATGTGTTCTCTCTCATCCACATTTTGTACCAGTCATGTAATGTTTGCTTGAATACTGTCAATCCAAATTCCCCCTCCCCCAGGACACATCTGGAATCGAGCGTTGCATCGCTCAGTATGCCCTCCTGGTAAAACTTTTAAATAAATAAATAAATAGAGAGAGGCATCACCAGTAGAAAACAGGAAGTTGTTATCCCTCTGTACAGACAGCTGGTGAGACCACATCTGGAGTACTGCGTGAATTTCTGGAGACCCAATCTCTGCAAAGACATAGACAGGATGGAGGCAGTCCAGAGGAGGGCAATTAAAATGATGCAGGGTCTGCACCAGAAAACATATGAAGAGAGACTTAAGGAGCTTAATATGTATAGCCTTGAGGAAAGAAGGGAGAGGGGGGACATGACAGAAACTTTCAAGTACCTCAAGAGAATCAACAAAGTCCAAGAGAGTAGCATCTTTCAGAAAAAGAGGTGTGCAACCAGCCCACCGGCACAGTGGTTGGATTTCTGCTTGCAACACCGGCAACCCGGGTTCGGGAATGGACTCAGGTCACCAGAGGGCCAGCTGGGGGGAGAAGGATAGAGCATCTCTAGACGGCTCTCCTTCTCCAGGGAGGAGGGAGGGGGTAAGTGCTCAGTGTCTAGCGACACCCAACAGAGGCTGGGGAGCCGCCAGTCACACCGATGCCTGGATCTTCAGGGGCGGGGCGGACACTGGCCATCATTGCATGTCCCCGCCCCCCACTCATAAGGGAAGAAAATTACCCAGGCTCAGTCCATCTCAGCGATACCCTCCCACTGGGGTCTTCACTAGCCTCCGATGCCAGCTCCCCAACTAGATACTAGTTGTGCGGTGACCTTGGGAAAAGTCGCTGCATCCCTGCCCTCTGGGGGGTAAGCCAGAGGTGACCGGGGAGCACTGGCAATGATCGGAGGTGGAGGCACAGGGAGGCCATGACTAGGGTGGAGTATTGATGGGCGCAGTTCCAGAAAAAGCATAGTAAATTTAAAATAAAAAAAAAGAAAGAAAAAGAGGTGTGCAAGAACAAGGAAGCACAATTTGAAGACAGAGGGGGAAACGGCTCAGAGATAATGTGAGGAAGTATTTTTTCATGGAGAGGATTGTGGATGCATGGAACAGGCTTCCTGAGGAGGTTGTGGAGTCAAAAACAGTGATGGAATTCAAGAATGCATGGGACAGTCATAAGGCAATTCTAGGGTTGGGGGTAGGAGAAAGTAGGCTGTTGGTTAACTAGAATCTGAAGCTTATCCATTAGGTAGGGAAATGGGCAGACTGAGTGGGCCAAGTGGTCCTTATCTGCCATCAAATTCTATGTTTCTAAGGGGGAGTAGCCAATTGAGGTCAGAACAGAGCTAGCAATGATGTTTCAACTGAGGGGAGGCAGAGGCATATCTAGAGATACTGTTGTAGGTTGTATCCCACTTCCTAAGAAGAGTCTCAGATGCCTTTAGATAGGTGATGTCTCCATAGGAGAGTGCCAGAAGCAAGATACCATGGGTGATGGCAAGTCTAGGGTGTGAGGACATAGCTGGTTCTATAGGCCACACCGATTCTGACATTTACAGACTTACAGGTGGCCATAATGTATTGATCAAAATTAAGGTTTTCATCAAGTAAGACTCCAAGATATCTGGAAGAGCACACTGATTCCAGAGCAGAGACGTCCAGACAGGATAGTTTAAAGAGGGCCCGAGTAGATTTTAATTTGGCAGTGGAGCAAAGAGCATTGACTATGTCTTGGTGACATTTAGGATTAACTTATGACTAGCCAAAACTGAATAGAGATAAAGACTGAGGAGAAAGTTTGGTTAATGTGGACTATATCCTTGGAGCCATAGTACAGGACAAGGTCTGTCATCTGCATATAAGACAGATGAACAGTCTGAGATATTTGTCAAAATCCTGTTAATAAAAATGGAAAAAAGAAGTGAACCTAGTATGGATCCCTGAGGGACACCTAGGTTAATGGACATCTGATCAGACATGGCTGAGTTGAATTTTACAACCTGGACTCTATCAGATAAGTAGCTATTGAACCAAGTCATTGAGTGGTGGGGGAAGCCAAGGGCTAACAGATTATCAAGAAGAAGGGTATGGTCTACAAGGTCAAATGCTTTGGTAAGGTCAATGAAAGCTGCACCGATAAGAAGACCAGAGTCCAGTGCGCAGAGGATATCATTCGTAAAGTGGAGCAGGGCTGAAGAGGTGGAGGGAGCTGATTGGAGAGGAGGCTGGGCAGATTGGAAAGAGGAGGTGAAGTTTGACAGGTCTGAGAAATTCTTATTAAATGAGCTCACAATTGTTGTCGGGTCATTACCATGGACACCATTGATGACCATGTTGTTTGTGAAGACAGTTTGCTTAGATCCTAGAAAGATTTTTATATGGGCCCAGAATTTCCTGGAGTCACCAGTTGCATCAGCTAAGAGTCCTTTGCAGTAAGAGATTTTGGCTAGTCTGATCTGTTTTTTACAGGTGTTCCTCAAGGACCTGTAAGTATTATAATCTACTAGTAAGCCAGAGTTTTTAAAACACCTCTAACTCTTGTTCCTGGTGCAGTTTGCAGCCAGAAGATCTTTGTGGAGCCACCTAGTGGGTTTGCCATATATGTGCCGGGTGACAAGGGGTGTATGCCTATCTTGTAGGGCAATAAATTGGGCTATAAAGTAGTCAAGTGGAGCTTGGATATTATGGGTCTGGTAAAGGTAGGACCAATCAATGGATGACTCATCAAATAGGAATTTTGACTGATCCAGATTAGCGTAGTTCCTAAAGATAATGTATCACGGTGGCAGAGACAAGGCCACGGACTGATTCCACACACAGTAGATAGGGGAGCGGTCATAGATGGCATCCATTAAGACACCTGCAGCCGCAATTCTGTCAACGCAATTTGTTAGCACCCAGTCAATCAGGAAACTAGACATAGCATTAGAGGTTACTCTAGTAGGCATGGTTATTACTTGACGCAGATTGTGACTTTGCACCATGGTAAGGAGGGTATTATGATTGGTGACAAGCCAGTTTAGGGTAGTATCACCAAGAATAAGTAATTCATTATTACCAGTGGTTTTAACAGTGTGTTCAAGCAATTTGGCAAAGCTAGATGGGCCTTTAAGGGGGGACCATACACACAGACTAAGTGAAGCTTCTTTACACCCGTTAGAAGGAGGGCATGAGGGGATTCACAAGTGGAGGTGGGGGATTGGGTAAGCGAAATATTAAGATGTGCTTTGTAGAACAAAGCAACTCCCCTATCCTGCTTCAGTGGCAGTCTATCATTCCTGAGTATATTACAATTATTTAGGGAACAGACGGAGTCAGGGATAGTGGACTTGAGCCATGCCTCTGAGAGGCAAAAGATATCAGGATTGTGGAGAGTGACCCAAGCATCAAGTTCAGTGAGGTTATGTAACAGGCTCCTGATAGTTAGTTGGGCTATGCAGAGCCCTTTCATATTTGTCCAATCCGCGATAGAGCAAGGCTGTTGAGAAATGGGACCAGAGTTCAATTCAACATCACCTGATAGTAAGCTAGCAATAATCATAAGATAAGGCACCTAGCTTCACCTGAGTTCTTTCCTTCGAGCTTGCTTGAAAGGACAGAACTAAGAACCTTACCAGAGTAAGGGAAAGGATTAAGACTTTTGGCCAGGCAGATTTACTGTGTGTTGTGTTTTATTTTGTACTCACAGGGATTGTTACTGTTTGTTGCTAACATTTTATTGCTTTATTTTTCTCTGATTCAAATTGCTATTGCTGGGTATACCTTCTGCTGCATTATTACAAGGTGTGCCTACAGGTGTGTGCTAACCAGATTACTGCTGTAATCTTCTGATTCAAATTGTCTTTTGCAAGGTATATCTTCTGTTACTGCTTTATTTTCTCGGTAGCAAAGTGTTTCTTAGGGGTATATCTTCTGTGAAATTATTACAGGTGGTGCTTAAATTTTTTGACTTTTTATCATTAGGCTAAACAAAATTACTGTTTGCCCCTATTTTTTATTTCTTTTTTTTTTTGCTAAAAGTTTTTTTTTGTCTCAGAGGTGTTGCAGTCTCCTTCTCACATTGAAGACAGGGGAGTGAGAAAGCAACCACAAGCTTCCTTGAATCAAGGAGGTTATTTTCTAGACTACGCTGAACTGAATTATTACTTTTTGGACCTGTGTAAGTAACTAGTATTGATTCTGTTTTGGGGGTGGACTTTTCTTAGTTTTAACTTTAATTTGCCTGGGAGGAACTGTAGTTGGGAGATATTTCCAGTCAGTTGTGACTAGACTTGTTACTTAGCCTTTGTGAAATAGGTGTCTGAAAGGAAGGAAGGCACTCCCTGGGGTGGAGGGTAAGAGTTGTAAGTGATTGTTTCTGGACAGCATAGAAGTGGTTGGACCACGGTGGGCTCAGAGAGAGTGAGGGTGGTGGAACAGAGGCACATACCTCCAGTTGTGCCACTCCACAATTCATTCACCACTCTGGTGAAGCATGGTTCCTCTATGGAGGCACCTGCAGTGGAGACCAAAGAGGATTCTGGGAACCTCCACAATGGAGACCCACAGGAGGGTGGCCCAGGACCCCACAGGGAAAGGAAACAACTCCGGGTGGGGACTCAATTGTTAGGGGAGTAGAACTGGGGAAGGGAAGAGAACTGGGGAAGGGAAGAGAAAGGGAGGTAAGGTGCCTGCCCAGCGCCAAGGCTAGGAGGGACAGGAAATGAATCCTCAGGATCATGGCAGCAGCAGCAAGGGGGAGGGAGATGGATGTCATTATCCACCTAGGAATGAATGACCTGGCTGAGAATGGTATCAGAGCAGTGCAACAGGAGTGTGTGGAGATGGGGAGGGGCCTTAGACAAGTAGCACACGGTAACTTTCTCGGAAGTGCTACCTGTCTATGGCATGGGTGAAGCTAGGGCACTTCGCACCATGGGATTCAATGACTGGTTGAAAAGCTGGTGCAGAGCTCAGGCATTTGGCTTCATTGGGGACTGGGGCTCCACCTGGAGAGATGCAGGCCTATACTGGCACGATGGTCTACATCTATCCTGGAGGGGAATGAGGATCCTAGGTGATAGGTTTAAATGCTTCAGTGGCAAGCATTTAAACTAGCCAAGGGGGGGGCACTGAAGAGAAGGGAAATCCTAGCCCCCCCCCCGAAAAAATCAGGGTAATTAGTGAGGTAAACGCCAAAATCAAGCAGTCGATAGGAAGAAGAGCAGGGGTAAATGGAGAAAAAGACAAAGGCAGTAGGGACAGGGATGGGGCAAAAAGAAATGAAGCCATAAAGAAATGGAGGGTAATGAGTACCAATGCCCGTAGTCTAGGTAAAAAGCTCCCTGAAATGGTGGCCTTGATGGAAGAGGGATGCCTGGATATTGTGGCAGTCACAGAAACATGGTATACAGAGAACCATGACTGGGATGTCAACATACCAGGGTACACAATATACAGGAGGGACAGGGAGGGAAGAAGAGGAGAAGGAGGAGTAGCTCTCTATGTAAGGGAAGGGATAAAAGCAACAGAACTAAAGGGTAAACAGGGAGGAGAGGACAGGAGGCACTGTGAGTCACCCTGGAGACTGGAAATGGCTCCACAATCCGCGCAGGGGTTGTATACAGACCCCCATCTCAGGGGAAGGAAATGGACAAGGAAATGATAGAAGGCATCCTTGGGATGGCAGAGAAAGGGGAGATATTGCTGATGGGGGACCTGAATATGCCAGGTGTTGACTGGAGCACCTTTGCTGCAGCCACATCCAAGAGCAGGGCCATTCTCGATGCCCTACATGGGGCAAGCCTCAGACAGCCAGTTTTGGAACCCACTCGGGAGAGAGCAATCTTAGACCTGGTACTCTCAAATGGGGATGGAGAGAGGATCTCTGATCTTGAAGTGGGTAGCCATCTGGGAACAAGTGACCACCAAACAGTGTGGTTCACAATAAACTTAGCTGTAGAGTCAAGCCACACAAAAGTGAAGGTACTGGACTTCAGGAGGGCTGATTTTGTCAAAATGAGAGAGTGCCTCAGAAAAGCACTAGCAAACAGGCAAGAAGCTGGGGTGGAGCAACAATGGGGAAACATCAAAACCGCCATCACAGAAGCAACAAGTCTTTGTGTGAAGCAAATAAACAAATCAAAATGAAAGAAAAAAACACTATGGTTCTCAAAAGAAGTAGCAGGGAAGGTAAGGGAAAAAAGACAGCATTCAGAAAGTATAAGGAAATACAGAAGGAGCAGGACAGAGGACTGTACCAGTTAAAGCAGAAGGAAGTGGGTAAGGCAGTCAGAATAGCAAAGGCACAAACCGAGGAAAAGACAGCCAACTTAGTTAAGGGGGATAAAACCTTTTATAGGTACATTAGGGAGCAAAGAAAGACTAAGGCAGGGATACTGAGGCTGAACAAAGGGGAAGGTGGCTGGGCAGAGAGTGACAGTGAAAAAGCAGGGATACTGAACGAATACTTCTGCTCAGTATTCACAATGGAAAAGCAGGAGAAATACCTAATCTGGTCAATAGAAGCACTCTGGATGGAGGGGGGTTGGTATTAGTCCTTTCACAGAAGAAAGGTTCTGAAAGAACTCTTTAAACTGAAGGTGGATAAAGCAATGGGGCCTGGTGGGATTCACCCCAGAATTTTAAAAGAACAAAGGTAAGAACTAGTAACACCATTGACTACCCTTTTTAATAAATCATGGGAGGATGGTGTGATACCTGAGGACTGGAGGAGGGCGGATGTGATTCCCTTTCACAAAAGTGGGAGCAAGACAGAGGCAGGAAACTACAGACCTGTCAGTTTGGCCTCAGTGGTAGGGAAAATGATGGAATCACTTCTAAAGGAAAGAACTGTTGAGTACCTAGAGGCCAGTGGGGTACAGGACCCAAGGCAGCATGGATTCACAGCGGGAAGGTCATGTCGGACAGATCTAATTGATTTCTTTGACTGGGTGACCAAAGCAGTAGGCCAGGGAGGGGCTGTGGACATGGCCTACCTAGACTTTAGCAAGGCATTTGACACAGTCCCACACAAAAGATTAATAAACCAATTAGCCCGCCTGGGAGTGGGTCCTAGGGTGGTAGCCTGGGTAAAACACTGGTTGGACAACAGGACACAATGGGTAATAGTAAATGGAGTCCACAGTGAAAAAAGGAGGGTCACTAGTGGGGTACCGCAGGGTTCAGTACTGGGTCCAGTCCTTTTTAATGTCTTTTTATAAGTGACATTGCAGAGGGACAGGAAGGGAAAGTATGTCTCTTTGCAGATGACACAAAGATCTGCAACAGGGTTGATATGCAAGGTGGGGTGGAAAGGATGAAAAGGGACTTGGCAAGGTTGGAGGAATGGTCAAATGTGTGGCAGCTTAGATTCAATGCAAAAAAGTGCAAAGTAATGCACCTGGGAAACAAAAACCCAGGGAAGAGTACACAATGAGGGGGTGCGATACTGACAACAACAAAAATGGAAAGGGACCTGGGGGTAGTCATATCAGATGACCTAAAGCTGGGCCTGCAATGTGAGAAGGCAGTAAGGAGGACTGGGGGGATGCTGGGATGCATAGGGAGAGGCATCACCAGTAGAAAACAGGAAGTTGTTGGCCCTCTGTACAGACAGTTGGTAAGACCACATCTGGAGTACTGTGTACAGTTCTGGAGACTCCATCTCTGCAAAGACATAGACAGGGTGGAGGCTGTCCAAAGGAGGGCAACCAAAATGATGCAGGGTTTGCATCAGAAGACTTATGAAGAAAGACGAAAGGAACTAAAGATGTATAGCCTCGAGGAAAGGAGGGAGAGGGGAGACATGAAAGAAACTTTCAAATACCTCAAGGGAATCAACAAAGTCCAAGAGGGTAGCATCTTTCAGAAGAAGAGATGTGTAAAAACAAGGGGGCACAATTTGAAGATAGAGGGTGGACGGCTCAGAGGTAATGTGAGGAAGTATTTCTTCACAGAGAGGGTTGTGGATACATGGAACAGCCTTCCTGAGGAGGTCATAGAGTCAAAAACAGTGGGCGAATTCAAGAATGCATGGGACAGACATAAGGCAATTCTAGTGGGGGGTAGGAGGAAGTAGGCTGTTGGTTAACTAGGATCTGCAGCTTACCCGTTAGGTAGGGAAATGGGCAGACTAGGTGGGCCAAGCGGTCCTTATCTGCCGTTAAATTCTATGTTTCTATGCCAGAACTTACGATAGATATAGGGTGTCACATAGAAAGTGTTTTTGCAATTAGTGTTCCAAATAAGCACTGCCAAGCCATTTTAAGCCAGATTTGCACCAAGCTTGGCAGTGCTGTAGAGTAATGTGTGCTCTACCAGTGAAAATAGTTTTAAAGCAAAAATGTAGACAAGAGGGGTCACTAACCTGGAAAGGTGGAGTAGCAGAAGCTCAGGATTCATGCTACAGGGAGGCAGGGTGGAGGAGGAGCAAGGAAAAGGTATGTACTCTCGGGTAGGAGGCGTACAGACACCAATGGGACAGAGGAGTTAAATACAAAAATGAATATTTAGATTGTCTGGGTTCCAGACTTAAAGAAGGAAGTCATTTAAAGGGAAATGGCTTATTTTTTGAGGTAACTTTGTACTTGATAGGTAGGAGGTTACACTGCAATCTGTCTTTTTCCACAGGGTGGGATAAAGTCAAGCCTTAGCAACTTTAGGATCTTATAACTTAATTTCTTAGAACAATACACAAGATAAAGCCAGGAAGGGAAGCTTTCATATGGTAAAAGTGTGAAAGCACTAGAACTTTAATTTACAGTGATTTATGTGTGCTTAATGCTTTGTACTAATTACACTGAAATTCAGCCTGACAGAGCAGAGCAATCTTGGAAGCTTCAGGAAAGCAGCTGAAATTCAAACAGGATTCCATTGTGGCTTATGCTACTCTAGAATTCTAGGCTGGAATTCAATCTGATTGGTGCTGAAGGTTGGAACAGGGTTTTGTCCACTCAGTGACCAGGATTTTGAGAAATAGAATGCTGAAAAGGTACAAAAGGAGCTGCACGGCTCACATTTGGGGAGTTCGAGCAGGGACAGTGACCTGAAGGGACGAGACCTGTCCAGAGGGAGACCAGCCTACTGAGGCCTACCAGTTTGATAGGGCCTGGGGTACTAGCCCTCATTTATTTGAATAGTCTATAGGGGATCACCTACATCCCAGTGTTTGGGATAGTAACATAGTAAGTGTGAGCAGGGACAGTGTAGATTAGCCTGCTGCTTCAAATACATGTTTTGTATAGGTGTCTTAGCTTCTTCTGATCAGAGTCTGACTGCTGCAAGCGACCAGGTCATCTCCAAGGATCATAACACCAGATCTGCTGCCAACTCCGGAAGGTCCTGTGACAGGGTTGAATAAGGCCCTGTTCCATTTGTTAGTCAGAAAGAGTTAAATGCAAGGATCTGTTCTATCCTCTCCTTTCCTGTCTCTTGTATGTCTGGTTGTGTAGCCATATTTTCTAGTGAGACCTAGGAACTGATCACTCCGATGGTTTTGCAATTCTCTGCCTCTTGCTATTTCTGTCTTTTCTCCCCCCTTGCATATCTGCGGGTATAACAATATATATAAATCTTTGTGTGAAACTGTAAGTGAAACTGGGAACCCTTTGATTGAAACTGTATCCCTGTGTTTAAAAATGTATGTAGTTATAATGTTGAAATAATTGCAAAAAGCTATTTGTAACTCAAGGGGTTAACCTGAAATGCAAGAGGTTAGTTCTGGTTCATTATGCTGTACCTGCAAGAACATTGGAAACTTACAAGGACACTGTGTGAGAAGCATGCTGTTTTCTTAACGAGTTTCCCAGGCACAGACTTATAAAAAGAGCGGCAATGCTGGTGCAAAAGAGAGACAGAGACTGAGATTTCAAATTGAGAAGAAAAAACTCAGAAGGAGGAGTCTATTTCCTATGTTCGTACTGCCATTGTAAATAGTCTTACTGAACAATTTTTATTTTTTTATTTTGCTGTTATTAATAATAAAATACTATTTGTGAATTTTGAAACTGCTCCTGGTTTTCCTGTGCTTCCTGACCTGTGCCTCAACAACAGGACCAAGTCACCATTTTCTTCAGTCATACATGGAAGTGGTACAGTAACTTTTATTTTCATCTTTGGACAAGTTCAAGAGGGACACGTTTTGCATTTTGAATTTTGGAATCCTTGTAGCTTTGAGGACTACTGTCCAACTTCTGAAGGACTGAAATTTAAAGATTGTGTAGGGGGAGAGGAGTGGCTATGAATGCTATTGAGTAAATGCTATGTGATATGAAGTAATTGTTACTATGAATGTGTAAAGTTTAAAGTATATAGAGGGTTTAAGTAATTTAAAGTCAAAGGTCCAGTTTACTGTAGATACTAGGGAATTGTATCTGGTAGTGAGGGTTGAGTGGGCTGACTGAGGTGGGTAAAGACCTAGTAGCCACTGCACACCCTTAAGGCAAGGTAATGTGTATGTGCAGCAACTGAGGTCTGAGGCATGGCCCAGTGCTGGGTAGAGTTTAAAGTTAACTGGAGGGCTGGTGGGTGGTGGACTAGCTGCCAGCCTCCAGGGGTTTGGGGTTCAGACCTGTGGGAAAATAAAAAAAGTATTTGTGCCAAAGTTATTTGTTTAATGCAATATTTATGCAAAGAGAATGTGTTGTTATTACTAAAAGTTATTGCTTTCTTTCATGTTAACAGTGCCTGTAAGTTTGCAGATCAGTTCAGTAAAGCTTACCTTAGTTTTCACTTTGAAACTGTGTCAGAGTCATGCTTCGAAGTTGCCTGAGTCTCACATTTCCTGTGGTCTCCTGAGTCAGTCCAGTGTAGTCCCTCTCTCTCCCACACAGGTCCCACGGCTATTTGATCGGGGAGCTAATTCTAAAGGCTCCTGTATGTACCCAACTCAATGGCTGTGGGGGGGGGAGGCAAAGAACCTACTGGTGGTGCAACCCTGATTACTCTCTGTGTAGGCACTGCATCTACCTGGTGATATACAGGCACAAACTTAATGTTGCACAGCACAGGAGGAGAAGGAGTTAGATAAGATACTGGTGCAAGCTATTAGCAATATTGGCAGAAAAGGAGGGGTGCTGCTGGTGGGGGAATTCAGTAAATGAATAGAAGAGAGCACTCTGGAACGGCAGGAGACAAAGTAACAGACCACAATAAATGCCGAATGGCGTTTATTCCAAATCAACAAGTAGAACCAGGTAGGACCAGGACCCTGGTCCTACCTGTTGATTTGGAATAAATGCAATTTAGCCTTTATTGTGATCTGTTACTTTGTCTCCTGCCGTTCCGGAGTGCTCACTACTATTCATTTACTGGTTTCATTGAGGTTAGCAACCTCCTGCCTGAGCACCCACTCGCTTGTGTTTGCGTTGCCTTGACTTTTTCTTCTTGGTGGGGGAATTCAACCTGCCAGATGTGGAATGAAGCCTCCCAGCTGTGGCTTCAGCTACAAGCAGAGATGTCCTGGACTCTCTGCAGGGGGCATGCCTCAGGCAACTAGTCAGTGAACCCACCTGTGATGGGGCAATACCAGACCTGGTTCTCACTAACAGGGACAGTGTTGCAGCTGTTCAAGGTGGAAGGCCTCTTGGGGACCAGTGATCGCCGTACAGTGTGGGACCATGTTATCTTCAAGAGATTCTCTGTCCCAACCGCCCACTCCGCTCTCCTGATGAGGGATTGCTACAGGTTCCCAGGGTTCACTTGAAGACTCCTGGAGCCTGGGTATTTGCATTTGCATTTGCGGCCCCCACCCAGTGGAATTCTCTACCTAACCAGATAAGAGAGTGCCTGTCTGTGGACAGTTTCAAATCTGCACTGAAAGCATATCTGTTTAACCTTGCTTTTCCTGATTCTGTTTGAAAGGTTGATGTTAATATTTTTTAATTATTTAAGAATTTTTAACTCAAATCTTTTTATGATCAATTGTACTAGCACTTTGGTCTTCCTTTGAATAGTGTTATTTTACAAATAAAGTCTTTCTTGCTTGCTTACTCAGTATAAGGATGACTGTGGAATCAAACCACACAAGGGCAAGGGCCCCGGACTTCAAGAGGGCAGATTATAAAAAGATGGGTGAACAGCCAACCCAGTGGCACAGATGGTAGAGGTTCTGGATGCCACACCTCGCACCATGCTTGCAACCCGGGTTCAAGAAAGAGCCCAGGTTGTTGGGGGTTGGCAGGGGGGAGGGCATGGAGTGGCACTAAGCTGCTGTGTGGCAGCTCTCCTCTCCAAGGGGGGGATGAAGGTTTTCCCCAGCCCTTGGCTACCACCCGGTGGAGGATGGATGGCATTTTGGGCCAAGGGGGGCCTGACAAAAGCCAGGGGTGGGGCAGAAGGGGCGTAGCCAATACCTGGAGTACGTGTGCCTCCATGTGCATGCACTGCCATGTCTGCCAGGGTCCCGAGACCCTCAGGAGGAAACGTGAATAAAAGCAGAAAAAACAACAGAAAAAAAGAGTGGGTGAATGCCTCAGGGATGACCTAGCAGGGGCGGGTGACTTGAGTGAATGGAGAAACAGTGGGGAAAGATAAAAGAAAGAATAGTAAAGGCAACAAACCTCTACATAACACCTAGGTGGCACTATCCCACAGACTACTACCCCTGCCTGCTTGGCTAGTAGCAGGTTAAGGGGCCTAGCTTCTGCAACGGGTGCCTCCACCTGGAGGTCAGGGTTGGTAGTGGTCAAATTAACCTGGGCACAGTCCTCCGGGACACTGTAACCCCCCTCTTTCCCTTCTAGTGGCCTGAGCAATATACGATGATCACTTTCACAGTACCCAATTGTACACCATACAAGTACCCACACTTTGCACTTACCACCAGGGCAGGTTCCTCTGGTTGGACCCTGGGGACCCCCTGTAAAACAAGGTTATGCACAGCAAATAGCAACAGCACAGTACTCTTGGCACAAACTGGAACCACAGTCAGGTTAAATGCAGAAAAGTCAGATCTGATGTATTCAGGGGACTTGAACAAGGAAGGGGCGTAATCAGGGTAATTGGCTTAAAGGCTATATTAATCAAACAGTTATGCATGCGCTTTAAGTCCCTACACAGTCACACCTCTGGGTACCCAGGTAGGGAGACAATGGGCTAGCCAGGAATGTTGCAGCTGGTTGGGGCCCTGTAATGGAAAAAAGCAACATGCACAACACACACTATTTGTAATCCAGAGCCGGAGGGCTCAGTTCATAAAAGAAAAAGCAACCAGACAATCAGATGACAATACTTTAGATTTAGCTGTTGTTACAGGGAGCTACCCTGATGTTTGTTCACTATACCCAATACTGGACTCAGGCAGGATGAAATAGAGACTGCAGGTTGTTGAGCTGGAATGCCTGGAGAAGCGGGGCCCACATGAATCACCGAGGCATCGTTCCTGTTCAAGTGTTGAGCAGGGGGATGATCCCCAGGCAGGTCTCTCGTCGATGGCTTTCTCTGTGCAGCAGGTAGTCAGGCTGGGCCAGTGTGGCAAGGCCCAGGCCCAATGAAGATGATTATGGATTCAGTCCATGGGGCTGGATGCAGCTTCCAGCAAGCAGAATACAGTTCAAACAACAGTGGGGAACCAAATCGTGACCCACTAGCAGCACACAGCACATTTACACATAAGGAAATTCTAATGTAGCTTTCAGCAAGCAGAACACAATTCAAACCACACTGGGGAACCTAATCACGACCCACTATAAGCACACAACACATTCACATGTAAGGAAATTCCACTGTACCAGGCAAAAGGCTCTCCGGTCGCAATTACAGAGTCTCTGCACAATCCGGGAGTTCAGAGGTGGCTGGAGGTCCAGACAGGCCGATCGCATTCAGCAAATCTTTGCTCTTCTTCAGGTAGGAGCCTGGTCACAATTCAGTAGTTTACTTCACGTTAAAAGTTTGGATTCAGTCCGAAAAAGGCACAAGTTCCCTTTCAGGGACAGCAGGCAGGCATGCAGACCAAAACTCAGGCCTTTCCACAGTTCTCCCGCGCGAATCCACTATTGATTGCTGCTCGATCTACCTTGAGTTGTTATTTCCTCACTTCCCAACTTAGATATAACTGAAATTGCAAGCAGTTTGGGACTTCCCAAAAATCCAAAAGGTTCGGGTGGCTGATCTGTCTATCATTCACAATAAGGACTCCCCTCCAGGTTATTTTAGGTGCCAAAATGCAAAATCTATAATTCCTACAAGTTTTGATCCCACCAAGCCCCTGTAGGCAGGCTCCATTTTAGAGTCCCAAATGGACTGATTGGCTCATTTCAGTAGTCCAGGACCAAGATGATGAAAACAAACAGAACTGTCCATGCTGCAAAGAAGGCAGGTTAGAGCAAACTGCAATATTATTACTACTCTAACAAATGATCAGCAATCAAGCACATCTTCTAACAGAGCTCCCTTTTAGATTAATTATGACTGCAATCCAGGTAGCTCTTAAAGAGACACAGAGGCTATATAGGCACTCTCTGGCAATCACATTTAAACTGCAAAATGCAGGACACCAGCCTGGCAGTCAGCATTTAGACAAGCTCAAGGAAGACTGTTTGGGAACCCCCGTTTGCAGGGGGGGGTTACATCTGCATCAAACTAGTGGGCAAACGCAAGAGGAAAAAGAGACCGCTATGGCTCTTGAAAGAGGTGGCTGGAAAGGTAAAAAGTAAAAGGACAGCATTCAGAAGTTATTAGGAGATGGGAAGGGAGAAATATGGGGATGTGTATCAGAGGAAATAGAGGGAAACAGGGAAAGAAATAAGGTGTGCAAAGACACAGACTTGAAGAGAGAATAGCGCAGAAGGTAATGAAAATGGACAAGATATGTTTAGGGCTGCAGTGGGCAGAGCCCTGCAGACCTCCTGCAATTGATGAGAAAAGGAGATTTTTCTGACTGACCAACAGTGTGGAGTTGCTTCACAGTCTCCTCCTTGTCCATGAAGCACTCTGCTCTCTCCATTAGCAGTCACACAGCACTATTTTGTGGTGGTCATGGAGGAAGACGGTATAGTCCAATGTGTCCAAGAAGGCCACCAAACGGTATTGAGCATGTGAGACTACTTGTGCATTCACAGTAGAGGTCAGTGGCCATCTTGGACATGGTGGACTATGTCATGTTCCACCATGACCTACCTTTTTGTGTTTTAAGATATATATGTATAATTCCTGTCCCTCAACCGACCCTCCCTCTCAGCACCCACCACCACACACTTCCCAGAAACATAACAGTGACATTAGGGGGTGCCCAATCCCTCAGTATCACAGTGGTGTTCCACTGTGACTTCCTTTTTTATTACATTTTTTTTTCTTTCCCTCATCTGACCCTCCCTCTCAGCACCCATCACTCCACCCCCAGAAACATAACAGTGATACCGGGGGTGTCCAATCCTCCAGTGTTGCAATCAGGAATCCTCAGTCATTGTTTTATTTTTCTTCACTGAGGAAAAAAAAAATCAATGTCTTTTGCAGCCAGTAATTTCCCCCCACCTGACCCTCCCATTCAGTACCCCTCCCCCCAGCCCTTACTTATCCATCGGGGGTCCAACACCATAATCCTCCCTGGGTTACAGACACACCTTCACTCTTCAAAGCTGGACTGCAAACTAAAGAAACAAATTTGCGGTTCTACAGTATGTGTTTCAATGATTTTGTGAACTTAGTGGTATAACTTGCCCATTTTTGCATATTTTTGGCCCACATTTTCAACATGCCTGGTTTGGGACCCCCACCTCATGAACAATGGCAGTGATATTAGGCAAATCTGTCCCAAAAGGTCATTTTGTAGTTGCTATGCAAAATCACCTTTCAGGCAGGAGCTGAAAATGTTATCTGCCCTTGTTCATGAGGTGGGATCACAAGAAGGCTATGTTGTAAATATGGTGTAAAAATATTAAAAAAAAACAACAACAAAGTTATGCACTTACATTGAACTTTGCGAATCCAGGCTCGTAACTTTGGTAATTTGCAATATCTTTACCCCAAATTTACAACACAGTCATATCTTTGCATCACCTCATGAATGCGACAGCTGCAATTTTTCAAATCGTGGCCAATTTTTTTTTTTACAGCCCAAAGGTGATTTTGCAGTCCCTGCATGAAACGACCTTTCAGACAGGAGTAGAATATTTTCTCTGCCCTTGTTCATGAGGCAGGTCATAAGAAGGCTATGTTATAAATTTGGCGTAAAAATATTTTAAAAAACATTATGCAGCTATGTTGATTTTTGCAAACACAGGCTCGTAAGTTTGGTAAGAGTCAATATTTTTACCCTAGATTTTCAACATAGTTGTTTCTTTACAGCACTTCGTGAATGTGATAGTTGAAATTTTTCAACTCCTGCCCAAAAAATGTGTTTTTGCATCCCAAAAATTGATTTTGCAGTCCCTGAGTGAAATCACCTTAAGGCCAGAAGTTGAACATTTTCTCTGCCCTTCTTCATAAGGTAGGGTCATAACAAGGCTATGTTGAAAATTTGCAGTAAATATAACTGTATTTTAAAAAACAACAAATTTATGAGCCTACATTACATTTTGTGAATGCATGTTCATAGCTTTGGTAATTTTCAATATTTTTACCCCAAATTCCTAAGCTGCAGCCCTATTGGCTCTGTCCAGAATTTGTTTACATAGAAACATAGAAACATAGAATTTGACGGCAGACAAGGACAGCTTGGCCCACCCAGTCTGCCCATTTCCCTACCTACTGGATAAGCTGCAGATCCTAGTTAACCAGCAGCCTACTTCTTCCTACCCCCATCCCCCAGAACTGCCTTATGACTATCCCATGCATGCTTGAATTCCACCACTGATTTTGACTCCACAACCTCCTTCGGAAGGCCGTCCATGCATCCACAACCCTCTCTGTAAAAAATACTTCTTTAAATTACCTCTGAGCCGCCCCTCTATTTTCAAATTGTGCCTCTTGTTCTTGCACACCTCTTTTTTGAAAGATGCTACCCTCTTGGACTTTGTTGATTCCTTGAGGTACTTGAACGTTTCTATCATGTCCCCCTCTCCCTTCTTTCCTCGAGGGCTATACATATTAAGCTCCTTAAGTCCCTCTTCATATGTCTTCCGTGCAGACCCTGCACCATTTGAGTTGCCCTCCTCTGGACAGCTTCCATCCTGTCTATGTCTTTGCGGAGATTGGGTCTCCAGAACTGCACACAATACTCCAGATGGGGTCTCACCAGCTGTCTGTACAGAGGGATAATAACTTCCTGTTTTCTACTGGTGATGCCTCTCCTATGCATCCCAGTATCCCCCCAGCCCTCCTTGCTGCCCTCTCACATTGCTTGCCCGTCTTTAGGTCATCTGATATGACTACCCCCAGGTCCCTTTCCATTTTTGTTGTTGTTAGTATCTCACCCCCCATTGTGTACTCTTCCCCTGGGTTTTTGTTTCCCAGGTGCATTACCTTGCACTTCTTAGCATTGAATCTAAGCTGCCATACATTTGACCATTCCTCTAACCTTGCCAAGTCCTTTCTCATCCTTTCCACCCCACCTGTGCATCAACTCTGTTGCAGATCTTAGTGTCATCTGCAAAGAGACATACTTTTCCTTCCAGTCCTTCTGCAATGTCGCTATAAAGACATTGAGAGGACCAGTCCTAATACTGAACCCTGCGGTACCCCACTAGTAACCCTCCTTTCTTCTGAGTGGACTCCATTTACTATTACTCTCTGTGTCCTATTCTCCAGCCAATTCTTTACCCAGGCTGTCATCTTGGGACCCACTCCCAGGCTGGCTAACTTGCATATTAATCTTTTGTGTGGGACTGTGTCAAATGCCTTGCTAAAGTCTAGGTAGGCCATGTCCACAGCCCCTCCCTGATCTACTACTTTGGTCACCCAGTCAAAGAAATCTATCAGATTCGTCTGGCATGACCTTCCAGCTGTGAATCCATGCTGCCTAGGGTCCTGTGCCCTCTGGCCTCTAGATACTCGACAATTCTTTCCTTTAGAAGTGATTCCATCATTTTCCCTATCACTGAGGTTAAACTAACAGGTCTATAGTTTCCTGCTTCTGCCTTGCTCCCACTTTTGTGAAGGGGAATCACATCTGCCCTCCTCCAGTCCTCGGGTACCACCCCATCCTCCCATGATTTGTTAAAAAGCGTAGTCAGTGGTGTCACTAGTTCTACCCTTAGTTCTTTTAGAATTCTGGGATGAATCCCATCAGGCCCCATTGCTTTGTCCACCTTCAGTTTTAAGAGTTCTTTCAGAACCCTTTGTTCTGTAAATGGGCCGGTATCAACTTCTGTATCCAGAGTGTTACTACTGTTTGTTTTATGTACCTCCCCCTCTTCCTTTGTAAATACTGAGCAAAAATATTTGTTTAGTATCTCTGCCTTTTCACAGTCTCCCTCTGCCCACCCTCCCTCCCTTTATTAAGCCTCACTATCCCTCCCTTGGTCTTCCTTCGCTCCCTGATGTACCTATAAAGGTTTTATCCCCTTCTTAACTGAGTTGGCTATCTTTTCCTCGGTTTGGGCCTTTGCTGTTCTGACTGCCTTCCCAGCCTCCTTTTGCTTTAACTGATACAGTTCTCTGTCCTGCTCCTTCTGCGATTCCTTGTACTTCCTGAATGCTTTCTTTTCTCTTGAACCTTCACTGCCACTTCCTTTGAGAACCATAGTGGTTTCTTACATCGTCTTGTTTTGTTTATTTGCTTCACACAAAGGCTCGTTACCTCTGTGATGGCAGTTTTTATTATTCCCCATTGTTCTTCCACCCCTCCTTCCTGCCCATTTGCTAGTGCATTCCTTAGGCACTCACCCATTTTGGCAAAGTCAGCCCTCCTAAAGTCCAGTACTTTTGTCTTTGTATGGCTTGACTCTATTGCTGTGTTTATTGTGAACCATACTGTTCGATGGTCGCTAGTTCCCAGATGGCTACCCACTTCTACATCTGTAACTCTCTCTACCATCTCCATTTGAGAGAATCAAGTCTAATATTGCTCCCTCTCGAGTGGGCTCCAGTACTAGTTGTCTAAGGCATGCCCCTGTAGGGCATCTAGAATAACTGCACTCTTCAGTGGCAGCTGCAACTGTACTCCAGTTAACATCTGGCATATTCAGATCACCCATCAGCAATATCTCCTTTTTCTGCCATTCTAAGTATACTTTCTATCATTTCCTGTCCATTTCCTCCCCTGAGAGGGGGTCTGTATACAACCCTCTCAGCGTATTGTGGTGCCATTGCCTGTCTCCAAATTTACCCACAGTGCTTCTTCTCCTCCTGTGTACCTTTTTGTTCTGTTGCTTTTATTCCTTCCCTTATGTAAGAACTACTCCTCCTCCTCTTTTACCCTCCCTGTCCCTCCTGTACACAGTGTATCCTGGTATGTTTATGTCCCAGTCATGGTTTTGTGTGTACCATGTTTCTGTGACTGCCACGATATCCAGATGTTCTTCCTCCATCAAAGCCACTAATTCAGGAAGCTTGTTACCCAGACTACAGGCATTAGTACTCATTGCTCTCCATTTTTGATGGCTTTACCTTCCAGTGCAGCATCCCCACTGACCGTTCTACCTCTGTCTTTCTCATTTAGTACCCTGTTTTGTAGGGAGAGGCTGGGATTTTCCTGCTGCTTGTCAGTGCTTCCCCCTTTGACTAGTTTAAAAGCTTGTCAATGAAGCATTTAAACCGATTGCTCAAAAGACTTGTTCCCTTCCTGGACAGATGCAGACCATCCTGCCAGTATAGGCTGGTGTCCCTCCAGGTGGAACCCCAGTCCCCAATGAAGCCAAACCCCTGTGCTCCACACCATTTTTTCAACCATTCTTTAAACTGCATGGTGCCAATTACCCTCGCCTCCCCATGCTTTTGACAGGCAGCACCTCTGAGAAGGAACTGTGTGCTTTCTCGTCTTGGGTCCCTCCCCAACTCTGCAATGTCCTCCTGCACTGCTCTAATCTCATGATGAGCCAAGTCATTTGTCCCTAGGTGGACAATACGTCCAGCTCGGAATCCTTGCAGCTGTTCGTGATCCTGAGGATGCGCTTCCTGTCCCTCAAGCCATGGCACCAGGCAGGCACCTTACTTCATTTTCTCATCTCCCCCAGTTCTATACCCCTAATAATTGAGTCCCCACCAGGAGCTGCTTCCTTTCTCTTTGGTGTCCTCTGCCTCCTTTCTGTGGGCCTCCTTGTGACAGTTATCATCAGTCTTCTCTTGGGTACACCCATAGGGGAGCTATGCTCCCCAGAATGTGTATGGATTGTGGAGTGGAACAATTGACTGGGTGTGCCTCTGTTCCACCTCCTCCCTCCCTGAGCCTACTGTGGTCCAACTGCTGTGCTTTCTTCGCAACCTCTGAGGTAGTGGTGGTGGCGCTAGTGCTCCCTGGATGGGGGAGGTTCCCTTTCTACTGTCCAGTGTGGCCTGGGGGAAGGTTTAGGTATGTAAGAGAAAAGAGGAAGACCAAGGGTGGGATTTTAAGGTTAAAAAGGGTGGGGGGATGTGCAGAGGGGGACCAGGAAAATGCAGATATGTTGAACAAATACTTATGTTTAGTGTTCACAGAGGGCAGAAGGAAAAGGGGAGGGACCACAAAAAGGTAACAAAAGCTTTGGAGTTAGGGAGGTTGACAATAGTCCTTTTTTGTAGGTGACAGTCCTGAAGGGATCTCCTAATCAGAAGGTGGGCAGAGCAACGGGGCCAGATGGGGTGTATCCAAAAGTACTGTGGGAGCTTGGGGAAATACTGGCTGCACCTCTGACAATTCTTTTTAACAGCTCACTGGAAACAGGAGTGGTTCCAGAGGACTGGAGGAGGGTGTACAGTATGTAGTCCCACTACACAAAAGTGGTAGCAGGAAGAAGGTTGGCAATTACAGGCCAGTCAGCCTGACATCGGTGGTGGGAAAGGTAATGGAATGACAGCTGTAAGAAAGGATAGTGGAATATCGCGGCTCCAGTTGGTTACAAGACTCAAGGCAGCATGGGTTCATGGCGGAGGGCATATCAAATGAATCTGATAGACTTCTTTCACCGGATGACCAAGGAACTAGATACGTGTGGAGTGGTGAACATGGTCTACTTAAATTTAAGTAAAGCATTCAGCACTGCTCCACATAGGAGACTAGTAAGAAAGCTGGGTAGATTAGAGGTGGGTCTAAAGGTGGTAAACTAGATAAGAAATGTATTTATTTATTAGCTTTTGTTTACCAGGTAAGCACACTAGACAAGGAATGCCTATTTTCAGGTACAACCTGGGAGATTATAACAGCCTGGTTTACAGAACAGTGCAAGGGGATTACAACAATGTGAAATACAAGCATTGAGCAGGGTGATACAAATAAACAGGTACAGGATGAACAGATACGCATATGCAGCAAGGGTAACAACATGCAAACAATAGTTACATTTCGTGGAAATAATACAAGCACAATTTGTCCCATTTTGAGGATGGTAAGTGCTGAGGTGAAGGGCATGCAGGGCAGATAATTCCATGCAGACAGGCAACAGTTGGTAGTGGTAAACAGAGTTATATTAATCATAATAATAATTACTGTAGGAACTCCTTTAACACTCAAAAAGGCCTCCAACTGCAGGGCATAACATATGAAAGAATACCCCTGAATGTCAGAATCACCTGAAAAGGGGAAACAACAATAGTGAACACAATCACAACATATGTGCCAGAGTGTGGCACAGATACCCCTGAGAACACAGTGTTTTTAGGAGTGCAGAGGCTACTGGTACTAGAAAGAGAGGCAGGGTGGGGAGTTCTGAATACCTGAGTATCACTGGGAAGAAACAATATTGCTACGGTAAGTATTTTTTTCTTCTAACCCCAGTAATGCTCACGTATTCATAACTCTTGCAGACCAAAAGGCAATACCTACGGAGGTGGGCACAAAACCTGCTTTGGAAACAGACTCTGCAGGACTGCTGTGTCACAGCTGGCATCACCCCTGGACTGAATGTCCAGACTGTAATGCTTTGTAAAGGTGTGTACTGTTTTCCAGGTAGCTGCTTTACAGATGTCCACCATGGTAACATCCCTGGCAGCTGCTATGGTAATAGCTGTGCCCCTTGTGGAATGGGCCCTCAACCCTGTTAGGGACTCCTGTCCAGCCTTACAGTAACAAAACTGAATATGCTGCACTATCCAGTGAGAAACTAACATTGTTGATGCTGGGTTACCCTTCCCCACATCCTCATAGGTCTGGAACAGCTGTTTTCTGTCCTTCCTATGGACTTTATTGGCTGTCAGGTAGTACTAAGAGCTCTTTTGATGTCCAGACTATGGAGTCTCCTTTTACCAGAACTAGAGTATTCAGTGAAAAAGACAAGTAAGGTTATGGGTTTGGTTCCAATGGAAATCAGAAGCCACTTTAGGAAGAAACTTCCTGTTTATTCTCAGGACCACTCTGTCTCTATGGAATGAAATGTAGTCCTGTTCAATGCAGAGACTAGAGCTCACTGATTCTTCTGGCAGAAGTCATTAACACAAGGAAAACAGTTTTTCATGTGACATATTTCAAATGAGCTGAAGACATATGCTCAAAAGGGGGACCCATAAACCTAGCTATATACACATTTAGGTTCCATGCTGGAATCAGTTCCCTTTGGGGGGGATGCAAATGGGCCAGGCCTTTAAAGAACCTTTTGAACATAGGGTCTGAGGCCAGACAAACATTCTGTCCAACTGAAATGCAAGCAGATACTGTGGCCAGGTGGACCTTTAAGGTACTGGACTGCAAGCCCAGTAAATGCAAGTAGGTAAGATAGTTCAGCACAGCTGGGACACTAGCCTGTGCTGGTATCACTTTACTGGTTGAACACCAAATAGAAAATCTTTTTCATTTTGCTTTATAGGTTTTCTTAGTGGAGGGTTTCCTATAACCCCTTAAAATATCCAAAACACTTTCATAAAGATGCAAGCCTGCATATTCTAGGTTCTCAAAAGCCATACTTTGAGCCTGAGTAACCTGAGGTTTGGATACACCTGGTTGGAGGTTAGTAGATTGTGCCTCCGAGGAAGGTGTATTGCTTTGGCTACAGACACGAAGAGTAGCAGTGAGTACTGTGGCTGCCTGGCCCAGTCTGGTGCTATTAAGATCATTGATGCTGACTGGGACCTGAGCTTGAGCAATGCTCTGTACACCAGAGTGAAGAAAAGAAAAAGCATACAGGTGTTTCCCTGACCAGTTCAAAGCCAGAGCATCCAGGGGGAGTGTTCCCCGATCCAGTGGTTTGCAATAGTACAATGACAGGTGGTGGTTCTGGTGGGACACAAACAAGTCTACCTCTGAGGTGCCCCACCTCCTGAAGATCACTTGCACCACCTGGCTGTTCAAGGCCCATTCGTGATAAGCCTGGTTGATTTGACTCTGGGTATCTGCGAAGATATTATCCTTGCCTGGCAGATGAATAGTCTGCAGGGAAACCCCCATGGAGTATGCTAGGCTCCATATTTTCATGACTTCTGTGTAGGGAGGGCTTGACCTTGTCCCTCCCTGCTTGTTTATGTAGTACATTGTGGTGGTATTGTCTGTTCTGACCTGTACCACCTTTCCCTGTGTAACCCCTCATCCCTGCCTTTTTAGCCAAAATGACAGGTGGCATGCTGCTGAAGCTGACAGCAGTACCTGGTGGGGACTGGGTTCAGGGAGGATGAGGTTACTCGGCACAGGGGACCTAGGTTTGGCTACTCTGCACAGGGGCACCCAAGTAAATCCGAACACAGGAAGCAATAACTGTAATGTCCAGAACCAGGAATGGGATTCTTCAGTGTGGCTTTTATTCACATACTAGCTGAACAAACAAAGCATAGACGGACCCCATGGGGCTACATTTCCTGGTAATGCAGATTAGAGACTACAGAACACTTTATCACCATTTCCAGCCCTCAGGCTCTGAACCCACCAAGCACACAGCCCAGACTTGCACACAGCTTTGGGTACACAGCCCGACTTGTACACACTTGGGTTTTCCCCACTGGCCCGGCTCCCCTGCCGGCCACTTGATCCGCGGTCCATTTGAGGAATGAACCAATTATCCTGTTCACGGTCCATTTGAGGAATGAACCAATTATCCTGTCATGGCTCCCGACACCACACTAGAGTCTGCGAATCCTAGAGAGAATTTTCCTTACAATCCCACGTCTGGGTACTTCCCCCATCACTGGCCAAGTGCCTGAGGCAAAGTAGAAAACCACAGAAGAAATCCGTAGAGGTGGACCTGGTCACTAAAGATGGGGGGCCACCCACCTCCAGCTCCCACAGCCCATACCTGGCCATTTCTCTGGAAAACTGAACAATTCCTTTACTGAACTTTGAAATGTAGATTAAGGGTAGACATCTGTCACATCTCCTCTACATATTATTTGCATCCCAACAAACTCAGGAACCTGAAACTACTTTTACTTTGCTTAGCCCATTTCTCTAGGCTTCCCAGTATTTAGTAGTTCAATCCCCACATTGTCACACAAGTCCCAGGGTGAAAACATAGGCCCTTTTAACCAGAGCAGACACTCACCCTCACGTTGCAGGTGCCCCACAGGCGACTCACAAATCTTCTTTTCTCCCAAAATAAATACTGGAATGAACAGGCAGCTTCTCCTCCACAAGCAGAACTAAGGGGATTGCCCCAGGAATCTGCAGGGAATCCTCATCCCTCCCCCCCCGAGGGAGGGGGCACTGAGACCCGAAAACAGCGGTCTCCACCACTTGAGTAATCTTCCTGTGTCTCTCTTTAAGGTGGAGACACACACCCTAATACTGAAAAGTAGCCCTCTGTCAGGGCTGAGGCTTCTAGAGCCTTTACTGAGCTGCTTAATAGCAAGCTCACTACTTCCAACTTCACTTACTGAACACCAACTGCAGACTCTGTCTTAAAAACTCCCAACGTTCTAACTCCCTTTGCTGCAGATTCCAATATGGCTCATGCAGCTGTGATAGTTCTATTGGTGATGTCATCCCTCAATCTCGACTGATACTGAGAACAGAGTGAGACAGTGTGAAATTCATTTAACTGGAGTTTCAGAAGCTGCCTTCCCTGCCTACCACCAGGTCTTACTGAGATTCTAGTAACCCCGGGTAACAAGGGGGTTACACCTGTATTAGTTGTGTGAAAGCCTTTAGTGCCAATAACACTGCTCTTAGCTCCAGCAGGTTTATGTGCAGGAGTGACTCTGCACTTGACCAAGTGTCTTGGGTGATGTGAATCCACAGATGGGCACCCCACCCTAGTAGAGATGAATCTGTTGTCAGAACAATTGATGGGGACTCTTGTTGATAAGAAACCACTTCCCTTAGGTTGGATTCCTCTCTCCACCATTGGAGGGCCTGTAACAATGTTTTTTGTTACTGGAATTAGTTTTGAGAGAGGGTCCTTTCACTGACACCAGTGTGCCCCGAGGTGAAATTGAATGTTCCTCATCAGGAACCTGGATTCCAGGACTGTGCCAGTGGCACCTGCCATGTGGGCCTGTAGCTGAAACTGTCTTGCAGTTTTTGGTTTGTTCAGGCTGAATGAGCTTGCCATCAATGAAGTATTTCTTGCCCTGTCCAGAGGCAGGTAGGCCCTGCCTTGCAGGGTATTTAACTCTGCTCCTATGAACAGCAGTGCCTGAGCAGGCTGAAGGACAGACTTTTTTAGATTTATCAGGAACCCTAGAGACTCCAGGAGACCCTGGGTGAGTTGCAGATGCTCCCTCAATTGCTGGAGTGATTTTCCAACCACCAGCCAGTTTTCTAGGTATGGGAAAATGGTGACACCTTGTCTTTGAAGGTGTGCCACGGCCACTGCCAAGCACTTTGTGAACACTCTTGGAGCTAAAGGGAGACTGAAAGGCAGGGTTGAAAACTGGTAGTGACCTGATAGGAGTCTGAACCTGAGGTATTTTCTGTGACTTCCTTATGGGGATGTGGAAATAGGTGTATTTTAGGTCCAGTGATGCCAACTAGTCCCCTTTTTGGAGCGTTGACAGAATCAATGCCAAAGTCGCCATTTTGAACTTTGGCTTGGACAGATCTTTTGCTGTACTAGGACAGGCTCCATTGCCTTTGACAGTAACAGGTTTTGAACCTCTTTTTCCAGAAGTTTTTGCCCTACATTCGTAGATGGTTTGAAAACCTTTGTTTTTAATGCTGGAAGGAATATGAAACTCAGAGACAATCCCTGACTCACTACATCCAGGACCCACTTTTCTGTGGTGACTTTTTGCCAAGACTGGAAAAGTGAGTCAGCCTGCCTTCTACAAGTAGTGGGGAGATGGCCTGAGGAGACACGTTGGGGTGTCTGCTTTGTTTGAGGCTGGGCCTAGGACTGGGAACCATGCCTGGAACCCCTTATGCTCCTGTTCCTGAAGCACTCCTGCTGTGGGTACTGCTGATACTGAGGCACAGCCATGGCCTGATTAAAAAAAGGCTTGCTGTGAAATAATCTGCCTCTGCCTCCCCTTCCATAGGTTTTAGTGGATGGGGAAGCCCTTTCTTTTGCAGAATTGCTTCTGTAGGGGGGGTTGTATTCATCCATCTTTTTCATTCTTTTCTCCAAAGAGGGAATTACTCAGAACTGGGAAATCCATAGCCTTGGTTTGGGTATCCTGAGTGAAGTTTCTGGCTCACAGCCAGGCAAACCTCCTCTGAACCACTGTATTTGCCATCCATCTAGCAGCAGTGTCATTAGAGTCGGCAGCCATTTGAAAGTGGTATTTGGCTGCTTACAAACCAGATTTAGTTGTTTCAGCTAGATCTCCTGACTGGGGAGTCTGGGCCTTGACTGCCATAGCAAGGACAGACTGCCATAGTGACTTTTGGCATTGAGCAGCACAGGCTTGAAAGTTTGCCTGCCTGATAGCCAAGGAAGCTGATAAATATATTTTTTTGGAGGGGCCATGCTGTCAGTCTTCCTGGAATCCTTGTCAGGAGGATGGGATGCCAGAGGTACCTTTGCCTTGTCACAGGCTGCCACTTCCTGGTGGACAGGGTGGGAGAATAAAAATTCAGCTCCCTCCCTGTCTAGCTGATATTTGTTATCCGGCCTCTTATCAAGAGGGAGAACAGAGCTTGGAGTCTGTAAAGTCTTTAAAGTATCTTTGAAGAATTTATTTACAGGCAGGAGAAGCTTTTTAGTGGGCGTCAGTCCCATCATTTCCAAGTATTCAACTTCCTCCTCAACCTCAGTCACTTCACTGGTGGTGATGTCTAAAGTATCCACCATTCTTCTCACAAATGTGAAGTGTGAGGAATAATCCTCAGAAGCTCTGTGGGGAGAGCCAAACTCCTGTTCAGGGGAAACCTCAGGCCATTTAATCATAATCACCATATTCTTCCTCTTAAATAATAGGAGGACTAAGCAGAGGAGACAGACTGCTTAGCAGGGGTTTGCTGCTGAGAGGCAGACAGCCCTTGTAAGCCCGAGTGACCTTAAAGGCCTGTGCCATTTCTGCAGGAGCTGGCAGGCTGTATAGAAGGCACAGAAGTCCCCAAATGCTGTCCTGCAGGGGGTTCTGTGTGCTTAGTTTTCTTTGATTTCTTTGAGGGAACTGGGGAGTCAGCCAGTTCAGCTAGCCTCTTAGGAACTGCTTGTATCTCCATCTCAGGGGTAGCAGTTAAAGTAGTTGTGGTTTCACCCACAGTAATTTAGGGTGTCAGCTGGTCAGAGCTCGAGGGGCCCTTAGGTTGTGATAGTTTTATCTTTAACCTTATGCAGGCATTTTTCAATAGTTTTCTCAGGACATGTATTGCAGATTTCACTCAGCTTTTAAATGATCATGCCCTGGCAGGCAACACAAAAAGAATGTTTGTCTTAGCAAAATTTCACCACACTCAATACACGGTTTAAAACCGGGATCACCAGTTTTTCTTCTTGTTTTTTCTGACATTCTCAGATCGATAATCAATAAAAGTTGCTACCGCTAAGAAATTATTCCAATTTAAAGTTTATTTAGCAGTTGCAGTCGGTTCTGTAACTGATGAACTGATCAGAAACCGGGAACCAAGTTAAAAGTGAATCAGGGCAATCGTTGCAGGAACCGGTATTAGCAGTTCTTAAAACAAGTTAAATGTAATACAATTAAACATATCTAACAGAGTTTTTCAGTCAGAAAACTATGCTAAATATAAAATAAACCTTGGTTTACCCCGGTTATACCGAACCACGAGAAACCAAGACAACTTACAATTCAAACACTAAAACTATTGTTTAACTTAAAATTACAAAAAGTAAAAGGCAGCAAATGAAATGTAAAGAATACTTATACATATATAGATTTTCTAAGTTTTCTCACATCAGAACAAGATGATGAGGAGAGGATCTCAGAGCATCTAGTCTTGACAGGCAGAGAGAGAAATCTGAGGGGTTTAGAACTAAGGCAGTTAGTAGAAGGCAGCATTTGAAAAAGTGGTACGTGCTAAAGATTCCATCATTTACATATGTTCCATCTCTCCGGGCAGCTCTATCTTAAAGGGTCACTGCAAGAGTTATGAATACCTGAGTATTACTGGGGTTAGAAGAGGTGGTTTGCTTCCTTTGCAGATGACGCCACAATCTGTAATAGAGTGGACACTCGGGGAGGATGAACAGAGACCTGAGATGAGAAAACTAGAGGAGTGGGCAAGGGTACGGAGCCGGGTTTCAATGTAGAAAAGGGCAGAATAATGCACTTAGGGCACAGAAATCCAGGGGCAGAGTACAACAAGGGTGAAGTGGTATTGACAACAAGCAAGCAGAAAGAGAACTGGAGGTTATCATATTGGATGACCTGAAGGTGGCCAGGCAGTAGGAAGGGTGAGTGGGATGCTGGGGTGCATAGGGAGAGATATCACCAACAGAAAGCATGAGGTGGTGTTGCCTCTTTAAAGACTGCTGAGAGTATGCCACCTAGAAACATAGAATTTGATGGCAGATAAGGACCACTTGGCCCACCTATTCTGCCTATTTCCCTACCTAATGGATAAGCTGCAGATCCTAGTTAACTAACAGCCTACTTCCTCCTACCACCCCCCACTAAAACTGCCTTATGTCTGTCCCATGCATTCTTGAATTCCCCCACTGTTTTTGACTCTACAACCTCCACAGGAAGGCTGTTCCATGCATATACAATCCTCTCTGTGAAGAAATACTTCCTCACATTACCTCTGAGCCATCCCCCCTCTATCTTCAAATTGTGCCCCCTTGTTCTTGCACATCTCTTTTTCTAAAAGATGCTACCCTCTTGGACTTTGTTGATTCCCTTGAGGTATTTGAAAGTTTATATCATGTCCCCCCTCTCCCTCCTTTCCTCAAGGCTATACATCTTAAGCTCCTTTATTCTTTCTTCATAGGTTTTCTGGTGCAGACCCTGCACCATTTTGGTTGCCCTCCTCTGGACAGCCTCCACCCCATCTATGTCTTAATGGAGATGGGGTCTCCAGAACTGCACACAGTACTCCAGACGTGGTCTTACCAACCGTCTGTACAGAGGGTCAACAACTTCCTGTTTTCTACTGGTGATGCCTCTCCCTAGTATCCCCCCAGCCCTCCATACTGCCTTTTCACATTGCTTGCCCACCTTTAGGTCATCTGATATAACTACCCCCAGGTCTCTTTACATTTTTGCTGTTGTCAGTATCTCACCCCACATTGTGTACTTGTCCACTGGGTTTTTGTTTCCCAGGTGCATTACTTTGCACTTCTTTGCATTGAATCTAAGCTGCCATATATTTGACCATTCCTCCAACCTTGCTAAGTCCCTTTTCATCCTTTCCACCCCACTTTGCATATCAGCCCTGTTGCAGATCTTTGTGTCATCTGCAAAGAGACATACTTTTCCTTCCAGTCCCTCTGCAATGTCACTTATAAAGACATTAAAAAGGACTGGCCCCAGTACTGAACCCTGCAGTACCCCACTAGTAACCCTCCTTTCTTCACTGTGCACTCCATTTATTATTACCCTCTGTGTCCTGTTGTCCAGCCAATGTTTAACCCAGGCTACCACCCTGGGACCCACTCCCAGGCTGGCTAATTTGTTTATTAATCTTTTGTGCGGGACTGTGTCAAATGACTTGCTAAAGTCTAGGTAGGCCATGTCCACAGCCTAGATTTGTCTGACATGACCTTCCTGCTATGAATCCATGCTGCCTTGGGTCCTGTGCCCCACTGGCCTCTAGGTACTCAACAATTCTTTCCTTCAGAAGTGATTCCATCATTTTCCCTACCACTGAGGTCAAAGTGACAGGTCTGTAGTTTCCTGCCTCTGTCTTGCTCCCACTTTTGTGAAGAGGAATCACATCTGCCCTCCTCCAGTCCTCAGGTACCACACCATCCTCCCATGATTTATTAAACAGGGTAGTCAGTGGTGTTACTAGTTCTTCCCTTAGTTCTTTTAGAATTCTGGGGTGAATCCCATCAGGACCCATTTCTTTATCCACCTTCGGTTTTAGGAGTTCTTTCAGAACCCTTTCTTCTGTGAAAGGACTAATATCAACCCCCCTATCCAGAGTGCTTCTATTGACTGGATTAGGTATCTTCCCCTGCTCTTCATCTGTGATACTGAGTACA
The DNA here is from genome assembly GCA_016271365.2 of Neoceratodus forsteri. NCBI lineage: Eukaryota > Metazoa > Chordata > Ceratodontiformes > Ceratodontidae > Neoceratodus > Neoceratodus forsteri. The sequence continues at coordinate 33,140,463 of CM057449.1, read as the reverse complement.
AGTATTCATTCAATATCCCTGCATTTTCACTGTTGCTCTCTGTCCAACCACCCTCCTCTTTATTCAGCCTCAGTATCCCTGCCTTAGTCTTTCATTGCTCCCTAATGTACCTATAAAAGATTTTATCCCCCTTCTTAACTGAGTTGGCTATCTTTTCCTTGGTTTGGGCCTTTGCTAATCTGACTGCCTTCCCCGCTTCCTTCTTCTTTAACTGGTACAGTTCTCTGTCCTGCTCCTTCTGTGTTTCCTTATACTTTCTGAATGCTGTCTTTTTCTCAATAACATTCTCTGCCATTTCTTTTGAATACCATAGTGTTTTTTCTTTCGTTTAGACTTGTTTATTTGCTTCACACAATGGCTTGTTATCTCTGTGATGGCGGTTTTGATGTTTCCCCATTGTTGCTCCACCCCACCTTCTTGCCTGTTTGCTAGTGATTTTCTGAGGCACACTCTCACATTTTGGAAAAAATTAGCCCTCCTGAAGTTCAGTACCTTCACTTTTGTATGGCTTGACTCTACAGCTAAGTTTATCATGAACCACACTGTTTGGTGGTTACTTGTTCCCAGATGGCTTCTAGATCTGATATCCTCTCTCTGGCTCCATTTGAGAGTACCAGGTCTAAGAGTGTTCCCTTCCGAGTGGGTTCCAAAACTAGCTGTCTGAGGCATGCCCCCTGTAGGTCATCGAGAATGGCCCTGCTCTTGGATGTGGCTGCAGCAAAAGTGCTCCAGTTAACATCTGGCATATTCAGGTCCCCCATCAGCAATATCTCCCCTTTCTCTGCCATCCTAAGGATGTCTCTATCATTTCCTTGTCCATTTTCTCCCCCTGAGACAGGGGTCTGTATATAACCCCTGTGCGGATTGTGGTGCCATTTCCAGTCTCCAGGGTGACCCACAGTGCTTCCTCTCCTCCCTGTTTACTCTTTAGTTCTGTTGCTTTGATCCCGTCCCTTACATAAAGAGCTACTCCTCCTCCTCTTCTACCCTCCCTGTAGATTGTGTACCCTGGTATGTTGACATCCCAGTCATGGTTCTCTGTGTACCATGTTTCTGTGACTGCCATGATATCCAGGCATCCCTCTTCCATCAACGCCGCCAGTTCAGGGAGCTTTTTACCTAGACTATGGGCATACTCATTACCCTCCATTTTTTTATGGCCTTATTTCTTTTTTGCCCCATCCCTGTCCTTACTGCCTTTGTCTTTTTCTCCATTTACCCCTGCTCTTCTCACTACTGACTGTTCAGTCCTGGAGACCACATCTCTGGAAGCATACAGAGTGGAGGCGGTCCACAGGAGGACAACTAAAAGGGTGCAGGATCTGCATCAAAAGTTCTATGAGAAGAGACTAAAGGCCATCAATATGTACACCAAGGAAGATGGATGATATGATAGAGACTTTTAAATGCCTCTTGGGGTAGATAAGGTAAGTATTTCTCAGAAGAAAGGTGCTCGAGACCAAGGGAACATGATATGAAGCTGGAGAGGAATAGATTCAGGAGTGATGTGAGGAAGTACTTCTTCACAGAAAGAGTGGTGGATTCTTGAAACAGCCTTCCAGTGGAGGTGGTGTGGGCAAAAACAGTAATGAGGTTCAAGGGATCCATACAAGGGAATCATAGTGGAAAGGATGGGGGGAGGGAGAAAGAGCTGTAGATTGGGCACAGTGTGATGTAGTGTAGTGTAGTGTAGTGTAGGCAGGGAGAAATGGGCAGACTGGATGGGCCAAGAGGTCATTATCTGCTGTCAAATTCTATGTTTCTATAGAAACATAGACACATAGAGCCAGATTTTCAAAGCTGTTAGAGCAGTGGTGGGCAACCTGCAGCCCAAGGACCACATGCTGCCCCCCCAGAAGTCAACCTGTGGCCTCCTCGTCCATCGACTTTTGCTGTTTATTCTGTTTTGAAGTGTGCAAGTCCTTTATTTCATTCTTAATATTATAATATAAACTGTTTTTAATTCAGATACATAATTTTGGCTTGTGGCTGTGGTAAAGGTGGAATTGCGGCCTTTGGGGGCATTTGAGGGCTGTACCTGTGGCCCTCTGATTTAACATAAGTTGTTAAACACTGCCTTATAGGGATGTAAGGTGCCTGCATCAAACATTTCTGATGCAAGTGGCACCTTGCATCAAAAGATGCACCTGTTGCTACCTCAAAAAGCAGCCTGCCACAAACACAGGTGGTCTGCATCAAAAGGGGCTTGTGTCAGCCTTGCCACACAAAATGGGCTGCAGTATGGCACTAGGGGGCTTGCGACACACTTCCTGCCATATCCCTTAATTTGGTATTCAAAACCCCCTCCCAGAGGGCAAAGGTCAAAGTACCACTAGACCAGCCAAGGGCTGCTCTAAGGGTACTTACAAACCCTCAAGGAGGGTTATGAACCCTGTGCCAATTGCCTCAACCCTCTCAGCCCCTATACCCCAGTGTAAAATGTCAAGAATCTTTGGCAATCTAGTGCCCCCCTCAAGCCACAATCCCCAAGTGTAAAATGTCAAGAATCTCTGGTAGTCTAGTGTCCCCCTCCAGCCACAATCCCCGAGTGTAAAATGTCAAGAATCTCTGGCAATCTAGTGCCCCCCTCCAGCCACAATCCTCGAGTATAAAATGTTAAGAATCTTTGGCAATCTAGTGCTCCCTCTCCAGCCACAATCCCCGAGTGTAAAATGTCAAGGATCTTTGGCAATCTAGTGCCCCCCATCCAGTCACAATCCTCGAGTATAAAATGTTAAGAATCTTTGGTAATCTAGTACCCCCAGCCACAACCCCAGAGTGTAAAATGTCAAGAATCTTTGGTAATCTAGTCCCCCCCTCCAGCCACAACCCCTGAATGTGAAATGTCAAGAATCTTTGGTAATCTAGTGCCCCCCCTCCAGCCACAACCCCAGAATGTGAAATGTCAAGAATCTTTGGTAATCTAGTGCCCCCCTCCAGCCACAACCCCGAATGTGAAATGTCAAGAATCTTTGGCAATCTAGTGCCCCTCCCCCAGCCACAATCCTGAGTGTAAAATGTCAAGAATCTCTGGTAGTCTAGTAGTCTCCCCAACCACGATCCCTGAGTGTGCAATGTCAAGAATCCCTGGTAGTGGGGAGTCATGTGATGAGGTCATCTGAGTAGCAGCCTTCAAGCTGAGCTCCCACTAATCCGCTAATAAACTACCCAACAACATCATAACTTGGCTATTTTCTTATTTTCCTGCACTAAGTCTTGTACATCTACCAACAGTGATCCCTTTTTAGAGAAGTGCTAGTAGGAAAATGGATGCTGAGATGCACTCAGCTCCTCCTATGCATACACCCCTTTCCCACGCCAGAGAAACAAAGTAAGAAAGCTAGGCTGCAAGCTTCAGCCTCCGGTCAGACATCCAGCACCACCCCAGAACAAATCCTGCTCACCGTGAATAGATTCCTTGAGGAGTTTAGATCCTTCAGAGATGAAGTTAAAATACCTCAGAAGTAAAATCCATGGCTGCGAAATTAGAAGACATTTCTAAGTGCACCAGAGACAATGAGGCAAGAATTTAATCATTGGAGAAGAAAGCAGATCGAGTCGACCTCGGGTTCGCCCTCACCAGACAGAGGATTGCTCAACTCGAGGTGAAAGCAGAAGACCTTGAAGATCAAAGTCGGCGCAATAATGCTGTAATAATCAGACTGTCAGAGAAAGAAAAAAGGACAAATACCGTCCTGTCTGTCCAAAAACTGGTGCAAAAAATGGCTGGACCCTCACCATTCGGTCCTTCATATTATATTGAGAGAGCCAACAGAGCTTTAAGGCTGATGCACCATCTTGCCCTCTAATTTTTAAATTTCTCAGTTTTCAGGAGTGGCAGTATTTCCTGGCAAAACTTAAAGAGACAGTAAACACTGCAAGGGTCACTCAAATTGTAAAAGCCCATGAAAAGATATTACACACAAGGCACTGGACTTCCTTACAGGTGTCAGGAGTCCTAAGATATGACTATCTAATTACTCTGTAAATCAAAACAAGGCAGCAGCCATTTAAAAACAGGAAGTGATGTCACTGGGGGCAAGCTACATGTTGTTAATTACAGCTTGCCCATCAGTGACATCACTGTTGGTCTCATAATTCACTGAAATGGCTGCCGCCTTCTTTTGATTTACAGATGATTTAAGTATTCATAACTCAGGACTCCTGACACCTACAGGTAAGCCCAGTACCTCATTTGAAAGATCATTCTATGGACTTTCACAATGCAAGTGACCCCTGCAATGTTTACTGTTCCTTTAAGGAGCTGCAAGAAGTGAAATGGGATGAACACAAGATAAGAGTGGCAAAAGATCTGTCAGCCACGGTGAGGCAAAAACACACGGCATTTCACCCGATAGTGGCTAAGTTGATACCGGCCAGGATAAAATTCAAGATTATGTATCCAGCTAAACTGCAGATTAATCTACAGGGGCAATGGAAAAGTTATGAAGAGCCTTCAGTAGCAGAGAGTGAGTTTGGATTAGCTCTTCCTGACTTATTTAAGTCACGCTGAGTCTCATGGCAGGGAGTCAATCCTTATCTTCATAAGGTACTGTGAATCGATTTGATGCGCACCCCGAAATGTTGTTCCCCATCGGTATAGGAAGATAGCTGGCTTAGGAGATCTGCTTCAGGAGGGACTGGGGCTAGCCAACATGAAGGCTTAGATCGCAGAGGACCCCCACGCACTTTGGAGCCAAATCAGATGGGACTGCTTTTATTTTGTTTTGTTTTTCCTTTTTTCTCTTGAGTTTCTGAAATGAGGTTCCTGCCCTGAGACTGAAGGTAATATCTGCCTTAATTTACTGAACCCATGCAGAGACTCTTAAGTTAGAGTTTTTTTTATTTTATTTTATTTTATGTGTGCCGCCGCTTTGTAGAATGTGACCTAGGAATAATTTCCTTTCAGTATGGGAGATTAGCGCTGTGTAGGAACAGCGCGCCAAGCAGGTTTTCCCCAAGTGATAGGACGTTTTTCCTTTTAATTGGGGACAGTTCATCACAGAATTTGGACTTCTGAGTTTTTATTCACCAGCCTCCGTTCATGGATGGGGGGGTCCTCAACGATAATTAAACAAATGCATTGCTTTATTTGGAAGTTGAATAAAGTTAATTTAGTTGTGCTTACTACAAAATGAACAGTAGGAGGAGAAGGTGTTTACATCTACTTCTACTTTAACCTCCAACATGTTTTCTTGGGTTTCAAATATTTAGGGTCCCTGTGAGACCATTAGGTAGTTTCACTAATGTGTTTAGATAGTTATGGCTAAGGACAGGTGGGGAGGGGATTGGCTTGGTAAGCCTATACATCATGGGCAGATGATTTTTGTTGGGGAAGGGGGGCAGGGTTATTATTTAAATGTTTTCAGCACCAGTGTATCACTAGTTTTGGGGACAGTATGGGGATGGGAGGGAAGGGTATGGCTCATGTTTGTGGTACATTCGGTATCTTTGACTATCAATGTGGGGAGGTGGTCTCGGGTGTGGGATGATGCATTTGTGGGGTATTTGAGGGGTGTGAGGGAAAAGGCATCACTTTTAAGGAGGATAGTAAATTACTGCAAATACCATGAGTTAGATGCTTCCAACTGTTTCAGAAGATGCCAAGCTATACGGCTGGTCCTATAAGGTCTCTTTTGTGGAATGTGAGGAGGGCCAGGAATAAGTCAAAAAGATACCAAGTTTTGAAGCATCTGGGGAACCTCAAAGCCAACATCTCCTGTTTGCAGGAGACACATCTGCTAGACTATGATTCCGGTCTCCTACAGAGACAGAATATTTGCCAGGCCTTCACAGCAGGGTCGAGATCGCAGAGCAGAGGTATTGCTGTACTCTACTTGCAGGCTAGCTTTTACCTGCCTGCAACTTATCCAAGATCCAAATGGCCAATACCTTGTCCTCCAGGGGACATTAGACCAGATAGAACTGGTGCTTGGATGTGTTTATGTTCCCAATGCAGACTCTCCCCAGTTCATCACTGAACTACTTAAGATCCTATCCCCCTTTTCCAATCTTCCCATCTTCCTGGGTGGGGATTGGAACCTCCCTTTTACACCAGATATAGATAAAACATATCACAGAACCTAGGGATTGTCACCATCCCAAAGGACCATAAGAGACCTGGTGGACCATATAGGGCTCTGTGACCCCTGGAGGACCCTTAACCCATCCTCTAAGGAGTATACCTTCTATTCTCCAGTTCACAAGTCCTCCTGCAGAATAGATTATTTTTTGATAAGTAGGGGAACTCTGCCTGTGGTCAGGGACTGTGGCATAGAACCAGGAGTCATATCAGACCATTCCTCAACCTGTTGTTTGGCTTTCCTTGCCCCCCACCAACAAAAGGACAGCATATGAAAGGTTAATAACCAGCTTTTGAAGGACTCCAGAGTGGTTAAACAAGTAGTTCAATCAATCGAGTGATACATGGAGGCCAATTTAAACATGACAGGAAAGGCTGACATTGAATGGGGAGCACTGAAATGTTATCTCAGGGGGGAGCCAATTAGTTTATCCTCCAGCAGGAAGAAGAGAGAAGAAAAGACTTCCAAGTTGCTATCGCAAATTAGATATCTAGAAACCAATCTCCCCTTGTGAGGAGACGACAGGGCCCAGATCACCCTTCTAAAGCTCTGGGAGTCTTACAGTGAGCTGCTTAAGGAACAAGCAGAATATGCCATCCTCAAATCTCGATCTCTCAAAATAGATCAAGGAGAGAAGGCTGGTCACTTGCTGGCACTGAGGCTAAAATGTCAAGAATCCACCAGATTTGTAAAAGCCATTAAATCAGCTGCTGATGGTTCCCTCAAAGTAACCCCTAGGGAGATAGTCTCTGAATTTGAACAATATTACAGGGGTCTGTACAGTTCCAGGGCAACTTCACTGACACCACAAGAAACTGAAGCCTATCTGGACCCGATCCCTCTACCTTCATTGGGTGAAGAGGAGAAGAACCTTTTGTTAGCCCCCATCTCAGTGGCAGAGATCAGGGCAATAATCCGTGACCTCCCCTTGGATAAAGCCCCGGATCCAGATGGATTTTCCCCCAACTTCTACAAGAAGTTCATGGACCAGCTTGTCCCATGGTTACATAGCTTTTTCACCTTTATTTTGCTGGAAACTCCCATGGACCCACATCTGCTGGAGGCCTTAATAGTAGTTCTTTATAAACCAGGCAGGCCAGAGGATAGGGTTACGAGTTATAGACCTATCTCCCTAATTAATAATGATATTAAAATACTAGCCAAACTGCTAGCGAACAGATTGGACAAGGTGCTTCCTGTTCTGGTTGGCCCAGAGCAAGTGGGATTCGTGGCAGGTAGGTCATCCCAGGACCATTCACAAAAACTCGCCCATATCTTCTCTGCATCCAGGGATTCTGTTCAACCCACAGTGCTGGTGCCTCTAGATGCAGATGTAACCCCCCTGCAAATGGGGGTTCCCAAAAGACTTCCAGGAGCTTGCTTGAATGCTCCAAGCCTGAATGGTGTTTGGCGTTTAAGCCATTTATCAGTGAGTGTTTTTAGAACCTCTGGTACTGTCTCTTTAAGAGCTGTCTGCTTGCAGACATAATTAGTTTGTATGGGGGACTGTGTGTTTCTTTGATTGAGTACCACTCGAGCTGCTGCCAATTCACTCCATTTTGCAGTCACTAGGAGTGCAAAGGAACCTATCTGAAAGATGTAACTGTTTGCCAGAAACCATATAGAGTAATAATGAAATTACAGTTTGTCTAACCTGCTTTCTTTGCAGTCAGAACTGTGTCTGCCTAGTTCCCCATTCTGGTTTTGAACTGCTGAACTGGACCAATCAGTGTGGGGTAAGCTAGCTCTAAAATGGTGCCTTGGACGAATCAGAACTTGGACTCATAATCTGAGCCAGCCACAAGAGGATTGTATGGGCAGTGACTCTGGGAGATGTAGTTTAGACTTGAGCCTTTTGGACCAACAGGAGCAGTCTATTGTGGTGACAGCCAATCCAGTCAAGAACTGGGAGGAACTCAAAGGAAGTAACCGGTTTTGTCTGTTGGAGTTTCAGTTGAGCTCTGGCAGTGAAGAAGGAAGGAGCCCTGTGCTTTTTCAGTGTGCAGTTTTAGTCGGGAAACATGTGTAAGGCCCAGAGTTCCGGTCTGCAGCTTGTGTAACTGCTTGTTAGGACTGAATCCGTCCTGTGAAGAGAATCAAAGGATATCTGAAGAGTAGAATCAGGCTCACCCTGTAGAAGACTGGAGAAATTGCTGAATTGCACTCGGTCTGTCAGGAACTGAATCTGCTGTGTGTTCTCCCAGGTATTGTGCAGTAATTGCGATCGGGATAGAAGCAGCCTGCCTGGTATAGTACTTTCTGTTTTACCATATAAATGTGTGAAGAAGCTTGTGTACCTCAAGTGAATCCTGCTGCCATTAAAGGACTTTTGCCTGTTACTGTTCACCATATAAATGTGTGAGGAGGCTTGGTTAGCTCAAGTGAATCCTGCTGCCATTAAGGACTTTTGCCTGTTGCAGTTTGCCATATAAATGTGTGAGGAGTCTCGTGGAGCTCAGAGTAGCCCTGCTGACATTGAAGGACCCTAACTTGTTTGGAGGTCGTGAGTACTAATTCAGGAGTCGCTCCTGTTGAATTGCCACATTGAATCCAAATGGAATCACTGTACTGCTGACTGTTTAAACTAATTTTCTTTCTCTGCTGAGAAAGGGCCTACTACCGCAGTTTGGACTAGCCACTAGGGCTTGGGTGCCCAGGGACAGTAACTGGTAAGGATAGGCCTGTGCACAGAGCCATAGAGTAGATGAGTAAAGTGATAAGCTAATTAACCTGATTTCCCCTGTCCTTGTTATATTCCCCTAAATAAATCAGAGCTGCTTGTTTCAGCAAAGTTATACTGCCTGAGTATTTTGTCTATGTTAAAGTATTGTACTGTGATTGTTGCACTGTATCTTATTTTACAGGAGGTCCCAGTGCCTGAACCAGCCCTGGGGGTAAGTGTATACTGTGAAGGTAATTCTGATATATTGTGTGGGCCACTAGTGGGAAGAAAGGGGTTGCAGTGTCCCAGAGGCTGTGACCAAGTAAGTTTAACTATTGCAAACCCTGACCTCTGGGTGAGGCACCCGCCATTGGATCCAGGCCCCTCAACCTGTTAGTGGCAAATCAGGCAGGGTAGTAGCCCCTGGGATAGTGCCATCTAGGGGTTACATCTTGGAGGCTCACCGCTGGGATTGTGTGTCCTCTAGTGGCCATATTTACGAACCACTGTTAAAAAAAAAAATGGGTACCCGACAGAAGTGGCTGTGCACGGCTGGTGGAGTGGTGTACTGGGGAGGAGTGACCCCAAAATGCTATGCTTATCCTGGACATCCCCTGGGTATCAATACGGACACTGTACAGGAGTACTTTCCAACGTGGAAGGTTTACAAAACCCTGTGGTGGTGGGTCGGCATGCTAATCTGCTCACCCACCTTTCCTGGCCCTAGTAGAGTTTAAGGATCCCATAGATAGCTTCAAAGTGCCACAGACCATTACCCCAGAGGAGCCCTCACTGCCTGAGAGTGATAACTAAGTACAGTAAAGACCAGGGGAATGAGCCCCACCACTGTCTGAAACTTTTGAGGAGAAATTTGCTAAATGGTTGCTGGGGAAGAAAACTGTGGAGGACTTGAAGAAACTATTCTTGCCACCGAGGTGTTCCTCTCCCAACACCCTCCCACTCCAGTACCCGTAATGGTGGCTGAACCGATGCAGACTCCTATTTCTGCACCTGCCATTAGTCACGACTCTTACCGAGGTTGAGGATCTTCTCTGGCACCTCCCACCCCAGGGAGGATGACTGGGAGACCTGGATAGACTATGTTGCCCCAAGTGCTAGAATGGCAATGCTCGGGAAGCCAGCGAAGAGGGTTAGTGAGCCTCCGAGGTCCTGCCCTGGCTACCATCCGTGCTAAGCGGGCCAGTAACCCTGAAGTGACTGCACAGGCCTATCTTGAGGCCTTGGAGAATGTGTATGGGAGCCCAGATTCTGATGAGGATCTATGGTGGAGAGTAAGAAATGCACAACAGTACCAAGGGAGTTGTTGTCTGTGTATGTATCTCGGCTGGAAAAATTGTTGCAAGAATGCCTCAGAAAGGGTAGTTTGCCAGCGATTGAACTGGACGAACCAGGCTGGACAGGATCCTTAAGTCTGCCCCTTCTCAGAACTGCTGTTGCTTCGAGTTACGCTGGCAAATCAACTGGAATCCCCACCCTCCTATGATGAGTTAATGAGAGAAATTCGAGGAGTTGAGAAAAGGCGACCTCGGGAGGGACCTGCACCAATAGCTGCGGCTACGACCCAAGTGACTGAGGGTGACCCATCAAGTGAAGTTCAGGGGCAGAGGTTGACAGTCAATGAGTGCTCTGACAAGGAAAAAGATATGCCACAATGGGGCGAACTGTTGAGAGAGATCCGGGAATTCAAAAACAGTCCCTTTATGAAGGCCACGCCTGTAAGTACAGGCCCTGACCTATATCCGACTGCATCTGCTATGGGGGTGGGGGTACCCACCCATGTATCTCCTGCTGATAACAGCTCCAAACTCAATTCCTTGACCATGGAAGTGGAGAAACTGACGAGATGTCTCCAAATGCTTATCACGCTGCAGACAGAGATGGCATCAAGGTTTCCAGTTAGTAGTACCCCCGCCCTGGCTCCCAGTGTGGCGCCTCGGCCAGCTCAAACTCCAGAAAGTATGTTTTCCTGTAATTGCGGGAAGGATGGGCACATGAAGAGGGAATGCCGGTCCCCAAAAGACACTGACAAAGTTGCATATAGGCTACAAGGAGAGCTTCGGAGAACAAATCAGTGGTTAAGAGGTGCACAAAATGATCCCAGTGAGGGCACCAAAAATGCTAACTCACGTCTTTTTGTGGCAAGGTCAGTTGCCCAGGCCCCCACTACCGCCTCTCCAGACTGGTCCAGAATAGTGGGTCCCTCCATGGAGACCACTGTAAAGGTGAATGGAGTGTCTACAAGAGCTGTATTAGACAGTGGCTCCCAAGTGACAATTATGTTCCAAGATTGGTATCAGAAGCATTTGTCAGACGTACCCTTACAACCATTAGAAGGACTGCATGCATGGGGGTTAAGTGAGAAGGCCTACCCCTATTCCGGGTACATCCGAATTTGGCTGTCTTTCCCCACCTCCGTGGCTGGAGTGGCCGAACAAGTAGAGACCCTAGCCTTAGTGTGTCCCCCCACTGGACTGTATGATGGTGTCCCTTTGTTGATTGGAACAAATGCTCATATGTTCGGAAGGCTGGCACAGTTATGTTATGAAAAACAGGGGTCAAAGACTAGTAGAGCTTTAAGAGTTCCGGCTTTAATTAAGAAGGCCTATGAGGCACAGAGATGCTGAAAAAATAGAACCAGAGGAACGGTCGAAGTGTATGGAAGAAGGATCCTGAGTCTCTGATCCTGGTGCCAAATGCCCAGTGTACCTTACAGGAGAGGTCTGTATCAGAAAGGATGTTAAGAATAAAATATTAATGTTGGATGCACCAGGCGATGGAAAATTGCCAGAGGGACTGCTGGTCAAGCCTAGTATTTTGCCCGCTAGAGCCCATGCTTATGCCAGAAGGGTAATGGTCAAGTTCATAATGTGTCTGAAAGAGACATTCGAGTAAATAGAGGTTGCATCCTGGCTAATGTGCATTGTGCAGACACTGCAGTGCTACCCAGCAGCAAGAGTTCAAGGAAGAATGACAGAGTAACGCCTGACTTGTTTGATTTCGGCGACTCCCCATTGCCAGCTGAATGGAAAGTGAGGATCAGTGAGAAGCTTGCCAGAGAGACCAGGTGTTTTCTTTAAAGGAATGGGATGTAGGATGCGTGCAAGGAGCTGAGCACAATATCCGGCTGCATGAGAAAGACCATTTCTGAGAGCTCTCGGCCTGGCACCTGCTGGCATAGATGATGTGAGGCGGCACCTGCAAGAGATGTTAGCTGCTGGTGTAATACAAGAATCCAGAAGCCCTTATGCTTCCCATTGTGGTAGTGAGGGAAAAGACTGGGACAGTAAGGATGTGTGTGGATTATCGCCCTTAAACGGCGGACTATCCCTGATCAGTACACAATGCCCCGCATTCAAGATGCTTTGGACTGCCTAAGCGGGGAGCAAGTGGTTCTCTGTGTTGGATCTCGCAGTGGGTACTACTGAATCCCGATGGCCCGAGGACCATGAGAAGACAGCCTTTATCTGTCCGCTTGGCTCTATGAATTCATGAGGATGCCTCAAGGGATTTCAGGTGCCCCAGCCACTTTTCAACGATTGATGGAGCGTGCAGTGGGGACATGAACTTACTAGAAGTGCCTGGTATACCTAGATGATGTTATTGTGTTTGGCAGCTCACTGGAGGAACATAGAGCAGATTATTTAAGGTATTGGACCGACTGGAGGACTTTGAGCTTAAACTGTCCATTGATAAGTGTCAATTCTTCAAACATCAGTAAAGTATGTGGGACACATAGTATCCACCGAGGAATAGAGACCGACCCAAGTAAAGTTGAGGCCTTGACCACCTGGCCACAGCCAAAAATCTAAAGAACTGCAAAGATTCCTGGGATTCTGTGGTTATTATCGATTGCTTCATCAAGGACTATTCAAGAGTGATCCGCCCTTTACTTAACCTTACTCAAGGGTATCCCCAACCCACAAAAATACCAAAGTCAGCGTCCCTCAAGACTGAAAGAGTGTATTTTCATCCGGTGAAGTATTTGGGGCCCGCTGGACTCCTGATTAAGAGACTGCTTTTCATGAGATCATATATCAACTTCCATGCTCCAGTGCTGGCCTATGCCGATCAAAGAAAACCTAACGTCCTGCACACTGATGCTAGCTTGCAAGGGTTGGGGGCTGTGTTGTACCAAGAGCATGAGAATGGCCTGAGACCAGTGGCCTTTGCCAGTGAAGCCTGACCCCATCCAAAAGAACTATCCTGTACATAAGTTAGAGTTCCTAGCTTTGAAGTGGCTATTGTTGACCAATTCCATGAGTACTTGTATGGGGCTAAAATACTAGTAAAAACTGACAATAATCCTTTGACCTATGTGCAGACCTCAGCTAAGTTGGATGCCACTGGCCACAGGTGGCTTTCTGCATTATCTACATATGACTATGCTCTCGAATACCGAGCAGGTCTGAACCACATAGATGCTGATGCTCTCTCCCGGAGGCCTGTTCCCCAGAATGATTGGGTCCGATTGGCAGAACCTGACATTCGGGCACTCTGCCGAGTTTGACAGGGAGGAACAAATGTCCGCAGACGCAGTGGACTGCATGGTGGATTGCTTGGGACCCTCTGAGAATTGCATACCTGCTGCTTTTGCCACTTTTCTGCAACAGACATTGGTGCACTGCCTCAGCTGGACAATGACAGTATTGACGGCTCAATCCCGATCCTATGATCAAATCAGCTTTAGAAGCCCTCTATGCAGGAAAAGATGTGTCCAAATTCGCTCCACTGATTTGAGAACTGCACTGTTATACAAAGAAGGTCCTAAGTTGAAACTGATCAATAAACTGTTATACAGAGAAACAGTAGACAGAGGGGACAAGTAGACAAACAACAACTGGTGCTGCCCACTGCCTTCGAGACTCAGTATTGAGGTCCTTGCACAACCACATGGGGCACCTTGGTATAGACAGAACACTTGACTTGGTGAGATCCAGATTCTATTGGCCTAAGATGGGGGCTGATGTGGAGCAACACATTCGAACTTGTAGTCGCTGCTTACAGAGAAAGCTTTGCCCCAGAGGGCTGCCCCCTTGTCAACATAACCACTAGTGCACCCATGGAGCTGGTCTGTATTGATTTTCTGAGTTTGGAGTCAGATCAAAGAAATATCAGTAATGTGCTGGTGGTCACTGACCATTTCACGAGATATGCCAAGCTTTCCCACCAAAGACCAAAGCATCCACTGTAGCCAAAGTACTTGTGAAAACTTTTTGTTCACTATGGGGCTCCACAAAGATCCATTCTGATCAAGGGAGACTTTGAAGTCATCTGATCAAAGAGATGCTTTCTCTGTGGGAGTGAGAAAGTCAGAACCACTCCTTACCACCCCAGGGGACCCACAGCCTGAGCGTTTCAACACACTTTGCTAGATATGCTAGGCACCCTGCACCCAAAGGACAAGACTAGATGGAGCCAACAAATTAGCACCTGGTACATGCTTATAACTGCACCAAAGTGATGCTACTGGGTTCTCCCCTACCGCCTGATGTTTGGAAGAAGCTCGATTACCGGTAGATGTGTGTTTTGGGGTCTCTCCTGATGGGGTTCAAGCTGACAACTATTTGAGTATGTGCAAAAGTTAAAGGCCCAGCTAACTCATGTGTACCAACTGGCTCAAACCATGGCTGCCAAAAGAAATCTGGCCAACAAAGAAAGGTATGATAAAAGGTGAAAGCACAGGAACTCCAGGAGGAGATCGGGTATTGCTAAGAAATCTGGGACTGCATGGCAAGCACAAGATTGCTGACAGATGGCACCATCTCCCTCACATTGTAGTGGGCAAACTAGATGATCTGCCAGCGTACAAAGTAAGGCCTGAGAATAATTCAAAAGATGTAAAACAATGCATAGAAATCATTTACTGCCCATTGGACAAATCTTAATTGAGTCTGAGCCCTAGAGATGCCCCCTCTGGACCAGTGACTAGAGCTGCTGCTAAGAAAGATCAAGAAAGTCTGCACCTACAGAAGCAAAGTTAAAGTGTTCCCTCACAGAGTCCCAGTTGAGCATGACTGTCAGTCCATATCAGAAGAAAGTGAGAGTGACTTTGAATACTATCCTTCTTAAGAACTGAGTCAATTGTTTGGGCAATCCCTAGTCAATACTGGAGATGAAGCTGGGCCTTCTGGACTGTCCAAGCCCCAACCTGTCCCTGGAGCCAATGCTCCCAGAAAGTGAAGTGCAAAGCATCAGATCAGATGAAATGGAATCATTGTGCATGGTTGAACTGTTTGAGCTTTCAGGGAGGAAAATGATGGATTGGGTCAGACTGGTGATACACCAGAACAAGAAGAGTATTTTGAGTGCCCTGACAGTCCACTGCCAGTGTCAGCTCTCCATGCGAGCCAATGTTGTGGACTCAGAAACTGTAACTCCTGGAGCTGAAAGTGCCCCAAGTTCTAGCCTCTCTACCCCCATGGAGACTCCCCTGACAAGTGAGGACAATGCTGAAAATGAGGCTCAGAGCGCAGAGACTGTAACAGTTCCCCCTAGAAAGACTGGTCGAGCTGTAAAGCCTGTGGTGCACCTCAGTTATGATTCCCTGGGCCGGCCAGTGGATCTGCCTCTCAATGTTGTCCATAAAGCAGTGTATGTGTCCCCGAGCTCATTGCCCAAACTAAGCGTCAGTGCTAACTCCAAGTTACTTGTGTTGCCCTCTAAGTATGGTGCCCTTGCCCCATCCAGCCCCAAAGTAACTGATAGGAAGGGCCCCTCTTCCAGGTTTCATGTACAAGAGGTAATAACTTGAGTTATGGTACAATGTGTGTGTAATACTGTGTAAAGAGTGACGTACTGCAATGTTTCAGAAATGTGTTCTTGGTAAAATGATATATTGACTGATGATTACATATGCGAGCCTAAAGTAAATGTATATGGTTGCAGTTGAAACTTATGAGTGCACGCTTGGCGGACGTCAAGCTTTCCCAAACCAGGAAGGGTGTAACCCCCTGCAAATGGGGTTCCCAAAAGACTTCCAGGAGCTTGCTTGAATGCTCCAAGCCTGAATAGTGTTTGGCATTTAAGCCATTTATCAGTGAGTTTTTTAGAACCTCTGGTACTGTCTCTTTAAGAGCTGTCTGCTTGCAGACATAATTAGTTTGTATGGGGGACTGTGTGTTTCTTTGATTGAGTACCACTCGAGCTGCTGCCAATTCACTCCATTTTTGCAGTCACTAGGAGTGCAAAGGGAACCTATCTGAAAGATGTAACTGTTTGCCAGAAACCATTTAGAGTAATAATGAAATTACAGTTTGTCTAACCTGCTTTCTTTGCAGTCAGAAATGTGTCTGCCTAGTTCCCCATTCTGGTTTTGAACTGCTGAACTGGACCAATCAGTGTGGGTAAGCTAGCTCTAAAATGGTGCCTTGGACGAATCAGAACTTGGACTCATAATCTGAGCCAGCCACAAGAGGATTGTATGGGCAGTGACTCTGGGAGATGTAGTTTTAGACTTGGCCTTTTTGGACCAACAGGAGCAGTCTAGTGTGGTGACAGCCAATCCAGTCAAGAACTGGGAGGAACTCAAAGGAAGTGCCGGTTTTGTCTGTTGGAGTTTCAGTTGAGCTCTGGCAGTGAAGAAGGAAGGAGCCCTGTGCTTTTCAGTGTGCAGTTTTAGTCGGAAGCGTGTGTAAGGCCCAGAGTTCCGGTCTGCAGCTTGTGTAACTGCTTGTTAGGACTGAATCCGTCCTGTGAAGAGAATCAAAGGATATCTGAAGAGTAGAAACCAGGCTCACCCTGTAGAAGACTGGAGAAATTGCTGAATTGCACTTCGGTCTGTCAGGAACTGAATCTGCTGTGTATTCTCCGGGTATTGTGCAGTAATTGCGATCGGGATAGAAGCAGCCTGCCTGGTATAGTACTTTCTGTTTTACCATATAAATGTGTGAAGAGGCTTGTGTACCTCAAGTGAATCCTGCTGCCATTAAAGGACTTTTGCCTGTTACTGTTCACCATATAAATGTGTGAGGAGGCTTGGTTAGCTCAAGTGAATCCTGCTGCCATTAAAGGACTTTTGCCTGTTGCAGTTTGCCATATAAATGTGTGAGGAGTCTCGTGGAGCTCAAGAGTAGCCCTGCTGACATTGAAGGACCCTATCTTGTTTGGAGGTGGGTTGAGTACTAATTCAAGATTGCTCCTGTTGAATTGTACATTAAATCCAAATGGAATCACTGTACTGCTGACTGATTTAAACTAATTTTCTTTTCTCTGTGGGAAAGGGCCCTTACCAGCTGCCACGGTTTGGACTAGCCACTAGGCTGGGCACCCAGGACAGTAACTGGTAGGGATAGGCCTGTGCACAGAGCCATAGGTAGATGAGTAAAGTGATAAGCTAATTAACCTGATTTCCTCCTGTCCTTGTTATATTCCCCTAAATAAATCAGAGCTGCTTGTTTCAGCAAAGTTATACTGCCTGAGGTATTTGTCTATGTTAAAGTATTGTACTGTGATTGTTGCACTGTATCTTATTTTACAGGAGGTCCCAGTGCCTGAACCAGCCCTGGGGAAGTGTATACTGTGAAGGTAATTCTGATATATTGTGTGGGCCACTAGTGGGAAGAAAGGGGGGTTGCAGTGTCCCAGAGGGCTGTGACCAAGTAAGTTTAACTATTGCAAACCCTGACCTCTGGGTGGAGGCACCCGCCATTGGATCCAGGCCCCTCAACCTGTTAGTGGCAAATCAGGCAGGGGTAGTAGCCCCTGGGATAGCGCCATCTAGGGGTTACACAGAGAAGGCTTGTGACAAGGTGGACTGGGGCTATATGTTCGGGGTATTACAGAAGTTTGGGTTACCCTCTCAGTATATCCGCTGGATTCACACGCTGTTCACAGACCCATGTGCTAAAATATATTGTAATGTTTTTTTCCCCTACTTTTCCCTTACAATCTGGAATGTGCCAGAGATGCTCTCTTTCTCCCCTTTTATTCAATTTATAACTAGAACCTCTCCTGTGGAAGCTAAGGTATAGTCCCAACATCCATGTTGTCAAGATAGGGTCCCACGAGTTAAAGGTATCGGCCTATGCAGACGACATCTTATTACACCTCTCCCAACCAGCCCTTTCTATTCAGGCCACCCAGGAATCTATATCTGAATAAAGTGTAGTCTCAAATTACAAGATTAACCCAGAAAAACTTCCCTTTAAACCTGGGTTTAACCTGGGTTCCCTGGGTTTGAATCCCACAGCATCCACTTGCATACTGTGTGACCCTGAGCAAGTCACTTAACCTCCTTGTGCTCCCAGATCGCTCCTGTAAAAAAGCTTTCAGCTTAGTGTGCTATACCTGGTTAAACAACTAAATTATAAATTATTATTAAACAATAGAACACGTAGTAGTTTAGTTAATTGCACAGGATTGCAGTGGTCTCAGAATAGTCCCAAATATCTCAGTATCATACTAGCTAGAAGTGACACCAAAATGAAACAACTCAGCCTAGACTCCCTGCAGCTCACAGTACCACATGACTTAGAATGCTGGAAGGACATGCCTTTGTCTTAATGGGGAAGGATCAGTTTGCTTAAAATGAATATTTTTCCCTTGCTATTTTATCCCCTTAGTATGTTGAACCTCTGGCTACCTCTCACCTGGTTTAGGAAGTTACACGGGATGTTTACAGGGTGCCACTGGTGCAACAAATCCCCAAGGCATGCCTATTACAAGCTCACTGCCCCAAAGGAAAAAGGGGGATTGTGGTTCCCACATTTTGGCCTGTATTACTGGGCCAGTCAGGTCAGTAAGTATCTGAGATGGCTTCAACCACTCAAGGACTCTCACACATTTCCATATGTCCCATCATGGATCTCCATAGAGACAGAACTAATTGACTCAAGTGGTATCTCTTGAGAGGTTCTGCTTTATATCCGGATAAAGGATCTTCCAGAGCATAACTTGGATCCCCGATTGCTACTTCAGTGAGGGTACACTCTCTGCTATACACATTTCTAAAATATAACCCCTTTGGAGATCCAGAACAACCAATCCTACAGAAACCCAACTTTCGCATAGGGAGAAACCCCTTTTCAGTGACTTGGCTCCCTTCACTTATAGGCTTATGACCCAAGGGCCTGGTATCTGGTGAATCTTATCCCACGATGAGGGATATGATGCAGAAATTTCCATCAGGTTCTGGAGCCTTTTTCAAATTTTACCAAGTTCGGCACTTATTGGTTACTAAAAATTTCTCATTAGGGAACGACAGGGGGATAACAAGGATTTTCCGGCCTTTGATTACTCTAGCCCAGCAACCGCACTCCGTTTCCCACATATATGCTAGTCTCTATGTGTTGACCTTCCCTTTAATAGATGGGGCATTAATCTACTGGACAGACAAATTTCCCCACAAGATCTTGTCACTCACATATAATGCAAGATTGGCTACGAATTCTGCAGTGCTTGATCCTCCAGAATGTGTACCTGACTCCGGTTGAATTACATAAGCTGGGCAAGCTCTCTTCTCCAATTTGTGAACACTGTAACCAAGCTGAAGGTTCTTTGTACCGTATCTTTTGGGATTCCCTGTCTATCACCTCACTATGGAAGACCATCAGACAAAAGCAGACCCCCTCTTGGACCTTGAGGATCTATTTACCCCTCAGATATGCCTTATGGCACATCCTCCCTGGGGTCTTTACTGTCTTTTGTTATCACTCCAGGCAGCTGGAACTGCTCTGGGGCAATAGTCTGTGGCACTTTAGAGCTGTCCACAAGGTCACTACACTCTACCAAGGCTATGAAAGTTGGGCGATCAAATCAGCCTTTCGACCCACCACCAAAGGGTTTTTTAAACATTCAGCTTTGGAGAGTGCACCCTCTACAGTGTCTTTACTGGTACCCGGGGGGATATTCAGTATAAGTAGAGCATTTGGGGGGTCAATCTCCAGTCCAGTACACTACCACACCAACTGGTGTACAGCCATTTCTACTGGGGGTAGCCATTAATCTTTAACAAAAATTCATAATTTTTGGCCACTAGAAGGCACAAAATCCCAGCGGTGAGCCTCCAAGATGTAACCCCTAGGTGGCGCTATCCCAAGGGCTACTACCCCTGCCTGCTTGGCTAGTAGCAGGTTGAGGGCCCTGAGTCCTGAAACGGGTGCCTCTACCTGGAGGTCAGGGTTGGTTGTGGTCAAGTTAACCTGGGCACAGTCCTTGGGACACTGTAACCCCCCTCTTTTCTTAGCAGTGGCCAGAAACAATACACAATAATTACTTTCACAATACCCCTGAAACACCACACAAGTACTCATACTGTTTGAACTTACCACCAGGGCTTTCCTCTGGCTTGGCCCTGGGGACCCCCTGTAAAACAAGGTTATACACAGAAAATAACAGCAGTACAGTACTCTTGCACAAACTGGAACTACAGTCAGGGTAAATGCAAAAAGAAGTTAGATCTGATTTATTTAAGGGACTTGAACAAGGAAGGGGCGTAATCAGGTTAATTTGCTCAATGACTCTATCATTCAAACAGTTATGCATGCACTTCAGGGTCCATAAACAGTCACACACTTTGGGTACCCAGATGGAGAATGGTGGGCTAGCCAGGAATGTTGCAGCTGGTTGGGGCCCTGTGATGGAAGAAAACAACATGCACAACACACACTATTTGTAATCCGGAGCCGGAGGGCTCAGTTCGTGAAAAGAAAACAAGACAATCAGATGACACTTTTAGATTAGGTTGTTGTTGCAGGGAGCTACCCTGATGATTACTCACGATATCAAAGACTGGATACAGGCTGGACGAAAATCGAGACAGCAGGTGGTTAATCTGGAGTGCCAGGAGAAGAATGGCCCATACGAATCACCGAGGCATTGTTCCTGTTCAAGCGTGGAGCAGGGGGCTGATCCCCAGACAGGTCTCTTGTCGATGGCTTTCTCTGTGCAGCATGGAGTCTGGCTGGGCCAGTATGGCAAGACCCCAGCCAAATGGAGACAAATTTGGATACAGTTCATATTATCCAGCAAGCAGAACACAGTGGGGAAGCAAATCATGACCCACTTTCAATACACCACACATTTACTTGTAAGAAAATTCTACTGTACCAGGCAAACCGCTCTCCAGTCACAATCGCAAAGTCTCTGCATAAACCAGGGATTCAAAACCAGCTGGAAATCCTGACAGGCCAATTGCATTCAGCAAAATCTTCGGCTTCTTCAGGTATGAGCCTGGTAAAAAATCAGTGGCTTAATTCTGTCTCACAAACTCAGATTTAGTCTGAAATAATTCTCTTTTGCCTCTCAGGGACAGCAGGCAGACAGTCAGGCTAAAATTCAGCCCTTTTACAGTTCTCCCATGCGAAACTACACAGAACCGCTACATCAAAATCATTTGAGCTGTTCTCATTTCACTTCCCAGCTCAGAACTAACTGAAAGCTGCAAGCAGTCTGGGATTTCCCCAAGATCCAAAAGGTTCGGTTGGCTGATCTGTCTGTCAGTCAAAGCAAGAGCTCCCCCTTCAGTTGCAGAAAGGTGCCAAAAGCCCAAAACTACAATTCCTACAGATTTTGTCTCCAGACAGCTCCTGTAGTCCGGCTCCATTTTAGGTCCCACCAATACTGATTGGTCCAATTCAGCAGTCCAGGACCAAGAAAGTGGAAATAAACAAAACAGTCCTTGCTACAAAGAAGGCAGGTTAAACAAACTGCATTATCATTATCACTCTAAATGATTTTCAGCAAATAGTTAATCTTTCAACAGAGCTCCCACTCAGATTACTTATGACTGCAATCCAGCCAGCTGTTAAAGAGACAGTACACAGAGGCTATACAGGCACTCTTTGACAATCACATTTAAACTGCTAAAATGCAGGACACCAGCCTGGCAGTGAGCATTTAGGCAAGCTCAAGGAAGACTTTTTGGGAACCCCCATTTGTAGGGAGTTACACCCTTCCTTGCCTGGAGAAAACTTGGTGTCCGCATCAAGTCTGTACCATCTTTGTCTGTATATACCTGTCCACGATCCAACTAGCCTAGGGGGTGTATACAACAATGTTATAAGGTATATTATGACCAATCCAGTCCTTGAGCTATGCTCCACTCTTATGTATGATGACTGTATTTATCTGTCAGTTGAACTAGCTAGTCTAGAGTGTATAATCTGAAATGTGCTTACTACTGTATGTTTCCCCTAGTGTCAAATGCTGTATTTCCCACATGTTTGTTTACTGTGACAAAAACTGTACTCTCTTTGCCATGTCTCTTTGACTGTTGTTCCTCATGTTGCATTCTCCCGGGTCATTCCTGAAGATAGGCATAATACTTGTCTAGTGTACTTACCCAGTAAACAAAAGCTAAATAAATAAATAAATCTTGCATCAGTTAACATAAACTTACTATTTTACTATACATTTTTACTACACTTTATAATACTATATCCATTTTTACAATACATTAGGCATATTTCACACAAGTCAGTTGAACATTACTATACTAAATCAGGTAATAACTTCTTGTACATTCAACAGAGTAAGAAGGGGCCCTTCCCTGCCAGCTGACTTGGGGCTGGATGGGGCAGGGGCACCATGGTGAGACGGCAAAACAAGTAACCTGGAATGGGCCATCAAGTTCAATTTGGGCAGTGAGCTGGGTGAGACATAGACACCTTTGTGCACCACACTGAGAGGCAAATCCACTGGCCTCCCAGGAGAATCATAACTGAGATGTACTAGTGGCTTGACAGCTCAGCCAGTCTTTCTGAGGGACACAACTACAGTCTCTGTACTCTCAGCACTGGTCTGGTGACTCTCGTCACTTGTGAGGGGTGCCTCTGCCTGGATGGGAACGTCCAAACTTGGAACACTGTCAGCTCCTTGCTCTTTAGACTCTGTTTCTACAACACTTGACTCATTTTGCGAAGGCTCAGGCACAATCAAGCTTTGAAGCACTGAAGGGGGGGGGGTGTCAGCACTCTCATAGTGTTCTTCAAGTTCTGGTATGTCACCAGAAAGACTCAAACCCTCAGCCCCTTCTTCAGGCAAATCATACAGTTCCACAATACAGAGACTCAGCATCTTCAGACGTGATACTTTGCACTTCACTTCAGGGAGCATTGGCTCCAGGGATGAAGCTGGGGGGTTAGGCAGTCCAGAAGGCCCACCTTCATCCCCACAATTAATCATGGGGTTACCTCAAAACAGCTGACTCAGTTCATAAGAGGGGTAATAGGCATAGTTGCACTCACTTACGTCAGAAGTGGACTGACAGTCACTATCATTCTGGGTCTGCTGCAGAGGAAGCCTTAAGTCTGTGACCACTGGGGTAGGTTGACTCTGTCTCTTTCTTGCAGCAGCACGAGTCACCGGCCCAGGGGGCTCTATTTCTGGGAGTTCAGCCTCAATCATGACTTGGCCGATTGGTAGCAAGTGGTTACAGTGCATGGCCTTGACTGCTTTGGAGTTGTTCTCTGGGCGCATTTTGTACACAGGTAAATCATCCAACTTTCCAACTACTACATGGGGAAGATGGTGCCACCGATCAGCAATTTTGGGTTTACCATGTAGTCCCAAATTGCATAACAACACACGGTCTCCAGGTCGAAGCTCTTGAACCTTTACTTTTTTATAATGCCTCTCTTTGTTGGCTAGATTTCTCTTGGTGGCCATTGTCTGGGCCAGTTGATAGGCATGGTTCAATTCAGCTTTCAGTTTTTGTACATATTGCATGTAGTTTTTGTCTCTGACCCCATCTGGAGAGACTCCAAAACAGACATCAACAGGCAGCCAGGCCTCTCTCCTGAACATGAGGTGGTAGGGAGAGAACCCAGTAGCATCATTTTTCGTGCAACTGTATGTGTGTACTAAGGTGCTAATCTGCTGACTCCATTTATGCTTGTCTTTTGGGTGGTGGGTGCCCAGCATGTCTAGTAGGGTGCGGTTAAATATTTCTGGTTGGGGATCTCCCTGTCGGTGATAGGGAGTGGTTCTTGACTTTTGCATCCCCCATAGAGAGAGCATTTCTTTGATTAGTCGACTCTCAAAGTCTCTGCCCTGGTCAGAATGGATCCACTGGGGGC
The DNA here is from genome assembly GCA_016271365.2 of Neoceratodus forsteri. Classification (NCBI taxonomy): domain Eukaryota; kingdom Metazoa; phylum Chordata; order Ceratodontiformes; family Ceratodontidae; genus Neoceratodus; species Neoceratodus forsteri. The sequence goes on along the minus strand of CM057449.1, from coordinate 33,116,683 downwards.
ACCATAGTGGACAAAGAAATTTTCCACTAGCACCTTGGCCACGGTAGATGCCTTTTGATTTTGGTGGGAAAAGCTTGTGCATACTGTGTGAAATGATCTGTAACCACTAACACATTGCCAATGTTCTGCTAATCAGGTTCTAAACACAAGAAGTCTATGCAGACTAGTTCCATGGGGGTGCTGGTAGTAATATTAACAAGGGGGGGCAGCCCTCTGAGGCAGGGATTTTCTTTGCAAGCAGAGACTTCAAGTCTTTACATGGTGCTCAACATCAGCCCCCATTTTGGGCCAGTAGAAGCAAGATCGTACCGGGTCAAGGGTTCTGTCAACACTGAGGTGCCCCATGTGATTGAGGAGGGACCGCAGTACCAATTATTTAAAGGCCGTGGGCAGGACCAATTGTTGCTTGTTTATTTTGCCACTACGATCTACTGTCTCTCTATACAACAACTGATTAAGTAACTTTTATCTAGGGCCTTCTTTAAGCAATAAAGCAGTTCGCAAGTCAGTGAAACATAACTTAGACACATCTCTCCCAGAACATAGGGCATCAAGTGCTGGCTGAATCATAGGGTCTTGGGATTGAGCCCACTGAATGCTGTCATTGTCAAATTGAGGTAGTGCACTAATGTCTATAGCAGAGAAGTGGCAATAAGCAGCTGGTATGCAGGTGTCAGAAGGGCCCAAGCAATCTACTAAACAGTCCTCTGTGTCCGCAGACATCTGTTCATCTCTATCAAACTTTTGGCACAATGCTGGAATGTCAGGTTCAGACAGCCTGACCCAATCACTGTTGGAAGTGGGCCTTCGTGATAGGGTGTCAGTATCAATATGGTTCAGGCCCGGTCTGTATTCGACAGCATAATCATAGGTTGATAATGCAGAAAGCCACTGGTGCCCAGTGGTGTCTAACTTAGCTGAAGTCTGTACATAGGTCAGCAGGTTATTGTCAGTCTTCACCAATATCTTTGCCCCATAGAGGTATTCATGAAACTAGTCAATGATGGCCCATTTTAGCGCAATGCACTCCAACTTATGCACAGGGTAGTTTCGTTCGGATAGGGTCATGCTCCTACTGGCGAAAGCTACTGGTCTCAGGCCATCCTCATGGTTTTGATACAGCACCACTCCTAGACCCTGTAGACTAGCGTCCGTATGCAGCACATAGGGTTTGGTGGGGTCAGCAAGGCGAGGATGGGGGTGTGGATGAGCTGGTATATGATCTCATGGAAGGCTGCTTCACAGTCGGACGTCCAGCGGGGCCCAAAGAGTTCACCTGGGCGGAAGTATACTTTTTCTGTTCTTTAATGGCCCCTTTTTATGTTGGCACGCTTGCACAGCCAACATCTCGCGGCAGTGGAGATTTGGAGGTGCGGTCACTGTTGGGCGAATGCAGGGCATGCATCAGTAGGTGCACCCCTCATTCCCCAATCAGCCTGCATGCTGGTGTCACACCATGCATACTAATGTGGCGAGCACATCTAAGAAAAGGTCCACTGCAATCCGAGCAAAGCTCGTCAGATGCAACAAACCCTTTCTACGTGCTCGCCACATTGTATTCATGACGAGTAGCCACCCAACTGCCTACTTTGGGGCTGCCCAATCCCCCTGCCAGCTTACTGTGGCCACAAAGTATTTGCCAACGGGGGAGCCTACTCCCTGTCGGCATAAAGCAGTCCCCCCCATTTCTTATATGCGAGGGGTGCCCAATCCCCTCAGATCTATCCCCCCTTTCCCTGTGTGCCGATGGGGTTGCCCAACCCCGCTGGCACAAATTACCTCTTTTGTTGTGTGCCGATGAGGGTGCCCAATCCCCCATCGGCTGCAGCAACCCCCTAAACAGTTAGGTGGCACGCTGGGAGCCCAGCCCAGTGTACCAAATCCCCGGAGGAAAAAAAACTGTCCCACAATTTTTTTGTTTTTTTCACCTGTAACACAAAAGCGGCCCTCGTAGTCTCCCTACCCATGACCCGCACCCACCCTCTGTGCACCCTGCCTCCCCACCCCCACCTCACCTCATACTTACCTCCAGGAGTGTGCGGCGATCTTCAGTGGACTGGGAACACATCTGCACTCTTCAAAGCCGACCGCTAACTGAGGAAATGCCAGTAAGCTGTATAATGGAATAAATAGTTTTTTTTCAACTTTGATGCATATCTTGGGCATTTTAGTAATTTTGCACCACATTTTCAACATGAGGTTTTTGGGACCCTCCTCATGAATTCTGTCACAGTTATGACATTAATCGGTCCCAAAAGGTGATTTCACAGTCACTGTGCGGAATCACCTTCGGGACCGTTTAATGCAGGACAGTGGCAGTGTTCATGGCGTGGCTGTCAAAAAGCCTACATTGCAAATTTGGTGGAAAAAATTCCCCAAAATGGCTGTTTTATGAACGTGCGTTGCACAGTTTCTACGCATGCTCATAACTTCGCAAATTCGCAATATTTTCATGCCAGATTTTCAACATTGTCATTTTTCTACACCTCCTTGTGAACAGTACAGCTGTCATTTTTCACATCCTGGCAGAAATATGCTTGCACACTTCCAGCGCACAATACCACGGTCATTGTGGGAAATCAGTGTTTGGGGAAGATTATGAAAATGACAGTTACACTGTTCATGAGCAGAGGTCCTAAAATACCTATGCTGAAAATTTGGTGATGATACTCCATAACATGACTGTGTTACGAGTGTGCGTTGCACCAACGAGGGATTGCTGGAGATTCCCAGAGTTCGATTAAAAACATCAGGATCTCGTGCTTTTGCTTTTTCAGCACCAACCCTGTGGAATTCTCTACCTCATTGGTTCAGAGAATGTCCAACCATCGAGAGATTCAAAATGGAGCTAAAGACTCATTTATTTAGTTTAGTATATCCTAGTTATGGTTGATTAATTTATGTCTGTTTTTAAATTTATATGTATGTATGATCTCTCTGTATAGCGCCTTGGTTTTGAAAGGCGCTTTAGAAATAAAGATGATTGATTGATTGATTGATTGAGTTTGCACGCACACTCGTAAGTTCTCAAATTTATAATATTTTCACTCCAGATTTTCAACATCGACATTGTTCTGCACCTCCTTATGAACAGTACAGCTGTCATTTTTCACATCCTGACCAAAATGTGTTTTCGTAGTTCCGGCGCAGAATAGCGCGGTCACTGTGGAAAGTCTGTGTTCGAGACACATTATGAAAATAACAGTGACACTGTTCATTAACAGAGGTCCCAAAATGCCTATGTTGAAAATCTGGGGTCGAAAGTCCATTAAATTAGTGTTTTACGAGCATGTGTTGTGCAGTTTGCTCGCACGCTTGTGACTTTGTGCATTTCTAATATTTTCACTCCACATGTTCAAAATTGGCATTTTTCCACACCTCCTTATGAACAGTATGGCTGTCATTTTACATATCCTGCGTGAAATGTGTTTTCGCATGTCCGACGCAGAATTGTATGGTCGCTGTGCAAAATAAGTTTTTGGGGCAGTCTGAGGAAATGACGATGACACTGTTCATGAACAGAAGTCCTAAAATGCCTATGTTGAAAATTTGGTGCCAAAAGTCCATAAAATGACTATGCTGCAAGCTTGCGTTGTGCAGTTTCCACGCAGCCTTGTAACTTCAAACATTTGCAATATTTTCATGCCACATTTTCACCACTGGCATTTGTGTACACCTCCTTATCCACAGTACAGCTGCCATTTTTCACAGCCTGCCCAAAATGCATTCCTACAACTGTTGCGCACAATGGTGTACTCGCTGTGGGAAATTACCTTGTGGGACACATTAACAAAATCACAACGCCACTGTTCATGAGGGGAGGTCTCAAAATACCTATGTTGAAAATGTGCCTAAAACTCCCACAAATAATTGGTTGGACGCTCGCTGCGCAGTTTGTATGCATGCTCATTGCTTCACCAATATTTCATATTGCCACTCCAGATTTTCAACGTTGCCATTTTTTACACCTCCTCATGAACAATACAGTTGTCATTTTCCACATCCTGCCCAAAACTGTGTTTTCATCCCTCTGTCACCAAATGCCACAGCTGCTGTGCAAAACCACCTTTCAGCTAACAAAGTGATTGTGCCGCTTTTCATGAGGTGGCCTGACAAGCAGCCCATGTTGAACATGTAGAGTGAAACTACCACTACATGCCTACGGTGTTAGGGTTTCCAACTGTAGCACCCCACCCGGTACAGACTGACAGGCATCAGGGCTGTGACTTGGGATCATCGGATGTAATGCTCACGCCATTCCACCCCCCACTCCCACCCTGCAGCCACTGACAGGCATCGTGGTGTGTCTTGCACTGTTCGGCCACAAACTTCACCCCACGTTCCTATACTGCACCCACATCAGCATATTTCCTTATGGAATGGGGTAAGTATAATGCCCAAAGACCCCAAAGCACACCATGACACTTGTCAGTGTCTACAGGGTAGGGTGAGGTACAATGGAATGAGCATTATAGCTGATGACCCAAAGGCACACCCCACCACCTGCTGCTCTCTACAGAGTGTGGGTGGGATTGGCGCCACTTCAATACTTCACTGGCATTCCTATTATGCACCTCTAGCTCTGCCAATGCCAGTGCGACAACATTCGGCATGGACAAATGCTTGTTTGTATTTATGATTGGTAGGAGGGTAGCCCTGGGTAAGGTTCAAAAGTGGGCAAATCACCTTGGAATAGTCTTTTATGAACCTGTGATAATAACCACAGAACCCCAGGAAATGTTGGTAGTTCTTTCAGATTATGGGGCCGAAGCCAAGCAGTCAGTGCTTCAACCTTTCTGGGATCAATCTCTATCCCTTTTGTAGATACTATGTGCCCCACATACTTCACAGAGGTTTGGAAAAACTTGCACTTGTCAATGGACAGCTTGAGGCAGAAGTCTTCCAGTCGGTCTAGGACTTTAAACAGTTGGTTCTCATGCTCCTCTAAGGTGCTCCCAAACACAATGACATCGTCCAAGTACACCAGACATTCCAGCAAATTCATATCTCCTACCGCACATTCCATCAGTCACTGAAAGGTGGCCGGGGCACCCCATATCTCCTGTGGCATCCTCAGAAACTCTTAGAACCCCAATGGACAGATAAAGGCTGTTTTCTCATGGTCTTCTGGGGCCATCGGGATCTGGTAGTATCCGCTGCCAAGATCCAACACCAAAAACCATTTGCTCCCATTCAAGCAGTCCAGGGCATCTTGTATATGAGGCATAGTGTATTGGTCTGGGATGGTCTGCTGGTTCAGGGTTCAATAATCAATGCACATCCTCACAGACCCATTCTTCTTATGCACAACCACAATGGGAGAGGCATATGGGTTCCTGGATTCTTGTATCACGCCAGCAGCGAGCATTTCCTGCAGGTGTCTTCTCACATCATCTCTGTCTGCTGGGTCTAGGCGTCAGGACGTCTCTCAAAATGGCCATTCATCGTGCAGGCGTATGTGATGCTCCGCACCCTGGATACATCCCACATCCCATTCCCTCAACGAAAACACTTGGTCTCTCTGGGCAAGTCTCTTGCTAATTCTAGCATTCCATTCAGCTGGCAATGGTGAGTCATCAAAATCAAACAAGTCTGGGGCCACTCTCTCTCTCTTTCTCACCAGGGTGCTTGTTGCTGGGCAGTACTGAGTGTCTGCACAGTGTGCCATAGCTAGGGTGCACCCTCTCTTCACCCATATCTCCTGATCTGACACATTGTGAATCTGGACCATCACTCGTCATGAATAGGCATAGGCATGAGCAGGCTATGATGCTGGGCTTGACCAATAATCCTTCTGGCAATTTTCCATCGCCTGGCACATCCAACATCAGTGTTTTGGTCTTGACATCTTTCCAGAGGTGGACCTCCCCTTGAATGGTACACTGGGCGTTAGAGGCCAGTACCATTGAATCGGGATCCTTCTTCCACCTGATCCCAACCGGTTCATCCTAGTCTAATTTTGGTCTACTTTCTCGGATTTCTGTTGCAAATCATAGGCCCTCTTGATCAGAGCCAGAATTCTCAGGACCCTCCCAGTTTGTCGCCCTTGTTTCTCATGACATAGTTGCGCCAGTCTCCCAAACATATAGGCGTTTGTTCCAATTAACAGGGGAACCCCATCATACAGTCTGGTGGGGGGACACACTAGAGCCAGTGTCTCTACTTGCTCCTCTACGTCAGTGACAGTTGCAGGAAAAGACAACCAGAGGTAGGCATATCCTAGATATGGATAAGACTTGTCACTAAGCCCCCACACATGTAGGCCTTCCAGGGATTGTAAGGGCACATCAGATAAATGTTTGTCATACCAGTCCTGAAACACAATGGTCACTTGTGACCTACTGTCAAGCACAGCCTGAGTAGAAATACCATTCACAGCTACATTAGTCTCCATTGAAGGGACCACTATCTTGGACCAGTCTGGAGGGACAACAGCAGGGGCCTGGACAGACGATTTAGCCACTAAGGGGTTTGCGTTAGAATGACTGAAGCTTTTACTGCGGTCAATGCATGCACCCCTTGACCACTGACTCATTTTCTGAAGCTCTCCTTGAAGCTGGCTCACCACTTTCTCTAAGTCCTTCTGAGACCGGCATGCCCTCTTTATATGGCCATCCTTGCTGCTATTGTGACAAATGACACGCTCTTGGGGCATCCTTGGGTAAAACATAGCAGGGGATGCTGGAGCATTGACAGGAGATTGTGATCTGACTTCTGCAGGAAGTGTACCATGTCTTAAAAGTTCCTTTAGGGTGGCAGTCAATTCCTTGAGCTCAGCTAAGAAGCCACCCCCAGTAAAGGATGCCTGAGAGTGCACCCCCACCCCATAACAGTCACGTTCAGACAGGGACCAGGGTCTCTGTCAGCAGAGGATACCTCAGCGAATGCACCCAGTTGTGCTTTTCTGACTTCCTTCAGCAACTTCTTCCCCCACCGTTCAGCACATGGTGGGACACTCTTAGTGGTCTCCATTTCAGAAGGGCCTTCTGGTGCCATGATCACTTGGGCTGCACTCACCCCATAATTACAATCTCCCTCTTCACATTCTACCTCCCAGAGTTCTTTTATCAAGTCACAGTAGTCAGGTGGGTTACCTCTCCTATCTTGGAGCCTTAACTGGATGGTCTGCAGTTTAGAATGCTTGGCATGTTGCAGTACGTGCCCAATCTCACATGGCTCAAATCGATAGCGGCTACCCCACCTTTTCAGTAAGCTTTCTGCAGAGCTCTTTATAGGCATGTAACATACGCAGACAAACTTTCCCCCTTCCATTGCTTGGTACCTTGGAATTTCCACATCAAAGTCACCCCTGACGCAATGCTTCCAAAATTGCCTTCAAGTACAGATCGGTACTTCTGAGCAGATGCATTAGGGTTCGTGGACCTCAAAAATGTAATTGCTTCAAGGGTGGGGCCTCTCAAACTTTCTATGATTCTTTTCCGCTTCTCATCCTCTGCACACTGCCACTCGGGTACCAAGGGGGCAACATAGTCGATCCAGGTCTCCCAGTCATCCTCCCCCCTTGGGGTTGGGGAGGGTGCCTGAGAAGATTCTCAGCCTTCGGTAGGAGTCGTGACTAATGGCAGGTACAGCTATAGGGGCCAGCATTGGCATAAGCACAGAAGGTGGGGCAGTAACGGGTGCTGATGTGGGAGGGGGTATTGGGGAAGGAACACCCCCAGGTGACAGGAATAGTTTCTTACAGTCCTCTATGGTTTTCCCTTCCTCCAGCAACAACTTAGCAAATTTCTCCTCTAAAGTCTCAGATAATGGTGGGAGCACATCCTCCCTGGGGTCTTTACTGTCTTTTATCATTCCAGGCAGCTAAAACCCCTCTGGGGCAATAGTCTGTGGCACTTTAAAGCTGTCCACAAGGTCACCACACTCTACTAAGGCTATGAAAGTTTGGGCGATCAAATCAGCCTGTCGACCCACCACCAAAGGGTTTTTTAAACATTCAACTTTGGAGAGTGCTCCCTCTACAGTGTCTTTACTGGTACCCAGGGAGATATTCAGTATAAGTAGAGCATTTGGGGGGGGTCAATCTCCAGTCCAGTACACCACCACACCAGCTGGTGTATAGCAATTAATATTGGGCAGCCATTAATCTTTAACAAAAATTCATAATTTTTGGCCACTGGAAGGCACAAAATCCCAGCGGTGAGTCTCCAAGATGTAACCCCTAGGTGGCGCTATCCCAAGGGCTACTACCCCTGCCTGCTTAGCTAGTAGCAGGTTAAAGGGCCTGAGTTCTGAAACGGGTGCCTCCACCCGGAGGTCAGGGTTGGTAGTGGTCAAGCTAACCTGGGCACAGCCCTCCAGAACTCTGTAACCTCCATTTTTCCTTACTACTGGTCGGAACAATATACAATAATCACTTTCACAATACCCCGATACACCACACAAGTACCCACACTGTTTGCACTTACCACCAGGGCTTTCCTCTGGCTCAGCCCTGGGAACCCCCTGTAAAACAAGGTTATACACAGCAAATAACAGAAGTACAGTACTCTTGCACAAACTGGAACCACAGTCAGGATAAATGCAAAAAAAAGTTAGATCTGATTTATTTAAGGGACTTGAACAAGGGAGGGGTATAATCAGGTTAATTTGCTTAAAGACTCTATCATTCAAACAGTTATGCATGCACTTCAGGGTCTATAAACAGTCACACACTTTGGGTACCAGGATGGAGAACGGTGGGCTAGCCAGGAATGTTGCAGCTGGTTGGGGCCCTGTGATAGAAGAAAACAACATGCACAACACACACTATTTGTAATCCGGAGCTGGAAGGCTCAGTTCATGAAAAGAAAACAAGAAGACAATCAGATGATACACTTAAAGATTAGGCTGGTGTTGCAGGGAGCTACCCTGATGATTACTCACGATACCCAAGATTGGACACAGGCTAGACGAAAATCAAGACAGCAGATGGTTAATCTGGAGTGCCAGGAGAAGCAGGGCCCACACAAATCGCTGAGGCACTGTTCCTGTTCAAGCGTGGAGCAGGGGGCTGATCCCCAGGCAGGTCTCTCATTGATGGCTTTCTCTGTGCAGCAGGTAGTCTGACTGGGCCAGTCTGACAAGGCCCTGGCCAAATGGAGACAAATTCGGATACAGTCCGTACTGGGCTGGATACAGCTTCCAGCAAGCAGAACACAGTTCACACAGTGGGGAAGAAAATCATGACCAACTTTTAATACACAGCACATTTACTTGTAAGGAAATTCTGCTGTACCAGGCAAACCACTCTCTGGTCAGAATCGCAAAGTCTCTGCACAACCGGGGATTCAAAAGCAGCTAGAAATCCTGACAGGCCGATCGCATTCAGCAAAATCTTCTGTCTTGTTCAGGTATGAGCCTGGTAAAAAATCAGTGGCTTAATTCTGTCTCACAAACTCGGATTTAGTCCGAAATAATTTTTTCCCTCTCAGGGACAGCAGGCAGACAGCCAGGCTAAAACTCAGCCCTTTTACAGTTCTCCCATGCAAAACTACACAGACCTGCTGCATCAACATCACTTCAGCTGTTCCCATTTCACTTCCCAGCTCAGAGCTAACTGAAAATTGCAAGCAGTTTGGGATTTCCCCAAGATCCAAAAGGTTTGGTTGGCTGATCTGTCTGTCAGTCAAAGCAAGAGCTTCCCCTTCAGTTGCAAAAAGGCGCCAAAAGCCCAAAACTACAATTCCTACAGATTTTGACTCCAGACAGCTCCTGTAGTCCGGCTCCATTTTAGGTCCCACCAGTACTGATTGGTCCAATTCAGCAGTCCAGGACCAAGATAGCGGAGATAAACAAAACAGTCCTTGCTGCAAAGAAGGCAGGTTAGACAAACTACATTATCATTATCACTCGAAATGATTTTCAGCAAATAGTTACATCTTTCAAACCCTCTCAGATTACTTATGACTGCAATCCAGGCAGCTCTTAAAGAGACAGTACACAGAGGCTATATAGGCACTCTCTGGCAATCACATTTAAACTAATAAAATGCAGGACACCAGCCTGGCAGTGAGCATTTAGGCAAGCTCAAGGAAGACTTTTCGGGAACCCCCATTTGTAGGGGGGTTACAAAAGAATTAAATGCCTTAGGGCAAAATGGGTATGCAGATCGGGGTGAGGGTGGGGGAGTAAGCCGATGCAAAATATCAAAACTTTTGTCCTACTAAAATGTACAAGAATAAGATTCAGCTTGCCTAAGTGAGAAGACACACTTCAGTATTTGACACCCACCACCTGCAGGTGTCTGGACTGGCTGAGTACACAGTATTATTTTGAACAGCATACGGCACCACGGTTTTCACATCATCAGCTTCAAGAAAGGGGTAAACTCCCGCAGTGGTAAAAACAACTTCTAACTACAACCAGAGAATGAAATGCCAGTCATGACACTAAATTCCATAAGAAGAGACAGTTGCTTTTCTAATATTTCTACCCCTGTACCTTTTAACGTGGCCAGTGTTGGGACACAGCAAAATGATTTCAATGCTGATCAGAAAACAGCAGGAACAATGTGTAGGATATACTTTTCTGCTTGTATGGTTTCTGTAAACACATATGCAATCAAAAGCCTCAAACCTAGCACAAAGCATTATGGGTATGCAAATCCCTGTGTGTTTGGGGGGGTTGTGTGTGAACACTTGGAGGCTGCATTCTGCTTGCCATCTCGCTGCTCAGACCATAGCACTGCTGACTCGTACATAGAAACATAAGAATCATAGAAACTGATGGCAGATAAGGTTTGCTTGGCCCACCTAGTCTGCCCATTTTTATGTTTGCTTGCACGCATGTGAAAGAAACATAGCGCCACCATATGAATTTTTGTAGGTGTGTGTCCCCCACTTCCAGTGCCCTGCTCCCTTTTGCAGGCGTGGCTGCACCACACCAATGAACGTCGGAGCTGTCTATGACAGCCGTTCAGATGCAGTGGCGTACAGCTGAAAGCAAAAAAATGCTGCAATCAGCAGTGGTAACGTGTAGGCAATTTGCATACTGCCGTCAGCAGTATGCAAAGTGCCTACACTCTGCCACTGCATCCATATAGCTGTCATAGACAGCTCTGTTTTTCTCTACCCAAGTAGCACGCTGAAAGCCCACTCCAGCGTGCTCATGCACTCCCCCCTACTGCACACAGTATGACCGACAGGGGGGTTCCAATCCCCGTCGCCTTCACTGCCCCCCTCAACAGACTTCTGTTGCCAACCTGGGAGCCCACCCCAGTGTGGCAAAAGTCCGTACGGCTAACTGGGGGTGCCCAAGCCCCCGTCGGCTCCACTGTACTGTTTGTAAACCCCCCAAAACCAGAGTCCCAAGTGCCACACTGGGAGCCCACCCAGCGTGGCAGAAGTCCTTATGGCCAACGGTGGTCCCCAATCCCCCATTGGCTCCACTGGCTCCCCCCCAAAAAAAACTTCCAGCTGCCACACTGGGTTCCCACCCCAGAGTGGCAAAAGTCCCATGTAGTCTAAACAAACAAACACCTGTAAAAAAAAAAAAAAAAAGAAGGTCCCTCGTTGACTGTCTCACCCCTCCCCAACCCACACCCAACCTCTGCGCACCCCCATCCCCTCCACCTCATACTTACCTCCGGAGGCTAGGCGCAATGATCTTGAGTGGACTGGGAACACGTCCTGCACTCTTCAAAGCCAACCGCGAACTGAAGAAATGCCGGTAAGCTGTATAATGCAAACTTTAGTGCATATCTCGGCCATTTTGGGGAATTGTTTCACCAAATTTTCAACATGGGCTTCTTGCGGACCCACCTCATGAATTAAAGTCACTGTCATTTTGTTATTCTGTCCTGAAAGGTGATTTCTCAGACACTGCGTGGAACCACCTTTCAGGACTGAGTAACCAAATGACAATGTCACAGTTCATGAGGTAGGTCCCTAAGAACTCTATGTTGAAAATTTGGTGAAAAAATTCCCAAAAAGTACTGTTTTATGAGGATGCATTGTGCAGTTCCTACGCACGCTCGTAAATTTGAAAATTGTTAATATTTTCAATTCAGATTTTCAACATTGCCATTTTACCACACCTCCTTATGAACAGTATAGCCATCATTTTTCATATCATGCCCAAAATGTGTTTTGACACATGTAGTAGCACACATTAGCGCAGTCATGTGCGAAATCAATGTTCAGGACACATTAAGAAAATCACAGTGACACTGGTCATGAGCAGAAGTGGTAAAATGGCTATGTTGAAAATTTGGTGACAAAAGTCCACAAAATGACTGTCACGAAGCGTGCATTGCGCAATTTCCACGCACCCTCGTAAGTTCATGAATTTGTAATATTTTCAGTCCAGATTTTCAACATTGACATTTTTACACACCTCCTTATGAAGAGTACAGTTGTCATTTTTCACACCATGGCCAAAATGTGTTTTCACACTTCCGGCGCAGAATATCATGGTCAATGTGGGAATTTAGTGTTCGGGATAGATTACGAAAATCACAGTGACACTGTTCATGAGTGGAGGTGCAAAAGTGCCTATGTTGAAAACTTGCTGTAAAAAATCTCCAAACTACTTACACAAACTGGGGGAATATGGGTGTGGGCAGGACAGTAGTGTGGTGGGTAGGTAACGGCTGGGTGGCAGGACACAGAGGGTGATGGTAAATGGCTGTCACTCCACAGAGGGAAGAGTGACCAGTGGGGTACCACAGGGATCAGTGCTGGGACCGGTCCTATTCAACATCTTCATCAGTGACATTGCACAGAACCTAGAAGGCAGAATTTCACTGTTCGCTGATGACACAAAGCTCTGTAACAGAGTAGACACACCAGAGGTGTAGACAGAATGAGAGACCTGCAGAAACTTGAAGAATGGTCAGGGTTTGGCAGTTGAAATTCAATGCAAGGAAGTGCAAGATAATGCATATGGGGCACAAAAACCCTGGCACAATATATCAGTTGGGGGTGAGGATATAGCATGCACCAAGCAGGAAAGGATCTTGGGGTTGTCATCTCTGATGACCCTCAAGGTAGGGAACAGTGTGACAAGGCAGCAGGTAAAGCAAATAGGATGCTGGGATGTATAGGCAGGGGCATCACCAGCAGGAAAAGGAGTCATAATTCCTCTATACAAGACACTAGTGAGCCCCACCTGGAGTACAGTGTACAGTTCTGGAGATCATACCTACGTAAGGACATAGACAGGGTAGAGAAAGTTCAGAGGAGGGCAACAAAAATGATGCATAGATTGCATCACAAGTCCTATGAAGACAGGTTGAAGGAACTGAACATGTACTCCCTGGATGAGAGGAGGGAGAGAGGGGATATGATAGAGACATACAAGTATCTTACGGGGAGGAACAGGGTGCAGGAATACACTATTTTTAAGCAAAAAAGATGTTCCAGGACTAGAGGGCATGGGATGAAGTTGGAGGGAGGACGATTCAGAGGAAACATGAGGAAGAATTTCTTCATGAACGGGTGGTGGACAAGTGGAACAACCTGCCAGAAGAAGTGGTGGTGGCTGAAACAATCATGGGATTTAAGAAGGCATGGGATAGACATAAAGGAATTCTGGAGGTCAGGGGTAAGGGGCAACAGAATTCTAGGAAAACATAAACTGAACTTACAAGCTCAAATGGGCAGACTGGGTGGGCCATAGGCCCTTATCTGCCGACACTGTCTATGTATCTATGTACATTACGGGTGTACATTGCGCAGTTCCTATGCACGCTCGTTACTTCACCAGGTTTTGTATATTTTCACTCCAGATTTTCAACAATGCCATTTTTTACACCTCCTCATGTGTTTTCGCACCTGTGGTGCCAAATGGTGCAGTCGCTCTGCAAAATCACCTTTCACATAATGAACTGATAGTGTCACTGTTCATGTGGTGGGGTCACAAAAAACCCATGTGGAAAACCTGGAGTAAAAATACCAAGAAACTCCCAGGGCATTAGGGTTTTCCACCATAACTCCCTACCTTGTAGGGACTGACAGGCGTCAGGGGTGTGACTTGGGATTGTCAACAGTAATGCTCATGCCATTTCACCCCCACCCCCACCCTGCAGCCAGTGACAGGCATCGAGGTGCGCCTTGGACCCTTGGCCCCCAGAGTTCACCCCATTCTCCTATACTGTGCCCATTTCAACATATTTCCTTATGGAATGAGATGAATGTAAAGGCAAAACACCCCAAGGCACACCTCGACACTTGTCAGTGTCTGAAGGGTATGGTGAAATGAAATGTCATAACCGTCATGGGTGAAGACCCAAAGGCACACCCCAATGCCTGTCCATCTCTGCAGAGTGAGGATGGAGCTGGTGTCAGATCAATACTTCAGTGCCATTCCTATACTGCATCTGTCTACCTCCCACACTTCCACTGTTAATGCCAGCAAGCAAACATTCGGCATTGACAAATGCTAGCTCATACCTACTGTAACAGCGCAGACCCCTACTTGATCTCTGGCTTTTCCCCTCTTTCCTTGCTGCTATGGTTCCCTTATGCCTATCCCTCCCTTCTTGAATCCTACTACAGTTTTTGCCCCGTGACCTCCACTTGGAGGCTGTTCCAGGCATCTACCACTCTTTCTATGAAGAAGTACTTCCATACATCTCTTGAATCTGCACCCCTCCAACCTCATAGTGTAACACCTTGTTCTTGTGCATTTTTTCTCTGAAAAGGCTTCCCTGTTGCACCTTATTTATATCCATGAGGTACTTGAAAGTCTCTATTATATCCCCCCTTTCCCTTCTTTCATCCAGGGTGTACATATTGAGATCCTTCAGTCTCTGCTCATAGGGTTTTTAATGCAGACCCTGCATCATTTTAGTTGCCCTCCTCTGGACTGCTTCTAGCCTGTCTATCTCCTTCTGGAGATGTGGTCACCTGGGACAACCCAGACTGCCACCTCATACAGTCACATGGGCCTCCTCTAGGACCCCACAAGCCATACAAGGTATGGAGAGGAAGCAAAGGGAGGGCTTTTTACTACACCTCAGGTGTGGAATCAGAATTGCATTTCCAATTTTGCATCTGAAAAGGGTTTACATAATTTGGATTGTTAGACTTGAATACCACTATTCCAAATTTCAAAATATAAAGCTCAGATTCTGATGCCATTCTGTGGATTCCAAGTAACCCTATTCTTAAATAATGAAAACATTTACTGACCTGTGTGGTTAACAATCTCTCCTTTAGCACATGGAACACAGTCGAAGCAACAGAGTGGCTCTCCCCGTCGAGTAGCCTTCCTGTATCCAGGGGAGCAGCTGTCACTACAGACAGAAGGTGGGACCTATGAATCAGAAAACATGGAAACATTAATAGGGGAAATAGTCCTTTTCAAAGGCCTAAGATGGTCCTACCCAGCATTTCACTCTAAATCCATCAGAGGGACTGCTGTACCCCCATCAGTTAGGAACACATGGTCTCTATCTCGCCTTCAGTGAGAGAGAGCATTCAGGTGGGACAGTAATATTTCATGTTTCTCCTGACATCACATGGAGAATTACAAAATGGGTTGGGATTTTCCTGCTCCCAGATTAGCTAGATAAGTTCTAGGCTCCATACTGTATGTTAATCCTCCAGAAATGTAGAGGTTGAACAGGCTGGAATAGCTGAATTGCTATGACTGAGTGAGAAGACGAGCACCAGCAGCAGCTCCAAGTAACTGGTGGGGGACAAGTTTGAGAGAGAAACCAAGAAATACTTTTTCATGGAAATGTTTGTAAAAGGTTAGAATCAGATCATCGCTGGCCCTAGCTACTGCAGGGCCATCCTTCCTGGAGAGGTTGTGGGGTCTAACACAGTGGAGGAATTCAAACATGCATGGGACAGACATAAGGCAATTATAGTGGGGGGTTGCAGGAAGTAGGCTGTCGGTTAACTAGAATCTGCAGCTTATCCCATAGGTAGGGAAATGGGCAGACTGGGTGGGCCAAGTGGTCCTTATCTGCCATCAAAATCTATGTTTCTATGTTTCTATGTGCAAACCTCCTTGCTGGGGCCCCATATCAGAAATCATGAAGCCCCCAAGGAACAACCTTGTCCCTAGCATGGCCTCTCTGTGCAATTTTTGCAATTTACTTAAATTAGTTCATACAGGGCAAAGGAGGACAACTAGACAGTTAAGTTTTTAGGAGGGTCCCCTCTGCTTTTGGGACCCTGTGTGAATGTACACTTCGCAACCCCCCAAAGGCCAGCTCTATCCAGAATAGGAAGCCACAGGAGGTGGTCAGTGTGAAATTAGGTGGGGTGTTAGAACAGGGTGGGTTAAATACAAAGGGCTTGGTAAAGACCCCATTAGAAAGGGAGGCAGGGGGGAGTGTGAGGAGCCTCTAAGGTGTTCACAGTCAGCATCTGCTAAGTAAGAATATGCAGACACATGGAGCCAACAGGCCTTTTCTGCCTACAGATACTATGTTTATATGCTTCTAAGTTCGGGCAGTGACATTTGAAATTGTGTCTAATCATATATAGACTTCATGAGCCACTTCATTTATCCCACATTGCTATCACAAACTCATCGGCTACAGACAGTCGCTGAAAACCTTCACCAAGACATTAAAATATAAAACTACCTTCAACTATAAAAAAATAAAAAATTAATCAAGCAGTAGTTCCTCTCATGACCCCCTCCTTACATGCATAAATGAAAAATAAGTACCATTCACGCTTTAAATTACTTGTGTTTCTTAGGTGACCATGAAAAACCTGCCTCCTAGCCTCACTAGCTTGCTAGGGCAATCTCTGCTGCTTACTCTACCAAAGAAAAAATGAATCCCTATATTTCATGAGAAACATTCAGGGCAACCTGTGAGTAGGGGACACGATTACAGGGTTGATGAAACATTGGCTGAATGAGAGGACCCCGAGGGTGATGCTAAATGGAGACTCCTCAGGAGAAAGGGAAGTTATGAGTGGGGTGCTCCAGAGATTGGTTCTAATATTATTTCTCTTTAACAAATGTATTTGCGATACAGGGGCAGGAGTTAAGAGAAGGGCAAGGCAAACTAATTTTCAAGGCACCCAATTCCAGAAGCTCTGGGTGCCATACAGTACAAAAGTGCAATTTTCTTTTTCAAACTGAATATACTTTATTAATTTTTAAATACAATAAGAAGAAACAATTATCAACAACATAAGAAAACAACAGATAATAACCCCTTGTATCCAGATATAAAGTATACAAACCAAAAGAGGACATAAAGTTTATAATCACAGTAACCATGTCATACTACAATAACAAAGACCGTCTGGTAACCCAATAACCCCCCTCCACCCAATCCCCCACCACCATCAGAGAAACCCAAGAAAATTAATATTCAGCTATAAGGATAGAAGAACCAGTAAAGGTAAAAAACTACATTGTTAACCACCCCTTAGGGAGATATAAGACTCTGTGACCGAGGGCAGTAGCATCTCATTGGGACCAGACTAGTTATATAGTTAACAGGGTGTACAAAAGTTCCCAGTCCTTCTGATATGTGTGAAGGTGACCCAACAAACTGGCTGTTGTCCGTTTCACCTGTAAGACAAAGAGAATCTCCTGATACCACTCCATCACTGATGGAATGCTAATATCAAGCCAGTTTCGCAGAATCACCTTTTTCAGACATACCAAAAAAGGGACACATATTGCTGTTGAGTACCAATTACAGTATCACTATAGTCACCCAGTAAACACACCTCAGGGACAAAAGCTTTGGACAGTCCCAAAAGAGGATCTAGGCATGACTGGATTGCCACGCAAAAAGGAGTAACTCTTTCACAGAACCGAAGAATATAACTTAATGTACCGGGTTCCTTTTTCACATCTAGAGCAAATATTTGAAGGAAGCTTCCTCGTCCTATATAACTTGCCTGGTGTATAACAGAGGTTGTGCAGTACCTGGAACTGCAGCAGATGGTATCTGTCCCATTTAATATATTTATATGAACGTTTCCAAATTCATGGCCAATTATGGGAGGAACCAGAAGGTGAAAGAGCTTGGTCCCAGTAGCAAAGCATCTGTATTTCCAAATTAGCCATGAATTGCACTACCTGATGATAATAATAGGAAATAACATAGGAAGGGGAGCTGAAAATAACATATAGAGGACTTGTATCTCATATGGGTTATTCCAGCGGCCTGTACCAAAATCATGTAGGTGCACGTGAGAGAGTTGTAAATAATTAAAGCATGCAGAGGAGGGTAACTGGAATTTGGCCTGAGCCTCCCAGAAGGTAAATAACATTTGGTCATTAACCAGATCCGTTACCGCATTCATGGAGGCAAAAGCTAAAAGGATTTAGAAAGAAGCCCATCTCCAATTCTAAAATCAGGGTTTTCCACTATAGGCTGGGAAGTATCTTTGAGAGGCAATACAGCTAAAACCGAACATAACTGCACGTGAACCCATGTAGACTCTGTGATGGGAGTATCATGTAATAGTCCAGGACTTTTCTTTGAGGGAATGTAGAATAAGGCATGAATATCTAGATCAAACTAACATCAATAAAATTGCTCAATATCCAGCAACAGTACAGTATAGGGACAGGAAGTGTCCTCAATTGATGGCGTTAGCCACTGAAAAAATCTAGAGCAACTGATGGCCAAATACTAAAAATATAAACTGGGTACCTGTAGACCACACCATTCTCTGGTATGCGTGAGCTTAAAAGGGGATCTCTGAGGGGAATTGCCACACCATAGAAAGGAAGAGATGATATTATCAATTTGAATAAACCACGATTTTGGTAAAGCATAATTAAACATTTGTAACAGGTATAATAGATGAGGCAAAACATTCATTTTTATGATGTTTAAATGACCCCACAGTGAAAGGGCCAAAAGGGATCAACTTGCCAAATCTATTTTAAGATGGGCAACCACAGTGTTGAGGTTGTATTGCTTCATCTTAGCTGAGGAAGAAGTAAGATATGTGCCCAGATATTTCAGTTTGTCCCACACCCAAAACAGACCTTAATGCTCAATTTCGGACCTCAAAGTAACGGTATTAAGCAGCATTACCTCTGTTTTAATCACATTTAGTTTATAATTGGATAGAACACCAAAATCTGAGATAACAGCTACAGCAACAAGCAAGGAAGTGGAGGGAGAAATGACATGAAAAAAATATTGTCAGCATAAAAGGAAAGTTTATACTGATAAGGCCCGATGGGTATGCCAAGGACATGAGGTGAAACCTTGAGCTTCCTAATTAATGGATCAAGAAACAAATTAAAAAGAAAAGGAGAGAGCGGACATCCTTGCCTTATGCCCTGATGTAAAGTAAAAGAGACAGACAAAATACTGTTACACAAAATACTGGTTGAAGGGCAGGAATAGAGCACTTTGACCCATTAAATAAAAGTGGAAGGAATATGAAACTTAAGAGTAAATTAAACAGGTAGTCCCAGGAGACCCTATCAAAAGCTTTTTCTGTGTCCAGGAACACCAAAACCAAAGGAATATGGGAGTCCCTGGATGCAGAGAAAAGATGCGTTATGTTACTCAAGTGGTCCACAGAGAATCATCCAGCCACAAAACTATTCTGTTCTTGACTAATAAGAGTAAGCCAGACTTGGTTCAACCTGCCAGCTAATACCGTCACAATAATTTTAAGGCCACATCAACACAGAAACACAGAATTTGATGGCAGATAAGGACCTCTTGGCCCCCCCAATCTGCCCATTTCACTACCTAATGGATAAGCTGCAGATCCTAGTCAACCAACAGTCTACTTCCTCCTCTAATTCCTCCCAGAATTGCTTTATGTCTGTCCCATGAATTCTACCACTGTTTTTGACTCCACAACCTCCTCAGAAAGGCCATTCCATGCATCCACAACCCTCTTTGCGAAAAAATACTTCCTCACATTACCTCTGAGCCGTCTCCCCTCTATCATCAAATTGTGTCCCCTTCTTCTTGCACACCTCTTTTTCTGAAAGCTGCTCCCCTCTTGGACTTCGTTGATTCCCTTGAGGTACTTGAAAACTTCTATCATGTCTCCCTACTCCCTTCTTTCCTTGAGGGTATACATATTAAGCTCCTTAAGTCTCTCTTCATAAGGGATATTGGCCAGTAGTTTGAAACCAATGAAAAGTCTCTACCAGGTTTTATGAGAACCACAATGGTTTCTTCCATGAAGGGAAGACCAGAAAGTCCCTGCTGGAAAATATAATTGAAGGTGTCTAACAGCACTGGAATGAGGAGCTGTTTAAAGGCTTTATAAAAATTGGAAGTATAACCATCTGGGCCAGAGGACTTATCTAGGGACAAAGCATCAGTAGCCTTTAACATTTTGGATAAGGTCAAAGGGGCTTGTAATAAATCAGTTTGAAAGGTATGCAGATGAGGGAGTGGTATATCATGCATAAAGGATTCTAATCGATCTAAGCAAAAAGAGGAAGAAGGCGGGTTGTAGAAGGCCTAATAGTATTCCACTTGAAATGAGCAGCAATGTCCTGAGGAGAGTTGATAAGATGACCAGAGGGAGAGTGAAGGGAAGAAATTATCCTGTCCGAGGTCTGTGCTTGGAGCCGCAGGGCTAACAATTTCCCAGCTTTCTCTCCTCAATCAAAATATTTGACCTTGGAGTGCAGGACAAGATGTTCTACCTTCTCACTCAGCAAAGAATGGTATCATGATCTTAGACTTTCCAAGTGTTCCCAACAGATGAAGGAGAGGCTGGGGAGAGGCATTTCTCCAGGTCTCTGATCTGATCCAAGAGGGAAGATATCTCCTGAGAGGCAAGCTGTTTCCTCTTAGAGACTAAATGAATAAGCTCACCTCCAAGGGAGCATTTCAGGGCACCCCATAAAAAATCTAGCCTAGGCATGGAAGGGGAATTAGCTTCCAGAAAAGAGGAAATACATTTTTTAATATGCTGAACCAGGTACTCTGATTTTAGAAATTGGTTATTGAATCTCCAAACTTTGTCTCTCTCTCTCTCGTGAAGAGGAGAGGCACAGATAAAGTAAAGTAGGTTGGTGATCTTACTTTGGGGCCAAATAATGACAAGACAGGACACCAGGAAGGTGCTTAATCCCCAACAAAAAATAATCACTCCTCAAGAACGTATTATGAGGGAGCGAGTGAAATGAAAATTCCCACTGAGCAGGGTGAAGAGCCAGCCAGGGGTCCACAAGGCCCAGAGAGTCCATCATATCTCAAACAGCTAACTGACCAGGAGAGAGTGCATGGCAACTGGGACCAAATCTATCAAGCCAGTTGCAGTAATCAGTGTTCTAGTCACCCCCCAGAAGTAGGGGTAAAGAAGACCAGGGGACAATGAGTGCCATCAAGGTGGCAAAAAAAGTAGGATCCTCTGCCATGCCCCATGAATAGCCCCCAGAATAACTTCCAAGTGGCCAAGGAGGGCTTGCAGAAGAAACCTGCCCTGGAGTCCCCTATTTGTTGAAAGAGATGAAATGGAACCCAATGAGCCACCAATATAGCCACTCCCCTTTGACATGAATCAAGACCCGCACCAAAAGCATGCCCCACCAGGAATACCGAAACAGACAAAAGCGCAATTTTAAATAAAACAAATAAAACAAAAATAAAACAGGTTTATAATCATTTTAAAACAATATATAGACCCATTTTAAAAAATATAGCAGCAGTTCCAGGTAAGTTCTCAGAGGCTAGGCTAATTATACGGTCTCCTCAGGGGAAGGCCAGGCAGAACAGGTGCGCCTTTAGCCCCTGCTTAAACTGTTCGACCATCGGGATCTCCCAGACAGCAGGTGGTAATGTGTTCCATAGAGTCAGCCTGGTGACACTGAATGCTCGATTGCCCAAGATCTTGAGCCGAATGCTAGGAATGTCCAGGAGGCCCTAGGTCGAAGAGCGGAGGAAGCAGACAGAAGTGGTCGGTGTCAGGAGCTCAGCCAGATAGCAGGGCCCAGTCCATTGCATGTGCCTATTCATAGATGACACTAAGTTCTGTGGGAGAGTGGACACAGCTGAAGGGATACAGGACTTACAAGAAGATCTGAAAAAGCTAGGGAGGTGGTCCAGGATCTGGCATCTAGGCTTCAGTGCCAAGAAATGCAAAGTTATGCATATTGGAGTCCAGAATCCTAGGCCAGAGTACTACCTGGGTGGAGTCTGAGTATCTGCATCAGAGAAGGAGAAGGACTTAGGAGTGATGACCACTAGAGACCTGAAGCACTCCATGCAGTGCAAGAAAGCAGCAGCAAAGGCAAACAAGATGCTGGGATGTATATCTAGGGGGATTAGTAGTAGGAAAGAGGAAGTTATACTGCCCATGTACAGGTCACTGGTAAGGCTGCATCTAGAGTATTTATTATTTATTTAGTTTTTGTTGACCAGGTAAGTGCACTAGACAAATCCTGCCTATTTTCAGCACGACCCGGGGGAGGGGGATAGAGATGAATACCAACTGACCTTGAACCAGATTAAGCTGTTGGTGGTATTTTTAGTGAATGAGGGAAATTTGGCCAGGACACCGGGGAAATTTCCCTACTCTTTTCGATAAATGCCATGGGATCTTTCACATCCACCTGAACTACCACCAATCCAGGCAGATGGGACCTCGTTAACGCCCCATCCAAAGACGTGGGAGTATGGAGTTCAGTACTGGTGCTCACACCTCAAAAAGGACATTAACCTGCTGGTGAAGGTCCAGAGGAGGGCTACAAAGATGATAGCTGGTCAGCAGGGTAAGGCATACGAGGAGAGGTTATTTATATATTTTTTTTCCAATTGTTTAACTAGGAGTGGCACACTAAGCTGAAAGCTTGTTTACAGGTATGACCTGGGAGCACAGGGAAGTTAAGTGACTTACTCAGGGTCACACAGGAATGAGGCTAGGGTACTGCACGCCATGCAGTTTAATGAATGGTTGCAAAACTGGTGCAGAGCACAAGGCTTTGGCTTCATTGGGGACTGGGGGTCCATCTGGAGAGATAAAGGTCTATACTGGTATGATGGTCTGCATTTGTCCACAAAGGGGACCAAGCTCCTAGGTGACAGGTTTAAATGCTTCCTTGGCAAGCTTTTAAACTAGATAAGGGGGGAGGTACTGATAAAAGGCAGGAAAGTCAAGCCTCCCCACAAAACAGGGCAGGTAGTAGGTAAACACTGAGGTACAGAGCTCAACACAGGGCAGGATGGGGGTAAATGGTAAAATAGATAAGAGCAATAAGAGCAGGGATGGGGGAAAAAAGGATCAAGCCAACATTAAATGGAGGGCAATGACTACTAATGCCCGTAGTCTGCGAAACAAGCTCTCTGAGCTAGTAGCTTTGATGGAAGATGAACAACTGGATATTGTGGCAGTCACAGAAACATGGTACACCAAGAAACATGAATGGGATGTCAACATACCAGGGTACACAATCTACAGAAGGGACAGGGAAGGCAAAAGAGGAGGTGGAGTAGCTCTATACATAAGGAAGGGATCAAAGCTACAGAACTAAAAAAGTAAGGGGAGGACAAGAGGCACTCTGGGTTACCTTGGAGATGGGGAATGGCATCTTAATCCACACAGGGTTGTATACAGACCCCGTCTCAAGGAGAAATGGACAAGAAAATGATAGAGGACATTCTCAAAATGGCTGAAAAGGGAGATACTGTTGATGGGGATCTGAATATGCCAGATGTTAACTGGAGGACATGTGCTGCAGCCACATCCAAGAGCAGGTCATTCTCGATGCCCTGCAGGGGGCAGACCATAGACAGCTAGTGCTGGAACCCACTCGGGAGGGAGCAATACTAGACCTGGTACTCTCAAATGGAGAGAGGATCACAAATTTAGAAGTCAAGTAGACATCTGGGAACAAGCGACCACTGCACAGTGTGCTTCACAATGAGCACAACCATGGAGATAAGCCATACAAAAACAAGGATACTGGACTTTAGAAGGGCTGACTTTGGCAAAATGGGTGAACACCTGAAGAATGCACTAGCAAATGGCCAAATAGGAGGGGTGGAAGAACAATGGAGAAAAATCAAAACTGCCATCATAGAGGCTCAGTCTTTACTAAGGAAGAGGGGGGTAATGGGTCTGAAGGGAGTACAAGGGGTGAGAATGGTGCAGAAATGGACACAAGTCCCTTTACACGAGAAAGGGTCCTGAAGGAACTGGAAGTAATAAGAGTTGACAAAGCAATGGGGCCAGATGGGATGCACCCCAGGGTCCTTAAAGAACTAAGAGAGGTGGTGGCTGAACCTCTGCCATCCTGTTCAGCCAATCACTGGAAACAGGGAGGTACCCAAAGACTGGAGGACAGCAGATGTAGTCCCCTTATACAAAAGTGGGAACAAAGAGGAAGCAGGGAACTACAGACCAGTCAGCCTCACCTCGGTAGTGGGAAAGATCATGGAAGCACTACTGAAGGAGAGATTGGTGGAACATCTGGTTGTCAATGGACTACAGGACCCAAGGCAGCATGGTTTCACCAGGGGAGGTCATGTCAGACCAACCTCATTGAATTTTTGACTGGGTGACTAGGAGGTGGATCAGGGAGGGCAGTGGACATGGCCTATCTGGACTTCAGCAAGGCCTTTGACACTGTGCCACATAGAGACTATTACACAAACTGGGGAATATGGGTGTGGCAGGACAGTAGTGTGGTGGGTAGGTAACTGGCTGGGTGGCAGGACACAGAGGGTGGTGGTAAATGGCTGTCACTCCACAGAGGAAGAGTGACCAGTGGGGTACCACAGGGATCAGTGCTGGACCGGTCCTATTCAACATCTTCATCAGTGACATTGCACAGGATATAGAAGGCAGAATTTCACTGTTCGCTGATGACACAAAGCTCTGTAACAGAGTAGACACACCAGAGGGTGTAGACAGAATGAGAAGGGACCTGCAGAAACTTGAAGAATGGTCAAGGGTTTGGCAGTTGAAATTCAATGCAAAGAAGTGCAAGATAATGCATATAGGGCACAAAACCTGGCACAATATATCAGTTGGGGGTGAGGATATAGCATACCAAGCAGGAAAGGGATCTTGGGTTGTCATCTCTGATGACCTCAAGGTAGGGAAACAGTGTGACAAGGCATCCAGGTAAAGCAAATAGGATGCTGGGATGTATAGGCAGGGGCATCACCAGCAGGAAAAGGGAGGTCATAATTCCACTATACAAGACAATAGTGAGCCCCACCTGGAGTACAGTGTACAGTTCTGGAGACCATACCTCACGTAAGGACATAGACAGGGTAGAGAAGGTTCAGAGGAGGGCAACAAAGATGGTGCATGGGTTGCATCACAAATCCTATGAAGACAGGTTGAAGAAACTGAACACTCCCTGGAGGAGAGGAGAGAGAGGGATATGATAGAGACATACAAGTATCTTACAGGGAGGAACAGGTGCAGGAAAACACTATTTTTAAGCGAAAAAGATGTTTCAGGACTAGAGGGCATGGGATGAAGTTGGAGGGAGGACGATTCAGAGGAAACATGAGAAAGAATTTCTTCACAGAACAGGTGGTGGACAAGTGGAACACCCTGCCAGAGGAAGTGGTGGGGCTGAAACAATCACGGGATTTAAGAATGCATGGGATAGACATAAAGGAATTCTAGAGGTCAGGGGTAAGGGGAAATAGACTTCTAGGAAAACAAACTGAACTTACAAGCTCAAATGGGCAGACTAGGTGGGCCATAGGCCCTTATCTGCCGACACTGTCTATGTATCTATGTATCTATGTATCTATGTAACAAGTCTTTGTGTAAAACAAATAAAGAAAACAACTCGGAGTAAAAAACCACTATGGTTCTCAAAAGAGGTGGCAGGGAAGGTTAAGGAGAAAAAGGCTGCATTCAAAAAGTATAAGGAATCACAGAGGGAGCACGACAGGGAACTGTATCAATTAAAGCAGAAAGAAGTAGGAATGGCAGTCAGAATGGCAAAGGCACAAACCGAGGAAAAAATAGCCAACTCGGTCAAAAAGGGGGATAAAACCTTTTATAGGTACATTAGGGGGTATAGAAAGGTTAAGGGAGGGATAGTGAAGATTAATAAAGGAGAGGGGAGGTGGGCAGAGGGAGACAGTGAAAAGGCAGAGATACTGAGTGAATACTTTTGCTCAGTATTCACAAAAGAAGATGAGGAGCAGTTACCTAAACCAGACAATAGAAGCACTCTGGGTAGGGGGTTGATACCAGTCCATTCACAGAAGAAAGAGTCCTGAAAGAACTCCTAAAACTCAAGGTGGACAAAGCAATGGGGCCTGATGAGGATTCACCCCAGAATCCAAAAGAACTAAGGGGACCTAGTGACACCACTGACACCACGTTTAACAAATCATGGCAGGATGGGGTGGTACCTGAGGACTGGAGGAGGCAGATGTGATTCCCTTTACAAAAGTGGGAGCAAGGCAGAAGCAGGAAACCAGACCTGTAAGTTTGACCTCAGTGGTAGGGAAATGATGGAATCACTTTGAAAGAAAGAATTGTTGAGCACCTAGATGCCAAGGGCACAGGACCCAAAGCAACATGGATTTACAGCAGGAAGGTCATGTCAGACTAATCTAATTGATTTCTTTGACTGGGTGACCAAAGTAATAGACCAGGGAGGGGCTGTGGATATGGCCTACCTAGACTTTAGCAAGGCATTTGACACAGTCCCACAAAAGATTAATAATCAAGTTAGCCAGCCTGGGAGTGGGTCCCAGGGTGGTAGCCTGGGTAGTGAACTGGCTGCACAACAGGACACAGAAGGTAATAGTGAATGGAACACATTCCAAAGAAAGGGGGGTTACTAGTGGAGTACCTCAGGGCTCAGTACTGGGTCCAATCCTCTTTAACATCTTTTATAAGTGGCATTGCAGAGGTCTGGAGGAAGGTATGCCTCTTTGCAGATGACACAAAGATCTGTAACAGAGTTGATACACAAGAGAGGGTAGAAAAGATGAGAAGGGACTTGGCAAGGTTGGAGGAATGGTCAGACATATGGCAACTTAGATTCAATGCAAAGAAGTACAAAGTAATGCACCTGGGAAACAAAAACCCAGGAGAAGAGTACACAATAGCAGGGGAGGTACTAACAACAACAAAAATGGAAAGGGACCTGGGAGTAGTCATATCAGATGACCTAAAGGTGGGTAAGCAATGTGAGAAGTCAGTAAGGAGAGCCAGGGGGATACTGGGATGCATAGGAAGGGGCATCACAAGTAGAAAAAGGGAAGTGATTATCCCTCTATACAGACAGTTGGTAAGACCCCATCTGGAGTACTGTGTGCAATTTTGGAGACCTCATCTACGCAAGGACATAGACAGGATGGAAGCAGTCCAGAGGAGGGCAACTAAAATGGTGCAGGGTCTGCAGCAGAAACCATATGAAGAGAGACTGAGAGAGCTTAATATGTATACCCTTGATGAAAGGAGGGGCAGGGGGGACATGATAGAAACATTCAAGTACCTCAAGGGAATCAACAAAGTCCAGGAGGGTAGCATCTTTCAGAAAAAGAGATGTGTAAGAACAAGGGGGCACAGTTTAAAGATAGAGGGGGGATGGCTCAGGGGTAATGTGAGGAAATTCTTTTCACGGAGAGAGTGGTGGATACATGGAACAGCCTTCCTGAGCAGGTCGTTGGGTCTAAAACAGTGGGGGAATTCAAACATGCTTGGGACAGACACAAAGCAATTATAGTGCGGGGTTGCAGGAAGCAGGCTGTTGGTTAACTAGAATCTGCAGCTTATCCAGTAGGTAGGGAAATGGGCAGACTGGGTGGGCCAAGTGGTCCTTTTCTGCCGTCAAAGTCTATGTTTCTATGTTTCTATGTTTCTACACAGTATGCAAGTTGGGGCTGTGGGATTCAAATCCAGGTCTCCAGATTTGCAACTCAGAGCCTCAAACCACTGAGCTATACTGCCTCCCTCAGGTTGAGGGCACTGAATATGTACTCCCTGGAAGACAGGAGAGAGAGAGGGGACATGATTGGGATCTTCAAGTACTTGAAAGGGATAAGTAAGGTTGATAAGGAGAGTCTCTTTAAACTGAGTGGCAACCATAATATGAGGGGGCACAGTCTTAAGCTGGAGGGTGGGATGTTTAGGAGGGAGGTCAGGAAGCACTTCTTTACAGAGAGGGTGGAGGACACTCGGAATGCACTGCCAGAAGAGGTAATCTCGTTGAAGACAGTGGGCAGCATTAAGAGAGGCTGGGACAGGTATAGGGGGAGGGTAAGGGTCATGGGTAGGGAGGACGGGAGGAGAGGGGAGAGGAGACAGGGACAGCAGCTCAAGCTGTGAACTCTGCAACACGAGTAGACTTCACAGACCAAATGGCCTTCTTCTGCTGGCTTCTTCATATGTTCATATAGGGCTTTGAAGGTGAGCAAGCCCACCTTGAAGACTACCCTCCAAATGATAGGCAGCCAGTGCAGAGCTCACAGGACCGGGGTTCCATGACTGGACCTGGGAAGGCCCGTAAGCAACCGAACCTCTGCGTTCTACACCAGCTGTAACCAGCAGAGGTTCCCTTCAGTGACCCCAAAGAAAAGTGAGTTATAGTAGTCAAACCTCAAGGTGACAAAAGTGTGCACTAGTGATGGTAGGTCGACAGGTGGAATGAGAGGCTTAATCCTGGCACTGTTCCGTAAGGTTGGCAAGCAATGTGAGAAGGCAGTAGGTTGGGCTGGGGAGATACTGGGATGTGTAGGGAGAGGCAGCAGCAGCAGAAAACAGGAAGTTGTTATCTCTCTGTACAGACAGTTGGTGAGACCCCATCTGAAGTACTGCGTCCAGTTCTGGAGACCCCATCTCTGCAAGGACATAGACAGAATAAAGGCAGTCCAGAGGAGGGCAACTAAAATGGTGCAGGGTCTGCAAGAGAAGCCATATGAGGAGAGACTAAAGGAGCTTAATATGTATACCCTTGAGGAAAGAAGGGAGAGGGGGGACATGACAGAAACTTTTAAGTACCTCAGTGGAATCAACAAAGTCCAAGAGGGTACCATCTTTCAGAAAAAGAGATGTGCAAGAACAAGGGGACACAATTTGAAGACAGAGGGGGAGCGGTTCAGGGGCAATATGAGGAAGTATTTTTCACAGAGAGGGTGGTTGATGTATGGAACAGCCTTCCTGAGGAGGTTGCATGGTCTAAAACTGTGAGAGAATTCAAGAATGCATGGGACAGACATAAGGCAATTTTTGTGGGGGTAGGAAGAAATAGGCTGTTAGCTAACTAGAATCTGCAGCTTATCCTGTAGGTAGGGAAATGGGCAGACTAGGTGGGCCAAGCGGTCCTTATCTGCCGTCAAAGTCTATGTTTCTATGTTAAGTAATGAAAACCACTCTTGACAACAGCTGACACCTGGGCCTCAAGTGTCAGTCTGTTGTCAAGGATCATGCTAAGATTTTGCACCCTCTGAGATGCTACCAATGGAGCAGACTCCAGAATTAGACCTGTGTCCAGACCAGGAGCATTCCCATCACATCCGTGACCTGGCTTGATCACCAGCATTTCTGTCTTTTCTGGGTTCACAGCAACCAGCTGGAGGACATCCAATCATTGATTTCGGCCAGACAGGTGCTTAGCACATCCACAGCATTTGATGTTCCAGGGGCAAAGGACAGACACAGTTGGATGTTGTCTGCATAGCAGTGAAACTCCACTTTGTGCTGTCGAATGATCTCACCTAGGGGCAGCATGTACACTGTGAACAGCATCAGCGACAAGATTGATCCCTGTGGCACTCCACATGACAGGGGCACTGGGGAGGAGGACAAATTCCTATCACCACCTGCTGCACCCTGTCAGTGAGGTAGGACTCAAACCAGTTCATAACAATACCAACGAGTCCACAGTAATCATAGAGATGATCGAGAAGCATAAGGTGATCGACAGTTTTGAATTTTGAAGACAGAGATCGAGAAAGACCAGAGCTGACCGATCTCCTCTATCTCTAGCCCTAAGTAAGTCATTATCCACCCTAACTAGTGCTGTTTTGGTGCTGTGTCTGACCCTGAAACATGACTGGAATGGTTCATAGATGTTAAAGGACACGAGGTGATCCTCGAGCTGTAGCACCACAAGCTTCTCCACAACCTTACTCAAAAAGGGTAGGTTAGAGATTGGACCGTAATTTGCCAAGATGTCTGGGTCAAGAGATGTTTTTTGCCAAGAGGGTCTCACCAAGGCCTCTTTCAAGGCTATTGGAAAACCACCCTCTAACATTAAGCATTAGCAATTGCGGCGAACACCAGGACAACAGCCTCGACACATCTCATCCAGAAACGCATCAGGGCTGGGCTCAGTTCACAATATGTGTGCTTTAACGATGAGAGCACCCTAATGACCTCCGCCACCTCCACCATTTTGAACTCATACCAAACTGCCACAGTGCTTCTACTCCTCTCTGCCTGGCTACTGTGAGGCAGTTTGCCTCACTGACGGAATCCCTGTCTGGATAGAGGCCACCCTGTGAGAAAAGAAAAGAGCAATCTCATTGCACACAAAGTGGATGAAAAGGTTTTTTTTGGCTGTAGACAGACCGGACAAAGTAGCCTGTCTACAGTCCAAAATAGCGGAGCTGGTTTGCTCTTTCCTGCCACAATTTCCCCGGACAGGAATTCTGCCTTCCCACAGTTAATTGCTCCCTGATACTCATCATAATGCGTATGCAGTGCCGGTTTGTCCTCATCCACCCTGGTCTTCCACCAGCAACGCTCTAACTTTTGACCTTCTATCTTCATCACCATGAGTTCTCTCTCAAACCAGGGAGATCTCAAGTGAGAGGATCTGGGACATATATGGACTGGAGCGATGGCACTAAGTGCTTCAGAAGTCACCCTGTTACAGGCAACCACTGCCTCACCAATGCCACTTACACATGCGGCATCCACTGTAGATAAATTAGTCATTGCCAGCAGTCCCTCTGGGGACAGCCTCCTTAAAGGGAGATAAATGACCATCTTGACAGGGGAGGGCCTTCCGGGGGGCCCAAGTTGAATTCCACCATGCAGTGATCAGACCAACTAACCCAATCAATCTTGAGGCAGTCTACCTCAAGACCCAGCTTTAACACCAGATTGAGCAAGTGACCATGGAGGTGGGTCGTAGAAGTAACTGCTTGTGCTAGGCCCAGTGATGACATAAACTGGAGGAGGTTGTAACTGAATTGTGAGGATTTGTCATCAACTCAGGCATTGAAGTCCCCCAGGACTAAACACCTGGGGACTCCAGCACCTTGTCAATGATGAAGTCAGCAACCTCCTGCAGGAAGGCCCCTTAAGGCCCTGAAGGGTGATAAATGAGGAGAATCCTACAACCTGAACCTGGACCCCCATGCATGGCCACACACTCAAAAGATCTGGTAGTTCCCACTGGGTACATGGTGGATCCAAATAAGATGGCCACTCCCCCACCCCTGCGCCCCACTCTTGGGCAGTGCATTACGGAGTACCCAGCAGGGGCCACTGCCATCAATACTGAACTGGCATTGTCACCCAGCCAAGTCTCTGTGATGCAAGCCAGGCTGACAGAGGAAATCAGGTCCGCTACAACTCCGGTCTTGTTTCCTATCGATCTGGCATTACATGGCACCACCCAAAGTGGGTTAATAGACATCACTGGCCCTTTGACTACCTGAAAGAGAGGCATCTTCTCCAATGACACCAAGGGTGAATGGAAGAGTGGACATCAAGGAAGACGTAAGGACCATAAAGAAAGAGCTGGAAAATCTGTAGAGATGGGCAAGGGTGCAACAGGTGATCTTCAATGTGCAAAATTCGCACTGTTGTCTGATTAATTGTTTTGCTCTCTGTTGTACGTTCTTAAATAATGTGGAACCTTTGTAAAAGAGCCTTGGCTCAAAGGCATTTGTAATCCTAGACTCAATAAATAAAATTAAAAAAATAAATGCATGGTAATGCACATGCGGCCTGGAACAGAGTACTGGATGCATGGGGTGGTAGTGGAGCATGCATAAGAGGAATGGGAGTTGGGGTGCAATAATGGAAAACTTGAAGGCATCAACACCATAGAGTAGGGCTGTAGAAAAGACCAACCAGATGTGGGGGTGCATAGGAAAAGGGCTCACAAGCACAAGACGAGTGGAAATATAGTGCCTGTATAGGTCTCTGTTTACTGGCCCTTGGAGTGTTCAGCACAGTTTTTGAGCCCACACTTGAAGAGGGACAGAGACATGTTAGAGGCAGTGCAGAGACCAGCCACCAAAATAAAACATGGTAGGTCCTATGAGAAGTGCTTGAATCTATACATGTACACACGAGTACAGGAGAATGGGGGCAACATGACTGAGATGTTCAAGTATCCCTGCAGAACGAACAAGGTGGGCAGCAGTGAGCTGCTTACAATGAGTGGTAACACGGGTACTGGGGTAATGTCTTGAAAATGACAAGGGCGGGTTCCGGAAGGATGTCAGAAAATACTTTAATACAGAAAGTGTGGTGGCAGACTTGAATGATGCATGGGAGGGGGGCATGGAGGACTGCTATGGGCACAGTCTTAACACTAGGGCTGCTTGAACACCTTTTCCTTAATACAGAAACAGAGAAATTGACAGCAGATAAGGACTGCTAGGCCCCTCCAGTCTGCCCATTTTCTTTACTTGCTGCAAAAGCCACAGATCCTACTTGATCTCTGGCTTTATTTATTGTATTTATTTATAGTCATCAGAAACTACCTTTGAACAATGTGCTCTTTTACAAAGGTTCCATGTCATGAAAGTAAGACAAATTACAGTATACAGAGACAAAATATACAAAGTTTCATTACTTTACAGAGAGGGAAGGTTCCATGTCATAAGGGTGATAGCAGAACAGCGATCGCCATTACAGTGAATGAACATCACCGAAAATTAATTTCAGTGATGCACACTCACAGCAAGGACAAAAAGAGTGCCCGAAGCCTATGAGTTTAGTTTTTAATGCAGGGGTCTGTGCCCCCTGCATCCCCCCTACTTATGCATTCTTAACTCCAAAGGGGTACATGTCAGGAGGGGGTGAAAAACTTACAAAAACTGAAAGCCTCCTGTGGGGGAAAAAATGCACCATGCATTACCTGAACCCTGCACCTCCCAGCTGACCACGCTCCCACCATGCTAGCAGACCAGCTCGGCAGCTGCCCACCACACCCCTCCCACATGCCATCCCTCCTGCCTCTCCCCTCGCTTATGCGCACATGCATGTATATGTGCGTACTTCCCCTCACTCTATTTGCCCACCCTAGTATCCGGTCGTCCCCCTGCTAGGTAGCCGTGAACACAGGCACCGTAATTGAGTCACCATTTTTGTAGGCACACAATTTCAGTCGCCTTGTTCATTGGATACCGAAGGGGGATCATTGCACCATAATTTCTACTGTAATGTTCAAGCGGTCAACTAAATGAATATGGAAGGATAAAAGAGCAGCCCAATACATGGGCTGTGTCCATGAAAACGACTGTAGCTGTTAAGGAAAGTGTACAGGGGGTAACAAAGAAGGCAACAAGTGAGGATAAGTGGCTGAAATAGTAACTAGTTGAAGGAGAACAACTGCAGGAAGTCAGCTGTAAGTATGGAGCGGTAAGCTAGACATGTCAGAGGTCAATGCAAAGTACAGGAGGGGGATAAAGGGTGGGGGCTTGGAGCAGAGTAGGTGGAGGTGATGTGTTGAGGGAAGAATATGAGCTTGGCAAAGTTTGCATGTTTGAAGGTACCTGACCTCCCCCACTGCTACTCCTAGTCCTTTCTCTGCTCAATCTAGTCAATCCCTGAATGTCCCCTTCCTGATCTGAATGCACCTTTACTGATGAGATGCTGTCTGGATATTTACAGTATTCTGAGTCCCAGTTAGAACCTCATTCCACCAAAGTGGGGCCCTAAAGGAGAACGAGTGTTGTCCAAGTGCTATTCTTCAAAAAAGGGATGCTGAGTGTACACTGCATTTTGCCGCTGGTTACGTAAGGGGAGTGTGCCGCTCGAGGTAATTCAGAGATGCAGGGTACAGTTTGGCCTAGCAGACCTTTCTTCCCCCAAGGAGGTAAGTCCTGCTGTGAGGCAGCCTGGCAAGACTTCACCAAATGAAAAACTGCCTTCTGTACAGGTTTTTAAATGTGACATATCGAATAAGGTACGTGCAAAGAAGCAAGCAATAAATGTTTTCCAAACTAAATGTAGGCCTCCACAAGAAGCAAGTTAAATCTGTGAACCCTGTTTTTGACTAAAAGGTATTAGTATATAATTAATGGTTAACTGCAAATAATTAGTGTAAAATTGACAAGTGCCTCACAACTGGGCTTTAAAAGCCTAAAACATTATTTGAACAATACCTCATGAGCATTTGCTAATCAAAGTCATGGGCAGACTATGGGCATGGGACAGTCATAAGGCAATTCTAAGGGATGGGGGTAGGAAAAAGTAGGCTGCTGGTTAACTAGGATC
Organism: Neoceratodus forsteri; assembly: GCA_016271365.2. Classification (NCBI taxonomy): domain Eukaryota; kingdom Metazoa; phylum Chordata; order Ceratodontiformes; family Ceratodontidae; genus Neoceratodus; species Neoceratodus forsteri. Next base: position 33,082,373 of record CM057449.1, on the reverse strand, counting down.
TGCAGCTTATCCAGTAGGCAGGGAAATGGGCAGACTGGGTGGGCCAAGCGGTCCTTATCTGCCGTCAAATTCTATGTTTCTATGTTTCTAGGTGGGCCAAGAGGTCCTTATCTGGCGTCAAAGTCTGTGTTTCTATGTTTCATCAAGGCACCTCATGAAATGCTCTACTTTTCCTCCTGTCCCTTCTACTTTTTTTACCGTGCTTTTTACAGATAATTTTAAATACCACCAGACATGTGTGTATACACACATTTCTTTTTCTCCTGTAAGCAGCTCAGTTATGCTGCAGTGAAATCAGGAGACCAGAGTTCTTAGAGCAGTGAGTGACCAGTCAAGGGAGGGACAGGGTGGAAAAGATCTAGCATGGAGGATCTGTTTGTTGTGGATCTCAGGGGCACTGGAGGGCAGGGGAAAGGGTCAACAGCTATCAACATTACATTCCACTGTAAAATCTAATGTTGATGGTAGCTGCCCCCCCAATGCTCCTGCAATCTGTATGGTAAACATTTTCATTTATTTGGTGCACAGCACTTCTGTATATGCTCTACTGTACTGTACTGTGTTCAACAGTACAACTGCATCACAGAACGCTGACACTGAGAGAGAGATATGGAGTGAGAGAGAGAGAGACCCAGACATTCAATTCAATAATATTCATGTAGTCTCCTCTCTCTCTCTCGGTCAACTTGAACCTAATTTCGTTTTTTCCTGTTTTTGAGCTCCGGTTGCCTGTGCATGATATTCAGTCCCAAACCAGTCTGGAGTGAATATAATGCACAGACAGAATATGAGCTGCTCAGGGTCTCTATGTCTTCCTTCTCTGGTGGGCATGGCAGGAAAACTGTAAAGAATCAGTGCAGCCAGTCAAAATGACTTTCCACTTTCTCTGGTGCAAACATCCCAACCATTCAAAGAGAGTTATTTCATGCAGGGCTCTCTTCTACCAAATGGGCAGCATTAAATAACAATATGAACCAAAAAAAGCAGCTTTCGGACTGGTATTTGTATAGGGAGGATGAATATATGGGCACTCTGCAAAATGCGTGTACTCACTAATTGGCACAAATGCACTGTGAAATGTTTTTCTTTTTTTTTAAATACTGTTTTATACCCGAAATATTTTTCTACCTCGTGCAAAAAATGCTTACCAGTGGGGACGCTAATGAAATTATTCATAGAGACAGAAAATATAGAAACTCTAGAAATGTAGAAATCTCTACTTGAGACTGCATTTTCCGGTGTCATTTACTAAGAGCAAGTGTAACCCCCTTGCAAATGGGGGTTCCTAGAAATGCCAGTCTGGGTTTACCTTAGCCCATTGGTTCTGTCCTTCTTCTGCTGTCTCTTGGGCTTCTCCTGACTTGGCCTCTAATTTTTCTGGCTTCCCAGGTTCTGTTTGCCCTCGTGTGTGCCCCAGCTTGCAGTCAAATGAAAATCCAGCCCCTCGGGTCTTAAACTGCTGACCACGGGCTCCCGCTGCAAAAGCGCTGCCTCCAGGGCAGCAGGAGTCGTGTTGGCACACAAAGCGCCTTTGATGTGGAGCCGCTTGTTTTGCGGTCACCTCAGGGACTGTGCCGTGGGTCCCGGGATCCCTTCCACCTATTTGGGACATGGTGACCATGGACAGCCTGCTGAGGGACCGCTCACATGGGAATTAAAGGAGTTCTGACTGGGGCTCATTTGAGTAAGCATGTACAGGGCCCTGGTCATCTGAATAATGCATAACAGTGTATCTGGCTGCCTCCAGTGTAGCTATGTTCAGCTCCAGCTGAAAAGTAAAGAATTAGAATGTTTTAAATAATGGAACTGTTGCTGCTTGTTGGGATTATACTGTGTATGTGGGGAAAAGTGCTTAAAGTTAAAATGAGTACCGTTTCCTTGGCAATTCCAGTATCTGGGACTCTGTGTGCTAGCCTGTCCACTGTTGTACTGTCTTGGAGCTGACGAGGCAGAGAATTCCAGAGGAAGGGAGCCACAAAACCAATTGCACGGGCTCCCGAGGACTTCAAATTAACCCTCGGAATCTCCAGCAACCCCTCATCAGCCGAACGAAGCTGTCTCAGAGGGGTGTAGGGCACCAGAAGCTCTTTCAAGTAGTCAGGACCAAACCCGTGTAGGACTTTGTAGGTCAAAAGACCCACTTTAAAGGTGATCCGCCACTGTATTGGCAGTCAGTGCAGAGTGTGCAGCACAGGGGTAATATGAGACCTTCTAGACCTTCTAGAAGCTTCAGTCAATAAGCGTGCTGCTGCATTCTGCACTAGCTGCAGGCGGCAGATATCAACCCCAGCAAGCCCTAGGTACAGGGAATTACAGTAATCAAAGCGAGATGTCACAAAGGCATGGACCAGAGCTGGCAAATCACCAGGTGGAACCAGGTGCCTAATCCTGGCGATGTTTCTAAGATGAAAAAATGTGGTCCTGACAACTGCAGACACCTGATGACGAAGGGTCAAACCAGTGTCAAGCTCCACACCCAGGTTACGCACCCAGTCAGAGGTTGGGATCTGGTCCACCCCTAGAAACAATCCAGAGGTAGACCCCACCCCTAAACCCTCAACCCTGGGACCGGGGTCCACCACCACCATAACCTCGGTCTTCCCCGGGTTCAACTTTAAATCACTGGTATTCATCCAGTCTTGGATATCTGCGAGGCAGTTGTTCAGCACCAAGATAGCACTAACCTGGTCAGGTGCAAAAAACAGGTAGAGCTGGGTATCATCAGCATAGCAGTGAAACCTCAGCTCGTACCATCTTACAATGTCTCCGAGGGGTAGCATATATACTGTGAATAACATGGGGGAAAGTACCGAACCCTGAGGTACCCCTCAAGGCAGAAAGAAGGCCCCGGATGAATATAATCCTGAGACCACTCTCTGCGTTCTCCCCTCGAGGTAAGACAAAACCATCTAAGGACCACACCTGAAAGTCCGCAAATGGACCTCAGCCGTTCGAGCAAAACCCCATGATCCACAGTATCAAAGGCTGATGATAGAGCAAGAAGAACCAAAATTGAACGGTATCTCTGATCTCTCGCCATCAGGAGATCTTTGAGCACCTGAACCAGAGCAGTCTCGGTGCTGTGCCTCTTATGAAAACCAGACTGGAGAGGTTCGTATAAACTATGGATGGTCAAATGGTTATCCAATTGAGCCGCCACAACCTTTTCAATAACTTTCCCCACAAAAGGGAGGTTAGAGATCGGGTGGTAGTTGGCTAGGTCATCCGGGTCTAAGGAAGCTTTCTTCAGTAGGGAAGTCACCACCCCTTCCTTCAGAGAGCTAGGGAAAACTCCCATCTCCAAAGAACACTGGATAATCCGAGCAAGACCGGGCCGATAAACTCACTACAACCCAAAATCAGGGAAGTAGGACCCGGATCTAAACTACAGCATGTTGGGCACATCTCACAGACAATCCTCATAGTGTCCATGATATCCAGTAGATTAAAGGAACTCCAGGAGATCCCAGGCTCTGCGACAAAGCATTGATCATCGGTAACAGCCTTAGAGTGGGGTCAGGGACACTGCCTCTGGATGTCTTCCACCTTATTCACAAAGAATCGAGTGATCTCCTCGCAGTCATTTTGGTAAAAACTCGACGGATCTGCCGACAGGCTGGGTTGCACAGTCTGTCAACAGTTCTGAAGAGCCAAGCCAGTCGATTCCGAGTGACAGAAATCTCCCTGGACAAGAATTCTGTCTTCTTACGGAAGATTTCTGCTTGGTAGAGCTTATAATGCTCTACCAAAATAAGGTGTCGGCGTCAGAGGCAGTCTTCCTCCAACGCTGCTCCAACCTATGCCCCAACCTCCGCAACCCTCTCAGTGCCCCATCAAACCAAGGGGCAGCGGATGGCAGCGGAGAAGCGGGCATGAAGTTATGCAATCTGATCAAGGGCAGCCGAGATGGCCCCATTATAGGCCACCACCAGCTGCTCAGGATCAGAGCACAATTCATCAAACAATGAGAGGTCAATAACCGCCGTCAGGTCTTCAGGGACTACATCCCGCAATGAGCGGTACTTGACCAACTCCACAGGGGCTGACCTACCCAGAGGGGCTTCAAAATTGAACCCAACTGAGTAATGATCAGACGAACCAACTGGCTCCACCACCAAATCATCACCAATGGATGTGACTGCCTGTTACTAAAGTATGGGATGCTTGTTTATTTTTTATTTATTTATTGAAATAATCAGTTTTACAACCTTTGAGTCAGAGACTCATTTACAAAGGTACCTCATCTCGGGGGGGGGGGGGAGACAACAATTAAGTGAGGTTTAGACAGAGGTTACATGCAGGTGAGATACATACATACAGTTGAGTTACGCGCATCGTTAAATAAGTTGGCAACGATACTTTCATCATTAAACATAATTATTAATAATACCTACACTGGTACCAGTCCCAGATACAGCAGAAACCCCACAATCTCATACCATACTGGTTAAACAGATGCCACAGTCCAAGATGTTGCAGGCCTGATGGAGTTGCAGCTGCACTTACTCTGAATGGATGCCTTTTGGTATATAAAGTACTGGATGTGACCGTATTTGAATTGCATATAGGATGCTTGACAGAAGCATCACTCTCATTGCATTGGAAGGGACTTTCAAATATTGTGCTGAATGTTCTGGATGTAAGATCCACATAATTTGTTCAGGAATGTTCAGAAGTCGGCGAATGCAGGGCAATCCCTGATTTGTCTGCAAGTGCAGGGCAATCCCTGCTGTGGTTGTAAATAGTAATTTGCTGCTTTACAAAAATCTGTTTCCAAGTTGCTCCCACCCTCAAATTAATAGCCGGCCACCTCGACCAGCTGCAACTCCATCAGGCCTGCAACATCTTGGACTGTGGCATCTGTTTAACCAGTATGGTATGAGATTGTGGGGTTTCTGCTGTATCTGAGACTGGTACCAGTGTAGGTATTATTAATAATTATGTTTAACATCTGATTTTTCAGCAGCTAGATAGCCTGGGCTCTGGATGTCTTAAGTCGAATGGTAAAATGTGATTTATGTCTACCTGTTAATCTGTGGCCACCCAGCTGCAGGGTTCACCAGCAACATTCCAAAATGATCTCTGTACATGTGTAAATACAGTAAGATATCCTCTACTCCTCCTGTTTCCCTTTGCTAGCTCCTTTATTACCCCCAAAATAAATATCTTGTTGTTGCTTGAAATCCTGTGTGAGCATATTATTAGAGAGAGCCTTTAATTCAAAATGTGGAAATGTGGGGAACTGTGTATTGGGGCATGTCTGGGGAAGGTAACTGGTCACCATGGGTGGTGTAGCAGCTCAGGGGGCTACACCCAGTACCATCTCACCCACGTAAAGCACCCTGAGTGGAGGCACTGCACAAAGGTTTGTAAAAATTTTATTAGCTAGTGAACCCAAACCCCTTAGCCTATGTCCAGGGTAGTAGGCAGGGGTGTAACACTGGGGGGTGGCGCCGCCAAGGGGTTACACGAGCATCTCTCATCTGTAGCAGTTAAGTATGACATTATTAAATGACAGGAAAAAAAATGTTTACATGAGACTGCAGTTCTATTTTTGTGCTATCTACTGTGCTGTTTGTTTTAGTAACTAAAAAAAAGTGAAAAGAAAAACAATGAAAACCTGTAGGACGGTGCTGAAATTGTATCTGCGTATTATGCACACTAAATTTTTTGCCTGAAACAACCATAACTTGCACTTTAACACTAGGGAAAGTCATAAATCAGGAAATACATCAACAAAACAGGAAAGTCCAGTTACTTTTCATTTATTACGCCAGGGAAAGTCATAAATCGGGTAGTATATAAACCAGAGCAGAGTCCAGTTACTTTTAATTCTTTCCTCTTTTCAGTTTTAGTCATCTTTGAAAATTCTGGTAATTAAATTTTAGGTCAAGGGAGCACTCTTGCCCAATTGAAGCACTCCATTCCCCTGCGCTGTTATTCTGCAAAGAGCAAGAAGCCCTGGAAATGGGGTGATATTTGTCTGCCACACCATCCAGTGGCAGGTTATATCTGAAAAATGTGACATTGACCAGAGACTGTAGTTCCACAGACAGAGCCATTTCCAAACTGTGCGGCGTCTGTCAGTAATAGTTTCCTGTGACAAATGCTTCATTTTAAAATAAATATAAAATAAGTACCTACAGTGAACTGACGTTATTCTGTCCCAATCATTCTGGACAGCTATTGAACCACTTTGGCTGCCATAGTCAGTGTGTGCCCCAAAACGAAAATAATAAAACTCAGAACCCAGAACACACCTGCTCTCTCTGCCCCCCAGGAAGCACTAGGCAGGCCTAGGTACCCCCTCCCTCTGTCCCTTCTCATGACTTGCCCCAGCAATCGGTTTACGTCATGCTCCTTCGGCACCCACTACCCCATCCTCCCCCAACTCACAGTCCCGTGCGTTTCCCTAACAGTCACTACTAATGCAAGCTGCCTGACCATGCCACCTCACACCCCGCCATTTAATTTAGCATGTCTTCTCCGCTCAGTCTCCCTTCACCCCACCATTTATCCCTGTATCTTATCACCCTTCTGCCCCCACCCTTCACCTCCACTGCATTACATACCTCGCTCTCGTACTTCCTTTCTTCACCCCACTGCCAGCTATCCCCGTCCCTCTGAACTACTGACAAGGCACTCTGTGGCTGCTTATTCCCCCCTCCCACCCTCATAAAGTGTTTTTCTTGTTATTTTAACTTGTACCTATGTTTTGAGTTATTCTGTAAGTTCTAAATCCAAGCTGTATCGTTCATTGTAATGTACGTTTGCTTTCTCCTATTGTTCTTTATTTTGCATTCTATTGACATGGAACCTTTGTAAAAGGGCTTGCTCTCAAAGGTCTGTTCTGAATCACTAAATAAATGTAAATGTACTGTAGATTAAAAGATGTACAAACCCAGGGCTCAGAATCCCTGTGTGAACAGAAATTTTAGGTGCAGGGCCGGGCTCAGGCGCGGGCTGATGATCCAGTGGGCAACAAGAAAGCAAGCAAAACAATCGCCGCTGACTAAGGAAAACTGCCAAAACAGGTGGCCAATGGCACTTCAGACACGGTCAGTAAACACCTACAATAAAGTCCCCCAAAAATCAGAGGTGTGACATAAACTAGGCAGGTAACACTTGTGGAAACAGTCTTGTCTCAAGCTGCCTAGCTCCAGTCACACTCCTTGTGGCTGTTTGAACTCCACGCTCTTCTTTTGCTCTGTGAGGTGGGGCAGGATGCAGCGGAGTCATGTGAGATAAAACAGATTCAGAGGGGCTGTGCACTGACAGTGCTGGCACCTATGCCAGCTGGGGACGGGGGAGGGGTCCATGGGGCTGGTGGCAATTGAACAAACATGCAACAGCGGAAGAAATGTGAGCCAGGAAGCAGGAACCAGCCAGTACAAGTAGCCACAGTGCAGGGGTCACGAGTCCATTAGAGAGGCCACACAAACATTCCTAGGGGTTGCAAATGCAACTCCTGGTGACCCCTAAATGACATCCACTGGTGCTTATAAAGTCTTGTCCCCTTTGTTTACTGCCTGGGCTCTTTTTTCCTCCATTTGCACCTTTGCATTCCTGACTGCCTTTCCTGCCTCCCTCTTCATATCCAGATACACTACCCTGTCTTCCTCCTTCTGTGTTTCCGTGTACTTCCTGAAGGCCAGCTTCTTCGCTCTTACCTTCCTGGCTACTTCCTTTGAGAACCATAGTGGTTTTCTTTTTCTCTTACTTTTGTTTATTTGCCTAACACAAAGATTTGTTGCTTCCACTATAGCTCCTTTTAGACGAGCCCACTGTTTCTCAACTCCCCACAGCCCTCCCTCCCTCCCTGCTAGGGCTTTCCTGAGCCATGCACCCAACTTTGCAAAGTCTACCCTCCTGAAGCCCAGGACCCTTGCTTCATTTGGCTTGACTCTGCCACTGTATTCATGTTGAAACACACCATGCAATGATCACTGGACCTCAGGTGTCACCCCACCATGACATCTGAAATGCTGTCCCTGTTGGTGAGCACCACGTCTAAAATCGTTCCTTCGCGGGTGGACTCCAGCGCTTGTTGTCTGAAGCTTGCTCCTGGTACAGAGTCCAGGATGTCCCTGTTCCTGGCTGAGACTGCTGCTGGGATGCTCCAATCAACATCTAGCAGACTGAAGTCCCCCACCAGCAGCACTTCACCTTTAGTCGCCATCTTATGGAAGGCTTCTACTGGAACTGTGTCCAACTCTTCCCCTCATGCTGGAGGTTTGTAGATCACACCCGAATATTAGGCTGAAGACCCGGTATTCAGAGCCCAGGTATTTGACTGAATGCTTGGTAGTTGGGTTATAAAAAAAAGGTAAAGAAACAGCCCCTACCCTCCTCCCTAGCCTTAATCCTTAAAGGGGACAGGAATTAATTACTTATGTGCAGATGTTTGGAACGTCTCTATTTTCGTAATTTATATTCATACCTCTAAAGGATCTCTATTTAACTGTGCCTGAATAAAAGCTGAAGCAGTTAGCTGTGTTTTGTATTGTTTGGGCACTGTACTGATGAGTTCATGCTCACATGTCTGAAACCATGACGTGACACAGTCAAAACTCCAAATTCTTGGTTCCATGAAAGGAACTGCATAGAATGTTGTCCATACATGGAAAACAATACAAAACACAGCTGACAGCTTCAGTTTTATTCAGGGATACTTTAGAGGTATGAATATCATTTATGAAAACAGAGACATTTCAATTAGCTGCATATAAGTAATCAATTCCTGTCCCCTTTAAAATCCATTAGCCCCTATCCCCCACCCTCAGATAATACCCAAATCCCAGCCTCCCTTCTTAGCACACACATTTTGATAAAGTTGAACTACAATGATGGGTAACCGGAACAACCTGCCCACCTCCACAGTCAGCTGCTGACTTTCATCCGTGCTTTGTAACACACTGTAACAACTAGGATTCATTGACTGTCCCCCCCCACCCCCATCCTGGTTGCAGCACCCTGATAGCATGACCCTTAGAGCAGCACACTCCCACCGCACCCACATGCAATTCAGAAGGGAAGAAGACGACCGACAGAGCCCACCCTCTTCCACAGACACTGCCTTCTTCTGAATGAAGGCACTCATTTATTCATTTATTCATTACAAATTGGGTTTACAACCTTTGAGTCAGAGACTCATTTACAAAGGCACCTTGTCGCGGGGGGGGGCACACATCAAGACAGTAATTACGGTGCAGATTAAAACAGAGGATAACATTACAAGTGCAGTAAAAGGAACATTCAACATAGATACTTAGATTATATAATGAAGTAGTATGTACGTTACTTAGGTTACATAATGTTACAAAATTGTGAGTTTTTAGGTTACATAATGTTACAAAATTGTGAGTTACACTCATGGACATAGTAGGTCCTCAGAGAAGACAGTGGGTTACATCCCTGTTTGGACTTAGTAGGGAAGGGGTAGGTCTGGGGGAGGGAGAAGCTGTCCCATGGACATTGTCGAGCCAGGGAGCAAGGCGGGAGGGAATCACGGGTCACAACAGGGGGTTAGTTGCACCTACAACAGCGGGTATTAAAGATGTGGTTCCGAAGGGCTGTTTTGAAGGAGCCAATGTTTGGCAAGTTGGAGATGCAGCTAGGGAGGAAGTTGAACCAGGTGGGGGCTCCATAGAGGAAGGATCTCTGGGCAAGAGAGATCTTGGTTCTGGGCACCTTGAAAGTGGCCTTAACAGAGCTATGGGTGGTGATGGATGAACGTGGCTGCTGTAGGGAGGTGGAGACCCCCGGGGGGGGAGTCCTAGCAGAGATTTCTTAGCGAGAAGGCAGCTCTGGCAGAGCAGTCACTCCTCAAAGTTGAGCAGATTGGTGGTAGTATAGAGAAGGCAGGTGTGATTTCGGCTGGGGGCACCAGTCAGGAGCCTACAGGCCTTATTGATGGAGAGTTGGATTTTGGAGAGTGCAGTGTTGTCAGCTGCAGAGTAGATGGGCAAGCCATAGTCCACGAGGGACAAGATGGAGGAGGTGATGGCCAGCCTGAGGGCAACCTGAGGCAGGCAGTCCCTATGCTAGTATAGCAGGCCAATCCAAGAGTTAATGGTGGCTGACAGGGCATTAATGTGGGTGTGGAAGGAGAGGGCAGTATCGAACGTGATCCCTAGGTACTTGTATGTGGTCACTTGTTCTAGCAGGTGCAGAGTGCTGGGGATAGTCAAGAGGGGGGTATTTTTAGCTTTATTTTGGTGGTGGGAGAAGAGCATTGATTTGATTTTCTTTAGGTTAATGACCAGTCTGCTGTCTCCGAACCACCTTTCAGCTTGGTTGTAAGCTTGCTGGAGGGATAATTGGAGGGAGGTGGGATTGGGATGTGAGGCAACGCGGACTGCATCATCGGCGTAGAGGAGCATTTAACCGGAACATGAGCTAGAGAGGGTGTTGAGGTAGAGACTAAAAAGTATTGGACCCAGGATGGAGCCCTGAGGGACCCCAGAGCGAACGGGAAGAGTGCTGGAGAGGGAGCCGCTGATCTTGACACATTGGGATCTAGCAGAGGGGTAGCTAGAGAACCAGGAAATGGGACCACCAGAGAAGCCCAGTTGGTGGAGAGAGAGTTGAGTAGAAGGGGATGACCGACAGTGTCAAAGGCCTTGGAGAGGTCAATGAACCCTGCTCCTGCAAGGCTGCCAGAGTCGAGAGCAGCATGCAGGTGTTGGGAGAATTCCAGAAGAGCCATGCTTGTACTGTGTCCTGGGAAGAAACCATGCTGCTCTGGGCACACAGTGTCATACTTGGTTATGTATTCAGAGAGCTGGATCAACACCACTTTTTCAAGGGCTTTAGAGAGTGGGGGGAGGATGGAGATGGGCCGGTAATTGTTGGGGTGGGTCGGTCCCCACTCTTATGTATGGGTGGGATTTCAGCAGTTTTCCATGCACTTGGGAACTGACCCAGGCATAGAGACCGGTTTAGAAGGTCAGTCAGGGGACTAGGACTTCGTCCAAGACCATACGGAGGATCCTGGAGTCGAGGGGGTCACTGCTGGGGTTATTGCTGCCAAAGGCTTTTAGCAGGTGTGGCCTGGCTTCTTGAGGGGTGTGCAGGCAGAATGGTGGGTGTTGCAGGACCAGAGGGAGAGCAGTGGGGATTGGGTCAAAGAAGCTGCTGGGGAGGACCGAGCTTAGGTCAGAGAAGGCAGTGTTAAGGCAATCGGCTATGAGGAGTGGATCTGTGGTGGGGGTACCATTGATGGAGAGCTGAGATGGTGGGAGGGAGCGGGACTTCCCATTTAGTTCTTCCATATTATCCCAGAATGTCCGGGCTGAACCTCGAGTAGAAGTGAAGTGGTCTGGTAGTGCTCTGCCTTGGCCCGCCTAATGGCCCAAGTGCACTTATTGCATTCTGCATTGTAGGCCTGTCTGTCAGACGCCTTTCCAGATTCTACAGCAATGTGCCAGAGATTATCTCCATTTTTGAGTCTCTGGAGGAGGGGTGGGGTGATCCATGGGGCACTGCATTTTTTGGAGAGGATCCTGGTGAGGGGGGGCGAAAAGGTCACAAGCCTTACAGATGGCATTTCTGAAGTGGTCAAGAGCTAAGTCAGTGTCAGGGGCACGCTGGATAGGGGACCAGCTTAGCTGAGCTAGGTATTGTTTTAATTTTCTGAGGCCACCAGGGCATAAATGGCAGTGCAGAGTGGCCTGGGACACTGGCTTCAGAGTGGAGGATGACCAGAGACAGAGGACTGGGGAGTGATCACTAAGAGAATTGGGGAGGACAGTGACATCCCAGATTTCATAGGGGCGGTTAGATATAACAACATCTAGGAGAGTGCTGGTGCCAGTAGAGTGGTTGAATCTGGTGGTCTGGATGACTAACTGAGACATATCCAGGGCAGCAAAGGAGTCCCTTATATGGGAGGCAGTGGATGCGAGCCAGTTAACATTGAGATCACCTCGGATGACTTGCTCCACTTCATTTTTTTTTTTTTTAATTCAAATTTTATTAACAAGTTTTCCATAATACAGGGGACAGAAATAGTGACACATTCGCAACATGATAACAATTCATAGAAACATAGATTTTGACGGCAGATAAGGACCGCTTGGCCCACTCGGTCTGCCCATTTCCCTACCTATTGGATAAGCTGCAGATCCTAGTTAACCAGCAGCCTACTTCTTCCTACCCCCACCCCCTAGAATTGTCTTATGACTGTCCCATGCATGCTTGAATTCCACCACTGTTTTTGATTCCACAACCTCCTCGGAAGGCCGCTCCATGCATCCACAACCTCTCTGTGAAAAATACTTCCTTAAATTACCTCTGAGCCGCCCCCATCTTCAAATTGTACCCCTTGTTCTTGCACACCTCTTTTTTTGAATGATGCTACCCTCTTGGACTTTGTTGATTCCCTTGAGATACTTGAAAGTTTCTATCATGTCCCCCCTCTCCCTCCTTTCCTCAAGGCTATACATATTCAGCTCCTTAAGTCTCTCTTCATATGTCTTCCAGTGCAGACCCTGCACCATTTTAGTTGCCCTCCTCTGGACAGCCTCCATCCTGTCTATATCCTTGCGGAGATTGGGTCTCCAGAACTGCACGCAGTACTCCAGATGGGGTCTCACTAACTGTCTGTACAGAGGGATAATAACTTCCTGTTTTCTACTGGTGATGCCTCTCCCTATGCATCCCAGTATCCCCCCAGCCCTCCTTGCTGCCCTCTTACATTGCGTGCCCACCTTTAGGTCATCTGATATGACTACCCCAGGTCCCTTTTCATTTTGTTGTTGTTAGTATCTCACCCCATTGTGTACTCTTCCCTGGGTTTTTGTTTCCAGGTGCATTACCTGCACTTCTTTAGCATTGAATCTAAGCTGCCATACATTTGACCATTCCTCTAACCTTGCCAAGTCCCTTCTCATCCTTTCCACCCCCCTTGTGCATCAACTCTGTTGCAGATCTTTGTGTCATCTGCAAAGAGACATACTTTTCCTTCCAGTCCCTCTGCAATGTCGCTTATAAAGACATTGAAGAGGACTGGTCCTAATACTGAACCCTGTGGTACCCCACTAGTAACCCCCCTTTCTTTAGAGTGGACTCCATTTACTATTACTCTCTGTGTCCTATTCTCCAGCCAATTCTTTACCCAGGCTGTCATCTTGGGACCCACTCCTAGGCTGGCTAACTTGTATATAAATCTTTTGTGTGGGACTGTGTCAAATGCCTTGCTAAAGTCTAGGTAGGCCATGTCCACAGCCCCTCCCTAATCTACTACTTTGGTCACCCAGTCAAAGAAATCTATCAGATTTGTCTGGCATGACCTTCCCGCTGTGAATCCATGCTGCCTTGGGTCCTGAGCCCCTCTGGCCTCTAGATACTCAACAATTCTTTCCTTCAGAAGTGATTCCATCATTTTCCCTACCACTGAGGTTAAACTAACAGGTTTGTAGTTTTCTGCTTCTGCCTTGCTCGCACTTTTGTGAAGGAGAATTCAAAGCATATTCTGCCCCTTCCCCCCGACACAGTAGTAAGATAAAATAATCTGTAGTTGGACTAAGACAAGCAATTGCCAACATCCTTCTTATCAATATCAATAGTAATTAGAGTGTGTAAAGGATCCCAGATTCGCTTATAATTCCATTGCCTGTTATGAAGGCTTGCAATTGCTTTCTCAGTACGGAGATTAGCAAGGACTTCATGGACCCACTTTTGATATGATGGGCTAATGTCATCCTTCCAATGTTTAAGTATGACTTTTTTAACAGATAATGTTATCATAGACATATGAAATCTCCGAGTGACAGCCTGTATAGGGGACAAGTCCCCTAGAAGGCAAATTTCAGGGGTAAAACAATCCTGTAAACCCAGTAAAGGATCCAGTTTGGCCTTAATTGAGTTCCATAGTGAGATTATCTTGGGACATTGCCAGAATATGTGTAGAAGTGTCCCTTCCTCTTGGGAACATCTGGAGCACAGACCTGAATCGAGAAGACCCCATCTCGCCAATTTTACGGGAGTATAATACAGGTTATGTAAAACGTGGTATTGCATAAGTCGTAGTCTGTCTTGCAACACATACTTGTGAAAATACCGCCCTAATGTGGGCCAGTCCAAGGTATAATGGGGAAAAAGGGAGGACCAATATTTGGTGGGGCCATAGGAGCCACCATACCGTCAATAAAAAAGGGCTTGGTACACTTTCGAGATTACCTTGGAGGGACCCAACAAAGAAGAGAGCTCGGATATTAAGGAAAATGCAGGAGGATGGGGAGGAGTATTACCCAATGTGGTAGTGAGAAGGTGCCTTAATTGAAGGACCTTGAAGTGACTGGCTGCTGGAATGTTAAATTTCTGTATTAACTTAGCTACCGAGAGCCAAGCTCCCTCTCTGTCAATAAAGGTAACATAGAAACATAGAATTTGATGGCAGATAAGGACCGCTTGGCCCACCCTGTCTGCTCATTTCTCTACCTACTGGATAAGCTGCAGATCCTAGTTAACCAGCAGCCTACTTCTTCCTACCCCAACCCCCTAGAATGGCCTTATGACTGTCCCATGCATGCTTGAATTCCACCACAGTTTTTGACTCCACAACCTCCTCCGGAAGGCCGTTCCATGCATCCACAACCCTCTCTGTGAAAAAATACTTCCTTAAATTACCTCGGAGCCACCGCCCCCATCTTCAAATTGTGCCCTTTCATTCTTGCACACCTCTCTGTGAAAAAATACTTCCTTAAATTACCTCTGAGCCGCCCCTCTTCTATCTTCAAATTGTGCACCCTTGTTCTTGCACACCTCTTTTTTTGAAAGATGCTACCCTCTTGGACTTTGTTGATTCCCTTGAGGTACTTGAACATTTCTATCATGTCCCCCCTCTCCCTCCTTTCCTCGAGGCTATACATATTAAGCTCCTTTCATCTCTCTTCATATGTCTTCTGGTGAAGACCCTGCACCATTTTAGTTGCCCTCCTCTGCACAGCTTCCATCCTGTCTACGTCTTTGCAGAGACTGGGTCTCCAGAACTGCACGCAGTACTCCAGATGGGTTCTCACCAGCTGTCTGTACAGAGGGATAATAACTTCTTGTTTTCTACTGGTGATGCCTCTCCCTATGCATCCTAGTATCCCCTCAGCCCTCCTTGCTGCCCTCTCATATTGCCTGCCCACCTTTAGGTCATCTGATATGACTACCCCCAGGTCCCTTTCCATTTTTGTTGTTTTGTTGTAGATACAATCCCTTCCCCCAGTTGGGGCAACCACTTAGAGGAGAACCTTCTTTTTGTTTATTAAGAAGGACGGCGAGTTCCATATGGATTGAGACTGATCTAGCTGCGGTTTATAACACAAAAAGGAACAAAGTTGAGTATGTATTCTTAAAGAAGTCATAAGGGTTGGATATTTTCGGATCTCTTGTACAGAGGAAAGCTTGACACAGAACAGGGTCGGGGGGTCCATATTCATAGACTGAATAAAATCTAATTCAATTTTAAGCCAGGTCGGCCTCAAACTGTCGGGCCCTGGGTGTACCCATTTTAGGTATTTTGACAGATGACTAGCCCAGTAATATATTTCCAGGTGAGGACTACGTAAACCCCCATCAAGTTTTTGAGCCGCCAGCTTATGGTATGCAAATCGGGAATGTTTGTTAGACCATGTAAAATTAGTAAAAAGCCTATGCATTTTCAGAAACCAGGATAGTGGAATAAATGAGTTAAGGAGAGATAAAGGGTAGAAAAGGCGGGGAAATACATTCATTTTAATTATACTAATATGGCCCCATAACGAAATAGGGAGCTTCAACCATCTATCAAGGCCATGTGTAATGACCTGGGAAAGGGGTTCCAAGTTCTCTTTGAACCACAAGGAAGGATTACGTGTAAGTCTAATGCCTAGATATTTGAGAGAGGCGGGTGACCAAGACAACCCAAAAGGGATAACATTGTGTTTAAACACCTGGTGATTGAGGGGGAAAATAGATGATTTGTTGGAATTTAACTTGTAATTCAAAAAGGCACTAAACTTTGCAATCGTAGCTAACATGGCAGGAATGGACATAACAGGATGGGACAGATGAAGAAGAAGATCGTCGGCATATGCCGTAACCTTTACTACAGTATTACGTATTGGTATGCCTTGCATATCCGGATTACCTAAAATGTTTCGAAGACTTGCTCCACTTTGTGAGGGAGAGATGTGAGATAGCCAATGAGGGACTGGACCACTTGGTTTTGATTCCTTGGTGGGTACGTAGGAGACCGTGAGGAAGAGAGGGCCTCGGGAGGGGTCAAGTGTGATTTTTAAGGTGAGGGCTTGGGCTCCATAATCAAGTTTAGGAGCTGGGAGTGCCTGACCTATAAGGGAGTCCCGTACGAGTACTGCGCAACCATCACCGCGTTTGCTTACTTGGTCTTCCCTGTAGATGGTATATCCAGGGAGAGTGATAGTGGAGTCAGGGGTGGATTTGGAGAGCCAAGTCTCCACCGGTGCAATTATATCAGGTCGATGCTGAATGACCCAGCAGTGGAGGGCATCAGATTTCTTTAGGAGACTGCAAATGTTTAAGGATGCAAAGTGGAAGCCAGTTGCAGTACAGGGTTTAGAAGGGCTGGAAGCAATAGGTCCTGGGTTTGGGTGTACATTACCAGATAATAATAATTGCAGTGTAATTATTCTGGTTAGTGGCCAGTGGCGATGGAGACCCTTGGGTTGACACCCAGTTGAGGACTTTAGAACCAGGGTGCATGGGATAGATAAAGAGCGAAGGGTGGGAATGGCAGGGGAGAGCTGGGTCCAGGTCAGGCCTTGGAGGGTGGAGGGAGTGGGGGTCTTGGCAGGGTGGGGGTGTTAGGGGGTCACAAGTGTGTCAAGGGTGGGGGAGGGCCGAGTCACTGTGGGGTAGTCTGGGGATGAGGTGCCAAGCATGGAGGAAAGGTGCTCCAGTCTGTGTGAGGGCTGTACCAAGAGGGTGAAGGAGAGCAGATTTAGTAATGGAGTATAGGTACCCATAGCAACTGAGCAGTAAAGTAAGAGTGCCAGGAATAGTAGAGAGTAAAGAGACGTAGAGAGTAAGGAGATGTAGAGCAGCTTTGGAATGGTTGGGGGAAAACCCCTTCAGTGGGTAAAAAGACTATAAGCTGCAAATGGGAAAAATCAGTATCAATCAGTAGAAGAGGGAGGGACAAAGACAGATGAATAGTGATAGACTGACCACACAAAAAGTGAAATGAGATGGGAACTATATTGTGTTGGATTGGGTAAGTGTGCTTATAACTGGGCCCTTTAGTGGCTAAAGGATATAATCTGCTAATGGAAAAAAGAACAGGCAGGGAGGTTCTGAGGCTAGTTTTTTGGGGGGGGCACTGCAGCAGCCTCAATGGGACACCGAGGTCGAAGGTGCAGCCAGTGGCGGAGCTAGAGGGGGGCTGGGAGGGCATTCGCCCCTCCTGGCTGCCCCCGTGTGAGTAGTGGTGCCCCAGCACCACCTTTATTCACTGTATAGTGACCACCGTGGAGCCTGTGATTGACTGAATGGCCCCCCCGACTCCCAAACACTCCCAAACCTAGCTCTGCTATTGGGTGCAGCCCACAGATTTACAGCTATAAGAGAAGGGGCACAGCACTCAGGGCAGATAGCAAAATCACAGTACCTTAAGACCTCTCTCAAAACTTAAATCAACTCTTAAGAAATCTCTACATCAGACTAAACATTACTTAAAGTGAGAAATCAAGAACATGACAAGCAGAGGTCAGTCCTAGCATTAATTTCTTGGCAGCAGTTCCTAGAAGACTTCTGAATTGCTGCACAAGGTGCGAGAAACACTGGCAAACAGGGGCAAGTGATATTCCTCAAGGAGTAGATGCCAAAATTCAGGTTTCCAACCCGTACCTTGCTTGGAGGGTGAGCGTCGGGCAGCTTCTCTTTGTTCTGCTTCCCAAACTGCAGAATGCAGTTTGTTTGAGAAGAGAGAGCCTGAAAGGGCAGAGATGTCCCCTAGTGAGATAAGGTGAGAGAACAAAATTAAATAGCAGGCTTGGAGGGGAGGGCAGTCAGAAAACAAAAGAGAAATTAACAGTTTGGGAGGGGCTGAGAATTAAACAGAAATAGATTGAGCAGGGAAGTCCTGAAGCAAGTTAGGGGTTGGGGAGGACACTGCATTATGCTCAATAGGAGAGAGCAGTAGCCTCAATACAGTTGTGGAAGGGGCTCTGATTAACACTGGGGCACAGAGCTAAAAAAAAACAGGCAGGGAGGTTCTGAAGATAAGGGTTTTTTTTGGGGGGGGGACACTGCAGCAGCCTCAATGGGACACTGAGGTCAAGGGTGCAGCCCACAGACTTACAGCTCTAAGAGAAGGGGCACAGCGCTCAGGGCAGACAGCAAAATCACAGTACCTTAAGACCTCTCTCAAAACTTAAATCAACTCTTAAGAAATCTCTACATCAGACTAAACATTACTTAAAGTGAGAAATCAAGAACATGTCAAGCAGAGGTCAGTCCTAGCATTAATTTCTTGGCAGCAGCTCCTAGAAGAGTTCTGGATTGCTGCACATAGTGTGAGAAACACTCATACACTTGCTTACACAATAAAACCAGTTGATCACGTGAGCAGCTTGTTTTACTATGCTTACAAGCATGCAGAAGCAAGAGGAGGGTGGGATATGCAGGTCACCTTCTTCCATTCTAAGTGCATACAGGTGCAGCAGATTGGTGGGGATGTTGCTGCTACTAGTGTCTTGCTACCAAGGCACTACTACCGGGATGGGGTGGGGGGGGGTTGGGTAGGGAAGGGAGACTGTTAATAAATACTAGTTGTTACAGTGCACTGTGAAGCACTAATAAACATCAGTGGCCAACCTCAGCGGAGGGCATATACTGCTCCGATCAACCATAATTGCAGTTTAATTTTACCAAAACGTAGGTGCTGGGGGAGGAGGCTGGGATTTCTGTGGTAGCTGACAGTTGGGGGATTCTGAATAATAGCCCATTTTTCATGGTATTCAGGAAATAATATTCATTGCTTGCTCACCCCTACCCAAAATTACACAGGCTTGTGCACACTGGATGGGCTACTAGCGGGTGTCCTGGGGAAGGAACAGCAGCGAGTGGAAAGGTGGCTGCTATCTTCAGAGAAGGAAAGTAACTGCAACAAAAAGTGCTTTCATTTTTACCTGTTTACATTGGTGTTTCCTCTAGGTTCTGGGACACTGTGTGTATAGAGGGGAGATTTTATTTTGGTTGCCTGGTTGTTTTTTTGTGGGACAGCAGGGGCAGCAACTATGCTCACCCTACCTTTATAGGTACCTGAGTCATACAACTTCCTGCATTTTCTTAAGGGCGTACCCGAGTCATATAACTTTCTGCATTTTCTTAAGGGGATACCCGAGTCATACAACTTTCTGCATTTTCTTAAGAGGAAACAGCCCACTCCGCTACATAACACTACTACCAGGGAGCAGGACAAAACCCCTATAGATATTTCCAGAGGAAGGGGAGGAGCACAGGGATTCACCTAGAGGGTGTTCCTAGATTCTACTGCAGGGCAGATCACATCAAACATGATAGGAGTGGTACAGTGCAGTGGCTTAGGAGCGGCAGTCTTCAGGGAGACATTCTGGAGGCTGTGATGCTGCCCAATCTTCAGGCACCTCTCTCGGTTGAGGGAGGAGGTCACCTGTCTCCGAGCCAAGTTGGCCAGGTTGCAGGGGATATTCACCCCTACCCAGAGGCCACTGGGTCCACAACTCAAGCCTCAAACGATGCCTAGGAGGAGGACTTGTTTGATTATGCGTGGCTCAAGGACAGTGGGGAAGGGGGGGTCTGAAGCATATCCCCCAACTGGTCCAGTTGAGCAACTCCTATGCTGTCTTGGAGGACCGGGATAGCCTTAAAAGGGCACCCACAGCTGAGACCAGGGACAATGTGCAGGTCTTCTATGATGGAGGCCCAGGGAAAGAGGTATGAGAACCCCAGAGGAGGAGGAGGAAGCTTCTCCTGGGGAGGGGAACTTAATTGTCTGGGGAGATAAGTTAGGGGAACTGAGCAAGAAAGAAGGAGGTCAAGTGCCTTCCAAAAAGCACTGCATGGAGGGATGTGAAGCAGATTAATAGACTCGAAAGGGCAATAGCAAGGAGGGAAGAACTAGATGTCATCATCCACCTGGGGATGAGTGACCTGGCAGGAGACAAGGCAGAGATAAGCAGAATCCAGAAGGATTTCAGGAAGTTGGGGGGGAGCCTGAAGCAGGTAGCACACTCTGTCTCGTTCTTGAAGGTACTACCCATCCATGGCAAAGGGGATGCTAGGACACTCTGAATCCAGAAATTCAACCTCTGGTTAAAGGAATGGTGTTGAAGGGAGAGTTTTGGCTTCATGGGGGACTGGGCCCTACCTGGATGGATGTGGGCCTCTATAAGAAAGAGGGCTTGCATCCATCTGGGAAGGGGACTATGGTCCTGAGTGACAAGTGGCAAGCATTTAATCTGGCCAAGGGGGGCAAGGAAGTTCAAGTGGAGTAATATCAGCCCCCTCCCCCAGGGACACAAACAGGAAAAGAATATGACATGAGGGACAACTAAAGGAATCAGGCAGGGTGAAGCAGAGGGATCGAGCCCACAAAAGAAAAATAAAGGGGGGAAGGAGGAAGAAGCAGGAGAGGGAAAACGGGGCAGAGGTAGGATGAGAAGCAAAACATGGAAAACCATGGTAACCAATGCCCTCAGCCTGGGAAATAAAATCCCAGACCTGGAGGCCTTGATAGCAGAGGCAGACTTGGACATAGTAGCAATAACTGAGACATGGTACACTGAAAATCAGGGGTGGGACATAATTGTACCAGGTTATGCTATGTTCAGGAGAGATAGGGAGGGCAGAAAACGGAGGGGGTGGCTCTGTACATCAGAGGGTACAAAGACAACAGAGGTGCGGGGGGGGCAGGTGGGGCAGGGGGAGGCCGAAGCACTTTGGGTCACCCTTGAACCTGGCAATGGCACAGCAATACGCACAGAGATGATCTATAGGCCTCTGTCACGGGGGAGGAAGTGGACCGGGATCTAATGGATGAGATCTACAAGATGGCATCAAAAAGTAAAGTGCTGCTGCTGGGGGATTTCAATATGCCAGACATGGATTGGACAACCCAGGCAGCTGCTTCAGCCAGAAGCAGGGTCATCCTGGATTCCCTACAGGGGGCAGGTCTCAGACAACTTGTGCTCTATCCCACCAGAGACAGGACAATTCTGGACCTAGTACTGATGACCAATGGTGACAGAATTGCAGAGGTCTGAGTAGAAGGACAACTGGAATCCAGCAACCACTACATAATGTGTTTCACAATGCAGACAGGCAATCAGTCAAGTCACACAAGGGCAAGGGTTTTGGATTTCAGGAAGGCGTACTTCACTGAAATGGGAAGAAGTCTCAAAATTGCCCTGGAGAAGAGGGTGGTAGGAGAGGGAGTGGAAACACAGTGGGGACACCTAAAAGGAGCCATACTGGAAGTGACAAACCGATGCATCAGATTGGTATCCAAAGGGAAGAGGAGGAAGCCACTAAGGTTCTTGAAAGAGGGGGCAGGCAAGGTAAGGACTAAAGGGGCAGCTTTCAAGAAATGCAAAGAGACCGCCAGCCCACTGGCACAGTGGTAGCACTACTGCTTGCGACACTGACTACCCAGATTCAGTAGCGGGCCCGGGTCATTGGAAGGCTGGCCAGGGGAGAAGAATTGAGTGCCCGATGGGCCTATTTCCTTCGTCGGGAGGAGTGGGAAGCTCTCCTCACCGCAATACCGCCACCACCTGGGTAACCACAGGTGGTGCCAGTGCAGCAGAGAAGGCTGAATACAAGGGAGTGACAGCATTAGCTGAGGACCAAAGCGGATGTGCATCTCTATGCGCCTCAGACTCATTGGTTCTCCCTGTGCGCTGATGTACCTGGAATATCTAAGGGAGGCAGGGAAGGCTGTTAGGAAAGCAAAGGCACAGACTGAGGACAGATTGTCCTAGACAGTAAAGAAAGGGGATAAGACTTCTTATGTGTATGGCAGTGAAAAAGAAAAACTGGGAGGGGAGGATTCTAAGACTGAAAGGGAAGGAAGGGGGGTTAAAGAGAGGGGGACTTAGAAATGGCAAAAATACTAAACAAATACTAATGTTCAGTATTCGTTGAAGAGGGAGGGTCAGGGACCACAACTCAGCAACAGATGTAAAGGGGGGGGGGAGGTGGACACCAGTCCATTCACAGAGGACAGAGTCCTGAAGAAGCTCACAAAACTGAAGGTGGACAAGGCGATGGGGCCAGATGGCATACACCAGAGGATTTTTAGGGAACTGTGAAGAGAGATTGCAGCACCTCTGGCAGCCATGTTTACAGAGTCACTAAACATAGCAGTGTTTCCAGAGGACTGGAAGAGGTTGTATGAGGTTCCTCTACACAAATCCGGCAGTAGAGATGAAGCAGGGAACTATAGGCAGACCAGTCTCACCTCAGTGGTGAGGAAGCTCATGGAGGCAATGCTAAAGGAAAGAATAGTGGGACATCTGCAATCCTATGAAGGTGCCCAGGAACCGAGGCAACATGGATTCACAGAGGGTAGGTCATGTCAGACAAATCTAATGGATTTCTTTGACTGGGTGATGGAGCAAATAGAAAAGGGGTGGGACAGTGGACTTTGCCTACCTTAATTTCAGCAAGGCCTTCAACACTGTCCCACATAAGAGGCTTGTGAACAAAATGGGTCATCTAGGCATGGGGCATAAGGTGATAAACTGGATTAGAAACTGGCTAATGAACAGGAGGCAGAGGGTGGTGGGTGACCAGTGGGGTACCTCAGGAATCAGTTCTTGGGCCAGTCCTGTTAAGTGTCTTCATCAGAAACATTGCGGAAGGGCTGGAGGGAAAGGTCTGCCTGTTTGCTGATGACATCAAGCTCTGCAATAGGGTGGATATGCCATACGGGATGGAGACAATGAGAAGGGCCCTGGAGAAGCTTGAATAATGGTCTAAAGATTGGCAACTAAAGTTTAACTCTAAGAAGAGCAAGATCATGCACCTAGGATAGAGAAATCCTAGGAAGAGCCACAGGATGGGGGGGGGGTGCTGACAATCACCAGGGAAGAAAGAGATCTAGTGGGTAATTATTTCAGATGACTTGAAAATGTCAAAGCAGAGTAGTAAGGCTGCAGGGAGGGGCAGCAGCATGCTGGGGTGCATAGGCAAAGGAATCACTAGCAGAAGGTGGGGGGGTCAGGATGCCTTTGTATAAAACACTGGTCAGGCCTCACCTAGAGTACTGTGTGCAGTTATAGAAACATAGAAACATAGAAGTTGACAGCAGATAAGGACCGCAAGGCTCATCCAGTCTGCTCATTTCTTTTTCTACCTTTTAAATGTACCAAAATTTGCTTTGTCAGTGGCCTATCTATTTATACTCATCTGTATTGCTCCTTTATGCCTATCCCATGCCTGTTTGAAGCCCTGCACTGTATTCATAGCCACCATTTCCTGAGGTAGGCTGTTCATGCATCCACCACCCTTTCTATGAAAAAGAACTTTCTCACATTACCCCTTAGTCAGCCTCCCTCTAATCTCATGCTGTGTCCTCTTGTTCTGCTATTTTTCTTCTATTGAAATATGTTCAACTCTTTCACCTTGTTAATGCCCTTAAGGTGTTTGAATGTTTCGATCATATCACCTCTCTCCCTCCTTTGCTCTAGGGTACACATATTGAGCTCCGTTAATCTGTTCCCACATGTCTTCTGATGCAGTCCCTGCACTATTTTGTTTGCCCTTCTCTGGACTGCCTCAATTTGGTTAATGTCCTTGTGAAGGTGTGGCCTCCAGTACTGCATGCTGTACTCCAGATGGGGCCTAACAGTTCTGGAGGTCACATCTTTGTAAGGACACTGACAGGGTGGAGGCAGTCCAGAGAAGGGCAACCAAGATGGTACAGGGCTTGCACCATTAGACTTATGAGGAGAGATTAAAGGACCTCAATATGTACTCACTGGAGGAAAGGAAGGAGAGGGGGACATGATAGGAACAGTCAAGTACCTAAAAGGCATTAAGAAGATGCAGGGAGCAGACATCTTCCAGTACAGAAGGAGTACAAGAACAAGGGGGCACGCTATGAAATTGGTGGGGGCTAGGTTGAGGGGTAATGTGAGAATCTTTTTCTTCACAAAGAGGGTGGTGGACACATGGAATAGTCTGCCACAGGAGGTGGTGGGAGCAAGCACTGTGGAGAGATTTAAGCATGCCTGGGACAGGCATAAGGGAACCTTAGAGATGGGGCAGAGGAAGGGGAAGCCACAAAACAGACAAGGGTAGAGGCCAACATTAGGTATCAGGCTTAGGGGAAGACTGGATGGGCCTGGTGGTCTTTATCTGCCTACAGATTCTGTGTATTTAACTGCTGTTCTGCCTGTTGAATGTGTTTGTTTGTTTGTTTGTGTGATTCATTGTTTATACTCATAACCACATGAGCAATTTGCCTGTTTACCCATGCAACATGTAAATAATATAAACTAAACAATATAAAGAACATTTTCAACATACAGATTAAAGGGCATTGCTAGTCTAAAGCAATTAAAATATTAGTCTGTGCTACCCAATTTTTTCAATGAATTTTAAAAGTCTCTAACTGGGAACAGTTGACACTTCCTGGTGGCAATCAGTTATAAAATGTGGGGACCCTATTCAGTAGTGATCTCTGACCTTGAGGCTTGCAAAAGAAAAGGATTTGAAATTATTCCTGCTGTGTAATCTGGTGCCCTACAGTCCACATGCTCTAGGGAAAAGAGCAGTAACTAGGGGTGGGTGAAAGTTGTGAATTCTGCTTTTGTGGAATTTCTGTGAAAATGAGGAAATTTCACTGAATTTTCTGAATTTCCGCCATTGGCGAGATCGGAATCTTCTGAATGTATTTGGTGGATTTCACCATTTCCTGCAGAATATTTTGGCTGAACTGTGGAAAAATACACATGAATTGCAGAATAACAGTTCTGAGGAATTTTTTTCTGCAGTTTGATTAATTATTCCTCAATTCATGTAATTATTCCGCAGTTCAATAACCAGATCTGCAGACTTTTTTTCTCTGCAGTTTAATAGAACGGTGGAAAACATGTATAAATTACAGATCTTTCTAAATCGGAATGTCAGCCAATGTTGCTAATTTGATTTCCACACTTTCACAGAAGCGAAAATCCGACTTTCACGGAAATTCTGCCAGCAGAAGTTGGGTTTTTTTGCACACCTCTAGCAGTACCTCTGATGAGAGGTTCCCCAAAAAGGTCTTATGAAGCAAAATCCCCAAACAGATGTTAATCCTACGAACATAGGAAAGGTAACAGTAGAAGAGGGCCTAGCAGTCTATCAAGTTTGCTCTTACTGTGGTATCCCAAGCAGCAGCTAAGGACTATACCCCCTCCTCAACTGCTAGTACTGCTACACTGCCTTTCTGCCCCTCCTCTTGTGGCCCTGACCATACCCTTAACCCTGCCACACACCCCTTTTGAAGCCCTCCACTGTCTCCAGTGAGACCATCTCCTGAGGGAGCTCGTTGCACACTACAACCACCCTCTCTGTGAAGAAATGCCTCCTGACTTCTCTTGTGAACCCCCCTCCAGCTTAAGGCAACGTCCCCTCATAGTTTTACTGCCCCTCAGACAGAAGAGGCTCTCTTTGCTCTCCCTGTTAAGACTCCTCTTGTACCTAGGAGGCTCAGTCATGTCCCCCCCACTTCTCCAGGGAGTACGAGTGCAGGTCCTCCAGCTTCTCTTCATATATCCTGCCCTGCTGACCATTATCCACCTTAGTTGTCCTCCTCTGGACCACCTCTAGAGGGTTAATGACTTTCTTTAGGTAGAGACGCCAGTACTGCACACTATACTCCATGTGTGACTGCACCAGTGACCTGTACAATGGCAATAGGACTTCCTCCAGCCTGCTGCTGATCCCACTGGCAATGCAGCACAGCATAGAAACACAGAAACATAGAATCTGATGGCGGATAAGGATCGCTTGGCCCACCTAGTCTGCTCATTTCCGTACCTAATGGCTAAGCTGCAGATCTTAGTTAAATAACAGAATATTTCTTCCTACCCCCCACTAGAATTGCATTAGGTCTGTCCCATGCATTCTTGAATTCCCCCATTGTTTTTGACTCCACTACCTCCTCAGGAAGGCTGTTCCATGTATCCACAACCCTCTCCATGAAAAAAATACTTCCTCACATTACCCCTGAGCCATTGCCCCTCTATCTTCAAATTGTGCCCCCTTGTTATTGCACATCTCTTTTTCTGAAAGATGCTACCCTCTTGGACTTTGTTGATTCTCTTGAGGTACTTGAACATTTCTATCATGACCCCCTCACCCTTCTCTCCTCAAGGGTATACATATTAACCTCCTTTAATCTCTCTTCATATGGCTTCTGGTGCAGACCCTGCACCATTTTAGTTGCCCTCCTCTGGATTGCCTCCACACTGTCCATCTCCTTGCAGAAAAGGAGTCTCCAGAACTGCACACAGTACTCCAGATGGGGTCTCACCAACTGTCTGTACAGAGGGATAGCAACTTCCTGTTTTCTACTGGTGCTGCCTTTCCCTATGCATTCCAGTATCCCGCCAGCCCTCCTTACTGCCTTCTCACATTGCTTGCCCATCTTAAGGTCATCTAATATGACTACCCCAGGTCCCTTTCTATTTTTGTTGTTGTTAGTATCTCACCCCCTATTGTGTACGCTTCCCCTGGGTTTTTGTTTCCCAGGTGCATTATTCTGCACTTCTTTGCGTTGAATCTAAGGTGCCATACATTTGACCATTCCTCCAACCTTGCCAAGTCCCTTCACATTCCATTAGCTTTTGCTGCTCTCTTGCAGTGTGGGGCATGTTGCATGCCACTAGTTATCATAGCCCCCGACGTAGACATAGCACTTGAATACTTTATCACCTGTTTCAACTCAGCCTGCAATGTTCATGCTCCGTTCAAGAAGCGTAAGATCAAGGGTGTCAATAACCCATGGATGACACTAGGCCTCCTTATACAAATGAAATCTCAAGACCAGCTCTGGTATCATGCTAAGGCTACTGGCACCCAGACTGATATCCAGGCCTAAAAAACAGCAAGGAATGTATGTACCAGAGCAATCCGCCATGAAAAGGCTTACTATTACAGGAACGCCTTAGCCAGCACCTGGAATGACGGGAGTAAATTCTGGCATAACCTTGCTGAAGTGACTGGAAAGGATCCCAAAACAACACCCACAATGTTGAACATAGATGGTACCATCACTCTTGACCATGTAATCATTGCCAGCGCATTTAACACCACTTTTGCTGACCTTAGTCATGTGCTACCCCCTAACTTTTTGGATCCCATCACAGTCAGCCCAGCTCCTGTTAGTTCAGGTTTGCCACCAGGGCACCCTCCTTTCCATTTCAAAGCAATCCTGGAAAGCCTAGCTAAAAACACATTCTTAAAGTGTTTGGAAAGTCTAGGGTCAGTGGTGATTCACTGGATATGAAACTTCTAGCCCTCACCATTGATGAAGTCCTGCTCCCACTAACCAAAATCCTCAACCGTTCCCTCATGCTGTCCCAGTTCCCCCAAAAGTGGAAACTGGCAGTGGTGACTCCAGTTCATAAAAGTGGTGACAAGACTCTCATGAACAACTACAGGCCTATATCCATTCTCCCTCCTCTATCCAAAGCATTGGAATGGATAGTGGCTGATCAGCTCACGGAGTACCTTGTAAAATACAGCCTGCAATGTTCCCAGCAGCATGGCTTCCGCAAAGGGCACAGCACTACCACGGCACTCCTCGAATTCACTACACATATCCATCATGCACCTGATCAGGGCCAGTTGGTCGGTGCCTCTTTTATTGACCTGACTAACGCATTTGACACTGTCAGTCACTCCATTCTCCTCAAACAATTATCCCTCCTTGGTCTTTCAAGTGAAACTACCCTCTGGTTTCAAAGCTATCTCAGTAACCAGACCCAACAGGTCAGGATTGATGAATTTCTCTCATCATCCCTACCAATCCACTCTGGAGTACCCCCAAGGTTCTGTCCTGGGTCCCTTGTTACTCAGCATATTCCTGAACAATCTCCCTGCCTCCTGCCATGACAGAATGTTACTGTATGCAGATGATGCAGTAATCTTTACTTGCCACACCGACCCACCTCCCTTAAGTCTCAACTGCAGAAAAGTTTCACAGAAGTGGAAGACTGGTTTTCCCCACATAAACTCATCCTTAACCACAAAAAAACTAAAACAATGTTGTTCCATGGAACCCACAACAAGTACAAGAACCATGAGCTCATAATTAACAACACGAAGGTGTCGCTCTTGAGCAGGTGGATATGTTTAAGTATCTGGGCCTGACCCTTGACTGTTCCCTCTCGTATACCAAACACATTGATAATATCGCTAAAACTGTGAACTCCTGTATAGGGCTACTATACAAGCATAAACATTGCCTAATGGCTGAAGCCTTGAACCTCGCTGTCCAGAGCTCTGTTATCTCAACTATTGACTAAGGGCTCATTATCTATGGATCCGCTACTGATACTGCACTCTGGTGCATCGCTGTAGCCCTTAATAAGGCATGTAGACTCCTTATTTCAGCTGCCTGCCTTTCTCACACATGTGACATTTACGAGCAGGCTAACTAGCTCCAGCTATCCAGCAGGCTAAAGTACCAGACCTGCATCCTAGCTAAGAAGACATCACTGGGCCTTATGCCCCTGGAGTCCAATCAATATTGACCCTGTAGCATGTCTGCCGCCTAACTAGAAGATCGGACAGTCTAACCTTTACAATACCTTGCTGTCGGACCTCTCAAGCTCAGAGTTCTTACCTTGTCAGAGCCTCCACCTGGTTCAACTTGCTACCTACAGAAATCTCCAACATTGCCATGATTGGTGCTTTGAAGTGTAAACTGCGTCAACACCGCATGGCTAGTGCCTTCTGTGATTGCTTCTTATAATCCCCTCCAGGCATACTACCCTCAAGCATCCCTCCTCATTGTCTCAGCTCCTCTTCCTCTCCTAACCCCCATTACTGGGTATAGGATGAATCTGTCTCCTTTTCTTTTTCACCCCCCCTTTCCTCCTCCCTTACTGTTTCCCATCTACCACATACCCAACGCAATGCCCTCCCCATTTCTACCCTCCTCTCTCTCTCTCTCTCTCTCTCTCTCCCCCATACCACCCCCTCACCACCACTCTTCTTTTTCTTTTCCCACTAACCCACTCCTAAAAAAGCGTCACTGACCCGCCTATGACTTGTACTGTATAATTAACTCATAACACAATTCCTTGACAATGCCTTTGGCTGCTATTATTGTAACCTTGTCTTTTTTTTTTTGTAAGTTCCATTGTAATGATCATGTTATGTTTTGTACCTTATTGTCCATATTGCCTTGACGTGGAACCTTTGTAAAAGAGCCCTCGGCTCAAAGGTGTCATCCGAAATACAAATAAATAAATAAATAAAATAACCCTTAGGTTTTTCTCCTCTTCAGATTTTGTTACCAGGACCCCTTCCAGGCTGTGCTCCATCCTTGAGTTCTTGGTTCTAATGTGTAAAACTTTGCACTTCTTTGCATTGAACCTGAGCTGCAATATTCCAGACCACCTCTGGAGCCTGTCCAGATCTTCTGTTAGTTCCAGTATCTCTTCTGCTGTACCCAGCCTCCCAGAGAACTTGGTGTCATTGGGAAACAGGCGAATCATTTCCTCTATGCCTTCTCCAACATCATCATCCCTTTCCAGTTTGGTTTCAGGAAAAAAACACTCAACCACCACCTCTCTCTTTTGGCTCACAGACTCCATCTTAACTGTGATGTGCAATGGCCAAATTACCTCTGCCATTTTTGTCAACCTGGCAAAGGCCTTCTACACTGTCTCTCACTCCCTTCTCCTCGACTCACTCCCGGCAGCTGAACTACAGTATCTCTCTCCACCATAAACTGGCTCAAGGCCTACCTTATTGGCAGAACCCAATCAGTTAAGATCTTGGATACCACTTCCCTTCCCCTCCCTTCCAGATTAGCACTGGAGTCCCCCAGGGCTCTGTATTAGGGCCCCTCCTCTTCTTCATCTTCTTAAATGTCCTTTCCTTTGTTTGCTTCCCATCCTCTTCTATACATATGTATGCAGATGATATAGACCTGTATGCATCTGGCTCCTGTCCTGATGGGGTTACAACCAGTTTACAGCAAGACATCGATAAGGTTCAGCTCTGGTTTGCTAACCATCAACTTTTCCTCAATGCCAAGAAGACTGTCTCCATGACCTTTAGCACAAGACAGAGACTTTTTAGGCTTCCCTCCCTACCCACTTTCTACACCCTTGATGGGACTTTACTTGAAGACACATCCTCCTTCAGGTACTTAGGTGTTTGGTTGGACCAACACCTACACTTCACTGGATATATTGATGCCGTCCAGAAAAAAACTGCACTCCAAGCTTGGTGTCCTGTTCAGGAACTGTAGTTGCATCCTTCCTATGACTAGGCATAACCTTGCTCAGAAGATGATACTGCCCATTTTTGACTACTGTGACGTGGTCCATGGTAGTAGTAGTAGGAGGAGTAGTAGTAGTTTATTATTCCAACAAATACCTTTGAGTATAGCTTTTTTACAAAGGTTCCATGTCAAAGACACATTACAGACATTAAATACAAATGAAACATACAAGGTACAACTTGCTTGGTACATGAAACTCGTTCTCCCCTAATCACAATGGTCAGTAAAATTACAATAGAGCAGGCTAAGAACAACGGTTAGCAAAATTGCATGTGCATTATACCAGGAAAAATAGGAGATACAGGTAGCAGCCAGCAAGGTTAGCCTTGTCCTAGAGACCGGATGGTCAGGGCGGGAAAGTTGGATGGGTGTTATGGCAGGGGCAGATGGAAACGCAGCATCAACCATAAATCTGAGAGTTCAATTCCAGAAGGTAAATGCAGCTGTGAAATTGAAAGGGGGGAAGGGGACCAATGGACCAACCAGAGGCAGAGACAGTGGAAGATGGGGGAGGAATAAAAGAGAGGAGGAGGAGGAGGAGGAGAAGGAGGGAGGGGGCGTGGTGAGTCTTTAGGGATCTGGTGATTCTTGGTGAAGATGGATGAGACTGACTTAAGGTGTTAGGGGAAAGAAGCATAGCAAGGGGGTTGGGAGTTGGGCACTGTGCAGAGGGGCTCATTACTGACACTGACATGGTGCTGCCCCTAAGTCCTCCCTGGCCAGACTGGACACCCCCTTCAATCCCTTCTGCCGCTTTGCTCTGGATACCCCACTTGCTCCCACCAATGTGATCTTTATCATGCCATATCCTTCCCGTCACTTATAAATAGGCGACTCTCCCACTGTGTTAAATTCACCTCCAAGCACTGGTTGGATGAGCTCCCTTCCTACCTCACCTTCTCCTTTATAACCCCCCACCCTCCCATTTCCATAGATCACGTGACTCTGCACCTGCTAGTCCTCCACAGATCCACCCAAATTGGCCAATCTGGTTACTCTCACTGCCTTCCAAAAATCTGGAACTCCCACCCCCCTCAAATCTGGCACTCATCCTCCACCTACTCCATCAGCTCTGCCCTCAATAATTACCTTGCTGCTAGCTGCTCCTGCCATATCCTTCCCTAACTCCCTCCTCTAAGCCCTGAACAAACCCTACCCCTCTACTGTCACCTTCATTTTACCCTGTGCACACCCACCCCCCAAATTTCTAGCACTCCTCCCCTTTCCCCAAATTGTTCCCCCTTACTGGCCTCCCTTGATCTCTCACAGCATGTAAAAGACCCTGAAAGCTCTCCATGGGTCCCTCTCCTACCCCCAAGGGGCTTGTATCTCTCATCTACTCCCTTTTCTCACCATCCTGAAAGGATCTCTCTGGAACACTTCCTTATCCCCTTCTCTCTGGTCCCACCAGTCCCCTTCCTGGGTTCCTCACATCCTGAAGGGATCTTCAGGGACATGACTCCCCCCCCCCACCTCACCCCTGCCTTTCTTTTCCCCCTTTTCTTTCATGTAAACACTTGCCACTTACTAACCCAGCACTTATTATTGTCCACTCTCTCCACCTATCATGTGTAACACTGTTTGTAACACCTGCCTTGCAATTGTACAGTATGTTAATGTTGAACTTATAACCTGAATGTTTACTATCTCATTCCTATTGTACCCCTTCTCCCCAGGTTGCACCAGGAGACAAGTGACTTGTTGCTCAGTGTGCCTTCCTGGTGAAACATTTCAATAGATAAATAAATAAAATCATTACTGAAGACATGAAACACCGGCCCAAGTGCTGAGCTGACTTCTCTAGAACCTGAGAGTGCCCCCCACCACCCTTTGGGTCCTGTCTTTCAACCAGCTGGTTACCCATCCAGACAGTCTCTTGCCTACCCTCAGATCCTCCAGTTTTCAAATCAATCTCCTGGGGCACACAGTTAAAGGTCTTGTTGAAGTCCAGCTATATGATATCAACCGTTTGGCCCTCGTCTACTGTTTTTGTGACCCAACCAAGGAAATCAATCGGGTTTGTTTGGCAGGATCTCCCAGCCATGAACCCATGCTGTCACTCATCTTGGAGACCATTTTGCTCCCAGTAACATACTAATGTATGAAACTGCCAGCAGAAACAGGCCATAATGGTCTATCTAGTCTGCTCGAGTGTGCAGCACAGTTTAGATTCTTGGAGCCCCCCTTTCCACACCTCCGGGAGTAACCTACCAGCCTTTCCTTAAGGATGGCCTCCATGAGCTTTCACATGGTTGAGGTTAGGCAGAATGGTCTGTAATTGCCTGGGGCATCCCTATGTCAGCTTCTGTGTAGCAGCACCACATGTGCAAATGCAATAGCAGTGCCCAAATAATTGCCAGAGACAACACCAAGCATGTCCGGTATTTCAGGCACAGAACTTCCACAGGGGTTAAAGATTGTCTATGTAGGGGTCTGTTTATGTTGTCTCGAGTCCCTACCTTATTCTAATTCCCAGCACTATTTCTCCCATCCCCCAACACTCTTCCACCAGTGATTGTCCCCCTCCCTGTTGCTGATGATCCCATTGAAGTTATCCCTCTGTAATTTAAAACCATGTATGGTCTCCTACATTAACCACATCACTAGGCAAGCTGTTCAATAGCTCACTACCCTTTCTGTGAATAAATTCTTCCAAATGTCTTTCTTAAACTCTCCCCTGTCAGCCTGAGACTTGGATCCCCTAGTGACTGAACCATTCTTCATTTACATGAATTTGGTATGGTCCATCTGTTGTACCTCTGAATGTATTTCTACATCTCTAAATTGGTATGGTCTATGTATTGTACCCCAGAATGTAATTACACATCTCTAATTTGATATGGTTTGCCTATTATACCCTTGAATGTATTTATACACCTCAGATTGGATATAACCCACCTGTTGTATCCCTGAATGTATTAATACATCCTCATCCTTAATTTGATATGGTCTGCCTATTGAACCCCTGATAGTATTTATTTATTTTATGTATTTATTTAGCTTTTGTTTACCAGGTAGGTGCGCTAAACAAAACATGCCTATTTTCAGGCACAACTTGGGAGAGTACATAGCAGGTAACAACAAGAATACAATGATTGAAACAGTAGAAAACAACGCACAATTACAAAGATCGGGCAAAGATAGGGCAGGGACATGGTACAAAATTACTTGATACAGGTGGGAACAAATAAATCGATAACTGACAGTGAGAGGATAAAAGAACTATTATTGGTCCATGGGAATAAATGAGCAAGGTTTCAAACAACAGTCAAGGAACAGCAAAAACATGGTACCAATAACGTAAGGTAAAAGCATACAGCATGTCTAGTGTGTAAGCAACCAATAAAGCTCCTTGAAAATTAAATAGACAGATGCGGGAGTCAGTGCAATGTAACAAGAAGGATGGGGGGGTGAGGAAATTAGAAGTCAGGAGCAAGAGCATTTATCAGCAGATCTGAGGTAGCAGAATAAATTTCTTTTGAAAATAGAGTGAAACTTGTAGACCCTAAGATGAGAGGGCAACGAGTTCCAGGATTTAGGGCAAAGTGAGCAAATGCCTGTTCACCCATCTTGGAGGAGCATTTGAGAATGGCCAGGAGGGCCTGGGTTATGGATCACAGTTGATAGGCATGGTCAGCGGGAGTAAACACAGAGGCCAACATGGCAGGTTGGGAGGATCTGATGATGTTGTCAGCTGAGCAGCTGAGAATGTAAAGACGCTGGGAAGAGAAGATGAGATCCAATTTAAATCAGAGTTTAGTGAGCAGTGGTGGGTGAGAGGAGGAGCAGACAAGGTAAACCTGCACATGTTGCTATAGATGACGTCCGATTTGAGGAAGGAGCTACTGTTGGCATGGTAAAAGGAGGTAACTGCATAGCATAGTCTGAGGAATAAGACACCCTGGACTATTGCTTCTCTTGCCACAGGGGTGAGGGCATGGCAGGTACAGCATTCAATTCCAAGTTTGGAATTAATGGATTTGTAGATTTTAGTTATATGTTGCAAGAAATCCAGGGCAGGATCCAGTATGATGCTGAGGTATTTAACAGAATGGGCCACAGAGACAGTGGAGTCATCAAGACTTCTGATAGCTAGAACATATGCAGGGGTGCAGGTCTTTTGGGGGGACCCAATGAGCATGGCTTGGGTCTTGCCAATGTTCAGGATGAGGCAATTTAGGGAAAGTCAGGTTTGTATATTGTGGAAGTCAGAGGTGAGCTTGGAATTAATATCATACAGTGATCCTGAGCCGTTATAAAGCACCTGGAGGGATGCAGGCCTATACTGGCATGATGGTCTGCATCTGTCCAGGAGGGGAACCAGGATCCTAGGTGATAGGTTTAAATGCTTCATTGGCAAGTATTTAAACTTGCCAAGGGGGAAGGCACTGGAAAGGAGCAGGGAAATCCTAGCCCCCCCAAAATATCATCAGGGTACTAAGTGAGGTAGACACCAACATAGAGATGTTAATAGGGAGAAGTGCAGGGGTAAATGGAGAAAGTGACAAATGCAATAAGGACAGGGATGGAGCAAAAAGGGTTAAGGCCATAAAGAAATGGCGGGTAATGAGTACCAACACCCGTAGTTTGGGCAACAAGCTCCCTGAACTGGTGGCCTTGATGGAAGAGGGATGCCTGGATATTGTAGCAGTCACAGAAACATGGTACACACAGAACCATGACTGGGATGTTAACATACCAGGGTACACAACCTACAGGACAGACAGGGAGGGCAGAAGGGGGGGAGTAGCTCTCTATGTAAGGGAAGGGATAAAAGCAACTGAACAAAAGAGTAAACAGGGAGGAGAGGAGGCACTGTGGGTTACCTTAGAGACTGGAAATGGCACCACAATCCGCACAGGGGTTGTATATAGACCCCCATGTCAGGGGAGGAATGGACAAGGATATGATAGAAGGCATACTTAGGATGGCAGAGAAAGGGGAGATACTGTTGATGGGGGACCTTAACATGCCAGATGTTAACTGGAGCACATTTGCGGCAGCCACATCCAAAAGCAGGGCCATTCTTGATGCCCTTCAGGTGGCATGCCTCAAACAGCTAGTTTTGGAACCCACTCATGAGGGAGCAATCTTAGACCTTGTACTCTCAAATGGGAACAGTGAGAGGATCTCAGATCTAGAAGTGGGTAGCCATTTGGGAACAAGTGACCACCAAACAGTGTGGTTCATGATAAACTCTGCTACAGAGTCAAGCCATACAAAAGTGAGGGTTCTGGACTTCAGGAGGGCTGACTTTGGCAAGGTGGGAGAGTGCATTAGAAAAGCACTAGCAAACAGGCTAGAAGGAGGGGTGGAGCAACAATGGGCAAATATCAAAACTGCCATCACAGAGGCAACAAGCCTTTGCGTGAAGCAAATAAACAAATCAAAATGAAAGAAAAAGCCACTATGGTTCTCAAAAGAGGTGGCAGTGAAGGTTAGGGAGAAAAAGATAGCATTTAGGAAGTATAAGGAAACACAGAAGGAGCAGGATAGAGAACTGTACCAGTTAAGGCAGAAGGAAGCAGGGAGGGTAGTCAGAATAGCAAAGGCACAAACTGAGGAAAAGATAGCTAACTTGGTTAAGAAGGGGGATAAAACCTTTTATAGGTATATCAGGGAGCGTAGAAAGACAAAGGGAGGGATAGTGAGGCTGAATAGAATGGATGGTGGGTGGGCAGAGAGTGACAGTGATAAAGCAGGGATACTGAATGAATACTTCTGTTCAGTATTCACAAAAGAGGAAGAGGGGGAGGTACCTAATCCAATTAACAGAAGCACTCTTGAGAGAGGGGTCGATCCCAGTCCTTTCACAGAAGAAAGGGTTCTGAAAAAACTCCTAAAACTGAAGGTGGACAAAGCAATGGGGCCAGATGGAATTCAAACCAGAATTCTAAAACAATTAAGCAGAGAACTAGTGACACCACTGACTACGCTTTTTAACAAATCATGGGAGGATGGTGTGGTACCTGAGGACTGGAAGAAGGCGGATGTGATTCCCCTTCACAAAAGTGGGACCAAGACGGAGGCAGGAAACTACAGACCTGTCAGTTTGACCTCTGTGGTAGGGAAAGTGATGGAATCACTTCTGAAGGAAAGAACTGTTGAATACCTAGAGGCCAGTGGGGCGCAGGACCCAAGGCAGCATGGGTTCACCGCGGGATGGTCATGTCAGACGAATCTAATTGATTTCTTTGACTGGGCGACCAAAGTAGTAGACCAGGGAGGGGCTGTGAATATAGCCTACCTGGACTTTATCAAGGCATTTGACACAGTCCCACACAAAAGATTGGTAGTCAAATTAACCAGCCTGGGAGTGGGTGCCAAGGTGGTAGCCTGGGTAAAACATTGACTGAACAACAGGACACAGAAGGTAATTGTAAATGGAGTCCACTCTGAAAAAAGAGGGGTTACTAGTGGGGTACCGTAGGGTTCAGTACTGGGTCCAGTCCTTTTTAATGTCTTTATAAGTGACATTGCAGAGGACTGGAAGGAAAAGTATGCCTCTTTGCAGATGATAAAAGATCTGAAACAGGGTTGATACACAAGGAGGTGTGGAAAGGATGAGAAGGAACTTGGCAAAGTTGGAGGAATGGTCAGAAGTATGGCAGCTTCGATTCAATGCAAAGAAGTGCAAAGTAATGCACCTGGGAAACAAAAACCCAGGGGAAGATTACACAATGGGGAGGTAGTAACAACAACAAAAATGGAAAGAGACCTAGGGGTAATCATATCAGATGACCTTAAGGTTGGCAAGCAATGCGAGAAGGCGGTAGGGAGGGCTGGGGGGATACTGGGATGTATAGGGAGAGATATCACCAGCAGAAAACAGGAAGTTGTTATCCCCCTGTACAGACAGTTGGTGAGACCCCATCTGGAGTACTGCATTCAGTTCTGGAGACCCCATCTCTGCAAGGACATAGGATGGAGGCAGTTCAGAGGAGGGCAACTAAAATGGTGCAGGGTCTGCAAGAGGAACCATACGAGAAGAGACTAAAGGAGCTTAATATGTATACCCCTGAGGAAAGGAGGGAGAGGGGAGATATGATAGAAACATTAAAGTACCTCAGTGGAATCAACAAAGTCCAAGAGAAGAGGACACAATTTGAAGATAGAGGGAGGATGGCTCTGGGGCAATGTGAGGAAGTATTTTTTCACAAAGAGGGTGGTGTACGCATGGAACAGCCTTCCTGAGGAGGTTGTGGGGTCTAAAACTGTGGGAGAATTCAAGAATGCATGGGACAGACATAAGGCAATTTTTGTGGGGGGTAGGAAGAAATAAGCTGTTGGTTA
Organism: Neoceratodus forsteri; assembly: GCA_016271365.2. NCBI lineage: Eukaryota > Metazoa > Chordata > Ceratodontiformes > Ceratodontidae > Neoceratodus > Neoceratodus forsteri. The sequence goes on along the minus strand of CM057449.1, from coordinate 33,044,581 downwards.
AATAGGATCTGCAGCTTATCCTCTAGGTAGGGAAATGGGCAGACTAGGTGGGCCAAGCGGTCCTTATCTGCTGTCAAAGTCTATGTTTCTATGTTTCACTAAGTCATCAGCATACAGAAGGGTGTGACAGTTGGAGGGGGACTTGGGAATGTCATTAATGAAAACAGAAAAGAGCAATGGACCCAGGATGGAACCCTGAGGGATGCCTAAGGTTATGGAAGCAGGGATGGTGAGGGCCTTGTTGAATAAGGCAAACTGAGAGCACTTGTGGAGGTAGCTCAAGAACCATTGTATGGCAAAATTAGAAACCCAGAGGGACTCAAGTTTGTGTAATGGGGGGAGTGATTAACCAAGTTGAAGGCTTTTATACATCCCAAATCTGGTATGTTCTGCCTATTATACTCCTGATTGTATTGATACATCCCATAATCCACTAAGGCAGCCCTGCAACTAAACTCCCTGGACAGCCTCATTACGGACCCTCTGGAAGTGGCCAGAGCTTTCAATGACAAATTCTCTGACCTATCCATGTAGCTAAGTAAACTCCCAAAAGGACAGCCAAATAGCTTGGCCCCCCCCCCATTCAAACCCCCTGTCAACCTCCACCAGGCCTACCACCCATCTCCAAATCCCCCCATTTCATTTCAAAGCTCTCCTGACTGCCGACGCCACTAAGCTCCTCAAAAGCCTCCTAAATCATGGCTCCCCTGAGGCTGATGTACTATCACCAGTCTTCCTCAGACTCATCTCCCCATCCATCATCGAACCACTCACTTGTATCTTTAACCTCGCCCTTTCCACCTCTTCCATGCTTGACCCCAAGAAGACTCCGAAAGTGATTCCAATCTTCAAAGTTATTGACCCTCTAACTGCGGGCAATCACCATCCCATATCCATCCTCCCCCACCTTAGCAAATTACTCAAGAAGACTATCCACTATCAGTTTGCTGAGCACATGGGCAAATACAACCTCCTGTGTAGCCAACACCATGGCTTCCACAAGAACCATTCCACCACCACCACTGCCCTCACACTACTGACCGACCACTTCCTCATAAACATGGACCATGGTAACACCACTGGCGCGGTCTTTGTAGATCTTTCCAAAGCCTTTGACATGGTCAACCATACCCTCCTCCTCTCCAAACTACATTGCCTTGGTTGTTCTTAGGAGGTTATCACCTGGTTCAAGAGATACCTCACCGATCATTCCCAATTCATGCGTATTGGACCTGTCTGCTCCCCCACCCTGCCCATCTCGACAGCTGTCTCCCAGGGCTCCATTCTGGGACCCCTTCTATTCTCTTTATATATTAACTCCCTTCCCTCGGACAGTCTAAAATACCATGCTCTCCTCTATGCTGATGACCTCGTACTTTTCTACAGTGATAAATCCCTCACCCGCATTTCCTCTGTTCTAACTGAAAACTGTGCTGTGGCTCACAGCTGGTTTGTTGATAACCTCCTCTTGATTAGTGCTAAAAAAATAACATCCATGCTGTTCAGATCCAAGCCCTTTCTAGCCAAATCCAAAAATCACCCCCCTTTCAACAGTGTCTCCCCTGATGGCCAAGCCCTTGAAGATGTCAATACTTTCAAATATCTAGGTTTCCTACTCAACCCTTCCCTCTCTTTCTCTGAGCACATCAACTCATTAGTTCAAAGGTTTCACCAAAAATTAGGTGCTGCCTACAGATTCTGACAATACCTCTCCCTGGAGGCCCAACTTGCCATCGTCCAGGGATATCTACTCCCAGTCCTGGACCATTGCTCCCCCATCTATGCTAGGATGTCCACAACCCTTATGGCCAAGCCCTCTTCTGCTTACAATACTGCCTGTCATTTCACCTTGCTGGCCACTTTCACTACACACCACTGTGTCCTTTATAATTTGCTAGGATGGCTTTCGCTGCAAGGTCACTTCAACCTTGCCCTTTGCTGCATGGTGGATTCCGCCATCCATACTGACCAGGAAGACTAGGTTTGCTGGCCAAGGCACCTAGCTTCACCTGAGCTCTTTCCTTCTAGGTTGCTTGAAAGGACAGAGCAAAGAACCTTACCAGAGAAAGGGAAAGGATTAAGACTTCTTTTGGCTAGGCAGATTTACTTTGTGTTGTTTATATTTTGTCCTCACAGGGATTGTTACTGTTTGTTGCTAACATTTTATTGCTTTATTTTTCTCTGATTCAAATTGTTGTTGCTGGGTATACCTTCTGCTGTATCATTACAAGGTGTGACTACAGGTGTGTGCTAACAGATTACTGCTGTAATCTTCTGATTCAAATTGTCTTTTGCAAGGTACAGTATATCTTCTGTTACTGCTTTATTTTTTTCTCTACAAATGGTTTTTTACAGGGTATATCTTCTGTGAAATTATTACAGGTGGTGCTTTACAGGTTTTACAGTTTTATCTATCATTCGGATAAGCTTTCCAGGTTACTGCATTTGTTGCTGACCGATTGTTTCTGCACTTACTTCCTTCTTTTGTCCGTGGACAGCCATAAAAACTGGGGTTGTCCACAGGCCCCCAGGCCAGGGGGAGGACATAGACACATTACTGTTAGAAGATATACAAAACATGACAGTTAAAGGGGAGGTTCTGATAATGAGAGACTTCAACATGCCAGATACAGATTGGTCAATACCAGCAGGAACATCTGACACAACTAGACACATGGTGGATTCCCTGCAGGGGGAGGGCCTCACCCAACTGGTACAACAACCCACAAGAGACAGGGCTATCCTAGATCTAGTACTGACTAACAAGAAAAGGATCACAGATCACCAGGTAGATGGTCACCTGGGGGCCAGTGACCATCACTTGGTATGGTTCAGTTTGGCCACTACAACTAAATCATTCCATTCCAAGGCAAAAATATGGGATTTCAGATGAGCTGACTTTGGTAAGATGGCCAACAGAGTTAAGCTAGCCCTGGCAAAAAGAAATACAGGTGAGGGGGTACAGGCAAAGTGGGCAAGCATTAAGGATGCAATACTTGAAGCAACATCCCATTGTGTTAGAGAGAAAAGGAAGTGCAAATGAAGAAGGAAACCATTTAGATTCTCAAAAACAGTTGCAGAAAAGGTCAGAGCCAAAAGGCTGGCCTTCATTAAATATAAGGGAATGCAGCGGGATGAAGATAGGGAGGCATACCAAACTAAAGGAAGCAGGGAAGGCAGTAAAGCAGGCAAAGGCCCAAACCAAGGAAACACTAGCACAGACAATAAAAGAAGGTGGCAGGACTTTCCATGGATACATTAGTGAAAGGAGAAAGTCCAGAGGGTATTGCTAAGATCAAAGGAGATAAGGGGGTGTGTGAGGAGGAGGACCATGTAAAAGCATCTATCCTAAATAGATACTTCTGCTCAATATTTACTGAAGAGAAGGCAAGGCAGGGCCCCCAGCTCAGCACCTTGGAAACGAGGGGGGGGAGGGAGGAGTGCACAAGTCCCTTCACAAAAGAAAGGGTCCTACAAGAGCTCGATAAGCTCAGGGTGGACAAGGCAATGGGACCTGATGGCATACATCCCAGGGTACTAAAGGAGCTAAGGGTGGAACTAGCATAGCCATTATCAGTACTGTTTAGTGAGTCTCTGAGCACAGGAGAGGACACAGAAGACTGGAGAAGGGCTCATGTGATCCTGTTCCACAAGAGTGGGAGGAGGCAGGGAACTACAAACCAGTCAGTCTTACCTCAGTAGTGGGCAAGATTATGGAGGCACTCCTTAAGGAAAGGATAGTGCAACACCTGGAATCCATAGGAGCACAATATCCAAGACAGCATGGGTTTACAAAAGGAAGATCCTGTCAAACTAATCTTATAGATTTCTTTGACTGGGTAACCAGAGTGGTGGACCAAGGGGGAGCAGTTGATGTTTCCTACCTTGACTTCAGCAAAGCTTTCGATACTGTTCCACATAAAAGATTGATTAATAAGCTGGGTAGCTCAGGGTGGGTCAGACGTTGGTCAACTGGTTGGCAAACTGGTTGACTGGCAGAAAACAGAGAGTGGTGGTAAACGGTATACAGTCAGAAGAGATGCAAGTCACAAGTGGGGTACCTCAGGGATCAGTCCTGGGGCCAGTCCTCTTCAATATCTTCATCAGTGACATTGCAGATGGACTAGAGGGTAAGGTTTGTCTGTATGCAGATGACACCAAGATCTGCAAAAGAGTAGATGATCCAGATGGGGTGGGCAGAATGAGAAGAGATCTGGATAAACTAGCAAAGTGGTCAGAAGAGTGGCAACTGGGGTTTATGCAAAGAAGCACAAGATCATGCACATAGGGAAGAGAAACTCTGAAGCCACCTATAGGCTGGGATGAGAGTTGCTGGCAGTCACAAGGGAAAAAAGAGACTTGGGCACCATCATCACTGATGACCTGAAATCATCCAAGGAGACCACTAAAGCAGTAGGTAAGGCTAGGGGGATGTTAGGGTGTATTAGTAGGGGTATCACAAGTCAGAAGAGGGAGGTAATAATCCCTCTTTACAAGACACTGGTTAGGCCCCATCTGGAGTACTGTGTGCAGTACTGGAGTCCACATCTTCACAAGGACATTAGCCAAACTGAGGCAGTCCAGAGAAGGGCAACCAAAATAGTGCAGGGACTGCATCAGAAAACATATCAGGACAGATTAACGGAGCTCAATATGTATACCCTAGAGCATAGGAAGGAGGGAGGTGATATGATCGAAACATTCAAACACCTTAAGGGCATTAACAAAGTGAAAGAGTCTAACATGTTTCAATATAAGAAAAATAGCAGGACAAGAGGACACAGCATGAGATTAGAGGGAGGCCAATTAAGAGGTAATGTGAGGAAGTTCTTTTTCACAGAAAGGGTGGTGGATGCATGAAACTGCCTACTTCAGGAAGTGGTGTATATGAATACAGTGCAGGGCTTCAAACAGGCATGGGATAGGCATAAGGGAGCAATACTGATGAGTATGAATAGATAGGCCATTGACAGAGCAAAGGCCGATGGCACATTTATAAGGTAGAAAAAGAAATGGGCAGACTGGATGGGTCTTGCGGTCCTTATCTTCTGTTTTTCTAGGAATCTCCCCTTGCAGCCCTCCTCAAGGTCTAAACTTTATATCTCAGCCTCCACTCAAACAGCATTCCCTCTCTGAATATTCCCAAGGTATCCACCAATATGGGCGGTAGAGCCTTGTCAGTGGCAGCCCCTATGCTGTGGAATGAACTGCCTTCCAAGCACTCCATTGACACCCACTGCCAGTTCAAATCTTGCCTCAAAGACTGGCTCCTGGTGACTTCATGCTGCCACTGCTTTCCTGGGTAGTCCTTCATTTCCCACCTGCCCTTACCACATGAGTTTGATGCCGATACATCTCCCTTTGTAAATCCTCCAACTCCCCTTCCTCTCTCACCCCTTCCCCTCTCCTTCCCTCTACTAGCCCTGCTTTATCCTTTTCATGCTACTCCTGCGGAACCCTGATTACCTCCTATGCAACTTGCTTTATATCGATTTCATGTATATGTAATTCTCTTTATGTATATGCACATTGGATTTATGTACTATGTAACCTTGTATCATGTGGCTTTATGTATTTTGCTACCTTGTAATCTGTGTACTATTGCAACCTTTTATTATCTGTCAGACTGTCCACTGTTCTATGCATTGTTGTTTATGTTTAACTCTCTGCTACTGTATGTGGCCTGGGTTGTGCCTGAAAACGGTTGCTGGGATCAGCGCACCTACCCGGTTACCAAAGTCATAAATAAAAATAAAGAAATTTGATATGGCCTGCCTATTGTACCCCTGATTGTACTGATACATCCCTAAGTTGGTACGGTCCACCTGTTGTACCCCTGAATGTGTATTTCTACATCTGCATCATATCCCACTCTTCCCATTGATTCCCAGTGAGTACATGTTTAGGTCTTCCAGTCTCTCCTTATCTCTCCAGCCTCTAATCTCTTGACGCTGTAGCTCCTCCTCCACAGTTTTAGTCTGTATACTATCTATTGCTTTTGATTTACTGGTCAGTCTTCTAATTTACACTTAATCTCCTGATGATTTTGTAAAGCATGTGCTGTACTTTCTATGAAAGACAGACTCCAAAGAACGTGAGTAGTACTGCATTGTTTAGTACTGTAGTGTACAGTGTAACATAACAATGACAGCTTGCACCAGAAGTGAGACACTCGCGGTGAAACACTCTGAATCCTTAATAAATGCAATTTATAATGCAAACTTACCTGATTGTTTTCGTTATTCCACATTATGGCACTGCCATCGATGGTAAGTTCATGACCCTCTGAGGCCCATGAGTCAAAGCTCCCCACCTTTGCCTTTCTGACAGAACCATCTGGGTACACCTGCCAGTTTAAGATATCATATCGGGCCCGTGATTCTCCATTTTCATCAAAGTACAACTCATCACCTGCTTTGTTTGTAAATCGGACATTCTTCACATAGTGAAAGAGCTGAGATAGGAACAGTAGAGCAGTGTCAGTATTACAATGTAGTATTACCTCATGGCTCAGATCATACTTTCCTTTTTTGTTTTTTACGTTAAAACTATTTTATAAGGGCCTTAATACTCCCCAGGGTGTGGTGTAATAGTAAATATCTTTATTTTTATACAAAAGCTATTGTGGCTCTGATGTCCTATTTACAAAGCTGTCCTGTTGCACTATTGTAAGAAGACAAAGGAAAAATACATAAAGGAAAAATACATACAAATAGTAATAATAATACTAAAGAAAATTTCAGCTTGTATTGAAACATAGAAACATAGACTCTGACAGCAGATAAGGACCGCTTGGCCCATCTAGTCTGCCCATTTCCCTACCTACAGGATAGGCCGCAGATCCTAGTTAACCAACAGCCTATTTCTTCCTACCCCCCACAAGAATTGCCTTAAGTCTGTCCCATGCATTCTTGAATTCTCCCACAGTTTTAGACCCCACAACCTCCTCAGGAAGGCTGTTCCATGCATCCACTACCCTCTCTGTGAAATAATACTTCCTCACATTGCCCTGAACCGCCCTCCTTCTATCTTTAAATTGTGTCCCCTTGTTCTTGCAAGTCTCTTTTCTGAAAGATGCTACCCTCTTGGACTTTGTTGATTCCACTGACGTACTTAAAAGTTTCTATCATGTCCTCCCTCTCCCTCCTTTCTTCAAGGGTATACATATTAAGCTCCTTTAGTCTCTCCTCATATGGCTTCTCTTGCAGACCCTGCACCATTTTAGTTGCCCTCCTCTGGACTGCCTCTATCCTGTCTATGTCCTTGCAGAGATGGGATCTCCAGAACTGGACGCAGTACTCCAGATGGGGTCTCACCAACTGTCTGTACAGAGGGATAACAACTTCCTGTTTTCTGCTGGTGATGCCTCTCCTATACATCCCAGTATCCCCCCAGCCCTCCCTACTGCCTTCTCACATTGCTTGCTAACCTTAAGGTCATCTGATATGATTACCCCAGGTCCCTTTCCTTTTTGTTGTTGTTACTACCTCCCCACCCATTGTTTATTCTTCCCCTGGGTTCTTGTTTCCCAGGTGCATTATTTTGCACTTCTTTGCATTGAATCCTAGCTGCCATACTTCTGACCAGACTACGGGCATTGGTACTCATTACCCTCCATTTCCTGATGGCCTTACTCCCTTTTGCCCCATCCCTGTCCTTCTTGCCTTTGTCACTTTCTCCATTTACCCCTGCCCTTCTCCCTATCGACACCTCTATGTTGGTATTTGCCGCACTTACTACCGTGATTATTTGGGGGCTAGGATTTTCCTGCTCCTTTCCAGTGCCTCCCCCCTTGGCTAGTTTAAAAGCTTGCCAATGAAGCATTTAAACCTATCACCTAGGATCCAGGTTCCCCTCCCGGACAGATGCAGCCCATCATGCCAGTATAGGCTTGCATCACTCCAGGTGGACCCCCAGTCCCCAATGAAGTCAAATCCCTGAGCTCCACACCAGTTTTTCAACCACTGATTGAATCCCATGTGTGGAACACCCTAGCCTCCTATGCCATAGATGGTAGCACCTCCGAGAAGGTTACCATGCTACTTGACTAAGGCCCTCCCCAATTCTACAAACTCTTCCTGCACTTCTCTAATCCCTTTCTTAGCCAGATCATTTGTCCCTAGGTGGACAATGACATCCAGCTCCCTCCCTTGTGCAGCTGCTCTGGCAATCCTGAGGATTCGCTCCCTGTCCTTCCAAGCCATGGCGCCAGGCAGGCACCTTATCTCCCTCTCCCCTTCCTCCCCCAGTTCTACCTTCCTAACAATGGAGTCCCCCACCAGGAGTTGTTATTGATGTAAGATGTTCCTACTATGCAATTCCTTCTAAACACTGGGGGCTCGATTTTAAAACAGCTGTTAGATCAATGCATGTTGCGCCAATCCCCACCTGCAGCAAACTCTGGGTGTACTAGGGACCCTGTGCCATATTTCAGTGGATAAGGGGTCCTTGGGCCAAAGTCCCCCAAGTTGCTGCAATCAGAGTATTGTGCCAAAGACAGCACACTAGGGAAGTTTGGCGGAGGGTCCTGTCAAGCCCACCTCCCACCTGCCTGGTACAACACCAACCCAGAACTGCAATGTTGGGAGGGAAGAAACTTGCAAGGTTGGGAACACTGACCACTGACCTGAGTAGGTGCCATAGTGGACAGTGTGCACACAGCTGATGTGGCAGGGTACACATGTGGCACTGGGCAGATGTGTCCTGGACAGTGGTACCAACCAGCAGACCTGGTACACCTGATACACCTTGGCATTCATGTGTGGACTCTGTCCCAGACCCCCCTGGTGCCACCAGCCCTGGCAGCTGTGCCAATGTTTGCACAGTCCCTAACCTGTAGAGACGGTCTATGACTGCAGGGTACTAGGTGCCCACACACCATGCTGTAGCTACACCAGCACCTGTACCTGCAGTATGTCACCACTTACCTGGCTGTGCAGTAGGGAAATGCCACACTACTCGAGGTACCTCCTTGTCCACCAACTGCACCTACTACCCTCTAGCTGTGGACTATCTGTGCAGATTGGGGACTGTGCAAATTCTGGGGAAACTACCAGGGCTGGTGGCACAAGGTGGTCTAGGCCAGGGTCTGTGCAAGAATGCTAAGTGTATCAGGTCCGCAGGTTGGTACCACTGTCCAGGGCACATCTGCCCGGTGCCACATGTGTACCCTGCCACATCCTCAGTGCCCACAATGCTCACTAAGGCACCCACTTAGGTCCATGTTCCATGTCCCATGACCTCACAGGCTTCCACACCCCTCACCCAGCATGCACCCCAACTGTGGTGCAGGGTTGTTGGACCAGCTCATTGCTGATCTAACCACAGTCCTAACTTGCAGCCACAGTTGGGCTTCCAGAATCACACATACGGGGATACTGCAGCCATGCCGTGGTGGAAGCCCCCTTCTAACTTGGTGCACCACCACTTTTGGTACAAGGGTTGTGCTGAGCTCTTTTGGCACGCATCCTCCTGTTTTTGACACAGCCTGTGTTTGAAAATCAAGAGTGCTGCATCCTTTGATGCAAGGTGCCTCTTGCATCAATTCTCTCTGACACAGGGGCATGGTGTCAAAACTGGGCTTTTAAAATCATGTCCCAGGTGTTCCATGACAGAGATATAACATACAGAATCATGGTAAAAGATATAATACCATACAGATGTAAATCCCTCCAGGGGTTTTACCTTAATTGCCACCATATCTTTTGTTTCTCCCAGTTATCTCCCACTGGTGTCCTCCAGGCTCCTTTGGTGCTCTTTGTGTCCTTTGGTGCTCCCTGCAAGTCCTGTGCAGCCTGTTTTGTTGTTCAAGCCACGTCCGGGATAAAATACTTGATCGCGGGTTGCCAACATGTTCTTGGTGCTGCTGGCAATAGTGCTGGTGCGCACTAATGTGCCGCCCCGCAACTATGGGGGCAAAAACAGGAGTCTTTTGGTGGTCCCAGCACCCTGGCATGCTAAATAGGGGCCAGTGACATTGACAATGCAGTGCAGAAGCCACTTAAGTATTTTTAAATAGAGTTTGAGGGAGGGGCTAAATCAGAGGGCTCATACATATTCATAACCTCATTAATATTCATGAGTTGCTGCCTGCCACCTTGGGGGGGCAGTGTATCGGCAGCAGCAACAGCCAAAGGGTATGGAATTATCAAATAAAAGTGGGCTTGTTTGAAGGGAAAGTGTTTGAGCTACATATGGGGGCGGGACTTATAAGATAAAAGTAAGTATCCTGGCTGCACCAGACTGTCAAACTTGTAGAACTGCATAGATAGGACAGCATCATATACAGTAGCCACCATTTTAGGAGTGCCTTAGCCAGTCACAAACTGGGATTTCATTCAGAGACTCTTGGGAGTGTAATATAGCCTTGTGGGAAATTTTCAGGGCCAAGTTTGGGTGCCTAAACTGCAACCAATTAAAAGGCTTGAACTGTTTTTAGGCTGCTTGAACAAACAATCAGATTCCTTTGACTTCTGCCTTTATAAAAGAGGGACAGTTTGAATGTCAGTTCAGTTCAAGAGACAGCAGTGAGTTAGGGGTGTGAGCAGCTCAAGCTATCAAGAAGCTGCTCCAGTAAGGAGCCGGGGAGAGTCGGCAGGGAAGGGCCTGGCTTGCCCCCCTGCTGCTGTTCTCCTGCTTGGGACTGCCTGATTGCAGTAATCGGAATAATCTGGGAAAGAACTGTTACTTGCTCAGAAAACCTCAAGATATTAGAAGGCACAGCCTGAGATTTGGACAGAGAGGAAGCTCCTGTGAAGTGTTCGGCCCAGAGGTTGTGCAAGACTGATATAATGATCGAGAGGTTTGCTCAGTGAATCTATTGCAATAGCAACCAGCCTGAATACTGAATTGAGAGTTACAGAAGTTAAAGTTATCCCCGTTAAATGTGCTGAATGTTTATTGTAGATTGTGGCCTGTTTCGTCAGTGACTGAACTGTGCTTGCCAGCTGGAGGCCTTCACCAGCAAACTAGATGAACTTTGCCAGAATTGTTTATTCAGCCTTGGGCCTATGCCAGTCTCGGCCCAAGCCAACCATTCCTGCACCAGAGACTGTTCTTTCGGCAAGAGACCAGCTTTGGCAATTCATCCCCTGTGCAGAGACAACTTGCAGGTTGCAGCCACCTGGAGGGGAAGGCCATGAACTGGAGGTGTGTCATGTTGGTCCTGCTTCCCTATGCTCTTCGGTGATCTACATGAGAGCTCCGTATCATCAAACTCATCCCAGTCAGCTGGTAGCATGAGTACATCCAGGGTAGCTCCTGTTTAGTTGTCTGTGATACCATCTAATTGCTTCAGTGATTTTCTGGGTTACAAGTGACTGGGCCACCCGGCCATGATTACAAATAATCAAAGCTGTGTTGTGCATGCAAACTAGTTTTTTCTTTCCCTCAAGAGCCCCAACAACAACTGCAAAGCTGGCCACCCCCCAGGCACTGCCTCTGGCTAGCCAATATAACATCCTGGGTACCCAGTGTTGTAAGACTGATTATCTGGGACTAAAGCACATGCAAAGTAACCTGACATCTAATCAGTATAATAATCATTCATCTAAATTCATGCCCCCTCCTTGTTCACAACTCCCTGAATAAATCTGATTGTTATTTCACATTTAACCTGGCACATGAGCATATCATTAGTAGGGTCACTGTATTACAAGTGGACACCTGCTTTGCTAACCTTGCCTTTACAGGGGGTTCCAGGGAATTTGCTGAAGGACAGACCCTGGTGGTAAGCGTAAGGGTGTGTGTATATTATTAATGTTAATTGCTGACTGTGTGTTAACTGCTGCTGAAGGTACAAGGTCACTTCACTAGGTGGGACTGTGGGTGATTATAGCTTCCCAGAGGGCTATAAGAGGCTAGATAGATACCCCCACTATTGTCACTCTGGGTGGAGGCACCATAATATTGAATCCAGGCCCCACAACCTGTGGTCAGAAATACATTTAGGGGTAGTACCATAGGGATTGCGCCACCTAGGGGTTACACAGAAATGTTACTATGATCAGAGTAGTTTTAAATATGGTACCAGGTTTTTAAAATCAGATTCATAAAAACTGTAAAACAGCAAAACATGCATACTGGTCTATAAGTTCAGTATTTAGCCTTTGTTTAAATAACCTGAATGTCTGAACATTCCTAATTTCAGGGTCAATGGCATTCCAAGTTTTTGGGATCTAAAAAAGTTGCACCATTTTGTCATAGTTACTTTGGATCTTTGGAATAGCTATTCCCCTAGTTTTGATTTCTCTTAATCTGTGCCCATCTGTTGCAATCACACACTAAGTATAACATTCAATACATTTTTTTTCTAAATCTGTCCTATAACACGATGAGGAGAGTTATGTGATAACCTCACTTTCAGGTGTGTTGTGAGGCACAAGGTGTTTACACCAAGTACCTCCAGCACCTGGAAGTGTCTTTATCACAGTTAGTTAGTTAGTTTTTGCTAACTGGGAATGAGGACTAGACAATTCTGCCTATTTTCAGCCTCGTCCTGGGGGTGGGGAAAACAGATGCCAACTGACATTGAACCAAATTAAGCTGTTGGTGGTATTTTTAGTGAATGGGGGAAATTTGGTGAGAACACCAGTAAAATTCCCTTACTCTTACAGTAGGGGAACCCCTTACCCACCTTTCCAAGATGGCCACTTCGGAGGGATCAGCATTGAGGATGGACATTACTGAGGCAGGGGAACAGGCCTCCTCCCCTCTGCTTTCTACTATGGAGGCTGTGGAAAATACGATTGCAGTACAGAACTTCATTGATGGAGGACCAGGTGCAGAACTTTATTTTTCAGCAGAAAATCTGGCTCAGGGCATGGCAACAGAAAGTTAGAATATTGGCCAGGCTACTGAACCAGCAGGTATTGAACAGAATAAGGAGAAACCAACTCCTCAAGAAGAATTACTGTTATCGGATCTGAAAGCAGAAGAGCATCGATTCCGGGGAAAAACAGAAAGCTTTGCAGCCAGAGTTAAGAAAGTTTCAGTGCAAGCCTGCAGCTGCCTATAAAACAACTACACCCTGTCCTGTTAACTCCAAGCAAGTGGAACTCAATGATGCAGCATCAAAGGATGCCGCTGCCCAACCTGTAAAACCACTTTCAGAAGTGTCAAGCGGCTTACCTGAAAATGAAACTCAAGACCCCAAGGATGCGAAGAGATAGGAAGCAGGGCAGGGAAGAGCATGAGGAACTCTGCAAGGGAGTCAGTGCTTGGAATGGCAAACACAAGCTGCCGAAGGCTTGGTCTACAGTGGCCCCTTGTTGCCACAGAATCAAATGTTGCCTCAGTAACAAACCCCAGGTCTGTCTTGCAGACTGAACTGGTGGGTTTTTCCACTGATGCTCCAGTGAAACAACTCCCCAATAAGAATCGGGATGTGGTAACTACAACAAAACAGCATCCAGCATCTAGAGAGTCCCTGCCTCACAACACAGTTATCAAGACAGGGAACTGATCTTCTAAGCACGACCTGGAATACACAGGGTGGATTCAGCTGCAAGGGGGCAAGTTGATTCCAGACCCTACTGATGAAACTGTTGCTCAGTATGATGCTATTCAAAAGACTAGTGGCTTCAGTGTGTGTGTGAGATTATTCAAAATGGTATTACAAAATCACCCAGGCATTCTGCAGACACCGCCTTTAACTGATGATATAGATACCCTGGCTTCTGAACAAACTTCACCGAATGTTACCTCTACAAATGACGATACTGCCATTGGTTTAGGAAAGAGTAATCCTTCCAACACATCAGAGAGTAGGTGCACAGACTCCCTGAAATGGTACTGAATAATGACACCCCTATTAGTCTAGGACCAGCAGACGCAGCTATACAAGATCTTGCTAGAAGGGCATGATTAGAACCGACGTTCAGGTTGTCTGACCTATTTCAGACTCAAGGAGAACCAGCCCCTTGGAGGAATGCTGTTAGACTCAATTATAAAGGAGGCCTCGAACACACCAGACAGACTTTACCTAGAAAAAACAACTCTTTAAATGTTCCATGAATTTTTTTTCAACATAAATATTTTCTTTCATGCATATTGGCAATGATAATTATAGTATCCATTTTAAGAACGTTTCTGGCTTGGATAGGTTTTGGTCCCAATATCAAGCACTGAGTACACCTTTCTGAAAAAAAATACTTCCCTTCTGTACCCCAAGAGGCATCTAAAGGTCTCTATCATATGATCCCCTCCTCTTTCCAGAGTGTACATATTGACGTTATTTAGTCTCTCCTTGTAGGCTTTTGATGCAGACCCTGCACCATTTTATTTGCCTCCTATGAACCACCTCCAGTATCTCTTGTGTCCTTCTGTAGATGTGGTCTCCAGAACTGGCACAGTACTCTAGATGAGGTCTTACCAGTAATCTATACAGAGGCAACATTACCTCCTCTTTTCTGCTGGTGATATCCCTCCCTATGTATCCCAGCATCCCACTTGACCTCCCAACTGCACTGCCTCAGCACTCCCAGGTAATCAGATATGATCCCCCCCGTCTCTTTTCATCTTGGTGGTTATCAGTACTACTCCATCCATTTTGTACTCTAACTCTGGGTTTCTGTGCCCTAAGTGCATTATCTTGCACTCTGCCACATTGAAACCCAGCTACCATACCCTTGAGCACTCCTCAGGTTTTCTCAGGTCTCTGCTCATCCTTCTCATCCTCCCTGAAGTGTCCACCCTGTTGCAGATTTTGATGTCATCCACAAAGAGGCAGACCTTCGCTTCTAGATCTTCTGCAATGTCACTTATAAAGACACTGAAGAGGACCAGTCCTTGAGGCTTGAGTCCTTGCTGGTCACCCTACCTTCCTCAGAGTGAACTCTATTTACCATCACCCTTTGTCCCGTATCCCCTAATCAATTTCTTACTCAGGTTACTACCTTTGGACCCACTCCTAAGCTACCCAGTGTGCTTACTAGTCTCCTGTATGAAACAGTGTTAAAAGGCTTGCCGAAATCTAGGTAGGCCATTTCACCTGCTTCACCCTGATATAATTCCTTGGTCACCCAGTCAAAGAAATCTATCAGATTTATTTATCATGACCCCCCCCCCCCCATGAAACCATGATGCCTTGGGTCTTATAACCCATTATTTCACAGGCTTACTGGCCAGTAATTGCCAGCCTCCCCCCTGCTACTTTTGTGAAATGGGACTACATCTACCCTCTTGTCCTCCAGAGGAGGCACTGTGAATCACTCTGAAGATGAGCAAATGGTACTGCAATTCACACTAGTGTGATCTGTAGACCTCCCACACAAGGGGAAGAGATGGACAGAGTACTAGTAGAAGCCATCTACAGAATGACAGCCAAAGGGGAGGTGCTACTGGTAGGAGACTTCAATCTGCTGGATGTGGATTGGAGCAACCAGGCTGCAGCCTTAGCCAGGAAGAGACATCCTGGAAGCCCTGCAATTGTCATGCCTAAGACAGCTAGTGATGGAGCCCACCCAAAAGGAAGCAACTTTGAACCTGGTACTTACCAATGGGTGCAGCAATACAGACTTTAAAGTGGGGTGCCATCTGGGATTAAGTAATCACAGTATGATCTGGTTCAATGTGTAAAAAGCAGAAGAGTCAAACCACACAAAGGCAAGGGTCCTGCATTTCAGGTGGGCCAACTGCTAAGATGGGGGAATGTCTTAGGAAATCACTGGTAGAGAAGGAGAAAAGGAGGGTGCGGAAGAACAATGGTAGTATCTTAAGGGAGCCATAATGGGTGCAACAAGCCATTGCATTAGGCAAGTAAGCAAAGCAAAGAGAAATATGTTAGATCACTGCCTTGTGCAGGCAGGGTCACCCAGCACACTGGTGGGGTACTACCCCCCACTAGTTGACCTCTGCTTAGGCTCATATGCCTACTTCCCACCACTCCTATTTCACCATGATCATGTTCCTCCTAGTCCCCTACTCTCCCTCCTCCTATAGTGTTCCTTCCCCTTCTTTCTTTACCCTTAATCCATCTCCCTCCTGTGACCTCGATCACTGTCTTGTGCCGGCAGGATCCATAGTGCATGGTGGGCAACAACTTTACCCCCTTTCCCCTATTTCTCCTTTTATTGCACCCCCCCAGTCACTGCTAGATCATTGCCTTGTACAGGCAGGGTCACGCAGCACACTGGTGGGGTACTACCACCCACTATAGTTTACCTCCGATACCCCTCCCCCAACACCCTCTCTCTTGTATCACTATATATAAATAACTCATCACCTATAACTGGTATCCTACCAGTAGGGCTGTCCACCGCTCTGCCCAGATAAGGGTAACAGGACACTGTTGACTTTCAACTCTCTCCCCTTTGCCCCCTTGGGTACCCCCCACCTACAATATTTCTCTCTCATTCACCCTGCCACACTCTACCTCTCTTCTCCTCCTACCCCCTTCCAGTTAACATAGTCTAACACTGGTCTACCCCTACACTCAATTAAGCACTTATAACCTACCTTCTATACCCCTCATATTTACATTTTAGTCCACCCTGTCATCTCTGTTTGCCTTGAAACGTGTGTTCTGTCTGCGTCTCTCTGTAAATTTCCTTTCCTTCTTCCATTCTACACTCTGCAATTTTCATTCCCTCCTTCCATTCTTCCTCTCTTTACTCCAATCATTGCAAATCTTGAATGTCTATGTTATACTAATGGCTACCGATTACTATTGGGTCATCTTACCATCTAGTGCTACATACTGTTGCCAAGTTATTATATGTGTTCCAGTGTTACCAACTGTCACCAACTGTTGCCAATTTGCTACAGTCAGCACTCAGATATCCGTTGCCTTCTGTTCTCAGGTCAGGTGACGGATATCTGAGAGAGACGGTTAAGTGGAAACTGGATGCTTCGGTCTGCAGTTTGATCTGTGGCTGCTTGGTTTGTGACTGCCTTGCCTGCTTTGGTCTGTGGTTTGATCTGTGGCTGCTGTGGTTTGTGACTGCCTTGCCTGCTTTGGTCTGTGGTTTGATCTGTGGCTGCTGTGGTTTGTGACTGCCTTGCCTGCTTTGGTCTGTGGTTTGATCTGTGGCTGCTGTGGTTTGTGACTGCCTTGCCTGCTTTGGTCTGTGGTTTGATCTGTGGCTGCTGTGGTTTGTGACTGCCTTGCCTGCTTTGGTCTGTGGTTTTCTGTACAGTACTCTTCTGGGGATGCAAAGGGTCAGTTATCTGAGAGTAAACACTGAGATCCACATAGGAGACAACAGGCAGGATGGACAACGGAAATGGATAAAGCAAGGGACGGATAAATGAGTGTAAACAAAATGGAAAATAAAAAAATCATGCAGTGAAAGATGGATAGATGACAGAAACAGATAAATGAGAGCCAGATAAACAAGTGCTGACTGTATATGTGTCTTCATATATACTATACTTAACTGTTGTATTGTTAGACACTGTTATCCACCTGTAATACTTCCTGTTCTCATTGTATGCAAGTAAGCAGATTGTATTCCAACACTGTAACCTTTCTATGTATTCTATCCCATTGTTCCCTACCTCCCAGGTCGCACCAGGAGACAAGCAACTTGTTGCTCAGCGTGCCTTCCTGGTGAAACATTTCAATAAATAAAACAAATAAATAAATAAATAAAATGTGGCCTACCTGGATTTTAGCAGCTGGGCAATCTGGGAGTGGGTCCCAGGGTGGTAAACTGGGTCAAAACATGGCTGGGCAATGATAGGACACAGATAGTGATGGAGAACAGAGTTCAATCCGAAGAGAAGGGTGTGACCATGGGGTTCCACAGGGATCAGTGCTTGAACCAGTCCTCTTTAATGTCTTCATAAGTGATATTGCAGAGGAGGTGGAAGAGAAGATGTCTCTTTGTAGATGACACAAAGATCTACAATAGGGTTGACACTCCAGGAGGTTTACAGAAAATGACAAGGGACCTAAGGAAGCTTGAGGAGTGGCCAAGGGTGTGGCAACTAAGAATAATGCAAAGAAATGAAAATCACACACTTGGGGCAAAGAAATGCAGGGAATGATTACATGTTGGGGGGTTACCGATAGCCACCAAACAGGAAAGGGGCCTGGGAGTAACTGTATCTGATGATCTAAAGGTTACCAAACAATGTGAGAAGGTACTGAAGAGAGCCACTGGAATGCGGGGGTATCTCCAGCAGAAGGAAGATGGTGGTGAAGGCACTGTATAGAGAATTGGTGTGACCTCATATAGAATACTGTGTCCAGTTCTGGAGGTCACATCTCCAGAAGGACAAAGACAAAGTGGAAGCAGTTCAGAGAAGGGTGACAAAAATGGTGCAGGGCCTGCACCAAAAGTCATATGAGGGGAGACCGGAGATCTCAATATGTATTCCCTGGAGGACAGAAAAGGGGGGAATAGGATAGAGACTTTCAAATATCTCAAGCGTGTAAATAAGCTACAAGAGGGTAGCATCCTTCAAAAAAAAAGATGTTCAAGAACAGGGGGCCATGATATGAAAATAGAGGGGGGTAGACTTAGGGGTAACATGAGATAATATTTATTCATGGAAATGGGGATGGATCCATGGAACAGCCTACTAGTAGAGGTTGTAGGGGCAAAAACAGTAACGGAATTCAAAAAAAAAATGGGACAGCCATAAAGGAACTCTAGCAATAGGAAAGAGAGGGTAAGGCCACAGATCATTAGGATCTGCAGAATATGAAACAGGTAGGGAAAATAGAAACATAGAAACATAGAATTTGATGGCAGATAAGGACCGCTTGGCCCACCTAGTCTGCCCATTTTCCTACCTAACAGATAAGCTGCAAATCCTAGTTAACCTACAGCTTACTTCCTCCTACCCCCCCCCCCATGCCTGCTACTTGTCTATGCAGGCCTATACTTAGAAACATAGAAACATAGACTTGGACGGCAGATAAGGACCTCTAGGCCCATCTAGTCTGCCCATTTCTACTCTACAGGATAGGCCGCAGATCCTAGTTAACCAACAGCCTATTTCTTCCTACCCCCCACAAGAATTGCCTTATGTCTGTCCCATGCATTCTTGAATTCTCCCACAGTTTTAGACCTCACAACCTCCTCAGGAAGGCTGTTCCATGCATCCACTACCCTCTCTGAGAAATAATACTTCTCACATTGCCCCTGAACTGCCCTCCTTCTATCTTTAAATTGTGTCCCCTTGTTCTTGCAAGTCTCTTTTCTGAAAGATGCTACCCTCTTGGACTTTGTTGATTCCACTGAGGTACTTAAAGTTTCTATCATGTCCCCCTCTCCTTCTTTCCTCAAGGGTATACATATTAAGCTCCTTTAGTCTCTCCTCATATGGCTTCTCTTGCAGTCCCTGCACCATTTTAGTTGCCCTCCTCTGGACTGCCTCTATCCTGTCTATGTCCTTGCGGAGATGGGGTCTCCAGAACTGGACACAGTACTCCAGATGGGGTCTCACCAACTGTCTGTACAGAGGGATAACAACTTCCTGTTTTCTGCTGATGATGCCTCTACCTATACATCCCAGTATACCCCCAGCCCTCTCTACTGCCTTCTCATATTGCTTGCTAACTTAAGGTCATCTGATATGATTACCCCAGGTCCCTTTCCTTTTTGTTGTTGTTACTACCTCCCCACCCATTGTGTATTCTTCTCCTGGGTTCTTGTTTCCCAGTGCATTATTTTGCACTTCTTGCATTGAATCCTAGCTGCCATACTTCTGACCATTCCTCCAACCTTGCCAAGTCCCTTTTATCCTTTCCACGCCTCCTTGTGTATCAACCCTGTTGCAGACCTTGTGTCATCTGCAAAAGGTATACTTTTCCTTCCAGTCCCTCTGCAATGTCACTGATGAAGACATTAAAAGGACTGGACCCAATACTGAACCCTGCGGTACCCCACTAGTAACCCCTCTTTCTTCAGAGTGGACTCCATTTACAATTACCTTCTGTGTCCTGTTGTCCAGCCAATGTTTTACTCTAGGCTACCACCCTGGATCCCACTCCCAGGCTGGTTAATTTGACTATTAATCTTTTGTGTGCGACTGTGTCAAATGCCTTGCTAAAGTCTAGGTAGGCCATGTCCACAGCCCCTCCCTGGTCTACTACTTTGGTCACCCAGTCAAATAAATCTATTAGATTCGTCTAACATGACCTTCCTGCTGTGAACCCATGCTGCCTTGGGTCCTGTGCTCCACTGGCCTCTAGGTACTCAACTATTCTTTCCTTCAGAAGTGACTCCATCACTTTCCCTACCACAGAGGTCAGACCGACAGGTCTGTAGTTTCCTGCCTCTGTCTTGGTCCCACTTTTGTGAAGGGGAATCACATCCGCCTTCCTCCAGTCCTCTGGTACCACACCATCCTCCCATGATTTGTTAAAAAGAGTAGCCAGTGGTTTCACTAGTTCCTCCCTTAATTCTTTTAGAATTCTGGGGTGAATTCCATCAGGAACCATTGCTTCGTCCACCTTCAGTTTTAGGAGTTCTTGCAGAACCCTTTCTTCTGTGAAAGGACTGGGATTGACCCCCCTATCAAGAGTGTTTCTGTTAATTGGATTAGGCACTTCCCCCTCCTCTTTTGTGAATACTGAGCAGAAATATTCATTCAGTATTCCTGCTTTTCACTGTCCCTCTGCCCACCCACCATTCATTCTATTCAGCCTCACTATCCCTCCCTTTGTCTTTCTCGCTCGCTGATGTACCTATAAAAGGTTTTATCCCCTTCTTAACTGAGTTGGCTATCTTTCCTCAGTTTGGGCCTTTCAATTCTGACTTCCTCCCTGCTTCCTTCTGCCTTAACTGGTACAGCTCTCGTCCTGCTCCTTCTGTGTTTCCTTATACTTCCGGAATGCTATCTTTTCTTTCTGACTTTCACAGCCACCTCTTTTGAGAACCATAGTGGCTTTTTCTCATTCTGATTTGTTTATTTGCTTCACACAAAGGCTTGTTGCCTCTGTGATGGCAGTTTGATAATTCCCCATTGTTGCTCCACACCTCCTTCTAGCCTGTTTGCTAGTGCTTTTCTGAGGCACTCTCCCATCTTGCCAAAGTCAGCCCTCCTAAAGTCCAGTACCCTCACTTTTGTATGGCTTGACTCTATAGCTGAGTTTAACATGAACCACACTGTTTGATGGTCAGTTGTCCCCAGATGGCAACCCACTTCTAGATCTGAGATCCTCTCACTGCCCCCATTTGAGAGTACGAGGTCTAAGAATGCTCCCTCATGAGTGGGTTCCAAAACTAGCTGTGTAATGCCTACCACCTGTAGGGCATCAAGAATGGCCCTGCTGTTGGATGTGGCTGCAGCAAATGTGCTCCAGTTAACATCTGGCATATTCAGGTCTCCCATCAACAGTATCTCCCTTTCTCTGCCATTCTAAGAATGCCTTCTATCATATCCTTGTCCATTCCTCTCCCTGACATGGGGTCTGTACACAACCCCTATGCGGATTGTGGTGCCTTTCCCAGTCTCCACGGTGACCCACAGGCCTCCTCTCCTCCTGTTTACTTTTTTGTTCAGTTGCTTTTATCCCTTCCTTTACATAGAGAGCTACTCCTCCCCTCTTCTCCCTGCCTGTCTCTCCTGTAGGTTATGTACCCTGGTATGTTAACATCCCAGTCATGGTTCTCTGTGTACCATGTTTCTGTAACTGCTATGATATCCAGGCATCCCTCTTCCATTAAGGCCATCAGCTCAGGAGCTTGTTGCCCAGACCACGGGCATTGGTACCATTACCTCCATTTCCTGATGGCCCTACTCCTCTTGCCCCATCCCTGTCCTTCTTGCCTTTGTCACTTTCTCCATTTACCCTGCCCTTCTCCCTATCAACACCTCTATGTTGGTGTTTGCCGTTACTACCATGATTATTTGGGGGCTAGGATTTTCCTGCTCCTTTCCAGTGCCTCCCTTGGCTAGTTTAAAAGCTTGCACAATGAAGCATTTAAACTTATCACCTAGGAGCCTGGTTCCCCTCCCGGACAGATGCAGCCCATCATGCCAGTATAGGCTTGCATCACTCCAGGTGGACCCCTAGTCTCCAATGAAGCCAAATCCCTGAGCTCCAAACCAGTATTTCAACCACTGATTGAATCCTATGGTGCGGAACACCCTAGCCTCTCCTATGCCATAGATGGGTAGCACCTCTGAGAAGGTTACCGTGAGTGCTACTTGACTAAGGCCCCTCACCAATTCCACAAACTCTTCCTGCACTTCTCTAATCCCTTCCTTAGCCAGGTCATTTGTCCCTAGGTGGACAATGACATCCAGCTCCCTCCCCTGTGCAGCTGTTCTGGCAATCCTGAGGATTCGCTCCCTGTCCCTCCAAGCCATAGCACCAGGCAGGGACCTTACCTCCCTCTCCCCTTCCTCCCCCAGTTCTACCTTCCTAACAATGGAGTCCCCCACCAGGAGTTGTTTCCTTCCCCTGCAGGGTCCCCTGACACCCTCCTGTGGGTCTCCTTTGTGGAGGTTCCCAGCATCCTCCTTGGTCTCCACTGTGGGTGCCTCCTTGAATGGCTCCAGAATGGCATAGGAATTGTGGAGAGGTACAACTGGAGGGATGCACCTCTGTTCCACACCCTCACCCTCACTGAGCCCACTGTGGTCCAACTGCTCCTCTTTCTTGGCAACCTCTGAGGCGGCGGCAGTGGCACTGGTGGTCCCTGGATGGAAGAGGAGGTCCCACAAATCCTGGCCAACTCAGCCTGGAGATGAGCAACCTCCTCCCTCAGCCCAGAGAGGTGCCTGCAGATGGAACAACACCGCATCCTCCAGAACATCTCCCGGAAGACTGCTGCTCCACAGCCACTGCACCACTCCAATCATGTCTTATTTCTGGTCCCTTAACTGTTTGCAATCCTTACTCTTTCCTCTGTTTTTTTTCTCTCTCTCCTTACTTTCTGCCTGTGTGCCCTTTAAGCTCCTGATTGTCCTGTTCTGAGACAAGAATATCTTATATTCTCAGTAGACCACTTACTTGCTCAGAGGCAGACCTCCAGCAGCTAGAGGGGCCGGAGAGCTACTCTTGCCCTTCTAGAATGGTGGGTCCTTGGTGGTTCTGTGATCACTCACTTCCTGCCCCTAAACAGGAAGTTCCTGTTGTCAGTCAAATCCTGTGCCTATAAAAATAGAACTAGCTTTGGGTGAGGGGGTGGAGGGGAGGGAAGGAGGGCAATATAGTCTCAGCAGAGAAGTTCAGTCACACAGCAGTCCTTTCTCCTGGTGTCTTCTGCCAAGCTACTAGCAGAAACTTTCTAAGGCAGTCTTTAAATGTAGCTTCCTTCTAGCTAAACCACTCCCCCTACTTACCAGATCTTTCTACAAGTAATTTAAACCTCACAGCAGTTAAGTCCTTTCAGTCACCTGAGATTTACACCTAGATAACTCTTCAGATACCCATTCAGTTCAGTTAACCCAAACACACACTTTTTTTTTGTATGTTAGTTTTTTTACCCTAAATTAAAGGTCCAAGTACAAAAGTTCTTCTACTTTAGTCCCAGCAGAGAAGTTCAGTCACACAGCAGTCCTTTCTCCTGGTGTCTTCTGCCGAGCTACTGGCACGATGGTCTGCATCTATCCAGGAGGGGAACCAGGATTCTACAGTATGTGATAGGGAGGACTAGGTAGACCAAGCTGTCCTTATCAGCTATCAAATTCTAGGTTTCTATGTTTCAGTGCCACTCTTTTTCCAGTGAGTTATTAACTCGTTACCTCCAAATATTCGTGGAGCACCTACCCATGCTAGCTTTAAAACTTGGCACTGGGAACATCTACAATCAATCAGCCAATGCACCTGCTTTAATCCACCTTAGACTTCATCATCTCCCCTCTCTCTCACTATATTACTTTACTCTTCTACGTCTCTTTCCCCACCTCCCCATCTACCAATCTCTCCTCCCCTCACCCTCTACTCTCTCCACCTTTCCTCTCTCTTATCATCTCAATCTCAATTGGCACTTACTGTACTTTGTTTTGTATAAACCTTTCATTGTTAATGCTTGTTTCACTCACTGTGTAACTCTAGTTGTGCATCGTGACGTAGACGTATTTCTCCAGCTTTGCTCCATTGCAACACTCTTCTTGTGAACTACTCGTGAATTTATTGTTCCAGTTTTATTTAGCTGCCTGCATTCCTCACTGTGTTTCACCAATATCATGTGCTGCGTCACATGTATGCTTCATTTTGTATGTCTTAAACTGTCTTCTCTCCGGGTCGTGCCTGAAAATAGGCATTGTTATGCCTAGTGCACTCACCCGGTTACCAAAAGCAAATAAATAAATAAATAGGACAGTCAAATGTCCAACCAGTACCTCCTAGGGGAGAGTGCTCCACACCATGAGATTCAATCAGTGGTTGAAAAACTGGTGCAGAGCTCAGGGGTTTGGCTTCATTGGGGATTGGGGGTCCACCTGGAGTGATGCAGGCCTATACTGGCATGATGGTCTGCATCTATCCAGGAGGGGAACCAGGATCCTACAGTATGTGATAGGTTTAAATGCTTCATTGGCAATCATTTAAACTAGCCAAGGGGGGAGGAAATGGAAAGGAGCAGGGAAATCCTAGCCCCCCCAAAAAAATCAGGGTAGTTAGTGAGATAAACACCAAGATAGAGACGTCAATAGGGAGAAGGGCATAGGTAAATGGAGAAAACGACAAAGGCAGTAAGAACAGGGATGGGGCAAAAAGGGGTAAGGCCATCAAGAAATGGAGGGTAATGAGAACCAATGTCCATAGTCTGGGCAACAAGCTCCCTGAACTTGTGGCCTTGATGGAAGAGGGATGTCTGGATATTGTGGCAGTCACAGAAACATGGTACACAGAGAACCATACTGGGATGTTAATGTGATAGGTTACACAACCTACAGGAGAGACAGGGAGGGGAGAAGAGAGGGAGGAGTAGCTCTCTATGTAAGGGAAGGGATAAAAGCAACTAAACAAAAGAGTAAACAGGGAGGAGAGGAGGCACTGTGGGTCACCCTAGAGACTGGAAATAGCACAACAATCCGCACAGGGGTTGTATACAGACCCCCATGTCAGGGAGAGGGAATGGACAAGGATATGATAGAAGGCATCCTTAGGATGGCAGAAAAAGAGAGATATTGCTGATGGGGGGGGCCTGAAAATGCCAGATGTTAACTGGAGCACCTCTGCGGCAGCCACATCCAAGAGCAGGGCCATTCTCAATGCCCTACAGGTGGCATGCCTCAGACAACTAGTTTTGGAACCCACTCGTGAGGGAGCAATCTTAGACCTCATACTCTCAAATGGGGATAGTGACAGGCTCTCAGATCTAGAATTGGGTAGCCATCTTGGAACAAGTGACCATCAAACAGTGTGGTTCACATTAAACTCAGCTACAGAGTCAAGCCATACAAACATGAGGGTGCTGGGCTTCAAGAGGGCTGATTTTGTCAAAATGGGAGAGTGCCTTAGAAAAGCACTAGCAAACAGGCAAGAAGGAGGGTGGAGCAATAATGGGGAAACATCAAAACTGCCATCACAGAAGCAACAAGCCTTTGTGTGAAGCAATTAAACAAATCAAAATGAAAGAAAAAGCCACTATGGTTCTCAAAAGAGGTGGTGGGGAAGGTTAGGGAGAAAAAGATAGCATTTAAGAAGTATAAGGAAACACAGAAGGAGCAGGACAGAAAACTGTACCAGTTAAGGCAGAAGGAAGCAGGGAAAGCAGTCAGAATAGCAAAGGCCCAAACTGAGGAAAAGACAGCCAACTTGGTTAAGAAAGGGGATAAAACCTTTTATAGGTACATTAGGCAGTGTAGAAAGACAAAGGGAGGGATAGTGAGGCTGAATAGAATGGACGGTGGGTGGACAGAGAGGGACAGTGAAAAGGCAGGGACACTGAGTGAATACTTCTGCTTAGTATTCACAAAAGAGGTAGAGGAGGAGGTACCTAATCCAATTAACAGAAGCTCTCTGGAGAGGGGAGTTGATCCCAGTCCTTTCACAGAAGAAAGGGTTCTGAAAGAACTCCTAAAACTAAAGGTGGACAAAGAAAAGGGGCCCGACAGGATTCACCCCAGAATTCCAAAAGAATTAAGGGGAGAACTAGTGACACTACTGACTACCCTTTTTAACAAATCATGGGATGATGGTGTGGTACCTGAGGACTGGAGGAGGGCAGATGTTATTTCCCTTCACAAAAGTGGGAACAAGAGAGAGAGGCAGGAAGCTATAAACCTGTCAGTTTGACCTCTGTGGTAGGGAAAATGATGGACTCACTTCTGAAGGAAAGAGCAGTTGAGTACCAAGAAGCCAGTGGGGTACAGGACCCAAGGCAGCATGGATTTACAGTGGGAAGGTCATGTCAGATGAATCTAATCAATTTCTTTGACTAGGTGACCAAAATAGTAGACCAGGGAGGGGCTGTGGTCATGGCCTACCTAGACTTTAGCAAGGCATTTGACACAGTCCTACACAAAAGATTAATAAACAAATTAGCTAGCCTGGGAGTGGGTCCCTGGGTGGTAGCCTGGATAAAACATTGGTTGGACAACAGGACACTAAAGTTAATAGTAAACGGAGTCCATTCTGAAGAAAGGAGGGGGTTACTAGTGGGTTACTGTGGGGTTCAGTACTGGGTCCAGTCCTTTTTAATGTCTTTATAAGTGACATTGCAGAGGGACTGGAAGGAACAGTATGCCTCTTTGCAGATGACACAAAGATCTGCAACAGGGTTGATACACAAGGTGGGGTGGATGAGAAGGGACTTGGCAAGGTTGGAGGAATGGTCCGAAGTATGGCAGCTTGGATTCAATGCAAAGAAGTGCAAAATAATGCACCTGGGAAACAAAAACCCAGGGGAAGAGTACACAATGGGGGGGTAGTAATAACACAAAAATGGAAAGGGACCTAGGGGTAATCATATCAGATGACTTTAAGGTTAGCAAGCAATATGAGAAGGCAGTAGGTAGGGCTGGGGGATACTGGGATGTATAGGGAGAGGCATCACCAGCAGAAAACAGGAAGTTGTTATCCCCCTGTACAGACAGTTGGTGAGACCCCATCTGGAGTACTGCATCCAGTTCTAGAGACCCCATCTCCACAAGGACATAAACAGGATGGAGGCAGCCCAGAGGGGGGCAACTAAAATGGTGCAGGGTCTGCAAGAGAAACCATACGAGGAGAGACTAAAGGAGCTTAATATGTATACCCTTGAGGAAAGGAGGGAGAGGGGGGACATGATAGAAACTTTTAAGTACCTCAGTGGAATCAACAAAGTCCAAGAGGGCAGTTCAGAAAAAGATGTATAAGAATAAGGGAACAGAATATGAAGATAGATCGGAGATGGTTCAGGGGCAATGTGGGGAAGTATTTTGTCACAGAGAGGGTGGTGGAAGCATGGAACCACCTTCCTGAGGAGGTTCTGGGGTCTAAAACTGTGGGAGAATTTAAGAATGCATGGGACAGACATAAGGCATTTTTTTGTGGGGAGTAGGAAGAAATAGGTTGTTGGTTAACTAGGATCTGCAGCTTATCCAGTAGGTAGGGAAATGGGCAGACTAGGTGGGCCAATGGTCCTTATCTGCTGTCAAAGTCTATGTTTCTATGTTCCTTGAGCTCCCACAATTCCCTTGGCTGCACCTTGTCTAGCCCAATATCTCTGTCCTCTTTCATATTTTATTTATTTACTTTTTTAAATCTCGGATTAAACACCTTTAGTGAGTCCCTTCATGAATCTGTCCTCCAAATAGGGACTAACACCTGCCTCCCTCCTTCGAAAGCTCCAGTTACTTTTTTGCAGCCCCATCTCTTATCCTTTCTCTGTGAATACTGGAAAAAAAGGTATTTGAACAGGATGCCTGCATTTTCCTAGTTCCCCTCTGCACAGTCCCCCCACCTTCTCTTTTTAACCTTACAGTCTTGACCTTGGTCTTCCTCTTTTCACTTATTCACCTAAAAAATGTCTTGTCCCCTTTCATTACCAGCTGGGCTATTTTCTCTTCAGTTTGCGCCTTTGTACTCCCTAATGCTCTGCCTGCTTCCCTCTGTTTCCCCTGATACACCTCTGTATACTCCTCCCTCTTTGGCTCCTTACTTCTTCTGAATAACTGACCCTTCACCAGTCCATCTGGCTAGCTTGGCTATCACTTCGACATTTACTGGGGCTTTGCCTTGCCCCTGGGCCACTGCTTCACCTCTAGGGAGCTTAGTTTACATAAAGCTGCCCCCATGCTTTGCTCCCTGTTGAACGGATCTATAAATTTGAACCGGGCTGCCCTAGGTTTTGCCTCTGCCGTATGCTCCTTTTCTGGAGTGCTTTAAATAAATTTACATATGCCTGCCCTTGGGCAGTTCTAATTCCTGGGGCCTTGCCCTAAAAGCCCCATTAGCAGCCGCCTCTTATTGCACCCTCAGTGGGGGGAAAAAACGTCCTTTTTTATTTAATTATTTATTACAGTTCATGCAGTCAGCACCTGCTCAGTGGTGCTGCTGCTGAATCAATTCTCTGGTCCTGGGAAAGTATGAAGGAGGAGGAGATAGGAGGAGCTGTGCACTGGCTGCAGGCAGGCTGGAGGCAGATGCTAGAAAAGATGACTTCAGGGCCTTGCTGTGGCTCATCAATCATCTAGACCCGATGCTCTCTGAAGATGTGGCCCTGATTGTGGGTGTTGCTGCTGAGGGGCTGACTTTTAACTTTTATTTTAAATAAAATAACAAATGGGGCTGAAATTAGCCCATACTGCAATTGATGCTGACTACTGATACTCTTGGGCCCCACCAATCACCCGGAGACGCCACAACACTGGACCACTGACTTCAGAGAAGGGACCGGAGGAGAACTGTAGGTAAGAATTGCACTTTACTCTTACCTCCCTGCATCCTCTCTCTCCCTTCTGTGGCTGCAAAATTCTTGTCTTTTCTTTCTTCACTTCATTGGGACACCTGAGAGCATTACCCTGACTGGACTCCTCACTGGCCAAATTCAACTTCTAAGGCCATTACTGGCCACACATGGAACCCTCCCTGGCTATTGGAATGCTGAGTCCCTAAAGACCAGGGAGGCAAGCAGCTGTTGTGCATGAGCGAGATTTTAGAAGGTAGCACAGGCTCGTGCCATAGCTGAGTAGGCTGCTCTAAAGGAAAATAAAACTTTTTAAACAGCAGGCTGCAGTTTATTTCGAGGGGCTCCTGACACTTTTCACCCCCCTCCCACCCTGGCCACCTAGACTATAAGGGGCACCTACTGGGGACATTGCTGGGAACTCTTGTGACTGCTGTGGGACCCCAACTTTGGGGTATTATGTTACTAGATGAATGACTATAATTACAAAATGGGAACTATTAAAATAGTTTAAATCAATTTTCAAGCAATTGCATTTGACTTTCTAATTTCTTCTTTTTTTTGCGTACCTCCTATCATCAGTCTTTCAGCTGTTTTCTTATTCAGAATGATACACTTTAATTTTAAAATTGCACTTCATATTTCTGTAAGTGGAGAAAATGGAAATTGTAACTTGCTCTTACCTGCCACGACTGAAAATTCTGAATACTTGCACAAGATCCATTACTAAAAGGTCCTTCTGTTGGTTTGCATGAAACCAGATTATGCAGTGCATATGCCAGGATGTATACTGCATTGTACACATTATAGCTGAATCTGAAGTTAATGACATCATAAATGGAATTATCTAATGTCTCTAACCGCTCGTTGCCTGTGCAGATGGGAGGTTCTGCATTCATTTTAGGCTGTGCTTTCCTTGCAGAGTTACCATAGTGTGACCATTTGCAGCCGAATGCTTGTTCCCAAAACTCCTTTATGAAAATATCATTTGGAGATTTGGATGGATGGACACTATAGAGGAATTCTTTGAAACCAGCAATCTGTCCTGCATGATTTGTGAATCCAATGGTACCATTTGCTATTATTCTTACGTATCCATTACTAAATTCCTCACCACTGGGCCAGGAGGAAGTAGAAACCCACAATTTTCCAGTTATGCCATACAGATACATCACCTCCATTAATGGATTGATTTTCTCCATAGTTGAGTACAAAATAATCACAGATGCAGAAGATGCCTTTATAACCTCAACAATTTGAATCATCTTTTTCTCAAAGTTTTGCATTGGAATAATTTCAAAAAATGCAATGCATCCACCAGCCTTGAGAAACTCTTTTTTAAGATCTTGGCTACCTACTAAGCCATAGTCATTGTCTGAGGCTATCAGCCCAACCCATGTCCAGCCAAAATGGATCAGCATGCGGGCTACGCCGATGGCCTGAAATTTATAGCTTGCAACAGTGCAGAGGAATGAAGGGACTTCAGTCTTATCAGTGATGAGTGGAATGGGGGATGTGTGGCTGATCTGCAAAGATATTAAGAGAAGGAGGATATGGGATGAATAATCATTCAAATAATCTCTTTGATGGGATGGGCATGAATGCATTAATTAATCCCTCTGCCTCCCTCACCACTTCTCCTTCTCACCATTCTGAACAGCCACCACACTCAAAGAACATGTATCGCATAACGGGGCTACAAGCAGGAACACTTATAGCCTAGATCCTTCACTCTGTCTCACTGCTACTGCAGATGTCGGGGTCTTTTCTTGTCTCGACTTCTTGTTTTCTGGAGGTAAGGTACCAGGTGTCTGGAAGTGAACCAGCATCCTTCTGGGTGAAACAGAGCCTTCTAACATCTCACTCTCATCTTCTAGTGTACTCTAAAGCTGGGTGACTTCAACACAAAATGGCACATTCCCCTGCCCCCCAAACTATCATAGCAAATCCCCAAGCCCTGCAACTCATGCAACATGTCTCAAAACCCACTTGACTTTATCTGTTTGCAGGAAATGATCTTGGTTGTGTCCTCTCATCACAGTGTTTTATTTACACTGTTACAATCCTGGATGCACTTAATGACTATCAGATCTAAACTGCTTTATCCAAATGCCCTCCCAGGTCATTCCCCACCAATCATGTAGGGCACTTACAGTAGCAGTGCAACACAATTAGGCAAAATAAATCACTCTACCTTTTTTTCACTCTAAAAGATTTCAGGCATCTTCCAGTTTTAGCAAAGTATCCGGCATCCAACTGTGAGCCAGCAGGAAATGCAGGTGCTCAGGCTGACAGGTAGCCCATCAGTGACAATCAATGAAAGTAAAAAGGCCGCACACTCACAGAAAATAAAAGTATCAAGATGCTGAATTTGCCATAAATTGTCAGCTTTATTGCAATTGCAAGGTGAATATACAGTTCCAACACAACCACTGAATTGTCCCAGCACTTTGAGAAGGACTCTCTTCATCGGGGGTGTGGCATCAAAGAGCCTTCCACTTTTATTTGGAGGCATAATCTTCTAGTTCTATGAAAAGGCAAGTACATTATAAATGTTTTAATTTAGTTTTTCTCAAGAAAAAAGATGGCCACCACACGTGGCTTAGAAATAATATTGCAGACCTTGCTTGAGTTAAGATCGAGAAAGTAAAAAAAATAAATAAATTGATGTTGTGCAGCATGGGATGTACCTAGAAATGTACATTTGACATGTAGTCTAATATTTTTTATTAACTGTGGTTGAAACTAGCTTTTTTGAAAAACTTTTTGTTGTTACACTGCTGATTTAAGCTGACATCACTGCTGGCCAACCTATACTGCATCAACTGTAAACGTAGATGTTGTTCCAGACTTTTTAAATTCCATGTTAAGGTACACGTGGGATATTCATATCCCACTTGAGAAAGTTAGCGGCAGGGTGTCTCTCCTCCCCCAAATATCAGCAGAGTTGAAAGGCAACCTCAAGACTTGAGGCACTTATTGGTACCTGCAAAAGACCGCTGAAGCACAAGTAAACCTCTATAATTACAAGTAGCTCCCAACTTACTGTACAAAATCCCTGAGATTGGCTAGCTAAGTCTGGCTACTTTGCTTCCACTTTCCAAGACAACATAAATTGTCCATCTTGCCTCTGGTAGGTAATCCACTCTCTTTTTGCCATGCATCAGTTACTCGTGCCCTCAGGCTAGGCAGTTACCCAGTTCTAGACAAACTGAAAGTCACAACTGTGATCGAGTATTTTGCTTCTTGTGCCCTTTCCCTCCTCTTTGTCTCTCATCTCCTTACGTCCCCAACTTCCTTGGCATCACTTGCTCCCCCTCCCCCATCCTTCTTATTTTTCACCACCATCTTACCTCTAACTGCCATCTTGGCCCACCTTTCTCTTCATCCAACTAAAGGCAATATGACCTCAGCCTCAGGTTTCTCCACCTGACTGCTACTGCAATGGTTGCTCCAATCTCCTCACTTCTCAATTTGTCATTCACTAAGGACCATGTTTCAGGCACGGTACCTGGCAGTGTCACAACTTCTTCCATCTCCACAAAGGTGTGGATACCACTGTACCTGGTAAATACTGGCCTACTTCCCCAATGCTTTGACTTAATTTCAAAAGAAGGTTGCTATGTCTCAGCTCTCTATCTTTCTCAACTGCTCTGATTTTCTTAGCCCCTTACAGTCAAGTTCCAGAAAAAAAATGATGGTATCCTGTATTATCAGGCTTACTAATCATGTCCTGCAGGGTATAGATCAGGGTTTGCTGACTTCTGCAGTCTTTGTCATATTGGCCAAGGTACTCAGCACAGTTGTTCACTCTCTCATACATTTCATGACAAAATTGTAGGTGCTGAGCTCCTTGATCTCTTGGTTATGTGGTCGCACTCCTACTTGTCTAACAGTTGTGAACCCTCCCAATTGTCTACAGTGTCCAACAGGACTCTGTTCTGGGATACTTTAACAACTATGCAATGCACTTTTTGTCTTTATTCATTTTTATTGTATCGCATGCTTCTTTAAAATATTTCAGCTGAGGTGGGAGGTCTGATGGGAACTGAACATTACATTCTTCTGTAGCCCAGTTTCAGGTCACTCAGCTGAAGAAGGTTTTTATATAAAATGTCCTTTGTACTCAAAGTACAAACAGGGTAGGTGGAGAACAGCAACAATTCCTGTCCTGTAGAGGCTCTTTTTTGGTAAACTTTAAAGGGCTGGGCCCCTTTTCATCAAGTGAGATGACACACTCCCGAGAAGTCACTCAGGATAACAAAAGGGACCAAGCTTCAATTCACAAATCCACTTTGGACCAGTCTGGAAAAAAGGTTGTTCTCATTGATTAAAGGCAGGTCTAGGGTGTGATGTCAGGCCTGTCCAGTGATGCTGGGGTAATGGTCCAGCTAGTGAAGGGTATTTCTGTTGTATGTTTGTGATGAGATTTTAGTTATGTCTTTGATTTTTAACTTGCAACATTACATGTTCGAGTCTGCTATAAGTCACTAGTTCCCAGGTGTTGGTACGCTTCTTCTACTCTACTTAGAAATTTAGTTTTGAGATAGCTTTTTTTTTCTTTGTGATCTCTAGCTTTTCAGATACACTTATTTTTATCTCTGTAAAATACTGTATTCTCTCTAGTCTTTAGTGTGTGTAATCCTGCACCATATGTAAATATAGTGGTGTATTAAATGTTATTTTTATATACTTCATTCTCTCAATGACTGTCATTTAAGGTAACCAAGGGTGAATCAGAAAGTCTGTGATCCATTTCAGAAAAGACAGACTAGGGGAGATCACGTGATACAGAGTGCTGAGTAGAAGCTCCTTCAAGAAGCTCCTGCCTTCCGATCACTAAATCGCCTTTTTTGGGCATCTGAATTTCCCCATTTCCTCTGCTTTTGAGATTCAGTGCTGTCTGAACACTTTGGAAACCTGGTTTGAGTGTTAGATCAGCGGATGAAGGCTTACATGAAAGCCCGCTGAAGCACCTCCTCTACTCCGAAAGGCCTCCAAGAAATCCAGGGCCTCGGGTGGGCCTGAGAGGTCTGAGCCAATTTGGAGAGCAGGAACCTTTAATGCTCATTAGGTTCCTTGAAGAGTTTAAGCCCTTTCATGAAGAAATGAAAGAAATGTCGATGGATCTGAAGACTCTTTCCAGGAAACTGGATGAAGTTTCGCTAACTGTCTCGGATAATACAGCTTGAATAGTCTCAATGGAGAGAAACTTAAAAAATATCGATCCTGATCTGGTGTCTCTGCGTCAGAGGTTATCTCGTCTCGAAGCCAAGCCTGAAGATTTAGAGGGCCGGAGCCGTAGAAACAACGTTGTGATACTTGGGTTACTGGAGGGAGAAGAAGGCCAACATGTTGTGGCATTTGTACAGATGCTGGAGGAGCGGGTCGCTAGCCCCTCTCCCTTTGGCCCTGTCTATATTATAGAGTGAGCTCACAGGTCTCTGCGACCTAAGCCTTCTCCAGAGAACCCCCCTCCCCGTCTCATCATCTGTCAGTTTTTGAACTACCTAGAGAAACAACATTTTCTGCAGAAAGTGAGAGCTTTACAGGAGGTTCACTGGGAGAACATGAAACTGAGAATTTCACAAGATTTGCCCAGCTCAGTTCGTCTGAAGCAGAAAGCGTCTCATGCAATTGTCTCTAAGATAATTGCGGCAGGCCTGAAATTTAGGATGGGATACCTGGCCAGGTTACAAGTTCTAGTAAATGGATCCTGGTCCAATTATGATGATCCTGCAGCTGCCCTGATGAGTCTTAAATCTACGCTACCAGATCTGTTTCGGGAACCCTGAGATGCTGTGTTTGCGGGGTGAAGAGCTGCTTGGAGCCGAGAATTAGGACTTTCGTTTTCCTTCTTTGAAGAGCCGATCAATGCGGTTGGATGGGAAACTACTCCTGTTTTGCTTGGACTGGGATCGGCATGAGGCGCGCTTGCTATTAGTTTCCTTGGCCCCACTGCAGAGGCTTCCTTGATTAAGGGCAAGGACACTAGGGTCTTGAGGTTTGTTTGAGGGGAACAATGTTTCAAGTTTAAGCATTCTCCGAATTGTAAACACAATAGAAAGGGGAATTGGTTTTGCTGAGATTTAGATTTATGTTTATTTCTTCTGGATTGGAAATCAGAGTGGTCTTGGGCTTTCTCTGCAGTTTGCTTTCACTGTACTATGACCTGGAACTGGCCATTAGGGGGTGCATCAGGCATTAGTAACTCGTAGGGGTGCAGCCCTCAATTCGAGGGGGATCTCTCTTAATCTTCTCGTTTGACTCGCGTGCAGGACAATTAATTCTTGCAAGGAAAGCCTTTGCAACTGGAGGTTGGTTACCTCTGGGAAGACACATTTTTTCAGTCTTCCTTTCCTGAGTTCTGCTTACTATCTCTTTCCCGATTCTTGCTCTCAGTCTGTGGCAGAGGTCACTCCTCCTCATTGGGTTCCCGATATGGCTTTAGTTCCTGCATAACTGCCTCACGAGGCAAGGTTGATCTCAATTCTCACTCTCAGTTTTATTTGGGTTTCCATGGCTACCTGGGATATGTATGGTTTTCGCTGTGACTCTTTTCTAACAGGTTCTCATCATATTTACACTTTGGTGTGGTGGTATTGAAAGCCCAAGACTGCTCTCTCATTTTCTGGGGGTAATCAGCACTGTTTTGTTTTCTCATATGAGTATAGCGGAATGTAAGATTTGTCATTAGCAGAGGTGCATCATCGGGAGGCGGGAGATATAGGAAAAGCGCCAGTACTGTGCTGAACATTGCTTGTGACAGTTTAGTGGGTTGGGGGGCAGGTTTTGGGGTATCATTGACGGGTAGGGGTGTGTGGGGATGGAATGGACTTAACTGTGGGGGGGTTAGGGAGGAGAGAGGGCTTTACTGCAGTAACCATGGGTGTAAGGTTGCAGGTATTATGTATCCCGTGTGCTGAGTCGAATACATTAAATCTAACTACCACTACTGGATGGCTAAAGAAATAACTTTCGTAACTTGGAATATTAAGGGGATCAGGAAAAAGCACAAACAATATCAGGCTCTTAAACATTTAAGCTTACTACATTCTCAGATGACTTTTCTACAAGAAACCCATTTATTAGAAGTGGAAGCTTCACAGTTAAGGAGACAACAGGTGGATCTGGTTTACAATGCCCATGGATCTACGAATAGCTGTGGGGTCATGCTCATGATTAATAGGGGTATTCCCTTCATTTCTACACAGGTTATTAAAGACCCTGAGGGAAGGTTTATCCTTGTTAAAGGTACTCTCTGGTCTGTTCCATTATTACTTGGCAGTATCTATGGCCCTAACATAGATGATCCAGGATTTTTATGAGACTTATATTTGCTATTCTCCCAATGCTTCCCATCAGGGTTATTTTGGGGGGAGGGGATTTTAATCAAGTACTTAATTCTAATTTGAATAGGTCAGGTAGAGGTCTGGGAGGGGTCAATCTGGGGCAGAAAGCTTTTAAAGACCTATTGGACCAATGCAGGCTTTGCGATGTCTGGCGTGTCTTGCATCCTGATTCTAGGGAATTTACCTTCAGGTCAATGGCACACAGCTTGCAGTCCCGATTTGATTATATGTTTATTTCTCTATTACCTGGGGTTGAGACTTCCTTGATTCAACCTGGCTCACTCTCTGACCACTTACTAGTATTATGTAAATTGGTATTACTTAATTTACCTAACAGGGAAACCAGATGGAAACTTAATGAACAACTTCTCAAAGATGTCAAATACTGCAAACTTATAAGGGAGCAAATTGAATGCTTTTTTTTATCCAACCCTTTAGATAGTGCAAAACCGGATATTTTGTGGGGGATCTTTAAGGCCTTCATGAGAGGGATCCTTATCAGCATGGTGGTGGGCAGCAAAAGGGCACAGGAGAAGGAAGGAATTAATATATTTACTATCTCAAATCAGATCACTTGAAAATACTTTCTCGATTAATCCTCCTGACGAGGATAGGAGGAAACTCTTAGTGTTGAAAGATATTTGGAGTTACTCCGAGACAAAGCAGAATTAGCTATTATTCAGTACAAGAGCTAGCCACACTGACCAGGGAGAAAGGTGGATGCCTACTGGCACCAAGTGACATACAACAATCAGTGAGATTTATCCTCCTATCAGGGCAATGGCTGATGGATCCTTAAAAGTATCTCCCATTGAAACAGTCCAAGAATTCACCCGTTACCATACAAGTTTGTACAGTGACATGGAGCATTCCCCTTGCCCTGGGAGTATGGAGAGCTATCTGAAGGACTCTCACTTGCCCCCTCTCTCTGACCAACACAAGGATTTTCTGGTTACTCCTATTTCTCAGGAAGAAATTTCCGAGGTTATTAGCGAATTGCCAGCAGACAAGGTCCCAGGCCCTGATGGATTTTCCTCCTTATTTTACAAAGTTTTTCGGAACCTTTTATTACCAGTACTTTGCTGTTTATTTCAACATATTTTAGCTGGGCCGGAGGCCAATTTTCACCTTTTTGAGGCCTCGATTTTTCTTCTCCCCAAACCAGATAAAGATCCTGTGCTTGTTCAGAGTTACAGACCTATCTCACTTTTAAATTAGGATATTAAAATTCTCTCAAAGATATTAGCTAATAGGTTAACGGTAGTTCTTCCTGAGTCGATAGGTACAAACCAGGTAGGATTTATGAAAGGTCGTTCATCTTCTGACCACTTGCATAACTTATCACATCTCTTCTCGGCTACCAGGGATGCCGAGTTCTCCGCAGGACTGGTCTCCCTGGATGCAGAGAAGGCATTTGATCGAATGAACTGGAACTTTCCGTTCCGAGTTCTGGAAGCTTTTCAATTTCCTTCTCTGTTTATTTCCTGGATTGCCACACTTTATAAAAATCCTACCACAAGAACCTCTAGGAATGGGGCTTTCTCTAAGCCCTTTTCACTCCATTCAGGAACTAGGCAGGGTTGTCCCTTATCTCCTTTGTTATTTAACTTATATTTAGAACCTCTCATTCAAAATATTCTCAACAATGTTTCTATACAGGGTGTTAAGAGTTGGGCGACATGAGATTGAAGTCACCGCATACGCGGATGAGTTGCTGATACATTTATCTCACCCTGTATCCTCTGTTCCGGCTTTGATAAGGGAAATAGCAAGATTTAGCGACCTGTCTAATTACAAACTGAACGCTAGCAAATCCTTATTTTTCCCATTAAACCATACAGTTTTCAAAAATGACATTAGTCCCTTAGGTTCATGCTGGACTTCCAGATCATTTAAATATTTGAGTATTAAGCTTTCTCGTAACCTTCTAACATGGTTTAAGGACAATCTGGATTTCCTCTCGCAGTTGATAGCTCACAACCTCGAGAGGTGGTCCAAACTTCCCATTTCATTATGGGGCCGGATCAACATAATTAAGATGAACATATTTCCTAGAATTTTCTATCCATTACCTCTTCTCAACACTTTTATTCCTTCACTTTGGTTTAAAAAGATACATGGCATATTCACCAGATTTATCTGGGCTGACAGATATCCTCGGTTGGCTTATCATAAGCTGGCAGCCCCAAAACTGAAGGGGGGTTTACAAATTCCCCATCTGGCTACATATTACTAGGCTAGTCACTTAGCAAAATGTCTGAGATGG
This sequence comes from Neoceratodus forsteri, assembly GCA_016271365.2. Taxonomy (NCBI): domain Eukaryota; kingdom Metazoa; phylum Chordata; order Ceratodontiformes; family Ceratodontidae; genus Neoceratodus; species Neoceratodus forsteri. The sequence continues at coordinate 33,006,224 of CM057449.1, read as the reverse complement.
GTATCCCCCAGCCCAGAAAAAGAACAACTGGTTTGGCTTAGAATTGAACTGGATGCAATCAAGTTCAAGAATCTGAACCCCCTTACATTATTTTTTCTTAAATTCCCCCAGGTACGTATGACCGAGGAGTGCCCCATAATATCGACTTCTTTAAAGGTTTACTTACAAATGTGTTCATTTTTGCAATATTTCTCCTCACCAGGACCTGGCCCAGTCTATCTGGAATTCCCCTTCTTTCACTATTAACAAGAACCAGATTTCCCGTCAATGGCTGTCCCAATTGGGAGATGGGAAGCTTCTTTCTTTTACGGATGAAGAGGGGCATTGGTTATCAGTGGGAGATATTATTAAAACATTTCTCATTCCGGTTTCCTCTCATTTCAAAGTTATACAATTAAGGCATCTACTTGTAATTAATTTCAGTAATACTCTCCCCTCCCAGACCATCACTTCCCTGTTACCTGAGGTTTCCTCACTTTCCAGATCTTTCAGGTGTAATATCTAAATTATATCAGGTTTTGTTTCATAAAAAATACAGGGGTCCCTTTGGACCTACAAGATTCTGGAATAATTTCTTCCCTCAGCACTGTTTGGATTGGCAGCCTCTGTGGAGACCATGTCATAAACATATTTCTCAACACAGACTGCGTCTTATGCAATATCATATTTTACATAACTTGTATTACACCCCGGTTAAATTAGAGAAGTGGGGTTATCTGAATTTTAATATATGCAATAAATGTTTGTAGGAAGAAGGAACAATTCTCCACATGTTCTGGTCCTGTCCTAAAATCTCCCTCTTATGGGATTCAATTAAGACTTCCCTGGATCCTCTGCTAGGACTTCAGGAGTACTTTACTCCCAAGATTTGTCTTTTAGGGGACTTATCCTCTATTAGAGTTAAAGTAAGAAAGTTTCACATTTCTATGATTGTCTTATCAGCTAAGAAGCTCATTTTACACCACCAGAAAGATAAGTCCTCTCCATCTGTCCAGGAATGGGTAAAATAAATTTTGTCCAATCTGCGTACAGAAAAAGCGATTGCTAGTCTTCACAATAGACTGGCAGTTTATACCACAATCTGGGATCCCCTTCACTGTCTAATTTCTCTGGCTCAGGTCTAAGTATATCTCTGGCTACACTGTCATGTAAGACCTTAAGTAAAGTGCTTGGCATTTGGGGGGCATTAGGTTGGGTTACTGTAGTAAGAGGAGGGAAGGGTGGGTCAGGCAGTTATCCCTTTACATTGTATTGGAATGTCAATGTCACTGTCACTTGAGCTGCCTTTTATTGTGGAAAATGTACCAATAAACTTTAAATTTAAAAAAAAAAAGAAAAGGCAGACTACAAAGCAATCATAGCTAAAACAAAGTGTTGTCAGCTATTACAAACAAAGCTGGATCAGGAGAGTACCCTGGAGTCAGAGCACGATGGCTGCTCAGGATTAGAGCTCTGCAAACACTGATTCAACAAAAGGTTTTAAAAACATTTTTCTCAGTTTATTTGCAGGAACCATCAATATATACTAGTGTCTGAACAACTGGTCTATAAAGCGGGAAATCCAAAGAAGGACAACCTCAAAATGTTGGTGCAAAAAGCAAATTTCGTCCTAGTCTTCTGATCACAAGATGTGCCACATGTTGAGCTGCAGCTTTCACAGAAGATAAGTAGGAAGATCCCCTCTGTCTCTTTCCAGCCTGTCCTCTAGTCCCATGTGCATGTCCAAGGCCCTCTTAAAACTCTGCACTGTATCCACCTCCACCACCCACTCCATCAGCCTGTTTCATGGCTGTACCACCCTCTCAGTAAAGAACCTCACCCTGATATCCCCTCTGAATCTGTCCTCCTGTTTGAGGGTATGTCCCATAGTGGAATTTTTCTTTCTCAATTTGAATATGCTGCCAACTCTCACCCTGTTTATGCCCTTCAAGTACTTGAATGTCTCTACTATATCCCCCTTTCCCTCCTCTCCTCTAGCAAGTACAGACCCAATTCCCCCAACTTCTCCTCATATGTCCTCCACTGCATCACCTGCACCATTCTGGTTGCTCTTCTCTGGACCCTTTCCAGCCTGTCCTTGTCCCCTTGCTGGTATTGCCTCCAGAACTGGACTCCATATTCCATGTGTGGTCTGACCATGGTTTTGTACAGCAGCAGGATCGCCTCCCTCCTCCTGCTTGTGAAACCCTTCCCTCTGCATGCCAGTATTCTTAATGCCTTTCCTGCTGCTCTGTCGCATTGATCCCAGAGTTTCAGACTGTCTGAGATGGTTATCCCCAGGTCTCTTTCCTGCTCAGTCTCCTCCCCCTCAAGTTGGTATTTTGTCTTCGAGTTATTATGCCTTATGTGCATAATTCTGCATTGAACCATAACAGTCACCTTTCTGACCACTCCTCCAGCCTGACCAAATCCTCCCTCATATCCTCCACCCCACCTTCCGCCATATCAACCCTGTTACTACAAATTTTCATGTTGTCCACAAACAGACACACCTTCCCCTGCAGATCCTCTGTGATGTCCCCTATAAACTGTATATGTTGAAAAGTATGGGTCCCAACACAGACCCCTGTGGAACTCCACTCATCACCCTTTCCTCCTTCAAGTGCACCCTATTAACTATGACCCACTGAGTCCTCCCCTCCAACCAATGTCCCACCCATCTAGTGAGCTTGTTCCCCATCCCTAAGCTTTCCACCTTGCTACCAGTCTCCTATGGGGGATTTTTCAGATGCCTTCCTGAAGTCCAGGTAGGCCACGTCCACCGTCCCTCCCTGGTCCCATATCTTCATCACCCTGCCAAAGAATTCAATCAGGTTGGTCTGACAAGACCTGCCACCTGTGAATCCATGCTGATTGTCATTCAGTAGGCCCTCCCCTCTAGATGTTTAATCAGCCTTTCCTTAATTGGTGCCTCCATCAGCTTGCAGACCATGGAGGTCAAGCTGACCGGGCAGCAGTTTCCTGGGTCTTCCCTCTCACCCCCTTATGTAGTGGTACTACCTCAGCATTTTTCCAATCCCCAGGAACCCTTCTCTTGTGCAGTGACAGGTTGAATAGCCTCATGAGTGGTGCTGCCAATTCCTGTTTTAATTTTTTTAGTGCCCTTGGGTGAATCCCGTCCGGCCCCATCACCTTATCCATCCGCAGCTTGCTCAATTCTAATAGTACCCTAGCTACTGTGATGGGATTAGAGTCCATCTCCTTACCCATCCTCCCATTTTCCAATTTTGGGTCCCCCCCACCATAAAGACTGGTGTAAAGTATCTGTTTAAGGCATCAGCTTTTTCTATGACTCCCTCCACCAGTGCCTCCCCCTTGAGCCTCACAGTCTCTCCCTTCCCCTTTTTCCTGTTGGTCACATATCTAAAAAAACTTTTGTCCCCCTTTTCACTCTACTTGCTATATGTTCTTCTGTTTCAGCCTTGGACCCCTTGATCACCTTCCTTGGTTCCCTCAATTTATCCTTATACACCCCCTTGTCAACCTCCCTCTGCGATGCCTTGTATACCCCGAATGCCCTCTTCTCTCTAACTGCATTCCCCCCTTCAGTAGTGAACCAAAGCGTTTCCTTCCCCTCTTTTTCTTGCTTGCTGTCCTAATGCAAAGTTCTGTCACCATCAGTAGTCCTCTTTTAATTTCCCCCATAGTTCCTCCAGTCTTCCAGGTCTTCCATCCCCTCCAGCTCCTCCTGTACCATTGCTCTCATCCTACTAAATTCTGCCTGACTAAAGTCAAGCACCTTAGTGCTCATGTTGTCCTTGACCTGACTCTTACTAATCCTAAATTTCACCACGCAATGGTCACTGTCGCCCAAAATGTCCCCAACCCCCACCCCTTGACACTGTCCCCATTCGTCAAAACTAGGTCAAATATGGCCTTCCCCTAGTAGGTTCTATTACCAGCCAGTTGATGAATACTTCTCGCAAGGCTTCCAACACCGTCTACTCTTATCTGTGGCTACTGCCAGCATGATGCAATCTATGTCAGGTAGATTTAGGTCTCTGACACTAACATGATGTCTCCCCCCTACTGGCCATGTCCTGTATCTCGTTACCCATCTGCCTGTCAACTTCCTCCTCTTAATTTGGTGGTCTGTAGACCACCCCTACCTTCACTGCCTTCTCCCCTGCTTAGACACCCATAGGGCCACCACAGGTCCATCCACTCCCCCACACACCAACGTCCTTATCCCCCTCCTTTACATAAAGGGCTACCCCCCCTTTCTTCCTATCCTGTCTCTCTTGTACAGTACATACCTAGGTATTTCCACTTCCCAGCTGTGATTCTCTGTCCATCAGGTCTCTGTAACTGCCACCAAGTCCAGATCATCCTCTGCCACTAATGCCTGCAGTTCTCCTATCTTATTACCCAGACTCCTGGCATTTGTCAGCAAACCCCTCCACCAGCCCCTCCCTTTCTCTCCCTTCCCCCCTTGTTGGTTTCTCTTGCCCCATCTGTGGGTGAGAGCTAGTTAGGCCTGATCCCCTCTTCACTCCTACTGGGCTGCACCTAACTTCACCCTCCTCATTCCTAGTTTAAATAACTCCCTAGTATTTTATCTATATATCACTGTAGCTTCCTTCTCAAAATCCTGGCCTCCTCATCATTTATATGTAACCTATTTCTCTTATACAGATGTTGGTCTATCCATGTGTCTCCCCAATCACCTATATATTCATAGCCCTCCTTCCTGCACCACTGCCTCACCCAGTCTTTGATTCTCAATTGTCTCTCTGTACTGGCGCAGTGTACTGGCAGCACTTCTGAGAATGCTATGGTATCTACAGTCCCCTTGCACACTTTAGCTAGTTCCACAAATCTCCTCTGTACCTCTTGGGCCTCCTCTCTGACCAGATCATTTGTGCCAAGGTGTACAACCAGGTTAGGTTCCCCCTCAATTAGCTTAATGCACTCCTTAATTCTTGGGAGTGCCCTGCTCACTTCCATCCTTGGCTCACAGAAAACCAACATCTCCTTGAAGGCTACACTCTTCCTTAACCAGTGGATCCCTTTAATAATGGAGTCCCCATATGCTATCACTGATTTCATGTGCTGCCCCCAAGGGTGCCACCACCTTCCCCTACCTGGCTATTTCTCCCACCTCGCCCCTTTTCACCTTTCACCTCCACCCAATCTTTCCCTGTCCCTCTGTCCCCCTGCCCAGCTTGGAGGCCCCGGCCTCACACCCCCTGAGCCCCCTCCCACCCTTGTCTATTCCACTCCTGCCCCTCTCCCAGCCATCTTCTTCATTGATACCTGTCTTTCTATGGTTTCTCCTCACAACACCTCCCTTGCTTCCTCCCCCTTCACCCCCTGTCCCCATGCTATCCCTCCCTTTCCCCTTGATATCCCCTTTCCCCTTCTCCTCCCGTACCACCATAGCCTGATCCTCCCTTTCTCCTGAGTTCTCCTGTCTTTTCTGATCCACCTGTTCATTCCCTTCTCCTGACTTCTTCCTTTCCTGGCCCTCCTATTCATTCCCCACTGTTCCAGTCCCATACACAAACTCCTGCTCCATTATCCCCATTAAGGGCCAGTATCTGTTGAAGCCCATTGTGTACCTATGCTCAAGAATGCTAGTACTCCTGCCCATTGTGTCTCTGTCCCCTGACCTGGTCATTCCTACCATGTCCCCCTGTGTGACTTGCCCCCCCGTCCACCTGGTCCATTTGCCCTCTGCCTCCTATTTGGTTGCCCTCCGCAATTTTCCTTACTATGTCCCTATTTGTTCAGGATAGTTCTCTTTTTAGCCATGCTAGCTCAGCCTCCAGTCTCTCCAGCCTTTGACAAACTGGGCATGTCCCCATTCTCCACAGAGTATTCCTAAACACTGCCACGCTACAGTTGTTACATCTTATGACCCTCTCTCCTCCATGTGCCCTTTTTCCCTCCTTACACTGGCCAAACCCTCCCAATGCTCCCACCAGCCCCTAAACTGTCTTGCCCCTCCCTCATGCTCCATCCCTATATGTTGTCCCTGACCCTTCCCCAGGCTAGCATTCCCATGCCTCCCTGCCCTCCAGTCACCCTCCCCTGCCCACAAAACCAATTCCTCCTCTCCCCATTCACCCTCCCAGTACCATGCTCTCAATAAAGTTTCCCCTCTTTTACCAGATCCTGCCAACTTCAAAATGCAGTTAAACAACAATGTCCAACTAATGCCAATTCAGCCCCTGATGCAAGCTTATTCAAAAATGAATCCCAGTTTAATCCCTCCCGCAAGCTATTGGCTGAACCTTGCCTCAGTCTGCCTGTTTTAAGCCCAGAAAACTCTAATACGATAACATAACCCTAATGTACTCCATATGACTCAAAAAATCTCTAAAACAATAACATTACTTATTTATTTCTTTATTTATTAGTTTTTGTTGACCGGGTAAGTGCACTAGAGAAATTCTGCCTATTTTCAGGCACAACCCGGGGGAGGAGGATACAGATGAATGCCAACTGACCTTGAACCAGATTAAGCTGTTGGTAGTATTTTTAGTGAATGAGGAAAATTTGGCCAGGACACCAGGGAAATTCCCCTGCTCTTTTTCGATAAGTGCCATGGGATCTTTAACATCCACCTGAACTACCACCAATCCAGGCAGATGGGACCTCAGTTTAACGTCTCATCCGAAAGGCGGCACCTCAGAAGTGCAGCACCCCTCTCATGCTGCACTACAGTGTTACATCAATGTACCATATAAGACTTTGCATCTTTAGACCTTCTATCAGAGTATCTTATCCCCTGAGCTCCTTCCCCCTCTGTCCTTTCGTCCAATCAAATGCAGCTGAAGTCCTTCCCCTCCAGTCCTTCAAGCCCTGCTCCCTGCCTTTCAGTATTTTAATAAAGGTCAGGGAAGGGGACGGGATAGGGGGCGCTTTTATTAATCATTGAGCAGCTTTCTTGCTGTGCAGTTCAAAACAGCCACAATGGCAGCCTCCCAGACTTCCTCACTTGCCGTCGATACAGTCAATTTCTTCCTCCTCCTCACCACTGGTAAGGTTATCTCCTCGCTGCCGCTACAACTGTTCCTCTCCCTGCTGCCAATGTGGCCAGCCTGATGTACAGCAGTGCAGTGGAGTGGCTGGGCTTCCCTGTATTTAAACCCGGCCCGATGTTCAAAATTTGGCACCCTGGGCTTCTTTTGTCTGGCGGCCTCCTGCGTCAGCCCTTTGGTCCATTCCTCTGAGTCAGTGGGCAGTTCTCTTGCTGTGCAGTTCAAAACAGCCACAACAGCAGCCTCCCAGAATTCCATCACTTGCCGCCGATACAGTCAATTACTTCCTCCTCCCCACCACCGGTAAGGTTACCTCCTCGCTGCCGATACAACTGTCCATCTCCCTGCTGCCGATGTGGCCAGCCTGATGTACAGCAGTGCAGTGGAGTGGCTGGGCTTTCTTGTATTTAAGCCCAGCCCAATGTTCAAAATTTGGCACCCTGGGCTTCTTTTGTCTGGCGGCCTCCTGCGTCAGCCCTTTGGTCCATTCCTCTGAGTCAGTGAGCAGTTCTCTTGCTGTGCAGTTCAAAACAGCCACAATAGCAGCCTCCCAGAATTCCATTGCTTGCCGCCGATACAGTCAATTACTTCCTCCTCCCCACCACTGGTAAGGTTACCTCCTCGCTGCCGATACAACTGTCCCTCTCCCTGCTGCTGATGTGGCCAGCCTGATGTACAGCAGTGCAGTGGAGTGGCCGGGCTTTCCTGTATTTAAGCCCAGCTCGATGTTCAAAATTTGGCACCCTGGGCTTCTTTTGTCTGGCGGCGTCCTGCGTCAGCCCTTTGGTCCATTCCTCGGAGTCAGTGAGCAGTTCTCTTGCTGTGCAGTTCAAAACAGCCACAACAGCAGCCTCCCAGAATTCCATCACTTGCCGCCGATGAGGCAGATTCCTTCCTCCTATCCGCTGCCAGCAAAGCTCCCTCCTCACTGCTGATGCAGTTGTCCCTCTGCCTGCTGCCAATGCAGCCAGCCTGACGTACAGCAGTGCAGTGGAGTTGCTGGGCTTGCCTGAATTTAAGCCCAGCCCAATGTTCAAAAACTACAATAGCCCAATCATGCATTAATTCCACATTAGATGCCACCTTCGGAGTGGCTTAATGTGCTTGTAACATGGTTTTCCTACAGTACTTGTTGCTATAACTGTTCCTTAAATAATGTGAATGACATACTGCTGACACAGTTTGTTGTGTTTTGACATGTTTACTGCACTTTCAGCAACTTGCAAACACGTTTATTTAGATGCTGATGTTGTCAAAACAATACATAACATATTCACAGAGGAACTACATTTAAAGACTATTTTGCAGAACTTGTGGAAATCTGCACGGCTATTATTTTCATAGCCTGCCCAGGAGGTCCACGATCTGCTGATCTACATGTTCGGGTAGTTGCCATTGTGACTATTTTGCATATTGTCTGACCTCTGCTTTCTGTGTGCCACGTTGGTCCGATGCCGCTCAGTGTGATGCTTTCTATGTTGCTTTGCGTGCTCCCTGCTCTTGCCGGTACACAATGTTGTGGTGGTCTGTCACACCGCAGTAGGTTTACTGCTACAGTAATTGAAATTTAATGTTCCGTTCACTGTGACAGACAGCAACTGAAATGAACAATACATTTGCTACTCCAGATTGTGTAATCGTCCATTCTGATCCGGAAGTGCTTCTGTGCTTGCTGTACTGTTGTGTGGTATGTCACTGGTCACTCGGGCTGTGTATGCTTTTCTATTTTCCGTTACTATTTCTGATGTTAAGAGGTTTGATTTGTCAGCTAATATTTGTTCGGCAGCATCTAGTGGGATGCTGTTTAGTATGCTTTGTGGACTCGATGTGGTCTGTTGTTCTTGTGGCAAATTTTGTTTTGCTCATGGTGTCATACTTTGTGACTTATTTGCTTTAGACAATATCTGAGACCTCTGTCATACTACCTGTTTGTACAGACTGCGACTGTTACGGGCATTTGGGTGAGTGGGTGGGAAAGACAAGACTGCGTTACCATTATAACGTTGTGTTTTACAAACAGCGCATTTTTGCTTTCATGGCTTCCTCAGGTACTTCAACTTCAACATGGCATTATTGCTTAAATAATGCAATGTTGAGCTATTACCATGTGACTAGTTTTAGCCAATCACTTTTCTACTTTATGTAGTTCTAAATTTAGCTATGTTAAAAGATACAATAAACTCTTTCTGAGTGTGGTTGTCTTCCCACCTTTCCTTTACTACATCGTGTGGCCCTGTAGGCTGCCATTCATGCAAAATGTCAAAGGAAGAAAAGCCTATAAATCCTAGTGGTACACTACTTCTCTGTAAGCTAAAGGGTGCAATGCTGCACCACAATGACACCACTGATCGGTAATAATTTCCTTTGGCATACCAACCCTGCTAAAAATGTTGGCAAGTTCTGCTGCAACTTTTGTGGTTGTGACAGTATATAAAAGAATTGCCTCTGGGTATCAAGTAGCAAAAGCCACATACTATAAGTATGAATCGAATACCCTTTTAGCGCTTCTCCAAAGCACATATATCAACTACAGTCATCTCAAAGGGCACATCTGTCAGGGTTAGAAGAACCAGAGGTACCCTGCCTTTGTTAGTTACCAGGTTTACTTTCTGACATTCAGATCATGAACAGCAATAGGTAGGGCAGATAGAGAGTTCTTAGGCAGAAATACTAAACAAATATTTCTGTTTGGTATTTACTGAAGAGAGGGAGGGTCAGGGACCAGAGCTGAGCAACAGATATGAAGGAAGGGGGATGCCAGCCCACCGTTGCAGTGGTAGCACTACCGCTTGCGACGCCAATAACCCGGGGTCGGGACTGACCTCAGAATGCTGGGGTGTCAGCCGGTGGGAGAAGGATCAAGCACCCAGAAGGCTGCTCTCCTCCTCTGGGGAGCGGAGTCTGTGCATCCCGCTGCTTTACCGCCACCTGGGTGACCACTGGTAGAGGTGCAGTGGGAATGCAAAATACATGGGGGGAGGGCATTGGATGGAGTTTGGAAGCGGTGCCATGTCTCAGTGTGCCCTGCCTCCTTGGACTCCCCTGAGTGCTGGTACTCTCGCGAAAAAGGGAAAATACCCCTCCCTGGCGGCCGGTAGAGGAGACTTGGCTGCCCTTAACCTCCAGAATCAGGCTCCCTGATGGATCACCCAGACCACCCGATGCACACTTATGGACTGTGGAGATAAGGGGTCCCCTCCACTTCCCACCCAGGGGGAAAACCACGTCTGGAGCAGAGGGGTCCACAGCATAAGATCTCTGAAGAGTGGCAGTCAGGGGGGGACAGAAGAGGGCTGTGAAGAATAAATATATTACAAAAAAAAAAAGATATGAAGGAAGGGGGAAGGTAAACACATCCCCGTTCATAGAGGAAAGAGTCCTGGAGACACTCACAAAACTAAAGGTGGACAGAGCAATGGGGCCAGATGGCACACATCTGAGGATATTAAGGGAATTGAGAAAGGAGCCAGCGGCACCTCTGGCAGCCTTGTTCACCAACTCACTCAATGAAGGGGTGGTTCCAGAAGACTGGAGGAGGGCATATGTAATCCCTTTTCACAAAAGTGGTAATAAGGAGGAGACAGGGAACTACAGACCCGTCAGCCTCACCTTAGTAGTAGGCAAGATCATGGAGGCACTGCTGAAAGGAAGAATAGTGGCATACTTACAGTCCATCAATGCCCAGGATCCAAGACAGCATGGATAATCCAGGATGGATTCACAGCAGGAAAGTCATGTCAGACGAATCTGACACATTTTTTTGACTGGGTGACTAGGGAGGTAAATTGGGGGGGGCAGTGGATGTTGCCTACCTCGATTTCAGCAAGGCCTTCGACACTGTCCTACATAGAAGACTGGTTAACAAAATGGGTAGTTTGGGCATGGGGCACACAGTGGTAAGTTGGGTGAAAAATTGGCTTACATATAGGAGACAGAGGGTGGTGGTAAAGGAGATCCAATCTCGGGAGAGGGGAGTGATCAGCAGGGTACCTCAGGGACAGGGTCACATTTACTTAGATGGCGCCCACAGCCTGGAAACTTCGTGTACCCCGTGCCCCCCCAAACATGACTACGTTTAGGGGATGGCAACAATGCATAGAGTACCGACTTGTTGTTGGCATGTGTAGCCCAGGCACCATGTACCAGTGCTCTACTACCCCTGTCTGTTGGATTTCTAACAAGTTAAGGGCCTGGGTTCTATTACAGTGTTGTTCGGGGGTTCTGTCCCAAAGATAATAAAAATAGTGCAGTGCCGCTATCCAAACAAAAGTAGAAGTGGGTCAGAAGACTGGCTGGCACTGCCCCCTAGGATGCTGCACTTACCCACCTCCCCTGCCAACCACCCCACACTCTGAATACCCAAAGGATCAATAGCAGCAATACCCATGAACAGCAATGATCTGACAGACTCAGAGAATTCCTGCACACACAGTTTCAAACGATAAATCACAGCTTTGTTGGGGGTAAAGATTAGGGAAAGGATACCGAAACAGAGGATGCTGTGAACAAAATGAATGGTTAGGAAGAGCAAGCAATAGCAACAGTTGGGCCCACAGGCTGAACCCACCCCCACTGGTACCAGCATCTCCCAAAACTGTCCTTCGGGGTAATCACCAGGTGCAGGCCTGGTACGGTGACGTGGGTTAACTGGCTGTTGGGGCCCTGAAACTTTGTAAAAGTGCTTTGATTGTAAAGATTAGAATCTCCTTTACCCCTTCACAGGAGTCAGTCCTGGGTACTCGTGGTTCATAGCACCCAAATGCTTGGAGTATGGAGCTTCTTGGTCAGTGCAGCACAGGGTAGGAAAGGCCAGCTGGTCATCAAGATAGTAGTTCTGGTCGCTTGTCATCTTCAGCCACTTCTGGCCTGTTGCAGAGCTCTGTGGCAGAACAGCACCAGCCCCAGAGGGTCCAAACCCGGGAGTGGCTCCACAGCCCAGTTTCCCCACAATGGATCCCAGGTGCCCTAACACCTCAGCATGTGCAAGTGACCTCCTGAGACAGTGATTCCCACTTGGAAGGGGTTAGCGGGTTCCCTCCCTGGCTCTGGGTGAGAACTCCTGAATGGTGGGGTCCTCCTGCAGTCCCTGCACTGAGTTTGAAAACCACAGAAATCAAAGGCAGTTGCTTGAGATAAAGTCCAGTGCCAATTGAAGGGGTGCTAGCCCTAGCTCAACAATGCACAGGTGCAATTAATAGGGGGATCTAAACACAGCCAACCCCTGAACACTAGTCCCCACTTTTCAGTTAGAAAATGTCCATAACCTTTTGTTCTGCTGCAGCTGGGACACGGCTCTCGGCCACTTTAGCCAGTTTGCTCAGGAAATGCACAGCATCTGGCTAGCCCCTGACATCCAGAGATACTTTGCCTCTTCAGAATCACAACTGCAGTCCCACACAAGCAAAACGGATGCTCAGCAACAACGGTAGCACTCAGAGAGCAATTCAGCCCTCTCCGCTCAATTCAGTCCACCAGTGCAGGGCTGCTGCAGCAATTAGCTTCTCCAGCAATGTGGTCAAGCAGCTCCCTGTACCCGAGGAATCCAAGTACCAGTTCAGTGTACCACTCTCTTTTCCTCACTGAATCTTGCCAGAACACAGCAATCTTCTTTTGGAAGCCTGAGCAAGGCCTCTCCAGTCCAGATCCTTTCTCACAGGAGTCTTCTGGCTCATACAGAGCAGGAGAACAGACTGAAGAATCACCAGAAAGTCCAGGGGTTTTCACCTGAGAACCGCAGGTTCCGATTGGCTGATTGAGCCTATGACTTGTCCATAACCATAGTGATCAATCTTTCCCTCTCACTTATTTGGGCATGACTTAGGTGCTTGAATCAGTCTTCTCATTCCCCCAAGAGTCCCTCTGTCACAGTCTTGGGCACCTCAATCCCTGATTGGCTGCTGAGAGGGGTCAAAGTACCTTCAAAATAGCCCCCATCCAGATGTATGCAGTCCAACACAGTTCCCCAACTTCAACCATCTGTGTAATCAAAGTAAATACTTTATTTAAGCAACCACCCCACAGTGTTATAGCCCCTTTGGTGTCCTCCTAAGCAACCCCTCTCTGGATCCTTACTTTGCCATAGTTTCCTTGTCACTGCTGCCGAAACTCAGACTCCCCAGGCAACAGCGACACCCTCATTAATATTGTTTAACCAGAAGTGGCACACTAAGCTGAAGCTTGTTTCCAGGTGCGACCTGGGAGCACAAGGAAGTTAAGTGACTTGCTCAGGGTCACACAGTATGCAAGTGGGAGGGCTGTGGGAATCAAACCCTGGTCTCCAGGTTTGCAGCTCAGAGCCTTAAATCACTGTGTAATACTGTTTCCCGAGGGCTACATGAGCCCTTGCTATGAGCCCAGTTTAAAACATTTTACTTTATAAGAACTGGGGCTCCGTGACCCAAAATGTGATAAAACCAAGCGCAAGCTACTTGGGGGAACCCTGGGGCACCAGAGGACTTAGCAGGCATGAGAAAAGACCTGCAGGAACGAGAGGGAAATGGGAAAAACTGAAGCAGTAAAGGTAAGCTCCCAGGGGGGAGGTTACACATGACTCCTAAACAAACCACCTTTTCACTGCACCACTCTGACCTCAGCTTTTGCACTTGGAGTGCAGTTTTGTTTTGCTTATGGATCAAGTTTGTTACTGCAGCTCTGTCTTGGGGGACCAGTACTGTGCATTTTTCTGTGTTACATGCTTTGGATATTTGGCATCTTGGCTGCTAAATCAAATGCCATTACTGTGGTGCCTGACTACCAATGAATGCCTGAGGTGTTAGGGTTTCCAACCATAATGCCCCACCCTGTAGAGAATGACCAGCATCAGGGCTGTGACTTGGGATTCTTTTCTGTAATGCTTATACCATTCCACCCCCACCCACACCCTGCAGCCAGTGAGAGGCGTCGAGGTATGCCTTGGACTCTTCAGCCCCAAAGTTCACCCCATTCTCGTATACTGCACCCATCTCACCATATTTCCTGATGGAATGGGGTGCGCATAAGAGCCAAAGACCCCAAGGCACACCGTGACACTTGTCAGTGTCTGCAGAGTAGGGTGTGGTGAAATGGAGTGGCCGTTATGCCTGATGACCCAAAGGCACACCCCAATGCCTGTCACTCTCTGCAGGGTGGTGGTGGGGTTGGCTTCAGTTCAATACTTCACTGCCATTCCTATTATGCAGCTCTGTAACTTCGACACTACCAATGCCAATGCCAGCAAGCAAACATTCGGCATTGACAAATGCTTGTTTTTTGAAATGTTTCACCAGGAAGGCACACTGAACAACAAGTTGCTTGCCTCCAAGTGCAACCAGGGTGTGGGTGGGTTAACAAATTCAAGAAATTAAACATTCAATTACAAATGTAACAAGGCATACAGTTAAAAAATATAAATAATCTTACAATCGCATTTGTGACATAACATTCAGTTAAACATATCATACCTGTGGAATATGCATTTAATTACAAGTGGCATATCTGAGGTACATAGTACAGAAATGTAATATAGCCTTGGAGCCAACTCCTTGCAGGGATGGGTCAGAGTTATGAGGCCGATTATTTAGCAGCTGTTGAATGAATCTGATACAGTGAGGGGACATTAAAGATGGTAGAGGAGTTGACAGAGGAAACCAGCTGGGGGAAAGAGAGGATAAAGATGGGGGGAACATTATTAAAGTGAGCAAAAAATTAGTTGCGAGGAGTAATTTAACACAAGGCTAGTGCAATCTGGGAACACCTCAAGCAGAACAAAAAGTACAAGTTATTAGCTCATGTGAACTAGTTCCTTTGTTTAAGTGCCAAGGGGTAGATAGGGGTGCAGAAGAGAGGTGTGGGAAGGGTAGGAGAGAGGTGGAGGTAAGGAATAGAGTAGGCAAAGATGAGTCATACCTGGAACTGGCCCCTTCAGAAAGCGGAGATCACTACCAGTGACTGAATAAGGCAAAGACTTAGAATAAGGGGCAGGAGTAGGTGTAGTAAGCTTGTAGTCAGCTGATTTCAGGACCGGGAGTAAAGGTAGATATGCCCTCTGTAGGCACATCATTTTAGGGGCATAGTCATGATCACAGTATATGCATGTCTGGCCGTAAAGCACTTTTTGTCTCCTCCAGGCCATAAGGAGCACCTACTCTTTAATAGCATAGCTGTTGAATCGAGCAATTATTGATCTGGGGGGAGCATTCTGGGTGGCAGGTCTTGGTGCTAGTGTTCGATGAACGGGCTCAAGATATAGTTCAGAGCCTTCTAGAAGCTATAAGGCTGTAAACAGCAAGGTCTCCATGAACTCTTTTATGTTCGAGCCTTCAGAGGCTTCTGGAATACAGTAAAGTCTAATATTTTTCTGCTGAGTGCTATTTTCAAAATCGTTTTGTCGGACTCCATTAGTTCTTGCTGCTCCCTTATTTGCTGCACTGTCAGTTCTAAATTGTCCACTCTGTTCTCCGTGGCAGTCCCCTGCCTTTCCTGATAGTCCATACATTGTTCCAGCTGCATAACGGCATGGTGGTGCTCTCAGTACATTTCTTTAAGTTCCACATGGAATATCAAGAGTTCTTGATAAATCGAGTCTAATTTGTCCTTTTTATTCTTAGGCTTGCCTTGTTTCATCCTGGCCTTTACTGCAGTACTCTAGGTGTCTCGGGTGTTTGTTCTTCCCTGCTCCATGCAGTCTGAGGCCTCTGTATCAGATCTCTCCAAAACTTATGCCACCCTCCACCAGTTTCTGTACCCTGCCACCCTATCTTATTCCAGATTCTCTCCGACATTGTTTGAGGTAATTATTTTTCACTTTGTTGATCGTGTTGAATATATTAGAGAGATTTTCTCAATCGGGGTGGACCCGAGCAGTTTCCCTATGCTGCCATCTCAAGCAGAGCAGAACCAGAGGTCTGAACTGATGCTATTTAATATTTATGCATTGTATGTTTAGTTTATTTTTCTGTGAGGTGCACAGAGCCTCCGTGAATGTGCGCCATACAAATAAAACTTGCCTTGCATTGAGCAGAGGGCTGATCCCCAGGCCGGTCTCTCGTCGATGACTTTCTCTGCGTAGCAGGTATTCTGGCTGGGCCAGTGTAGCAGGGCTCAGGCAAATGGAAATGGATACAGATTCAGTCCATGGAGCTGGATACAGCCCCCAGCAAGCAAAACACAGTTCAGACACACAGTGGGGAATCAAATCACGATCCACTATAAGCACACAGCACATTCACATGTAAGGAAATACCACTGTACCAGGCAAATGGCACTCTGGTCGCAATTACAGAGTCTCTGCACAATCCGGGAGTTCAGAGGTAGCTGGAATGTGTCCCATTTAGGCCAATCGCATTCAGCGAATCTTCGGTCTTCTTCAGGTTAAAGCCTGGTCACAATTCAGTGGCTTACTTCACTCTCCAAATTTGGATTCAGTCCCAAAAAAAAGAAGCACAAGTTCCCTCTCAGGAACAGCAGGTAGGCATACAGGCCAAACTCAGGCCTTTCCACAGTTCTTCCACACGAATCCACTATGGGTTGCTGCTCGAACTATCTCGAGCTGTTACTGCTTAACCTCCCAACTCAGATCTAACTGAAACTGCAAGCAGTGTGGGTCTTTCCCCAAGATCCAAAAGGTTTGGTTGGCTGATCTTTCTGTCCATCATAACAAGGGCTTCCCCTCCAGGTTATTTTAGGCGCCAAAAGCCGAAAACTACAATTCCTACAAGTTTTGGCCCCACCAAGCCCCTGTAGGCTGGATTCATTTAAGAGTCCTAAATGTACTTATTGGCCCACTCTGCAGTCCAGGACCAAGATGATGGAAACAAACAGAACTGTCCATGCTGCAAAGAAGGCAGGTTAGAACAAACTGTAATATTATTACTACTCTATCAAATGATCAGCAAACAAGTAATCTTCTAACAGAGTTCCCTCTCAGATTAATTATGACTGCAATCCAGGCAGCTCTTAAAGAGACAGTACACAAAGGCTGTACAGGCACTCTCTGGCAATACATTTAAACTGCTAAAATGCAGAACACCAGCCTGGTAGTGAGTATTTAGGCAAGCTCAAGGAAGATTTTTCAGGAACCCCATTTGTAGGGGGGTTACAGATACATTATTGAAAAGAGAAAGTCAAGAGGGGCTATTACTAAGATCAAAGGGGATAAGGGGGCATGTGAGGATGAGGACCATGTAAAAGCATCTATCCTAAATAGATATTTCTGCTCCATATCCATGGACACAAGGGGGAAGGGAGGTGTGCACAAGTCCCTTCACAAAAGAAGGAGTCCTACAAGAGCTTGATAAGCTCAGGGTGGACAAGGCAATGGGATCTGATGGTATACATCCCAGGGTACTAAAGGAGCTAAGGGTGGAATTAGCATAGCCATTATCAGAACTGTTTAGTGAGTCTCTGAGCACAGAAGAGGTCCCAGAAGACTGGAGAAGGGCTCATGTGATCCTGCTCCACAAGAGTGGTAGCAGGGAGGAGGCAGGGAACTACAGACCAGTCAGTCTTACCTCAGTAGTGGGCAAGATTATGGAGGCACTCCTTAAGGAAAGGATAGTGCAACACCTGGAATCCATAGGAGCACAGTATCCAAGACAGCATGGGTTTACAAAAAGGAAGGTCCTGTCAAACTAATCTCACAAATTTCTTTGACTGGGTAACCAGAGTGGTGGACCAAGGAGGAGCAGTTGATGTCACCTACCTTAACTTCAGCAAAGCTTTCAATACTGTTTCACATAGAAGATTGATTAACAAGCTGGGTAGGCTTGGGGTTGGTCAGACATTGGTCAACTGGGTGGAAAACTGGTTGATGGGCAGAAAACAGAGAGTGGTGGTAAATGGTATAGTCAGAAGAGATGCAAGTCACAAGTAGGGTACCTCAGAGATCAGTTCTAGGGCCAGTCCTCTTCAATATCTTCATCAGTGACATCGCATATGGACTGGAGGGTAAGGTTTGTCTGTTTGCAGATGACACCCGAGATCTACAACAGAGTAGATGATCCAGATGGGGTGGGCAGAATGAGAAGAGATCTGGATAAACTAGCAAAGTGGTCGGAAGAGTGGCAACTGGGGTTTAATGCAAAGAAGTGCAAGATCATGCACATAGGAAAGAGAAACCTTGACACCGCCTATAGGCTGGGAGGGGAGTTGTTGGCAGTCACAAGGGAAGAAAGAGACTTGTGCATCATCATCACCGATGACCTGAAATCATCCAAGCAGACCACTAAAGCAGTAGGTAAGGCTAGGGGGATGTTGGGTGTATTAGTAGGAGTATCACAAGTCAGAAGAAGGAGGTAATGATCCCTCTTTACAAGACACTGGTTAGTCCCCATCTGGAGTACTGCATGCAGTACTGGAGGCCACACCTTTACAAGAACATTAACCAAATTGAGGCAGTCCAGAGAAGGGCAACCAAAATGGTGCAGGGACTGCATCAGAAAACATATGAGGACAGATTAACAGAGCTCAATATGTATACCCTAGAGCAAAGGAGGGAGAGAGGTGATATGATCAAAACATTCAAACACCTTAAGGGCATTAACAAGGTGAAAGAGTCTAGCAAGTTTCAATATAAGAAAAATAGCAGGACAAGAGGACACAGCATGAGATTAGAGAGAGGCTGATTAAGGGGTAATGTGAGGAAGTTCTTTTTCACAGAAAGGGTAGTGGATACATGGAACAGCTTACCTCAGGAAGTGGTGGATATGAATACAGTGCAGGGCTTCAAACAGGCATGGGATAGGCATAAGGAAGCAATACAGATGAGTATGAATAGATAGGCCATTGACAGAACAAAGGCCGATGGCACATTCATAAGGTAGAAAAGGAAACGGGCAGACTGGATGGGTCTTGCGGTCCTTATCTGCCGTCAACTTCTATGTTTCTATGAATGTGGACACAAGACACAGTAAGATGCAATGCTCACATCATAGTGAGTTAGCATTGTGTTCATGGGTTGCCACAGGCACTGGCTGTCTGCATTCTCCTGTGAAATTTAAAGTGCTTCAACTGTGGTGTTTATTGGCATCCAGCATTCATACTGTGGACCCTGTGTCATGCCCCAGCTATAACTCAGCATCACCATGGGCATGCCAAACATCATTTTTTATTTCCTTTGTCTTGCAGCAAACTTAGGCTGTGGTCATTCATCTTCCTGTCATGCTTATGAATTATAGAACGCTATTGGTCTTTATGCTACTCTTTCAGTAACATTTTCATGCACTACAAATAATGTTTGTAAACATTCTAAGTTGTTCATCTGTATACAGTGAGTTCAAGCATAACATTGCCTGTATTTTTTAGAAAATGATCCCCTCTGTCCCATTTATTTTTCTGTTCGAAACTGATTGGTGACTAAAGAGTGCATAATAGACAGAGTAATAGGTTGTTGTTGACTGCAGTTTGAAGACCTTCATTGCTCTTATTCAGCCTTGAACTGAGACTCATTCAAGGAGTGTAGTCATCTAATTGCTTTTGTCCTGGTGCTATATTTTGCATTTTGTCATGAAAAACAGGACTATCACACAGAGTAGAATTCTGCTGTTGGTGACAGTTTGAAGCACTTCATTTCTCTCATTCAGACTACCACTGATACTCATTATAGGACATTTATCACCTCATTGGTTTTGTTATTGTGCTTCATTCGTATTTTGTGTGAGAGAACAGGACCATCACATAGACAACTGGGTGATAAGTATCCTGAGCTGAGCTCAACTGCATTACCACATCAGATGAATGGAGGGCACAGCAAATTCTATGGCATCAATCTAACATGCAAAAACACACAAAATCACTGCCTTTTCTAGACAGCTACTATTGAAAACATGCACATTTTCAACATTTGCTAAAATAATTGTATTCAAGATAAAATCAATTTATTAATGTTGCACAGTGCACTATAGACATTCACTGCTCTGTACAAACCTTACTGTGGGTCACAATAGAGACTGGAAATGGCACCACAATCTGCACAGGGGTTGTATAAAGACCCCCATCTCAGGGGGAGGGAATGGAGGTGGAAATGATAGAAGGCATCCTTAGAGGATGGCAAAGAAAGGGGAGATACTGTTGATGGGTGACCTGAATATGCCTGATGTTAACTGGAGCACATTTACTGTAGCCACATCCAAGAGCAGGGCCATTCTTGCCTCAGACACCTAGTGTTGGAGCCCACTCGGGAGGGAGCAATCTTAGACCTCGTGCTCTCAAATGGGGACAGTGAGAGGATCTCAGATCTTGAAGTGGGTAGCCATCTGGGAACAAGTGACTGCCAAACAGTGTGGTTCACGATAAACTCAGCTGCAGAGTCAAGCCTTTCAAAAGTGAGGGTACTGGACTTCAGGAGGGCTGACTTTGTCAAAATGGGAGAGTGCCTTAGAAAAGCACTAGCAAACAGGCAAGAAGGAGGGGTGGAGCAACAATGGGGAAAATGCCATCACAGAGGCAACAAGCCTTTGTGTGAAGCAACTAAACAAATCAAAACAGAAGAAAAAGCCACTATGGTTCTCAAAAGAGGTGGTGTGGAAGGTTAGGGAGAAAAGATAGCATTTAGGAAGTATAAGGAAACACCGAAGGAGCAGGACAGAGAACTGTACCAGTTAAGGCAGAAGGAAGCAGGAAGGGAAGTCAGAATAGCAAAGGCCAAATCTGAGGAAAAGATAGCCAACGCAGTTAAGCAGGGGGATAAAACCTTTTATAGGTACATTAGGGAGGGTAGAAAGACAAAGGGAGGGATAGTGAGGCTGAATAGAATGGACAGTGGATGGGCAGAGAGGGAAAGTGAAAAAGCAGGGATACTGAATGAATACTTCTGCTCTGTATTCACATAAGAGGAGGAGGGGGAGGTACCTAATCCAATTAACAGAAGCACTCTGGATAGGGGGCTCGATTCCAGTCCTTTCACAGAAGAAAGGGTTCTGAAAGAACACCTAAAACTGAAGGTGGACAAAGCAATGGGGCCTGACAGGATTCACCCCACAATTCTAAAAGAATTAAGGGGAGAACTAGTGACACCACTGACTATCCTTTTTAACAAATTATGGGAGGATAGTGTGGTACCTAAGGATTGGAGGAGGGCAGATGTGATTCCCCTGCACAAAAGTGGGAACAAGACAGAGGCAGGAAATTACAGGCCTGTCAGTTTGACCTCTGTGGTAGGGAAAATGATGGAATTGGTTCTGAAGGAAAGAACTGTTGAGTACCTAGAGGCCAGTGGGGCACAGGACCCAAGGCAGCACAGATTCACAATGGGAAGGTCATGTCAGGTGAATCTAATTGATTTCTTTGACTGGGTGACCAAAGTAGTAGACTAAGGAGGGGCTGTGGACATGACCTACCTAGACTTTAGCAAGGCATTTGACATAGTCTCACACAAAAGATTAATAAACAAATTAGCCAGCATGGGTGTGTGTCCCAGGGTGGAAGCCTGGGTAAAACATTGGCTGGACAACAGGACACAGAAGGTAATAGTACACAGAGTCCACTCTGAAGAAAGGGGGCTTACTAGTGGGGTACCGCAGGGTTCGGTACTGGGTCCAGTCCTTTTTAATGTCTTTATAAGTGGCATTGCAGAGGGACTGGAAGGAAAAGTATGCCTCTTTGCAGATGACATAAAGATCTGCAACAGGGTTGATACACAAGTGGTGGTGGAAAGGATGAGAAGGGACTTGGCAAGGTTGGAGGAATGGTCAGAAGTATGGCAGCTTGGATTCAATGCAAAGAAGTGCAAAATAATGCACATGGGAAACAAAAACCCAAGTGAAGAGTACACAATGGGAGGGTAACAAAAAAAATGGAAAGGGACCCGGGGGTAATCATATTAGATGATCTTAAGGTTAGCAAGCAATGTGAGAAGGCAGTAGGGAGGGCTGGGGGGGACACTGGGATGTATAAGGAGAGGCATCACCAGCAGAAAACAGGAAGTTGTTATCCCTCTGTACAGATAGTTGGTGAAACCCCATCTGGAGTATTGCATCCAGTTCTGGAGACCCCATCTCTGCAAGGACATAGACAGAAAGGAGGCAGTCAAGAGGAGGACAACTGCAATGGCGCAGGGTCTACAAGAGAAGCCAAACGAGGAGAGACTAAAGGAGCTTAATATGTATACCCTTGAGGAAAGGAGGGAGAGCGGGGACAAGATTGAAACTTTTCAGTACCTCAGTGGAATCAACAAAGTCCAAGAGGGTAGCATCTTTCAGAAAAAGAGGGATGCAAGAACAAAGGGACACAATTTGAAGAAAGAGGGGGGATGGCTCAGGGGCAATGTGAAGAAGTATTTTTCGCAGAGAGGGTGGTGGACGCATTGAATTGCCTTCATGAGGAGGTTGTGGGGTCTAATACTGTGGGAGAATTCAAGAATGCATGGACAGACTTAAGGCATTCTGGTGGTGGGTAGGAAGAAATAGGATGTTGGTTAACTAGGATCTGCAGCTTATCCAGTAAGTAAGGAAATGTGCAGACTAGGTGGGC
Organism: Neoceratodus forsteri; assembly: GCA_016271365.2. Classification (NCBI taxonomy): domain Eukaryota; kingdom Metazoa; phylum Chordata; order Ceratodontiformes; family Ceratodontidae; genus Neoceratodus; species Neoceratodus forsteri. The sequence continues at coordinate 32,983,794 of CM057449.1, read as the reverse complement.
CAAGTGGTGCTTATCTGCCATCAAAGCTTATGTTTCTATGTCACTGCCATTGAACCTTCAGCACTGAGGACAGACCTGTAGTGGGTGAGGTGTGTGGTGTAATGGAGGAACCCTAGCATGAAGCTTGTTAATAACATGGTTTTGTGAAAAGTGCCGTTCGCATCTACTTCTCCCATGGTACCGGATCACTGCATAAACATACAGTTAGCCATCAAATGTCAGTACAAAACACAGGCACACACCACACACTGATGTAAATCTACATACACAAATTACACAGAAATTTGACTGCAGAAAATGACCACGCGGTCCATCTAATCTGCCCTTACATCCTCACCTGCTTCCCCAACTTTTTATACTTCCACCCCACTTCCCAACCCCTTATGTCTGTCCCACACTCTCCTGAAGCCCTCCACCATTTCAGCTCCCACCGCCTCTTCCGACAGTCTGTTCCAGACTTCCACAACTCTCTCTGTGAAGAACTTCCCTCTGACATTACCTCTGTATCTCCCACCTTCTAATTTGAGGCAACATCCTCTCGTGTTTGCTCCCTTCTTCATTTTGAACAAACTTCCTTCCTTCATCCTATTTATTCCCATTAAGTACTTAAAAGTCTCAATTATGTCCCCCCACTCTCTCCTAGTCTACAGTGGGTACAGATTCAGCTTCCTCTATCTTTGCTCATATGGTATATCCCACATCCCTCGTACCATCTTGGTCACTCTTCTCTGCACCCTCTCCATCATTTCAATATCCCTGAGTAAGTGTGGTCTCCAGAACTGCACCCCATACTCCAGGTGCAGCCTTACCATAGTTCTGCACAATGGCATTAGTACTTCACTCCTTCTACTAGTAAAGCCCCTTGCAATGCAGGCCAACATACCATTCACCTTACCCACCGCCTTGCTACACTGGTTCCCCAGCTTAAGATTATTTGATACCATGGTCCTCAGGTCTTTTTTCTGTTCCTTTTCCTTGATTTCCTCCTCCTCAAGGAATTAAGTTGCCTTAGTGTTTTTCTGTCCCAGGTGCATCACTGTACACTTTTTTGCGTTAAATTTTAGTTGCTAGTTTTCTGACCACTTCTCCAGCTTCTCCAGGTCCTGCTTCATGGCCTCCACTCCCAATTGTGGATCCACCTTATTGCAGACCTTAGTGTTGTCCACGAACAGGCACACCTGACACTTCAAACCCTCCACTAAATCACTAATATAGATGTTAAAGAGTAGTGGTCACAGCACTTACCCCAACTGCACCCCACTGGGAACTGCCTGTTCCCTGGAATGTGTCCCATTTACCACCACTGTTTGACACCTACCCGTCAGTCAGTTTGACACCCACCTAGTGATTTTGTGGCCACCCAGAGTGTCCAGCTTATTTACCAGCCTTTTATGTGGAATGGTGTCTAAGGCCTTACTGAAATCCAGATAAGCCATGTCCACCGCTCCTCCCTGGTCCACTATCTACGTCACCCAATTGAAAAATTCTCTCAGGTTAGTCTGGCAGGACATACCCTTAGTGAAGCCATGCTGCCTTTCATCCTGCAGACCACTGGCCTCCAGGAATTCCACCATCTTATCTTTAGTAATATTTTCATTACCTTCCCTACCACTGAAGTGAGACTAACAGGGTGGTAGTCCCCACTTTGTGCACTTTAGGATCCAGACCTCCACACCATAACAACAATCCCTCAGGCCAATAAGTTTCAAATAAACCAATAGTCACCAATTTGAAGTATGTTCGGCGCAGCGCCCCATGCAACTTCCTAGTGTATTGTCTAAAGAGATTCATAGTTACAGCTCCTTTGCACCAATTTCTGTAGTCAGACCAGAGTACAGGTAAAACCTATCTAGAAGTTCAAGCAGTTGCAGTAAATCCCATTGTCCAAGGAGATTCACAATTACAGTTCCCCTATGCTGATTTCTGTAGATCAGACCAGACAGCAGAGTGCTAACTTCACCCCCGGTTGTCTGTTCCTCCTGCCTCTAGCATTTAATTGAGGATGGGGTCGGGAAGGTGTGGGTGGGAAGAAAATCCAACCCAAGGAGCTCTTCTCTCACACTTCTGCAGTTTGGCTTGCTTTTTATGCCAGGTTGCACTGGCGCCTCACACCCCAATTGGCTGGCTGACTTCTTCAGCACAGCTGCAGCGAACTATGTCACCTTCATTCCTCCACAGTCCCTGTGTAGCAATCACCACCACCGACTCAGGTGGATCCCCTCTTTCTGCCTGCTGATACGGACGCTGGACCTGCCTCCTCTCACTGCCTATGCAGCCGTTCACCTCTGCCCTGCTGCCATCTACAGCAAGATGTCCTCCGCTCCTCTGCTGTGCCAACTGCAGCCAGAAAATCCGACCCCATCAGTTCTTCTCTCCTATCGAACTCCAGCAGCTCTTTGCACCATACCTTGTTTTATTATCTCAGAAACACATATGGCGTCCTACAGGAACAGGGGACTCCTGAAAGGGAACTCACAGTTCAGACCGATTGTCAACCTGAGTGAAATGACCCACCCAGTGAGAGAGTTAACACTGAGGAGGTAAAGGAAAAATTCAGGCAGTTGGGATGGAGCTTTAGACATATTACAGACTGTATCGCTTTTTCTGAGGTGTTATCAGCTCATGGCAGTGGGGAAGATAGAAATATCTGTGCACATGTGTACCAAGCGACAGAGAACACAGTCCAGGTCAGATAAACCAAGCTTGCATAGCAGACAAGTTCGGGTGAAGGTAAGTGAACAGAGATTTGCCTGCTCCATGTCAAAAACTAAAACAGAGTGAGGAAGACAGGGAGGTGAACACAAAGGCATCTAGGGAAATTAGTATGTTAGTCCTGGAAGACAAGGTAGCCAAGGACCTGACATAGGCTTGTGGGACTCAGAGAGTGGGGGAAGGAATTCGTCAAACATGGATGTGTTTGTTCCAGACTGAGGAAAGGTGCTGAGGTGTGCTGTTGTGTAAGAGGCTGACTGACTCTCATGGCACTTGAGGTAGGCCCAACCAACCATCCCCCATCCCTCCCACCCCCTGCTCATCCACACTTATTGGGGTGGTGCTGCATTGGGATTGCTGGAAAGCACTACCAAGTGCATCCACTACTGTTTCCTGTCAGAGGGGATTGTTCTTTGTAATGTTATAGCATGATATGTAGCTCTGGGATAGCAGTAGATCTGTATCTTTTTTTAATTTATTTTTTTGTTACACTTTCTTTATGCACTCTAATGCCCGGGCATCCTTCCGAGGTACTCACTCAGCAAGGCCTCTACTCTCTGCCTGAACCCCACACTGACAGCTTCCTCTCCCAAATACCCAAGCAGGTCAACCCCTCCCCGCAGATCACCTCCTGGGGTGTACCCGTCCTCCCGTGGCAGCCTTTCTGGAAATTAGAGAGGCCTACCTGAGTGTTGGGTCAGCGGTAGAGTCCCCTGGAGCACTGGGCTGGTGTTGGGATGTGGGTCTACCCCTGCAGTCCCCATCATCTCTGCGGTCCCATAGAGCATTTGTCTTGTAGTTTTCCCCCCTTGGAGTGTGGCATGCAATGACGCCTGTGCATGGCTGCCCTGCTGGCATCTGCCACACTCCACCCCTTACACAGTACCCCTGACCTCCATTGGGGCCACCAGGATACTGAGCAAAACTGGATTCCTCCTCAGGGAGAGGAGAGCTGTCCTCTGGATGCCTGATCCTCTCCATCCTCTGCCAACCCCCTAGGTCTAAGGAGATGTAAGGAATCTTAAAGAAAGTTAAGTGGGAACCCTCTCACTATAGTTAATATTAAGGATGTTTAGGAGCAACAGGGTGGGACCTGGAAGTATAAAATGTGGCATACTTGGTGACGTTACAATGGAGGTGGGTGCCAACATGGGGGGTTGGTGGCAGAGGAAAGGAGAATGGTACAGGGGTAGCAGCATGATAGGGGGACAAAGTTGGGGAGAATAGTGGGCTGTAAAGCATGTGGGTCTGCTGTTTGGATGGCTATATTATGGAAGCTAGTGGGTATCCAATTTGCCACAGGCAGAGAAGACTGGAGGCAGAGGTGCAGCAGCTTGGTAGGGATTTTGCGAAGGTGGGTGGTGGGGTGGGGAGAAAACAGGAGCAGGATGATGACCTCCATAGAGCAGCAATAGTTCAGGAACAAGGAATAACATGTGCTCTAGACCAGGGGAGTGGAACAGGCTGGAATACAGGGCTATATAGCACAGAGGGGCCAGCAGCAAGGGGAAGTCTCAGGACAGTAGAAATTAACCAATGCTCAGAAGTACAGCAGTGACAGTAAATAGGTTTGAAGTGTGGGCAACAATGTTGGATAAGAAGGGAATGGATCTCCGAGAGTGGGCAGGAGAAGGAGTGGGTAGTGAATGCCCAGGAGACAACATCTGACTAGAGAAAATGGGGATAGTTTAAGTGGAAGAGAGATCTGGCTAAGGGGATGGACAAGGGAGACACAGCAGAGGAGGGAGATGAGAGGAGGGTGCCCCCTGTGAAGGAGATGGAGAGGCTATGATGAGGGAGAGATTTGAGGAGAAGGGCAAATCAGACATGAGTACTGATAAGGAGGTTACAAGGCAGAAGTGGTGGAGGTTGGGGTCATGTCAAGGATAAGGATAGAGGCAAATGTGAAGGGCATGGTGTACTTGCAAAGCAGGTACAAGGGAAAATTGATTGGGGAAGGGAAGCAAAACAAAGAGGGGAGCTTACTTGTGCATGGAAACTCCATCCTAAAAGTGGTCAGATGGGGACATAAAGGGGAAAGACATGGTCTCATATGGGTTGAGTTCCAGGGTCGCTGGTGAGTAGGACAGAACAATCTTTGTCTCATATGTGCAAGAAGGTGAAGGCAGAAACAGAATGTCATGGTGCACATGGGTACAAATGAATTGGCAGGTGAAAGGGTAGAAGCAGCAAGGAAGAGGTTTGAGGAACTGGGAAGGTTGTGTGAGGAGGTAAAGGAATTAGTGGTACTCCCAGTGCCCTGTGCATGTACGGTAAGGAAGGGGAGGATAGAGGAGCTCAACACTTGGCTGTTGGAATGAAGTAGATTCAAGGGGTACGAGATAGTGGGAGGCTGGAGCATGGGTCTGGGACAATAGTGATCTGCTCAAAGAGGACTGATTACACTTGAGCATTGTAATGCAGGGTGTCTGAAAAAAGTGGATTGAGGAGTACATAGCAATAAGGTATATTTAAACTAAAGGGGGGGTGGTGAGTGGGAAGCTGGTGTGTGGGGTCTCCAGAGAGGGGAGAAAAACAAGCTTACCCTGATACAAACAGGGATGGAATAAGGGAAGGGTGAAAGGCCGGGGTTAAGATGGGTGTGAAATGGGTAAGGAGGTAAAGGGATCATCTTTTACAATTGCCTCCTTGAATGCAAGAAGCCTGAGGAACAAAACCGCCGAAATACAGGCTCTATTGGCAGAGGGGATGGAGGACATAGTGGCCATCACTGAAACATGGTCCAACAAATACCAGGTCTGGGACCTGATGATCCCATGGTATAGGATTTACAGGAGGGATAGAGACAAAGGGAAGGGGGAGGGATAGTGAGTTACATAAGGCAATGGATAAAGTGTGCAAGGGAAGAGGGGGGAGGAGGGTAGAACAGAGTCCTTGTGGATGCAATTATATGACACGAAAATTAGGACTCTCAGTATGGGGGTGGCATAGAGGCCAGTGGCTCAAGGGCAGGACCTGGACAGGAAGCTAGCATAGCAAATTAGGAAGGTGTGTGGGAAAGGTAATACAGTGATTATATGAGACTTCAATCTACCAGGAGTGGATTCAGGTATCACAGCCACCTTGAGTGCTAGCGAACACATACTCCTGGATGCCTTCCAGGACGGCTTCCTGGCACAGATGGTAACTGAGGTGACTAGGTTGGGAAATATGCTGTATCTGGTACTGTACAACAGGAAGGCTGTAAGGTAGGTGGGGGTGGAGGACCTGCTGGCTGGGAGTGACCACCACTCAGTGTGGTTCACTCTCCACATGAGCAAGGAAGTCGTGGGTACAGGGACCAGGGTAGTTGACATTAGACAGGCTGAATATTTGATGGATGGGTTAAATCTTAAGGGGGCACCTGACAAGAATTCAGCCACACTGACATTTTTTTTTTTTTTAGTTGTTTTAACCAGGAATAGCACACTAAGCTGAAAGCTTTTTACAGGTGCAACCTGGGAGCACAGGGAAGTTAAGTGACTTGCTCAGGGTCACACAGTATGCAAGTGGAAGCTATGGGATTCAAACCCAGGTCTGGCCTGCTGGATGTCACCAGATGTGCAGGTCAGAGCCTTAAACCACTGCGCTATACTGCCTCAAACCAGACATGCAAACCAGAAATGGGAAAAAGATCCAAGTGGGGCTTGACGAGGCTACTGAGACATGTATCAAATTGCAGAGCAAAAAAGGAAAGGTCTAAGAAACCAAGCTGGATGATTAGGAAGTCTTAGAAAAGGTGAGGGCAAAAAGCAGCATTCAGGAGATACAGGAAATTCTGGAAGGGCAGCATACGGAGGAGTATGAAGAGTCCAATGAAATTACCAGGGAGTCAGGGTGGCAAAGGCTTACAAGAAAGTTGAGGCTGCAACACCAGTCATCAGGGACTGGAAAGGACTTCTTCAGATACATATGAGAGAAAAGTAGCTGCAAGGACCAGATAGTGAGGTGAGCTGTGATGGAAGCCTTCACACGTCTATACACAGGCTGGCAAATCCAAGAAAATATTGTTTTGGGGACTTTAACTCAACTGGGTGTCCAGCTCTAGTACTGGTCACAGAGAACTAATATTTGGGCTCTACCCTAAGTACAGACGCATCGACAGCAGCACCAGGACCAATCTTACTGGCACGGGTCAAGCACCATAATCGACTGACTACTAACCACGCACCCAAAAAGGCTATGTAATATTGAGGTTGTACCTGACATCCTGAGTGACCACTCACCAACCCAACATGAGTGGTTAGCAAAATGGATCCACTCCCCCCCTTGACTGGTGTGGACTAGAGTCATCAGACCTAGCTCCATGGTCGACTTTAGAAACCACCTTGCCAGCCACGACTGGCACGTCCTAGATAAATGCCCATCGGTCTGTGCTGCCCTTCAATTCTTCCTCACTCTCTGTCACACGGAAGCAGAACATTTTTCTCCCTATCACAGGAAGATGATAAAAGTTGGTAACAAGGACTGGGTCACCCCTCCATCTCCTCAGCATAATGTGGCAATGTGATCTTCTCCAGCATCACACCAGGGCAACATGGGCAACTACGGATATACAAAATTATAGAGCAGACAAAAACAGATACATCTGGGCAATCCAACAGGCCAAAGCTACACATCACATCACCCAGCAATCCTAGTGTTTGGGAGATGGGAAGAAGTTTTGGGCCTCTATTAAGAACCTCCTAGGGACTGGCATTAATAAAACACCACCCTCCATGGTTCAACACAATGAGGAAATTATTATTGATGATGTTGCTATGGACAATGTCTTCAATGAAGCCTTTACAGATTACAGCATGGTCCTCCCTCCCAGACCAATAATGAACCTTGACAGAATTCTACCCACCAATCAGTCACCCTCCTCTTACTATCCTAACCCCAGCCCTACTTTTTACTTTAAACAGGTGACTTTTGCTGAAGCCAGAAAGTAGATAATCTAGGAAAAATCTTTATTGGAGAAGATGGCCTTGACATGAAACTGATCTCTTTTGCACTACCTACGATCACCATTCCCATCACCAAGCTGTTCAACCTATCAGTATGTATGTCCTTTTTCCATTCAGTCTCGAAATCCACACTGGTCACACCAGTGCTGAAAGTGGGTGCTATAGCACTAGTAGCCAATTATAGACCCTTATCAATCCTGTCTCTGCTGTCTAAAGCGCTTGAGAGAATCATAGTCGATCAGCTCACAGACCAATTTTTTTTTATTTATTTAGTTTTTGTTAATGTGTAAGGTGCACTAGCCATAGAGATGACTATTTTCAAACAAGACCCAGGAAGTTACAGTACAAAGTATACAATACAGAGAGAAAGAATACAAAGTGAGGCAGATGAATACAATATCACTTGATGAATACAATATCACTTGATGGCAGAGACAAAAACATAATATGAGATACTGTCATAGACTTAGTTTCACAAAATAATTCAATTAGAAGAAAATGGAGTCACATAAAACATTGGAAACTAGCATTTAGGGGTATGATATAAGGTAGTAGCAAACAGTTGCAAAAGACAAAAAGGATGGGAAAATACAGGGTGGACAGTCAGCTAGGAAAATATTATGGTAAGTGCCGACATAATAATGAACAATAAGGAAGATGGTGGGGGGGAGAGTAAAGATTAACAGTGGAAGGGGAAACCAATCAAGGGGAGATTGCATAACCATTTGCATAAATACAACCTCCTCTGCCCCCATCATCGCGGCTTCCATAGGGTATACAGCACAAGTACAGCCCTAACTGATTACATGGGTTATGTGCATGAGGCACTCGACCTAAGCAATGTAGTTGCAACAATATTCACAGATTTGGCCAAGGCCTTCGACCTTGTCGATCACCAACTACTGCTCCATAGGTTTAGGGCCCCATAATACAGTTGGACAGTTCTCCAGCTACCTAACTGGGTGCTCCCAGCAGGTAAGAATCATTGGAACCATTTTTGTGTCTAGGAAAGTCACAGTTTGGGTTTCCCTAGGCTCACCGATAGTCTGTTGCTGCTCAACAGCAAAAAGAGTAAAATTATGCTCTTTGCCTACTAACAAACGAGGAGACTAACAAAGGCACCTACAATAACCTGCAAGTTTCTCTCTCCATCCTCGAGTAACTGTCCACATTCCAATATCCAGGAATCACTATTGACAAATCCTTTTGCTTCGACAAAGACATACTCAGACTCACTGCTGCCGTCAGTAGTAAGTTAGGTGCCCTCTATAGGGTACGGTTTTGCCTTACAATTGAGACTAGGCACCTGGTGGTTAGGGGGAGTATTCTACCAATCCTTGACTATGGAAACATGGAATATGGTGCTGCCTCCGACACCAGACTATGTAAAGTACATACTTGCCTCTGACACCAGACTATGTAAAGTACATACTTCCCTCAGTAAAGCCTGTAGATTTGTTCTTGGTGCTGATCGTCTTGTGTATACATGCAACCTTTTTTATTAGGAAAAAATGGCTCCCTCTCCAAGACCAGATCAGACTTCACTTCCTTTCTATGGAAGAAGGCCTCCTTGGACTTGGTAACCCTTCTTACAGGCTGTATTCCATCCAGCCCTGGCTGAGCTATGCCACCAGAAGTGTCTCTGACATGCCTAAGCTGTACCTTTTAGAAAAAACATAACAGGAAGGTGAGCATTCACTGCAAGGGCTCCCACTCAGTTAAATGGACCTCATATCTTCTACCAACCTCTCATGCCTTAGCCACTTCAAAACTGAACTAAGAAAATCAATCTTACCTCCCATGCAATGCTTCTACGACTTTGTGCTTGGCAGATTCTTTCTCTCCCTATCGCCTGACCTCCCTGTGCCCACTTACTACTGAGGCCTCAATGCCACCACCATCTCTTCCTCCTCTTACTCTCTCAAGTTCCCTCACCCACTTAATTCCTCTACTGCGCCCACAGTCAATTAAGTGCCACATGGGAGGTTGGTAGAACGTTAACATACATGGCGGTGGAGACTAAGGGCCTGATTCTCAAAGGCCCGCATGGTGCAAGGTGCTTGCGCCAAACAGTACATCCTGGAACTATTCACAAAGGCAGCTTGTGTCAGCGGCAAGGCTGCCTGCCCCAAATAGGACTTTCTTTATCCCTGCGTCTAAAGATGAAGGCTCGACAAGGCACAAGGCACTGCAGCAGACGCAAGCTGCTGTAGCCCCGAAAATAGTATCTGAACTGCACCCTGAAGACCGCTTGGCACCCCAGGACCAGCCAGGGTTGATCTAAGGGGACTTAAAAATAGGTCCCCTGGGAGAGCTGTCCTGTCAGTGGTGCTGCATGTACCACCTCCCCAACCCTAATGTGCCCCATATGGACCACACTGCAACCGGACTCCCATCTACATTGTGCCCCATAGGTCATACAGTGCAAGGTCACCTGCCCAATCCCCAATGTACCCCGATGTGCCTGTAACATGTCTATACATGGTGCCCCCCCAGCCCGGATCCTGGTGCCCCTACCAGTATCAAGCATATGCCAGCAACCCTCCCACTGCTGACCCATGGCCTCCCACCCAGGCAGGTAGCTCCCCTCCCTCAGTTCCCTCAGTTCAGGGATAATCCCTGACATCTGGAAGGAGGCTAGGATAGTCCCTGTTCTGAAGCAGGGAAATCCCAAACTTCCTGACAACTATCGCCCTATTGCTATTCTCCTATCCCTTGGCAAACTCCTGGAAAAGGTGGAGGTGGAGCAACTCTCAGAGTATGTGGATACCCATGAACTGCTTTCCAGGGCCCAACATGGTTTCAGGAAGGGTCATAGTACCACTACTGCCCTGATTACTGTAACTTCTTGTATTAGATCTGCCATGGACCAGGGCAAACTGTCAGGTGTTATATTTACTGACTTGTCAAAAGCTTTTGACCTTGTCAACCATGACCTACTGGGGGAGCAGCTCTGGGCTCTCGGGCTCTCTCCTCATGCCATGAGCTGGATGATGGGCTACCTAATGGGTAGAAAGCAGCGCACCTGCTTTAACAAGGTCCTCTCGGAGCCCAGGGCAGTGACCATGGGGGTTCCCCAGGGATCAGTACTTGGACCTCTCCTATTCTCACTTTTTATTAACCAGCTCCCACTGGTGACCTCTCGTTGCCAAGTCACGCTTTACACAGATGACCTTGTGCTAGTAGCCCATGCTCGCGATGCTGCTGATCTTAACCAGTGCCTATCCGAAGACTTCAGCAGAGTCTCGGCCTGGATTACCAACCATAGGCTGGTGTTGAATCCAACGAAACTCAGGCCATGCTCTTTGGTTCCACGGCCAAGATAAAAGCTTCATCAGCTATACTTCAAAATAACTTGTGATGGTGGCCCCCTGTTGCCAACAGTGAGCTCAATTAAATACCTTGGGGTCACTCTCGACCCCACAACTTGACATGGGAAGCCATATCCTAAACATCTGCAGAGCTACAAGGTGTAGCTTGGCCTGGCCTACAAGGGCCAAATACAGCCTGGCTCTGGGAGTTAGATCTGGCATCTGCGAGGGAGTGCTTCTCCCTCCTTAGTTATGGATACCACCTATTTGCCAGGTCACCCTAAATTCATCTTAATCGGTGGAATAATGGCATAATGACATCTGCCTCGGTTTGCACTAGCTGCTCCCAAACTCACCCACCACTGTGAGCTCTATGACAAACTCAATTGGCTCCCCTATGGAATCCCTTGACCCTTGGTGTGGAATCTTCACCAGGAAAGTGCTTTACACGGGCATCCTGTCGGGACTAGCACATCTCCTCCCTAAACTGGACGTCATCCCTACCAGCTCAGGTCACAGACCTCCGAGCTGTAAAGTCCCCTACTGACCCTTATGGGGGATCAGCGACTATGCCGCATTTGGCCAAGGCTCTGGAACTCTATTCCAGACCATGTTCGCTCGGCCCCTTCCCTTGGGACATTTCGTACCTCCCTGTGGTCCCACTTAAAACAAACGTCAAGATGTGACTGCTCTTAGCCTTTGTAATGTAAACTCAGCAGTCCACTATTGTCTATTCTAGGTCTATGATGGTCTAGGAAATATGTACTTAGCAATTCTCTAATGTCTATCTATGTCCTGTAACAATTTGTACAATGTGTGGCAGTATCTCTGCCTTTATACAAGTGTTATAGCTGTTTTTTACTGTATCATGCTGTTTCTCCAATGTTGCCATGTATGTATACTGTATGTTTGTGCTCTCCCGGGTCATTCCTGAAAATAGGCATACTACTTGTCTAGTGTACTTACCCGGCAAACAAAAGCTAAATAAATAAATAAATAATAGTGTCCCAGTTGGGGACCAGCCGTGGAGGTGTGCAGAGGGCTGTGCCAATCCACTGCTCTGTCTAGGACTGTGAAGGGGAGCTACCTGCCTGGGTTGGGGTCACGGGTCACTAGTGGGAGGGTTAGTGACAGGTGCTTGGTACTGGCATGGGCAACAGGATCCAGGCTGGGGGCACTATGTATAGACATGCTATGGGGCACATTGAGGGCACATCCTGACTTGTATGCGATCATCATGTGTATGCCATATGCAGGCATGATGTCGATTGGGGCTTGAGACATCCAGTTGAGTGCTGCATGGTGCTTGGTAGCTAACTCCTAGCAGTGCACCATGTGTTTACCGCATGGGTGAGGGTGTCGCAACTGTAGGGACTTAGGCACCAGGACCCCTTCTGTACCAGAATATGGTGCAGGGTCCCTGGTGCACAGGGTTTGATGCAAGCTGCGGTTTGCCACAGCTTGTGCTGGACGCAGCCCCAATTGACCACCCGGACCCAAGATGGTTAAATGGATTGCGAACACTATAAAAAGTGACTGACTCAAACTGAGCCTACCCATTCTTACAAATTCACTTGCTACAATGCACATTCAGTTACCATACCATTCACTGGGCAGTGCAATGGTAATGTGAGAATAGAATAGTTGAATGAATCAGTGTGCATGTGTGACATGCTGGTGGCACTGCACCACACACAATACCCAGTTTGATACAGTGCACTTGTCGTGAGGTGTTTGCGCTGCACTGATGTGGTGCCACGTGCAGCGACTGTACACACTCTACTGTAAAATTGTAAGTGCTTCTGCAGTTGTGTTTATTGGCATTCAGCATTCCTGCTGTGCACCCTGTGTCATGTCCAGATCTGACAGCACATCACCATTAGCCAGCCAAGCATCCTTTTTTCTTTTGTTTCCTTTGTTGCACACTGAAGTTGCAGCCATAGATCTTCCTGTCATGCTTATAAAGGATATAATGCAATTTGGCTTTATGTAGCTGTTTCTGTATCAGTTTTCAGCACCACATATACTGTTTGCTGATACACAAAGTTGTTCATATCTGGTGTGCATTTAGAACACAATATTTCCCTTTCTCACTATTTGTCACAGTTATTTCACAGGTTGGAAGCTGTGGTTGATTATTAAAGGGTGTATATTAATCAGACATAGTACAAGGATGCTATTGATTGCAGTTTGAAGACATTCATTGCTCTCATTCTGCCTTTCAACTGATTGAACTAATTAAAGGTGTGCTATCACCTAATTTGTTTTGTTCTTGTGCTTCATTTTGGATTTTGACTCAAAGAACAGGACTATCACATAGACAGAATAGCATTCTGCAATTTATGGCAGTTTGAATTACTTCCTTTCTCTCATTCAGACTGCCATTGAAACTCATTCTAGGTCAGTTATCACCTAACTGCTTTATTCTTGTGCTTCATTCAGATTTTGTTTTTGGAAAACAGGACCAACACACAAAGAACTGTGTGCTAAGTGTCCTGTGCTCAGCTCAACTGCACTGCCAAAGCATGAATGGAGTGCATAGCAAGTACTATGGCATCAAACTAACATGCAAAAACTCACATATATCCATTGGCCTTCTAGGCATGGACTGGAAGGAAAAATATGTCTCTTTGCAGATGACACAAAGATCTGCAACAGGGTTAATATGCAAGGTGGGGTGGCACTTACAAGTCTGTTTTCTTTGGAAGGGGTACAGTGGGGCCGATGGAGGATTGGGCACCCCTATCAGCCATACCAACTTTTGCCATGCTGGGGTGGGCTCCCAGCGTGGCACCTACAAATCTGTTTTCTTTGGGGGGGGTAGGGGCCGATGGGATTAGGCACCGGTCAGTTATATGATTTTGCCATGTTTGGGGTGGGCTCCTTGTGCTGGCACCCAACGAAATTCGGTTCGAGATGGAAACAGGAGCCGAGAGATTGGACACCCTTGTTAGTCATACAGTGTGTGTGGGGGTTGAGGGGAGTACATGAACATGCTGGGGTGGTCTCGCAGCGTCCTACATAGGAGTTTGTCAGTGGGGAAGTAGGGGACAATGAGTTGTATATGACAGTTCTGACGCATTGCTGATGTGTACAGTAAGCAAATTGCCTACACGTTACCACCACTGATTGTGGTGGTGTTTTCCTTAGAACTGTATGCCACTGCATTTGAATGGCTGTCATAGACAACTCAGACATTCATTGGCACAGTGCATCCGTACCTGCAAAAGAGAGTAGGGTATTGAAGTGGATGAGGCACACCTACAAAATTCTATATGGTGACTATGTTTCTGCACATGCGTCAAGCAAATATAAAATGGAAAGGGATCTGGTGTGGTATCTAGATGACCTAAAGGTGGGCAAGCAATGTGAGAAGGCAGTAAGAGGGCTGGGGGATACTGGGATGCATAGGGAGAGGCATCCAGTTGAAAACCGGAAGTTGTTGTCCCTCTGTACAAACAGTTGGTAAGACCACATCTGGAGTACTGCATGCAGTTCTGGAGACCCCATCTCTGCAAAGACGTAGACTGGGTGGAGGCTGTCCAGAGGAGGGCAACCAAAATGGTGCAGGGTCTGCAACAGAAGACATATGAAGAAAGACTAAAGGAGTTTAATATCTATAGCCTCGAGGAAAGGAGGGAGAGGAGGGACATGATAGAAACTTTCAAGTACCTGAAGGGAATCAACAAAGTCCAAGAGGGTAGAATCTTTCAGAAAAAGAGATGTGCCAAAACAAGGGGGCACAATTTGAAGATAGAGCGGGGATGGCTCAGATGTAATCAGAAGTATTTCTTCAAAGAGAGGGTTGTAGATGCGTGGAACAGCCTTCCTGAAGAGGTCATTGAGTCAAAAACAGTGAGGGAATTCAAGAATGTATGGACAGACATAAGGTAATTCTAGTGGGGGGTAAGAGGAAGTAGGTTGTTGGTTAACTAGGATCTGCAGCTTATCCAATAGGTAGGAAATGGGTAGACTAGGTGGCTATTGGTCTATTTGCCATCAAATTTATGTTTCTATTGAAAACCCTCCTTCATTGTTGGATCTTTGTAAGTTCTAAATGCAGCCTCTTTCCCAACAACTCCCTACCTCCTGTTCATCCAGCTTGGCTTCTTGCTGGATTTTGCTTTTGTTCTTGACATATGTGCTGGTGGCCTCAGCTAGGCCTCTTGATGGGTGCCCATTTTGTTGGTGTCCATGTTCAGGTGGATGCTGACTATGTGCCCTCTCAGTATACTACCCATCTTGCCAAAGTCTACCCTTTTGAAATCTAGGACCTTAGTCCTTAGTGGCTACTACCACATTACCTAGGTTGATTGGAGAACCACACTGTGCAGTGGTCATTTCCGCTAGGGTTTCTATACTGCAACATCCTAACTTGTCCACATCCTACAGCATGTCAGGTCCAGGATGTTCCTCCTTTAATTGGTTATGCTACCTTCTGTCTTAGAAGCTGTCCTGGAAGGCTTCCAGAAGGATAGTTTCTGCACATGAGGTAGCCAGGATGCTCCAATCCACCCCTGGTAGCTTACAGTCCTCCATGACCAGAGTGCTCCCTTTGCTGCTAAGCCTCTTTAGTTGCTCCCCCATCTCCCTATCAATTTCCTCATTCTGTGTCAGAAGTCTATAAACTATCCTCAGTCTCACCTTGCTACCACTTGAGTTGTATGGTTGCACCCATATGGTCTCTGCCCTACCTTTCTCCACCTCCTCCCAATTACACCTTATCCTTTCCATAACATAGATGGCCACCCCACCCCTTTCCTTTCTCTCACTCTCTAATATAGCTTAAACCTGGGATGTCATGTACCCAGTCATGGTATTGTGTTGTCATGTCTCAGTGATGGTGGCTACATCTGCAACCTCTTTGGCTATCAATGCCTGCAACTTGCCATCATGTTCCCCAGGCTCCTAACGCTCAGTGATACCACACTGCATACTGTGGTACTGCGCGGTCTTGCTTTAGCCTCCCTCCATTTCCTCCTATTTAAAGTTTGCACCTCCTGCTGTGGGAGATCAAAAGACACCTTTCTTCATGAATTCCAACCTTTCCTTGTGCAAATTATAATTTTCTTTGATCCGCCTTCCTTACTAAGATGCTCTCCTATCCTCTGCATAGTTGTCTGTGTTCTCCCACTTGTTGCCTAACACCACCATTAATCCATACCTCATGGGCCCACTCCATTCCTTCAGTCATCTATTGAATTCAGTGATTCTCTTTTCATTTAAGCAACTGTCAATGAATCACGGTTAATACAGATAATAAGAGGAGAGGAGGAAAAGGACCTGGGAGGAGATTGCCTAGTGACCCAAAAGCGCTCCATGTAGTGCAAGAAAGGCAGCAAAGGCAAACAAGATACTGGGATGTATATCTAGGGCTCAGTAGTAGGAGACAGGAGGTTTATACTGTCTGTACAGGTCTCTGGTGATGTCGCATCTAGACTATGAGTTCAGTGGTGCCAACACCTGCAAAGGACATTAACCAGCTGGCGGAAGGTCCAGAGGCGCCAAAGATGATAGCAGGTTAGCAGGGTAAGGTATATGAGGAGGTTGAGGACCTGAACATGTACTCCCCTGGAAGACAGGCGTAGAGAGAGAGGAGACATGATTGGGACCTTCAAGTACTTGAAAGGATAAATAAGGTTGATAAGGAGAGTTTCTTTAAGCTGAGTGGAAACACATACCACGAGGGGCATAGTCTTTAAGCTGTAGGTGGAAGGTTTAGGAGGGAGACAGGAAGCACTTTCATGAGAGGGTGGTAGACACTTGGAATGCACTGCTGAAGAGGTCATCTCATTGAAAACAGTGGGCAGTATAAAGAGGGCTGGATAGGCACTGGGTGAGTGTAAAGATCCTGGGTAGGGAGGATGGCAGTAGTGAGGAAGGAGGGAGTGTAGAGACAGTAATTCAAAGCTTGTTTTGAAAGTAAACATACAAGAGCTTATATCACTGACACCTGTTAGTGAGTAGGAAATGTCACTAGTGAATCAAATGGGTTCCATGTCATAATAACGATCACTATTATGGTGAGTGTATATCGCTGCAAATCAAATCTGGGGTATACATTTTCCGGTGACCCAACATCTAGCAACACACCACATGCCTCCCCCATTTTATTTTCCTAACCCATGGAGGAAGCAAACCTACAACAGCAAAAAGAAAACACAGCCGCAGACAGCAGAACTTGTTTTCCTCCCATCCCTGCACTGCTGAGCTAGAGCTGTAGCCACACTCACCACCATGCCACAGGGCTAGCTCCACTGAGCTGGGAAACCAGTCCCTGCAACCTCCCCTCTCTATCCTTCCCTTCCCTTCTCTATTTCCCCTTTCTGCTGCCTTCCCTACAGTCACTTCCCTGTGGGGTCGCTACCCTTGCAGGTTAGCCCTCGATGGACCTGAAATGAGTCACTGTTTCTGCAGTCATTCATTTTCAGTGGCTATTGTTGATACCAATCAGATGCAGCATTTACTAGATACCGTTTCTAATCACAATACTTGCTCTCATATATTAAATAATGGTTTATGACTAGGAACTCTTAATAACAGAATCAACAAATGGTTTTATAATTTACATAATAACATACGAAACAGGGAGAAAGATGACAAGCAGTTGACTGATATTAGAGTCGCACACTAGTCAGCAAAACAAGTTTGTCAGAACTAGATTGCTTTTTGAACGTGTTTACAGCCAAAGGTGGCACTTATCAGACTGGTGTTTCTAAGGTTTGTAACTCTAGTCACTATCAAAGGAGGCAACTATCATAAACTTGGGATTTCTGGACCATGGACAAGGAGTAGGTTTGTCCTATTTATGAGCTTTGTGAGATCATTATGAAAACCAAAGAATACCTCTTTCGCCCACTTAGTGCTTAATGTATATAATCAAAAGTCAAGCCGCATGTTGGTGGTGTTGCAGTAAAGGTGCATGCACCTGTCACCACCAGCATCCAGGGTATTATACAGTAATCAATTCTGCTACACCAGAGATGTGGTGAAATATGTTGTTTTTGTTAAGTTAGGAAAATAGGGCAATAAATGTTACACTCAAATAGGAATGGATAGTTAGCCATGCAGCGTTCGATTGCGGATGGGAGTGAATATCATTTGCAAGTGCAGACTGGGCAGGTAGTCAGACTCAGTGTCTGGAGATGAATACCTATGATGAGTATGAAGGAAAAAAAAAACAACTTCAATTACTAACATACTAAAATGCCAGCAGAATAGGCCTAACGGTCTTTCGTGTCTGCTAGATTGGTCAGCCCCCACCCTGGGTGCTGACCTTGCTATCCCTCGCTTCTCTGGCTTCTCCCTTCCCAGTTCCGGATATTCTTGCTGCATTGGATTTTGCCTCAGAACCCTTCCCTTACCTGTCCCACTCTCTTGAACCCCTCCACTGTCTCTGCCTCCACCAGCCCCCAGGCAGTGCATTCCATGGCTCCACCACCCTCTCAGTGAAGTAGCACCTCTTTCTCCCTGAATCTTCCCCCTCCAGCTTCCAAAACATGCCCTAGTGGCCCTTCCTCCTTCCTTCAAGCACCACCACTGTTCCTCCCCTATTTACCCTCTTCATGTACCTAAAGACTCATCATGTCCCCGCGTGTCCTCTTCAATGTGTACATATTTAGCTCTCTCGAGCCTCCTCATAGGTCCTGTCCCAGCCTCAAATCATTTTTGGTTGGCTCCTCTGGACCCTCTCCAGGAGGTTAATGTCCCGCTTTATGTGTGGTTTCCAAACTGCATGCAGTACTCTGTAAGCGTGCCTCGACTAAGTAGTTATACAGAGGAGTATCACTTCCCTCCTTCTGGAAGTGATCCCTAGCGTGCATCCCCATCCTGTTGGCCTTGGCTGCTGCCCTCCTACAAGTCTCAGAGTTTTTCATCTTGACATCCACCACCAATTCTGTGTCCCTCTCAGCCATCGAGACTTGTAGCATTTCCCCAGGGTGTACACTTGACCTGGGCTCTGGCCCCAGGTGGAGTACCTACTTCTGCATTGAACCTCAGCTTCCACTTTGCACCATCTTTCCAGAGCCTCCAGGCCCTCTGGCTAGCGCCTCCTCCCTCCTCCCATCACCACCGCCCCAGTTTGGAGTCATCTGCAAAGGGCTCCATCCTCCTGATTCCTGTCCTTGTATGTCCGATATGTGGCGTTGAACAGAAGGCCAAGGACCCTGTGGGACCCCACTAATGACCCTCCTGGGACGAGACTATCCTCTCAACCACACCCTTCTGGGTCCGTCCTGAGCCAATTGCTCATCCGATCTGATCATCTGGTTCCCTACCCCCATTTCTCCCAGCTTATCCAACAGGCCCACGTGGAGGAACAGAGTCAAATGCCTGTTGAAGTTCAGAAAGAGTGACATCCACTGGTCATTCTGGTCCAAGGCACTGTCACCCAGTCATAGAACTCCACCAGGTTTGTCTGATATGATTTCCGGGATGAATCCATGCTTCCATCGTCCAGGCACTTCTGACTTGGTCCAGGTCCCCCCTAGCCTCTCCTCCTTGACAATGCCCTCCACTGGCCTTGCCCACCACTGAGGTCAGGCTGACAGGCCTGTAGTTCCCCGTGTGCCACCTCCCTTGATCCCCTTGTGGATGGGCACTATGTCGCCACTGCTGATCTTGGGGCATCACCCTATCCCCTCAGAGAGATGGTGGCTCTGCCAGGGGTTTGCGGGACATCTGCAAGTTCCTTCAGCACTCTGGGATGTAATTTATCCGCACCAGTGCTTTCTCTGTCTTTAGGGGAGCTGAGGGCTTCCCTCGCTCTCTGCTGTGATTTCCACTTCAGTACTTTCTCCCTGCTTAGCTCCTCCCACCTGCCAGTGATGTCTCCCTCTCTCCCAGACCTCGCTGATTGGTAAGTGTCCCCCTCCTGTATCTCTGTCTCCTCCCATGTATGATGCAGCAGCCCCATTTTCCTGCGTGAAACTGAGGTTAAGTACTCATTTAGTCATTAGTCTGTCCCCAGGTCTTGTGCCCATCTCTCCCTGATTTAATCCTGCTAATCTGCCCTCTTCCCCTTCGTTTTTCCCAATGTATCTAAAGAACCTTGTTCCTCTCCCACTTCCTGGCCAGGTTCTGCTACTCTTGCCTTAGCCGCCCACCACTCTAGTGGTCCTTCTAGCCATCAGCTCCTGTACTCCCCTCAATCCCTTTCTACCCTTGGAGCACTTGAATTGCTTATAGGCTGCTTTTTCCTCGCACCACCTCCTGACCCCTGTCCACCAACAGGCTTTTGGGCCTCACCGATTTTTCTCTTACTTGCACAGGTGCTGGTAGTTCTGCACCCCTCCTGATGATTTCCCACCCACTATCAGCGCCCACATGTCTGACCCAATCTCATCCTTAAATGTCTTTGAAGATCTCTCCCATTTCCTTAAAATCCGCCTCTGAAGTTTGCTAGGCTTCCCGCCTTAGGCAGCCTGCCCCTCCTAGGTCCAGCAGAACCAGACCGTGGCATGGTCACTCCCTCACCACGGGTCCTCACTGAGCCCCCAATCTGGCTGCCTCCCAGGACCACATCCAGTACCTGGTGGCCCCTGGTCGGCCCTCACCCATGAGTTAGAACGCCTTTGAAAGACACATCCACACCCCAGTTCCCTGGTCGTAGTGATGTCATAGTCTCCCAGTCTGTCTCTGCATGTTTAAGTCCCACCACCATCGCCTTCGGCCCAGCCTGCAGCTGCCTCCCAACATCTGCCACCAGACTGTCCTCCAGCCCTCCGCCGGGTGACAGGGGGTCTTACACCACTCCTATTTTACCCTCTTGCCCCTTGTTATCAAGGTGACCCAACTCGCCCACAGTTCCTCCGCCTCCTCTACTCCCCCATGCCAATGCATTGACTATCATTGACTACCCTCCCCTTCTCTCCCTGTCCTCCTGAACATTGGTATCCTCCAGGTTCAGGTCCTGGTCATGTCTTTAGTGGCCAAGTCTCAGTGACCGCTGCCACATCCACTGCTCCCTCAGTTAGCATCGCCTGGAGCTCAGCATTTTATTCCCAAGCTCCTGGCATATTGCAGTGATCACCCTTTCCTATAGCGTTCCATTTCTGCTTGTTCCATGGGGATTCTGTTTCCTGGTCTGCACTGCTGTGCTGGCCTTTCCCTGCAATCCTCCTGTCCCTCATAGGGGTGAGACAGTCCCTCCTTTATCGGCACCCCCTTGACAGCCTTTTCTCCCATCCCACCCCCTCACAAGTTTAAACCCCACTTTTCACCACAACCCCATTTCAACTTAAGGATTCCCCTCCTCCAAACTGAGATGTAGTCTATCTCTAGCATACAGCCCTTATCCTTCCAGGTCTCCCCCAATCCCCCATCAACCGCTTTCCTCTGGCCTCCACACCACCCCCTGAGCCACTGGTTTATCTCCCAATTTTCCTTTTGTGTCTCCACTAGCCTTTGGTACTTGGCAGGATTTCCAAGAAGGAAACTGAGCATCCTATGTCATGACAAACCCCTGGCGAAGCTCCCTGAATCTTGCCTGTATCTCTAGCTCGCTATTTCCTCAATGTCATTTGTACCCAGGTGGACCAGTATGTCTGGGGAGCCCCCACAATCCTTTGCCAGCTGATATACCTCGGTGCTTAGCCCTGTGCACCGTTAGTCCAGGAAGCATCTTTGTTCTAACTAGCCAGGCTCTCCTCCTATCCCATTTGATACCCTGATCATAGACTCCCCAGCAGGAGCACTCTGACCACCCCTTTTCCTCCATTCCCCCTTCCATGTCCCTCATCCTTTCTACAGGCCCTCCACCCAGCCGGCTCAGTGTTCCTCACCCTTTCTGGGTGCCCATGCCACCCCTCCTTATTTACCATGGCCACCCTCCCTCCAATCTTATACCTCTCCTCCTCCTGAGTATCCTTCTGTTCTTGCTAATTTCCCCTCACTGCTCGCACTGGTCCTTCTCCCCGCTCTGCTAAACTAGCTTGGCTCATCCTCCTCCCTTCCTTCCTGTCTCCATTTAGTTCCTCCTTGCTAGTCGTGCTCCCTGGCTCTCCTCAGCTCCTTTACTGAATCCTCCTTGTACTTCTGGTCATTCTCCTTTGCCTTTCCTCCCAACTGGTCCTTCTCCTTGCTTTCCTCCCTCTTCCCCTCCCTCCTCTGATTCCTGCTCCCCATTCTCCTGCATTCCAGGTCCCCCTGTTCTTCCTGCTATCTGGCCCTGCCTCCTGCTCCCACTCCCACTCCCTTTCCATCTCTAACTACCCCTGTCATGGCTACATCACCCCCTCATCCTTGGAGCAGAACAAAGAGAATTGAAGCGTGTTACTGAGTGTAAGGTCTGATCCACCTCCCCGCTTCTTGTTTCCTTCTGTCCAGCCTCCTGGCCATCTGCCTATCTTCCCTGAGAGAATGTTGTCCCTCCGTCCCCCTTTGTGAGGGCCCCAGTTACCTGCCTGCTTCCTTGGTAGTGTCCTTGACCCCTCTGCCAGTTCCCTATGTGACCCTGAGTATTCTCCTGCACTCCTTTCCCTATGCCCCCACCCCGTGCTTGGTGCAACCCTGTGGGAGATTCCCACCCCTCTGTAGCTTTCTCCTAATCCCCAACCTCCTCCCTAAGCTGTGCTAGCTGGCAGCACACTAGGCAACCACCGAACTTTCAAGCCCGTCCAGTATCATGGCTGCTCCACACCCTGTGTACCCCACCACCCTCCCAAGATGCGGCCCTAATGATGTGTGGTTCCATCCCTTCAAATAGGTTTCCTTGGGTGAGCACCAGGTTCCCCAGTCCAAGATACCCTACTGCCTAATCAGGTCACCCACTAATCTTACAGACAGTCCCACTGTACACCCAGTAACCCTGTTACTAGGTGCAGTACACCACATTAAACTTATAAGAAATGAACAACCCGAAAGCTCCTCTCTCCCAGCCTTTAAATCCTACCCCCAGTGGCTAGAACTACATGAGCTGCACCCAGCCTTTTCCTCCAATTGCAGGGCAGGTGTTCCCCTATAAATTTGCAGACTTCTGGGAGGAGATGTGGGGAGGGCGGGTCCTGGCAGACACCTGACTCGAGAGAGAGTGTATCAGCCCTGTGTCTCCCCTCCAAGCCCAGCAGCCAAAGAACCAGGCCCAAGCAAATCCCACCAAATAGGTTTTAAATCAGAAGGCCTCTACCAGCACAGCCTGTTACACAGTGAAACCTCCACAAAATGAGCCCCTTACAGCCACCAAATCAGTTTACAAACATCCAGCAGCACCCAAACACTACCTGCTAGCCCCTTAGAGTAAGAAAGAAAGAACTAACCTACCAAGTAAAATCCACAAGAACCCTGTGAAAAACAGCAGCAGCTACTGTCCTGGAACACAACTGATCCTGTCCCCTTCCAGTTCTTTCTGAGAAGACAAAGCAGCTAACACCTTAATCTGATTCAGCCCTGCCTCCAGTCAATTGGCTGAGTGAGACCTAGCCAGACCATTAACACCCCTCCCCCACTATGCAGTAACCTTTACAGCTATGGAGTCAGCACAAGTAATCAAAATTTAAGTCAAAGCCCCCAAAATATGTTTGCTGCCAAAGAAAACAGGACTCCAATTTAATCAGCTTCACTAACAACACATCAAAATAGGCTTGAAATTAACAGATATAGGTCTCCAATTCAAATAACCATCTCCAAGCAAATCCCACCAAATAGGTTTTAAATCAGAAGAAATAGGCCTCTACCAGCGCAGCCTGTTACACAGTGAAACCTCCACAAAATGAGCCCCCCTTACAGCCACCAAATCAGTTTACAAACATCCAGCAGCACCCCAAACACTACCCTGCTAGCCCCTTAGAAGTAAGAAAGAAAAGAACTAACCTACCAAGTAAAATCCACAAGAACCCTGTGAAAACAACAGCAGCAGCTACTGTCCTGGAACACAACTGATCCTGTCCCCTTCCAGTTCTTTCTGTTGAATTGAACACCGTAAGTTGACTTGGCATACAACCTAAGTTGGCACCCAACCTTTGCAATGTAAAAGGAATCAGATAGAAATTATGATATCTGAACATTAATTTTTGGTTTTGTTTTGTGTTAAAAAAACAAACAATAGGGAGATATAATGCTTTCTCGGTAATTCCCTGTACATGGAAAAGGTTGGGTGCTGACTTCTGCACAACAGGATCACTGTGTGAAAATAATCTCCTGCAATTGCAGCAGTTGCTATCTTACCAACAGGTATAAAGTGTACAGAGACAGACTGTCTCCTGCTGCTTTGTAATAAAGAAAATAGCAGTAAAAAAAAAATAATGTTGTGATTTCTGTCTTATTTATCATGGTGACATACATTAGCACAGTTCTTTTAATCAATACTGCACTGACCAGCCAATCATGTTTCTACACAGGTCAGGTCAGTGTAGACTGTCTCAGACATCAAGGAGTGACATGAGTGGCAGATGTGTGTGGGGTATAGGATCAGCTGTTGTGATTAGCTTGTTCTAGATCCTTTGACTTGGTTTCCTGGCAAATGTCCATTTTCAATGCAGTGACTATTTAAAAAAAAATGGGATCCTGATTAAAAAAATAGCATACAGGGTGAGTGGACTAGAAGCCCCGGGAGCTGCAGGATTTGGCATGTCCAGCAGCCAGGGAACAGGAATCCTTTTACTATACGTAGTAACTAAAGTCCATACAGTCAAACAGATCAAAATCACCCTTCAGCTCTCTTTGCTGGGTGGGGAATAGGGGGGAAGAATGCTTTACCACTTCAGTAACAGTATCGGTCCCTTCCCTGTTCCCATGAACTCCTCTCCTGCCTGCTGTGAGTACTTTCATTTATATTACTGAAAAGCACCCTCCTTCCAGATGCAAAATACAGGATCCAGATGGAGGGGAAAATGTGTCAACTTTCCCCTAAAAACAAAGTGCCTCCCTTTTACCTGTTAAAAAAATACTGATCCACTGCACCCCCACATTTCTAGCTATAACTAAAATGAATATTAATCTTTCACCAGAATCCCATCAAAGCTAGATCTGAATAAATTATTTTACCCACAACCATGGAGTAATGTTAAACACTACCATATTTAAAGATCTCATAGAGTTATTTTCTGCTTCTTTTAAAAAGTAAAAAATAACAAACATTAACAGCTTTCTACAGCTAATCGGAACAGCTAATTGTGTACCCCAAGACCATCTTCCATCAACGTCACTTATTGAATGATATCAAATGACAGTCAGCACCGAGCTGAGCTGTGTAAAGAAAATGATCGTCTGATCAGTCCAGTATCAGTTAACCAAGAATGCCAATGTGTTTCAACATGATAAAAAAGACACACAACATCCATAAACATATAAGGAAGGATCCTACACAATTTTACTAATGTCTCTACATACAGTAAAACAGTGTACCTAAGGTAGGATCCAGACTGCTTTTATGGTTCCTTGGAAATCTGATGTTATTTTTCTCCAATCAAAATTGGTATTTTTATATTGATCATTGCAGAATGGAGAATAAAGACAAAACAACACATTTTACCACATCTCCGGTGTGGCAAGTGCAGTTATAATACTTCTGGATCATGCCAGTGACAGGTGCATGCACCCTTACTGCAACACCTTGCTGACACATCTGTTCATGTCCCACTAATTGTCTGCCAACATGTTTTTTTTAAATTCATCTGAATGCTTTCTGGCAGGTGAAAAGTTTGGGGGGTTTGTTACTTTGTCTTGAGAAAATCTAAGTCCAAACCAGCTGTAATTATGCAAGCTGATGTTATTTGGTGGACTAACAGCAAGGCAGCGTTCCATTGAGGATGAGGGGGAATAAAATTGCAAGTATCGGGGTTGGGCAAACTCGGTGTCCAAAGGTGAATACCCATGATGAGTGTGAAAGAATGAATACAGAGTATCTGCTTGACTTGCTTGTATGTATCTTTAATTGGCACACCAGTGATTACTGTAAAAGCAAAGATCAATTGCATGCCTTAAACCGGCAGACAGCCTTTGCCATGTAAAAGGAGTTACACAGAAAATATTATATCTGACCATTTTTTTTGTATCATGATGCTGTACTTTTATGGTCAGACCATAGCAATATATTGCAATGCTGTCATAGTGAAGTAACGCATCATCCTTTGGCAATTCATGACATAAATTAACAGTCGTTGTGAAGGATGATGCGTTGCTTCACTATGCCAGCTTTTCAGTGTAGCACTATAGTCGGACTGCAGTTAGACAGCAAGACAATCACACAGAGATATATAATGCTTTCAGTGATTCCTGTACATGGCAAAGGTTGAGTGTCAATGAGCAAGTGCAGAAGGGATGACAGTTAAACATAAGCTACTACAATGGCAGCTGTTGTCATCATACCTACGTGTCTGACTGTACAGAGACTGTCTCCTGCTGATTTGTAATAAAGAAAATAGTAGTAAAAACATATATTGTGATTTGTGTCTTATTTATCATGTTGACACACATTGGCACACATTTTTTTTAATCAATATCGAACTGACAAGACGATCATTTTCTTTTACACTGGTCAGGTCAATGTAGACTGTTTCTGACATGATTCAAGGAGTGATATGAGTAGCAGATGTGTGTGGGGTGTAGGATCAGCTGTTGTGATTAGCTTGCTAGAGATCCTTTGACTTGAAAAATTACCAGTTTCCTATGATATACCACCAATCACAGTTTGCAATCACAGATGTGTGTAAAATAAATGGATGGGTTCTCCATGTCAGCACCTGCAGCTGTGACTAGCTTAGGCATATTTTTCTTAAAAAAATTAAAAAAATAATAGAGCATACCGGGTAAGTAGACTAGAAGCACCTCAGAAAGTTCAGTGCTGGGGGTAATCATGAAGAAGTGCCCGCGTTTCAAATGGATGTACCTAGTTGTGATCAGCAGACTTGAACAGGACTGCTAGGCAATGTTTTTATAATTTTATTTTACATCCATTTATGATTTCAAGCAGTGTTTTACTAAGTGAATAAATACTACAGAGAATGGGAAATTTGTAGGGAAATCAAGTCACTGGATCTTTAGCCAGCTAATCAGAACAGCTGATTATGTACCTCAAGAGCATCTGCCATTGATGTCAATCATTGAATGATGCCAATCACAGTGAGCAGCAAGCCAAGCTGTGAAAAGAAAATTATCGCTTGGTCAGTCAATTATCAGTTTGATTTCCTTTGAAATCCACTATGATTTTTCTCTGATCAAATGAAGTCCCTCAATGCTGAAAATAGCTGGATAGACAAAACTGACCCAACAACAGAGTTCACCACATCTACAGTGGCAGATGCGGTTGTAATACTTCTGGATGATGCCAGTGACAGGCGCAATTGCACAAGATAAGCCGGCAGACAGCCTTTGCCATGTCATAAGCAAATCTGCCTCAGAAACAGTTGCAATTATGAGACCTGAGATCATGAAATGCTATTAAATGTAAATGAGGCAAACAGTAGCATAAACGTTGACAAAATGTGAAAGGTAACGGAAAATAATAGGAAGGAATCTGATAGAAATAGCCACAAAATACTTTGGAAAGTTAGTTAGGGTACAAAGTGAAAAAAGTTCAATCTGTCAGCACTGTGCTGGCTTCTTTGATAGGAACCAAAGGAGAATAGCAGTTGATTTTACTCTGGCACAGATAAAGAGCAGGAAATGCTCTGGCACAGGTGTGAAAATAATTTATCAGCGTACTGCAGCACATTTACAGTACAACGTGTGAGTGTGATGCAACTACATGAGGGATGGAACAAGGAGACGGACGATTTACTTACGGACCGAGGGTAAAACAAAAAAAGGGAAAAATACAGAACATTAAAGACCAAAAAATGGAAAGAAAATAGATTAAGGTAAGGGGAGGACAGCCCATTCTGAAATGTACACTTGCTACAGTACACAATAAGCTAACAAAAATGGTGGAGAAACTCTGAGAGTGCAGCTTTAAGAAAGGCTATTGTCACTCCAGCCACAGAAGCTTTTAAGCTAAATTCTACACTAAGCAACATTAAAAAGGAAATAAAACAATATAAAAACCTTCAAAAATTCTCTATACATTAACTCCCTCAACAGCAAGTAGAATTAACTAATCCTTCTCTCCTGTAGTTTAAAAAAACAATAGCAAAACTTACAAAAATCTTCTCCACAGCCAGCAAGCAAACTTAACCAATCCTTCTCCCCCACATCACACATTCTGGAGTGCATTATTGCTATTATACAAAGACTCTTATTTATTAATATTGTGGGTACACAAATGACTACATGTAGATGGCTTTTAGGCAGAGAACAAGTGTTGGAACATCCCTTTTTATATGTAGGGACATCTATTTTATAGTATCAGTTATATAGTTTTATTTTTTATTTAATTTTTTTGTTTTTTTAGGAAACACTCCCCATTTGAAAGCGCCGCATCATGGGTATGCAAATAATCAATTGTCTTTTATTACTGTAGTGTGTTATGCAATAACAGGCAACTGGGTATTTGCATATTCATGTTACAGTGCAGTCATATGTGGTGTGTTTCCTCATAAAAATATTACTGTAAAACTGATGCTATAAAGGAGATGTTCCCACACTATAAAGGAGATGTTCTGATACTTATCTGCCTAACTATGAAATGTTTTAGCCATGACAAAAATTATTGCCCCCCCCCAATATAAATAAATAAGGTTTTTATATGAAACTAAGCTTTTGCTTGTGTACTACAATTGCCAGGCTTTAAGCTATCTTGGTAAAAGAAACTGTGGTCTGTTATGCAGTTATCTGTATGTTTAGATTTGACGCTGTGCAGTTGTGCTTAGATAATCTCACTGTAATGAGCACACATTGACCAATCGGAGTCCAGGAAATTTTGTTACCATTGTATAATAAATACATCAGTTATGTTACAATTACAAAACAGTAATAATTGTAAAAAGTAAAAAATGATACCTACACTGCTACTCACAAGGCCATCCAAAGTTGCCACAACGTGTATTGATAAATAAGATTTCCAACAATGCCTTGTTAATGATCTTCTAATTACCTATATATTTTTTGTGTTTTAATATTTGTTTACATTTTAGTCTAAATAATGTAATGTTAACATGCATTATTTCAATGATAATAATACACTTTGCTCTTGTGATATGTAAAGCTACTGTACACATAGGGATTATTTTCTTAAATTTTATGTTCAGATATGTAAGTACAACTACAGGGTCTGTATCTATGATGAGAGACTAAATGACCTCAATATGTACATCTGGGAGCAGAGGAGGGAGAGAGGGGATATGATAGAGACCTTTAAATACCTCACAGTGGTAAATAAGATACAGGAGGAAAGCATTTTTTAGAAAAAAGGTGCACAAGAACAAGGGGACATGCTATGAAGCTGGAGGGGGAAGGGTAGATGCAACAGAGATGTGAGGAAGTACTTCTTCACAGAAAGAGTGGTGGATTTCTGGATTAGCTTTCCAGCTGAGGTGGTGGGGCTGGCAACAGTGCTGGGGTTCAAGAATGCGTGGGATAGGCACAAGGGGGATCATAGTGTAAAGGAAGGGGAGAGGACAACAGTTGTAGGTTGGGCAGTCTGCTGTAAAAGTGTATGTAGAAAGAAAAGGTCAGACTGCATGGGCCATGTGGTCCTTATCTGCCATCAAATTCTATCTTTCTGTGTGACAGATGAATCATTTCTACAGTAATAAAAAGAAGAAACTCTGTTGAAAAAGAAAGCAATACAGTGACAGTAGAGCAGCCATAAATACATACCTACTGTATACATCTAAATCAACACAAATCCTACCTGTGGGAACTTGTAGAGACCCAGAACTCGGGCAACTGCCAAAGAATTGGAAGTAAGTCCATCTCCAACAATGGCAGAGAACAATGGCTGGGTTTGACAGCAGAAATTTGGGAATGAACTTGTCTTTCCCAGAAAGCATCTGTATAACTGCTTCCAGTGCTCTGGCCTCTGAGTAACAGGTGCCGTAAATATGGAATCCCAAAGACATATTCGACAATATCGCTGGAGTTTGGTTAATCTCTTTGATTGCAAAAACCATGGCCAAGACAAACCGGTATGATCTAATGTGTAAACTGTTAGAATTGCAAACAATAACTGTTAGTAAACTGGATGTTGTGGGTGGGAGGTACGTAGAGATGAATAAAATGTAAATTCTGCTCGATGCAGTTGGGGTGAAAGTACAATACTGCTTCCATGCGATTTCACAAAACTTTGCCAAAATGACAATGTTGTTAGTTTCCTTCTAATTTTACAACCACTCCACCAAACTTCTAAAAGGTTGACACATCTCTGGTCCTAAACCATATAACTAGATGTGCTGCATTTGCATTTCAGGTCTATATCTTTAAAGGGGACCAAATTATAAGCAGCCAAATACAGTACCCCAAAGCTTTTTAGGAAAAGATGTGCAAGTAAACTGCAAGGTTTGTGACACTGTAATATAAAACTAAATAATGCAATGTCACTCAGATTGGTAAGAAAATGGACCATATAAAGCAGTCTGTGTGTGTGTCAATTTTCTGATTATCCTGGATAAGGAATAGCCATGTCTTCAGCCACCAAAAATTTCCAGATAACAGCAGCACTTAATGTCGAATTGTATGAGTTTGTGAAATTTTGCAGTCAGTTTGTGACAGCCATACTGATAAAGTTTGCACCAGCCACAGACCTGCCCTGCCACAGAGGAGAAAGGAAAAGACAGGTAGAGTGATTATTAAGTAGGACTGGCAGAATTACATTTTTATTTTTTATAATTTCGATGGAAATATCGACTGTTATTTTTAAACCTTTTCCCCTGAGCATTATTGATTTAAATTTTCACAGTTGCACGAAATTATGGGTTTTAAAGCACTGATTTTGTTTTGTATTGATTTGGTGTTCACTGCTGCAGTTAATGACATTAAAATCTGAGGATTTACAAACTGATAAAAATGCAGTTTATCATCACATGTCAAAATAGCAATAGAACTTACTTTGCCTAGCTGTGAATTTAGATTATTAACGATGGAAAAAATGTTTCCATCAGTTTGTGTGTGTGCAGTGAAATTGACATTCGTCGACATTTACCTTTTTAAATCTAATCCTGCCAAGCCTAGTTATAAGGTAGCAAGGATAGGCAAATCCTTCGCAAAGGTAGCCACAGGGTTGGAAGGGCATGACAGGGCTATGATACAAGTACATGCTTGGTGACTTACCTACCTGAAGTACAGGTGAAGTGAGAGTGATCCATAACTTTCCAGTTCCAAACGTAACATAGAACAAGTCCTGAAGGCATGAGGGGGTCACTTTACAGAGCATGGAATGCTCCTAAAGGGAAAGGAATCCAGAGGGATTGTCTGCAAGATCCTAGGGCATTTGAGAATTGACAATGAACTACTGGGAAAGCTAACTTTGGAAAAGACTTGGATTAAAGGGAAAGGGGGAACCATTTTACCAGGAAAGGCACACTAAGCTGGAGCTTGTTTCCAGGTGCGACCCAGGAGCACAAGGAAGTTAAAGAAGGAGGGTTTTCTTTTTCCTGAACATTATAAGGGATTTGGGGTCAAAGACATACTAGTCAGGGGAATGGCCAGGGCAGTCATAGGTATTTAAACTAAAGGACAGGGGAGGAAGCAAGCACGCAAGATTACCAGTGGCAGGAGTCAGAGACATGTGTTCACCGAGGTAAGTAAAAAAGAACAGGGTAGCACATGCATACTAAACTCCCTGTTGAAGCAAGGAAGCAGAGAGCAGCAACAATTCTCATTCAAAGGACAATAATATGGGAACACAGTTGCAGCTAAAGACGGGGCCAGATCTTTCCTGACAGTTCTGTCATATCTCTTAGAGAAATTTCCTGCCTGCCCACAGTAGCACTGTGGGACACCAGAGAGACTTTCTTTATATGTCTAGTGGCATATTTTGACATGCCTAAACATATCTCTGGCTGCAACTGTAGCCCCCAGCAAAATGGGCTAGTCTGACATCCTGATTCACTTTGAACACAAGAACTTACAGGCACTTATGTAGCCTTAGTGGGGAAAGAAGAGGAATAAGACACCCAACGAAGGAGGAATTCTGGTGTTTCTGTTGGGTTAGGTCTGACAGGAAACTGAATAGACTGCTCTTTTTTTTTGCTGGAGGGTGTCCTGGTGAAGTACAAGAAGGATAGCAGGGAACAAAGAGTTCCAATATTCCCATCTTATTGAGCTCAAGAGAAAAGTGCATGGAAAGGGGCACAATTATCACCCCAGAGTGTACTACAGAACCGTGAACAGCTCAGCTGTGGAAATTAAGAAAGCAGTTAAAGTGGACACAGCCTATGGTGCAGTGCTGTTATGCATGGAATTCCATGCCTGGAATATGCTTATTGTGCTGCAGTAGTGACATCATTATGTTGTGGTGCTGTAGTAGTGACATCATTATGTTGTGGTGGTATAGTAGTGACATCATTATGCTGTTGTGCTGCAGTAGTGACATTATGTTGTGCTGTAGTAGTGATGCCACTACTGCAGAACAAAAACTTAAGAGTGCTGCCACCTACAGCTGCTTTACATTATCCAATCCAGCCAGAGGTTGTTTTTCATTTTTAAAACTTGATCATACAGAAAATGAAGCAGAACATTAAATCATAATTTCAGCCTGCAATCAACCCTCAAGTGCCTCTACAATCCACAGTCCACTGAAAAGAAGCAGTGTGTCCAAAATGGACATGCACAATGCATTGTGGCAGTGGGTCTGTGTGTTCACTCTCACTGCAAAGAGCTATATTAAAGCTTTGAAACATCTATGTTTGTGAGAGTGCTTTTTTGGCTCTTGAAATTCACATATTGGAGTGCAGACTCTCTTGGAATGTTGCTGTTTTCTTGGGCTAGCTGCCCTTGTTTGCACCCCTTCCAGCCCAGGCTGTTCATGGTAAGATCACTTTGGACTGCTATATTATAAGCTACTCATGACATAAGATAAATAGCTATTCTCCTAATGCTTCCATGTGTTAAAGAATGCACGTGTGTCAGTAAACAGTCTTGAAAACTTGGGAATTTAAAACACCAGGGAATATGTTTTTAAAGCACCTAAATACAAATGGAAATGTCAATGTTTCAGCCTTGAGCTAAATAGCTAAATTAGTGCTAAATAAAGACATGTAAAAAAGGTTGCAACCTACACACAGTTCCACTGCAATCCATGGAAACAGAATAGTCAAATTCCATACAACCTGAGAGGTGACAGCAAATTCAGACCTTGCAATAATGGTGACTTTTCCCACAAGGTCACATTATGATAACAATCACCATAGACAAACGATAGCACCAGTGAGCTCATGATTGTATGAAAGTACCCCTGATCATGCCATAGTACAAGAGTAACAAAATGATAATGTCCTTACCTTTTGCAATACACAGACTTAGGAAGCCCAGAGAAGTTGGCTTCAGAGTAGACATTACTTCCATGTACAGATAAGATAAAACCAAAGATCACATCACCCTCCTTGGAAAAGGTCTCCAGCTTTTGACTTTGCAGTTTACATCGTTTATCTGTGTTATTGCTTATTATTTCAAGAATTAGTAATAGTAGTAACAGAAGTACAAGTACAAGGGAGAAGTGCTTCATTAGCGCAACAGCATGGAAAGCAAGGTTTGTTTATATCTCTTCCCTCACATCATGCAAAAACAATGACGTATGGAGCACAAACTTTGGCTCAGTGTACTGTTAACAGTCACCATCAGTCAATACATAAAAAAACTAGAGGCTTAGACAGCTGAAGCAAGGCTATATGACACAAGACAATGCAAGAGACATGTACGGTATATTTAAAAAAATCAAAGCAAGAAACATGTACGGTACAAAACAAAGCAAGAAACATGTACGGTATATTAAATAAAACAAAGCAAGAAACCTGTATGGTATATTAAATAAAACAAAGTGAGAAATGTGTACAGTATATTAAATAAAACAAAGCGAGATACATGTACAGTACATTAAATAAAACAAAGCCAGAAACGTGTGTATGTTAAATAAAACAAAGATAGAAACAGTACAGTATATTTAATAAAACAAAGCCAGAAACATGTACGGTATATTAAACAAAACAAAGCCAGAAACATGTATGGTGTATTAAATAAAACAAAACCAGAAACGTGTATGGTATATTAAACAAAACAAAGCCAGAAACATATATGGTATATTAAATAAAACAAAGTCAGAAACGTGTGGTATATTAAACAAGACTAAGCTTAAGACGTGTATGATATATTAAACAAGACACAGATAGAGACATGTATGATATATTAAATGAGACAATGTGAGAGACATGTACAGTATATAAAGACAACATGTACAGTATATTAAATGAGAGAAGGTGAGAGACATGTCCAGTATATTAAACAAGACAAAGTGAGAGACATGTACAGTATATATAAAATGTTCAGCTAGAATTACGTTTCTCAAGACATTAAGCACATAGTTTAGATGAAATGGGTTTGCATCTGTTCTTGATGAAAGACAGCAAACATGAAAGTGAACTGAATGAATGAAGCAGAGGATATATTTATAGTTAGAGGATGATGGACATTGTAATGCTCATATGTGGAATGTTTTCTTCAGTTATGTCTATAAATAACTTCAACAACCTGAAGTGTCTTTATCTCAAAATAACAGATTCTGATAATGAAAGGTTTCATTAATAACAAACTTCAGTTAATTGCACCCATCCTTCTGGGACAGCCTCATGTAAAACAAGTTGTTTTAATTTTGTTTCTGAAAATTGGTACCGTAATACACCTGAGACTGAACTTATATACAGTATTTCTTGATTTAAAGCACCCACAAACTGTAGCATGATTTGTTTTGCCTTACGTTTCTCCTGGAACTACTGGCACACCAGTCCTCCAAGCCTCAGATGATGCCCCCTCCACCTGCCAGGCTCACCCTCATATTTCCAGTCCTGGAGACTTGTCCAGACCTCAGTCACCTTGTCCATAACGGGGGCCGCCTCTGACTGAAGTGGGGGAGGGGACACCTGGGACCTCCCTCATTCTTCTAATGGGTTGGACTGCCCCTGCTGGGGGACTCCACATGTACCATCCAGCAGACCTGGATTTGATTCCCACAACCTCCACTTGCATACCGTGTGGCTCTGTGCAAGTCATGTAGCCCGCCCAAGGCTCCCACGTCGCCCCTAATAACAGGCTGTTGTGCCTAGTGGGCCTTGCCCAATTAACAAAGAATAAATAAATGAATAAAATAAACATGGTCTAGAGGAAGAGTAAACACTGTGCTGGGTGGAAGCTAAGGGGCTCCTTTGCTGGCACACTGAGGGTCAGCTGGTATGGGAGGAACTACAATGCTGTCATCCTCCACACTAGTGTGGCAGATTTCCTCCTGTTTCACCCACAAAGACCAACATGCAAGCTGTGGCTGACCCAGAGGGGGTACCTAATGGATGCATCGTCACCAACGCATCAATAGCACATCCAAACCTCACCCCCTGGAGCCACTGAAGATTGATGCAGTGTCAACCCACCTACCCCATTAGAAGTGAAAAGGTTATCTCTATTGTTCTAATTCTGTTTTACGTTGCCCCTTATCTTGTGTCTAGTACAAGACCTTTTTCCCATTTTGAGTCTGCTGTAGTACTTTACTTATTTAAAATAATGATAGGAGCATGTCATTTAATATGGCTCAGTCCAAGTTCTCTGTGGTTTCTGAAGACACATTGTTTAAAACTTCTTTTCATGTGACTAAAATCAACCAACGTGCAGCAGACACTGCTCCTTGACCTCATGGGAAAATCAGTGTTCAACATCAGCTGGAATAAAAATCATTGAATTGGTTGAGATGTTCATGGTGACATACATCACTGCTTTAAGCTCCTTGTAATTCAATCTTCTGAGCTGTAAAGTACAACAAATTAGGGTCACACATTAAATGGGAAGTGACTTCGAGGCAACCCAACTATAATAATTGATGTAAGGGGAACATTCATTTCAAATGTTGCACCTTTAAACTGAACTCACTCGGGGGAAGGGGGTCCGTAAGATGTTTCAGCATGGTCCTACGTGGTTCAGTCTTTGAACTGGTACTCTTCAATATGTATATTTGTTACCGAGGAGAGGGCATATTGGAAAGAATAAGCTTTTTCACAGATAACACAAAAATATGTGACAGGGTGGACATTAAGAAGGGGTCCGGGAATGAGAAGGGGCCAGTAAAGTCTGAAAAATGCCCCAAGGTCTGCACACTCAACTTCAGTGTAAAAAAAATGTAATGTTACACATATTAGCAAAAGAACAAAAGAACCCCTAGATTGGGTGTTGAAAGGAGGTGTCAGTGATTCCATTACCATGATTTTTATCCGTTCAGGGTATGTGGAGAGTTGGTGGTTTGATCCCCACCAGCCCAATCTGTTTACATTAAATAGCCTCTTTCTGGTTCAAGAGGTATCATTCCTTAAGAATATTACTGATTATGAGCACTCAGCAGCATTGCTCCCTTTTGTTAGGACTGTACAGTATTTACAGCCTGTATCCAACCCGTCATGCAGCACTACTGATGTAAGCTTCAGAAGTCAGTATTTGGAGGGACTTGGCATGTTTAACTTTAGCGGATCTACCACACTGGGTTCCCGCTTTGCTGCCTGGATCTACTGTGAAGTATTAGAATCAGGGTGAGCATTAGGACACCTTGGCCAACTTCCCAAGCTTAGGAGTCCCTTCTGTCCATCTCACTCTCCTCTTTGTTGGTTAAACGTGGCTGCCATAGAGGAGATGACTAGTTTTCAATGCAAGAGGCCTTTTCAACAGGTACACACTAGCCTTGCAATCATCATGCCATTGCCCTATATATGGCTGTGGGTGGAACCTACAGCCATCTTGCTGTCTGTAGCTGGAAAAATGGGATACCGTGAAACACATTTTTGGAGCTTTCAGTGTATCCTTCCCCAACTGCAAATCAACTATACCAGTTAAATAAAATACTCCCTTGTCTCTGTTGAGTAGACCCATTCCAACACTATTTTCAGCTTGTTTACTATTGCAATGTAACTTGCTATCTTTGGAGACTAATAATTTACTGACATGACTTCCAACAGATAATAGCATCTAACTGCAGAGCAGTTTCAAATTACATTCTTGGTCATCTCTCCCAGTGTGTGTATGTGTGTAGCAATGATTTACAGTATTTCCTCTGAAGAGTTGATTTATGTTAACTCTTTCTGGACCTAATTAGTGGCATTGGAACACTCACGGTTTTATATTTGTAGGAAGGGTACTGCTAGGCAGCTAATGTTTTAGGGGTTTCCAGAGGTTGCAAGGGGCATCATAGGGGACTACAAACAAATCATTGCGGTGTCAACTGAAGTGTTCCCAGATTGAACAAAGCATTTCCCTGTAGGGCACCCTCCTTTTCTCTGTATTTTTCATGTAAAGCTGGGACAAAACTCCTGTACATTTTCCTGTGTGCTCAAATCAATACATGCGCACAACTGACTTCATTATGCCTGTCAGTAAAATCACTATAACAAATATTAAGGCTGTTTTATGTGCTCTTATTTATTTTAAATGGTAAAACTCACCTGCAACATATCACAGAGGCTCTGGAAAAGTGTTGGAATCTCTAAAGCTTTGCTCTCAAGGTTCACATGCCCCCAGAACCCCTTGATGGTATTATAGCATTGTTACAATGTACTGACACAGGACAGCCTGGCTGAGATGCAGTATCTCATATTCAGTGGGGTCATACTTTTATCCATTTTTATCTATTTTGGCAATGTACTGATACAGGATAGCCTTGCTGAGATGCCATATCTCATTTTCAGGGGGTCCTAATTTTACCCATTTTTACAATGTATTGATACAGGTTAGCCTGG
Organism: Neoceratodus forsteri; assembly: GCA_016271365.2. Lineage (NCBI taxonomy): Eukaryota > Metazoa > Chordata > Ceratodontiformes > Ceratodontidae > Neoceratodus > Neoceratodus forsteri. The sequence continues at coordinate 32,946,030 of CM057449.1, read as the reverse complement.
CTGAGACGCAGTATCTCATTTTCAGTGGGATCTTACTTTTACCCATGTTTACATCTGCATGCAATGTACTGACACAGGATAGCTATGCTGAGATACTGACAGCCGTCGTGTGCAACATAGGGGCACTGATTTAAACTGCATATGCGAGTATTGCACATATGTAGCAGTCATGTCAGCATTGCCATGTTATTCACGGCTGACTCTGGGGCAAACTGGGCATGTGCAAGTATCATGCATGCGCAGTTCTCTAATTGTTGCAGTATCAGTTACATCTGACTCTGGTGCAGCGAGAGCACCACATATTCTTTTCAACACTCTTGTCGCTCCTAAAATCTCTCTACAGCCGTAATGGCTCTGACCAGAGTTTTTTATTTATGGCTGTTACACTACGTACTTTTGTATAAATTGTTGATCCAAGTGGTAGCAATATTAGGCAATTCTTTTTAGCTCCTCATGCCAACCATCTAATACAATGCATTATTTACAATCACATTATGTGAAGCATGGTAAATGTCACTTTACATAACACTCTACTGCTTACTGTCCTTAGTTTTAGTTACTGTATAAGTCCTCTGTTTTAGAAAATATCCATGCTACCTGTATCAAGGCAGTTCCTTTGGAGGCGGGAACAGGATCACTGTTTGCTGTATGCTAATTGCAGACCTAATACTCACCTCGTCCCTTCAGTTCAAAACCAGAAAGTGCAATGCATTGTTCAGTGCCCAGAGAGTCCCAAGTTCAGGTCATGTTTAATACTTGTATATAATAATTTCAAGACTGGATTGCTAGCTCACCCTTTCGGTCTTTGTGTCTTGCGGCCTCTCCATTAGCCAACAGCCTTCCCAGTCTTTCGGTATTCATGACATACTTAATTGCAGAGGTGAAAAAGTCCAACAGGCATCATTTCCCTGTTCATTTGGGTCACTAGCACAGCTTACAGAATGCAAACTTTTTACTGTCCCATCAGAAGCTCTGCTCGTGCCCTCTCTCAGCATGTTTTCCCCCTGTGTGTTAAGCAAAACAAAAGGTGTCTCTGGAGTGTTTCAGTCTGCAAGAGGACACTGATCATAACCCCCCACCACCATTAGAACCTTAAAATATACAGTATATACACATCTATATATATATTATATAATGCTCCCACTGCACACTAGACCAATTGTTTTTACTCACTGAAACCCTGCTCGCACTGATCACATCTGCTATATCGTGAGTGTGAGAAAGTTTTTATGTGAAAGAGAATTATTGTATGTTAAGTACTGGACCTGTAAAAAAGATACATGTCAGAGTATAATTAAAATATGAACAAACTAAAAGTGTTCATGCGATAAGGTTAGTTGTAAAGTATGGAGGGAGCCCAATTCAAAAACGGAAGTTATACCAGGAGTTATACTAGGAAATGCTAGATGTACAGAAGGCCAAGGCCCACATAAGTACATCTCCAGCAAGCTGGAGTTGGGTTACCCAAGGTTCAGTAGATGTTTATCAAGATTTTTTTTGAAAGTGTCAGAATTATTGGGGTCAACTATGTATTTCGGTATAATTCTTTGTGTATAGAAAAAGCATCTATTATTTTTTTTTTTAAGTGCAGAGGTTCATAAACCACATCCAGTTTAGCAGTGAGGAAAGTCAGGGAAAATAAATCCTCTCTGCAGGAAAAGACCATACGTAAACTGAAACGGTAGCAAGTATGGGTTCAAGCTGCCTCCATAGCGGGTTCATCTTCAGTTCTATTCGCTTCATTGGAAGCCTCTGATGACTTAAAGATACTGTGACTTTCTCTGCTGCAGCTTCTACCATATTTCTTTTTATTTTGATAAGGCTGTAGCTTCTTGTAACAGTTGTTGGGCTTGATCACAGGGCGAGATTTCCTTGCAATGCCAGAGCTGGCTGGTACAGAATGCTACTAGCAGTTTTTTTTTCCCTTCAGCAAGATTTTTCTGAGGAAGTGGAGCTTGTGGGGAGTAAGGTACTTCACAATGTGAATTGTTCAGCAGGTCAAAGTTCTTGTCTGTAGTTTTGCTCGAGCTGTTTGGAGTCAGCAGTCTTATGACTGTGTGGGGATTTGAATGAGAGTTGTCAATGTTCTGAGGGTAACTGTTGAGAAGAAAGTCCCAAACTTGGCCCGGTTTGTCAAAGGACATTGGTGATTTCCTTGGTGGTTGAACTACCATGGTGGCTGCATATTTAATATAATAGGGAAATCCCCAAAGTTTAAGCGCTTGTTTGACATCTCCAGATGCTTTCCTGTTCTCCATGACAGTAGTTGAAATGTCTTAAAGGGTTGTATCCTCGTAACCCTCTAACTTAAAACTTTTTCATCCCTTGCCAGCCAAATTATTTGGTCCTTAATAGAATACCTGAGAAAATATACAATTATTGGTCTGGGTTTGCCCCCTTTGGGGGAGCTGGGAGCAAGGGAATGATGGGCCCTTTCTATTTCTAAGGACCAGGGCAAATTGTAATTAAGGATTTCAGGCAGTAACTGTTGTAAAAAATAAATCATGTTTGTTCCTTCCATGCCCTCCGGAATGCCCACCAGCCTGATACTATTTCATCTCCCCCATTCTCTAAATCATCTGGCTTTAGGAGAATGAACTGTATGATTTGTTCTTATTCTCCCGAGCTCTCCTCTAAGTAGTAAACTGAATCTTCAACTCCTTGCAATCTATTTCAAATATATCCATCCTGCCCAGTGTCTATTAAAAGTCCAGCTGAAGTTTTTCGATGGTAAGGTAATATCTGTTGGTGATTGCCTGATCCCCCACTGGGTACTGTCCTGATACTAATCAAATGTGGACTGCTCTTAAGTACTGTTTTAAGCAAAATGTTATTACCTCAAACTCTATGTAACTAATTCCGTGTTGCTCCTGAAAAAGGGGCTTTTGGGGCTCAGTGGGTCTTCCCGGTTACCAAAATTGAATAAATAAAATAAATAAAGATGAATCCCCCCGATGCCTGTTTTTATCTCTGAAAACATATTTTTGATGGAATTCAGCTCCAACTTACACTTATGTGGAGAGACCGGCGCTACGATCCCGGTAGCTGAATTCTTGCCGTTCTCTTTGAATCACGCTGCTTCAGTTGCCATCTGGGTGGTTGCAGAATAGGTAACAAGTTTATTAACTGAAAAAATAACTCTGACTCACAACTTCAGGCAAAACAGAGAAAGTAGGGGCATACCTTCAAAAATCAGCAATTGTCATTTTTGGAAAGAAGTTTTGATATAATTATTAATTTGTTTTCTGGAGCCTGACAGGAGCGCCGGTTTAAAGTTGCAGACATTATCGAGTGCATGTGCATCTGTAGGGAGACTGTCTTAATGGCACCTGGATCTCAGTATGCATGTGGTGCTCAGCCACCATGGTGAACCCCGTTTTGTTTCTGTAAACACTTCCCCAAACTTTTTAAACACACCTTGAATAGAATAGTCTGCACCTGGCTGGTGTCAGCTGGTCGGAGAGGGCAAGGTTGTTTGTGAAGGATCCTACCCTGGCCTGTTTGAGGAGGTCCACCAGTGGGTTAGCCTCAGTTTTCCTTTTTGGGGCACTGCACAGAGCGAGGACTAATTCCTCCGTATTGTAGTAGAGTTTTATCATGTTAACATGATACACTTTTTGCCTGCACCTTCTGCCAGGTAGCTCTGTTCAGTAGTTAACATTACTCACCTTTTGGACAATGGAGAATGGCCCCTCCCATGCTGCCTGCAGCTTATTTGCTGCACAGGGATGAGTACCTTTACTTGCTGTTCCACCTCATATTTTTGGGCTTGAAACATGCAGTCATACCAGACCTTTTGTCATGTTGTGCAGTGGCTAAGTGCTTTTGAGCAAGCCCAATGAACTTTTTAAGCTGGGTCCAGAAGTTTGGGATGTACTCCACAACAGAGTCCCCTTGGGAAGCCTTATCACTCTCCCATTTATTCTGAACTAGATTTAAGGGCCCCCTCACTCTGTGGCCAAACAGGAACTTGAAGGGTGAGAACCGTGTGGACTCCTGTGGGACTTTCAGGTATGCAGAAAGGAGATAGGGCAAATATTTGTCTCTGTCCCTTTTGTGCTGGTCAGCAAAGGTTCTCAACATGGGACAAATTAAATTGCTCCACCAGACCATTAGTCTGGGGATGGTATGGAGAGGTTTTCAGCTGCTTCACTCCATACTTCTCCCACAAACTACTCATTAACCTAGACATGAAATTAGCACCCTAGTCTATCAATATCTACTTAGGAAAGCACACCTGGCTAAATACGTCCAACAGTGCATTGGCCACCTTATCCGTCTCAATTGATGATAAGGACACTGCCTCCAGGTATCTTTTGGCATAACTGACTACCACCAGGATATACCACCTACCAGCGTGACTTGGGGTGTTAAGTGGCACCACTATGTCCATGGCTAGCCTTTTGAAGGGTTCATCAGTAATGGGCAGGGGCATCAAAGTTGCCTTGGTCTTGTCCCCGGTTTTCCCCACCATCTGGCATTGTGGACAAGTTCAACAGTAGTCTGCCACTTCTCTGCCAATACCAGGCAAGAAGAAATTGTTGTTCAGCCACTTTTTTGTGCACCTCACATGCAAGTGGCCTGAAAATTTATTTATTTATTGAAAATGTTTCACCAGGAAAGGCACACTGAGCAAAAAGATGCTCGTCTCCCGGTGCGATCTGGGGGGAGGGGTTACAGAGGAGGCAGGTATACATACATAGTTGAGTATAACAGTAGAGCATACAGGTAATGAACATATTTGGAGGGATTACATTTGAACTTGTACATAAGGAGAATGGTTCAGAACATGAACATCAAGGACAGGGTAAACATATCATGGGCACACAACGAGGCAATAGGTGAATTACATAAGTGCCAGTAACAGATCTAGAGAGCCAATAACAGAACTTGAGTGCCAGGAGCAGAACTTGAGCTGCAGCGAGATGCACAAAGTTGACAGTAGGGGTTGGAGAACAAAGATGGGGGTAGAGGAGGAGTGGGCTAGTAAGCATTAGGTGAGTAGGGAGGGTTAGGTGAGGTGGGAGGGAAGGAGAATGGAGTTAGTAGCTGGGAGCAGGGCTGAAAAGCATATGTTAATTAGGAAGGGAGAGATGTTAGGTGGAAGAAGAGTGAGTAAGGGTGAGAGTGTAAGAGCGTAGGGCAGTATATAAGCCAGACATTAGGCGATGGCCAAGCTGCTGGTCAGGTGCTAAAGGGCGATGAGGGAAGAAGCTATCAAAAGGGGAAGGGAGGTCAAGGGCAGTTGCAATTTGGTGCAAGGAAGTTAGTGAGGGCAGAGGATAGGGAGTGTTTGGATGAAGAATGGTGGATCTGGGCCAGCAGGCTGTTCCAGAGTTTAGGGAAGAGGTAAGAGAAGGCCGATTGGCCAGTGGTGGTCCTTCGGTGGGGGATGACTAATAGCCTAGTGTCAGTGGACCTGAGGGTGTGGGTGGGTGTAGGTGGGGAGGATAGGGAGGATACGAGGTAGGGCGGAAGGGAGCCAAGCCAGAAATTGGAAGCAAATTTAACACTATGAATTAGGCATCGGTTACTCAGGGATGGCAGGGCCAGTGAATGGTAAAGCTCACAGTGATGTGAGCAGGGGGGCATCGAGGGCAAAGCGGCAGAATGCATTAAAGAGGAAGTGAAGTCTAGCTAGGGTGGACTTTGAGGCAGAGCTGTAGATGACATCACAGTATTCGAAGGTGGGTAGAATCATTTTCAGGACTACATCACGTCTGACAGGTAGTGGGAGACAAGTGCAGTTCCTGTAGAGGGCTCCAAGTTTTGGGCGCAGTTTTGAAATGATGGCATCTACATGTGTGGAAAAGGAGAGGTGGCGATTGAGCCAAACCCCTAGATACCTGAAACAGGGCACTTCATCAAGGATGGTGTTGTTTAGGGTATGGAAGATCAGAGGGTGGGATGAGTTTGGATAGACACTGTCTAGTGCCGAAAGACAATAGAGACGGTTTTCTTGGCATTAAGGGAAAGTTGGTTGGTATTGAACCAGTGTTGGATTTTGTTGAAATCCATTTGCAATTTGGAAGTGAGTTCTTCATGAGTCTGGCCGGAGGTAAAGAGGACCGTGTCGTCTGCATACATGTGGATTGTGGTACAGGAGCAAGAATTAGGCAGATCATTTAAAAGGATGGAGAAGAGGAATATTATGGGCCAGGGCCAAGATCTGCTGACAGTAAACCCTAGGGACTACCAGCTGCTGGAGTACCTCTCCATTTAGCCCTCCCTCAGGTGCATACTCCCTGTACAACAGCCCATTTTTCCAGTAAACTGATTCTTTACTCCCCTGAGAGCCCTCAGCCCGTTATGAACTTTTCTCAGTTTTTGCAGGGTAGCATTAGCCAGCTGTGCAGCACCCAGCTCCTCTCATCTGATCCTTTCCAACTCTCCTTTAGTTTGTTTGTGGCTGGGGCTCAGGGCTGCTACTGTTAGCAAGCCTTCCCCCATACTAGCCACCTCCTCATCTGCTGAGGGAGAGGTTGGCTCTGCTTAAACCAATGTTCTGTGACCCTGACCTGAGCCCAAAGCAACTACTAGTGGGATGCATTGAGATTCTGGGTCCGTTTTTTGCCAAGATTGTTGGGAGTTCCTTGTCAGTGGGGGGTTTTCCGGAGTCTCTTAAACAAGTTCTGGTAAAGCTCCTGCTAAAAAAATGTCTCTGGACCCTGACAATCTTGACAAATTAATAGCCAATCTTGAACCTCCCCTTTCTAGGGAAGGTTCTTGAGAAGGTGGTTAAGAAACAGCTCAAGGGTCACCTCATGGACTTCCAAATTTATGAACCATTCCAGTCTGGATTTAGGGCCTTGTGCAGCATGGAGACTGCATTGGTTAGGGTGCTAAATGGCTTGCTCAGGGTGAGGGATATAGGACAGTGAACGATTCATGTTCTCTTTGATCTCTCTTTAGTGTTTGACACTGTGGACCATGGGGTGTTATTGGACAGACTCAGGGAGTATGTAGTACTCACCGGCAAGGTCATCAGCTGGTTTGAGTCCTTTCTCTGGGGCAGGTCTCAAAGATTGATACTGAGGAATTATCCCTTGGACCCAATGGACCTACCCTGTGGAGTATCCCAAGGCTCTATCCTCTCCTCCATGCTGTTTGCAGTGTACATGCTGCCCCTGGGTAAGGTTATAAGGTGGTATCTGCTGAGTATTCATTGCTATGCCAATGACAGCTGTACCTGCCCTTTCCACCCAGAAGATTGGATATGGTTGACATGCTGAATGACTGCTTAGCTGAGATCTGGGCATGGATAGCAGCAAACTGGCTGTGACTTAACCCAAGGAAGACTGAGGTGCTGGTGGTTGAGACAGGTCAAAGGGGTGGAGGGGGGCTTCTGAGGATTCTTTGGGGGTTTTTATTGGCCTGGCTGAGCTGGAGACCTCCTTAAAGGTGAAGAATTTTGGCATTGTCCTGGACAACAAACTGACACTTGATGCATAGGTGTTGGCCATTGTCTGGTCTAGATTTTGCCATCTGTGGAGCATCACCCAAATCAAGTCCCTTACCCCCCCCCCCACAATGATCTGGTTATGCTGGTACATGCTTTCATCACCCCAAGACTTGACTACTGTAACACACTTTACCTCGGGGTCAGAGGAGGTGATATGCAGTGCCTGCAGCTTCTGCAGAATGCAGTGGCCTGGCTATTGACTGGACACTCGAGGTTCAGTCGCATTACAACAGTGCTACATGAACTACATTGGCAGTCGGTGCACTGGCACACTACCTCTAAAGTGGGCCTTTTGACGTGCAAGGTCCTATATGGGTTGGGTCCGGGCTACCTGAAGGAGTTTCTGTATTCCCAAAACCTCATCTCACTCCCTCATATTGGTGGGTGAGGCCATCCTGAAGGTCCCCACAGCTAGACTAAACTCTTCCAGGGACCTGGCATTTGAAGGTGCAGCTCCTGTCCTCTGGAACTCATTGCCTGTGTACCTCCATGAGGTGTCATCTATAGAGTCCTTCAAGAAACACTTAGACTTTTTTGTTTGAGCAGTCCTCTGGGACATGAGGAACTTAGTTTGAGACCATCGGACGGTTTAGTAAACAGCCTGTTTTTAGATTTTTTTTTTTAGATAGTAAATGGAAAAAATAATTTATATATTGCATTATTGTCTGTTTTTTCCTTCTGACTATTTATGTTTTATTGTTTGCTGTAAGGGCACCCTGTGCCTTCAGGGAAGGAAGCCTGAAATAAATAAACTCTTCTACTGCTACTACTGCTCTGGCTGTGTCACCCCTGCTTCACCGCCAGAAGCTGGCTTTTTTGTTTGACTGCAGGTAGCAACACACACCAGATATTTCCTGTGGTTAAAATAATTTACCATGATTACATTAAAGGGAAGTTCTTGTATGACTCCAACCTCCTTGACCCCATGGCCATCCACCCAGCTCAGGAAGACTCGAGCCACTGGTATTTGGACTGCTGGACCTGTGACTTCTTTGATCTTTGAGAATTGCCCTGGCAGAAGTTGCTCCACCTGGATGAGGTCCTGCCTCACCAAAGAGATAGAAGCACCCATGTACCTCAGTTCTCGTGTCACAGTCCCATTAACCACAACAGGATGCATATGCTTAGAGGAGTTACCTGGTATTTTAGTCTGCCTGCAAACTGCCAGCTGCTGGGTGCTTCCTTGATCATCTCCTCCCCTAGCCTTTTGCCCCAAAGCTATATTCTGAGGGCAGTCATAACTCAAATGCCCCACTTGGTAACAAATGTAATATTTTTTAGCCATATGCTCTTTATTTCCCTTTGAACTGATGGGCTCTGCTTTGGGATGAGGCGCAGGCTGATTAACTTTATGCTGCCCTCCTTGAGACCCCTTAAAACCATGTACTGCCCCCCCCATGAGACTTGCTGTGTGTATGGTCTGCTGGCCATGTACAGGTCAGTGTTTTCTGTTGCCTCCTTCAAGAAGCAGTATGCCCTGTCTCACTGTCATACACACAGGTCCTCAGGTGCAATTTTAAGTAATTATTTCTTTACAAACAAATCTTTGATTAGCTCCACAGTGTTGGCTTTTGCCTCACCTGGTAAGGCTTAAAAGACCAAAAAATAGTTTTAGTCAATCCAACAATTAACTACTCAGTTGCCATTTATGTCACAGGCTCGTCTGAGAAGAAATCATAAGTGAGAGTAGGTTATTTCTCAAAGGTGAGAGACTTATAGTGCCTGTCTTGCTGAAAAATAGAAATGGTTATGAAAATACATGGCCTCCATCTGGCTAGAGAAAAGTGCAGGAAACGAGCCAGAGGTGCTTTGGTTCAGCCAGGAATGAACAGTCAAATCAATAATTTGGTTGTCAACTGTGGCATCTGTGCCACCTACATAAAAGCTTGACCTAAAGAACCACTGAACCCCTACAAAATATTGGAGTAGCCTTGGCAAAAGGTGAGAGCTGACTTGTTTGACTTTAACAGAGAAACATACTTGCTGATGGAAGACTATTATTCAAAGTTTACTGAGATGTCCATATTACAAAATACTACAAATGTGACTGTGATGAACCATATAAAATCTTAATATGCACTCCATGGAATAACAGAGCTTCTCATCACTGACAATGGGCCCCACTTTGTTAGTGCTGAGTTTGAGACTTACAAAAACCTGCAAGTTCAAGCACCTCACCTCCTCTCCCAGATACCTCCAGGGTAATAGCATGGTTGAGAGAGCAGTAAATAGTCAAGAACATACTTGAGGAAGTCATGAAAGACAACAGAGACCCAAACATAGAACTGCTTGATTTTAGAAACTTGAAGGCTTTGGGTCCCCTGCGCAGTTACTCATGGGCCATTGTACCAGAACACTGCTTCCCGCAACACATGAACTTTTGAAGCCTAGGAGCCTAGGGTACCAGAGTTGAATATTTGTGTTATGTTAAAGATTGCTCAGTGAAAGCAATAGTATTATTATAACAGAACAACACATACCTTGCCTGCACTGCTTCCAGGAGAGCAGGTGCGTATGCATACTAACCAGTATGAATGTACCCTTACAGTTGTTATTTTGCCTGCATGGACCCCTCATTCCTATGTTGTCTCTGCCAATGGGAAATAATACTGGCATAATTGCTGAGACCTGATGGGCCCACTAGTCTTCCAGGCTGCCCAGTGGAGAATGCAGAATCTTTCATCTGGGAGAGGAGGAGGAGAAGTAGATGCTGAACTTGGAGAGGATTTTGAAACAGAGAGAGCGACAAGACAAAATGCAGCAGCAATGGTGATGCAGCCAAACCAGGACCCTAGTGAGGATCCACCACCAGTGACATCTGCAGAGATGGCAGCTGCCCAAATAAGCCTGCACAACCAATTGAAAATCCCTATCTGAATTAGAAGAGTCGGTGGACATCTGATACAAAAAACCTGCACACTATAGGACTCAAAACAAGTTCTAATAAAGTTAAAATCTAACTATTTAGAAGATTGTTCTTAGGTGGGAGATGTGATGATATGATAATGAAGTTAATAAATATTAATGATGCCTGCTCTGCGTGACATCACTAAATCTGAACCATAATATATACTGTATAGTGACTGGCAGGCTATAAGCCACCCGATTTTTAATAATCTGTCTTGGTGCAATATCATGCTGGCTGTTAGTGAAGCTTTGCAGACTACAGTACTTAACCTCTGTGTTTTTTACAACCCTCGTATGACGTCCTATCCTGTCATTCCCTGCTTAAGCAGGCAAGGCATGGTATTATTTACAAAGCATCTAATCCTAGAGGTTCAGGATGCCTTACACAGGAGAACTTTTTACATTAAATCATACAGTCAAAAAACAACAGACAAGTAAATAATAAACAAATCCTGAAACCGAACAGAGATATAAACTGATGATAAGACTAATCAGTGCCAGAGGCCAACATGAAAAGGTAGGACTTGGGCCTTTTCTTAAATGCTTCCACTAATAATGGGGAATCCCCAAGGTGGTATAGTAGGGAATTCCAAAGAGACTGGCCCACTTCTGAGAACACCCTATCGCCTGACTGTTTTTGGCTACGGAATGATCTTGGGATAGCCAAAAGTAATTCCTCGGTGGAGCAGAGTGAGCAACTGGGAGATCTCTGAAGTAGCCAGGACCCAAACATATGGAGCTTTGCACATTAACAGTATGATCTTGAATGTGCTCCATCACCTAAGTGAAGGCCAGTGCAGGTGGTGCAGTACAGGTGTGGAATGATCTGACTACAATGATTCTGAGATTAGCCTGGCCACAGCATTCTACATCAGCTGCATGTGACCCCCAACCACCGGACATCCCTAGGTAAAAAACATTACAGTAGTCAAGCCTTGAGGTAACAAAAGTATGAAATAGGGTCACCATATCCTCTTGCTCCAAGCAAGGTTCTATCTGGGTGATATCCATAACTGGAAAAACCCACTAAAGATCATGGGCAATAGATAATGTTCAAAAGCCAGCCTGGAATATGCAGTGACTCCTAGATTTTTCATCCTATTTACAGGTGCCAGAGTGGTGCCATTTAAAGATGGTAACATGCCCCCCCCCCGTAGCCAACCTGTGAGGACCTGGTTCCTACAGCAGCCACTCTGTCTTGGTTAGATTCAGACTCCATCCAGTTAGAGGCCATACATTCTGAAATTTCCTGCAGGCGTTGTTACAGCACAAAGACCACCCCTCGCCCATCTCATGTAAAGGACAGGTATAGCTGAATATCATCTGCATAGCCTAATTACCTGTCCCAATGGAAGCATGTACACTGCAAAAAACATGGTAGGTTGAAGCAGCTCCTGGGGAAACACAGGCAGCTGTGATGAGAAAGATTCCATCACAACCCTCTGCAATCTGCCAGACAAGAAGTACTCAAACCACTTCACTGCTGTCCCCATGAGTCCTCAGAGTACCCTAAGATATTATGCAACAAAATGAGTGCACAAAGGGAAGTGGTGCACAGAAACTACTGGAGCAAGCAAGAAAAAAGTTTCTGGCACACACAAATTCCATAAAAGGGATGCAAAAGATACTTTGGAGGCAAAATCCTTACTCAAACCATTTATTGCACCCAAGACAATGCTGTCCAGCCTGATAGGCTTCGGATCTTCATCAATCCTTTCTAAAAGGCTTTGAGAAGATTTTGCCTCAGAAGTATCTTTTGCATCCCTCTTATGGAGTTTGTGTGCCAGAAACGTTTTTCTTGCTTTACCCTAAGGTATTCCATCAACACCCCATAATCCATGGTGTCAAAAGCTGACGAGAAATCAAGAACAACAGTAGACCTCTCTCCCTTATCCCTCACCATAAGCAGTATAAGCACCATAGGCAGGCACAGAGTTGCTATGGGGACAGGGCTGGTCTTTACCACATACATCCAAGTGGAACTCACCACAAAGCAACATCAGATTTTAAAACGTTAGTGGTAGGGGGTGAAAGCAAACTCTATGGGGGAAAGTTGAGGAGGTTGTGTTACTAGAGCAGTTCTTTTGGGCTTGGCTAGCAGAGCTGAAAACCTGGCTAGAGGACTAAGATTCAAAAAGAGCACAGCAAGCTGCTGAGCTCTCGGATCACTATGCCAGGAGCAGGCATGCTCTGAAAGGAAATGGGGGAGCAGGTGCTGCAGGGCAAAAAGGGAAAAGTGTGCCTTCAGGGAAGTTAAAACCCTCACTGTCCCTGCAGACAGGAGGAAGCTCCAAGTTACCAACAAACTCTGGCCAAAGCCAATACGACTGCAGGTGACGAAATTAAGGTAAGAACTTAGAAGCCTGAAAATGACCAAAGTTAAGAGCCTGTGTTCCCAAAATGTAACGTTGGCTCATAAAGCAGTTGTGTGCTAATATTTTTAATCAAATTACCAATATAGTCTTATTATGACATTGCGTCATGAAGTATAGCACAGAACATTTTCACCTTTTGGGCTAAAGGTGATTTCACGCTGAGACTGCAGAATCATCTTTTGGAATGCAAAACACAGTTTGGTTAGCAGCTGAAAAATTACAGGTATCATATTCAAGAGATGTTGTACAGAAAGAAGACATTACCTACCATAGTAATCCTGTTTCTTCCGAGGGAATCTTAATGTATTCTGACATATGCAGTATTGTCCCACCATAGTACTGCCCTGGAGCTGAAAAGGTTAATAGAATCTATGCAAATGAGAGAATGCTAGGCTCAAGCTCGGTTTTCAAACCACCATCCCTGGTAAACAATCCATCAGACATCGGATTCTAACGAAACTTGCCTAAGAAGCTAACTAGCTAATGCTAATCTGAATAAAAACAGAAATAGTAATAATAAAAATAATAACAAAAATCACCTGACTCCCACTCCCCTATCATCCCACTAATGACAGGCATTATCTCCAAGAGTAAAGTCGCAGATAGCCTAAAGAAAAAATAGCCCAGAGGTCCACCACAGTAAAGCTGTAGTGCAGTACCCCAGGTTCTAGAAGGGGAGGTAGGGTGGGAGCTCAGAATACAGTAAGATTCCCCTGGAAGAAGGATTACTATGGTAAGTAATGTCTTCTACTAACCCCAGGAAATCTTACTGTATTCTGACATATGCAGACTACCCAAACAGTGCCTTTGGGGGTAGGCACAGCACCTACCTAGGAAACAAGCTCTGCAGTACTGCTGTGCCAAAACTTAGTATCACTCCTGTTCTGTAAATGCAGGCTATAATGCTTGACAAATGTGTGAACAGTTTTCCAGGCAGCTGCCTTGCAAATATCCAATAAAGGTATGTCCCTAGAGGCTGCTATGGCAGTAGCAGTGCCCCTTGTGGAATGAGCTTGAATGCCCACAGGAGGCTCTTTACCAGCTTTGCTATAGCAAAACTGGATGCAGGCCACAATCAAGCAAGCAATGGTCCTCTTTGAAGCTGGTTTGCCCTTTCCTACCTCTCCATAAGTAAGGAGCAGCTGGGTTCTGTTCTCCCTATGACCCTTGGTGTGCTCCAGGTAGTAACTGATAGCTCTTTTGACATCCAGGCTGTGTAATCTGAGTTCGCCTGAGCATGAATTGTCACTGAAAAAGACAGGCAAGGTAGCAGACTGATTAAGGTGAAAATCAGACACCACCTTAGGAAGAAACTTCCTGTTTGTTCTTAGGATGACCTGATCCTTATGGAAGAAAATGTAGTCCTGATCTGTTCACAGGGCCTGCAACTCACTGATCCTTCTGGCTAAAGTAATGGCTATTAAGAACACAGTTTTCCAGGTAACATACTTGAGCTCTGCTGATGACATTGGCTCAAAGGGTGGCTACATCAGCTGACTAATACAGATGTTAAGATCCCACCCTGGAGTGGGCTTTTTGTGTGGGGAGTCCAAATGCAAGAGCCCCTTGAAGAACTTCTTGAACACCTGTCCAGAGGCCAAAGAAGACTTTCTGCCAACCGAGAGGTTAGCAGAGACTGCCACTAGGTGAACCTTTAATGAAGAGGATTTAAGACCAAGGGAATGGAGGTGTGCCAAGTAATCCAGTACCAGTGGCACACCTGCCTGGGTACTGACCACATCTTGTTGCTGACACCAGCATGAAAATCTCTTCCACTTCAAGGAATAGGTTTGCTTTGTGGAAGGTTTTCTGGAACTCCTAAGAACTGGAGCACCCTCTCTGAAAACCCCAGGTTAGCAAATTCTGTGTCCCTCAAGAACCAAGCCTTGAGTCTGAGAGACTGCAGGTTGGGATAGAGGATTCGGCCCTGTGAGGCAGTAAGGAGATTGTGGCTGCAGGGTAGGGCAACTGGCTTGTTGACAGGAGTAGAAGCAGAGAGTATCATGGTTGCCTGGCCCAGTCTGGGGCTATGAAGATCATGGTTGCTGGCTGAGTTCTGAGTTTGTTCAATACTCTGAGAAGTGGAAGGAAGGGAAGAAACGCATACAGGAATTTCCCTGTCCAGTCCAATAGTAGTGCATCCATTGTCACTGTCCCTGCTGTGGGAAGTCCGCAACAGTGTTGTGGCAACTGATGATTGTCTGGGTGAGCAAACAGGTCCACCTCTGGGGTTCCCCACCTCCTGAATGCTGTTTGAAGTACTTGTCTGTTCAGAGTCCATTCGTGATAGTTCTGATTGATTCTGCTCAGTGCATCTGCCAGGATGTTGTCCTTCCCTAATAGGTACACAGCTATAAGGAACAGGTTCAGAGAGTAGGCCAACTTCCACAGTAACATGGCCTCTATGCACAAGAAGGAAGGCTGGGTGCCTCCCAGTTTATGTAGTACACCATGGTGGTATTGTCTGTTCTGACTTGTACCGCCCTATTTGCAAGTTCTGAGGCAAAGGACTGGATCCCCAGGTGCACTGCTCTGAGCTCCAGCAGGTTTATGTGAAGGAGGGTCTCCTTCTTGGTCCAGGTGCCATGAGCTGTGTGGTCTCCTGTGTGCGCTCCCCACCCTAGGAGGGAAGCATCTGTAGTCAGTACCCTCGAAGGAAGCTGCTGCAGGAAAGGGACTCCCTGCTTCAGGTTCTCTCTGTCCTGCCACCACTGCAGGGCCAGGAGCAGAGATCTGGTGACTGGTACCAGAGCAGACAACTGGCACTTTTTTTGTGACTAATAAAATCTAGATGAAATTGGATGTCCTTTATTTGAAATCTGGCCCCTGGAACTGTTGCTGTGGACACTGCCATGTGTCCTAACAGCTGGAAGAAATGCCTTGCTGGCCTGGGATAGGACAACTGTAAGGAGCTGGCCAGTTGTATTAGAATGTACATCCTTGCTGGTGGAAAGAAGGCTTTTCCCTTCAATGTGTCCAGCTCTGCCCCTATGAAATCCAGAAGCTGAACTGGAACCAGAACTGCCTTTTTTGGGATTTAGAAGGTGCCATAAGGACTGAAGAAGGCATTGAGCTTGAGCTAGGGCATCCAAGATATGCTGGGGGGACTGACCCACCAGCAGCCAATTGTCCAGATATGGAAAAACTGTGACACCCTGCTTTCTTAGGTGTACCACTGCCACAGCCAAGCACTTGGTAAATACCCTTGGAGCTGAAGAGAGGCTGAAGGGCATTGCTCTGAATTGATAATGGACTGATTTGAACCTGAACCTGAGGAACTTTCTGTGTGATGGTCTGATGAGGACATGAAAATAGGCGTCCTTCAAATCCACTGAGGGCAGCCAGTCCCCTTGCCTGAGAGAAGACAGAATGGTGGCCAGAGTGGCCATCTTGGATGTTGGTTTTGTCAGATACCTGTTTAGTTGTCTGAGATCCAGGATGGGTCGCCACTCCCGTCTTTTTTTACTGTTAGGAAATAACTTGAGTAGAACCCTTTCCTCCCAGTGTAGGGGTGGAACTGGTTCTACTATCTTGTCTAATAACAGTTTATTTACCTCCTCCTCCAGTAGCTGGGATTCTGATGGGGGAAGAAGGACAGAAGACCCTTGCTCTCAGCTTGGGCAAAGCCTTGAAGCTGAGGGTGAGGTCCTTGCCCACTACCTCCAGAACCCACTTGTCTGAAGTTATAGACTGCCAAGCCTGGAGGTAGTGGGCGAGCCTTCCCCCTACAGGGAGAGGGGAGGAGACCTTGACAGACACTTCAGGGGTTCTGCTTCACCTGTGGGGTTGGTTGAGGGCTTGGACCCACCCTGCTAGCACCCCTTCTGCCCCTGAAACAGCCCCTCTGGGGTTGGTAGGCCAGAAGGGCCTGGGGCTGAAAGAAAAGCCTCTAATACGGTCATGCTCTTACAGCCCTGGGCTGTTGTTTCTGGGGAGTAGCTATCTTTTCTTTGGCTGCTACACTCCTATAAGCTACCTTGTATTCATCCAGCTTTTTCATATCTTATTTATTTAGTTTTTGCTGACCGGGTAAGTGCACTAGACAAATCCTGCCAATTTTCAGGCACGACCCGGGGGAGGAGGATACAGATGAATGCTAACTGGCCTTGAACCAGGTTAAGCTGTTGGCCTCAGTCTGTTGGCCAAAGAGGGATGAAGGGTCACAGGGGAAATCCAAAGATTTTGACTGAGTGTCCTGGGATAAGTTAGTGGTTCTCAGCCAAGCAAATCTGAGAGATACAGAGGTAGCCATAAGCCTGGCTTCACTGTCACTAGCATCCACAGCCATCCTAAACTGGAACTTGGATGCCTCGGTACCCCTTTTTACAGCCTCTGCCAAGTTGGCTGCCATAGGTTTTGGGCAGGATTTCGTAATCTCAGATACTGTGCTCCATTGGCTTTTTTGAAATCTGGCCACACAAGCCATGTAGATGGCCTATCTAATGGCTAGGGAGGAGCCTAGATAGGACGTCCTGGCCATTGAGTCCATCTTCCTAGAATCTTTATCAGGAGGATAGGATGCTAGGGGTATACCAACCCAGTCACAGGCAACAGCTTGCACAACACCCTCATGGCTGAGGTGTCCAAATAAAAATTCTGCACCTGACTTGGCTGCCCAGTACTTCCTATCCAGTTTTTTATCAACTGGAGGAATTGAAG
Source organism: Neoceratodus forsteri (assembly GCA_016271365.2). Lineage (NCBI taxonomy): Eukaryota > Metazoa > Chordata > Ceratodontiformes > Ceratodontidae > Neoceratodus > Neoceratodus forsteri. Next base: position 32,928,627 of record CM057449.1, on the reverse strand, counting down.
TAGGTGTTTGCAGAACCTTTAGAACATGTTTTTTAAGGGATTTGCGGATGGGAAAAAGCAGCTTTTTTGCTGGAGCCACATCCATCATCTCCACATAATCAGCCTCGTCCTCCTCGTCTGTTGTTTCCTGAGAAGGGAGGTCTGAGCCACTTGTTGCATAAAGGCAAACAAGGAGGTAAAGTCCTCTGATCCCTTATCAGGGGAGTCCGGACGGTGAGGATCAGGAGAACCTCCAGTTCTACAAAGTCCTCTTCTTCCTCCTCAAAACCATAGTCCTCCTCCTCCTCTATGATCTCAGGACCAGGATTGAGGGGACCGAGAACAGAGGGAGAACCTGGGGGCACAACCACAGGAATTTTAACTGAGGACCGAGGAGCCTGAACCAGAGGAGACTGAAGGGACTGAATAATCCATATAGCGGTAGCTATCTCCTCTGTGGTTGGAACCGACGGTTTCACCAGTTGCGGTTGAGTGTGTTTCTCTTTTTTCTTATTCTTGCATGCGGTTGCTGGTTCAGCGGCCTGTTCAGCAGTGCGTTTCTTTGTCTGTGACCCGGCACCCTGGTCAGGAAAGTGTTTCTACCGGTTCGGCAGCACCTTTAGAATTGGAAGATTTGTCTGTAATCGGTTCAGCAGTTGTGTCAGACATTTGCTCCTTCAGTCGGTTCAATCACCTGTCCAATGTGGACTGAGAAAAATTCTTGCAAATTTCACAATCTGTCTCCAAGTGGTTAAACCCGAGACAGAAAACACACATCAAATGGGGATCAGCTTTATCAAAAGTTTCCCCGCACTTGGTACAGTGCTGGAAACCAGTTGGGCCAGTTCTTTTCTTAGGCATCTGAGACATGGGCAACTACCCCAAGTACAGTAAATTTCTCTTTTTTTGGGAGGGGGGGTCAGTTTAAGGACCACAAAATGAACCAAGGTTTAGCCCGGCAACGTTCTCACAAATTGTAAATTAGAATAACGTAAACTTACAAGGGAAAAAAGGAAGAAAAATGTCTGTTCCTGACCGGAGAACTGGACAGAAACTGAGGACTTACCTAATTCTTTCTATCTAAACTAGTTTACCTTGTGAACCAGAGACAGCAGTTTAAAAATTTGAACTTAAAATGGTAGAAAACCGAGAAAAATAACGCAACTTTTGAAAAAAATGCAGAAGATTCTCCAGGGTGTCTGATTAGTTAAGTGGCGTGAAGACTCCGATGGCTGATGGATCGTTTACCAGGGATGGTGGTTTGAAAACCAAGCTCAAGCCCAGCATTCTCTCATTTGCATAGGTTCTATTAACCTTTTCCACACCGGGGCAGTACTATGGTGGGACAATACTGCATATGTCAGAATACAGTAAGATTTCCTGGGGTTAGAATGGCTATTTAGAAAATTTGGGCTAAAAATACTGAATATGATCAAAGATACGAGCCTGCATTTGCAAAATGCAACGTAGACTCATATTTTGTTTGTATATGTTTACACCAAATTTATCACATAGCCTTTTTATGACCCTGCCTCATGAACAAGGGCAGAGACAATTTTCAACTGCTGTCTAAAAGGTGATTTCACACAGGGACCATGAAAAGATCCTTCATGACATAAAAAACAGCTTGGCCAGGATTTGAAAAATGACAGCTATCGCAGTCATACGGTGCTGTAAAGATATGGCTATGTTGTACACTTGGGGAAAAATATTGAAAGTACCAAAGTTACGAGCCTGCGTTCGCTAAACTCAATGTAGGCTCACAACTTTGTTGTTTTTTAATATTTTTTACACCAATTTTTATCATAGCCTTCTTATAACCCCACTTCATGCGCAAGGGCAGAGAAAATGTTCAACCCCTGCCTGAAAGGTGATTTCACGGAGGGACAGCAAATTCACCTTTGAAGACAGATTTGGCTAATGGCAGTGCAATTGTACATGAGGTGGGGGCCCAAAAACTGTATGTAGAACACCTGGGTGAAAAATATAAAAAAAAAACGCCCAAGTTATACCACTAAGTTCAAAACACCTTTGAAGTACATTGAACCACATGCCTGTTTCCTCAGTTTGCCATCTGGCTTTGAAGAATGAAGGCATGTCTGCATTCTAGACAGGATTACAGTGTTGGACCCATGATGGGTAAGTAAGGACTTGGGGGGGGATAAGAGGCAGTATGGCACAGTGGTTTAAGGCTCTGAGCTGCAAATCTGGAGACCTGGGTTTGAATCCCACAGCCCTCACTTGTAGACTGTGTGACCCTGAGCAAGTCACTTAACTTCCTTGTGCTCCATGGTTGTACCTGCAAACAAGCTATCAGCTTAGTGTGTCTCACCTGGTGAAATAATTGGTAATTGGTACTGAATGGGAGGGTTGGGAGGTGGGGTCACTAATGGTGCAAAAGACATCAGTGGATTTTTTTCTCAAGTTTAAAAATAAAAAAAAGGAGGAATGCAGCTTGCAACACCAGGGGATTAGGCACCCCCCAGTGTCACTCTTACGTTTTTTTGGGGGGGATGTGACACTATGGGATTGAGCACCTCCAGTGTCACTCATGTTTGGGGGGACACAAGACATTAATTGACTTTTTTTTCAGGTTAAAAGAAAAAAACATAGAATTTGACAGCAGATAAGGACCGATGGGCCCATCCAGTCTTTCCATTTTCCCCACCTACTAAAAGTGCAGGAGATCCTATTTTATCTCGGGTTTAACACCTCTTCTGAATCACTAGGGTCCCTCTATGTCTATTCCATGCAGTTTTGAATTCCCTCACTGACTTTACTCCCACCACCTATGCTGGGAGACTGTTCCATGCATCCACCAACCTTTCAGTTAAGCAGTACTTTCTCATGTTGCCCCTTAGTCTCCCCTCTTCTAGTCTCAGTGACAGTGGCTCAGCAGGTAGCACACTCGCCTCTGAGGCCAGAAGATCAAAAGGCTATGTGTTCTTTCCCCACACCAGGCACTTGGGTTAATATCCCAATACTGGCACTGTAGTGCAGAATGAGGGGGGTGCTGCACTCTTGAGGTGCCGTCTTTCGGATGAGATGTTAAACCAAGGTCCCATCTGCCTGTTCTGATGGCAGTTCAGGTGGCTGTTAAAGATCCAATGGCACTTTTCAAAAAGAGTAGGGAAATCTCCCTGGTGCCCTGGCCAAATTTCCCTCCATTCACAAAAAAAATACCACCTACAGCTTAATCTGGTTCAAGGTCAGTTGATATTCATCCGTATCCCCCTCCTGCTGGGTGGTACCTGAAAAGAGGCAAGAATTTGTCTTGTGCACTTACCCGGTCAACAAAAATGAAATAAATAAATAGTCTCATGTCATGTCCTCTTGTTCTAGAGCATCGTCTTCTCTAAAAGATGCTGCCCTCTGTACCTTATTTATTCCCTTTAGGTACTTGAAGATCTCTATCATGTCTCTCCTCTCTCTCCCCCCCTCTCCTCCAGGGTATACAAACTGAGCTCCTCCAGTCTCTTCATATGACTTCGTATGACTTTTGATGCAGGTCCTGCACCATTTTTGTTGCCCTTCTTTGAACTGCCTCTACTCTGTCTATGTCCTTTTGGAGAGGTGGTCTCCAGAACTGGACGCAGTGCTCCAAATTAGGTCTCGTCAATGATCTGCAAAGTGGCATCACCACCTCTTTTCTTCTGCTGGTAATACTTCTCCCTATGCACCCCCAACATCCCACTGGCTCTCCCAACTGCCTTGGCACATGGTTTGACCACCTTTAGGTCATTAGCTATGATCCCCCCAGATCTTTTTCCTGTTTGGTGACCATAAATAACTCCCCCACTCATCATGTAATCCTCCTCTGGTTTCCTGTGCCACAAGTACATGATTTTGCACTTGTTTGCATTGAATCTTAGTTGCCACACTCTGAACCATTCCTCCAGTTTAGCTAGGTCCTCCCTCATTTTTTCCACCCAACCCAGAGTGTCTACCCTATTGCAGATTGTAGTGTCATCTGCAAAGAGGCTTACATTCCCCTCCAGCCCCTCCACAGTATCACTAATGAAGACATGGAACATTACTGGCCCAAGAACTGATCACTGTGGCATGCTGCTGTTTACCCTTTCTTCCTTGGATTTAGATCCATTTACCACCACCCTCTGTGTTCTATCCTTCAACCAGTTCTCAGCCCAGTTCACCACCTTGTGACTGAATCTCAGGATGCCCAGCTCATTTACAAGCCTCCTGTGTGGAATGGTGTTGAATGCTCTGCTGAAGTCAAGGTAGACCACATCCACTGCTCCCCCTGATCCACATCCCTAGTCACTCAGTCAAAGAAATGTATCAGATTTGCTTGACGTGACTTTCCTAACTGTGGGAAACATCTAAGTGAAAAAAATTAAAGAAAGTGGTAGTACAGTAAGTATTGTGATTTGTTAACCATGGTCTGTCGGGACATATTTTTGTATTAAATAGCAATATAAAATGGAGTCTACAAGAGAGGTTAGACTGACAACTCTTTAATTTTCTGCTTATTCCTTGTGCCCCCCTCATGGAGCAAAGCTATGTCTGCCACCCTCCAATCCTTCCGAACTACCCCTGCTCTTAGTGAGCTGCTGAATAGACCTCCCAAGGGTTCAGCTAGTTCCATTGTTAGTTTCTTAATAATCTCCAATGCAACCCATCTGATCCTGGGGCCTTATTTATCTCTAAGGGCAGCAGCCCTTTCTGGACCATTTCACTTGTAAATATTGACTGCCTCATCTAAGGGACTCCCTTAGTGACTGCTTTGATGCCACTCTCTTGCAAAGGTCCACTGTTCTCCACAGGGGTCCTAAATAAATGGAACATCTGCTACAACATTTGTCACTTTGTGCTTTCTGTGCCATGGCTGACCCATCACTGTGCCCTGTACTTGAGTCTGGATGGCTCTCTCCGTCATCTTACTGCCTTTTCACTGCTGGCTGTACCACTGATAATATTATTAGAACAGGTACACCTGCTACCTTAGCTGATATGATAAAAGGAGCTACAACGGCTTACACCTTATGGTCAAAAGATAGGTCACTTCTGGTTGTCCCAAACTGTATGTCCAAGGTGGGCGAACAGGCCTTCTCAGCATTTGCCCCCAAGTTCTGGAACTTTTTTCCTATGACTCTAAGATGTTCTCAGACTCTCCTAGCTTTTAAATATGAGCTTCATAAGTTTCTCTTATCTAATGATCAATGTCTGTGTAAATGATCCCTATTATTGTATTTATCTCACGTTTCATCTATTAACTAACAATCTTGCACTCCTGAAGTTGAACTTCTTCTGTTATTATACTGTGCTATTTATTTTCTGTACCTCTCCCGTACCATGCCTAAAATAGGCAATGTTTTTGTCTAGTGCACCTTCCCAGTCAACAAAAACTAAATGAATAAACAGCCCTTTTTGGGCAGCAGAAGTGAACTAGGGGGTGTAATTATGGCATCGTCTCCTGGCTCAGGACAGATGCTGGTGACTTCTGTTACAGAATTTCTGGTTGGAGTTAATAGGGATAATTTGAGGTGGAGTAGAGACATAGAAAATGATGGCAGAAAATGGCTCAGTGGCCCATTTGGTAAGCCCCCTCCTACCCAATTGGACTGCGTGGGCTCTAGTGGTCATCCCTTGACAGTACATATCACATATTTAATTGTAAATGACAATAGGTTCAAAACAGATGATTGAGTTCCCCAGTAACATTATCCACACCCTTTTTCTAGTCTGTAATACTGGTAGAAGTATTTTTGACCAAGTGTCTGGCTAAATATTGGACTCCATTCTTCCTCAGATGACTGCACAAGTCCAATCTGGATTTATTCAGGGTATGAGGGCTGCCACCAACCTCAGATTCATTAGATCTTACCTGTTGGTCTAGAATGTGTGTGCACCCTGGGCAGTGCCTTCTGTGTTATTTGCTTATATGCCGATGACTTGCTCCTGCTCCTCTCAAACCCAGAGGTCTCTTTTTTTTATTATCCTTTGGTAACCAGGTAAGGCCCAAGTGCCTGTTTTCATGAGTGACTGAGGAGCACTGGTGTGGTTAAGTGAATTGCTCAAAATCACACAGTATGCAAGTAGAGGTTGTGGGAATCAAACCCATGTCTGCTGGATGTACCAAGCTCATTCACAACTTGTTACTCTAACCTCTAGGCTATACTGCCAGCCCATCAACTTTTCTCATTTTGCTCACACCTGTGGCTATAACATTAACTGGGATATATCAGTGGTCCTCCCTCTCTCCTCTGCCGACCATAATGTATTGCAATATGTGCTCCCATTTCATTGGACTGACTCAGACTTCCATTATCTGGGTACTACTGTTACTCTACATTCAGAGGACCTCTTTCAAGCAAATGTCCCATTCTGTTTAAGAACTGCTGAGTGAAATTAAACAGTGGATGGACTTCCCCATAGAAACATAGACTTTGATGGCAGATAAGGACCACTTGGCCCACCCAGTCTGCCCATTTCCCTACCCATTGGATAAGCTGCAGATTCTAGTTAACCAACAGCCTACTTCCGGCAACACCCCACTATAATTGCCTTATGTCTGTCCCATGCATGTTTGAATTCCCCCACTGTTTTAGACCCCACAACCTCTCCAGGAATGCAGTTCCATGCGTCCACCACTCTCTCCGTGAAAAAGAATTTCCTCACATTACCCCTGAGCCGTCCCCCTCTAACTTTAAATTGTGCCCCCTTGTTCTTACACATCTCTTTTTCTGAAAGATGCTACCCTCCTGGACTTTGTTGATTCCTTGAGGTGCCAAAGTTTTATCATGTCCCCTGTCCTCCTTTCATCAAGGTTATACATATTAAGCTCTCTCAGTCTCTCTTCATATGGTTTCTGATGTAGACCCTGCACCATTTAGTTGCCCTCCTTTGGACTACTTCCATCCTGTCTATGTCCTTGCGTAGATGAGGTCTCCCAAAACTGCGCAGTACTCAGATGGGGTCTCACCAACTGTCTGTATAGAGATAACCACTTCCCTTTTTCTACTTGTGATGCCGCTCCCTATGCATCCCAGTATCCCCCTGGCTCTCCTTACTGACTTCTCACATTGCTTACCCACCTTTAGGTCATCTGATATGACTACACCCAGATCCCTTTCCATTATTGTTGTTGTTAGTACCTCCCCTGCGATTGTGTACTCTTCTCCTGGATTTTTATTTCCCAGGTGCATTACTTTGCACTTCTTTGCATTGAATCTAAGTTGCCATATGTCTGACCATTCCTCCAACCTTTCCAAGTCCCTTCTCATCATTTCTACCCCCCCTTGTGCATCAACTTTGTTACAGATCTTTGAGTCATCTGCAAAGAGGCATACCTTTCCTTCCAGACCTTCTGCAATGTCACCTATAAAGACGTTAAAGAGGACTGGACTCAGTACTGAGCCCTGAGGGTACTCCACTAGTAACCCCTTTCTTCGAATGTATTCCATTCACTATTACCTTCTGTGTCCTGTTGTGCAGCCAGTTTGCTTCCAGCTACCACCCTGGGACCCACCCCAGGCTGGCTAACTTGATTATTAATCTTTTGTGTGGGACTGTGTCAAATGCCTTGCTAAAGTCTAGGTAGGCCATATCCACAGCCCCTCCCTGGTCTATTGCTTTGGTCACCCAGTCATCGAAAATCGATTAGATTCATCTGACATGACCTTCCTGCTGTGAATCCCATGCTGCTTTGGGTCCTGTGCCCCGCTGACCTCTAGGTACTCAACAATTCTTTCTTTCAGAAGTGATTCCATCATTTTCCCCACCACTAAGGTTAAACTAACAGGTGTGTAGTTTCCTGCTTCTGCCTTGCTCCCACTTTTGTGAAGGGGAATCACATCTGCCCTCCTCCAGTCCTCAGGTACCACCCCATCTTCCCACGATTTGTTAAAAAGTGTGGTTAGTGGTGTCACTAGGTCCTCCCTTAGCTCTTTTAAGATTCTAGGTTGAATCCCATCAGGCCCCATTGCTTTGTCTACCTTGAGTTTTAGGAGTTCTTTCAGTACTCTTTCTTCTGTAAATGGACTGGTATCAACCCCACTATCCAGAGTGCTTCTACTGTTTGGTTTAGGTAACTCCTCCTCTTCATTTTTTGTGAATACTGAGCAAAAGTATGCATTCAGTATCTCTGCCTTTTCACTGTCTCCCTCTGCCCACCTCCCCTCTCCTTTATTAATCTTCACTATCCCTTCCTTAACCTTTCTATGCTCCCTAATGTACCTATAAAAGGTTCTATCCCCCTTCTTAACTGAGTTGGCTATCTTTTCCTCAATTTGGGCCTTTGCTTTTCTGACTGTCTTCCCCACTTCTTTCTGCTCTAACTGATACAGTTCCCTGTCGTGCTCCATCTGTGATTCCTTATATTTTCCGAATGCAGCCTTTTTCTCCTTAACCCTCCCTGACACCTTTTTTGAGAGCCATAGTGGCTTTTTATTCCGCTTTGTTTTCTTTATTTGTTTCACACAAAGGCTTGTTGCCTCCATGATGGCAGTTTTGATTTTTCTCCATTGTTCATCCACCCCTCCTTTCTGGCCATTTGCTAATGCATTCCTCAGGTATTCACCCATTATGACAAAGTCAGCCCTTCTAAAGTCCAGTATCCTTGTCTTTGTATGGCTTGTCTCTATGGTTGTGTTTATTGTGAAGCACACTGTACAGTGGTCGCTTGTTCCCAGATGTCTACTGACTTCTAAGTTTGTGATCCTCTCTTGATTTGAGAGTACCAGGTCTAATATTGCTCCCTCCCGAGTGGGTTCCACCACTAGCTGTCTAAGGCATGCTCCCTGTAGGGCATCGAGAATTACCCTGCTCTTGGATGTGGCTGCAGTCCATGTCACCCAGTTAACATCTGGCATATTCAGGTCCCCCATCAACAGTATCTCCCTTTTGCAGCCATTTTGAGAATGCCTCTATCATTTCTTGTCCTTTCCTCCCCTTGAGGATGGGGTCTGTATACAACCCTGTGCGGATTGTGATGCCATTCCCTGTCTCAAGGTGACCCAGAGTTCCTCTTGTCCTCCCCTTTACTTTTTAGTTCTGTAGCTTTGATCCCTTCCCTTGTATGAGAGCTACTCCATCTCCTCTTTTACCCTCCCTGTCCCTTCTGTAGATTGTGTACCCTGGTATGTTGACATCCCAGTCATGGTTCTCCGTGTACCATGTTTCTGTGACTGCCACAATATCCAAATGTTCCTCTTCCATCAGGGCTACTAGCTCTGGAAGCTTGTTTCCCAGACTATGGGCATTGGTACTCATTGCCCTCCATTTAATGTTGGCTTTATCCTTTTTTACCCCATTCCTGCTCTTATTGCCCTTGTCCATCTTTCCATTTACCCCTGTCCTGCCCTCTGTCAAGCTCTGTACCTCAGTGTTTACCCTACTACCTGCCATGTTTTGTCCATATCCCTGTTGAGCAGAGGGAAGGTGGTGAAAAGTATAATACATCCCAAATTTATTCATTTTTTCTACACTATACCATTCACATTCCAGGTGCATTGTTTGCATGGCTAAAATCTTTTTTTTTTTATTTAAATTTGTATTCAGTTTATGGAAGCAGACAAATCATACAGGATATTTGCTTTGATACGGTCAGTAAGTACCTCTCACTTTTACAGTCCATTGCTGTGTCCATTTCCTACAATACATTACAAAAATTGCATTGTGGTCTTCAGCACTTTCTCTATATATCTTCATATTACATTATCTGAGTTCTAACCTCCCTTCCCTGGCTATATCCTCCTTCTTGCCTGACTAGGGATCACATCTGAAAGGTGTTCCATTATCCACATTAACCAGCTTGTCCAGAAATTGCTGACTTTTTCTAAGGCCAACCATTTACATAGTGTATATTTCTATCACTATGTTTTCCCAGTTCTGTTGCTGTGGAGGTTCTTGTTGCAGCCTATGACAGGGTAGCAAACTGGGTGACTTATTAGGAACACTCTTAAAGAGAACACGCTGGACACCAGTTCAAATCAAATGAAATCTGCTTTATTTTCAGTAACAGAGAAAAAAACAGGTTGCATTCAGTTTAACAAAAATTCTGAATAAACATTGCTATTTCAGTCTGCATGTACCAGAATCAGAAACCTCAACCGCTCCCTTTTTTGGCCCAGGTGTTGCTTGCTAACACCCCTCGTCTTCTGAGGTACATCCAGTACCCAGAACAGGCAGTGCAGTGTGGTCTTACAGAGCCAACCTTAAAGTAAATGGGGTTTGGTACAAATCCCACCACATACCCATCAAAACTGCATTGCCTGTGATGCAGTGTTATGAAATGGTTTACAGGTGAAAGGAGCATGATGGATATACATGCCATCACATACCTTCACCCTCAGAGTTGTGGCCATGGTACGCTCAGTAAGGGACATCTGAGACCTGCCCTTCTAAAAGAAAAAAAAATCTGCATTATCATGCTGGATACCTGCCTGGTGGTACACATCAAATGAAAGAGGCTGCAATGCCAAATATCATCTGGTGATGGGCATTGGTATCCCATATAGCATGTAACCACCTGAGGGGATATGATCAATGATGAAGGTCAATTTCTGTCCTAACAGGTAGTACCGTACAGTGATCACTTCCCACTTTACACCAGACACTCTTTTTCCAGTGTGGCATAGCACTGCTCTTATGGAAAAAGTCTGCTAGTTAGATATAGGATGGGGTGAATCCCAAAATCAAAGCCTTGTCATAACACTGCCCACAGCCCAACCTCAGAGGTGTCTGAGTACAAAATGAAAAGATGGTTGAAATCTGGACGTCATATTACTGGCCCCTTACACAGCACATTTCTGATTGCCTGAAATGTCTCTGACACTCAGGTAACCAATGGACCATATTCAGGGCAGTTTCATTGACCTAGTCAATCAGTAGGGTAGCAAGGGTTGAGCATTCTGGAATGAACTGGTGGTGGTGGCACCCTGCAAGTACAAGACAGGCCCTAACCTGCTACTTAGCAGCAGCGATGGGGCAATCAACTAGGGCCATTACCTTGTTAAAGACTGAGTGAATATGTCCATTCCCAAGCAGATACCCAATGTATTTTTCCTCCTGCCACTCTAGGGCACACTTCATGGCACTGGTTGTCAGACCTGCCTCCCTGAGTGACTGAAGTACCACATCCATGTCCTGCAGATGACTGTCTCAATCAGGGCTAAATATAACTGCATTGTCTGGGCATGCTGCTGTATATAGCCTGTGGGAAGGAGGAGGATGTGGTCCATGATTCTCTGGAATGTGGCTGGGGCTCCATGCAGTCTAAAGAGAAGCACAGTAAATTGATATCAGCCAAACAGGGCGACAAAGGCCATTTTCTCGTGACACTTGGGAGTTCACCGGATTTGCCAATACCCTTTCGTCAAGCCCAGGGTACTAACGTAGTGATCCTTCACCAGTCAGTGCAAATGTTTGTCTACCCTTTGCATGGGGTATGTGTTGAACTTGGATGCAGCATTAAACTTTCCAGAAGCAAAATAAAATGGCAATATTAAATGCATGTTGACTGCAGCAAGAGGAGACTCATTAGAAAAATGATCTGTAAGGTACACTGTGTTATAGAAGCACTGCAGAATAAATTGAACCTGAGGTACAGTATATCAAGATGTCTAGGTATGGGCACAAAAGAGAGACCCTTAGTGAGGAGAGCTTGCTCATCTTATGTCAGGGGAGATCTGGAGGAATGCAATATACCAAAGTGTTAGGTTGTACCTGACTGGAGTGGTCATGTTGATTGCTGATCTAATGGGTGAGAGATTGGAGTTTGGCAGATTTGGTGTCTGAGGAACTTAAAGAGAGTGGTGTAAAGTTGTTGGATGCAGTGGTTAATAAAATAAATGCTGTGAGGGTATGTGCTCTGCAGGAAATCCTTTTGCTTCTGGTTAGTTTTGTCCACACAGATCAAGCATTTCTTAACGGAGAAAATGGGTGGAGGTTTTGTGGGTCACCCTCAAGTCAGGAAATGGAGCCACTAATTGGACAGATGTGATCAGGAAAGATCTACAGGCCTCCAGCACAGGGGGAGTAGCTAGATAAGGAACTGTTAGAAGCAATTAGCAAACTGGCTGAAAAAGAGCAGGCATTGCTGGTGGGGAAATTCAATCTACTGGATGTACAGTAGGTTGGAGGCTCCCAACTGTAGCTTCAGTTAAAGGCAGGTACATTCTGGACTCCCTGCAGGTGGTGTTCCTCAGGCAACTAGTCAGTGAACCCACTTGTGATGCAGCAATACTGGACCTGGTACTTACTAATGGGGACAGTATAGCAGACATCAAGGTGGGAAGCCATCTGGGGACCAATGATCATCGTATTGTGTGGTTCAACATAAGAACAGCTGTGGAATCCAATCACACAATGGTAAGAGTCCTGGACTTCAGAAGGGCTGATTTTAGAAGGAGAGATGAATGCCTCAGGAATGACTTTGCATGAAGAGATGACCTGAAAGGTGGAGGGACAGTGGGCCAAACTAAAATAGAGAATAGAGAAAGCAACAAACCTCTGCATCAAGCAAGTAAGCAAAAGGAAGAGGAGACCACTATGGTTTGAAAAAGAGGCTACAGGAAAAGTAAAGGCTAAAAGAGCAGCATTCACAAAGTATGAGGAGACCCACAGAGAAGGGGATAAGGAAATGTATCAGGAAAAAAAGAAAGAGGCAGGGAAAGCAGTAAGGAGCACAAAGGTGCAAAGTGTAGAAAGAATAGCTCAGACAGTATCAAAAGGGGGCAAGATTTTTTTTAGCTATGTTAGCAAAACAAGGAAAACAAAGGGAGAGATTTTAAGGTTAAATGGGGAGGGGGGACTGTAGGGAGGGGGAACAAAACAAGGCAGATATCTTGGGCAAATACTTTTGCTCAGTGTTCACAATGAAAGGGGAATGGAGGACAGTGAAGAAGTATCAGAAGCTTTGATGGGAGAGGAAAGTGGACACTAGTCCTTTCCTGTGGAGAGCGCTCAAAAAGCACTCATTAACCTGAAGGTGGACAAAGCTAAAGAACCAGATGGGGTGCATCCAAAAGTGTTGAGGTACTCATAGAGGAACTAGCTGCACCTCTGAAAGACCTATTTAACAGATTACAAGAGACCGGAGTGGTCCTGCAGGACTGGAGAAGGACAGATGTAGTCCCACTTCGCAAAAGTAGTAGCAGGAAACAGGCAGGCAATTATATTGTAGTCCTGCTAGCCTGACATCAGTGGTGGGTACATTAATGGAAAGACTACTAAATGAAAGGATTATGGGATATCTGGAATCCAGCAGGTTACAGGATTCAAAGTTGCATGGATTCATTGGGGGGGGGGGTCATGCCAAACAAATCTGATAGATTTCTTTGACTGAGTGACCAAACCAAGGAGTTAGATGAGGGTGGAGCAGTAGATGTGGTCTAGCTGATTTAAGCAATGCTTTCAACACCGTTCCACCTAGAAGACTAGTAGGCATGCTGGATAGCTTGGATAGGGTAAGAAGGTGGTAACCTGGGTAAGAAACTAGTTAGGGGATAGGAGACAGAAGGTGATGGTAAACAGTTCACTCTGTGGAAGCAAGGGTGACCAGCGAGGTACCTCACAGTTCAGTGTGAGGATCGGTCCTCTTTATTGTCTTCACTAGTGACATAGCAGAGGAGCTGGAAGGGAAGGTCTGCCTCTTTGCAGATGACATCGAGATCTGCAGCAGAGTGAACACTCTGGGGGGGTGGAAAGAATGGGCAGAGGTCTGAAAAAACTGGAGGAGTGGTTAAGGATATGGTAGCTGGGTTGTAATGCAAAATGCAAACAAAGTGCAAAATAATGCACTTAGGCCATAGAAACCAAGGGGAAGAGTGTCACGAATCCACTCCTGGGGTTCAGGTCCACTGAGTTCACAGTGCCCACTCCTAAGTGCAGTCCATGATTGGGGGAAACAGGGATATCCTCATCATCTTTTAGAATGCTCGCCAAGGTCACGACTGCACCTCAGCCACAAGGACCCAGGGCATCCCTCTATCTCTGGATAAGGGCACAATACCAGTCTTGAGTCTTGTGGCCAAATATGAACCCTTCCTTGGCTATTAAACACAGGAGAAAGACCCAGGTGTCACATTTCCCTCAGAGTGGCAGTGTAAAAACCTCATTTGGCCTTCTCCATACAGGACACGCAACAGCCTGGTTCACAATCTTTGCAGACCCATCCCTGAGACTCTGGTATTCTCACTATCCTTTCAGATCCCTACAGACCCTTTACTCAAGTTGGTTGCCTATGGTGGCACCTCCAAGCAACTAACAGTTGTCACAGATTATTAACACTGCTCCACAATTCACACACAAATATAGATAAATCTCACTCAGGAAGATTTCTTTAGCGAAAACAAACATTTTTACTAAAAATACTTAAACATATATACCGTTACAACTGAAAAAAAGAATATACACTAATCTGGATTACAGTATGCAGAAATGAAATGGGAAAATATACAGAGCAATGCACTAAACCTGGTAGTTAAAGAGCATACCTTAAAATGGCAGTGGCCGGCCTGCCGGCACAGCGGTTGGATTTCCGCTTGTGATGCCAGCAACCTGGGTTCGGGAGTGGACTCGAGTCACTGGAGGGCCGGGCCGGGGAGAATAGCTTGAGAGTCCCATGACAGCTCGCCTTCTCTGGGGGGAGGGAGGGAGCCAATGCCCACTACTTGTCTGACCCCGAGCAAAGGCTCAAGGTATAGCAAGCCCTGTTAACGGGGGGGTGGCCGTGACGTGTGGTGGACGTCGGCACATAGCACCTTGTTGTCAGGGCACACACACCACATGAAAGGGAGAAAACCAGAGGAAATCAGCCTTCCATTGATGGGAAGATGAGGCACCAGGAGCGTGACCTCGATGTGTCACCATCTGCCCAGACTACCTTGCCCGACGAAATCAAACAAGTGTACGGGGTGTACAGGCCCCACCTCATTCCCCAGGGGGTATAACTGTGGCTCTATGGGGTGCAAGGCTGATGATGGGTTGGGTGGCTGACAGAGGGATGACTCCCAGGTGCCTCCGATGGGTCGGAGATGGAGGGCTAGAAGGAGGGAAAAATAGAAAGTAAAAAAAATTAAATAAAATGGCAGTGACTTGCAGTCCAGAAAAAGAGATGAAGGTTTTCCATATCTTTAGTCCCTGTAGCCAAACTGGGTATCAGTAATTTGGCTTCTGTGTGTCAGGTGGAGTCCAGGTGAACAAGTGTGTCCACATGCCCTGAGCTGGGGCTTCAAATACTGTCGGATATCTGCAGTGTCATCAATTTTTCCCAGTTCAGAGCAACTACTCCGTTTGGCCAGGAGATGTTACTGTTTCACTGTTTCCAAAAATCAAATCATGACTCATAATATGACAGTCAGAGTTGAAACCCTTTGAAGTTCCTTGAAGACAGTTGGCACCCAAAAGGTAAAATTCACACTGTCCTGTTAGAATGGTCATCTGCTGTTCAATTCCTGGCTAAAACATCCTAGGCTTTTGAACTGGCTTAATTTAATTAGTTACAAGGATGATTCTGTAAGATTTATGATTATACAAGCTGATTTTATTTCTTCTATTTCCCTTGGGTAGCTGCCTTAGAGGAAAACTCTTTGATCAGTGATCCACAAGCTCTGACAACAACCTGTCAGATTCCTGGCAAGCAAGGCTGACCTGCAGGTTAAAAGAAGCTCAAACCCTTTTTTTAAAAAAAGAAAGAAATCCAGTCTTTTTTCTAGGTGCCTTGAATTAACACTGACATTTCTGGGGCATGTACATATACACAGAATTACATAAAAAAATATTTACACATACACATATATATGATATGTGATATCCCCCTGATGAAGCCTTAATTGGTGAAGCACTGGGGCATCTACAGGCAGAACTCTCTCTCTTGTGTTTTGAGTGATCTGGCCAATAAATGAAGATTTTTTTCCATTAAAAAAAATGAATTTGATTCCTTCATTGGGGTATCACTCCCCTGGCTCTGGAGCGCGAGTTTTCTTTGGTTTTGTTTAAGAGAAAGTCAAACCCTTTAAAAAAAAAAAAAAAGAAATCCATTTTTTTTCCTATGTGCCTTGAATTAACACTGGCATTTCAGGGGTATGTATATATACACAGAATTACATTAAAAAAATATATATTTATACCTATATCTATCTATCTATCTATCTATCTATCTATCTATCTATCTATATGGAATACATGATGGGCAGGAGTGAGATATGGGAAATATTTTCCCTCCTGCAGAGTGAGAATACACAGCACACACTGCAGGAGGGAGAATATTTCCCATGTCTCATGACATGCACATCACGTGTGCTATTTATACAAATGGGGTGAGAGCGTATGAAGTGTCATGTTTTGCTGTGCCTTTTTCCTGTATCTATGTGCTTTTTTTTTTGTTTGTTTTAGTCTTTGGTAACTAATCTTTGGTAAGCAGCTGAGCTTTTTAGGAGTACTGGGCAGTTAAGTGATTTGTTCAGAGTTGCACAGTATGCAAGTGGAGGTTGTGAGAATCAAACCCAGGTCTTGTCTGCTGGCTGTACCAAGCTTGTTCAGAGCTCATTACTGCAAGCTGTAGGCTATACTGAAAGCACTGTTTGTGGTCTGAGAGTGTGGTAGTGTTTCTGAATGGGCTGGGATTGTTAGAAGCACTGTGGGACACATGTGATTGTGTTTTGCTATGCTGACTGTTCGTTTGCAGCTTGCAGTGAGAAAGAGAAACTGTTTTGTAAATAAGTCTCATTTGAATTCAGGTTTTTTCGAAGCTCAGATTAGCACAGACTTGGGCTAGAAGTGTTGGAAACTTTGGGACACAGGTAAGTGTGTTTTGCTATGCTATTTGTTAGTTGCAGCTTGAAGTGAGAAAGAAACTGTTTTGTAAATGAATTTCATTTGAATTCAGGTTGTTTTGAAGCTGAGATTAGCACATAAATGGGCTAGGAGAGTTGGAAACTTTGGGACACAGGTGTGTTCTGCAATGTTAACTGAGTGATTTTCAGGCTTCAGTGAGACACATAAACTGATTTTTGAAGCACTTTTATTTAGAATGCTAGCTTGAGTGAGTGATGACATCAGCAGAGTATGGATAAACGGAATATGCCTCACTCCACTGATGTCATCAGCATTTATCTCACTGCAGTGAGAATATCTTCATTTATTGCTTTGGAATAGCTGTCACTCCCATTGTATAAATACATACACACATATATATATATATATATATATATATATATATATATATTCATGGCAAAACAAATCCATTTAATGCCTCAGTTAGGGTTGTTCCACAGTGACAAAAGCAAGGAAATTCGATGTTAGGGTTTCCACCCCTTGCACCCCACCCTGCCCCCACTGACAGGCATCGGGGTGTGTGTTGGGGTCATCAGTCCTAACTCTCACCTCATCCCATGTGTAAACAAGCTGAGATGATGCAGTATAGGAGAACTAGGGCTACTCAACCCTAACTATAGTTCCACCATGCCACTATATATATATATATATATATATATATAAAATTCGAGGCAAAAAACTATGTTTAATGCATCAGTTAGGGTTGTTCTACAGCAACAAAAGCAAGAAATTCAATGTTAGGGTTGAATCCCTTTGCACCTCAGCCCACCCCAACTGGAATCGGGGTGTGTGTTGAGGTCGTTAGCTAACTCTCACCCATCACATGTGGAAAGAAGCTGAGGAATAGGAGAATGGGGTGAGAGTTAGGACCGATGACCCCAATGAGCACCCGATTCCAGTTGGGGGTGGGCTGGAGGAGATACAAAGGTTCAACTAACATCGAACTCCTTGCCTTTAATAAATGGAACAACCTAACTGATGCATGAAATAAAGTTTTGTCTCTAATTTCCTTCTTTTGAGAATGATAATGAAAAATAGTGAACATAATGCAGCGGAGGGCCCCGCGCTCCCACCACATGATGTCTTGTCACATAGTAACATTGTGCCCGAAAACGCAAATTGTAATGCACATGGTGACGCAAGCTGAAACAGAGAGAGAAAAACAGTACTGTAGACAGAAATGTTAAAAATGCAAATGCAACCGCAAATGAAAATGCAAAGGGTAACGCACATGGTGGCGTAAACGTGAACGGTTAGTGAAACAGGTACGGAACCGCAAGCAGAAATGGTAATGGTAACAGTAATGTAAGCACAAAGGCTGGTTTTCCCCAAAAGCTGTATAGAGAAAGACAGTGAGTACAAAGAATGAATGCAAAATAATGACTCTCGGAACAGAAAAATGAGGACTTGGAATAGTAAATTGCTTATATCTCAGGAACCGTACGACATAGAAAAAAATTTTAAATTCATATGAATTATTACTTTCCTGGCTAATTTTATGCTTAGCCCCCATGAGGGGGCTATGCATTTTCTTGACAAAAAGTCCGTATCAAGCACCGTTTCCGAGATACGGGCCCTGAAAGGCGTGGCGAATGCCGTAATGTTATCCTATGGGAAAAGCAGAAGTTCAGAGTACCATAACTTTGCCTCCCTGTAATATTTTTTCACCAAACAATGGAAAGATACATCTGTGGGATATTGGCTGTGTTCCCTGCACATTTCAGCCTAAAAGACCAAACCGTTATTTTGCAGCAGGGCGGCAAACGATTGCTGCAATGCGTTGTACGCCATAATGTTATCCTATGGGAAAAAGTGTCAACTTTGGAGTATCGTAACTTTGCCGCCATGTAATATTTTTTCAACAAAACACTGAAAGGCACATCTGTGAGATGTCGGCTGCATTCCCTTCAAATTTCAGCCCAAAATTCCAAACTGTTCTTTTCAGCTGGGTGCCCAAGAATTGCTGTCATTTTCCCACAGCCTAGAAAAGTACTGTCGCAATTTGAGAAAGCTTTGGCAAAAATTTACGACACTTTCGTGAGTGCGACACTACTTTGTGAAAGTACTTTTTCCAGAAATCTGAAAAACATATTTCTGGGGAGTTTTACCCCAAAATAAAGATATGGCTAGCATCCTCAGGGTCCAACTAGCTGAATACAAACAGAATTAGGTTGCTAGAGGGTCCCAAATTTAAATGCCAAGCATTTTTCTGATGACCAACTGAAAACAAAATGGCAGATTTGTGACAGTAAAAGGGCCATCTGAGAAAGTAAAAATTGCATTTGCGATACTGTTGAACTTTTTGTTAACTTTTCCCACTGACTTATAATGGGAACTTGTTTTTTGAATAACTTTTGAACCATTTAATATTTTTTCATGAAATCTTCAAAAGGCACATCGGAGACCCTGACCACACGTTCCCTGAAGATTTCAGACCAGTCACACAAACCGTGCGATCTGCAGGCGCATCCGTAGAATTCCAAAAAAAGCGTAAACGCATGCGCAGATCACGCTTAATAACTCTGCAGCTGTAAACCCAACTGATACGAAACTTGGCAGATCCCAAGGTGTATGGGTCTTGATTCTGTATTCCAAATTTCAGACAAATCTGTTGAAGGGTTGCAAAGTTATTAAGGTGCAAAAGTTTGGGTTTAACATGTAAATGGCTCCTCAACCCTAACTATGGCAGCATTACCGTGCTACCATTATACACACACATATATATATATATATATATATATATATATATATAGGATACAAAAACTCTGTTTAATGCATTAGTTAGGGTTGTTCCATGGCAACAAAGTGAGCAAATTCGAGTGAGAAAATTCGGTGTTGGGGTTTAAAGCCCCCTAGGACCCCGCCCACACCCCCAACCAGCATCGGGGTGTGCATTGGGTGCTAGCCTAACTTTCACCCATCAGATGTGTGAAGAAGCAGAGATATAGGAGAATGGGATGAGAGTTTGGACCGACAACTCCAATGCGCAGCCTGATGCCAGTTGGGGGTGTGGGCAGGGGAGTCCTGGGGGCTTTCAACCATAACACCGAATTTCCTCACTTTTGTTGGCATGGAACAACCCTAACTACTGCATTGAATGGAGTTTTTTGCCTCTAATTTCCCTTCTTTTTGAGAATGATAACGAGAAATAGTGAATGTAGCTCCCATGTGATATCTTGTCACATAGTAACACGGTGCCCGCAAACACAAATGGTAATGTGCATGGTGACACAAAGCGAAACAGAAAGAGAAACAGTACTGTAGACACAAATGGTAAAAATAACGCAAACGCAACTGCAAATGAAAACGCGAAGGGTAAACGACATGGTGCATGAGATGAACGGTATGAAACGGCACGGAACCGCAAATGGAAATGATAACAGTAACAGTAATGTAAGTGCACAGGCTGGTTTTCCCCAAAAGCTGCATAGAGAAAGACAGTGAGTGCAAAGAATGTATGCATAATAATGGGTCTCGGAGCAGAAAATGAGGAGTTGGAATACTAAATTGCTTATATCTCAGGAACCATACGATGTAGAAAAAAATGTAAAAGTCATATGATTTATGACTTTCCTGTAAGCATTTTTCTGATGAAAAGTCCGTATCTCGCACTGTTTCCAAGATGTGGGCCCTGAAAGGCACGGCAAACACCGTAATGTTAACCCATGGGAAAAAAAGAGAAGTTCGGAGTACCGTAACTTTGGCTCCCTGTAATATTTTTTCACCAAACCATTGAAAGGCACATCTGTGGGATGTTGGCTTTCTTCCCTTCAAATTTCCACCCAAAAGACCAAACCATTATTTTGCAGCAAGGCGGCAAATGATTCCTGTAATGCGGCGGATGCCGTAATGTTATCCTATGGGAAAAGTGTCAACTTTGGAGTGCTGTAACTTTGCCGCCCTGTAATATTTTTTCACTGAAATACTGAAAGGCACATCTGTGAGATGTTGGCTGCGTTCCCTCCAAATTTCAGCCCAAAAGACCAAACCATTCTTTTGCAGCAGGGTGGCAAAGAATTGCTGTCACTTTCCCACAGCCTGGAAAAATACTGTCGAACTTTGCAAAAGCTTTCACAAAAATTTGCAACACTTTCGTGAGTACGACACTACTTTGTGAAAGTACTTTTTCCAGAAACTTGAAAAACATATTTCTAGGGTGTTTAACCCCAAAATAAAGACATGCCTAGCATCCTCAGGGTCCGACTAGGTAAACACAAAAAGAATTAGGTTGCTAGAGGGTCCCACATTTAAATGCCAAGCATTTTTCTGATGACCAACTGAAAACAAAATGGTGGATTTTCAACAGTAAAAGGGCCATTTGAGAAAGTAAAAACTGCATTTGCGACACTGTCAAACTTTTTGTTAACTTTTCCCAGTGACTTATAATGGAAACTTGTTTTTTGAATAACTTTTGAACCGTTTAATATTTTTTCACGAAATCTTCTAAAGTCACATCGGGGACCCCGGCCGCATGTTCTCTGATGATTTTGGACTGGTCGCACAAACCGTGCAACCTGTAAAGACGACCAAAGAATTGCAAAAAAAAGCGTACCTGTGCATGCAGATCACGCTAAATAACTCCACAGCCGTATACCCAAACAGTATGAAAGTTGGCAGATCCCAAGATTTATGGTTCTTTTTCAGGTATTCCAAATTTCAGACAAATCCGTTGAACGGTTGCAAAGTTATTAAGGTGCACAATTTTAGGTTTAACATGTAAATGGCTCCTCAACATTAACTATGGTAGCACTACCATGCTACCATAATATATATATATATATATATTTATTTATTTATATATGGGATATGCAATGGGGATAAGTTAAATAAACGATTTATGTGTACAAGTGCAGTTTGAACTCAGGTAACCTCATGAGTGGCGTAAGCCACCAGTGAAGTGTCTGAGGTCAAACTGTTTGAGTGCACACAAATCATTTATTTAATAACTTTCCCACTGCATATTCCATTTATGCAATCGGGTTATGGTTATTTGTTTGCCGTTTTTAATTTTTTATACTTTATATTTTTTTTTTTATAAAATATAGGGGATTTTTTGTGCGGTGCCTTTTATTTTTGCATAATGAGCAGTGTTTACAGGTGCAACCCGGGAGCGCAGGGAAGTTAAGTGACTTGCTCAAGGTCACACAGTATGCAAGTGGGGTTGTGTGATTCAAACCCAGTTCTCTAGATTTGCAGCTCAGAGCCTTTAACCACTGCACTATACTGTCTCTCAAGAAAAAAATATTTTTTTTAATAAAATATAAAGTATTTTTTTTGTTCTGTGCCTTTTTATTTTTGTGTGATGAACAGTGGTTCATTATGTGATTACGTTTGCAGTGTGATATTTTATTGGCTCTGAGTTTGTTTGTGGGTGGACTGATTTGTTTTTAAATGTTTCTCACTTAGCAAGGAGTCGGTAGTTTATTGACTGTGAGCCGGGGTCTTGGTGTGTAGTTTGATTTGGTAGTTTATTTTTTTAAATCTAGTTTAATTGGTGCATTCTCCATTTAGTTGGTTGATCCTCCATTTTGTTTTCTTGTCCGATTGAGTCAGAAACAGGAGTTGCGTGGCTGAGGCATCAACTTACAGATTCTGGGGATCAGGGCAGTTTGTAAGATCAGAGTACTGAGGTAGCGGATTGCTGGAAATGCGCATATGGTGGTGGTGTTTTTTAATTTTTAAAAGTGTGATTTCTTCACAGTGATGGGAGATGATAAGTGCAGTGGCAGCTGAGTGGAGTGAGGGAGACCAGCAGTTTGAATGGATGAAGTGGGACTGGCCGGTCGGGAGGTGCAGCATCTGGAAGAGAGACATTTACTTTACAGGTACTTGTGAAAAAGAGGATACAGAGGCATTGTTATTATGGGAGGGAAGTAAAAAAAATATATTTTTGCAGTAATTTGGGTGGTTACCTGTACTTCACCAAAGGTGAGGGTAGGAGGTGGCTGGTACTTCTGATGAAATGTGGCAACAGGGAGAGAAGTAGTGTCAGTTGACGGGGGGGGGCCTGTGACATAGTAACTATGTGTATAAATGAAATTTATACACACAGTTACTCAGATAAATTGATTTTTCACACTCCATTTATCTCCACCCCTATTAGATATATACGGGATACATGATGGGCAGGAGTGAGATATGGAAAATATTCTCACTCCTACAGAGTGAGCTCTGTATTCTCACAAGTGCCGAAAGCATGAGTGAGAATGTATAGCTCACTCTGCAGGACTGAGAATATTTTCCACATCCCACGATCTGCCCTTCATGTGTGCGATTTATACCATGGGGGTGAGAGCTTTAGGAAAATTATTTCTGTGTTGTTTTTCCTTTTCTGTGTGTTTTCTGATCCTTCTGTGGTGTGTGTGTGTGTGTGTGTGTGTGTGTGTTGTTCTAAATGGACTGGGAGACAGAAACTCAATGGGCCACAGGTAAGTGTGTTTTGCAAAGCTAACTGAGTAACTTGTAGGCTTCAGTGAGAAAGAGACACTGCTGCAGGTAGCACTGAGAAAGAGAAACTGCTTTGCGAAGGAGTTACATTTAGAATGCAAGCTGTTTTGAAGCTGAAATTAGCACAGTAAGGTGCTGAGAGTTTTAGAAACACTGTGGCAGATAGGAGAGTGTTCTTTCAGTGATATCTGAATAAGTTGAAGGCAGCAGTGAGGAAGACAAACTGTTTTGTGGAGGAGTTCCATTTAGAATGCAAGCTGTAGTGGAGATATCCTCACTCAGGTGACATCAGCAGAGTGTGGATATTTGTCAGATATCCTCCCTCTGCTGATGTCATCAGGATTTATCCTCACTCCAGTGGAAACAACACAGGATATTCTACTGGGAAAGCTCTCACCCCCATGGTATAAATATATATTTATACTATAGGCATGAGTGATAAATGAGTGAGATAAAACAGTGTATCATCCACTGCAGTGTGATATTTTTACCGTCTGCTCTACTGTGATGATATCAGCCATTTACACACACAGGTCACACAAAGGTCACTGATATCATCATTCTAGGCAGCTTTCCCCTCAGCATACAAGAAACACCTGTGCTGTTACCATAGACACAAATGCAGCACTACATGAGAGGTCTCACTGCTGCCTGCAGCTAACTTACTTAGCATTACAAAACACTCTCACCTATATCCCCACACTCTAACTTTCAGCTCAGTACTGTGATACTCTCAGTAGTGCAGCATGAGAGGGGTGCTGCACTTCTGAGGTGCCGTCTTTCGGATGAGACGTTAAACCGAGGTCCCATCTGCCTGGATTGGTGGTAGTTCAGGTGGATGTTAAAGATCCCATGGCACTTCTCAAAAAGAGCAGGGGAATTTCCCCAGTGTCCTAGCCAAATTTCCCTCATTCACTAAAAATACCAACAGCTTAATCTGGTTCAAGGTTAGTTGGCATTCATCTGTATTCCCCTTCCCCAGGTCATGCCTAAAAATAGGCAGGATTTGTCTAGTACACTTACCTGGTCAACAAAAACTAACTAACTTGACTGCAGCCAGAATTCTAAAGAGCACAGCTGCACAGAACAGTCTGTTCCTCATGGCTGCCTGCCGCTAACTCAATTACCACTGGAAAACACTCACCTGTTCCTCACACTCTGACTCTCAGTCCATTAACATAACTGTGATGCTCTCAGCTTAACAGCAAGCCAGAATTCTAAAAAGCACAGCTTCACAGAACAATCTGTTCCTCACTGCTGCCTGCCGCTAACTCAATTACCACTGAAAAACACTATCAGCTGTTCCTCACACTCTGACTCTCAGCCCCTTACCATTACTGCGATACTCTCAGCTTGACAGCAACCAGACTTCTAAAGAATACAGCTTCACAAAATAGTCCATTTCTCACTCTTACCTAAAACTAACTCATTTAGCATTGCAAAACACACTCGTCTGTTTCCCAGAATTTGTAACACTGCCAGCCCATTCAGAAAAACTCACATACAGAATGAGCAAACATATAAACAGGAACAGAACACAAGGCAACTTAACAATACTTCTGAAACTTCTAGCCCTATTATATAAATTGAATACATGATGTGCAGATTGTGTGCTATATCAAATATTGTCACTCCTACATCATGTGCACTGGATATATCACTCTGCAGAAGTGACAATGTTTGCCATATCACAATCATGCCCATCATGAATCCCACATAAATATGTATGCGCCTGTGTTTCCGCGTATATATATATATATATATATATATATATATTCATGGCAAAAAAATCCATTTAATGCATCAGTTAGGGTTGTTCCACAGTGACAAAAGTGAGGACATTAGATGTTAGGGTTGAAACCCCCCCCCTTCCACCACCCTGCCCTGCCCCAACCGGCATCGGGTGTGCATTGGGGTCATCCGGTCCTAACTCTCACCCCATCCCATGTGTAAAGAAGCTGAGGAGCTGAAGTATAGAGAACGGGTGAGAGTTAGGACCGATGACCCCAACGCACACCCCAAAGTCGGTTGGGAAGGTGGGGTAGGGTGGTGAAAGGGGTTTCAACCCTAACATCGAATTTCTTCACTTTTGTCACTGTGGAAAACCCTAACTGATACATTAAATGGAGTTTTTGCCATGAATTCCCTTCTTTGAGGATGAGCACTATAAATACTGAATGGAATGTGGTGAAAGCGTGGCGTGGTACTGACTCAGCGGCTCCCAATGTGATTTTGTGACATAATAACGGTAGAGTGCAACGCAAACAGAAGTGCAACTGGTAATGTACACGATGACGCAAACGTAATGGTAATGCAAACGGTAATAGAAATGCCGCGAAAGGACGCCAAAGCTTAACAGTAACGCAAACGGAGATGCAAATGCAAGTGCATACAGAAACGCAACTGTTAACACGCACGGTCACGGTACCGCAATTGGAAACACAAATGGTTATGGTAACAGCAACAATAACGACAAAGGAAACAGAAGTGGAAACACAAATGCAAGCGTATATGGAAACGCAAACTGTAACGTGCACAGCCAAGGTTCCGCAATTGGAAATGCAAATGGTAATGGTAACAGCAACAATAATGCAAAAGGAAACAGAAACAGAAACACAGGTGCATACAGCGACGCAAACCGTAACACGCACGGTCACGGTAATGCAGTTGGAAATGCAAATGGTAATAGTAACAGCAACAATAATGCAAAAGGAAACGGAAACAGAAACACAGGCGCATACAGAGACGCAAACCGTAACACGCATGGTCACGGTAACGCAGTTGGAAATGCAAATGGTAATGGTAACAGCAACAATTATGCCAAAGGAAACAGAAACGGAAATGCAAACTCAAGCACATATAAAAACACAAACCGTAATGAGCACGGTCATGGTAACGCAATAGGAAACGCATATGGTAACGGTAACAGTAACGATAACGCCAAACAAAAGAGAAACACAAACGAAAGAGCGGCTGCATATGCAAATGAAAATGTGCAAGGTGACACAAATCAAAACACAAACAAACAGTAGTGCAAAGGCAAATGGTAACAGTAATACAAATGCAAGCATAAATGAAAAACAGCAAAGAAAGCGCCTTACAAGTGGCGTCACGAAACATGCTAATGCTAGAACAGAAAGCGCTAAGTGTAACAGGTAACAGAGTGCACACCCTTGTTTTCTCCAACGCTGCATAGAGAAATACAATGAGTACAAAGACTGTATGCATAATAATGGGCCTCGGATCAGAAAATGAGCAGTTGGAATACTAAATTGCTTATATCTCAGGAAACGTATGACGTAGAAAAAAAAATGCATATTATTTATGACTTTCCTGACTAGTTTTGTACTTAGCCTCCTAGCTGGGGCCTAAGCATTTTTCTGACAAAAAGTCTGTATCTCGAACCATTTCCAAGATACGGGCCCCAAAAGGCACGGCAGATGCCGCAATGTTAGTCTATGGGAAAATTCATCAACTTTGAAGTACCGTAACTTTGCATTCTGCAAAATTTTGTCACCAAACCACCAAAAGGCACATCTGTGGGATGTTGGCTTTCTTCCCTCCAATTTTTAGCCCAAAAGGCGAAATTGTTCTTTTGCAGCAGGGTGGCAAAGAATTCCTATTATTTTGGCCATAGTGTCGCAAAGTAGTGACGCAAATCATGACATTTTCGCAAATGAAATAACAAAAGTATCTTTAGTGAGACACTACTTTGCAACACTTTTTACAAAAATTTTAAAGACATATTTCTGGGGTGTTTAACCCCCCAAAAATGACATGGCTAGCATCCTCAGGGCTCAACTAGGTGAACACAAAAATAATTGTGTCCCTAAAGGGTCCCAAATTTAAATGCCAAGCATTTCTGTGACCACTAACTGAAAAAGAAAATGGATGACTCATGACACTACAGGGGTCATTTGTGACACTAAAAACTGCATCTGCGACACTGTCAAACTTTTTGTTAACTTTTTCCACTCACTATAATGGGAAAATTGTTTTTGAATAACTTTTGAACTGTTTAATATTTTTCCACAAAATTTTCAAAATGCACATCGGGGTTCCCCACCGCATATTCCCTGAAGTTTTTGGACCGGTTGCGCAAACCGTGCAACCTGTAGGCATGAGCAAAGAATGTGCAAAAAAGCATAAATGCGCTATGGAATGTCACCGTATAACTCTGCAACCGTATACTGTATCTGACTGGTATGAAACTTGGCAGATCCTGAGATCTATGGTGCCACTCTGTGCCTGCCAAATATCAGGCAAATCTGTCATGGTGGCAAAGTTATTAAGCTGCAAAATGTCACACTTTAACCTTAAATGGGATACTCAACCCTAGCTATAGTGGCACTACCGTGCCACTATAATACATATACGTATATATATATATTCATGGCAAAAAAACTCCATTTAATGCATCAGTTTGGGTTGTTCCACAGTGACAAAAGCGAGGAAATTCAGTGTTAGGGTTGAAAACCCTAACCCCGCATTCCCCCCCCCATATACACACACGCAAGTAAGGGGCAGGACCAAGGCAACACGACCAATCACAGACAACCAGCAGCAGGTAACAGAAATAACATACAGCTGTCTAAACGTACTACAAGACACATCCATCATCATGGGCCACCAAATGTAGAAGTTCTGCTGCCATCCAAGTGACTTCATCCTATGCATGCATACTGCCCATCAGTTGTTGCTGGTTCACATTATACATTTTATATCTATCAGATTTCTAATGTCTTCTCAATGATGGTGTGTTGATAATCATCACTGTAATAACATGCTAATATCTGGCAGTGGTCTTACAGACCTTTGTTGACTGTTAATGCCTCCTGATGTTACCCCAAAATAAGACAATTATGTGTCAGTACACTATTCTCTGCACAGTACTGCTGTACCATTATCTTACACTGTAGAATTGGAGATCTGGGTGGAACTGTCAGACCCGATAACTCAGATGGTCACACTACACAATAGCTGAGTTGTGGAAGGTTTGTCATTTAAAACAGCAAACTGTGTTCCTCCACTATTTGATAGTCTAACAGAAATGCCGCATTATGGATGTACAGAGCACTATCTAAGATGCTCCCAAATTATATCTCAGACTGCTTCACACAAGTCACAGCAAGTAATTATTCCCTAAGACACCATAACTTCATCATGCTTAAAGTGCCTAAATTCAATACCCGGCATGGGAGATCTGCTATCAGCTATGTACTATCTACATTATAGAATATGTTACAGAAGACCCTGAAATTGAACAACTATGTAACACTAACATCCTTTAAACATTTATATTCAAGTCGTATCCAAGAAAAATGTAATTGCTTCCACAAGCATTAGAATATTCCCATTCCTATCCTTCCCCTCCTCAGGCAGCCAATTCTTGGTTTGAATATACCTCCCAAGAACCTCAACCCCTCAGACTCCATGCATCCTGCCCTTAACCAACTCCCATCACTCCCTGACATACATCATAGCCCTTACCCCTGCCATCTATCTTCCAATGCAGGCCCCAGCCCTTGTTCAGGCCACTTTTATACTATCCCATCAAGACACCTATCTCAGTCTATGATCCCCGTCATCTAGACATTCTATCACTGCTTCTCCCTTTGTCCATTATGACCTTACATTTGAACACTGAAATATTGATTGCTATGATTAGGATATATACTTAGACAGTATTGATGTTGATATGTATATATTAGTTCAGATGGTGTGCATTTGTATACTTATATGTAACTATGTATCTTGCTATGCTTAGGATGCAAGCTTAGACAATGTTGATATTGAAATTTGTACATATGTGTAATAGTATAACTGTATATAACCAAGTATTTGAACCTTGACCTTATCAGGTCCATCTTGCAAATGAGCTATGTTTAATGATGTTCACCTGGATAAACAGAGATTTTGATTGATTGATTGACTGATATATTGCTGCTACAATGGTATTCAAAGGACCCATGTTCATATGTTTGTCTTCATGAGTCCATAGTAACAGAGATCACTGTAAGACGGTTTCATGCGTCTAAGTACCCACTGATCTTACCATGCTATAAGAAAAAAATTGGATCAGTCCAGTATTACTGTATCTACTAAGTCATTCTCCACTATTATTTGAACCTTAACAGCTCTATATGTGACTGTGTTACCCAAAGTATTCCATGCTACCAGTTCACTCTGTTTCCCTTGCTGTGACTTTGTAAGTGCAAATTCATGTTTCTGTTTCTAGGTAGGCCATATCCACAGCCCCTCCCTGGTCTACTACTTTGGTCACCCAGTCAAAGAAATCTATTAGATTTGTCTGACATGACCTTCCTGCTGCGAAACCATGCTGCCTTGGGTCCTGTGCCCCACTGGCCTCTAGGTACTCAACAACTCTTTCCTTCAGAAGTGATTCCATCATTTTCCCTACCACTGAAGTCAAACTAACTGGTCTGTAGTTTCCTGTCTCTGCCCTGCTCCCACTTTTGTGAAGTGGAATCACATTTGCCCTCCTCCAGTCCTCAGGTACCACTCGATCCTCCCATGATTTGTTAAAGAGAGTAGTCAGTGGTGTTACTAGTTCTACCCTTAGTTCTTTTAGTATTCTTGGGTGAATCCTATCAGGCCCCATTGCTTTGTCCACCCTCAGTTTCAAGAGTTCTTTCAAAACCCTTTCTTCTGTGAATGAACTGGTATCGACCCCCCTATTCAGAGTGTCTCCCTTGTTTGGTTTAGGCACCTTCCCCATCTCATCTGTTGTGAATACTGAGCAGAAATATTCATTCAGTATCCCTGCTTTTTCACTGTCACCCTCTGCCCACATTCCCTCCCCTTTATTAAGTCTCTGTATCCCTCCCTTGGTCTTTCGTCGCTCCCTAATGTACCTATAAAAAGTTTTATCCCCCTTCTTAACAGAGTTGGCTATCTTTTCCTCAGTTTGTGCTTTTACTATTCTGACTGCCTTCCCTGCCTCCTTCTGCTTTAACTGATAAAGTTCTCTGTCCTACTCCTTCTGTTTCTCCTTATATTTCCTGAATGCTATCCTTTTCTCCTTAACCGTCCCTGCCACCTCTTTTGAGAACCATAGTGTTTTTTTCCTTCATTTTGTTTTATTGATTTGCTTCACACAAAGGCTTGCTGCCTCTGCGATGGCTGTTCTGATTATTCCTCATTGTTTCTCCACCCTCCTTCTTGTCCATTTGCTAGTGCTTTTCTAAGACACTCTCTCATTCTCCCAAAGTCAGCCTTCCTAAAGTCCAATACTCTTGTTTTTGTATGGCTTGACTCTATGGCTGGGTTTATCGTGAACCACACTGTTTGGTGGTCACTTGTTCCCAGATGGCTACCGACTTCTAAATCTGAGATCCTTTCTCCTTCCCCATTTGAGAGTACCAGGTCTAAGATTGCTCCCTCCCGAGTGGGTTCCAATACTAGCTGTCTGAGGCATGCCCTGTAGGGCATCAAGAATGACCCTGCTCTTGGATGTGCCTGCAGCAAAGGTACTCCAGTTAACATCTGGCATATTCAGGTCCCCCATCAACAATATCTCCCCTTTTTCTGCCATTTTAAGGATGCCTTCTATCATTTCCTTGTCCATTTCCTCCCCCTAAGATGGGAGTCTGTACACAAACCCCATGCGGATTGTGGTGCCTTTTACTGTCTCCAGGGTGACCCATATTGACTCAACAACTTCCTGTTTACTTTTTAGTTCTGTTGCTTTAATCCCTTCCCTTATATAGACAGCTATTCCTCCTCCTCCTCTTTTACCCACCCTGTCCCTCCTGTAGACTGTGTATCCTGGTATGTTGATTTCCTACTCATGGTACTCTGTGTACCATGTTTCAGTGACTGCCACAATATCCAGGCATCCCTCTTCCATTAAGGCCACTAGTTCAGGGAGCTTGTTGCACAGACTACGGGCATTGGTACTCATCACCTTCCATTTAGTTTTTATGGCCTTACCCCTTTTAGCCCCATCCCTGTCCTTAACACCTTTTTCTGCATTTATCCCTGTCCTGCTCCCTACTGGCGTCGATGCCTTGGTGTTTACCTCTCTAACTACTGCACTTTGTGGGGGGAGGCTGGGATTTCCCTGCTCCTTTTCAGTGCCTCCCCCCTTGGCTAGTTTAAATGCTTGCCAATGAAGCATTTAAACCTGTCACCTAGGATCCTGGATCCCCCTGGACAGATGCAGACCATCGCGCCAGTATAAGCCTGCACCCCTCCAGGTGACTCCCCAGTCCCCAATGAAGCCAAAACCCTGAGCTCCACCAGTTTTTCAACCAGTCATTGAATCCCATGGTGCAGAATAGCCTAGCATCATCCTTGCCATAGACAGGCAGCACCTACGAGAAGGTTACTGTACATGCTACTTGTCTAAGGCCCCTCCCCAACTCCGCAAACTCCTCTTGCACTGCTCTGATCCCATTTACAGCCAGATCATTTGTCCCTAAGTGGACAATGACATCCAGCTCCCTCCCTCATGCAGCTGCTCCTGCGATCCTGAGGATTCGCTTCCTGTCCCTCCAAGGTGTGGCGCCAGGCAGGCACCTTACCTCCCCTATCCCTCCTCCCCATGTCTACTCCCCAATGATTGAGTCCCCCCACAGGAGTTGTTTCCTTCCCCTGTGGGGTCTCATGCCACCTCCTGTGGGTCTCTTTGTGGAGGTTCTCAGCATCCTCCTTGGTCTCCACTGCAGGTGCCTCCATAGAGGAACCACTTTTGCCAGAACAGCATATGAATTGTGGAGAGCACAACTGAGGGATACACCTCTGTTCCACCACCATCTCCCTCCCTGAGCCCACTTTCGGTCCAATTGCTCCTCTTTCTTGGCAACCTCTGAGGTAACGGTGGTGACCCTGCTAGTCCCTGGGTGGGGAAAGAGGTTTCATGAATCCTAGCCAGGTCAGCCTGGAGACGGGCAACCTCCTCCCTCAGACCAGAGAGGTGCCTGCAAACAGGGCAGCATCGCAGCCTCTGGAATGTTTCCTGGAACACTGCTGCTCCACAGCCATTGCACTGCACCACTCTCATGTTGACTTATTTTGTGTCCCCTCTCATGTTGCTTTGTATGCTTATTGTCTCCTCCCTCTATGTATTTTTACACTCACTTTCCTACTGCCTATGTGCCCTTACAACTCTCACCCTTCCTGTTCTGGGACAGGAACTTCCTGTAGTCTTCAGTAGGCTCCATACGCATATATATATATATATATACACATACATATACATGTAAAGACATATAGATATAAGGGTGCATTTGAAAAATTCCCATCCTACCCCTTAATAAAGGTGATCAAGAAATATTATCAGGAACATAAAAATTTAGTTTGTTATCAGTCAAAGTGTTTGATTTACAATAGTGTACTATTCTACATATACATTTAATAAACTTATTACACAAACCAAAATCAAATGACATATGGTAACAGATATTATATATATATATCAGTGAAAATTATCAAAGCTATAATCAACATTAATAGTAAACAAATGAAGTATCTACATCACTAAAAACTTGTAGTTACTAAAAAGTAATCGTTTCACAGAATGCTATGAATATTACATTAAATAATCTCTTATTCAGAAAATCTCACCTCTTGATAATAAACAAATGTCTACCACAACACTCTACTTTACTATTAATGATGCCTACATGAAATTACTACAAACTAGAAAAGTTCTACTAAATATCTATGCTATATTAATAAATATATTAACAATACCTTTAAATGCTTGTGAATCAAATACTGTAAAACAGTGAAATATTAAAATGTGTTTAATCAATTCAGGTAAATAGCAATTAACACAGCTACTTAAAACCTAACAGTACTAACTGTAATCAAATAATGCATAAATAATCACATATACATATGTACAACACAGATGCACGCAAGAAAACAGGGATAGTACAACACTGCTGTGGCACAACATGGTGGTATTCAGTGAAGGCGCAAATGGACAAATAAAAAAGAAACACAAACCACACCTGATGATACTCAACATGTCACAGAGTGATGTGTATTTCAGAGTATTGTACTCTTAAGTACAGGTCAGCAGATCATATAAAAAACAGAGTTCAATTGTGCTAACGCAGAACTGGCACAAACACCAGGATATCTTCTACTCATAAAAGATCCAAATAATGTCATGATGCAGAAAAATCTTTAACAAGACATGTGTTACACAATTCTGTTCATGTACATGGACAAGTATTGTGCCTTAGTAGAGGCACACAGTTGGCAAGTGTGTCAACTAGCACTTGTTATAGCTGCATACGACATACTCATAAGAAAAGACTATGACAGAAAAGGACAACCATATAGGAATATCTCTTTTGACATTTCAAAGTCTTCCTTAGACATGCAAGAGTGGTTTCTCTAGTGACTGTGAAGATAGTTGGCGCAGACTGAAGACCACTGCAACTATTTTCACTTATTGTCACTGATCAACACAACAATCTTATAAGTCAGATTGAGTAAACATATGTATGTAAACCATATCATAGTCTTTTCTCTCCCTACAAAACAGGGTACTAAATGGGAAAAAGACTGAGGTAGAAAGGTCAGTGGGGGATGCTGCAACAGAAAGTAAAGCCATCAAAAAATGGAAAGCAATGAGTACCAATGCACGTAGTCTGAGTAACAAGCTTCCTGAATTAGTGGCCTTGATGGAGGAGGAACATCTGGATATCGAGTCAGTCACAGAAACATGGTTCGCACAAAACCATGACTGGGACGTAAACATACCAGGATACACTATCTACAGGAGAGACAGAGAGGGTAAAACAGGAGGAGGAGTAGCTCTTTACATAAGGGAAGGAATCAAAGTAACAGAACAAAAGAGAAAACAGGGAGGAGAAGAAGCACTGTGGGTACATTTGGAGACCGGCAATGGCACCACAATCCGCATAGGGTTGAGTACAGACCCTTCTCAGGGGAGGAAATGGACAAGGAAATGATAGAAAGTATACTTAGTATGGCAAAAAGGAGATATTGCTGATGGGTGATCTGAATATGCCAGATGTTAACTGGAGTGCAGTTACGCAGCCACTTGAAGAGTGGGGTTATTCTAGATGCCCTACGGGGGCATGCCTTAGACAACTAGTATTGGAGCCCACTCGAGAGGAGCAGTCTTAGACCTGGTTCTCTCAAATGGAGATGAAGAGGATCACAGATGTAGAAGTGAGTAGCCATCTGGGAACTAGCGACCATCGAACAGTATGGTTCACAATAAACACAGCAATAAGTCAAACCATATACAAAGGCAAAGGTACTGGACTTTAGGAGGCTGACTTTGCCACAATGGGTAAGTGCCTAAGGAATGCTAGCAAATGGGCAGCAAGGAGGGTGGAAGAACAATGGGAATAATAAAACTGCCATCACAGAGGCAACAAGCCTTTGTGCGAAGCAAATAAACAAAACTAAATGATGTAAGAAACCACTATGGTTCTCAAAGGAAGTGGCAGTGAAGGTTCAAGAGAAAAAGAAAGCATTCAGGAAGTACAAGGAATCACAGAAGGAGCAGGACAGAGAACTGTATCAGTTAAAGCAAAAGGAAGCTGGGAAGGCAGTCAGAACAGCAAAGGCCCAAACCGAGGAAAAGATAGCCAACTCAGTTAAGAAGGATAAAACCTTTTATAGGTACATCAGGGCGAAAGGAAGACCAAGGGAGGATAGTGAGGTTTAATAAAGGGGGTGGGGTGGGCAGAGGAGACTGTGAAAGGCAGAGATACTAAACAAATATTTTGCTCAGTATTTACAAAGGAGGGGGGTACCTAGAACAAACAGTAGAAACACACTGGATACAGAAGTTGATACCAGCCCATTTACAGAAGAAAGGGTTCTGAAAGAACTCTTAAAACTGAAGGTGGACAAAGCAATGGGGCCTGATGGGATTCATCCCAGAATTCTAAAAGAACTAAGGGTAGAATTAGTGACACCACTGACTACCCTGTTTAACAAACCATGGGAGGATGGGGTGGTACCCGAGGACTGGAGGAGGGCAGATGTGATTCCCCTTCACAAAGTGGGAGCAAGGCAGAAGCAGGAAACTACAGACCTGTTAGTTTAACCTCAGTGGTAGGGAAAATGATGGAATCACTCTGAAGGAAAGAACTGTCGAGTATCTAGAGGCCAGAGGGCACAGGACCCAAGGCAGCATGGATTCACAGCAGGAAGGTCATGCCAGACAAATCTGATAGATTTCTTTGACTGGGTGACCAAAGTAGTAGATCAGGGAGGGTTGTGGACATGGCCTACCTAGACTTTAGCAAGGCATTTGACACAGTCCCACACAAAAGATTAATATACAAGTTAGCTAGCCTGGGAGTGGGTCCCAAGATGACAGCCTGGGTAAAAAAATTGGCTGGAAAATAGGACACAGAGAGTAATAGTAAATGGAGTCCACTCTGATGAAAGGGGGTTACTAGTAGAGGTACCGCAGGTTCAGTATTAGGACCAGTCTCTTTAATGTCTTTATAGCGACATTGCAGAGGACTGGAAGGAAAAATATGTCTCTTTGCAGATGACAGAAAGATCTGCAACAGAGTTGATGCACAAGGTGGGGTGGAAAGGATGAAAGGGACTTGGCAAGGTTAGAGGAATGGTCAATTGTATGGCAGCTTAGATTCAATGCTAAGAGTGCAGGTAATGCACCTGGAAACAAAACCCAGGGAAGAGTACACAATGGGGTGAGATACTAACGACAACAAAAATGGAAAGGGACCTGGAGGTAGTCATATCAGATGACCTAAAGGTGGGTAAGCAATGTGAGAGGGCAGCAATGAGGGCTGGGGATATTGGGATGCATAGGGAGAGGCATCACCAGTAGAAAACAGGAAGTTATTATCCTCCTGTACAGACAGCTGGTCAGACCCCATCTGGAGTACCATGCAGTTCTGGAGACCCAGTCTTTGCAAAGACATAGACAGGATGGAAGCTGTCCAGAGGAGGGCACTAAAATGGTGCAGGGTCTGCACCGGAAGACATATGAAGAGAGACTAAAGGAGCTTAATACGTATAGCCTCGAGGAAAGGAGGGAGAGGGGACATGATAGAAACTTTCAAGTACCTCAAGGGAATCAACAAAGTCCAAGAGGGTAGCATCTTTCAAAAAGGTGTGCAAGAACAAGGGGCACAATTTGAAGATGAGAGGCGCTCAGAGGTAATTTAAGGAAGTATTTTTTCACAGAGGTTGTGGATGCATGGAATGGCCTTCCGGAGGGGGTTGTGGAGTCAAAAACAGTGGTGGAATTCAAACATGCATGGGACAGTCATAAGGCAATTCTAGGGGATGGGGGTAGGAAGAAGTAGGCTGCTGGTTAACTAGGATCTGCAGCTTATCCAGTAGACAGGGAAACGGGCAGACTGGGTGGGCCAAGCGGTCCTTATCTGCCGTCAAATTCTATGTTTCTATGTGATATGTTACAAGTGTAATCTTGAACACAAATTTGCATGAAAAAATGTTT
Source organism: Neoceratodus forsteri (assembly GCA_016271365.2). NCBI lineage: Eukaryota > Metazoa > Chordata > Ceratodontiformes > Ceratodontidae > Neoceratodus > Neoceratodus forsteri. The sequence continues at coordinate 32,891,945 of CM057449.1, read as the reverse complement.
ATCTACCAGAACTCACTGTGTTACAAAATGGACAGCAAGGTATGTCACCTGCTGTGTAACTATTCCTCTGATGCATGAAGATTGTAGCAATTCTTCAATATCAGCACCTATGCATTTTTTAAGTGTTGAGGTAGTCTCTGTTTCAAAGTGCTTGTTGAGTCATTGCATTCAACCCAGCCAGTTCTGTACCTCAACAAACAAGTGTAATGTCCAGAATGTACAGACTGGCCATAGTGGTAGATCACAGCCTGAGTGTCAAACATAGCTTGGTTAAATACAATTCTACCAGCTGTGAAATCAGTGATAGGTGTGTCAACTCTGAGCCCATTATAGTTAAATATACGCAATGCAAGCATAAGATATTGAGATGAAGTCCTGCGATGTATGGACTGAGTACATGCACCTCCACACCTTACACATAATTGACCACTTTCAGTACTAGTGAACAGCTGTCGGAACTTGACACTTTGAGTCTGAGGCACAGAGAAACCCAAAGCATGTCTTCAGTGGTTTCTCACTCTGAATGACCACATGACACACATAAATATCTGGTAACATATGACACAGTGCAGTACTGATGCATTGGAATCCCCTCTTCATCACGGCCATCATGAACTCACTGGCATCCTGCTGCACGTTAGCAGCAAATGTACTACATCCATCATATGTACCTAACACCTGCCATACAGGTGTCAGTGACTGCACGTTGTTTGGCTGATCAGAAGCCACGTTGACAACTTCTTTCAATGCCTTTGATAAGGGAGTGTCTTGCGAAGCTGATATTGCCTGCACAAAGTGTGGCATGTGGAGAAAGGCTTGCATAGCAGTTTACTCTAGTACTGTTATTAAACACTGGGATAACAGCCATCCCTAGTGACTTCTAGGCAACAGCTGGTTCTGCATCTGCATTTAACATTCTGACCTCCTTAGTACTTTGCACAGTTCATTCAGTTGTGCAAGCTCATTTTCTCTTGTTGCCTGGTGAAGCTGTGACTGTGGGATATGAGACAACCACATACATAGGTAGTGGTATTAAAGACATCTGTGGCTGATATAGAATATGTAATCTGTTGTACTCGACAATACATTGCTTATCAGCGTGTATCTTCTGAGGTGCGAGTGTTATGATGTGCAACCCAGAAAGACTGTGGACGCATGAAAGTGCGACATAGCTCATGCCATCTTTGAAAATCTCTGTCCCTATGTCCACCATTGCTGAATCCAAACTCAAGCCCTGAGACTTGTGAATTGAAACAGCATATGCAACACATATTGGGAACTGTTTCCTGTTGACATAGATATCCTTAAATACCTGTAACTTAACACAGGCACGATCAATCTGCACAGGCTGTCCTATGTTGTCAAAGTGGACAAGGGTCTCAATAAACATCTTCTGAACATTGTAAACAAAGACTATGATGTGACCCATGGCACCGTTTACCATGCCATGCTCAACATCAAGATTACGCCGTAGCATGACACACGCATTCTTACAAACCATAAGAACAACTTCCAGGCCAGCTGTGCATGAAACATCTGACTTCAGTTCAGAGAGTCATTCAGTCATCTTCGCTACCAGCTTCCGACTTAGAATGACACCTTCAACTGTATCAATAGCATGCAGTATGAGAATTTCTTGATTCTCTCTCTGCAACATAACACTATTGAACTCAGTACATTTCTTAAGTTGTGGCATAAGACACACAATGCTTGTGCCCCTGGAGTACACATCACTGAAAAATTCCTATGCTGTTTCTATGGATGCAGTGTCCATTCTGATTCTTCAACCATGTAACACTGAAAGATGTTCTGGTGACAAAAACCTGTATGAGCTTGATCCAACAGTGCCTTGTAAGCCAGATCACCCCTCTGCTGCTTGTTCTGGCACAGCTCGACATAGGTAAATAACTCCCACAGGTTAAAACCTCCAATGTAGCCTAGTGTATTCTTAGTCTGCTTGACAGTCAGAGCTGCAAAGACATATTCTGCATTAACTGGTGCAAGCTGTAAAAGTCCCCTAATACAACGATGCTTTTACCACCAAATGCACCTCCATAGTCAGTCCCCCAAATCTCCTGTAGATGTAGGTGCATACAGGCAAGCATCAAATTAGAGACCATTCTAATCTCATCAATTATGAGTAACTTCATCTTGGCAAACATAGAACAAAGCTGAGATGCAACCTCAAATGACAGCTTATGATACTCTCCTGCTTTGCCATGCTCCACTGGCAACATGAAAAGACGGTGTAACGTAACTCCACCAATGTATACAGCCAGTCCAGTGGGAGCACTAACAGCAACAGACGTTAATAAGCCTGTAAGTTTCTGTATTTCAGCCATAATGACCGCTATAAGGAAGCTCTTTCCCGTACCTGCTGAGCCACTAACAAATATCAGTAGTGGCTTGTGGTCAAGACAGTCACATTTTTTTTCTTCATGTAGTATCCCATGCCAGGCAGCATCAGTAACTGCAGAGTGCACCACATGTTGCTGCTTATTGAGTCTCTCTCTCAATTCTGCTGGGTCACCTCTGCAGTGTGTCATGTTACATAGCACTCTCCACTTCCGACATGAGTACTTCTGGGGCATTCAGAGGCAGAGGTTCTCCAAGGATACCTTCTCCTTCCGGATCAAGATTGTCCTGAGAACTAACAGGAGTGTCCTCCTCAAGTTGTTTCTGTGTCTTTTCAAGCTGCTTCTTCTCAGCATCTAGTCTCTGTATATATGGGTATGAGTATTCAGTTTTAAATGTCTCGTAACTGTGATTTAATTTTTCCTCGAATGTATCACAGTCACCTTTTAATTCAGAATCTTTCCTCCAGGGTTTAAATAAGAATAGGAGAGCAAGGTAGTAATGCTCTCTGCTCCCAGATGTGCCTAGATGTAATTTACAGTGGTCAATGAGCCAAGGCTTATGTCTCTTAATGAGACAGCCATCCACTCATTTGACCTTGTAAATGTTACGTGTACAATCAGGTGAGACATCCGTCTTGCAGTCATACCACTTAGCCACCTCAGATAAACACATTTGATCCATGTCTTCATGTCTATGGGGGTAGTATGTGTCAATGAGGTTATTCTTCAAGATACGTCTTGAAGAGGGTCTCTTGAGAGCCAATTCCTCAATCTCAGCATGAGGAATAAGTACACGTTTGCACTTCTCTTTGTAGTTTACACTGAGAAAAGCGCACAGCATCAGATTTGCCATACAATTGTGTACCGATCAAGGGATCGCCGACCTCATAAGCACCACATTCTCTGTGTGATAGGGTCTTCAATCCCAGTGACCACAACTGAATGTCAGTGATTTGCTTGAACTGGCAATAACTTCCCAAAGATCTTGCAAGCTAGTCTGTTCATGTTTGGTGATGTACGAAGTGACGTACTGAACCAAAGCCAATGAGTTGTCAGCCACAAACTGAACATCTATGTTTGCTTGCCACATTAGAAGACTGGACTTGTATTCATTGATGTTCACCTCATTCCCATCTCTGGGTAACTCATATACCCTCTTGGTTGATTCTGCCTTCAAGTGGTGCTACATAGCTGAAAACAGTTCGTTCATGCAACCATCCTGACAGACACACCTGGGAAATCCGAAACGACATCTCGTGTACTAATCAGATTTGTTCTTCACTACCTGGCGGCAGTATTTTTCACAAATGTGGTGTTGAAACTTCTGCACCAGCTTCCACAGTGTAGGACTGTCATACTTGTCCGGCATGTGGCAAGTGATGTATTGCTTAATGAATGCTAGTACTTGTGCTGCTTCATGTTTGCCTATGCGTGGGGCATCCTTTATCCACAGTAACATAGAATATGAGGAGCACACAGTGCCTGATATTCCATCCTTCATAAGTAATGTTCCACAATACCAAGAGGTGGATTGTCCTTTGACAAAATGAAAGTCAGAATATCATGGAATCACTTGTGAAAATGCCTAGTCACAGACACTGGGTCAAGTGAGCACATTTCTCCAAGAGTCATTGATGAAATGCCCTCTACATCACAATTTGGCCACTTCAAGAGTTCAATTACCTCGTCCCAGGCATATTCGGCACAGTTGAGTGTGACAAACCATGTGGCTGCACCATACTCTAGCAGCATAGTCATCACCTCAGAGTGTCTGTGATACCGGTATTCTTTGGTGCCACGTAGACTTGACAGAATAGAAGACAAATTCACTTGCAAATTTTCATCCTTTTGCTATAATTTTTACAAAAACTGTGCAGCAGTGATTCCATCAGGTAGAGTTGTGAGCCGAACAGTATGTGCAACAGACACAGACAGTGTGCTAAGCTCACTCTCCCAGAGGAGATGAAACAGGTACTGTATGTTGCATCTGGTTTTGACATCCTTATTGCGCACACAGCTAGTGCGGTACTCAGCACCTTGTACACGGACTTCAGCACCTTGTACACGCACTTACATAGAAACATAGACTTTGATGGCAGATAAGGACCACTTGGACCACCCAGTCTGCCCATTTCCCTTCCTGTTGGATAAGCTGCAGATTCTAGTTAACCAACAGCCTACTTCCTGCAACCCCCACTACAATTGCCTTATGTCTGCCCCATGCATGTTTGAATTCCCCCACTGTTTTAGACCCAACAACCTCCCCAGGAAGGCGGCTCCATGCATCCACCACTCTCTCCATGAAAAAAAATTTCCTCACATTACCCCTGAGCCGTCCCCCCTCTCTCTTTAAATTGTGCCCCCTTGTTCTTACACATCTCTTTTTCTGAAAGATGCTACCCTCCTGGACTTTGTTGATTCCCTTGTGGTACTTACAAATTTCTATCATGCTCCCCCTGTCCCTTCTTTCATCAAGGGTATACATATTAAGCTCTCTCAGTCTCTCTTCATATGGTTTCTGATGCAGACCATGCACCATTTTAGTTGCCCTCCTCTGGACTGCTTCAATCCTGTCTATGTCCTTGCATAGATGGGGTCTCCAAAACTGCACACAGTATTCCAGATGGGGTCTCACCAACTGTCTGTACAGAAGGATAACCACTTCCCTTTTTCTACTTGTGATGCCCCGTCCTATGCATCCCAGTATCCCCCTGGCTCTCCTTACTGACTTCTCACATTGCTTACCCACCTTTAGGTCATCTGATATGATTACCCTTCTCTTTCATTCTGGTGTCCACCTGACCCTTTGGGGAATAAATCTGGAAAACAGTGTGCTTCCAATGTTGCCTCCCAAATGCTGACAGGCTCACCTTCCACCTGTTTCATTTGGTACAGATCAATGTTGTCCCCTACTGGATCTCTGCCATGCAGTGGGTGAATTGTGTACTGTTCATACACATTATCATTGTCTCCACATTGACCTTCTCAATCATTAGTTTTGTGGTTTCCAACACATCATGTTCAACAGACACACTAGTCATGTGATCAATATCAAGGTCTGCATAAAAGGTATTGCTGCTCTTCAAATAAGTAAAAGCAAGCTTCACCTTCTCTACATTGACAACATCCTGCCAAATGACCTTTGACTTTGTTGGAACACCGTTGACAAGAATCGCCAAAGTGTTCTCAATGGAGATTGCCTCCACATTTTCCCGCAAAGGAAGTGGAAGATACATAACTGAACCCTTAAGAGGCCTAATGAGTTCTTTTTTTTTGGAATGTTCCATGTTTTTGTATTCAGACATAGAATAGTTTGAAACAGTTTCACAGTCTGAATAAGAATCTGTTCAAATATATATTCAATGTGGCAATCTCAGCAGGAGTAACATGTGCCTCCATATTGTTCAAGAGTGACTTTGGTGGCAGACTGTTAGCCTTCACCTTGGAGAAACAGTGCTTGCACATCACAATGATTGGGTCTAACTGGAAGTCACACTTTAGCAGCAGAAATGCTGCCAGTCAAAACCACATGTCATTGTACGGTGGCAAGGTTTCCAGGTTCACTGTGACCATTTGTTCTTCGTAACAGAGTCGATCACATGACACACATACAGAGTCAAATTTCTCTGTCTTTGCCAATTCAAATTTGGCAATCAATTTCCCAAACTGCTTGAGAATATCAGTTTCTTTTTTTATCGTATAATGTTTTTTTATTAAGTTTTCCTTTCAACATACAAACTACAAATCGCAGCATTGTACAGGGTATAAAGATACAGATACATCAAATAAACAGTGCAGTAATACACCATCAGTAGACATAGTCTCCATAAATCTGTGCTAGGTTCTCTAGCTGTATTTTGACATAGATGATGCAAATCATAATTATACATTGTGTACCTTTTACCAAACTAACCAAAAAAGGTCAATGCTTTCACCCCAATCTAAAATAGATCTCTATGCCAATATAGACAGACCAGGGAGGAGAGAAAGTAAGTTTCAAAATCCCCTGGTAATTCAGGGAGGGCTCCTGGGTTGTGTTGGAATTTTCAAAAAGTCAGATTGAAGGTAGGGTTCCCATTTGGCATAGTATGAATGTATGTTGGATCCTTGCAAAGAAGAGAGCCGTTCAAACTGAGAGAGGCATGCGATAGCCGTGTGCCACATAGACCTGCTAGGTATTATGAGCTGTCTCCAATGCATGAGCAGGAGTCATTTGGCTTCTAGCGTAGTGGAGAGAACACAGAACTGCAGGGGTTTCAGAAGGGCTACCAATTGGCTTACATCCCCCAAAAGTGCTAATGAGGTAGACGGGGTGACCTTAACCTTCAACACCTTGGAGAGGCCATCAGCCACCATAGCCCAGAAGAGAGAAAGGGAAGGACATGACCAGAGTATATGTTCAATGTGAGCATTTAGTTGTGTGCATCACCAGCAGCGGCTGTGGCTAAGCAAACCTCTCCTATACAACAACTCTGGAATGCGATACCATAACAACAGTATTTTTTTTTGTATAAAGCAACTGTTAGAGTCCCTGTAGGAGTAATGAATGCTTTTACAATATGACAACCATTGCTCTTCTGAGACTGATACCCCCAGTAGTTTTTTCCCATTGCGCTCTGCAGTTCTGTGTGGGATTGGGTTGTGAGTCCCTCCAAGTGCTACAAAAAATACCCATAAGGCCTTTCTGGGAATCCAAAACACGATTTTTATTTTTTTTTTTATTTTAGTTGTTTAACCAGGTGAGATACACTAAGTTGAAAAGCTTTTTTACAGGTGCAACCTGGGAGCACAGGGAAGTTAAGTGACTTGCTCAGGGTCATACAGTATGCAAGTGGAAGCTGTGGCATTCAAACCAGGTCTAATCTACTGGATGTCACCAGATTTGCAGCTTACAGCCTTAAACCACTGCGCTATACTACCTCCCTGCATGATCAGTAAGCCACTGCCATTGCTTGTTATTTGTTTTTGGTTTTTTGCTTAGGAAGGGGGTTAGGGCACTACGGATCTGCAGATATCACCAAATATCTTTGTTTGGCAGGGAATATTTGTTCCTTAGCTGCTCAAATGACAGCAGCTGTTGAGTTCCAGGAACAACTAAGTCTTGGACTATCTGAATACCCTGTTGCTGCCAGTTCGACCAACAGACTCCCTCCCCCTCGATCTGAATCTTGTTATGCCAGATGGGGGCAAACAGTATCAGCGGATACCATGTTTCTTGGAGTGTATGAGATTTTGAGAATAAAACTTTCCAAGCTCGGGCTGTATGGGCAATTATGGGGGGAGTTGTGAATCAATCCTTGGGTGGGGTGTTAGGAGATGGTAAAGTGTATGGGGCCATACCAAATTGGTTTCCAAGTGAACCCAAGGGGGGTTGCTAGATTACTCAGCACAAACCATCTGGTGGCCTGGGTTGCCAGACATGCTAGGTGGTAGCCATAAAACCAAGGCACACTGAGACCGCCTCTGGCCCAGTGTGCTCTAGTTTTTTGCCTGCTCCACCTTGGTGGTTTGTAGTCCCAAATGAAGTTGGATACTAACTTGTCCAGGAACTGGAAGAGTTTTGCAGAGAGGGGAATGGGTAAGTTGGTTAATAGGAACAGGACCCATGGTAACAGCAGCATGCGTACCGCCGCTGCTTTACCTGGGAGAGACAGTTTAAGTCTACGCCATCGTTCTACCTCTATGACTAGTTGAGGGCACAGGGGGGAGAAGTTAGCCATTTCCAAGGCCGACCACTTAAAGGGAATTTGGACCCCAAGGTAGCTAAAGCTGTGTTCAGCCCAGGTGATGTTGGCACCTTGTATACAATCCTTCGTACACAAAGAGTTGAGGGGCCAAAATGGTCTTTTTCTGATTAATCCGAAGACCTGAGAGTGTAGTGTACTCTCCCAGAAGTAGAAGTATCATGGGCAATGCTTGTCAAGGATTACTTAGAGTCAAAAGGAGGTCATCTGCATTTGCCATGACTACATATGCATGCCCCTTGCTCGTAATGCCTTGTATCCGAAGTTCTGCAATGATAGCCCATATCAGTGGGTCCAAGGCAATAAGAAATAGGAGAGGAGAAAGCGGGTAACCCTGCCTGGTACCTCTATGGAGAGAGAAGGGGGGAGATATATCACCATTTGTGAGAATGCATGCCATGGGGAAGTGTACAGAGTGTGTACCCATTGTTTAAAATATGGCCCAAATCTGAACACGTTTTGGATTTTGTGTAGAAAGATCCATTCTAAAGAGTCAAAAGCTTTGGCAAAATCTATAGTCAAAGCAGCCACAGGGTGGGGAGTTTTAGTGGCCAGACATTTAAGACCGAGCAGAAGGCATGTGTTATCTACACCCATTTTTCCCTTGAGGAAGCCAGCTTGTGCAGAGTGAATGATAGTGGGGAGCACTGAGCTCGATCTGGTGGTGAGGACTTTCACCATAATTTTAGTACCAACCGACAAAAGGGATATTGGCTGGAAGTTTGCACAGTCCGGTGGATCAGACGACTTCTTCGGCAGAAGAGTGATGACAGCATCCCTCATGGTCGGTGGGAGGATATGGTTTTTGTGTGAGTCTTGAATGGCCAATAGAAAAGGGGGGAAGATGTCTGAGCCAAGCACCTGGTAAAGTTCCACGAACATACCATCCAGGCCAGGTGCTTTCCCTCATGCCATATTAGCCAAGGTGAGCTTTAACTCATTGCAGGACACAGGTGCCTCCAATAGGGTTGTTTGCTTAGGAGATAGGGAGAGGAGTTGTGCACGATGACAAAACCCCAATAGCCTCTGGCCCATTTAAGCAGGGTTTACAGAAGAACGGGATTGATACAGGGAATTATAGAAGAGCTGCACTGTTTGGATCACATCCTTTGGGGTAGTGACTACTGAACCCGATGCAGTCCGGAGAGAATGTATCCTGGTAGCCGCCTGCTGTTTATGCAGGTGGTAGGCCAAGAGTTTCCCAGACCTTTCACCATTGGCCCAGTATTCTTACTTGGAGCGTAGTAAGTGCCATTTGGCTTTTTGATGTAGTATTGCATTAATCTGATATTTAAGGTTAAGTATTTGGCGATATATATCCTTGTTTACAGTGGGCTGTGGGTTAGCTTTGAACCTCCATTTCAAGCTGACTAATTCAGCCTGCATAGAAGTGAGATAAGCTTTACGTGTTTTATCCCTTGCTGTGGAAAAAGCGATGATGCACCCCTTAGAACCGCTTTAAAGACATCCCACACTATGCCCGGTGAAACTCCACAATCTGAGTTCAGGGAGAAATATTCCTTCGTGGTGGAGGCCAACATCCGGCCAAAGTCTGGATCCTTAAAAAGCAGCAGATTAAAGCACCATCTGACATTATTGGGGGGGTGCACAGAAGGGAGATATGATAGCCAGACCAGACAGTGATCCAAAATCACTATCGAACCTATCCCTGTGTCCCTGAGCCCTCTCCCTGCGACACTGTTCATCAACCAGTAGTCGATGCGACTCTGTGTGTGGTGTGGGGTAGAAAAGAAAGTGTAATCCCTATCAGTGGGATGTTCCTTTCGCCAGGCATCTACTAGGCCCCACTCTTCCTGCAGCTCCACAAGGGATTGCCTCGCTCTAGAGCTGGCATGTGGAATGGGTGTTGACTTGTCTAGGGAAATATCCTGCAGCAGGTTAAAATCCCCTCTCAGTATAATGGGAAGGGGAGGGCCATCTGTTAGGAGTTCCGAAATTGCTTGGCTGACTGCTGGAAAGAAATCTGTGTGGTCATTATTAGGGGCGTAGATGTTACTCAAAATCAGAACTCACCCAGCTGAGGATAGCCGCAATACTAACCATCTGCCCTGTGTATCCTTCTTTACATAATCGATTTCCAGGCTGAGGAGCGTCTCAGCAAAATGGCTACCCCATTGGATTTTGTAGAGGCAGAACTAGCTGCCACATCACCAACCCAAGATTTCTTTAGCCAAGCATTGGATTTGGCTAAGAGGTGTGTTTCTTGAAGTAATGCTACTTCTGCCTTCAGGGACTTTAGATGCTGCAGGACTTTAGTTCTTTTGATTGGGTGATTGAGCCCTTCAACGTTCTAGGACACCCATCTGCAGGTCGGAGATGGGGAAGGACTCGACCCCATTATTCCTCTCAGAGAATATAAAAAATGTGTACTTACTGAGAGATGTGATGGAGGAAACTTTTAGTAGTATCCAACAACTTGTCGCTATACCTTACACCAGCTAGCACAGACCAACTCAGGAGCAGAACAGACAGGGGTGGAAGCACTGTCTGAAGAGAACCAGAAAAACTTAGTCGTCGAACTTCAAACTGCTGCTATAAAACAAGTAAGAAGAAAAGAAAAATCAGATTCGCTTAATTAGAAGAAAACCAAGTAAAATGCCAACAATCAACTGAAGATGTTAATAAACCTCCAAGTGTCCGCTAAATGGACACCAAATATGTTTCAGCTATGAGAGCGGAGATCACTACACAAGAGGGTTGTAAAATCACCCTGCAGCTGTGGTAGCTCCTGCTCTCAGTACAGAGTACAGATAAGGAAAATGTTCACTCAATCAGAGCTAAGAGAAAATAGCCCATGCCAGTTGACCATCTGTAGTCGGTCACCCCGACTCCGTTGGGGGTGAAGGGTGAGGGTGTAGATCCTGCCTGTAGAATGTTTAATGCTTAAGGCAGGCAAGTCAGAGTGCCTAAATGTAACATAACTGGGGGGGGGGTCCCGGGGGGGAGGGAAGGGGGAGGTGGAGACATCCGCCCTCCAGTCACTGCACTATCTGTCATACAGCTATCCATTTCATATGACATAATAGGACCCTATTAACTGAGCACCACAACAGCGGTGCATGTAGGCTAATTGCAAGTAGCAAGTGAAGGGGGGACAGCGTGCCCTTTTATGGATTAGTCAGCAATATACAGCAGGAGTGGCAGGGTACCCTTAAGACCCATTCAGGGGTAATGAGGGTCCGTATCCTGTGTATGAGAGCAGCCCAGGTCACCACTTACAAAAACCGCTCAATACATAATAATGGGAAGCAAAGAATGAAGGTAAACTGTTAAGAAGAAACAACAATGAACAACTTTTAACTAGAATTGAAAATGATATCAAATGTTCGGGCAATCAAGTATTCAAGTAATCAGTCCTTCGACCAACTCAGGAGAGCCCCAAGGGAGTGTGCAAGGGTCTACAAACTTTGCTGCAGCCACAGCATATGAAAGAAGACCAGGCTTTGTCAGATGGGAATCTTCTGCCACTTTGAGTAAGGAGGAGTCAGGGAAATCTGCCCAGTCCCCTATGAGCTCAATTTCCATCTCCGAGCTAAGAGAAAGTTCCGAGTCCTTGGAATCGAATGGAGCAGGTGGGTCATCCCTTGGTATTTTTGCAGGACGGTCATTACTAGGTGAGAGTTGGGGGCTACTACGTGCTCGCTGTTGAGGATGGGAGAAGGCAGCATCTGACCTTTGTGGTGTGGCTATCATACAGTGCTGGCTTGTTTGCTTGCTGTCCTTCCTATGGGGGAGGATTGCCAGATGAGTGCACAGGTCCTGTCACTGTTACTCCCCTAGGGTTATCTCAAGCAGCAGGAAGGTTCCTAGGTGGAGGTGGAGTTGCATGGAGTTCCCAAAGCCTTCTGGGTGTGGTAGTTTGGGAGTACAGACCAGGCCAGAACCTAGCCAACCAACGCTCCAGCTTTGCTGGGTGGTCTACAATAATCTTGTGCCCTTCTTTGCTGACATAGAGCCTGGTAAGATTTTTAAATCTGAAACAAAAGTCATTTTGGTATAAGAATCGATTGATAGGGCCAAAAGCCCTTCGTTTTGCTGCAGTCTCATGTGCAAAGTCTCTAAAGATTTGAATGGATGCACCTTGCCATTGCAGCTCTCCAATATCCCAAGCTGCCTTCAGGATCCTTTGTTTAGTCAAATAACAGAGTAAATAAGCCACTATGGGGCACGGAGTGTCAGGCTGCTTGTTATAGCGGGTGGCCACCCTGTGGGCTCGTTCGACTTCTATGGGACCTTGCCACCTCTCCCTCAAGATAAGCGGTATGGTATGATTCAAGAATTTCTCCATGGCTTGACCTTTCACCCCCTCGGGCACACCAATGATCTGCAAGTTATTGCAATGATTCCTATTTTCATGGTCCTCTGCTCTACTCCAAAGCGCTGCAAGACACCCTTCATGTTGCTGTAGTTTGTGCCAAAGTTGTGACTGCTGGTCTTCAGTAGTTTTAGCCTTTTGTTCTAGCACATTAACTTTATCCTGGAATTGTTTGACTTCAGTGACTGTACTGGAAAGCGATAAGCTGAGGCCATCCACCCTAGTAATTAAGGCCTGCAACAGGTGGGTAATATGCTGCAGAGATTCACCAACAGCCTTAGGCATGTCCCCATTTACAGAGGCTGTGGTTGGAGCAGTGGTTGGAGTCGAAGAGCTCATGCTTGTCTGTGGAGAGGGGGAGGCAAGGTTGTACCCCAAGGAGACATGTCTTTCTGCCAGCTGTTCAATCCCCCTCAGTGACGACCTGCAGTGTCCAGCTCTGTGGATCTGGTGGTGCAGTCAGGGTTTTCACGGTCTACTATAGTTTGAGGAGGACTCATAAGTACGGCACTAAAAACAGAGCAAATACGGCCCAAAATCCATTTAAAAACGTACGTCGCCTGGAGCACCGGATGTCACCCGTACAGTAAGTCGACTTTTCCATCAGGACTCCATAGGATCACGGCGATCGAGTACGGACAGCCACTATCTGAGCAGGAGCTCTCTTTCTAGGCTGCCATCTTCCCGGTGGCCAGACCATGCCAAGAATATCAGTTTCTAAGACAGAGGCAGAATTTCCATCAGCAACTGATGACTGATCAATCACAGTATCTGTGACACTGCTGACACGTTGCAGCTGTTTCAGAAATGTCATGCCACCATGCATGTCACCAGACTGCAGTAACTCACTGAGACGAGTATACTGTGCAACAACTCGTCACACCTCGTAGACCCTGTACACAAAGTTTCGCATGCATGATTGATGCACTCCCAGCATCTGCATGTGGGGAAATACACTGTCGCAAAAGCCACTATCTAGACATGCAAGTGAATGACCCACAAGTCCAGTATGTGGACGGATCTCACAAAGGTCTATACTCTCAAACAGTTTATGTATGTCTTTACAATCAGTGATAAGAAACCGGTTGATAAAGTGCTCAACTTTGTCAAATGATGATTGCCTTCGGATATAAGTCGCATCACATGTCCATGAGAGACAGTGACGTTTACGAGGCTGAACAGTAACATAGAAACATAGACTTTGATGGCAGATAAGGACCACTTGGCCCACCCAGTCTGCCCATTTCCCTACCTACTGGATAAGCTGCAGATTCTAGTTAACCAACAGCCTACTTCCTGCCACCCCCCCACTACAATTGCCTTGTGTCTGTCCCATGCATGTTTGAATTCCCCTTCTGTTTTAGCCCCAATAACCTCCCCAGGAAGGCAGTTCCACACATCCGCCACTCTCTCTCTGTGAAAAAAAATTTCCACACATTACCCCTGAGCCGTCCCCCCCTCTATCTTTAAATTGTGCCTTGTTCTTGCACATCTCTTTTTCTGAAAGATGCTACTCTCCTGGACTTGGTTGATTCCCTTGAGGTACTTGAACATTTCTATCATGTCCCCCCTCCCTCCTTTCATCAAGGGTATACATATTAAGCTCTCTCAATCTCTCTTCATATGATTTCTGATGCAGACCCTGCATCATTTTAGTTGCCCTCCTCTGGACTGCTTCCATCCTGTCTATGTCCTTGCGTAGATGAGGTCTCCAAAACTGCACACAGTACTCCAGATGGGGTTTCACCAACTGTCTGTACAGAGGGATAACCACTTCCCTTTTTCTACTTGTGATGCCCCTTCCTATGCATCCCAGTATCCCTCTGGCTCTCCTTACTGACTTCTCTCATGCTTACCAACCTTTAGACCATCTGATATGACTACCCCAAGTCCGTTCCATTTTGTTGTTTTTAGTACCTCCCTACTGTGTGTACTCTTCTCCTGGGTTTTTGTTTCCCAGGTGCATTACTTTACTTCTTTGCATTGAATCTAAGTTGCCATATGTCTGACCATTCCTCCAACCTTGCCAAGTCCCTTCTCATCCTTTCTACTCCCCTTGTGTATCAACTCTGTTACAGATCTTTGCATCATCTGCAAAAGGCATACCTTTCCCTCAGACCCTCTGCAATGTCACCTATAAAGATGTTAAGAGGACTGGACCCAGTACTGAGCCCTGAGGTACTCCACTAGTGACCCCCTTTCTTGAATGTGTTCCACTCACTGTACCTTCTGTGTCCTGTTGTCCAGCCAGTTTGCTCCAGGCTACCACCCTGGGACCCACTCCCAGGCTGGCTAACTTGATTATTAATCTTTTCGGGGACTGTGTCAAATGCCTTGCTAAAGTCTAGGTAGGCCATATCCACAGCCCCTCCCTGGTCTATTACTTTGGTCACCCAGTCAAAGAAATCTATTAGATTCATCTGACATGACCTTCCTGCTGTAAATCCATACTGCTTTGGGTCCTGTGCCCCGTTGGCCTCTAGGTACTCAACAATTCTTTCTTTCAGAAGTGATTCCATCATTTTGCATACCACTGAGGTCAAACTTACAGGTCTGTAGTTTCCTGCTTCTGCCTTGCTCCCACTTTTGTGAAGGGGAATCACATCTGCCCTCCTCCAGTCCTCAGGTACCACCCCATCCTCCCATGTTTTGTTAAAAAGTGTGGTCAGTGGTGTCACTAGGTCCTCCCTTAGTTATTTTAGGATTCTGGGGTGAATCCTATCAGGCCCCATTGCTTTGTCCACCTTGAGTTTTAGGAGTTCTTTCAGGACTCTTTCTTCTGTAAATGGACTGGTGTCAACCCCCCTACCCAGAGTGCTTCTGTTGTCTGGTTTAGGTAACTCCTCCTCATCTTCTTTTGTGAATACTGAGCTAAAGTATTCATTCAGTATTTCTGCCTTTTCACTGTCTCCCTTTGCTCACCTCCTCTCTCCCTTATTAATCTTCACTATTCCTCCCTTAACCTTTCTATGCTCCCTAATGTACCTATAAAAGGTTTTATCCCCCTTCTTAATTGAATTGGCTATTTTTTCCTCGGTGTGGGCTTTTGCTATTCTGACTGCCTTCCCCGTTTCTTTCTGCTTTGATACAGTTCCCTGTCGTGCTCCTTCTGTGATGCCTTATACTTTTTGAATGCAGCCTTTTTCTCCTTAACCTTACCTGCCACCTCTTTTGAGAACCATAGTGTTTTTTTACTCTGCTTTGCTTTCTTTATCTGTTTCACACAAAGGCTTGTTGCCTCTATGATGGCAGTTTTGATTTTTCTCCATTGTTTTTCCACCCCTCCTTTTTGGCCATTTGCTAGTGTATTCCTCAGGTATTCACCCATTTTGCCAAAGTCAGCCCTTCTAAAGTCCAGTATGCTTGTTTTTGTATGGCTTGTCTCCATGTTTGTGCTTACTGTGAAGCACACTGTGCAGTGGTCACTTGTTCCCAGATTTCTACCGACTTCTAAATTTGTGATCCTCTCTCCATTTGAGAGTACCAGGTCTAGTACTGCTCCCTCCCAAGTGGGTTCCAACACTAGCTGTCTAAGGCCTGTCCCCTGCAGCGTATTGCTTCACACTCATCATCTGACTCCATTGTAGTGTCATCACACACACTCAGCGCATTACACAGTTTACTGGACTCATCAATGCAGAACTCACTGTCCTTTTTCTGTGAGTAATATGATTCCTCTCAGAAACACCCTTCTGAGTGCTGTGTGTGCAGCCAGCTACCTGTGAAAACATCACAGAAACTGTGTTGGTTCAAGACAGGATAGCGTTGTAGCCTCATCTTAATCTCGTACACAACTTCCTTAACTGCTCAAGTACATGTGACATCTTACGCCACAAGTGTTGAAGAACAAATACTGCTCTATTAACAAATGTACGGACTCTGAGACACAATTTCATCAAAGAGAGATGACGCTTTAGTTTTTTGCATTCACGTCTCATCACAGCAGCAATAATTCTGTCAATCTTAGCTTTAGAAGCTAGTGATCTAAAATACCTTTGCTTCTCAGTTGACCATCAGCAGCCACAGCTTTACGCCGCTGCTTAGCACGTTTCTTTATGCCTGCCTTTGCAACACTGGAGTTTCATCTCAATGATTTACGCAACTGTTGCTGGGCTACGCATTTTTTCCTTGCAGTTGAGCAAGTACGTACTTTTTCTGCAGAGTGTGCCACCTGTGAAGTAACTCCTTGAGCGGAATGCTGATTCACTTTACTTCTTGATGTACCATGTGTGCTTCTTGGACCACTCTTAAGCAACAGTGAACTACTACGATACCGGTTTTCTCTCTGCATAGAACTGCATCTTGGTTTAGAGGGCATCTTTCTTCTCTGGAAATTCACAGTAGGTGTGGGACAATGTTAGGTAAGTATCAGACACCTGTATCAGAAATAGAGAAAAACAAATATTTTGTGGTGAACTGACTTTTTTGTCCTAACATTACAGTCACACACACTGTTCATGTCTCATGTTACAAGAATAAATAATACTGCTTACAAAACATTGTACAGATAATCCTCCTCACAGCTGGATATCAGTAAACACAACATACAATGTTTTCAAGTGTTGCAGAACAGAAGGTCACTTATAACATGAGAAAATACATCTAAACATGTCAGAAAGTAAAGTATTATCACAATTTAAAGTATCCACAGTATTTTTTTTTAAATACTTTGTTTTTCAACATTTACAAAAAATAGTGTTGAATGTGCGACAGTGTCGCAAAATATGGTGGTGTCGCAAAAATTTGGTGATGTCAACACGACACTGCTCGAATGTAATTGTCGCAAAAATAAGTGTTGAGAGCACGAAAGTGTCGAATAATAGTGTAGTGAGCATGAAAGTGTCGAATAATCACATTAAAAAAAAAACACCCTCTTTGAAGCTAAGCCAGTCAGACACTGCTTTGTATTTGAGTGACAGACGCTCACACCAATGGAACGTAACATTGATCAGGCCATGTCAGGCAACGAATCACAACTGCTAAAGACTGGAGAAGAAAGACATAGTGGCCATCTTAAAGAAAGACTAAGCAGCCTGCTTTACTCTGTGTAAGTATATCACATTTACTATACAATTGTTCTGGCATTATTAAAATGTTACCACCACAAAAATAGCATTAAACAAAATGTTTATTACTGCTCTATTTGACTATAACAATCTAAATAAACTGTAATGCACTAAAAAGAAGTTATTACTGTTTAAAGTCAGAGTGTCAATCAGTGCTTACTAGCACAGCTAGACCTGCAAATGGAGGCAGAAAGCAAGCAGCACGTGTCT
Source organism: Neoceratodus forsteri (assembly GCA_016271365.2). Taxonomy (NCBI): domain Eukaryota; kingdom Metazoa; phylum Chordata; order Ceratodontiformes; family Ceratodontidae; genus Neoceratodus; species Neoceratodus forsteri. The sequence continues at coordinate 32,874,232 of CM057449.1, read as the reverse complement.
CATAACACAAGAGGCAACCAATCATACATCTCTGTGTACTTGTGATTGTTTGAAGTAGCCTATGAAAATGCAGTATTTTCCCACCTAGAAATTTTCCAAGATTTCTGGTTGACAGAAGCTGCAGCCATTCAGTGTAGTCATAGTCAGTGCATCCACTGTATTGGTTAACCATGAGAAAGCAGTAACCAATTACTTTCTAAATCACTGTGCTTTGGGACAGCCCACCAAAGCAATGTTGAAGGAGAGAGGGACATTTTAGTTTCATATTCAGTAGTGACTAGACACTGCAGGACAAACACTGATTTTTTTTGTAGCTCGCTGTGCACTTCTCAGCTTAAAACCTCAGAATGGCAGAAAACAGCAAATGGACTGTGTGGGTCGTCAGCAGCAGTATTGTAAGATAAGCTTCAGAGTATGCTCAGAGGAGTGATTTTGGGAAAGACCTGCAGCTTCCAAATTGCTCTGTTATGTGGTTTGGCAAGGGAGGCATGAGGTGGGAGTATCTCATGCCAACAATGGACAGACTTCTGAGGACTCAAGCTTGACTGGACATACTGCTGATTCATCTTGGAGGCAATGATTTGGGCACCAAACAATGGGTAGATTTAGTGTCAGAAGCAAAATTGGACCTTGCTTCTATTACGGGGATGTTACCTGCCTGTAAGATCATATTTTCAGATATTACAGAACGTAGGGTCTGGCAAGCAGAACAGGACATGTACCTGCTTGACAGTGCACAAAGAAAGGTGAACATACAAATATCTGGATATCTACGCATATCTGGGATGCACACCATACATCACCCTGAAATTAAGTATTGTAATGATTGGCTATACCTACCGGACGGTGTGCACTTCTCTCATGCTGGCAATTGCCTTTTCCTGGGAGACCTCTGAGATGGAATCCTCACAGTCCTCTAAAAATATCAGACTGTTAAAATGGATAGCCTTAAAAAAAAGGCTCCTTTAAGAGACACAAAACCTTGGTCAAAAAATAGAAAGGCTGCATACATAACACACAGAACACAAACACATGCTATCTCACTTTCACAGTACTACACAAACTTAGATGCATTAACATGTTGAGAATTGTGACATGCATACAGGTTCTGTTAACAAGGTATAGTATTAATATCTGGGTATGTGGTTTGAGTATGAGTATACAGCATAGTTCAAACATGACATCACGGAGGGAGCACTGTGTTGTTCATCTGATGTAATCTATTAGTGTTGCCATATGGCACTACTTCTTATAGTAACTGTACTATCAGCCAGCCCGGTGGCACCAAGAGTTGAGGTGCTGGATGCCACACCTCGCGCAATGCCGGTGACCCGGGTTCGGGAACGAGCCCGGGTCATCGGGGATCGGCAGGGATGGGGAAGGATTGAGCATCCCGAGAACTGCTCTCCTTCCCCGGGGAGGGGGGTTCCACCTGCCGACGCACTAGTGACCGCTAGCGGAGGCTGGCAGTACTACAGTGCATGGCTGCAGAATGCACGGCTGGAAGCTGTGGCGGATGTCTTTCAGGGGTGCACAGGAGCATGCACCAGCCGAGCTGGACGTCATTGCACATCCAAGCTTCAGGGAGAAAAAACAAGAAAAATACCCTGCTCTCGGGGATAGGTGACGGCTCTGCCTCCCACTAGCCACACTCCATCAAAGTCAGACTTCCTCCTGTCCTGGGCCGAGCCCAGCCCGGCCACAAAAATTATAAATAGAGCACCCTGGGTGGATAGGGAAGCCCTACCTCAGAGGGGCTCAGAACCGGGGGAGTTGGCCAGGTTGGTGCCACGACATAAGGAGGAGTTTCAGGCTAAGGAGGTAGAGCTAGGGGGTAAGGCAGCTGCCTGAGAGAGTTCCCCGAAGTGGGAGTGAATAAAAAGAGTCTACAAAAAAAAAAAAAAATAACTGTACTATCATAATAATGATGCTGCCTGCACATGTATAGTCAAAAAGCTGAACAGAGCACAAATACAGACACATAACAAAATACCACATTAACATACTATTGTCTGTCTCTCTATTTATTGTAACTGACAAAAAGATGAGAATCTGGAGCTTGAGGGAGGTGTGTTGCCTGCTTGAAGCAGTGCAGGCTAGATGGAATCCCAAGGTGCTGATGTACAGCACGAACAGGAAGCTGGATGTAATGTGGAGGCAGAGCAACAGCTATTCACACATCTGTCTAAAAGTTACGAACAAAACTGCACAGATGTGTAAGCGGAAGCTGGTTCGCCAGCAGTTCTATGTCTTTAAGAACCAAGGGGAGACTTACTGGAGAATGACGCAGGCTGGTACTACCTTGCATATGAGATGTGGGAGGCTGCTGGCAAGCCTGCTGAGGGGGAGCCCCTACAACATCGTAAGTAAAGAAATTTGTTACTCAGCACAACATATACTTCAACAAGAATCACTAAAAAGGTGACTGTTGTGCTGGGATAACATCACACCTCAGGTGGTTGGATATGAGACCACAGGCTGAGTACATCCAATACCTGAGGCATCACGTTATTCCACCACACCAAACAGCTTGAAGGGCATTATTGCCATAATGCAATGTTTTGTTGTAATATAGAGTGCAAAAAATAATGCTAACTTGTAGGTAACTGCAATCACAGAGCTGTACCATAAATTTCCATGATCTAAGTTTTGCTATGGGTGTCCAGTAAGGATGCAGTACCTGGTCTGGGTAGCGGGCATTGCCTAGCTGTGTCCATGCAACTCCTAACTGTGCAAACTTGTGTACAGCTGCAATCACAGAGTTGTTCGACTGATGTCCATGGGTATAATTTACCTGTGGCGCTCCACTTAGGATGCAATACCTGGTCTGGGGTGTGAGAGCATTGCCTGGGTGAGCTAATGCAACTCCTAACTATCGTAACTTGTGTACAGCTTCAATCATGGATGTGTACCGTTGATGTCCATGGTCTAACTGTTACTGTGAGTCTCCAATCAGGATGCAGTACCTGGTTGGGGGGGGTATTGCCTAGTTAACGCAATGCAACTCTGAACTATCCTAACTTGTATGTCCCTGCAATCAGGGAGGGGTGACATTGATATCCATAGTGTTCATTTTGCTGTGGGTCTCCACTCAGGGTGCAGTACCTGGTCTGGATGGGGTGGCATTGTCTGGCTGACGCCGTGCAACTCCTAACTGTCCTAACTTGTGTGTTCTTGCAATCTGGGTAATGTTCCATTGATATCCATGGAATCAGTTTCACAACGGGTCACCACTCAGGATACAGTACCTGGTCTGGGGGGGGCATTGCCTGGCTGATCCTGTGCAACTCCTAACTGTCCTAACTTGTGTGTTCCTGCAATCAGGGTGGTGTACCTTTGATGTCCATAGCCTTCGTTTCCCTGTGCGTCTACACTCAGAATGCAGTACATGGCCTGTGGCGGGGGAGGGGTCATTGTGTGGCTGACACCATGCAACTCCAAACTGTCCTAACTTGTCTGTTCCTGCAACCAGACTGGTGTACCTTTGATGTCCATGACCTCAGTTTTACAATGGGTCTCCACTCAGGGTGCAGTACCAGGTCTGCGGGGGGAAGCGGGGCATTGCCTGGCTGACTCTGTGCAACTCCTAACTGTCCTAACTTCTGTGTTCCTGCAATCAGGGTGATGTTCCATTGATGTCCATGGCCTCAGTTTTACAATGAGTCTTCACTTAGGATACAGTACCTGATCTGGGGGGGGCATTGCCTGGCTGATGCCGTGAAACTCCTGTCCTAACTTGTGTGTTCCTGCAGTCAGGGTGGTGTACCATTGATGCCCATAGCCTTCGTTTTTGTGTGGGTCTCCACTCAAGATGCAGTACCTGGTGTGGGGGCATTGCCTGGCTGATACCAGGTAACTCCTAACTGTCCTAACTTGTGTGTTACTGCAATCAGGGAGGTGTACCATTCATGTCTATTGCCTTCATTTTCCTGTGCATCTCCACTCAGGATGCAGTACATGGCCTGTGTGTGTGTGTGGGGGGGCATTGCCTGGCTTATGCCACACTATTCCAAACTGTCCTAACTTCTTTATTCCTGCAATCAAGGTGGTGTACCGTTGATGTCTATAGCCTTTGTTTCCCTGTGCGTCTATACTCAGAATGCAGTACATGGCCTGTGGCAGGGGGGTTATTGCGTGGCTGACACCATGCAACTCCAAACAGTCCTAACTTGTCTGTTCCTGCAATCAGGCTGGTGTACCTTTGATGTCCATGACCTCAGTTTTACAATAGGTCTCCACTCAGGGTGCAGTACCTGGTCGGCGGGGGGAGAGGTGGGCATTGCCTGGCTGATGCCGTGCAACTCCTAACTGTCCTAACTTGTGTGTTCCTGCAATCAGGGTGGTGTACCATTGATATCCATGGACTCAGTTTTACAATGGGTCTCAACTCAGGATACAGTACCTTGTCTGGGGGGGTGGGAGCATTGCCTGGCTGATGCTGTGAAACTCCTAACTGTCCTAACTTGTGTGTTCCTGCAATCAGGATGGTGTACCATTGATGTCCATAGCCTTCATTTACCTGTAAGTCTACACTCAGAATGCAGTACATGACCTGTGCCGGGGGGGGGGCATTGCATGGATGACACCATACAACTCCAAACTGTCCTAACTTGTCTGTACCTGCAACCAGGCTAGTGCACCTTTGATGTCCATGACCTCAGTTTTACAATGGGTTTCCACTCAGGGTGCAATACCTGGTCTGTGGGGGGGCAATGCCTGGCTGGCTGTGCAACTCCTAACTGTCCTAACTTGCATGTTCCTGCAATCAGGGTGGTATACCATTGATGTCCATAGCCTTTGTTTCCCTGTGCGTCCACACTCAGAATGCAGTACATGGCCTGTGCGGGGGCATAGCATGGCTGACACTATGCAACTCCAAATGGTCCTAACTTGTCTGTTCTTGCAGCCAGGCTGGTGTACCTTTGATGTCCATGACCTCAGTTTTACAATGGGTCTTCACTCAGGGTGCAGTGCCTGGTCTGTGGGGGGGGGGGGCATTGCCTGGCTGATGCTGTGCAACTCCTAACTGTCCTAACTTGTGTGTTCCTCCAATCAGGGTGATGTTCCGTTGATGTCCATGGCCTCAGTTTTACAATGGGTGTACACTTACGGTGCAGTACCTGGTCTATAACTGTCCTAACTTGTGTACACCTCCAATCACGGATGTGTACCGTTGATGTCCATGGCCTCAGTTTTGCTGTGGGTCTGCACTCGGGATGCAGTACCTCATCTGTGGACATATTAAGTAGCAGATATTATTAGCACAGCTCCTAAGTGTGAAAGCTTATGTATAACTGCAATCAGCAAGGTGTACCGGTAATGTCCATGTCAGTAGTTTTCTCATGGCTCTCCACTCAAGACACAGCACCTCTTCAATGGTGAGAGGGTCATACCATGGCTGACACCAGGGAACTTCCAACTGTGCAAATGTCTGTACCATAGATGTCAATGACAGTACTTTTGTTGTGGCACTACACTCAGGCTACAGTACCAGTTTCTTTTGGAGAGTATTGCCTGCCTCAGAACATCCAACTTAGTCTCCTAACTAGACTAGATTACCTTGCAGAGCCCATGTAACTAATAACCGTATTAATCTGTGTACAGCTCCTATAAAAGCGGTGTACCATTGATGTACATGACCTCAGTTTTCCTGTGGGTCATTAGCTGGCTTTATCTGTACAAGTTCTCAGTGTCCTAGCTTGTGTGAATCTGGTACCATGCATATATACAATTTATTTATTGTTTATTTATTGAAATTGTTTTACCAGGAAAGGCACACTGAGCAAGAAGATACTCGTCTCCTGGTGTGACCTGGGGGGTGGGGGGAACGGAGGATACAGGATACATAATTAAACAGAGACAATTGGTACATAGTATACACATTGAGGGTTCACAAATTTTGCAGTACAGACAAGGACTATCAAACAACCATAACACAGTTCAGAGCAGTCAGAAACAAAAACAATTCGAGGACGAATAAGTGCCTAGAGGGCAAGTGCTTGCGCTCAGCTGGGAGTATACAGCTTGGTGTAGTTTCCAAGGTTGGTGGTCAGCTGGGAGGGGAGAGGGGCGGAATCAGGGCTTAGGGCATGTGCAGTTTACCATGAAATGGTTTGTGAGGGTGGAGGAGAGGGAGTTAGCAGAGGAGGAATGACGGATTTGAGGTGGTAGCTCATTCCAGATTTTGGGGAAACAATGAGAGAAAGCAGTTTAGCCAGCTGTGGACTTCCACCAGGGGATAGCAAGTAGGCGGGAGTCAGTGGATATGAGGGCATGAGAGGGTGGGGGGAGGAATGAGCAAGGGGGAAGAGGAAGGCGGGGAGGATGCCTAGCCAGAACTTAGAAGTGAATTTAGCACAGTGAATGAGGCGTCGGTTTTCAAGGGATGAGAAGGCCAAGGGGCAGTATAATTCGAAGTGATGGGGGGGGGGGGCATTGAGAGCAAAGCAGCAGAAGGCATTGAAAAAGGTGTCAAGCTTGGATAGGGAGAATTTAGAGGCTGAGCTATATACTATATCGCAGTAGTCAAAGGATGGGAGAATATACTCATTTATGGCTTTTGTTGGACTGTGCCTCTGCACTCAGCAAACAGCACATGTTGTGCAGTTGTATAAAAAGTAGTGACACATCATTGCCTAGCTCAGCGTGTGTAACTCCTCAGTGTTGTCACTTCTATACAGCAGTAATCAATACTGTATACCACTGATGTACATAGCTGTACTTCTACTATGGCTGTATACTCATCTTCTAACACAACATCAGGAGGAGTGTGATTACATTGCCTGTCTGAGACAATACTACAACTCAGTCTTCAATCTTGTACACTTCTGGTATCAGAGACGTATATAATTAATGTTCATGCCTGTATTTCAGCAGTGCTCATGTACTGAGGCGTACGTAATTTGTTTTACCATGGATTTAATCTCACAACTACAAGTTGTCAGCAGGCACACTATTAATTGTAGCACATTGTCTCATCCCAGAATTACAACACGAATAGATATGTAAGACAACAACAGCATTGTTTTCCATGGACATATTGACATGATCTCTATTAAGCAATCTATTTATGTTTTCTCTAGTGGTCAGGGAGACTGTTGCCACAGAAGCACGAAGGCAGGTGAAGCAGGAGCCTGACATCAGTGCTGAGCGTAAGTGTTGTAACAGAAATACATACAGATGTCAGAAACTGCTAAACAGACCACTAGCACATGTTATATCCTAGTCTCCGTTTACTCAGTCAGGGAGGTGTACAGTTGATATCCATGGCTTTAGTTTTGCTGTGTGTGGATTTCCTCTCAGGATACAGTACCTGGTCTGCGGTGAGGGGGAGGCACTGCCTGGCTGATTCCATGCAACTCCTCAGTGGCCTAACTTGTGTCTAACTGTAATCAAGGAGCTGTACCATTAATTTCCATGACCTTTGTTTTGCTGTGCCTCTCCACTCAGGATGCAGTACCTGGTCTGGGGGGGGGGGGCATTCCGTCGCTGACTCTGTCAAACTCCTAACTATGCTAACTTGTGTATAGCTGCAGTCACAGAGGTGTACCGTTGATGTCCATGGCTTTAGTTTAGCTGTGGCTGTCTACTCAGCATGCAGTACCTGGTCTGGGGGGGACATTCCGTCGCTGACTCTGTCAAACTCCTAACTATGCTAATTTGTGTACAGTTGCAGTCACAGAGGTGTACCGTTGATGTCCATGGCTTTAGTTTAGCTGTGGCTGTCCACTCAGCATGCAGTACCTGGTCTGGGGGGGGACATTCCGTCGCTGACTCTGTCAAACTCCTAACTATGCTAACTTGTGTACAGCTGCAGTCACAGAGGTGTACCGTTGATGTCCATGGCTTTAGTTTAGCTGTGGCTGTCCACTCAGCATGCAGTATCTGGTCTGCTGGGGTTGGGAGGGATTGCCTGGCTGACGATGTGCAACTACAAACATTTCTAACTTGTCTGTTCCTGTAACCAGGGAGGTATACCTTTCATGTCCATGGGCTTTGTTTTCCTGTGCCTCTCCACTCAAGATGCAGTACCTGGTCTGGGGGAGACAGCATTGCCTTGCTGAGCCTGTGCAACTCCTAACTGTCCTAAGTCGTGCACACCTGCAATCACGGACGTGTATCGTTGATGTCCATGGGTCAGTTTTACTGTGGTTCTACACTCAAGATGCAGTACTGACTAACAGGGAAGGGATCACAGATCTCCAGGTAGAAGGTCACCTGGGGGCCAGTGACCATCACATGGTATGGTTCAATTTGGCCACTACATCTAAATCATCCCATTCCAAGGCAAAAATATGGGACTTCAGAGGAGCTGACTTTGATAAGATGGCCAACAGAGTTAAGTTAGCCCTGGCAAAAAACACAGGTGGGGGGTACAGGCAAAGTGGGCAAGCATTAAGGATGCAATACTTGAAGCAACATCCCATTGTGTTACAGAGAAAAGGAAGTGCAAAGAAGACAGAAACCACTTTGGTTCTCAAATATAGTAGCAGAAAAGGTCAGAGCAAAGGGCTGGCCTTGAGGAAATATATGAACACAGCGGGATGAAGAAGGAAGGCATACCAAACTGCCCTAAGGGAAGCAGGGAAGGCAGTAAGGCAGGTAAAGGCCCAAACCAAGGAAACACTAGCATGAACAGTAAAAGAAGGTGACAAGACTTTCTATAGCTACATTAGTGAAAGGAGAAAGTCCAAAGGGGGTATTGCTAAGCTCAAAAGAGAAAAGGGGGCATGTGAAGAGGAGGAGGACCCTGTAAAAGCATCTAACTTAAATATATACTTTTGCTCAGTATTTACTGAAGAGAAAGTAGGGCAGGGCCCACAGCTTAGCACCATGGACTCAGGGGGGAAGGAGGTGAGTCTGTATGTTGGATTGCCTTTGGACAGAACTGCAGCACCGCTTGTAAGCGGCTAGGTGTTTTTATGACGTTTGTTAAGGAAACAAGCTTGTGCTCGCCTGCTTGTGGGTTTTGAAGCCCCTGATTTGCCCTCCCAACTGGTCAGGACCTGCATGTTGTGAGAGACTGTGCAGTGGGTCCTGCTGCTTTTCTTTGGTCTGGAGGTGTTGGGGGGAGCCGACACCTGTGAGCTGGAGGGGCAGGGACTGTGTCTCCGTTAAATTGCTGAGCCACTCGCAAGCGCAAGCATGTGAGTGGTGCAAGCGCCACTCGGTACTGAAACTCTTCCAGCTGATGAAGAACGAAAAAAAGGCAAGTTTTCTCCCTGTGTTTCTTAAAAGTGTAAGAGACTAATATTTTACATCCAGTGTTTAAATTTATTACTAATGTAGGGAATACCTAGCTGGAGAGCACTACTGCGAAGCAGTTCGTCCTGCTTTTTAGTGTTAATTAATTGTATTAATTTTGTCATTTGAGTAGGCTAGGCAGACTTTTTAGGTATTGTTTAACTGTTTCTGATTAATATTGATAGCTAATTATTGTATTGTGTAGTTTAGGATGTGTAGGGGTTATATGGGAAGATTTAAGGGGGTCAGGATTACCTATGGGAGCTCACTGCTACACGATATGCGTCCTTTTATCCCCCTCCCAGTGTCAGACACTACTGCTAGACGCTGTTGGGAAGTGGGGATTGGAAAAGGTCATGCTGATTGTGGACAGTGGGGTGACCCATGTATTTCGGGCAGTGGTAGGATACAGGTTGTTAGGTCCAGAAGGTGCCCTGGGTTCGATGGGCATCTGGGAGGCCAGGCGTGGTTGGTGCCCATCTCCAGGAGTCTACCAGACCAAGTGGTCCAGGTAACCCGAGGGGTTCGCCACCCTCAATCCCCTGGCAGTGCTGCAATGCCAGATCGATTAAATAAGGCGGCAATTATTGCTGCCTTGATTTCTTCGGTCGATCTGGCTTGCATCACGGAAACCTGGGTGGGAGACGATGCGGGCCATATTTCTGAAGCCGCAGTCCCTCCTGTGTATACCGTGGTGCACTGCCCCAGAGTGGAACACAGGGGTGGTGGTGTAACTATCTGTTTTAGATCCAGCCTGACCTTCACCGTGCACCCAGTGAGAACTCCAGGTTCATCTGAATGTGTGGCTATTCGTGAAGGACTTGGCGCGGCCTGCAAGATCTTCCTCATCTATCGCCCTTCTGGGCCAATAGGGAATTTCCTGCAGGAGATTGCTGAATTCATCGCCGATGAAACATTGAGATCCCCCAGATGTGTTTTTCTGGGGGATTTCAATGTTTGGGTCAACGATGGGAATCAAATATGTAGTTATTTTTTGCAGATCATGTCCTCCTTAGGATTGACGCAAGCTCGACATAATAATAGATCAGGAAATCATACATTGTTGGATTGGATACTAACAAATAGGCCTACTAATGTGACAAAATGTGGTTTGATCTCTGATTCGTTAAGTGATCATCATCCAGTCTTTTGTGTTTGAAAACATGGGGGACTGAAGAAGCCTAAGCCAATTATAAGGATCTCGAGATCTTTTTCTAAATTCGATGTACATTCTTTTTGAGCAGAGTTGGGTAAAATAGATTGGTCTTTTCTACATTCTATTCCTGATGTGGATTCTGCATTGGATTTTTTCATTGCTGAGTTTACACATGTTTTGGATCAGTTAGCTCCCCTTGTTAAAAGAAGGATTCGAGGGAAAACCTATGGGTGGTTAACATCTTCTCTGATCAAACTCATGAGACAACGAGATAAGGCTTGGAAAATGTATAAAATGAATCATTCTGTTTCTGGTTACCATGCGTATAGGATCTTAAGGAACCAATCTAAGGCTAAGATAAGGAAGGCTAAAACAGATTTTATTCGTCATAAACAATGTGAAGGGTTGTCTAATACCACTACTTTTTGGAAAACAATTAATACTTTGATAAGGCCTAATGTTTGTCAACCAGGTTCAATGAGGCTGAATGGTGATTTGTTGACTTGTCCATTGAAGATAGCTAATGAGTTTAACCTGAAATTTACTGTATTGCCTGACTCCTTTAGTGATCAGTCTCAGGTGAATCACTTAGGAGTGACCGAAGATTTTACAGTTAATCATAAGTTGCATTTAAGGACTACTACTCCGAAAGAGGTTGAGAGGTTGTTGCGTTGTATTAAAAGGGACAGCTCAGCTGGTTCTGATGGCCTATGCCCTAGTTTATTGGCGGATGCTGCCTCAGTTATAGCACTTCCGATTAGTATTATTTTTAACTTGTCTTTTGTTACAGGTACTATACCTAATATATGGAAACATTCTCTGGTCACTCCTATACTTAAATCTGGTTCACAACAGGAGTTTGGTAATTACAGACCCATTTCCATTTTGTCTGCTTTAGCTAAAGTTCAGGAAATAATAGTTTATAATCAGTTGATTGGGTATGTGGATCACTTTGGATTACTGTCTCAGAACCAACATGGCTTTAGAAAGGGAAGGAGTACTGAGACTGCCTTGGTCGAGTTCACGAGCACGGTACTTAATGGCATGGATAAAGGGTGCCTGACGGGTGCCGTGTTCGTGGACTTGACCAAGGCATTCGATTCAGTTAATCACCAATTGTTGGTTTCTAGACTTGAGTCACTGGGAGTTGGTGAGTCTTTTTTGGATTGGACGAGGGACTATTTAACAAATAGGTTCCAAAGGGTTAAGTACAGGAGTGTTGTATCAGATTCTGTATTGGTTAAGTGTGGGGTTCCACAAGGTTCTATTTTGGGGCCACTTTTGTTTTCTTTGTTTTTTGATCAACTAATAAGTGTGATTAATAATGCTTCTTTAACACTTTATGCTGATGATGCAGTAATTTATATGCAGGGCTCGTCTGTTGGAGACCTAGGTGTTTCTTAAACAGAGGAAATGTGTAATTTCCAGTCTTCACTTATGGCCTGTAAGTTACTCTTAAATAAATCAAAGACAAAGTTTAGGGTTTTTGGAACTCCATCTAGATTAAGATCTGAGGTTAGTAAACCGGAAGTTAAATCTCTTGATGGATTATTGTTTGATTATGTAGACACATTTCAATATCTTGGGGTATTAACTAGATTCTCATTTAAGTTATGAACCTCATTTTTGAGGGTTACCTCAAGAATACATTGTAGATTGGGTTCTTTGTATAGAATCCGCTTATGTCTTATTTCTGAGTCTAGGTTGGTTATTTCTAAATGCTGTTTATTTCCCATTGTGAACTATGCAGCTATAATTACTGATGCTGCTTCTGTGACAGTGATTTCAAAGAAATCCACTTTACTCCATTTGATAACTAAGTTTGCTTTAAATCGTCCTAAATTATCTCATCATTGTGTGATTCTGAAAGAAATGGGCTGGTTACCGGTTTCATTAAATTTTCAATACTGTGTGGCCAAGTTTATATACAAAATTATGGACTCTGGGATTCCACATAGTATTTCAAAATGTCTGAGACCGTATAATGATGGTCACTATTCCAGACATAGGTCAGATAGTAGGTTTTTTGAGATTCCTTTTATGAAATCTAAAAGTGGACAAAGATCTTTTGTTTATATTGCTCCACTTATTTGGATTGAAATTCCTCATGATATTAGGTGGTTGTGTTCTGTTAAAAAGTTTGCTGATGCATTAAGGATGTATTTTGAATCTCAATTCAGTTGTAATTGTTTTTTATGAATCTACTTATGTAACAAAGACATTTTTGTCTGCAATTTGTTGTATTGTATATGTATGTTTGATTATGTATTGTTTGTATGTAATATGTGTGGGTCACACCTGTAAAAGGAATTTGTTTCCAGTATGCTTACCCGTTAAGCGAATAAACAAACAAGCTGTTACTACAGCAACTCATCAGGATGGCTACATGTTGGACCTGGTGTTCTCACTAGGGCTTGAGATTAGTGATCTCAGGATTTATCGAGTACTTTGGTCCGATCATTGCACGGTGCAGTTCATGCTTGGGGCTCCCGCCAAAATCCCTTCCTCTGCTGAGATGATTAGCTGTCGCCCTTTACGGGGTTTGACCCCTGAGGGTTTTTTGGTGGCAGCTAAATTGTCTAGTGTGGGTGCTGCATGCGTCAGAGGTGTTGGTGTTTGGGTTGACACTTATAATAGGGTGTTATCTGACACCATCAACTCCCTCGCACCTGTCCGTGTATGACCCAGAACTTCATAACTGAAGTCCCCGTGGTTTGACGGGGATCTCAGAGAGATGAAGAAGATGGGTTGGAGATCAGAGTGCTACTGGAAGAGGTCCTGCCTGGAGGCAGACAAACTGGTCCTGCGTATGCATTATAGTGTGTACCTGGAGGCAATCAACTGTAAGAAGTCAGCTTTCCTGTCCAGGGAGATTGCTGCCGGGAAGAACCGACCAGCTTTACTCTTCTGGGCTGTAGACAGGCTTCTCCATCCTGCTTGTCTGCAGCCCGGGAGGGTTTTTTCTAATACAGAGTGTGAAGAATTTGCTCAGTTTTTCTTGGACAGGGTGTCCTTGATCCGGCAGGTGGCTTCTTCAGCCAGCAATGTTATAGCTGACAGTGGTCGCCTTATGTGTTCTGAGCGCACTCCATCTAGTTGGGGGAGTTTAGACCAGTGGAGGTTAGTGAGGTCATTGAGGTGGCAGTCAACTTGAAGCATACCTTTTGTGAACTGGACCTGGTGCCAACGCATTTCTTAATGAGATGTGTTGACTCTGTTGGCCCGGTGTTTGCCTTGATTGTCCGGTGTTCCCTATCTGAGGGGGTCTTTCCAGATGCCTTGAAGGAGACTCTGGTGAGACACCTCTTAAAGAAATCATCTTTGGACCCGGAGATCAAGTCAAATTACCGTCCTATATCCAACCTTCCATTTTTGGCGAAGGTGGTGGAGAAGGTGGTAGCGCTTCAGTTGGAAGAGCACCTCGTGACTCACGAGTTGTACAAACCCTTCCAGTCAGCACTTCAGGCTAGACATAGCACAGAAACTGCACTTGTTCGGGTGCAGAATGATCTTCTCAGGGCAAGAGATCAGGGGGACAGGACAATTCTTGTTCTCCTTGATCTCTCTTCAGCATTTGACACTGTGGACCATTGTGTGTTGCTTGTCCGTCTTAGGCAGTTATGTGGACTCACCGGTACTGCCATCAACTGGTTTGAGTCCTTTTGTACCAACAGGAGGCAACGAGTTATGATGGGGAATTCTTCATCTATACCCAGTCTCCTATTTTGTGGAGTCCCTCAAGGTTCAATACTGGCCCCAATGTTGTTCACAGTGTACATGCTGCCCCTGAGAGGGATCATTAGGAAGTCTGGGTTTTCATTGTTACACCGATGACACTCAGCTATATCTGTTCTTTGCCCCAGGAACATCCAACACAGTGTATGTGCTAAATATCTGTCTGGCTGAGATCAATGACTGGATGGCCTCCAGCTGGTTGCGACTGAACCCTGACAAGATGGAGGTACTGGTAGTGGAGTCGAACAGAGTCCGTGATAGGATGGCCTCTGACTCAGAAACTGGACTTGTTCTTGGAGCTGTGTCATTGAAGGCCTCCTCTTGGGTGCGAAATCTTGGAGTGATTCTAGACAGGAACTTAACCATGGAGGCTCAAATATCCTCCACGGTTCGTACCTGTTTTTTCCATCTCAGAAAATTTGCCAGGATTAAGCCCCTTGTTCCACCTCTGGACCTCCCTACCTTGATATAATGCTTAGTCACATCTAGGCTTGACTACTGTAATGTGCTCTACCTCAGGGTCACAGGGGGATCTCTCCGTAGACTGCAGCTGGTGCAAAACGCAGCTGCCCAGTTACTGACTGGGCAGCAAAAATGTTGCCATATTACACCGGTGTTGTGCCAATTGCACTGGCTGCCAGTCAGGTGGAGAATTCTCTTCAAGGTGGGTCTTCTCACCTATAAGGCCCTACATGGGCAGGGCCCTGGTTATCTGTCGGACCTTCTGACACTTGCCCTCTCTACCCGCCCTCTTCAATGTTCTAGTGGTGGATTCCTGACCATTCCCAGAACGAGGCTTAAATCAGCTGGTGATAGAGCCTTTAGTGTTGCGGCTCCCGTTCTGAGGAATTCATTGCCAGTTCAGGTCAGGGAGGCCCCCACTGTGGATATTTTTAAGGCGCGCTTGAAGACACTCCTTTTTTTCCCCAAGCTTTTGATATATAAATTAGACACTAAGTAGAGTCTGAGATTTTATTGGAGTTATTTATTTTTATATAACATTCTGTAATGTTGTGTTTTTGCTTTTAAATGCTGTTTATAAAAATTTGTACGGTGCCCAGAGCCTCTGGGATTGCGCGTCTTTTAAATAAATTTTGCCTTGCCTTGCCACTACTCCCTTCACAAAAGAAAGGGTCCTACAAGAGCTCGCTAAGGTCGGGGTGGACAAGGCAATGGGACCTAAAGGCATACATCCCAGGGTACTTAAGGAGCTAAGGGTGGAACTAGCAGAGCCATTAGCAGAACGGTTTAGTGAGTCTCTGAGCACAGGACAGATCCCAGAAGACTGGAGGAGGGCTCATGTGATCCACTCCACAAGAGTGGTAGCAGGGAGGAGGCAGGCAACTACAGACCAGTCAGTCTTACCTCAGTAGTGGGCAAGATTATGGAGGCACTCCACAAGGAAAGGATAGTGCAACACCTGGAATCCATAGGGGCACAGGATCCAAGACAGCACGGGTTTACAAAAGGAAGGTCCTGTCAAACAAATCTCATAGATTTCTTTGACTGGGTAACCTGAGTGGTGGACCAAGGGGGAGCAATTGATGTCGCCTACCTTGACTTCAGCAAAGCTTTCAACACTGTTCCACATAGAAGATTGATAAATAAGCTGGGTAGGCTCGGGGTGGGTCAGAAGTTGGTTAACCATGTGGCAAACTGGTTTCCGGGCAGAAAACCAAGAGTGGTGGTAAATGGTATATAGTCAGAAGAGATGCAAGTTACAGGTGGGGTACCTCAGGGATCAGTCCTGGGGCCAGTCCTCTTCAATATATTCATTAGTGACATTGCAGATGGACTAGAGGGTAAGGCTTGTCTGTTTGCAGATGACACCAAGATCTGCAACAGAGCAGATGATCCAGATGGTGTAGGCAGAATGAGACGAGATCTGGATAAACTAGCAAAATGGTCAGAAGAGTGGCAACTGGGATTTAATGCAAAGAAATGCAAGATCATGCACATAGGGAAGAGAAACCCTGAAGCCACCTATAGGCTGGTAGGGGAGTTGCTGGCAGTCACAAAGGAAGAAAGAGACTTGGGCATCATCATCACCAATGACCTGAATCATCCAAGCAGACCTCTAAAGCAGTAGGTAAGACTAGAGGTATGTTAGGGTGTATTAGTAGGGGTATCACAAGTCGTAAGAGGGAGGTAATAATCCCTCTTTACAAGACACTGGTTAGGCCCCATCTGGAGTACTGCGCAGTACTGGAGCCACACCTTCACAGGACATTAACCAAATTGAGGCAGTCAGAGAAGGGCTACCAAAATGGTGCAGGGACTGCATCAGAGACATATGAGGACAGATTAGCAGACTCAATCATATACCCTTGAGCAAAGGAGGAGAGAGGTGATATGATCGAAACATTCAAACACCTTAAGGGCATTAACAAGGTGAAAGAGCCTAACATGTTTAAATATAAAAAAAAAATAGCAGGACAAGAGGACACAGCATGAGCTTAGAGGGAGACCGATTAAGGGGGAATATGAGGAAATTCTTTTTCGAAGAAAGAGTGGTGAATGCATGGAATGGCCTACTTCAGGAAGTAATGGCTATGAATACAGTGCAGGGCTTCAAACAGGCATGGGATAGGCATAAGGGAGCAATACAGATGAATATGAATAGATAGGCCACTGACAGAGCAAAGGTCGAAGGCACATTTATAAGGTAGAAAAAGAATGGGCAGACTGGATGGGCCTTGCGGTCCTTATCTGCCGTCAGCCTCTATGATCTGGGGGGGCATTGCGTGGCTGAAGCCGTCCAACTGCAAAATGTCCTAACTTGTGTGTTCCTGCAACCAGAGAGGTATATCATTGATGTCTATGGACTTCCTATTCCTGTGACTCTTTTCTCAGCATTCACTACCTGGTAGTGGATCGGGGGGGGGGCATTGCCTGGCTGAGACTGTGCAACTCCTAACTTACCTAACTTGTATACAGCTGCAATCGCAGAGGTGTACTGTTGATGTTTTCTTGTGGGTCACCATGCAGGATGCAGCACCTGGTCGGGTGGGGTGTGGGGGAGACTTGCCTGCCTGACACCATGTAACTCCAAACTGTCCTAACTTGTGTCTTACTGCAACCACAGACATCTACCATAGATGTTCATGGGCTTCCTTTTCCTGTGACTCTCTACTTAGCATCCAGTACCTGTTCTCTGGGGGGGGGGCATTGCCTGTTTGACACCGTACAACTCCTAACTGTCCTAACTTTTGTGCACCTCCAATCAGGTAGGTGAACTATTTATGTTCATGGTCTCAGTTTTGCTGTCAGTCTCCACTCAGCATGCAGTACCTGGTCTGGGAGGGGGGGCATTGCCTGGCTGACATTGTGCAAGTCCTAACTGTCCTAACTTCTCTGTTTCTGCAATCAGGGATGTGTACCATTGATGCCCATAGCCTTTGTTTTTCTGTGGCTCTCCACTCAGGATGCAGTACCTGCTATGCAGGAGATGGGGGGGCCTTGTCTGGCAGAGGTTATACAACTCCTAATTATACTAATTTGTGTCCATCTCCAATCAGAGACATGTACCATAGATGTACATGGCCTCAGTTTTCCTGTGGGTCTCCACTCAGGATGCAGTACCTGGTCTGGGGGGGTGAGCAGGCATTGCCTCAATGAGGCCGTCCAACCCCTAACTGTCCTAACTTGTGTCCACCTGCAAACAAGGAGGTGTACCATTCATCTCCATTGACTTAATATAGCTGTTACTATCCAGTCAGGAGGGGTTGGACGAGGGGGGCTTGCCCGTCTGAGGTTGTGCAACTCCTCAGTATCATAACTAGTGCATATATCAACAAAAAATATGTATCTCAAACCATTCTAAAGATTTAAACCCCAGAAGACACATCTAATGAGATCAAACAGAAACAGTGAAGTACACTTATCACTGTAACATGTTAATAAATTTTTTTTTCTCTTCACAGATCTGCCACAAAGTACATCATGTACTGCACACTGTGGCTGTGTTCACAGACTCGAGCACAAGGTTGACCGTCTCACCAAAGAAGTACTAGACCTGTGACAGGGACAAGAACAAATCCTGCCACTTTTAAAAGCTCGGCAGGCAACAGTCAGCCTTCTGCTCGAGCCTGTGGATGTGGCAGCAGGTAGCAGCACACTCACCAGCACCACTTCACCCGCGAATGTGACATCCAGCCTTCCTGACCACTGATGGACGGCCTCCACAGCTTTCCCGGTATCTCCCCCATGACGCATCAACTTCCACTTCCGTTGCATCCCCACATGCATCCAGCCTCCCTGACCACTGATGGACGGCCTCCACAGCTCTCCTGGTATCTCCCCCATGGCGCATCAACTTCCACTTCCGTTGCGCCCTCAATGCATCCAGCATCCCTGACAACTGATGGACGGCCTCCACAGCTTTCCCGGTATCTCCCCCATGGTGCATCAACTTCCACTTCCGTTGTGCCCCCAAATGCATCCAGTCTCCCTGACCACTGATGGATGGACTCCACAGCTTTCCCGGTATCTCCCCCATGGCGCATCAACTTCCACTTCCGTTGCGCCTCCGCATGCATCCAACCTCCTGTCCTGATCTGCCTCAATCAGTAGCACACCCCCGTCACTCAGCAGAACTTACAAAAAATCATTGTTTTCTTTTCAAAATGTCAAATTCTATATTTTTTAATTTTTTTTCTTGAAAATGACAATAGACAAAAAGTATAAAATAACAAAAATCTAAATTTTATAATGAATGTTTTTTTGCAGAATATGTATTTTTATATTGATTGCACGTAGCGCAAGAAACATTGGGACAGCTTTCTCAGAAGCAGATTGTAGAGGCGCAGCACTGTTGTGGCCAATACCCCCACAGCCTGCAAAGGATTGTCCCACTTCCCCAATGCCGTGGCACGCTGCTGCTGACGTTAGTTTGGAACCTTGCCACCAACTTGTGACAATTTAGCCGCTGCAATCAGGGGCCGTCTCATCATTGCAGCGTACGCCATCCACTGCAATAAGGGAGCGACCCGTCATTGCAGGTCAGTATCTTTACAGAGTGATATTGTTTGTGAACATGGCCGCGGTTTGCTGCCGTGTTCACAAACAATATTAACCCCCCCCCCCGTGTTTTCTTGCTGACGAGGGCCCCAATACCAGTCGGCTTCACTGCTCGCATGTTTCTGTTGCGATGGGAAGCCACTCCCTATCGGCATTATGTAAACCCCAAGTATATTCTCTGCCGGCCGGGTGCCCAATCCCGTCGGCATAATCTGTAACAACCCCCTCCTTTCTTGTGTTCTGACGGGGTGCACAATTCCTTGTGGGCTACAGCAGCCCCCCCCAAAAAAGCGAAGACTCCGTTGGCAAGCTGCGAGCCCACCCCAGCGTGCCACATGCCCTGTGAAATAAAAAACTGTCCCACGACGTGTTTTTTTTTAAACCCTGTAAAAAAGGAAACTGTCCCTCGGCGTTCTCCCTGGTGCCCCTCCCGCAACCTGCGCCCACCCACTGTGCACCCTGCCTCCCCACACCCCCCTCACCCCATACTTACCTCCAGAGCTCGGCCCAATGATCTTTGGTCAACCGGGAACACGTCTGCACTCTTCAAAGCCAACCGCAAAGTGAGGAAATGCTGGTAAGCTGTATAATGGAATAAATGGGGGTTTTCCAACTTTAATGCATATCTCAGTAATTTTTTGGAATTTTGGCACTAAATTTTCAACATGTGGGTTTTGGCACCCCTCCTCATGAATTCTTGAACTGTCATGGCATTAATCGGCCCCAAAAGGTGATTTTGTGGTCACTGCGCGGAATCACCTTTCAGGGCTGATTAATAAAATGACAGTGCCAGTGTTCATGAGATGGGCTCTCAAAAAGCCTATGTTGTAAATTTGGTGGAAAAAATCCAAAAAATGACTGTTTTATGAGCGTGCACTGTGCAGTTGCTATGCACGCTCATAACTCCGTGAATTTGCATGACTTTTACACCAGATTTTCAACATTGGCATTTTTTCACACCTCCTTGTGAACAGTACAGCTGTCATTGTTCACATCCTGGCGGAAATGTGGTTTCGCAGTTCTGGCGCAGAATAGCGTGGTTGCTGTGGGAAATCAGTGTTTGGGACAGATTAAGAAAATGACAGTGACACTGTTCATAAGTAGAGGTCCTAAAATGCCTATGTTGAAAATTTGGTAATGATACTCCA
Source organism: Neoceratodus forsteri (assembly GCA_016271365.2). Taxonomy (NCBI): domain Eukaryota; kingdom Metazoa; phylum Chordata; order Ceratodontiformes; family Ceratodontidae; genus Neoceratodus; species Neoceratodus forsteri. The sequence continues at coordinate 32,853,931 of CM057449.1, read as the reverse complement.
TAAAATGACTGTGTTACGAGCGTGCGTTGCGCAGTTTGCATGCATGCTCGTAACTTCCCAAATTTATAATATTTTCACTCCAGATTTTCAGCATTGCCATTTTCCCACACCAACTTATGAATAGTGCAGCTGTCGTTTTTCCCATCCTGGCCAAAATGTGTTTTTGCACTTCCCGCGCAAAATAGAGCAGTCGCTGTGGGAAATCACTGTCCAGGACAGATTAATAAAATGACAGTGATACTGTTCATGAGCAGAGGTCCTAAAATGCCTATGTTGAAAATTTGGTGATGATAGCCTGTCAAATGAATGTGTTACGAGTGTGCGTTGCACACTTTCCACATACCCTTGTAACTTCGCAGATTTGTAATATTGTCACGCCAGATATTTTAAACAGTGGCATTTTTTACACCTCCTTATGAGCAGTACAGCTGTAATTTTTCACGTCCTGACTGAAATGTGGTTTCACAGTTGCAGCACAGAATAACACGGTCGCTGTGGGAAATCAGTGTTCAGGAGAGATTAAGAAAATGACAGTGGCACTGTTCATGACCAGAGGTCCTAAAATCCCTATGTTGAAAATTTAGTGACAAAACTCCACAACATGACTGTGTTGCAAGCGTGCATTCAACTGTTCCACGCACCCTTGTAACTTCGCAAATTTGTAATATTTTCATGCCATATTTTCAACAGTGGCATTTTTTCACACCTCCTTATGAGCAGTACAGCTGTCAATTTTCACATCCTGGCTAAAATATGTTTTTGCACTCCTGCTGGAGAATAGCACGGTCACTGTCAGAAATCAGTGTTTGGGACAGATTAAGATCGAACGAGTGATAGGAGGGAGTGACCGAGCTCAACTGAGCTCTGTCGGGACTGGTCCAGATTCGTTTGTGGGCAGAAAAAGGCCCCAATGCAAGTGGCCAGTACAAAAGGGCAGCCTGCAGCACTGGGAGAAACAGAACGAGGGAGCACATGAGGGAGGGGGAGTGAGCGAACTCACCGTAGCGCTGTCAGAACTGCTGCGGATTTCTTTGTAGGCAGAAAAAGGCGTCAATGCAGGCAGGGGCCCAGTAGAAAAGGCCAGCCTGCAACGGTGGGAGAAACAGTACGAGTGAGTGAGACGGGGACTGAGTGAGCTCAACGGAGCTCTATCAGGACTGCTGCAGATTTTTTTATGGGCAGAAAAACATGCCAATGCAGGCAGGAGCCCCATACAAAAGGGCAGCTTGCAGTGCCAGGACAAACAGAATGAGTGCATGACAGAGGGAGACTGAGCAACCTTAATGTAGTTTTGTTGGGACAGCTGCGAATTTCTTTGTGGACAGACAAAGGTGCCAATGCAGCCAGGAGCCCCGTACACATGTGCAGCCTGCAGCACCAATAGAAACAGAATGAGTGAGTGACAGAGCGGTAGTGAGCAAGCTCAACGGAGCTCTATTGTGACTGCTGTGGATTTCTTTGTGGGCAGAAAATGTGGCAATGCAGGCAAGAGCCCAGTTCAAAAGGCCAGCTTGCAGTGCCAGCAGAAACGGAATGAGTGGGAGAGGGGGAGTGAGCGACCTCAATGGAGCTGTGTTGGGACTGCTTCAGATTTCTTTCTGGCCAGAACAAGCTGACAATGCAGGCAGGAGCCCAGAACAAAAGAGCAGCCTGCAGCAGCAGGAGACACAGAATGAGCGAGTGAGGGAAGTGGAGTGAGTGAGCTCAACGGAGCTCTGTTGGGACTGCTGCAGATTTGTTTGTGGTCAGAAAAAGGCAGCAATGCACGCAGGGGCCTAGTACAAAATGGCAACCTGCAGTGGTGGGAAAACCAGAATGAGCGAGTGAGAGAGGGGGAGTAAGCGAGCTCAATGGAGCTCTATTGTAACTGCTGCAAATTTCTTTGTGGGCATTCTGTGCCAACTAATTGGAACGATTGTAGCTGCTCATCATGTCAGGATGGGGTAAAGGCGGGAAAGGGCTCGGCAAAGGAGGCGCCAAGAGACATCACAAGGTAGTGCGGGATAACATCCAGGGCATCACCAAGCCAAGAACATGTACTCCCTGGAGGAGAGGAGAAGAGGGAGAGAGGGGATATGATGGAGACATACAAGTAACTTACAGGGAGGAACAGGGTGCAGGTAAACACTATTTTTAAGCGAAAAAGATGTTCCAGGACTAGAGGGCATGGGATGAAGTTGGAGGGAGGACGATTCAGAGGAAACATGAGAAAGAATTTCTTCACAGAACGGGTGGTGGACAAGTGGAACACCCTGCCAGAGGAAGTGGTGTGGGCTGAAACAATCACGGGATTTAAGAATGCATGGGATAGACATAAAGGAATTCTGGAGATCAAGGGTAAGGGGCAACAGACTTCTAGGAAAACAAACTGAACTTACAAGCTCAAATGGGCAGACTGGGTGGGCCATAGGCCCTTATCTGCCGACACTGTCTATGTATCTATGTAAGAAGATGGCAATGCAGGCAGGAGCACAATAGAAAAGGGCAGCCTGCAGCGCCAGCAGAAATGGAATGAGCGAGTAAGAAAAGGGGAGTGAGTGAGCTCAACGGAGCTTTGTCAGGACTGCTGCAGATTTCTTTGTAGGCAGAAAAAGGCACCAACAGAGGCAGGGGCCCAGTACAAAAGGGCAGGCTGCAGCGGCAGGAGAAACAGAGTGAGTGAGTGACACAAGGGGAGTGAGCAACGTCAGAGGAACTCTGTCGGAACAGCTGTGGATTTCTTTGTTGGCAGAAAAAGGTGCCATCGCAGGCAGGAGACCAGTACAAAAGGGCAGCCTGCAGCATCGGGAGAAATACAACGAGTGAGTGAGAGAGGTGGAGTGAGCAAGCTCAATGGAGCTCTATCGTGACTGCTACGGATTTCTTTGTTGGCAGAAAAAGGCGGCAATGCAGGCAGGAGCCCAGTACAAAAGGCCAGCCTGCAGCATCAGCAGAAACGGAACGAGTGAGTGAGAGAGGGAGAGTCAACAGGCTCAACAGACCTGTGTCAGGACTGCTGCAGATTTCTTTGTGGGCAGGAAAAGCCACCGACATAGGCAGGAGCCCAGTACAAAAGGACAGCCTGCAGCGCCAGGAGAAACAGAATGAGCAAGTGAGAGAAGGGGAGTAAGCCACCTCAACGCAGCTCTGTCGGGACAGCTACAGATTTCTAAGTGGGAGAACAAGGTGCCAATGCAGGCAGGAGCCCAGTACAAAAGAGCAGCCTGCAGCACCAGGAGAAACGGACTGAGCGAGTGACAGAGGGGCAGTGAGCGAGCTCAACACACCAACGCAATCAACATTCGGCATTGACAAATGCTTGTTTTCTAAATTATGTTTACTTGATTAAGAAATATGTTTATTTTTTATATTTTTCTAGAAAATTGTTTAACATAAAAATCAAAATGTTATGATAAATATTGTTTTACAGAATATCTGTATTTTTGTTTTCTAAATCATGTTTACTTGATTATGAAATATGTTTATTTTTTTACGAAAATTTTTTACAGCAAACTTTTATAAATATTTTCTTTAAAAAAAGTGTTTTTTTTGTGCAGTTTTAAATGCATGACTGTTGTGCATTGCTGCAGCCAGGCTGGTGTACCATTGATGTCCATGACCTCATTTTTACAATGGGTCTCCACTCAGGGTGCAGTTGCTGATCTGGGGGGTGGCATTGCCTGACTGATGCTGTGCAGCTCCTAAGTGTCCTAACTTGTGTGTTCCTGCAATCAAGGAGGTGTGTGCCATTGATGTCCATAGCCTCCGTTTTCCTGTGGGTCTTCACTCAGGATGCAGTACCTGGTCTGGGAAGGGGATAGCATTGCCTGGCCTATGCCGTGCAACACCTAAGTGCCCTAACTTGTGTGTTCCTGCAATCAGGGAGGTGTACCGTTGATGTCTATAGTCTTCATTTTCCTGTCCGTATAAACTCAGGATGCAGCACATGGCCTGTGGGCTTAGGGGGGAGCATTGCCTGACTAACGCCATACTACTCCAAACTGACCTAACTCGTGTGTTCATGAAACCAGAGTGTTGTACCATTGATGTTCGTGGCCTCAGTTTTACAATGGGTCTCCACTCAGCATACAGTACCTGGTCTGGGGGGGGGCATTGCCTGGCTGATGACATGCAACTCCAGACTATCCTAACTTGTGTGTTGCTGCAACCAGGCTGGTGTACCTTTGATCTCCATGACCTCATTTTTACAATGGGTCTCCACTCTGGGTGCAGTTGTCCTAACTTGTGTGTTGCTGCAATCAGCGTGGTGTACTGTTAATGTCCATGGGCTTCCTTTCCCAGTGGGTCTCCACTCACAATGCAGTACCTGGCCGGTGGAAGGGGGTGTGGTGGGGCATTGCCTGGCTGACGGCATGCAACTCCAAACTGTCATAACCTGTGTGTTTCTGCAACCAGGGTGATGTACTGTCAATATCCATGGCCTCAGTTTCACAGTGGGTCTCCACTCAGGATACAGTGCCTGGTCTTGGGGGAGCATTGCCTGACTGACGCCGTGAAACTCCTAATTGTCCTAACTTGTGTGTTCCTGCAATCAGGATGGTGTACCATTGATGTCCATACCCTTCATTTTCCTGTGAGTCTACACTCAGAATGCAGTACATGGCCTGTAGCGGGGGCACTGCGTGGCTGACGCCGTACAACTCCAAACTGTCCTAACTTGTCTGTTCCTGCAACCAGACTGGTGTACCTTTGATGTCCATGACCTCAGTTTTACAATGGGTCTCCACTCAGGGTGCAGTACCTGGTCGGGGGGGGCACTGCCTGGCTGACGCTGTGCCACTCCTAACTGTCCTAACTTCTGTGTTACTGCATTAAGGGTGATGTTCCATTGATGTCCATGACCTCAGTTTTACAATGGGTTTCCGCTCAGGATACAGTACCTGATCTGGGGGGGGGGGGCATTGCCTGTCTGATGCCACGAAACTCCTAACTGTCCTAACTTGTGTGTTGCTGCAGTCAGGGTCATATACTGTTGATGTCCACAGCCTTTGTTTTCCTGCGCGTCCACACTCAGAATGCAGTACATGGCCTGTGGTGGGGGGGAGCATTACGTGGCTGATGCCATGCAACTTCAAACTGTCCTAGCTAGTCTGTTCCTGCAACCAAACTGGTGTACATTTGATGTCCAAGACCTCAGTTATACAATGGGTCTCCACTCAGGGTGCAGTACCTGGTCTGGGGGGGGCAATGCCTGGCTGACGCCGTACAACTCCTAACTGTGCTAACTTGTCTTTCCCTGCAATCAAAGTGGTGTGCCGTTGATGTTCATGGCCTCAGTTTTACAATGGGTCTCCACTCAGGATACAGTACCTGATCAGGGATGGGGGGGGCATTCCTGGCTGATGCTGTGCAACTCCTAACTGTCCTAACTTGTGTGTTCCTGCAATGAAAGTGGCGTACTGTTGATGTTCATGGCCCCAGTTTTACAATGGATCTCCACTCAGGATGCAGTACCTTGCCCGGAGGGGACGTTCCCTGGCTGACGACATGCAACTCCAAACTGTCCTAACTTCTGTGTTCCCGCAATCAGGGTGATATTCCATTGATGTCTATGGTCTCAGTTTTACAATGGGTCTCCACTCAGGATACAGTGCCTGGTCTGGGGGGGGCATTGCTGGACTGACACCATGCAACTTTTAACTGTCCTAACCTGTGTGCTCCTGCAGTCAGAGAGGTGTGCTATTGATCTCCATAGCCTTCGTTTTTGTGTGGGGTCTCCGCTCAGGATGCAGTACCTGGTAATGGGGGCATTGCCTGGCTGATACCATGTAACTCCTAACTGTCCTAACTTGAATGTTACTGCAATCAGGGAGGTGTACCATTCATGTCTATAGACTTCATTTTCCTGTGAATCTGCACTTAGGGTGCAGTACATGGCCTCTGTGGGGGGGGGGGCTTTGCCTGGCTTACGCCACACTACTCCAAATTGTCCTAACTTGTCTGTTCCTGCAACCAAAGTGGTGTACCGTTGATGTTCATGGCCTCAGTTTTACAATGGGTCTCCACTCAGGATGCAGTACCTTGCCTGGAGGGGGCATTCCCTGGCTGACACCATGCAACTCCAAACTGTTCTAACTTGTGTGTTCCTGCAATCAGCATGGTGTACCATTGATATCCATGAGCTTCCTTTTCCTGTGACTCTCCACTCAGGATTCACTACCTGTTCTGTTGGGGGGGGGGCACAGTATTGTAGTGGTGGGAGCGGCCCTTTGGCCCCGCGCCCCACCACATGATTTTTGCACATAAGAACAGTAACTACAATGCAAACAGAAGCACAAATAGTTGTGCACATGGTCACAGAAACTCAAATAGTAACAGTGACGCAAAGCCAAGGGCAAACAAAAGCAAAGTGAAACACACAAAGTGGCGTACACGGGAACACTAACACAAACAGGTATGTAAACGCAAGTGGGAATGCTATCTGTAATAGTAATGGAAGTGCCCATCCTGTTTTTGACCAACAGCTGTATAGAGAAACACAGTGAGTACAAATAATTTATGCATAATCATGGGCCTCGGAGCAGAAAATGAGCACTTGTAATACTAAATTGCTTATATCTCAGGAACCATATGACGTAGGAAAAAAAAAAATTATTTCACATGATTCATGCCTTCCCTGGCTAGCTTTGCACTTCACACTTAGCCCCAAGGGGCTAACCATTTTCATGATGAAAAGTCCGTATCTCGAGCGTTTCCGAGATACTGGCCCCGAAAGGCGCAGCAGATGCAGCAATGTTAGTCTATGGGAAAAAGTGTCAACTTCGGAGCACTGCAGCTTTCCATCCATTCAATATTTTGTCACCGAACCACCGGAAAGCACATCAGTGGGATGTTGGCTCTCTTCCCTCAAATTTCAGTTAAAAGACCAAACCAATGTTTTGCAGCAGGGTGGCAAAGAATTCGTGTTATTTTCCCCATAGTGTAGAATAGTACTGTTGCAAAATACAACACTTTCAAAAAAGAAAATCATGAAAGTGTCACAGGTTCAACACTACTTTGCAACACTACTTTTCCCAAAAATTTGAAAAACATATTTCTGGGGTGTTTAACCCCAAAATAAAGACATGCCTAGCATCCTCAGGGCTTGACTAGAAAAACACAAAAAGAATTGTGTCCCTAGAGGGTCCCAATTTTAAATGGCAAGCATTTCAGTGATCAGTAACTGAAAAAAAAATGGCTGATTCATGACACTACAGGGGTCATTTGCGACACTAAAAACTGCATTTGTGACACTGTCGAACTTTTTGTTAACTTTTCCCATTGTCTATAATGGGAAACTTGTTTTTTTGAATAACTTTTGAACCGTTCAATATTTTTCATGAAATCTTCAAAAGGCACATCAGGGACCCCGGCCACACATTCCCTGAAGTTTTGGACTGGTCATGCAAACCGTGTGACCTGTAGATGCGAAAGCAAAGAATGCTAAAAAGCATAAATGCACTGGAATGTCGCTATCAATTTCACAAGTCAGATATCCCACAGGTACAAAAGTTGGCAGATTCCAGGATCTGTATGCCCTGTGTCTGACACATTTCAGGCAAATCCGTTGAATGGTGGCAAATTTATTACAGTGCAAAATTTCACCAGTTAACCTTAAATGGGGTACTCAACCCTAGCTGTGCTACCATAATCTCTCTCTCTCTCTTTCTATATATATATATATATATATATATATATATACATATATATATATACTCATGGCAAAAAAACTGTTTAATGCATCAGTTAGGGTTGTTCCACAGCGACAAAAGTGAGGAAATTCAATGTTAGGGTTGAAAGAAAAAATTACTCACCTTGGTAACTGTGTTTCTTCTAATGGAGTCTTGCTGTATTCTGACAATCTGCAGTTAGCTCCAGCCTTTAAACTGCCCCGGAGAGTAGAGGGTTAATTTTCTATGCAGTGTATAGAATGTTGAGCTCGAGCTCGGTTGAGGTCTCTGTCTGCAGCACTTTGAAACCCAACTGTCAGATTCTTACAAGCAAACACTCACTATCCATACTGTGTGGTAACTGTAACATTTTTAACTAGCCAACTGGCAACAGAAACTTTTGGATTCTCAAAAGAAGACTCAAGTCAGGAAACCCAAAACCAGAACCTATCCAAAATAAAGATAATAATGATACAAAACCACCCAGATAAAAAAGGAGGGTGTGCAAGAAGCACCCCCTGGGGTGCAACACTGCGCCTTCCCACCCACTTCCCAAAAAACAGGTTCTGAGAGGGGAGGCGGGGGGGAGGTCAGAATACAGCAAGACTCCATTAGAAGAAACACAATTTCTAAGGTGAGTAATTTTTTTTCTTCAAACAACATGAAGTCTTGCTGTATTCTGACAATCTGCAGACTGCCAAGCAGTACCTCCATGGAGGAGGGAGAGAACCTACTTTGGGAATAGGCTCTGAAGTACTGCTGTGCCAAACCGAGCATCACTCCTAGCCTGGATATTTAGAGAGTAATGCTAGGTAAAGGCGTGGACTGTTTTCCAGGTGGCTGCTTGACAAATTTCTAACAAAGGGATATCCTTGGCAGCAGCCAGGGGAGCAGCTGTACCTCTTGTAGAGTGAGCCCTCAGGCCTGAGGGTGTAATCTTTCCCAGTTTCTCATAGCAGAATTGTATACAAGACACAATCCACCTGGCGATAGTTCTCTTGGTGGCAGGTTTGCCCTTACCCACTTCCCCATAAGTGAGGAACAACTGAAGGGAATCAAACCTTTGACCCTTGGTATGTTCTATGTAGTAGATAAGGGCTCTTTTAACATCCAAACTGTGTAGCCTCCTCTCTCCTGAGGAAGAATGATCAGTGAAGAAGACAGGGAGAGACATAGACTGATTCAAGTGGAAGTCTGAAACCACTTTGGGCAAGAACCTCCTATTGGTTCTAAGGACCACTTTATCTCTATGAAAGGAGATAAAATCAGGTTCCACTGACAGGGCTTGCAATTCACTGACACGTCTGGCAGAGATAATGGCTACCAAAAACACAGTTTTCCAAGTCAAGTGCTTAAGCTCTGCTTAGGACATAGGCTCAAAAGGAGGTTGCATAAGTTGAGCAATGCAAACATTTAAGTCCCAGCATGGGCAGGATCCCTAAAGGGAGGATTGGTATGAAGCAATCCCTTGAAAAATGTACAGAACACATGGTGAGATGGTAGTAAGGAAGACTTTCCCACTGGCAGAAAAGCAGAAACAGCTGACAAGTGTACCTTGAGAGTAGCTGGTCTGAGGCCTAGGCCATTCAGATGGACCATATAATCCAGAACTGTAGGCAATTCAGCAGTGTCTGGAGAGATATGCTTCTTGGAACACCAAATGCTGAATCTTTTCCATTTGGAGTCATAAGACTTTTTGGTGGTAGGCTTTCAAGAGGCTTTGGAAATATCCAGAACCCCCTGGTACAGATGCAAATCTGCATACTCTAACTCTTCAACAGCCATGCCTTGAGATTGAGAGACCGAAGATTGGGGTGCCAAATCCTCCCCTGAGAGGAAGTTAATAGGTTGTAATTCCTGGGAAGAGACAGGAGTAGATGGACTGCTAGAGACAGCAACAGGGGGTACCAGTGCTGTCTGGCCCAGTCTGGAGTAATCAGAATCACTTTGCAAGGTTGTGACCTTACCTTGACTAGAACTTTGAACAGTAGAGGAAAAGGAGGGAAGGCATACAGAAATGTTCCTTCCCAGTTCAGAATCAGAGAATCCAGAGGGACTGAGCCCAAGACTGGGGGTCTGCAACAAAAGATAAGAAGTTGGTGATTGTCTGAGGCTGCAAAGAGATCCATCTCTGGAGTGCCCCACCTTGAAAAATCACTTTCAACACCAGAGGGTCCAGGGACCATTCGTGATGGCCCTGGGAGATCCTGCTCAGTGCATCTGCTAGTACATTGTCCTTCCCTGGAAGGTGGACTGCTATCAGAGAGGTATGCAGGGAGTAAGCCAGGGACCACAATTTCATGGCTTCCATGCACAAGGCCAAGGACCGAGTGCCTCCCTGCTTGTTGATGTACCACATGGTGGTGGTGGTGTTGTCTGTTCTGACCTGAGCCACCTTGTTCTGCACTGACTGAGAGAAAACTTGCAGGGCCAGAAAGACTGCCCTGAGTTCCAGGAGACTGATATGAAGAAGGGATTCCTGAGCGGACCACAGTCCCTGGGCAGTGAAAGCCCCCAGATGGGCTCCCCAGCCCAGTAGGGAAGCATCCACGGTAAGGACCACTGAATGAAACTGAGTGACAAATGGGATCTCTTGCCTTAAATTGCCCTGATCATGCCACCATTGAAGAGCTTGGATCAGACCCCAAGTCACTGGAATCAGTTTGGTAAGAGGATCCTTCCTTTGGGACCAAAAGGCCCTCAGATGGAACTGCATGTTCATCTGGAATCTTGCCCCTTGGACCACTGCTGTAGAAGCTGCCATGTGGCCCAAGAGTGGAAGGAAATGCCTTGCTGGTCGGGATACCTGAAGGAAGAAGCCAGTTCTATAAGAACTCTTGCCCTTTCCAGGGGAAAAAAGGCTCTTGCTTTGACAGTATCCAGCTCTGCCCCTATAAAGGTAAGAAACTGCACTGGATCGAGAACTGACTTGGGGAGGTTGAGAAGAAATCCTAGAGAAGTGAGCACTTGCTGGGTGACTTGCAGGTCTGACTTGACTTGGTCTGAAGACTGACCCACTATGAGCCAGTCGTCCAGATATGGAAAAATGGAAATCTTTTGCCTTCTTAAAAAGGCAACAACTACTGTCACGCACTTTGTGAAAACCGTTGGAGCTGATGTTAGACCAAAGGGCATTGCTTTGAACTGATAACGGCCTGAGGGCAACTTGAACCTGAGGTACTTTCTGTGGGAGCACCTGATGGGAATGTGAAAGTAGGCATCTTTGAGGTCCAGGGAGGCTAGCCAGTCCCCTGGCCTTAGAGAGGGAAGAATTATTCCAAGAGTCAGCATCTTGAACCTTGGTTTTAAAAGATGTCTGTTCAGGCATCTTAGATCTAAGATATGTCGCCACTCCCCAGTTTTTTTTAGGGTAAGGAAGTACCTGGAGTACAGACCTTTGCCCCAGTGTAGGGTAGGAACTCTCTCTATGGCTTCTAAGGCCAGAAGAGAAGAAACCTCTGCTTCTAGGATAAGGGTTTCAGAGAGACTTGCAGGTGGAAAAGATCTGCCTCTCATCTTTGGAAATTTTTTGAAGCTGAGAACCAGTCCCTGGCTTACCACTTCCAGGACCCACTTATCTGAGGTGACAGACATCCAGTCCTGGATGAAGTAAGCCAGCCTTCCCCCTACAGGGATAGGAGAGTCGACCTGGGCAGGTCCATCAGGGTGTCTGCTTGGCAGAGGCCTTAGGCTGAGGAGTGGATGCAGCTCTGGAAAATATAAAAAAGGAAAATGCATTTACAAGCACACACATTGACAGACTGGGATTATCCAGGTGGAGTGAGATGGCCAGAATTGCAGCCCGGCCCATCACCAGCTATGCACTGACAGCTGTGGCTACCATCTCTGACAATGGTCCCTGACTAGCCATGGTGCAGAGTCTGTAGTCTAGGTGCATGCACATGAGAAGCAGAAATGGGCTCTGAGGAGGGAGTTGAGTTGGTTGGCATAACTGGCTTGCCGAATGGCAAGAGGTAGAGAACTCCATAGTTTGGGCATGCGATAAGAGAATGCTGCTTGGCAGGAGTGGTGGTCATATGTGGGATCCTTGGAGAATGGCTGTCAGTATTCCTGAGGGAGTGCAAAGGTGGGGGAGCTACGGACAGGGCACTAGAGAGGTACAGGGGAGGGACTGGGTCCAAAACTTGGCCGTGAGCCTGGCACAGTGAGACAGCCTCCTGTCTTGCAGGGAGCAGAGGTGTAAGTTTTGATAGAGGGAGCAGTGGTTTGTACTGGGGGGACAGTAAAGGGTGAAATGACAGAAGGAGTGGAAAAGGGTGTCCAGCCTGATTAGGGTAGACTTGGGAGCGGCACAACAGACTATATCACTGTAGTCAAAGATAGGAAGGATAATTTTCTGTACAATCTCCCACCAGACCAGTAGCGGGATACAACTGCGGTTCCAGTATAGTGCCCCAAGCTTGGGGTGCAGCTTCTTGTGGAGTGCATCTATGTGTACAGAAAAGTCGAGGTGCTGGTTGAGCCATACCCCGAAGTATCTAAAGGAGAAGCAAGCCTCCAACGTTATCACATCGAGGGTGTGGAAAGTAGGTATAGAGGGGAGCCAAGACAGTCTCTGCTTTGTGCGAAAGGTCTTGGTGACTGTTTTCTTGGCATTTAGGAAAAGCTGATCTGAGTGAAACCAGAGCTGAACTTCACTGAAGTTGAGCTGCAATCTGGAAGCCACACCAGAGGTAGAGGGGCCTGATGTATACATGACTGCATCGCTTGCATACATGTGAATGGATGTGTGTGGGAAGGCAGACAGTAGGTCATTCAGAAAAATAGAGAACAGCAGTGGCCCTACGACTGAGCCTTGGGGAACCCCTGAGGAGATGGGGCGGGGGGAGGAGATGGAGTTTCTGATCCTTATAGATTGGGTCCTGCCCAAAAGGTAGGAGTGAAACCAATTGGTTGCTATGCTGGAGAGCCCAGTTAGGGAAAGCTTGGCAAGGAAGATAGAGTGCGAGACAGTGTCAAAAGCCTTTGCAAAGTTGACAAAGATGGCCGAGGTAATGAGGGACTGATCTATGTCTGACAGGATGGCATAAGTGAGCCTTAGGAGGGAGGTGGTAGTGGAATGAGACTTCCTAAAACCAGACTGGTACGGAGTGAAGAAAGATATGAGAAGAACTACCTGGCTGGGAAAGGAGAGAACACATACATGTAGCTACTTTCCTCAACCGGGAGTCAGGAATGAGCAGAAAGTCCTGTACTCTATCCTCCATGCTCCGGACCCCTCTCACAAGCTAACTCATAATGTACTTAGCTCTGATCCCAGTAGACCAGGCTTAACCCTACAAAAGGGAGGGGAATAAGGTAGAGTAATGTGCACAATGTACAAATTACATTACACCAACAGATTATACAGTGTTTTTAAGAGATCTCCTCCACACCTCAGACCTTACGGGAAAGGAATACCTCAACAGTGAACTGCATCCTGGTAAAAGAATAGAACAGATGGGAGACCTCAAGAAGGGGAGAACATGAGCATACTTTCAAACCCAAGCAGAGATAACACCTGCATGTAATTGCTGTGTTTTTATTTTTGGCTTCTTGTACTGCAAACAAACTGAGGATACCTACTACTGTGAACTCCCACAAGTACATGTGCCCACCATGTCTCTGAATTCCTCCTTCCCATTCGCAGCTTTGGTGGATATGGCCCAACAGGTACATGTGCCCAGCATGTTTCTGAAGAGCTCCTTCCCATTCACAGCTGTGGTGGATACAGCCCCATAAGTACATGTGCCCACCATGTCTGTGAATCCCCCCTTCCCATTCACAGGTTTGGTGGCTATGGCCCCACAGGTACATGTGCCCAGCATGTCTCTGAATCCCCACTTCCCATTCACAGCTCCAGAGGATACAGCCCCACAGGTACATGTGCCCAGCATGTTTCTGAATCCTCACTTCCCATTCACAGCTTTGGTAGATAGCAACCCACAGGTACATGTGCCCAGCATGTTTCTGAATCCCCACTTCCCATTCACAGCTTTGGTAGATAGCAACCCACAGGTACATGTGTCCAGCATGTTTCTGAATCCCCACTTCCCATTCACAGCTTTGGTAGATAGCAACCCACAGGTACATGTGTCCAGCATGTTTCTGAATCTCCACTTCCCAGTCACAGCTCCAGAGGATACAGCCCCACAGGTACATGTGCCCAACATGTCACTGACTCCCTTCTTCCCATTTACAGCTTTGATGAATACGAACCCACAGATACATATGCCCAGTGTGTCTCTGAATCCCCCCTTCCCATTCACAGCTCTGGAGGATATGGCCCCACATGTATATGTGCCCAGCTAGTCTCTCAATCCCCCCCTTCACAATCACAGCTTTGGTAGATACAGGCGTACAGGTACATGTGCCTGGCATGTAGCTGAATCCAGTTTCCACTGACAGCTTTGTTGAATATGGACCCAAAGTACATGTGCCCACCATGTTTCTGAATTATCCCTTCTCATTTACAGCTCCAGTGGATATGGCCACATAGGTACGTATGCCCACCATGTCTCAGAATACCTCCTTTCCATTCACAGCTTTGGTGAATATGGTCCCACAGGTAATGTGTCCAGCATGTCTCTGAATACCCCTTCCCATTCACAGCTCCAGTGGTTACGGCCCCACAGGTATATATGCCCACCATGTCTCTAAATTCCCCTTCACATTCACAGCTCCAGTGGATTCGGCCCAACAGGTATATGTGCCAAGCATGTCTTTGAATTTCCTCCTTCCCATTCACAGCTTTGATGGATACTGCCCCACAGGAACATGTGCTCACCATGTATCTGAATCCCCCTTCCCATTCACAGCTTTGGTGAATATGGCCCCACAGGTACTGAATCCCCTTTCCCATACACAGCTTTGGTAGTTGTGGCTGCACAGGTACATGTGCCCAGCATGTCTCTCTGAATCCCCCATTCCCATTCAAAGCTTTGCTGGATGCAGCCCCACAGGTATGCGTGCCCAGCATGTCTCTGAATCCCCCTTTCAATGGTCTGCATCTGTCCAGGAGGGGAACCAGGATTCTAGGTGCTAGTTTTAAATGCTTCACTGCCAAGCTTTTAAACTAGCCAAGGGGGCAGGCACTGAAAAGGAACAGGGAATTCCCAGTCTCCTCCCACAAAACAGGATAGTTAGCAAGGTTAACACCAAGGTAGAGAGGTCAACAGGGGGGAGGGCTGGGGTAAATGGAGAAAAAGGCAAAGGCAGTAAGTACAAGGATGGGGCTAAAAGTGGTAAGGCCATCAAAAAATGGAGGGCAATGAGTACCAATGCCCATAGTCTAGGTAATACACTTCCTGAACTAGTGGCCTTGATGGAAGAGGGACACCTGGATATTGTGGCAATCACAGAAACCTGGTACACACAGAGAACCATGACTGGGATGTCAACATACCAAGGTACACAATCTACAGGAGGGATAGGGAGGGTAAAAGAGGAGGAGAAGTAGCTCTCTACATAAGGGAAGGGATCAAAGCAATGGAACTACAGGGTAGACTGGGAAAAGTGGAGGCACTGTGGGTCACACTGAAGACAGGAAATGGCACCACAATCCGCACAGGGGTTGTATACTGACCCCCCTCTCAGGGAGAGGAAATGGACAAGGAAATGGAAATGGAAATGGAACAAGGAGGGGGTCAGTGCATTGGGGCAGACGTTTGACATCTTTGCAGAATATTTAAACTAGCTAATGGGGAGAGGAGTGCAGCACCCCATACGTCGAATGGGAAGAACACCCCTCCACCCTCAGCTAGTGGTCAAACAGGAATTCAGCATGTTTGCAGTTCATTTCCATCACCAGGTAAGGAAAAAGGTCCAGCTCCCCATACGACACACATGGGAAACGCCAGACCTCATTCAACAACTAATACACCGAAATCTGGCCAATGAAAAATCATGTACACAAATGCTCACAGTTGGGAAAACAAGATCCCAGACCTGCAGGCAATAATGACAGAGGCTAAATTGGACATAGTAGCAATTAGCAAGACGTGGTTTACCAGTAACCACAATTGGGAGACTTCAGTACCTGGCTATGTACTGTTCAGAAGAGACCGAGGTGCAAAGGGGGGGGTGGCCCTGTATGTCAATGAAAATATCAAAGCTACAGAAATTCAGAATACACATAAGGAGTTAGAAGAACCGTGGGTCACCCTGGAAACAGGAAATGTGACAGCCATACGAACTGGGGTTGTCTACAGACCCCCAGACCAGGGGGAGAACACAGACACATTACTGTTAGAAGATATACAACACATGATAGCTAAAGGGGAGGTTCTGAAAAGGGAAGACTTCAACATGCCAGATACAGATTGGTCAGTACCAGCAGGAACATCTGCCAGAACTAGACACATGGTGGATTCCCTGCAGTGGGAGGGCCTCAAATAACTGGTACAACAACCGACAAGAGCCAGGGCTATCCTAGATCTAGTTCTGACTAACAGGGAAAGGATCACAGATCTCCAGGTAGAAGATCACCTGGGGGCCAGTGACCATCACATGGTATGGTTGAATTTGGCCACTAGAACTAAATTACCACATTCCAAGGCAAAAATATGGGACTTCAGAGGAGCTGACTTTGATAAGATGGCCAACAGAGTTAAGCTAGCCCTGGCAAAAAGAAATATAGGTGAGGGGGTATAGGCAATGTGAGCAAGCATTAAGGATGCAATACTTGAAGCAACACCCCATTGTGTTAGAGAGAAAAGGAAGTGCAAAAGAAGAAGGAAACCACTTTGGTTCTCAAAAACAGTAGCAGAAGAGGTAAGAGCCAAAAGGCTGTCCTTCAGGAAATATAAGGGAACACAGCGGGATGAAGACAGGGAGACATACCAAACTTCCCTAAGAGAGGCAGGGAAGGCAGTAAGGCAAGCAAAGGCCCAAACTGAGAAAACACTAGCATAAACAGTAAATGAAGGTGACAAGACTTTCTATAGATACATTAGTGAAAGGAGAAAGTCCAGGGGGGTATTGCTAAGAACAAAGGAGATAAGGGGGCGTGTGAGGAGGAGGAGGACCATGTAAAAACATCTATCCTACTGTAAATAGATACTTCTGCTCAGTATTTACTGAAGAGAAGGTAGGGCAGGGCCCACAGCTCAGCACCATGGACACAGGGGGGAAGGAGGTGTGCACCAGTCCCTTCACAAAAGAAAGGGTTCTACAAGAGCTCAATAAGCTCAGGGTGGACAAGGCAATAGGACCTCATGGCATACATCCCAGGGTACTAAAGGAGCTAAGGGTGGAACTAGCAGAGCCATTATCAGAACTGTTTAGTGAGTCTCTGAGCACAGGAGAGGTCCCAGAAGACTGGAGAAGAGCTCATGCGATCCCGCTGCACAGGAGTGGTGGCAGGGAGGAGGCAGGGAACTAAAGACCAGTCAGTCTTACCTCAGTAGTGGGCAAGATTATGGAGGCACTCCTTAAGGAAAGGATAATGCAACACCTGGAATCCATAGGAGCACAGGATGCAAGACAGCATGGGTTTACAAAAGGAAGGTCCCGTCAAACTAATCTCATAGATTTATTTGACTGGGTAAGCAGAGTGGTGGATCAAGGAGGAGCAGTTGATGTTGCATACCTTGACTTCAGCAAAACTTTTGATACTGTTCCATGTAGAAGATTGATTAATAAGCTGGGTAGGCTCAGGGTGGGTCAGAAGTTGGTCAATTGGGTGGCAAACTGATGGGCAGAAAACAGAGACGGTGGCAAACGGTATACAATCAGAAGAGATTGAAGTCACAAGTGGGGTATCTCAGGGATCAGTCCTGGGGCCAGTCCTCTTCAATATCTTTATCGGTGTCATTGCAGATGGACTGGAGGGTAAAGTTTGTCTGTTTGTAGATGACACCAAGATCTGCAACAGAGTAGATGATCCAGATGGGGTGGGCAGAATGAGAAGAGATCTGGATAAACTATCAAAATGGTCGGAAGAGTGGCAACTGGGGTTTAATGCAAAGAAGTGCAAGATCATGCACATAGGGAAGAGAAACCCTGAAGCCACCTATAGCCTGGGAGGGGAGCTGCTGGCAGTCACAAGGGACGAAAGAGACTTGGGCATCATCATCACAGATGACCTGAAATCATCCAAGCAGACCACTAAAGCAGTAGGTAAGGCTAGGGGGATGTTGGGGTGTATTAGTAAGGGTATCATAACTCGGAAGAGGGAGGTAATAATCCCTCTTTACAAGACACTGGTTAGGCCCCATCTGGAGTACTGCGTGCAGTACTGACGGCCACACCTTCACAAGGACATTAACCAAACTGAGGAAGTCCAGACAAGGGCAACCAAAATGGTGCAGGGACTGCATCAGAAAACATATGAGGACAGATTAACAGAGCTTAATATGTATACCCTACAGCAAAGGAGGGAGAGAGGTGATATGATCAAAACATTCAAACACCTTAAGGGCATTAACAGGGTGAAAGAGTCTAACATGTTTCAGTATAAGAAAAATAGCAGGACAAGAGGACACAGCATGAGATTAGAGGGAGGCTGATTAAGGGGTAATGTGAGGAAGTTCTTTTTCACAGGGTAGTGGATGCATGAAACGGCCTACCTCAGGAAGTGGTGGATATAAATACAGTGCAGGGCTTCAAACAGGCATGGGATAGGCACAAGGGAGCAATACAGATGAGTATGAATAGATAGGCCATTGACAGAGGAAAGTCCGATGGCATATTTATAAGGTAGAAAAAGAAATGGGCAGACTGGATGGGCCTTGCAGACCTTATCTGCCATCAACTTCTATGTTTCTATGAAATGATAGAAGGCATCCTTAAAATGGCAGATAAATGGGAGATACTGTTGACAGGGGACCTAAATAATGCCAGATGTAAACTGGAGCACATTTGCTGCAGCTATATCCAAGAGCAGAGTCATTCTCGATGCCCTACAGGAGGCATGCCTCAGGCAGCTAGTGCTGGAACCCACTCAGAAGGGAGCAGTCTTTCACCTGGTACTCTCAAACGGGGATGGTGAGGGGATCTCGGATTCAGAAGTGGGCATCCATCTGGGAACAAGCAACCGCCAAACAGTATGGTTCACAATGAACAGAGCCATAGAGTCAAGCCATACAAAAGCAAGGGTACTGGACTTTTGGAGGGCTGACTTTAGCAGAATGGGAGAGTGCTTAAGGAATGCACTGGCAAAAGGGAAGGAAGAGGGGTGGAGGAACAATGGAGCAAAATCAAATTGCCATCACAGAGGCAACAAGCTTTTGTGTGAAGCAAATAAAACAAAATGAAGGTAAAAAAACACTATGGTTCTCAAAAGTGGTGTCAGGGAAGGTTAGGGAGAAAGGGACAGCATTTAGAAAGTATAATGAATCACAGAAGGAGTTGGAAAAGCAGAAGGATGCAGGGAAGGCAGTTAAAATAGCAAAGGCTCAAACCGAGGAAAAGATAGCCAACTCAGTTAAGAAGGGATAAAACCTTTATAGGTACATCAGGAGCAAACAAAGACTGAGGAGGGGTGGGGAGTGGGCAGAGGCTGACAGGAAAAGGCAGAGATACTGAATAGAAATTATTTTTCAATATTCACAAAAGAAGAGAAGGGGTACATACCTAAACCAAACAACAGAAGCACTCTCAGTAGGGGGCTGATATCAGTCCATTCACAGAAGAAAGTGTCCTGAAAGAACTCCTAAAACTCAAGGAGGACAAGGCAATGAGGCCTGACGGGAATTACCCTAGAATTCAGAAAGAACTAAGGGGAGAACTAGTGACACCACTGACTACCCTTTTTAACAAATTGTGGGACGATGGTGTGGTACCTGAGGACTAGAGGAAGGCAGATGTGATTCCCTTCACAAAAGTGGGAGCCAGGCAGAGGCATGAAACTACAGACCTGTTAGTTTGACTTCAGTGGTAGGGAAAATGATGGAATTACTTCTAAAAGAAAGAACTGCTGAGTACCTAGAGGCAAGCGGGGCAAGGGACCCAAAGCAACATAGATTCATAGTGGGAAGATCATGTCAGATGAATCTAACAGATTTCTTTGATTGGGTGACAAAAGTAGTAGACCAGGAAGGGGGTGTGGACATGGCCTACCTATACTTTAACAAGGCATTTGACACTGTCCCACACAAAAGATTAATGCACAAGTTAGCCAGCCTGGGTTTGAGTCCCAGGGTGGTAGCCTGGGTGACAAATTGGCTCGACAACAAGATGCAGAGGGTGGTAGTAAATGGAGTCCACTCCGAAGAAAGGGGGGTTACTAGCAGGGTACTGCAAGGTTCAGTATTGGGACCGGTCCTCTTTAATGTCTTTATAGGTGACATTGCAGAGGGACTGGAAGGAAAAGTATGCCTCTTTGCAGATGATACAAAGATCTGCAACAGGGTTGATACACAAGGGGTGTATGGAAAGAATGAGAAGGACTTGACAAGGTTGGAGGAATGGTCAAAATGATGACGCTTAGATTCAATGCAAAGAAGTACAAGTAATGCACCTGGAAACAAAAACCCAGGGAAGAGTACACAATGGGGGGGGGGTTACTAACAACAACAAAAATGAAAAGGGACCTGGGGGTAGTCATATCAGATGACCTAAAGGTAGGCAGATAATGGGAGAAGGCAGTAAGGAGGACTGGGGGGATACTGGGATGCACAGGGTGAGGCATCACCAGTAGAAAACAGGAAGTTGTCATCCCTCTGTACAAACAGTTGGTGAGACCCCATCTGGAGAACTGCATGCAGTTCTGGAGACCCAATCTCCGCAAGGACATAGACAGGATGGAGGCAGTCCAGAGGATGGCAACTAAAATGGTGCAGAGTTTGCACTAGAAACCATATGAAGAGAGACTAAAGAAGCTTAATATGTATACCCTCGAGGAAAGGAGTGAGAGACAGGAGGGACATGATAGAAACTTTCAAGTACCTCAAGGGAGTCAACAAAGTCCAAGAGGGTAGCATCTTTCAGAAAAAGAGATGTGCGAGAACAATGGGGCACAGTTTGATGATAGAGGGGGAAACGGCTCGGGGCAACATGAGGAAGTATTTTTTCACAGATAGGGTGATGGATGCATGGATGTTTTGGGGTCAAAAATAATGGAGGAATTCAAGAATGCATGGTACAGACATAAGGCAATTACAGTGGGGGGTAGGAGGAAGTAGGTTGTTGGTTAACTAGGATCTGCAGCTTATCCAATTGGTAGGGAAATGGGCTGACTGGGTATGCCAAGTGGTCCTTATCTGCCGTCAAAGTCAATGTTTCTAGGTTTCGATGATTCCCATTCACAGCTTTGCTGGATGTGGCCATACAGGTACATGTGCCCATCATGTCTCTGAATCTCCCCTTCCCATTCACAGCTTTGGTGGATACAGCCCCACAGGTACATGTGCCCACCATGTCTCTGAATCCCCCTTCCCATTCACAGCATTTGTGGCTACACCCCGACAGGTACATGTGCCCGTGTTGTCAACTTACTGTCCTTTTACAGGTATACCACCCTAACTGTTACACCTGGGCTACTGCTTCTGCTCTATGCACAAGGAGTTTGGATACTCAAGGATTGGGGAGGGGGTTACCTTATGTTTTAATAACTGGTATACATATGTAAGTATTAATGTTCTTTCTCCTGTTGGACTAAGGTTAGTTTATGGACAAAGTGCACAGTCCAGGTTAAATAGACACACATTATCAAGACTATTTAAATTTCTTCTGAGGACACATTCGTTCGAGGAGTGAGAGATTGTAATCTGGTTAATGTGTAATTCTGATATTGTGAAGGAGGAGGAGATATCTCTGCAAAGCAGTGTGCAAAAGATAGAGATAGGCACCCAAAGAGTGGATAGGCAGAAAGGAGGCAAAATTCAACAGAAGGGCAGACAGCAGGGAGAACTGGGGATAAAAGACAACGAGGGAAGGGGCTGGAGTAGAACAGCTAAACAGTCCAGGGGGGGTCACATCATGGAAAACCTTGTGTGACAATGCCAGGAGCCTTAGCAATAAGATGGAGGATCTGGAGGCTGCCATGGCACAGCTGGACATTGTGGCCATCACAGAGACCTGATGTAATGATAACCGTGACTGGGAGATGGCCATACCCAGCTAAAACATATTCAGAAGAGAAAGGACAGGCAGGAAGAGAGGAGTGACACTTTATGTGAAAGATTGCATAAAGGCCACAGAGATCCAGGAGGAACAAAATAGGGGAGATATACTGTGGGTTAAGCTGGAAAGAAAAATGGGGTCAGCCATCCACATAGCCGTAGTCTACAGACCACCAGCCCAGGAGGAAGAGAGGCAGTATAGTGTAGAGGTTTAAGGCTCTGAACTGCAAACCTGGAAACTTGGGTTTGAATCCCACAGCCCCCACTTGCACACTGTGTGACCCTAAGCAAGTCACTTAACTTCTTTGTGCTCCCAGGTTGCACCTGTAAACAAGCTTTCAGCTTAGTGTGCCTCTCCTGCTAAAACAAAAAACAAAAAACAAAAAATGCAAAGTATGGCAGACAAGGTGGAGGTGGTGCTGGTTGGAGACTTCAATATTCCAGACGTGGACTGGAGCCTCCCACCAGGAGCAGATTTATCCTGGACTCCCTTTTATGTGCTTTCCTTAAGCAACTGGTCATGGATCCAACTCAACATTATGGTTTTCCAAGGAGGTAACAGAAAATGAAAGCAAAAAAAGACTGCATTTAGGGAATACCAAAAGACACAAGCATAAGAGGATAGGGAGAAGTACCAGGAGAAGCAAAGGGAGGCAGGGAGGTCAGTAAAGGAAGCCAAAGCTCAGGGCAGAAGAGCACATTGCAAAATCAGTGGATAGAGGGGACACAACCTTTTTCAGGTACATAAATAAAAAAAGAAGGGCAAAGGGAGGGCTAGTGAGATTGAAGGGGGAGGACGGTGGCCACATGGAGGATGACAACAGAAAAGCTGAAATACTGAACAGATATTTCTGCTCAGTCTTTACTGAGGAAGAGGAGGGTAATGGGCCTGAAGGGAGTACAAGGGGTGTGAATGGCACAGAAATGGACACAAGTCCCTTTACACGGGAAAGAGTCCTTAAGGAACTGGAAGGTATAAGAGTTGATAAAGTAATGGGGCCAGATGGGATGCACCCCAGGGTCCTAAAGGAACTAAGAGAGGCAGTGGCTGAACCTCTGGTAATCCTGTTTAGCTATTCACTGGAAACAGGGGAGGTACCCAAAGACTGGAGGACAACAGATGAAGTTCCCTAATAAAAAAGTGGGAAAAAAGAGGAAGCGAGGAACTACAGACCAGTCAGCGTGACCTCAGTAGTGGGGAAGATCATGAAAACACCACTGAATGAGAGACTGGTGGAACATCTGCTTGCCAATGGACTACAGGACCAAAGGTAGCATGGTTTCACCATGGGGAGATCATGCCAGACCAGCCTCATTGAATTTTTTGACTGGGTGACAAAGGAGGTAGATTAGGGGAGGGCAGTGAAAGTGGCCTATCTGAACTTCAGTAAGGCCTCTGACATTGTGCCACACAGAAGGCAATTAAACAAACTTGAGAATATGGGAGTGGGCAGGACAGTAGTGCAGTAGGTGGGAAATTGGCTGAACGACAGGACACAGAGGGTGGTGGTTAATGGCTGTCACTCCACAGAGGGAAGAGTAAGTGTCCAGTGGGGTACCACAGGGAGCAGTGCTGGGATTGGTCCTATTCAACATCTTCATCAGTGACATTGCACAGGACCTGGAAGGCATAATTTCCCTGTTGGCAAGAGTGGACACACTAGCGTGTGTAGACAGAATGAGGAGGAACCTGCAGAAGCTTGAAGAATGGTCAAGGATTTGGCAGTTGAAATGCATTGCAAAGAAGTGCAAGACAATGCACATAGGGAAGAGAAACCCAGAAGCTACATGTAGGCAGGGAGGGGAGTTGCTGGCAATCACAAGGGAAGAAAGAGACTTTGGCATCATCATCACAGATGACCTGAAATCATCCAAGCAGACCACTAAAGCAGTAGGTAAGTGTAGAGGGATGCTGGCGTGTATTAGTAGGGGTATCACAAGTCATAAGAGGGCGGTAATAATTCCTCTTTACAAGACACTGGTTAGGCCCCATCTGGAGTACTGCGTGCAGTACTGGAGGCAGCATCTGCACAAGGACATTAACAAAACGGAGGCAGTCCAGAGAAGGGTAACCAAAATGGTGCAGGGACTGCATCAAAAAACATATGAGGACAGATTAACGGAGCTCAGTATGTAAACCCTACAGCAAAGGAGGGAGATAGAGGTGATATGATCGAAACATTCAAACATCTTAAGGGCATTAACAAGTTGAAAGAGTCTAACGTTTCAATACAAGAAAAATAGCAGGACGAGGACACAGCATGAGATTAGAGGGAGGCCAATTAAGGGATAATGTGACGAAGTTCTTTTTCACAGAAAGGGTGATGCATGCATGGAATGGTCTATCTCAGGAAGTGGTGGATATGAATACAGTGCAGGGCTTCAAACAGGCATAGGATAGGCATAAGGGAGCAATATAGATGAGTATGAATAGATAGGCCACTGACAGAGTAAAGACCTATGGCATATTCATAAGGTAGAAAAAATGGGCAGACTGGATGGGCCTTGCGGTCCTTATCTGCCATCAACTTCTATGTTTCTGTGTAGACATAAGGGAATCCTGGAGGTCTGGGGTAAGGGGCAACAGACTTCTAGAAAAATGTAAAGGGAGCTTACAAGCTCAAATGTGCATACTGGGTGAGCCATATGCCCTTATCTCCTGACAGTGTCTATGTGTTTATGCATCTATCTATCCAACTATGAGCGGATTATCTCATACATATGTGTGCCCCTTAAGAACATTCAATGGGTGATATTACTATGGTAAGCTGGAATGTCAGGGGTCTTAACTATTCAGTGAAGTGGAAAAAAGTGCTAGCCCACCTTAAACAGCTTTGGGTCCACACTGTATTTTTGCATGAGACAAGGCTCAGTGAAGTTACCTTCTCTTTCCCCACCCTCACTTTTCTGTAGGGAAAGCTGCCTTTTCCTACTGCCTCTTCTCCCTCTGGAACCTGATCCTCACTCCCAGCCGTTAGACACCAACTTGGGCACCTTTCTACTCCTTTCTGTCTAGGTCAGCCCTACTCTTGACTCCTCTTCTGTTCTGACCGCCTTATTCTGGTGCCATTATCACTGTCCCCAACAGGCACTGGGCACTTTATTTCTGTGATCTTGCAAAGGTACCATGCAATTGCTTACCTAGCTGTACACCAGACTGCTCCTCGACCTGTAATTACTGTCTATGTAACTGCATTCTGATGCTTTTTTGTAATTATTTTTATTCTCTCTAGAATCCCCTGCCACTCTCTCCCCCCAGGTCACATCTAGAAACAAGCCTCGGCTCAGTGTGCCATTTCCTGTCACCAATTTTTTTTTTTATGTAGTAGTAGTAAGTAGTAACATATTTTTATTCATATTCCGTATGAATAGGGGTTTGCTCGGTTGAGTAAAACTCATTTTCAAGGAGATCCACATGACATATAAATATCACAAAGTACACAAGTTTAACAAAATACATGTTAGTGTCAAGTCAAATAAAACTGTGTATCAAAAAAATTTACATCACTTATAAAACAAAGCAGGCCCTAAGTTACTTGAAATAGGCAACAACTGAACAGTACAGTGGGAGTTATGAAAGTCAATAGATGTTACTAGCCAAGGGTTAGGAGCTCTTGTAACTTTAATGTTATTTTTATATAAACTACCAACTTTCTTTTAATCACACTGTATACAGCATGTTCTTGTGTTTTTGCACTCACTTCTTGTCCAGGACGTCAGATTGGACTGATTGGTATACACATAACCAGTCCTCAATTGTGCTGGGATTTTATTCCACAGATATATTCCCCTGCACAAAACTGACTGATGCCCTATTTCCAGATTACATCTAGGCACCATCAAATCTGGGGCATAGGATGATCTAAGTGCATCAGGCTTCATTCTGTATCTCAGATTTGCTGAAATATACTCTGGGAGTTTGCCCAAAAGGCCCTTATAAATAAAAGCCAGTAGGTGCTCCTGATTTCTTTCATCCAGATGTTGCCATCCTAGGTGATTGCATAAGTTGCACTTATGAGTTAGTTGGGGTGCTCCCAGTATATATCTAGTAAGACTGCCACAGCAGACTTCCAATTTTCTGGAGTTACCCTTGTTTCCATGGTGAAAAAGTATGTTTCCATAGTTAAACATGGGGATAATCACTGAATTTACTACCCCTTTCCTTGCTTCCAAATTCAACAGTGGTCTGACTCTATATAGTGCTCCCAGTTTTTTACCGATGTTCTTAGTTAAATTTGCTCTGTGGGTGTTCCAGCTCAAGGATTCATTTACCCAAAGGCCTAATTATTTGTAGCTCTGTACCTGTTGGATCGGGCCCCCCCCCCCCCCCCCAGGGTAACCAAACTCAGGTCCAACCCCTCCAAAGTACATCTTTGTTCTAAACACCATAGACCGAGTCTTTTTATCATTCAGTGATAACTTACTTTTTTGAAAAAAAAAACTGTATCTCACTGAAAGTGTTTTGAAGTTTCTTCTGCAAGTATTCAAATATGAAGTCCAAAGTATAAATAACGGTATCATCTACATAACGATGAAATAAAACTGAAGTATCAGAAAAACTCAGCCCATTAACGTATATACTAAATAAGAGTGAACCTAAGGTGGAACCCTGGGGGACCCCCGATCCAGCAGGCAGAAAGCCAGATGTCCACTCACCAAAGGAGACCACCTGGGATCTTCTGGTGAGACATGATGCCAACCATCTTTGTACAGTACCCATAAGCCCCAGTGATGCTGCCCTGGACAGGAGGACACGGTGGTCCAAAGAGTCAAATGCCTTGGATAGGTCTATAAATAGGGCACCCACCTAGGTCCTCTTGTCCAGGGCTGCCTGAATGTCCCCAACTACCTTATCCAGGGCTGATGTGGTACTGTGATGTTTACAAAAGCCTAACTGCATATTATTAATCAGACATTTACAGTGCAGAGATTCCCTAAGTTGGGCAACTACCAGTTTTTCAAAGATCTTAGATGTCTGATACAGGAGGGATACGGGATGACAATTACTCATCACAAATCTATCTACAGCCTTACAAATGGGAATTAACTTTGACTTTTTCCAAGCCATGGGAAACTCTCCTAAGGTCAAAGAAAGATTAAACATATAGGTTAAGGGATAAGTTATATTTGGTGATGCACATTTTAGCATTTTGGAAGGTATATCATCTAATCCAATGTCCTTCGTTGTGTTCATGTTAGCTAGTTCTTTAGTAACTGACTCAACTGTTAATTGGGGTAAAAAGAAAGGGTTCTATAGACCCATGTTGTACCCTCAAGTTGGTCCTAGAAGTAACAGAGGGGCTTATACGGTCTAAGTGCCCCATTTTGCTAAAGTAGTCATTGAAACGATCAGCTACCAGTTGTGATGCTGGGCTCAGCTGTCCATCTATACATATGGGACTGGGAAAATTATTTCCTGGGTCTTTCAGCAGTATGTCAATTGTTTTCCAAAAGTCCTTTGGACCGTGAGTTCAGTTTCTCTCGAACAGGTGGGAGTAGTGTCTTTGTTTAGCATGTCTAACCTGTTTTACATAGGCGTTCCGAATTCTTTTGTATTTTTTCCAGTCCTGCCCACTCTTATTTTTCTTTGCCTTACACCATGCCTTATCGCTAAGATTGTTAAGCTTCCTAAGTTTGTTAGTGTACCAGAGAGCATTAGTCTGTTTTAGGGTTCTGGACTTCAAGGGGGCATGCTTATTACATACTAGCATACATTCACTTAGGAAATATTCCCATGCATCATCTATGCTAGGTATTACATGAATATGATCCCAGGTTACCTCACTCAAATCTAACATAAAGTTAGTATAGCCAAAGTTTTTAAAACTGCGCCACTTTATAATTCTCTTCATTTCTATTTTAGCCAATTTAGCCCTAGAGCAAAAAATGAACTGATGGTCTGAAACTGAATCTGGCAAAATGCCACAATATAGTATGTTGCATGTAGAATTTGTAAAAAATAAATCCAAAATTAAGGATGCACCATTTGGGGTCGTATTTATTCTTGTAGGCTTGTGTATCAATTGTATGAATCCCAGGTTTTTCTGTAATTCCACAAGCGGATGGGATTCATTAATGCTAGCCCAGTCCGAGTTGAAATCCCCAGCCATCAAAATGTTGTGGCTACTACTGTGATAAAACAGCACATCTTGCAATTGATCAAAAACTCTGGGATTGACTTTAGTTGGACAGTAGGCTCTAACCATCAAATGTTTTTTATTACAAGGCAGCTTTAGTTCTAATACCAAGAGCTCCAACCCACCGAGGTCTCTTTTTATTTCTATCTGTGTTAGAATGAAATCTAATTGCGCATAGATCAGAATCCCTCCACCCCTTTTGGTTCTGTCTTTGCGCCATAAGTTGTACTCGGATATATTCAATAAGGAGCCTCCACTCTATCGCTTAGCCAGGTCTCAGTTATAATAACAATTTCAGGTTTGTGGTCCAAAATCCAAGTACCAATTGAATCCATTTTCTTCAGCATACTTCTTATGCTAAAATGAGTTAGATTAAACCTTCTCCCAATTCTGCAGTAATGCCCGGAGTACAATCAGCTGCGGGTTGGGGGGTAAAGTTCTGATCCAGAAGTGAATTAGTCGCTGGCCCAGGATTTGGGTGAACATCATCACAGATCATTAAACACATCAAAATCAGAACTTTAAATATTCTTATTTATTTGTTTTTAGTCTTGTAGCCACCACCCACCCCCTGCAGAAGATTGTTAAATGAGCCAAAATTCAAAGCAAAACCTGTTTTATCCAAACTGAAAACAGGCATGTTTTAAAAAAGGCAGTACAAAGACCATTCATTAAGAGACTAGGTAAGATTATGACACTTTGTTGTATACCATAAATGGGGCTAAAATACATGGTGTGACTAACAAGTACATACTCCTGTAGAACTCTTTTCATCTCTATAATGATTTCTTCCTGCCCCACTAAGTGTGGGTCCTTCATTAAAAGGGTAAAGCCCAACAGCACAATACTAAACAAGATTTTACAATTCTTTCTGTAAGTAAAAAACCCTAGTACATTCATATATTGCACTTAGGCAGAACACAAAAACCTAGACTAGACTGTGAACTCCTCTTCTATAAGATGTGCTGAAACAGTTTACTACCTTTAGGGCTCTAGGACCCTTGTAATTTTGCACACCAAACACTGGCTAAACAGTAACCTCCCTTCAATAAAATAGAGCTAACATCAAAATAAAACAAAGCAGTTGCTACCTTTGATTTCTATGGGCCCCTAGCAATGATCACACAATTCATGCTAGGCTAAGCACCTCCCTTGCAATAAAGCCGAATATACACTTACTGTCTATAGACTGTGAGGCCCTTAATGATGTACTCACACTGTCCACACTTGTGTTTTCCAGGCTGTAACGTTATTAGTAACGTAACAGCAGTTACTATGCTAGCGTGTCCACACTTCACAGAACCGTGTTTAAGCACGGCAATCTCCCATTCAGACATGTTGTTTGGAGGTATGCCAGTAATGCTGTAGCACACCACTGTTCTTCCAGCGTTGTGGGCACTGTGAGGACAAGGATTAGCAAGCACGGTATGTACTTCCGTCCACACAGCTGATGTAACCATGCTACACTCTGTAGCGTTTTCAAAACCAAGCTCAAATCCTCATTTCTACAGAGTTTTAACTCAGTTTTGAAACACGGTTCAGAACCATGTTAGGTGTGGACGCGATCCGTGTTTGCCATTTTTGTAACGTTATAGATTGCCGGTAATGTTACAAAAAGGCAAGTGTGGACAGGGCCATAGACTATCACTTTTCTGGGGCTGAGTGAATCTCTCTGGGCACCCCGCTCCCTCTGCAGCGCAGATACTATCTGGTCCCCCGCTGGACCCCCCCCAATCAGTAATACAACAGTAAAATAACAGGCAGCGGTAGAATGCAGGAACGTTTCAGTTTGATATTTCAAATACTGCAGCCTTCACCACTGATAGCAGCTCTCACTTGTGGCAGCCCTTTGATGTTCCAGACACGTTCTCTGATCTATCCGTGTGGTGCGAGCCTTCTGAATCTCTCTGGGCGCCTTGACCCCCTCTGCAGCAAGGATACTATCTGGTATGCCACCAGACCCCCTCCAATCAATACTACAACAGTAAAATAACAGGCAGCAGTAGAATTCAAAGTCAGTAGCAGTCAATGC
Source organism: Neoceratodus forsteri (assembly GCA_016271365.2). Lineage (NCBI taxonomy): Eukaryota > Metazoa > Chordata > Ceratodontiformes > Ceratodontidae > Neoceratodus > Neoceratodus forsteri. Next base: position 32,824,050 of record CM057449.1, on the reverse strand, counting down.
AGTCCCAGACATCCAAGAAATGAATACTGTAACAAGTAAAATGCAGGAAAGTTTCAGTTTGATATTTCAAATACTGCAGCCTTCACCGCCGATAGCAACTCTCACCTGCAGCAGTCCTTTGATGTTCCAGGCGTGTTCTTTAAGTAAAAAGCTGAGGTGATCCAGCTTTGTAGGGAAGGGGTCTCAGCAGAGGTCCATTGTGTGGAACCATTCTAAGAAATGTTTTTTTTTTATTCTTTCTGCATAAGGGCCTGCAATGGACAATATTGAATACAGCCAAAGATAAAGCAGAGATATGGATACTGACAGAGGTCAACTCCAGAAGGAACCCTAGTTCTGGCCAATACGTATGGGCCTAACATGGACAACTCACATTTTTTCATCTGCTCAGCCAAGAGCTTAAACAGTTTCTCTTTCCACACACCCCATTTCTATTAGGGGAGGTTTCAGTGTTATCCTCAATCCTGTGATGGATCACAGTGCTGGGATGCAGGAACCACATACAAAAGCACAAGCTGTGCTAGGAGACCAAATGACAAAACATGAGCTCATGGATCTCTTGAGGCTCCAGCACCCGAGCACTAGAGAGTTCCAATGCTTTTTGGGGTCTATCTCACCTCCAGTCACATTGATTTCTGGCTTTGCTCTCCCCACATCACCCAAGCATCTATAGATACATAGATCCCCCCATCATGGCCAACCATATGCCAGTCCCTAAACATAATATGGGGTCTAGTTATCCCACACATGAAATCCTGAAGGCTGGACTCTCTTCTCCTCAAAGACCCCTTCTTTAAAGAAAAAGAATTCTAGCTGATCTGGTGGCACGGGGGACTTAGGCACTCTGCCTCACCTGCTGCTACACTGTTGATCCGGGGTCAGGAGCAGACTTAGTTCACTGGGGGCTGGCCTGGGAAAGGGGGATCGAGCATCCAGCAGACTGCTTTCCTCTGGGGAGAGAGGGAAGGATGTGAGTAACATCTTACTTCTAGCGGTGGCTAGGGGCATAGACAGCATAAGTCTGCAACTAGAGGGAATGGAGGAAGAGGAGCCAGCGACATCTTCCACATGGAAGTGTGCATAGGCATGTCTGGACAGCACTTCATGTCTATACCTCCAGGAGGAAAAAGGTGGAGGAACATGGCCAGGGCACTCTCCTGGAAACTGAATCCATTAATCAGAGGTATGCTGCAGACCTCCACCGGGGGAGGGGAGGAGACAAGCCATGGGGGAAGCACCGGGATAAAGGAAGTCCCTGAGATGCTGGGTGACTGGGATGGGTGGGTCTATAAGAAGGATACTCAGCACCAACTGAGGAGAAACAGTTTTAAAAAAAGAAAAGATTCTAACAAAAACCCAACATTTCTTTACAAAATGACACTAGGTAGGTCACCCACAAAACCTCATAGGAAGCCTCCAAGGCTACCATAAAGGGAGTTATTATCATCTTTGCAAGAAACAGACAGAAGACTAGGGACTAGGGAGGTACAACAGGTATCCTTAGAAACTCAACTAAGGAGATTGGAGACAGCTTACAAGCAGCGGAGTCCACCTGAGCAGGAGCTCTATTGCCCAGCTGGCCAGCACCAGACTTAAGCTAAATTAGCTTCTCACCAGCATGGCCGAGCTTACCCTGTTCCTCCTGAAACAGACATACTGTGAAAGTGAGGACAAAGCTAGAAAGCTTTCAGCTTATGGAGTTAAAAAAAACATCAGGCAGAAAAACACATCACAGGCCTCAAAGACAGGCAGAGATTTGTCTCAACTGCCACCCAACATTAATAAGATTACGTAATCCTTTCACTACAATCTGTACTCTTTGCTATAGCTCTCAGACCCAGCTGACATTAAAAAGTTTCTATAGGAACTCTCATACCTAGGGAGGCTCCAATGCAGGCCCACATACTAGATCTTCCCATTCAGCATGCTATACGGGCTCTCAATAAAGGCGAGACACTAAGGTCAGATGGCTTCCCGGTGGACTTTTACCAGCTGTTATGCAAGGACATCAGTGCCCCCCTTCCGAATATCTATCAGGAAGCCTAGTAGACAGTTACTATGCCTCCTATCCTGAGAGAAGCTATTATCATAGTAAAATCCATGCCACTTAAATGAGACACTCTTAAGTGGGGCATCTTACTAGGAACCACATTTTTCCAATTAAACTAACAGCATTTGTCAATGTTTAATCAGGACCCCTTTTAATGTTGTTGTTGCTTTAATGAGACAACTTCCTCCTGAACTCAAACTCGGAGTGAACCGAGCAAACTATTGGGGCACTAGATAGGTAGGAGACAGGCAAGAAACATGCTTACAGCATAGGTAGGTAAGAGAGAGGCAAGAAGTATGCTTACAGGGTAGGTAGGGGAGAGAGAGAGTGAGGCAATGGGTATACTTACAGCATAGGGAGGGGACAGAGAGGCAAGGAGTATACTTACAGTGTAGGTAGTGGGGGGGAGAGAGAGAGAGAGGCAAGAAGTATGCTTACAGTGTAGGTAGGGGAGAGAAGCAAGGAGTATGCTTACAGTGTAGGTAGGGGAGAGAGAGAGAGAGAGAGAGAGAGGCAAGGAGTATACTTACAGCATAGGTAGGGGACAGAGAGGCAAGGAGTATACTTACAGTATAGGTAGGGGAGAGAGAGGCAAGGAGTATACTTACAGTGTAGGTAGGGGGGAGAGAGAGAGAGGCAAGGAGTATGCTTACAGTGTAGGTAGGGGAGAGAGAGAGAGAGAGGGGCAAGGAGTATGCTTACAGCATAGATAGGGGAGAGAGAGGCAAGGAGTATGCTTACAGCATAGGGAGGGGACAGAGAGGCAAGGAGTATACTTACAGTGTAGGTAGGGGAGAGAGAGAGGCAAGGAGTATGCCTACAGTGTAGGTAATGGAAAGACAGAGGCAAGGACTATGCTTACAGCATAGGTAGGAGAGGCAGAGGCAAGGAGTATGTTTACAGTGTACATAGGGGAGAGACGGGCAAGGAGTATGCTTACAGCATAAGTAGGGGAGAGAGAGGCAAGAAGTATGCTTAAAGTGTAGGTGGGGAGAGAGGCAAGGATTATGCTTACAGTGTAGGTAGGGGTCAGAGGCAAGGAGTATGCTTACAGTGTAGGTAGGGGGGAGAGAGAGGCAAGGAGTATGCTTACAGTGTAGGTAGGGGAGAGAGAGAGAGAGAGACAAGGAGTATGCCTACAGTGTAGGTGGGGAGAGAGAGAGACAAGGAGTATGCTTGCAGCATAGGTGGGGAGAGAGAGGCAAGGAGTATGCTTAAAGTGTAGGTGGGGAGAGAGGCAAGGATTATGCTTACAGTATAGGTAGGGGGGAGAGAGAGACAAGGAGTATGCTTACAGTGTAGGTAGGGGAGAGAGAGAGGCAAGGAGTATGCCTATAGTGTAGGTAATGGAGAGACAGAGGCAAGGATTATGCTTACAGCATAGGTAGGTAGGGGAGGCAGAGGCAAGGAGTATGTTTACAGTGTACGTAGGGGAGAGACGGGCAAGGAGTATGCTTACAGCATATGTAGGGGAGAGAGAGGCAAGAAATATGCTTAAAGTGTAGGTAGGGGAGATAGGCAAGGATTATGCTTACAGTGTAGGTAGGGGTGAGAGGTAAGGAGTATGCTTACAGTGTAGGTAGGGAAGAGAAAGAGGCAAGGAGTATGCTTACAGTGTAGGTAGGGGGGAGAGAGAGAGAGACAAGGAGTATGCCTACAGTGTAGGTGGGGAGAGAGAGAGGCAAGGAGTATGCTTGCAGCATAGGTGGGGAGAGAGAGGCAAGGAGTATGCTTACAATGTAGTTAGGGGACAGAGAGGCAAGGAGTATGCTTACATTGTACGTAGGGGAGAGAGAGAGAGACGAAGGATTATGCTTACAGTGTAGGTAGGGGACAGAGGCAAGGAGTATGCTTACAGTGTAGGTAGGGGACAGACAGGCAAGGAGTATGCTTACAGTGCAGGTAGGGTTGAGAAAGGCAAGGAGTATGCTTACAGAGTAGCTAGGAGAGAGAGAGGAAAGGAGTATGCTTACAGTGTAGGTAGGGGTGAGAGAGGCAAGGAGTATGCTTACAGTGTAGGTAGGGGTGAGAGAGGCAAGGAGTATGCTTACAGAGTAGGTAGGGGAGAAAGAGGCAAGGAGTATGATTACAGCATAGGTAGGGGACAGAGAGGCAAGGATTACACTTACAGTGTAGGTAGGGGAGACAGAGAGGCAAGGAGTATACCTACAGTGTAGGTAATGCAGAGACAGAGGCAATGACTATGCTTACAGCATAGGTAGGGGAGACAGAGGCAAGGAGTATGCTTACAGTGTACATAGGGGAGAGACGGGCAAGGAGTATGCTTACAGCATAGGTAGGGGAGAGAGAGTCAAGGAGTATGCTTACAGTGTAGGTAGGGGTCAGAGGCAAGGAATATGCTTAAAGTGTAGGTAGGGGAGAGAGAGAGGCAAGGAGTATGCTTACAGTGTAGGTAGCGGGGGACAGAGACAAGGAGTATGCTCACAATGTAGTTAGGGGAGAGAGAGAGATGAAGGATTATGCTTATAGTGTAGGTAGGGGACAGAGGCAAGGAGTATGCTTACAGTGTAGGTAGGGGACAGAGAGGCAAGGAGTAGGCTTACAGTGTAGGTAGAGGACAGAGAGAGACAAGGAGTGTGCTTACAGTGTAGGTAGGGGTGAGAGAGACAAGGAGTATGCTTACAATGTAGGTAGGGGTGAGAGAGGCAAGGAATATGCTTACAGTGCAGGTAGGGATGAGAGAGGCATGGAGTATGCTTACAGAGTAGGTAGGGGAGAGAGAGAGAGGCAAGGAGTATGCTTACAGTGTAGGTAGGGGTGAGAGAGGCAAGGAGTATGTTACAGTGTAGGTAGGGGACAGAGAGGCAAGGAGTATGCTTACAGCGTAGGTAGGGGAGAGAGAGTCAAGGAATATGCTTACAACGTAGGTAGGAAAGAGAGAGGCAAGGAGTATGCTTGCAGTGTAGGTAGGGGGAGAGAGGCAAGGAATATGCTTACAGAGTAGGTAGGGGAGAGAGAGGCAAGGAGCATGCTTACAGCGTAGGTAGGGGACAGAGAGGCAAAGAGTATGCTTACAGCGTAAAACGTGAAGCACTGAGAAAAAACAGACAGTACCTTCATCAGCATTTAAGTTTTGTTATATTTATTAAAATAAAACAGACAGCGACTGCCATATGCTGCTGCTTTCACCCACCTTTGCTCCCTTGTCTTGCCAAATTTTCTCACTCCCAGTTACACTTAGACATGCTGTCTATTGCCCATTGCCCAAATTACCTTTGATAAAGAGAATAACAGAAAAAAATGGCAGTCTGTGAGTGTCAAACACATAGGACAATCACAGATGCTAAAGTCATATGAAGTAAAGCAACAGAATAGCACTTCTGATTATCAGGATGGCCACTTAATCGGGACAAAAATGTTTCCACTGAGGTGTCCCAATTAAGCAGCGTTGACTGTACTTTCAAAAAAATAAGATTAAGACCAGTTTGACCCAGACTGCTACAGGCCAAGCTCCCTTTTTAATATGGATGCCAAAATGCTGGCAAAAATCTTGCCCGCCAGGCTGGAGCCACTCATGCAGGGTCTCATTCACGCTAGTTAAGCTGGCTTTTTTAAAGGGAGGCATAGCACTGACCATTCCAGTACCCTACTCAGTCCTATACATGGGGCCTGTCTACTCCAACAGTAGGCTTAAGCTATAGACTTTGAAAAAGCTTTTGACTGTGTGGCATGGAGCTACCTGCTGGGAACCATGGAATGTATGGGTAAAGGCCCATAACCTGGATAGGAACACTATACAACTCCCCAATGGCCAGTGTGGTCACAAATGGCCTACACTCCCTCAATTTCCTGATACAGAAAGTCACTCGCCAGGGATGCCCACTGTCACCCCTACTTTTTGTGTTGGAAACTGAATCCATGGTGGTGGCTTTGAGAACTCACCCTACACTCACCAGTATACAAACAGGAGGGAAAGAGTGTCGCACACTACCGTACGCAGATGACCTGCTCATTGTTCAAGTAGATGGGGCAGCCCCTCTGGAACCTGTCATGCAAGTTCTCATAGTGTTTATGAGACTTTCTGGAATATGAATTATCCAGTCCAAAACAAAAGTGCCCCCCTTCCCAATTTCCACACTGAAGCTATCCCTTTTGTGGCCAGAGGGCTCAAATGGGCAGATGACAGAATAACTTATCTTGGGGTACAAATCCACCACAGCATCAGGAAAATGGTGCAAGAAAAGGTCCCCTCTGGTGGACTCAGTAAATATTGAGTTGGAATGGTGGCATCTTCTGAACCTATCACTGGCAGGCAAATTGGATACTTATAAGATAATGCTACCCCTAAAATTATGCAGACCCTAGCTCAGTTGCCAATGCACATTCCTATGTCATGGTTCAGCAAAATAGATATCTTGCTGGGCACATTTATGTGGGAAGGGAAACCTCCCATATATAGCAGGGCCTAGCTCCACAGTCACTGGAACAGAGCAGGTTAGAGGCTGCCCTGGTCACATGGTTATTAACATGGCATACATAGCCACTCAAGACTGTCCAGTGGTTCATCCCTGCCCAATATACTACATATATATACTACAAGCTGACTTCACACAGCTTGAACAGAACCCTGTAAACACTAAACTCCTTCTCAATGCCAAAAAAAGTAGGCAATGATCTTTATCCTGAAAAACTCCTCCTCCTCCACCTGCCTAATGAATTTATTTCTACCTCCCAAGGTGAACCTCTTGAGGTTGCCCCCAAGTTCAATTATCTGGACATTTGGCTAGACAATAAACGCACCTTCAACACCCAGATTGACTATCTGATTAGTAAGTTGAAGATTAGAACTGGCTTTTTCTTTAGGACTAGGTCCCTTTTCCCAACTGAGACTAGAATCAGGCTTGTCTAGGCTACATTCCAGCCATTAATTGACTATGGCGACAATCCACAATTCCTGCCCCGCTGTGTATTTGAACAAGCTGGATGCCGTGTATCACCATGCCGCCCTACAATTTATAACTAATTCCCCCTTTCATCCTCATCACTGCAGCCTGCATGGAGCTGTTGAGTGACCTCGCTCACCACCAGACGTCTGACCTATTCAGGTACCCAGACACTCAAAATCCTCTTGAACAAACTCCCAGAATGTTTTTCCTCCCTTGTTCGCATCTCACACAGTTTTAATTCCCTTAGGAAGTCTAACCTTATCCTCCTAGAGGTGCCTAGGACTCGTACCTCTTTTGGTAAACGTGACATTTCTTGTACTCTTCCTGCTGCTTGAAATCTGCTTCAGTCTGTATTCAAATTCTCCAGCCTAGTCTCTATCATCTCTTTTAAAACCTTAGCTACAACCAAATTGAAAGAAACATGTTTCTGCCACTAGTATTCTTTGATCACTGTCTCACAATCAATATCCCCCTTCCCCTCGCTATTCCTCCTGCATACCCGTTTCTTTCCCCCTCCTCATCTTCACCATGCTGGCCCATTCACACCTTGCTATCCGAACACTGTGTTCTCCCTTTTCCTGGACCTCCATCGACTGTCCTTCTCCTCTCTCCTTCTCACACTCCTTTCTCTTTTATCTCATTTCATATGTACTCATTTCCATGTCCTTGAATGTTGCTACCCCTTCTTACTACAATGCAGTCAGTATGTTCCATTATCAAGCTGTACATTTGCTAAATATTTTTTTGTGTGCTTTTTTATATGTATCATATACTTTATCCTTGGAATTCAACAGGTTGTATATAATTTGCCTTGTCTGTATATTTAACTGTTACATGTCTTCAGGACTGCCTTGTGAATGAGCTTGCTCAATGGAGTTATTCCTGCAATAAACTTCAATAAACTTTGATAATATGATGCCCCACAATGGCTCCTTATTGAGTAGGGGACTCTGCACACCCCACTGCCAGCTACTGCCCTACACAATCAAGTCACTGCACACATTAGAGACCACCCTACCATTATGGCATTCAGAGCCATGTGGTATTGATTTCATAAAAGTATGTCCACTAACTTTACCCCTACACAGTTCTTGCTCCTCTGGGGTGGACTAACCTCAAAATTAGGAGGTCCACTCGCTAGAAAGGGCGGGCACAAAAAGGAGTCCCAACAATCAGGGATCTGCTTATAATAGACAATAAACATATAGAGGCTTTTTCCTCTACACAGGACTGATATGCTATTCCTAAACACGATATCTGGCAATACCTGCAACTCTGCAGTGCCACAGCCTCAAAACTATCAGGTCTTCTTCAAGGGGCAAAAGTCCAAGCCACCTCTATCATAAGCACCTCCTATAAAATGCCTAACAGGAAAGCCACCTTACTTTACAAGCAACTGACAGACTCCCAATCTGACACCTCTTAGCCAGTCAAGAATGTGTGGGAAGCTGGCCTAGTGGAGTGGAGTGGAGGGTTGAGGCGCTGGATGCCACACCTCATGCTACGCCGGCAACCCGAGTTTGGGAGTGAGCTTGGGTGCCAGGGGTTGGCAGGGGAGGAAAAGGATTGAGCATCCGACGGACTGCTCTCCTCTCTCAGGGGGAGGGTTACAGGGTTGTCCAGTGTCCCAGCAACCCCCAGTTGAGATCAGGGGCGCTGCAGGAAGTGGACAAAAAGACGTAGGGAAGCATGGCAGACACTGGTAGGGTTCCCATGCGCCATGGTGTCACTGAACGCCATGCTCGGGAGGGAGGAGGAGCGCAACTAAACAAGGAAGCAACCAGCTCTGCGGGATAGGTGATGGCACCTGGCCCCCATGCCCACCACTGGAACTCACCGGGGGTACTGGAGGCAGGAGAAGGGGGGGAAGAGAGAAAAGGAAGTGCAAAAGAAGAAGGAAACCACTTTGGTTCTCAAAAACAGTTGCAGAAAATGTCGGAGCCAAAAGGCTGGCCTTCAGGAAATATAAGGGAATGCAGCAGGATGAAGATAGGGAGGAATACCAAACTTCCCTAAGGGAAGCAGAGAAGGCAGTAAGGCAGGCAAAGGCCCAAACCGAGGAAACACTAGCACAAACAGTAAAAGAAGGTGACACGACTTTCTATAGATACATTAGTGAAAAGAGAAAGTCCAGATGGGGTATTGCTAAGATCAAAAGAGATAAGGAGGCATGTGAGGAGGAGGAGGAGAACCATGTAAACGCATCTATCCTAAATAGATACTTCTGCTCAGTATTTACTGAAGAGAAGGTAAGGCAGGGCCCACAGCTCAGCACCACAGACACATGGGTGAGGGAGGTGTGCACTAGTCCCTTCACTAAAGAAAGAGTCCTACAAGAGCTCAATAAGCTCAGGGCGGACAAGGCAATGGGACCTGATGGCATACTCCCCAGGGTACTGAAGGAGCTAAGGGTGGAACTAGCAGAGCCATTATCAGAACTGTTTAGTGAGTCTCTGAGCACAGGAGAGGTCCCAGAAGACGAGAAGGGCTCATGTGATCCCGCTCCACAAGAGTGGTAGCAGGGAGGAGGCAGGGAACTACAGACCAGTCAGTCTTACCTCAGTAGTGGGCAAGATTATGGAGGCACTCCTTAAGGAAAGGATAGTGCAACACCTGGAATCCATAGGAGCACAGTATCCAAGACAGCATGGGTTTACAAAAGGAAGGTCCTGTCAAACGAATCTCATAGATTTCTTGACTGGGTAACCAGAGTGGTGGACCAAGGGGGAGCAGTTGATGTTGCCTACCATGACTTCAGCAAAGTTTTCGATACTGTTCCACATAGAAGATTGATTAAGAAGCTGGGTAGGCTCAGGGTGGGTCAGAAGTTGGTCAACTGGGTGGCAAACTGGTTGACGGGTGGAAATCAGAGAGTGGTGGTAAAATGTGTAGTCAGAAGAGATGCAAGTCAGAAGTGGGGTACCTCAGGGATCAGTCCTGGGGGCCAGTCCTCTTCAATATCTTCATCAGTGACATCGCAGATGGACTGGAGGGTAAGGTTTGTCTGTTTGCATATGACACCAAGATCTGCAACAGAGTAGATGATCCAGATGGGGTGGGCAGAATGAGAAGAGATCTGGATAAACTAGCAAAATGGTTGGAAGACTGGCAACTGGGGTTTAATGCAAAGAAGTGCAAGATCATGCACTTAGGGAAGAGAAACCCTGAAGCCACCTATAGGCTGGGAGGGGAGTTGCTGGCAGTCACAAGGGAAGGAAGAGACTTGGGCATCATCAACACCAATGACCTGAAATCATCCAAGCAGACCACTAATGCAGTAGGTAAGGCTAGGGGGATGTTGGGTTGTATTAGTAGGGGTATCAAAAGTTGGAAGAGGGAAGTAATATTTATTTATTGAATTTTGATGACCGAGTAGACACGATGGGCCCCAAAGGTCCCTTTTTCAGGGGCGACCCAGAGATACAATAAGTGGTATTACATGTAATGCCATGTAAGTGGTGAAACAGACAGTAAACAGGAATTAACTGACATACAGATTCAACAGTTACAGTTTTTGACATTGATTTATAACAGTAGAGGCAAACTTTCCAAAATGGATTGGCACAACCCTTGCAGGTAAGGTGATAGGCATAAGTCTGTTGGGGGGGGGGGCTGTCAGGTGCCATGACATAGGCAAGTGCTTGCCTCATGTAGATGCGCCTTGAGCCTGGTACGGAACTTCATAAGCGAGGGGGCTTCCTGTATCTCTGATGGAAGTTTGTTCCACAGATGGGAGGCTGTGGAGGAGAACGACTTCTGGCTTGCGCTGGTCCTGACCCTGGGGGTTTTTAGTAGAGCCCTCCCTGTGGTCCTCAGGGTTCGGAGGTTATTTTTGGAGGCTAAGGTTGATGAGAAGCTGGGTGGAGCTGTAGGGCTGAGTAATTTAAATGCTAGCCAGAAGAGGGGGAATTGTAGACATGCTTCAAAAGAAGGCCACTGTAGTTTGGCAAGCATGTCGCAGTGGTGGCTTCTGGAGTGATCCTGGGCAACGAACCGCGCTACCTTGTTGTATAGAATCTGCATCCGGTGGACCTCCAGCTTGGCCATTCCCTGTATTACAAGGGCTGCATAGTTCAGAGTAGGGAGCAGGATCCTAGAAGCAATGGAGAGTCTGGCATCCAGTATAAGCTGATCCTTAATCTGACACAAGATGCCAAGTTTCCCATGGATGGTCTTGGTCACTTGATCCACATGGTTCTTGAAGGTGAGACCTTGGTCAAGTGTAAGCCCTAGATATTTAAAGGAGGGCACAACTTTAATGCTGGTCCCAACCAGTGACTTAAGCTGTAGGGAGCTGGTCCTATCTTGCCCTAAGGATCTGGCCCCAAATAGCATGGCTTTTGGTTTGCCAGCGTTTAAGACCATTCTGTTAGTTTTTAGCCAGTTCTCCAGTGACGTAAGGTCAGATTGGAGTAAGGGGCTGAGAGCCCCCAGGTTATCCAAGGAGCAGTATATAACAGTGTCATCTGCATATTGTACTACTGCACTTCCCCCGCAGTGGAGGTTAAGATCATTGGAAAACTACGAGAAAAGTAGGGGACCAAAGATTGAGCCCTGTGGTACTCCCTCCTTTAGGGGTAATGGGTCAGATAGCGCACCCTTCCATCTAATTCTCTGGGTGCGACCAGATAAACAGCTCTCGAACCACTTCAGAGCCAGGGGGTCAAGGCCTATCTTTTTAAGTTTTAGTAGCAAGAGATTGTGGTTAACAAGGTCAAAGGCCTTGGACAGGTCAATGAACACCATGCCAGTAGGGGTCCCTTTGTCCACGGCTCCGAGTACGTCTGTCGTGAGGTTCATGAGGGCAGTGTCCGTACCATGGTTAGTTCAAAAACCATATTGAGAGGAGGCCAGGAGTTGATGAGTCACCAGGTAGTCACGGAGTTGGCTATATATTAGTCTCTCCTGCAGTTTGGCAAGCAGACAGAGCAGGAAAATTGGTCTGTAGTTACTCATGTGCTCCCTAGAGCCACCCTTGTGGATGGGAACCATGTTAGCTTGTTTTCACTGGTGTGGAATGGTGCCTTCCAGCAGAGATCTGTTTATGAGCCAGGTCAAAGGTCTGGCGAGGGATTGAGCACCATCCTTGAGTAACCTGGGGTTAATTCCGTCAGGTCCACCTGGGCCTTTGATTTTCAGGGCCTTCAGTAGGGTTAGTACCTCTTTAGTCCCGACCAACCTCAAGTGGAAGAGTGGACATTGTAGTATTGGGTGTTCAGAGTCGTTGGGTGCCATGGGATGAGGGGGTAGTCCAGCCTTATATGCTTCAAGGCTGGTGAAGTGACAGTTGAGGGCTGTGGCAATTTGTGGGCCTTCATGCACTAGCTTGCTGTCGGCTTCCATAGGGCCCAGTTCAGCTTTGGAGTTTCCTCTGATCAGCTCATTAATATGGGACCAGAATAGTTTAGGGGTTCCTGGGCTATATTTTTGAAGGTGGGTGACATACTCCGTTTTACACCATTTTATAGAACTCTGCATTTGTTTCGTAGTGCTTTATATGCCACAAGGTCGGACAGGAGAGAGGACTTCTTAAACCTCTTCCAGGCCTTGTCCCAACTGACCATCAGAGTTTTAAGAGTTGGAGAGATCCACTTGTAGCAGCTGTCTTGTAATCTGAGCTTCTTTAGTGGGGCATAGAGGTTGGCTGCGTTAGTCAAAGAGTTTTGGAAGTATTCTAGTGCCGCATCCAAGGAAGGGAGAAGCCTGATGGGACTCCAGTCCAAGCTATTGAGTAATAATCCCTCTTTACAAGATAATGGTTAGGCCCCATCTGGAGTACTGTGTGCAGTACTGGAGGTCACACCTGCACAAGGACATTAACCAAATTGAGGCAGTCCAGGGAAGGGCAACCAAAATGGTGCAGGGACTGCATCAGAAAACCTATCAGGACAGATTAACAGAGCTCAATATGTATACCCTAGAGCAAAGGAGGGAGAGAGGTGGTATGATCGAAACATTCAAACACCTTAAGGGCAATAACAAGGTGAAACAGTCTAACGTTTCCACATAAGAAAAATAGCAGGACAAGGGAACTCAGCATAAGATTAGAGGGAGGCCGATTAAGGGGTAATGTGAGGAAGTTATTTTTCACAGAAAGGGTGGTGGATGCACGGAACTGCCTACTTCAGGAAGTGGTGGATATGAATACAGTGCAGGGCTTCAAACAGGTATGGGACAGGCATAAGGGAGCAACACAGATGAGTATGAATAGATAGGCCATTGACAGAGCAAAAGCCAATGGCACATTTATAAGGTAGAAAAAGAAATGGGCAGACTGGATGGGCCTTGCGGTCCTTATCTGCTGTCAACTTCTATGTTTCTACATTTCACTCACCCAGCCTTCCAGTTCCTCCACCCAGGCCCTCACCTGCAGCTTGGCCAGTCTATGAAAGAGCGCCCAATAAGAAGGGCGGCCCCTCCCTGGAGGGGTCAAGCCAGGGGTACTGGCTGCAGGAGGAGGGTGGGAAGAGAGGAGGCTCGGGATGGGGAGACCTCAGGCAGGCAGGATCAGGCCAGGATGCCTGAGAGAGGCCCCGATGACTGCGACCGGAGGGAAAAAAGACATTAAAAAAAAAAAATGTGTCGGAAGAGGGTCTGCGTATACACAGATCAGTCTCAGCGTAGAAGTCCTATCTTTCCAGAGTAAACAGGACATGTAGAGATGGCAAAAGTTACCTAATTTGAAATAAAACTATCCTCCACTGGTATCACACCCACACCATACTAATGGCATTAGGCAGTATGCTGGAGGATAGGTGTTGCAGATGTCAGCATCCAGGTGTCAACGTGCTCCATACTTCTACACGATTCTCCTCCCATTCGTAGTTATTGGGAGAACATCACTAACATTTGCCAAAACACTGTAGGACAGCACAGCCCCTTGGAAGCACTAATGATTCTATTGGGCCTAACCACCAATGCAATACCGAGCCTTCCCCTACTGCTCAAAGGCTGGTAGCAGTGGGAGTGGTGGCCCAGAGACTTGTATTATGCAAATGGAGATCCACAACCTGCGAGAGAATGGCTGGCTGCAATAGGGCAACTGTGGCCCTTGAGAGGTCATCCCATAGGAATGCAGACACCATGCACAGATATCAAGCAACCTGGCTACCACATATGTCCTCAACATACTGTCATAATACACACCAACAGAATGGTACAGCCAAGGCCCAAGAGAGAGGGCCGCCGGCTGCCTTCCTTGCTGTACTGCCCACCGATCACCAGACCGAAACTTCACCTTTGACACGGGTGCCTCTGCTGCTGCAAGCAGCCGGGCAGGCCCCTTCTGTCCGCCAGCTGCCTTCCTCGCTGTACTGCCCGCCGATCACCAGACCAAAGGTACACTGATGAAACTTGAGTGGCCAGAACCTTTGGTTCTGCCTGCTGACAGGCTGCTGCAGTTCTTTGATTCGTTGCTACTGCTGTTCCTTCTGGACTTTACGCTAATGTTACATACTGATTGTGGTACTGGTTAAGTCTCTCCAAATTGTCCTGTGAATTCTAATTTAAACGTGAACCTAAGCCTGTTGACAGCAATGTTGCACTCCAAGGGTAGTCTGAAGTGCAAGTTATTTTAGGCTGCAGGTTTGTAGATTTTAAACTATTACAGCTCTCTTTGTTTTAAGGTCCAGTGGTAATCCACCCTGGATCGAAACTAAGTTTAAAGTTATACAGTTTTTTTCTGTTTAGACTAGATTCCATTTGGGTCACAGCTGTAAGCTTTGCCCTGCAAATAATCCAATTTCTCTTTCACTTTTTGTCCTTCTGTCTCCTGCCTGCTTGAATTTTTGTGCCCACTCCCCACCTCCAGCCTTTATTAAATACTCTCCCTCCCCCCTCGGCAATCTTCATTCCCCCCTCTCACTAATACTGCAACTCCACTTAAAGATACAGAGTGCAGCTATTAGGCCTAACACTTGTCCTGTCCTCCCTTTAAAGACATCTTCCTATTTTCGCCATCTGCTTGTCTATCAGTTTTGTTTAGCGCCTGCTCTGCTACTTTACAGTTCCATACCTGAGCTTCCTCCCTTGCTACCCTCAACATAACCCCAATATTCTTCAAGTTGCCTTGGTACCCCCTGCCCTAGCTAAAACACCCTATTTTAACCTACATTTTATATCTTAAACTATATCCACTGCCCCTGACCTGGCTCCCAGCGAGTGACCACGGCTAATCCTGCCAGCCGCTGCACCTCCATCCTCTGGATGACCAGGACACCTTCAAAGCTGGTTAAGAGTCCTGGCTGCTCCGAGGTAGCACTGCGCAGCTCTGATAGGCCGCCACCCTCCTCTAATTGGACTGCTGCTCTCCACTCAGCCACTGATTGGCCCTGCCTTTTCTCTGCTGGATTTTCAGTCTCTGGTCTTTGGCGCCCACTGTTTTGTATTGACTTTTGCTGAACATTTGCTCCCGTCCCCGCACCCCCACCTCCTACCTTTATTAAATAGGCTTTGGCTCCACCCACTCTACCTTGGTATCCACCCTGCTTGAACCTCATTGGGCTCACTTACTTGGGACCCCCCTGCCGCTCCCTCTCCCTCTCCTTGCTTCACCTCCACGGGCTGGCTCTTGTCCTACTGACCCTTTCGGTTATTCTCAACACATCTAAGCACTATGGTTCTGCCCCCTTCTGCTTCTTCATCTCATTCTCTCTTGCTCCCAGCTTCTGCTTTATTTCCTGCCTGGAGCTAGATACCCCTATCTTCCTCTAGGCTACAGGATTGACCTTATCTACACCCACTCTGGTACCCTTCCAACTGAGCTTGTCTATATGAACCCATTCTCCTCTCGGGATGGCTGGCAACACCCAAAGAACCATGATATGGTGGTGTATGTTCACCTGTTCCCATTCTCAACACTGGCTCACTGGCGGTACACCTTCAGGGGTGGTGATTGGCTTACCCAACCTAGCAAGCCTTACAGACGTACTAGGACCAGTATTCTTAAACTAACTATCACCGCTCTATCAAAGCTATTACTTCTGTTACTGTTATGTTCGGGTAACACTGAGATAAACCCTGGTCCTATTGCTACCATTAGATCCCCCCTCGGATGCTGTTCATTTTAAAGGAATGAGTTTCTGGCATGTTAGTGTCTGCAGCCTCCTAAAAAAAGTTCTCCATGAATCAGGCACGGATCAGCCATCCTCAGCCAGATGTTCTGGTAATCTCCGAATCTTGACTTAGGTCAGCCTCTCAGGACAGGGAGATTAGTATTCCTTCCTACCAGTTATTCAGAACGGACAGGCCTACTGGGGGGGGGGGTGTGGCGGTGTACATTAAGGAAAGCTTTACAATGTCCTGTCTGGATTCTACTTCTGTCAAAAATGAATTTGAGTGTTTGACCCTGAAGATAGATTTATCTACTTCCCTTGTCCTCAGAGTGATTGATTGCTATAGACACCCATCTGTTGGTACACTCCTTCTTACACATCTTGGCTCTATTATGGAGAAAGAGAACCTTGAAACTATCATCCTAGGGGAACTTAATTTCAACTGGTTATCGAAGTCTGCTTCACCCTTAAACACTTTCTGTGATTCCCATGGGTTGGTGCAACTAATTCATGAATCCACACATCCAAACAAAAAGAACACGAGCAGCAGCACACTGCTGGATGTTATTTTAGTCGATAAGCCTCATCTCTTCTCACATGCTGGAACCTTCTTTGCTGATGTCAGCGATCATTGCTTCATTGCTGCGGTCAGATCACTACATCATACAGGACCTATAGCTAAATTTCTTACAAAAAGGTCCCATTGTAACTTTGATGTGGCTGCCTATGTCTATGAGTTGGAACACTCTCCACATTGGCAAGACATCTACTTAGTGAACACGGTTAACTCGGCATATGATACTTTCTATGATATACTTGTTGGGGCCCTAAATATGTATGCCCCATGGTAAAAATTTATGTGAAAAAACAAACATGTCCCCGGTTCTCTGCCACGCTGAAAGCTGCATTGCTTTGTAGGGATAAGTAAGTTGTGGAAAAAAGCTCACCGGACTAAGCTTCACTCAGACTGGTGTCAATTCAGAAGGGGACAATGCTTGTATGAAAACAGTCAGGGATACTAAGGCAGCATTTTATCTTACCGAATTGGATTCTGCAGCAAAGTGGTCCTCCAAATTCTGGAGGACAATCAAGGACATGTCCGGATATATGCCTGGTAATTCCTTGCCACCTAAGATTACAATTGGGAATACTACTATCAGTGATAAACCGGGAATCCTAGATGCATTTAACAATCATTTTGCCACTGCTGGTCTAGCTTTTGACAATTCCCCTGCACCCCTGGTCCGCTCACAATTAAGTGTCCCATGCTCAGACTCTCCTTCCCCGGTATCTGGCTTCTCATTCCACCTGGTTTCTCTGAAAGAGGTTGAAGACCTCATGCTCCAATTGGATATTAAGAAAGGTGCTGGTGCTGATTCTTAGGATCCTTATTTCCATAAAATCGCCTATCATGTCCTAGCTGTTCCTATCACCCACTTATTTGACATATCATTGTCCCAAGGGCTTAATCTCCAGATCTGGAAAACTACTCACGTCATCTCCTTGTTTAAACCAGGGGATCCCTGCGACCTTAACAATTATAGACCAATTTCCCTCCTCCCAACTTTGTCGAAACTTCTGGAAAAGATTGTCAGCAACCAACCAAGGGACTACCTCGAATCCAATAACCTGCTAACCTCTATACAATCTGGCTTTAGAACTAAACACAGCACTATTTCAGCCCTTGCCAAAGTAACAAATGATTGGTACCGAGAACTGGATAGCAGAAACTTTGTCTGTGCTGTATTTCTAGACCTTAGTAAGGCTTTTGATACAGTGGATCATAGTCTGCTTCTCTCTTCTCTGAAGAGTATAGGCCTGGACTCAGTTTCTTTGCATTGGTTTACTGAGTACCTTGTAGGACAGCGTCAACAAATTAAGGCTGAGGGTGAGCTATCCCCACTCAAACCTCTACTGAGGGGAGTAAAGCAAGGATCCATATTTGGTCCCTTACTATTCGCTATCTATGTTAATACCATTGATGAGAGTATTAACAAGGCCAACACACACCTGATTTGCTGATGACACGGTTGCATATATAAGTCGGCCAACACCTGAAGCCACTTGTGCTGACCTCCAGGAGGAATTTAACCAGTTCCAGAACCAGCTCCTCCATAAAAAACTTCTTCTAAATGCTAAAAAAAAAAAGCAATGTTGTTCTCACCCAACAGCCGTGTGATGAATCTGGCCAGCTCTGGAGCAAAACCTCAGATTACCACAATTCTTGGAGAGAAACTGGAGTTTGTCTCAAAGTTTAAATACCTAGGTGTGTGGTTAGACCATAATCTATCATTCACTGAGCATGTCAAGGACCTTGTAAAGAAGTTAAGGCAGAGGCTGGGGCTATTCTTTAGAATGAATCAGTTTCTTAATAGAGATGCAAAAGTGCGCCTTGTTCAAACTACTTTTCATTCGCTGATCGATTATGCTGATTTCTTTTATAGTCAATGTCCCAAAGCCTCGCTTACAAAGTTGGATATGCTTTACCACAGGGCCATCCGGTTTGTTACTGGTCTACCCATCATTGTTCCTTGTACAAAGCCATAGGATGGTCCTCTCTCTCATGTTTAGGCATAATAGAAAAGCTGTCCTTTGCACTTACACAGTCTTCTTGAAGCGGCTTCCACAATATATAATAGACTGTCTCCCACTAAGTGAGCCAGGAACGTATGCCCTAAGAAGCGCATCCTACATCACATCATGTATCCCCAAGGCTTCCACTTGATATGGCAGAGTGGCCACTAGTTTCCTGTTGCCAACACTGTGGAACAAAGTACAAAAATTATTGAAATTAAGCTGCCTCCGCAGTATGAATGCCTTTAAATCTCTGTATGCTCGGTATGTGTGTGAGCCATGCAATTTCTACTCCAGCCCCTAATTTTAGTCCAAAGCATCAGGCTGCTGCCCTCTGAGCGTAGTTCAATTTATGATTGCTTGCAACCTTTGGTGACCTTTACTCTGTGAGCATCTTATGCCTTAAATGTTTTTCCCTTCTAGAAATCCCTGTAGGGTCATTATCTCTTCATGGCTTTCGCGGCTGCTACACCTTACTCATCCTACTGTCTTTTATATATTGCTTAATCTGTGGCTCTTATTCCCCTACCCTGTACCATTTAACTGCCCTATTTCATCTTCACATTCCCTTTCCACTGCATTCCACTCTTACTATCTCTTTCCTCTGTCTCCTCACTTCCCTGCTGTAGACTAGCCCTTCAGGGGCTCCCTGCCCCTCAGGTGGGAGAAATGCGGATACCGGGCGGTTGTTGCTTCCATAGCTGCCGCCTGAGACACCTAGACCGGACTCCTTACTAGCGAGATGCAGCATTGATGATACCCAATCAGAACGCGAGAGTTTTTCTGCTCTGGCATCTGATTGGCTCCTGCTGTCTGCTCCTGTGTCTCCCTCAATACTAAGCTAAAGTCTGATTTTCTGTCTAAAACTAGCACAAAAGAGCCGTTCTTACTTATTGCCTAACTGTTATGACCTCTGTTGTTTCCTGTTTAGAGTGTCAAGAGTTAGGACTCTGTTTGATTACACTCCTTTCTAAATTTCTGTGGTTGGGCCAGTCTTTAGGCATCAAGGAATACCCAATTCTGTTGTCCTGCTGTTTTGGTCCTCCAGCTGGTTCAGATGTTCCATTGTCCATGGCCCAGTACCCAATACCGACCCCTTCTTCCATTCCCTGCCAAGGATATGCTCTCCATGGGCTCTCTGCCCATAGGTGTGGGAAACCTGGGCACCGGGCGTCCGTCGCTGCCTCTACTGCCACCTGAGAACTTAAGCTCGGAGTCGCCATCCACTGCCCAGCTGAGAAGCCTGCTACAGCGGAAGGCAGAGAGCCTTAAGAGGTAAAGCCTCCTTCCATCCAGCCTGTTTGTGGAGAGGTGTTACCCCGTCCGAGGACTGCCCCAGCCACCCACCGTCGGCTCTTAATTTATTGCTGCTTACAGGTCACATGACATATCATGTGACCTCTCCTTCTAATTACTAAGTGTCCGCTTTGCCATTTGCAGCTTATACTCGCTGATCACTAGGGGTTGCTGCTGTGCAACCCCAGGAACCACTCTCTCTCTCTCTCTCTCCTCATCTCCACTCCTTACCTACAGTTACTATTGGCACTGGCCACTAGGAGTCACTATAGCACCCCTCCTAACTACTACTTCCTCCTCACCTACACCACTTTGTACCCTCCTAATCTCTACTCCCACCTTATCTACTACTGCCCCTTTTGAGTCTCACACCCTCTCCCACTAAGCCAATGAGTCAGGCTATTGACTCCCTCTGATCCATAACTCTTATACCTTTTGGCCCCATACTCAGCTAAAAAATGCCTTCTGCTGTCCCGCTGCAGGTCTCAAACCCTGTATACTTGACACCTAAGTCAGCAGCTCTACCACTGGACTAGCAAGCTGATACAAACTTCTGTGGTTCCCTAAAGCTCTTACTGCTTCTTGGCACCATAATTCAGCTAGAAAAATTCTCTCTGCTGTCTCAAACCCTGCTCACCTGGCCCCAAAGTCAGCAGCTCTGCCTGTAAGCCACGATATAATTCTTTTGAATCTGAAAACTCTTAAAGCTTTTGCTCCTTAAATATACCAAAATACTCTACTGTCCTATCACAGGTCTCAAACCCAGTGCCTTTGGGACTGAAGTCTGCAGCTCTACCACCGGGCCATCAAGCGAAGACATAATTGTACTGGATCTTAAAGGTTTTGCTCCTTAACCCCAAAACATAAGGGCACTCCACTATCCTTCCCCAGGTCTCAAACCCAGCACTTTTGAGACCGAAGTCAGCAGCTCTATTCACCAAGCCAAGACAATTTTGACTTGATTTCTGCAGCTCTTAAAGCTTTGGCTCCC
Organism: Neoceratodus forsteri; assembly: GCA_016271365.2. Classification (NCBI taxonomy): domain Eukaryota; kingdom Metazoa; phylum Chordata; order Ceratodontiformes; family Ceratodontidae; genus Neoceratodus; species Neoceratodus forsteri. Next base: position 32,803,179 of record CM057449.1, on the reverse strand, counting down.
CACTTTCAGCCACTGTGCCCTAACTCCAAGGCCACCTGGCAACATGAGTACTAAATTCCACCTCATATGCATCATCTTCTTATACTTCCTGGAACCTACCTCCCACCAGCCAGACCGCAGGCCTTGACCATGGTCTATGGTACCCACATACCTTACCATTGTAGCCCACCCACTCACCACCATGTCAATGCACCCCGGACCCCTGCATCCACCCCTGTACTGCCCCAACTCCACCTCCGACCCTGGCTCCACCACCTCTGCATCTTCCAGACCCTCCAAACCCTGCCCATTCCCTGTTCAATCACTGCCTGCCCAGCCCCTCAACGTACCCACAAGAAACTAACAAACTGCCACCCTAGGGCTACAGCCTTAGTCATACTACTACTCCTCTCTGGTAATATCCATCCAAACCCAGGCCCTGCCCCCACAGCTAAGTCCAACGGACTCCAAATTGCCTCCATGAACATATGCAGCCTGCTTAAAAAAATTCACCGCCGTTCAGTGCTGGGTTGTATCACACCAACCAGACATCTTAGCCCTAGTAGAAACCTCGCTAACAAAGTCCACCTCGGACTCCTTTGTCTCCCTCCCAGGCCACACCCTATTTCACGAGGATTGAGTAGGTAAACGTGGAGGCGGTTGTGCGTTCTATGCTCGTGACACCATCGTAGGCCATGCCCTCCCAGCCCCCAAGCTTGTGGATGGTGCCCAGGCCCTCACCCTCAAACTCACCCCAGACCCATCCAAGAGCCCCCTCTATCTCACAGTCTCCTATATCCTCCCAAGGAACCAGACCCCCGCAATATCATCTCTCACTGACTATCTCTCCTCCCTCCCCCATAAGGCTCAACAAGTCCTAGTAGGAGACCTCAATGTAAACTGGCATAGTCCCACTGCCTCACTGATAAGAGACACTTTTGCTGTGTTGGATCTGACCCAACTTGTCACACAACCCACCAGATGTAACCAAAGTCAGGGACAAGCACCTTCCTAGACATCATTGTCTCAAACTGACCCTAAAAGGTTCAAGATATTCAAGTCCTCCCAGATTCCTTAAGTGACCACTCCCCTCTCCTATTCCTCTGGTCTACCCCACCCCGAAACCCGTAGCCCAAACCACTCACTGCAGGCGCCTTCGCCCAGGAGGACTGCAAAAACTCAGGCAGTTCCTCGCTCACATTGACTGGTCTCCCATCCGCCAGGCAACGAGCGTTGACACTGCCCTCGACCTATTCTCACAAGCTTTTACCAAGGCCTGTGATCTTTTTGCACTCTTCACCATGATACGCTCCAAAAAACAAAATGTACCCTGGGTCACCCCTGCCCTACTCCAACTACTCAAGGACAGGGATAACCTTTGGCATATGCCACCGAGACTGGTCGGGCTGCCGACAGACAGGCATGTAATGCTGCCTGGAACAGGTGCACATGGGCCATCCGCAAAGCCAAGGCAAACCATTACCAGGCCACCCTCACCTCCTCATGGGGCTGCGCCTGGAACTTCTGGGACAATATAAAAGAAATAACTGGGAAATCACGCTCGCTTACCCCAGCACACCTTACAGTCAATGGCACCAACATCACTGACCCCACCGACATTGCCAACTGCCTTAACTCGTCCTTTACTGATTTTAACCCTGTCCTCCCGAGTAACTTTTTCGACCATACTCACAACCCACCACCTTCAGATCCACAGCGCTCCCGGTTCTACCTACGCAAGGTATCCTTTCGAGAAGCCAAACCACTCCTGCTTAAAGCACTAAAGGGCACCAGACCTAGCAGTGACCCCCTGGACCCAAAAATACTCCATCTGGTCCTGGATGAGGTCCTGGTCCCACTTACAGAACTACTGAACCGATTCCTCTGTCTGGGGAAATTCCCCACAGCAAGGAAAACTGCAACAGTCACACCTATCCACAAAGGTGGTGACCGGTCCGCTCCCAGCAACTATCGGCCAATTTCCATCCCCCCCTCCAAAGCCTTAGAAAAAGTGGTGGCCACCCAATTCATGGAATATTTAGCAAAATATAACATCCTGTGTCCAGAACAGCATGGCTTCTGCACTGGTCACAGTACAGGCACAGCTTTAATGGAGTTCTCCAACTTCCTACACGCCTCCCTGGACCATGGCCCCCTAGTTGGGGCAGTGTACATTGACCTCTCCAAGGCCTTTGACACTGTCTCCCACCCACTCCTACTAAATGCCCTCAACCATACAGGTTTGTCTGCTGGCCCCCTCTCCTGGTGTGCGAGCTACCTATCAGCCTGCTCCCAGCATGTCAAAATCAACGGGGTGCTCTCAGAAACCTGTCCCATCCCCTCAGGGATTCCCCAGGGCTCTATCCTGGGCCCACTACTCTTTAGCCCACATTACTGCCCTTGCTTCTGCCACAAATGCACGCCTTGGCATCCTCTACTGGCACAAGGACTGCCTCCCACCTGATGCCCTCAGGCTCGCCATCACGTCCGCAGTAATGTCCCTTATTGATTACAGCCTCCCAGTATATGGTGCTGCTGACTCCACTGCCCTGTGCAAGATTATACTCACGCTAAATAAGGCCTGCAGGCTACTGACCAGTGTCCCCAGACTCACCCACATCTGTCAACTCTATGACATGGCCAAACTCCTAAACCTTGATGAACGCATCCGCTACCAAACCGGCCTGCTAACCAAGAAAATTTTACTTGGACCCCCGGGGTGTCTGGCTCCATCCAATTTACACACGCCAGAGCCACCACTCGAATTTTGGACAAAGTCACTCTACTAGTGCCCAGAACTAGGACCTCCCGAGCTCAGAGGTCATTCAGCTACAGAGCCCCTACCTGGTTCAACTCACTCCCTGCAGCCATTTCCAACACTGCCAAAATTGCCCCCTTCAAAGCTGCCTTATGAGACCTGCTGTTCAACACCCACTGCTGCACCTGTCACTAAAAGATACTCTACTGTTTCTTCTGGCACTATTGACATGGCCCACTGGGCTTAACACCCACCCACCCCAATCCCCACCCCCCGGGCCCTCTCTTCTCTGCCAGTACCTGCGGGTACTACTTGAAATGTTTATTTATCTACACGTGTTCAAGCAATTGTATGTGATACTATGTATCTCTGTTCATGCAACCTGTGTAATACTATGTTGACTCTGTATGCCTGTATCCTGTAAACATGTAAAAATCTGTTACTCTGTCTTAACTGTACTCTGTAAACTATGTTAACCATGTGCGTCCTCTCTGTGACGAGATACCTTTGTAAACGAGCCGCTGGCTCAAAGGTTGTAAATCCGACTATACAATAAATAAATACAAAATAAAAAGCACAGCATAAGCAGCCATCCAATCAGAACGTGAGCGCTCTTCGACGTTGGCTTCCGATTGGTTCCTGCAGTCTGCTTCTGTGTCCGTTCTAAACCAAGCATAAATCTGATTTCCATGCCGAAATTTGCCAAAAAAGAGCTGTAATTACTTTTCTCCTTGACTGTTAAGACCCTTATCCTTCTGTTTAGAGTGTTACATTTAAGAATACTGTGTGAGTACACTACTTTTGAAATTCTGCGCTTGCGTTAGCTCCCAACACGAGAGGCCGATCACTTCTCCCTACTGAAGTTCCTACTAAGCCTCACGTTATGTCCTCCTTAAATACTACAGAAGCACTCTGAACTGATATGACTGATGTAACATTGAGTACTTATTGCATTAATTGTTCTTTACTTGTATTATTTGGCCCTATTGTAAATATCTTTGTATGCATTGTACCATTTGACCCGGAGCTAACCAGGTCCATCTTGTAAATGAACTTGCTCAACGACGTTCGCCTGCATAAATAAAGATTTTGATTGACTTGATTGATTGATTGAGGGGGGCAAAGACTTCACAGTCAGACTGCCTACCTCCATTTACTTGAAGACATACCCACCTCCATAGGGGCTTCTTGTTTTCTCCTCCATGATCTACAGTATGCCATATTAGTAGTACTGTATACCTAAAAACTGTTCATACTATGCTTTTTCTATGTGCTGTAATTTAGTATTTATAGACTCTTAATACTAGTGTCCAGTTTTGGCTTTTTTTTTTTTTGTAAATTGACGTTACTAATTGTATGAAACTCAAAAACTGCTGTATATCCTGATATTCACTTTTTTCAATGAAAAGATCAACTGAAAACAAAGATCGTTTTGTAGCCATATGTAACAAACATGGTTCTTTAGGAACGAAAAAAGTGAAGAAAACATCATCTATCACGGACAATGAAGAGAATTAGTAAGTTGATAAGAATCAAAAATAGGGTCTGGAAGAAGGCAAGCAAGACATTAGAACTAGTGGCTTGGGACTCCTTTAAAGGTGACATGCAAAGTCATTGCTGCAGTCCAGTCCCATCCCCACATACCTTTCTATGCTGCCGCGGGAGTCAGTGGCTGCTATGATTTTTTATTTATTTAGTGATTTGGAAAAGACCTTTGAGCATAAGCTCTTTTACAAAGGTTCCACGTCATAGATTGCAAAACAAAGAACAATAGGAGAATGCACAGGTACATTACAATGAACGATACAGCTTGGATCCAGAACTTACAGATTAACTCAAAACATAGGTACAAGTTAAAATAACAAGAAAAACACTTTACGGGGGATAAGCAGCCACAGAGTGCCGTGTCAGTTCAGAGGGACGGGGATTGCTGGCAGTGGGGTGAAGAAAGGAGATACGAGAGAGAGGGGTATGTAATGCAGTGGAGGTGAAGGGTGGGGGAAGAAGGGCAATAAGGTATAGGGATAAATGGTGGGGTGAGGGGAGGCTGAGTGGAGAAGACATGCTAAAGGACCATCTGAGGAATATCTCCAAGATTAAGCACCTTGTTCCATCTGGTGATCTTCCTACGCTGGTCCACGCCTTCGTGTCCTCGTGCCTGGACTACTGCAACTCCCTTTATCTAGGGCTACCTGGGTGGAAATCCACCGCTTGCAGCTAGTGCTGAACGCTGTGGACCGGCTTTTGACGGGAACTCCTAGATCCCGTCATATTACGCCAGTTCTGCACGGACTGCACTGGCTGCCGGTACAGTGGCGGATCACCTTTAAAGTCGGTTTACTGACTTTTAAAGCCCTACACGAACAGAGCCCGGACTACCTGAAACAGCTTCTGGTTCCCTATCGCCCTGGACAATTGCTCCGTTCAGCCGACGAGGGGTTGCTAGAGATTCCAAGGGTGTGTTTGAAATCATCTGCATGCAGCTTCAACCCTTTGGAATTCTCTACCCCGTCGGTTACGGGAGTGCACGACTGTGGAGGGATTCAAACAAGCTTTGAAAACTTACTTGTGGATCCAAGTTTATGGTGAATGAATAACTGTGTCAATGGATTATTGTTTTTTTATTTTTATGATCTGGATTCGATATGTTATTTTAAAATTTGTTAGGCGCCTTGATACCTTGAAAGGCGCCATAAAAATAAAGCTATTATTATTATTAAAGTAAATGGTGGGTTGTGAGGGGCATGTTCAGGCAGCCTGCATTAGTAGTGACTGTTAGGGAAACCTGGTGACTGTGAGTTGGGGAGGGTGGGGTGCCAAGAAGCATGGACAGACTGATTGCTGAGGCAAGTCATGAGAAGGGACAGAGGAAGGGGTACCTGAGGCCTGCCTAGTGTTTGCTGGGGAGCAGAGAGAACAGTTGTGGCTGGACTCAGGGGCAGGTGCACTTAGAGAGTGTTATAAGGTGCTGTTTGAGTTCAGTTTGAATTGTGCCAGACAACTGGTGGCCACGAGGTGCCCGGGGAGTTCATTTATCCACAGGGGGGCCTGGTAGGCAAATGCACGTTGCCCAAGTGAGGTGCGATGGAAGGGGATAGCCAAGGCCCCTCTAGTCCTCCCTTTGGTGACCTGTAATGAGTTGGCCGACTTGATCAAATTGCCTTCACAAGATGGTGTTTTACCCAATAGAGCCTTCTTCCCTAGGATGCAAGTCTGGAATTTGACCCTGTTTCTTAACGACAGCCAATTTGCGCGCTCGTACAGAGTACAGGTGTGAATGCCACGCTCAGCATCCAGGGTGAGTCTGCAGGCTTTGTTGAGTGCAGTCTGAACCCTCTTGAGTGCTGTATCTGTTGCCGCCCCATAGACCACTAGTCCATAGTCAACAGTAGATATAATTGAACTGTGGACTGAGAGGCGGCATGCCCCCAGAGAGAGGTGTTTCCTGTGCCTGTACAGGACACCAATCTCGGTACTGACTGTCTTGACCAAAGAGTCAATATGGTGTGCAAATGTGAGGGTATCATCTATTATGACCCCCAGATACTTGAACAAGTGAACTTGTTCCAGCGGCTCATTGCATGAATTGGAGATGATGAGGAGGTGATGCTTATTTTTGTTGTGGGGGCTGGACATAAGTATGGCCTTGGTCTTCTTGTAGTTTAGTAACAACTTATGACTATAGAACCAGTCCTCGAGTTTGGAGAAGGAGTTCTGTAGCTCAGATTGTAGGGCAGCCTGAGACGTGCTGCTGCTCAGGAGCACAGTATCATCTGCATATAGTATGAGTTTGGTGTCACAGGCTGTGGGAAGGTCATTTAAGAAGAGGTTGAAGAGTAGGGGCCCCAGTATTGATCCCTGAGGTACCCCTAATGATACCTTTCTTGTGCTGGATACTGTTTACCCAATTTTGACACACCGACTTCTCCATAACAGGTAGTCTTGGAACCAGCAAGGGGAATTGGGTGATGATGACCATAAGAGCAATGTGCATATTTTAAAACTTTACCCTGGACTCTCTGATCTGGATTAAAATTATATCTACTGTTTTCTTACTTCGCTTCTGCTTACAGATGTTTTAGCACAATTTAATTCAGCTCAGCTCTAGCACACTAGCCAATGTATAAGTGTATTTTTGCTGTATGAGAGTTAGCATGTTTAATTTGTACTCAATATAACCTGTTTTAGAGTGTTAGCACTTAAAGCGAAATTACAATATCTACCAGATTAAAGTGTTACAGCTCCTCTGTGATTTAGCTCCTTGTGCAATTTTACTCTGTCTCTGTTCCTGCCACTAATCCTTTTGTTTTTCTTTTTTTCATTTTCACCTGGCCCCACTGCCCTCAGCTAGAACTTGACCCCTGCTGGGCAGTGTCTCGGTCAGGCCTCTGTTACTACCCCTAATCTCTCCCTGCTTAACCCTTCCTTTGTTTTCTCTCCTCTACTGGAGCCATTGCCTCCTCGACTAATCTGCTGCATGGTGCTGCTAAAGTCTGCTGTCCCCTTCCCCCGTGCTGTTCTGGCTGATTCCCCTGCTGTAACCCACCCCTCGATTAGTACACCATACTCCTGCGGCCATATAACCTGTTTTTTTTCTCTTCCTCCCCTAGCACCAGCCCCTGACAAGGGAATGTTCCTGATCCACTGCTGCAAGCGGCCCGGTGGGTCTTCACCCACAGCCGGCTGCCTATTCACTCCAGCCCGCTGCACAGAGGATGAAAGGAAGGTCCCCGCCAGTGTTGTGTGCCGGTTGCCTACCCGCCGTATTCGTGCAATTACTTTTATAGGTACGCATGGTCACCTGACACTGAAGACCTTTTTTTTTTTACCAAGTCCCTAGTTCTCTATTGGTAGCTTACACTAAGTTCCCGCTAGGGGCATATTCTCTGCTCTTCAAGAAATTGTGCTCGCTCCCAACCCAAATAAGTCAGCACAGCCAACTCTGCATGCTGTTTACATGCCCCAGAGCTAGTGTAAAAGCTGCACCCTAAGGCATATCTGACTTTCTTTCCTACTTCCAGATTACTTTCTCTGCCTCATCCTCTTTCCCATTTATTTATTTAGATTTTGGTAACAGGGTGAACCCACTGAGACCAGAGGTCCCTTTTTCAGGGGCAACCCAGGATTAGTTACAATGCATACGTACATACATAGATACAAAATACAATAGTTTACAGTGAATCCATTTTTATTTACAGTGAGAACATACATAGTCATTAGGGTACAGTGGAGAGCAGGTAGATTTTGGGGAGCAGGTATAACACGTTAGACAAGGAGAACAGAAGGCGTGCCAAGCTAGGCAGGAATAGGGGCAGATACACAGTGCATTGAGCATTATTCCATGCGATATTCAAGGGAGTGAAGGCTTGGTAAAGCGGATAGCAGCAAGAGAGTGGGCCCGGGCAGGGGGCTAGCGATACCACCCACAGAGGCTTAGTTCCAGGAAGTATGTTTTAAGGCCCGATTTAAACCCTAGGAGGGTTTGTTGGTCGAGTAGATTTGTTGGGAGGGAATTCCATAGGAAGGGAGGGAGCGGCGTAGTGGAAGGAGCTCTTCCCTAGGTTGGTGCGAGCCCGTGGAATATCGAGGGGGCGGCTTGCAGTGGATCGCAGAGTTCGGTGCTGGACTTTAGGGGTAAGCAGCCCCCGTAGGTGTGGTGGAGGGCCAAGGGAGGTGAATTTAAAGGCCAGACAGGTAGCAGAGTAGGCAAGTTTAAGCCGGAGGGTGGGCCAGTGTAGGTCTGCAAGGGCCTCACAGTGGTGCCTCCTAGGCGAGGAGTTTGTTGCAAAGGGAGTCACTCTGTGAGAGAGTGTACAGAGTTTGTTGAGCTCAGTCTCTCGGAGGGACTGAAGTACAGGGGAGCCGTACGGGATGGAGGGGACGAGGTTACTGTTGGCTATGGCACGTCGCGCCTCGCCGGAGAGGGAGTTTATCTTATCCCTCATCATGCAGACACTCTCACCCTGCTTTCTCCCAGTGTTCCTCGTCTCCATAACTCTCCCTCTACCCACTTATACCCTGCCCCCACTTCCTCATTTGCATACTGTGACAGGGCTATTTCCTGTCATGCACATATGTACTACTTCTTCTTTAGTTCAAGGTTGCAACCATCTTTCTTCTTTCTGCTGGAGCAATCTCTGTATTTCTCTATAAGGAGGCAGGCCACCTCCTTATAGTAAATGTACCACCCCCCCAGCTTTCTGTATTTTTTCCCTACTTGTATTTTCCTTGTTTCCAAATGGTACATTTGAGCACAAAACTCCCCTTCTGGAGTATTCAGGAGTTACTCTCTAGAAGAACGAGAGATTTATATTGTGTATACACTGTTAGCTGTAGTTTATAACTGCCCAGTAGAATGAAGTAATACTTCTTAGAAAACAAGAAACTGTATTGACCAACTCTTGTCTTGATTTATTTAAGTTAGCTTCCCTTGTTGTGACTCCTTGGGTAAAAGTAAAAGGACTCCAGTTAGCATTTAGCCCCTGCGAGTAGCTCTATCTCCTGTTTTTAGCTGCTCGAATGTCCGCTAAAGCTGCGCGACTGTCCAAACGTGCGCACGTTCATGCTGCCTTAATAATTCTGAAATGCAATTGTAATGATTGTAGCCTGTTCTTCATGTCCAAAGGGATGGTTTCTGCCTAAAATTGCATACTGCAGACCTTTGGAAGACAGCAGGTAGCTCCTTGAAGTTTGCTGCAGTTAGTCAGTGAAACGCTAAGCCGACGGTTTGGAAAGAAACAGCTGACGGCTTGGTCTGTTGGAATACAGCAGAGTTTTGTCTCCACTTTCGTTTTTTAATACTTTAACTCAGGCTTTGCTGTTTTACTGTGGCTGGAGTTACAAACGAAGGGGTTCCAGTTGTTCAGGAAGGACTTTTATTGCACAATTAGGTAGGCATTTAAAATAAGTCTAGTCCTGCAGTAGGATTATGTTTCTGTAAATAAAGCTGCATGAGAGGCTATAAAACCTCTTTCTACATGAAGTCCTTCCTCCTAAAGCCACTCTAATTCTTTGCCTATTAAAATAAAAGGAATAATTAAAATATTGTTGTAGACCATACCTTAAGCTTAGCAAACAAAGTTAACCTCAGAATTTGTCCTGAGTCTTGGTTGTGAGGAGAGTTTACAGCTTTCAGCTTCTGGACTATAGGGAACTGGCGGCCCCTTGTGGGCTCTTTTTATTCTGTCCAAACCTAAGGAATGGTCATTTAAGATAACAAACTATGGATTTAGAATGTTTATTCATAAGTGATGATGTTAAAGAAGTTATTGTCACTGTGGTATGACTTTTTATGTTTTTTTCTTGGGTTTCCTTTGGTTTCTAAAAATTATGTGTTTGTGAAATCTGGAACTAAATCATATGATCAGGTGGGAGGGTATAAAAACCTTACCTAAGCAGGCCTAGAGAGACAGAAGGTCAGTAATTTCTGATCAGTGGTGGAGGAAGGTTCCACATTTTGAGTTCAGACCATTTTCTTTTTCTTTGTGAAAATAATAGTAAATTGTTGGTTTTCGCTTACAAGCTGGTTCAAGATGAAGTGAATACTGGAAAAAGGAGCCAGACTTGAGAAAGTGATATATTTTTAATAAAACTCCCACTTATCTAGGTGGGTTGCACCTTAAAATCTGCATTTTGTCTACCTTTAAGAACCCACACCGTTACACATACCCTCATTGACATTCCTTATTTCAGCCCACTGCAACTAGTTACAATTTTCTTCACCTATATAGGGCTGATACAACCTCTCCTCTTCATCCCTGGAATTATTACCCTTTCTACCCCTGTGCTTCACCCCTAACTACTCCAACCTACTGGACCCTTCATCGAACCCTAAGTTTCCTACCCCACTCACTGAACATCCACACTGGTCACTCACACGCCTTACCCTGGTTTAAAAGTATGAAACTCCACTTTGTTATCATTGCTCTCCTTCTCCTATCGTCTGGAGATATAAATCCCAACTTTGTTCCCATTTCCACAGCTGCATCGCTGCCCCCAACTACCTCCTCAGTAACTCCTCTATCTAGTCCCTCTATCCTTCCCCGCGGCCTGAAAGCCCTTCATCTGAACATCCAATGTCTTCTCCCCAAAATCAGCTTACTCCAGCCTCTGGTAGCTTCTTTAAGGCCAGACATCACCCTGATAAAGACTAAGCTAAATAACAAAATAACTGAATCCTCTCTTACTATTCCGGGCTACTCTTTCTCTCATCAGGACCGCTCAGGGAGGTGCAGTGGTGTAGCTATGTCCCCTCAACTATCCAGTACACCACTACATCCTCAGTCTCTGTCCCTAAAGAATGTGAGGTACTTACCTTACAACTTACACTACCATTCTCTACCCTAATTTTTATAGCTGGGACCTACTGTCGCCCAGGCCTAAACCCATCTGTGATTACTGACATTATCACTTCTATAGTTTCCCAAGCCTCCTCAGGAGAAGTCTATATCATGGGTGACTTTAGCTTAAATTGGTTATCCTTTTCCTTGCCTAAAGTGAAAACATTGCTCTCGAAAACTTAACCCAACTTATCCTCAAACTCACCAGGTTAAATACCAAATCAAACAATCACTCTCTTACTGGCTGGGCTCTTACTTCACACCCTCACAGGGTTATTCAATCAGGCACATTAGATGATGCCTTAAGTGACTACCACATGACCTACCTCGTACGTCAAATCCATCATCCTAAGGCCCCCAATAAAACTATGGTGACCCATTCGTACAAATTTATGAACCTTGACCCGCTCCTCTACAACCTATCCTTAACAAACTAGGCCCCTATAACTACTGCAAACTCAATTGACACAGCCACTGATTACTTCAAAAGTAAATTCCTTGAAATCTGCAACCAACATGCCCCATTACGCTGCATCAGAGTTCATGGAAACCACCTCTCCTGGATATCACCTGAGCTCATAGCATGTCAAAAAGCTCATGATCAAGCCTGGATACAACACAAAATTACCAAGCTATCTAGAGACCATGCCACCTATTGATACCTTTGGAACAAATGCACCGAAGTCAGCCACTTGGCTAAATCTGAATACTTTACCTCCACCTTCCACGCAAACATAAATAACCCTGAAAACTTTTGAAGGGTTATCCACACACACTTCTCCCCCCTTCCTCCCCCCTCTTAAATATAAATAACACCCTCATCGCTGACCACCTAAATGTCACCTCTGAATTCAACTCTTGCTTCACCTCCTACGCTTCAGCTCTCCTATCCTCCCTACCTCCTGGCCACCCTGATACCTCCCTTCACCCACCCCCCTCTCACACCAAGGAACTTTGCTTCTCCTTCTCTCAAGTCACTCCTTTGGACACCTTGCAGGCCTTACTAGCCCTTAACCCTTCAAAAGGCAGCTCACCTGATGATCTAGACCCCACGCTGCTTTACCTCTCTACCACAGCCATTTCTGGCTGCCTTGCTCAACCTCTCCTTCAATATGGCTGCCATTTCCTCAGTATGGAAGCATACAGTTGTTCTTCCTCTCCTGAAAGGCAGGGTCCCCTCATCCCCTAGGAATTACTGCCCCATATCTCTGCTTCCTACCCTTACTAAGCTGCAAAAACAACTAGCCCTTGCCCAACTCTCCTCCTTCCTCTCCAACTCCAGTTCTTCACTCCTTTCCAATCTGGCTTTCGGAAAAAACGTTCTACCACCACCTCCCTGATTAGGCCCACTGACTCCATCTTCTCAGGGATGGACAGTAGCCAAATCACATCCACTATCTTTGTCAATCTCCACCCCCTGCTTTTACACTCTCTGCAGCAGGCCTGTCGCCTGCTGCCACCAACTGGTTCTGGGCCTACTTTGTAGGGTGAATCCAATTAGTTAAAATTAGTTAAAATTACTGACTCCATATCCTCCCCTCTCCCTGTCAACACTGGCATCCCACAAGGGTCCATGTTGGGCCCTAAACTCTTCTCCATATTTCTAAATTATTTACCGTCTGCCTGTACATCTACATCAATAAATATGTACACAGACAACACTGTCCTTTACTCCTCTGGCCACTCCCCGATGATACAGCAAACAATCTTCAGCACAAGTTCAACAATATTCAGTGCTGGTTTTGCAAACATCAGCTCTTCCTAAATGCCAAGAAGACAGTCTCCAAGACCTTCAGCAATAGGCAAAGACTGTCTAGGCTCCCCTCACTGCCCACCAACCATACTCTTGATGGGATGGTCCTTGAGGACACCTCCCCATTCAGATACCTGGGGGCTTGGCTCGACCAACACCTAACCTTCTCTGGCTATGTGGATGCCATCCTAAAAAAACTGCACCCCAAGTTAGGTGCTCTATACAGGAACTGGAATTGCATTCCTCTCCTGGCAAGGCGTGAACTTATCCAGAACATGATCCTTCCCATCCTTGACTACTGTGATGTAGTCTACAGTGCCACTCCAAAGCCCTCCCTAGCCAAACGTGACAACCTTTTCAACTCCTTCTGCTGCTTTGCCTTGGATGCTCCTCCCCTTACCCACCTCTGTCAATTCTGCCACTCTCTAGTCTTCCCCTCACTAAAAAATAGGCACCTCCAACATACTGTAGTGCTACGTTTCTCTCCAAATTTTGTTTTGGCTCACGCCCTCGCTGCTCCTCTCCTCCCCCCCCCAACCACTTATTCACTTCGGTCCTATGACTCCCACTCCTTTGGTATCACATGCTGTGTTTCTGCAGCTGATCAGGCTGCCTTCTCATAATGTTTCCCCAAATTGTGGAACTCTCTCCCTTCCCAAATTCACCCCTCCTCCTCCCCCTCATCTATCTCCTCTGCACTGTGGAATTTTCTCTCCATAAACTGTAATTGTAGCTGACCCTTCCTGCTGTCTCACTTATACTCACTATTCTACCTAACCAACTTGCACTAGCAAACCTGTCCTGCAAATTAAACACTGCAGTGCTGTTGCTCTACTACTGGCACTACTATATGCTGGTTGGTGATTCTATGTAAATAGTTCTGTCTACTACTCAACATGAAATCTTATGTATATTGCTATGTAACTTGATATTTAATGTGTTGCCCATTAATACTGTTATTCTGACTCCAACTTTCTTTCCTCCAGGATGCACCGTGAGACGAGCAACTTGTTGCTCAATGTGCCCTTCCTGGTGAAACTCTTAAATAAATAAATCAATAAATAAAACAGTGCTGAAACTTTCCTCCGAATGTCACCTTTAAGAAGTTAAGAAACTAATGTAAGTATCAAGCCAGAAAGGCTGAAAGGGACTTCTACAAAGATAGAGTAAACAATGTTACAAACCCATCCAAGTACTGGAAATAAGTTAAAGAACTGACGGGGTCAGACAACTTAAAAGCAAAAACTGGTTTCATCAAACAGAAAGGAGGACCTAACCTACCAGCGGAGAAAACAGCAAATGTATTAGATAATTACTTCTGTATGCTGCCAGATATACAGGTGCAGGACAGAAATATTTCCCCTGATTTGGATACCTTGAGGGATACGGTACATTGAAGAGTGTTAAGTCACATGATCAGCAAGCCCACAGTTTAGGTTTAAAGTAATTTGGGTTAGAAAGGTCCTGGATAACATAAATAAACATAACTGTAAAAGTTCCTACGGAATGAATCAAATAGAAAGCATAATACTAAAACATTTGCAATACTGAACTGTGACCTTTTTAGATTTTGGCAGGTCTGTCACTATTTTATCTCTGGCAGTTGAATACAACATAGAGAATAATGCATGAATAACCATATACAGCATAGCTGTGTTTCCACTGAAGGGTTACATAGCATCATATGGGCCTCGAAAGTGAAGTTCAAGAGATCCATGTCATCTCAACCCCAAGATGAAAATATAAGCCTAGTTGGGCATGGTTGCCTAAGTCTTATTTTTTATAGTACTGTATATGGTTTTACTGTATGTTGAAAGTGAAACTTTCCATTTATATACAGTAGCTGCTGGGACCAACCTGCTCTAATCCCACCTACCTTTCATTGCTCATAGTCAATTAATATTTAAAGATAAATTATGTTGACAGGGCTTGACAGGCTATAACCATATACATCAACTTTTTATGACCTTTGAACTCGCACACCTTGTCATGATCTTTGAACTGTACTGAACTTTTGCCCCAGCACAAGGATTTTGACTGCATAGAAATCCATAAACAACACTTAACCACACACTGTAAGTTTCCAGTTATTCATCTAAATGAGAGGGCCGAATATATTGGGAGATACACCTGTAGACCAGGCGTAGATACATGTTGATAGTCCATAAGTTTCTGGGAAAACAGGAGGTCATTCCATGTAAGGATTCCAGGCAAAATGAAGAAGTGATTTAAGTATCACGATACCAGAGCATGAATGGAACAAAATCCTGCGGAAGTGATGGAAAAGTTATAGCAACCCCTTCATGGAGGGAATATTTTTGGAAGGTGCTTGTAAAATACATTCACATACCAAGCATTACAGCCCATTTCCGAGGGTGAGGGTCAGACAGACGTTGGATGGGGTGTACAGCCCTGGGAGAAAACATCCACATTTTTTGGGAGTGCTCACTGATACAGGGATACTGGCGCCAGATCCACACAGAGTTGGGACATCTATGGAGCCAGACAATCCTTATAGAATTTAAGAATTAAATGCTAGGACTTCCTATGTATGTCCCTGATATTGTGGCCAACTATTGTAATGTTATCTCTATTGTCTACGCCCCTTCCTGGTAAATAAAAATGAAAACTAAGTATCATGACCTTGAAGGGGATAACCTCACATGGGTTGTCTCCAACTATCACTATGGTGAAAGAATGAAAATACAGGTTACTCACCTGTAACAGGAGTTCTAGGAATGGTATATGTTGTTCATCCACACTGTCTGGCAGGTTCCTTGCCGCTTTAAATCTTGCCGGAAGGTCTTCAAGCTGGCTCCTCCCACTCACCTGGGTGGTAAAACTCTCGGCTCTGCCCCATGACGCCAGATCTGGCCCGCTGGAAGCCAGGTTGTGCGTCGAAGCCGGAGAGGTCGGGTGGGTCGTGTGGAGGAACAACATATACCATTCCAAGAACTCCTGTTACAGGTGAGTAACCTGTATTTCTAGGGACAAGGATATGTTGTTCATCCACACTGTCTGGCAGACTCCTAGCAGTTCTCTGGGAGGAGGGAGGCAAGACGACACCCCCTACTTAGGGAATAAAGACTGGAGAACTGAGGCCCCAAAACCAGCATCCCGGCGTGACTCAAGGTCGATGTGGTAATGGGCAGGGACACTGGTTTGCCGGGATTGAGAAAGGGCATATTCTGTTTTGCACATTGTAAAAAACGGTACTGTCACCGGTGTCTGCTAAGCCAAAATCCGGTTTTACCGGTGTTTGGATTTGTGTACTTTATTTAACAATTTTTAACTCTGCTAACATGCATTTTAGCAATGTTGACCTCCACTATTGCATATCCTTCCATCCTTGTACCAATTTAAAGTTATTTTAGGTACAAGATGTGATGGCAGTAGCAACACTACAGCCCCCATCCCTAAGGTGTGATAGAAGCAGCATTACGACCCCATCCCTCAGGTGCAATGGCAGCACCAACAGCACTATGGCCCCCATCCCTATGGTGTGATGGCAGCAGCAATAGCACTATGATCTCCCTCCCTCAGGTGTGACAGAAGTAGCAGCACTGTGGCCCCCATCCCTTAGGTGTGATGGCAGCAGTACTATGTTCACCATTCCTCAGGTGTTACAGACGTAGCAGCACTGCTGCCCCATCCCGTAGGTGTGATGGCAACAGTACTACATTCCCCATCCATCAATTTTGATGGCAGAAGCACTACAGCCCCCACCCCTTCGGTGTGATGGCAGTAACAACAATGCAGTCCATATCCCTCTGGGGTGATGGCAGTAGTGACAGCACTATGATCCCCTTTCTTCAACACCCACACCCAACATGCACAAGTTACAAATGACTTGATCTCTTTACTTATAGAACTCAGATGTGAATTAATCGGAACCTTCACTGCTAAGGTGGGCTACCTTTGTTTTTTCCTATCTATAATTTAACTGCCTGAATTGAATTTCTGCCTGTGACACCGCTGACCAGGTTTAGGGAACAGATTTGGGTGTTGGAGGGCCAGCTGGTGGGTGAAGGTTTGAGTGTCCAATGACCACTCACCTTCTCCGGGGAAGGAGAGTGGGTTCACAGCTCAGCATTTGCTGGCCCCTGATGGAGGACAGAGGCATAACAACATGTCAGCCCTCACTGCAGGAGGGAGCGTGATGGACGTCAGCTTGTGCCTTGACATCATGTGGCCTGTCACACTCCCAAGAAAATGGGAAAACACCTGCTGACCAACTGAAGGACAGCTGTTGGTCCCTCCATAAGCTGGAAGCCCCAGACATGTGTCTGTTCTGACCCCTGCCGTGCCCAGGATACACAGGAAGCTCTTTAGGGCAATTCTCCTCCCCTGGTAGCCTCCCACTGGGGTAGGGACCCACTCAATGAAGGGTTACTTTGGATTACCTGGTAGCACAGCAGTAAGGGGCAGTGGATGGTGGTTGGGACTCAGTAGCGGTGGTGGGGGGCTTTGGCAGGCCTGAAAGAGTGAATGGCCAGGGGGTAGGAGGAGCAAAAAAAAATTGCTTGAATTTGCTTCTTTGAAATACAGTGTCTTCACCTTAAAAATCCATAAGTGATTAGTGGAGGATGTTCAAATAGATTTATGCATCTCCCAGACATGTGGATGCTTTTTTTTTTACTTGGTGTCCATGAAAAGGGTGTCTCCCAGTTTTCATGTCTTTGTTCAGATGTGAATTGAGCATCACTCTGCCCACCAGCATCATACAGCCCCTTGGGTCTTACCTTCTGTACGTCATTGACTGTGCTTTCAAAATCCACTGGCCAAACATAAGTACTCTTAAATACTTAACATTTGCTTTTTGTTGAAGCAGTCTATCAGAAAACTTTTTGTTGTCACAGAGACTGAAACAGCAAGTGGGAGAAAAGGTGCAAATTATCCAATTCACCTAAATGGGGTGCTAACTGTAAAGTCTTTTCATAAGTAGTAAGGCAATTTCTTCTTTGTGAACATGCTTTCATTCAGACTAGTTTTCATTCAAACAACTGAGGATTTTGGATGGCTCTACTGATTACAAACTTGAATAAGCTAGTTGTTAACAGTGATCTTGCATTTAGCAATCTACAACCTAGATGCTCATATGCAAACAATACAATAAAAACCTGACTAAAATCTAAAAACAAGCTTATAAAACATATAAAATGTATCTGAACATTTATCTTTACAAATTATTGCAGCCCAGGTAAAACTCAGGTAAATTACATGGTACCATGACTACTATTCTATGATGTAGTAAACATATATTGGTATTTTTTTTATATTCTTTGCAAAGCAGGTAAGGCCAACTAGGCAGACTATCTGTTTTCAGGAGTGACCTAGAAGCACTGGGAAGATTAAATAATTTGTTTGGAGTCACACAGTATGCAAGTGGAGGTTGTGGGAATCAAACCCATGTCTGCTGGATGTACCCAGTTCAATCACTGTTTGTTACTCTAACCACTAGGCATGGGTGGTTAAAGTGAATGGCTGATTACAACAAAGCAGTGTGGGTTATTTCTTTACTGACTCTATATGCAGCAAAGCAGAAAGAATGCAAAGCACAGCAGCATTCATTTTAAGATGCCGAAATCTGGGTCGGCCCGCTGACGCTGTGGTAGCAGTATTGCTTGCAATGCCAGTGACCCAGGGTCAGAAGTGAACTTGGGTTGCTGGAGATCTGGCCAGGGGAGTAGGATCGAGCACACGGGAGACTGCCCTCCTCCTCCAGGGAGGGTGGGCTGCAGGTCCTGCTGCTTTACCACCACCTGTGTGACCACGGATGGTGATGCAATGGTGCTGCAGAGTGATCAGGAGGGTACAACACTAGCCAGGATCTGGAGCAGTGGCATGTTTCTATGTGACCTACCTCCTTGGATCTCCTGTAGTGCCAGTGCCCTCGGGGTCAGAGACCAGAAAACCAGGAACAATCAGCACACATTGGCCACTGGCAGAAGGGACCCAGGTGTTCCAGACTTCATAACCAGGCTCCATGAGGGACCCACTGAGCTGCCTGACACACACTAAGGGAGTGTGGAGGGGTGACCTGAGGTCCCCTTCCTTCCCACCTTGGGGGGGATACAATCCAGGCAGGATAGGGGCAGGAACAAAGGAGCTCCTGAGCATTAGCTGGGGGTGAAGCTAAGGGATAGCCAGCCTAGGGATCTCGGAAAAGTGGAGACTGATGTGGTGAGAAGGGGACATAGAAACAGAAAATAAAAAAAAATTAAAAAGGTGCTGAAATCGTACAGATTCTGTGCAGTGACATGCAATTTCCGTGAGGCACCGGTACAAGAATTCAAAATCCGCAAATAAGCAGGATTCCATGATTGTTACCAGTGTTACCGGTAAAAATGGAAAACCAGGGTCCCTGGTAATGGGTAATAAAGGTGTGTGCTGACTTCCAGGTAGCAGCCCTGCAGATTTCCTGGATAGGAACGTCCCTGGAAGCAGCCACTGAAGCAGCGGTATGGCGGGTAGAATAAGCTCTTATCCCTTTGGGAGGTTCCATGCCCACCAACCTGTAGCAGAGGTCTATGCAGGAGGTGACCCACCTGCCTATCGTCCGCTTGGCTGCAGGTCTGCCAGGTGCGACTTCAGCATAGGTGACAAACAGCTGGCGAACCTCTCCCAGAACTTCAGCCGTTCGTTCCTTATAATAAGAGAGCGCTCTTCTAGGGTCCAAAGTATGGATTCTATATTCGGCCTCCGAGGTGTGACTGGGGTAGAACACCGGCAGAGTCAACACCTGGTTAAGGTGAAACTCCGACACTGCCTTCGGAAGGAATTTCGGGTGGGGGCACAGGACAACCTTGTCCCTGTGGAAGACCAGATAGAGAGACTCGATGGAAAGCACCTGGAGCTCTCCCATCCTTCTGGCTGACGTGATAGCAACCAAGAAGGCGGTCTTCCACGACAGGTGAGAGATGTCACACCTGTGCATCGGTTCGAATGGCTTGCCCATGAGCTCAGCCAATACCAGCAGCAGATCCCATGGAGGCGGAGGTTCTCGCACCAGAGGGGATATGTGATCAAGGCCTTTGAAAAAGCGCCCGACCACCTTCTCCTGCGCCACCGACTGCTTCCTGGCCCACGCCCGGTAAGCAGAGATAGCTGCCAGGTGCACCTTAAGGGTCATTGACCGAAGCCCTAGCTGAGAAAGGGACCACAGGTAGTCCAGAATGCTTGCCAAGGAACAGGAGGAAAGGTCCAGCCCCTTGCCCTGACACCAAATGGAGAATCTCTTCCATTTGAAGGCACAGCGTTTCCTGGTTGACTCCTTACGGGATGCCTCAAAAACGTTGCGGACCTTGTCGGAAAGACCCATGGCCTGGAACTCTAGCCGCTCAGGAACCAGGCCGTCAGGTGCAGGGACTGAAGATCCGGATGGAATACCTTCCCCTGGTTGACTGAGACCAGGTCCGGGTGGGCTGGAAGCTGCCTCAGAAGCCTGGAGCTGAGGCTGAGGAGATCTGGATACCAGAATTGGCGGGGCCAGTCAGGGGCTACCAGAATCACCTGCGCCTTGTCCCTCCTCACCTTGAGAAGCACCTTGTAGATCAAGGGAAATGGTGGAAAGGCGTAGAAGAGGCCCGGGGCCCACGGCCTCGAGAAGGCATCCCCCTGCAGCGAGCCCTGCTGAGGGGGGTGGGCATGAAACAGCCTCAGCTTCGCATTCTCCCTGGAGGCAAACAGGTCCACCTGAGGCATGCCCCAGTGGAAGAACAGATCTTGTACTACCTCCGGCAGGAGACATCACTCGTGGGACGCAGCTCCTATCTGGCTTAGGGAATCGACCAGAATGTTGGAGGCTTCTGCCACATGGAAGGCAAGGAGATCCGCCTCCAGGCTGCGCAAGAGGGACCAAGTGCAAAGAGCTTCCCTGCACAGAGGCATGGAGCGCGTCTCGCCCTGGCGGTTTAGATAGTACATGGTCATGGTATTGTCCGTCTGGACCCGGACCACTTTACCCCGTACAAACGGAGCGAAGGTGGTGAGGGCTAGATAAACCGCTCGAAGCTCCAGCAGGTTGATGTGGCATCGGGACTCCCGAGGGGACCAGAGGCCATGCACTCTGTGCTCCCCAGATGGGCACCCCAACCTATCAGAGACGCATCGGTCGATAGAGAGACCGTCAGCTCGGGGTGGACAAATGGGGTGCCCTCCTGCAGATGAGCTGGAACAGTCCTCCACTGGAGAGCATTCCACATCTCCTGGGTCACTGTCACTGGCTGATCCAAAGGACCGGAGTGCTGTGACCATTGGCTGGCCAGTCCCCATTGTAGGGGACACATGTGCCAACGGGCCCAACAGATCACGTTGGTGCAGGCCACCATGAGGCCCAGGAAGTCCCGGGTAGGGCGTGGAAAGGATGAAAAGGGACTTGGCAAGGTTGGAGGAATGGTCAGACGTATGGCAGCTAGGATTCAATGCAAAGACGTGCAAAATAATGCACCTGGGAAACAAGAACCCAGGGGAAGAATACACAACGGGTGGGGAGGTAGTAACAACAACAAAACAGGAAAGGGACCTGGGGATAATCATATCAGATGACCTTAAGGTTAGCAAGCAATGTGAGAAGGCAGTAGGGAGGGCCGGGGGTATACTGGGATGTATAGGGAGAGGCATCAGCAGCAGAAAACAGGAAGTTGTTATCCCTCTGTACAGACAGTTGGTGAGGTTGGTGAGACCCCATCTGGAATACTGTGTCCAGTTCTGGAGACCCCATCTCCGCAAGGACATAGACAGGATAGAGGCAGTCCAGAGGAGAGCAACTAAAATGGTGCAGGGTCTGCAAGAGAAGCCGTATGAGGAGAGACTAAAGGAGCTTAATATGTATACCCTTGAGGAAAGAAGGGAGAGGAGGGACATGATAGAAACTTTCAAGTATCTCAAGGGAATCAACAAAGTCCAAGAGGGTAGCATCTTTCAGAAAAAGACTTGCAAGAACAAGGGGACACAATTTAAAGATAGAAGGAGGGTGGTTCAGGGCAATGTGAGGAAGTATTATTTCACGAGAGGGTAGTGGATGCATGGAACAGCCTTCCTGAGGAAGTTGTGGGGTCTAAAACTGTGGGAGAATTCAAGAATGCATGGGACAGACATAAGGCAATTCTTGTGGGGGGCAGGAAGATATAGGCTGTTGGTTAACTAGGATCTGCGGCCTATCCTGTAGGTAGGGAAATGGGCAGACTAGATGGACCTAGCGGTCCTTATCTGCTGTCAAAGTCTATGTTTCTATGTTTCTAATTGCCCAACCTGAAATGATTGGGCAAAGAAGGAAAGAACCTCGGTCCTGTCCGCTGGGAGCCATGCTCTGGCTCGCAGAGAGTCGAGCTTTACCCCAGTGAATTGGATCACCTGCTTTGGCACGAATTCCGACTTGGCCTCGTTGATGAGGAGGCCAACTTGAGAGCAAACCTGGAGGGCCAGATCCCTGGACCGCTCCACCTCCGGTCTGGAGGAGGCCGCAATCAGCCAGTCTTCCAGGTAGGGGTACACCCGGACCCTTCGGCACCACAGGAATGCTGTCACCACTGCCATGCATTTGGTGAAGACCCTGGAAGCTAGAGAAAGGCCGAAGGGCATGGCCCGGAACTCGTAGAGGGACCCCTCTGTTCTGAAGTGGAGGAATTGCTGGTGGGACGGATGGATTGGGATGTGAAAGAACGCGTCCTGGAGGTCCACAGAACAGAACCACATGCCTCGTTCCAAGGATGGAATGATCTGAGCCAGAGTGACCTTCCTGAAGGTTCGAGACCTTAGGAACCTGTTCAGGTCGTGCAGGTCTAGAATGGGGTGCCAGCTCCCCATCCGTTTCAGGACCAGGAAGTACCTGGACACAAACCCTGGGTCTGGTGGAAGACCCGCCACCTTCCTGACCACCTCCTTCTGGAGGAGCAGGGCAATGTCGGCTCAGCGAGTTGACAAAAAGGCTGCGGACCCCGCAGCCCCCATGGGGAGACGGCTCCGAAGGGCGGAGCCTACTCAAACTCCAGAGGCAGACCCCTTCCTACCATCTCCAACACCCAGCGGTCCATGGTGATAGTGGACCAGATGGAAAGAAAGTGGCGGAGCCGTCCCCCCCACAGGGGGAACCCAGGGGAAAGCGACGTGGCTGGGGGCGACACCCCTCAATCCGTCATTTGGCAGGCTTGGAGGAAAGACCGGCCGAGGGACCTCCTGGGCCTTTTCCTCCCAGCTTGCTGCTGGAGGAAGCTGCAGGCTTGGCTTTGGGGTGCCATGTGCGAGCCTGCTGGCCCTGATGCTGGTGTTGCTGGACGTGCTGCAGGGGCAGAAGGCCGAAAGGACTTATGCTGCTGCCGGCAGTCTTTGTCCTTCTGGGCAGATGTGACCGAGTCCAAGGTGGCACTAGACTTCTCAATTCTCTGGAGGTGGCCTTCCACCCCAGGTGCGAACAAGTCGGTACCAAGGAAGGGGACGTCTGCCAACTTGTGCTGGGTATCTGTCGTGAAGGTAGAGATCCACAGACAAGCTCTGCGGCGCATGACCACTGCGGCCGCCACAGACTGGGCACAGGAGTCTCCAATATCGAGAGCCATTTGGAGCTGCTGTTTCGCCACTGCCCTTCCCTGATCCCGCACCTGCTTGACCGTACTCTGCAGGTCAGCCGGGAGATGAGGGATCACCTCATTCAGGGAGCCCATAAGGATGTGGGAGAAAATGCGCCATCAGTACGGCCGAACTGGCCTGACGGAGGCCGAGGGAGGACGCAGCATACACATTATGCCCGGCATAGTCCAGCTTTTTGGACTCTTTGTCAGAGGGCTTGTCCACGTCCCTGGCGTTCCTGGAACGCCAGAAAATGTTATTGGTAACCAACCCCTCCGCAGAGGGGTGCTCCGAGAAACCGGACAGTGACCCAGTAGGGACTGCGTACTTCCTGGCCATCCTGGCCGAAGTAGCAGGACAAGAAGCCGGCTGCTGCCATAACTCCAAGGCTGGGCCAACAATGGCTTCAGCCACCGGAAAGGCCTCCGTGGGAGAATCCCCTCGGTCCAGTATCTCTGTGAGGGGATACTTGGCCCACTTGGATACAGGCTCGAGCTGCATCCCAGTGGACTCTGAGATGAGCCGGAGCAAACCCATGAACGAGGATGGGCTCTTGTCCATCGACTGTCCCCCGGAGGACTCCAGGTCAAGGGGCCTGGAGAACAAGGAAGAGTCATTGTCAGACTCCGAGGAGTCTGCGAACAGCTGCCTAGAGCCTGAGCCACCCTCCACCTGCCGAGGATGGTCAGGAGTAAGGGTGACCGACAACTGGTGGGGCAGTCCCTGACCCGACCGAGAATCCTTGGTCGGAGCCCCAGATTTTGGTTGTGAAGGCAGGGGATCCACCACAATCGGTGGGACAGCTGGTTTTGGCCAAACAACCGGCACCGGTTTGGGCACCTTGACCACCACGAGCGGTTGTGTCGGCCTTTTGGGTGACAGCCACTTAATGGCCAGGGAAGGCAACGGCGTTGGCTTGATCCCAGTCAGAAGAGCTGCTGCCACATGAAGTCCTCACAGTATCGAAGCAATTTGAGCTGAAGCCTCTCCTCCGAGGAGGAGGAACATGAGGACGAGTGGCGCCAGTGCTTTCCTGGGTGCCGAGACCGAGACCGCCGGTGTCGGCGGGACTGAGAAGAGGTCCGAGACTGTCTGTGTTTCCAAAGGTGGGCCTGAGAGGGAGCTGGGGAAACCCGTTCCTCCCTCGGCTCAGGAGCCTTAACCGAGGACTCCGGCACATGAGGCGCAGACAAGTCCTTGCTTTCCACCGGGGGAACTGGTGAAGAAGGGTTGTCGGCTTCTTCAGTTGACAGCCCGTCCGATGGGTCAAGAAAAATCTCGACTGCGTCGATGGGTGTCTCGGCCTGCTGACCTGACGGGGACACCGGGAAGCCAGCGGCCTTAGCCGCAACCTCGACTGAAGTCAAAAGTCAACTTTCCGGGGAACGGGACCTCTCCAGCTCCCACGAACGTCGACGGTGGGACTTACCCTTCGAGTCCTTCTTCTTGGACCGAGAGGAGTGTCCCGATGGCCCCTCACCTTTCATGAAGAGGGACTGGCAAAGCTCCTTAAAAGAAGCTGTATAGGAGGAGCTCAAGGAGAGCGGGATAAATGCCGCGACCGAGGGAGGCAAAGATGCGGCCTGGACCGCCTCATCCTCGAGGGCGATCATTTGTTCAAGTTGCTCAGCCGAGCCAGCCACTGTGGAAACCGTCCAACAGGTCTCCTTCGACTTCACCGGTGGTATACGTCTCTCAGGGCGCCGAAGTTGGAGCCTGGCAGCATGGTCTTCGAGGATATTTGCCGAGAAGGACTTGCAGAAATCACAGGCCTGCAGATCATGGTCAAGCCCGAGGTAGTAGACACATGTGGAGTGTGGATCGGTCCTAGCAATCTTCTGCCCACATGGGCAACGCCGAAAACTGGGAGTCGATTTGTCCATCGCAGACACAAAGGAATAAGCAGACCGAAGTCTAGAAAACTTTAAAATTATTTTCGGGTGAACCAAAGAGTTTGGATCCAGTCTAAACGCAGAGCGCTAAGGAGGGAATCTAAGCTTCCAAGTGGTAAGGAAGATCTGGCGTGATGGGGTGGAGCCGAGAGCTTTACCACCCGGGTGGGTGGGAGGAGCCAGCTTGAAGACCTTCTGGCAAGATTTCAAGTGGCAAGGAACCTGCCAGACAGTGTGGATGAACAACATATCCATGCCCCTAGAGGGAATGTTCTCACACGTAGGTTGGGATGAACAGATATGTACTTAACAAAATCATTAACATCTGGAACTTAAGATGAAAGAATGGGTTCCCCTTTCTTTTCTGGTCCCTGTTAGAAAAAAAAACATCATATGAGTTAAATAACACACTGGCACACATTCAAATTAAATTTTGATTCCTTTTATTTTTATTTATGACACAACGTTTTAACAGATTTCTTAGAATGGGAACGCGTTATAGCTCAAGAACCTTTTGACTGTATTGTTATTATAGACGGGCCACTGCATGTAAAGCTGGACTATTTATTCATTGTTTTACTGTGTACAAACATGTATTGACTTAGATTCTTCAATAAACATGAGTTAGAAAAAAATGTATCTGACTTACGTTGCTTTATGGCTGGCAGGGGGTTTCGGGTCTCTGACTTGTTTCTCAGTGAGACTTGTATCCAACACCATGTCCACTACTAAAATATTAGCCACCTTCTAATGTCAGATTGTTAACATTACCATGAATGATCTTTTGCAACAAGTTGTTAAAAACTCTAGGGCATTGAAATTTGAAGCAAACACTGCCCATATTTTTATATGTTAACGAAGACCTTACAGAAGTACACACCTCTACACTCAGGGTCCATTCAAGTGCAACTACTAGAAAAATCAGGACTTCTCCTACAGAGTATAGTGACCCCTCTCTGCTTGCTGCTGAATATAGAATGATATTCCCAGTCAACCCACATTCTGAGATGTTTGGCAACTTCAGAAAGAGTTAAATAGCTTTCTTACTGAATATTAGTGAATTTTTTTTTATCTTAATCTTGTATCTGCACTGGTGACTGAAAATTATTCTTTAATTATTAGCTTTGCAGTGCCCATGTGTTCCCAAAAATCAGTTTTTATAAACAGTTATGTTAAGCTAGAGACATTTAAACCATCTTTTAGTGACTGTATGGCCAAATACTCCAAATATCCAACTACACACACAATAACCCAGAAACTGTTGGCTCAACTAGAGCCTCTTTCAATGTTCGGGGAGCATAAAGCAACGTTCCCTTGCACCACCCACGCGCAGCACATGACCTGCTGTCTCTGAAACAAGGAATGCAAATATCAGTGTAGAGGGCGGTTTCTTGGGGTTGGTGTTATTTGACTTTGTCACAATCGGGAAAGAAGAAATTCTATCAGACTTACCATAATTTTTTTCTCAGTTAGTTTCAACATTGTCACTGGGCTAGACATTTATTGCTAGGTAATACAGTACATGCTCATCTATTAGGGGGTCACACACTGCAAAGATGCCACGTGACCATGGAACTCTTAGCTCCACCCCATCCTGTGACAGTTAGCTTTGAAGCATCGGTCATAAATATTTCTGAGTTTCAGGGTAACATAACTATTTCATTTCATTTAACTGTATTTGTTTACCAGAATGACACACAGAGCCAAAGGCCCTATTTCAGGTGCGTCCCCAAGCCACCATCCAAAGCAGCCACAGCTGATAATACAGTTTTCAATTACAAATATTGCCAATAAAATAAATTAAATCTTGCTACATGCAGGAAATACTTTAAGATCAGATCATGCAACAATACAGGCTAGAAACATTTACAACATGAACTGGCAACAAAAACATTTTTCAACTGCTGTTTTGAGAACAGGAGCATCTTTGCAGTGCAGTCAAAGGCAATTCATTCCATTACTTGGCAGAAAAAAGCACACTGACTCATTAGTAGAAACGTGTGGGATACAAAAAAAAGTTTTCACTGGATCTTAGTCTTCTTTAGTCCTTTTAAAGACAAAAGCTTGAATAATGGGGAGCCAGGAAGTCCTTGGAATAGAACAGTACAGTTATGTGAGAACTTGCCATAACAGTAGATCTTCGAGTGAGGCTCTTGTAGTAGGTACTCACGAGTAGGACTAAACTGCCGGGCATTAGGACCACACGGAAAAATTCTAGCTAGCAGTGTCCAGCAGAGGAACCGCCCGATGTCACGTGATGGACGTCAGCGTGATGCTATATATGGAGCATGTCTGCCTTCCAGTTTCCCCGACAGAGACCTATAGAGGTTCGACAGGAGAAAGGAGAGGGCTCCTGAAGCCTAAAAGGCACAATATGAAAAACCACAGAAGGAAATTTGGGGGGTCGAAGTTAGGAAAGCATACCTATTGACGGAGCCTCTCTCGAAGATCTACTGTTATGGCAAGTTCTTACACAACTGTACTATCTTACTTCGGGGGGGCACTTGCAGAAGGCACTAACAAGTAGGACTGAGTCCCAAGCAGTGACCTGAGACAGGTCTGAAACACAGGGAGGTAGGAGAGTTTCCCAGCCACTCTAAGGGACTCATGAAAGGAGCCCCTGTAGGACAGCAAGGCCAAAGCCCGCTCTGCGCCTCAACGCAATGTCCAGGCTGTAATGCCAGGTTAAAGTATGGAGAGAACTCCAAGTTGCAGCTGCGCAAATGTCTGCAGCTGAAACATTCCTGAAACAAGCAGTAGAAGCAGCCATGCCTCTGGTTGAATGTTCTTTAACCAGACCTGGGAGGATTTTGTGGTACTTCTGGTAACAGACGGTAATGTAGTTTGCCAACCCCCAGTCTGATTTGGATAAACTGTTTAGAAACAGCTGTGCCCTCTCTTTTGGGTGCAAAGGAAACAAACAATTGGTCAGATTTACGGAGAGACTTAGTCCTGTTTGTGTAGTACCTGAGAATTCCGTGAACTTCATGAGTATGCAGAAGAGGTTCCCCCCGTTGGAGTATTCCAGATAGTACACCGGCAAGTCCAGGGACTGACTGAAGGTGGATTCCAATACCACCATGGGTAGGAACTTGGGACTGGTTCACAGAGCACCTGGTCTCTTTGGGAAAAAAAGGAAAACAGATAAAGTATCATACACATGAGAGCTTGAAGCTTGGAAATTCTTCGAGCTGAAGTGGTAGCCACTAGAAAAAGTGTTTTCCAAGAGAGGCAGCACATGTCCGCACTCGTTGCTGGCTTGAAGGCTGGCAGGGTGAGCTTTTTGAGAATGAAGTTTAGGTCCCAAGAGGAGCACGGCTATTGATTGGGGGCTTCAGATGAAGAATCCCTTTCACAAGGGTTTTGCATACCACCAACTGTGCCAAAGTCTTTTGTCATATTGGAATATGATAGGCAGAGATAGTCGAAAGGTGAACCTTTAGGGTTGAATAACTAAGACCTAAGTCATAAGGGTGCAGCATGTAGTCTAAAACCTTCGTGACTGAACAGGAAAAGGGTTCAATCCCTTTCAAATCTACCCAGATGGAAAACATATTCCATTTCATGGCATATGTAACTCCAGTGGAAGGCTTCCTGGCCTCTACCAAAATCTGTGCTACCCTCGGGGAAACCCCGAATCGGGCAGCCACTCTGTCAGAAGGAGCCATGCGTGCAGATGAAAGGACTTGAGACCCGGATGAACTAGGGTCCCCTGTTACTGGGTCAAGAGATCCTGGGAAACTGGCAGTAGAAAGGGAGGTTCCACCAACAGTTGTTGCAGTAGAAAGAACCAAATCTGTCTCAGTTAGAAAGGAGCAATGAGGATCATTCAAGCTCCTTCTGCCTGCAGTTTCATTAGAATTCTCTAGATTAACAGACGTGGAGGGCAGGCATACATGAACCTCCCCTTCCAGCAAAGAGACAGTGCGTCTCACCAGAAAACACCACACCCTAAAGCGAGCAGAAGTTTGCTAGTTTTGCATTGAATGGGGAGGCAAATAGATCTATTTGGCGTCTTCCCCATTTTGCGAAGACTTCGTTTACCACCGACTGTCTGAGCTCCCACTTGTGTGCTCTGGCTTGCGTGCGGCTGAGTGCATCTGCCAGGATGTGCTGGACACCTGGCACATGTACTGCTGTCAGATGAATGTTGTGGTCAACCACCCAATACCACACACTTATTGATTCCCAGCAAAGGGGGTAAGAACAGATTCTGCTTTGTTTATGTACCAGACTACACACATGTTGCCTGTCTGAATCATGAGATGACCCGGGAGAATGAGATGTTGAAAGGCCTCAAGCACATTCATCATTTCGAGTATGCTGATATGAAGAGACAGATCTATGTGGGAGCAAAGACCTTGGGCCCAATTCTAGAAAAGTTACGCCTGGCGTAACAGCACTTGCGCCAAGTAGAATGAAGCATGTAGCAACTTACATCAGTAGTTGCGACATGCGCAATTCTACAAAGTGGCCTGCGACATATCGCAGGCCACTTGCACCAAACAGCTGTTATGCCGTCAGTTGTGCCATAAAGCCCCTGCAACATGACGCTAGGGGGTTTACGGAAGCAGTTGCACCCCATTCCAGAAGGGCAGCAACAAAGTTCCCAATGTTGGGATTCTACAAGAACCCCTGGAGGAGAACCGGCAACGTTCAAAGCTGGTGTAACTTACGGACGCCCCCCGGGGGTCCTGCAGACCCACTTGCAGTCATGCCACAGTTATCATCCCCCCATGCCCAGCATACCAAGTGGGTGCCCCACAGGGCTGCCCACACCAACTGCCCTGAAGTGCACACGTAATGCCCCGCAGGGCTACCCACACCAACTGCCCCCGAAGTCAATCAATCAAATTCTTTATTTATCCCGGCAAACACCATTGGGCAAGCTCATTTACAAGGTGGACCTGCATTACACAAGTCAAGTAACAATGCATATACAAACAAATAAACAGTAGATGCAAGAGTACAACAGTACAGGTAGGCCTGCAATAGACAGGATAAGTAAAAATACATTTGGGTTCAGGTAAAAGACAGTCAGTAAGGGTATACATAACAAAAGGTTAGCAAGTCAGCAAACATTTAGACCAGATACAACAACATACACGGTTTAGTATTCCTGTAAGGTAAAGGCATTATAGTCCAGTGAAGAGATTAGTTGAAGTGGATGCTACAAGCGAAGAGACATACATAGTCAGTTTAAAAAGACCCAGGCGTATCAAGGAGGAGACATGTGTCGGGAGAAGTGGGCAGCCATGGGGGGTCTGGAACTGGGATAATACTAGGAGCGAAGGAATGAGATGCTGTGGGTATACAAGGAAGAGGAGGGTGAGATTTAGAGCGGTAGATAAGTAGGTGGCTCAGGGACAAGTTATGCACTGATACAAGAAGGAAGGAGGATGGGAAAAGCAGGGATGATGTGGAAGGGGGGGTGTAAGTAAGCTAGGATCATTGGAAGCAGTTGCAGGCTTCTGTAATGTATTTTGAGTATAAGACCTTAAACACAGTGAGACTAACAGGAGTCCTCAGTTTCAGTGATTTCTGTAGCACATTCCAAAGTGACGGTAGAACGAATCCTATGGCAGCTCTCCCAAAACGCGTTAGGGCTTTGGGCACTTTCAGAGAAATCAGTGAACAGCTTCTTAGGGCATAGGCTCCAGGCACATTGAGAGTCAGGCAATCAACAGTGTACTGCAGAAGTTTGCCAATGATAGCTCTGTATGTCCAGAGAGCTGCATTTTTATTTCGTCTGTAGTGTAGGGAGGTCTAACCTACGGACGCATATAAAGAGCAGTGATGGGTGGAGAAGGGGAGACCAGTGATGAAGCACAGGGCTCTGTGGTAAAGTATGTCCAAATTACCGAGGTATGAAGTAGCACATTGGCTTATATAAAGTCGGCGTAATCAATTAGGGAAAGGAATGTAGACTGAACTAGCTGTCTCTTGGCCTTTGTAGTTAGTAGGCGGTTTAACCTGAAGAAGAGAACTAGTCTCTACCTCAGTTTTTATAACAAGTCCTCCAGGTCGTCTGCAAAGGAGAGTTTGAAGTCTAGCCAGACCCCCAGGTATTTAAATTTCAGCACAAATTCCAGGGTTTCTCCTAGGAGGGTGGTGAAGGGGGGTAGAGCAGGGTAGGCTGCATGGTTAATAGGTGAAAATAGGATCGCCTTTGTCTTTTTGGCGTTAAGTAGCAATTTTTTACTAAGGAGCTGGTATTGAACTATGTTGAAGTCAGCTTGCAGGTTGCTACAGGCAGTTTCAGGAGTTGTACGGCTTAGGTAGATCACTGTATCATCTGCGAACAGATGAATTTTCGCTTCATTGATGCCAAAGTCTATACTGT
Organism: Neoceratodus forsteri; assembly: GCA_016271365.2. Lineage (NCBI taxonomy): Eukaryota > Metazoa > Chordata > Ceratodontiformes > Ceratodontidae > Neoceratodus > Neoceratodus forsteri. The sequence goes on along the minus strand of CM057449.1, from coordinate 32,771,549 downwards.
TGATGTAGATGGCAAATAGGAGTGGCCCCAGGATGTATCCCTGTGGGATGCCTCTTTTTAACAGATTTGAGGGGGAGAGTTCACCTTCGACCTTGACCTGTTGGTGCCTACCAGAAAGGTAGTTGTGGAACCAACGCAAGGAGGTAGAATCTAGACCAATAGCTTTTAATGAAGAAAGAAGGAGGCTGTGGTCGACAGTGTCGAAGGCCTTACTTAGAGCTAGAAAAACCGCGCAAATTTATTGTTCTCTAGCTCGCGCTGCCAGTCATTTGTCACCTTGGCCAGGGCTGAGATTGTACTATGTTCAGTTCTGAAACTGGATTGCATTGGGTTTAGCAGGTTAGTATCATCTATGAAAGATTTCAGCAGGGCATTCACAATTTTTTCCAGAAGTTTTGATAGTACCGGGAAAAGGGAGATGGGCCTGTAGTTGTTTAGATCACGGGGGTCTCCGGATTTAAACAGAATAACATGTGCGGTCTTCCACAGTTTGGCCAGGGTCCATTGTAAAAGGGACAAGTTAAATAGATGCGTAATAGGTATGGCCAAGACATGATAGGCAAACTTTAGGTAGTATGGATCGAAGATGTCAGCGTCAGCACTTTTTCTGGTGTCCAACTGGAGGAGATCTTCTACCTCTTTTAGTGAGGAAGGAGAGAATGAAAAGACTGCATCTGAGGGACTAGATTCTGAAGGATGCGTGGTAAGCTGGGAGCGTAGCTTGCGTGCAGGTGAGTTATCAAAAGCTAGCCCTGCAGTAGCAAAGTGATTGTTGAAGGCTTGTAGTATCTCTTTATTGTTGTTGATAGTTACATTGTCAGAAATAATTTTTGAGGGGAGAGTGTTTCCTGTGGTATTACCAGAAAGTTCTTTTATTGTGGACCAGAACTTGGTACGGCAGTGTCGAGTTCAGGGAGATAGAAGTTGGACTTGGTTTCCCCAATTAGCTTTGTTCAGTGGTTTCTGGCTGTTCTGAAAATATACCAGTCTTTGGCTTTGTTGGATTTGCATGCTAGCTTCCAGAGCCTGTCTCTTTTTAATAGTGCTGCCTTGATGTCTGCTGTAAACCAACGGCACTTTCTAGCCTTTATGTGGGTTTTGACTAAGGGTGTGTGGGTGTAAAGAGTGCTGGACAAAATTTTGTGGAAAATGGCATACGCTGTTTCTACTGATCTGGCTAAATAAAAGGTCTGCCAAAGCAGGGAGGCTTTCAGGTCATTGATATATGCCAGCGGGTCAAAATTCCATTTTGATCTTTTGGTAGAGAACTTTGCTGAGGCTGTTGGTTTAGGGACTGCTCTTATGCCAGCAATAAAGCAATGGTCACTAACATCGGCAGAAAAGATCCCAGCATGGGAGAAGAAATGGGGTTTGCTTACTAGAAGTACATCTAATAGTGTATTTTTCGTAGGGTTTTTCTTATTGATACGAGTAGGTTCATTAATAAGTAAAGTGAGCCCAAGAGAATCACAGAAGGATTTACGTGGAAGAGATGTGCTTGACAGCCAGTCGTAGTTAAGATCCCCTAGTATAATTGTTTCCATTGTGTCGATACTCATAGTAGATGATAGGTGGGACAGGAGCTGTGACCCCGAGGACCACAGTCTATAACATCCTATGACATGGAGGGCCACTGATGTAGATATTTCGATTTTTAAGGACAGGCATTCAAAGGCACTGGCAATTGATGTAGTGTCAGGGGTAGCAACCGTAAACTTGTCCTTAATATAGATGGCTACACCACCGCCTCTGGTTAGTCTATCGGCTCTGAATAACAGATAGTTGGGGATACTGACCTCTTTGTCTGGCATGGATGGACGAAGCCAGGATTCAGATATGACAAGTACATCTGGCTCCGTGTGGATAGCCCAAGCCTGTATTGAGGTGAGTTTCTTTAAGAGGCTACACACATTAACAATAAAGCTGATACCTTTATACTTTGTGACTTCAGACGGTGAAGGAATTGCTTGTATAGGACCAGGGTTAAGTTTAACATTACCTGAGCATAGCAAGAGGAGGAGTACAACTTTCCTCAGGGCAAGAAGTGGTAATTTGGAGGAACTAAACCTTCTTTGGCTAGTGGAAGTATTGGTGTAGGAATGCAAGGACCTATTCTTTGTACTGTTCAGTCCTAGTGATACACATGCTAAGACCCTAGCTGTATGACACCAGTAGATGCAGGTACTGGGCCGAGTAAGTAACATTCCTTTGGTAGGTAACGAGATGCCGGTGGCTGTCCGAGAGGGAGACTCAGCTGAAAGTGAGTACGACAACTTGGGGGCGTAGCATGAGTTGTACAGTGACTCCATGAGTAGACATTCTTGTGGTAGGGGATACGAGTCCTCTTTGGGATAAATTCCATCTGGTGTGTACCTAATAAGTGTAGGGTGCATAAGGCAGTAAATAGGTAGAGCCAGACTTCAAGTTCCATGGTTAAAGTCTGGGGGTCAGAAAGAGAAACAGTTGTTAAGGGCTTAATCTGGACACGGTATCACCAGGTAAGGCTACGCACCATGGGGTCTGAAAAGGGATACAGGTGCCAATACCACTTGAAGGGAGCAAGGAGATGTTTCTATGGCACAGCAACTAGAGATAGTTACAAGAAGTCGTAAACCTGATCTAAGAAGTATCACCAGTTAAGGCTACACACCACAGTGTCAGCAAAGGGATGTAGGCGCTGAAACCACTTGTAGGGAGCAAGGAGAATTTTCTATGACACAGCGACTAGGGACAGCAATAATTAGTCACAAATCTGATCTGAGATGAGTGGTACGGGAGACTGCGGTGGGTTAGTTAGGATGGGACACTTGAACCTGAAGCGGCAGCCCAAAATTTATACGTCTGTGGGCGTCCTAGGGAGGCGGGGAGGATAGATTTGTAGGAAAGACAATGGCAGGGGAGGGTGGGGAAAGGTCGCCTATATAATAATGGTCAGGGAGGAGAATGGGTGGGTGGTGGGCGACAATTTGCGGCTTTGCAATACCTCTCTCGGTCTGGAGTCTGAGCAAGTGGTCTCGGGGCGGGTTTCAAGCGCTGACTGCCTGGTGGCTGCGGTTCTTGCAGCGGATGAGCTGTGAGCCGAGGAGGGTTCTCGGCTGAAGGGGAAGAGAAAGCGAAGCCAATTAGTACTAGTCCCAGACAATGGTCGAGCTACTCAATGACAAAACTACTTTACAAATGAAAGAGGTCAATTTCCTTGGCACCCTGAAGTCTGGGTGGCAGTTACAGAGGCAAAGGAAAGGGCTGTTTCACTTAATCAATCTAGAAACAGCAGTTTGCAAGTATTACAGCTTTTTTTAGGCAGTTTACAGGCAGAATATAACAAAATAGGCATACATTAGCAAGCATAAGCATTAGCAAGAAGTGTTCATACAGAGCCCCGCAGGGCTGCCCACACCCCCAGCCCCCCAAAACCCCCGTTGAGAACTGCCACGCAGGGCAGTGCTGTCATCCCCCACCCATGCCTCAACCCCAAGTCACAGCCGCAAATGCAGCAAATACCCTGCCCCGGGTAGTCTAATGGCCCCACCACCCCAACCAGCCTCCTCCTAGCACTTTCACCCATCTCAGCAGACTGGCACAAATTCCATTTCATTTCCACAGTTAGTTGCCGACTGAGTTCCATAAGAGTGTTACTGTAAAGACACACTCAGAAATTAATTACAGAGTGCATCTTTCTGTATCAGCTCCTATGGAACTCAGTCGGCTGGGTGGCCGGAGGAGAGGGTGGCGTGCCAGTCAGCCGGTTGGGGATGGTGGATGGGGCCACTAGACTACCAGGGCAGGGTATTTTGGCCGTGATTTGCATCTGCAACCCAGGGCTGGGGCACGGGTTGGGAGGATGATAGTTACTTGGGCGGGCAAATCTACAACTGGAGCTCAGGGCTGGGGGGCACCTGGCAGGGCCTCCAAAAGGAACACCTGGGGGGCAGTTGGTGTGAGAGCTCAGCAGGGCATTACATGCACACTCGGGGCAGTTGGTGGGCAGCTCCCTGGGGCGCCAATGAGGCTTGTTGGGCATGGGGGGGACTTGTTAGTTACGGTGTGCCTGTTGCAGCCTGCGACATGCTCGCCAGTTGCACCCTCTGTTTAGTGTACCTGGCCGTATTTCGCAGGACTTAGCTTCAGAGACCCTGCCCCTTCTAGAATAGGGTGCAGGGTCAATATCACAGTTGCGGTTGGTGCAAGTTGCATTTGGCAGCGACTTGCAGCAACCTTCTAGAATCGGGCCCCTTGTGTCTTGTAAGGATGCAGATGTGCTCCCCAACCCAGACCTGAAGCATCTGTCATCAGGGTTTGTGAGGGACTGTCTGACTGAACTGGAACCCCTTTGGAGAAGTTGTCTAGCTTGAACCACCATGAGAGGTAATTTCCCATTGGATCTGAGATATCTGAGATCGTACTCTCATATTCCAGTTCATCTGCCCTCTGGTCCCACTGGACTCTGAGGATCCATTGTGAGACTCTCATGTGGAGCCTCGCTAGGGGAACCGTAGGGATGGCTAACACCATGTGCCCCAATAGTCACAGGATCATTCTGGCTGGTATCCTCTTCTGTTAGTCCATCACTCGTGCCTGCTGCTGCAAGGTAGATATCCTGTCTTGTGGAAGGAAAGCCTTGCCTGCATAGTATCAAAAACTGCCCCAATAAATTGCAGCTGTTGGTAGGGACCAGGTGGGATTTGGCATAACTGACTGTAACTCCCACCTGATCGAAAGTGTCCAGGGTAAGGTTCAGATCCTTGACTAGGGCCTCCCTGGAGGAGGCTGATATCAACCAGTCATCCATGCAGGGAAAAACCTGTATCCCCTGCCTGTGCAAAAAGGCTGCCACCACAGCCAGGAATTTCATGAATACCCTGGGGGCTGAGAAAAGGCCAAATGGTGGTGCTTTGAACTGGAAATGCTCCCCCTGAAAACAGAATCAAAGGAATCTGTGGTGTGGTGGGAAAATTAGGATGTGCAGATAAGCATCCTGCATGTCCAGGGCGCAGAGCCACTGACCCTTCTGTAAGAGAGGAAGTAGGGTGGGGAGAGACGGCATTCTGAACCTCTCATATTGAACAAAGAGGTTCTGGGAGCTCAGATCTAGGATTGGTTTGAGGTTGCTTGTCTTCTTGGGAACCAGGAAGAAATGCGAGTAGTACCCTTTTCCCTGATGCTTTACAAGAATTGGTTCTATTGCTGCTTTTACCAGCAAGGACATGATTTCCTCTCTCACCAAGGGTAGGTGGCTGGGCGGGATGGATGAATGACCCAGAGGTCTTCTTGGGGGTCTGTCTATGAATTCTGTGTGACCTTTTCCCACTAGTTGAAGAACCCATGAATCTGTTATTTTCTCCCACTCTTGTAGGAGACAGGAGAACCTGCCCCCTACTGGCTCCACTGGAAAGCATACCAGTGGAGGTGGGAGGTTTAGGAAGCCAGGAAGCTGACAGTAAGGCCGAGGCCATGTCTCCCAAGGCTTTATGGGACTTAGCCGGGGGCTCTTGTGGTTGAGATTGCCCAATGCTTGTTCTGATTTAGTCTTTGTTGATGTTGCTGCCTCCAAAATGGCAGCTTCTGCTTCTGTGGAAGCTTGTACATAATTGTACCAAACATAGGGCTTTGCTCTTCTCTTGGAGATCAGTGATAATGTCCTTTATGTCCCCACCGAAAAGGATCAACCCTCTAAAGGGAGCATCCTGAATGGCCAACTGGACTTCTGATGCCAGGCCTGAGTTCCGCAGCCAAATGTAACGTTGTAGACTGACCGCAGTAGCTGAACCCCTACCAGCAGCATTCACTGCATCATAGGTGGCATGCAACATGTGACGACAGGCGGATCTAGCCGACTTTACAGATTTGCCATTTCATCTTTTAGGGTAGAATCTTGGAGAGTCTACCTTGGACTCCAACTGACCCAGGACTGATTTTTGGTAGTTCCCCATATGGGCGACGTAGTTTAGTGCTCTGATTCCTAAGGTGGAGGAAAAGTAAATCTTTCTCCCATACTGATCCATAATTTTAGATTCTTTATCAGGAGGGGAAGCACTGAGGTGTTTGAGTTTAGTGGACAAGTGACGGGCCGCACTAATTACCACTGAATCAGCCTTAAGATGATGACGGAAGAAGTCTTTATCATCTGGTGATTGATAAAGTCTGTCAGTCTTTCTGGCTACTGGAGCCAGAGAAGCAGGTTGCTTCCATACAGTGGTAACCAAATCCTCATGTGGTGCAATCCAGGGCGGAATGAGGTTTGGAGAGGAATCAGCCAAATCTAAATGAGCTTCCAGCCTCTGCCTCTGCAGGTCCTGGACAACTGTGTGCCAACTGTAGGCTGTTTAGATTATTCTTAGGAGCTCCATGAAGGAAGGATCCTCCGGAGAGGATTCAGGAGAGTCCTTCAGTTTCTGATCATCTGGTGTGGGCGTTTCCACATTAGAGTTGGAATGGGCCATGTCACTAAGTCCAAGGAATCCTGGTTACTTGGAGAGATGATGGCTGGAAGTGGCAGTTCCACTGGTCTTAACAATTCAGTAAGCCTGGAAAATTCCCAGGGCCTAAGGCTAGGATCTGGACGATTGGCCTGTGTCAGGCCCTTAGGGCCGGAAGATGGGGAAGGATCTGACATAGGAGGCCTTGGAGCCTGCGTCAGGGCCATCGATGGCTGACGCTTCTCCAGCTCTGAAGTGAGCTATGACTTTGCTTCTTCCCACCAGTTCTTAAGGATCGCTTAAAGGGCTACTTGAGGCTGGGATGGAGGGTTATTAAACCTGTAGCTAGGGTACCCATAGTAGGGGTAGTTAAAGCCCAATGTAGGGTAGCCTGGCAAATGGAATCCTGATGCCGGATATTGTGGCATTAGGTATCCTGGCATTGGGTACTGAGGAGGACAGCCCAACGATGGGTGCACATAAGGATTTCTAGATGGTCCTGATGGAGGGCCTGAAGGCCCTTCCAGAGGATTCATCAGGTCTGTACCGCATCCCATGGGGTGCACTGAAGGTCCCGATAGAAGAGGCGGATGAGACGGTCCTGAAGGTACTAGTGTCTGGCCCAATGAAGGACCTTGTGGGACTGGATCACCTAAGGGGGTCAGAGGGACTATCATCTAGTCCGACACTGGCTCTGGCATCTGAGGCACCAGTGGAGGGGGGTGATGAAACCCCTGTTGGCGGGTGATCTCCTGCCTCTGCATACCCCGGCAGTAAAGGAGTGGAAGAAGTAGTGTCCTTCGTCAGCTGTGAATCTAATGTCAGCTTATTGTCAGGCCTGTTACTGGGGTCTGATGAAGGATCTGGGGCTGGGTGTCTGTCGGAGGAGTCGATGGGCAACTTAGCAGCCACAGCTGCGCAAGAACCGGCGGAGCCAGAACTCGACTTACTAGTCCCACTTGTACCACTAGGCCTTGAAATCTTGGAGGCCATAGTGAAGGTGGGTGCCTTCTGATCTCAGGAGGCTCCCGTCGGGCCCAAGCCTAGGCCAGACAGGTGGGTCGACAGCCATTTGGTAGCCACCAAAGCGGTCATCGAAAGTGAGTCCCCCGGAGGGGATGTTACCTGAAGGGCCGCAACTCCAGCTTCTTATGGTGGCCTTCCAGAAAGGATGATGATTGCCTGAGTTTCTTCAGTTCCATCTCCATATTGGCCATTTTTTCTTTTAAAAGATGGGCTTCCAGAGACTGCTGCCTATTTTTACATGTGGCCGCATTACACTTATGGCAATGCTCACAGCCTTCCACCTTATGGCCTGGACCCAAGCAAAAAAGGCAGAGGGACTGGCCACCTTGTGAAGGAGCAAGAGTCCCAAAGGATAATGCCACTAAAACATGGTGAAGGGTTTAACATAAACAAACTCACTAGCGCACACACACTACACACTCGCAGTCAGACAAGCATACTGGGGCATGGAGTTGTGTTTATCAACAGTATAGCTACAGTACCCCTGAAAGTAATCTGAGAAGGCACTGCACTAGTCAATCAGAGAACTATGCTACCCAATTAATGGTTTAAGCGTACAGAAAGGAATACAGCAGGTGTGCAACTGTTCAGAATTTGTCTATTTATAGCCCAAGTTCATCTCCTTCCCCTTCCCGCTGAGTAAACCACAAGACAGCCTGGAGCAAGACAAGAGAAAACGTTGAGAAGAAATAGTGCAGGAACTATTCTACTCAACAGAGACAGCGTAATGCTTCAGTCAACTAGTGAAGTGACTGTGCTGCAACTCCAAAATTGTTGTTTGGACAAATCCAGTTAGGTGAGCTGCTTTTCTGATAGCAAGACATATGCAGTCTCTGCTCTGCAGCTGTAAAAATACAAATGAATGTACAACCATTAAGTAACAGTAACAGGAGAGATGCACAGAGCTGTTAAGAGGAAATGTTATGTCTCACAGAGAGTGGTGGGGATTTGGAATTCACTCCGCAGGAAATAGTTAATTCAGAAAGGATTGACATGTTCAAAAAAGGGAGAGATATATATTTAAGGGACACAAAGTAACCCACGATGGAATGGGACACTATACATTGGTTTTGTACTACACAATGCTCTAAAAATTGACTAATGTCAGAATGAGAGCCTGGAGAATGCTCCTAATAAGGACAGTGTACTGCAACCAAAGTGGACAACTGCACAGCAAGGTATCAACTGCTCTTGGAATATCCTAATTTGAGACGCATCTGTCTCTCAGGAGCCCAGCTGCAAGTCAGCCAGACAGGGATGACACATAGGACCTTGACACAGAATGTCATGTTGCTGAGGAAGTCAGAGGTGTGCCTGGGTTGCCAGACCTACAAGATCTATGGTTCTGGGCATTATTGTTTACTCGGGCTACTGGAATGAATGAACTGACCATGTGATCCACAACCATTTCTTTGAACTGCTAGAGTAGGTGAAATAGTGGAAACAGATATGCTTTGCTGAATAGCCATAGTTGAGATAAGAGTGCCTGTTGCTACTAGATACCTGTTCTGGCTGTAAAGTCTTGCCACCAAAGTGCTGCTGCTGGAGGCAAACAGGCCTATCTCGGGATTTCATGAATCTGCAACAAAAACTCAAAATATCTCTGGATTCAGAGAACACTCACCCTGATGAACCCACTGGCGGCTGAGCCACTCCAACCGAGAGAGTTGAGATGTCCTGCCAGATGGACTGTTCAGAGGGACTTAAGACTGGCTTCCATCCAGTGAAGAAGACAGTATGTTTCTGCTGGCAACAGTTTACCTCGTGTGTCTACTTGCTTATTTATTTAAGCAACAGTCACTATGTTGTCAGACCAGATCTGTACTAACTTCTGAAAAACCCTGTCCTTGAAAAGTGTTAATGCCACAAAGGCAGCGCTTGTTAATTTGAAGACTCTGCTTCTCCAGTGAACAGGCTCCCTGGACTAACCTGATCCAGTATGCATCCTAGTCCTCCAGACTAGAATCAGTAGTCACAGTAGCTGCTAAAACAGACTTAATGGAAAACCCTTCAAGAAGTTCTAAGGGGGTTATGTAATATCCCACACCTTGAGTGTATATAAAATTATGGTTACACACACCCACCCACCCATATATAATTCAACCACAACATAATGTCCAGTGCACGAGGAGGAACCTGCACTTAGGAGTGACGAAGATCAGTCTATGGTTAAAGCGCTTAGTGTCCTCCACTGGCTCATGCAACAAATGTTTTCCTCTGACCAGCAACCTGGCCTTTTGACGGTTTATTTTCACTCCAGAGTGCAGTTTCTTTCTCTTGCTTTGTGTGTTTAGGCTGGTCGTCTCTGACGGCACCACCCCAGCTCCTGAGACACGGTTCCCTTTCTACACAATGTCTAATACCTACTCTCTGGGGCCCTTCCACACACAGACCATTTCATAAATATACTAATTCCATTTTAGCATGTAGTCAGAGTAGGGATTTACACCAGAGTTCAAGACAACAGTCTCCTCCCAAAACCCTAAGAGAGGACTGCCACACAAAGGTGCCACTGAAGCCACATGGCTGTGACACAGAACTGGAGGAAATATCTCCAATCCAGTGTTTCCATTTACCCCATCTGTATGTGATTCAAGTACAAATTATGAAATTCAAGTACATTTTTGTGTGAAGGGGGTACACTGTACCCCCATAATTCTGTTAGACGTATATGTAACCAACAAAAATGTCATACAAATGGTAGAATAAACCCTCCTAATTTAATTTGTACTTCTGAAAATTTTTGGAGAGGGTGCAGTGCACCCCCAGATCGGCAGCCTTAATGGGAACACTGCTCCAATCAAATTCAAACTAATTCTGTTAAAGGACAAATTCCAGACCAAAGTAATTATGTTGAAGGACAATGCCCAGACCAAAGTAATTATGTGAAAGGACAAAGTCTGGACCAAAGTAATTATGTTAAAGGACAAAGTCCGGACCAAAGTAATTATGTTAAAGAACAAAGACCGGACTAAAGTAATTATGTTAAAGGACAAAGTCTGGGCCAAAGAAATTGTGTTAAAGAACAAAGTCTGAACCAAAGTAATTATGTCAAAGAGCAACTTTCTCTGGCTTGTTTACTAGTGCCACCAAGAAGCATAACTAAACTTTACCTGGGCAGAAGTCCTATGATGCCCGTATTTTTTGTTATAGTCACCCCCATTTTGTAAGGGAAGGGATCATATTTTGGCTGCAAGGAACCAAGCCTCACTGATCCCTTCCACTTCCTAATAACATTTCAGTTAGCCATCTGCTTCCATTCCGCCCTCACGCTCATTTGTTTTGTGATGTCATTATTTGTAGAGTGTGGGGAACGCATCCATAGAACTGAATGGGGTCTGTTTTCAAAGTTAAATTTATGCAGTTTAGATGACTATTTGGAATAAATCATGGCCACCGCTTAACTAACAAGGAATGCTGCGGCTTGAGTGTTGCCAGTTTTTGGCTCTGAGCATACCTCTCCTGGTCTGTGAACACTGCACTGGCTGTGTGTAAAGTGCTGCATCTATTTTAAGATTGGTTTGCTAGCATACAAAGTCCTACACGATCTGGGTCTTGCCTACCTAAAAGATGTCCTGTGTTCATATGCTCCTGCCTGTCTTCCCTGCTCTTCAGAGGTTGGCCTCTAAAGGTTCCACAGCTCATTTTTAAGTTGCCTGGAGATTGTGTCTTTGCAGTGGCCACTCCAGTTTTCTGGAACCAGCCGCTGTGAGAGCTTTGGAGGCCATCTCAGTTGACAGTATGAAGTGGGGGCTAAAGCATAATCTCTTTATAAGAGCTTTCCCCAACAGATTCGTAACTTATTATATTAATGGAATTGTCCACTGTTATTTATTGTGCTGCTGTTACTGTTACATATTTTCATATGTAAGGCACCCAGAGCCTGCAGGATTGGGCACCTAAGAAAGAAATATACAATCAGTACAACTCTCATCAGCATCCTGATGGCTTGATCATCCTTGAAGAAAGGCTCACTGAGATATCAAAGCAGAGCTCTGTATAACTCTCTGCTGCTACTGCCAAATATGAAACCAGGTGCACCTTCACCTGGGTCACCAGTAGTTTGGGGACCAGTGCCGAAACATTAGCACTGGTCTTGACAGTATAGAACGGACAAAACATTCTCTATGGAGACTGCCTCTCAAGTGTCTTATGACACATGCTTTATATTTTATTAGCTGAAAAAAGTTGACAGAAGGTAACAGTGACTTGCATTCCAAATTCTGAATCAAATGTTTTACAGCTACATCAATTTTTCTCATGTGTGCCACTTTTCCTGCCTTCTTGTCTATTTCTCTGCACTTGAGTTTCTATTTCTCTGCACTTGCAATTCTATTTTTGCACACTTTGCATCTATTCTGCACAGTTGTGTCAATTTTCTCCGCACCTGTGCAAACTTACCACTGTTGCATTAATTCCTCTGCACTTGCATTAAATGTTTGATGTTGCTGCATTAAAAACTATGAAAAATTATACACACTGGCACAAACTGCCACAAAAATGAACATCAGTGATAGGAAAATGCAAACACACACATACAAATATACACACAATGGAAATAAATCTCTAAAGAAAATACACCCCAAAGAGGTACCTGCAAAACTCAGGAATCAGGAAAAACAAACCCGAGCTATCCTGCACTGAGGAGAAAACTCTGAGCAGACAAAGCACAGAAAGGAGAGGAATCTAACCTGCAAGAAAAGAAGTTGTAAAGGACTTGTACACTTAGGCATCAAATTAAAGCAGTCCACAATAGAATTCAGCCGGAACAGGAAAACATCCAGCCTCTGACAGCAATCTGGGGTTAAGAACTGCAGACGATTTAAGCAAATAAAACAGAGGAATACTTTCAATTCAGAAAATCTATTTGCAGAAACAAACAGGATCCTCTGCTGAGAGTTACTGTGGTCAGAGAAAAGGAAAAAAAAAAAGGTTATGAGGGCACTCTCTAGGCAGGAGTCCTAAAAACAACACACTTAAGACTGGTAATTCAAAGCTGTCAGAGAATGGGGAGGTGCTGAGGGTTCCAGGGTGATGTCACAGCTTTGAAGCATGTTGGTCTCTAGCAGGTAAGTACTACCCAGCATAAGTGCCTAGCCCAGAGACAATGTGGAACAACACAGAAACATTAAACTTTGTGCGGACTAAATGTCCTGTCAACTCTTGCTTTTGTGTCTGCTCTGGGGTCATTTGTAACCAAGTTCTGATGGAGATCCACATTCATCATTATTTTACCACTAAACATTTTAAAATGGCACAGAATAATGGAGGAATCTGACTGGTTATTTATAGTGCAATATAGGACAATGCTGCACTATACATAACTAGTCCAAGTAACCATGCCTGTTCACAGAATTTGATGGCTCGATTCCTCTTTAGGCATTCTATTTAGAATGTTGTGTTATTTTGTAGTCACCATGTTTTCCCCCTCACTAAACCGCTCAGAGCACAAACCACAAACAAGAATATGGAAAATGTAATTTTTTTTTTTTTAAATGGCATCCTCTCTTGAACCGACTGTAAATTACCCCACCCCACAGACACACACAAAAGCAGGCTGCAGCATAAAGAAATATATATTTTTCAATTCCATTTCTGCCAGCAGCCCACCTTACTTGGAGTGAGTGTGTTCCGTAGCTGGCACTGTACAAAACAGTTTCCTGCTTTGCGAAACATCGCTACAACTTTTGCATGGTGCTCAGCAAACCAGCTGTTTATTTCCTCATCTGTCACAGACCACACCAGTATTTTTGTCAGTAACACTATTACAGATGGTAGAGTGCTGACAGTAACATCACCACCCAAGTTCTGTAGCAAGACGCGGGCCCAACAGCACATACAAAGTGGAACTCCCTCTCCTAATTTTAACCTCTCTCCCGAGTCCTTGCCAATATTTCTACTCTTCCACTGTTTTCTCTACCACAGACATTGTACAATATAAAATAAAGTACTTAGCATTCTGTCTTTCCTTTTTCTCAGTTTGTCCTCTGCATGCTGCTGTAATCCAGAAAGAAGAATCCACCCCATTCCCCTGTGTGTCGGACCGCCCTCACACAACTGCACCTGATGCTCAACCTTTTGACCAGCTAAGTATTTATTTAATGTCTCGTATCTAGCAAAGACAGAGACAGTCCAGACTATATTTGTTTTTATTTTAATCTTTATGAGATCGATCAGGCCACTGGTACTCCCAACAGAGTGGGACACACTGAAGTGATTGCTCATCATGTACTGGGACGCTCACGTGGTTCAGACAGGCATTTCTGTTTTTTACAAATATAGTGGAAAGAAAGCATCAGTTTGGATATTAGTTTTAAATGGAGGTCTGTTGTGTAAATTACAGCTTGTCAGTGTGACTGCTGAATCGGCATGTCAGCTGGAGGGAGGAAATGTTGAAGAGAATAACAGTAGTACCAATGGATGGAAGGAATGTTTTATACAAAAAACACATATTCATTTATTTTTTATTATTTTTTAAATGTTTCCAAATAATAAAACTACTTCTAAAAATAAAGGGCCAGTTTATAAGCACAATAAAACACTCCGAAGTGTGCATTACAGTGTGATAACCACACTCCTAGGGGTGACCGGTATTCGGCCTTCAGCCTCATGAGTAACTATGCCCCTAGGAGTGCGGCTGTCAACCCATAATGCACACCCTGTCATGTCTTACTGCTTACTTCTCAGTCATGCAATCTCGTGTCACACAGAGCAGCAGCTGCTGTCCCCCACAAATGATATGTGTACCTATCTCCCTGATACTGCCAGGTCACTCACTAGAACCTCTACTAATTCTTCAGTAATAAACCATAGTAGTACAACTGATATAATATATATATATACATACTGTATATCTCCAAACAAACACACACACACATATATATATATATATACACACACACTATTATATATATATATATATTCTTTTTCTCCAGGTGAAAGTCTGTCAGTTTACTTACCAGGTGACCTCTAGCACAACATTCGCTTTTTAATGTTGTACTTTTCACTTTGTACTACTATAGCTAGCAAGGTGTCCCAGTTGTTCGCATACTGACAAACACAGCAGCTCACAGTTCTTTTTCATTAGCCTTGTGGCTCTAAGGATGACAGGTAAGATTTGTTTTGTGTCTGATTGCATGTCACAACATTTAATATCTGTATCTCTCCATGTTCAGGATGCTGTAGTCAGCAGGACAGATACATATGGTAACAGTGTCATTCCTTGTTAATTTTGCATGTACTGATATTACATTATATGGTTCTTAGTATCCACTTGACAGTTGATATTTGGTTGTCCCTGGTTGTCACTACTTCATCTTTTTCTTTAATAAAACAGTGACTGAATAACTGAAGGTCAGAGGAAAGTAAGTCCGTTATGCCCTTCCCCCATTTTCGGAGGTCAGGATAATGAACTAAGTCTAATTAACTATTAACGAGGCAGACAAGTGCTCTGACTAACTACTGTACCAGTTGCCAATCCTTCAGAAATGCTCAGTACAGCATGATCACTTTAGTAAACTTTCTTTAAAAAAAACTGCCCCCCCCCCAACACATACATTTTAACACAATTAGATGTATAATTGGAACATCCAGTTTTTTCCTGGAGATTAATGAGTGGCTTCTGGAGGAGGATGCCCACAGCTGTGCCTTGGACTATCCCCAATTTGGTCATTAATCCCCAGGAAATGACCGTATGTTCGGTCATTACTGCTATTAGGCTCATGGCTGCAATGTTTTCCCATTACCAAGGTGTTACAGTGTTTGCATAGTTTCCAGTGGATCAGCTTAACAACATTTACGTGTTCCATCTCTCTGCTGTAAATTTTCTGGAAGCTTTAGAGTTGTAATTTCAGAGTAAAGCTTTTCCCACATTCGGCACATTTTTTATTTCTCTCTTCAGTGTGAATCTGCTGGTGTGCTCGGAGACAGGATTTCTTAGTAAAACTTTTACCACAGTCAGCACATTTACGAGATTTCTTTTCCTTGTGAGTTCGCTGGTGTGCTATAAGGTAAGTTTTCTTACTAAAACTTTTCTCACATTCAGCACATTTATAAGCTTTCTCTTTATTGTGGGTCTGTTGGTGTGCTTTGAGATAGGAATTGCAAGTAAAACTCTTCCCACATTCATTGCATTTATAAGATCTCTCTTTAATGTGAGTTCGTTGGTGACTTAGGAGTTGGAACTTCAGACTAAAACATTTCCCACATTCAGCACATTTATATTGTTTCTCTTCTGTGTGAATTTGCTGGTGTTCTGCTTTCTGGTGTTTTTTGAAATAGGATTTCCAAGTGAAGCTTTTACCACATTCAGCACATTTGTATGGCTTCACTTCAGCATGAATTTGTCTATGCATTTGGAGACTAGACTTACGATTAAAACGCTTCCCACATTCAGCACACTGATGCAGCTTCTCTTCACTGTGAATTTGCTGGTGTCTTTTAAGATAGGATTTACAAGTAAAACTTTTTTTACATTCTGCACATTTATATGGTCTCTCTTTAATGTGATGCATTCCATTGTGTCTTTCAAGAAGTGATTTCCGCTTAAAACTCTTCTCACATTCTGCACATTTATATGGTCTTTCATCACGGTGAGTTTGCTGGTGCCTCATGAAAGAGAATTTCTGAATAAAACTCTTCCCACATTCAGTACACTTATAGGATTTCTCCCTATTATGAATATTCTGATGTTGTCTGAAGCTGCTCTGTGTTTTATAAGCCTTTCCACAGTCTGTACATTTATATGGTCTCTCTCCAGTGTGGATCCGCAGATGTATTTTGACTTGGCCTTTCTGAGTAAAACCTTTGCCACACTCAGGGCACGTGTATGGTTTTTCCCCAGTGTGAATTATCCTATGTTTTCTCAGGGTACTCCTGTCTGAAAAAGATTTTCCACATTCAGCACATTTATAAAGCCTCTCTCCAGTGTGAACTCGCTGATGTCGTTTGAAATTGTTACAACATGTAAAACTCTTGTCACATTCCGTACATTTATACTGTCTCTTTCTGGTGTGTGTCTTTTTATGTCTTTTGAGGCTATCCTGATTGGAATAAGTCATCCAGCATTTAGTGCACTGATGTATAATGGGGACATTCTGAGCTTTAAAACTCTTTCCATATTCAGTACTTGCATATGGTCTCTCTTCAGTTTTGATTTTCTCTCTTGTGATTGAAGACTGGATCGCTGACAACTAGAAGACCAAATGGGGAAGACCTTGGTATCGGCCAGTGAGCCGGCTGCAAAATAAAGATAAAGAATACTGAGCAAAATATCCTGAAGTAATGAGTGGTGTGTGTGTGTGTACTGAAGAGTGGCTACTACAACTGAATTAGTGTCGGAGGAGGACGAGTGATATTGCACTTCCAGGGACAAGATTAATTCCACACTGGGACAAAAAAGGTCTAATTATGTCCAATTAAATCAGAGGGGGTCAGGTGATTCATGTTAAATATAATAATAATAAGTTTATTTATAAAGCGCCCTTTCAATTTCCAAAGTGCTGTAGAGTTTAAAACAATACAAATCAAACATTAAAATCAGATATCAAACACAGATAAAAGCAGTAATAAATCATCAAATTTAGAGCAATCAATTTTCCAAGAAGGCCATTTGCCATAGATGTGTTTTCAAACCCTACTTTAATTCCTCCATGGAAGTGCACTCCCGTAACCGCAAGGTAGAGAATTCTAAAGAGTGGGCGGAGCATAAGAAAAAGCCCTACATCCAGATGATTTAAGATTCACTGTTGGAATCTCCATCAACCCCTCGTCGGCCGAACGGAGTGACTGGCCAGTGCAGTAAGGAACCAGAAGTTCTTTCAGATAGGCTGGACCCTGACCGTGAAGGGCTTTGAAAGTCAATAAATTGACTTTAAAGGTGATCTGCCACTGTATAGGCAGCCAGTGCAGTGCGTGCAGCACCGGGGTAATATGACAGGACCTACTGGAACCAGTCAAAACCCAAGCCGCTGCATTCTGCACTAGCTGCAGCCGACATATTTCAACCCCTGAAAGCCCAAAGTAAAGGGAGCTGCCATAGTCCAGACGCGAGGACACAAAGGCGTGGACCAACGTTGGCAGGTCATCAGACGGAACTAGGTGCCTAACTCTGGCGATATTCCTAAGATGGTAAAAGGAAGTCTTGACGACTGCCGACACTTGTGACTGCAAAGACAGCCTATCAACCAAGACAACCCCCTTGTTACGCACCCGTTCAGAGGTCGGGAGTGAGACGCCGCCAAGAAAAATTCCAGAGGGCGTACCAACAGATGACCCCTCTATCTGGTGAACCGGGTCCACAATCAATACCTCTGTCTTTTCTGAGTTCAACTTCAGCCAACTAGAATCCATCTACTCCTGGATTTCTTTCAGACAGTTGTTAAACACTGAGAGCGCTCCATCCCAGTCGGGTGCAAAAGACAGGTATAGCTGGGTATCATCTGCATAGCAGTGAAACCTCGGCCCATACCATCTTACAATGTACAATAAGGGCCAAACAATTTCATTTATCTCTAGGAAGCTAAGAAACATAGATTATGTTGGTGGCAATGGACCACAAGGCCATGAGGCCTCATGTGACTCCCAGCCTCCCCAACTCTCTCCAGATAAGTCTTGCTTTAAACATATGTATGTGCCTGTCCTGTGAAAGCCTGTCACTGCATCTTCCCCATCACCCTAGGCAACCTGTTCTATCTATCCATCGCACATTCTGTGAATCAATGCTTCCTTTTCTCACTTCTGAAATGTCTGCCTAATTTTATTGTACTCCCTCTTGTAATAAGCAGTCAACAAATATTTCCACATTCTTCCCTGTTTATCCCAAGAGGTATTTAAATGTCTCAGTTATGTCCTCCCCCTGGCTGTCTAGTTCTCCAAAGAGTACACATTGAGGCCCTTCAGCCTTTCCTCTTAGGGTGTAAGGTCACGCACCTGTAAAGTAGTCAGCGATTAATTTTATTTATTTATTCAAGCTTTTCACCAGGAAGGCATGTTGTGTAGTAAAGCTCATTTCCAGATGCGTCCTGGGAGAAGGGGAGGTGGAGATAACAAGTACAGCAGTACAAGGGTACATTTTTTTTTTTTAGACACAGTGGTATACAATAGACAAGATACATAAAGTACAGCACAACAAAGAAAAATACAATGGGCACATACATAACGAGCAGTAGAATAGTATGCAGGTTACAATCAAGGATGTGAGCACTGATTACAGAAAACGAAAGTACAACAGGGGGCACATCTTATTCACAACATATTATATGCAAAAAATGTACTGGGAAAGCAAATCAAAGTTAGTAATTAGGAGACAATCTCAAGTGCTATGGTCGGCAGAACAGCTGAATCAAGGCAAAAGGAGTATCAGAGAATGGGCTAAAGGGTTTAGGTGGTTCTAAAATTTAAGAGACGGGTCATAAGGTTTGGTATGAGCAGAAGTGGGATGTGTACACATGCTGGAGGGAAAAGAAAGACTTGGGTGAAGTAGCAGTATGGATATTGGAGGAGAGGGCATTCCACTGTTTAGGACAATGGTAGGAAAAGCTGCACTGACCAGCAGAGGCTGAGTGGTGGAGGATGGAGAAGGAAGAAGAGTCAGTGTTCCAGAGGGAGTATGAGCTCAGAGAGGAGACAGATATGGTGGAGGAGAGAGAGGAGGGGAGATTCCCAGACCAAACTTTAGCTGTGAAGGTGGCAGAGGGTGAAAGACACTGGGAATCCAGTGATGGGAGGGATGTGGCTTTGTATAGGTCACAGTAGTGAGTGTGGGTTGGGGGTAGGATAGTATGAAGCAGCAGAAGGAATTGAAAAGGGTGTCCAGTCTGGCCAGAGTGGTTTTGGGGGCAGCACTGTAGACTATGCACAGTCAAAGGTAGGGAGGATCATTTTCTGCACAATAGCACGTCAGGTAAATTGAGGAATGCAATCCTTGTTTTTATATAAGGCACAAAGCTTGAGGTGTAAGTTTTTTGATTGCATCCTTGCGTGGTGAAGAGTCCAGATGTTGATCTAGCTGGTCCCCAAGACATCGAAGGTGAAGACATTCTCTAACAGGGTACCATCCAGTGTCTGTAAGGCAGGAGGGGATTTAACATTTGATAGCCTTTGTCTAGTGCCAAAGGTCATGAAGACTTTCTTTTTAGCATTCAGAAACAGTTAACTGGACTGGAACCATTTCTGAACCTTCTTAAAATCATGTTGCAGTCTAACCTGAGCATCAGTGTGAGAGCTGCTAGATTTGTATAGAACAGTGTTGTCTGCATGCATGTGTATTGGGAGGTGGAGCAGGCAGAAGGAAGGTCACCGAGTCACTGAGGAATATGGAAAATGATATAGGCCAAGTACAGAGCCCGTGCTTTAGCAAGCAGCTAAAGCATACTGCTTGAATCACGGAGTAGGTCAAAGCACACATTAACTTGTATGTTCCAGATACAGAGTTATATGATCGCAAACTGGCCCTACAGCTAAGTATGCATGAGTTAAGTGGAAAACAGTGGCCCTGGGAGCTCATGTCTGTTTTTTCAAACTAGGCAACGTAGTAACTTTTGGGACCATCGCCAAGGCTTGGCATGCTAGGCACTGCAGGGGCTGTACTCTATACATCTTCATGGGCAGGTTATTCTGTGATGCTGCAGACTGGCTGTAGCACTTGAGACCACAGTCAGCATATTCAAGGGACAGCTAGAACTGCTCCATGGCTGAAAGTATTATGGACCCTTGGGGTCAGGCTACACCCACTACCTCTATCTCAAAGGAGAACCAGCAAAAGACGTGTGTGGACTACAGTGGGCTCAGGGAGGATGGGGCAGGTGGACCAAAAGTGCATCCCACACCCAGTGTAACTAAGAAACTCCTACACAGTTCTAGAGGAACGGGGAGATCCCACTATGACATCAAAAGTTGTGACCTTGGTGGACGAGCAGGTTCTACAGAAGAAAACCCCACAGTTGGGTGCAACAGAACCTCAAAGGAAGAACAAGTTCTAGTAGGGGACTCCACAGTCTAGGGCTTAGAATTGGGGACAGGAACAGGGAAGAAAAGGGGGAGAAGGTGTCTACCAGGAAGCACATCTTGGAAGGATGGGGAGAGGATCCAGGGAATTGCTAAAGCAGTAGCAGCTTGATGTCATTGTCCATTTGGGGATAAAAGACCTAGCTGGAGACGAGGCACTGATAGCAAGGGTGCAGGAGGAGTTCACGAAGTTGGGGAGGGGCCTTGCGCAGGTGGCAAGCTCTGTGACCTTCTCGGGGTGCTGCCTGTCCACGGCAAAGGGGAGGCTAGGAACTTCTGCAGCAAGGACTTCAATGCTTGGCTGAAGAGCTGGTGCAGAGAAAAAGGTTTTTGCTCCACTGGGAACTAGGGATCGACCTAGAGGAATGTGACCCTGTACAAGGGGATGGCCTATACCTGTCCAGTGAGAGGACCACTGTCTTAAGTGAATGGTTTAAATGCTTCACTGGGAAGCAATTAAACTAGCAAGGGGGTGGTGGTAGAAGAATGTAGATGGAACCAGATCCACTCCACAGGAAGTCAAAATGAAAGAGCATAACATTATGGTATTGACAGAGAAAACAAAACTCACAGAAGCGGGAACAGCAGAGGACAGGAGGAAAGGGGTCGACATGGGAAGGACAAACAGAGGAGGCAAAAACACAGCAGGGGGGATGATAAAAGGACAAATGGCAGAACATGGAAGGGCACGTATACCAATGCCTGCAGCCTAGGGAATAAAATACCAGAGTTGGTGGCCTTGATAACAGAGGTTGATACATGGTGTACTGGAAACCATGACTGGGATGTAGCAGTACCAGCTTATACTCTGTTTAGAAGAGACAGGGGAGGTAAAAAGGGAGGGGAGTGGCCCTTTACATCAGGGAGAGCATTAAAGCGACTAATGTACAGGGAATTCAGGGAGAAGTAGAGGAACTTTGGGTCACCATTGAGACAGGCAACAGCACTGCTTTTCGCACAGGCATGATATAGAGACCACCAGCACGGGGGGAGGGGGGGAAGAGGTGGACAAGGTTCTAGTGGAATCCATCCCCATGATGGCAGCTAAAGGGGAGCTGCTGATGGGGGATGATTTCAATCAGCCAGTTGTGGATTGCAGCATCCCAGTTGCTGCCTCAGCCAGGAGCAGGGACATCCTGTACTCCGTACAAGGGGCAGGCCTCAGGCAGCTAGTGCTAGAGCCCACCAAGAAGGATGCAAGTTTGGATCTGTTACTCACCAATGGGGACAGAATTAAGGAAGTTAAAGTGGGCGAACACTTGAGATCCAGCGGTCATCACACAGTGTGGTTCAGCATGAGTACAGTGGCAGAGTCAAGCCACACAAATGCAAGGGCGGATTTTACTAAGATGGGAATATGTCTCAAGCATGTCCTGGCAGGGAGCGACAAAAGGATGGGAATGAAGGAGCAGAGGTCCCATCTGAAAGGAGCCACAGTGGAGGCCGCAAAACACCTGATATAACTAACTGCTCCACTCTGAGCTCATTCAAAACTGTACTGAAATCCCATACGTATGTATCTTGCAATTGCAGCTGCAACTGATACTGTTGGTGTACATCTTGGCACTGTTGCCCGACTACTTGTATATCAACAGCAGTGGCTCTAGCCACAAATGGTTACCAGGGCACAGCTGGGGCACAGAAAATTGCAGCCAAGGCACTGATACATTGTTACAATGGGGGAAGCTCTGCAGCATATGGGGCACCAACTGGGGCACAGCATTTTTTTTACCGGGGTACGTGCCCTGGCGGGCCCTGGTGTAGAGCCGCCACTGTATACCAATCAATGTTTATTTATAGAGCGCTTTTCAAAAATCAAAGTGTGACTATATCATAGACAAAAAAACAAAACATTCAATTAATAAAAACATATATATAAAAATAAAAAGGCAGCAGAAATAAACTAAGCACTATCTCCGAAAGCCAGAGTAAATAAATATGTTTTCAAAGAGGCTTTAAGTCTCAGTGGACAAGCACTCTCTAATCCGATGAGGTAGAGAGTTCCACAGGGTCGGGGCCACAAAGGAAAAAGCCCTGGCCCCAGATGACTGAAGACGGACCCTGGGAACCTCTAACAATCCCTCGTAGGTGGAATGGAATGGACGGAGGGGGAGTAGGGCTGAAGGAGGTCTTGCAAGTAACCCGGTCCCTGTCCATGTAGGGTCTTATAAGTCAGCAACGTGACCCTGAAGATGATCCTCCACTGCACCGGAAGCCAGTGCAGTTCGCGCAGCACACCCCTGTGTCATTGTCTCTTTATTCCAGGGCACTTAATCCTGCCTAGATACCCTCACCTATATGGCAAACTCGATTAATTGGAGACACTGCTGCTTCATGAAAAGCATCCAAGCCCGGTCTTCCTCGACCCTCACCTGTCAAGTATCTACCTCTAGCTTATCAGCAGCAAACCCATGTAACTTACTATTATGTACTTGCTCAGTCATTGATATCGACCTGTCCTTTTGCACATAGTTTTACTCCAGCTATAAACATTGTGGCCCAGATATTCAAACTGCGCTCTTCTAAGGAGCAAGCCCTTGCGCTGCACAAAATAGTTGCACAGGGGTGTGTCCGGGGCGATATTCAAAGGGTTGCGCTACTGACAGCTCCTTTGAATATCACCCCAACCACACCACTGTGCATGGCGCGTGGAACTTGCGCCACCATGAAATTGACAAGTGGAGCATTCAACTTGGGTGGCACTAGTACCATTCGCCATGCGCAAATCCTGATATTCAAGGTGACATTCAAATGGGGCCATAATTCATGCAAGGCGCGGGGGGGGTCATTTGCATCTGATTATGGCTCCATTTGCATGCCATTAGCATGTAGGCGCGCCAATCCCTGAGGACTTGCGCCTGGCCCCTGCCAGACAGCAGCCGTCGAGGACTGACGCTCCCTGCAGCCCAATCGCGGGCAAAACAGTGTAGAATCCCCACCACCACCCACTGGCCCGATCGCGGGCATGGTTTATTCCCCCCCCCAACAGCCCAATCGCGGGCAGCAATGTGGCGTCCCAACCTTTCCTGGGTCCAGTGGACCCGAAATGCCCGATCAATGGGCAGTGTTTAATAAACCCCACCCCCAGACTAGTCCCTGGTGGTCCAGTGGACGAAATACCGATCGCGGGCAGTATGTTCAACAACCCCCAGACGGATCCCTGGTGGTCAGTGGACCGAAAGCCAATCGCGGGCAGTATGTTAATCCCTCAGCGTATCCCTGGTGGCTAGTATCCCTCCACCTGCCCCCCCAGCAGCGTGGCGGCAGCATCCACCCCGCCGCCGCCGCATCGCTCGGCAGGGCTGGCATTATTGTGGAGAGCATGAGCCAATGGGCGTGCAGCTCATAACGATAAGACAGTCCAGTTTGTGAATGAGTTCATTCACAAAACTGGACTGTCTTAGGCGGGGCTGCACGCCCATTGGCTCATGCTTCCACCAATGGTGCAGCCCTCACCGGCAGTCAGTCGGCGGGCGGCAGGCGGGTGGATGCTGCCACCCGCTGGTTGCTGGGGGAGGGAGCAGGTGGTGGGGCCACGGGTGGGTGGGGTGAGGGGACACTAGCCACCAGGGATACGCTTGGGGGTTATTAAACATACTGCCCGCGATCGGCTTCGTCCACTAGACCACCAGGGATCCATTCGGGGTGTTTATTAAACATACTGCCCGCGATCGGGCATTTCGGTCCACTGGACCACCAGTGATCAGTTCGGGGGTAGGGGTTTATTAAACATACTGCCCACGATCGGGCTTTCGGTCCACTGGACCACCAGAGATACCTTCGGGGTTATTTAACTTACTGCCCGTGATCAGGCATTCGGCCACTGGACCACCAGGGATCTGTTGGGGGAAGCCACATTGCTGCCACGATCGGGCTGCGGGGGGCACAGGGACTGGGTTGGGGCCAGCCACAGGTGGCAGCTGCTGTGTTGTGCCTGCAATGCAGCAGCTCACCTGTGGGTGGTCCTCGACTTAAGCCTGCACAACTCTGCACAGCCCGGCTGAATATCGGGCTGTGCAGTTTATGCATGGTTCCTCCCTCTCCAGTTCAGCATGCATTAATTTGCATTGCACTGTTGCTCAGCCTGTTTTCAGTGGCGCAACTGTCTCCTGCTGAATATAGCGGACTTGCGCAAGCGCAACCCTATTGCACATGGTGCAACCCTTCTGAATATCCCACCCTGTGTACCTAACATACAATATGTAATTTGTTACCCTGTATCAATCCTGTTCTTTGTGTACTGTGTTCATGTTTTGATATCTGATGCCTCTGTTTTGAATATAAACTGTTGTCAACTATATGAATGTAATTAACTCTGGGTTGCCCCTGAAAAAGGGACACTGTTGTCTCAGGGGGCTTACCCTGTTAACAAATTTCAAAAATTGGGAGCAAGAGATACTGCAGTGAGCCTTAATAGGTAAGGCTGTCCTCCCTGCTGGCTCCTTTTGTGTGGGGTGTCAGCACGCGCCGATCGCACATGCCCACTGCCCCACCCGCCCCAACCACCCTCCCACCAAGCCCAACCCTCAATTTATTTCCTTATCCTGTCATATGACTTTCTGTAACCCACTTTCCCATTTGCAGCTTATACTCTTCAGCCACCAGAGGGAGCTCCCTCTGCCTGTTTTGCCAACCTCTCTATATCTCCCTTGTCTCTACTACTTGCAGGCACTCTTGACCACCCAGCTACTCCACTGCCCAGTCTCCTGCCTAGTACCTTCCTGCTCCTCTCGCCACCACCCCACCTCGCCCTACTCTGCTCCCCCTTTCTTCTACCTCTCACCACCTACCCCTCTCATTCCTCCCCTGCCTTTTTAAGTACCCAGAGTGGCCACTAGGAGTCACTATTTCACCCCCCAAACACCTTTTCCAGACTCTTATAGCCTACTAGCCAGGCCCGCCAGCCTCTATACTACGGCCCCACAACCTCCCCGCCCGGGTTCCGAACCTGGTACCCTTGACACCAAAGGCAGCAGCATTACCACTACTCCACAGTGGCAGTCACCCTCACTGAAGGTCAGTTATCCCCCTTATACCCCCAAATGGAAATAGCAATGGGCACCGTGACTATCACACTTAGCCTACTCATGGTTACCTTTCTCGCTCAGCCCATGACCCCTCCACCCTGGACAACCCTATTACTCCATGGCACCCTCCACCAACCAATACCCCACCCCCTTTCCCTCTGGGACACCTGGGCCCACCCCTTCCTTGCCACATGCCCTCCGCTCCCTACCCATCCCCTGTACCCTCACTATTAGGATCTCGCATCGGTAGCTGGCTAAAGGTCTTAGCTGCCACAGTCCGCTAATCAGATTAAATGCTCTACTCCTTCTGCTCTCCGGGAACATACATCCCAACCCCGGGCCACTATCAACTAGCCATCCCACATCTCCCACTGGGACTGGCCTCTGCATTGCACCTATGAATATTTGCAGCCTCCTTAAAAATCCGTCGCTTTCCAGTGCTGCGTTGTACAATACCGACCTGATAGTATAGTGCTAGTTGAGACTTGGCTCTTCAAAAAACTCCCAATTCTTATCTCCCTCCCTGGCTACACTCTGTTCAGGCAAGACCACATAGGCAAACGTAGCGGTGGGTGTGCAGTCTATATGCGTGACACACTTTTAAGCCATCAGCTACCTGCCCCCAAGCTCGGTTTTGGTGTCCAAGCCCTTACCCTAAAGGTTACCCCTGACCCAGCCAGGTGCCCTCTTTTCCTAAGAAGTCTCATAAATATCCCCGGGGGACCAGGGACCAGCTGTCCACTCCCTCACTGATTACCTCACCACACTCCCACACAAGGCTGAGCAGCTCATCCAAGGTGACCTTAATGTCAACTGGCTGGATACCACTGCCTCACACATCAGGGACTCCTTCACTGCCCTAGATATACCAAATTAGTTACCTCACCTACAAGATTTGACCGGTTAACTGGCTCTAGCACCCTCCTAGATGTAATTCTGTCGAACCACCCTCATAAAATCAGGGATATTAATGAACTACCCGACTCACTTAGTGACCATTCTCCTGTCCTCTGTCACTGGTAATCCCCTGCACCAAAAACTGTGTCCCAGGTCACCTCACGCCAGTACTTTTGCCCCGGGAGACTCAGGAAGCTAAAAATGCACCTGGCTCAGCTTGACTGGTCCCCAATCCTACTCATGGCAGATACTGACTCTGCCCTAGCCTATTTCACCCGTGCTTTCAGCAAGGCCTGTGACCGTTCCGCTCCCTTACCAGAATCAGTACCAAAAAAACCAAAGCCCCATCCCTTATCCAAACACTGAAACAAAGAAATAATCTCTGGCGTACTGCTGTCGAGTGAGGCAAATTGACTGATAGACAAGCCTTTAATGCAGCACGTAATAAGTGCACCTGGGCTATAAGACAGGCCAAGGCCGAATATTATCAAACCACCCTCGCATCCACTTGGGGCTCATCCAGTGCTTTCTGGGACAATTTAAAAGAGCTCAATGGGAAGACCCACTCCCCCTCACCATCTCAGCTTTCTGTAGATGGTACCATCACTACTGATTCTCCCCGCATTGCTGAGTGCATCAATAAGGCTTTCTCCGACTTAAGCTCTGTGCTCCCCAACTGCTTTTTCGGCTCAATCCCCGCCTCCATCCCCTTACACTGGATCGCCCCCTTTTCTACTTGTGCACCATATCCCCCCTTGAAGCCAGGCCTCATCTGCAAAATGTCCTAGCTAGCAACAACCATGGCTGTGATCCCCCAGACTCCAGGATCCTCCAATTAGTCATGGATGATGTTCTAGCCCCTCTTACCAACCTACTAGACCGGTCACTATTATCTTGGTCAGTTTCCTAGTGCTTGGAAAATTGCAGAAATTACCCCAATCCATAAGAGTGGAAATCGGACCTCTCCTAACAATTTCAGGCCCATCTCCATTCTCCCCCCACTCTCCAAAGCACTAGAAAAAATGGAGGCCATTCAGCTCTCTGAGCACCTGGCCAAATATGACCTAATGTGTCCGCAACCATATAGATTCCACCCTGACACAGTACCACTACAGCCCTCCTGGAGTTCTCCCAGCAACTTCACTCTGCTCTTGATTCTGGCCACGTTGCAGGTGCAGTATTCACTGACCTCGCCAAGGCCTTTGACACTGTCACCCCCTCCTACTCGACTCCCTCCACCAACTTGGCTTCTCCCCTGGCCCCCTTGCTTGGTTCACCAGTTACCTTTCTACCTGATCCCAGTGTTTGAAGATTAACGGCACCCTGTCCATTACCCTGCCCGTTCGCACCAGGTCCTCCAGGGTTCCATCCTGAGCCCCGTTTTGTTCAGCCTCTTTCTCAACAATCTCCCCAGCTCCTGCTCGGGCAATATGCTTCTCAATGCCGATGATGCGGTCCTCTTTGCCTCCCACCCTGACCCCACATCACTCCAGGAATCCCTGTAACATACTTTCAACCATGCTGAAAAGTGGTTCCTTGACCACCGGCTGGTCATTAACCTCAAGAAGACCAAATATATGCTATTTTCCCCATCATCAGAATAAAGCCAAAAATGTCCCCCCTCTGCATTCTCCCCAGTAATCCACACCCTCTCGAGCAGGTGTCATCCTACAAATACCTGGGCATCACCTTCGACTCGGCTCTTACCTTCCACAGTCACATCAATACCCTGTCCTCAGCTATAAACTCTCGGATTGGCCTTCTCTATCGACATAGAGATGGCCTCCCCCAAACCCGCCTTCCGACTGGTCATCAACTCCTCCATCTATTTTTAGTGTACTACGACCTACCAATCTACACTGTGGCCAACAAATACAGGTTACTCACCTGTAACAGGAGTTCTAGGAATGGTATATGTTGTTCATCCACACTGTCTGGCAGGTTCCTTGCCGCTTTAAATCTTGCTGGAAGGTCTTCAAGCTGGCTCCTCCCACCCACCCGGGTGGTAAAACTCTTGGCTCCGTCCCATGACGCCAGATCTAGCCTGCTGGAAGCCAGGTTGTGCATCGCCGGAGGTTAGGGAATGGTGGATGAACAACACATACCATTCCTAGAACTCCTGTTACAGGTGAGTAAACTCATATTTCTAGGGACATGGATACGTTGTTCATCCACACTGTCTGGCAGACTCCTAGCAGTTCTCTGGGAGGAGGGAGGCAAGGCGCACACCCCCTACTTGGGAAATAAAGACTGGAGAACCGAGGCCCCAAAACCAGCATCCCGGCGTGACCCAAGGTCGATGTGGTAGTGGTTGATGCAGGTGTGTGCTGACTTCCAGGTAGCAGCCCTGCCGATTTCCTGGATAGGGACATCCCTGGAAGCAGCCACCGACGCAGTGGTATGGCGGGTAGAATGAGCTCTTATCCCTGTGGTAGGCTCCATGCCCGCCAACCTATAGCAGAGATCTATGCAGGAGGTGATCCACCTGCCTATCCTCTGCTTGGCTGCAGGTCTGCCAGGTGCGGCTTCAGCGCAGGTGACAAACAGCTTGCGAACCTCTCCCAGAACTTCAGCCATTCGCTCCTTATAAGAGAGCGCTCTTCTAGGGTCCAAAGTATGGAGCCTATATTCGGCCACCGAGGTGTGACTGGGGTAGAACACCAGCAGAGTCAACACCTGGTTAAGGTGAAACTCCAACACCACCTTCGGAAGGAATTTCGGGTGGGGGCGAGGACAACCTTGTCTCTGTGGAAGACCAGATAAGGAGACCTCGATGGAAAGCACCTGGAGCTCTCCCATCCTTCTGGCTGACGTGATAGCCACCAAGAAGGCGGTCTTCCACGACAGGTGAGAGATGTCACACCCGTGCATCGGTTCGAATGGCTTGCCCATGAGCTTAGCCAATACCAGCAGTAGATCCCACAGAGATGGAGGTTCTCGCATAGGGATATGTGATCAAGGCCTTTGAAAAAGCACCGACCACCTTCTCCTGCGCCACTGACTGCTTCCCGGCCCACACCCAGTAAGCAGAGATGGCTGCCAGGTGCACCTTAAGGGTCGTCGACTGAAGCCCTTGCTGAGAAAGGGACCACAGGTAGTCCAGAATGCTTGCCAAGGAACAGGAGGAAGGGTCCAGGCCCTTGGCCTGACACCAAATGGAGAATCTCTTCCATTTGAAGGCATAGCATTTTCTGGTCGACTCCTTACGGTATGCCTCAACAACACTGAGGACCTCATTGGAAAGACCTAAGGCCTGGAACTCTAGCCGCTCAGGAACCAGGCCGTCAGGTGCAGGGATTGAAGGTCCGGATGGAAAAACCTTCCCCTGATTGACTGAGATCAGGTCCAGGCGGGCTGGAAGCCGCCTCGAGAGCCTGGAGCTGAGACTGAGGAGATCTGGATACCAGAACTGGTGGGGCCAGTCGGGGACTACCAGAATCACCTTTGCCTTGTCCCTCCTCGCCTTGAGAAGCACCTTGTGGATCAAGCGAAATGGGGGAAAGGCGTAGAAAGGGAGGGAAAGGCCCAGGGTCCACGGCCTCGAGAAGGCATCCCCCTGCAGCGAGCCCTGCTAAGGGGGACGGGCATGAAACAGTCTCAGCTTTGCATTCTCCCTGGAGGCAAACAGGTCCACCTGAGGCGTGCCCTAGTGGGAGAAGAGATCTTGTACTACCTCCAGTAGGAGAGACCACTCGTGAGACGCAGCCCCTATCCAGCTTAGGGCATCGGCCAGGGTGTTGGAGGCTCCTGCCACATGAATGGCGGAGATCCACCTCAGGCAAGCATCGAGTGACCAAATGCAGAGAGCTTCCCTGCACAGAGGCATGGAGCTGCGTCCCCGCCTGGCGGTTTAGTAGTACATGGTCGTGGTACTGTCCGCTTGACCTGAACCACTTGACCTCAGAGAAACGGAGCAAAGGCGGTGAGGGCTAGATGAACCACTCAAGCTCCAGCAGGTTGATATGGCATCGGGACTCCTGAGGGGACCGGAGGCCGTGCGCTCTGTGCTCTCCCAGATGGGCACCCCAACCCATCAGAGAGGATCGGTCGATAGAGAGACTGTCAGCTCGGGGCGGACAAACGGGATGCCCTCCTGCAGATGTGCTGGAACGGTCCACCACTGGAGAGCATTCCACATCCCCTAGGTCACTGTCACTAGCTGATCTAGCGGATCGAAGTGCTGTGACCACTGGCTGGCCAGTCCCCATTGAAGGGGAGGCATGTACCAGTGGGCCCAATGGACCACGCTG
Organism: Neoceratodus forsteri; assembly: GCA_016271365.2. Lineage (NCBI taxonomy): Eukaryota > Metazoa > Chordata > Ceratodontiformes > Ceratodontidae > Neoceratodus > Neoceratodus forsteri. The sequence goes on along the minus strand of CM057449.1, from coordinate 32,740,928 downwards.
GTGCAGGCCGCCATGAGGCCCAGGAAGTCCCGGGCAGGGCGCGATTGCCCAACCTGAAATGACTGGGCAAAGGAGGAAAGAACCTCGGCCCTGTCCGCCGGGAGCTGCTGTGTCAGAGGAGAAGTCGAGCACCGCCCCGATGAATTGTATCACCTGCTTTGGCACGAAGTTCGCACTTGGCCTCGCTTGATGAAGAGGCCAACCTGAAAGCAAACCTGGAGGACCAGATTCTGGACCGCCCACCTGCGCCTGGAGGAGGCTGCAATCAGCCAGTCGTCCAGGTAGGGGTACACCCAGACCCTTCGGCGCGCAGGGAATGCTGTCACCACTGCCAGGCATTTGGTGAAGACCCTGGGAGCTAGGGGCAGGGCCAGGGCATGGCCCGAACTCGTAAGGGATACCCGCCTGAAGTGGAGGAATCTCTGTGAGACGGATGGATTGGGACGCAAGAACGCTGGCCCTGAAGGTCCAGAGAACAGAACCACACGCCTCATTCCAAGGATGGGATTATCTGAGCCAGAGTGACCACCCTGAAGGTCTGAGACCTTAGGAACCTGTTCAGGTCGTGCAAGTAGAGAATGGGGCACCAGCCCCCCGTCCGTTTTGGGATCAGGAAGTACCTGGACACAAACCACGGGTCTGGAGGAGGATCCGCCACCTTCCTGATCACGTCTTTTTCGAGGAGCAGGGCAATATTGGCTCAGCGAGCTGACAAAAAGGCCGCGGACCCCGCAGCCCCCCGAGGGGTGATGGCTTGGAAGGGTGGGACCTGCTCAAACTCCAGGGGCAGGCCCTTTCCTACCACCTCCAAAACCCAATGGTCCGTGGTGATAACGGACCAAGCAGAAAGGAAGTGGCAAAGCCATCCCCATGGGGAAGTGACGAGGTTGGGGTGACACCCTCAACCCGCTCATTGGGCAGGCTTAGAGGAGGGGCTGGTCAAGGACCTCGGGCCTTTACCTCCTGCTTCCTGTTGGAGGAAGCCATGGGCTTGGGTTTGGATGCCAAGCGCGAGCCTGCTGGCCTGCGGAGCTGGTGCTGCTGGCTGTGCCAGGCGCAGAAGGACGAAAGAACTTGTGCTGCTGCTGTCGGTGGCCTTTGTCCTTCTGGGCAGAGGTGACAGAGTCCAGAGTGGCATTGGACTTTTCGATCTGCTGGAGGTGACCTAACACTCTAGGGCCGAAGAGGTCAGTCCCCAAGAAGGGGACATCTGCCAGTTTGTGCTGGGTATCCGCTGTGAAGGTGGATATCCTCAGCCATGCTCTGCGGCGCATGGCCACTGTGGTCGCAACCAATCTGGCACAGGAGTCTCCGATGTCCAGAGCCGTTTGTAGCTGCTGCTTAGCCACTGCCCTACCCTGGTCCCATACTTGCTGGACCGTGGTCTGCAGGTCGGCCGGGAGATGAGGGATCACCTCATCCAGGGAGCCCATGAGGGCGTGGGAGAAGTGTGCCATCAGCCCTGCTGAGCTGCTCTGGCAGAGGCCAAGGGAGGACGCAGCGTACACCTTGCGCCCGGCATAGTCCAGCTTTTTGGACTCCTTGTCGGGGGGCTTGTCCACATCCCTAACGTTCCCGGAACGCCGGAAAACACTGTCGGTGACCAACCCCTCCGCAGGGGGCATTCCCAAAACCCGGGCAAAGAGCCGGTAGGGACCGCATACTTCCAGGCCATCCTGGCCGAAGGCGCAGGACAGGAAGCAGGCTGCTGCCAGAGCTCCAAGACTGGGCCAACAATGGCTTCAGTCACCAGAAAGGCCTCCATGGGTGAATCCCCTCAGTCCAGTATCTCCGTCAAGAGATACTTGGCCCGCTTGGATACGGGCTCGAGCTGCATCCCGGTGGACTCTGAGATGAGCCGAAGCAAACCCATGAAGGACGATGGGCTTTCGTCTATCGACTGGCCCCCAGAGGACTCCAGGTCGATGGGCCTGGAGAACAGGGAGGAGTCCTCGTCGGACTTGGAGGAGTCCGCGAAGAGCTGCCTGGGACCTGAGCCACCCTCCTCCTGCCGAGGACAGTCGGGAGTGAGGGTGACCGACAACCTGTGGGGCAGGCCCTGACCCGACCGAGAGTCCTGGGTCAGCGCCCCCGATTTCGGTTGTGGAGGTTCCACCACAATGGTGGGGCAGCTGGCTTCGGTCAACAACCAGCCCAAGCTTGGGCACCCTCAAGCAGCAAGGGGTTGTTTCCGCCGGGTGACGGCCACTTGATGGGCCGGGATCGCGCCGGGTTTGTTCCCAGACAGAAGTAACTGCTGCCACATGAGGTCCTCGTAGCGTCGACGCAATTTGCGCCAAAGCCTCTCCTCTTCCGAGGAGGAAGACTAGGACGAGCGGCAGAGCTGCTTACCTCGGTGCCGAGACTGAGACCGCCGATGTCGGCAGGATCGGCTGGACTGAGATGATGTCCGAGACAGAGACAGAGATCCTCGACGTTTCCGAGGACGGGTCTGGGAAGGGGCAGGGGACACCCATTCTTCCCTTGGCTCGGACACCTTAACCGGGGGACTACGGCACCTGAGACATAGGCAAGTCCTCAGTCTCCACCGGGGAGACCGGTGAAGAAGGGTTGTCGGCTTCGCCAGTCGACAGCCTGTCCGACGGGTCGAGAAAAATCTCGACTGCGTCGACAGATGTCTCGGCCAGCTGGCCTGATGGGGATGCGGTGAAGTCAGCGGCCTTAGCCGCAACCTCGACCGAAGTCGACTGTCCGGGGAAGGGGACCTCTCTCGCCCCCACGAACGCCGACGATGGGACTTACCCTTAAGAGTCCTCCTTGACTGAGAGGAATGTCCCATGGCCCTCTCCTTCGTGGAAAGGGACTGGCAAAGCTCCTTGAAAGAAGCTGAATCACGGTACAGAGAGCGGAATAAATGCCGCAATCGAGAAAGAGGATGATGCGGCCTGTGCCGCCTCCTCCTCGAGGGCGATCATCTGCTCGAGTTGCTCAGCCGAGCCAGCCACCGCGGTAAATCACTTCAATAGGCCTCCTTTGACTTAACCAGCGGTAGCGCTCTCGGTTGCCCGCTGTAACCAGGCAGCACGGTCTTCCAGGACGCTAACGAAAACGAACGGCATAACCTCGAGACCTGGGGGTGGTGTTCTAGGCCGAGGCAGTAGACGCACGTGGAGTGCGGGTCCATCCTGGACATCTTCTGCCTATAAGGGCACCGCCGAAATCCGGGAGTCGATTTGTCCATCGCAGCCGTGAGGGTGAAAGTTGACCGAAGTCTTGAGAATTTTAAAATAAGTTTCAGGCGAACCGCAGAATTAGGATCCAGTCTACACGCAGAGCGTTAAGGAGGGAACCTGAGCTTCCAAGCGGTAAGGAAGATCTGACGTCATGGGGCGGAGCCGAGAGTTTTACCACCCGGGTGGGTGGGAGGAGCCAGCTTGAAGACCTTCCGGCAAGATTTAAAGCAGCAAGGAACCTGCCAGTGTGGATGAACAACATATCCATGTCCCTAGAATACCGCCTTTATCAAAATCCAAACCTCGATAAACAAGGCCTGCAGGCTCCTGACCGATGCATTCCACCGCACTCATACTTGCCTGCTCTACTCCATCGCCAACCTGATCACCTTTGAGGAGCGTCTGCACTACCAAACCTGCTTACTTGCCAAAAAATCCCTGCTGGGACTCTCCTCCCCAGGGGTTACCGCATCCCTGTGGTGAGCATCCCCATCTCTTGCCACTTGTAGCTCAGTTAAGGCCATCTTTCAGGTGCCCAGAACTAAGACCTCATTAGCCCAAAGGTCCTTCCACTACCGCACCCCCCCATACATGGTGCAACTCCCTCCCGCCCTCTGTCATTAATTTTACCAAAATTGGTCTTTTTAAAGTCACTCTCTGGAACCATCTCTTGGATGCCCGCAGCTGTAATTGCCCCTAATTCATTCGATGGCGGGGTCCCTCCCATCTGGCCCATAGCCTTGACAATGTCCTTTGGACTACTATTCCCCCCAACCTCTTCTTACTTGGTATTCCTCCCTGGTCCATCCAGGGCTGTACCTACCATTATTGTAATATTCTATATGATTGTAACTTACTGTATGCAACTTTACCTGTAAACCACTGTTGTAAATGTGTTCTTATGGTTTTCTGTACTGCACCTGTATGTTACCACCGTTGTACCTCACACTGTAACCATGTCTACCCTACCTGCGATGAGATGCCTTTGTAAGTGAGTCCACGACTCAAAGGTTGTAAATCCAACTTTCAAATAAAGAAAACAATTTCAATAAATAAATACAGTTAGGCCAGTAAACAAGGGCAAGAGAAAGTAACTATGGTTCTCAAAGCTAGTGGCCTTGAAAGTAAGGGTGAAAAAGATAGCTTTAAGGAAATTCAGCTGGAGGGGGACAGGGTAGTGTATCTGAATAAACAGTGGGAGGCAGGTAAAGCAGTCAGGAGTGCAAAGGCACAAACGGAGGAAAAAACAGCACAGGAAGTAAAGAAAAGAGAAAATATTTCCTATAGGTACATTAGTAAAAGAACAAAAAAAAACAGGTGTGGGACAGTAACGCTTTAAGGGGAAGAAGAAGAGTGTGTGGAAGGGGACCTGGAAAAAGCATCAATACTGAACAAATATTTTTGTTCTATATTCACAGAAGGTGAGGGACCACAGTTGGGCAACATGAACAAAAATGGGAGGGAGAGGGACACCAGTCAACTTACAGGAGAGAGAGTCCTAAAGGAACTCACGTAACTGAAAGTGGACAAAGCAATGGGAACAGATGGGATACATCCAAGAATATTAAGGGAACTACAGGAGGTGCAGGTGACACCACTGGCAGCCCCATTGAAAGAGTTACTTGATACAGGAGTGGTTCTGGATGACTGGAGGAGGGAAGCTGTAGCTCCTCTTCACAAAAGTGTCAGTAGGGAGGAGGCTGGAAACTATACACCGGTCAGCCTCCCTCAGTAGCGGGGATGATTTTTGAATCACTACTTAAATAAAAGATTGTGGAACATCTTGAAGCCAGAGGAGCACAGGATTCATGACAGCATGGATTCACACTGGGAAGGGCATGTCAAATAAATCTAATTGATTTCTTTAACTGGGTGACTAAGGTTGTGGATCGGGGGGAGAGGTGGATGCCGCCTATCTGGATTTCAGTAAGACCTTCTATACTGCTCCACACAGAAGTCTTGTGAACAAGTTGGGCAGCCTGGGAGTGGGTCACAAGGTAGTAAACTGGGTTAGGAACTGGTTGAGTGATGGAAGAGAGAGGGTCGTAGTAAATGGTGCACAATCTGTGGAAAGGAGGGTGACTAGCAGGGTGCCACAGGGATCAGTCCTGAAGCAAGTGCTGTTTAATGTCTTCATAAGTGAAATTGCTGAGGGGCTGGAGGGGAAACTGTGCCTCTTTGTGGATGACACTAAGATCTGCAACAAGGCAGGGGCGGAGGAATAGCCAGTGCAGTGGCACTGGGGCCCACAAACTTAGGGGGCCCATTACAGTAGCACTTATTTGCCATTTTCTTGCCAAAAAAATCCACGTTTTTTCACTGTCTCTTATACAGTCAGTGACACTGTTAGTCACAACACAGGCACAGCCATCAGAGAGCTGCACTGCAGCCCCCGGTACTGCAGATGGTAGCAGAGAGTCACAGGTCAGAATCGGAAATTCTCAAAGCAAAGGCAGCAGCAGCACTACGACTGAGTCAAGTCCGACTGGAGACAGAGCACAGCAGTACTTACTGTTTGTTTACATTTATTTAATCATGGATAGAAGAGTGGTCTGGTGTGGGCCGGGCACCGTGCCATGACAACCAAAGTCTGTTCTTGTTGCAGGCAGGGCTGCCTGGTCCGGAGGGAGGTCGCTCACTCTGTTGGCTGCTGCTGTTGTTAGAAGATGATGTTGCAGGTCTGGGATCAGCTGATTAGTGGCTGGTGAGTCATAAGTGGCAACGATAAGGGTGTGTGGCAAGGCATGATAAGCAGGCACAGAAGTAGGGCAGCCATGGGTCCTTCACCAAGCTCAAGCTGCACCACATGACTGGCCGGCTGAGCCTGACACATCCTGAATCCTGACTGGATAGGGACACAGTCAGTTAGTCTGTGGTAGGCAGGGCTGTGGGCTAGATATATAAGCACTTTGCAGTGTGAGAGGGTGTAATGATCAGATCAACTGTCTTGAGCACTAGCGGCTAACCCAAACTGCTTTGCCCAGTGTGTTTTTGGTGGGCTTACTACTTTACACTGCTGACTGTGACTCAAACACACTGTCTCTATTTTATCTATAGAGTACTACTCTATCTGGGCAGGACTTTTTTGGTGGTGCAAAGCAAAAAGCAAAGAAAACTATTAAAAAAAAAACAACTAAATATTGTGGGGCCCAACCAGACTGGAAGCTGGAACTTGTCTTGGACACAGAGTCTGACTGAGGGGGCAGGAGACAAGTTGAGACCGGCCAGTTGCCTGCAGGGTTACTGCTGCTGATCTAGCAGCCAGCTGGTCGCATGCAGCAAGCAGTAGCCAGGCCAGCAGCAGTGTTAGCTAGCTAGTACTTGTTGTTGCTGCTTAGGGAGTCCATTTCAGTCACTCAGTGATCACAGATCCATCCAACTCGACTGTGACCCGGCCACTCAGCCAGTAAAGTTACAGTCAGACTACAGTACTACTAGTAGTCAGTGAGTGCAGACGTGCTTGCCTTGCAGCTGTGTGTGTAAGGCTGTGACTTTTTTTTTTTCCTTGCATCTCCTCTCCAGGTCCAGCTGCCTGTGAATATCTGCTACCTCTCTCGTTGCTCTCATCCCAGAAAGGACCCTCAGCCAGTCAGTCATCTCAGTAGCTGCAGTCAGTGCAAAATTGAACACTTCCTCCTCATTCCTGTGTCTGTGACTCTTTCTCTCTCTCTCTCAGCTGACTGCAGACTGATGACCACTTGTGTGTTTGTTTATTGTTTTGTCTAGTTTGTCTCCATCCAGGGTGCAGTCCAACAAACCTCCCTCCTTCATTTCTGACTTGCTTGAAGTTACTAGCACTTTGAATCTTCTCAGTCCTCTTCATTATCTGATCTGTAGTTGTTATTAGCCACAAAGTCACTCAGAGGAAGACTGCATACACTGATTCACTGCTGAGACTGAGAAAGTGGAGTGCTGTCTGCACTGCAGCAGTGAGCAGCAACGTGTGTTTGATTGTGGTAAATAAGTAAAAAAAAAAAAAAAACACAGAACAACAACCCTACCCAAGTTAACCGTCCAGGGCCAGGGGGACTGAGTACTGAGCTAGGGAGATACCAGTAAAGAAGCACCTCCTCCAGACCTGCACCTCTCCCTACCTGCCTTTACTGCAGCCTGAAGTGAAGCAAGCATACAACAAAAAGTATACCCTACATAAAAAGTGTAACAGTCCTCTGCAAAGGCAGTGGTGGTGGTAGGGATTAGTCTGTGGACACTGGGCTGGTGGGGACTAAGTACTGAGCTTGGGATATATTAGTGAAGGAGCACCCCCTGTCCTGTCCTGTCCTGTCCTGCACCTCTCCCTCCGTGTTTGCCATTACTGCAACCTGAACCCTGATTCTACTTCTGAAGTGAAGCAAGCAAACAAAAAGTATGACCTACATAAAAAGCTAACAGTTCCCTGCAAAGGCAGTAGTAGGGACTAGTCTGTGAGCACTGGGCCAGGGGGATGAGTACTGAGCTAGGGGGGTTAATCAGTAAAGGAGCACCTCCTGTCCTGTCCTGCACCTCTCTCTCTCTCCCTCCTTGTTTGCCATTACTGCAGCCTGAAGGCAAGTGAACAAAAAAGTAACTGCCTCACAGTTTATTGTTCGATGTAAAAGATGCCTCCAAAATTCAAAAGTGGTACACAAAAGTGAAAGCAGAAGAAGGAAGAATTGCTGTTGGTGGCAAAGCTTCCTAAAATCAATGTTTTTTTTTTCCAAACTGCGACTGAACCTGACAACACACCTGATAAGACTGAAAGCTGTGAAAGTGGCAGTGACACAGACACAGAGAATGACAGTGGACCAGGTACTGCGGCCGAGATGGTCTCTGCTGATCATGCTGATCCTGAAACTAACTTCGCTAAACAATCTGAACAAAAACCGGACATGGAAAACATACTGGAGAAAGAACTTCAAAAAACAAGTGCTGCTTTAAACACCAAAGAAGAACAACCTGTTTTCCAAGTTTTCCTCCTGCTAATGGGAGAAAACACAGACAGAGGTCATTTTCCTTTAGATAATAAGGACAGCCAAGTAAAAAGATATAACATATCACAAGGTTCGTGTAAACCAGATAGACCATTTCTACGGGACAAAAAATCAAGATAGGCGCTGTTTCTTCAGAAGATATTGTAACAACAAAGGCAGGAGTTACATTACCACGTACTTGGCTTTGTTACTCCCCCAAATTAGACTGTGCATATTGTGAGCCATGTTGGTTGTTTTCTGATTGTAGCGCACCTGCATATAATGTTGCGTAAGTTAAAGGAGTTTGAGACTGGCGTCACCTAAGCAGCAAAAAGGAACATAATGAAACATCAGTGTAACCCCCGTTACCCGGGGTTACTAGAATCCCAGTAAGACCTAGTGATAGGCAGGGAAGGCAGCTTGTGAAACTCCAGTTAAATGGATTTCACACTGTCTCACTCTGTTCTCAGTCTCAGCTGAGATTGAGGGATGACATCACCATAGAACTCTCGCAGCTGCATGAGCCACACTGGAGTGCTGCAGTTGGAAATTAGGATAGAATGTCGGGGATTTTGAACAGACTCTGTGTGCAGTCTTGGAGAGAGGAGTAGCACAGCAGTCTGTATGCAGGGTCTCAGAGCCTTAAGCTCTGTTTTAGAGCTACTGTTCAGAAGGTGTGTGTTTCCACCATAAGAGGGACACAGAAACTTATTGCTGAAGTGGTGCAGACCGCTGTCACTGGTCCAAGTGCCCCCTCCCTAAGGGGATGGGGGGGTAAAGGTTTGCCTATCTTCCAGGGGCAACCCTCCTGGTTCCGGCTAAGGGAAGACGCTGCCTATTTCAAGTTGTGCTGCGGCACCAGAAGCTGTGGGAGAGAAATTCCTGTGGAGAAATCGCCTGTTGGGCACCTGCAACCAAAGGGTGAGTTCGCTCTGACAGAGGGCCAATGTTTTTCACCTGAACTGTTGGAACGTGGGGATTGGACTACTTAATCTGTAGGAGGTCTAGTGTAATAGACATTGCTGGTTAACTCAAGTAGATTCAAGTGCAGCAAAAAGAGTGAAGTAAAGTGGGGATTGGACTGCTTAATCAGTGGGGGGCATAGAGCAATGGGCTATGCCAAATAAAAGTATGTTCAAGTCCAGCACAAAGGGAAAGCAAGACAAGTAAAGGAAATGTGACATACATTTAGCCTTAATCTGCATTGCCAAGCTTTACAGTAGGAGGTGTTTACTGTCCGGAGAAATGGATGGGTATGAATTGTGGAAGTGAGAGGTGGGAGACCCCCCCCATCAGTAGTAACCAAATTCACCTCTACGGATTTGCTCTGTAGCAACTTTACTTTCTCTCAGGTACTTGGCCAGTGCCTGAAGAAAGTACCCAGACGTGGGATTAAAAGGAAGTTTCCCTGATAGAGCTGAGGTGCTCTTAGGTGGTTTAGGGAGCCACCAGAAAATGTTTCCATGACATATGGAAGGTGTCCGAGTGGCCGGCAAGGGAGCCGAGCATGGGGAAAACCCAGAATAGTGTACAAGTTTGGGCTGTGTACCCAAAGCAGCGTGCAAGTCTGGGCTTTGTGCCCAGTGGGTTCAGAGCCTGAGGGCTAAAAGTGTTGAGGAAGTGTTCTTGATTCTCTTAATCTGCACTACTAGGAGTGTAGCCCTGTGGGGGTCCAGCTATGCTTTGTTGTTCTGCTTGGATGTGAATAAATCCACACTTTAGCATCCCATTTCTGGTGTTAGACATTACAGTTATTGCTTCCTGTGTTCGGAGTTACTTGGATGCCCCTGTGCAGAGTAGCCAAACCTAGCCTTTGTGCCGAGTGACCTATTCCTCCCCGAACCCAGTCCCCACCTGGCACTGCTGTCAGATTCAAACAGCATACCACCTGTCATTTGCAAAACAAAGGGGTGGGGGTCTTACATCAGCAATTCAATTAGAATCTTGCTTAGTGTATCCACAGTGGCGATTACATGACACAGTCGAAGATTTCAAAACTCAAATACAGAAGCAGAAAAACTTCTGGAGACAAGTTTTGGAGTGTATCATCAATGTGACTCTAACATTAGCTATGTGCAATTTAGCTTTCAGGGGGCACAGAGAGGTTATAGGGCAAGGTAGCAGTGGGAATTTTCTTTCAATGGTGGAACTGTTAGCTAAGATGATCCTGTGTTGAAGCAACTCATTTACATGCCAAGTGGGTTGATTCGCTATCTTAGTCATACTATACATGACAAACGTATTGAAGTTTTGTCAAAGTGTATTGAGCAAGATATTGACAAAATAACGGCTGCACCTTTTTTCTCTGTAATAATGGATACCACCCAAGATACTGCGAAGACTGACCAACTGAGTCAAATTTCTCGATATGTCACAATTGAAAGGGATGACATCGACATGGCAACTGAGGTGAAAATCAACAAATCTTTCCTTGGTTTTCATGAAATTAGTGATCAGTCCGCAAGTGGACTTAAGGAGGTAATAGTCAGCTGCATTGAACAGAAAGGTTTAGAATTATCTAAATGTCACGGTCTGGGGTATGATGGGGCCTCTAATATGAGTGGTTCGTACAAGCAAGAATATCCCAGAAGGAACCAAATGCTGCAAATTTTCACTGTGTCGCTCACAACTTAAATCTCACGCTGAATGATTCCATTAGAGGAATACCAGAAGTGAAGAATTTTTATGATGTGATCTAACGATGATACACTTTTTTTGGCAACAGCATAAAACGCTGGGCCATGTTATTTTCAATCATTTCCACTTCAGAGCTTTCCAGCAATGTTACTTTGAAAACGCTTTGTCCTAACCGAGGGGCGTCGAGGTATGAGTCACTCATTGCGCTGAGGTTTTGGTATTTAGATGTTATGAAGGCACTCACAAAAATAGTTCTTCAGAGCAAAAATGCTGATGCACTCAACATGGCTTAAACATGAAAGAAATTATTAGAACATTTTAGTTTTGTTCCTCTCATCATGCTCCAAAGATTCTGGAAACAGTAAATGCTGTGTCAAAACTGCTACAATCTAAAGACAAAGACCTTAACAAAGCAGCAAACTTACTTCGCAAAGCCAATGAAGATCTAGTTATATTTCAAAATGAGTCTGATGAAGTGAAAAAATCAGCAATTACATTACCAGAAAAGTGGGGTGTACAAGCCAAGTTTGAAGAAAAGCGCATGAGAAAGGCCAAATGCCATTTTGATGAGCTATGTGAAGATGAAAGACTTGCTGACTCAGAACAATTTTTCAAAGTGAATGTGTTTTACAGGTGCCTTGATACGATAAGTGCACAACTTTCAAATCGATTTCAAAGTTTGAAGGCAGTCGCTGACAGATTCAGCATAATCCAGCCAAGAACGCTGATTTCTGCAAGTGATGATGATCTGTATAAAGGGCTGAAAAACTGGCCCATCATTTTTTTTTTTTTCAATTCAAAGTTTATTCACCATATTTTCCACATTACAGGAGGCAGTAATAAACACTTGACATAGGATTCATACTACAAATCAAATCATACTGCCCCCAACCCCCCCCCGGCACAGCAGTTCGTTTTAACCCTGATATCACCTGCTAATTACCTACGCCAAAGAAACTAAGATGGTAACCTCGGTTACAGACTACTTCATAGCCACCGTAAGTAAAGTATGAAGGGGATCCCAGATATCCTTATACCTATGTAGCCTGTTTTGAAGGCTAGCGATAGCCTTCTCTGTACGTATATTTGCTAAGATCTCATGGAGCCACTTATGATATGTTGGGCCGAACCTTTCCTTCCACCGTCTGAGAATGACTTTTTTGACCGAAAGCGCCACCACAGATATGTGGAATCTCCGGATTTTGACCTTTATGGAGGAAAGATCCCCCAACAGGCAAATATCCGGCATAAAATAATCCTGTAAACCCAGCAAAGGGTCCAGATTGCTTTTTATTTGCTCTCATGATGTTATCCAGGGGCATGACCAGAAAAAATGAAAAAGTGATCCTGCATCCTGGGAACACTTATTACACCTATCGGTATCAAGAAGGCCCCATTTCACCAACTTAATTGGGGTATAGCATAAATTATGTAAGATATGGAACTGCATGAAATGTAATCTATCTTGGGATACATATTTATGACAGTACATCCAGAGGATGGGCCACTTGAAAGTATAGTGGGGAAAAAATGAAACCCAGAAATTGGTGGGGCCACCACCGCATTCAAACCTCCACCAGAACAAAACTTGGTAAATCCTAGAAATCACACCTGAAGAGACTAGTAAAGGGGAAAGTTCAGATACCAATGCAAAAGTCGGTGGACGAGGTGGAGTGGCCTCAAAGACCGTGATTAACATGTGTTTTAGTTGAAACACTTTAAAAGTCTGGGACTCAGGTATTTTGAACTTGTGTATGAGCTGAGAAAATGAGAGCCACTCCCCAACTTCATCCAGAAATGAAGTTACTGTCCCCTCTCCTAAGTGAGGGAACCATGAACGGGAAATTTTCTGTTTGTTTATAGTGAAAGCCGGGGAATTCCAAATAGATTGAGCGGGATCATTACTTTGATTGTAATGCAAAAAAGAGCACAGTTACGAATGTACTCTTAGTGAAGTCATGATAGTGGGACATTTATTAAAATCTTGCATCTGAGAAATTTTTAGATAAAGTATAGTCAGGGGGTCCATGTTCATACATTGGAAAAAATCTAATTCAATCTTAAGCTAAAATGGATTCATGTTATCTGGACCCGGCCTTACCCATCTCAGGTATTTAGCCAAATGACTAGCCCAGCAGTAAATGGGCAGGTAAGGAATCTGAGCTGCAGCTAAGTTATGGTATGCCAACCTGGAGGTCTTATTCGACCAAATAAACTTAGTAAAGAGTTTATGTGTTTTCTGAAACCAACTTAGGGGGACAAATGAGTTAAGATGCGACAATGGATAAAATAAATGGGGAAACACATTCATCTTAATAATATTAATATGACCCCATAAAGATAAATACAGATTACTCACCTGTAACAGGAGTTCTAGGAATGGTATATGTTGTTCATCCACACTTATTGGCAGGTATCCTTGCCGCTTTAAATCTTGCCGGAAGGTCTTCAAGCTTGCTCCTCCAACCCACCCGGGTGGTATAACTCTCGGCTCCGCCCCATGACGCCAGATCTGGCCCGCTGGAAGCTCAGGTTGTGCGTCGAAGCCGGGGAGGTCGGGTTGGTCGGTGGATGAACAACATACCATTCCTAGAACTCCTGTTACAGGTGAGCAACCTGTATTTCTAGGGACATGGATATGTTGTTCATCCACACTATTGGCAGACCCCTAGCAGTTCTCCGGGAGGAGGGAGGCAAGACCACAACTTCAATACTTACTTGGGAAAGAGAGACTGAGAACCGAGGCCCCAAAACCAGCATCCCGGCGTGACTCAAGGTCGAGTGGTAATGGGTAATGAAGGTGTTGCTGACTTCCAGGTAGCAGCCCTGCAGATTTCCTGGATAGGGACGCCCTGGAAGCAGCCACCGTTGCAGCAGTATGGCGGTAGAATGAGCTCTTATCCTCTGGGAGGCTCCATGCCCGCCAACTTATAGCAGACATCTATGCAGGAGGTTACCCACCTGCTTATCGTCCGCTTGGCTGCAGGTCTGCCAGATGCGGCTTCAGCGTGAGTGACAAACAGCTGGCGAACCTCTCCCAATTTCCAACCGTGCGCTCACTTATAATAAGCGGCGCCCGCTTCTAGAGTCCGAGTATGGAGCCTATATTAGCCTCCGAGGTGTGATTGGGGTAGAACACCGCAGAGTCAACACCTGGTTAAGGTGAAACTCCACACCACCTTCGGAAGGAATTTCGGTGGGGGCGAGGACAACCTTGTCCCTGTGGAAGACCAGGTAAGGAGACTCGATGGAAAGCGCCTGAGCTCTCCCATCCTTCTGGCTGACGTGATAGCCACCAAGAAGGCGGTCTTCCACGACAGGTGAGAGAGAGCACACCTGTGCATAGGTTTGAATGGCTTGCCCATGAGCTTTGCCAGTACCAGCAGTAGATCCCACGGAGGTGGGGGTTCCCGCACTGAGGGGAAATGTGATCAAGGCCTTGAAAAGTGCCAGACCACCTCTTCTCCTGCGCCACCGACTGCTTCCCGGCCCGCCTGTAAGCAGTGATGGCTGCCAGGTGCACCCTTAGGTCGCCGACCCAAGCCCTTGACTAGAAAGGGACCATAAATAGTCCAAGATGCTTGCCAAGGAACAGGAGGAAGGGTCCAAGCCCTTGCCCTGACACCAAATGGAAGACCTTTTCCATTTGAAGGCATAGCATTTTCTGGTCGACTCCTTACGGGACGCCTCAACTACATTGAGGACCTCGTCAGAAAGACCCAAGGCCTGGAACTCTAGCCGCTCAGGAACCAGGCCGTCAGGTGCAGGGATTGAAGGTCCGGATGGAACACCTTCCCCTGATTGACTGAGAGAAGGTCCGGGCGAGCTGGAAGCTGCCGGGAGTCCTGGAGCTGAGACTGAGGAGATCTGGTACCAGAACTGGCGAGGCCAGTCTGGGGCTATCAGAATCACCTGCGCCTTGTCCTCCTCGCCTTGAGAAGCACCTTGTGGATCAAGGAAATGGGGAAAGGCGTAAAGAGGCCCGGGTCCACTGCCTCGAAGGCATCCCCTGCAGCGAGCCCTGCTGAGGGGGCGGGCATGGAACAGACTCAGCTTGCTGCTTCCTGAGGCAAACAGGTCCACCTGAGGTGTGCCCCAATGGGAGAACAAGATGCTGTACTACCTCCGCAGGAGAGACCACTGTGGGATGCAGCCCCTATCCGCTCAGGGCATCGGCCAGGGTGTTGGAGGCTCCTGCCACGTGAATGGCTAGGAGATCCGCCCAGGCTGCGCACGAGTGACCAAATGCGGAGAGCTTCCTTGCATAGAAGCATGGAGCACGCCCCGCCTGGCGGTTTAGATAGTACATGGTCGTGGTATTGTCTGTCTGGACTCGACCACTTGACCCCGGAGGAACGGAGCAAAGGCGGTGAGAGCTAGGCGGACCGCCGGAGCTCCAGCAGGTTGATGTGGCATCGGACTCTCGGGACCAGAGGCCATGAGCCCGGTGTTCCCCAGATGGGCACCCCAACCCATCAGAGAGGCATCGTCGATAGAGAGACCGCCGGCTCGGGCGACGAACGGGATGCCCTCCTGCAAATGATCTGGAACGGTCCACCACTGGAGAGCTGCCCACATCCCTGTGTCACCGGCACAAGCTGGTCCAAAGGATCGCAGCGCAGACCACTGGCTGGCCAGTCCTCACTGAAGGACGATGTTCCAGCGGCCCAACGGACCACGCTGGTGCAGGCCGCCATGAGACCCAGGAGGCGAGGAAGTCCCGGCAGGCGCATTGCCCAACCAGAAATGATCGGGCAAAGGAGGAAAGAACCTCGGCCCTGTCCGCTGGGAGCCGGGCTTGGCTCAAGAGAGTCGAGCTGCGCCCGATGAATAGAATCACCTGCTTGCTCGAGTTCCGACTTGGCCTGCTGGATAAGGAGGCCCAGTTGAGAGCAGACCTGAGGGCCAGATTTCTGACCACTCCGCCTCCTTCCTGGAGGGAGCTGCTATCAGCCAGTCGTCCAGGTAAGGGTACACCGACCCTCGGCGCCGCAGGGGAATGCTGTCACCACTGCCATGCATTTGGTGAAGACCCTGGGAGCTGGAGACAACGTCAAGGGCATGGCTTGAACTCGAAGAGGGATCCTTCCGCCGGAAGAAGGAATTTCTGGTGAGACGGACGGATAGGACGTGGAAACGCCGCCCTGCAAGTCCAGAGAGCAGAACCACACGCCTGCTCCAAGGATGGTATTATCTGAGCCAGAGTGACCATCCTGAAGGTTCGAGACCTTAGGAACTTGTTTAGGTCGTAGGTCGAGAATGGGCGCCAGCCCCGTCCGCTTCGAACCAGGAAGTACGTGGACACAAACCCTGGGTCTGAAGGAGGGTCCACACCTCTTATCACCTCCTTCTGGAGGAGGAGAGCGATGTCGGCTCGACGAGCCGCCAGTGAGGCTGGGGATCCCGAAGGCCCCCGAGGGGCGGCTCTGAAGGGTGGTGCCTGCTCGAATTCCAGAGGCAGGCCTCTTCCCACCACCTCCAAGACCCACCTGTCCGTAGAAACAGCGGACCAGGCGGAACGGAAGTGCTGAGCCGCCTTCCACGGGGACCCAGGGAAAGGTGACGGAATGGGGCGACACCCTCAGCCCGGTCACTGGGCAGGCTTGGAGGAGGGACCGCCGAGGACCTCCTGGGCCTTTCCTCCCTGCCTCCTGTTAGAGGAAGCCGGCGGCTTGGGTTTGGGATGCCAAGGCCGAGCCTGCTGGCCCTGACGTTGCTGGGCGGCGCGACGGGGCATAGAAGGACGAAGGGCTTAGGCTGTGGTTTGCGGCCTTTGTCCTTCTGAGCGGAAGAGACGAGTCCAAGGTAGCATTGGACTCCTCGATCCTCTGCAGGTGACCTTCCACCCCAGGGCCGAGAGGTCAGTCCCCAAAGGGAACATCCGCCAACTTATGCTGGGTATCCAAGTAAAGGTGGATATCCTCAGCCAAGCCCGCCGACGCAGACAGCCACTCGCGGCCGCCACCGATCTGGCACATGAGTCCCTATATCCAAAGCAGTCTGGAGCTGCTGTTTGGCCACTGCCTGCCCTGGTCCCGCACCTGCTTAACCGTAGTCTGCAGATCGGCGGGAAGATGAGGGATGACCTCATCCAGGGAGCCCAACAGGGCATGAGAAAAATGTGCCATGAAGACGGCCGAACTGGCCTGACGAAGGCCGAGAGAGGACGCAGCGTAGACTTTTCGCCCGACATAGTCCAATTTCTTGGATTCCTTGTCAGGAGGTTTGTCCACATCCCTGGCGTGCCGGGGCACTGAAAACGCTGTCGGTAACCAACCCTCCAGAGGGTGTTCCAAACCGACAAGGAACCAGGGACCGTGATACTTCCTGGCCATACCTGGCCAAGGCGCAGGGCAGGAAGCAGGGCGCTGCCAAGCTCCAGTGCCGGACCCACTATGGCCTCGGCCACTGGAAAGGCCTCCGTCGGAGAATCCCTGGTCCAGAATCTCCGTGAGGGATACCTGGCCCATTTTGAACGGGTTCAGCTCCATCCCGTGGATTCCGAGATGAGCCGAAGCAGTCCTAGGAAGGACGACGGGCTATCGTCCATTGACTGACCTCCTGAAGACCCAAGTCCAGTCGCTGGAGAAAGAGAGGAATCATCTTCGACTCGGAAGAGTCCTCAGAGCTGCCTCTGGCCTGAGCCACCCTTCACCTGCCAGGTCAGTCGGGAGTGAGGGTAACTGACAGCCGATGGGGTAGACCCTTAGCCGACCGAGAATCCTTGGTCGGAGCCCCAATTGGTGGCTGTGGAGGCGGAGGTTCCACCGGAATCGGTGGAGCAGCTGGTTTTGGCCGAACAACCGGCCTGAGTATAGGCTCCTCGGATAAGTCGAGGGGTTGTGTCGGCCGTTCCGGTGACAGCCACTTAATGGCCGGGGAAGGCGACGGGGTCGGCTTACTCCGGTCAGGAGGAGCTGTTGCAACATAAGGTCCTCGCATGCGACGCACTTACGCCGAAGCCTCCCTCATCCGAGGAGGAGGACGAGGACCAGCGGCGACACCGCTTACCGCGTGCCGGGAACGTAGACCCGCTATGACGGTGGGATCGGGCTGGATCACAAGAGGTCCGAGACCCGAGAGTCCCGGAATTTCCGAGGTCGGTGCGGGGAGGTGTCGGCCGGAACCGGCACTCCCTTCGGCTCGGATGGTCCATCCGAGGGCTCCGGAACCGGAGGCACAGACGAGCCCACGGGATCCTCAACTCCTCCCGGGGGAACCGGGGAGAGGGGAATCTCGGCTGCTAAAGGCGACAGCCCGTCCAATGGGTCGAGAAAAATCTCGACTTCATCGGTGGGAGTCTCGGTCAACTGACCTGCGACGGGACACCGTGAGGCCAGTGGCGAAGCCGAGCGGTCGACTCGAGCCGGGTTTGCCCAGCCCGGGAGAGGGACCTTTCCCGCTCCCAAGAGCTGCCGACGGAGGGACTTACCCGTCCTCTTGGACCGAGAATAAGGTCCAGAAGGACGAGGCCCTTCTCCTTAGTGAGAGGGACAGACAAAGCTCCTAAAAGAAGCCGTGTAGGAAGAACCCAGAGAGAGCGGATAAATGCCGCGGCCGAGGAAGATCTCGGCCCGCGCCGCCTCCTCTTCGAGGGCGACCATCCGCCGAGCTGATCCGGCCGAAAGCCCGCCACCGTGACACCGCCAACCGGCCTCCTTGGACTTCACCGGAGGGAACGCCTGGACGCCCAGTTGCAATCGGCAGCACGGTCTTCGAGGACGTAGGCCGAGAAAGATGAGCACAGGTCGCAAGCCTGCGGGTCGTGCTCAAGGCCTAAGCAGTAGACACACGTGGAGTGTGGATCCGTCCGAGACATCTTCTGCCCGCATGGGCATCTCCGAAATCCGGGAGTCGATTTGTCCATCGCAGCCGCGAGGGATAGAAGACTGAAGTCTTTTTCGCAAAATTTATTTTTAAATCCGCAAACGGAGAAATAGGAACCAGTCTCAAACGCAGAGCGTTAAGGAGGGAACCTGAGCTTCCAAGCGGTAAGGAAGATCTGGCGTCATGGGGCGGAGCCGAGAGTTATACCACCCGGGTGGGTGGGAGGAGCAAGCTTGAAGACCTTCCGGCAAGATTTAAAGCGGCAAGGATACCTGCCAATAAGTGTGGATGAACAACATATCCATGTCCCTAGAATGGGAGTTTATCCCATCTCTCTAAATCTTGGATGATTCCCTGCAAAAGGAGATCCAAATTCTCCTTGAACCACAAAGAGGGATTACACGTTAATTTTATACCTAAATATTTAATAGCCCGGAGTGACCAGCATAGTCCCAGAGAAATAATATCCATCTTAAAAACGTTATGATTAAAAGAAAAAAAAGATGTTTTATTGGGATTTAATTTATAGTTTGAGAAACTACTAAATCTATCAACCTCCCTTAACATATTCGGAATAGATGTTGATGGATTAGCCAAATGTAGGAGTAGGTCATCAGTGTATGCTGTTACCTTCACTACCTCATTCCTAATGGGAATACCTTGTATCCCTTCATTATTTAGAATATGCTGAATAAAGGGTTCCAGGTAGAGACTGAAAAGTAATGGAGAGAGAGGGCATCCCTGCCTCGTTCCTGACCACAATGTGAAGGACTTAGAGAAGGTTCCATTCCCTGAAATCCTCGCCGGAGGAGACCGATAAATTGCCCTGATCCAATATATGAACATGGATGGGAATCCCAATGTTTTGAGAGCTTGAAAAAGAAAAGTCCAGTTAACCTGATCAAATGCCTTCTCGGCATCCAGGGAGACCAACCCTGCAGGATAAGTGGCATCCCTGGTCTCTGAGAAGACATGAGAGAGAGAGTACGCAGGAGATCTGAAGATGCATGTCCTCTCATAAATCCCACTTGAGACATACCCACAAGATCCAGAAGAACCAAAGTTAGTCTATCTGCCATTATCTTCAAGAGAATTTCAACAACTTGATTCAGCAAAGATATTGGCCTATAGCTCTGAACCATTTCTGGGTCTGTATCCGGTTTAGGTAACAAAACTATCAATGCCTCAAACAGGTGGGCATCTGCCACTTCTCCGGATAAGATGTGCAAAAAGAGCTGATGCAACACGGGAAGTAGTTGCTCCGTAAAAGTTTTATAAAATAAGGCAGAAAACCCATCTGGACCCGGTACTTTACCCATAGGCAAGTCCTTTATAATAATTGCTATTTCTTCCTGTAATAGAGGGGATGATATAATTCCTTTTGGGAGTCAGATAATGGAAGATGAGCTTCCTTGAGATACTCATCCAATTTTTGAATGGGTGAATGGGTGGAGGACTATTCACATCCCTATATAGTTGTTCATAAAAAGTAGCAAATTCCTGGACTATCTCTGAGGGGGATACCTTCAGGGTCCCGTCAGACTGAGATCTTATAGGGGGTATAAATCTTGCTGACTCTTGTTGCTTTAAGGTCAAAAGCCAACAGGCGCCCTACTTCTTCTCCTTGATCTGTAAAGCTGGCCTTTGTACGAATTATTGCCAACTCAGCCTTCTCTCTTAACATTCCCAGATACTTATCTTTATATATTAATAACTTCTGCGACTCCTCTTGAGAAATTATATCTGGGTGAATACTTTCTAATACCCGTATCTGGGACAGTAAAAAGAGTAACTCTGTTTCCCGTGCCCTCTTCCTCCTTGTAGCTAGACTAATGAGAATACCCCTTATATAAGCCTTAAAGGCTCCCCATAGGATATCCAGTCTTACACTATCTATTGAATTGGTAGAAAAGAAAAACTCTATCTGCTCTTTCACCTCACTTCTATACTTTTCATCCTTTAATAATTGTTCATTTAATTTCCATCTGGTCTCTCTTTTGGGGATATTGAGAAAAAACAGATTTCCCCAAACTAAAGAATGATCCGATATTGGACCCGGTTGGATCAAGGTGGATAGAACCCCTGGCAAGAGCTCATGAGAAACCAAAAGGTAGTCAATGCGAGATTGTGTGCCATGAACTGGTGAACGATAAATCTATTCCCTAATATTGGGATGTGTGACCCTCCAGACATCGCACAATCTGCACTGATCCATCATCTCCTTAAAGACCCTATGTCTAGGTGTCGTTCCCCTCGATCCGGTGCTTGATCTATACATAATCGGATCCAAAACTAAATTGAAATCTCCCCCTAATATAATTGGAATAGGAAGTATAAGAAGAATCGTGGAAATCAATTTCATAAAAAAGGAGGGCTCATCTGTATTTGGACCATATATGCTGCCTAAAACCAGTGGCATGGCCCAAATAGTGCCCTGCACTAGAACATATCTACCTTCCGAATCCTTAAATACCTGAGAAGGGACAAATGGGATGTTTCTATTAATCAGTATCATGACCCCACAGCTATTGGTTTCCCCTGAAGCATGAAAAACCTGCCCTATCTGTTGTCTTCGAAGATGTTTTACTTCGGAATCCACTAGATGAGATTCTTGTATAAATGTTATCTGGGCATATAACAAACTCAGGTGTTTGAGTACCTGATATTGTTTCAGTTTTTTCCTGATCCCCTTCACATTCCACGCAGCAATATTAAGATTCTAAGCCATCTGTTATATCAGAAATAATCCAGACAGAATATCTAACATATCCTACTAACATATAACAGGTGATTCTATTCCCCTGAATC
Source organism: Neoceratodus forsteri (assembly GCA_016271365.2). NCBI lineage: Eukaryota > Metazoa > Chordata > Ceratodontiformes > Ceratodontidae > Neoceratodus > Neoceratodus forsteri. The sequence goes on along the minus strand of CM057449.1, from coordinate 32,719,513 downwards.
TGCTGTGTTGGGTTCCGACCCCCCCTTTAAACTCCTGTCCCTCCCCCCACCCCAATTACCCCTGAACAATCCACATCATCCGTATTTCCTAAACATAATCCAAAAAACCCTCCACCCAAACCCCTCTTATCGCTAACAACGCTCAGCAATGCTCCATTTGCTACTCCTCCCAGCCCCCAAAAGTCCCCCAAACCCTGTATTCTTTATAATACATTCCCTTTCTTGAAATGCCAGAAATCAATAATAGAGAGAGAACGCCACCTCCCCATTATACAAGCCCTTGTGTCTACCACCTGTCCCCTATTAGGGGCTATTAGAAATAACCGATATCAATAAAACATCACCCCCAGTAACATCACAGCTTACAAGGGCATATGTATAATTGAGTGTGATAAGGCGCCTTGTGGCACAAAATCGGGGAGCCAGCCTCAGCCGAACGTAAGATGCATTAAACGGGCCTTCATCTCAGCGGGCTCTCCAGCCTTATGCGGAGAAGCCCCCAATCTTCTCCTCCCAACTGTTGCGCCTTTGTCCCAGTAAATCCCAGCTCCTTTCTTACTTTGAGAGCTCTAAACACATCCCACGCATGGAGCACAGGCTCCCTCTTGTGTTCTGAATGCATAACAGCACCCTGCTGCCTTGCGGAGGAAGGCCTGCTCTGATAAGATTTTCCAAAAGGCTAAAGCCTACCACCAAACACTTCCTCCCTAAACTTCCACAAGAGAGAGAGAGAGAGAGAGAAACCAGATATTGCTAAATAGGCATTATTTTCTGCCAATATTAAAACTAACGAGAAATCGCTTGATTATTTGAAACCCCAGATCCAGACAGGATGAAACCCCAGACCCAGACAAGACAAATAACAGTATGCAACCATAACTAGATCGCTGCAAAAAGAAAGAAAAAGTCCTTTCTGCCCCATATTCGGGCTGAAATGAGAGTCCAAAAATGTATAACCGTTGATTTCCAGAAGATCTCTTTACATGAATACCGAGCCATCTCAAAGCGGTTCTCATCTTGTCAAAAAAGCCCTAAGGCCTTTCATGTGTCCCTGAAGAGATCTGGCAGTGCTAATTTTAAACCAGCAAACACTGCCTCCGGATCTTCGTAAGTAGCCCAAGAACCAGCCACCAGTACCTGTAGCCTGGTATCCCATTCGAAATTTAAGTCCAGTGCAATAATTTTTGAGACTACAGGATGAAAAGCCGCTCGCTTCAAGCGGACTGAATCCGGAATATCTTGACCTATTCTAAGTTTAACTTGCTCCCAGTGAACTTCTTGGAGTTCTCTCACTTTATGCAGGAAATGTTGTCGCTCTAAAAAATTTAAGAAGTGACAGATTATAGGTTGGGGTGTTGCTCCTGGAGGGGGTTTTGGTCTTAATGACCTATGGGCTCTCTCAATAATATATTTAGTCCCAAATGGAGAAGGACCTGCAATCTTCTCTACCAACTTCTGGACGAAAGCTATGGTATTCTGGCCCTCTTCTCCCTCAGGTAACCCGAGAATGACAACATTATCTCTCCTGCTACGACCTTCAAGGTCTTCAATCTTGACCTCGAATCTAGACAGTTTCTGACGCATTGCTGCCATCTCAGGCTTGAACCTCTCGACTTGTTTCTCTAGAGAGAAGATCCTAGTTGTGTTGTCTGAGGTAGCGAGGATTATTTCTTCTATTTTTCTCGAGAGCGATTTCATTTCTGATGCCATCTCTTTGATCTCACCTCGGAAAGGTTTGAATTCCTCCAAAGATCTGGACAATGTGAGTGGCTCTTAATCCGCCCCTAGATTCAGACCATCTCCCTTTTCCGTTCCACTCAAGGCCCAGGATTTTTTTGAGGCCTTCTCTGGTGTAACTGGCGGAGGGTGTTTCTGCTGTTGTTTTTTCATATAAACGTCCATTCTCTCTTTCGAAATCGCCCTGCTAGGGCACAATGTTATAGGGAACCAGAATAACTCGAAATTCACGGTTTAGAGATCGAGAAAGTATACCAGAAAATGAAAATATAGAAACGGGAGGCTGGAGCTATACAGAGGAGTAACTATCCGGCAGCTTGCAACATGTGGTCACCCCTGGCCCATCATTTCAACAAAGACATTTCTCCTGCTTTTCCTGGGCAGTTGCTATCATTCAGATCTTGTTTGAAATCTGAAATCTTAAAACAATCAGTGAAAGAGTTGGTAAAAGTGTTAATTGTTGACAATAGTGCATTAGCATCCAGTTTTCCAGAAATCTGTACTGTACTTCTGCTGTTTCTCACCATCCCAGTAACAGTAGCCAGTGCTGAATGCTCATTTTCAAAATGTAAACTTATAAAGAACTACTTAAGGAGTAGTATGGGATAAGAGAGACTTCGAGGACTGGGAATCTTATCTTTTGAAAATGAATGAGCCAGAAAAATTAACCTACAGCAGATCATTGACGCGTTTGCAGAACAAAAGGCGTTTCAAATGAGTAGAAAATATTACTGTTATGTGTTGCAGTATACTGTGTCATGGTCCCAGATGCTACCATTTTGATAATTGTTATGAAATATCGAACACCTGAATTGGCAATGACATGTTTAATGTGTATAAATAAGTGTGTTATATTCCTTGATATTTGAGGGAGGGTGCAAGGTGCATAAGAAAAAATTACTCACCTTAGTAATGTTGTTTCTTCTACTGGAGTCTTGCTATATTATGACAAGTGCAGTTTGTCCCACCACTAGAACTGCTCCGAGGTGAAAGAGTTAACTTCCATGCAAAGCATGGGCGTAGAAGCCTTGACTCGGTTAAGAAGCTCTGTTAGGGTGGTTTCAAACCGAAACCGTCAGATCTTTACGAGCAAAAACTCACTAAGGTTCTGTGTGGAAGCTGTAACCTATACTAGCCAACTGGCTACTAACATATTCAGACATTTTCCTGGTCCCAACACCAAGACTCAAGTCAGTGGACCAGAAAAATAAGATAAAATAGCTAAATAAACACAACACCCAAACATGAAACAGGGCATCAATAAATGCCAACAGTGGACTGCCCACCCTATACCCAAAGTAGAAGTTCTGAGAGGGGCAGGCTGGGGAGGTCATAATATAGCAAGACTCCATTAGAAGAAACAACATTACTAAGGTGAGTAATTTTTTCTTCAAACAACATGAAGTCTTGCTATATTATGACAAGTGCAGACTACACAGCAGTACCTCCATGGAGGAGGGACAGAACCTATTTAGGGAATAGGCTCTGAAGCACAGCTGTGACAAACCGAGCATCCCTCCTGGCCTGAATATCCAGGGAGTAATGCTTGGTGAAAGTGTGTACTGTTTTCAAGTAGCTGCTTGACATATCTCCAAGATAGGGATGTCTCTAGCAGCAGCTAGAGATGCAGCTGTACCTCTCGAGAGTGAGACCTCAGGCCTGAGGGGGGAACCTTACCCAGCTTTTGATAGCAAAATTGGATACAAGAAACGATCCACCTGGCAATGGATCTCTTAGTGGCAGGTCTCCCTTTCCCAACCTCACCATAAGTGAGAAACAGTTGGAGGGAGTCAAACCTGTGACCCTTGGTACGCTCTATGTAGTAACTTAGAGCCCTCTTAACATCTAGGCTGTGCAGCCTCCTCTCACCAGAGGAGGAATGGTCAGTGAAGAACACTGGAAGTGAAATAGATTGGTTAAGGTGGAAATCTGAAACCACCTTAGGCAAAAACTTCCTGTTAGTCCTGAGGACTACTTTATCCCTGTGAAAGGAAATAAAGTCAGTCTCTACTGATAAAGCCTGTAACTCACTTATGCGCCTGGCAGAAGTGATGGCTACCAGAAATACAGTTTTCCAAGTCAAATACTTAAGCTCTGCCGAAGACAGAGGCTCAAAGGGGGTTGCATCAGCTGAGCAATGCAAACATTAGATCCCGCCGGAGCTGGTCCCTGAATGGAGGATTGGTATGAAGCAACTTTAAAAACTTGGAAAATACAAGGTGAGCAGAAAGAGAAGAGGGCTTCCCCTCATGAAAAGGAGGCAGAGACAGCTGCCAAGTGCACTTTCAGGGTAGCTGGTCTCAGTCCGAAAGAATTAAGATGGACCATATAGTCCAATACAGTGGGTAGATCAGCAGATTCCGGGGAAACATGCTTCCCAGAACACCATATGGAAAACCTTTTCCACTTGGAGTTATAGGTAGCCCTGGTGGAAGGCTTCCTAGCAGCCTTCAGGATTTCGAGAACACTTTGAGAAAGTTGTAGATCAGCAAATCTAACTGCTCAAGAGCCAAGCCTTGAGGTTGAGGGATTTGAGATTCGGATACCAAACTCTCCCCTGAGCACAGGTTAACAGATTGTGGTTCCTGGGGAGACACAGGGGAAGATGGACTGCTAAGGACAGAAGGCGTGGGTACCAGGGCTGCCTGGCCCAGTCCGGAGCAATCAGGATCATTTTGCAGGGCTGAGACCTGGTTTTGACTAGTACTTTGAACAGGAGAGGGAAGGGGGGGAAGGCATAAAGAAACTTCCCTTCCCAATCGAGGAGAAAGGCATCCAGGGGGACTGAGCCCAACACTGGGGGCCTGCAACAAAACAGTGGAAGCTGATGATTGTCTGGGGCTGCAAAAAGATCTATCTGAGGAGTGCCCCATCTGGCAAACGCTATCCCCAGTACTAGGGGATCCAGTGACCATTTGTGATGGCCCTGGGAAATCCTGCTGAGAGCATCTGCCAGGACATTGTCCTTGCCTGGGAGGAATGAGGGAAGTGTTCAGGGAATAAGCCAGAGACCACAACTATCGCCTCGTGCACAAGGTCAAGACCGAGTGCCCCTTGTTTGTTGATGTACCACATTGTAGTGGTGTTGTCTGTCCTGACCTGTACCACCTTGTTCTGAACAGATGCAGAAAAACTGAAGTGCTAGAAAAACAGCTCTGAGTTCCAACAGATTGATGTGGAGCAGAGATTCCTGAGGGGACCATAACCCTGGGTGGAGAGGTCGCCCATGTGAGCTCCCCATCCCAAGAGGGATGCATCTGTAGGTAAGGGTCAAGGGAGGGACAGAGGGATGAAAGGCACCCCTGTCTCAGATTGCTCTGATCCTGCCACCACTGAAGGGCCTGGATCAGGGTTCGAGTCACTGGGATTAACTTGGATAGGGAATCTCTTCTTTGAGACCAGAAAACTCTCAAATGGAACTGAATGTCCCTCATCTGAAATCTTGCTCCTTGCACTACAGCTGTGGAGGCAACCATGTATCCTAGGAGCTGCAGGAAATGCCTTGCTGGTCGAGAGACTTGCAGAGTGAAGGACAGGGGGCCACTAAGGTCCTTACCCTTTCCAAGGGAAGGAAGGCTCTGGCCTGCTTTTGTCCAGTTCTGCGCCTATAAAGGTGAGTACCTGGACAGGTTCCAAAACTGACTTTGGAAGATTGAGAAGAAAGCCCAGAGAGGTAAGCAGCTGCTGGGTAACTAGTAGCAGGTGTGATTTGACCTGGTCTGGAGACTGACCCACAATGAGCCAGTCGTCCAGGTAGGGAAAATGGCAATCTTTGCCTTCTTAGATGAGCAACTGCTACTGCCAGACATTTTGTGAACACCCTGGGGCAGAAGTGAGGCCGAAGGGCGTTGCTCTGAACTGATAATGGCCTGAGGGCAGTTCGAATCTGAGGTACTTTCGATGAGAGCTTCTGATAAGAACATGGAAGTAGGCATCCTTGAGGTCCAGGGAGGCTAGCCAGTCCCCTGGCCTTAGGGAGGGTAAAATCATTCCCAATCTCACCATTTTGAACTTTGGTTTTAAAAGGTGCTTGTTTAGATATCTTAGATCCAGGATAGGCCGCCACTCTCCTGTCTTTTTTGGGGTAAGGAAGTACCTGGAGTACAGACCCTTGCCCTGGTGTAGGGGAGAAACCCTTTCTACAGCCCTGAGAGCCAGGAGGGTTGAGACTTCTGTTTCAAAGCAAGAGTCTCTAAAGGGGTTTGCAGGAGGAAAAGATCTGGTTCTCATCTTTGGAAATTTTTTGAAGCTGAGAACCAGACCCTGGCTCACTACTTCCAGGACCCACCTGTCTGAAGTTAAAGACTCCCAGTCCTGGACGAAGTAAGCCAGCCTGCCCCCTACAGGTAATGGAGAGCCGACCCTGGGCATCCCATCAGGGTGCCTGTTTGGCAGGGGCTTTAGGCTGAGGGGTGGGAGCAGGCCTGCTCGTACCCCATCTGCCTCTCCCTCTGAAGAACCCCCTCTGTGCATAGGCTGAAGAGGAGGAGGCCTGGGTCTGGTAAAAAGGCCTGTGAAAAGGCCTGCCCCTACCCCTGGGGGGCTGCCTCTGAGGAGTGGCTTGCCGTTCCTTGGCTTGTGCACTCCTATAAGTGGTTCTATATTCATCCATTTTCTTCATATAATTCTCTGTCTGCTCCCCAAACAGAGAATTTCCCACCACAGGAAAATCCATAGCCTTAGACTGGGTATCCTGTGACAAAGTAGTACACCTGAGCCAGGCCAATCTCCGAAAAGCCACAGATGTAGCCATGACTCTAGAGGATACATCGTTAGAATCCACTGCAGCATGGAATTGCACTTTAGATGCCTCAATACCATCAAGAGCCACCTGCTCCAGCTCCTTTGCAAGCTGGCCAGGGACCTGTTTGGCTAAGGCCATGACAGTATCCCATCTAGATTTCTGGTATCTCGCAACATAAGCCATATAGTTTGCTTGTCTGAGTCCCAAGGATGCTGCCATGTATTGTTTTTTGGCCATGGCATCAATCTTCCTGGAGTCCTTGTCGGGAGGATGTGAAGCCAGGGGAGTATTAGCTTTATCACAGGCTGCAACCTGAACTACCCCAACATGACTGCATTGCTGTGAAAGAAAATCTGTATCAGGACCTGACAAAGTGTACCTCCTGTCCATCTTTTTATCTACAGGAGGCACAGAATTAGGAGCTTTTAAAATTTGTATTGTTTGTTTCCTAAAAGATTTATGCAAAGGGATGGACAATCTCCTGGACTCTGGGATATCCATCATCTCTACATAGTCAGGCTCCTCTTGCTCATCCAAAGCCTCCTCTAAGGAAGCTGGAGGGTCTCAGCAACTTTTTATAAAACAAAAATGAGAAGGGACTCAGAAAGCCTAGGGGAGATTCACCTAAAGGTCTGTCTGGGGAGATGTCCGGTTCAATGGGCACATCCAGACTTTCAAAGTCACATTCACACTGATCATAATCCTCCTCCCCCTCCTCTGGTTCATAAAACTCTTCTATATCATATTCCTGAACCGTTGGAACCGACTGAACCGACCTTTTGCCAGACAGTGGCGGTTTGAGGAACCGGGACAAAAGACTGGACAATCTGTATTGCCCTGGCTATCTCTGCAGCAGTTGGAGAAGGAATTTTGGACCCAAACCTGCTGATTTTTAGTTTTCTTTGCTGGAACTGGCTCCTCAGAGCCAGCGCACCGTTGCTCGAGGAAGTCTCGCCTGGTCAGAGGCACTCCCTCCGTTCGGTTGGCACCGAACCGGGCTGGCCATCCGGGTCAGCGGACTTCTTGGCCTCTCGTTCCCTGAGCCTGCCCACTCTCTTGTCCAGGGTGGCCGCAGGGACATTTTTACAAATCTGGCATTCTGAATTGAGGTGGTCAAACCCCAGACAATAGACACATGCAGTGTGTGGGTCAGCCTTGGCAAAGGCTTCCCCACAGACACTACAGTGTTGAAACCCAGTGGGCCCGGTTTTCTTTTGGGTTTCTCAGACATGATGCCAGCCTAACCAACAAACGCCCCGCACAATGGCGTGCCAACAAGACACTTATATCGGTTCCAAACCGTGTCTAGGTCGTGGAAAACGTAATGAAACTGCTTTTTTAGAACCGATAAGAACTGGAATCAAGATTTTAACAAGCCTTAAAAGGCTTTAAACTAAGTTTTAGTATTAATTCGGATCGGTTCAAACCGAACCGATAACAATTTACAAGTTCCACACAGAAAAAACCTATCTATTACTTACAATACCATAGACAGAGCTTGAACCGATCGGTTTTGCAGTTAAAATAATTAAATCGCTGTTAAATTCAACCGAGAAATAGCGTTTTAAACCGAGGAAATGAACCGAGCAACAGGAGGACTCTCCGGAGCGACTGTTCAGTGAGGCGGAGTAAAGAATCTGACGGTTTCGGTTTGAAACCACCCTAACAGAGCTTCTTAACCGAGCTCGCGCTCTAAGCTCCATGCTCTGCATGGAAGTTAACTCTTTCACCTCCGGAGCAGTTCTAGTGGTGGGACAAACTGCACTTGTCATAATATAGCAAGACTTCATGTTGTTTGAAACAAGTAATAAAAACAAATCGATGGGTGGGGGCACTGGGCTGAGGTGGGGGGGGCGCAAAATTACAACATGCACTGAGGCCCATCTTTCTCTTCCTTTGCCACTGCAATAAAGTGGACACTCCGTGAGGGGTGAAAAAAATAAGGGACCACCTCGATAAACTGGAGGAATGGGCCGGAGTGTGGTGGCTGAGATTTAATGTGAAAAAATGCAAAATCATGCATTTTAGGCGCAAGAACCCAGGGGAGGATTACATGATGGGGGTGGGGAGGAGAGAAAATACAGTTGCATAAAAACTTACTGTAACAGTACATCTTTGAGAGAATCTCTTGCAGCAGGTCATAAGTACATGTAGGAATGTCCAGCATTTCTCAGCAGTCGACCTGGTACCTCCCCCTGACAATACCACATGTTGTATCCTGCCATGTATAAAAGGGGGAGGTTCGAGATGCTCCTCAGTTCTTTTCCATCTCAGTGACTGGAATGAGAAGTCAACCTCTCTAGACTCTGAGGAGAACCGAGGAGAAAAAAGGGTGCTTCAAAAACTTTGTAGAGTTTTTGTGGAGTAAGATGCCCTTCTGAAGCAGGAAGCAAAGGGGAAGGTGGGAGGGGCAGTACAACCTGCTGCAAGAGATACTCTTGAAGATATTACAGCTACGTAAGAACTTACCATAACAGCAGACTATTGAGAGAGATTCCTGCAGTAGGTCTTCACATATAGGACTGCGCCCCCTGGTGTCAGGATCACACAGTAAACTTCTAGCTAGCAGTCCATGGCAGCTGACCCGGCATCACGTGACAGGAAGTCAGCATGACATGATACAGGGGTCAATCCCCATCGTCCTCCAGTTCTCCTGCTGGAAGAGCCCTAAGATGGGAACAGGAGAAAGGAGACTACTCCTAGCGCCCGGAGCTGCAGAAAAACATCCTGGAACAGGAAGGGAAAGACAGAGGCTGGGGGATGGTGGGAGGGAAAAATGGGACCTACTGCAGGAACCTCTCTCTAAGATCTACTGTTACTACATAACTGTATTATCGTACTTTGAGAGGGTTCCTGCAGTGGGTATTCACATATAGGACTGAACACCAAGCAGTCAAGAAAAGGAGAAAATCAAAGACTGAAGCCTGTAAGCTGGAAGGAAAATTCCCAGCGAAGGTCCTGGTTAAGACAGGAGGCCTTGCAGGATGACGAGACTGAAGCCGGCCGTGTGCCTAGAGGCGATGCCCAGACTAATGCTTGGAGAAAGTGTGGATTGTAATCCAGGTGGCCACAGCACAAATGTCAGAAGTGGACATGTTCCTGAAAAAGGCAGTTGAAGTGGCCATGCCACAAGTTGAATGCCCTTTCACATCACCCGGAAGAGGTTTTTCGTACTTACTGTACCTGAACGTGATACAGTTTGCCAACCATTTAGATAGGTAGCGCTTGGAGATAGCTGTGCCTTGACGCTTTGGTGCAAATGCAATGACCAAATGATTGGACATGGGCACCTCCTTAGTCTGTGAAATGTAATATCTCAGAATCCTGTGCACATCCAAAGTGTGCAAAAGGTGCTCACTCTTACTGAAGTATTCAGGGTAATAAACCAGCAACTGAATATCCTGATTCAATGTAAACTCTGAAACTACTTTCGGTAAAAAAGAAGGGTTAGTCCATAGAGCTACCCTGTCTGTGTGGAAAACTAAATAAGGCTCCTTACAAATGAGGGCCAAAAGCTCTGAAATCCTTCGAGCTGAAGTAACAGCAACTAAAATAAGTGCCTTCCAAGACAAATAGCGCATTTTGCAATTTGCTGCTGACTCAAAAGAAGGCAGAGTGAGCTTTTCTAAAACAAAGTTCAAGTCCCAGGGAGGAACTAGACTACCGTCTGGAGGTTTCAAGTGGAGGATCCCCTTAAGAAAGGTTTTGGAGATCTCCAACTGCGACCGATTTTTCTCATCTGCCAAAAGGTGATAGGTGGAAATCGCTGAAAGAAGGATCTTTAGTGGGTAGCAGCGGAGGCCCAAATCAGACAGATGCAAGAGGTGCTCCAAAACCTGGGGCACCGAGCATGAAAAAGGGTCAAGGCCCCAGGCCACCGCCCATATTGTGAATCTCTTCCACTTCATTGCATAAGTCATCCTGGTGGATGGCTTTCTGGCCTCTGCCAAAACTTGGGCTATTCGTGAGATGACCCCAAAACTTCAGACAGCTACGTTCAGAGGTGCCACGCATGCAAGCGAAGAGATCTGAGGCTCGGGTGCACCAGGCTGCCCTGCTCCTGCATCAGAAGGTCGTGAAGGAAAGGCTGAGGTACTGGGGGTTCCAATGCCAGCTGCTGCAGCAGAGGGAACCAAATCTGCCAACGCCAGAGGGGAGCAATGAGGATCATGCGAGCTCCCTTTGCTGGAAGCTTCAGAAGTGCCTTCTGCAGAATATGAAAGGGAGGCAAAGCATACAGAAACCTCCTTCTCCAACAAAGAGACAGTGCGTCTCACCAAGAAACACCACGCCTGGGAACGAGCGAGCAAAAGTTGGATAATTCTGCATTGTCTAGAGAGGCAAAGAGACCTATTTCTGGATGACCAAACTGACTGAACAGATCTTCCACTACCTCCTGCTTTAGTTCCCACTTGTGAACTCGCGTGATGGTGCGGTGAGACTGTCTGCCAGGATGTTGTGAATGCCCGGGATGTGGACTGCTGTCAGGAATAGGCTGTGCCGGACTCCCCAGTACCACACCCGCATCACCTCCCTGCAGAGGGGGTACGATCAGGTGCCTCCCTCTTTGTTTATGTACCAGATTGTGGCTGTGTTGTCTGTCTAGATAAGGAGAGTCCCTGGACATAAGAGGGTCTGAAATGCCTTGAGAGTGCTGAGCACCACTCTTATCTCCAGACTCTGATGTGCATCTGTACCTCTTGTGGGGACCACCTGCGAGTGGTGGTCCCTCAGGTGGGCACCACAACCCTGACCCGAAGTGTCTGTTATGAGGGTCATAGATGGAGAGGGTGGTAAAAGGAAGCCCTCAAGGAGAGGTTGGACAGCTTCTGCCACCAGAGCAGATCCCTCTTCATGCTGCTGGAAACCAGGACCATGTGGTCCAGGTCATCCAAGCACTGATCTCACTGGACACTGAGAGTTCACTGGGTTAACCTCAAGTACAGTCTGGCCAATGGAACTGTGGGGATGGTGGCCGCCATTAATCCCAAAAGTCAAAGAACATGGAGGACTGTGGTCCAGCAGGAGTTGGCCTCAGTAGCTGCTTGCTATTTCAGAGTTTCCACTCTCTCCTGAGGAAGGAAGGCCCTGCACCATATCCAGCATTGCCCAATAAATTGGAGGCATTGGGAGGGTGAGAGTTACAATTTGGGATAACTGACCATGATCCCAAGTCGAGAGAAGAGGTCCAGGGTGGAGGAGAGACTCCTGCAGACTGTCCTGAGATGGAGCTGACAAAAGCCAGTTGTCTAGGTATGGGAACACGTAGATCCCCTTGCCGCAAAGGGCCACAGCCACCACTGCTAGGCACTTGATAAAAACTTGAAGCGCCAAAGAAAGGCCAAAGGGGAGGGCCCTGAATTGTTAATGGTTCCCCTGAAAGGTGAACCTAAGGAAACAGTGATGGGCCTGAGGAATAAGGGTATGCAGACAAGCATCCTGCATGTCCAGTGAACACAGCTACCGTTTCTTTTGGAGCTGGGATAAGAGTCCTTAAAGAGTCAGCATGTGGAACGTTTTGCATCACACGAAGATGTTCAGCAGGCTGAGGTCCAGGATTGGTCGGAGACTGCCTGTCTTTTTGGGCACCAGGAAGAAGTGGGAATTGTATCCCCTTCCTACCTGTGTCAGAGGGACTGGCTCTATGGCTGACTTTGACAAGACAGCCTAGACTTCCTCCTGGATGAGTGGAAGGCGGCTTGACAGGTACTGAGACCGGCGCCTGACTTGTCAGTCAGGGACGCGCGAACTCCATGCGAGCTTCAGCCTGGCTTAACGACAGGGGCCGTGCACCCTCTGGGAGAACCGGAGGGAGACATACTGGCCAGGCTATCAACAGGTCCCAAAACCAGGTCCTCCAGAGGAGAACACCCCTGCTGCCCTCTGACTACAGCGGGAGTAAAGTCGGTGACCAATTCACTGGGGCGGACGGAGACCAAGCTCCACGGAGGAGAACTTACCAAAGTAAAAGCTCCATCAGAAGTGGCGTTGACAGCCTGGCAACACTGGGAAGAAGGGGACCAGTCCAAGTCCCACGGTGTCTCCTTCTCCTTTTTTTGTGCTTGGTGGTGTGGGAGGAAGAACGCTCCCACAGCTGCTGAAGCTCTTTTTTCCATCGATACTAATCATTTTTTCAGAAGGTGGGCATCAAGGGCTTTCTGGCATCTAGCACGTGTGGCCCTGTTGAATGACTGGCAGATTTCACAGTCATCAACTCAGTGCTTGAGGCCTAGGCAGAGAACGCAGCAGTAGTGTTCATCCCCGTGCCAGATCTGTGCGCCACACTTGTCACACTTCTTTGGTCAATGTGACGGTGATGATGTGCAATTAGATACAAGAAAAAAACTGCAAAATATGAAAATAAAAGGAAACACTCAACAAGATGGCAGTCGAATGGAGCAGAGTTCACCGTAAGGTCCGACCTGCCCAAGTCGATGGTGGGAAAGAACTGGACGGCAGGTGTAGGGACCGCCCCCTATATAGTGTCACACTGACGTCCTGTCATGTGATGCTGGGGGATGGTCCCCCACTATGGATTGCTAGCTATAAGTCTGCCATGTGGTCCTGACGCTAGGGGGCGCAGTCCTATATGTGAAGACCTACTGCAGGAACACTCTTGATGTAAGATCTACTGTTATGGTAAGTTCTTACACAACTGTACTATCCTCTTTGAGGAGATCTCTTGCAGCAGGTCATAACATGTAGAAAGACTCCCTAGTAGTTGGGATGTATGGGGTGGAGGAAGCGAAAACAGGTACTTAAGATAACAGCCCTTGGAGGAAGGCCCATCCAAAATTAGTTTGCTCCTTGGAAGCAATGTCCAGACTGTAATGTTTAGTAAAGATATGTTCAAGTAGACCAGGTAGCTGCTTCACAAATGCCAATAGCTGATGTACCCTGAAAACATGCTGCAGGTGCAGCTATACTCCTCATGAAGTGAGGTTTGTTCACTCCGGGGAGTGGTTTTCTGTATTTGGTATAAACAAAAGCAATGCAGTTAGCCAATCAAGTGGACAAGCACTGCTTGGAAACCTGAATACCCTCCTTCCCTGGGGCGAAAGGTACAAAATGTTGCTCAGATCTGTGCAACAGTTTAGAGCGGAGAAGATAATATCCCAATGTTCTATGCACATTGAGAGTATGAAGCACGGCTTCTCCTGGATTAACCGGCTCTGCAAAATATACAGGTAAGTATATGGCTTGATTCAAAGTAAATTCTGACACCACTTTTGGAAGAAATTTAGGATTGGTACATAATGAGACCCTATCCTTATGAAACTGCAGGTAGGTCTCCTTGCACATCAGTGCATGTAATTCTGAAATTCATCTGTCTGATATAATGGCAACCAGGAAAAGGGTTTTCCATGAAAGATAATGCAGCACACATGAGGGAGCAGGCTCAAAAGGATTTAACGCCAGTTTTTCAAGCACAAAATTTAAATCCCTGGAAGGGACAGCATCCCGAATATGGGGATGCAGATGAAGAATACCTTTTAAGAAGGTTCTCATAACCATAAACTGGGACAATGGTTTGTTGTCCACAAGCAAATGAAAGGCTAAAATAGCCGACAAGCGTACTTTCACAGAAGAATATTTTTGTCCATCTCCCAACAAGGATAGCAAACACTCCAAAATGCTTTGAGGGAGACACTCATAAGGGTCTAAAATCAAGAAAAGAAGCCCATGTGGGGAATCTCCTCCATTTCATAGCATATAAGGAACATGTAGACGGTTTGTGGGCAAGACTTGTGCCACTTGTGGGGAGACCTGGAAATGAGAGAGAACTACATCCTCTGGAGCCAGGCGTGCAAGTGCAGGCAGCAAAGGTCGGGGTGAAGCAGTGAGCTCTGCACCTGAGAAAGAAGAGGTTGGTAAACTGGCAGAAGAAGAGGGTCCTGGATGGATGTCTGCAGGAGCAAGGAGAACCAAACCTGCCATGGCCACAGAGGCACAGAGAGGATTATGGTCACCCTGTCTCCGGTCAGCTTGAGTAGAACCCTCTGAATAAGAATGGTGGGAAAGCACAAAGAAATCTTCCTGTCCAGGAATGAGATAATGCCTCCATCCATAAAGTTCCAGGATCTGGCATGTGACAGCAGTAGAGAAGTAGCTGTACATTTTGCAGAGAAGCAAACAGATCCAACTCCTGGCAACCCCATTGCAAGACGACGTCATTGAGAATGTCTTGAAGGAGTTCCCATTCATGCTTTTGGGATGTTGTCCAGCTTACAGCGTTCGCTAGGGTATTCTGCACCGTGGGGACATGGACTGCAAGAAGATGAATACCTTTTTGGATTGGCCAGTACCACACTACCATGGATTCCCTGCATAGGGGATAGGAATGGGTTCCTCCCTGTTTATCAAGGTAATGGACTACTGTGGAGCTGTCTAACTGGATTTTCAGACAGCCCGGAGGAAGGAGGATCTCGAAAGCTTGTAGGGCATATAGTACCTCCCTCATCTCTAAGACACTGATGTGAAGGCGTGCTTCTATAACCATTCAGAAACCCTGGGAGTGGACATCCAGAAGATGAGCACTCCAACCTAGAGAGGAGGTGTCCGTCGCCAAAATCAGATGAGGAATGGCGGACTGGAAAGGCATGCTACACAAGAGATTTTCCAGGGATGTCCACCACTATAATTCCCTTAGAGCCTGAGAGGAGACGAAGACTACTGCCTCAAAATCATTGTCTCTTTGGAATCAGAGGACTCTCAGTGTCCACTGAAGAACCTGCACATGAAGGTGGGGAGGAAGGACTGTGGAAATGGCTGCTGCCATATGGCCCAGAAGGTAAAGGTAGGTCTGGGCCGAGACATACCGAGAGGCACTTAAGTGAAGTGCCAGATCAATCAGTGTGTCTGCCCGATCTCTGGGAAGATATGCCTTGCCTTCAAAGGTGTTTATAATAGTTCAACTGTATTGGAAACTTTGTTTGTGATCCATTTTGAATTTCAGAACACTTACTGTTATCCTGACAGAGGAGAACATCTGAAGAGTGTGTGACAAGAGTGGTCACTAACTGAGGACTGGACGGTGCCTTGAGTAACCAATCATAAGGAAAGACATATGGGCCTTTTCTGTGTAGAGCAGCAGCTACTACTACCAGGTATTCTGAGAATACTCGAGTGGCCAAGGACAGACTAAGAGGAAGGGCCTTGAACTGATAGTGATGACCCAAGAAATGAAAACAGAGAAACCTTCTGTGCGCAGGAAGCATCAAGATATGAAGGTAAGCATCTTTCATATCCAGGAGGCAGAGTCAATCTCCTTTGTTCACAAGGGGCAACAGAGCTGGAAGTGACACCATTCTGAACTTCTTATATTCTATGCGGTTGCCCCCTCCAGCATGACATCCCAAGAGTAAATCCTGAAAACAGACCATTACAGCGACTGTCACTGTAATTGTCTGTTTTCAGAGCCTTTCTCCTGGTGTTCTGCCTCCTCCCTGGAACAACTCCGATCTGGAGCTAATTATACAGAAATCTGGGGGGGTAGGGGCACAGTCCCTCAAAAACATAATATTTTGGGACAGCACAATACTGGTGTTGGTATTTGTAGTCGCTGTGTGGGAGGTCGGCAAATTCACTGTCGACCTCCAATGGTGCTTCCTATTCTATATAGAGACTGAGGAGTCTGATATCCAAAATGCATCATACTTTAACTCTCCTGTCCATTTGGGGACCAGGGAAAAAATGGGAATAAAAGCTGTGGCTCTTCTGAGGATAGGGGACTGTGTCTCCAGGTGTGGGATTAGAATAACACAATTTCAGGTAGACCACAAGTAAGGTGCATAAAAGACAACACAAGTGTGTTTGTCATTTTATTTTTATCAAGTAAAGTATACAGCAAGCAAAATGGTAAGTCAGACAACTGATTAGCTTCAACAGTTTCCAAGGCTTTTTCTTCAGGATAACAGTTTGAAAGCATATACTACCAGGAGGTCTTTCACCTTCCTCAGTCAGTATTCAACTGACCTCCCCATCTATCCATCTCAGCAGTGAGGTAGGACTTTTTATAAGCTCACCAGAATTAGAAATATTTCTACTGCCTTTTGAGTAACAGCAGACATAACATAAAACTAGCCTCTAGGGGCCAATGTTGCCCCACAGAGAACAGTTATTTGGCAGCCACCTGGAGCACAGAAGAGAACATGCAGTTCTTTTTTTATTTGCTTACATTAGAAAAGGTCAGAGCTGAGGTCAGAACATTCTGTATTCTCCCATGTTATCTGCTGCTAAATATGTCTCAGAAAGGGGGCTGCTAACATTTAGAAAAAGCAGACACACATTTTTGTTATTCTTATATTAAGACTGTCCTCTTATTTGGTAACTGTACTCACAGTTTTGTTTTATGGCTAAAGGCCTGAAAAGAAAATAATGTGTAACTTCAACATTCTATGAGGGCTTTGGCTGGTTTCTAGTTAGTTTTTAGGCTACTATACACAGAACATTTTATAAGAAATGTCTTTGATATGTGACTGTTTATGTTTTCCTTTTTATTACCACAACATACTTTATTGTGCCACTCAATGTAACCTTTTTGCTTGTACTTAATTTGACGTGGAACCTTTGTAAAAGAGCCTTGGCTCAAAGGTATTAATTCCTAGAGCAACAATAAATAAGTGCTTCAGCACTTAATTTATAACCAGTCAACCAGCATGTTGGACATTATACAAAACATATAAACTGCTTGGGAAAGGAGCTTCAGTTTATCCCAGGGGTCACCTTGTCACACATCCCCCTGCATAAGAGGGCAACCGTCCTACAGCTGTCCAAATCTCGGCTAACACCCTGGAAGGGTGTGGAGCTTCGGCCCACCCTCACCAGAAGCTCCATCTCAGGGTCCCCTTCATAATTATCTTTTTACTTGCCAAGATCCTATCAAACCAAAGCATATTTTCTCGATACTTTATCCGTTTATGGCACCAGGGTCAAACATGTTTTTAATTGAATTTAATTTATTCAATCTTGGATTACAATACCTTTGAGCAGGAGACCGCTCTTTTACAAAGGTTC
Source organism: Neoceratodus forsteri (assembly GCA_016271365.2). NCBI lineage: Eukaryota > Metazoa > Chordata > Ceratodontiformes > Ceratodontidae > Neoceratodus > Neoceratodus forsteri. The sequence goes on along the minus strand of CM057449.1, from coordinate 32,702,016 downwards.
CACGTTGTAAAGGGTGGGTACACATACATTGTGGGTAGAGGAGTATCTTGCTAGGTGAGTACACATAGACAAAAACACATTGTAAATAGGAAACAGAGATGGTTTTAACACTAGGATAATTCAGGTAACAGTAGCAGCCTAGGTGGCATTGTCAACATGTGATACACAGGCTGCTCTAAACATTACAGTATCTTTTCCATCATTATACAAATACCCTGAGAAATCTTATATTATTCTGAAATTAGTCTCTCCATTACTAGACTAAAATATCATCACATACATTTAGGAGAAAGCACCACTAACAGCAGTTGTATGCCATCTATTGACTTTCCCTGTCTACATACACTTGAATGGCTGGACCATCCAGCACCCTGCAGAACTGTCTTCGGGTTGGGGGGGGGGACAACCTTGCTCCATCCCCACTTGGACATTTAAAGGTATGCCAGTAACATACCACGCTGTATGTCTAACAGCCTGCCTCTAACCTCGGAGTTTACATATCACATCTTATACACTACTAGTGGTGTTGGCTACCACCTAGTCTCTTCTGTTGTATGTGGGAGTCTCCCCTTCTCCAAGGGTGCCATCTCTTGTTTTTCAACACATGGGTTACTCCTCTCACATCACTATCAGGGGTCGCTATCTGACTTTTTAACAGGTCTTACAGTGTTGTGCTGCCACTTACCTGTACATACTTGGCCAATAGAAATATGGTGCTAGTCTAGCCAATACCTTCCCATGGCTTAGCCCCGAGTGACTGCAGTGTGCACCCTCCATCACCTTTTTCCTACATGTCACAGGCACCACAACCTGGGCATCCACTTGCTTTGTCCAAGGGTTGGGCCTCATATGATATAGAACTTCCTCCCTAAGTTCATACCTCCATAACCTGTCTCCCAGTCATGATTTTTACATATTCTCTTAATGAAATAACTTCGGGATCCCACACCTACAACTTTCCCTAGTCAACAACAGGAGAACAATAATTTTTTATGGTGTTGTAAGTGGCCAGTGGCCAAAGTTTTAGTGACCAGTGGCCATGGTTTTAGTGATCAGTGATCAAAGTTTTATACAAGTTTACTAACAACAACATTTGTATGTAGTTGGCTAACCAAAAGGTTGAGAACATAGAAAAGGTGTAAAAAGGCTTCAAGTGGCTAGTGAAAAGTGCACATGGCTAGTGAAAGGTGCAAGTGGCTAGCAGATAACTAAATGATACCACCATGTGAATTAATATGTATGTGGGTGCCCGGGTTCAAAAGGTGTTGAGGCCCTTTAAATAATTGTAGAAAAACAGGTGAAGAGCATAAGCAGTGTTTAGGAACAGATGTTTGAAGCAAAATTAGTTTTGCTCTGCTCAAGCAGATACTGTGTCTGTAACCTAAGGTCATGGTTAAGATAACATTCAGCTCCTTCAACATTAACTGCCGTTTAGCCTTGGCTAACACGGTTCCTCATTTCATGATTTCTTGTGTTAAAAAAATGTATAACAGAGAGTTGATAAGATAAGAGGATAATGTATGGGCATCGGTGGTTAACCACACTATGCTAGTGCCGAGTAGTTACTTTGGCAGCTTTAGTTAACCTCGAGAGCGCAGCTCAAGAGGTTAATCAAAAGTTGCCAAGGTAACCACAAGGCCTACCATAGTGTGGTTGACCACCGATACCCATACATTGTCTTTTATAGTGTATGGGCATCGGTGTTTGGCACATTAGCAAGCATGAGCGGCACTCTGAATAAAAAACAGCCTCTTAATTTATTAGGATGACAAAGAGATAGTCGATATCGTTTGACGATCATTCAATATTTATTTACTCACCAAATTTACTGTTTACTATGTCATGCTATGAGTATTCGGTATATTTAACAAACAAAACACACATGCTAATGTTGACAGTAAGCCATCGGAGGGGGAAAAAAAAATTAATTCTGCTATTTTGCGACAGGAAAACATGTGACTGAGGACCGCCAAGCAGAGTTGCCGTACAACATTTGGTAGATTGCGTCATCACTCTGCGGATGTTTTGACTCACGGTGATTGCCTGTGAGAAGACGGGATAGAATAGGAGAGGAGAAAAGACTGCATCTTATATGGTGTATGGGGAACCAGGTAAAAAACAAACACCTCTAATGACACAGAGCACCACACTAAATTAATAAATAGTAAACTAAGCAAGTGAGGAACAGTCGTTTTAGTTTAAATGCTGCTGAGTACTGTGAACGGCTGCAATGTGCTGGTGCAGTGGAATGTTTATCTCAGCAACATTCTTTTTTGTTATGCCATCGATGTGACGTACCATTGATGGGTTAACAACTTAATTACGTCACATCGATAGCATAACAACATGGGGAAAAGATGAAAATCACCACATAACAACGTTCTACCATACATTATAAAAAATTATATCCTTGCTTTGACCACTATCTACTAAAGTTTTTTTTTGCAGTTCTAGGCAATTTGTTTTAAATTGAGTAAAATACTTTTTTGTTCTCGTTTCCTAAAGCATGTTATTTTTAATAATGTTAGATCCCTGGACCATCCAAGGGTGATGATAAACTGAACTCCCCTGTCTCGGGAAAGTGCCAAATCTATCTTATGACTGAGGTACCGTGTGGCCAATGTACTTTAGAACCCGTGTCTCATAACCCTACTCTCTTGCCTTTTATGGTCAGAGTATCTGAAAACTTCCTTTTTTTTTTTGCATTTCTTGTCACTGTATAAGTATCAGACAAATTGTATGTTCTGTGTGTCCAAGAGGAATAGCCACAGCTGCTATGCATGCTTGAACACCCAGAAAAAGGGAGCAATTTTGGTTCATTTTTTCTGAACACCTGTAGCCCTGGTGGTAAAAAGCCATCAGCTGTTTAGAATTAATCATGTTAGAGGTAAAATTGTTAGGGTTTATTTGGGTATTAATCAATTGCAACCGATTTAAAACAACATTTGGTGTCATGTGGCTTTACTGGATTACCAGGGATCACTAACCACGAACCTTGTACTTTTACTACCTCACTGTCATCAGTGTGGTATAGTTTCTTTATTTACAATGGGAGGAGGTTCAAAACATGGTACAGTCCCTTCAGCCAAAATGGCTCCTTCCATGTTGCTTGAAGTCTTCTGCCCCAGTAATACATTGCCAGTCAAAGTCTCACCTGGGGTCTTCTCCTCTCATTCGCCATCCTCCACCAAACAGCAGCCCGGAAAAATGGGTAACAATGGGATCTTCACAAACGTTGGCCACAGATGCGCGGTCAGGGGGTCATCCTCCTCCTCCACAGTGCATGGATCCTGCGCCACTGATTCTTCCTCGATATCCTCCAAGTAGAACCTCTCGAGTAGCTCCTGGCATCTGCGCTCTGCCTCTGGCGTCGATCAGCATGCAGCCATCTCCCACTCATGCAGTGAAGAAGCCATGACAGGGTCTCCATTTGGCCATTGGGTCCATTTCATCCCATCCATGGTGCCTCGATCAGGTCACCATCTCCGGCAGGCACTGTTCTCATCTCATCTGGTGCCATGCACCTCTGCCGTGTATCCTTGGTACAAGGTCTGGCACCAACTGACTGGATGTCCCCCACTTCCTTGGATGTCCAGTCAGATCCCACTGCTAACACCATAAGTCAATGGACGTGGGTTTAGGATAACACAGTTGCAGATAGACCACAAGTCAGGTGCATTCAAAATGCACAAGTGCATTTGTCATTTTACTTTTATCACATAAAATATACAGAAAGCAAAATGGTAAGTCAGACAACTGGTTAGGTTCAACAGTTTCCAAGGCATTTTCTTCAGCCTAACAGTGTGAAAGTACACACTACCACGAGGTCTTTCACCTTCCTCAGTCAGTATTCAATTATCCATCTCAGCACTGAGGTAGGGCTTTTTATAAACTCACTAGAAGTTGGAACATTTTTCACTGCCTTTTGATTAACAACAGACATAATATAAAACTAGCCTCTAGGGGCTACTGTTGCCTCACAGAGAACAGTTATTTGGCAGCTACCTGGAGCACAGAAGAGAACATGCAGTTCTTTTTTTCTTTTGTTTACAACATTGGAAAAAGACTGGCGGTCAGAACATTCTGTGTTCTCCTGGGGCAGCTGCAAGCTAAGGGGTTAGCTGCACAACTGAGTAGACTCAATAGACCGTAAGGCCTACTTCGGCTGGCATTTTTGAATGTTTGTAAACTGTCCTGCAGGGTCCCATCACCCCATGCTATCTGCTACTAAATATATCTCAGAAAGGGACTGCTAACATCTACAAAAAACAGACACAATTTTTTTTTTATTCTTATATTAAGACTGCCCCTTCATTTTGTAACTGTACTCTTAGTTTTGATTTATGACCAAAGACCAGAGAAGAAAACAATATATAACTTCAACATTCTTTGAGGGCTTTGGCTGGTTTCTAGTTAGTTTTTAGGTTACTATGCACAGAAAGTTTTATAAGCACATAAGCACTTAATTTATAACCAGCCAACCAGCATGTTGAACATTATACAAAACATATAAACTGCTTGGGGAAGGGGTTTCAATTTGGGTGTCCACTATGACAGGGGTCACCCTGTGACTGATGGGCTCGATAGCCTGCTTCATGAGTAGAGCATTCATCTCGCTTTTTATAGCAGATTCCAGGTCGGGGGGGCGCTAATGAGAGGTCCTGGGGGGCATGGGGGTAGGGACTTCCAGGAAATCCAAAGTGTAACCTGTCTGAATCAATTGAAGGACACAAGAATTGAGGTTATCCCTTGCCACCCCTGAAGGTGAAGGGAAAACCTTCTCTGATGACCGTGGGATGGGCCTCCACACCCACGGCCAGGGGGGCATTCAGGCCAAGGGCTGCCCCTACTGGGAAGCTGCAGGGACGTACTGGGTTTTGAGGGCAGCATGGGGGGCCAGAACGGAAACCTGAGCCTCCCACTTGTTACTAGGTTGCTGTTGGAGTGCAGGACGGCATCTATTGGTGGGTGTATAGAAGGAGCCTCTAATGGCAGACTTGGCTTCAGTATGGTACACTGTACAGACTGACTGTAAGGTACAACCCAAGTTCTATAGGGAAGTCAGAATGTCTTGGGTCTGGGGACTGAAACGTCTGTCACCTCTGAAAGGTGCATTGAGTACTGAGTGCTGAACATACGGGGCAAATCACAAGACTGGAGCCAAGCATGAAGTCTTGGGCAAATCCTAGCCGATGAATCCACGGCATCATAAATGGCTTTTAATAAATGTCGGCAGACAGCAGATGCTGTAGACAATTTAGCGGTATGATATTTCTGAGGAACCCCTGCACGAGATTCTGGACCACAGACACGGGAAGCCTTCAGGATTTCCTTCCGATACTTCAGAAGGTGATCCATGTAATTTAGAATTCGAAGAGTCATCGTGGCGGATGAATAGTCGCTTCCCAGTGACATTCAGTTTCTTGCATTCTTTGTCAGGAGGTTGGGCACTCAAGGTATAGGTCTGGCAGACCTGTCATGGTCCGCAATGATTACTACCGAATCAGTCTGAGGAGGAGGAGGAGGAGGAGGAGTAAAGTAAGGGTGATCCACCGGGGTTTGAGAGGTTCAATCAGCCTTACAGGGATTAGAAGATGTCGAAAAGGGCTCTTGCCAGGCTGCACAGATGGCCTCCTCAAAAGCCTCAACTAAAGGAGGAACGACTAGGGTCAGACACTCTGAAAGGCTGAGATAATCAGCAAATTTTCTGTGTGAGGCATTCTGTTTAGTTTCTTGGAACCCAAAAGTTTTGGGGAGATAAAGCATAATATCCAAAAAACTGGGATCACCGGGGGGTAGGGGGGCATGGTAATTCCCAAGCAGGTTCCTCCTGCAAAGAGGCAGCAAAGGAGATAGAGGGGAATCCGGTTCTTAGTCCATATCATCCTACTCCCGATCAGCAAGATCCCATTCTTGCATAAAGGGGTCCATCATTTCAATGTCCCTCTGAAGGGGAGCCAGCAAATCTGGGGAGAAACTGGCAGTCCTGGACATGGAAGAATGTCTAGAGAAGGCTAAAACAGGAACCACTGCCTCAGTCCCATGATGAGGGGTACTCATTGTGAGGTCTAAAATGGTATGCACTTAGGCCTGGACATCCACTATGGCCAACTGATCAGAGGATGTGGTGGTCTAGGTTGCATGCACAAACTTAATTGCTATCATAAAGTATACAGGGGACAGTGACAACATCAAATGGCCTGTCACAGATGAAGGGTGGACAAGAGTCATCCAAATTGTCAACGGAGGAGTAGCAGTAATGCCAGCCCCCATATAAGGACAGGTCAAAGACAGAACCATGGAAGGATGATGCGCAGAGACCATTGATGGTGGAGGCAGCAGTGGAAGCTGAAGCATTACCCCAAAGCAGTCGTCAAGAGAGAAGCCATCGATGAGGGTGAGGAAACACCAGAGGTCATCGGCGGAGTAGAGGACAACTTGGTCATGGCCTCAAAAAGAGCTTCAAGGACTACCTTCATCCTTGGCAGACCAGTCTCCCTTGAATGAGAGGTAGCAGGAACACTCGTCGTCGATGAAGAGGATTTGGCTGAGGAAACATGTTTAGTTTTACTGGTATGTCTCCTTGCCGACTTCTGCACCATCGAAGAGGATGGACCACTGGTAGATCAGTGAGACCCCAAGGAGGATGTGAAAGACTCCCTGACCTTCAAGCATTGCTCCTTCTCCAGGAGGGCAGCCCTCTACTCCATAAGAAATTCCTGAAGATGTTAAAGCCTTCGACATTTGGTAGCCTGGAACCGCTTGCAGAGGACACAAACATGGGTATCGTTTTCAGGACTGAGGCACCAAACACAGATGTTGTGGAGGTCCTCAGTTGTGATAAGCTGGCCAGAAGAACACTTTCAGAATAAGGACTGATGACATCGGTGATGAAATGCGATAAACTAGAGAATGCCACAGAGAAACAAATGGTAAAGCTCTTCATTGATGACTGGAAGCTATAATCCAGGCAGAGAATGTGCAGCACACAGGTCATGGTTGGAAAAGAACCAAGGAGCATCTGGGACCTCCACCTTTTATAAGTGCCAGGATACAATATGTGGTATCATCAGGGGGAGGTCCCAGGTCAACTGATGAGAAAATTTCCAGAGGAAAGGATGCCTGTGGTTGGACATTAATACATGTTATGACCTGTTGCAAGAGATTTCCTCAAAGAAGATACTGATGGTCACCAAACAGGATTAGGATTTGGGGACAATCATATCCGATGATCTAAAGGTGGCCAAACAATGTGCTAAGACTATAGGGATGACCAGTGGGATGCCGGGATGCATAAGGAGCGGTATCACCAGCAGAAGGAAGGAGGTGGTGATGCCACACTACAGATTATTAGTGAGGCCTCATTTGGAATACAGTGTCCTGTTCTGGAGGCCGCATCTCCGTAAGGATATAGACAGGCTGGAGGCAGTTCAAAGAAGGGCAACAAAGATGGTGCAGGGCCTGCACCAAAAGTCACGAGGAGAGACTGGGAGACTTCAATATCAAAGGAGTATACAGAGCTAGGGACTTTTATCCAATGTGCTTGCCTAATGGTATGTTTATCATATTCTACAAATTTGGTCTAATTTACGTTTAAATGTATTTGTGGTTTTACTTCCTACCACTTCCAGTGGTAGTCTGTTCCAATCATGGACTACACTTTGACTGAATCAATTACTTGTTCTTACCAACTTGATTGGCCAACTTTCAGTTGTAGGGGATGAGACTGGGTTGTGTACACATTATCAGATGCTTGTAGGTCCAAGTTGTGTGATAAGTCACTGTTTCCCCATGCCCTGTGAACTAGGCATATATCTCCTCTCTTTCTCCTATACTCCAATGGGAACAGGTCCAATTCACTCAGCCTAGTCTTGTAGTTTTTCCCTGTCGTATTGTTTATTCCTCTTGTTGCTCTCTTCTGGACCCTCACCAGCATTGCCATGTCACCCTTTTTGTAGGATGACCAGACTTGGGCCCCATATTCCAGGACTGGTCTTTCCAAGAATCTATACTATGACAAAATGACCTCTCTACTTCTTTCCTCTACGTGTCTGAATATTGAGTTTAAGAATCTGTTCCCTTTTTGTGTGATAAATCTGCAGTGTGCAGAGAATTTCATATCCTGTGATACTAAAATGCCCAAATCTCTCTCCTCCATCATTAACCTTAGGGGGGGTTTATCCAATAAATGTGTGTAGCATGGATTGTTTTTTTCTAAGCTGCATTATCGTGCATTTTTCCTGATTTAGTGACAGGTTTGAAGTCACAGACCACCCTGAAACATGATTTAGAGTGGTTTGTAGTGGAATGTTGTCTTTTTTTCTTTTTGCCAACCACCACCCCCAGCCTGCAGTCATCTGTGAATTTATACAGCCATACCTCCCTGTTTTCATACTGTAACGTTGACACCTACAGATTACAAAGACATGGACAAAGCACCGAGCCCTGGGGCACTCCACTCGTCACCGCTGTACAACCTGATAGTGAACTCTTTATGCAGATCCTTTGTCTTCTGCCTCTCAACCAATCCTGTACCCACAGAATAAGTGGATATTGAATACCCATGTTTAGCATAGTTGTCAGCAATGTGGCATGGGGAGTTTGGCGAAGGCTTTTGCGAAGTCTCGGAACAGACTGTTCACTGAATTGCCCTCATCACGTTCCCTCGCTGCCCTAGCGTAAAATCCCAGCATGCTCGTCTGTCAAGATCTTCCCTTGGTAAATCCATGCTGGGTGGCGGCATTTAGTCGACTTTTGGATTATCTTTTAAAATGCAAATTCAAATATCTCTGAAGGGATAGAGGTAAGGATAACTGGCCTATAGTTAGATGGATCGCTTCTAGTCCCCTTTTTAGGGCTGTGGGCAGAGCCTACAGCCCTTCTGTCACTGATCAAACTATAGCTCTAAAACGGCTTTTCCTACAACTGCATTTTTAGACATTTGGACGTATTCCTTCACAGTTTTAAAGTAGTGCACTCCCCCTCTGATTCTTGCTATTATCTGTTCTACGTTAAAGGCATCTGAAGGGAGGCAGGATACTACTGTATTATGCCTCAAAACCTCTTAGGATATTAACCAAAAAAAAATAAATAAAACTTTCTAAACTGCTGTTTCTATCATCTGTCCAGCTCGGTCAAGTAGGTGTATTCTATTTCTTTCAGCAACCTAAGGGTTAGCTCATTATATGATGTCTGCAGTCTACAGTGTCAAATTACAGACAGTGAACGTGTGCAGTCTGTGAACTATTTCATTCCTATGGGAAAACGCATGAACTGCAGGGTCGGGGGGGGGGCTGTAGTCCCATAATTTTTTTGGTCTGAAGGATCTTGCTCTTTAAACAAACAAAAAAGTAAGCATAAACAAGCATGACAGAGTTAATTAAGTCTAGCTGCTCAGGCACACACAGAACAAAAGAGGTGCTTTGTGCTTGTTTGCAGTTTCTGGAGTCAGACGTGTCAAGTGGATAGTGCTTTTAAGTGTGTGTGTGTGCGCGTGTGTGTACAATCCTGCTTTGGGATGGGCCATGTAATGCAGACTGCTCATCTCTTATCTAGAATTTACGATCTGAGGCTTGCTTGAGCATTCCCTCCAATGCAGCAGCAGGTCAGTGAAAAACTAAACTACAAGGGAAAAACAAAAAGATTTACAGAAACACTAGAGAGATTAAGTGACAAAGTGACTTAATCAGAGCCACAGAGTATGGAAATGGAGGGTGTGGGAATCAAACCCATGTTTCAATGCTGGATGTACAAAGCCCATTTATAGCTCATTACTCTAACCTCTAGGCTATACTGCCAGCCCCATAAATAGTGAACAATTTAGACTGGGCTAATATTTAAAAGGAGAACTGCCTTGAATCAACAAACATGCATTTTTGTAGAAGTAAATGTTATTTTTTAAAATACCAGTTCTCAGTTTCTTACTGCTTAATCTTAACTGGCCTTTTGGTAAATTCAGTGAGTATTTCTGATTCACGCACTGCTGCACTGACCATTTTAGAACAATCTGATCTTATTAAGAACTTACACTGTTGGTACAATGCATCTGTGTTCTAATTTTGAAATCTTAGGTTCATAGGGACATACACAACATCATACAATTCTCAGATGGCACATTTCCTGCAGTGTGTAACCCATAAATATCCAATAGGTTAACTAAAAGGCCAGCAAAAATGGTGCAGAAACAGAAGGGGACCCTATATATGAAAAAAGATTCTACAGAAAACATTACTCACAGGTTCAGTGCAGTTCTCCTTTAACTAAGCTTGTAGGGAATTGGCAGATATTTTATCTAAATGGTAAGGAACTCTGTCTACAGGGATTTGGAGCCATCTACAGGGAAATTCTTCCCATAGACTTGCATTAGATATACAGGAAAAGGGAAGAATTTGGCTTCCACTGGAAATAATGTATGACTAAACAGCACTATATGACACCAACAAGAAAATAAGTTTGGTCATTTGGTAGCTTTTCACAGCCCTATATTGGCTCTGGCTAGTTTGTTTATATATGGGAATGACTGTTGCCCTCCTCCAGTGTTCAACTACTCAACTACTTCAACACTATCAACTGATTTTTGAAAGATATAAGATAAAGGTGGTGCTAGCTATATATTGAGTTCTTTTAGGACCCTTGGATGTAGGTCATCTGGGCCTGGTGATTTGTAGGGATTAAGTTTTGTCAGCCTAGTTTCCACTTCCTTTCCTATGTATACCCTGCAGGAGCGAAGAGACAGAGGAGATATGACAGAAACTTACAAATATCTAAAAGGCATAAATAGGGTACCAGAGGGTAGCATCTTTCAGAAGAGGAGATGTCCAGGAATAAATGGGCATGACATGAGTTTGGAAGGGGGTAGACTAAGCAGTAGCAGGAGAAAGTATTCCTTCACAGAAAGGGTGGTGGATGCATGGAACAGACTCCTAGCAGAGGTACTGGGGGCAAACACAGCGAGGGGATTCAAGCATGCATGAGACAGGTACTGGGGAACTCTAGCAACAGGAACAAGGAGATAAAGACAGAGATGAAGTAGGGTCTGTGGCTTTTACAGTACGCAGGGAAAATGGCCAGACTAGATGGGCCGAGCGGTCCTCATCTGATTCAAATAGCTGTTACTGGGTATATCTTCTGCTGCATTATTACAGGGTGTGCCTACATGTGTGCGCTAACAGGTTACTGCTGTAATCTTCTGATTCAAATTGTCTTTTGCAAGGCATATCATCTGTAACTGCTTTATTTTTCTCTGTAGCAAAGTGTTTCTTACAGGGTATATCTTCTGTGAAGTTATTACAGGTGGTGCTTTGCAGGTTTTATAGTTTTATCTATCATTAGGTTAAGCTTTCAGGGCTACTGCATGTGTTGCTGGCTGATTGTTTCTGCTCTTACCTGCTTGTTTCTTTCGTCTGTGGTTGTTCTTTTTCGGCAGGGGAATAGCCCAGCCACCCACCCCATCCCCAACCACTACGCTCCTTTTATAGGGTAGCACAATTGTATCATTTCCTGCGGCAAAGCAGGAAGGGGCGGATCAGTGGGGTATCCACACGGTGACCTCATTTACAGGGGCACTAGTGATTTAACTTATTATAACAAGTTATATAAAAACAAGCAAACAAAACACAAAATCAAACTTTTGCTTTCATTTTCTTCCTTCTAATTACTCTGACCAGGTTATAAACCCAGCAACTTATCTGGAATGGATACCATTAATTGCAGGTACTGTGGAACACTTTTCAGAGGGGCAATTGTACAGGATTTAGGACACTATCCTACATGCTGGGCCACTGAAGAACTAAGGGCTCAGCTCCAGGCAGCATGGAAAGAAATTGCATGCCTCAAATTGCATATTCAAGAGGAAATAAAAGAACAATCCGCCATTTCCCCAACATCCAACAGAAGCACCTCGACCGCAGAGAGCAGTTGGTCTGGGAGGTTGGCAGGTGGTTAGGAGGGGCAAATCGGGTGCCCCATCACTCAGTGCTCTCCAACATATTACCTCCACAAACCATATAAAATCTACAAGCAGGTATCTGCCTCTATCTTCGAAATCAAACAAAGGGGCAGAGGGCACTGCAGAGCAGGACACTGCAGTACAGGAGCTAGTACAACAAAACTCGCCCAAAACAGGAACCAAAAGGAAAAATTACTCACCTTAGTAATGTTGTTTCTTCTAATGGAGTCTTGCTATATTATGACATATGCAGTGAGTCCCAACCTTCAAACTGCTCCGGAGGTGAAAGAGTTAACTTTCCATGCCAGGCATGGAACTTTGAGCTCGAGCTCGGTTGAAAACTCTGTCTGTTGTTCTTCAAACTCAAATTGTCAGATCTTTACGAGCTAAACTCACTAAGGTCCTGTGCGGAAGCTGTAAACCTACACTAGCCAACTGGCTACTAAATATAAGAACACATTTTTTGGTCCCAAAACAAAGACTCAAGTCAGGAGACCCAAAAAATGAAAAACACAACACCAATTCACCCCAAAAAGGATGGGTGAAACCAAAAGGTGGGCATCTACTAAGTGCCAACACTGCACTGCCCACCCACATCCCAAAAACAAAGGTTCTGAGAGGGGCAGGCAGGGGGGGAGGTCATAAAGTAGCAAGACTCCATTAGAAGAAACAACATTACTAAGGTGAGTAATTTTTTCTTCAAACAACATGAAGTCTTGCTATATTATGACATATGCAGTCATGCAGACTACACAGCAGTACCTCCATGGAGGAGGGACAGAACCTACTTAGGAAATAGGCTCTGAAGCACAGCTGTGCCAAACCGAGCATCACTCCTAGCCTGGATGTCCAGGGAGTAATGCTTGGTAAAAGTGTGAACTGTTTTCCAGGTAGCTGCTTGACATATCTCTAGGATAGGGATGTCCCTGGCAGCAGCCAGAGACGCAGCTGTACCTCTGGTAGAGTGAGCCTTCAGGCCTGAGGGAGGAACCTTACCCAGTTTTTCATAGCAAAATTGATACAAGAGACAATCCACCTGGCAATGGATCTTTTAGTGGCAGGTTTCCCTTACTAACCTCACCATAAGTGAGGAACAGTTGAGGAGTCAAACCCTGTGACCCCTAGTGCGTTCTATGTAGTAACTAAGGGCTCTTTGACATCTAAACTGTGCAGTCTCCTCTCGCCAGAGGAGGAATGGTCAGTGAAGTACACAGGGAGAGACATAGATTGACTAAGGTGGAAATCTGAAACCACCTTAGGCAAGAACTTCCTGTTAGTCCTGAGGACCACCTTATCTCTATGAAAGGAGATAAAATCAGGCTCCACTGACAATGCTTGTAATTCACTTACGTGTCTGGCAGAAGTGATGGCTACCAAGAACACAGTTTTCTAAGTCAAGTACTTAAGCTCTGCTGAAGACAAAGGCTCAAAAGGGGGGTTGCATAAGCTGGGCAATGCAAATGTTAGGATCCCAGGCAGGGGCAGGGTCCCTGAATGGAGGGTTGGTGTGAAGCAACCCCTTGAAAAATTTGGAGAATACAGGATGAGCTGAAAGAGAAGAGGGCTTACCTGCTGATAAGAAAGCAGACACGGCTGCCAGGTGCACTTTTAGGGTAGCTGGTCTCAGCCCCAAGGTATTTAAATGGACCATATAATCCAGGACTATGGGTAAGTCAGCAGATTCTAGGGAAATATGCTTTCCAGAGCACCATATGGAGAATCTCTTCCATTTGGAATTATAAGTAGCCCTGGTGGAAGGCTTCCTAGAAGCCTTCAGGATATCCATTACACCTTGGGAGAGGTGTAGGTCAGCAAACTCTAACTCTTCAAGAGCCAGGTCTTGAGATTGAGAGATTTGAGGTTTGGGTACCAAACTCTCCCCTGAGCACAGGTTAACAGGTTGTGATTCCTGGGAAGACACAGGGGAAGGTGGACTGCTAAGGACAGAAGGAGTGGGTACCAAGGCTGTCTGGCCCAATCTGGAGCAATCAGGATCATCTTGCAGGGTTGAGATCTGATTTTGACTAGCACCTTGAACAGGAGAGGGAAGGGGGGGGGGAGGCATAGAGAAACTGCCCTTCCCAACTGAGAAGGAAGGCATCCAGAGGGACTGAGCCCAACACTAGGGGTCTGCAGCAAAAAAGAGGAAGTTGGTGATTGTCTGGGGCTGCAAAAAGATCTATCTATGGGGTGCCCCATCTGGCAAATACTACCTCCAAGACCAGAGGATCCAGTGACCATTCGTGATGGCCCTGGGAAATCCTGCTGAGAGCATCTGCCAGGACACTGTCCTTGCCTGGGAGGTGAACTGCCATAAGGGAGGTGTTCAGTGAGTAAGCCAGAGACCACAACTTCATTGCTCGTGCACAAGGCCAGGACCGAAAGTGGCCCCTGTTTGTTGGATGTACCACATTGTGGTGGTGTTGTCTGTTCTGACCTGAATAACTTTGTTCTGAACAGATTTGGAAAAAGCTTGAAGTGCTAGAAAAACTGATCTGAGTTCCAAAAGATTGATGTGGAGCAGAGATTCCTGAGGGGACCACAATCCCTGGGTAGTGAGGTCGCCCATGTGAGCTCCCCACCCCAAGAAGGATGCATCTGTAGTAAGGAATAAGGAGTGAGACTGAGGGGCCAAAAGGACCCCCTGTCTCAGATTGCTCTGGTCCTGCCACCACTGTAGGGCTTGGATCAGGGTTCGAGTCACTGGGATCAATTTGGTTAGAGGGTCTCTCCTTTGAGACCAAAAGGCTCTCAAATGGAACTGGATGTCCCTCATCTGAAATCTTGCTCCCTGTACTACTGCTGTAGAAGCAGCCATGTGCCCCAGGAGCTGTAGAAAGTGTCTTGCTGGTCAAGACACTTGCACGGTGAATGAGGCGGTCAGAGAGACCAGGGTCCTTGCCCTTTCCAAAGGAAGGAAGGAAGGCTCTGGCTTCCTCTGTGCTCTAGAACTGACTTTGGAAGATTGAGAAGGAAACCTAGAGAGGTAAGCAGTTGCTGAGTTACCTGAAGATGTAATTTGACTTGGTCTGGAGACTGGCCTACTATGAGCCAGTCGTCCAGGTAAGGAAAGATGGCAATTAGTTGCCTTCTTAGGTGGGCAACTGCTACTGCCAGGTATTTTGTGAATACCCTTGGGGCAGAGGTGAGGCCGAAGGGCATTGCTCTGAACTGGTAATGGCCTGAGGGCAGTTTGAACCTGAGGTACTTTCGATGGGAGCTTCTGATGAGAATATGGAAGTAGGCATCCTTGAGGTCCAGGGATGCTAGCCAGTCCCCTGGCCTTAGGGAGGGTAAAATAATTCCCAGAGTCACTATTTTGAATTTTGGTTTTAAAAGGTGCTTGTTTAGGTATCTGAGGTCCAGGATGGGCCGCCATTCTCCTGTCTTTTTTGGGGTAAGGAAGTACCTGGAGTACAACCCTTTGCCCTGGTGTAGGGGTGGAACCCTTTCCACGGCTCTGAAAGCCAGGAGGGTAGAGACTTCTGCCTCTAGGGCCAGTGCCTCTGATGAATTTGCAGGTGGAAAGGATCGTTCTCATCTTGGAATTTTTGAAGCAGAGAACCAGTCCCTGGCTTACTACTTCAGGACCCACTTGTCTGATGTTAGAGACTTCCAGTCCTGGACAAAGCCAGCCTGCCCCTACAGGTAGTGGAGAATGACCCTGGCCACCCCATCAGGGTGCCTGCTTGGCAGGGCTTTAGGCTGAGGGGTGGAAGCAGGTCTGCTTGTACCCGTCTGCCTCTCCCTCTAAAGACCCTCTGAGCATAAGCTGAAGAGGGCGTGAAGCTTGGTAAAGGCCTATGAAAAGGCCTGCCCCTGCCCCTGGAAGGCTGCCTTTGAGGAGTGGCCTGCCTTTCCTTGGCCTGTGCACTCCTATAGGTAGTCCTATACTCATCCATTTTCTTCATGTAATTCTCTGTCTGCTCCCCAAACAGAGAGTTACCCACTACAGGAAAATCCATGGCCTTAGTCTGGGTATCCTGCGACAGGCTAGTACATCTCAGCCAAGCCATTCTGCGAAGAGCCACAGATGTAGCCATGACTCTTGATAACACATCATTAGAGTCCACTGCAGCATGAAATTGCACCTTAGATGCCTCAATACCATCAGCAGCCACCTGCTCCAGCCTCCTTAGCAAGCTGGCCAGGGACCTGCTTTACTGAAACCATAACAGTGTCCCATCTGGATTTCTGGTATCTAGCAACACCAAAGCCATATAATTTGCCTGTCTGAGTCCCAAGGATGCTGCCATGTACTGTTTCTTTGCCATGGCATCAATCCTCCTCACAGTCCTTGTCAGGGTGTGAAGCCAAGGAATATTTGCCTTGTCACAGGCTGCAGCCTGCACTACCCCAACATGGCTGCATTGTTGTGTAAGGAACTCCGTATCAGAGCCTGACAATGTGTACCTCTTGTCCATTCTCTTATCCACAGGAGGTATAGTGTGAGG
This sequence comes from Neoceratodus forsteri, assembly GCA_016271365.2. Taxonomy (NCBI): domain Eukaryota; kingdom Metazoa; phylum Chordata; order Ceratodontiformes; family Ceratodontidae; genus Neoceratodus; species Neoceratodus forsteri. Next base: position 32,685,615 of record CM057449.1, on the reverse strand, counting down.
AGTTTTTAGAATGTTTACTGTCTGTTTCCCAAAAGATTTATGCAAATGAATAGACAGTCTCCTAGACTCTGGGATATCCATCATTTCTACATAGTCAGGCTCCTCTTGATCATCCACAGCTTCTTCCATAGGGAGCTGGAGGGTTTCAGCCACTTTTTTATAAAACATAAAATGAGAAGGGGACTCAGAAAGCCTACGGGGAGACACTCCTGAAGGTCTGTCTGGGGAGATGTCTGGTTCAATGGGCATCCAGACTTTCAAATCCATTCACTCTCCTCATACTCCTCTTCCCCTCCTCCAGTTCATAAAATTCCTCTAAGCATACTCTTGAACCGATTGGAACCGACCAGAACCGTGACGCTTACCTGATGGTGCCAGTTCGGGTCGGAACCGAAAGCGACTGGACAATTTTAATCGCTGGCTATTTCTTCAGTGGTTGAGAGGAAGTTTGGCTCCACCAGCTGGTTTCCTAGTCCTTTTTGCTGGAACCGACTCCTCCGAGTCGGCTCTCCTTTTGCCAGAGGAAGTCTCGCCCTGGTCAGAAGGCACTCCCTCCGGTTCAGTTTCAACCGAACTGGGCTGGCCATCCGGTTCAGCGGACTTTTTGGCCTCCCTTTCCCTGAGCCTACCAACTCTCTTTTCCAGGGTAGCTGCAGGAAAATTTTTGCAAATCTGGCAGTCTGCATTGAGGTGGTCAAACCCCAGACAATAAACACAGGTGGTGTGGGGTCAGCCTTAGCAAAGACTTCCCCACAGACACTGCAGTGTTGAAACCCAGTGGGCCCATTTTTTCTTTTGGGTTTCTCAGACATAGTGCCAGTCCTAACCAAACTTGCCCATTTATGGTAATCCGCCAAGCAAGACTCTCTTATCGGTTCCCAACCGTGTCACGGGTCGTGGAAAAAACCGTAATGAAATCCGATTTTTTTTAGAACCGATAAGATCTGGGAACCGCACTCTGAAAGACAGATTAATGATTTTAAAACAACCTGATCAGTTCAAACTGAACCGATAAACCGTTTACAAGTTCCACACAGAAAGTAAATGTAAAACCTATCTAGTACTCACAAATACCACAGACAGAGCTTGAACTGACCAGTTGCGGTTTAAATTCGGTTAAAAAAACTGAAAAATTAATACTTTAACCGACAAAATGAACCGAGGAGAATGAGAAATCTCCGAAGTGACTGTTCAGTGAGGCGGAGTAAAGAATCTGACAGTTTGAGTTTGAAGAACAACAGACAAAGTTTTCAACCAAGCTTGAGCTCAAAGTTCCATGCCTGGCATAGAAGGTTAACTCTTTCACCTCCGGAGCAGTTCGAAGGTTGGGACTCACTGCATATGTCATAATATAGCAAGACTTCATGTTGTTTGAACAAAAAAAGCAAAAAGGAAATCCAAAAAACTTCTGATCATAGAAGACTCCATGATTCAGGGAGTTGATACCCATCTCCAGCCAGGGGTAATGGTCAGATGTCTCCCAGGTACATCAGCGTGGAGAGACACTGACCGCATTGCTAAAATTGTTCAGGAAGCAGGAGAAAACACTGACGTCCTGGTGCACATAGGAAATATTGATCTCGCCTGCCGGTCAGTTGTGGAGACCAAGGAACACCTGACCAGGCTGAGTGACAAACTATCATCCATTTCATCTGGCACCTACTTCTATGAGATCCTGCCAGTCTGGGAGAGAGGGGCAGATGGACGCAAGGTCTGAGAAGGGGAGGTAGGGGAACTAAACATGTGGCTCAAGGGCTGGTGCCAGGAAAAAGGATACAAATTTGTAGGGAACTGGCAACAGTTTTGGGAGCGGAAGTTCTTTAAATTTGATGGTCTGCATCTGATTAAGGAGGGAGTCAGTGCATTGGGGCAGAAGTTTGATGTCTTTGCAGAATATTTAAACTAGCAAATGAGGAGAGGGGTGCAGCATCCCATACGTCGAATGGGAAGAACACTCCTTCCCCCCTCAGCTAGTGGTCAAACAGGAGTTCAGCATGTTTGCAGTTCATTTGAATCACCAGGTAAGGAAAAAGGTCAGTCTCACCATACGATGCACAGGGGAAACGCTAGACCTCACCCACCAACTAAATCACCAAAATCTGGCCAATAGAAAATCATGTACACAAATGCTCGCAGTCTGGGAAACAAGATCCCAGACCTGCGGGCAATAATGACAGAGGCTAAACTGGACATAGTAACAATTAGCGAGATGTAGTTTACTAGTAACCACACTTGGGAGACTTCAGTACCTGGCTATGTACTGTTCAGAAGAGACTGAGGTGCAAAAAGGGGGTGTGGAGTGGCCCTGTACGTCAATGAAAATATCAAAGCAACAGAAATTCAGAATACACATAAGGAGTCAGAAGAACTGTGGGTCACCCTGGAAACAGGAAATGGGACAGCCATATGAACTGGGCTTGTCTACAGGCCCTCAGATCAGGGGGGAGGACATAGACACATTACTGTTAGAAGATATACAAAACATGTCAGCTAAAGGGGAGGTTCTGATAATGGAAGACTACAACATACCAGATACAGATTGGTCAATACCTGCAGGAACATCTGCCAGAACTAGACACATGGCGGATTTCCTGCAGGGGGAGGGCCTTAAACAACTAGTACAACAACCCACAAGAGACAGGGCTATCCTAGATCTAGTACTGAATAACAGGGAAAGGATCACAGATCTCCAGGTAGAAGGTCTCCTGGGAGCCAGTGACCATCACATGGTATGGTTCAATTTAGCCACTAGAACTAAAACATCCCATTCCAAGGCAAAAATATGGAACTTCAGAGGAGCTGACTTTGATAAGATGGCCAGCAGAGTTAAGCTAGCCCTAGCAAAAAAGAAATACAGGTGAAGAGGTACAGGCAAAGTGGACAAGCATTAAGGATGCAACACTTTAAGCAACATTCCATTGTGTTAGAGAGAAAAGGAAGCGCAAAAGAAGAAGGAAACCACTTTGGTTCTCAAAAACAATAGCAGAAAAGGTCAGAGCGAAAAGGCTGGCCTTCAGGAAATATAAGGGAACACAGTGGGATGAAGATAGGGAGGCATACCAAACTTCCCTAAGGGAAGCAGGGAAGGTAGGCAAAGGCCCACAAAGAGGAAACACTAGCACAAACAGTAAAAGAAGGGGACAAGACTTTCTATAGATACATTAGTGAAAGGAGAAAGTCCAGAGGGGGTGTTGCTAAGATCAAAGGGGATAAGGGGGCGTGTGAGGAAGAGGACTACGTAAAAGCATCTATCCTAAATAGATACTTCTGCTCAGTATTTACTGAAGAGATGGTAGGGTAGGGCAGGGCCCACAGCTCAGCACCACGGACACGGGGGGTGGAAGGTGAGCACTAGTCACTTCACAAAAGAAAGGGTCCTACAAGAGCTCGATAAGCTCAGGGAGGGCAAGGCAATGGGACCTGATGGCATACATCCCAGGGTACTAAAGGAGCTAAGGGAGGAACTAGCAGAGCCATTATCAGAACTGTTTAGTGAGTCTCTGAGCACAAGAGAGGTTCCAGAAGACTGGAGAAGGGCTCATGTGATCCTGCTCCACAAGAGTGGTAGCAGGGAGGAGGCAGGGAATTAAAGACCAGTCAGTCTTACCTCAGTAGTGGGCAAGATTATGGAGGCACTCATTAAGGAAAGGATCGTGCAACACCTGGAATCCATAGGAGCACAGGATCCAAGACAGCATGGGTTTACAACAGGAAGGGCCTGTCAAACTAAATCTCATAGAGTTCTTTGACTGGGTAACCAGAGTGGTGGACCAAGGGGGAGCAGTTGATGTCGCCTTCCTTGACTTCAGCAAAGCTTTTGATACTGTTCCACATAAAAGACTGATTAATAAGCTGGGTAGGCTCGAGGTGAGTCAGAAGTTGGTCAACTGGGTGGCAAACTGGTTGACAGGCAGAAAACAGAGAGTGGTGGTAAATGGAATACAGTCAGAAGAGATGCAAGTTACAAGTGGGGTACCTCAGGGATCAGTCCTGGGGCCAGTCCTCTTCAATATCTTTATCAGTGACATTGCAAATGGACTACAGGGTAAGGTTTGTCTATTTGCAGATGACACCAAGATCTGCAACAGAGTAGATAATCCAAATGGGGTGGGCAGAATGAGAAGAGATCTGGATAAACTTGCAAAATGGTTGGAAGAGTGACAACTGGGTTTAATGCAAAGAAGTGCAAGATCATGCATATAAGGAAGAGAAACCCTGAAGCCACCTACAAGTTGGGAGTGGAGTTGCTGGCAATTACAAAAGAAGAACGAGACTTGGGCATCATCATCACAGATGACCTGAAATCATCCAAGCAGACCACTAAAGCAGTAGGTAAGGCTCGGGAGATGATGGGTGTATTAGGGGTATCACAAGTCATAAGAGGGAGGTAATATTTTATTTATTTAACATATCATAGGGATTACAACCCACTGAGTCTTAGACTCATTTACAAAGGCTCCGCGTCAAACATAATCATACATACATATACACAATGAGTCAGGAACAGCAATGAGATATCACTAAATTAACAAAAGTATTTACAAATAATAGCCAGTGTGGTTGTTGACCTATACATGTAGTAGCTAGGGTACTGATGTAGATACAGGCGGTACAGTTACAGAGTAAGTGCAGCCTCAAGGGTATTGTCATATAGCAGGTACAGTGATCAGTAACAAAGATGTGAGACACAACTGGACCACACTGTTGGTAGCCATGTCAAAAAGGACAGTAAAAGGCTGCTCTGTGAAGGGCTAGTTAGGGGGATTAGCAATTACACTGGCATTGATGCAAGGAGAGAATGCATTTTGTTAGAGTGGTCTTAAAGTGCCCCAACTTGGGAATGGAGGTTATAGCTAGGGGGAGTTCGTTGTACCAAGCAGGGGCTCTATAAGGGAATGATCGCTGCACTAGGGAGGTTCTGACCCTGGGCATGGCCCATAGGTGTTTGTTGGCTGAATGAGTGGCTGCAGTGGGGGGGGGGCCAAAGAGTAGGGAGGCAGAGACCCCCAGTGGGGTTAACCCCAGGTGGATTATTTTGGTGAGGAGACAAGTTTGGTATTGTAGTCTTTCTTCTAGGGTGAGAATGTTGGTGAGGGCGTAGAGGTTGCAAGTATGGGAGCGTTTGTCTGCTCCTAGGAGGAGTCTGCGCACTTTATTAATAGCTATGTGAATTTTGTTTAGGGTGGTGATGTCAGCAGCTGAGTAAATGGGGAACCCATAGTCAACGAGAAAGAGGACTGAGGAGGTCACAGCCAGATTGAGTGCTTCTGGTGTTAGGCAGTCCTTATGCTGGTAAAGAAGGCTGATGCGGGAATTAATGGCAGAGGATAAGATGTTAATGTGAGCATGGAAGGATAGGGAGGTATCAAAGATAAGGCCGAGATATTTTTAGGTATGTACTTGTTCCAAAGGGAGGTGTGCTTGGGAGAGGATTTTTAGTTCAGCGTCCTTGGCCTTGTTTTGCCGGTGGGCAGAGAGCATGGCCTTTGTTTTTTTGATGTTGACCACGAGTCTACAATCGGTGAACCAGTTTTCAATCTGCTTGAACGAGTCTTGGAGGGAGGACTGTAGAATAGCCGGTCTGGGGTGTGCAGCAAAGAGAATGGCATCATCAGCATATAGCAGCAGGCTACTGGAGCCAGATTTGGGTAGTGTATTTAAGTAGATATTGAAGAGTAGAGGACCCAATATGGAACCTTGGGGGACCCCCGAATGGAAAGGCAGGGTGGAAGATAGGGTGTCATTTATCTTGACACATTGGGATCTAGCAGTAAGGTAGCTATTGAACCATGAGAGGGGTCCACATGATAGACCAGTGTGGTGGAGTGTGTTCAGGAGGAGAGGGTGGGACACTGTATCAAAGGCCTTCGAGAGGTCTATGAAGATGGCTCCGGCAAGTTGCTTACGGTCAAGGGCAGAGTGAATGAAATTTGAGAATTCGATGAGGGCTGTGGTTGTGCTATGGCCTGATCTAAAGCCAAACCCTGCTCACTACATAGTAAACTGTGGACAAGCAGATACTCAGAGTTGGTCGGCAATGATTTTTTTCAAGTGCTTCTGAGAGAGGAGGAAGGGTGGAGATGGGACGGTAGTTGTTGGGGTTGGTGTTGTCTCCACTTTTTAGTACTGGGGTAATTGCTGCAGTTTTCCAGGTGGTTGGGAATTGTCCCAGGCATAGGGAGCGGTTCAGGAGGTCAGTCATGGGGGAGAGAACAGTGTCAAGAACCCGGTAAAGGATTTTCATGTCAAAAAGAGTCTTTGCAATAGCTGGAGCTTTGGAGAGGTAGATTTTGGCCTCCTGCTTTGTAATGACCCTAAGGTAGAAAGGGGGGCGCTGGAGGTTAGATTCGGGGGTAGCTGGAGTAGGGTCAAAGAAATTGCTCGGAAGAACTGTGCTAAGATCGGAAAAGGTGGAGTTAAGGCAATTAGCAAAGGCCTGAGGTTCAGTGGAGGTGGCACTATTGATGCAGAGCTGGGAGGGCGGGGGGAGGCGGGATTTACCATTAAGTTCTTTAATGTTGTCCGAAAATTTCGACGTGTTCCCACAGGAGGACACCACGGTTTCTTTATAATAATCAGCCTTGGCCTTATGTATGGTCCAGGTGCACCTATTACGTGTGGCTTTGTAGGCTTGCCTGTCTGCTGGATTCAACGGCTCTGTGCCAGAGGTCATCCCTTTGTTTTAGTTGGTGCTGTAATAAAGGCGTGATCCATGGGACATTATGTTTTAAAGATTGCATTTTTGTTAGAGGGGCATAAATGTCGCACGCCTTGTTAAAAGAGTGTGTGAAGTAATCAAGGGCCACGTCAATGTTAGGAGCCTGGGATATAGGGAACCAGTCACACTGGTCCAGATAATGTCTGATTTTTTTAAGGCCACCCTGCCATAGGCGCCGGTGGGTGGATACATTTGGTTGAGGTTTGGGCAGGTGACATGACCAAGAGAAGAGGATGGAGGGGGTGGTCACTCAGAGAGTCCGGAAGGACCACTAAGTCAGAGATGCTATGTAGCCGATTAGTTGGTAGTATGTCTAGTAGGGTCTGGAAGCCATTTTGCACCCAGGTGGTTTGGCAAACCAGCTGGGTATGGTCCAGTGCCACAAAGATGTCCTTGATAGCGGCTACCGAATTGGCGAGCCAGTTTACATTTACATCACCAACCAGGATATGCTCCATTTTGGGAGGGAAGTTGAAAATATAGTTTGCGAGGAATTATATAGCCATTGCTTGGTTTCGCGGGGGGAACATATGCCACGGTGATGGTTAGAGGGGCCCTAGTGGGGTCCAAGGTAAGTTTTACAGATAGGGCTTGGGCGCCGTGGTCCAGGGAGGGGGGCTGGAAGAGCTTTGCTTAGTAGGGAGTCACGAACATAGAGTGCACATCCACCACCCCGTTTTCCCACTCTATCAGCTCTGTGTAGAGTGAAGCCAGGGAGGGTGACAGAAGAGTCAAGTTTTAATTTTTAAAGCCATGTTTCTGTGAGTAGAGGCCTGGTGATGCCTATGAACCAATGGAATAGTTTCCAAGGGCAGTGGGTGAAAGGCTAGAAAAGGAGGGTACAGTAGATACTCCTAGTGGTGGCAGTTGGAAGGGTAGTGCAGAGGGAGGGGCAATGGGAGTAACTAACAGGGGGTAATGGAGCAGCTGGGAAAAAGGGGGGTATCTAGTTAGAGACAGAGAAGAGTGTGGAGGGGGATAGAAGCTGGAGGAGTAAGAAATCCGGGAGGGCAGTAGAGTGCTGGGGGAGCTAGAGTGTCAATGGATAGTGAGAGGGGAGAGTGTGCAGTAGGGCAGGGGCCAGGTGGAGGGAAAGCCCTCTAGTGGTTGCAGCCGATAAGCTGCTAATGGAAAACTGGGGACTTAGAAACTATTTTGACAGAAGTCACATGACCAGGGAGGTGCTTATATTGAGGGTCGGGCTTGGGTGGGACAGTCGATGGGCTAACACCCTAAGAAAGATATGCAGGTGAGGAGGATGGTCGTTACCACTTAGCCTCTTACAAGATTGCTGTGTTCCGTCTGTGAGATCGAGAGGCAGGGAGAGTGTGCTGAGGGGTGGTGGGGGGTGGCCAAGGTAGGGGAGGAGAACAAAGAAAATAAATTAGTATGCAGTGGGAGGTATCGGCTTGTACTGCACATGCGCAAGCCCTTTGTGCATATTTGGATGCCTTGTACTCTCTGCGCATGTTCCAACTGTTCCAACTGTCAAGACCTCTTTACAAGACGCTGGTTAGGCCCCATCTGGAGTACTGCATGCAGTACTGGAGGCCACACCTTCACAAGGACAGTAACAAAATGAAGGCAGAGAAGGGCAACCAAAATGGTGCAGGGACTGCATCAGAAAACATATGAGGACAGATTAACAGAGCTCAATATGTATACACTAGAGCAAAGGTGGGAGAGAGGTGATATGATCGAAACATTCAAACACCTTACAGGAATTAACAAGGTGAAACAGTCTAACATTTGTTTCAATATAAGAAAAATAGCAGGACAAGAGGACACAGCATGAGACTAGAGGGAGGCCAATTAAGGGGGGGATGTGAGGAAGTTCTTTTTCACAGAAAGGGTGGAGGATGCATGGAATGGCCTACCTCAGGAAGTGGTGGATATGAATACAGTGCAAGGCTTCAAACAGGCATGAGATAGGCATAAGGGAGTAATAGAGATGAGTATAAATAGATAGGCCATTGACAGAGTAAAGGCCTATAGCACATTCATAAGGTAGCAAAAGAAATGGGCAGACTGGATGGGCCTTGCGGTCCTTATCTGCCGTCAACTTCTATGTTTCATCTGCAAAAAGACATACCTTTCCTTCCAGTCCTTCTGCAATGTCACTTATAAAGACATCAAAAAGGACCGGCCCCAGTACTAAACCCTGTAGTACCCCACTAGTAGCCCCCTTTTCTTCAGAGCGGACTCTGTTTACTATTACCCTCTGTATCTTGTTGTCAAGCCAATGTTTTACCCAGGCTACTACCCTGGGACCAACTTCCAGGCTGGCTAAGTTGTTTATCAATCTTTTTTGCAGGACTATGTCAAATGCCTTGCTAAAGTCTACGTAGGCCATGTCCAAGGCCCCTCCCTGGTCTACTACTTTGGTCACCCAGTCAAAGAAATTGATTAGATTCGTCTGACATGACCTTCCTCCTGCGAATCCATGCTGCCTTCAGTCCTGTGCCCCACTGGTCTCTAGGTACTCAATAATTCCTTCCTTCAGAAGTGATTCCATCATTTTCTGTACCACTGAGGTCAAACTGACAGGTCTGTAGTTTCCTGCCTCTGTCTTGCTCCCACTTTTGTGAAGGGGAATCACATCCACCCTCCTCTAGTCCTCAGGTACCACACCATCCTCCCATGATTTGTTAAAAAGGGTAGTCAGTGGTGTCACTAGTTCTTCCCTTAGTTCTTTTAGAATTCTGGGGTGAATCCCATCAGGCCCCATTGTTTTATCCACCTTCAGTTTTAGGAGTTCTTTCAGAACCCTTTCTTCTGTGAAAAGACTTATATCAACCCCCCCATTCAAGAGTGCTTCTAATGACTGGATTAGGTACCTCCTACTCTTCCTTTGTGAATACTAAGAAGAAGTATTCGTTCAGTATCCCTGCTTTTTCACTGTCGCTCTCTGCCCAACCACCTTTGTCTTTATTCAGCTTCAGTATTCCTGCTTTAGTCCTTCTTTGCTCCCTAATGTACCTATAAAAGGTTTTATCCCCTTTCTTAACCAAGTTGGCTATCTTTTCCTCGGTTTGGGCCTTTGGTATTCTGACTGCCTTCCCCACCTCCTTCTACTTTAACTGGTACATTTTTCTGTCCTGCTTCTTCTATGTTTCCTTATACTTCCTGAAAGCTATCTTTTTCTCCCTAACTTTCCCTGCCACTTCTTTTGAGCGCCATAGTGTTTTCTTCTTTCCTTTTAATTTACTTATTTGCGTCACTCAAAGGCTTGTTGCCTCTGTGACGGCAGTTTTGATGTTTCCCCATTGTTGCTCCACCCCACCTTCTTGCCAGTTTGCTAGTGCTTCTCTGAGGCACTCTCACATTTCTTATAAATGACTGCATTTTCTAGAGGTGCTGTCCTGCTTACTGGCTTATATGAAACCAATCATCAAAGAGAAAGAATGTAAACAGAAATAATACAATGTATAGGGTTTCGTTAAAAACAAAAAAAAATACCCAACAAAGAAAAAACAAAGAAAAAGACATCCATACAACAGTTTTGCCGGTAAACTAAATCTTGCCAGAGAGTTATTATACTACATATAAAAACAAGCATTTGTCAATGCCGAATGTTGCCTTGCTGGCATTGGCATTGGTAGTGCAGGAGTTACAGATGCATAATAGGAATGGCAGTGAAGTACTGAACTGAAGCCAACCCCACCCCACCCTACAGAAACTGACAGGCGTTGGTATGTGCATTTGGGTCGTCAGCTATAACGCTCATGCCATTCTACTCCACCCTACCCTGTAGACACTGACAAGTGCTGTGGTGTGCTTTGGGGTCTTTGGGCCTTATACTTACTCCATTCCATAAGGAAATATGCTGAGGTGGGTGCAGTATAGGAGAATGGGGTGAACTTTAGGGCCGAACACTTCAAGGCACACCTCGATGCCTGTCACGGGCTGCAGGGTGGGGGTTGGGGTGGAATGGCGTCAGCATTACAGCCAATGATCCCAAGTCACACCCCTGATGCCTGTCAGTCTCTACATGGTAGGGTGTTACAGTTGGAAACCCTAACAACATAGTCGTGTGTTGGTATTTTCCCTCCAAATTTTCAACATGGGCTTTCTGTGACCCCACCTCATGAACAGCGGCACTATCAGTTTGTTAGCTGAAAGGCGGTTTTGCACAGCGGCTATGCCATTTGGCGACACAGGGACGAAAACACATTTTGGGCAGGTTGTGAAAAATGACAACTGTATTGTTCATGAGGTGTAAAAAAAATGGCAAAGTTTAAAATGTGGAGTGAAAATATGAAAAATTTATGAAGTCATGAGCATGCATAGAAACTGCACAACACACGTCCGTAACCCAATTATTTTGTGGATTTTTTAACCACATTTTCAACATAGACATTTTGGGACCTCCCCTCATGAACAGTGGCACTGTGATTTTGTTAATTTGTCCCAAAAGTTGATTTCCCACAGCAGACACCCCATTGTGCGTCACAGGTGCGAAAACACATTTTGGGCAGAATGTGAAAAATGACAGCTGTACTGTTCATAAGGAGGTGTGAAAAAATGCCAGTGTTGAAAATCTGGCATGAAAATATTGCAAATTTGTGAAGTTACAAGGGTGCGTGGAAACTGCGCAATGCACGCTTGTAACACAGTCATTTTATGGATGTTCATCGCCAAATTTTCAAAATAGGCATTTTAGGACCTCTGCTCATTAACAGTGTCACCGTCATTTCCTCAAACTGTCTGGAAAACTGATTTCGCGCAACGACTGTGCTATTCTGTGCCGGACGTTTGAAAACACATTTCAGCCAGGATATATAAAATGATAGCTGTACTGTTCATAAGGAGGTGTGGAAAAAAGCCAATTTTGAAACTCTGGAGTGAAAGTATTACAAATTCACGAAGTTACAAGTGTGCGTGGAAACTGTGCAACGCACGCTCGTAAAACAGCCATTGTTTGGATTTTTTCCACCAAATTTGCAACATAGGCTTTTTGAGAGCCCCCCTCATGAACAGTGGCAATGTCGATTCGTTAATTGGTCCCGAAAGGTGATTCTGCGCAGTGAACACAAAATCACCTTTCAGGACCGAATAACGCCATGACAGTGACTGAATTCATGAGGTGTCCCAATAACCCCATGTTGAAAATCTGGTGCCAGAATTCTTCAAAATGGCCGAGATATGCACCAAAGTTGAATAAAACCCTATTTATGCCATTATACAGCTTTCCGGCATTTCTTCAGTTCGCGGTCGGCTTTGAAGAGTGCAGACATGTTCCCTGTCCACCGCAAATCATCGTGCCAGGCTCCGGAGATTAAGTATTGGGTGGCGAAGGGGTGTGGAGGCAGGGCCGCCAGAGGGTGGGTGTGGGTTGGGGAGGGGCAGGAGACTGTGAGGGACCATTTTCTTATTTTACAAGTTAAAACACATTATGGACAGTTTTTGTTTTTCAAGGGCATTTGGCACGCTTAGGGGAGTGCCACCTGAGTTTTTCTTTGGGGGGGAGCTGTAGCCAACGGGGAAACTGTGCATCCCCATTGGCACATACCGAAGAGGGGGACGAGCCAAGGGGGATTGGAGATCCTCCTTAGCACACAACAAAAGCGGGGTGGGGGACATTATGCCAACAGAGTGTGGGATCCCCGTCGGCAAAATAAATGGGGAAAGGGGGACTAAAGCCGATGGGCACTGGGGCCCCCATTGGCAAAGAAAGACTGTTGGGGGGGTGCATGATGCTGAGGGGGATGGGGCACCCCCTCGGCATACACTTTAAATGGGTGGGGGGCATTATGCCGATGGGGACTGGGCTCCTCCATCGGCAAATGAAGTGGGTAGGGGCATTGTGCACAGCGGCAGTCAGTGCCGCCATGTTGACTGAACGGGTTCACCAGGACAGGCACATCAGGAGGGCGTGTTATTGTGCAGCTGCATGTCTGCAGCAGACCTTTTCTTAGATCTGGTCGCCACTTGACGTATGCCTGGTGTCAGCGTCTGCAGCTGCTTTATAGGGGAATGAGGGATGCACCTACTGATGCGTGCTCTGCATTCGCCCACAGTGACCACACCTCCAAATCTGCTACTAATGCAATATGTTGGCTGGCGTGCACGCACAAGCCAACAAAACAAGGGAGTTATAAAGTATAGGAACAGTGCAATCTGAAGGTACAAAAAAAAAAAAGAAAGGTAACAATTAGCAGAATTATCAGCACATAGAGATTGCCTGGATCCAAGTAAGAAAATCATGAAAAGGGTTAAAGACTACTTATATGCAACACGAGTGCCATCTAGTGGCTACAAAAGAGGCACATATCAAACTGAATCAAAGCCTAATCAGCCTCTCGAAGAACACTGAACGAGAAAACAGACTCTGCCTGCCCGTTCCTACCTAATACTGAAAGTGTTCTAGTAGGACTGCTTGAGAACATGCACAGCGTTGTTCACAAACTTCAAATCAAAATGCACAGATTAGGTGTCATGGTAAATGGGATGAATCGAGACATGCGGACACAAGTGCATGCAGTCCCTTCCACAAAAGAAACAAGCAAACTTTACAGAGGTAAGATGAGAAGTTTTAGTTGAAAAAGGCTGCAGAGTTTAGAAGTGGCAGGAAACAAAACAGAGAACTATCTCACAATTAAATTATAAGTACAGTGATGTAATTAAGGGAGAATGTAGACAGCGGAGGGACCAGTCAGAGCAAGTTTGAGAAAATAAGCAGTAAAGATCCAATGAAAACATTAAATAGAGAATGGACAACCATGCACGACAGGCATGAGTAAGAAAATGAAAATTTCATACTTACCGTATCAGTGGATCGCCTTGATAATTTTCTCCACAGACTACCACTAATGGGTCTGTGCTGGAGGCTTTAGGACCCTGCAAGAGCCAGAAACTTTCAGGAGAGCTAGCGGCAGGCGTAGGCCCTGCACACACGTCACTGCCCGTCTCTACTGCCATAGAATGGCACCACCTCCCAAAAGGCTCTGCTTTCCTCACTGAGAAGCTGAGCTGCATGAGCCTATCGGGCAAGCCAAGCACTCAACACTAAGGGCAGAAAGGAGCCCTGGCGGTCTGCGTACGGAGGGAGCCAAAGGACGCAAGCCTAGCAACTCAGTACCTTCGCAGGCTAAACCAAGCACAAAGCACTGACTCTCAACACAGTGATACTGCAGTGAGTCCGGAGAACGGGGGCGGCATGGTAATCTTTGCAGAAGACGTCCAGGAAGATCAACAGCTGCACTAAGTATGTAACTTTCATATCTTGCAAGAATCAATCTTCTCTGTGGCTTCACAGTAATAAGAGTAGCAAGCTCAGAGGTCTCTAGGACTAGGGAGGCTGGAGCTCAGGGCTCACTCAGGAGAGTATCGCCTAGAGACGGACGGGAGTAATGGGCTGTGAATGAGCTTGGTATATCCAGCAGACCTGAATCTGAGTTCCCCAACTTGCACTTGCATGTTGCGTGGCTCTGAGCAAGTCACTTAACCAGCCCAAAGCTCCCGGGTTGCCCATGAAAACAGGCATTTGTGCCTAGTGGGCCTTACCCAGTTAATAGAGGATAAATAATCCATTCAGAAGTGTCCTGGTAAAGATGTCATGCTGTCTGACAGGGACAGTGCTTGGTAAAAGCATACACTGTGCTCCAAGTTGCTGCCCTGCAAATTTCTCCAACAGGCAAAGAGTGTACTTCTGCCAGGGAAGTGGGAACTAGTCTGGTGGAGTGGGCAACTCCGCTGACGAGGGACTGCTAGAGGTTCCCAGGGTCCGTTTGCAGACATCAGGTGCTAGGACTTTTTCTTTTGTAGTCCCGACCCTGTGGAACTCTTATCTCGTCAGATTAGAGAGTGCCTGTCCACCGAGACCTTTAAATCCGTATTAAAAACTTATTTATTTGAAAAGGCATTTGGTGATAATGTTTAGTTCTGTGATTGCTGCCTGTTTGGAAATGGGCAGACTAGGTGGGCCAAGCAGTCCTTATCTGCCATCAAATTCTATATTTCTATGTTTACGCCACTGTCAGTATGTTACCATGACTGACTTTGTATGTACATACCTTGTGCTGCATCTTTGTACTGTTTTCAATCAGAAAACTAAAACATTCTTCAATAAAATAGCTAATTATAACAAGAACAAGACTGCCTGGCCCACCCAGCTGGCCTAGATGTTCCCTGCCTAGTCTGTCTCCACAGACCCTCACTGGTCTCAGGCGACACTCCCTCCTCCCTGCTCCTTCACTATTATTCCCCCATGCTTATTACATGCATTCTTGAAGCTCCCTACTGTTCTTCGCCTCCGCCACTTCCACTGGCAGTCTATTCCAGGCATCTACAACTCTTTCAGTGAAGCAGTACTTCCTCACGTCTCCCTGAGCCCTCCTTCCAGCTTCCTCGCATGCCCTCTGCTCCTGGTGCTCTTCCACATTCAAAAGAGACTCCCCTCCTGCACCCTGGCCACTTGTACTTGTAGGTTTCTGTCATTCTGCCTCTCACTCTCCTCTCCAAAGGCTTTATGCTTACTAAGACACTGTGGTAGATACAACTGTAATCTATTATTTATGGGATAGATATGAGAGTGGCCAGCTTTTGTCATAGAGTTACAGTGTTCCCTCGCTATATCGAACAGAATGTGAGCCATAACATAACTTCATTATAGCTCGCTGTACCTTGTATCAAGGAAATCTAAAACAGATATCTGAACAAGTTTTCTACCATCTACTACAAACACAAACATTAAAGTATTCTCTGACGACTTGAGCAAACTGAGCAGAAAACCCAACTTATTCAGAAGCAGCAAGCTCCAGTATAAATGTATGCTGCAAACTGTGTCCACTGTCTTTAAATTTGTTGCCAAGCACGCTGTGACTCCTCCCCTGCCCCTGCATCACTGACAGCATGCTATAAAGTAGTCTGAGACAATTCCCATGAAATGAATGTAGAAGTTCAGTACTGCAGTACAGGAGAGATTACCAGCTGTTTGGTAGCAGAGGTTCTCACTGAATCAGCTCTCAGTCCGTCTGTGCCAAGCCTCTCTCAGCTCTTTGCTTTCCATCTCTCCTCACTCCCCCACCCCCATCGATGGTGTGTGCTACCTGATACGCATAAGTGTGCTACTATTTTGTTTGTTTCTACAGTATGTCTAGGACATGTGTACACAGAACCAGATGTGACAGCAATTTAAGACAGAACACAGCTGATACCTAGGAAGCCATGGTAGGTATAGCCGGGGATTCGATATAGTGGGGTTCACTATAGCGAGAGCGCACTGTAGCTGTATACAGCCAGGGAGAGGATACGACACGCCACACTGGGGCTATTAAAAACTGGCTGAAGGCATGGTGCATTGATGATGACTTTTGCTACACTGGGAATTACAGGTCAACCTGGGAGGATATGGGTCTTTATGGGAGATGGCCTGCTTCTTTCCAGGAGGGAAACCACAGTCCTTAGTGGGAGCCGTTTTCTATTTTAGTTTAATTATTATTCTGAATTGAATTTTTGCAGAAGGATACAGAACAAGACAAAAATAGATCAGCTGCCAACTTATGCACCTAGGTGCATGCTGTGTGACCCTGAGCAAGTCTCTTAACTTCCTTGTGCTCCCAGGTCGCAACTGGAAACAAGCTTTGGCTTATCGTCCTACTCCTAGTTAAACAATGTTCCATTTCCCTTACAGTGATTGGTATACGAACAGAAATTATAAAGACAATACACAAATGGAAAACAAAGAAACACCTCCTACCTCCCTAACATCCCACCCTCCTGACTCAGGACTTTGGCTAGCACAGTAAGAGGCAGTTACATGCAAAATATGCAACATAACACTTGCGCACATCACAGGGTCGCCATAACTTGTATACATCACAGGGTCACCATAACATGATATGCATTTATACATCACAGGGTCACCGTAACATGATATACTTGTATACGTCACAGGGTCACCATAACATAATATACTTGTATATATCATAGGGTCACTGCAACACTGATATACTTGTATACATCACAAGGACACTGTAACATGATATACTTCTATACATCACAGGGTCACCGTAATATGATCTACTTGTATATGTCACAGGGTCACCGTAACATGATGTACTTTTTATACAATAGGGGTGAACTGATATGCCCCGTACAAATAGATGTATTCTCACCACACACTGATATCAGCATGCTGATGTGTACACAGTGAGAAAAGCTACCAGATATCCATACTGTGTATATGTCAGCAAAAAATATCAGTATCCTCTCTACGTCAGATGTCTGAGCAGCCGAATGCCCGGAAAGAATGGCAACAGAAAAAAAAACCAAAAAACACAGGTACCACATACATTCTTTAAAAACAAACCATACCAAAAAAAGCCCCTATTGCATAAAAGAGATATGTCATGGGCAGTCATTCGATAGCGAATATATCAACACTCATGACTAGTGAGCTTGGCGTTTAATCACTCATAAGCGGAGCCACTCGTGATAACCCCAAGCTCACTTGCCACTCGTACTGATACATCCGCTATCGAATGACTGTCCATCACGTACCCCCGTAATACCTCACAGTGTCAACGTAACATGATATCCCTGAATACATCACAGGGTCACCGTAACATGATTTACTTGTATACATCACAGGGTCACCGCAACATGATATACTTCTATACATCACAGAGTCACCGATGATATACTTCTATACATCACAGAGCCACCGTAACATGATATACTTCTATACATCACAGGGTCACTGTAACATGATATACTTGTATACATCACAGGGTCACCGTAACATGATATACTTGCATACATCACAGGATCACTGCAACATGATATACGTCTATACATCACAGAGTCACCGTAACATGATATACTTGTATACATCACAGGGTCACCGTAACATGATATACTTGCATACATCACAGGGTCACCGTAACATGATATACTTGCATACATCACAGGGTCACCATAACATGATATACTTTCATACATCACAGGGTCACCGTAACATGATATACTTTCATACATCACGGAGTCACCCTAACATGATATACTTCTATATGTCACAGGGTCACCGTAACATGATATACTTCTATACATCATGGAGTCACTGTAACATGATATACTTTTATACATCACAGAGTCACCGTAACATGATATACTTCTATACGTCACAGCGTCAACATAGCATGATATACTTCTATACGTCACAGGGTCAACGTAACATGATATACTTGTATACATCACAGGGTCACTGTAACATAGATACATAGAGAGTGTCGGCAGATAAGGGCCTACGGCCCACCGAGTCTGCCCATTTGAACTTGTAAGTTCACTTTATGTTTTCCTAGAAGTCTGTTGCCCCTCACCCTGACCTCCAGAATTCCTTTATGTCTATCCCATGCATTCTTAAATCCTGTGATTGTTTCAGCCCCCAGCACTTCTTCTGGCAGGGTGTTCCACTTGTCCACCACCCGCTCTGTGAAGAAATTCTTCCTCACGTTTTCTCTGAATCGTCCTCCCTCCAACTTCATCCCATGCTCACTAGTCCTAGAACATCTTTTTCGCTTAAAAATAGTGTATTCCTGCGCCCTGTTCCTCCCTGTAAGATACTTGTATGTCTCTATCATACCCCTCTCTCCCTCCTCTCTTTCAGGGAGTACATATTCAGGTCCTTCAACCTGTCCTCATAAGACTTGTGATGCAATCCATGTACCATCTTTATTGCCCTCCTCTGAACCTTCTCTACCCTGTCTATGTCCTTACGTAGGTAAGGTCTCCAGAACTGTACACTGTACTCCACGTGGGGCCTCACTAGTGTCTTGTATAGTGGAATTACAACCTCCCTTTTCCTGCTGGTGATGCTCCTGCCTATGCATCCCAGCATCCTATTTGCAATGATTTACATGATATACATTTATAAGCATTTAAACTAGCCATGGGGGAAGCTGTAAAAACCAAGGATGGCAACAACTGCTTCCCAAGATGATGAAGCAGCAGAGAGGGAGAGCCCATGGGGAGAAAGTTCCACCACGGAATGGGCATAAGAAGACAGGGGTGAGGACACAGTAGAGGACAAAGGGAGTATAAATCAGGAAAGCAAGAAGAACGGAGTAAAGGAGACAGGTAACAGAGAAGGTAATAAGAGAAGAGAGGGGTCAGGGAACAGCACAGGCAGGAGGGGGAAAGGAGGGAAGCAGGCCATGAGGAAGTACAATATGGCTAGCCATGTGCACCACCCGCCAATGCAAGGAATTTGGGAAATAAAATTATGGACCAGGAGGCCATCATGGTGGGGACCAGCCTTGATGTAGAGAGCTTGTAAAATGAACGTTTTTTTCCTTGCTCATATCTATGACGTGCTCTGAGCCTCAGGGTTACAGCACTCAACAAATAAACACTAGTATTAGCCATAATAGAGTCATAGTGCACTGACAGCCACAACTGGGATACGGCCACAACAGGCTACTCTCTGTTCAGAAGAAACAGAAAAGTGATGAGGGGTTGTACTGTATCTGAAGGTGTGATAGGGAGGCTCTATCTGATGAATGAAGGATCAATAACATTGTCTTTTGTATTGTTTTATTCCCTCTTCTGAGTTGGTGGGGAATGAAGAAGGAGGTGGTAACTAAGAGCAGAGATACTACAGCTGTCACCAAGCTGAAAAGCCGACAGCTCCATCAAATGAAAAGCCATTTCTTTTATAACGTTACCATAAAATGTGATGCCATTTGACTAGGGGGGGCTTGTGCCAATTTAGAGGGTAACACTAATTTTAAAGAAAATGAACAGAGATGCTGTAATAATCTAAATGTGTAAGCATTCCTTCCTAGGTGAAGCAGAGGAGTGTAAAGGTCAGATGAGTCAGCCAGCCTGTGTTTACTTAGAGAACTGTTAGACAGGTCACATGATGCTGACATCATCAGTAGGCAGGGATAAAAGCCTACTTCCTGAGATGCAAAACAGATGAATCAGATGAGTCAGTCAGTGGAGACCTGACTGTCGTGGAGGAAGCAGCTCAATACTACATGAAAGGTTTCATGTGCTAGGAATCTATCTGGCTGGAATGAAGACTGAAAGTGGTATACTGAGGGAATTGTGCACTGTTTCTCATAGTACATGCAAGTTTTCATCTGCTAGAAATTTATTTGGCTGGAATGAAGCCTGGAAGTTGTGCATTGAAGGAACTGTGCAATGTTTTTGCAGAACTGAAGGACTAATCCCCTATTTCCCTTCTGTGTGTTTATTTTATTTTAGAAAATAAATACAGTACCGCAAAGTGTGTTCTATACCTTTAACCTGTGTTTGTTGCATCTTTCTACCCACTAACCTTCACATACGGAGGAAATCAAGGCCACGGATGTACAGGGCACCTAGGGGAAAAAAGAAGGGCTGGAGGTGCTGCGGGTTATCCTGGAGACAGGTACTGGGGCATCTATCTGTACAGGAGTGGTACACAGACCTCCGGCACAAGGGGAGGAGTTGGATAAGGCACTTGAGTCAGCCACCATCAGGATGGCAAGTAAGAGGGACTTGCTGCTAGTTATGGACATAAGTCTGCCAGATATGGATTGAGACCTTCCAACTGCAGCTTCAACAAGGAGCAGGACAGTCCCAGACTCCCTACAAGGAGCTTTTCTCAAGCAGATGGTCAATGAACCCAAAAGGGATGGGACAGTGCGGGACTTAGTGCTTACAAACCAGAACGGCATTGCAGACTTCACAGTGGGCAGTCTCTAGGTATCAGTGACCACTGCACAGTGTGGTTTAACATTAAGATGGGAACAGAGGCAAACCACACAAGGATGAGAGTCCTGGACATTAGAAGGGTGCATTTAAAAAACTAGGAGACTGCCCCAGAAACTGCCTTTGGGGGGGTGGGGTTGCCAGGAATGGGTAGAGACACAGTGGGCAAAAATAGGGCACCAAACTCTGTAAAGAAACTGAGTAAAAGAACAGGGAAACAGAGACAGTTAATAGTTCTCTAGGGACAAGGACAAGGTGGTGAAGGAAAAAAGGGAGGGGGGGAGGCCACTCAGGAGGTAAAGTACAGAGAAATGCAGAGAGGAAGACAAGGAGGTACACCAAGTAAAACAAAGAGAAGCAGGTAAGACAGTGAAGAGAGCAACTGACAGGGGAAAGAATAGCCAAAAGGGTAGCTGAAGGGGTTAGACTTTCTTCACGTACATAAGTGCGAAGAGGAAAGCAAGGAGAGGGATAGTAAGGTAAGGTAAGGAGGGTGGCGGGGAAGGCTGTACTGAAGAGGATCAAGAAAAGTATACATCCTGAATAGGTACTTCTGCTCAGTCATCACAGTGGGGCAGAACAGACCACCAGGGAGCAGAAGGAACAAAGGGTAGAGGGTAGGCTCAAGTGAATTTTCAGACCAATGAGTACTGTAAGGACTTTCAGCTCTGAAAGTGGACAAGGCTATGGGACTGTATGGGATACAGCTCAGGGTACTAAAGGAACTCAGGGAGGTGCTAGCTGCCCACCGATGGCATTAGTTAAGAGCTCACTGGAAACAGGTGTGGTTCTGGGAGAACAGCAGACATGATCCCTCTTCATAGCAGCTGCAGCAGGGAGGAGGCTAGCAACTATGGGCCGGTCAGTCTCACACAAATGATAGGGAAATTAAAGGAAGCCCAGTTAGCCCAAGTTTCAAGTTTACTGCAGGAAAACTCATTGAGCAAGCTCATTCACAAGGAGGTCCTGGTGGACAACAATACGGAAGTAATACAGAGAAGCAAAATACATGGTAAAACACACATCACATTGTAAAGGTGCCTGTAAGAGGAACAGTTAATGGTAAAACACTCCATAATATGTAACATGTAATATACAACGTTACAGTGCAAAAGCATATATCCCAATATAGTGGTAGATACAATCGGCACTTGTCATTGGTGTAAGATAATCAACAGACAGTGAAATCAGTACAGCACAATAAGTAGCACAGGTTGTAGACAGGGGAGAGAGTTCAGAGGTGAAAATGGGAAGCTAGGTGCTTAGATAAATAACAAGGTTGTTATGGGGAGAGGGCTGGCCGAGAAGAAAAAATTACTTACCATAGTTATTACAGCATACAAACAGCCAGCACTCCTGGTTTCAGGAGTGCTGGCTGTATGTTGTAATAAAAAGCTTTTTAATGAGACCTAGCTTACAGGTCTATTTTTGTCGTTTCACTGGGATGCCCAACTGTTTTGTCTGCTGCTTTGTCTCCTTTTGTTGTGGCTCCAGCGCTGTTCAATGGTAGCCGCCTTTTCTCTTTGTTTCACCATAGTAATGTTGTTTCTTCTAATAGAGTCTTGCTGTATTCTGAAAATATGCAGTATGACCGACCAGTTCAGCTGCCCCAAAGAGTTAAGAGTTAAAACCTATGCAAATGCATAGAATGTTGCACTCAAGCTCAGTTTTCAAACCACTGTCCTTGGTACATTCTATGTAACTGACCAGATTCTTACGTAGCTACTAATACAAAAGCAAATAAAATAATCCATAACTATAATTAAACACCCCAAAGGTAAATACACACAAAGATAGGGCATAAAAAAGACTCAAGTCACTGATACCCAGAAAAGTCACCACCCACTGATGGATAAAGGAGTTAATACATGGAATGCAGAGACCCCGCTTCCCCATGTTCCAGAGGGGAGGCAGGGTGGGAGGTCAGAATACAGCAAGACTCCACTACAACAAACAATATTACTATGGAAGGTAATTTTTTCTTCAAACAACATGAAGTCTTGCTGTATTCTGACAATTTGCAGACTACCAAGCAGTGCCCTATGGAGGTGGGAACAGAACCTACTTAGGCAATAGGCTCTGCAATACTGCTGTGCCAAACCTGGCATCACTCCTGGCCTGCGTATCCAGGCAGTTGTGCTTAGTGAATGTTGGAACAGTTTTCCAGGTAACTGCTTTATAGATGTCAAGCAGGGGGATATCTGTGGCAGCTGCTATTGAGGCGGCTGTCCCCCTGGTAGAGTGAGCCCTCAAGCCTATTGGTGGGATGCAAGCCACAATCCATCTGGCAATGATCTTCTTTGTGGCTGGCATGCCTTTACTCACCTCACCATAGGTAAGGAACAACTGAGTACAGTCCTTCCTATGGTCTTTTGTTTTGTCCATGTAATAGCTGATGGACATTTTTACATCCAGGCTATTTTTATTTATTTATTTGATATATCGGTTTACAACCTTTGAGCCAGAAGCTCATTTCCAAAGGTACCTCGTCACATGTAAGACAGAAGCTAATACAGACAGGGTATAACAACAGTTACATAGAGCATGTGTTACAGACATTTGTCACTGACATTATTTACAGTAAGTACAGGATGTAGATATTTTCAGACTTTATTTACAATATTTGGATGACAATATTTACATCATCACAGCAGAGAGACATTATTAGCTTGAGAAAGCATCTAAACAGAGTAGTCGGTCCTATTCATGGGTTTGATAATATTAACGTAGGTTGCAATCCATAATGGACTTTGTCACAGAATTTGTATCAGAGAGGGTGAGAGAGTGAAGCATTAGTCGCAGTTACAGGAGCGGATATTGAAGAGGTGGTTGCAAAGAGTGGTTTTAAAGTGGGCAATCTTGGGTACACTAGTGATGGTGCTAGGAAGTGTATTGCAGCCTGCATTCACCTGAACTGGAATGACCAGTGAAGATGGCAGGCAATGTTATGGATTGATTCAGATGAAAATGTGAGCTCACTTTGGAGAGGAACTTCCTATTAGTTAATAGAACAATCTCGTCCCTGTGAGAGGCAATGTAGCTGGGTTCTACTGACGGGGCCTGAAGCTCACTGATCCTCCTAGCAGAGGTGATGGCCACCAAAAACACAGTATTCCATGTCAGGAATTTGAGTTCTGCTGAGGACATGGGTTCAAAAGGGGGCTGCATAAGCTGAGTTATACAGATGTTAAGGTCCCAAAAAGGGGTAGGCACCCTGTGAGGAGGGTGAAGATAAAACAACCCTTTGAAAAACTTCTTGAAGATAGGATGGGCAGCTAGGGAAGGGCCCTTCCAAGCTGACAGATAGGCAGAAACAGCTGCCAAATGCACCTTCAGGATGGAGGTCTGCATGCCCAGGGATTGAAGGTGACCCAAATAATCCAACAGGACTGCCAGGTTGGCCTCCTGTGGTTCCATGCCCTTCTGAGAGCACCAGATGGAGACTCTCTTCCATTTGAAGGAGTACGTCTTCCTGGTGGAAGGTTTCCTGGAGAGCCTAAGGATGTCCAGAACTCCTTCTGAGTGATGCAGACCTGCATACTCTTGGTCTTCAAGAACCAAGCCTTGGGCCAGAGGGGCTCTAAGTTGGGGTACAGGATCCTCCCTTGTGAGGATGACAGCAGGGTGTGCCTCTTGGGGAGGCAAATTGGACTGACCACTGATAGGGACAACAGTACAGAGTACCACGATTGTCTGGCCCAGTCCGGAGCAATCAGAATCATGGTTGCTGACTGAACCCTGAGTTTGACTAAGACTCTAGGTTATCAGAGGGAATGGAGGAAAGGTATACAGGAATCTGCCCGACCAATCCAGTAGCAGAGCATCTAGAGGCACTGATCCCAGTGCTGGGGATCTGCAACAGAACTGGGGAAGCTGATGATTGTCTGCGGCTGCAAAGAGGTCTATCTCTGGAGTGCCCCATCTTCTGAAGACTGCCATCAGAATTTGTCTATTTAGGGTCCATTCGTGTTGGCCCTGGTTGAGCCTTCTGAGAGCATCTGCCAAGACATTGTCCTTCCCTGGCAGGTGGACTGCTGATAGATGTTTAGGGAGAAGGCCAGATTCCAGATCTTCATGGCCTCTGTGCACAGCCCTGAGGACCTTGTTTCTCCTCGTTTGTTGATGTAGTACATTGTGGTGGTATTGTCTGTTCTGACCTGCACCACCTTGTCCTGTAGCATCTTGGCAAATGACTGAAGTGCTAGGAACACTGCTGTGAGCTCCAATAGATTTATATGCAGCAGAAACTCCTATTAGAGCCATGTTCCATGAGCAGTGTGTTCCCCGAGGTTAGCTCCCCACCCTAGTAATGAGGCATCTGTGGTCAGAACTACTTAAGGAGGTTGTTGCAGAAAGGGAACTCCTGCCCTGAGGCTGTCTCTGTCTTGCCACCACTGTAGAGCTTTCCTTAGTGTGGTAGTTACTGGCATCAGTTTGGACAGAGAATCCCTTCTTTGGGACCAGAAAGACCTCAGATGGAACTGGATGTCCCATATCTGAAATCTAGCCCCAGGACTACTGCTGTGGTGGCAGCCATAAGGCTCAGAAGCTGTAGGAAGTACCTTGCTGTGCAAGGAACTTGAAGATGAAAGGACTCGCCAACTAGATGAGGGCGTCTGCTCTCCCTGGAGGCAGAAAGGCCTTTGCTTAAATTGTGTTCAGCTCTGCTCCTATGAAATCTAGGATCTGGACAGGTTTCAGGACTGATTTCTTGAGATGCATTAGGAACCCCAAGGATTGGAGGATATCCTGTGCGAAGGTCAAGGCTTGCTCTACCTGTTGTGGGGAGTGAACCACTATCAGCCAGTCTTCCAGGTAGGGAAAAGCAGTGACTCCTTGTCTTCTCAGATGTGCCATAACCGCTGCTATGTACTTTGTGAAGGCCCTTGGAGCAGATGTCGGTCTGAAGGGCATAGCCCTGAAGTGGTAGTTACCTGGGGGCAGTCTGAATCTCAGGCATTTTCTGTCAGATTGCCGGATGGGAATGTGGAAACAAGCATCCTTTAAATCTAAGGATGCTAACCAATTCTCTTGCCTGAGAGTAGGTAAGATGATAGCCAGAGAGACCATCTTGAACTATGGCTTTGTGAGGTGCTTGTTTAGGTATCTCAGATCTAAAGTGGGCCACCACTCCTCTTTTTTCTTCAGGGTTAGGAAGTACCTTGAATACAATCCTTTTCCTCTGTGCTGAGAGGGAACAGGTTCCACTGCCCTGAGTTGAAGTAGAGTAGAAACCTCTGCCTCTGGCAGGGCTGTTTCTGAGAGGGTGGCAGGTTTGAATGATCTTGCTCCTGCTTTTGGAAACAGTTTGAAACTGAGAGCAAGACCACGGCCAACTACCTCCAGGACCCATCTGTCACTCATGTGATGGACTGCCAGGCCTGAAGGTAGCAGGCCAGCCTGTCCCCTACTGGTGGTGGGAAGGTGGCCTGGACAGATACCTCAGGGTTGAGCCAGTTCACTCCAACCAGGCTGCAACGACCAGATAATGCATATTGCTTTTATGATCTCCTCTGCGGTTGGAGCCACAACCACTTGTTTACGCGGTTCCAAACTACTTTTCCTTGTCTTTTTCACAGGGCCCGTCTCAGGGACTGAATCCACTTGTCTTTTCAATGATGAGGTTTCACCCTGATCAGAGGGTTCAGTCGCCGGTTCGACCCATTTACCTTTTGAACTGGACCGGACCTCATTGGATGCTTTTTCCATTCTGTCCCTCAGTTTATCCAAACATCTATCTAGGGTAGATTGAGGAAAAGCTTTACAGACTACATAGTCTGATTGCAAATGGTTAAAGCCAAGGCAATAGAGACACACTAAGTGCGGATCAGCCTCAGCAAATTGCTCCCCGCACTCGGTGCAGCGTTGAAATCCAATGGGGCTGGTTTTTCTCTTTGGTTTCAGTGATATAACACTCAGTAAATTTAGGGCTTAACCCAATGGCTTAGTTAGGCCGGTTAAGCAGATCTAATCAACAACCTTTCTATCTGAAGTGGCTTAGTTAGGCCCAGATAAGGAAAACAAAATATTATATTCAGCCTTGATGGCTTTAGTAAGGCCGGGTAAAAAGAAAGGCGAAGTTTTAGGCAGCAAGCGGTTTAGCACCTGAATTAAAAAACAAGAAAAAGTCTTGGTTTTTAGTCCAAACCTTTGAACCAGGTACCCAACACAATAAAAACAGAATTTAAATAACACTTTACCACAAGCAAAGAAAGAAAAATCTTCGGTTTCCTCCAGGTCATGGAGAACCATTTAGAATACAAAAAACTTACCGATATGAAGTTAAACCTAAACTAGTTTAACCTGTAACCACAGGACAGAGGTTTGAAAAATAAAAGAAATAAACTGTAGTTTGAAAAAACATTGATTATTTGAAATTCAACCGAAGAAGTTGAGGAGCAGTCTCCATGGCGTTTTTACAAGTAAGTGGAGTAAAGAATCTAGGGAGAAGAGGGAAGCTTGGCCCTGTAAGGGGACCTGGACACCCTGGAAAGCTGGGCTCACACATGGAAATTAAATTTCAATATCACTAAGTGCAAGGTGTTGCATCTTGGTCGGGGAAGCCCTAAACACAGGTACACCCTGGAAGGGGAGGCACTGGAGGCCTCAATAGGGGAAAAAGACCTAGGGGTCATGGTGGATGCATGTATGAATAACTCTGAGCAGGGCAGGACAGCAGCTAGCAAGGCAAACAGGATGTTGGGATGCATCGTAAGGGGGATCACCTCTAGGAGCAAGGAAGTGATTCTGCCGCTGTACAATGGACTGGTTAGACCACACCTTGAGTACTGTGTACAGTACTGGAGACCACACTTGAAGAGGGACATACAGCTCCTGGAGAGGGTACAGAGGAGGGCAACTAAGATGACACGAGGGCTAGGATTTGACGATGAGGACAGACTTGAGGAGCTCTGCCTGTTTTCATTGGAGGAGAGGAGAGACAGGGGGACATGATTGAGGTCTTCAAGTACCTCAAGGGAATAAATAGGGTAAACATGGAGGGGATCTTTAGACTACAGCAGGGAGGTATCACCAGAGGGCATGGTTTGAAGTTGGAAGGTGGAAGGGTGAGGGGGGAAAAGAGGAGGAGGTTTTTCACTGAGAGGGTGGTGGACCCTTGGAATGCACTGCCTGGCAAGCTGGTTCAGAGATCCACAGTGGAGGGCTTCAAGAGAGGGTGGGACAGACACAGAAAGTGGATGTATCAGATGATGGCCTGTCCCAGGGGGGTGGGGATGGATGATAGGGGTTTCTAGAGCACAAGGGATGGGAGGGCCTCGGCACCCAACTAAGGATCTAAGGTTCGAGCAGACTCGATAGACCGTAAGGCCTAATCTGCTGGCAAATAGTATGTTAGTATGTTAGTCAGTTACACAGAATGTATCGAGAACAGTGGTTTGAAAACCGAGCTTGAGCTCAACGTTCTATGCATTTGCAGGGAGTTTAACTCTTAACTCTTCGGGGCAGCTGAACCGGTCATTCTGCATACTGTCAGAACACAGCAAGACTTACATGTTGTCTGAAGTAAAGGCAAGAGTTCAGGGCGTAGAGTGGCCAGGGGTTTGACATAAAAAGAATGCAGCCTAGATAATTGCCACTGAATGGCCGTCAGACCACGTGAAGTTGTGGACAAAGGAATGGGGGTTCAGGAAAACAGTGGAACTAGATGCTTAACTTGTCAGAGTGTGATCGGAGGAGCACTAGCCATTGTGACAGTGTCAAACTTCTTCAAAGGTTTTGACAGCCAAGGATTTAAAGATTTGAGGAAAGAAGTTCTGTCAGTCTAAACACAGACTGGATTTTATTCCAAACAGACGGGATAATGTAACTGCTAGCACCTCTACCATGAGAAGAACGAATCCTAGGTACATCGAGAAGAACGAAGGTGGATTTCCTTAGTGCACAGTAACTTTGTGTCCTATGGATGAGTGTGCAAATATACTGTGGCAGCTTATTCCACAAGATTTTCAATGTCCAAGAGCCGATGGGGAGCATCCGTCTTGTGGTAAGGGAAGTCCAGCCTACTGCGTTACAGAGGTCACAGTGATGCATCCTGTGAAGTGTCTTTAAGCACAGGACACAGTAAAAGAGCATATCCAGTTTTGCAAGTTAGTTGCTGTGCTGCAGTTGTTTATAATGTCTCTATAATCTAGTAATGGAAGGAAGGTGGCTTGCACCAGTCTCTGTCATACAACCACTAGGAAAAGTGATTTGTTTCTGTAAACGAACCCTAGTCTTACTCTTAGTTTCTTTGAAAGAAAGTTGGTGTGAGCACTGAAGGACAATTTGCTGTCCAGCCACATTCCTAAATATTTGAATTTGTCTACAACCTCCAAAGAGTCCCCAAAGATGGTTGTAACGGGTGCTGGTGCAGACCGATTGTATAAGGATGCTGACGGATGGGTGAAGGTGAAATACATCACCTTAGTTTTCTTTGCATTCAGCACTAATTTGGCACTAATTAGGTTAAGTTGCAGTTGACTGAAATCAAACTGCAGCTCAGTGTATGCTTCACTCAGCGAGGATTTGGATGTGTATAGCACCTGTAAACAAGCTTTCAGTTTACACAAGTAGCCTTTGATCTGTAGGACTATGATACACTAATCTGTCTTCTGTTATTCATATGATGGTGTTTTTAGTAATTTGTTTGCCTGTATTGTTACTTGTCATTGTATGACGTGAAACCTACGCAAAAGAGTCTTCTGACTCATAGGTAATTGTAATCCAAGAATTAAATAAAATATCACCCGAAAAGAAATGACGCTTGGACTTGTGGATGTTATTGCTCAGGGGGTTAAAACAGATGGAAAACAAAAGAGGACCTAATATGGACCCTTGTAGAACTCCTCTTGTAATCGGCAGGGGGTCCAAAAGGAGCCCGTAAGCTTTAATCCATTGCAACCTTCCCACAAAATCCCGTGCTCCAAGGTCGCACCTGTAGACAAGCTTTCAGCTTCCTGTGCTACTCCTGGTTGAACAACTGGGGGAAAAAAGATAACTGGTAAACCAGTTTAAAGAAGGGCTGTTCAAACCCAGAGACCTAAGGATGAGAAGGAGAAGGTCATGGTCCACCATGTTGAATGCCTTACTCATGTCTAAAAAAACTACACCTGTGGGCTGCATGGCATCAAGGCCAGTGAACCAGCCACTGTTGACCTGAGCCAGAGGTGAAATAATGCTGTGGTTCTATCTAAAGCCATGTCAAAGGAAAAGTTGGTAGAGTCTCTCGAATCGAATGGGCTACAAGACCAAAGGCAGCATAGATTTACAGGAGGAGGGGGTTCATGCCAAACTAATCTAACTGAGCTGGGATCCAAAGTGGTAAAATGGGTTAGGAACTAGTTAATGGACAAGCGACAGAGGGTGGTGGTGAATGACACTCATTAATGACTAATGACGGAAGAGTGACTAACAAAGTACTGGAGGGCTCAGAACTCAGACCAGTCCTTGTCAATGTCTTCAGAAGTGACACTGCACAAAAACTGAGAGGTAGGGCTTTTTGCAGTTGACACAAAAATCTGTAATAGAGTGGATACTCAGGAGGGGGTGGAGAGAATACATGCAAAAAAAGGCAGTACTCACCTCTTGCTTCATGAAGCCAAGTTAGAAAACTGCACAAGACAACCTGACTTCACCTCTCATTTTTTTATTCAAGTGTGAATTAGTGCAAATATGTCAAAAACTACTCAGATGTACAACTCATGGTAGTGTCTGGTTCTGGCAATGTCACCACTGATCAGTTTCACCTACCTCTGAGGCTTCAACAGGAGAAGGGAGGTGGTGTTACCACTGTATCGCTCATTAGGAGACCCTACCTGATGTATAGTGTCCTGTTCTCCTGTTCTAGGGGCTGCACCTCAGAAAGGATATAGACAAGGTCAAGGCAGTCCAGAGGAGGGTAACTAAAATGGTACAGGGACCACATTAAAAGCCCCGCAAGGAGATACTGACAGATCTCAACAAGTCCACCCCCAGAAGAGAGAAGACTAACAGGGACCACGTAGCGGTGGAGCTGGGGGGGGATGGGGGAGCGGTCACCCCTCCTGGCTTCCCCACTGTGAGTAGTGGTGCCCCACCACCATCTTTATTCAAAGTTTAGTACCCATAGTGTAGCCCTTGATTGACTGAAAGGCCCCCCGGCTCCTAAATGCTCCCAAACCTGGCTCCTCCACTGGGAACATGATAGAGCCCTACAAGTATCACACATGGATGAGCAAGGTACAGGACAGGAGTCTGTTTCAAAGGAGAAAGAGCAACAGGACCAGATGGCATGTTGTGAAGTTGGAAGAGGGACGTTTAAGAAGGATGTGAGAAAGTACTACTTCACCAAAAGAGTGCTGACGTCTGGAACAGACTGCCAGCACTGTGCCAGCAGAAGTGGTGGAGGCAAAAACAGTAACAGGCTTCAAACATGCATGGCATAGATACAGGGTAATAAAAGCAAATAGGCAGGAAGGGGGAAGGGATAGGGAGGAGCATCACAAGTAGAAAAAGGGAAGTGGTTATCCCTCTATACAGACAGTTGGTGAGACCCCATCTGGAGTACTGCGTGCAGTTTTGGAGACCTCATCTACGCAAGGACATAGACAGGATGGAAGCAGTCCAGAGGAAGGCAACTAAAATGGTGCAGGGTCTACATCAGAAACCATATAAAGAGAGACTGAGAGAGCTTAATATGTATACCCTTGATGAAAGGAGGGACGAGGGGACATGATAGAAACTTTTAAGTACCTCAAGGGAATCAACAAAGTCCAGGAGGTAGCATCTTTCAGAAAAAGAGATGTGTAAGAACAAGGGGGCACAATTTAAAGTTAGAGGGGGGACGGCTCAGGGGTAATGTGAGGAAATTATTTTTCATGGAGAGAGTGGTAGATGCATAGAACCGCCTTCCGGGAGAGGTTGTGGAGTCTAACACAGTGGAGGAATTCAAACATGCATGGGACAGACATAAGGCAATTATAGTGGGGGGTTGCAGAAAATAGGCTGTTGGTTAACTAGAATCTGCAGCTTATCCAGTAGGTAGGGAAATGAGCAGACTGGGTGGGCCAAGTGGTCCTTATCTGCCGTCAAAGTCTATGTTTCTATGTAAGGGTTGCCAGAGACTGGTTGAGGTCTGTGGAGGAAGACTAGGTAGGGACCATCTGGGAGGACTGTGTGGGCCAAGCAGACCTTTTCTTCCAACATATTCTACATTACTTTTTTTACAGTAAATTTCTACATTATAACACAGCTGAGATGCAATATCTTTTTCTGTGAGGTCCTTCTACCTAATATTGTAGCCTAGAGCACTGTAACACATGGATGGCACACAATTTCCTCCAGGTCACACAAGGAATAAGCAGATTAGCTGGGATTTGAACCTGGAACCCTGTTGCACATGTCAGTATTTTTTTTTTTTTTAATTTTCTCTTTATCTGGCAGGATCCCATATTCTTCACCCCTGGTCACGGCCCCCAGAGACCTCCACCACCGCCTATGGCTGCCGGGGACCCCAGTCACCCCCGGCTTACCCCCCGGAGGGCAGGGCCGTGCCCACCTTCGTGACCACGGAACTAGTGTCTAGTCGGGGTCCCGCAGTGACGGTGATGAGGTGAGGTCCTCTGGGGAGGGCTTCATACTCACGGTGGTCCTGCCTGCCTCCATTTTTCCTTTTTCTCCCCACGGAGGCGGGGACATGCAATGACGCCAGCGTCCGCCCCGCCTCCCAGATACTGAGCGTCGGCAGCGCGTGATCTCCTGGCCTCTGCCAGGAGTCCTCAGCGCTCCGAGTGCTTCCCACGCCCTCCCCCCCCGGAGAAGGAGAGCCATCCATAGGACGCTCCATCCTTCTCCCCTGGCCAGCCCTCCTACGACCCGGGTCCGTTCCCGAACCCGGGTCGCCTGCGACATGTCAGTATTCTTACCAGTATCTCCATCTGCCTATACATCTGGCACACTGTCTACTTACTGACGAAGTCCTGTTCTTCAGAAGGCTGCTGGCGTCCAGTCTCATTCGCTGAATCACAGACAGGGGGATCTTCCACTTTAAGAAACAGTTTCATATACTGTTCTGGAACTGGAAATCCTGCAGGTGTTAGGAGAGGAAAGATAAATCTCAGATGGCTAGGCTAGTACAGACAGTGTGGAAATTGGACTGAAACATACATCACATACTTTGTACAGTATTTGTGTTAACTGGAGAACTCAAACAGAAGTTTTGCCTGTAAGCAGCAGAGAAATGCTAATCTGTTTTGGCCCCATTTTTTGAATACCGTAGTATCAGAATCTTGTGTGACTGTCTACACACCGAATCCTTTTTATAAATGTCACACAGCTGGAAAAGGGAATGATCTCATTACCTGACAGCATTGACTAGGGATCTCAGACAGTATGGTTTACTGGTAAATCTTTGAGGACATCTCTTCTATAGAGGCATAGCAATATTACTGTTATGGTGCACTCTTACCCCAGGGTGCAAGGTGCCATACAAAACAAATATAACAAATGAAAACAACATAACATTAAAAGAAATTTCACACTAACATATTAAAAATTGCCAGCACATATGTTCTTGCTAGCAAATGCTTTTAGGTTGAAATTATACATTAAGTTGATAGCAGCAGTACTCGTTTGCAACCATATCGGTTTTTTGGTTAGCAATAATGTCTGTCTGCCAAAAATATCAAGGCACACATTTTTCTGTTTGTTTTCTTTCATTCCGGAACCAAGACACTGAATCCTGACATTTTTTAAAAAGTTCCTACTCCCATGCCATGTTTGCCATACTAACTTTAAATATTTTGGTTCCGCGCTGTTCTTTTTACCATCAGAAATATGTGGTAGCACCATCCTAATACATCCGCAGCATAATGCACATAAAGAGAGGAGGAAGAGCGGGGCCTGATAGAAATGTATGCATACCTCATGAGAGTGAACAAGGTATAGGGGAACATTTTTCATGGGAGAAGGTGGTCCAGAACAAGGGGACATGCCATAAAAATGTAAGGAGGAAGTTTAGGAGGGATGTGAGGAAGTATGTCTTTACGGAATGAGTGGTGGACACCAGGAACTGTCTAGCAGTGGAAGTGGTTGAAGCAAAAACAGTGACTAGCTTCAAGCATGCATGGGACAGGCACAAAGGAACCTGTAGAAAAAAGCAAAGGGGACGGGATCATGTAGTGTCTGCAGGCAGTGACCAGTAACAGCAGGGACAAACTGGGGAGACTAGGTGGGCCAAGCAGTCCTAATCTGCCAACAAATTCTTTGTTCTAGGTACAGCAAGTAACCACAGCAGAAGAGAGTTTTAGAAATTGTGATTGGTGAACAACTTTCACAGAAACAAAGAAACATAGACTTTGATGGCAGAGAAGGACCTCTTGGTCCACCTAGTATGCCCATTTCCCTACCTACAGGATAAGCTGCAGATCCTAGTTAACCAATAGCCTATTTCTTCCTACCCCACCAAGAATTACCTCATGTCTGTCCCATGCATTCCCGAATTCTCCCACAGCTTTAGAACCCATGACCTCTTCAGGAAGGCTGTTCCATTTGGCCACCACCCCCTCTATGAAAAAATACTTCCTCACATTGCTCCTGAGCTGCCCCCCATCTTCAAATTGTGTCCCCTTATTCTTGCACATCTCTTTTTCTGAAACATGCTACCCTCTTGGACTTTGTTGAGTCCACTGAGGCACTTAAAAGTTTCTAACATACCCCCCCCCCTTTCCTCAAGGGTACACATATTAAGCTCCTTTAGTCTCTCCTCGTATGGCTTCTCTTACAGACCCTGCACCATTTTAGTTGCCCTTCTCTGGACTGCCTCCATCTTGACTATGTCCTTGTGGAGATGGGGTCTCCAGAACTGGATGCAGTACCCCAGATGGGGGTCTCACCAACTGTCTGCACAGAGGGATAACAACTTCCTGTTTTCTGCTGATGATGCCTTTCTCTATACATCACAGTATCCTCCCAGCTGTCCCTGCCTTCTCACATTGCTTGCTAACCTTAAGATCATCTGATACGATTACCCCCAGATCCTTTTCCATTTTTGCTGTTGTTACTACCTCCCCCCCCTTGTGTAATCTTCCCCTTGGTTTTTGTTTCCCAGGTGCATTATTTTGCACTTCTTTGCAATGAATCCAAGCTGCCATATTTCTGACCATTCCTCCAACCTTGCCAAGTCCCTTCTCATCCTTTCCACGTCTCCTTGTGTATCAACCTTGTTGCATATCTTTGTGTCTTCTGCACTTATAAAGACATTAAAAAGGACTAGACCCAATACTTAACCATGTGGTACTCCACTAGTAACCCTTCTTTCTTCAGAGTGGACTCCATTTACAATTACATTCTGTGTCCTGTTGTCCGGCCAATGTTTTACCCAGGCTACAACCCTGGGACCTACTCCCAGGCTGGTTAATTTGATTATTAATCTTTTGTGTGGGACTATGTCAAATGCCTTGCTAAAGTCTAGGTAAGCCATGTCCACAGCCCCTCCCTGGTCTACTACTTTGTTCACCCAGTCAAAGAAATCAATTAGATTCATCTGACATGACCTTCCCACTGTGAACCCATGCTACCTTGGGTCCTCTGCCCCACTGTCCTCTAGGTGCTCAACAGTTCTTTCCTTCAGAAGTGATTCCATCACTTTGCCTACCACAGAGGTCAAACTGACAGGTCTGTAGTTTCCTGTCTCTGTCCTGCTCCCACTTTTGTGAAGGGGAATCACATCTGCCTTCCTCCAATCCTCAGGTATCACACCATCCTCCCATGATTTGTTAAAAAGGGTAGTCAGTGGTGTCACTAGTTCTCCTCTTAATTCTTTTAGAATTCTTGGATGAATTCCATCACGCCCCATTGCTTTGTCTACAGTACCTTCAATTTCAGGAGTTCTTTCACAACCTTTTCTTCTGCGAAAGGACTAGGATCGACCCCCCTATCCAGAGTGCTTCTGTTAATTGGATTATGCACCTCCCCCCCTCCTCTTTTGTGAATATTGAGCAGAAATATTCATTCAGTATCCCTGCTTTTTCACTGTCCCTCTCTGCCCACTCACCGCCCTTTCTTATCAGGCTCACTATCCCTCCTTTTGTCTTTCTATGCTCACTGATGTACTTGTAACCCCTAGATGGCGCTATCCCAGGGGCTACTACCCCTGCCTGATTTGCCACTAACAGGTTGAGGGGCCTGGATCCGATGGCGGGTGCCTCCACCCAGAGGTCAGGGTTTGCAATAGTTAAACTAACTTGGTCACAGCCCTCTGGGACACTGCAACCCCCCTTTCTTCCCACTCGTGGCCCACACAGTATATCAGAATTACCTTCACAGTACACACTTACCCCCAGGACTGGTTCAGCCACTGGGACCCCTGTAAAATAAGAAGATACAGTGCAACAATCACAGTACAATACTTTAACACAGACAAATACCTCAGGCAGTATAACTTTGCTGAAACAAGCAGCTCTGATTTATTTAGGGGCTATAACAAGGACGGGGGAAATCAGGTTAATTAGCTTATCACTTTACTCATCTACCTATGGCTCTGTGCACAGGCCTATCCCTACCAGTTACTGTCCCTGGGTACCCAAGCTCTAGTGGCTAGTCCAAACCGAGGCAGTTGGTAGGGGGCCCTTTCACACAGAGAAAAGAAAAATTAGTTAAACAGTCAGCAGTACAGTAATTCCATTTGGATTCAATGTGGCAATTCAACAAGGAGCAACCCTGAATTAGTACTCACGACCTCCGAACAAGATAGGGTCCTTCAACGTCAGCAGGGCTACTCTTGAGCTCCACGAGACTCCTCACACATTTATATGGTAAACAGTAACAGGCAAAAGTCCTTTAATGGCAGCAGGATTCACTTGAGCTACACAAGCCTCCTCACACATTTATATGGTAAACAGTAACAGGCAAAAGTCCTTTAATGGCAGTAGGATTCACTTGAGCTACACAAGCCTCCTCACACATTTACATGGTAAAAAGAAAGTACTATACCAGGCAGGCTGCTTCTCTATCCCGATCGCAATTACTGCACAATACCCGGGAGAACACACAGCACATTCAGTTCCTGACAGACCAAGCGCAATTCAGCAATTTCTCCAGTCTTCTACAGGATGAGCCTGGTTTCTACTCTTCAGATATCCTTTGATTCTCTTCACAGGACTGATTCAGTCCTAACAAGCAGTTACACAAGCTGCAGACCGGAACTCGGGGTCTTACACACGTTTCCCGACTAAAACTGAACACCGAAAATGCACAGAGCTCAACTGAAACTCCAGCAGACAAAACCGGGCACTTCCTTTGAGTTCCTCCCAGTTCTTGGCTGGATTGGTTGTCACTCACAACAGACTGCCCCTGTTGGTCCAAAAAGGCGCTGAGGTCCAAACTACATCTCCCAGAGTCACTGCCCATACAATCCTCTTGTGGCTGGCTCAGATTACGAGTCCAAGTTCTGATTCGTCCAGGGCACCATTTTAGAGCTACCTTAACCCACACTGATTGGTCCAGTTCAGCAGTTCAAAACTAGAATGGGAACTAGGCAAACACAGTTCTGACTGCAAAGAAAGCAGGTTAGACAAACTGTATTTTCATTATTACTCTAAATGATTTCTGGCAAACAGTTACATCTTTCAGATAGGTTCCTTTGCACTCCTAGTGACTGCAAAATGGAGTGAATTGCAGCAGCTCAAGTGGTACTCAAGCAGAGAAGCACACAGTCCCTCCCATACAAACTAATTATGTCTGCAAGCAGACAGCTCTTAAAGAGACAGTACCAGAGGCTCTAAAAGCAGTCACTGATAAATGGCTTAAACGCCAAACACCATTCAGGCTTGGAGCATTCAAGCAAGCTCCTGGAAGTCTTTTGGGAACCCCCATTTGCAGGGGGGTTACATACCTATAAAATTTTTACCCCCCCCCCAACCGAGTTGGCTGTCTTTTCCTCAGTTTGGGCCTTTGCTATTCTGACTTTTCTCTCTGCTTCCTTCTACCTTAACAGGTACAGTTCTCTGTCCTGCTCCTTCTGTGTTTCCTTATACATCCAAAATTCTATCTTTTTCTCCCTAACCTTCTCTGCCACCTCTTTTGAGAACCATAGTGTTTTTTTCTTTCGTTTTATTTGCTTCACACAAAGGCTTGTTGCCTCTGTGATGGCAGTTTTAATGTTTCCCCACTGTTGCTCTACCCCTCCTTCTAGCCTGTTTGCTAGTGCTTTTTTATGGCACGCTCCCATCTTGCCAAAGTCAGCCCTCCTGAAGTCCAGAACCCTCACTTTTGTATGGCTAGACTCTGCAGCTGAGTTTATTGTGAACCACACTGTTTAGTGATCACTTGTTCCCAGATGGCTACCCACTTCTAGATCCAAGTTCCTCTCACTGTCCCGTCCCCGACATAAACCAGAGACATTAATTAGAAAACTGCAGAAGCAGTTGTAACAATCTCTGATAAAACTATAAATAAACTGAGAATGAATCTCAGGATGTAAGAAATATACTTTTGTTAAAAAAAATGTACATGATTAAAGTTTTTTGCTCACTAACAAATACTGCTGTGTTATGTAAATAATTACTTACTAAACTAACAGGCAGACCCGGAAAGCGGGACTGCTATGGAACAAAGCTGAGTGGTCACCTGAATTCTCAGCTCCTCAGACAAAACATTTAATGGATAAAAACTACTTATTTTCATGAACTCAAAACCATTTTAACCAAACTTATTCAACAGAGCGAAGTGTTAGAAACAGAATTGTGAAGGCCAAGGGCGGCCAGCAACTGGGTCATGGTCACAACCATGGAAGAGTGGAAACTGCAGCCAGCCCTAGTATAAGGTTAGCACAGCAAAGAGCTGTGGAGGGAGATGGTACAGAACAGACACTGTGGTCCCTGGACTGGAAACTACAACAGCTAACAGTTTCGATTACAGCCATGAACAATAAATACAGGTTACTCACCTGTAACAGGAGTTCTAGGAATGGTATATGTTGTTCATCCACACTCATTGGCAGTATCCTTGCCGCTTTAAATCTTGCCGGAAGGTCTTCAAGCTTGCTCCTCCCACCCACCCGGGTGGTATAACTCTCGGCTCCGCCCCATGACGCCAGATCTGGCCGCTGAGAAGCCAGGTTGTGCTGCCTAGTCGAGGAATAGGATTGTGGTGGATGAACAACATATACCATTCCTAGAACTCCTGTTACAGGTGAGTAACCTGTATTTCTAGGACATGGATATGTTGTTCATCCACACTCATTGGCAGACTCCTAGCAGTTCTCCGGGAGGAGGGAGGCAAGACGACACCCCCATATACTTACTTGGGAAAGAGAGACTGGAGAACCGAGGCCCCAAACCAGCATCCCGGCGTGACTCAAGGCATGTGGTAGTGGGTAATGAAGGTGTTTGCTGACTTCCAGGTAGCAGCCCTGCAGATTTCCTGGATAGGGACGCCCTGGAAGCAGCCACTGCTGCAGCAGTATGGCGGGTAGAATGAGCTCTTATCCCTCTGGGAGGCTCCATGCCCGCCAACTTATAGCAGAGATCTATGCAGGAGGTTACCCACCTGCTTATCGTCCATTGGCTGCAGGTCTGCCAGATGCGGCTTCAGCGTAGGTGACAAACAGCTGGCGAACCTCTCCCAATTTCAGCAATGCTCCCTTATAATAAGCGGCGCCCTTCTAAGGTCAAGTATGGAGCCAATATTACGCCTCCAGGTGTGATTGGGGTAGAACACCGCAGAGTCAACACCTGTTAAGGTGAAACTCGACACCACCTTCGGAAGGAATTTCGGTGAAGCAGAACAACCTTGTCCCTGTGGAAGACCAGGTAAGGAGACCTCGATGGAAAGCGCCTGGAGCTCTCCCATCCTTCTGGCTGACGGATAGCCACCAAGAAGGCGGTCTTCCACGACAGGTGAGAGAGAGCACACCTGTGCATAGGTTCGAATGGCTTGCCCATGAGCTTTGCCAGTACCAGCAGTAGATCCCACGGAGTGGGGGTTCCCGACTGGAGGAAATGTGATCAAGGCCTTTGAAAAGCGCCAGACCACCTTCTCCTGCGCACTCACTGCTTCCCGCCCGCGCCCGGTAAGCAGAGATGGCTGCCAGGTGCACCCTTAGGTCGCCGACCTAAGCCCTTGACTAGAAAGGGACCATAAATAGTCCAAGATGCTTGCCAAGGAACAGGAGGAAGGGTCCAAGCCCTTGTTCTGACACCAAATGGAAAACCTTTTCCATTTGAAGGCATAGCATTTTCTGGTCGACTCTTACGGGACGCCTCAACTACATTGAGGACCTCGTCGTGAAAGACCCAAAGCCTGAACTCTAGCCAGGAACCAGGCCGTCAGGTGCAGGGATTGAAGGTCCGGATGGAACACCTTCCCTGATTGACTGAGAGCAGGTCCGGGCGAGCTGGAAGCTGCCATGAGTCCTGGAGCTGAGACTGAGGAGATCTGGGTACCAGAACTGGCGAGGCCAGTCTGGGGCTATCAGAATCACCTGCGCCTTTGTCCCTCCTCGCCTTGAGAAGCACCTTGTGGATCAAGGGAAATGGGGAAAGGCGAAAAGAGGCCCGGGTCCATTGCCTCGAGAAGGCATCCCCTGCAGCGAGCCCCGCTGAGGGGGCGGGCATGAAACAGACTCAGCTTCGCTCTCCATGGAGGCAAACAGGTCCACCTGAGGTGTGCCCCAAAGGGAGAACAGATGCTGTACTACCTCCGGCAGGAGAGACCACTGTGGATGCAGCCCCTATCCGCCCAGGGCATCGGCCAGGGTGTTGGAGGCTCCTGCCACGTGAATGGCTAGGAGATCCGCCTCCAGGCCTGCGCACGAGTGACCAAATGCGGAGAGCTTCCTGCATAGAAGCATGGAGCGCGCCCCGCCTGGGCGGTTTAGATAGTACATGGTCGCGGGTATTGTCCGTCTGACTCGGACCACTGACCCCGGAGGAACGGAGCAAAGGCGTGAGAGCTAGGCGGACCGCCTGAGCTCCAGCAGGTTGATGTGGCATCGGACTCCGGGACCAGAGGCTATGAGCCCGGTGTTCCCCCAGATGGGCACCCCAACCCATCAGAGAGGCATCGGTCGACAGAGAGACCGCTCGCCTCGGGCGGACGAACGGATGCCCTCCCGCAAATGATCTGGAACGGTCCACCACTGAGAGCTGCCCACATCCCTGTGTCACCGGCACAAGCTGGTCCCAAGGGATCGCAGCTGCCAGGACCACTGGCTGGCCAGTCCCACTGAAGGAGGCGATGTTCCAGCGGCCCAACGGACCACGCTGGTACAGGCCGCCATGAGAC
Source organism: Neoceratodus forsteri (assembly GCA_016271365.2). Lineage (NCBI taxonomy): Eukaryota > Metazoa > Chordata > Ceratodontiformes > Ceratodontidae > Neoceratodus > Neoceratodus forsteri. The sequence continues at coordinate 32,644,937 of CM057449.1, read as the reverse complement.
CCAGGAGGCGAGGGAAGTCCCGGCAGGGCGAATTGCCTCAACCAGAAATGATCGGGCAAAGGAGGAAAGAACCTCGCCCTGTCCGCGTGAGCGCGCTGGCTCGAAGAGAGTCGAGCTGCGCCCGATGAATAAAATCACCTGCTTCGCTCGAGTTCCGACTTTCTGCCTGCTTGATAAGGGAGGCCCAGTTGAGAGCAGACCTGAGGGCCAGATCTCTGACCACCCGCCTCCTTCCTGGAGGGAGCTGATCAGCCAGTCGTCCAGGTAGGTACACCGGACCTCCGCGCCAAGAGGGAATGCTGTCACCACTGCCATGCATTTGGTGAAGACCCTGGGAGCTGGAGACAAGCTTGAAGGGCATGGCTTGAATCAAGAGAGATCCTTCCGCCGAAGCTAAGGAATCTCTGGTGAGACGGACGGATAGGGACGTGAAAAACGCTGCCCTGCAAGTCCAGAGAGCAGAACCACACGCTGCTCCAAGGATGGTATTATCTGAGCCAGAGTGACCATCCTGAAGGTTCGAGACCTTAGGAACTTTGTTTAGGTCGTGTAGGTTGAGAATGGGGCGCCAGCCCCCGTCTGCTTCGGAACCAGGAAGTACCTGGACAAACCCTGGGTCTGAAAGAGGGTCCACCACTCTCTTACCACCTCCTTCTGGAGGAGGAGAGCGGAGGTCGGGCTCGACGAGCCGCCAGTGAGGCTGGGATCCCGGGCTCCCGAGGGGCGACGGCCTTGAAGGGTGGTGCCTGCTCGAATTCCAGCAGGCAGGCCTTCTTCCCACCACCTCTAAGACCCACCTGTCCGTGGTAACAGCGACCAGGCGGAACGGAAGTGGCTGGAGCTCGCCTCTCCACGGGGGACCTCAGGGGTAAGGTGACGGGATGGGGCGACCCTCAGCCCGCACTGGGCAGGCTTGGAGGAGGGACTGCCGAGGGACCTCCTGGGCCCTTTCCTCCTGCCTCCTGTTAGAGGAAGCCGGCGGCTTGGGTTTGGGATGCCAAGGCCGAGCCTGCTGGCCCCGACGTTGCTGGGCCGGGCGCGCCGGGGGCACAGAAGGACGAAAGGGCTTAGGCTGTGGTTTGCGGCCTTTGTCCTTCTGAGCGGAAGAGACCGAGTCCAAGGTGGCATTGGACTTCTCGATCCTCTGCAGGTGACCTTCCACCCCAGGGCCGAAGAGGTCAGTCCCCAAAAAGGGAACATCCGCCAACTTGTGCTGGGTATCCGAAGTAAAGGTGGATATCCTCAGCCAAGCCCGCCGACGCATAGCCACTGCGGCGCCACCGATCTGGCACATGAGTCCCCACATCCAAAGCAGTCTGGAGCTGCTGTTTGGCCACTGCTCTGCCTGGTCCCGCACTGCTTAACCGTAGTCTGCAGATCGGGGGAAGATGAGGATGACTCATCCAGGAGCCCAAAGGGCATGAGAAAAATGTGCCATGAGGACGGCCGAACTGGCCTGATCGGCCGTAGAGAGGACGCAGCTGAGACTTTTCAGCCCGACATAGTCCAATTTCTTGGACTCCTTGTCAGGAGGTTTGTCCACATCCTTGGCGCTGCCGGGCGCGCTGAAAACGCTAATTGGTAACCAACCCTCAGCAGAGGGTGTTCAAAAACCGGACAAGGAACCGGTAGGGGATCAAGATACCTGGCCATCCTGGCCAAGGCGCAGGGCAGGAAGCAGGGCGCTGCCAAAGTTCCAGTGCTGGACCCACTATGGCCTCGGCCACCGGAAAGGCCTCCGTCGGAGAATCCCCTCGGTCCAGAATCTCCGTGAGGGGATACCTGGCCCGTTTGGAAACGGGTTCGAGCTCCATCCCGGTAGCTTCCGAGATGAGCCGAAGCAGTCCTAGGAAGGACGACGGGCTATCGTCCATTGGCTGACCTCCTGAAGACTCCAAGTCCAGTCGCTTGGAGAAGAAGGAGGAATCATCTTCGGACTCGGAAGAGTCCTCGAAGAGCTGCCTCTGGCCTGAACCACCCTTCACCTGCCGAGGTCGGTCGGGAGTGAGGGTAACTGACAGCCGATGGGGTAAACCCTTAGCCGACCGAGAATCCTTGGTCGGAGCCCCAATTGGTGGCTGTGGAGGCGGAGGTTCCACCGCAATCGGTGGAGCAGCTGGTTTTGGCCGAACAACCGGCCTGGGTATAGGCTCCTCGGGCAAGTCGAGGGGTTGTGTCGGCCGTTCCGGTGACAGCCACTTAATGGCCGGGGAAGGCGCCGGAGTCGGCTTATTCCCGGCCAGGAGGAGTTGTTACAACATAAGGTCTGCATCACGACGACTTACGCCGGCTTCCCTCATCCGAGGAGGAGGACGCAGGACGAGCGGCGACGCCACAGTACTGCTGTGCCGAGACCGTGAGACCGCCATGGACGGTGGGAACGGCTGACCGCCAAGAGGTCCGAGACCGAGATCGAGTCCCGAATTCTCCGGGTCGGTGCAGGGAGGTGTCGCCGGAACCGACTCCCTTCGGCTCGGAAGGTCCATCCGAGGGCTCCGGAACCGGAGGCACAGGCGAGCCCACGGGATCCTCAACTCCTCCCGGGGAACCGGGAGAGGGAATCTCGGCTAAAGGCGACAGCCCGTCCAATGGGTCGAGAAAATCTCGACTTCATCAGTGGAGTCTCGGTCAACTGACCTGACGGGACACCGTGAGGCCAGTGGCGAAGCCGAGCGGGTCGATCGGGGCCGACGGTCGACGGCCCGGGAGAGGGACCTTTCCCGCCCCAAGAGCGTCGACGGAGGGACTTACCTTGTCCCTCTTTTGACCGAGAAAAGGTCCAGACGAGGCCCTTCTCCTTTAGTGGAGAGGGACAGACAAAGCTCCTTAAAGGAAGCCGTGTAGGAAGAACCCAGAGAGAGCGATAAATGCCGCGGCCGAGGAAGATCTGCCCGCCGCCCCTCTTCGAGGGCGACCATCCGCCGAGCTGATCCGCCGAAGCCCGCCGCCGCTGACACCGCCAACCGGCCTCCTTGGACTTCACCGAGGGAACGCTCGGGACGCCCAGTTGCAATCGGGCAGCACGGTCTTCGAGGACGAGGGTCGAGAAAGATGAGCACAGGTCGCAAGCCTGCGGGTCGTGCTCAAGGCCTAAGCAGTAGACACACGTGGAGTGTGGATCCGTCCGAGACATCTTCTGCCCGCATGGGCATCTCGAAACTCGGGAGTCGATTATCCATCGCAGCCGCGAGGGATCAAGACTGAAGTCTTTTGCAAAATATTATTTTTAAATCCAAACGGAGAAATAGGAACCAGTCACAAGCGCAGAGCGTTAAGGAGGGAACCTGAGCTTCCAAGCGGTAAGGAAGATCTGGCGTCATGGGGCGGAGCCGAGAGTTATACCACCCGGGTGGGTGGGAGGAGCAAGCTTGAAGACCTTCCGGCAAGATTTAAAGCGGCAAGGATACTGCCAATGAGTGTGGATGAACAACATATCCATGTCCCTAGAATCTAGATGTTCTTACCAGCCACATTGTTACTATGAAGACCTCCATTCAGGTGGCGCTGATGGAGGTGGTGGATCTCGGACCTCACTAAAAGCACCATGCAGAAGAGGGCAAAGCAAGCACAACACATTAATGCCCGGCTCAAGATTCTACAAAATCAAGTAAGAAGTCACAATATTCAGGCCATCAGGTTATCAGAAGGACCAAAGGGGATCATGCCATGCTCATCCTTTTGGGAAAGGGAATATTGTTTAACTGGGACTAGTACACTAAGTCAAAGCTTGTTTCCAGATGCGACCTTGAAGCACAAGGAAGTTAAGTGACTTGCTCAGGATCACACAGTATGCACCTAGGCAGCTGTGGGATTCAAACCCAAGTCTCCAGATCTGCAGCACAGAGCCTTAACCCACTGCACTATACTACCATACTTCTGGACTGTCTGGAAGAGCAGTTCGGATTGCATTAAGAGAACCTGAACTTTGGCATAGCTAAAACTGTCAGAATCGGGCCCAGGGGGTACCAGCCGAAAGACCTGCCATGTGTGCTGATGACAGTGGTGGATAGCATGGGGGCTTGACACTTGATATTGAATCTGGCAAAGCATTTTGGACCACCTTCAGCCAACGATGCAACAGTTCTTCTGTTCCCCAATGTTTCTTACGCTACCCACCAGCATAAAAAATCACTTTCAAAGGATGCTCCACTCGATTCCATTTTCAGATAAACTAAGAATAGTTTAGGACAGTAAAAGCTATGTATTCATGGACCCAGGAGATGCAGGGAAGTGGGCCGTGAAGACAGTATCCACCAGGCATCCCAGAAGGGAACAGATAATGCAGGAAGAAGAGACCGATACCTGGGTTTCGGCAGAATTTTCCCTAATGTTCCCTCTTCAGCAGGACGTCATTCTAGCTTTAAGCCATTAAGTGGTTCTGCTTCCTGAAAGTTTACTAATTAACAGATCCGTAAGTAGTTCACCATGGCTGTGCCCTCCAGAGTGCTAAATTCTGCTTTGTTTACTGTTTCCAGCCCCACTCGGGGACTGAAAATGGTGGCCAGAGGCTGCATCGAACCAAGACTGATAAGTCAAGAGACTAGATTATCCATCTTTTCATACACATAGTTCAGTCACTCAACTTAGGAAAAGTATTTATGTTTGATTAACTTTACAGTATACTGACATGCTCAGTAAAGTTTAACTTTGCCTTGATGCACATTAGAACAAGTTATTCAGCAGCTCTGAGGAGGGTGGGGAGCCAGGCTACTGATATGTTTTTACAAAGTGTTTTCTTTGAATATGTTGTACAGTGCATGGCATCTATTGCCCGGTATGGGTGCAGGAGGCTCTTCTGGACATTAATGGACTTTCCAGTTAAATGCTTAATTTGACACGTGCTCTTGGGCTACAGTTACAGAGCTTAGCAAAATACTTTAAATTAGAGGATATTAAGTTTATTTTGGTAGCCTCTCCAGTGTAATCTACAGAGGTATGTAAAGCTGACATTCTGTATAAATATTAGGCAGCAGTGTCTACCGGTTATGTAACATATTTGCTGTTCCACATACAGAGTCTGTTTGTATTTTGTATATTTGTATAACATGAGATACAACTATAAAAATGAGAGACACAGACAGACTGACTTACTGGACTGTAAGTAATCAGCATCAACTTCCCAAAGGAGTCATTTTCAGCAGGGTCCATACCTTTCAACCTCCTGACTTGCATATCAGGCACAGTACTTAAAGGAGTAGTCCACCCAGAATTTGCAAAAACATACGTTGTGCAGAGTACTTTTGATATGTGTGTGAAGTCCTAGTGGGTTCCTCTCTCTGTCTGCTATTAGGAGTTTTTCTTAGATTAGCCTGCTAGTTTTATGGTAGTTTTATGACCCCCGGGGATCTCCATCTAAGCCAACTTCATTGCATTCCATGTTCCTACAGTGCCTCCCATCTCATGTGATAGTGATGTAGCCGAGACCATAGATTCCTCAGAAAGCACTGCTTTACAATCGGTTCACAATAGCAGAGATGGCCATATTTTAAAAACTATATAGAGTTCAGCTTAGTGATTACCCTCAGTGTAAATGTCTTTTTGTCAAAAACAACTGTGCTTCTAGTCATTTTTACGTAGCATGTAAAGCTTTTAAGATATTTAGGTTTGTTTGGGGTGTGTGTGTCGAATCTATGGTCTCGGCTACATCACTGTCATGAAACAGGATGCACTGTGGGAACATGGAATGCAATAAAGTTCACTCAGATGGAGATCACCAGGGCTTGTAAAACTACCATAACGCTAGCTGGACAATTTAGGAAAAACTCCCAATAGCCGACATAAGGAAGGACACACCAGGACTTCACACACAAATCAAAACACTCTGCACATGTTTTTGCAAATTCTGGTGGACTACTCCTTTAAAATAAATATTCTGCATCACTCCAACAATCACCTCCTTCATGCATTACAGGGTCAAGGGCAGGGACTTATCTTGAGTAAGAGTTCAGTGCTAGCATGCATGGCCCAACAGGGGTACATGCAAACAAACTGGCAGACTAGATGAACCTTTGGTCTCCTCCTGCATCACCTTTCTACATTTCTATGTTGTCAATAGAAGTACTGTGAGGAGCCAGAGTAAGTATAATTGGAAGCAGTGTGTTTGTGTAGAAGATGTGTCACAACTAATGATGCTAATAAATGTGTCTAATTAGCAGGCGCGGCGCACTCTGTGAGCCTAGAAGAAAGGTACATTATTTATCAAGATGGGGTTGGCAGAATGAGAAGAGAGCTGGATAAACTGGCAAAATGGTCAGAAGAGTGGCAACTGGGGTTTAACACAAAGAAGTGCAAGATCATGCACATAGGGAAGAGAACCCCTGAAGTCACCTGTAGGCTGGGAGGGGAGTTGCTGGCAGGCACAAGGGAAGAAAGCGACTTGGGCATCATCATCACTGATGACCTGAATCATCCAAGCAGACCATTAAAGTAGTACGTAAGGCTAGGGGGGGTGTTAGGGTGTATTAGTAGGGGTATCACAAGTTGTAAGAGGGAGATAATAATCCCTCTTTATAAGACACTGGTTAGGTCCCATCTGGAGTACTGCATGCAGTACTGGAGGCCACACCTTCACAAGGACATTAACCAAATTGAGGCAGTCCAGAGGAGGGCAACTAAAATGGTGCAGGGACTGCATCAGAAAACATATGAGGACAAATTAACGGAACTCAATATGTATACCCTAGAGCAAAGGAGGGATAGAGGTGATGTGATCGAAACATTCAAACACCTTAAGGGCATTAACAAGGTGAAAGAGTCTAATATGTTTCAATATAAGAAAAGCAGCAGGACAAGAGGTTCCAGCATGAGATTAGAGGGAGGCCCATTAAGGGGTAATGTGAGGAAGTTCTTTTTCACAGAAAGGGTGGTGGATGCATGGAACAGCCTACCTCAGTAAGCGGTAGATATGAATACAGTGCAGGGCTTCAAACAGGCATAAGGAAGCAATACAGAGGAGTATGAATAGATAGGCCATTGACAGAGCAAAGGCTGATGGCACATTTATAAGGTAGAAAAATAAATGGGCAGACTGGATGGGCCTTGCGATCCGTATCTGCCGTCAACTTCTATATGTTTCTATATTTAATCCATATGGGGAATGTGCTCCTCTACAGGGGACAGTGGTACAGCCCAAAGCTGTTATCTTAGCATACCACCCTTGGACGTGTACATTAGAAATGCAGAAATATAACATTTGGAGACAAAGAAAGACCATTTGGTCCACCCCATCTACTTATGGAGTCAATGATTTTACGTTTCCAAAAATGGTCAGTTCCATTGTGCAAAACTGTAAAATAAATTTTTCTCCCTTTTTTTTCACAAGTCTGAGAGGAAATAATGCTTTGTACCAAAATCTGGCTCAAAATAGAGGTGTTTGCCCCAAAAACCTAGTACAAAGTTGGGGTTTTGCATGATAAAGTGGTTCAAATAGAGTTGTTTTTTTTTCATGAAAAACAGACTCTTGCATGCTGGTTTAAAGATACCATATTTTGTTTTCAACTGTTTTTTTCCACTGAGAATAGAAAGTCATAGGCCCCACATTTGCCACTGGCTATACTGTCACAGCACACCCTACCTGATCTGCTCCCCCCTTCCGCTTCCCACTAATACCCCTTTGTGCCTATCTCATACATTCTTGAAGCCCTAAACAATTTTTGGCCCCACCTCCACCAGAAGATTCACTTTTGTGAATCTCTTGCTATGAACAGTATTTCACTCCTGTGCCTTAACTACCCTCATGAGATATTTATAGGACTCAATCAAATCCCCCTTGTCAGGAACCCACTCCTGAGAGTCAGGTCCACTGAGCTCACAGTGCCCACCTCTACATGCAGTCCATGACAGGAAGGGGGAAAACAGGAACACCCTCCTCGTGTCCTTCTAGAATGCTCGCTGAGTTCACAACTGAACACCTGCTACGAGGCCCCAGGGCTCCCTCTTTAACTTGATATGGTTACAATACCAGTCTCAAGTCTTACAGCCAAATTAGAACCCCTTCTTAGTTGTAATGCCTGGGTCTTCCTCCCTTTGTGTAACAATCTCTTTGGGGGTAGCCGTGTAACCCAGAGTTTGTCTTCCCCCACGGCTATGCAATAATCTGTTTGAAATCCCCACAGACTCAACCTTGAGACCTTCATATTTCCCCTATCTTTACCTAATTTTCCCTGTACAGACCCTAGTTTGATAGGTAGCTTATGGTCACACCCCATAGCAATAACAGTTTAATCACAGACTATTACTAAATGTCCCACAACCACACACACAATATTAAAATCTTGCTCAGGCAGGTTTCTTAAAAACAAATGTGTTTACTAAGTAATTAATTATCATACATTTGCAACTAAATTATTTCAGCAAAGTCTGGTCACAGCATAACAGAAATAAAAGTGGAGAATATACATGAAATGCACTATAAACGGTTATCTAAAGTTTTACCTTAAGTTCGTAGTGAACTGAAGTCCATAAAGAGTAAGTGCAGTCTCTAGTTTTTAGTCTTTGTGTTGTGGCAGTCTTGTTTCTCTTGTGGTCAGGAGAGTGTCCAAATGAAAAGTATGTCAAAATGTCCTGCTCTGAGGGTTTATATAGGGATGTTATTGGTCTTAGTATTTCAGGACAGCAAGTGTCTCTCTTGCTTTGTCCAAGATGTTTTTTGTATGTGTCTCATAAAAAAGACAACAAAGCACAGTTTTTTTGTCACTTTTAAATGAATTATAACACTTGAAGTCTATTCACAATAGACTTCCAGAGGAGGTGTTTCCGGTCCTTCCTGTTCTCGAGACACCCTTTCTTTGAGGTAGAAGAGGTTTATGATCCTAGGGGATGTTTTCTATTCTCTGACTATTTTACATACTCTCCCTTTGATCAGCTTCACTAAGAAATACCAATCCTGTTTGACATGTACTCTAGGTTTCCTGTTAAGCAAGCCCTTTTCCAAATGCATGAATATACATCTTCTCTATGTGACTCTTTTTCAGTGAAACTGCAGCATGTACCCCTTTAAAAAAAAAACACATGGGCATCTTTCTGTCCTGTTTGGGAAGTAAACAGAAATAAAATCACAGTCAATAATACAGAAATATATCTGCAAATAATGACTGGCAATGGCTTAGTTCACCACATCCCTCCCTTCTAGACTGAATTTGTGGGAACACGCCCCCTACTGTATGGCAAGGTTTTCACAAATTCTGTTACTGTTCTAACTGGCGAGATAGGCCATCTGCATTTGTGTTGGCTGATCTGACCCTGTGGGTGACTGTCATGTCATAGGCCTGCAGGGCAACACTCCATCACAGTAGGCATCCATTTGTTTTGCCCATCTCATTTATCCACACCAGGGGGTTGTGATCCGTTTGTACGTTGAAGTGTTTTCCATAAAGATATGACGCCAAATTTGTCAGGGTCCATGACACCGCAATACATTTCTTTTCAGCTGTGGAATATGCCTGCTCCTGGGGAAGCAACTCTTTGCTAAGGTACACTACTGGGTTGTCTTTTCCCTGATTAGATGTCTGACTGAGGACTCCCCCAATCCCCACATCCAAGGCATCTGTCTGGACTACACATTGTTTAGTGTAATCTGGACTGGTTAACTCCAGTAAGGCAAGTTTTATTTATCAGGCGCTGAATCCTGGAAGCTCTGGGTGCCTTTCAGTAGTAACTAATCTACTATAGAAATTACACATGGGCATCTTTCTGTCCTGTTTGGGAAGTAAACAGAAATCCCACAAGGATCCAAACTCCCTACGAAAAAGCCTGCAACTTGCTTTCTCTAGTGTTGAAAGGTGGTTCCTGGATAGTAAACTTGTGCTAAACCACAATAAAACAAAAGCCATGCTCTTCTCCAATCACCAAAACAAAAATAGGCATACTCCACTCACCATACAAACCTCTGCGGGAATTACACTGGACCAACTAAATACTTTCAAATACCTTGGCATCACTTTTGACCAAGGGCTCACCTTTGCAACCCACATTGACAACACTGCGAAAACAGTGAACCAACGCCTTGAATACTATTCCGTAACCGTCAATTTCTAAATCAAGCGGCATTGAGAATAGCTATACAGAGTTCCATAATCTCAATCATTGACTATGGCCTTATTATTTATGGCTCAGCTACCTCCACTGCTCTAATGTATCTCAATCACTCTAAATAAGGCCTGCTGGCTCCTCTCACGGGCTCAAAGATCGACTCACACGTGTGATCTGTACTATGAATCAGGCTGGTTGAACCTATCAAATCGTCTTATTTATCTCACCTGCACAATGGCAAAAAATCTATCTTGGGACTGACTCCATTATGTATTCAAAACCTACTCCGACTGAATCCTGGCTCCACGACCCTCCACCAGATCTGAGCGCCAACCTTTCCTGGTTCCGAGATGCCGGACTGCACAGGGACAAAGATCTTTCGCATACAGGGCCCGACATGGTTCAATGCGCTTAGTCCACCTACTCTATCCTCAACCTCGCTTGGAAGCTTTCAAATCCATGCTCTATGCCCACCCTCACCACCACTAGCAACTGTGATTGCGCTAGATAAAGACTACTACTCCTCATGTCCATCCTCACATCTGAGGCCTCTTCCTCCCTGACTAATGAACCCTCTGGTACCTCTACTACTTCCTGTCTCCCACCCAAACTCACTCCCCCTTTTCCTGTCCCCTCTCACTTACTCTCCCGCTCACCACCTTTTCCTCCTCTCTAGCCTCCTTTTGGCGCCTAATGATCACCCTCTCCCTGGAAGTTTCCTTAACCTCGAAATTGTCTACTCGCTTGAACCTGTTATAGCTTGTTTTTCCTATGAAACTTAAAAACGTTACTGCCTTAAACTGTTAATAGCAAATTTATGATGTAACTTTCCTGTCTGGTTTTACCTGTAATGTGTATCGTGCTTTGTTAAATGTTCTTTGTGACGTGGAACCTTTGTAAAAGAGCCCTGGCTCAAAGGTATTAATTCCTAGACTAATAAACTAAACTAAACATAAGAACATAACATTTTTTTTTTTACAATCTACAAATTGTCACTTTCATGTGTTAAAAATCACAAAAACCAGAAAAGGGAAGGGACCTACACAACTTAGTCTGGGAATCGACAAATGCTTGACTAAATAGGTGGGCCATAAGGGGCACTGCACAGTGCCTCCTTTAGTTGTACGAAGGCCAGTTCACAGGCTGGCTCCTAGTCTACCTTTTTGAGCCTTCTTTTCTTTAGCAGGCCAGACAGGGGAGCTGCTAAGGCACTGTAATTTGGTAAAAACTTTTTACAGTACCCTGCGGTCCCTAGGAAGTTCCTAACCTGCTTCTGGGTTTCAGGTGTAGGCCACGCCTCTATTGCCTCTATCTTCGCTTTATTACGGCAAAACTGTCCCTGCCGCACTACATGGCCTAGGTATGCCACATCCACCACAGCCACCTGGCACTTTTCAGCCTTGACAGTGAGACCTGTCCTCTGTATCCTGCTCAACACTTCCTTCAGGTGGGATAGGTGGTCCTTCCAGCTGGTATTGAAGATGGCAATATCATCTAGATAAGCCACTACATAGTCTTCAGTAACATGTAACACCTGGTTGACCAACCAATGTAATGTGGCAGGGGCATTTTTCATTCCAAAAGGCATTATTTGGAATTTGAATAACACTACTGCAGTGACGAAGGCAAACCTCTCCCTAGCTCTGCAGTTGACTTCACCTGCCAATAGCCTTTTGCGAAGTCAACTGTGATAAGGTATGCCACCCCCCCCCCCCAACTTGTCCAGTAGTTCATCTGTCCAGAGCATTGGGTGGGCGTCAGACTTTGTGACTGTGTTTAGTCTATGATAGCCCACACAAAAGCGAGTGGAGACATCCACCTTGGGAACAAGGACTATGAGTGAGGGCCCAGGGACTGTGGGATTTCTGGATTACCCTTAAATCAATCATTCAATCGTTTATTTATAAAATAGCGCTATTCCAAAACCATAGCACTAGTACAACCATAAAATACACAAATACAATTAAGCATATAAAAACATCTGCAACAAATCAAATAAAATCAGGAAACACCAAAATAAACAAATTAGTTTTTAATTCAGATTTAAAGCTCTGCACCGTCAGGCACTGTCGAATCTGATGAGGTAGAGAATTCCACAGGGACGGGGCCAAAAATTCAAATGCATAGGCCCCAGATGACTTCAAATGAACCCTGGGAATCTCCAGCAATCCCTTGTCAGTGGAACGAAGTGGCCGGGAGGGGCAATAGGGATGAAGGAGATCTTGCAGATAACTTGGTCCCTGTCCATGTAGGGCCTTGTGGGTCAGTAAACTGACCTTAAAGGTGATCCACCACTGAATAGGCAGCCAGTGCAGATCGCGCAGCACCGACATGACATGACAGCTATGAGGTAGCCCAGTCAACAGCCTAGCTGCTGCGTTCTGCACCAGCTGCAAGCGGCGGATATCAACCCCATGTAGCCCTAGGTACAGGGCATTACAGTAATCAAGGCGAGAGGTTACAAAGACGTGAACCAAAACTGGTAGGTCATCGGGCGGAACTAGGTGTTTGATCCCGGCTACATTCCTTAGATGGTAAAAGGCAGTCTTGACAATGGATGACACCTGATGTTTAAGCATCAGTCTTTCATCAAGAATCACACCCAGATCCCGCACCCGTTCAGAGGTAGTCAGCTGGTGACCACCGAGCCAGAGTCCAGAGGCTCTCCCCTCTTACGGCCCCTCTACCTGACGGCAGCACCTAAACCTCAGTCTTATCCGGATTCAACCTCAGCCAGCATTTCGTCCACCTCCCTCCTAATGTCCTTTAGGATGGCCTCAGACATCCGGTAGGCTGTTCATCATATGAGTGCTTGCATCCCTGTTTCTACGTCGTGTGTTGCTAAGGGGGTACATCCCAGATTCGTCATAAACAAAGGGACAAAGTCCGCTAAACCCTCCCCAATCACTTCCTGGATCTATTTCTGTTCCAGGGTCAACTGGGGCAACAGCTTGAGTATCTCCACAGAGGACTCCTGCTTGCTTCCCTCTAGCAAGACCAGGAGGGGTTCTTCTTCATCCATCCCCTCCCCAGGATTACTCACTGCAAATACCATGTCAGCCCTATTTGCATATGGCTTCATCATATTAACATAATACATCCTATGGGTATGTCTCCTGCCAGGCAGTTCCAATATATAGTTTACATCATTTACCTTGTATGGTCCCACCTACTCGGCCTGCAGCTTGTCCTTCCAGACCAGAATTAGGACCATGACTTCCTGACCTGCAATGTACAAGGGAGCTCTGGCTCCGCGGTCGTACCAGACCTTTTGCTTCTGCTAGGCAACTGACAAGTTGTTTTTGGCCGCCCCCATTATACTCCTTCATATCCTCTCTAAACCTAAGGACATACTATATCTACCTCTCGGACTCTTAATTTTTAACCCCATTCCAATCTGTGTTTCAAAAGAACCTTTCCATTACTACCTCCCTGATTAGGCTCAACTCTATCCCTTTTAAGAATGGACAGTGGCCAAATCTCCTCCACTATTGTTGTCGACCTAGCGAAGGCTTTCAACACAGTCACCCACTCCTTCCTACTAAACACCCTCTTGGCGGCAGGTCTATCAGTCCCAGCCACCAACTGGTTCAGGACCTACCTGGTAGGCAGAACTCAGTCAGAATAGCTGACTCTATACTCTTCCCCCTGCTCACCATTAGCAGAAGTATCCCACAGGGATCAGTGTTAAGCCCCATCTTATTCTCCGTATTTAATGGCCTTTCCTCCATCTGCTCATAGAAACATAGACTCTGACGGCAGATAAGGACCACTTGGCCCATCTAGTCTGCCCATTTCCCCTACCTACAGGATAGGCCGCAGATCCTACTTAACCAACAGCCTATTTCTTCCTACCCCCCACAAGAATTGCCTTATGTCTGTCCCATGCATTCTTGAATTCTCCCACAGTTTTAGACCCCACAACCTCCTCAGGAAGGCTGTTCCATGCATCCATTACCCTCTCTGTGAAATAATACTTCCTCACATTGCCCCTGAACCACCCTCCTTCTATCTTTAAATTGTGTCCCCTTGTTCTTGCAAGTCTCTTTTTCTGAAAGATGCTACCCTCTTGGACTTTGTTGATTCCACTGAGGTACTTAAAGTTTCTATCATGTCCCCCTCTCCCTTCTTTCCTCAAGGGTATACATATTAAGCTCCTTTAGTCTCTCCTCATACGGCTTCTCTTGCAGACCCTGCACCATTTTAGTTGCCCTCTTCTGGACTACCTCTATCCTGTCTATGTCCTTGCGGAGATGGGGTCTCCAGAACTGGACACAGTACTCCAGATGGGGTCTCACCAACTGTCTGTACAGAGGGATAACAACTTCCTGTTTTCTGCTGCTGATGCAGGGTTTTAAATAATTGACTAGCAGGTTTTTTTCTTGGGACAATGCTAACTGTACAGAAAGTATTTATATAGGTTTTCTAGAAGTGTTACGTTTGTTAAACACAGTGAGGCAAGTGCTATGCATTTTCGCAATGTTTTAGCACTTTTATAAGCAAAACGCGAATCAATTTTTGGAGTTAAATAAATCTCTGTGATGCCTCTCCCTATACATCCCAGTATACCCCCAGCCCTCCCTACTGCCTTCTCACATTGTTTGCTAACCTTAAGGTCATCCGATGAGATTACCCCCAGGTCCCTTTCCTTTCTGTTGTTGTTACTACCTCCCCACCCATTGTGTATTCTTCCCCTGGGTTCTTGTTTCCCAGGTGCATTATTTTGCATTTCTTTGCACTGAATCCTAGCTGCCATACTTCTGACCATTCCTCCAACCTTGCCAAGTCCCTTTTCATCCTTTCCACACCTCCTTGTGTATCAACCCTGTTGCAGATCTTTGTGTCATCTGCAAAAAGGCATACTTTTCTTTCCAGTCCCTCTGCAATGTCACTAATGAAGACATTAAAAAGGACTGGACCCAATACTGAGCCCTGCGGTACCCCACTAGTAACCCCTCTTTCTTCAGAGTGGACTCCATTTACATCTGTTTTTATTTTGTGCAAAATAACTGTGCTCTTAGCTACATTTCATTTATTTTAAGGGCTCATCTGAGATTTGAACACGGGACCTCTCACACCCAAAGCAAGAATCATTCCCCTAAACCAACAAGCCACTTATCTACCTCCATCCGCATGTATGCTGATGACACAGTCCTCTTCACCTCGGGCCAGTCATTAGCTGATGTAACTATCAGACTTCAGCATGACGTTGATAAAGTTCAACTCTGGTTTAGTTCCCATCAACTCTCAATGCCAGGAAGACAGTCTCAATGACTTTAAGCACTAGGCAGAGACTCTCCAGGATTTCCTCCCGCCCAATCTTCTATACCCCTGATGGGACAGTACTTGAGGATACTTCTACTTTTGGGTACTTTGAGGTGTGGCTTGTCCAACACCTCGCCTTCTCTGGTCATGTTGGCACAATCCTGAAAAAGCTGTGCCCCAAGCTCAGTGCATTATACAGGAACCGATGTAGTCTTCCACTAGTGGCTGGATGCGAACTTGTCCAGAAGATGATCCTATTTTTATGTTTGCTTGCGCACATGCACAAGAAACATTATGTGAAAGCTTAGGAGACAAGTGGGTTGTGGAGGTGTGGCACTGTGGCAGCCAGCACCAGCACTGCATTTGTGGGCTTGGCACTGTTCACCCAATGCAGGCCCAGTGTCCTGATGACACTGGTTCTGCAGAAGGGCCACCAACTTGAAACAATTTGGCCGCTGCTATGAGGGGCTGCCTCGTCACTGCACTGTCAGCCATTCCGCTGCAATGAGGGAGTGACCCGTCATTGCAGGGCGGTACCTTGCCTGGTGTAACATTTCCCTAAACATGGTGGCAGCATAAGAGTCCTATGAAAGCCAACAGACAGAGTGCCCAATCTTCCTGTCAACATGTCCCCAACCCAGTTCATTTGCCAACGGAGGAGCCCACTCCCGTTGGCATAATCTAATTTGTTGTGTGCGGGGGGTGCCCAATCCCGTTGGCTCTTGTCCCCAACACTTGGTATGTGCGAAGGGATGCCCAATCCCTGACAGCTACAGCCCCCCCCAAAAAAAAGCATTCAGGTGGCATGCTGGGAGCCCACTCTAGTATGCCAAAAGTCCCTGTAAATAAGAAAACCTTCATTTAACTTTATAAATTTTTTTTAAACCTGTAAAGTAGAAAACGGTCCCTCATTAAGTCTCCCCCAACCCACGCCCACCCACTGCCCAGCCCACCGCCCTGCAACCCCCCTTGACCCCATACTTACCTTCAGAGTCCAGCGTGATGACCTTCGGTGGACCAGGAATGTGGTAGGGCCCTGTTTAGCTGTGCTGTACCCGTCAGGATACTTATATGTCTGTCTGGTATGAGTGAAGATATGATTGGTTGTTTTACGTTTGTTTCAGTGTCTTATGTATGATGACAGTTTGCAATGGACCAGCCACCCACTGGATACTATTTTGTTGTTTATAACGCCTATATGTTATCCTGGCAACTGCACACCATACAAGAGTTCCCCTAACTTGTTTTAAATACTGTTGGTATTAAGAAGGGACAACCATAGGACTGTTAGGTATTTTAGTAGTCTCAGTACAGTATTGGAACCCCCTGCTCCTTTTATGTTATGTATTAGTAGCGGTGCTGCGATGCTTTGTAGCGCAGCAAGAGAGCAGACTGAGGGAAAAGCTGCTCAGAGCGCAATTCCTCATAAATGCATGCTCTTGCTCTACAATGCCCTGTCGGGCTATAGCGAGTGAATAACATGTAAATGTAAACCATTACTGCAAACTACTGCAACTGAGGTTTGCTAATACGCTGTACTTGTAGCATATGTTTTTCACACCAGTAAATCCTGGAAACCGGTAGCCCTAACAGCATACGCCATTTCAGCATTTTGTGTTACTTCCCTGCACCTTCTCGAAGGTGCACATTGTCACACCGGAACTAACAGTCTATCCTGCAGTTAAGCTGCAAGTTGCAGCAAGCATTTGCAAGTGTTCACACATTTAAAAGAAGGCAACAGTACCTGTTCAGTGCACGTCTTGCTATTTCTTTTTTTTTTAACTTTCATTCTTTATTTTATAATAAAGGACATATACCAACAGTACAAACACCTGACATTTACACAAAAGTACAAAGAACGTAAATAATTGACACAAATTATACATAAAAAAATACATAAAGTGCACTTGCATTTTGCATTTCATTGCGTTTTACATGTTGCCAAGCTAATACATCAAAGGGAAAGAAAGAAAGACGGACAGGGTCACTAATGTCCCTCCTAATAAGGAGAGAAAAGGTAAATCACCAGAAGATCATGGGACAAATTCTGTTTGAATTGGTGTAATATATATTATACACTTTCTCCAGACATTCTCGAACCCGACCTGAGATTTATTTAATGTGGCTGTAATTTTCTCCATCCCATAAACATCAATCATTATTTGATGCCACTGGTCCATAGTTGGAGGCAAGGGGGACATCTATTTTTTAGTGATGGCTTTTTTGGTGGCTAGGAGTGCTAGATTAACAAATTTCCTGGTTGGAGTGTCCCATTGAATCTGGGGGCAATCCCCAAACAGGATAAGGTGAGGGTCTGGTTCGATATCTGGGGAAATTATTTGCCGAAGGGCTTCATGGAAGCGGACCAAAAATGGGTGCAGAATCTGGCATGACCAAAAGATATGGCCTAAAGTGGCAGGGGAAAGTCCACATTGCCTCCAACAATTTGCATCTCCTTGCTTACTGTACTTCTGAGTCACCACCGTAGCTCTAAAGTACCTCAACCCCACTTTCCAGGCAAACTCCTTCCAGCGGCCGGAACTGATACCCACATACATTGTTTTAAGATATTTTTCCCATGTTGGAGAAGGGATTTCCAACCTTATGTCTTTCTCCCAGGCTGTTCTAGTTTTATCCAAAGAACAAGATATCAAAGATATCAAAGATTGCAGGCCCTTATATAGAATTGAGATAATGTGGGCTGGAATGGGCCTTCCATCTATCACATTTATTAGGGTCATCAGGAGCTCAGGGAAGGGATCATCCCTCCACCTCACCCTTTCGAGGGAGTGAAGATAATCCCTGGTTTGAAAGTATCTGAATCTGTCAGAATATTGAATGCCATACCTATGAACTAGATCCGAAAGTGATAATATTATCCCCTGTGGCATAAAGTGATATATCAGATGAAGACCTTTCTTTTGCCACTTAAGATATCCCTTGTCCAACTTAGCCAGAGTAAAAAAGGCCAGGTGAGGCAGGGAAAATAAAACAGGCCTCCAGTTTATGAACTCAGGGAGTGACAACAACTTAAACCATGACCTCAGAGTGGAGCGTATGAGTGGATTTTCAACTTCCTCAATTTTTTGAGTTTGGGGAAAGGAAAGCAAAGTCTGAAGAACATCCCTAACTTCCCTATCTTGACTCGCAACTGATTTCCATCTGGCTATATAATTCTTGTCTAACCAGTACAGCGGAATTCTAACGTGAGAGGCTAAATAATGAAGCCTAAAGTTAGGAAGGGACATACCCCCCTGCTGCCTGGGAAGTTGTAAAACTCTGAGCTTAATCCTAGGTTTTTGTTTCCCAAATATAAGCTGATACTTTCCTTTGTAATGATCTAAAAAGAGTCTGTTAGCTGTATTGGGAGGGTCTGGGTTAAATAAAGAAAGCGAGGAAGAACCACCATTCTAATGGATTCCACTTTCTGATATAAAGCCAAGGGAAGGGTACTCCATTTTTCCAGTTCAGCCTTGGTTTTAAGAAGGAAGGGTGAGTAATTCAAAGGGAACAGATCTTCATAGGTCTTACCAATCCTTACCCCTAAGTATTTTGTACTTTTTAAATCCCACTTGAAAGGGTACCTGCTCTTAAGATCTGCTGAGGGGATAAAATTTAGGGTCAACCCACTATTGTAGAGAACCCAAATCTAGAATGTTTTTAGAGCTCTTGTTTACTCAGGTGGGTCTCCTGCAGGAGAAGGAACGAGGGTTTCAGTTTTTTCAAAGAGCTGATCACTCTATATCGCTTCAATGGACTGTTCAGACTATTAACATTATGGGAGCAAATTTTAATTATAGGCTGTTTAGCCATCCGGGGTATTTTTAATATTCAGGACTGAACTGTACCCAGAAATATGGGGAATTATGGGGGCAGTCCCCCCCCCCCCAAAAAAAAAAGCTGGGTGTCAAAATCTCAAAAGGTTCCCTCTCCACCCGTGTCAAGAAAGTCTGAGCAGTCCCATTGATTTGACCCATCCAATCCAATTTAACATTCTCTAATTGGCAACTTAAAACTATATTGTACACATTTCCAAACATAGCGACACACTTAAACATAACATAATTAAACTTCTCTAACCTATTTTCACCTGTACTTCCAAAGGAAGAGGGTATAGTAACTAACCCTCTAAACCAGGGCTTTGTGGACCTTAAAAAGGACCCAAAACCTGGAGGAGGAATTGCGACCACGAATTTGGTCAGGCCTCCCCGACCCCTATCGAGGTCGAATAAGAGTAACATCACCCACATAAGGGGAGTAGTCCAGTTAAACCACATGGCTACCCTCCCTTAACAATCCCCAATCAGGCTATAAAAAAAAAAAAAAAAAGATAGCTGGGGGTACAAAAAGACACCTCGACACCACCTCAGCACATCCCGCCTCTGACCTTCTCAACTAGTTATGCTTAGGGGAGTTCAGAAATCACAGACTTGAGGATAGGTAACAACAAAGGACCTACTCTGTCCTGCAACTCATAACATGTCCCCTGTAGGCTTAAAAAAATAAGATCAAGGCAAGGGCTGTGCATAGCATTTCAGTCTGATCTGCGAATAAAGCCCTTCTTAGTCATGAAATCAGTGTCCTGTTATACCTTACAGGTATTCCAAAGTGGGAGATGCCAGCGGACGGCCATTCAGTTCCTCCGATCAACAGTTCAGGTATTTAAGTTCTGGTCTTCCCGGTCTGCATCCTCAGATTCTGTCAGTGGTCTCGAAACAAACTTCCTGATGTCCTGAAGTGAACGGAATCCTCTGCTTGCACCTGCACGTTTGTTTGGGTTGCTCTGCCATTGCAACTTAGGGGATGCTTTTCCTGCGACACCAGACCAGTCGACTGGAAACACCAACCCAGTTTCTTTAGTTCCGGCTGAATTTCGTCTGGAGTTGCATAAACTTTGATTCCAGAGTCCCAACAAACCCGTAATTTAGCTGGATAAGGGGTTTGGAAGCGGATCCCCTTCTCCTTTAAGAGTCTCAGGATTGAAATGTAAGCAGATCTTTTTTTCATGATTTCAGGCGGGTAATGTGTTGTAGGTTACCTTATGTTTAGCCCACGCTGTTCAGAGGAGCAATTCTTTGTCTCTATAACTGGACAGTTTAAGAACTATCGAGCGTCGTCGGGCCAATGAATCCGTCGGTTTCTTCACCAGAGCTCTATGTGCCCTCTCTATTTTAAACTGGAATGTTGGGGGGAGATCTAGTACATCTCAAAGCAGGTTGGTCAGGTACTCTTCCATCTTGCCAGTTTCAGACCCCTCTGGTAAGCCGTAGATGCGGAGATTATCCCTCTTGGAGCGAGCCTCTAGGTCTATCAGCTTTTCTTGAAATATTTCCTGCTGATCTATTAAGTAATCGACCGCCTGGTGCAAGCGGGTAGTCTCCTCAGCAGCCTCCCCTGCTGCCCTCTCTGAGCGCTCTAGTCTTTCCTCCACTTCGGTTAGTCGGGTCTGCAGGGCAGAGAACTCCTTTTTATTTTCTGCACGAAATGCTCGTATTCAGTTAAGAGCGTTTCATATCTGGACCTGGTAAGCCGCTCGCTTTCTTTGTCTGTGTCAGGATCCAAGTCTCCGGCCATAGTGCTAGCTGGTGATACGCTGTGACTAGAAGCAGGCCGTCTCCCGCATCTACCATCATCCGCCCTTTCCTTGTGTCTCCCTGGGCGCAACTTTGCTTTAACTTTACTCCCAGACATAGCTTGTTAAGATAGTATGCTTTTTGAAGGCAAAAAGATTAAATCTGGAAGTTTTTTCTAGCGGGATGTGTCAGAGCCCCTCTTCTATCCAGCCATTCGGTGTGGTGACGTCACCGGAAGTCCAGTCTTGCTATTTCTTGTATTGTTTCTTTTTGTGCATCCATGTTAAGATGCAACAACACCGCCCCAGTAATCCTGCTCCTTAGAGCCGGCTGGCCTCTGTTCTTCTTATTTTATCCAAGGAAAACTGGGGGTGGTCACTGTTGGTGCGTAGCAACACTGAGTTTCTGGAATCAGTACAGATTATTGCCTTTAGTTTGCTTTGTTTGCAGTATTTCAAACATTCTTTCTGGTCTGTGAAATAGCTATTCATTAAACTGTTGATTTAAGTTCTAAAATATTATCTGTATAATGCGATGTTTGACTGATGGATGGGCGGACCAATCCATTTGTCCTAGCCCCCTATATATGTCTGATAAGGAATGCACTAGTCAGAAGGAAGTAAGGTATTGAGTACTGAACACCTGAGAAGTGTAGCTTGTTCTGCTCCTTTGAGATGTGAATTTCTTTTTGTTTTGTACTCCTTTTCAAATGCTGACAACAAGCCTGTTTTATTTCTGGAATCCTCTATTTTATTTAAGTCGTACAGTTTGCTTTAATATTGTTTTGCTGTAAATAAAATTTCCAGCAGAAATTCTGCAAGACTGAATATTCCAGTGTCTGTGTCCATCTGTTATCCCACAGCCTTTCACCAGGAACACGTCTGCACTCTTCAAAGTTGACCACGAACTGAAGAAATACCAGTATGTTGCATAATAGCATAAATGTTGTTTTTTTTTTTCAACTTATGTGGCTATCTCGGGCATTGTTGGGACTTTTGGCACCAAATTTGCAACATGGGGTTATTGGGACCCCTTCTCATGAATTCAGTCACTGTCATGGTGTTATTTGGTCCCAAAAGGTGATTTCATGGTCACTGTGTGGAACCACCTTTTGGGACTAATTACAGAAACGACAGTGTCACTATTCATGAGGTGGGATCTCAAAAAGCTTATGTTGCAAATTTGGTGAAAAAAATAAACGACCCTATACAATGTGCCAGTTTGCCCACACTCGCATAACCCAGCGAATTTGTAATATTTTTCACTACAGATTTTCAATGTTGGCATTTTCCACATCTCCTTATGAACAGTACAGCTGTCATTTTACAAATCCTGGCGAAATGTGTTTTTGCACTTCCAGCACAGAATAGCGTGGTCACTGTGGGAAATCAGTTTTAGGGAGAGTAACAAAATGGCAGTGCCACTGTTCATGAGCAGAGGTCTTAAAATGCCTATGTTGAAAATCTGGTGACAAAAGTCCATAAAATGACTGTGTTACAAGCATGCATTTCTCAGTTTCTACGCACCCTTGTAACTTCGAAAATGTTTAATATTTTCATGCCAGATTTTCAACATTGCCATTTTTTCACACCTCCTTATGAACAGTAGAGCTGCCATTTTTCATATACTGACCAAAATGTGTGTTTACACATCTGGTGCAGAACGCACGGTTGCTGTAGGAAATCGATGTTCAGGACAGGTTAAGAAAATTATAGTGACAGTATTCATGAGCAGAGGTCACAAAATGCCTAATTTGAAAATCTGATGAAATTATTCCACTAAATGATTGTGTTATGCACATGCGTTGCGCAGCTTCTACGTACACTTAGAAGGTCGAGCATTTTTTAATATTTTCGCTACAGATTTTCAACATTGCCATCTCTTCACATCTCCCTATGAATGGTACAGCTGTCTTTCTTCACATCGTGCCCAATCTGTGTTTTCATACATCTGGTGCAGAATGGCACAGTCACTGTGGGGAACTCAAAGTTGGGACACATCAACAAAATCACAGTGCCACTGTCCATGAGAAGTGGTCCCAAATGCTTTCATGAGATGGGGGTCACAAAAAGGCCATGCTGAAAACTTGTATTGCCAAATACCAACAAACACCTGGGGAATTAGGGTTTCTAACCATAACATACCACCCTGTACAGACTGACAGACATTAGGAGTGTGCCTTTGGATTGCCGACTAATGCTCATGCCATTCCACCCTACCCCCCGCCCGTGACAGGCACTGATGTCATGTGTGCCCTGGACTCTTCGGCCCCAGAGTTCACCCCATTCTCCTATACTGCACCCATTATGTCCTTGTGGAATGGGGTAACTGTAAAGCTGAATACCCCAAGGCACACCTCAGCACTTGTCGGGGTCTGCAGGATAGGGTGAGGTAAAATGGCATGAACGTTATGGGCGACGACCCAAACGCATACTCCAATGCCTGTCCATCTCTGCAAGGTACAGGTGGTGTTGGCGTGAAGTTAATACTTCACTGTCATTCTTATTCTCAAGCTAACTCCTGCATTTCCAATGCTAATACCAGCAAGCAAACATCTGGCATTGAAAAATTCTTGTTGACCACTGTAATGTAGTCTACAGTGCTGCTCCCAAGTCTTCCTTATCCAGATTGGACAGCCTCTCTAACTCCTGTATCTTTGCTTTGGATTCCCCACTTCTCACCCATCACTGTAACTTCTATCATTCACTGGTTTTCCCCTCTTTAGATAATCAACCACACCTCCATTGTGCAACATTTGTATCTAAATTTTGGTTTGGCACTCTCCCCTCCAATCTTGCTTCTTCTCTTCTCTTCTCATCTTCCCCTCTCCTGCCCATGCCCTTAGGTTCCTTGACTCCCACTTAATGATAGTCCCTCGATGATCAACCTCTGTAAGTCAGATGGCTTTCTTGCATCATTTCCCTAAACTCTGGAATGCCCTCTCCCTACAGATTCGCCACTCATCCTCCCCCTACTCCATCTCTACAGCCCTTCATAACTTTCTGTTAGTCAACTGTACCTGTGACTAATTCCATTTGTACCTTGGACCAATTTATAGCCCTCCCTCCCCTTCTATTTTCCCTTCCAATGCTTCTGTCTTTTCATCCCCTGTACTGCGCCCAACTGCCCCCGATGCTCCCCTTCCTCCCCCTAAAAGATCAACCTTACCCCACCTCACCCTCATTGATCCCCTGACTCACTCTGTTTTCCTGCAAGCTGTTGCCTCAGCCCCTCAAAGTGTGTACTCCAACAACTGCACTTATATGTTCACAGGTCTCTACTGAATTGCATTTGTTAGTTACATAAATTATACTCTTATGTAGTCATACAATTTTGTATACCCTATACAAACTTTAACAGTATAATCAAATTGTATGTTTGGAATGAATGTATATTTTTCCTCTGTACCCTTTCCCCCATGATGTACCATGAGATGAGCAACTTGTTCAGTTTGCCCTCCCTAATTAAATATTTCAATAAATGAATAAATGGATATTCACAGGGTGGCACGCTTTTTTTTAATTTATTTATTTATTTTTATTTAGTTGTTTAACCAGGTATAGCACACTAAGCTGAAAGCTTTTTTACAGGAGCGACCTGGGAGCACAAGGAGGTTAAGTGACTTGCTCAGGATCACACAGTATGCAAGTGGAAGCTGTGGGATTCAAACCCAGGTCTGGCCTGCTGGATGTCACCAAATTTGCAGCTCAGAGCCTTAGACCACTGCGCTATACTGCCTGCACGCTTGCCTTCCCAGTCTTCCTGGATCAAGTCTAGGGGCCCACGCACCTTACGTCCATGCAAGAGTTAGAAGGAGGAAAACCCTGTCATCTCTTGAGGCACTTCACTGTATGCGAACAACAGGTGGGGAAGGTATTTCTCCCAGTCCCTCTATGCTGTTCAGCAAATGCATGGAACCACTGAATTGTTCCACGAGCCCACTGGCTTGTGGGGGATAAGGTGTTGTGTATTTCTACATCTCCCCACACTTCTCCCACAAACACTTCATCAGGTCCAACATGAAGGTACCCCCTTGATCAGTGATAGCCTCCTGAGGAAACTTGATGCTGGAGAAAATCCCTAGCAAGGCATCTGCTACTTTGTCTGTCCTAAGTGAGGAGAGGGCGACCACCTATAGGTACCGGGTGGTGAAATCGACCATCATCAGGATAAACTTCTTCCCAAAGGAGCCTGAGATACTCAAAGGTCCCACAATATCCATTTCTACCCTCTGGAATAATGGGTAAGGGAATCAGGGCAGCACTAGTTTTACTACTCACCTTCCCTATCTGTTTGCACACTTTAAAATCTGCTGTAGCTTTGTGACTACTTCTTCAAAGCTCATGTCTGGGCTTTTTCAGAATTTTACCCTGTAGGCCTCAGGATTCATGTCATACGTTTTAAGTAAACCAGCTTTAAGTTTCTCATAGTCTTGGCTATCATCATTATCTAGTTGGCCTAGCACCTCATGCCCTTTACCAGTAAGTAGAGGGGATAGCTGGTAGTGCCAGAACTCCCTAGGTACCTTGTCCTGGATACAGACCATTTCAAACAAATTCAAAAATGCATCAATATCCCCCTTCCCTCTTTAAATTCTGCTATTAATTTGGAACTTAATTTATACCCCAGCCCTAGAGTTTCAGGTCTATCCCTGTCACTTACCTCCTCTAGCATTGGTTGTTGGAGTCTTAGCCTCTCCAGGTCAAATTCTCTCTGGCACTCTTTTTCCCCTCTCTTAGGCTTTCTCTGAAGCCATTTTTCCTTTTCCTCAGCCTCTCTCTGGTGCTGCCTTTCTTGCAACTCCATCTCGAACATCCCCTGCTTTAATTCCCTTTGCTGCTAGGCTTTGAACATTTTCTGCTCCAGCTCCAATTTCCTCTGCTTAAATAGTAGCAGGATCCCTTCCAGTTCCAGCTTTGTGATGACCTTCCCTGCCTGCTGTGGCTCTGGGTTTCTTCTGGTCTCGCTGTCCTCCTCCCTGGGACTAGACTCTGTGAGGGACCCTGGCACCATCACGCCCAGGCTCTAGTCCTTTTCAGTCACTAGCAATGACTCAAGGTCCTGGGTAGCCACTAGCTCACTGACTGCCACAAGAGCCTCCAAGAGATTCTTTTTGATTCATCCCTCGTGCTGGACCCCTCTTTCCTGACACAACTACCTTAGGTAGTCTGCAGTGTATTCATTATAGCTGGAAGCCATCTTCTTCCCAAACTCTTACTACACTAGCGTATACCAAAAAAAAAAAGGAAACAGGTAGGGAACTTATACTGTAACCAAATTATTTTTTTTCCAAATCTCTGTTCTGTTTGTGTGTGTATCATTTTCATTTTATCAATCTGATACATTGGCCTCGAATCCAGCTGTTATTCCCGTGCCACCAATAACTCTCGACTCATAACACCAAGCTACGAGAGCTCTCAGATCCCACCTCTGCACATCAGATCTGTCATGGACTCACTCTCAAAAGTCAGGTCTACTGTACTTACAGTACCCACCCCTAAGTACAAGCCATGAAAGGGAGGAGGAAAACAGGGATATCTTAATCATGTCCTCCTAGAGTGGTTGTCAAGTTCACAACTGAACACTCGCCACAAGGCCCCAGGGTTCCCTCTTTAACTCTGGATAAGGGTACAATACCAGCCTCGAGTCTTGCAGCCAAATGAGAACTCCTTCTTGGTTGTTACACAAATGGGGAATACCTAGGCGTTAAAATCTCTTTGTGGGAACTTTGTAACCTTGAGTTTTTCTTCTACCAGGCATGCAATAAGCTGTTTCAAATCCCCGCAGACTTGTCCTTGAGACTTTCATATTCCCCTATTTTTACCCAGTTTTCTCCAGACAGATCTTTGTTTGATTGGTAGCTTATGGTGACACCCCTCAGCAATAAGAAAAAATTACTCACCGTAGTAATGTTGTTTCTTCTTCTGGAGTCTTGCTGCATTCTGACTATATGCAGTCTGCCCCAGCACTTGAACTGCTCCAGAGAGGAAAGGGTTAAATCTATGCCAGGGCATAGAACGTTGAGCTCAAGCTCGGTTTTCAAACCTCTGTCTCTGGTACTTCTCAGTGTAACCATCAGATTCTAACGAGCACTATACTAACTACTAAGTATAGAAATTGTTTTTGAAATTTAAGCCAAAATGCAATAAAAGCTTGGGTCCCTGAAACTCCAGTCGAGAACCCCAAAAAAAGAATCCATGTAGACAGTGACTAATAACAATATACATAAAATAAGAACAAAAACCCCTCCTGATCAGGAATGGTGCAAAGCTACACCTCTGGGGTGCAGCACTATTCCTTCCAACTCACATCCCAAAACAAACTAGGTTCTAAGAGGGAAGCAGGGAGGGAGGTCAGAATACAGCAAGACTCCATTAGAAGAAACGACTTTGCTACAGTGAGTAATTTATTCTTCAAACAACATGAAATCTTGCTGTATTCTGACTACATGCAGACTACCAAGCAGTCTCCCCAGGAAGAAAGGCTACGGAACCTATTTTGGGAACAGGTTCTACAGTACTGCTGTGCCAAACCTAGCATCACTTCTGGACTGCATGTCAAGAGAGTAATGTTTAGTAAATGTATGAACAGTTTTCCAGGTGGCTGCTTTATAAATTTCCACTAAAGGAATGTCTCTAGCTGCTGCCAGCAAAGCTGCTGTGCCTCTGGTGGAGTGAGCCCTCAGGCCTGAAAGTGGCTCTCTCCCCTACTTTGAAAAGCAGAACTGGATACAGGAGACAATCCACCTGGCAATAGTTAATTTAGTGGCAGGTTTACCTTTTCCCACTTCTCCATAAGTGAGAAGCAATTGTGAACAATCATTTCTATGGGCCTTAGTGTGCTCTATGTAGTAACTGAGGGCCCTCTTCAGAGCTAGACTGTATAGTCTTCACTTCCCAGAAGAAAGTCAGTGAAAAATACAGGCAATGACACAGACTTAATCAAATGAAAGTCTGATACCATCTTGGGAAGGAACCGTCTATTTGTCTGAAGGACCACCTTATCCCTATGAAATTAAATCAGGTTCCACTGACAAGGCCTGTAATTCACTGATTCTCCTGGCAGAAGTAATGGCTACCAGGAACGCAGTCTTCCAAGTCAAGTACTTAAGCTCAGCTGAAGATAATGGTTCAAAGGGGGGGCTACATAAGCTGTGCAATACAGATATTCAGATCCCAAACAGGAGTAGGCTCCCTAAAGGGAGGGCTGACATGAGCCATACCTTTGAAAAATTTAGTAAATACTCGATGGGAAGCTAGGGAAGAGCCCTTTCCAGCAGAAAGAAATGCAGACACAGCTGCTAAATGAACCTTAAGAGTGGTAGGCCTGAGGCCCATGCTGTTAAGATGAACCAAATAATCCAGAATAGTGGCAAGGTCAGCTGAATCTGGCTGAATGTGCCTCTGAGAAAGTACAGTTATGTAAGAACTTACCATAACAGTAGATCTTCGAGAGGAGCTCCTGTAGCAGGCTATAACCATTAGGACCAACGCCGCAGGCACTAGGACTCACCAGAAAAATTCTAGCTAGCAGTACCCAGCAGAGACTGCCCCCTGACATCAGCTCCACCCTGATGCTGGCCACAGCACAAAAGGGGGTGGACCCGGCTCCACCCCAGTCCTCCTGCCAAGACCAGCGAACCGGCCCTGATGAGAGAAGGAGGCGAAGCCTGTAGACGTTCTGTACACCTCAGCTGGTGGAAGGAGGGCAGGAAAGCAGCACCTGCAGCAAGAGCTCCTCTCAAAGATCTACTGTTACGGTAAGTTCTTACGTAACTGTACTATCTTACTTTGAGTGGGAGCTCTTGCAGCAGGCTATAACCATTAGGACTGAATCCAAAGCAGTCCCACACCAAGAAGGTGCCTAGCCCTGGGAGGTGGAGAATAGGATGATGCTGGAACAAAAACAGCAATTCAGAACAGAAGTCCCTGAAGGACTGCCAAGCCAAAACCAGCCTGGTGTCTGGACAAAATGTCCAGACTACAGTGCTTCACGAAGGAGCGCATAGAATTCCAGGTGGTAGCTGCGCATACGTCTCTGATGGAGACATTTTTTTAATGCAGCAAAGGAAGCAGAGACTCCCCTGGTGGAGTGA
The DNA here is from genome assembly GCA_016271365.2 of Neoceratodus forsteri. Taxonomy (NCBI): domain Eukaryota; kingdom Metazoa; phylum Chordata; order Ceratodontiformes; family Ceratodontidae; genus Neoceratodus; species Neoceratodus forsteri. The sequence goes on along the minus strand of CM057449.1, from coordinate 32,615,975 downwards.
CCCCTAACCGGACCCAGAAGGAGTTTGTTGTGTTTGTCAAAGCAAAACACAATGCAGTGGATGAGCCACTTAGAAATCATCTGCTTAGACACCGGTTTGCCCAAGTGTTGTGGCGCAAAGGCCACAAACAGTTGCTCCGATTTATGGTGCGCAGCCGTGCACTTGAGGCAGTACCTCAGCGCCCTGTGAACGTCCACAGTATGAAGGAGAGCTTCTCCCCTATTGGCAGAAGAAAAGTAAACTGGAAGGTCAACCAATTGGTTGAGGGTCAATTCAGAGACCACTTTCAGAAGGCACTTAGGATTCATTCTGAGGGAAACCCTTTCCCAATAAAAAAACAAATAAGGCTCTTTACACATCAGAGCCTGAAGTAGTAGTAGTGAAAATATTTATTTTTATTCAGGATAAGTTCCTTCTTCACATCTTAGGCCGAAGCCTTGTTTCAAGATGGTCCTGACAATAGGACTTTAAAATTGTTCAAATACAAACACAATACAAACAGCACTTGCAATCTCTAAGACCTTACGAACATATAGTAAATATACTTGTATTCCAACAAGACTTGTACAACTCATTTCACAACATGGAATTCCAATTACAAATCCAAGAGATTTCTTATTCATCCATTGCACATACATCTAACTTTCAATTCCTCTGTCAAAAACTTGGTAATCAGGGATGGTTTATAGCCTGATTCACTTTTTATATTATTCAGCAGTTGACTGAGGCATATTCAGCTTTAAATGTCATTTTAGTAAAACAATGTTTTTACCCTAGGTTTGTAGGGAGTCGCCCCATTGTCTCTTAATTTATATTTATGCTTAACATTTTTCTTCTCTATCTTATCCCTAAAATATTTTGGTTCTCCTGTCATTTGTAATCTATGTGTTTGTAGGGCCCTTATAATTTTTCTCCAGTTTTCAAGTGTTAACAAATCCAGTGTCAAATACAAATTACAATGGTGGGTTTTATAATCACATTGTAAAATAAATCTGGCTAAATTATTATAAGTAACCTCAAGCTTTCTTAAGAGAAAGCCTGAGGCCGTTCCATATATATATATATATATATATATAACTGCCATAATTTATTATAGGAATTAATAACTGATTTACTATTGATTTCTACACACTAATATCTTTATAAAACCTATTTCTTCAAAAAGACCCTAGTTTTCTATTTACCCATAAATTCTTCTATATGTATATCAAATTTAAGTCCGTAGTCAACCCAAACTCCTAATTATTTACAAAAAGAAACCTGCTGGAATGTTTCTTGTCTTAATGTTTTTATACTCAAATTCTGTTTATGATTTATGTTATCCTTCTGTGTTGAAAAAAGAAGTTTTCATTTTTTTACTGTTTAATACTAATTTTTAATTTACTAACCATTTTTCTAACCCCGTGAAATCATCCTGAAGTCCCTTTTCTTTTTTTTTTTTTTAAAGTTGTTTAACCAGGAGTAGCACACTAAGCTGAAAGCTTTTTTTTTTTTAAAACAGGTGCGACCTAGGAGCACAGGCAAGTTAAGTAACTTGCTCAGGGTCACACAGCATGCAAGTGGAAGCTGTAGGATTCAAACCCTGGTCTGGTCTGCTGGATGTCACCAGATTTGCAGCTCAGAGCCTTAAACCACTGCGCTATACTGCCTCCCTGAATCTCATTAACATTTATACCACACGCTAGTAAAACTGTATCATCCACGTATAATTTAATTTTGGTGTTAATAGCTACTTTTACCAAATCATTAACGTAAATCAAAAAAAAAAAAAGAGTCGGGCCCAAAATGGACCCCTGTGGTACCCTTCTAACAACTTTAAGCTGTTTTGAGGTTACATCATCAAGTTGAACCAGTTGTGTTCTTTCAAATAAGTAGGAAGAAAACCATCCCAGAGTTTCACAGTCTAGGCCCAATCCCTTCAAACTCTGGAGCAAACCCTGTGGTCCACGGTATCAAAGGCTTTGGATAGGTCCATAAACACTGCCCCCACCTCCCCAAGCTGAGAGGAGACAAGACCTATTAGGTCAGTGAGTGCGGTGCCCGTGGAATGCCCTTTTCGGAAACCTGATTGAGAATCCGAAAGTAAGTGATATTTCTCCAAATAACCACTCAACTGGTTTTGTACCAGTTATTCCATTACCTTCGACACCGTAGACGACAGTGCAATCGGCCTATAGTTCGAAGGGTCAGCTGGACCATCCCCTTTAAAAACTGGGACTACCTTTGTTTTCTTCCAACTAGAAGGAAACATCCCTTCTGACAAGCTCCAGTTAAATAGCTTGGTCAATACAGGGGCCAAAAATTCCGCAGCATCCTTTAAAAACCTGTTTTCTATATTGTCTAACCCATATGCTTTGTTAACTTTCAATTTATTTAGTTCTTTCTGAACCTCATTACAGCTAATCTTCCTAAATCTAAATTTTGGAATTTCCAGAGTAGGATCTAATGGAAAATCTAGTAATGAATGATTTTCTGGAATATCTATACCAGGGAAATCTGTAAAATACATACTCAGAATGTCTGCAGAATTTACTTTACACTGTACAGTAATATACCATTTTGTTGAATTTGTACAGGGGGTTTGCTTGTAACTGTTTTTTCCAAGTACTGTATCAAGGACCAGTATTTCCGGGGATCAACTGTATCAGCAATTTTTGTTTTATAATATTGCTTTTTTGTGTTCTTTACCCTAGTGCTCATTCTGTTACGATATTTTCTATATTCTTCCCAATCAGCTCTACTTAAAGATTTATTAGTCTTCTTCCACAATCAATGTTTTATCCTTATTTCTTTTTTTAACTTTTCTGTCATCCATGAGGGCTGTTTTATCCTTGCTATGGTTGTTTTAAAGGGAGCAACCCTTTTACAAGCCTCTAAATACATTCTTGTAAACTCTTTCACAGCTAAATCCAGATCAGGAATAAGGAAAATCCTATACCACTCTAGGCTTGCCAATGTACGTAAAAATAATTCTTTACTGTAATTTTTAAAAGACCTCTTTCTTATTTTTCTTGGGACTTCTGATTTTATTCCTTTACCTTCAATTTTTAATTCACAATTACATACAATTGAACAGTGATCTCCCAAAAAAGGCTGATTTACCCGTACCTTTTGAACTTTTGTACGTTCTGTTACAAAACATAAATCTAATACATTTCCTTTACTATTCAAATCTGTCTTTCTGGTGGGTGTCATCACAACCTGGGTCAGGCCAAGGGGACTCAAACTCTGCATCAATGCATTGCTCCTTGGTCCACCCCAGGCTGCGCTGAAATCTCCCAACAGAAGCAAATCATAACCCATTGTTAATTTCTGTATACATTGTGCCAAATGCCTAAATTCTTCTACCCTCACTTTTGGGGGTGAGTAGATCACACCTATAACAAGACTGTACTTCAATATTTGAACCAACAATATTTCCATCAGATTTTTGTCCCAGTAAAACTACCTAAAACTTCCCAAATTCCAATTTGCATACAACAACCCCCACCTCTCTTTCCTGTCTGCTCTATGCAGGAAAAAAACCCTCTATTTCAATTTCATTTGAATGAACCTGTGGGGTTAACCATTATTTCGCTATGGCTATAATGTCAGGGAGTTCATCTACAATCCATAACTTTAAAATATCATTTTAGTTTCTAAACTTCTCGCATTATCAAGAATAACTCTGATTTTATCCAATGAGCAGGGTTCCGGGTTCAGTTCTACATCCCCACCCAAAAGCAAAATCATTATCCATCTCAAAGAGGGAGTTTGCAGGCACAAAGACAGACAGAGAGAGGCTTTAAAATTTGACACTAAACTGATTCCAGTTTTGAGTAAACTGGTTTCTACCATTTCTACTTAAGGGCCCTGATTGATAATAATCCCATTTGTAAATGGTTCTTAATGATATGGCAGTTAACCCTACTTTACCAAACTTTTCCTGAGGGCTAGACTTCTGTAAAACTACTAACAGACTAAGCAAACATAACTGTAAAACTTGTATCCCCTTCATCTTTTACTACTTCTATGCCTTACACAATTCCTAACTATACAATCCCACCAGTTATTTCTAACTACTACCTTTTGCAAAGTGGCTGCTTTATTTACCTTTGCTCTCTTTTTTCTTTCTACTATCCAAGTTTCTTTATTCCCCAAACATAGTAAACAACTTTCTGTGACCGAGTGGTGCTCACGCCACGGCATTCGAGCCTTGTAATGCAATGCTGTTTTAAACCTTCCAGGTGCTCCTCCCCTCACTTCATACAGCTCACAGACCAGGGAATTAATTAAGCAGCAGCAAGTTTTAAAGTGCAACAGTTCAGGTTTTCAGATGTCTTCAACAAGCACATATACCTTATAGTAATTCAGTCTCTCAACTGCAGCACAGCACTGTTCTCCTGCTTGCCTTTGCAGCTCTCATCTGTTGGCAGTTGTTACTCAACTGCTACGTTTACATGTGCCTACCTTTTGGTGTCCCGGGATCGAAGCCTGCAGACCCAAATGCAGCTCCTTACAGTATACATGGCTGCAGAGTCGGGTCCACGGGCGCAGTCTTGGTTTATATGTGACTTTCTGACTGAAATCGGAAGTCTGACCAGGCGCAATTTGTGCAAGCGTAGTGTTAGTGTATTCTGTTGCTAGGCGGTACTGTAGTAACAGCGACTGAGGTTTCCCTCAGGACATGCGCACTCCAGCTGTGCAATACCACGCTTGCGCACAGTGCAGACTTCAATCGGGTCCACTGTTTACATTTCGCTCGTAACCCGACTCCACAGAATCGACTGTTTTGAACCGCATGCTGACGATCGAGGTTGAGTTCCAACCGGATTTAAACTCGGTCACGGTTTACATGGGACATGCAACCTAGTTATGAAGAATTGCTCGCAAGCCTGGAGGAGTCCCAACATGCCTACAGCCTTCATGTAAACGAGACAAATGAAAGCAGTTTGTGCAGCCTTGTAGCACAATGCTGTTTTAAACCTGCCAGGCGTGCCTCTCCTCACTTCATACAGCTCACAGACCAGGGAATTAAGCAGCAGCAAGTTTTAAAGTGTGACAGTTCAGGTTTTCAGATGTCTTCAGAAAGCACAAATACCATAAGCTCAGAAACTCTTTGAGCAGAGGTAACAGCAACTAAAAAACAAACCTTCCAGGAAAGGTAACGCAGCTCACAATCAGCTGCTGGTTCAAAGGGGGGCAGAGTGAGCTTCTCAGACACAAAAAGGAGGTCCCAGTGTGAGATAAGATGCCTAATGGGAGGTCTCATATGTAGAACCCCCTCTTAAAAAGGTGCGGGCCACATCCAGTAGGGCTAAGGATTTGTTCCCCAAAAGGGCATGATATGCAGAAATGACCCACATGTGCACCTTTATCAACGAGTAGCTCAAGCATTGTTGGTATAAGGAGACAAAATACTGTAAAGTTGAGCTAAGGGGGTCCAGACGATGAGACGCCCATAAGCAAAAGCACTTCCACTTCATAGCATAAGCGAAGCGAGTAGAGGGCCTCCTCGCTGAAACAAGGACATCCGTCACCTCCTGGGAAACCCTGTACCTGGATTTTGCTACGTCTGTAGCAGCCAAGCATGAAGGTGCAAAGACCTGAGATTGGGATGGACCAGTGAGCTCTGATCCCGGGACAGCAACTGCGAGCATATTGGTAGCAGAATTTAAGGTTCCGAGGACAACTGCTGAAGAAGTAGAAACCAAATCTGCCGAGGCCACAATATGGTGATTAGAATCATCTGAGCCCATTTGGCCTATATCTTTAATAGGACTCTCTGAATGAGAGGGAAGGCATAAAGAAACCTCACTGCCCAGCAAACGGACAACACGTCTGGCCAGAAAACACCAGGTGCAGGCTCTCGCGAGCAGAAAACTGCCAGTTCGGCATGGTGTGGAGACACAAAGAGGTCTAGATCTGGTCAACCCCATGTGTCGAATAGCTGGTCCGCTACTGACAGCAGTAACTCCTACTTGTGCGCCTTGGACTGAGACCTGCTTAGGCTGTCTGCCAAGTCGTTTTTCGACACCTGGAATGTGCACTGCGGACAGAGAGATGGGATGCTCCAGCACCTAGTACCAGACTCTCATCGCCTCCCTGCACAGGGTGTAGGAGTGGGTGCCCCCTTGCTTGTTGATGTAGAAGACGACCGCCATGTTGTCTGTCTGAATTAGAAGAGAGCCTGGGACAAGGTCCTCTTGAAAGGCTTGCAGCACATTGAGGACCGCTCGCATTTACAGAATGTTGATATGGAGATCGCACTCCATAGGGGTACAGACTCCTTGTGTTTGGCAGGCCCCTAGGTGCACCCCCCCAACCCAAATCTGACGCATTCATCATTAAGGTCTGATTCGGGGGCTCTGGATGGAAAGGAACCCCTTTCACTAAATTGAGAGGATCCAGCCACCAAAAAAAGTGTCCTCTTGACTAACTCTGTGACTTTGACCATGTGATCTAAGTCATCTGAGCCCTGATCCCACTGCACCCTGAGCATCCATTGTGGGATTCTCATGTGGAGGTGAGCCAGAGGAGTGATAGGAATGGTCACCACCATATGCCCCAGGAATCTGAGGAAGGTCCTGGCCTGGACCTGAGGGGTTACAAGAACTGATCCAGCAATCTCCCACAAGTTACTGCCCTTCTCTGGAGGTAGAAAAGTCATGCCCTGGAGTGAATCCAGGACTGCCCCTATAAAGACGAGTCTTTGGCTGGTCTCTGGGGAAGACTTTGGAAGGTTCAGGGTGATCACCACCTCTTAGAACAGAGTATAGGTGTCTTTGAGAGCCTGAAGGAGATGCTTCCTTGACGGGGCCGCAAGGAACCAATCGTCGAGGTAAGGGAAGACATAATGTCCTCTGCATCTTAGAGCCGCAGCCACCACTGCCAAGCATTTGGTGAAGACTATAGGAGTGGAGGAGAGGCCGAATGGAAGAACCCAAAACTGACAATGCATCCCTTGAAAGTAGAACCTCAGATACTTTCTGTGGGGAGGCCAGACCCCTATGTGCATGTAAGCATCTTGCATACCTAGAGAACAGAGTCAGTCTCCCTGATGCAGCAAAGGAATGAGACCTGGAAGGGTCACCATCCGGAGCCGTCGGTACTCTATGAAGTTGTTGAAAGCACTGAGGTCCAGAATGGGATGAAGATCCAGCATTTTTTTGGGACAAGGAAGAAATGGGAATAATATCCCTTTCCCTGCTGGTGCAGAGGAACTGGTTCTATTGCTCTTTTTTGCAACAGGACCTGCATCTCTCCTTCTAAAAGAGAAATATGAGAAGGAGGATATCTTGAGGACTTCGGTTGAGTATCTGGGGGGATCTCGGTGAACTCCAATGTATGTCCTCTCCTTATAATGTCCAGGACCCACTGGTCCATTGTTATCGAGCTCCAACCCTTCAAGTGAAGGGAGAAGTGACCCCCTACTGCCTCCCCTAGAACCTGCGGAGGAGGGGGGATCGGAAGGGAGTCATTGGGCAGAGCCAGGAGTAGGCAGAGAGGCTTGGGAGGGCTTGGGTCCACGAAAAGGAGAGCCTCCAGGTTGCTGGTTGCCAGCTCTCCTCTTGAAGCCACCCCTCTGACCCTGTTGGCTGCCACGGGCTTGGGCACCTGAGGGCTTCCAAAAAGGCCATTGTGTTGCTTTCTTCTGGTCCCCTCTGCACATCTGCCGGACGGACCAGATAGATTTGCACGACTCCTGGAGACGAGAAATAAGTGGCTTGGACTCCTGCCCAAAAAGGACAGAACCCTGAAATGGGAGGTCCCGGATTCTGGACTGCAGGTCCTGGTGAAAGCCCGAGACTCTCAACCAGGCGCAGCGGCAGACACCTGCCGCTCTGGCCGCTGTATCTGCAGTGTCGTATGAGGCACGGAGAACATGCGTGCCTACATCCGAGCCCGACTTTGAGACTGTCCAGGAGCTCCATTTTTTGTGTGGAGTCTGGCAAGGCAGAGGCTAGCGCTTGTTCCCTCTCCCATAATGTATTCTGGTACTAGACCATATGTGTAAGGAAATTAAGGGACCTAATGGAGCGGGTGGAGGCAGAGTATACCTTCTTGCCCACCTGGTCCAAGTAACGGGATTCTGGGTCAGGAGGCTGGGAGTTAAGGTGTTTTGACTGCTTGGATTTGTCGTGAGCAGCCGTAATCACCGACAAGTCTGCCTACGGGTGCTCCTCCAAGAAGGGTTTGGCCCTCAAGGCTCTATACAGCCTGTATGACTTCTTCAGTATCGCCGGGACTGAAGCTGGATGCTTCCAAGTGATCCTGGTGAGATCCTGGAAGGTATCTACTAAAGGAGGCACCACAAGAGGCTTGGGCTCCTTTTGCCTCAGGTACTTAGCCAGTCGACGACGTTCCGGGTCCAGGTCTTCCGTTTCCCACTCTTTTGAAACCTGGATGTGCCTGATGACATCCATGAAGGTCGGATCGTCAGGAAGCGAACAGGGTTGGTCTTTCTCTCCCGAGGAGCCCCCAACTTCCGAGAGGGACGAGGAGGTAGACTGGGAAGACTATCTGCTACTAGGCCTAGAATGGCCTGAGCTGTGTCTCGGACGCCCCTCGCTCGAACGTTGGTAGCTGCCAGACCAGAGTCGGTCCAAAGACCGGCATCGGCTACGGGACTGACGATGGAGCAACGACTGATGACCGACGTCGGGAGTGGGAGCGGGCCTATCTAGAACGGGACCGACTCCGGTACCGGGGCCAGTACTGGTGATGGCTACTTGATCGTGAGGGGTGCCGACGACGGTTCTCCGACCAAGACTGGGAACGAGCTTTGGAGGGCAAGCGCAGCAGCTGCCGCTCGGGGGTCTTCCGCAGGGAAGGAGCAGGGAGGCCCTCATGTGTAACGTTGTCCGGTTGGTCCGATGAGGCCGGCTTCGGTGGAGACTGTTCTTTCCTGACCTGACTCCATCAGAATGTGACCAGCTCCTGCAGCTGGTCCTTGGTAAAGACTGTGACCGCAGTCCCTGGAAAGGGAGGTGGTGAAGCCGGTTCAGGTAGGTCGTGGGAGGGGTAACCTCCCTCCGACCCGTGTGAGGCAGAAGACTTCGGGGTACACGTGGCTGCTCCTGCCGTGGGGTCCTCCACCAAGATAGCGTCGACTGGCATCGGTTGAGGGACCGGCAGTTTACCAGAGTCGGGTGAAGCCAGGACCTTCCCAAGCAGGGCTGTAGCTTGCGCCGAGAGGGTCTGGGGGGTAATCCGAAGAGGAGCCACCTTAGATCTGGATTTTCCACCCGATGATCCTGCTTTGGCTGGCGCCATTTTCTTCACCAGAAGGGACCGCACCTTGGAGCCTTTTGGGTGCTTTCCTGAGCCCGAGGAGGGGGAGGCCTTCTTATGGGAAGAGTGGGAACGAGAGTGAGACTGGGAGCGATGATTGGACTGGCTACGGTCCTTCTCGGGGAGTGGTTACCAGATTTGTCCCAGTGCTTTCCGCCCTTCTTCCCCGAGGTGTGTTGAACATCCATGGTCTGCTCAAGAAGGTGGGCCTTTAGAGCTTCAGGTGTCTGATTCTCATCCTACTGATAAACCCCTGGCAGATGGAGCAGGACACGCTGTCGCGGTCTGGGCCCAAGCAAAAGACACTTGGTGTGGTCATCCAGGGATGGAATTTGGCAGCCACAGTGACACTTGTTCCTCTTGGGCCTCGCGGATAATGACGACGCCATGCGCCGGACTGGAATCGGAGGAAGGAACGATTAAACAACCATCAAAAAACACGACAAAAAGTTGAAATTTGGAAGAAAAAGTTTTCTTCTGTGATATTTTAGCTGGGCTTGAAAGCCTGAACTTCTCCAATGTGCACGGGTCATGGCAGAAAAAGAACTGGGGTGGAGCCGACGTTGGGGGCAGTCAATGCTGGGTATTGCTTGCTAGAATTTTTCCGGTGGGTCCTAATGCTTGTGACGTTAGTCCTAATGGTTATAGCCAGCTGCAAGCACTCCCACTCGAAGTAAGATCACCAAATACCAAATCTCTTCCATTTGGAATTGTAGGTTTTTCTAGTAGAAGGTTTTCTACTAACTTAAAGAATATCCAAAACTGACTGAGAAAAATGCACGCCTGCATATCCTAACTCCTCAAGAGCAAGGCTTTGAGTCCGAGAGACTGAAGGCTGAGGTACAGTATCCTCCCTTGAGAGGATGTCAGCAGATTGTACCTTCTGGGGAGACAAATAGGAATAATCATTGACAGTGACAGCAATAGGGGTACCATGGTTGTCTGGCCCAGTCTGGAGCTACTGGAACCACTGTGCGGGGCTGAGACCCAATCTTTATCAGCACTCTGAGTACCAGAGGAAGGAAGGAAATGCATACAGGAATCTGTCTGTCCAAACCAATAGGAGGGCATCCTGAGGAACAGACCTCAATAAAGGGGGCCTGCAATGGAACAGAAGAAACTGGTGATTATCTGGGGCTGTCTCTGGAGTGCCCCATCTCTTGAAAATGACCTGAAGAATTTGGGGATTCAGGAACCACTCGTGGTGACCCTGAGAAATTCTGCTGAGTGCATCTGCCAACACATTGTACTTTCCTGGAAGATGCACAGCAATCAGAGAAGCTTGAAGATAATAAGCCAACAACCATATTTTCATGGCTTCTGTGTACAAGGCTGTGGACCGAGTGCCCCCTTGCTTGTTTATGTACCACATGGTTGTGGTGTTGTCTGTCCTGATCTGCACCACTTTCCCTTGCACTGATTCTGAGAATGTCTGGAGGGCTGGAAAGACAGCTCGGAGTTCCAGAAGATTTATGTGCAGAAGGGACTCCTGGTGGGACCATGTTCCCTGAGCAGTGAGCTGATCCAGGTGGGCTCTCCATCCTGGCAGGGAAGCATCCGTACTGAGAATCACTGAAGGGGTCTGAGTAATGGGACACCCTGCCTCAGGTTGTCCTCTTCCAGCCACCACTGGAGAGCTTGGACAAGAGTCTGAGTCACTGGAATTAACTTGGAAAGTGAGTCTTTTCTTTGGAACCAAAAGGACCTCAAGTGGAACTGAATGTCCCTCATCTGGAACCTTGCTCCTTGTACCACTGCAGTGGAAGCTGCCATGTGGCCTAATAGTTGCAGGAAGTGCCTGGCTGCTTGAGACACTAGTGGTCGAAAAGAAAGAAGCCAGAGCTGTGAGGGCCCTTACCCTCGAGAGGAGAAGAAAGACCTTTGCCTGAACAGTGTCCAGCTGTGCCCCTATGAAAGTGAAAAGCTGGACCGGTTCGAGAATGGACTTTGCTAGGTTTAGGATGAACCCTAGAGACTCCAGAAGTTTCTGAGTGGCTCCTAGAGCTGACTTGACTTGGTCTGAGGATTGATCTACTAAGAGCCAGTCATCCAGATAAGGGAATACTGAAATGCCTTATCTCCTGAGGAAGACCACTACTACTGCAAGGCATTTTCTGAACACCCTTGGGGAAGATGTTGGGCCAAAGGGCATTGCTCTGAGCGGATAGTGACCTGAGGGCAACTCAAACCTGAGGTACTTTCTACGGTAATCTCTGATAAGTATGTGGAAATAGGCATCCTTGAGATCCAGACAGGCTATCCAGTTTCCTGGTCTCAGAGAGGGAAGAATTATTCCCCCAGTCACCATTTTGAACTTTGGCTTTGTGATATGTCTGTTCAGATTATCGTAGATCTAGGATGGGTCGCCACTCCCCTGTCTTCTTTGGGGTAAGGAAGTATCTGGAATACAGTCCTTTTCCCTTGTGCTCATGGGGTACCCTCTCCACTGCTTGCAGAAGCAGTAAAGAGGAGACTTCTGCCTCTAAGGCATCTGTTTCCAAAGGAGTGGGAGGACTGAAAGACTTTGCTCTCATTTTGGGGAACCTTTTGAAACTGAGAGCAAGTCCCTGGCTCACTATTTCCAAGACCCATTTGTCTGAAGTGATAGACTTCCAAGCCTGGAAGTAGTAAGCCAGCCTGCTCCCCACTGGAACTAGGGAGGTGACCATGACTGACACCTCAGGGTGTCTGTTTGGCAGGGGGCTTAGGTTGAGTAGAGGATGAAGTTCTGCTCATCCTCCCTCTACCTCTTCCCCTGAAGAACCCCCTCTGCTGAAAGGAAGAGGATGCCTAAGCTTGGCAGAAAGGCCTGTGAAAAGGCCTGCCCCTTCCAGACCTAGAGTGCTGCTTTTGAGTAGTGGCCTGCTTTTCCTTGGCTGCAGCACTCCTGTAGGTGGTTCTATACTCATCCATTTTTTTCATGCAAGCCTCTGTTTGTTCCTCAAACAGAGAGTTACCAGTAACAGGAAAATCCATGGTCTTAGTCTAGGTATCCTGCGACAGATTGGTACATCTGAGCCAAGCAAGCCTCCGCATGGACACAGATATAGCCATAACTCTGGAATGCACATCATTCAAGTCCACAGAGGCCTGAAATTGGACTTTCGATGCCTCGATGCCATCTGCAGCCACCTGCTCCAGCTCCTTGGCTAGCTGGGGAGAGGCATTCTTAGCCAACTCCAGAACCGTATCCCACATATATTTCTGGTACCTGGCTGTATATGCCATATAGGCAGCCTGCCTGAGTCCCAAAGAGGATGCCAAGTATTGTTTTTTGGCCATAGCATCCACTTTCCTGGGATCCTTGTCTGGGGGGGTGAGATGCCAAAGGAATATTAGCCTTGTCACAGGTTGCAGCTTGCACTATCCCAACATGGCTGCAATGATTAAGAATTCCGTACCAGGACCTGACAAAGTAGATCTCCTGTCCATTTTCCTATTCACAGGAGGTATAGATGTGGGAAATTGCAAAATGTTTTTGTGTCTCTTTCCCCAGGGATTTATGCAGAGAGACAGACACCTTTTTGGACTTTGGGACATCCATAATTTCCACATAGTCAGGCTCCACCTGATCCTGCTCAGCTTCTTCCACTGGAAGCTGGAGAGTCTTAGCCACTTTCTTGTAAAACAAGAAATGGGAAGGGGACTCAAAGTCTGGGAGGAGAAACATTAGAAGGCCTGTCTGGGGAGATGTCAGGCTCTACTGGCTCATCTAGGCCTTCATATCCACTGTCATCATCACCTGGATACTCCTCTTCTCCTACCTAGTCGCCCTCATAGAAAGCCTCTGGATTGTAATCCGAGGAGGCAGCTTCCAACCTAACCTTCTATGAGTCAGTGCTGGTTCGGTTGGAACAGGGCAAAGCAAATCAACAACAGTGATCGCCTTAGCAATCTCCCCAATGGTCAGAACATGGGGACCGGGATCCGAACCTGCTGATTTTTGCTTTCTTTTAGCCGGAACTGATTCCACAGAATCGGCTCTCCTTTTCCCTGAGGAGGTCTCGCCCAGGTCAGTGGGCACCTCCTCAGGTTTGGTCGGAACCGAACCAGGCTGGCCATCTGGATCAGTGGACTTCTCAACCTGTCTTTCTTTTAGCCTACTTAACTGTTTTTCCAAAGTGGCTTTGGGAAAGTTTTTACAGATTTGGCAGTCTTCTTTGAGGTGGTCAAACTCCAGACAATAAACACAGATGACATGGGGATCAGTCTTGGCAAATGCGTCCCCATACTTGGTACAGTGCTAAAACCCAGTGGAACCGGTTTTCTTTTTGAGTTTCTCAGACATGCCTTAGTTTTAAAAGTTACCCTTTTTGAATCCTTAAGCTAGGTAACACAAACCTGTCGGTTCCAACCGTGTCACGGGTCGGTTAAAAAATAAACGGAAAAAATATTTTTGCTTTTTTAGGAATCGATCGGTACCAGAACACCACAGAAATCAAGAGAAAAAGTAGAAACACAGGATTGTTTCAGTTCCTAACCAGACCGACCAGACAGAACCTGAAGAAAAAAAATTTCTAAACAAAACACTCCACTACCTACTTACACTACCTGTACTGTAGACAGAGACTTGATACCGAAAAATAAATAAAAATGGTTGAAAACCAACTGATTTTACTAATACCGAACCGAAGCAGAGAAGGAGAAATCTCTAGAGCGTCTTCACAGTTAGGCAGAGTAAAGAATCTGACGGTTACACTGAGAAGTACCAGAGACAGGTTTGAAAACCGAGTTCGAGCTCAACATAGAAACATAGACTTTGACGGCAGATAAGGACCGCTAGGTCCATCTAGTCTGCCCATTTCCCTACCTACAGGATAGGCCGCAGATCCTAGTTAACCAACGTTCTATGCCCTGGCTTAGAGTTAACCCTCTTGTCTCTGAAGTAGTTCAAGTACTGGGGCTAACTGAATATAGTCAGAATGCAGCAAGACTTCATGTTGTTCGAACAGTTTAATCACAGATTATTATTATTAAACATCCCACAACCACATGTACAATATTAAAATCTCACTCAGGAAGGTTTCTGAAAAGCAAATGCTTTTACTAAGTAATTAATTACTTTACATTTACAACTAAAAGCTTTTAGCAAAGTTTGGTCACAGCATAACACAAACAAAAGTGGAGAATATACATGACATGCACTATAAACGGTTATCTGAAGCTCTACCTTAAGTTCATAGTGAACTGAAATCCATAAAGACTAAGTGCAGTGTCTGCTTCTTAGTCTCTGTGTTGTGGCAGTCTTGCTTCTCTTGCGGTCAGGACAGTGCCCAAATGAAAAGTGTGTCAAAATGCCCTGATCTGAGGGTTTATATAGGGATGCTACTGACCTTAGCATTTCAGGCAAACAGGTGCCTCTCTTGCTCTGTGGAATATTTTTAAGTGTCTCATAAAAGGGAAATAAGAACGGTCTCCTCTCTGCCACTTTCAAATGAATTATAAAACTTTAAGTGTATTCACAATAGACTTCCAGAGGAGGTGTTTCCAGTCCTTCTTGTTCTTAAGACACCATTTATTTGAGGTGGTAGAGGTTTATGATCCTAGGGGATGTTTTCTATCCTCTGACCATTTTATTACCCTCTCCCTTTAATTAGCTTTGTTACAACCCCGCTCAGCAGGTCAGGCTCTCTGCTCCCACAGTGCCAACCTCCGAGCGCAGTACTGTGAACAGGAACAGAAACAGGGTAACTCTCCGGTTTGCTTTCTGGGTTCGAATCAACTTTTGGTTTCAAGTTCTGGGAGGGATTCAAACTGTGAACCTCTTGCTAGCGTACCCAATGTAGAGGCTCAGATAATTCTGCTCTTCGGGGAAATGCCAATTATCTTTTGCCTATGGGCACCTAACCAGGTGTACAAAATGAACCCTTAAAAAATTAAAGACCTCAGATAAACTCCTATCTTTTCCCAGTTTGGTAAACCAGTAAGCTTTTGCAAAGTGTCAACTTTAACCATATATGCTTCACTTGTCAAATAAAGAATTTCAAAGGCTCACCAAGTGGTCTCTTAAAATAAAGGTTTACTTTAAAATAGAAAAGAAAATATGTAAACTGTAAATACAGAACAATATATCACAAAACCATACAATCACTTAAAAGAACAAAATTTAAAAGTGCAAAGTTCCTACCAACCATACACTTAGACTGGTCTATCTAATGTATATCTTCTAATAGTGCTGATAGATGTTTCTTCTTCAGAGTCCAAACATGTACATCTCTCTAAAGGTCAGTCACAGCATAATTAAAACACTGTCTTGAACCTGCCTTCTCCATGTTGTCACCCAGCTCCTCCTCTGTTTATTAAAAATCATACAGCCAGGATGTCTTATCATTTAGAAGGTAAATTAATTAAGGTGACATCAGCAAACACTTGTTTCCTCATATGACCCTTCTGATCTAGTGTATCTTCCTGCCCTTCACAGACATCAAAGGAGCATTCATGACTTAGCACCCAAGTGACACAACCTATATTCTTCCTCTAAACATCATAAAAGTTTATGATTTCCATCCTAGCAGCAGGCAGCTACAATTAAGCCAGATAAACAGGAGATCCTTACTTTGTGTCTCTTCTAGCCTGTAATTATCTCCTGGCTTTTAGGTTAACAGCTTGTAGTTGAAACCTTGGGGGCATCCCGTGAACACAGCATGTCTCAAGAGAGACATTCAATAACACATTTTTAATTTTACAAAAAAGCATAGATTAATCAGAACCAGCTGTCCAAGTGTCACAAGCTTCACAAGGAAATACAAATCTTATTTGACATGTACTCTAGGTTTCCTGTTAAGCTAGCCCCTTTCCAGATGATGGAATGTACATCTTCTATATGTAGCTCTTTTCAGCTAAACTACAATATGTACCCCTTAAAAGCACATGGGCATCTTTCTATCCTGTTTGGGAATTAAACAGAAATAAAATCACAGGCAATAATACAGAAACTATCCGCAAATATCACTGGCAGTGGCTTAGCTTGCTACACCTCTCATGCCTCTTATCCAAGATGTACATACTGAGACACTTCAGTCTCTCCTCGTACAGCTTCTTTTTAATTTTGTTTATTTTATTCATTTCTGTTTCAACAACATATATAGAGTACATAACATGAAAACAACAGTATAACAAATCAGACACATCTCTAACTGTGTAACGGTACAGGGGTACATAAATGGAGCAGAATACAAAGAATTAGTACACTGGCACCGATGGATACAGGTACAAGTACAGTGCAATTGTGACAAAAACATGAAATGGCCATAATCTTTTTTGTGGCATCAGCAGGTATTGGTAGGATCACTGGGGAGTGAATAAGTGTGTGCATCTTGCCCCACCCGATATCATATGATTTCATATTGTTGGGCATACTAGCAATAGCTTTATTGTTCTAAGACTGAATAACAAACCTTGCAGCCACTCATTGTAGGATATTGTTTCTTGATGGCGCAAAACTAACTTTTTTAACAGTTAAGAGATATAGTTGTTATCTGATTTCTTCTTTCCTTTACAGATATCTCAGTGTAGTCACCAACTAGGCAAATTGTGGGTGTGAACAAGTCGTCAAGACCAAGAAGGGAATCAGCCTTGCTCTCTGTGTTGAGCCATAGTTCCCATACTTTCTCACACTGCCAAAACTGTGAATGAGGGAACTGTCATTTGTTCCACGATGGATGCACACACTGGCTTCTAGCCTGCCTATTTTAGCCAATTTGACCTGTGTATAATAAATATTCAAACTCTGGAACTAACTGAAGTGTAGCTTGTCATTCCTAGTGTAAATGAATGTCATTCCATACTTTCTCCCATTTGAAACTGGTGTCTGGGAAGGCAGAATTCCAACAGTGGCAGGTCCCATCTGGGGTAGGATAGATTCTGGCATACAGACAGCTACACAGCTCTAAGACAGCATACGGCTCGGTGGCTTTCTGTAGACAAGACTGGAGATCTGATGGTTGGATATGGGGCAAGCCCCATGTGGGTAGCTATGGTGAGTTACTTGTAAGAATTTAAATGTTTCCCTGTCTGTGAGACTGTAAGTTGTTTTTATTATGTTGAAAGAGATGAAGTGACCCTCTGACACTAGTGAGAGAAGTGAACAATAAAAGAACCCCAGAGCAAATTCACTGGGGTGAGGGTTATCCCAGAGGATACTGGCCATACAACCAAATTTTAAAGAAAACACAAATTGCACATACCCCAGTAGGTAACGAGATGCCCATCTGAGGTATTTATTTGCTGGACTAGCACAGCACTAGAGTGTAAAATGAGGAAGTCTAAAGCCATTGGGTTGCTTAGAGGCTGCTAACAGATATGGTAACTGTGACGTGTGACCTTGCTGCCCAGACAAATTTGGAAATGCTAGAGTGAAGTTTGTCAAACAAGGAGGTGGGCAAGAACACATTTGTCATATGACTGGAGTAGAGTATTAATTTTTAATTATGTTAATCCTATCCTATACGGCTAAAGGTACAGCTTTCCAGTGGACAAAGTCTTGACACAGGTTGTTCAGGTTTAGTCTTTTATTGCTCGGTCTCTGGTTAGCTCAATGTCTAGGTAGTGAAGCTGTTCTGGAATGCAGACTAGGCCTAAGTTTGTGATATCATGCTTCGCCACTGAGCGTTACGTGACATGACCGATGTTTTGCTCAGGCTGAGCTTATTTTCTGACAGTTTCCCATAATCAGCTATGGTGGCAAGGGCCACTGGGATGGAGGTGCAGGATGTGCTGGGGTGCATTACATGCAGCAAAATACCCTCTGCATAAACAGACAATTTAAATTTACTCACATTAATTGGATACCAGCAATGCTTGGGTCTGCAACAAGCTTCTTGATTGGAGGTTGTAAATAGAGATTAAAAAGTGAAGGGGACAACCTTGCTTTGTACCCCCAGTATAGGGAAGAGGGTGTGAAAAAAATCTGATACCATAAATTTGGGCATTAGGCTTAGAGTTTAGCATTTGGTCCCACAATATGAACTTATCTGGGAAGCCAAATTTCCTGCCAATGACAAAAAATAAAGGCCAGAATACTCTATCGAAGGCTTTGGCTGCATCCAAGGACACCAACACTACAGGGATCAGTGGGTTCTCTGAAGTACTGAAGAGATGCACTGACTTCTTGAGGTGTTCCACTGGATGTCTGGTAGCCATGTAGCTGTCCTGTTTGTGTCCAAGTAGGCTGCCCCATACACTGTTGAGCTGCTCAGCTAATGTTCTGGCAAGTAGCTTCATATCCTGGTTAATGAGGGATATGGGCTTGTAGGTGGCCAAATTGTCAGGTTCTTTCCTTGGTTTCAGCGGTAAAGTGATTATGGATACTGACAATGTTGAGTCTGAAATGTCATTATGAAAGATAAATGTGAATGTTCTGAATAGCAAGGGTGTTAAGACTCAGGAAAAAATGTTATAGAAATTGGTGGTGAAGCCATCCGGTCCCAGAGCTTTGTCTGGGGTTAGTGTTTTAATGGCCATTAAGATCTGGGACTGTGTGACAGGATTAGCCAGCCTGATTTTCTGTTCAACTGTAAGAGAGGGTAATGGGATCATGTCTGAATAGGAGGATATCTCCTGGGTTTCAGATGGAGCCACTGTGGGTCGACACAGCTTGCTGCAGAAACTGAAAAATACCTGTGTGATGTCTCAAAGAGTTGTTTTACTGGTACCATCAATTTCTTCTCTGATCAGTAAAATATGGCAGGCAGCCTCCTATTTTTTAAGTCACAGAGTCATTAATCCTCAAGCTTTTTTCCCCTTGTGTTATGTATCGTGTGTGTGTGTGTGTTTTAAAGATATGTGTCCTGCCTTCTTTCTGAGCAATTCAGCATAATGATCTCTCAAAGCGTAGAATGATGCTTTTACCTGGTCTGGTGTGGAGGGGTTCAATTTGACTTAAAGGCCTCTGATATCAGATTATAGTTTAATGGCTTTTTCTTAGAAACATAGAAGTGTGATGGCATAAAAGGACTGCCTATCCTTTTTTTCTGCTGGAAACTTAACAATTCAACTCTCCTCAAATTCTGCTTTTGCAAGCTGCTCATGCTAGATCCAGTTTGTCAGTGAAGCTGGAATTGTGTTTTAATTGAATCCTTAATTTTTTTAAAGTAGAAATGTATACTTCTGCAGCTGGATACTAAGCTTCCAAGAGATATATTTATCAGAAACTTACAAGAAGGTCTGCTGTCAAACTGGGAGTGATCCAACAGGACTCTAGGTGGCATGCCACATGAGTGACATCTGTGAAGAACAAAGAAACAGAAACATAGACTTTGACGGCAGATAAGGACCACTTGGCCCACCCAGTCTGCCCATTTCCCTTCCTATTGGATAAGCTACAGATTCTAGTTAACCAACAGCCTACTTCCTGCAACCCCCCACTACAATTGCCTTATGTCTGTCCCATGTATGTTCGAATTCCCCCACTGTTTTAGACCCAACAACCTCCCCAGGAAGGCGGTTCCACGCATCCACCACTCTCTCCATGAAAAAAAATGTCCTCACATTATCGCTGAGCCGTCCCCCCCTCTGTCTTTAAATTGTGCCCCCTTGTTCTTACACATCTCTTTTTCTGAAAGATAATACCTTCTTGGAGTTTGTTGATTCCCTTGAGGTACTTTGAATGTTTCTATCATGTCCCCCTTTCCTCGAGGGTATACAAATTAAGTTCCTTTAGTCTCTCTACGTATGGCTTCTGGTACAGACCTGGCACCATTTTAGTTGCCCTCCTCTGGATAGCCTCCATCCTTTCTATGTCCTTGCGGAGACGGGGTCTCCAGAACTGCACGCATTACTCCTGATGGGGTCTTAACCAACTGTCTGTACAGAGGGATAACAACTTCCTGTTTTCTACTGGTGATGCCTTTCCCTGTGCATCCCAGTATCCTCCCAGCCCTCCTTACTAACTTCTTACATTGCTTGCCCACCTTTAGGTCATCTGATATGACTGCCTCCAGGTCTCTTTCCATTTTTCTTGTTGTTAGTATCTCACCCCCATTGTGTACTCTTTCCCTGGGTTTTTGTTTCCCAGGTGCATTACTTTGCACTTATTTGCGTCGAATCTAAGCTGCTATAAATTTGACCATTCCTCCAACCTTGCCAAGCCCCTTCTCATCCTTTCCACCCCAGCTTGTATATCAGCCCTGTTGCAGATCTTTGTGTTGTCTGCAAAGAGACATAACTTTTCCTCCAGTCCCTCTGCAATGTCACTTATCAAGACATTAAAGAGGACCAGTCCCAGTACTGAACCCTGTGGTACCCCGCTAGTAACCCCCCTTTCTTCATAGTGGATTCCATTTACTATTACCTTCTGCATCCTGTTGTCCAGCCAATGTTTTACCCAGGCTACCACCATGGGACTCGCTTCAAGGCTGGCTAACTTGTTTATTAATCTTTTGTGTGAAACTGTCAAATGCCTTGCTGAATTCTAGGTAGGCCATGTCCACAGCCCCTCCCTGGTCTACTACTCTGGTCATCCAGTCAAAGAAATCTTTTAGATTCATCTGACAGGACTTTCCTGCTGTGAATCCATGCTGCCTTGGGTCCTGTGCTCAGCTGGCCTCTAGGTACTCAACAATTCTTTCCTTCAGAAGTGATTCCATCATTTTACCTACCACGGAAGTCAAACTAACAGGTCTGTAGTTTCCCGCTTCTGCCTTGCTCCCACTTCTGTGAAGTGGAATCACATCCGCCACCCTCCTCCAGTCCTCAGGTACCACACCCATCCTCTCATGATTTATTAAAGAGGGTAGTCAGTGGTGTCAACTGTTCTCCCCTTAGTTCTTTTTGAATTCTGAGGTAAACCCCATCAGGCCCCACTGCTTTGTCCACCTTCAGTTTTACAAGTTCTTTCAGAACTCTCTCTTCTGTGAATAGACTGGTATCAACCTCCTCCCCCCATATCCAGAGTGTTTCTACTGTGTGACTTAGGTACCTCCCCCTCCTCTTGTTTTGTGAATACTGAGCAGAAGTATTTGTTCGGTATCCCTGTTTTTTCCCTGCCACCCTCTGCCCACATTCCCTCCCCTTTATTAAGCCTCAGTATCCCTCCCTTGGTCTTTCTTCACTCCCTAATGTACATACCGTAAAAGGTTTTATCCTCCTTAACAGAGTTGGATATCTTTTCCTTAGTTTGGGCCTTTGCTAGTCTGACTGCTTTCCCTGCCTCCTTCTGCTTTAACTGATATAGTTATCTATCTTGCTCCTTCTGTGTTTCCATATGTTTCCTGAGTGCTATCTTTTTCTCCTTAACCTCCCCTGCCACTTCTTTTGGGAAGCACAGTGGCTTTTTCCTCCATTTTGTTTTGTTGATGTGCTTTATACAAAGGTTTGTTGCCTCTGTGATGGCTGTTTTCATTTTCCTCATTGTTTTTCCACTCTTCCTTCTTGTCTGTTTGCTAGTGCTTTTCTGAGGTACTCTCTCAAGTTGCCAAAGTAAGCCATCCTAAAGTCCAACACCCTTGCTTTTGTATGGCTTGACTCTACAGCTGTGTTGACTAAGAACCACAATTGTAAACCACAATCTTCCACTAGTATAACAGGCAGGTGGAAGAATGGGAATATTGCATTTGTCAGTGACATAAAAAGGTGGAAGTATCAGCACTTGTGTCATAGATGCTGCCCAGTGTTACTTCTGTGTTATCTATGAGAACTATCAAGAGAAGGTACCTGCCCTCCCGGTCACCTATGCTCTACGTGAGGCAGAACCTAGTAGATCTACTAATCAAGATAGCCACCCCCCAATTTGAGTGTAGTCCTCTGCCCTGTATGCTTGTCCTACCCAACCCACTCCTACCTGAATAGGAGGGATCTGTTGACTAATGTGCATTTCTTGCAGAAATAAAATGTGAGCACTCAGTTGCTTAGCATGTTTCAGAAGCTGGTAACTTTTAACTTTGACATGTGCCCCCTTGACCTTCCAAAATAAATATTTAATGTTTGTGCCCATCATTATGTTTTATCTTAAGTCATCAGCATACCCAGAATCTCATGACAGCAACACCATGTATACATTCTGTGGCTAATACAGCTGCCCCTGCTACGCATAGACCCCCTCCAACCTCAAGAACAAGCACATAAACATAGAGCAGACTTGCCGGCCCAGAGGCGCTGAGGGTTGAGGCACTGGGCCTCACACCTCGCACCATGCCGAGCGACCTGGGTCTGAACCAGCCTGGGCTGGGGTCAAAAATAGGGAGGAGAAGCTTGAGCGTCCGGAGGACTGCTCTCTTCTCCTGGGGTGGGTTCAGGGGGAACTCCGCACTCAGCCGTGGCTCCCAGCAAAGGCTAGGGCACTCGCCCAGTAGTAAGGAACAGCAACAGGGGACTGGTGATGGCATCGATTCAGAACAGTTCAGCACTCCAAGATTAAGTTGTCCACACTCTGGCAGTTTTAGTTTGCAAAATTTATTGAAATAACAGCATAATAGCCCACCAGTGCAGTAACAAAGTACCTCTGGCTACAAAGTACCTTGGCGCTTCGGGTCTTCACTGACCCCCTGATGAAGGGGGCTAATAAAGAATTTAAAAATGTATTTTTTGCCAGTGTCTTTTGCTCTCTGTGCTGTCGGCCCGGGGAGGGGTTTCTGGTGCAGCAAGGCTGCGGCAGTGGGGCGCGGATCCTTTCAGCGAGGAGGCTCAAGGTAGGAAGGGAACTTGAAAGGATCCATGGCCTCCCCCACTGCCGCAGCTCTTGCTGCACCACAGACCCCCCAGGGCTGACAGCAAACTGCCCTGGAGAAGACCAAGGAGGTTCAGAGTAGGGAAGCAGACTTGAAAGGGATCCACGCCCCCACCACACACTGCCCCAGCTCTCGCTGCACCACAGACCCCCCCCCCCCGGCCAACAGCACAGAGAGCA
Organism: Neoceratodus forsteri; assembly: GCA_016271365.2. Taxonomy (NCBI): domain Eukaryota; kingdom Metazoa; phylum Chordata; order Ceratodontiformes; family Ceratodontidae; genus Neoceratodus; species Neoceratodus forsteri. Next base: position 32,592,859 of record CM057449.1, on the reverse strand, counting down.
AAAGACACTGGCAAAAAATACAGTTTTAAAGTCTTTATTAGCCAAAAATTGACAGTGTGTGGAAAACTTAATCTTGGAGTGCTGAACTGTTCTGGATCAATTTCATCAGGTTTGGCTCACCTCTTTTTTTCATGCACCTCCCCTCATCTTGCAGTATACCTTCTCTTTGGAACATGTTGACTAGTGGTGGCAGGCTGTCTGAGGGAGGGCCCGTGCTGACGCCATTGCATGCTGCACCAGAGGGGGACGTAAAAGAGAAACACCCCCCGAGCCTGATAGGCGATTGCTCACTACAGTGCCCGACGCCACACGCCCAACATTAGGTCTCGGTCTCCACTCTCTCAGCCTCTCCGCCAACCTAGCCGGATGCTCTGGATTATAGCTAGAGCACCAGTACGTGGAGGTGGCCCTATCTCGGGGGGCACAAGGCTGGGGGGGATAGTCTGGCTTGGGATCGGCAGTGGATGGTAATATCTCTGAGGAGCAGGACCACGGTGGGCAGTAGAGCGACAAGGTGAGTTGGGGTAGCCTAAGAGAGTTCAGGTTCGGGGGGTGAGAAAACAGAGTTTGAAACAAGAAAAGAAATATAAAAACAGAGCAGACCAAGGAGACTCCAGGGTAGGGAGGAGGACTTGACAGGATCCATGTCACCCCAAGAAACTTAGCAGCTCTCGCTGCACCACAGATCCCCAGAGCAACAGCAAAATGCCCTGCAGCAGACCGAAAGGCTCAGTGTAGAGGAATGAGACTTCTAAAGGTATCTGCATCCACCACCACACGCTCTCGCTGCACCAATTCCGGACTGTGGTAAATGCCCTACAGCAAGATGAGGAGGCTCAAGGTGAGAAGGAACTTGAAAGGATCCATGGCCTCCCCCACTGCGCAGCTCTTGCTGCACCAGGACCCCAGGGCTGACAGTAAAATGCCCTGCAGCAGACAAGGAGGCTCAAGGTAAGGAAGGGAACTTGAAGAGGATCCATGGCCTCCCCACTGCCTAGCTCTTGCTGCCGAACCCCAGGGCTGACAGCAAAATGCCCTGGAGAAGACCAAGGAGGTTCAGAGTAGGGAAGTAGACTTGAAAGGGATCCGCGTCCCCCCCACAATGCCACAGCTCTCGCTGTACCAGAGACCCCCACCTCGAGCTGACAGCACAGATAGCAAAAGACACTGGCAAAAAATACAGTTTAAAATTCTTTATTAGCACATTTTGAGGTCAGAGCTTCTGCATGGACTGAAAGACATCCACTCAAGCCCCAGCGCTTCGGGTATACAGAACCCTTCGTCAGGGTCTGCAGAACACCAAGGAGGCTCAGGGTGAGGAAGAGGACTTGAAAAGGATCCAGCGTCCCGTCCCTCTCAACCACCACAGCTCTCATCACACAGAGCCCCCCACTCCAGTAGCTATTTTTCAGCTGGACTGGTGCATTTCCACAGCACTCCTGTTGAGACATGGGGCCATGAAAAGAAATAACCCACCCCTCCCTCACACCTTGGGGGCCCATTTTAAACTCTTCTTTTCCTCTAGACTGCCCCTCCTCCAATGAGTTGCAGCCGATTCTAATCAAATTCACTTTACTGCAGCCTGTTTGAGTACTCTCCATTCCACTGTTCTGCCCCCCAGCTGTGAATTACTACACCTGCCTGTACTGCCCAACTCCTCTGTCCTCTTCCTGGACTGATCTATTTGGCTCAACCCACAGCTCTATTTGGTCATCTTCCCGAGAATTATCTGCTGTGCTCCTGCCCCCCATCTCCTTTTCTATTTTCTTTCATTGCTTTTCTCACACTCCCTACAACCCACTCCTCTTGTAACCCCTCTTCTCCATCCCATGTATTCTGCCTCCTCCCTTCTCTACTCCTCTCTGTCCATCCCTGCTCACCTATCCTATGGCCCCTCCCTGCACCCCCCAGTCCCCCAACCCCCCTTTACAATTCTTATCACCCCTACTCCCCTCTCATCTCGTATAGCTCGAGGCCCTCCTTCGCTGTGTTTCCCCGCTCACCACCCCTCCTCTCCACAAACCCAGAAGGCGTAAGTACCCTCCCACATCTATCCTTTTTCCTGCTACTTCAGCTTCTCTCCAGTGATATCGAACCCAGCCCTGGCCTTCAAACTACCATCTCCACCCCAGTCCAAGTTATCCCATGTTCTCCACTGAGCTCTACTCCCTCTCTCCTGCCTAAGGGACTTCACACTTTTCATTTCAATGCTAGGAGCCTACTACCAAAAATGGACGCTTTTAAAGTGTGGATAACCCAGCACTCACCTGACATCCTCTGTGACTGAAATATGGTTATCCACCAAAATCCCAGACTCCTCTCTCTATCTCACTGATTTCAACCTTATCTGTCAAAAGCAGGGTAAGCGTGGTGGCGGGGTAGCTTTGTACACTAGTCAGTCTCTCTCCTGCTCTATCACTCTCAAAGATTCCTCCTCCCATGAACTCAGCATTGCCCTCCTATCCCTCACATCCTCTAGCCCACTCTACAGCAGCGCTCTCGATGCTCCACCTAAAGCCTCTCCAGACTTCCTAGTCTCCACCACCTCCTTGATCAGCTTCCCCACAGCTAACGGTGAACTCTTGCTTCTAGGTGATTTCAACCTAGACTGGCTCTCCCCCTCCTCTAAGCCAACCCTCCTAAAGATTGAAGCCCTGAATCTCACACAGCTGATCACTGAACCAACTCTAATAAAACCCCCTCCTAAAACCACTCCCTGCACGACTGGGTGCTATCCTTCCACCCCCACCATATCACAGCATCTGTCATCCTGCCTGATGCCCTCAGTGATCACTGCGTCACTTACTCTGTATGCAAGATCCACCTCCCCAAGCAGCCCATAAATACATTTGGACTCGCCCTCTCTACTCTCTAGACACAGCTGCCCTCCTCCATGACCTCACCCACTCAGATTAGAAACCAGTTTTCCTTACCCAGGACATTGACTCTGCAATATTCCTCTTCTCCAGCATACTTACCAGTGCCTGGAACCACCATGCTCCACTAAAAAAGGCTAGCGTTAAGCAGCACCACTATCAATGGATCACAACTGACCTACTTGCCAAATGCAGAGCCAAGGATAAGGCCTGGTCATGCTATAAATTGTCCCTTACCAAGTCTGACCTACAAACCTATATATCACTCAGAAACAACTGCACCAAAGCCATCAGCCTCTCCAAGGCTACTTACTTCAGGTCCCATCTGCAACAAGGTCAAAACACACCAGCCTCGTTCTGGAAAGTGTTACGCACTCTCCAGCCTCGTTCTGGAAAGTGTTACGCACTCACCAGCCTCGTTCTGGAAAGTGTTACGCACTCACCAGCCTCGTTCTGGAAAGTGTTACGCACTCACCAGCCTCGTTCTGGAAAGTGTTACGCACTCACCAGCCTCGTTCTGGAAAGTGTTACGCACTCTCCAGCCTCGTTCTGGAAAGTGTTACGCACTCTCCTCGATCCCCCTGCTCAACAGGCCTCCCCAGCCCTTAATATCAATGGCGCCCCTATCTCCAACCCATCCTCAGTTGCTGGGTTTTCAATACATTCTTTGCCACCTTTGCACTCCCAGTTGCCCCCGCTCTCTCCCATCCAGTTTCCCCCAACCCTTCCAAATCCAATACTCCCCACATCTTGTTCTACATCTCACCTTTCTCCCCCCAAGAATACTTTATTCATCTCACTGCCCTAAATCCAGCCAAAAGCCGAAACTGCATTCAGCGAGGCTCTACAGTCTCTCCACTTCAGACCCTGAAGGAACTGAATTCGGCAAGGCTCTACAAGTCTCTCCGCTTCAGCCCCTGCGGAAACTGCGCTCAGCGACGCTCTACATTCTCTCTGCTTCAGCTCCTGCAGGAACCGTGTTCAGCAACGCTCTACATTCTCTCCACTTCACCTCCTGCAGGAACTGAATTCAGCAAGGCTCAACCCTTCTCACTGCCTCAGCTTCTACAGGAACTGCATTCAGTGAGGATCAGCATTCTTTCTACTTCAGCTCCTGAAGACAGAGTGGGGGAAGGGTGCTAATGGTCTGACCAGGGCCCCAGCCACCTGATTGTTTCTGGAAGACTTGGGCTGGTCCCACCCCCAAACCCCTCACCCCAGGTCCATTATTTCCTTTATACCAGGGGTTCTGACATCAGTTCCTCAAATGGGCAAAGGATATGCACCTGTCATAGCAGAAGCAGACATCCAGGAAAGGAACAGCAGCAAGTGAGGAGGTGACTGCCATCTCAGTGGAAGGGAAGTAAATGCAAATCTAGGAGCTTTCATTGTTACTTCTTCGCATTGCTATTGCATTGGGGAAAGGAGGAGTTGGAGTTTGAAGAAGGTTGTGCAATAGCTACTTAAAGTCTCTTTTTGAGTGTGGATAGGAAAGGTAGGACTATAAAAAGCAGTTGCTCAATCTATCTAAACATGTACAACAAAGGGGGTAAAGGAAATAAAGAAAAGAATGTTTTGCACTGATAGAGGAGGGAGAGGGGAGACCTGGGGGAGTGTCTGGTATCCTGCATCTGGAAGGGTGGGGGGTTGCTGGTGGGCAATGACCGTCGACAGCAATGGGTAGGGTGGTAGGCTGCAACAACTGCGGTGCACCAATCTTTCTAAAAATTGCCTGGAGTGTGGGAGGATGTTTAGTGTGCAACCTCATAGAGAAACTTAGAAAGGAGATCGAGGGTCTGCAGGAGGAACTAAGACATGCAAGGCAGATTGTGGGTGGGTTTAGCCCAATACTGGAGGGAGGAAGAAGGGGAGATGAGGGAGGGCGATTTAAGCAAACAGTGGTGAGGAGAGGGTCAGAAGAAGGGAAGCAGAGGCAAAGGGGCCCAGGCCAGGAAGAAGCGATTGCCGGGAAACCAGGTCAGGAGACAAAAGACAAATGGAGCAGGAGATAGGGACTTGTGAGGGAGGCGAAGAAGTGGCAAAAGTCATGGAGTGGAAAGGAGAGACAGGTTACTATGAAGAGAGAGGAGCAGGCATTTGTGAAGGGTCTTCAAAAATATTTGTGCACTGCTAGAGAGGAAGAAGGTGGAGGAGGAAATAATGAAATTAGAGGTAATTGATAAATGCCTGGACCAAACTGGGCAGGAGAAGTTCTGCTGGGAGAACTGCAACAGGGGTAAAGAAATAATGTGCAGGAGGAAGAATAGGAGCTGGAAATGAGAGGAGAGAATGGAAGCATGCAGGGAGTAAGAGTGGTGGAATCTTAGTGCTGGGGACTCAATACTAAGAAGAGTCAGGTTGGGGTAGCAAGGGGAGGCATGAATCGCATTTGGGTGGAGGCCATGCCAGAATGACAGAGGAAAGGGTGGGACAATCTGTTCTGAAATATGCTAGAAGGGGTAGGACAAGCCTCATTTTATTATACATCTTGGGACAAATGACCTGGCTGACAAGGCAGTAGATATAGTCCAGAGGAGGTTTGAGGAACTAGCACATTATGTGAGGGGCAGGAAGATCAGTAACTTTTTTAGAGATACTTCCAGTGCCCAAGGCAAGCACAACAAGAGAAGCTGAGAATAGAGAATTTAACGGATGGCTAAGAACCTGTTGTGCTAAGGGTATGGGCTGTTGGGGGTGGGGAGGGACCTGGAGACAGTAGTCTATATGCCAAGGACAGACTACACTTGAGTGAGGAGGGAAAAAGCGTTAAAACAGAGGATAGAAATGCGTAGAGGAAGTTGGGAATTTAAACTGAGTGGGGGTGTGAGGTGGAAGAGATATGCAGAGACCACAGGTTGGGAAACCATATGAGCTTACCCCCATAACAGTGACAAAGGACAAATGGCAAGTGCTGTTGGTGATGCTAGGAAAGGAGGGCAGGATGGGGGGAGGGGGGAGGGTGGAAGGTGGTTACCCTTAATGCTGGGAGCCTTGGGAGGAAAACTGCAGAGTTACAGGTTCTCATGGCAGAGGGAGAGGTGGACATTGCAGCCATCAGAAACATGGGCCACCCAATACAATGACTGGGACCTGTCTGTACCAGGGTACAGGTTATTTCGTGAGGACAGGGTGATTGGGAAAGGAGGGGGTGGCACTATATGTGAAGGAAGGACTGAAGTGTGTAAGGGAGGAAGGGGAGGAGGGTAGTATGGAGTCACTTTGGGTGCAAATCCAGGATTCCAAGAATAGGATTCTTAGAATGGGAGTGGTGTACAGGCCACCATCTCAGACGGAGAAGTTAGACAGGGAACTAGCGGGACAGATCAGGAGGACCTGCAAGAAGGGTAGTGTGGTGATTGTGGGGGACTTCAACATGCCAGGAGTGGACTGGAGCACCCCAACAACCAGGAACAGAAGGGAGCAGGTACTGCTGGATGCCTTCCAGGACAGCTCCTGCTGCAAATAGTCAGTGAACCAACCAGGTTAGGTAATACCCTTGACCTTGTGCTGGCAAATGGGGACTTTGTGAGAGAACTTATAGTGGAGGAACTGCTGTCAGGGAGTGACCACCACTCAGTATGGCTCACAATGGATATGGGCAAGGAAGGAGTGGAATCAGGCACAAGAGTGCTGGACTTCAGGAGGGCCAACTTTGGGAGGATGGGGGAAGTGGTAAAAGGGTACCTGGCCAGAATTCAATCTAGTATGAACACTAACCAGAGGTGGGAGCTCATAAAGCTGGGGATAGTGGAGGCAACCAAAACCTGATGCAAGGCCCAGAGCAAGAAGGTTAGGGCTAAGAAACTGAGCTGGTTGAGCAAGGAGGTCATGGAAAAGATAAGGAAAAAAAGAGCTACCTTTAGGAAGTACAAGAAAACAGGGAGGGGGGAGGACAGGGAGGAGTACTTGACAGAATCGAAGGAGGTGACAAGGGCAGTACGGGGAGCCAAAGCATCTATGGAACTCAGGCTGGCACAAGGCATTAAGAAGGGAGAGAAGGACTTCTTTAGGTACATCAGGGAGAAGAGGAGCTGTAAGGACCACGTAGTAAGGATTACGAAGATGGAGGGTTGGGTGGAAGCAGGGTGCGATAAGGCAGAAGCACTAAATGAGTACTTCTGCTCAGTATTTACTAAACAGAAGAGGGGGTGACACACAAGGGGGGAGAAATGGCAGAAACAGGGGGAGGGGGTGACAGATGGGAAATCATGGAGGGCAGAGTTCAGGAGGGTTTGAAGGCACTGAGGGTGGACAAGGCATGAGCCCAGATGGCATCCACCCCAGGGTACTGAAGGAGCTGGCAGAGGTCCTTGCAGGACCTGGCAGACCTATTTAATGCCTCACTACATTCGAGGTGTACCTCAGGACTGGAGGATGGCTCATGTGGTGTCCCTCCACAAGAGTGGCCCCAAGGATGAACCGGAAACTACAGACCAGTGAGCCTCACATCCATCATGGGTAAGCTAATGGAGACTATCCTGAAGGAGGCTGGTGGCCCTCCTAGAGGCCAAGGACTACAGGACAGCAGACAGCATGGCTTCATATGGGGCAGATCCTGCCAAACCAACCTGGTGGAGTTCTATGACTGGGTAACTAGGCAGCTGGACAGGGCCATGCAGTGGATGTCCTGTATCTGGACTTCAGTAAGGCATTCAACTCGGTGCCACATGGAAGGCTGGGAAGTAAGTTAGTAGGCACGAGGCGGGTGCAAAGCTGGTGAGATGGGTAGGAAACTGGCTTCAGGGAAGGCAACAGAGGGTGGTGGTGGGGGCTCTCACACCCAAGGGTAGTGACAAGCGGTGTTCCACAGGGCTCGGTGTTGGGACCGGTGTTGTTTGGGACATTCATTGCAGACATATCATGGGACATCAAGAGCAAGATCAGTCTATTTGCTGATGATACCAAGGTAGGAGGCGGTGGTGGATGACCTAGGGGATGGCAGGGGTTGCAGGATGATCTGGCAAAGCTTGAAACCTGGTCAGACACCTGGCAACTGGGTTTAATGCCAAAAGTGCAAGGTGCTGCATTTTGGGATGAAGAACCCAGGAGGAGTTACCAGCTGGGGGAATGCAGCTAGCCCAGACAGAAAAGAGAAGGATCTGGGGGTGCTCATTACAGGGTCAATGAACAACTCGGCACAATGTAGGAAGGCAGCTGCAAAGGCCAACAAAATGCTGGGTTGTATTGCAAGGGGTACATCCTCGAGGAGGGAGGAGGTGATTTTGCCATTGTGTAGGTCATTAGTTAGACCGCACCTGGAGTACTGCGTGCAGTACTGGGGCCCGTATCTGAAGAGAACCATTAAGTTACTGGAGGGGGTGCAGCGCAGGGCGACAAAGATGATCAAGGGGCTGGGGGACTTATCATACGAGAGGAGGTTGAGGGAGTTGAACATGTACTCACTGGAGGACAGGAGGGACAGGGGGGACATGATTGAAACCTTTAAATACATGAAAGGAATAAACAAGACAGGCACAGAGGGGCTGTTCAAAGTAAGGGAGGGGAGGGACACCAAGGGCCATGATCTGAGACTGGAGGGAGGAAGGTTCAGGAGGGAGATGAGGAGACACTTTTTTTTTTTTTTTTACAGAGAGGGTGGTGGCTGGGTGGAATGCGTTACCTGCAGAAGTGGTATGCAGTAGAACAGTGGATTGCTTCAAAAGGGGATGGGACAGGACAAGGGGGAGGGTTAATGAAGGGGAAGGGTGGAAGGGAGGGGCAGCTGCAGAATAAAGGGTGCTAGCTGCACATTCGAGCAGACTTGATAGACCTCTAGGCCTTTATCTGCTGGCAAATTTCTTATGTTCGTATGTCCTGCAGGAACTGCATTCAGCGAGGCTCTGCCTTTACTCTCCTTCAGCTCCTGAAAGCACTGAATGCAGTGAAACTCAACCTGCTCTCTCCTTCAGCTCCTGCAGGAACTGTATTCAGTGAGGCTCTACATTCTGTCCGCTTCATCCTCTCTACTTCAAATTCTGCAGCACCTGCATTCAACGAGGTTCCACATTCTCTCCATTTTAGTTGCTGCAGGAACTACATTCAGTGAGGCTCTACTTTTTCTCTGCTTCATCTCCTGCAGAAACAGCATTCAGCGAGGCTCAGCCTTTTCTCTCCTTTAGCTCCTGCAGGAACTGCATTCAGTGAGGCCCTATCAGTTCTCTGCTTCAGTTCCTGCAGGAACTGTATTCAGGGAAGATCAACATTCTCTCTCAATCAGCTCTTGCAAGAACTGCATTTAGTGAGGCTCTAAATTCTCTCTGCTTCAGCTCCTGCAGAACTGCATTCAGCGAGACTTTACCTTTACTCTTCTTCAGCTCTGGTAGGCACTGCATTCAGTGTGGCTCAGCCTTCTCTCTTCTTCAGCTTCTGCAGAAATTGCATTTAGCCAGGCTCTACATTCTCTCCACTTCAGCTCCTGCAAGTACTGCACTAAGCAAGGCTCAACCTTCTCTCTCTCTGCTTCAGCTCCTACAGGAACTGCATTCAGTGAGGATCTAAATTCTCTCTACTTCAGATCCTGTAGGAACTGCATTCAGCGAGGCTCTACCTTTACTCTCCTTCAGCTACTGAAGACACTGAATTCAGTGAGGCTCAACCTTCTCTCTCTCCATCATCTCCTCCAGCATATAGGACAGCTCTCATCTCAAAGACGTTTATGTGAAGATAAGACTCCTCCTGGCTCCACCTCCCGAGTGTGGAGGGTTTTGACAGCTCTCCAACCGATCAGAGATGCATCTGTGATCGCAATCTTGAAATTCCAGTGAGGCAAAGGGTAGACCTTGTAGAAGCATGTTCTTCTGCGTCCACCATTCAAGTGATTTGTCAGAGGCTCTGTCACTTTATGTTTAATGATTGCAGGTGCGTGGCCAGTGACCACTGTGTGCTGAGCATCTGTTGTGCAGTCCTCAAATATCGCCAGGCTAGATGCACCATGAAGCTGGACAATGCCATGAGGCCCAGCATCCGCTGAATTGAAAGGGCCCAAACAGAGCTGCTCTCCGTGATGTAGTGAGACAACTGAAGATGCAACTTCTCCTGTCCTCCGGAAGGAAGACCATCTCCCTGGAGTCATCCAGGAGGGCTCCTATGAAGAGGACCTGCTGGGAGGGTTGAAGCTGGCACTTTCCCAGATTCAGAAGAACCCCCATGAAAGTCGGTAACTGAGAAGCTGTGGCGACTGCTTCCTGTGTCTCCTGCCTGGGAGAACTGGCTAGGAGCCAATCTCCAGCTAAGTGAAGACTTGAACACAGAGCTTTCTGCAAACTTTTCCCAGAACAGGTATTTGTTTAACTTTCTGGGGTAGAAAACTGGGCGGGCACATGACGCTTGTTCTGTCTGGAACCAGAAAGTAATGGGAGTAGGAACCTGTGTTCCGTACTGCCTGCAGAAAGTACAGCTATATAAGAACTTACCACAACAGCAGATCTTCAAGACAGGCTCTTGTAGTAGGTACTAACACATAGGACATCAGCATGGCACTATATAGTGAGCGGTCCGCACGCCCGCCCTCCAGTTCACCTGCCGGAGACCTAGTAAAGTGCAAAAGGAGGTAGAAGTGGGCTCCTGGAGCTGAAAAGCTATAGTAGGAGAAAAAGTAAAAGAAAACCTATGGGGAAGGTGGGAGGGAAAGCAGTATCTACTGCAAAAGCCTCTCACGAGATCTACAGTACCGTTACAGTAAGTTCTTATGTAACTGTACTATCTTACTTCAAGAGGGCTCTTGCAGTAGGTACTAACAGGTATGACAGAGTCCCAAGCATTCAAAGTCAGACAAGTCTGAGACATGGGAGGTAGGAACAAGTCTGCAGTAAAACAGAGATCCTAGCACAAAAGTCCCTGAACAACAGCTAGACCAAAGCCTGCTCTGTACCTAGAAACAATGTCCAAATTGTAATGTTTAGTGAAGGTGTGGCTAGAACTCCAAGTGGCAGCAGCATAGATATCTGTGGCGAAGATGTTCCCAAAACACGCAGCGGAAGCAGCCACGTCTCTGGTTGCTTGCCCTTTAACCTCCCCTGGAAGGGGTCTCTTATACTTCCGATAACTAAAGGTAATGCAGTTTGCCAACCATTTGGACAAACACTTTTAGGTGCAAAGGAAATGAACAACTGACTGGTTTTGTGGACTGGCTACGTCTGGTTCGTGTAATAACGAAACATTCTATGTACATCAAGTGTATGCAGAATTGCTTCTCCCCGATTAAAATGTCCAGGGTAGTACACTGGCAACTGAAGTCTCTGATTTAAGGTGGACTCACAAACCACCTTAGGCAAGAACTTAGGATTTATACACAGAGCCACCCAGTCTCTGTGAAAAATCAAATAAGGCTCCTTACACATCAGGGCCTGAAGGTCAGAAATCCTTTGAGCTGAAGTAATAGCAACCAAAAAAAGCACTTTCAAAGACAGGAAGCGCATGTCACAACTTGACTCTGGTTCGAAAAGAGGCAGAGTGAGTTTTTCTAATACAATATTCAGGTTCCAGGGAGGAGCAGTGCTCCTGACTGGGGGTCTCAATTGAAGAATCCCTTTCAAGAAAGTTTTGGATACTTCTAGCTGAGCCAAATATTTGCCACCCACAAGAATGTGGTACGCAGAAATGGCCAATAAGTGGACCTTCAAGAATGAATAAACTGAGTCTGAGGTCAAATAGGTGCAGGAGATACTCCAAGACCTGCAAAACTGGGCAGGAGAAGGGTTCCTACTCCTTGGATGTGGCCCATATGGAAAATCTTTTCCACTTCATGTCACAGGTGGGTCTAGTGGACGGCTTTCTGGCCTCCACTAGAACTTGTGCTACTCTAGGGGAAACCCCAAAACGAGCGGCAGCTATGTCAGTAGGTGCCACGCATGTAGATGAAGGGACAGAAGGCCTGGATGAGCCAGGGTGCCCTGTTCCTGGGTCAAAAGATTCTGATAAATGGCCAGGGGAACTGGAGTTTCCACTGACAGTTGCTGAAGCGACAGAACCAGATCTGTCATGGCCAAAAAGGTACGATCACAATCACTCATGCTCCTTTAGCGTGTAGTTTCAATATAACGCTCTCCATTAGCAGAAGTGCAGGGAAGGCGTACCTGAACCTCCCCTTTCAGCACAGAGACAGCACATCTCACCAGAAAACACCATGCCCTGGAGCAAGCGAGCAGAAAGCTGGTAGTTTTGCTTTGGATGGGGATGCAAACAGATCCAGATCTGGCCTTCCCCATCTTTCCAAGATATTGTCTATCACTGACTGTCTCAATTCCCTCTCGTGGGCCTTGGCCTGAGTGTGACAGAGTACATTCACAAGTACGTTTTGTATTCCTAGAACGTGCACCTCCATAAGGTGAAGACAGTGTTGCATTACCCCGTACCATGCTCTAATCGTTTCTTGACAGAGGGGGTATGAGAGAGTTCCTCCTTGTTTATGTACCAGACAACACACACATTGTCTGTCCGAATCGTGATTAGTCCCGGCTGAACTAGGTACTGGAAAGCCTGTAAGGCATTCAACACTCCTCTCATCTCCAGTACACTGATGTGGAGCGAGAGTTTGCTGGTGGACCAAGACCCATGGGTCTTGTGAACCCCTAGATGTGCTCCCCAACCCATCCCGGAGGCATCTGCCATTAGGGTCTGGGTGGAGAGATCTAAGCAGAACGGTACACCCCATCGGAGACTGTCCAGGTCCTGCCACCACAACAGGTCCTGAGCCATAGGGCTTGAAACCAGAATGTCATGATTTAAATTGTCAGATCTCTGGTCCCACTGTACTCCATGGATCCACTGTGTGACCCTCTTATGAAGTCTGGCCAGGGGCACCTTAGAGATGGCCGCTGCCATAAGGCCGAGAAGTCGGAGGACCGTTCTGGCTGAGGTCCTTCTTCGAGAGGCCACAAAGTGCACTTGTTGCTGAAGAGTCTCATCCTGTCTGATGATAGGATAGGGTCTCCCCTGGACTGAGTCCAACACTGGCCCAATAAATTGTAGGTGTTGGGTAGGAGAAGGGTGGGACTTGGGGTAGCTGACTGTTATACCCACCAGTCTGAAAAGATCCAGGGTCACAGCAAGAGCTTGGGCTAGGCTGTCCCTCGACAGGGCCGAAAGAAACCAATCATCGAGGTAAGGGAACACCTGCAGGCACTTCGTGAACACTGTTGGTGCTTACGATAGGCCAAAGGGTAGGGCTTTGAAATGAAAATGCAATCTCTGAAAACAGAATCTGAGGAAACTGAGGTGGGGGGGGGGGGGACTGTGATGTGCAGGTAAGTATCCTGCATGTCCAGTGCACACAACCAGTGGTCATTCTGCAAGAGAGGAATCAGATCTGGAAGGATAGCATTCTGAACCTCTTGTATTCCACAAAGAGGTTCAGAGTGCTTAACTCCAGTATTGATCTGAAGTCGTCAGTCTTCTTGGGAACCAAGGAGAAGTGAGAGTAAAATCCCCTTCATATTTCATTTGGAGGAACTGGCTCTACTGCTGCTTTTGCCAGCAGAGAGACTACTTCCTCTCTTAATAGAAGGACATGACTTGGGGGGTAGTAAGAGTGACCTGGAGGGTTTGCTGGAGGTCTCTCTGTAAACTCCATTGTGTGGCCCTGGGCAACCAGCTGAAGTACCCATGAGCCTATGGTTGTTACCTCACATCCTGGCAGGTGGCTCACAAATCTGCCTCCTATCGGCTCCCCGAGACTCGCTCCAGAGGAGGGAGGGATCTCAGAGAGTCAGGAGGTGGTGGGGAAGGTGGAGGAAGAGGATCCTGAGGCTCTATGTGATTTGGCCAGTGCAGCCGTTCCTGCCAAAGGGGCCAGATGTTTGTTCTGACATCGGTTTTGCTGCTGCCTCTGTTGGAGGCATTGCTGCAGATGAAAGGGATGCTTGGGCTTTTGTGGAAGTGTGTACGTAAACCAGGCACAGTGCAAGGCTTCGTCCTTGTCCTGTAAGTCTGTAATGATGTCTTTGACATCTCCTCCAAACAAGACTGGACCTCAAAAAGGAGCGTCTTGGATTGCTGTCTGTACCTCAGGTGCAAGGCCTGAAATCCTCAGCCATGTGTGTTTCCTAGGCTGACTGCAGTGGCTGTTTCCCTCGCTGAGGCGTCCACAGCATCATAAGTGGCCCTCAGAGTGTGTCGGCTAGCTGATCTGACCATACCCGCCATTTCTTCTTTCAACTCGGAGTCAGGGAGTTTATCTAGCTTGGACTCCAGTTAACATGAAATGGATTTCTGGCAGACCACCACGCGAGCAGTATAGTTCAGCGCCCTAAGAGCCAAGGTTGAAGAAGAGTAGACCTTCTTCCCAAATTGTTTGATGACCCTAGATTCCTTGTCCGGAAAAGAGGTACTAAGGTGCTTAGGTTTTGTTGAATGGTTGTGAACAGCACCTATGACCACAGAATCTGCTTTAGTGTGAACACTGAGGTGGTTTTTACTTTCAGACATCTGGTATAAACAATCTGCTTTTCTGGTCACAGGTGCCAGTGAAGCTAGCTGTTCTCAAACTGTGAAAGTCAAATCCTCATGTGACTTTATCCAGGGCGGTATGAGTGTAGGTGATAAATCCAAGAGTTCCAGATGTTCTGCCAGTCTCTGGCACTGGGGATCTTGATCCACAGTGTGTCAGTCATATGCAGCCTGGATTTTCCTGAGAAGCTCTGTAAAAGAGGGATCGTCACGAGGAGATTTTTTGGAGACTCCCTAGGCTTTGGATCATCTGGAATAGGTAACGTATAGTCTGAAAAGTGAGCTGAGTCACTATCCAAATCCAACGTAGGGGTATAGTCAGGTGTGCTTAGTTTTGGTAGCGTGATCTCCATGGGTCTCAAAAGGTCTGCAGGCCTCGCGAATGCTGTGGACCACTGGGGTTGTGGAAATGGCTCCACTGTCCTGCCAGACGTCGATGGCCTGGGATCCGACGATGGAGGGGTGTCCAATTTGTGGTTCTCTAGTGGCTGGTGGCCGGTCCGGTGGAGGCTGACGCTTTTTTCCAACTCTAATGTGAGTTGCAATTTTGTCTCATTCCACCAGAAGCATAACATTGCCTGTAAGTCCACCTGAGGTTGAAGTGGAGGGAGAGGTGGCTGATGCCTGTATCCCAGTGTTGGATACCCTGTGAAGTAGGGAGGATATCCTGGTGTGGGAAATACCCAGTGTCGGGCAAGAAAACCCCAGCGTCCAATACCCAGGTGAAGGTTACCCCAGCGTAAGGTACTGCTGCGCCAAATACCCCGGAGGGTATTGCAGCATCAGGTAGCCTGGTGTCAGGTATCTCGGTGGAATGTCCGAGGGACCCTGTATTGGCCCGGAAAGTGTGGCCAATGGCTCTGGGGTTGGCCCAGACAATGGGGCAGGAGGCCCAGGTACAGGCCCCGACGAAGGTACAGAAAAATCCGTTGGAGGGTTCAGAACTGTGGGGCCTTGAGGAACCAGTGCAGTTTTCATCAGGTCCAGCGGAGCCTCAGGCATAGGTGGCTCCAGCATTGGGATGGGCACTGTCCTGGATGGTGGGCGCTCTCCCTCCTCCGTGTCCCTGAGGGGGGGGGACAGGAGAGACCACCTCTACGGAAAAGGGGGAGAAACCAGAGGAGACTCTGGTGTCTGCTGTGGCTCAGATGTAAGCTGATCTAGCTCTTCGACATCAGGTCTGTTATCGCGGCCTGCCGGAGGAGTTGGGGCTGCACGCTTGTCAGAGGAGCCAATGGGTGGCTTACCAGCCAGTTCTGTGTGCGCGCCGGAGGAGCCAGTGTTCATCTTACCAGACCCACCTCTCTCACTAGACCTCTTGATCTTGAGGGGCCTGGGGGTAGTGGGCACCTCCTTTGCCCCAGAGGCTCCCTTAGGGGCCAAACCCGACCGGGGGGGTCGACGTCTGCTCTGTAGCCTGAAAGAAGTGACTTTACCCAGAGGGGAAAGCACCTCCTTGGCCAACGGGGTCCACGGCCTTGAAGGAGACTGTTCCCGGTCCAGATGTCTCTCCTTGTCCGTCTTCTTACGATGGCCTTCCGGGGAAGAAGATGTGCTCCTGAGTTTCTTCAGCTCCTTCTCCATGGACGCCATTTTTAGTTTTAAAAGATGAGCTTCCAGTGACTGCTGATGGTGCTTTCATGTGGCCTGGTTAAAGCCTTAGCAGACCACACTCTCCTCGATCTGATGGTCTGGACCCAGAAAAAAAGAGGCAGAGCAAATGGCCATTCTTGTGAGGGAGCCGAGTACCGCAAGAGTCACTTATTTTTATGTGAATCGGAAGACATCAGAGATGACATGCATGACTTAGTAGTATGAAACACAACATGCAAAAAAATTACTGTTTTCAATGATTACATAAACAAGACATATTCATGAAAGATGGCATTGATAGAAGCAGTGTTCTCCGTGAGGTCCAATGTGTGCAGGTCGATGGCTTGAAAAAACTGGAGGGTGGGCATGGGGTTCGCTTACTATATAGTGCCACGCTGACATCGGTCACGTGATGCTGGGTGGGTGGTCCCCTGCCAGACATTGCTACTAAAAGTTTTCTGTGTAGTCCTAGCAGCTTCAGTCCTACCTGTTAGTACCTACTGCAAGAGCCCTCTTGAAGTAAGATCAACTTCTACTGCCCTGTTCCTTAGGAAACCCAGGATCTTGGAAGTAAGAAGGCCTGACTGAGAAGTGGACAGACTGAGCTACCGTCTGTGTGGAAAGTTTGGGGGAATCTCAGCGAAACTGAGAGAGTATCCCTTTTGGACAGTCCTGAGGGCTCATTTGTCTGTTGTAATGAACTTCTGCTGGTTGTAAAACTGAGTCAGTCACCACCCCCACCGCAGTAGAGGTGTCCACCTTGGGCAGCTGAGGTGGAACCTGGGCCGGATCTTCAGAGGCTGGAACTGGGCACTCACAGGCTCTAGGCATCTTGCTGCAGTTTCTTCTGTGGCCAAGGAGTTTGGTTCTTGTTAAAAGCTCCTTGGCCTCCACCACTAAAGGGCTGCCTGTTATGAAACTGTTAACGGTTCCTGCCCCTCTGAGGGGCCATAGGAGCTGGCCTGGTTATTAAATGACAGTTCTGGTTTTCTGAATGTCCTCCAGAACTTCCTCAACTTGAGGGCCGAACAGATAAGTACAGTCAAAGGGGATGTTCATCACCTTCTACTGAGCATCTGTTGAGAAACCTGAGGTTCTGAGCCAGGAGAATCGCCTTCTAGGAATGGCAGTGGCAGCTGCCCTAGACACAGTGTCGCAGGAGTCCACAGAAGCTTTCAGTTGCTGATTATTGGACTCTGTTCCCCTGGTAATGGATTCCGGGAGGTTCTCAACCAATGACGACCATTGACTTGATTGTGTTCTGCAGGGAGTACTCTTACAGAGGAATGTAGGAACTCAAGATGTAAAAGTCTGCCTTGGTCCGCAAAAGTCTGAAGTGCTGTGGTGGACCCCATATTCCTGCGGAGAGATGGATAGAATGATCCTCCACCTCAGGCTCTGTTGATACAGAAGGCTTGCTTTCCGGTCCATAAAATGAGTCATCCATTGTGTCTTCGGACAAAAGCAGGACAGGGTCAGACTCATCATGTTCCACTTCTACCCCACAAAGACCTTGAAATGCAGGTATAGGCCAGGAAATCATGGGAGATGCCGCCCCCGGATCAGCGTTGAGAAATGCACAATTCGCGATGCCTGCACCACACTCAGCACTGGCACCACATGCAGTGCCGACACCATATGCATTGCCAGCACCACACGCAGCACAGAGTAGGAGTGAGGAGCCAACTGAGGCACCAAGACCCCAGCACCACCCTCAACCTGCAAGACCTGAAGAAAGGGGAGAGGAAAAGTGGTATCTGTGCCAGCCCCTGTGAGGAAACAAGGTGAGGGGGGAAGGCACATGAAGTCGGCGTTGATGGCACTGTCACCGGAGAGGACACCGTGTGCACATCCTAGCCCGACCAAACCGGCAGCGGCTCCAAGTCCCGAAGGCTCCGGAACTGGCAACCAACACAGACGCTGAACCCACTGCTCGATAATAGCAGCCCGATGATGAAACTGCTCACCAGAAGCACCATCAAGGACAGAGGGAGGATCTGGTGTCAAAGATCACGGGGTTAAGAGTGGAGCCACAGGGGACCCCACCAGAGCCGAGTCAGGCCTACCGCGCCCCACACCAACGACTCTCACGCAGACGTACCAGAAGGTAACCTCGAGCAGTACGGTTTCATCTTCGACTGAAGGGACGAAGAAGAACTCGAGATCAAGTGGTGCCAGCTCCCCAGTCGGGAACGGGTCCCCTTTTTGTGCTTCATGTGGACTGTCCTCCTCCCGAGCACCGGACTGTCAATGGTTGAAGCCCCCCCAAAGAGCAGCAGACCAAACATAGCCCCACTGCCAGAACAGCTTTCAAATGAAGGCTCCCTACTGTCACCGCTACCGTTTACGGTCAGCTCTGTTGATGGCAGGATGAGAATTTCTTTAATTATTCTTCTTTCTTTCCCGGCAGGTGAGCAACATCACCACTGAAGCTCGCTCAACAGTGGGGAAAAAAGGAACTGAGGCAGTTGGAGGGTTGACGCTGAAGGAGGCTATACTGGCATTGCTGTCTCATGTTCTGTGCATTCGCTGCTCCTCCTCAGCGCAGGCTCCTCCTGGAAGATTTCTGGCTCCTGTTGGGTCCCAGTGCCTCCAGCGAGTCCATTAAAATACAACAACTTTTAGTGCAAGGTGTTACATCTTAAGGGAAACCCTAAACACAGGTACACCCTGGGAGGTTGGAAGACTCACAGGGGAAAAGACCTAGGGTCATGGTGGATGCATGTATGAATAACTAGGAGCAGGCATGAGAGCGCTAGCAAGGCAAACAGGATGTTGGGATGCATCGTAAGGGGGAATCACCTCTAGGAGCAGGGAAGTGATTCTGCTGCTGTACAATGGACTGGTTAGACCACACCTTGAGTACTGTGTACAGTACTGGAGACCACACTTGAAGAGGGACATACAGCTCCTGGAGAGGGTACAGAGGAGGGCAACTAAGATGACACAAGGACTAGGGGATTTGACGTATGAGGACAGACTTGAGGAGCTCTGCCTGTTTTCATTGGAGGAGAGGAGAGACAGAGGGGACATGATTGAGGTATTCAAGTACCTCAAGGGAATAAATAGGGTAAACATGGAGGGGATCTTTAGACTAAAGTAGGGAGGTATCACTAGAGGGCATGGTTTGAAGGTGGAAGGGTGGAGGGGAAGAGAGGAGGTTTTCACTGAGAGGGTGGTGGACCCTTGGAATGCGCTGCCTGGAGGCTGGTTCAAAGATCCACAGTGGAGGGCTTCAAGAGAGGGTGGGACAGACACAGAAAGCGGATGTATCAGATGATGGCCTGGCCCAGGGGGGTTGGGATGGATGATAGGGGTTTCTGGAACACAAGGGGGGGGAGGGCCTCGGCACCCAACTAGAGATCTGAGGTTCGAGCAGACTCGATAGACCGTAAGGCCTAATCTGCCGGCAATTAGTATGTTAGTATATTATTTATAAAGTGCAATTCAAATGCCAAAGTGCTGTACAAATGTAATATCAGAAATTTCATACACAGAATAAAATCCAGTATACTCTAGCATTTAATTCAGCAATTCACAAATGCAATATTAAAGAAATGTGTTTTTAGTGCAGTTTTAAAGCTCTGAACAGACTGGCACTCCCAAACCCAACGAGGTAGAGAACTCCACAGGGTAGACGCAGCAAAAGCAAATGAACAAGCACCAAACATTTTCAGCTGTGCTCTGGGAACCTCTAGCAATCCCTCATTGGTGGAGCGGAGGGGGCGGGAGGGGGCAGTAGGGGTGAAGAACTCTTGCACGTAACTCGGACCCTGTCTGTGTAGAGCTCTACAAGATCAGCAAGCCTAGAAGGTGATCCGCCATTGCAACAGCAGCCGGTACAGCGCCTCCAGCACAGGGGTCATATGGCTAGATCGAGAAAGCCCAGTTAGCAGCCTGGCTGCCGCATTCTGCACTACCTGCAAACAGTGGATATCAACCCCTGGAAGATCTAAGTAGAGGGCATTACAGTAATCCTGGCAAGAGGTCACAAAAGCATGGACTAGTGTTGGAAGGTCACCAAGTAGAACAAGGTGCCTAATCCGAGTGATGTTCCCCAGAGGGTAAAACGAGGTCTTGATCACAGATGATACCTGAGATTTCAAGGTCAATCTCTCATCAAGGATAATGCCCAAACTATGCACCCACTCAGCGGTCCTCAGCTGGCAGTCACCTAGTACCAGACCAGATGATCACCCCATCAAAGATCCCTCTACCTGGCAGCCCGCGTCAACCACCAAAACCTCAGTCTTGTCGGGATTCAGCTTCAGCCAGCTGGCAATCATACAGTCCTGGATCTCAGAGAGGCAAAAATTAAATACCAAGAACACAACATCCTGACTGGGTGCAAAGGACATGTACGGCTGAGTATCATCTGCACAGCAGTGAAAACTCAGCCCATACCACCTCATAATGTCCCCCAGTGGCAACATGTACACTGCGAACAACATGGGGGAAGCACCGAGCCCTGTGGAACCCAACATGGCAGGGAGAAAGCATCTGAGAAAAAATTTCATGAGACTACTCTCCGAGACCTTCCAGTGAGGAAGGATTGGAATCATCTGAGGACTATACCAGACAGTCCACTGTACCAGTCAGTCCAAAGATCAGCCGTATGCGCTCTAGCAATACCCCATGGTCCACGGTGTCAAATGCCACCGAGAGATCAAGGAGGCTGAAGCTAGTACAGTTCCTCTGATCCCTTGCAACAAGGAGGTCACTGAGCACCCAAACAAGGGCAGTCTCAGTACTATGCCTTTTCCTAAAACCTGACTGGAAGGGATCACAGATGTCATGGATAGCAAAATGATCCTCCAGCTGCAGCACAAACGCATTCTCAATAACCTTACCCACAAAGGGAAGGTTAAAGACAGGCCTGTAGCTGGTAAGACAGTCCGGGTCGAGAGACGATTTCTTAAGAAGGGGAATCACCACTGCTTCTTTCAAAGATTCAGGGAACTCCCCAGACTCCAACGAGTTCTGGACTATCTCCGCCAGGGCACTTCATTAGTGTGAATGAATGGTGAAGACTGCTAGTCCAGGAAGATCTGCATTCTGTGAGGCTCTACCTTCTATCTGCTTCAGCTCCTTCAGGAACTGCATTCAGTGAGGATCTACATTCTCTATGCTTCAGCTCCTGCAGGAACTGCATTCAGTGAGGATCTACATTCTCTCTGCTTCAGCTCCTGCAGGAACCGCATTCAGTGAGGATCTACATTCTCTCTGCTTCAGCTCCTGCAGGAACTGCATTCAGTGAGGATCTACATTCTCTCTGCTTCAGCTCCTGCAGGAACTGCATTCGGTGATGCTTTACCTTTACTCTCCTTCAGCTCTTGAAGGCGCTGCATTCAGTGAGGCTCAACCTTCTCTCCTTCAGCTCCTGCAGGAACTGCATTCAGAAAGGCTCTACATTTTCTCTGCTTCAGCTCCTGCAGGAACTGCATTCAGTGCGGATCTACATTCTCTTTTCATCCTCTCTACTTTAACTCCTGCTGGAACTGTATTCACAGAAGCATTGAAAATGTCGGCAGATAAGGACCGCCAGGCCCATCCAGTCTGCCCGTAGGCCCTATACATTGTATGTGGCCACTAACCCCAAGTGATCAATGGCTTTTCATAACTCCCTCCCCTCTCAAGGTTCCCTTGTGCCTGTCCCAGGCATGCTTAAATCCCTCCACTCTGCTTGCCCCCACTACCTCCTTGGCAGACTATTCCGAGCGTCAACTACCCTTTCTGTGTAGAAAAATTTCCTCACATTATCTGTTAATCTACCCCGTCCAATTTCATATTGTGCCCCCTTGTTCTAGTACTTTTTCTACATTGGAAAAGGTCCAGCACCTGAAGCTTGATTATGCCCTTAAGGTACTTAAACGTTTTAATCATGTCCTCCTGCTCTCTCCTCCAGTGAGTACATATTGAGGTCCCTTAGTCTCTCCTCATATGTTCTGTGGTGCAAGCCCTGCACCATTTTTGTTGCCCATCTCTGGATAGTCTCCACCTTGTTCTTGTCCTTGCACAGATGTGACCTCCAAACAGCACACAGTACTCCAGGTGAAGCCTTACCAATGTTTTATAATATGGCATCATCACTTCCCGCCTCCTCCTAGTGATACCCCTGCCTATGCACCCCAGCATGCCACTGGCCCTCCCCACCACCTTTGCATAGTACTTTGATTCCTTAAGGTCATCAGAGATGATTACGCTAGGTCCCTTTCCTCCTTGGTGACAGTCAGCTACTCCCAACCTGTAGCTCTCACCAAAGTTTCCTCTACCTAGGTGCATTATTTTGCACTGAACCTCAGTTGCCACATCTCCGACCACTGTGGAGGGGTTGTGGGATAACAGATGGACCAGACACCAAACTTCAAGTTCAACACACAATCTCTGTGTGATATTTATTCAAAATGAAAATGCAGGAGATGACCTCAAGCAATGGCATATCCGTTCTTCAGTACATCAGTTTGTAGCAACAGACTATACAAGTCTTTCCTCTACACTTAGCCAGCACCTAAGAACTCACTGATCTCTGATGTAACGTAGCAGCTAAGATTCAGCCTCCACACCTATGCGGGCCCTGTTCACTTTGGTAGTGGGGGCTCAAATACAACAACGACGAAAAAAACAAGCTAAAAACAAAGAACCTTAGCGCAGAAACACTGACACAAGAGTTACCACAAAGGGCATTGACAATAAGCCAAGTTTCAAAGAAATACACCATCATACATACTTCCCTAATGCAAAGCATCATGGAATATGTGCAAATAACCATGACATTTTAGACTTGTTCAACTTACAGCAATTTACATGCATTTTAAAATAGCACAACTAACTTAATTTTTATACTGTCAACTAGTACTTTTTACTTTTATCAAAAACACCTAGTGCTATGGTATTTTCAACATTGACAGGTTTTATACACATAAGGTATACACATTAAAGTATTTCATGACATAGTACTACTGCATACTATATCCAACAATGAGGAACATAGCCTGTAGTTTTATATCAGCTCGGAGGTCACAACAGTAACCTCCCTGTATGAGGACCTGACAGGGGAAAGAAAAATTAAAGAGGACACTATAGCATAGTCAAGAAGGGCGGGGGTGCCCATAGGTAGCCAACCTTATGGAATAGAAATTGTAAAGGATCGATTAGGCTAAGAAATAGAAAAACTGTTGCAACAGATTTGAAAAAAGGTCATTTGTCAAGAGTGGCAGGAGCTCCCTGTCACAAACACCTTTCAGGCTTCTCCAGGACTCTCTTCATTTTCTGCACCCTTTCTGGAGCAGCGAGGCTTTGCATTCTCTTCACTTCAGCTCCTGCAGGAACTGCGTTCAGTGAGGCTCTGCCATCTCTTCGCTTCAGCTCCTGCAGGAACTGCATTCAGCCAGGCATTACATTCTTTCCACTTCAGCTGCTGCAGGAAATGCATTCAGTGAGGCTCAACATTATCTCTGCTTTAGCTGCTGCAGGAACTACATTCAGCAAGGCCCTACCTTCTCTCTGCTTCAGCTCCTGCTGGAAGCGCATTCAGCAAGGCTCTACATTCTCTCTCTGTTTCACCTCCTACAGGAACTGCATTCAGCGACGATCTACATTCTGTCTACTTCGGCTCCTGCAGAAACTGCATTCAGCAAGGCTCTACCATCCTGCTTCACCTCCTACAGGAACCGCATTCAGCAAGTATCTACATTCTGTCTGCTCCAGCTCCTGCAGGAACTGCATTCAGCGAGGATCTACATTCTGTCTACTTTGGCTCCTGCAGGAACTGCATTCAGCAAGGCTCTACATTCTCTCTCTGCTTCACCTCCTACAGAACTGCATTCAGCGAGGATCTACATTCTGTCTACTTCAGCTCTTACAGGAACTGCATTCAGCAAGGATCTACATTCTGTCTGCTTCAGCTCCTGCAGGAACTGCATTCAGCGAGGATCTACATTCTGTCTGCTTCAGCTCCTGCAGGAACTGCATTCAGCGAGGATCTACATTCTGTCTACTTCGGCTCCTGCAGGAACTGCATTCAGCGACGATCTACATTCTGTCTTGCTTCAGCTCCTGCAGGAACTGCATTCAGCGAGGATCTACATTCTGTCTACTTTGGCTCCTGCAGGAACTGCATTCAGCAAGGATCTACATTCTGTCTGCTTCAGCTCCTGCAGGAACAGCATTCAGCGAGGATCTACATTCTCTCTCAGCTTCACCGCCTACGGGAACTGCATTCAGCGAGGCTCTACATTCTGTCTACTTCAGCTCCTGCATAAACTGCATTCACTGAAGCTTTACTTTTAGTCTCCTTCAGCTCCTGAAGGCACTGCATTAAGTGAGGCTCAACCTTTTCTCTCCTTTAGCTCCCGCAGAAACTGTATTCTGTAAGGCTCTAAATTCTCTCTGCTTCTTCCTCTCTACTTTAACTCCTGCAGGAAATGCATTCAGTGAGGCTTTACAATCTCTCTGCTTCAGCTCCTGCAGGAAATGCATTCAGAAAGGCTCTACATTCTCTCTACTTCATCTCCTGGAGGAACTGCACTCAGTGAGGCTCTTCAATCTCTTTGCTTCACCGCCTGCAGGAACTGCATTCAGCCAGGCACTACATTCTCTCCACTTAAGCCGATGCAGGAACTGCATTCAGCGAGGCTCTACCTTCTCTCTGCTTCAGCTCCTGCAGAACTACATTCAATGGGGCTCTACCTTCTCTCTTCTTCAGCTCCTGCAGGAACTGAACTCAGTGAGGTTCTACTATCTCTCCCCTTCAGCTCCGACAGGAACTGCATTCAGTGGGGCTCTACGTTCTCTCCACTTCAGCTCATGCATGAACAGCATTCAGTGAGGCTCTACATTCTTTGTGCTTCTGCTCCTACAGAA
The DNA here is from genome assembly GCA_016271365.2 of Neoceratodus forsteri. Classification (NCBI taxonomy): domain Eukaryota; kingdom Metazoa; phylum Chordata; order Ceratodontiformes; family Ceratodontidae; genus Neoceratodus; species Neoceratodus forsteri. The sequence continues at coordinate 32,568,083 of CM057449.1, read as the reverse complement.
ACTACATTTAGCGAGGCTCTACTTTTACTCTCCTTTACCTCCTGCAGGAACTGCATTCAGTGAGGCTCAACCTTCTCTCTCCTTCAGCTCCTGCAAGGACTGCATTCAGTGAGGCCTAGCAATTTCTAGTTCAATACTTTTGATTAGTGACTATGGTCTTGTCGTGTATGGCGCAGCTCCAAGTAACACACTCAAAAGAATTAATACAGCCCTCAACAAGACCTGTAGGCCAGCAATGGGGGCTCACAGACTCACTCATCCTTGTGAATTGTACACCCATTCTAACTGGCTACACCTTCAGGGCAGGATAAGATATATGACCTGTCTGCTTGCACAATGACGTGCCTTGACCTAAACCCTCCTGTCTTCCTCAAAACTTCTTAAACAAGTAAGGAACTCCCACCACACCAGCGGTATGTCTAACCAGACTTTCCAAGTCCCATTATGTTGAACCTCCATCTCTCAGTGGTCATTTAATTTTAGGGCACCTAGCTGGCTAAATGGCCTCCCTCAATCAATCCAAGAACAATTAAAAATCGTCCCCTTTAAGCACGAACTCCACCAGCAACTCACCACTCAGTGCTGCTGCGATCGTCTTCCCCAAGCTGCCTCCTGACCGAGACCCTGCACTCCTGTTGTCACCTTATGTACCCCACACCCCCAAACTTGTTGCTTTTTCTCATTTTTCACAACCTATATGCACTTACATACCAATCCTCCATTCTGAAACCCCTCCTACCCCTTGTAATTCCCATCTCGCCCCTCTCCCATCTTTTTCTCAGTCACCCCCTACATCAATTTGCCCATTTTTCTCCCCCCTCCTTCCCCTTGCCATTCACACCTCTGCTTTGCCTCAACCCACCCCCTCCATCACTTCTCCCCCTCACTCCACTTCCATGCCAACAAAGCCACCTTCTGGTTGCTTTAACCCATAACTATGCACTTCTGTCTATTTCCTCAGCATTTATTAACTTTTTTTCACCTTTTTTCCTTTTTGTACTGCCTAACTGCTGTGCACACACTTTTGTTTATAATTTAATGTTCAACTTCTGTAAAATGTAAACTGTCTATGCTGTGACATGGAACCTTTGTAAAAACTGTCTCTGGCTCAAAGGTACTGCAATCCAATAAACAGATAGATAGATAAATTTAAATAAATAAATAAAATTCTCTCTGCTACGGCTACTGCAGAAACTGCATTCAGCAACGCTCTGCTTCAGATCCTGAAGGAATTGCGTTCAGCAACAGCAGAGTAGGGGAGGTAAAGGGGCCTGGTAATATCAGGGATGATAAAGCAGGGAGGCAATGGGGTTAATAATATCAGGGAAGAGGGAGAAGAGCAGAGGCCTGATAATATCAGGGGGTGACAGAGCAGGGCAGGTACAGGGGCCTGATAATATCAGGGGATAATAAAGCAGGGGCGGTACAGAGGCCTGATGATACAGCAGGGAGATACAAGGGCCAGGAAATATAAATTGATGGTGGGACAAGGGACTGATAATATCAGGGTATGATAGAGCAGGGGAGATACAAGGCCCTGATAAAAGCCCAATCCAGTATCAAGCTGTAAAACCTAACCCCTCTACATAGCCTCAGAAAACTGGCAGCCCACAAGCTTAAATGCTCCTGTACATGCTTTAAGTGATTATTACCCTCACTCCCTGTCGAACAACAAATGGCACCCATACCTTCACCCCTCATCTAAGCATACCACTCCCATCCCACTCTACCTACCTAGCCCTCACCCTCCATAATCATCCAGCTCCCACCCATCTGTTACTATTCAGTGCACACCTCTCACTCACTCCCTTGCCCATTCCAGCCACACCTTCCTCGTATACGCTCTCCCCATCATCGCCTTCCCCAGATTGTAATCAAGCCCCATGCTAAACACTTATAATCCTGTCTGCTCATCTCTCTCACAGAGCCTTGCTCGATCTGCAATACAGATACTGTGCTAGACTGTCCCCCCATTTAGTCCTGCATTCCTGTACTTTACCAAGTTGTATGTATTAATTGTACAAATGTCCCTTGAAGTGGTAGTAGGAAGCATCTTCCAACTAAAGGGGCAAAGACAAAGGGCCATGATTTGCAAAATATAAGGGAAGGGAGTTCAGAGAAAACATTTTTCACAGAAAGAGTGGTGGTTAAATGGAATAGGCTTCCAGAAGAAGTGGTCAAAGAACCGGGGGTTGAAGAGGTGTGGGACAGGCTGCAACCTGTTGACAAGGGGTTACAGTTAAGTCCCTAGCAGTGGTCTAGGCAACCTAAGCAGACTTGGTGGGCCGGGCAGTCCTTTTCTGCTGTCACGTTTCTCTGTTTCTATGCTTCTGTGTAATGTTGTACCTATGCCCTATGTGCACTGTAATATCTATGAATCATGACTTGCTCATGCTGTGTTTACCATTGCATGTTCAGGACCTCCTTGTAAATGAGCATGCTCAATGGAGCATTTCCTGTCAATAAACTTAATATCAGGAAGTGATAGAGCAGGGAAGGTGTAAGGGCCTGATAATATCTGGGGAAAGAAACACAGAAACATAGAATCTGCCACAGATAAAGACCGCCTGGCTGATCTAGTCTTCCCATTTTCCCTGCCTATCATATCCCTGCATATTCTACTTGACCTTCAGCCCATTAACCCACCCACTCTTTCCTTTCCCTCAGATTCCCTTATGTCTATCCTATGCATTCTTGAACCCCAACACTGTTTTCGCCATCACATCTCCTGGATGACTGTTCAAGGAACCCACCACTCTTTTGTATGAAGAAGCACTTTCACATGTCTCTCCTGAATCTACTCCCCCCTCCCCCCCCCCCCAACTCCTTATTGTACTCCCTTGTCCTTGATTACTTTTTTCAGAAAAATACTTCACTCCTGTACCTTATTTATCCCCGTGAGGTATTTAAAGGTCTCTATCATAGACCCCCTCATCTCTTCCAGAGTATACATATTTAGGTCTTTAAATCTCTCCTCATAAGGATTCTGATGCAGACCCTGCACCATTTTAGTTGCCATCCTCTGGATGGCCTTCACTCTGCCTATGTTCTTCCAGAGATGTGGTCTCCAGAAGTGGACACACTACTCTAGGTGGCCTTATTAGCAATCTACACTGAGGCAATGCTGACTCCCTCTTTCTGTTAGTGATACCCATCCCTATGCACCCCAGTATCCCACCTGCTCTCCCAACTACACTGCCGCCGCACTTCTTGGCCACCTTTAGTTTATCCAGTATGATCACCCACAGGTCTCTTTTCTGCTTGGTGGTCATAAGTACCACTCCTCCCACTCTGTACTCTGCCCTCGGGATTCTGTGCCCCAAGTGCATTACGCTGCACGTTTTCGTGTTGAGAGGCAGCTACCATACCTCTGACCACTCCCTGAGTTTTCTCAAGTCTCTGCTCATCCTTCCACTCACCCCATCCCCACAATAAGTGTCTACCTTCCTGCAGATTTTGGAGTCATCTGCAAAGAAGCAGACCTTCCCTTCCAACTCTCTGCAATGTCACTTATAAAGACAATAAAAAGTACTGGTCCCAGTACTGATCCTTAAGGCACCCCACTGGTCACCCTCCTTTCCTCTGAGTGAACTCATTTACCACCAACCTCTGTTGCCTATCCCTAACCAATTTCTTACCAAGTTTACTACCTCTGGACCCACTTCTAAGCTACCCAGCTTGCTTACTAGCCTCCTGTGTAGGATGGTGTCAAAAGTCTTACTAAAATCTAGGTATGCCACGTCCACTGCTCCACCACAATCTAATTCCTTGCTCACCCAGTCAAAGACATATATCACATTTGTTTCAAAAGACCTCGTCCCCTGCCCTGTGAATCCATGCTCCCTTGGGCCTTGTAACCCACTGAATTCAAGATATTCTACAATCATTTCCTGAAGCAGCAATTCCATTAACTTTCCCACCACCGAAGTCACGCTGACAGGCCTATAATTGCCATCCTCTTCCCTGCTACCACTTTGTGAAGTGGGATTACATCTGCCCTCCTCCAGTCTTCTGGAACCACTCCTGTTTCCAATCAGATGTTAAACAGTACTGTCAGAAGAGCAGCCAGTGCTTCCATGGGCTCCCTCTATACACTGGATGCGCCCCATCAGGCCCCATTGCTTTCTCCACTTTCAGATTAACGTGTCCCCTCGGTAAACTCCCTTCTGAATATGGACTAGTGTCCGCCTCCCTCCCGCCAATGGTCCTGTTACTTTTTTATGGCCTCTCTCCTTCTCCTTCCTCTGTGAACACTGTACAAAAGTTTTTGTTCAGGATGCCTGCCTTTTCCTAGCCCCCTCTGCATAGTCCTGCCCTTCCCATTTTAATCTACGATCCTCCCTCTAACTCATATTCGCTTGCATATCTAAAAATTCCGTGTCCCCCTATGTTACGGCCTGGGCTCTACTCTCTTTAGTTTGCACCTCTGCGTTCCTTACTGCTCTCCCTGCTTCCCTCCGTTCCCCAGAAACACTTCCACAACCTCCTTCCTCTGCGTCTCCTTATACCTTCTGAATGCCACCCTTTTAGCCTTTACCTTTTCCGCCACCTCATTCAAGAACCAAAGCAGTCTCTTTTTCCTCTTACTTTTCTTCACTTGCTTGATGCAGTGCATTGTTGCCTTCTTTATGGCCCTTTGTACCTTTGCCCCCTGTTCCTAATCTTTACCCAGGCCATCCCCCCACCCCCATCCTGCCAGGATCATCCCTGAAGCAGTCACCCATCTTTTTTAAAACCTGCCCTTTTGAAGTCCAAGACCCTTGCCCTGGTGAGGTTCAACTCCACAGACATCCTTATACTGAAACACACTGTGTGGTGATCATGGTTCTCCAGGTGGCCTCCTACCTTGACATTTGCAACACTGTCCCCGTTGGCAAGTACCAAGTCCACTACAGTCCCATCACGAATGGTTTCACAGACTAACTGCCTGAGGAACACCACCTTCAGGGAGTCCAGGGTGTCCCTGCTTCTAGCTGAACCTGCAGCTGGGAGCTTCCAATCTACAACCAACAGACCGAAGTCCACAATCAGCAGCACCTCCCCTTTTCTGCCATCTCACCAACAGCGTCCACCAGTACATTATCAAAATGTGCTGGAGGTCTGTAAATCACACCAGTGTAAAAAGAGGCTCCAATCCCATCTCTAGGGTGACCCAAAGTACCTCTGATCCCCCCTGTATTTCAGGTATCTCTGTTTCGTTCTCTCAGGTATCTCTGTTCCCTCACACAAACCACCACACCCTGTCTTTCCCCCCAACCTGTCCCTCCTGAACAGAGTATAGCCTTGTATGGACATGTCTCAGTCATGGTTTTCAGGGCACCATAACTCAGTAATGCCCCAATATCCAGGTCAGCCTCTGCTGTTATGGCCTCTCGGTCCGGAATCTTATTTCCTAGACTTCTAGCATTCGCATACATGGCCTTCCAGATTTTATTACCAGTCTGCTTGTTACCCTGTGGCAGGGAGCTCCTGCCACTCATGAGGATTGACCTTTTCTTAAATCGGTTGCAACAGTTCTTCTATTTCTTAGCCTAATCTATCCTTTACAATTTCCAGTCCATAAGGTTGGCCACCTGTGGGCACCCCCTTCTCCTTCCCTTGACTATGCTATAGTGTCCTCTCTAATTTTCCTTTTCCCTCTCAGGTCCTCAAACAGGGAGGTTATTGTTGTGACCTCCAAGCTGATATAAAACAACAGGCTGTGTTCCTCATTGGATTTAGTATGCAATTGCACTATGTCACAAAATACTTTAATGTATATACCTTATGTGCACAAAACCTGTAAATGTTGAAAATACCATGGCACTAGGTGTTTTTGATAAAGGTAAAAAGTACTAGGTGACTGTATATTATAGAAAGTAAGTTAGTTGTGCTGTTTAAAATTCAAGTAAATTGCTGTAAGTTGAACTAGTCTGAAATGACATGGTGATTTACATATATCCCATGATGCTTTGCATTAGCCAAGCATGTGTGATGATATGATACTTTGAAACTTGGCTTATTGTCAGTGCCCTTGGGGGTAACCCTTGTTGCAGTGCTTCTGCGCAGAGGTTCTTTGTTTTTAGCTTGTTCTGTTTTTTTTGTTTGTTTGTTTTTTTATTTGAGCCCCCACCACCCAAGCAAACAGGCCCACATGGAGGTGGAGACTGAATCTCAACTGCTAAGCAGATCAGTGAGTCAGTAGGTGCTGGCTAACTGCAGAGAAAGGACATACATAGTCTGTTGCTGCAAACTGATGTACTGAAAAAGGGATATGTCATTGCTTAAGGTTGTCCTCTGCATTTTGAATAAATATCACACAGACACTGTGTGTTGAACTTGAAGATCAGTGTCTGGTCCATCTGTTATCCAACAACCACACCACACAGATAATATCAGAGGATGAGAGGAAAAGGGAGATACAGAAGCCAGATAATATCAGGAGATGGCACAGCAGAGGTGGTACAGGGGCCTGATAATATCAGAGAATGATAGAGAAGGTAATAAAGGGGTCAGATAATAACAGGGGACGAGACAGCAGGGGAGGTACAGGGTCTGATAATATCAGGGGATGGCAGAGCAGTGGAGATACAGGAGCCAGAAAATATTAGGGGATGGCAGAGGAGGAGAGATACAGGAGCCAGAAAATACCACGGGATGATACAGCAGGGAAAGTATAGGGTCCAGATAACATCAGGGATGAGAGATCTGGGTAGATACAGTGGTAAGATAATATCAATGGATGATAGAGCAGAAGTACAGGAACATGATAATATCAGAGAATGACAGAGCAGAGGAGGTATGGGGCCACATATCAGTGGATGCGAGAGCAGGGGAGGTACAGGGGCCTAATAATAACAGGGGATGATAGAGCACAGGAGGTACAGGGGCATGATAATCGGAGGTCGAGAAGGCACCTCACGGCCCTCCTCCTACCCCCCCCGCGCCAGCACTCCACGAACTACGACCTCGAGGTCGAGAGGGCACTCCACCGCCACTGCCCTCCCCCATCCCATCGCAGAAAAAAGAAAGCTCACAGCTCGCTGAATCGAGGTCGAGAAGGCACCTCACGGCCCTCCCTCCTACCCCCCGTGCCAGCACTCCACAGACTACCAACCCCGAGGTCGAGAGGGCACTCCACGGCACTGCCTCATCCCATCGCAGAAAAAGAAAAAGCTCACAGCTCTCTGAATCGGAGGTCGAGAAGGCACCTCACGGCCCTCCTCCTACCCCCCCCCTGCGCCAGCACTCCACGGACTACCGACCCCGGAGGTCAAGAGGGCACTCCACGGCACTGCCCTCCCCCATCCCATCGCAGAAAAAAGAAAAAGGTAATTATTAAGGGACCTTCCTACCACTTTGTTGAGACATCTACTGGCTCCGACCCATTGTTCGCATTGGCGCCCTTTTTAAACGGGGAGACACGGTGAAGGCAAGCTGACCTGGAAACAGTGTGTTGAGAAAGGATCTGCCGATGCACGCGCTGTTCCTGATGGCGTACATATGGAGATAGACTCTTTTATCTCAATTTTGCCTACACTTTGCTGTTAAAATGGGAGTTTTTGCCACAATTACTTTTAGACCATACAAGTACTCCCCTTTAAGGCAACACGTGTGGGAAAGCCAGGACAAAGACATCTAAAGGCAATCTGCTTATATTGCTTGCTGGACTCTGAACAATACACCTGCTGCCCCTGTTTAACTCTGCAATGTTTGTATTGTTATTTTTATTGGGTACATATGTGGGGCTACTTAGCCTGTCTTAGCCTCTTGTAGCATGCAGTACTTGCTCACAGTGAAGCCCAGGCTGCCGTGTTCATTGCTCAGCTGTTTTGTGTTACCACATAGCCTGCTGTCCTGTAAGCCTTCACCCAACCCACACACACGCTCATAGCCACCTCCCCCTCCCTAGCCTACCTACTCAACCCTTTCTCCTTTGTCTCCACAGCTCACCTTTCGCTGAATCGGGTCAGAAGGCACCTCACGGCCCATCTCCCACCCCCCGCGCCAGCACTCCACTGGACTACCGACTGAGGCCCAGAGGGTCACCCACGGCACTGCCCTCCCCATCCCATCGCAGAAAAAAAAAGGTAATTATTAAGGGACCTTCCTACCACTTTGTTGAGACATCTACTGGCTCCGACCCATTGTTCGCATTGGCGCCCTTTTTAAACGGGGAGACACGGTGAAGGCAAGCTGACCTGGACACAGTGCGTTGAGAAAGGATCTGCCGATGCACGCGCTGTTCCTGACGGCCTAGCCCCGCCGCCCCCGCCACCACCCTTGGTCGGCTCTCCTATAAATAGGCAGAAAGTGATTACACGGGCTGAGAATTTACCTATCAGCCCACTTTCCCATAGGCAAGCTATACTGTTCTGCCACCAGGGGCATACCTAGAGATTTTTTTTTTTTCTCAAGCTCCTTGCCTGGTGCACATGCTGCTGATGTACTAGAGAGAGAGAGAGAGAAAAAAAAAAAGTCTGTCACGTTCACAGTGCTTGAGCTTAATAAGGTCAGTGCCCCCACGCACTGCCTGATGATCTCAGCTATTTTTAAGCTCCCTGCTATCATGACATCACCCTCCACCCCCCTCGCTGGGCCCTCCAGGGGCGGAACTTCCACTTACAAGCGGGGCGGCCTCCTGCCCCCCAACCCTCCCCGTCCCATGGTTATCCACTAAGGGACTAAAAATTGTACACTTAAATATCCCAGTCTCTTCACAACCATACTGAGCTCGCCGCCTGGGTTGCCAATATAACCCAGACATACTGGGCATCACAGAAACATGGCTAAACCTGACAATCCTGACATGGTGTGCACTCACCAGGTACAGTCTCATCAGAAGAGATCGTGGGGAACAAACGAGGTGGTGGGGTGCTACTTTACTATAAATGCACCTCAATATATCTGCTACCCCCCATCTCCGACATGTGAGTTCCTGCATGCCGTTCTCCTCCTCGGACTCACCAAAAAAATTCACTTGTTCTGCTGCTACAACCCTCCCAGAGGCGGCATACCTGGGCTTTCCTCTCTCCTGCACAATGTCAGCGAGAGTGTGGGCACAAATGAAGTCCTTATCATCGGCGATTTCAACCTTAATTGGTTAGGAACAAACCTGAAGACATATGAGCCGCTGCTCTCAGGCCTGGCCCTGAACCAACTTATCACTGAACCCATCAGGCCCTCTCCCCAGGGGGGCAAGGGGTCACTGATCGACTGGGTCCTGACCAACAGACCGAACAGGATCACGTCATCGGGCATCCTACCAGATGCCATCACGGACCACTCACCCGTCTACTGTACATGGGGTATCACCCAGTTGAAAATACCTGGAAAAGTGATTCAGATGAGGGACTTCTCAAAATTCCACCTGCCAGACTTCCTCTCTGACCTCAACTCAACCGACTGGTCTGGGGTCACCGCCTCCAGAGACCCGAATAAAGCACTGGGTGCATTCTTAACCAAATACATCCCAGTGCAGAACAAACATACCCCACACACAAAAAGGAGAGTGCGGGGCACCGTTACCAAGTGGCTTCACGGGGGACTGCTCTCCCTAATGAAGCTCAGGGACAAATGTTGGGAAAACTACAGAGTCTCCCAAAGCCTTGATGACCTCACTGCTTAGAGGCGTCTCAGAAACACCTGCAAGAAAGCCATCAGATCAGCCAAAGCGAGCACTGCCGAACTGCCCTACTTGCCTCAGCCAGCAACCCGAGGGTTTCTGGCAGAACATTAGAAGTGCAGTGGGAGCTCCGCTCGAGTGCACGTCCACGGACCTTACTAATCGACGGGATTAGCTGCAACAGCCCACACACTATAGCTAATACCCTTAATGCAATGTTCACTGAGCCCCCCCTTCCCTCCGCCTCTGTCACATCCCCAAATGCACACCGCTGACCCCCACCAACACCCCCAGACCCGAGACCTGACCTCCTTCTTCCTTCAACAAGTATCCACTGCTGATGCTCAGAGGCTGCTTGCCAGCCTCTTCCCCATACTGGCGCAGAGCACGATAACCTGGAGCCGAAACTGCTCAAGCTGGGTGCTCATCTCCTGGCCAGCCCATCGCACACATCTTCAACTCCTCCTTAGCAACTGGGGTCATCCCAGATATCTGGAAGATAGCCAAGATTACCCCTGTCCCCAAACATGGTAACCCCAAAGACCCTCTAACTACTGCCCATTGCCATCCTATCGGCCGCCTCCAAACTCCTAGAGAAAGTTGTGGCCTCTCAGCTAACCGAGTATCTGCAGGCTCACAACCTCCTCTCCCCAGCCCAGCACGCAGTTTAGAAAGGACACAGCACGGCCACCGCCTCGCAGTAGTCACCTCGCATATCAGAACAGCTATCGACCAGGGAAAACTTACAGGTGCAATCTTCGTAGATCTCTCCAAGGCCTTTGACAGGGTCGATCACTCCCTCCTCAGCTCCTACCTCCTCTCCCTTGGATTCTCTAACCCCGCTCATGCCTGGTTCCTCAATTACCTTACTGGTAGGAAGCAATACACAAATTTTAACCAGACTCACTCCCACCTCTCCACGGTACGATGTGGGGTCCCTCAAGGATCTGTCCTCGGTCCGACGCTTCTCCTCCTCTTCATCAATGAACTGCCGCCAGTCCCTACCCACGGACTAACCACTGTGTATGCTGATGACCTTGTCATCCTGCATAGTGATCATAACATTGGCTCCATCAATTCCCAATTAAGCTCCGACTTTCAACATATCCAATCCTGGCTGGCCGAGCACAAGCTCATCACAAACCTCAAAAACCCAGGCCATGCTCTTGGCTCCCTGAACAAAACAAAATCCTGCCCTACCCCCCTTCTAATCCTGGGAGCCGATGGCTCGCCCTTGCAGACAGTCCCTGTAGTCAAGTATCTTGGCGTCACTCTGGACCCCCAGCTGGACCTCTCCCTTCACATACGTAACATCTGCAAGGCCACAAATGCCAAACTCAGTCTCACACACAGAGCCAAAACCTGCCTCACCCCAGCTGCTCAGTGGCTCTAGCCAGGGTGTCCTCCTCCCTCCCTCTGCTATGGTTTAGTGAACTTTGCCCCGTACCAAAGACCACCCTTCTGAAATGGGACACGGCCCTAGAACAGCATCTGCTGATTCGCACTATCAAGCCCCCACACACTCGACCTCTCATGGTCTGGTGGCTCCCCTGAGAAGCACCGTATCTTCGTAGTAGGCAATTTCATTGACAACATCATCAGATCACCACCCCTGCTGCTCGCTCTCCCCTCACCCCTTACCCCTCTACCTACCATCTTAGATACAGGCTGCACTCAACGCGCCAGTCCCAGGACACGCACCCTCACGGGGATTGGGCCTTCCTCACTATCTTGAGCAGATGGAACTCATTTCCCACCCCTAGCACAGTCCTCCCCTCCCATACTGGATTAAGACCTCCCTTTGGAACTTCCTGAAGGCCCCCTCCGCTTGCCCCTGCACCTCGTAGCCTTGACCACTCTATGCTGACGTAGGCTGCACCTCGTAGCCTCAACCATCCCATGCTGACATAGGGGGCCTCTACATCTCCGGGCGCACTGCACTTATCCTTCTGGTAGTCTGGGCACCCCCCTGTCAAACTGGATTTCTCTTTCTGGCATTGTCTGCTCTCCCTTAGCAGGCAAACTTGATCCTCCCACTGCCTCTATAGGCCCTAGCTCTTATCTCTCCCGGGTCACTCTGTAACCTCCCCGAGCGCATGTGTTGTTTTTTACTGAATGTCCTGTTCTTTACTGAATGTCCCCACACTATGCTTCTGTCATCCCACTGTATTCAATAATTGTATTAGTCACTCACTGTATGTAAAGCTTCTATTAATCCATAACTGTATCAGTTACTCACTGTATGTAAAAGTTGTATTAATCACTGTTCATGTAAAAACTCAAGTCTGTAACTCTCCCGGGTCGCACCTGAAAATAGGCACTTGGATGTCTAGTGTAACTTACCCGGTAAACAAAACCAAATAAATAAATAAATAAATGATACTGCCAGCGGATGATAAAGCAGGGAAGGTACAGGGTCTGATAATATCAGGGGATGACAGAGCAGGTAACATATAGGGGCCTAATAAAATCAGGGGATGATAGAGCACATGAGGTACAGGGGCCTGATAAAATCATGGGATGATATAGCAGGGGAGATACAGGGCCTAATAATATCAGGGGATGACTGAGCAGGGAAGGTACATGGGCCTGATAATATCAAGGGATGACAGAGAAAGTAATGTACAAGGGCCAGATAATATCAGGGGATGAGAGAGCACGGGAGATACAGGGTCTGATAATATCAGGGGATGAGAGAGAGCACTGGAGGTACAGGGCCTGATAATATCAGGGGATGGCAGAGCTGGGGAGATACAGGAGCCAGAAAATATTAGGGGATGGCAGAGCAGAAGAGATACAGGAGCCAGAAAATACAATGGGTTGATAAAGCAGGGGAGGTACAAGGGCCTGATAATATTAGGGATGGTATAGCAGGGGAGGTACAGGGTCAAGATGGCATCAGGGGATGAGAGAGCAGGGGAGGTACAGGGGACAGATAATATCAAGGGGTGATAAAGCAGGGGAAGTGCAGGAGTATGATAATATCAGGGGATGAGACAGCAGGGGAGGTAGAGGGCCTGCTCATATTGGGGGATGAGAGAGCAGGGAAGATCCAGGGGCTAGATAATATCAGGGGATGATAGAGCAGTGGAGGTACAGGGGCCTGATAATATATGGGGATGATAGAGCAGCGGAGGTACAGGGGCCTGATAATATCAGGGGATGAAAGAGCAGGGGAGGTACAGGGTCCAGATAACATCAGGGGATGAGAGAGCAGGGGAGGTACAGGAGCCAGATAATATCAAGGGGTGACAGAGCAGGGAGGTACTGGGAGCCTGATAATATCAGGGATGAGAGAGCAGGGAGGTACAGGAGCCTGATAATATCAGGGATGAGAAAGCAGGGCAGATACAGGGGCCTGATAACATCAGGGGAATAGAGAGCAAGAGAGGTACTGGGGCCTGATAATAACAGGGGAGGACAGAGCATGGTAGGTACAGTACATGGGTCTAAGAATGTCATGGGATGATGTAGCAGGGAAGGTACAGTGGCCTAATGATATCTGAGGATGAGCGGGCAGGAGAGATACAGGGGCCAGATAATATCAGGGGATGAGAGAGCAGGGGAAGTGCAGGGTCCAGATGGTACAGGGGACTGATAACATCAGGGAATGAGAGAGCAGCGGAGGTACAAGGGCAGTACAGTGGTTGGATAACATCAGAGGATGATACAGCAGGGGAGGTACAGGGCCTGATAATATCAGAGGATGATACAGTATGGGAGGTACAGGGCCTGATAATATCAGAGGATGATACAGAAGGGGAGTTACAGGGCCTGATAATATCAGAGGATGATACAGCCAGGGAGGTACAGGGCCTGATAATATCAGGGGATGAAAGAGCAGGGGAGGTACAGGGTCCAGATAACATCAGGGGATGAGAGAGCAGGGGAGGTACAGGAGCCAGATAATATCAAGGGGTGACAGAGCAGGGGAAGTACAGGAGTATGGTAATATCAGGGGATGAGAGAGCAGAGGAGGTACAGGGGCCTGATAAAATTAGAGGATGATACAGCAGGGGAGGTACAGGGCCTGATAACGTCAGGGGATGATACAGCAGGGGAGGTACAGGGCCTGATAACGTCAGGGGATGATACAGCAGGGGAGGTACAGGGCCTGATAACGTCAGGGGATGATACAGCAGGGGAGGTACAGGGCCTGGTAATATTAGAGGATGATAGCGCAGGACAGTCTAAGACGGAGGTGGATGGCCAACAGGGCCATCACACAAGTACTGAGCAGGACTGAACTGACGGGAATGGCTTAGGGCCTTTTTTGCCATCACATTATATGTCACTGTAAGACAGATGAGAAAATTACAAGTCCTTGTTCTTACCTAGTGAGGTCACCATTTCATAATTCGTCCTCATCACATTTCTGTATAGTTCCTTTTCAACTGTGTTTAAAATACTCCACTCTTCTTTTGAGAAAAAGACTGCAATATCTTCAAATGATGTAGGCATCTGAAATTTGTACAATAATATGCATACATTCAGTGTAATGTTGTACTTAGTTGAAAAAACAGTAAGTCGGCCCTCGCCAGCTACAACAGCAATGGGACTCGCCATAGTTAAACTGGGTGCATTCTGACTGGGCTCCACATTTTCAATGTCAACGCTAAATATTTTAATGCCTAGAGGTTGAGAGGTATGCCAATGGGCTTCCTATAAAATGTGCTACTGATGAACAAGAAAAGATACATCTTTCTCTCCCACCGACTTACTTTAGTTGATTGACTCTAGAGGTGGGGTTGGGCTGACACCGATTTGGGAAACCAAGGTCTTTAGTGTACATGGGGACATAGGTCAGAGGACACAACCATTGTCAGTGATTGAAGGTGTACCACTATAGCTCACACCAACATGTATACAAGGGGACATATGTCTTCTGGACACAATAACAGTCAGTGGTCAAAGAAGATAACTGCCATTCCCACTGGGAGGTGAACAGGGGGATATATGTCCAAGGAAATTATCTCAGCCAGCAGGCGAAGGTGTGTCACTTCACTACTGCTCACAGTGACAGACGTACAGGGGGATACACATCCAAGGACACAATCTCAGTCAATGGTCTATGATGTGTCACCAAAGCTCACACTGACAGACATACAGGGGGATACACATCTGAGGACACAATCTCAGCCAATGGGCAAAGATGTGTCACTACAGCTCACACTGACAAATGTACAGGGGGATACACATCTGAGGACACAATCTCAGCCAATGGGCAAAGATGTGTCACTACAGCTCACACTGACAGATATACAGGGGGATACACATCCGAGGACACAATCTCAGCCAATGAGCAAAGATGCATCACCACAGATCACACCAACAGATGTACAGGGGGGATACACATCAGAGGACACAGTCTCAGCCAATGGGAGAAGGTGCATCACTACAGCTCACACTGACAGGTATACAAGGGTTATATATTCAAGGAAACAATCTAAGCCAATGGTCGAAGGTACGTCACTGTTGATCACGCGGACAGAAAGGTGTACAAGGGGGATATACATCCAAGTACACAATCTCAGCCCATGGCTGAAGTTGTATCACTGCAGTTCACACCGAGAGGTGCACGGGGTATATATTTATCTGAGGACACAGTCACAGCCTACAGTTGATGGTGCATCACTGTAGTTCACACTGACAGGTGTACAGGGGGTGTATGTCCAAAGACACAATCTCAGCCAATGGCAGACGGTGTGTCCCTGCAGTTTAAACAACAGATGTACAGTGGGATATACATCCGAGGATGCAATCACAGCCTACAGTCGAAGATATATCATTGCAGTTTACACAGACAGGTGTACAGGTGAATGTACATGCAAGGACACAGTAACAGTCAATTGTCAAAGATGTGCCAGTATAGCTCACACTGATACATGTGCAGAGATACATACATTCGAAGACACAATCATAGCCAATGCCAAAGGTGTGTCACTGCCGTTCACACTGAGAGTGGCGAACACACATCTAAGGACACGATCTCAGCCAATGGTCAAAGGTATATCGCTGCATTTCACACCGAGAGGTGTACAAGAGACTACATGGAGACAAAAATCTCAGGCAATGGCCAACAGTGTCATTACGGCTCACTCAGACAGTTGTACAGGAGGGTATACGCTGAAGAACACAATAACAGTCAATGGTCGAAGTTGTCACTGTAGTTCATGTGGACCAGTGTACAGGGGGATATACAAAGACACAATGTCAGCCAGTGGTCAATGGTGTGCACTGCAGCTCACACGGACAGGCAGGGGTCGAAATTAGCACTGGCCCACTAGCCAAATACTGGTATATTTTGAAACGGGCTAGTAAGATATTCCTTTCACTGGCCCTGCAGGTTTGTACTGGATAAGGTAATATTTTAATAAATACAACAGCTGGGCCAATGGAAAAGTCTGTGGGGGCTAACGCATTTTCTCAGTCACTAGCTCCACTGGCTAATGGCTACAAATCTTAATTTTGACTCCTGACAGGTGCACGGGGTAATATATGTCCGAAGACACAATCACAGACAATTCTGGAAGGTGTGTCACTGCAGTGTACACTGACAGGAGTACTGGGGGATGTACATCCCAGGACACAATCTTGGCCAATTGTCGAAGGTGTATCAGTGCGTCATTGCAGATCACACCGACAGTTGTACAAGGAATTTACAAAAATACAGTCGTAGCCAATGGCCAATGGTGTGTAACTGCTGCTCACACTGCCAGGTGTACAGAGAGGATACACATCCGAGGACACAATCTCAGTCAATGGTCAAAGGCGCGTCACCACAGCTCACACTGACTGATGTACAGGGGGACATACGTCCAAGGACACAATCTCAGTCAGTGGTCGAACGTGTGTCAATACAGCTCACACTGACAGATACAGGGGGGATATATGACAACACAATCACAGCCAATGGTCAAAGGCATATCACTGCAAATTACACTGACAGGTGAACGGGGGACATACATCTGAAGACACAGTCACAGCCAATGGTCGAAGGTATGTCAGTACAGCTCACACAGACAGGTGCACAAGGGGGTATACTATCTAAGGACACAATCTCAGCCAATGGTCGAAGGTGTGTCACTGTAATTCATACTGACAAGTGTACAGAGGAACATATATCCAAGGACACAGTCTCAGCCAGTGGGTAAAATACTGGCTGGACAACAGGATGCAGACAGTAATAGTAAATAGAGTCCACTCCAAATAAAGGGGGGGGGGGCATGACAGAACCTTTCAAGTACCTCGAGGGAATCAACAAAGTCCAAGAGGGTAGAATCTTTCAGAAAAAGAGATGTGCAAGAACAAGGGGGCACAATCTGAAGATAGAAAGGGGATAGCTCAGGGGCAACATGAGGAAGAATTTTTCATGAAGAGGGCGGTGGATGAATGGAACAGCCTTCCTGAGGAGATCATGGGGTCAAAAACAGTAGTGGAGTTCCAGAATGCATGAGAAAGACATAAAGAGCACTAGTGGGGGGTAGGAGAACATAGGCTGTTAGTTAACTAGGATCTGCAGCTTATCCAATAGGTAAGGAAATGGGCAGACTGGGTGGGCCAAGTGGTCCTTATCTGCCATTAAAGTCTACGTTTCTATGTTAATATTTAAAAGTGTGTCACTACAGCTCACAGTGACAGGTGCACAGAGGGATAACATCTGAAGACACAGTCTCTGTCAATGATTAAAGATGTGTCACTGCAAGTCACACTGACAGGTACAGGGGGATATATGTCCGAGGACACAGTCTCAGCCAGTGGTCGAGGGTGTGTCACTACAGCTCACACTGACAGATGTACAGGGGGATATATGTCTGAGGACACAGTCTCAGTCAATGGCGTCCAGCAAATCAACCCTCAGCGCCATCGGGCCGGCGGCTTTGCACTACTTTGAATTAAACCCCAGTTGCTACACCTCAGACTATTTTTCAAGCTTTCCTAGGTCCCTCCTCATTGTCTCTGTTACAGATCTTGGTGTCATCTGCAAACAGGCAGACCTTCCCCATCAGCCATTCTGAAATGTCACTAATGACTACACTAAACAGGACTGGCCCAAGGACTGATCCTTGGGGTACCCCACTGTTCATCCCCCTCTCCCCAGATTGTACCCCACTTACAACAAGTCTCTGCCTCCTGTCCGTTAGCCAGTTCCTAACCCAGTTTACCACCCTGTGCCCCATGCCCAGACTACTCCTCTTGTTTACCTGCCTCTTATGTGGGACGGTGTCAAAGGCCTTGCTGAAATCCAGGTAGGCGACGTCCGTGACCCAGCAAAGGAGGCTTGCACACACACTGCTTTATCACAAAATAGATACAACACAAACTGCAAGAAAATACAACGATATTTATTTAACTTACACATCCAAGATTAAAAATTGCCAGACATATGTATTCAGTGTCCCCACAGCCTGAAAAAACCCAAAAGCATGTTGTACCTTAAATGGCACTTTGTCGAAGGTACTAAATCTTACCGCTGATATCTCCCTTCTCCACCTTTCATACTGTTTTACTGGACATCAGGTGCCCAATCCCATGGGCCGTTACATATTTGATATTATTTGTTAAAACCAACCGTGCAAGCCGGCCCGGTGGCGCTGAGGGTTGAGGTGCCGGACGCCACACCTCACGCCACGCCGGCAACCCGGGTTTGGGAATGAGCCCGGACTACCGGGGGTCGGCAGGGGAGAGAGAAGATCGAGCGTCCGGAGGACTGCTCTCCTCTCTCGGGGAGGGATCCAGCAGTAGCCCGACGCAGCAGCGGCCCCCGGTGGAGACCAGCGGCACTGCGGCGCACACAGGCTGACAAGCGGGTTAGACACTGGGCAGCCACCTTCCAGACGTGAGTGGGAGCACTCACGTCGCGGGCTGGCAGCATTGCACATCCCACGTCTGGGGTGTAAACACTACGAAAGCCCCTCCAGCCCGGATAGGCGATGGCCATCCCAGTGCCGAACCACCACACGCCCAACAATGGAGCCCTGCCACTGCCCTTACAGCCTCCTCGGGCCCTTCATCCTCCTCAGGGCTCGGGGAGAAAGTACCGCCCTTGAAGATGACAGGGTTCACAGTGGACAGTAGAGCGACGTAGGCGACTGGGGAGGCCCGAGAGAGTTCTGGTGCCTGGGGAAGATAAATAGAATTTGAAAAAAAAAAAAAAAAAAAAAACTGTGCAGACAGAAATACCACCCCGACCCCAACCCCCAAATAAGAAGCAGACTGAGGTGCTCACCTCAGAAGATACCACTGTACAAAACGGCACCCCTCCTGTCCCCTTCAGTTCGGTCTAGTACCCACCTCCCCCACAGCAGGCGACAGGCGACACCGGGGTGATCAGCTCTGATGCGGACAGTCTGCCAACAATGGGGTGTCCAATCCTCAGTGACACTGCCACTGAAAGAAAAAAATATGTCTCATGACAATCTTGCTTTTTAACCTAAAAAGAACAACGGTCTTGAGGAAAGATGGGGTCAGGAGCTCTGATTAAACATAGAAACTGTCAGCAGATAAGGCATGCCAGGCCCATCACTGGTCTTTTCGCCTCAGGAACAACTGGGACGGAGAACAGCCCTTAAAAAGGCGTCTGACATTGTTCTGGCCCATCTCGAAGAAACAAACTCGACAAGAGGGTAGTGGTCCTGCATGCTCTCTAGTAAGAGCACAAGGCTTGGTGCTGGGCCTTCTGCATGGTGCCTCCAGTGCTCCTCTGATACTGTAACCTTGTTACCCGAGTAGGTTCCTCCATTCTCTGGAGCTGATTATGAGCAAAACGGAGACCCCCTCAGAACTGTCTGCACCAGCCGTTACCTTGATTTCCTTTGCATTATGGTAGACTTGCATTGCTGTTTGACACTGGAGATAGCCAAATTCCTTTTTGTTCTGTTTGGTTTGGGAAATCAAACCGTTAGCCTCCATCAAGGGTAAGTTATGTAACCTAACTTATGAAGTTTGACCAGACAAAAGACCAAGTCACATAGTCCTCATGGCCGAAAACCATAGGTGGGCCAATAGGTCTGACCTGAAAATCTCCAGTGATACCCACCTGGAAGGTGGGTCCATGGCTCTGAATTGTAGTTATAGTTCGCACCTGCAGAGTGATGTAAAGAAAAAGGCCATGGTAGTGACCTCATTCTGAAGGCTCTGGCCAACAAAAGCAGCATAACAAACTTACAGCTGTTGTGTGCTGACAGAGGAAGAAACTCCTCCTGCACGTAGTGACCACCACTTTGACATGACTGATATGGCCAAAGCCTTCTATAGGCATGGGGTGTTCTTCAGCAATACAGACTGCCTTCTCTATCAGTTGAACTTCCCATAGGAAGACCTTTACTCAGTAAACGTGAAACTGTGACATGGTTGGGAAGATTTTTTTTTTATATCCACACTTGCCTGCTGTTGATCAATAATTAGGGTCACATATTATATGAAAAGATGCAGACAGAGTTGGCTAGACATCCGTTGTCTCCACAGACTCTACCTTCCAAGCTGTAAGAGACTACATTCCTCAGCTATCCAGAAGACAAGGGCTTATACATTTATTTATTTTTAAATTAAAGTCACGAAGTTCCCCAAAATCCCTGTATTCATCATCCTAGCCTTGAAAAGGCTGGGTCGGGGTATGCCTGCACATCTGACATCGCAGCTTAAACTCACTGTGGTGCACCTGGACGTGCCTGAATGGGCCCCCCCTGACCCGAGGGGTGTGACTGGGATCGGTTATATCTGCGGAAGTGTCCTGTGGGACACCAGGGCTCAAGCTCACTGAGGGGCCCTAGAGGAATTTCTCTGCAATTCTGCTGCCACTGCCAAAAACAACCAGGTGCTCTCCCGCGCCTCCCCAGGCCTGATAACCAGCTGAGGGGTGATGAACAACACAATGAGGGCAGAAGAAACCCATGGGGGAGAGTGCCTCATTACCCTTGGGGGTCTTACATTGAATAATGGTCTCCAATACATCATGGTGCCAAAAACAAATAATTATGCCAAATAAATAATTACGAGATAGAAAATAATTAGCTCCAAATATTTCTGAGTAGGCTAAAAATCTCCAGAGTGTTTTACAGGTGTAACCCCTAGGTGGCACTATCCCAAGGGCTACTACTCCTGCCTACTGGGCAACCAGTAGGTTGAGGGGCCTGAGTTCTGAAACGGCTGCCTTCACCCAGAGGTCAGGGTTATTAGTGGTCGCACTAGCTTGGGCACAGCCCTCTGGGACACTGTAACCCCCCCCCATTGGTTCCTGCAAGTGGCCCCCACAGAATACAACAATGACCTTCACAGTACCCCTGATATGCCTTACCAGTATCCAAACCTTTGGCACTTACCCCCAGGATTGGTTTCTCCATCTCAACCCTGGGAACCCCCTGTAAAATAAGGTTAAACAGAGCAAATGTCAGCAACACAATACTTCAGGCATAAACAGGATCCACAGACTGAAAGGCAGAACAACTAGATCTGATTTATTCAGGGGGGTTTGAACAAGGATTGGGGCAATCAGGTTAATTAGCTTACTTTCCCCAACAATCACACAGTTATGCAAGCAGCCAGAGTCCCTAGCACAGTCACACTTCTGGGTACCCAGGTGAATGGGTGGGGTGTAGGGGCCCTGTGATGGAAAAAAAAAAACTTTGCACAACACAATATTTGCAATCCGCAGCCATATAGCTCAGTTTGTGAAAGAGGAAAACAACACAGTAATCAGATGACACACTCAGATTATAAGATAGTTGCAGGGAGCTACCCTGATAGTTACTCACGATACCCAGGACTGGACACGATGGACAATGGTTGAGACAGCAGATGAATTCTCTGGATTGCCAGAAGAAGCAGGGCCCACATGATTCACTACAGTGTCGTTCCCGTTTAGGCACGGAGCAGGGGGGCTGATCCCCTGGCAGGTCCCTCATCGATGGTTCTTCTCTGCGCGGCAGAGTAGGATGACAGGGCCCTCGTGGCAAGGCCCAACTGCATGTAGATAGTAGCAGATTCAGTCCGTTCGAGCTGGTTACCGCTTCCAGCCCCCAGCATTCAGTTACACAAAGGGGAAAACCAGATTGTGACCCCCCCGGTTTACAGCAAATTTATATGTACGGGGAAACTTACAGCACCAGGCCCAGCACTCCCTGGTCACAATTGCTTCACTCGCTACACCCCACCGGAACATCTAGGTGGGAGAGGATTTCAGGCGGGCCAATCGCATTCAGCACAATCTTCGGTCCTCCTCAGGTAAAGCCTGATCACCCTTCAGCCACTCACTGGGTTCTTCAGACTCGGATTTAGTCCGATAAGTACTCTCCATCTCTCTCTTCTCTCTCACAACAATCTGACTTGCAGGCCGCTATTTAGACCTTTGCACAGTTCTCCAGCTCGAAACTGTGCAACGCTTGCTCGGCTATCACAAGCTGTTTCCCTCTCAACTCCCAGCTTAGATCAGGCTCGCCAGCAGACAGCTCATGGTATTCCCCCCCCGATCCAAACGGTTTGGTTGGCCAGCACAACTGTCAATCACACAAGAGCTCCCCTTTCAATAGCAAAAGAGGCCAACAGTCCAGAACTACAAATCGCACTGGTTTGGGTCCATACAGCCCCTATGAGCACGCTCCATTTTAGAGTCCCCTGGCACTGACTGGTCCAAGTCGACAGTTCGGGACCAAAAATGGAGGAGATAATCAGAACAGTCTTGGCTGCAAAGAAGGCAGGTTAGAACAAGCTACATTATCATTATTTCGCCAGAACATTTCCAGCAAATAGTTGCATCCTTTAACCGAACTCCCTCTGCACAACTAGTAATGGCAGAAACGGAGCAATTAGCAGGCAGCCCGGGCGGGGACCGAGAATAGAAACACTCAGTTCCCCTCCCGGATTAATTATTACTGCAAACAGGCAGCCCTTAAAGCAACAGTACACGGAGGCCACACAGGCACTCACTGGTAATACATTTAAACAGCTACGACACCGAACACCAGCCAGGCAGCGAGCAATTAGGCAAGCTCGTGGAAGACTTTTCAGGAACCCCCAATGATAGGGGGGTTATACCCTTCCTTGCCTGGAAAAACTTGGCGTCCGCATCAAGGGAGTATCATCACAGTAATTGGAATTGCAATTCATACCATACATCTATACCATCAGCAGGCTAGGCCTGTAGCTTCTAAGACATCAGTCAACATATTCAGCCTTTACTATACACATTCTCTGCATTTCACAGTACGTCATCTATCCTGAATTACATCATGCATATGTCACAGAGGTAATTTTACACATACTGCTGTACGTAATCAGGTTATTACTTCCTGCACATTGAACAATGTGAGAGGGGGCCCTTCCCTATTGACTAACTTGGGGCTAGGCAGGGCAGGGGCACCATACCTAGAGGGCAGAACAATCAACCTGGAATTTGCACCTAGGCTCAGTTTGGGCAGTGAACTCTGAGACACATAAACCCCCTTGTGGACCACACTGAGAGACAAATCTACTGGCCTCCCAAGGGAATTATAACTGAAGCGTACTATTGGTTTGACAGTTCGGCCAGTCTTCGGGTGGGGGATGACAACAACCACAGTCTCTGCACTTTCAGCTTCAGTCTCTGCATTCATTACTGGTAAAGGGGGGGCCTCTGCCTGGGTAGAAAAGTTCGAACTCTGAGCACTGTCAGCCTCTAGCTCTGTGAATTCTGGTGCTACAACACCTTGCTCACTTGGAAGGCACTCTGGCGCTGAAAGGGAATTATCACACAAAGTATTCCTCAGGTTCTAGCATGTCACCAATCCGACTCAGATCATCTGCCTCTTTTTCAGGTAAATCACACAGTTCCACCATACAGAGTGACTCAATATCATCAGACATGACACTTTGTACTTCTCTCAGGGAGCACTGGCTCCAGGGACAAAGCTGTGGGGTTAGGCAGTCCAGAAGGCCCAGCTTCATCCCCACAGTTGATCATGGGGTTACCTCGGAACAGATGACTCAGTTCATGGGGGGGGTAATAAGCATAGTCGCACTCACTCTCATCAGAAGTGGACGGCAGTCATTATTGTTCTGGGTTTTCTGTGGAGGAAACCTGCTGTCTGTGACCCCTGGGGTAGCTGACTCTGTCTTAGTTTGGCAGCAGCCCGAGTCACCGGTCCAGCAGGAACAATCTCAGGGGGTTCAGCCTCAATCATGACTTGATCAATAGGCAGTAAATGGTTACGGTGCATGGTCTTGACAGCTTTCGAATCATTTTCAGGCCACACTTTGTACACAGGTAAGTCATCCAACTTGCCTACTACTATATGAGGGAGATGGTGCCATCGGTCGGCGATTTTATGTTTACCATGCAGTCCCAAATTTCACAACAACACATGGTCTCCAGTTTGAAGCTCTTGGGCCTTTACTTTTTTATCATAGCTTTCTTTATTGGCTAAGTTTCTCTTTGCAGCCATTGTCTGTGCTAGTTGATATACGTGATTCAATTAGGCCTTCAGTTTTTGTACATATTGTAGATCATTTTCAGCTAGAACCCCTTCAGGAGAGACCCCGGAACAAACATCAACTGGTAGCAGAGCCTGACTCTCAAGCATGAGGTGGCAGGAAGAGAACCCGGTAGCATCATTTCTTGTACAATTATAGGCGTGTACCAAGGTGCTAATCTGCTGACTCCATTTATGCTTGTCCTTTGGGTGAAGAGTGCCCTGCATGTCCAGCAGGATGCAATTAAAGTGTTCTGGTTGTGGGTCCCCCTTCGGGTGATAAGGGGTGGTTCTTGACTTCCGCACCCCCCACAGGGTCAGCATTTCTTTGATTAAGCAACTCTCAACGTCTCTACCTTGATCAGCATGAATTCTCTGGGGGGGGTTCCGTAGTGAACAAATAAATGTTCCACTAGCACCTTGGCCACAGTGGACGCCTTCTGATCTTTGGTGGGGAAGGCTTGGGCATACCACGTTAAATGGTCCGTAACCACCAACACATTACCAATGTTTCACTGATTGGGCTCCAAACTCAAAAAGTTTATGCAAATTAATTCCACTGGTGTGCTGGTGGTAATGTTGACAAGAGGGCCAGCCCTCTGGGGCAGGGTCTTTCACTGCAGGCAGCGACTACAAGTTCTTACATGATGCTGTTCAACAACGGCCTCCATCTTAGGCCAATAGAATCGAGATTGTACTAGGTCAAGGGTTCGGTCGAAACTGAGGTGGCCCATATGATTGTGGAGGGACCTCAGCACCAAGTCTCTGAAAGCTGTGGGCAAGACCAACTGTCGCTTGTCTACTTGGCCTCCCCTATCTACTGTTCCTCTATACAGCAACTGATTAACAAGCTTCAATTTAGGGCCCTCTTTAAATAGTAAAGCAGCTCACAAATCAGAGGAGAGCAATTTGGACACATCTTTCCCTGACCGGAGGGCTACTAGGGCCGACCGACTCATAGGATCTTGGGACTGAGCCCACTGAATGCTGTCATTATCATATTGAGGTAGTGCACTAATATCTAGATTGGAAAAGTAACAGTACGCAGCTGGTATGCAGGTATCAGAGGGGCCCAAGCAGTCTTCTAAGCAGTCCACTGTGTCCGTAGACATCTGTTCATCTTTATCAAACTTCTGACACAGTGCTCGAATGTCAGGTTCGGACAGCCTGACCCCATCACCTTTGGAGGTGGGCCTCTGGGATAGGGGGATCAGCATCTATGTGATTCAGGCCTGAGCTGTACTCAACAGCATAATCATAGGTAGACAACGCAGAAAGCCACCGATGCCCGGTGGTGTCTAACTTAGCTGAAGTCTGCACATAGGTCAACAAAGTATTGTCAGCCTTTACCAACATCTTTGCCCCATACAAGTATTCATGGAACTGGTCAACGATGGCCCACTTTAACGCCAGGAACTCCAGTTTATGCACAGAGTAGTTTTTCTCTGATGGGGCCAGACTTCTACTAGCAAAAGCCACCAGTCTCAAACCATTCTCATGTTCTTGATACAGCACAGCCCCCAAACCTTGTAGGCTAGCATCAGTATGCAACACATAGAGTCTAGTAGGATCAGCATAGGCGAGGATGGGAGCATGGGTGAGCCGATATATTATTTCATGGAAAGCAGCTTCACAGTCGGGTGTCCAGCGGGACCCAAAAAGTTCACCCGGGTGGAAGTATACTCTTTCTGTTCCGGAGAAGGACCCTTTCTTGTATTTACAGTTCGTGGGAGGGTAACCCTGGGTAAGGTGAATCACCATGGAGTAGTCCTTTATGAACCGGCGGTAGTAGCCACAGAATCCTAGGAAGCACTGTAATTCTTTCAGATTGTGAGGCTGGGGCCAGGTGATCAAGGCCTCAACTTTACAAGGATCAGTCTCTATCCCCTCGCTGGATACTATATGCCCCACACACTTCACAGATGTCTGAAAAAAAAATATATATATATATATCTCTCGGCATTTGTCGATGGACAGCTTAAGGCCGAAATCCTCCAGTCGGTCTAACACTTTAAATTGCCGGTTCTCGTGCTCCTCCAATGAACTGCCAAAAACAATGACATCGTCCAAGTACACCAGGCACTCCAACAAATTCATGTCCCCACTGCACGTTCCATCAATCGCTGAAAAGTGGCCGGAGCACCCGATATCCCCTTGGGCATTCTCATAAACTTACAGAACCCTAATGGACAGATGAAGGCCATTTTCTCATGGTCTTCCGGGGCCATGGGGATCTGGTAGTACCCACTGCGAAGATCCAACACTGAGAACCACTTGCTCCCATTCAGACAGTGCAAAGCATCTTGTATACGGGGCATGGTGTATTGATCCAGGATGGGCCGCCGGTTAAGAATTCAATAATCCACGCACATTCTTACTGACCCATTCTTCTTGCACACAACCACAACAGGCGAAGCACAGGGGCTTCTGGATTCTTGTATCACACCAGCCACAAGCATCTCCTGCAGGTGTCTTCTCACATCATCTATATCTGCGGGGGCTAGGCGCTGAGACCTCTCGTGAAATGGCTGTTCATCGTGCAGGCATATGTGATGCTCCGCTCCCTAGACACACCCACATCCCACTCCTTCAACGAAAACACTTGGTCTTTCTGGGAAAGTCTCTTGCTGATTCTAGTCCTCCATTCGGTTGGCAATGGGGAGTCACCAAAGTCAAACAAGCCAGGGGCCACTCTATCAATTGCTCCAGAGTGCTTGTTACTGGGTAACACTGCAGTATCTGCACAGTGTACCATAGCTAAGGTGCAGGTGCTGTTCACTTGAATCTCCCAACCTGACACACTGTGGACTTGGACCATCACTTGTCATGCATAGGCATAAGCACCAGCAGGCAAGGTGCTGGGCTTGACCAACAATTCTTCTGGCAATCCTCCATCGCCTGGCGCATCCAGCATTAGTATCCTATTCTTGACAACTTTCTGTAAGCGGACCTCCCCTTGTAGACTACACTAGGCATTTTGGGCTAGCAGCCACGACTCAGGATCCTTCTTCCATACAACCCCAACTGGCTCATCCTGATCCACCTCCTCGGCATTCTGCCGTAACTCATAGGCCTTCTTAATCAACATGGGAATTCTCAGGGCCCTACCAGTCCAGTGCCCCTGTTTCTTGTAGCATAATTGTGCCAGTCTCCTGAACATATGAGCATTGGTGCCAATTAGCAGGGGAACCCCATCATACAGTCCAGTAGGGGGACACACCAAGGACAAGGTCTCTACTTGTTCCGCCTCTCCAGCCACCAAAGTAGGGAAAGACAGCCAGATCCAGATATACCCAGAGTATAGATACGATTTTTCACTCAGCCCCCAGACATGCAAACCTTCCAAGGGTTGTAAGGGTACATCATGCAAGTGCTTCCGATACCAATCTTGAAACATTATAGTTACTTGAGAGATACTATGAAGCACAGCCCTGGTGGACACTCCATTCACCTTTACTGTTGTCTCCATGGAGAGACCCACCACCTTGCACCATTCAGGCGGCACAGATGCTGGTGTCAATCTGGCGGTGGCCTTTGAAGAGTAACTTTTTCAAACAGCCCCACCTGGTGGCCAGTTGTTATTTCGTTGAATCACAGCTAATAACCTGGTAGTAACTCTCCTCAAATTCTCCGGCGAATGGCAGAAGAAACGGATGTGTCCATCCTCCCCGCAATGATAGCAAAAAGTAGGTTCTCTAGGGTCTCGGGGGTACGTGGGCCATCTCCCGGTTTGTGCACCACAGGGGCATTGGACAGCTCATCTTTGGCTCAGGCTTTGGGTCCTTGACCCTCTGAACTTCCACTAGGATTGGGGGTTGGTGGGGTTCGCAGCAAGTCCCCCACCAGAGCTCTCAACTCTCGTACTTCTTCCAATAGGTTACCCTCAGTCCCGGGTTCTGGAGAAACAACATGCACCCCCACCCCACTTTCCGTCTCCGTGGGCGCCTGATACAGGTCAGGTTTTCTGGCCACCTCTGTCAATTCTTTGATCAGCTCTCTCAGCTGCTGTGCCTCATCAGAGTGACTCCTCTCCGGCGTCAGGCAGGTACCAATAATCCCCGCATAGGGCTCCCACCCCTCTTCATCGGTCTTGGTTTCACGAATCTCTTTCATAAGATGACAGTACTGGAGAGGATTAGCCTTCCGGTCTTGTAACTTGAGTTTCAATATCATCACACCGGAGTACCTGACTGACTTAAGAATATGGTTAAATCTGACTCAGTTCAGTTCCTTTGCGGGCACTCCTCCTTTCCTGTGGGCCCTCTGCCGAGCCGTCTCGATTCCTGTAACAAATGCGGGATAGGACCTATGGAGAGAGGCTCGAAGAGCTAAATATGTACACACTGGAAGAGAGAAGGGACCGGAGGGACATGATAGAGCTCTTCAGGTACATGAAGGGGATAAATAGGGGAGGAGCAGTCAGGGTGCTCCGGAGGAAGGTGGGGTAACTAGAGGGCATGGGTGGAAGCTGGGGGGGGATTCAGGGGAGAAAGGAGGAGGCGCTACTTCACTGACAGGGTGGTGGAGCCATGGAATGCGCTGCCCAGGGGGCTGGTGGAGGCAGAAACAGTGGCCGGGTTCAAGAGGGGGTGGGACAGGTACAGGGGAAGGGTTCTGGAAGCAAAAACCAGTGCAGCGAGAATATCCGGGACTGGGAAGGGAGAAGCCAGAGAGGGAGAGGGGGGGCAGCAAGGTCAGCTCCCAGGGTGGGGGCTGACCAAACGAGCAGACACGAAAGACCGTTAGGCCTATTCTGCTGGCATGTTAGTATGTTAGTATGTAACTTCTCATTTTTCCACTGCTTAGCAGACTTGAACTTCCACAACAAGTCATCCCCTGACTCAGTGCTGCCAAACACTCCTCCCAGTGCAGAGAGGTATTCAGCCGCCGTAGCCTCTGGGCTAGTGGCTCACAAAAAAACAGATAGCCTCCAGTTCAGGGCCCCGTAAGCTCTCCATAAGTCTCTTTTTCTTTTCCCCCCTCTGAGCACTGCCATTCCTGTACCAAGGGGGTAGCATAGGCCATCCAAGTTTCCAGGTCATCCTCCCCCGTAGGCATTGGGACTATGCCTGAGAAAAGTCTGAGTTTACGATACGAGTCCAAAATGTACAGATGGAATTATTATGGGGAGGGGACTACAGGGGACTCTTAGGGGAAACAGGAGACGTGGCCGGGGACTGCAATGGTGTGTTGTCTTCTGAAAGGTCTAGCACCTTACTAACTCTTGAGCGGTTCGTCCTTCAGACGCTAATAACTTGAACAACTTGTCCTTAAACCCCTCTAATCTAGGAGACCAACCCAGGGTACCTGGATCACTATGCAGGTGAATGACCCTCCACCCCTTCTGGGCCCCTTCCAACAGAATAACTGGGGGTACCTTCCCTGGATCTAGAGGAAGACTGCAAGAGAATAACACTATACTGTTCTGTTCAAACAGGTCGGAATCCCTCCCTTTCACTTCAACTTTACCCAAACATTTAACATGTTCCACAGCTTCTATAATACTAGCCTTAGTGATCCCTAATGGGATATCCAATAATAGGAGGGCCTGTCGGGGATCTAACCCCTCAGCCTCGCTCCACCTCATCATTCGATGCACTAACAGCTTATGGGGGGCAATCTTTAGCTTGGGGGTAGTATGCTCCTCCATTTTCTCACCAAAACTGAACATATCGGGGTAATTCCCTTCTTTGGCCACTAGAGGACGCTAAACCCAGCAGTACCTCCAAGATGTAACCCTTAGGTGGCGCTATCCCAAGGGCTACTACCCCACCTGCTGGGCGACCAGTAGATTAAGGGGCCCGAGTTCTGAAATGGGTGCCTCCACCCAGAGGTCAGGGTTATTAGTGGTCGCACTAGCTAGGGCATAGCCTTCTGGGACACTGTAACCCCCCTCAGTTCCTGCAAGTGGCCCCCACAGAATACAACAATGACCTTCACAGCACCCCTGATATGCTTTACCAGTATCCAAACCTTTGGCACTTACCCGCAAGATTGGTTTCTCCAGCTCGCCCTGGGGAACCCCTGTAAAACAAGGTTAAACAGAGTAAATGGCAGCAACACAATACTTCAGGCATAAACAGAATCCACAGACTGTTTGAAAGGCAGATAAAGTAGATCCGATGTATTCAGGGGGGTCTGAACAAGGATAGGGGCAATCAGGTTAATTAGCTTACTTTCCCTAACAATCACACAGTTATGCAAGCAGTCAGAGTCCCTAGCACAGTCACACTTCTGGGTACCCAGGTGAATGGAGAGTGGGCTAGCCAGGACCGTTGCCCGGGGGTAGGCCGGCATTGCAGCTGGTAGGGGCCCTGTGATGGAAAAAACACACTTTGCACAACACAATATTTGTAATCCGGAGCCAGATAGCTCAGTTCATGAAAGAGGAAAACAACACAGTAATCAGATGACACACTCAGATTATAAGATAGTTGCAGGGAGTTACTCACGATACTCAGGACTGGACACGATGGACGATGGTTGAGACAGCAGATGAATTCTCTGGATTGCCAGAAGAAGCAGGACCCACACGATTTGCTAGTGTCGTTCCCGTTCAGGCATGGAGCAGGGGGGCTGATCCCCTGGCAGGTCTCTCATCGATGGTTCTTCTCTGCACAGCAGAGTAGGATGACAGGGCCCTCATGGCAAGGCCCAACTGCATGTAGATAGTAGCGGATTCAGTCCGTTCGAGCTGGTTACCGCTTCTAGCCCCCAGCATTCAGTTACACAAGGGGAAAACCAGATCGTGATCCCCCCTCCAGTTCACAGCACATTTATATGTACCGTGAAACTTACAGCACCAGGCACAGCACTCCCTGGTCACAATCACTTCACTCTCTACACCCCACCGGAACATCTAGGTAGGAGAGGATTTCAGGCAGGCCGATCGCATTCAGCACAATCTTTGGTCCTCCTCAGGTAAAGCCTGATCATCCTTCAGCCACTCACTGGGTTCTCCAGACTTGGATTTAGTCCGATACTCTCCCACTCTTCTCTCTCCTCTCTCACAACGAGCCGACTTGCAGGCCGCTATTTAGATCTTCGCACAGTTCTCCTGCTCGAAACTACGCAACGCTTGCTCGGCTATCACAAGCTGTTTCCCTCTCAACTTAGATCAGGCTCGCCAGCAGACAGCTTGTGGTATTTCCCCCAGATCCAAATGGTTCGATTGGCCAGCACAACTGTCAATCACACAAGAGCTCCCCTTTCAGTAGCAAAAGGCGCCAACAGTCCAGAACTACAAATCGCACTGGTTTGGGTCCATACAGCCCCTACGAGCAAGCTCTATTTTAGAGTCCCCTGGCACTGACTGGTCCAAGTCGACAGTTCGGGACCAAAAATGGAGGAGATAATCAGAACAGTCTTGGCTGCAAAGAAGGCAGGTTAGAACAAGCTACTGTACATTATCATTATTATTTCGCCAGAACATTACCAGCAAATAGTTACATCCTTCAATAGAACTCCCTCTGCGCAACTAGCGATGGCAGAAACGGGGCAATTAGCAGGCAGCCCGGGCAGGACCCGAACATGGAAACACTCAGTCCCTCTCCCGGATTAATTATTACTGCAAACAGGCAGCCCTTAAAGCAACAGTACATGGAGACCATGCAGGCATTCACTGGTAATACATTTAAATGGCTACAGCGCCGAACACCAGCGAGGCAGCGAGCATTTAGGCAAGCTCGTGGAAGACTTTTCGGGAACCCACATTGATGGGGGGGTTACAGAGGACTTGCTGAGACGCACACATCCAAGAAGAAATAATTTTGCCAA
Organism: Neoceratodus forsteri; assembly: GCA_016271365.2. Classification (NCBI taxonomy): domain Eukaryota; kingdom Metazoa; phylum Chordata; order Ceratodontiformes; family Ceratodontidae; genus Neoceratodus; species Neoceratodus forsteri. Next base: position 32,536,259 of record CM057449.1, on the reverse strand, counting down.
ATAAATAATTATGTAGTAGAAAATAAAAATTAGCCCCAAATTTTTTTGGACAGGCTAAAAATCTCTACAGCGCCTTACACGACTTGCTCAGACACACATCATGCAAGCGGAGGCTGTGAGAATAAAACCCAGGACTGCTGAATATGCAAGTTGTGCTGCCATATACTGAACACACACATACAGAAAACCCCAGGTTAAACTATTGTTCTCTGCTTACTACTGCTGTCTGAAACCCCGCCTGCAGTCCTAGACAACTGAACATTCTAAAGTGGCTTATGCTGCTGTGACAGTTCTAAATGACATCAAAAGTCTGAGTAGCTCTGTCAGTTCTCGGCCTGTGACAACCCCCCCCCCCCCACAAAAAAAAAATAAAAAAATAGCTCTTAGCCCTGTTGTCTTCTTGGGCTAAATCTCACAGAACACCAAAAAAGTGCTAAAACGTACCAAAACCACACACTAACTGCAAAGGAAACAGTAAGAAAGAAACAAAAAACCTGAAGCTGGGGGTGGGGGGGGGGAGACAGGAACTGACGCTAGAGCTGAGGGACCTCCTCCGAGACCCTACATTCCCACAAATTAAAGTTGTACCTACATGTGGTACCTTGACTTATTTAAAACATTTTTAAATCAGAGACCATTAAAACACCCTATTCAGGTAGTAAAAAGGCTCCCAACCCAAACAGGGAAAGTGGGAAAGTGGGAATGAAGGTTTTTCAATTTGAAAGCCACAGCCTAACAGGCACAATTTTAATTTAGGGTGCCCTTGAAAAGAGGCAGAGCCAATCTGTTATGAAGAATTGCACCCCGGAGAAATGTTGAAGTCTTGAATCTTAAAATCTAAGGCACTGGACACACTACAGAACTGTTTTTAAAACCAGTTTAGCTTAACCATTTCAGTGCAGCCACACTACTCAGTACTACTCAGTAACCATTTTTGAAAATGGTTTAGTGTGGCCACACAGCTAGTGTTAAACCTGTTCTCCTTGTAACTATTTTGTGTTAAGTCCAACACACAGAACTGTGCTTGCCTGGACACACTGCAGCTAGAACTGTTTTAGTTAAACCATTACAGCTTAAAACACTTTTACTCCTGGACAGACCCGTAAGTAAAACCATGCTAGCTCTAAAACGTTTTTAAAAATGGTTTTAAGACTAGGTATCTAGCTGGGTTTAAAAACACTTTTGTTCAAACATTTAAAGGGGCTTGTAGTCTGTCTGCAAACAGTGCTAGGGGGATTTAAACTGTTTTAAGGCACTTAAACCGTTTTAAGTTCCCCAGTGTGTCCAGAGCCTAAGAGAACATAAAAGTAGCTCTGCCCCAATGAATGGCACAGCTAAACTGGGGAACTGCAGGTGCATGGTATCCTCATATGCCCAACATTCTAAAACTTGGACTGTGCCATTTCCCCGGTAGGAGTGCATTATACCCAGCTGATATGTTTACCCATTGACAATGTGGAGTGCTACAGAAATATTTTTTTTCCTTTTTACAAGTTCAACGCTAACAAGGTAGGGGCCCAACTGCAGCAAGAAAGCAAGCATACTGAAGTCATGACGCTGGCACTTCAGCGAGGGAGCAGGCTGCTTCACGACAAGATGCAGAGAACAAAGATGTTGCACACGCTCAAAGAAGACAACACACAGAGAAACATTCGCCTGTAATCGGACTGTCCCTCAATGTGAGGCGTGGCCCAATTAGCATTTTCGCTATTTCAGTTTCACCTTCAAGGTCAGCTTGCTGACATATAAAGTCCTACACGGACAGGGACCGCGCTATCTGCAAGAAGTTCTTCACCCCTACCACCACCTCTGCCCCACAGATGAGGGATTGCCAGAGATTCCCAGGATTTGTTTGAAGTCCTTTGGGGCCTGAGCGTTTGAGTTCTGCTCCCATCCTGTGGAATTCTCTACCTTGAATCATTTTTGGATACTGATATTTTATAAATTTTATTTATGAATTTTTAGCTGTGGTTTTATGACTTTTTGTGGTAGCGCCATAGTCTTTTGTGAATAGCGCTATTTTATAAGTAAAGTTTGCTTGCTTGGTAACTTACAGCCTATTGGCAAATGCAGATATAATCTGGTGGTTCCATATCATAAGGGCGATCATGCAATAGCGATCACTGTTACGGCAGGTGTACATCACCAGAAATGAATTTTGTCGATGCACACTCACGGCAAGGACAAGACAGGCCCCAGAAACCTATGGGTTTAGTTTTTAATGTGGGGGGGGGGTGCTCCCCTTCGCGTGTGAATTATCAACTCGGGGAGCATGTCAAGGGGTAAAAACTTACAAAAACTGAAAGCGCCTGTGGGGAGCGCCGCACCAGACACGAACCCTGAACCTCCCAACCGACCACCCTTCCCATTATGGTAGTGGACCAGCAGCTGCTCGCCACACCCCCTCCCACGTGCCATCCCTCTCCTGCCTTGTCCCCCGCATGCAGATGTGCGTGTACTTCCCATCACTCTATTCGCCCACCCCAATATCCGGTTGCCCCCCTGCTAGCTAGGTAGCCATGTACACAGGCGCGGTAACCCAGTTGCCATTTTTGAAGTTGCCCAATTTCGGTCACCTTGTTCACTGGATACCAATCTGGTTGATCCTGCCTCTCTCCTGCTGGCATTTTGGGTAAATGCGCCCCATCAGCATACCCAAAACCTCCGACTGTCCCGAGAATTAAATATTAGCCAGGGAGCAGCCATGGAAGTGTGCACGTAAGTCACAAGTAAATGGGGCTAACAACTCTGGCTTGCAAGGTATATGTCCCAGTGCTATACTGAGATCAGGTACAGAATGGCTGTACTAGTTGATACACCACCGGGGCAGGTACTTTGCAAACCAGGACTATTAATAGCTCCATTTACATAATACATCTAGGCATACTCCTGTGACTACTCCATGGCTCATATGTCATTCTCTGGACAGCAATGGGATGTTGCAGATACCCCGATAGGGGCGCATCAATCAAAAATGCCAGCAGGAGAGAGGCAGGATCAATAAGGTACTGCCTACTTTTCTTATTAGGCTGTAAGTGGAAAAAAAAAAAAAAAAACACTTTGTGAAAATGCTAATCGGCCAATGCCTCGGCGGACGTTTCCATAAGTTTGCGTTTCACTGAAGCAGAACAAATAGTAGTGCAAATACAATATCCAAGTCAGTGTGAGTGTGCCAATGTGCATCTCATAGTCAGGCTCTGTCAGGCAGCAAACGCTACCCACTATTCACTGCTACTGGCATACAGCAGGTGCCAGACAACTGACCACAAGAATCATCAAAATGACTGGAGGCTAAACATATCAGGTAACAGACGAACTGGACAAGCGTACATACTCATGACTTCGAGGAAATTGTGTCCTCTTAGTAAAAAAAAAACAAAAAAAAAAAACACACACACTCATTCCAGGGAAGCAGGCTCCAGCCGCTACCTACTGAGGTGGGTGGATGGAGTTGTAAGGACCCATTTACTTTTATAAAACAACTGGAAATCGGGCTACTGGACTGGTGTCAACGAGGCACAGGTCAGGAAGCACAGGGAAAACCAGAAGCAGCTGTAAACTTCACCAAAAACATTTATTTATAATAGCAGTATCATAAAAAATATACAGTATATAAACTTGTTCATAATAACCATGTGCAAAGGCAAAATAAAATCTTCCTTCAGTCTCTGTGTCTGTCTTTTTTGTAATCTCTCTTGCAGTAGCAACTTAGCTCTTTCATATGTCTTTTCAACCCCCATCCTTAGCAAACATCCTGTCCTTGTAAGTTTCAGGAGCTGCTAGAATACAGTGTGCTTCTTGAGGCCCCTACAGCTTTTGCAAAAGGCTCAGCATTTGCACTCAAGTAACCTCTAGGGTTTACAATCATTTCAAATGATAAATATACATACATACATACATAATTTTAACAGTAACACTATATATTTTTCAAACAAAAGTGATTCCATTATCAATTTCATTTTCATACAGTGATTTGCATAAATTTTAATACGTTTGGAGTGCAATTAACGTGTATGAAATTTTTACGATCTCACTGGAAATTAGTTTTTAACTCAGCTGAGCTGCCTCTTCATTAATACTAATACATAAAATGTTTACTATTACTTATATTAGCAGACATGCAAGGGAGGAAAAGCAGACAGCAAGAGAAAACTGCAAGATACAGAGGCAAAGAACTGCAAGGCTGATCAAGTCTGAGATCTCACAGGAAAATTTGGTTGCGCGAACAGACAGAAAAGGACAGATCCTTGCATTTAAACATTTTCTCCACAACAAATGGGACAGAGTCCTAGTCTACCCTGTCACAATTGGACCATGTAAAAAGCCAACTCCCTCAATTACCAGCTAAGTGAAAAGAATAGTTCCTGAGGTAAAAAATGCACATGCAGGCAAGATCTGTCAACTCCAGGAATGTTCACTGTATTCAGATACGCCAGGGTGTTTGGTCCGCACTGTTCTGAGCATCTTACACTACTCTGCAGCCATTTTATAGCCACTGTGACTGTTCTGTACGTGCTGCTATCAATGCACTTCTGTCTGGGCTTTTCTATCTCTATCTGAACACTGCTATGGTGTGTGGTTGTTATGATACTTGATCAACTTTTTACACGTGTTCACTTGCTCATACGTTTAGTTGTGTACTTATGTATCTGTATATACTGCATAATTTATTTATGCTGTACTTAATTTAAGGACATAAGAATGTGTCAGCTGATGGGGACCACGTGGCCCATCATGTCTACCAATCTGACTTAAGTATACACTGTATATTTCATTTTGTTTTAACTTAAAACAGTTGTATGTAACTGTATTTGTGTATTATGCATCTATTGTTATCCTCCTCCCCCCAGGCATGGCTGAAGAGGTCTCTGATCCAGTTCTTCCTCCTAGTACATAACATCAAATAAAGAATATACGGCACCGGGAACAATAAGCATGCCAGGCGTTGACACATCATTCCTGCAAATGTTGATATGCCACTCTTTTCCCTCCTTTAGTTGCAGCTTTTTTTTCAGTTATGCCAATTATTTTTCATAGCCGACTTGCAGCTTGGCAGGGCCCTGCCTCTGCCTGACAGCAACATGTCCCCAGAACATGCACATGTTATAGTAGTGCAAAGTCTGGTCCTGATCTGGACTTTGTGAGAAAATCTGAACACACATACACACACACACACAAAAGTTCACCAGTTGCTTCTAGGTTGGATATGAAAAAAGTTAAACAAAATATTTTTTAGGCACAAGTGCCTATTTTCAGGGACAGCCTGATAGCACTGGGGAGGTTAAGTGACTTGCTCAGCTAACTGAGGCTATGGGAATCAAACTCAGATCTGCTGGATGTCCCAACACCATTCACAGCTTACACTCTAAACTCTAGGCTAACTGCCAGCCCTTATTTTTTTTTCTTAGTTGGCAGACAATGTACCAGTAAATAACACCCTTAACAGATGGGGGAAGGGGTGGTATCCCCCAAGCTATTTGATGTCTGTGTTCTGTAATCTCACTGCATTTCAGAGTTTACCTCCAGCTGCATTCTTTCCATTGTAACTTCCTCACTTTACCAATAATTCCAGCTCTTCTGTAAAACAAATCTTGAAAAATACACAGCTGTTTCAAACAGGAAAGTACAAGGAGCACACATTCACGCCAAACTAGAAGACGGGTTTATAAACAGCCTTCCTTTCAGTTCCTCCTAGTGATCCCCTTCCCAGCGTAAGTTCAGATGCTGGCTCCAGCTTGTAGTTTAACAGGCGGTGTTACAGCAAAACGGGTCCCCCGGCAACAACTCTTCTTACAGACTGCGTTGATATAGGCTGTGTTACAGAAATATGGGTCCGCTGCACTTTAGTGAAAACCGTTAACGTACTGCGTTACTCTCCGCGGCAGACAAATTCTACCTCCAAGAGACGCTGTGATCAGTTTCTCTGTACATGTTCTTGTATTTTAAACCCTTTAGTGTACATTTACTATTCAGTGATCATAGTGTTTGCAACTGTTTTGAAAGGCGGAACCTCCTTCCGCCTGTTCTGCTGCTATCTGAATATATACTAGCTGCCTCACGTCGACTCGTAGAAGAATGTGTAAATAATATGGCTTTGCTAAAAGTTCCATTGTAAAACACATTAGTGTGTGCAGCATGCCTACACCCACTTCAAGCACCAGAAATGGTGTGAATGAAATGCTCCCGGCATTCTCCTATAGTAAAACAAGCTGGTACGAGCAGCACACGAAGGCTTTAATTCAGAAAACTGCAGCTGACCATTGAGGACTGTGGGCTGTGTCAGTCACTTTCCTTCCTCTTGTAATGATTGGACGTGGGTACAGGGGCTACCAGCAGGGTGGGCTCACCGGTGGTGGTGGTGGTGGTGGTGGTGGGGGGGGCAGTAGTAGCTGTAATGCATTGTACAGTGCTTAAAGTCAGCAGCTGGCTAAAGAGGCAGGTGGTTTTGCCAGTTAACCATCATTTGACTTTTAGTAAAAATATGTATATATATATATATATATATTTACTATCAAAATGTGGGTGCTGGGGAAGTAGGGTGAGACTGGGGCTCTAACTAAGGTTGGGGGATGGGGGCTTACAATTTTAAAGTATGTGAGCTATGGAGGAGAGTAAGAGGATGTGTATTTTTTTTTTTAATAAGATGGCACGAATAACAAATACCTGAATATTTGAGGACCAGAAAATACTTTTTTGCCAAATAGTCATGATTAGGTATTCGCACACCCCTATCCTCAAAGCCCAAAAGACATCAATGATTGCCAATGTGGGAACCCACTTTTGCCATGCCAATCCAGGCACCCAGAAAAACTGATACTCTCCACAATCTCAGCCCAACCACACTGTCTACATGTAAACCTTCAAACCCCACCTTGTGCATCTAGAGACCCCCAGATATACCTGACAGTGCAGTCAGATTGTGCACCCATACCCCAAAACAAATGAACATACGAATGTGCCAGCAGAAACAGACCACACGGTCTAAGTCTGCTCGAGTGCATAGCTAGCACCCCTAGTTTGCAGTTGTCCCACCCCCATCCCCTTTGCCATTCCATTGCCGCCCCCGCACCTCCCCCCTCGCCAATCCCTGTCCCTTGCCCTTTTAAAGCTGTTCACACATTTACATATCACCACCCATTCTGGTAGTGCATTCCATTTTGCTACCACCCTCTCAAGTGAAATAGTGGCTCCTCATTTGCCCCCTAAATCTTCCCCCTCTATTCTTAGCCCGTGTCCCCAGTCTCTCCTCCTTAGCTTAAAGACCCCATCTGCCCCATCCTTATTGATTCTCCTCAAATACTTGAATTGCTCTAGTCCCCCGGCCCTTCTGTCCTCCAGGGTGTACATATTCAGGTCTCCCAGCATGCTCTCATAGTCTCTCCACTCCGTTCCACATATCATCTTTGTTGCCCTCCTCTGCATCCCCTCCGGTAGCCTGATATCACGCTTCAGGTATGGTCTCCAAAACTGCACACAATACTTCAAGTGCAGCCTTACCAGCGACCTGTAGAGGGGCAAGATCACCTCTCTTTGCCTGGACGAAAACCCCTTCACTATGCATCCCAGCATTTTGTTCACTTTTGCAGCTGCTCTCCAGCACTGGGCAGTGTTGTTTATGGTCCCTGTTACCATTACCCCTAGGTCTTTCTCCTCCCCAGCTTAGCCCCCCACAGCCAGTATATTCTCCTTGGGTTCTTCACCCCGAAATGCATAACCTTCCACTTCTTTGCACTGGACTGCAGCTACTATCTCTCTGACCACTTCTCTAGCTTGCTTAGGTCCCCCTGCAGCTTCTATTCCTCATCTCCATCCACCACTGCTCCCATTTTGGTGTCGTCTGCAAACAGACTTACCTTGCTTACCACCCCGTGCACAATGTCTGATATGAAGTGCCCAAATAATACTGGCCCCAGCACAGAGCCCTGTGGCACCCTGCTCGTCACGGGCCTCGGAGTTGAGAGCTTCCCTCCCACCATCACCCATTGCAGCCTCCTACTCAGCCAGCTTGTAATCCAGTTCATCAGTTTTGGCCCTACCCCTACACCAGTTTAGCTTCCCCCCCAAGCCACCCATGAGGCACCGAATCAAAGGCCTTGCTGAAGTCCAAGTAAAGAACATCCACCACGTGACCCTTATCCAGCTTACCTGTCACCCAGTCATAATACTGTATCACGTGACAAGACTTCCCCAAAATGAACCCATACTGCCTCACATCCTGGAGGCCGGTGTCCATCAGGTACAACACCAGTCTTTCCTTTGGTATTGTTTCCATGAGTTTGCACACTATGGAGGTGAGACTTACTGGGATGACAATTACTTGGTTCGTCATTTGGTCCGCTCTTGTGTAACGGTACTGCATGTGCCATCCTCCAGTCCAGTGGCACACATCCCGATTCCAGAGAGGTGCTGTACAGATCCTCCAATGGCTCCGCCATCTCCTTCAGCACCCTAGGGTGGATACCATCCGGCCACAGTGCTTTGTCTACCCTCAGTGCCCGCAGTCCCTCTACGACTCTACCTCCCTCAATTCTTCCATCTGTCACCTCCTCTCCCCCGTCCCCACCCTCCCAGCCCATGGTGGTAGCAGTCCCCCCTTTTCTTCCATGAACAGTGAGCAAAAGTATTAATTCAGTACTTCCAGCTGTTCCTCCCCCTTTTCCGTCCACTCCCAGCCCTTTTATCCTCATTATTGTCCCCTTGCACTTCCTTTTCTCCCTGGTATATCTGAAAATGTCCCCAGGTTAATTCCCTGCACTAATCTCAGCTCCCTCTGGTCCTTGGCTTCTTCTCTCACTTTTCTGGTCACCTCCCTGGACCATCTTGCATACTTCTCTCTGTCCCCTTCCTTTCCCATCCTCCTATACCTTTGGTGCGCCTCTCATTTTGCCCTCACTACCTTGCTGTTCAACAAGCATGGTTTCCTTGCTCCGCTCCACTTACTCTGTGTCTTGGTGCAGGCTTCCATTGCTTCTGTAGTCCCCCATTTAATAATATCCCATTTCTGCTCCGTGTCCATCTCCTGCCTTATGCCCTCCAGTTTCCATTTCAGTATTTCCCGCATCCTCCCAAAGTCCGCCCCCTGAAGTTTACCAACTGGGTTACTGATTTCTCTGGCTCCCCACACGGGGTGATATTAAACCACACTGTTTGGTGATCGCTGTCAGCTATTGGATCCTCCACCCTTATTTCCCTCACTGCCTCTCCCTTCAACAATACCAGATCTAAAGTGTTCTTTAGCCTAGTAGGTACACTAACCAACTGTGTCAGAAGACCCTCCTGGATCGTGTCCAGGAGCATTTGAGCCCTAGCACTGGAAGTGACCAGAATGCTCCAGTCAACCCCCAGCAAGTTGAAATCCCCCACGATGACCACCTTCCCTTTTCTACATACCTTTCTGATTTGTCCCACTAATTTCCTGTCAAACTCCTCAGACTGGGACGGCAGCCTGTATACCACCCCAAACCTCAGTTTCTTATCCCTTGAGTCAAGGAGCTGCAGCCAGATTGCCTCTGTTCTTCTTTCTTCCCCCTCGTCCCGTGTGCATTTGATCGCATCCCTCACACAGACTGCCACCCCACCCCCCTCCCCTCCATACAGTCCTTCCTGTATAATTTGTACCTTGGGATTGCCAGATCCCAGTCACGGTGCTCACTTGCCCATGTTTCTATGACAGCTGCAATATCCACCCTCCACACTGCCAAGAATGCCCATAGCTCAGCTGATTTGTTGCCTAAGCTTCTCGCATTCAGAGAGACCACCCTCCATCCTGCCCCATCCTTTCATCGCACAACATCTTCTCCCTCCCTTTTTAGCCACCCTAAGTCCTTCCCTGCTAGCCTGGAGGGTAGGCTGTGACTCCACTCTGTCGGATCCCTGCCTACCTGCTATCCACTTGCCACTCCCTTACCTAGTTTAAATCTACCTTTATCGCAATATACCTAGCCACTCTTTGCTTTAATAAACCATGGCATCCACACCAGCCCTCCAGTAAGCATATTGATTACCCAACCACAAACCCTTCAGCAAAAACCCAGTTAAACAAACTGAAACACCCAAATTATCCCGCTACTCTTTTTCTGTGCCATCCCCTGCATCCCTGAACTCCCGCTTGTTCAGACTGCTCAACATGTCTGTCTGCTTGCCAGTCTCGCTGTTTACTGTTGGTTCCTGCATCTGGCTCCCAGGCTATCCCCGCATCCCTGCAATGTCCGGATTATCCCTGCAGATGGGCTCCTCTCCCTAGGGAGTTCTCTGAGGTATGCAGGACTGGGAGGGAGGAACATTGTGCTAAGGAGACCAGGGTGTGGGGGCACCAGACAGTTATTATCCAACAGACCAAGATGGGTGCTAGTTTCCAGTTTCTGGGTCCCTCCCCACATTCTGATGGCATGAACCACGCCGATGCCCTGGAAATGCAGTCAGCTGATGCATCGTGACCCATGCTAGCAAGGCTCCACACACCACTCAGTGTCACTTTCCAAGCAGTGCTCTACAGCACCCTCCCTTGGGAGGAGAGCATCATGCAGACACTCTATTACCCTCCCTGCCAACCACTGCTCCTGACGTCCCGGCCTCAGGGCTGAAACCTCAGTCACCAGCATGCCAAGCAGGTGCCCCACCACTCGGCTTGGCACAACAGAGACGGCTTATAACCAACTACTTCTGATGTCTACAGAGGGCAGACACCCCCAAACAGTGGCCCTGCACCCTCCTGCAAAGGACAAGTGTGGTATCAGGGATGCCCCTTCACACATACACACGTGTCTGCCACTCCACTTAGCACACTGGAGTCTTCAGTCCTCCCTTCCAACCTTACTGGTCAGGCATCAGTTCCTACCCATCCCACTCTCTTGAATCCCTCAAGTGTTGTCTAATGAACACTTCCCAGTCTGTGACTTCCTGGCTTAGGACCCAGACCCTTTACATCAGTGAGTAGAAGGGCCTCTCCAGTCTTCCTTACCATGGCCAAACCCAGCCTCAGACTATGAACACAAGCGTGCCCTTGGGGGTTTGGTAACCTATAACCTGCCCCCTAACAACCATGGGGCTTCTACTTACCTATGCTGGGGGACTCCCCTTCCCCTATCTGCCATTTAAGTAACACCTATTCCTACCATCCCCCCACCAAGAGAGAGGAGATCACACACAGAACTACCAAAGATGTATCATTTTACTACGTCGACAGTACAATAACTTAGCCAGCACCTTTATCACACTATTGGTTGGTGCCGCAGTAATTTGCACCTTTCTTTCACTTTGGGTAATAGTATAATTCTACAACAGTGTCACATGCTCATCTGTTTTACTATGGGAGGAAGTGCAGGATGGCTTCCATTCATTAGAATGTGGCCTGCCATGGAGGAAGAAGACTCGTGCCGGTCACTCTTGCCATGCCAGGGGCCCTTGTTTAGGACAACATTGGGTGGTGGTGGGGGGTGGGAGTTGGGTTCTGCTGTCGGACATGATAGCGACCAGCTGTGGAGGCAGGCGAGTTGTGCCAGTTGCCCATCGTGGGAGTTTTTTTATTAGAATATAAACTGTTGGTGCTGTGGGAGGCAGGGAGTCAGCTAGAAGCAGACGGTGGGGAGATGGGGTTGTATTTTAAGCATCTGAGCTGGGAAGGAGGGTGGGGAGTCATTTCTTTATTTTAGTATTTCCCAAATAGGAAATAAGCTTAAATAGTGCCTCTATTCATTATTCATATCTGAATAAAAAATAGTGCATTATTCATGGTATTTGGGAAATACTGTCCATTATTCACACACCCCTACATAATAAATATAGTATATCTGAGGGTAGGGGAACTTATTCAGAGGGTGTAGTGTATGCATATGATGTCTGCCTGGTAATACAGGATGCTATTTCTGGGGTTAAGATGACAGATACTTTCACTGAATTCTCAGACATCTCTGCAGCAAAGTTAAACTTAGATAACAGTAAAGAGCATACACTTGGAACAGATATAGAAGCAACCCCCAGGAAAGCAGCAGGCATTATTGTATCAACTGAGCCTTTCAAAATAGTGTGGGTTCTTGTTGGAGCTGGTGATATGGTTACCTTAAATTGGCTGAAATGGCTACATATAGGAGAAACAAGGGTTATTTTATGGAACAGATGATCCGTGGCTAAGAAAACATGGATGTACTGTATATAGTAAAATCATTTTTGTTACATTTGTTTAAGTCATATCCCTCCAACCGCACTGGAAGCAAACATTTATACTGTTTTTTTTTTGTCTGCTATGGGGTAGCAGCCTGAACCCTATTAAAAGCCGTCATACATACCGTAATAATAAAGAAGGGAGGCTGGGAGGTAATGCTGAGCTCGTGCTGGAAAGACGCTGTGATTGGAGCTCTGTGAGGTGTGGAGAGTGAAAAAGCAATAACGGAGAAGTTTCTTTCCCCAAAAGCAATCAGGAGAGGAGCTCTGTCCTGGCAGCGGCTGAGCTCCATGAAGCAATCAGAGCTAAAGCCTTCCCATCGGAATGCTCAGAGGTGAGCGTTAAGACAAAGCTAACCAAATGAACCCTTTATTCAACACAGACACTACTCACAGAGTATCAAGCTGAAGCTTGTACCTCCTCACAGTGGATGGAAGGTATGTTGACAGATTTCTACGTGGTATGCTGCCATTGACACTCGTGTGGATGTTACAGAAAAAGCAGTAAAGGCAAATGAATTAGAAATAAAAGCCTTAGCATCCCGAGTTCTGATCATAAAGGCTGCTGTAAACACGGCATTATATGAACAGATCACTCCATCCTACAAGCCAGCATGTCTCTGAATCCCCTCTTCCCATTCACAGCTTTGGCGGATGCGGCCTACAAGTTCATGTGCCCACCATGTCTCTGAATCCCCTCTTCCCATTCACAGCTTTGGTGGATACGACCCCACAGGTACATGTGTGCACCATGTCTCTGAATCCCCTCTTCCCATTCACAGCTTTGATGGATACGGCCCCACAGGTACGTGTGCTCAGCATGTCTCTGAATTCCCTCTTCCCATTCAAAGCTCTGGTGGATACAGCCCAACAGGTACATGTGTGCACCATGTCTCTGAATCCCCTTTTCTCTTTCACAGCTTTGGTGGATACGGCCCCACAGGTACATGTGCCCAACATGTCTCTGAATCCCCCTTCCCATTCACAGCTTTGATGGATACCGCCCCACAGGTACATGTGTGCACCATGTCTCTGAATCCCCTCTTCCCATTCACAGCTTTGATGGATGCGGCCCCACAGGTACATGTGCCCAACATGTCTCTGAATCCCCCTTCCCATTCACAGCTTTGTTGGATACAGCCCCACAGGTACATGTGCCCACCATGTCTCTGAATTCCTCCTTCCCATTCACAGTTTTGGTGGATACAGCCCCACAGGTACGTGTGCCCAGCATGTCTCTGAACCCCCCCTTCCCATTCACAGCTTTGATGGATACGGCCCCACAGTTACATGTGCCCAGCATGTCTCTGAATCCCCCTTCCCATTCACAGCTTTGGTGGATACGGCCCCACAGGTACGTGTCCCCAGCATGTCTCTGAACCCCCCCCCTTCCCATTCACAGCTTTGATGGATAAAGCCCCACAGGTACATGTGCCCAGTATGTCTCTGAATTCCCCCTTCCTATTTACAGCTTTGATGGATACGGACCCACAGGTACAGGTGTCCACCATGTCTCTGAATTCCTCCTTCCCATTCACAGTTTTGGTGGATACAGCCCCATAGGTACATGTGCCCAGCATGTCTCTGAACCCCCCCCTTCCCATTCACAGCTTTGATGGATACGGCCCCACAGTTACATGTGCCCAGCATGTCTCTGAATCCCTCTTCCCATTCACAGCTTTGGTGGATTGGCCCCACAGATACGTGTGCCCAGCATGTCTCTGAACCCCCTTCCCATTCACAGTTTTGGTGGATACGGCCCCACAGGTACATGTGTGCCCAGTCATGTCTCTGAACCCCCCCTTCCCATTCACAGTTTTGGTGGATACGGCCCCACAGGTACATGTGCCCAGCATGTCTCTGAATCCCCCTTCCCATTCACAGCTTTGGGGGATACGGCCCCACAGGTACATGTGCCCAGCATGTCTCTGAATCCCCCTTCCCATTCACAGCTTTGGGGGATACGGCCCCACAGGTACATGTGCCCAGCATGTCTCTGAATTCCCCCTTCCCATTCACAGTTTTGGTGGATAAAGCCCCACAAGTACATGTGCCCAGCATGTCTCTGAATTCCCCCTTCCTATTTACAGCTTTGATGGATATGGCCCCACAGGTACATGTGCCCAGCATGTCTCTGAATCCCCCTTCCCATTCACAGCTTTGGTGGATACGGCCCCACAGGTACATGTGCCCAACATGTCTCTGAATCCCCCCTTCCCATTCACAGCTCTGGCATATACAGACAACCCTAATCATTTCCGGCTTTGAGCCGTAGTGCAGCATAGACAGTCCAGGTCAAACACTCAACAGTCTCACAAGGGAACTGCTATACGTGATCTGTCAGGATGTCACCCCCATGACTGGTACTATGTTTATTCTTTAAGAAAGTATCTGTAATGTAGTTTGGGGAAATATATATGGGGGTTTATTTTATTTATTTATTTTGAATTTTGATAACCGGGTAGGCCCACTGAGACAAGTCCTTTTTTTCAGGGGCAACCCAGGGAGCAAAGTGCAACCACGGGTAGGTTCATTATACAGTAGAGTATCAATAGTAAACAAATTAACATAATAACATCAGGAAGTAAAACATAGGACCACGAATGTAATCAGAGGCAGAAAAAAATATGTACATAAACATATATATATATATATATATATATATATATATACACACACACACACACGTGCGAAAGGTGTAAGGTAAGTAGATAGTCAAATCACTCGGTAGCAGGATAATGATTCCAGAGCAGCTCCAAAGGGATCCATCGTCGACATTCCTAGGGTAGGCTTGCATCGGTCCTACGTTGATAGTCCTTTGTGTAGGCCTAGGACCTGTTGTTCAGGTCTAGCTGAGTTATCCAGTAGGAGTAGCAGCATTACATCAAAGACATTGTACAGGTTATTCCATGCTACAGCAATGTAACTGAGTGTTAAAGGTGAGGGGGAAGGGAGTTTGGGGGAGGATAGGAAGGTCAGAGATGGCTTGGGAGAGGAAGGGACACAGAGGTAGCAGAAGGGGAGTGGGAGAGATACCGCCAGAGAGAGCAGGTGGGGGGGGAGGTGCGCAGGGGTGAGGTGGTTTAAGTACAGTTGCCACTACAGATTGGAGGGGGAAAGATCTCCTTATAACTTTTCTTAAACAGGAAGAAACATACAAGAGAGTAAGCTCCGGGGGAGATTATTCCATATTTGTGGTGTGGAGAAGGACTGTTTGCCTACGGCTAGGCGAACTTTAAGAAGGTTCAGCAAAGGGAGGTGGGAGTGATGGAGGGTCCTGGAGAAGGATTTCAGAGTGAGTAGGCCAGAGAGAATAGGTGGAGAAGGGAGGTGTATGAGTTATAACACAGGGAGGTTTATTTTGGGCTCGAAGGATGGCCAGTCTAGGGACTTAAGGATGTCACAGTGATAAGCCCGGGCGGGTGCCACAGCAGCAAAGTGAGCTACCCTGTGGTAGGCCTGTTTAAGTTTGGCCAGCGCGGAAGTCCTGACTGAGTGAATTATAGGCACACCACAGAATAGGCCAGGCATAAGAGTAGCTGAGGTGATGGTCTTTCTAGAACAAGGACTAAGGTACAGGGCAGTGCGATGTAGTGGACCGAGCTTCTGATTGGTGATTTTAATTACACTGTTTACATGGGTGTCAAAGGATAAATGTTCGTCCAGAGTCATAACCAGGTATTTGAATGAGTCCACCCCTTCCAGAGGTAGGCCTGAGAATGTGTTCATAACCAGGGGAGGCTGAGAGGTTGAGTCAAAGGCAGTGTGACAGAACAGCATGGATTTAGTTTACTTTGTGCTCAGGACCAACAGGTTCATTCTGAACCATGATTCTAGGTGTTAGAAGTCATTTTCTAGGTTGGACTAAATAGCAGATACGTCTGAGCCGTGCCAGTATAGCATGGCATTGTCTGCATAGAGCTGGATTGAAGCCCCCCCCCGCAATTGAGAGGCAAACCATTGATAAAAATCGAGAAGAGTGAAGGCCCAAGGATAGAACCTTGGGGGAACCCCGTACATGACAGAAGAAATAGGGGAGATGGTACCAGCCCACTTGACGCATTGGAAGTGGTTGGATAGATGTTCTGACATCCATAGGGTGGGAACTGGAGTCAAGGCCTAAGGATTGTAGTTTGGAGATGAGGAGAGAGTGGTTCACAAGGTCAAAAGCCTTCGTAGGTCAATGAAGACTGCCCCGTGGCATTTCCTTGATCCATGGCCTGGAAAATATCTGAGGTGACTTTCAAGAAAGCAGTTTCGGTCCCGTTGGACTTCCTGAAGCCATGTTGGTGTATAGTAAAGGCATTTGTCTGTTCGAGGAAAGAGTATAGCTGATTATACAGGAGTCTCTCTTGGATTTTTGCAATAGGACACAGAATGGATATAGGTCTGTAGTTTTCTATAAGATTGGTTGGGCCAGTTCTGTACACAGGGACAACTGTGGTGGTTTTCCATTTGTCCATTATGGAGCGTGTGAGGAAGGATCAATTAATCAGTTGAGTGATCAGATGAGCCAGTGCTCTGATCCTAAGAAATCTGGGAGGCAGGGTGTCAAAGCCAGGGGAACTATTTGGGTTGAGACCTTGTATAAGCTTGAGTACTTCCCTGTGAGAGGCAAGTTTTAAATGAAAGAGGGGGCAGTGGGCTTCGGTGAGGGGCAACTGCAGAGTGGGGCGGGTATCAGGGAGATTTGACTTGTAGGTGTCAAGGTCCATGAAGAATAAATGTATCCCTGAAGCGATCTTGGTGGGCAAGGATAGTTCAACACCCTTCAAGATCATGGTCTGAGGAGTTTTTCATTCATTACCCTTAAGAAGTGCGTTGATACATGTCCAGAAACATTTAGGGTCGCTGAGATTACTTGTTTGCTGGGACTGTAGAAAGTTCAGCTTGGACTTGGTTATTTTACTTTCACAGGTGTTCTGCAACTGTTGGTAGGAAGTCCAATCTGTATGGAGCCCTGATTTTTTATAGGATCGCTATGCCTTGTCTCTAGAATGCATTAGGAGCCATAGTTCCTGGGAGAGCCAAGGGAAATGGATTCCTTTGGCCCTTCTCACCTTAAAGGGGGCATGAAGGTCAAGGACAGAGGTGAACATGTTGATTAAGTATTCTAGGGCCTGATTTATGTCTGGGAAGGAGGTGATAGGGGTCCAGTTAGTAGAAGACAGACTATACAGGAATTCGAAAGTGTTGAAGTTTGTTAGGTCTCTGGATTTGAAGGTTTTAGGGGGTGGATGGGGAAAGTTATTTTTCCAGATACGGAAGGTCGGGGAGTGATTGCTTAGCACATCTGGGAGAACTTCTGCAGCCCTGATATAGGTTCTGTTGTTAGTCAGCATCAAGTCAAGTAGGGTGTGGTTTCCTGACTTCATATTGAGTCTAGCTGGTTGTTCAATTAGTTGTTCCAACTTGACATGGCATATGGTTTACTGAAAGTGGGTATTTTTTGGATCAAGCCAATCAAGATTGAAAGCACCACAGATTATGGTGTCACTATGGTGGAGGGTGTCAAGGTTGGTGAAGAACTCAGCAAAGGAGGTAGACGCAAGTTTAAGTGGCAGGTAGATACATCCAATGGTTAACTGTTTGATTTTGCCAAGGCTGATCGAGATGAGTAGTCAATCTATGTCCAGGTTGATGTGTAAGTCAGGTAGCTCACTGATTACCAGCCCTATCCTTGTGTATATCGGTATCCCTCCTCCTTTCTTACTGCTTCTGTCCCAACGATAGGAGCAGTAACCTGGTAGAGCAACTTCGTGCAATTTATTTTTTTTCCCAATTGTTTAACAGGTGAGACACACTAAGCTGAGAGCTTGTTTACAGGTGCAACCTGGGAACACAGGGAAGTTAAGTGACTTGCTCAGGGTCACACAGTATGTAAGTGGGGGGCTGTGGGATTCAAACCCAGGTCTCCAGATTTGCAGCTCAGAGCCTTAAACCACTGCGCTATACTGCCTCCCAATTGTATAGATGGTTTTAACCAGGACTCTGTTAAGCAGAGAATGTCAGGCTTATAATGCTGGATCCAGCTTTCAAGTTCTGGTATTTTACGTCTGACGCTTTGAATGTTCATGTGGGCTATCTTGAGTCTTTTTGTTTCTGACCAGTTTGGGTAGGGAGATTAAGGGTTGGTCTTAGTCTTTGTACAAGGTCCCAGGTTTAATTCAGTGTCACAGGAAAGCTGGAGTAAATATATGTAACCCCCCTACAAATGGGAGTTCCCGGA
The DNA here is from genome assembly GCA_016271365.2 of Neoceratodus forsteri. Classification (NCBI taxonomy): domain Eukaryota; kingdom Metazoa; phylum Chordata; order Ceratodontiformes; family Ceratodontidae; genus Neoceratodus; species Neoceratodus forsteri. Next base: position 32,517,871 of record CM057449.1, on the reverse strand, counting down.
AGTCTTCCTTGGGTGAGCCTAAATGCCCACTGCCAGGGTGGTGTTCTGTGTCTATGCAGGTTTAAAAGTGTTTGCATGTGAGTGCCCAGTTGGCCTCCATGCCTGTCTGTTTAAGAGCTGCCTATTTTGCGGTTTATAATTAATCTGGGTGAGGACCGAGTGTTTTTTAGGTTCGAGTCCAGCCCGGGCTGCAGTACAGCCGCTTCCTTCTTCCATCACTAAATGTGCAGAGGGAGCCTTACGGGACTCTATGATTGTCTGCTGATCATCTGTAAAAAATGGATATGATACTGTAGTTTGTCTAATCTGCCTTTTTTTTGCAGCATGGACATTTTGTTATGTACCCGCATCTTGGTTCTGGACTGCCTTCCTGTACCAATCAGCACCTTGGGGCCCTAAAATGGAGCCTGCCCCAGGGGGCCTTGTGGGAGTAAAATTCTGTAGGAATTGTAGTTTTTACAGTTTGGTACCTAAATGGATCTGGAGGGGGAGCTCTAGCTGTGACAAACAGGTGGAACAATGAATCAAACCTTTTGGATCAGAGGGAGAATCCCATGCTGCCAGCAGCAGTGGGTCACAATAGAGTTGGAGAGGAAAGAGTGAACAGCTCGAGAGAGTGGGGCAGCACCTCCTGTGTAGTGCACAGGAGAAATCCACTGTATGTTACAAAGTGTATTGGTGTGGGGCAGCTACAAGCATAGTACGACAACTAGGGAGCCAGAGGGGGGTATCAGTGTCCCGGAGGGCTGTACGCAAGGCAGTCACGTGGCCAACAACCCTGTCCTCCAGGTGGAGGCACCTATTTAGAGAGTTCAGGCCCCTCAACCTGCAGGCCACAGTGCAGGCAGGGGTAGTATCCCTTGGGATAGCGCCACCTAGGGCCTTGCCTGGAGTTAATGCTGAAAATGGAAGTACTGGCCACACCCAAGATTAAGACTGCCCCCCCACAAGTTGGTGGTACATCGTATGATGTGGAATGAAGCCAAGGGGGTGGCCCACGGCAGGCTATATTTTTGATAGATATCCCTTTGGGGACACCTGTTGCCACTATTGTTGAGACTGTTGAAAAGGTAAAATGTTTGCGGAAGGCTAAAGTGAGAGTGAGGGACTCGATTTGTTTGATCAAACTTTGGTGGCCCTCTTGTCCTGTAGCCTTCCCATCGCCCCCGAGAAGGTACCTCCCATCTTTTTCCCTGAGGGTTCCCAGAAGGGGTGGCGAGTCATTCATTTGCACGGCAACCCATCTGCCCCTGGGAGTTCTCCCCAGGATGAGGGGGTTTGAAGACAAGCTGCTAGGCTGCTAGCCACTGAAGAGCGGTCTGTTAAAGAGTTGGTGAAGAAGTTAGAGCTATCTGAAGATGCATCCCCTGTGCAGTCCCCATTAGCCTCCCTAGCCTCCCCATTAACATCCCCAGTGATGGCCTCACCAATAGTGATACTGTCAGTGCATTTAGATTCCTATCGTGCGCTTAGACTCTTCTCAGGCATGGTCCCAGTGCCTGTGGGGGAGGACGACCTAGAGACATGGATGGACTATGCTACCCTATTGGTCCAGGAGTGGCAGTGCTCTGAGGGGGAGAAAAGAAAGAGGCTCATGGAGAGTCTGAGGGGCCCTGCACTGGAGACTATCCGGTTCCTTCGTTCCACCAGTCCTGAAGCCGCAGCAACTGAATATCTTTCTGCTTTGGAGGGAGTGTTTGGCAGCACAGAGTCAGGAGAGCACTTAATGTGGAAGTTTAAATCCACTAAGCAATGGGAGAATGAAAAGTTGTCAGTGTTCCTTACTCAAATTGAATGGGCTTTGCAGCAGGCCCATAGAAAAGGGGGTGTATGTGCCAGTGAGCTAAACCGTGTTTGACTGGAGCATATTCTGAAGTCCACTAGGTATTCCAGTGTGCTGCTGTTAAAGCTGAAACTGCATGACCAGAAGGCTAATCCTCCGGAGTACTGCTACTTCATGAAAGAGATCCGAGAAGATGAGAATGATGTATACTGGGGTTGCCCGCACTGGCCAGACTCTTGACAGAGACAGTAAACTGCAGGACAAATCCGATCTGCAAAAGATGAGAAAGTTAATTCAAGAACTGAAAGACATGAGAACTAACCAGCAAACTCACAAGGGGACCAAGGCTGCACTTCACCCTAAACCGCCTTCAGATCCTAAGAGTAAGGCCCCTATTGGTTGAGTGTGGGTCCATGACATTTCCTCCAACACTCGGAATGAGAGTGGCCTAATGGAAGAGGTACGCGAGTTGAGAGCCCTAGTCAGAGACCTGGTTTGTGCCACTCAAGTGACTGACTCGTGGAGGGGCTCAGACAGTGAAGAGAGGGGGAGTCTCGAGCCCAAGAGATCATCCAAAATCTGTCAAGTCAAGTAAGGCCTGGACCTGGATTCTCTCCCCCTAGAGACTCCAAGGAACCAATTTTCTGCTTCCACTGCGGAAAGGAAGGCCATACTTGATCTAATTGTAGTATGCCCAAGAATCTGAGGAAGGTTACCACTCGATTATTAGGGCTGATCAGGCGAGGTACTGCAAGAAGTCGAGATGGGCCATCCAAGAAGTCATATTCTATGAAAATGGCTGTGAGGCAGACTACCACCCCCATCTCGCCCTACTGGTCCGAGGTGGTGGGTCCGTCCATGGAAACTACTGTGAGGGTGAATGGCGTTTCAGCTAGGGCGGTACTCGACAGTGGCTCCCAAGTGACTCTTATGTTTCAGGACTGGTACACCAAACACTTGCCCGATGTGCCATTGCAACCCCTGGAAGGCCTACACATGCGGGGACTGAGTGAGAAGTCATACCCCTATGTGGGGTATATCTGGGTCTGGTTGTCCTTCCCCACCACTATAGCAGGAGTAGATGAACAATAATAATAAACTTTATTTCAAAGCGCCTTTCAAAAACCAAGGCGCTGCATAAACTGAACACACAATAAAACACAATCTCATTAAAAATCTAAATAGACAGTTAAAAAAACACCACTAAAAGCAAAACAACTTCAATCGCCAAAAGCTTGTCTCATAAGTGAGTTTTCAAGGCCTGTTTAAATCCCTCAACCATTAGGCACTCCCATAACTGACAGGGTAGAGAATTCCAGAGGGTAGGAGCCACAAACATAAATGCCCAGGTCCCAGCAGATCTTAAACGCACCCTCGAAATCTCTAAGCCATCATCAGCTGGAGCTGCCATCACTGGTGGTGGTAGGAACCAGGAGCTCTTTCAAATAGTCCGGTCCCAGTCTGTGTAGGGCTTTAAAAGTCAATAAAATGACTTTAAAGGTAATCCGCCACTGTATAGGCAGCCAGTGCAGTTCACACAGCACCGGTGAAATATGACTGAATCGAGATGTTCCAGTCAAAAGCCAGGCCGCAGCGTTCTGCACCAGCTGCAAGTGGCAGATTTCCACCTCGGATAGCCCTAGGTATAGGGAATTGCAATAGTCCAAGCGTGTGGACAAGTATAGATACTGGCCCTAGTGTGTCCCCCTACGGGGTTGTACGATGGAGTCCCCTTGCTCATTGGAACCAACGTGAATATGTTTGGAAGGCTAGCCAAGTTATGCCAAGAGAAGCAAGGACAGCGGACTGGCCAGGCCTTGCAGATTCCAGCTTTGGTACAGCAAGCTTATGAATTGCAAACTCGAACTCAGGAGATGGACAAGGATGAGCCAGTGGGAATAGTATGGAAGAAAGATCCTGAATCTTTGCTGTTGCCCCCTAATACCCAGTATACTCTCCAAAGAGAAGTTTGCCTCCAAAGAGATGTAAAAAACAAAATACTAATGCAGGACGTGCCACTAGAGGGAACACTGCCAGAGGGGCTGATGGTCAAACCAAGCAAATTACCCACCTGCACCCATGCCTATGCTAGAAGGGTCATGGTACAAATCCAGAATGTGTCTGATCCAGAGCTCCTGTGAACTGAGGGTGCGCACTAGCCACTGTCCATTGTGCAGACACTCCAGTGTTGCCCAGCAAGAAGCTGAGGAGTGGAGCTGAGGAGGTAGCTTCAGATCTATTCGACTTCGGAGAGTCCCCACTGCCTGTTCAATGGAAAGTCGTATCAGCCAGCGGGACCAAGTATCCTCGTTAAAGTATGGGATGTGGGGTGTGTACAGGATGCTGAATACCATTAGACTTCATGATGACCAGCCTTTCCGGAGCACTCACTGTGCCTGGCACCTGCGGATATAGGTGACATCTGAAGACATCTTCAGGAGATGCTAGCTGCAGGCATTATTCAAGAGTCCCGGAGCCCCTATGCTTCCCTTGTTGTCATGATGCATAAGAAGAATGGGTCCGTCCAAATGTGTGTCGATTATCGAACTCTGAATCGGCAGACTGTGCCTGACCTATACACTATGCCCTGAATACAGGATGCCCTGGATTGCTTGAATGGGAGTCAGTAGTTCTCCGTACTGTACTTGTGGAGTGGATATTATCAGATTCCGATGGGTCTAGAGGACCATGAGAAGATTGCCTTCATCTGTCCTTTGGGTTTTTATGAGTTTTTGAGGATGCCTCAGGGGATTTCAGGCATGCCTGCCACTTTCCAGCGGCTGATGGAGCGGGCAGTGGGAGACATGAATCTGTTGGAGTGTCTGATATATTTGGATGACGTCATTGTGTTTGGGCGCACTTTAGAGGAACATGAAAACAGACTGTTTTAAGTCGTTGATCAATTGGAAGAGTCCATCTGAAGCTGTCCATCGATAAGTGCCAGTTCTTCCAAACCTCAGTCAAATATGTAGGGCATATAGTATCAGCCGATGGGAAACAGACCAACCCCAGTAAGGCAGAATCATTGACCACCTGGCCTCAGCCAACCAATCTCAAAGAACTCCCAACAGTTTCTGTGGGTATTACAGGTGCTTTATCAAAGACTACTCCAAGCTAATCCGCCTCCTCCTCAATCTTACGCAGGGGTATCCTCCTACTAACCACCGATATAAAAAGGGCTCCTTCAGAGATGACGAGAAGGTGTATTTCCATACAGGGGAGGCATTTGGAGCTCGGTGGACCCAAGAGTGTGAAACAGCCTTCTATGAGATTATCCATCAGCTCACTCATACCCCTGCGCTTGAATATGCTGACCCCGCCAAGCCCTACGTCCTCCATACTGATGCTAGCCTGAAGGGAGTGGGGGCTGTATTGTACCAGAATCATGAAGAGGGACTGAAGTCCGTAGCTTCTGCCAGCCAAAGCTTGACTCCATCCAAGAAGAATTACCTAGTCCACAAGCTGGAATTTCTTGCCCTCAAGTGGGCCATAGTGGATCAATTTCATGAATACCTCTATGGGGCAAAAATACTGGTGAAGACAGACAACAATCCTTTAACTTATGTACAGACTTCAGCGAAGTTGGATGCCATGGGGCACCGGTGGCTTTCTGCTCTGTCTACATAAGACTATGTGATGGAGCACCCGCCTGGACTTAACCATACTGATGCTCTCTCAAGACGGCCACCCCCTCGACAAATGGGTGAGACTGTCCGAGCCTGCTATTAAAGCGATATGCCAAAAGTTCGACAAAGAGGAGCAGCCATCTGCTGAAACAGTGGATTGTTTAGTAGACAGTTTGGGGCCCTCGGACACCTGCCTCCCAGCAGCGTACTGCCACTTCTCTGCCTTAGATATCAGTGCTTTGCCACACTTTGACAATGACAGCATTCAGTGGGCTCAATCCCAAGATCCTATGATCCGGCCTGCACGTAGTGCCCTCCATGCAGGGAAAGATGTGTCAAGACTGCGATCCACTGATTTAAGAATGGCATTGCTACTTAAAGAAGGCACTCAAGATTGCGAGACCAGCTGTTATACAGAGAGACAACAGATCATCGTGGTCAGGCAGACAAGCAGCAGTTAGTACTGCCCATGGCTTTCCAGCAATTGGTACTGAGGTCCCTTCACAACCATATGGGGCATCTTGGTATTGACCGGACTCTCGACTTGGTACAATCTCGCTTCTATTGGCCAAAGATGGTGGCTGACGTAGAAAACCATATCAAGACCTGCAGCCACTGCCTCCAACAAAAAACTCTGCCTCAGAAGGCCACTCCCTTAGTCAATATAACCACCAGCGTTCCCATGGTGTTGGTGTGTATAGACTTTCTATGCTTAGAGCCCGATCAAAAGAACATCAGCAATGTGCTAGTAGTAACTGATCATTTTATTTATTTATTTTATTTTAGTCTTTGGTAACTGGGTAAGGCCCACTAGGCACAAGTGCTTGTTTTCAGGGGTAACCTGGGAGCGCTAGGCAGTTAAGTGACTTGCTCAGAGTCACACAGTATGCAAGTGGAGTTTGTGAGAATCAAACCAAGGTCTGGTGTGCTGGATGTACCAAGCTCGTTCACAGCTCGTTACCCTAACCTCTAGGCCATACAGCTATTTTACTTGCTATGCACAAGTGTTTTCCACAAAAGATCAGAAGGCCTCCACAGTGACTAAGGTGTTGGTAGAGAAGTTCTTTGTGCATTATAGTGCCCCACAATGCATGCACTCTGAACAAGGAAGGGAGATCGAAAGTAGACTCATCAAGGAAAGACGTTCACTATGGGGGGGTGCGAAAATCCAAAACCATGCTCTATCACCATTAGGGGGACCCACAGCCTCAACGGTTCCACCAAACACTCTTGGATATGTTGCCCATGCTCCACCCCAAAGACAAACATAGATGGAGTCAAAAATTAGTACCCTAGTGCATGCATGCAATTGTACAAGGAGTGATGCTACTGGGTTCTCTCCTTATTGCCATATGTTCAGAAAAGAAGCCCCGGTTACCAGTAAATGTTTGTTTTGTAGTCTCACTGGATGGGGTCTGAGCTGAAAATCACCTACAATACGTGCAGAAGTTGAGAGACCAACTAAATCACACTTATCAACTGGCCCAGACAATGGCCACAAAATGAAATTTAGCCAACAAGGAGAGGCATGATCGGCGCATAAAGGCTCAGGAGTTGTGACCAGGTGATAGTGTTATTGCGCAATTTGGGATTGCATGGGAAACACAAGACTGCTGACAGGTGGCATCATCTTCCTCACATGGTGGTCAGTAGGTTGGATGAATTGCCCATCTACAAAGTGCTTCCAGAGAATGATCCCCGGACAGTTAAAATCATGTACCAGAACCATCTACTCCCCATCGAGCAAATAATTATTGATGCTGAGCCACCTGACCTTGCCCCTTCTGGGCCAGAAACCAGGGTGGCTGCCAGGAAGAGACAAAGCCAGCTATCCCCAGCTATTCCAGAGACTGAGTTCTCCTCACAGCAGGTCTCTTGTGACAGCAATGGTCCCTCTGAATTTGACAGTGATGAAGATGCTTCCCCTCTTGTGAACTGAGACAGTTGTTCCAAGGGAACCCCCTGTATAATTACGGGGAGGAGGCTGCACCCCATGAACTGTCCCAGGTGTCAGTTTCCTCTCTAGAACCAGAATCCCTTGAAAGTGAGGTGCCCATTGATGTGTCTGAGATGACAGAGTCTTTGTGTTTAGCAGAGTTGTCTGAATTGCCCGAGGAGGAGCTGATCGAGGTGGACCCTCCTGATGACATACCAGAATGTGCAGAAGCTCTTGAAAGTTTTGACTGTTCTAATTCAGTGCCCCCAAGTCCAGTTGTTTCAGGGTCCCTTCCAAACGAGCAATCTGAGCCTTTTCTGGACAGTAATGACAATCCACGGTTATGGAGCTGAAATCCAAAACACAAAGGAACCATACCCCCGACACTTTCTCCAGTGCAGAAGATACCCTCATGGCCAAAAAAGACAGCAGCACCAAAGTTGACCCCCCAGTTCCTATATCTATTCCCTCAAGGAAGTCTGGGTGGACTATCAAACCAGTGGTACATTTTAGTAGTGACTCCCCGGGGAGACCAGTGGATTTGCCTCTAAATGTCCATAAAGGGATGTATATCACAAAGAGCTCACTACCTAAATTTAGTTTGTCTGCTAATTCTAAGCTATTGGTCCTTCCCTTAGACCATGGTGTCCCTATTCCAGTACAGCCTTAGTTAGCTGATAGGAAGTGGTCCCCAACTACATTGTTTAAAGTACAGGAAACTATTACACGAAAAAGTGCAGTATAGTAACTGAACTACAAGTACAGTTGTTATTGAAATGATGGAACGTACGTGTGCACGTTGCTGCTGATATAACAGATGTATGTAATTGTCTGCATTTATTAACCTTTACTAAGAAATGGTAAAGTAATAGGCTATGTTTAACTGATGCATCAGATTTCTTTTCTTCACGCAAGACCATGGTCATAGTATGTATAATTTGTACAAGTAACATATTCTTAATGGTAAGGTGATTATCTAAATTCCCATAGTGGTACAGACTTGATGCAGATGCCAAGTTCTTTCCAGACAAGGAAGGGTGTAACCCCCCCCCCCCCCCACAACTGGGGGTTCCCGAAAGTCTTCCTTGGGTGAGCCTACATGCCCACTGCCAGGGTGGTGTGTTTGCATATGAGTGCCGAGTTGGCCTCCGTGCCTGTCTCTTTAAGAGCTGCCTATTTTGTGGTTTGTAATTAATCTGGGTGAGGACCGAGTGTTTCTAGGCTCGAGTCCCGCCCGGGCTGCAGTACAGCCGCTTCCTTCTGCCGTCATTAAATGTGCAGAGGAAGCCCTACAGGACTCTGTGATTGTTTACTGATCATCTGTACTAAATGGATATGATATTGTGGTTTGTCTAATCTGCCTTTCTTTGCAGCATGGACATTTTGTTACGTGCCACCATCTTGGCTCTGAACTGCCTATCTGCACCAATCAGCACCTTGGGGCCCTAAAATGGAGCCTGCCCCAGGGAGCCTTGTGGGAGTAAAATTCTGTAGGAATTGTAGTTTTTATAGTTTGGCACCTAAATGGATCTGGAGTGGGAGCTCTAGCTGTGACAGGCAGGTGGGACAATGAATCAAACTTTTAGATCAGAGGGAGAATCCCGTCGTGCCAGCAGCAGTGGGTCAGAGTAGAGTTGCAGAGGAAAGAGTGAACAGCTCAAGAGAGTCTGGCAGCAGCTCCTGCGTAGTGCACAGGGGAAATCCACTGTATGTTACAAAGTGTATTGGTGTGGGGCAGCTACAAGCATAGTTTGACTACTAGGGGAGCCAGAGAGGGGTATCAGTGTCCCAGAGTGCTGTATCCAAGGCAGTCACATGGCCAACAACCATGTCCTCTGGTTGGAGGCATCCATTTAGAGAATCCAGGCCCCTCAACCTGCAGGCCACAGTTCAGGCAGGGGTAGTATCCCCTGGGATAGCACCACCTAGGGGTTACACATAGCTGGAAATGAACAGTAGGTGGGCGCATAAATGGAGATTTACGCACGTTTCAGGGCCGGTGCACATGCAGAGTTGTTTTTGCACACTGGGCAAAGGCAATAAATATGGGGTGATGTGTGGGTTTGTTTGTGGTAGAACACAGGTCATGTTGGGGGGTAAGAGGGAGGTTTCATAGGAGAGCAGTAGAATAGAATCATGGTTTATGATAGTTAAGTTATGATGGAGACATGTCAGGAAGGAGTATAGCAATAGAACACATTTTGTCGTCCTTAGGTACATGTTGTCCAATTTAATATGGATAGACTTTGAGAGAGCAAGAGGACTACCACCAGGTATAAGACAGTCTTGGCAGTGAGAGAGTAAATCAAGCTAGCACTTGAGCAAGTAGTGAGGGCCAGAGTAGGACCAAGATGTGGGAGCATGAAATTCTTACAAAAGATGTCAGAAATGTCCAGGAGTTTTGTCCACAGAGCTGTAGGAAATAAGAGTCTGAGATTTGAGTGAGATTTTGAGTCTAATCCTTCTCAAAGAGAAGGGAGAACATGATTTTCAAAGCAGGGAGCCCTATGTTATTTTAGCCAACAGAAATCCTCGTGCTGTAAGGACGATTGTACTAGAGTGTATTTAAAGTGGCCTAAGGAGGCGGTGGGGGGCAGGGCCAAAAACCCACACAACTGCTACAGTCCTAGCATCAGAGAGGCAGACCAGAGCAAGCCAGCAAATGCAGCAACCATTCAGAACTTGGCTGCAGCTGAACGCAACCAATGTGCTCCTGCCTCCAATGGGTGAGAGCCAATCATTTCACTGGCTTCTGAACCAGGTTCAAGGTGTTTGTACCTGGATTCTGGGAGATGGGGACAGAATCCAGGAGATGCGGCTGAGCTGTGGGTCGGGCCGGCAGTTTCCTCCCGCCGGTCGCGGAAGCGGGGGTTGCCCAGAGGGGCTGAGCCTGGGGGGAGAAGGACAAGAGAGGATTATTTTTAATGCAAGCTAGACAAAAGGCTTGGCAGAGCACTTAATGGTGGGGCAGGGGTTAAGGGATTAGTGAGGTAGGTATAGGAAGGGCAGATGAGAAATAGGAGCGGGGGGAGAGCTCAAAATAGCTCTGCAGGAAAGCGTTAGTTTGGCACCTAAAAACAAATTATTCTGAGAGCCAGAGGGGCCTGCCTGTGGCTTTGGGAGGAGCGGGGCAGTATTTATAAACAATTTCTTGAATTAAGAACAGGGAAATTTGAAAGCAGACAGCAGTGCAGGATTAATTCCTAATAAGGAGAAAAAAATAAAAATAGATTGTTTGGCAATCGATTGAGAAGGAACAGTGGAAAGACTGCCTTGGCCCAGAAGGCAGAGTAGAACAGAATTTAAGCTGTCAATTTAAGAAAGAACTTTAAGAAAGTTTGCTGGTCTACAGATAGAGTGCTTGCCCTTGAAAGAGATGGTTATGGGTTCAGAGTGCGATGATTTTTAAGAGAGCTACCTGTACCGCTGGGGGGGTAGGGGTGGGGAGTGAGCTGCCAGTAAGGGGCTAGCTTCCAAGCAGACATTGATAGACCATGGGGCCTATTCTTCTGGCTTTTACTATGATACTATAAACTTACTGTCCTTTTACAGGTATACCACCCTAGTACCTAGCTCTTACACCTGGGCTACTGTTTCTGCTCTGCGTACAAGGAGTTTGGATACTCAAGGACTGGGGAGATGCTACCTTATGTTTTAATATCTGGTATAAATGTGTTAAGTGTTAATGTTCCTGCCCCTGTTGGGCTAAGGTTAGTTTATGGACAAAGTGCACCGTCCAGGTTAAATAGAACAGACATGACAGACTGTGTTTAAATTTCTTCTGGGGACACATTTGTTTACAAGGTGGAAGGTAGGGATCTGGTTAATGTGAACTTCCGATATTGTGAATAGATTATCTCATGCATATATGTGCTCCCTAAAGACTTTCAGTGGAGCATATTACTTCAGTAAACTGGAGTGTCAGGGGTCGTAATTCTTCAGTGAAGTGGAAAAAAGTGCCAGTCCACCTTAAACAGCTTCGGACCCGCAGTACACTTCTGCAGGAGACCAGGCTCACTGAAGTTACCTTCTCTGTTCCCCACCCTCACTCCTCTGTAGGGCAAGCTGGCTTCTCCTACTGCCCTCCTTCCCTCCCTCTGAAACCTGATCTCCTCCCCTCCACAATCCCAGCCCTTAGACACCAAACTGGACACTGTTCTGCTCCCTTGTGTACCTGTCAGCCCCTCTCTTGGCTCCTCTTCTCTTTTATCCTGCCCCCGCCCCCCCAATTCCGATGCCAGTATCACTGTCCCCAACAGGCACTGTGCACTTTATTTTTGCTATCTTGGTAAGGTACGATACTCTTCCTTACATAGAAACATGGAAGTTGACAGCAGATATGGACCGCAAGGCCCATCCAGTTTGCCCATTTCTTTTTCTACCTTATGAATCTGCCATCGGCCTTTGCTCTGTCAATGGCCTATCTATTCTTACTCATATGTATGGCTCCCTTATGCCTATGCCATGCCTGTCTGAAGCCCTGCACTGTATTCAGTCAATCAATCAATCAAATCTTTGTTTATCCAGGCGATCACCATTGAGCAAGCTCATTTACAAGGTGGACCTGCTGTTGGCAGGGAAAATTGTACAGTTACATATAACTATACATAATACAAAAGGAACAATATGTTTACAATACTGACAGGAGTAGAGTATTTACATTCCAAGTCACATGTACAAGAAAGATATACATAACACAACCCGAACGTAATATATATATGCAGTTCCCATGGGGGCAGGATGTGTACGGATGTCATATACAAACCACAGAAGAAAAAAGAAAGATTATTTATATTCCTGTCCAGCAGAAACACGTTACAGGCCTGGATGGAAATTCCTAAACTATGGAGGTGCGCATAACAGTGTGTAAGCCTTAGGTAAATGCGGCAGAAGGGGGGTGGTGAATAAGAGGGATGCAGAGGGTGCTAAGGGCAAGTGGGGCAGAGAAGTATTCATATCCACCACTTCCTGAGGTAGGCTGTTCAATGCATCCACCACCCTTTCTGTGAAAAAGAACTTCTTCACATTACCCCTTAATCTGCCTCCCTCTAATCTCATGCTGTGTCCTCTTGTCCTGTTATTTTTCTTATATTGAAACATGTTAGACTCTTTCACATGGTTAATGCCCTTAAGGTGTTTGAATGTTTCGATCTTATCACCTCTCTCCCTCCATTGCTCTAGGGCATACATATTGAGCTCCGTTAATCTGTCCTCAAATGTTTTCTGATGCAGTCCCTGCACCAGTTTGATTGCCCTTCTCTGGACTGCCTCAATTTGGTTAATGTCCTTGTGAAGGTGGGGCCTCTAGTACTGCACGTAGTACTCCAGATGGGGCCTAATAAGTGTCTTGTAAAGAGGGATTATTACCTCCCTCTTACGACTTGTGATACCCCTACTAAAACATCCCAACATCCCCTTAACCTTACCTACTGGTTTAGTGGTCTGCTGGGATGATTTCAGGTCATCTGTGATGATTATGCCAAAGTCTCTTTCTTCCCTTGTGACTGCCAGCAACTCCCCTCCCAGCCTATAGATGGCTTCAGGGTTTCTCTTCCCTATGTGCATGATCTTGCACTTCTTTGCATTAAACCCCAATTGCCACTTTTCCAATCATTTTGCCAGTTTATCCAGCTCTCTTCTCATTCTGCCCACCCCATCTGGATCATCTTTTCTGTTGCAGATCTTGGTGTCATCTGCAAACAGACAAACCTTACCCTCTAGTCCATCTGCAATGTCACTGATGAAGATATTGAAGAAGACTGGCCCCAGGACTGATCCCTGCGATACCCCACTTGTGACTTGCATCTCTTCTGACTGTATACCATTTACCACCACTCTCTGTTTTCTGTCCGTCAACCAGTTTGCCACCCAGTTGACCAACATCTGACCCACCCCGAGCCTACCCAGCTTATTAATCAATCTTCTATGTGGAACAGTATTGAAAGCTTTGCTGAAGTCAAGGTAGGCAACATTAACTGCTCCCCTTTGGTCCAGCACTCTGGTTACCCAGTCAAAGAAATCTATGAGATTAGTCTGACAGGACCTTCCTGTTGTAAACCCATGCTGTCTTGGATCATGTGCTCCTATGCTCCTATGGATTCCAGGTGTTGCACTATCCTTTCCTTAAGGAGTGCTTCCATAATCTTGCCCACTACTGAGGTAAGTCTGACTGGTCTGTAGTTCCCTGCTTACTCCCTGCTACCACTCTTGTGGAGTGGGATCGCATGAGCCCTTCTCCAGTCCTATGGGACCTCTCTTGTGCTCAGAGACCCACTAAACAGTTCTGCTAATGGCTCTGCTAATTCCACCCTTAGCTCCTTTAGTACCCTGGGATGTGTGTCATCAGGTCCCATTGCCTTGTCCACCCTGAGCTTAGCAAGCTCTTGTAGGACCCTTTCTTTTGTGAAGGGACCAGTGCACACCTCCCTCCCCCCTGTGTTCACAGTGTTGAGCTGTGGCCCCTGCCCTACCTTCTCTTTAGTAAATACTGAGCAGAAGTATCTATTTAGGATAGATGCTTTTACATGGTCCTCCTTCTCATATGCCCCCTTATTCCCTTTGATCTTAGCAATACCCCCTCTAGACTTTCTCCTTTCACTAATGTATCTATAGAAAGTCTTGTCACCTTCTTTTACTGTTCGTGCTAGTGTTTCCTCGGTTTGGGCCTTTGCCTGCTGTACTGCCTTCCCTGCTTCCCTTAGGGAAGTTTAGTATGCCTCCCTATCTTAATCCCACTGCTTCCCCTTATAGTTCCCGAAGGCCAGCCTTTTGACTCTGACCTTTTCTGCTACTGTTTTTGAAAACTAAAATGGTTTCCTTCTTCTTTTGCACTTCCTTTTCTCTCTAACACAGTGGGATGTTGCTTCAAGTATTGCATCCTTAATGCTTGCCCACTTTGTCTGTACCCCCTCACCTGTATTTCTTTTTGCCAGTGCTAGCTTAACTCTGTTGGCCATCTTATCAAAGTCAGCTCCTCTGAAGTCCCATATTTTTGCCTTGGAATGGGATGATTTAGTTCTAGTGGCCAAATTGAACCATACCATGTGATGGTCACTGGCCCCCAGGTGACCTTCTACCTGGAGATCTGTGATCATTTCCCTGTTGGTCATTACTAGATCTAGGATAGTCCTCTCTCTTGTGGGTTGCTGAACCAGTCGTTTGAGGTCCTTCCCCTGCAGCAAATCCACTATGTGTCTAGTTCTGGCAGATGTTCCTGCTGGTATTGAACTATCTGTATCTGGCATGTTGAAGTCTCCCATTATCAGAACCTCCCCTTTAGCTGTCATGTTTTGTATATCTTTGAACAGTAATGTGTCTATATCCTCCCCCTGGTCTGGAGGCCTGTAGACAAACCCAGTTCGTATGGCTGCCCCATTTCCTTTTTCCAGGATGACCCACAGTTCTTCTGACTCCTTATGTTTATTCTGAATTTCTGTAGCTTTGATATTTTCATTGACATAAATGGCTGTCCCCCATTGCACCGTGGTCTCTTCGGTAGAGTACATAGCCAGATACTGAAGTCTCCCAAGTGTGGTTACTGGTAAACCATGTCTCACTAATGGCTACTATGTCCAGTTTAGCCTCTGTCATTATTGCCTGCAGGTCTGGGATCATGTTTCCCAGACTGTGAGCATTTGTGTACATGATTTTCCATTGGCCAGATGTCGGTGTGTTAGTTGTTGGGCGAGGTCTGGCATTTCCTCTGTGCATCATATAGGGTGCCAGACCTTTTTCCTTACCTGGTGATGCAAATTAACTACAAACATGCTGAACTCCTGTTTGACCACTAGCTGACGGGGGAGGAGTGTTCTTACCATTCGACATATCAGGTGCTGCACCCGTGTCCCCATTTGCTAGTTTAAATATTCTGCAAACACGTTAAACTTCTGCCCCAATGCACGGACTCCCTCCTTAGTCAGATGCAGTCCATCAAATTTAAAGAACTTTCGCTCCCAAAATTGTTGCCAGTTACCTACAAATTTGTGTCCTTTTTCCTGGCACCAGCCCTAGAGCCTCATATTTAGCTCCCCTATCTCTCCTTCTCTGACCTTCCGTCCATCTGTCCCCCTCTCCCAGACTGGCAGGATCTCAGAGAAGGAGATGTTGGATGAAATGGGTGATAGTTTGTCACCCAGCCTGTCAGGTGTTCCTTGGTCTCCACAACTGACCGGCTGGCGAGATCGTTAGTCCCTATGTGTACCAGAACATCAATGTTTTCTCCTGCTTCCTGAACAATTTTAACAATGCGGTCAGTGTCTCTCCAAGTTGATGTACCCAGGAGACATCTGATCATTACCCCTGGCTGGAGATAGGTATCAAGTCCTCAAATCATAGAGTCTCCTATGTTCAGAAGTTTTCTGGATTTTCTTTTTGCTTTTTTTGTTTTGGTTCCTGTTTTGGGTGAGTTTTGTTGTGCTAGCTCCTGCTCTGCAGTGTCCTCTGCCCCTTTGTTTGATTTCGGAGATAGAGGCAAATACCTGTTTGTAGTTTTTATATGGTTTGCGGAGGTGATGTGTTGGAGAGCACCGAGTGATGGGGCACCTGATTTGCCCCTCCTAACCACCTGCCAACTTCCCAGACCAACTACCCCCTGCCGAAAAAAAGAACCACAGACGAAAGAAATAAGGAGGTAAGAGGAAAAACAATCAGCCAGCAACAAATGCAGTAGCCCTGAAAGCTTATCCTAATGACAGATAAAACTGTGAAACCTGTAAAGCACCACCTGTAATAATTTCACAGAAGAGATACCCTCTAAGAAATACTTTGCTACAGAGAAAAATAAAGCAGTAACAGAAGATATACCTTGCAACAGACACTTTGAATCAGAAGATTACAGCAGTAATCTGTAAGCACACACCTGTAGGCACACCCTGTAATAATGCAGCAGATGGTATACCCAGCAACAATTTGAATCAGAGAAAAATAAAGCAATAAAATGTTAGCAACAAACAGTAACAATCCCTGTGAGTATAAAATAAAATGAACAACACACAGTAAATCTGCCTAGCCAAAAGAAGCTATAATCCTTTTCCTTGCTCTGGTAAGGTTCTTTACACTGTCCTTTCAAGCAACCTAGAAGAAAAGAGCTCAGGTGAAGCTAGGTGCCTTTGCCAGCAAACCTAGTCTTCCACCTCTTACCTAGCTGTACACCAGTCTGTACACCTCTTACCTAGCTGCACAGCAGACTGCTCCTGTACCTGTAATTACTGTCTGTGGAACTGCATTATGATGATTTTCGGAATTAGTTTTATTCTCTCTGTAATCCCCCCCCCCCCGGTCACATCTGGAAATAATCCTAGACTCAGTGTGCCTTTCTATGTTACCAATTTAAAAAAAAATGGTTGAGTGGTCAAGCTTTGTAGGGAATGGGTCTCAGCAGAGGTCCACGATGTGGAACCATTCTAAGAAATAGAGGGTTTCAATTTTTCCGCATAAGGGCCTACAATGGACAGCACTGTGTACAGCTGAAGACACAGCAGAGAGATGGATGCTGGCAGAGGTCACAATTCTGGAAGAACCACTAGTATTGGTCAATATAAAACCAGCCTCAAGACCCTCCTCCTTGCCTCCACAGCCTGTTACTGCACATAATAAGGGCTCCTCCTATTTGGATGGGCAAGTACTCGGGACGGCTTCGGATCCCTGTCCAACTCGGGCGGTGTTGTGCAATGCCAGATCTGTTAAAAACAAATCAGCTATTATTTCTGATTTTGTTGAATCAGCAGATCTGGCTTGCATCACCAAGACCTGGCTGGATGGAAATGCCAGCCCTTTTTTAGAGGCGTCCGTTCCAGCTGGGTACTCGGTGATTCACCGCCCGAGATTGATCGCTGGGGAGTAGTGGTCTGTTTTAAGACCAGCTTGGGGCTCACTGGTGTACCAGTTGAGGAAGCGGAATCCTTTGAGTGTACCGTCGTGGCGGTGTGGGTTGCAGGATAGCCCTTGTCCACCGTCCACCAGAGACCAGAGACGATTCCTGCAGGAAGTGGGCAGACTGGCTGTCGTATGGTCTGGAGTCACCCAGACTGATGGTTCTGGCGACTTCAATGCCTGGGTCAACGAATTTAACTTTCTGCCTTTGGTCAGCACTTCCTCCAGTTGATGTCATCACTGGGCCTTATACAGATTGTTTCCTCAGCTACGCATAATCACAGTCACTCCTTGGATTTAGTTTTTCTCCTGGGGATTGAGGCCTCTGATTTGGTGGTGGAACCTGTCAGTTGGTCCGATCATTACACCGTGAGCTTCAACTTTTTTGCTCCCCTTCGTAGGTCTGCCCCTGTGGAGATGGTTCGATACCGCCCATTACGGGATGTGTGCCCTGAAGACCTGATGGCGGTGTTGTCCCTTTCAGAGTTTCCGATTGCCAGCATGGGTCCAGAGGCTATGGTCTTGGCTTATAATCAGGCCATTTCCTTGGCCCTGGATGCAATTGCTCCTGTCCGTGTTCGTCCCCTCTCTCTTCGCCCTCGGGCCCCATGGTTTGATGGGTCCTTGAGGGAGTTGCAATGTGTGGGTCGACTGTTAGAGCGTCGTTGAGGAAATCTGCTCTGGATACCGACCGCCTTAGTTTGGAGGAGCATTATCAGCTCTACCAATCAGAGATCTCCCATAAGAAGGCAGAATTCCTGTCCAGGGAGATCTCTGTCGCTCAGAATCGACCGGCTCAGCTCTTCAGAACTGTGGACAGGCTGTGCAATCCAGCCTGTCTCCAGCTCCATCGAGCCTTTTCACAGAAGGAGTGTGACGAGATCGCTCAATTCTTTGTGAATAAGGTTGCCGACATCAGATCCGAGATCCATCCAACACACTCTAAGGGGGAAGCTTTTGGTCGGCGTTCAGCCACGAAACCCTCTGTCTCCTGGTGTTCCTTTGACCTGCCGACGTTCAGTGATATTATGCGGATCATCCAGGGGATGCGCCCTACATGCTGTAGTTTAGATCTGGGCCCTACCTCCTAATTTTGGGTTGTATTAAGATCGTATCTGCTTCTGGTTCAAATAATCTAGTTCCTAGAATTGGGTGAGTTTCCAGCTCCTAAAGGAAGCTGTGGTGACTCCTTTGAAGAAGGCTCTTTGGACCCAGATGTTTTTCCAACTACAGACTGATCTCTAACCTTCCCTTTATGGGAAGGTTATTGAGAAGGTAGTGGCAAACCAGCTGGAGGACCATTTGACCATCCATAATATCTATGAACCTCTCCAGTCCGGTTTTCGTAAGAGGCATAGTACCGAGACTGCTCTGATTCGGGTGCTCAATGATCTCCTGATGGCGAGAGATCAGAGGAACCGCTCTATCCTGGTCCTCCTTGATCTCTCTTCAGCCTTTGACACTGTAGACCATGGGGTTCTGCTCCAGCATCTGGAGTCCATCTGTGGCCTGTCTTGTACAGTGCTCAGATGGTTTTCATCTTTTTTATCTGGGAGAATGCAGAGAGTTGTGTCGGGGATTTTTTCTTCTGACCCTTCCTCTGCATTGTGGTGTCCCCAGGTTCGTGCTTTCCCCATGTTGTTTTGCAGTGTATATACTGCCCCTCGGAGACATTGTAAGAAGGTATGGGCTGAGGTTTCACTGCTATGCCGATGATACCCAGCTCTACCTGTCTTTTGCCCCCGACCAGGTTAGTGCTCCCTCGGTATTTAATAGCTGCCTCGCTGAAATCCAGGACTGGATGAATGCGAGCTGGTTAAAGTTGAACGCCGGTAAGACTGAGGTTTTGGTCGTGGATCTGGGGCGTGGGACAGGTGGGTTGGGGTCTGGTCAGCCCTCTGGCGTATTGCTGGGGGGAGATCTGATCCTTTCCTCTGAATGGGTGCATAACCTGGGTGTGGTACTTCATGACGGGCTGACCCTTCGTCATCAGGTGTCAGCAGTCGTTAAGTCCGCATTTTACCATCTTAGGAATATTGCCAGGGTGAAACACCTTGTTCCGTCCAGCGATTTACCCGTGTTGGTCCATGCCTTCGTGACATCTCGCCTTGACTACTGCAACTCCCTTTACTTGGGGCTTCCTGGGGTTGATATCCGCCGCTTGCAGCTAGTGCAGAATGCTGCTGCAAGGTTAATGACTGGGGTGACTAGAAGGACACATATCACCCCTGTGCTGCGCGATCTGCACTGGCCGCCATACAGTGGCGGATCACCTTAAAGTAGGTCTTTGACCTTCAAGCCCTCCACAGACTCGGCCCTTGATTACTTGAAAGAGCTTGGTCCTCACCGCCTTCATGACAGCTCCATTCAGCTGACGAGGGTTGCTAGAGGTTCCGAGGGTTATATTGAAGTCCTCTGGGGCTAGGGCCTTTTGGTTTCGTGTTCTTACCTCTGAACTCTCTGTTCACGCTTAGAGAATGTGCGATCGTGGAAGCTTTTTGCCAGGATTTTAAGACTTTTTTATGGAACAAGGCTTTTACTGATTGATGCTGTTTTGTATTGTCGATTTTATTTGTATATTTTGATTTTATGATCTATTTGTACAGCGCCTCGGTTTCTGAAAGGCGCTAAATAAAGTTATTATTGTTATTATTATTATTATAATATTCCATCTTCCTAGTTTTCATCTCTATATGTTGCATAGCTTAATCCCTAGGATGAATATTTTCATAACTTGTTAGTTTACTCACTTAGGATACACACCGGAAAGGGGAACCATATCTGTATCTTGATTAATTCACTCATTAATCCTCATCCTCTCACACTGTGTACATATTATGACTCAGGGTCCACTTAAGACTCCCTGAAACTAAAACCTATCATATGTAATATCTATGACATGGGGTCTACTGTTAATGACCACTACAGCTGCAACCTGCCAATTGTATATATTCCTTGTACTGTATTACCTATGCAAGTATCCTGTTATTTTATGTATATGTGTCTATCTGACATGGAGCCTTTTCCAAGGAGTCTTTGACTCAAAGGATTGCAATTCCAATTTCTCTCTTAAATAAATAAATAAAATTAAAATAAATAAATATGTATGGGCCTAACATGGATGACCCCCATTTTTTCATCTGCTCAGCCAAGGGCAAGATAGTTTACCTCTCCACGAACCCCACTGCTAATAGGGGGAGATTTCAATGATACCCTCAATCCTGTGATGGATTACAGTGCTGGGATTCAGAAACCACATACAAAAGAACAAGCTGTGCTAGAGGACCCAATGACAAAACATAGGCTCATGGCACTTTGGAGGCTCCAGCACCTGAGCACTACAGAATCCCCCATGCTTTTCAGGGTCCAACTCACCTCCAGTCACACTGATTTCTGGCTTTCCTCTCCACACATCACTCAAGCATCTATAGACACAAAGATCCACCCCATCAGCATAGCCAACCATACCCTACTCTCTCCATAAATATGGTATGGGGCCTAGTTATTCCACACATGAAATCCTGAAGTCTAGATGCCCCTTCTCCTCAAAGACTCCATCTTTAAAGAAAACATTCTAGTTGGCCCAGTGGCATGGTAGGCAGAGGCACTCTACTTCTCCTGCCATAACACTGGTGACCTGGGGTCGGAAGTGGACCTGGATTGGCTGGGGAGAAGAGGATTAAGCATCCAGCAGACTGCTGTCCTCCTCGGGGGAGAGATGTGGGTCCCAGCACATGGGGCATAGACAGCCTTGGTCCACAACTTGGGCAAATGAAGGAACAGTAGCTGGTGACATCTTACACATGGAAGTCTCCATAAGTATGACTGGACCACATTGCACGTCATTCCTCCAGGGGAAAAATGTGAATGAAAATGGCAAGGGCCTTCTCCTGGAAACTGGATCCATTCATTGGCAGGATGCTGCCGAACCCTACTAGGGGACAATCTGTAGGGGAAGCACTGGGATCGAGTTAAGTCCCTGAGATGCTGGGTGATAGGACATGGGGGCGGTAAGAGGGATAGCCTGCACCAACCAAGGAGAAACATTTACAAAAAGAAAAGATTCTAGGAGAAACTCAACATTTCTTATAAAAGAATGACACTGGGGAGGTCTCCCACAGAATCTTATGGGAAGCCTATAAGGCCATCATAAGGGAGTTATCTGCTTTGTAACAAACAGACTGAAGGCCAGGGAGATGGAGTAGGTATCATTAGAAACTCACCTGAGGAGATTAGAGACAGCTTACAAGCAGCACAGTCCACCTGTGTGGGAGCTCGTTGCCCAGGTGACCAGCACTAGACTCAAGATCAATGAGCTCCTCACCAGGAAGGCTAAGCTCACCCTGTTCCTCCTAAAACAGGCACACTGGGAAAGTGGGGACAAAGCTGAAAAGCTTTTGGGTTACAGAGTTAAAAAATGTCAGGCAGAAAAACACATCCTAGGCCTCAAAGACAGGCAATGATCTGTCCAAACTGACCACAAAAAAGTTAAGATTAGGTAATCCTTTCACTACACTGTATTCCCCTCGCTAGAGTTCCTGGACCCAGCCGACATAAAAAAATATCTATAGGAACTCTTATACTTAGGGTGGCTCCAGTGCAGGCCCAAACACTAGATCTTCCCATTCCACTAGATCTTCACGCTATACAGGCTCTCAAAAAAGGTGAGGCACCGGAGTCAGATGGCTTCCCAGTTGATGTTTCCAGCTGCTATGCGAGGACATCAGCCCCAGCCTCCCAAACATCTATCAGGAAGCCTAGTAGTCAGGTACTATGCCTCCTACCCTGATAGAAGCTATCATCATAGTACAATCTACTCCAGTTATACGAGCTGTGCTTAAACAACACGTCTCACTGGGAACTGAATTTTTTCAGTGAAACTAATAGCATCTGTCAATGTCAAATCAGGACACCTTCTACTGTTGCTGCTGCTTTAGTGAGATAAACTCTCCCTGAATTCAAACCTGAAGAGAACGGAGCAAACTATTTGGGTACTAGATACGTAGGAGAGAGGCAAGGAGTATGCTTACAGCATAGGTGGGAGAGAGAGAGAGAGAGAGAGGCAAGGGGTATGCTTACAGCATTGGTGGGGGAGAGAGGCAAGGAGTATGTTTACAGTGTAGGTAGGGGAGAGAGGCAAGGAGTATGTTTACAGTGTAGGTAGGGGAGAGAGGCAAGGAGTATGTTTACAGTGTAGGTAGGGGAGAGAGGCAAGGAGTATGTTTACAGTGTAGGTAGGGGAGAAAGAGACAAGGAGTATGCTTACAGTGTAGGTAGGGGAGAGAGGCAAGGAGTATGCTTACAGTGTAGGTAGGGGAGAGAGGCAAGGAGTATGTTTACAGTGTAGGT
Source organism: Neoceratodus forsteri (assembly GCA_016271365.2). Lineage (NCBI taxonomy): Eukaryota > Metazoa > Chordata > Ceratodontiformes > Ceratodontidae > Neoceratodus > Neoceratodus forsteri. The sequence goes on along the minus strand of CM057449.1, from coordinate 32,495,307 downwards.
AGAGGAGAGAGGCAAGGAGTATGTTTACAGTGTAGGTAGGGGAGAGAGGCAAAGAGTATGTTTACAGTGTAGGTAGGGGAGAGAGGCAAGGAGTATGGTTACAGCATAGGTAGGGGGAGAGAGGCAAGGAGTATGCTTACAGTGTAGGTAGGGGAGAGAGGCAAGGAGTATGTTTACAGTGTAGGTAGGGGAGAGAGGCAAGGAGTATGTTTACAGTGTAGGTAGGGGAGAGAGGCAAGGAGTATGCTTACAGCATAGGTAGGGGAGAGAGAGGCAAGGAGTATGCTTACAGTGTAGGTAGGGGGAGAGAGGCAAGGAGTATGCTTACAGTGTAGGTAGGGAGAGAGGCAAGGAGTATGCTTACAGTGTAGGTAGGGAGAGGAGAGAGAGCAAGGAGTATGCTTACAGTGTAGGTAGGGGGAGAGAGAGAGCAAGGAGTATGCTTACAGTGTAGGTAGGGGAGAGAGAGAGACAAGGAGTATGCTTGCAGTATAGGTGGGGAGAGAGAGAGCAAGGAGTATGCTTACAGTGTAGGTGGGGAGAGAGAGGCAAGGAGTATGCTTACAGTGTAGGTGGGAGAGAGGCAAGGAGTATGCTTACAGTGTAGGTAGGGGGGAGAGAGGCAAGGAGTATGCTTACAGTGTAGGTAGGGGGAGAGAGAGGCAAGGAGCATGCTTACAGTGTAGGTGGGAGAGAGAGGTAAGGAGTATGCTTACAGTGTAGGTAGGGGAGAGAGAGGCAAGGAGTATGCTTACAGTGTAGGTGGGGGAGAGAGAGCAAGGAGTATGCTTACAGTGTAGGTAGGGGAGAGAGGCAAGGAGTATGCTACAGTGTAGGTAGGGGAGAGAGAGGCAAGGAGTATGCTTACAGTGTAGGTAGGGAGACAGAGGCAAGGAGTATGCTTACAGTGTAGGTAGGGGAGGAGAGGCAAGGAGTATGCTTACAGTGTAGGTAGGGAGAGAGAGGCAAGGAGTATGCTTACAGTGCATAGGTAGGGGAGAGAGAGGCAAGAAGTATGCTTACAGTGTAGGTAGGGGAGAGAGAGGCAAGGAGTATGCTTACAGTGTAGGTAGGGGAGAGAGGTAAAGGAGTATGCTTACAGTGTAGGTAGGGAGAGAGAGGCAAGGAGTATGCTTACAGTGTAGGTAGGGGGAGAGAGAGGCAAGGAGTATGCTTACAGTGTAGGTAGGGGAGAGAGAGGCAAGGAGTATGCTTACAGTGTAGGTAGGGGGAGAGAGGCAAGGAGTATGCTTACAGTGTAGGTAGGGGAGAGAGAGAGGCAAGGAGTATGCTTACAGTGTAGGTAGGGGAGAGAGAGGCAAGGAGTATGCTTACAGTGTAGGTAGGGGAGAGAGAGGCAAGGAGTATGCTTACAGTGGTGTAGGGAGAGAGAGGCAAGGAGTATGCTTACAGTGTAGGTAGGAGAGAGAGAGGCAAGGGAGTATGCTTACAGTGTAGGTAGGGGAAGAGAGGCAAGGAGTATGCTTACAGTGTAGGAAGGGGAGAGAGAGAGGCAAGGAGTATGGTTACAGTGTAGGTAGGAGAGAGAGAGGCAAGGAGTATGCTTACAGCATAGGCGGGGGACAAAGGCAAGAAGTATGCTTACAGTATAGGTAGGGGAGAGAGAGAGAGGCAAGGAGTATACTTACAGTGTAGGTATGTGGGAGAGAGAGAGAGGCAAGGAGTATGCTTACAGTATAGGTAGGGGGAGAGAGAGAGGCAAGGAGTATGCTTACAGCATATGTAGGGGAGAGAGGCAAGAAGTATGCTTACAGTGTAGGTAGGGGAGAGAGGCAAGGAGTATACTTAAAGCGTAGGTAGGGGAGAGAGAGAGGCAAGGAGTATGGTTACAGTGTAGGTAGGGGAGGGAGGCAAGGAGTATGCTTACAGCTTAGGTAGGGGAGAGAGAGGCAAGGAGTATGCTTACAACACAGGTAGGGGAGAGAGAGGCAAGAAGTATGCTTACAGCGTAGGTAGGGGACAGAGAGGAAAGGAGTATGCTTACAGTGTATGTAGGGGAGAGAGAGGCAATGAGTATGTTTACAGTGTAGGTAGGGGAGAGAGGCAAGGAGTATGCTTACAGTGTAGGTAGGGGGAGAGAGGCAAGGAGTATGTTTACAGCATAGGTAAGGGAGAGGCAGAGGCAAAGAGTATGCTTACAGCGTAGGTAGGGGACAGAGAGGCAAGGAGTATGCTTACAGTGTAGGTAGGGGACAGAGAGGCAAGGAGTGGACTTACAGTGTAGGTAGAGCAGAGAGAGGCAAGGAGTATGCTTACAGCGTACATAAGGGAGAGAGAGGCAGAGAGTATACTTACAGTGTAGGGAGGGGACAGAGAAGCAAGGAGTATGTATACTTACAGTGTAGGTAGGGGACAGAGAGGCAAGGAGTATGTATACTTACAGTGTAGGTAGGAGACAGAGAGGCAAGGAGTATGCTTACAGCGCCATGGCTTGGAGGGACAGGGAGCGAGTCCTCAGGATCGCAGGAGCAGCTGCAGGGGGGACGGAGATGGATGTCATTGTCCACTTAGGGACAAATTACCTGGCTAGGAAAGGGATCAGAACAGTGGAGGAAGAGTCTGTGGAGGGGCCTTAGACAAGTAGCATGCACAGTAACCTTCTCAGAGGTGCTGCCTATCTATGGCATGGGTGAGGCTAGGGTGCTCTGCATCCTGGGATTCAATCAGTGGTTGAAAAACTGGTGCAGCGCTCAGGGTTTTGGCTTCATTGGGGACTGGGGTCCACCTGGAGGGATGCAGGCCTATACTAGCACGATGGTCTGCATCTGTCCAAGAGGGGAACCAGGATCCTAGGTGATAGGTTTACATGCTTCACTGGCAAGCATTTAAACTAGCCAAGGGGGGAGGCACTGGAAAGGAGAAGGGAAATCCTAGCCCCCCCAGAAAAAATTCAGGGTAGTTAGTGAGGTAAACACCAAGGCAGAGACGTTGATAGGGAGAAGAGCAGGTGTAAATGGAGAAAAGACAAAGTCAGTAAGGACAGGGATGGGGCCAAAAGGGGTAAGGCCATCAATAAATGGAGGGTAATGAGTACTAATGCCCACAGTCTAGGTAACAAGCTCCCTGAACTGGGGGCCTTGATGGAAGAGGGATGCCTGGATATCGTGGCAGTCACAGAAACATGGTACACAGAGAACCATGGCTGGGATGTCAACATACCAGAGTACACAATCTACAGGAGAGACAGGGAGGGTAAAAGGGGAGGAGGAGTAGCTCTCTATGTAAGGGAAGGGCTCAAAGCAATGGAACAAAAGGGTATACAGGGAGGAGAGAAGGCACCGTGGGTCACCCTGGAGACTGGAAATGACACCACAATCCGCACAGGGGTTATATACCAGGCTATGACCCTGGTACTCACTCCCAAGCTGGCCAACTTGTTTATTAATCTTTTGTGCGGCACTGTGTCAAATGCCTTGTTAAAGTCTAGGTAGGCCATGTACACAGACCCTCCCTTGTCTACTACTTTGGTCACCCAGTCAAGGAAATCTATTAGATTTGTTTGACATGACCTTCCAGTTGTGAATCTATGCTGCCCTGGGTCCTGTGCCCTGCCAACCTCTACGTACTCAACAATTCTTTCTTTCAGAAGTGATTCCATCATTTTCCCTTCCACTGAGGTCAAACTAACAGGTCTGTAGTTTCCTGCCTTGCTCCCACTTTTGTGAAGGGGAATCACATCTATCCTCCTCCAATCCTCAGTTACCACACCATCCTGCTATGATTTATTAAAAAGGGTAGTCAATGACGTCACTAGTTCTCCCCTTGGTTCTTTTAGAATTCTGGAGTGAATCCTGTCAGGACCCATTGCTTTGTCCACCTTCAGTTTTAGGAGTTCTTTCAGGACCCTTTCTTTTGTGAATGGACTGGTATCGACCCCCCTATAATGAGTGCTCTACTGATTGGTTTAGGTATCTCCCCATCTCTTCTTTTGTGAATACTGAACAGAAGTATTCACTCAGTATCCCTGCTTTTTCACTGTCACCCTCTACCCTCCTTCTCCTCACAATTATTAAGTCTCACTATCCCTCCTTTGGTCTTTCTTTGCTCTCTAATGTACCTGTAAAAGGTTTTATTACTCTATAATTGTCCACTCCAGCAGTAGGCTTAGCTATAGACTTTGAAAACACTTCTGACTCCATGGAGTGGAGTTGCCTGGTGGGAACCATGGAGTGGATGGGTATAGGCCCAGCCTCCATGACCTGGATCAGAACACTATATAACTCTCCAGTGGGCAGTGTAGTCACAAATGGACTACCCCTCCCCCCATTTTCTGATACAGAAAGGCATTCACCAGGGATGCCTGCTGTCACCCCTGATTTTTGTGCTGGCAACTGAACCTGTGGTGATGGCATTGCTCACCCTATACTCACCAGTATACAAACATACAAACAGGAGGGGAAGAGTATAGCACACTACTATACATAGATAACCTGCTCATTGCCAGAGTAGATGGGGCAGCCACTTTGGAACCTGTCATGCAAGTTCTAACAGAGTTTACAAGACTGTCTGGATTATGAATTAATCAGTTCAAGACAGAAGTACCCACCTCCCCTCAATTTCCACACCAGAGCTGACCCTTTTGTGGCCAGAGGGCTCAAATGGACAGATCATGGAATAACTTATCTTGGGGTACAAATTCACCATAACCTCAGGAAAATGGTGCCAAAAGAGGTCCCCTCTGGTGGACTCAATAACTAACTGAGTTGGACTGGTGGCACCTTCTGAACCCATCACTGGCAGGCAAATTGGATACTTATAAAATAATGCTAGCCCCTAAAATTATTCACATCTTAGCTCAGTCACCCATGCACATTCCTATGTCATGGCTCAGTAAAATAGACATCTTGCTGGGTACATTTCTGTGGGGAATGGAAACCTCCCATATATAGCAAGGCAATGCCCCACAGTCACTGGAACAGAACTGATTAGATACTGCCTTGGTTACATGGTTATTACATGGCAAATAAAGCTGCTCAGACTGTCCAGTGGTTCGTCCCTGCCAAATATGATGCCCCACAATGGATCTCTATTGAGCAGGGGACTCTGCACACCCCACTACCAGCTACTGCCCTTCACAATAAAGTCACTGCACACCTAAGAGACCACCCTACCATAATGGTATCCAGAGCCATGTGGTATTGCATTCATAAATTTATGTCCACTAACCTTACCCATCCCAAGTTCTTGACCCTCTGGGGGTAGAATAATCTCAACATTGGGGGGGTCCACCTCGCTGAGAAAGGGCGGGCACAAAAAGGAGACCCAACAATCAGAGATCTGCTTATGACAGACAATAGACACATAGAGGCATTCTCCTACATACAGGACAAGTATGGTATTCCCAAACACGATTTCTGGTGATACCTTCAACTCCGCAGTGCCACAGCCTCAAAACTATCAAGTCTTCATCAGGGGGCAGCAGTCCAAACCACCTCCTTCATAAGCATCTGCTATAAATTACCTAACAGGAAAGGCAGTTTCATGTACAAGCAACTGAGAGCCCAACCTAACCCCTCTTAGCAAGCCAAGAATGCGTGGGAAGAGGATCCGTGTATACACATATCAGACTCCATGTAGGAGTCCTGTCTTTCCAGATTCAACAGGACATGTAGAGCTGGCAGAAGTTACCTAATTTGAAATAAAAAGTTACCTAATTTGAAATAAAACTATCCCCCGCTGGTATTGCACCCCCACCATACTAATGACATTAGGCAGTATGCTGGCGGATAGGTGTTGCAGATGTCAGCATCCAGGTGCCAACATGCTCTATATTTCTATATGATTCTCCTCTCATTTGTAGCTATTGGGAGAACATCACTAACGTTTGCCAAAACTCTGTAGGACAGCACATCCCCTTGGAAGCACTAGTGATGCTATTGGGCCTAACCACCAATGCAATACCGAGCCTTCCCCTACTGCTCAAAGGCTGGTAGCAGTGGGAGTGGTGGCCCAGAGACTTGTATTATGCAAATGGAGATCCACAACCATACCCTCTGTGACAGAATGACTGGCAACAATAGGGCAACTGTGGCCCTTGAGAGGTCCTCCCATAGTAATGCAGATACCATGTGCAGGCATCAAGCAACCTGGCTACCATATCTGTCCTCAACATTCTGTCATAATACACACCAACAGAATGGTACAGCCAAGGCCCTAGAGGGAGGGGCCAATGCTTCACAGTAAGACTGCTTACCTCCATTTACTTGAAGATACACCCACCTCCATAGGGGCCCCTTGTTTTCTCCTCCATGATCTATGTCATACTACTATTACTGTATACCCAAGAACTGTTCTTACCATGCTTGTTCTCTCTATGCGCTGTAATTTAATATTGATAGACTGTTGGTATAGTGTCCAGTTTTGCTTTTTTTTTTTGGTAAATTGAAATGATACTAACTGTATGAAGCTCATAAACTGCTGTATATCCTGATGTTCATTTCTTTCAATGAAAAGATCAACTGAAAACAAAGACCGTTTTGTAGTCATATGTAACAAACATGACCTTCTAGGAACTAAAAAGTTAGGAAAACATCATCTACTATGGACAATGGACAGAATTTGTAAGTTAATAAGAGTCAAAAATAAGGCCTGAAAGAAGGCAAACAAGACACTCAAACCAGTGGATTGAGACTCCTTTAGAGGTGACATAAAAAGTAATTGTTGCAGCCCACTCCCGTCCCTACGTACCTTTCTGTGCTGCCGCGGGAGTCAGTGGCTATTATGATGATCATCATTAGAGCAATCTGCATATTTTAAAACAGTGCCGTAACATTTCTCCAAATGTGGAAGTGCTGCGTGGGTCCCGATTGAGCACGTGCAAGTTCTTATGGGTATTCCACCCATTTAGTGACGTGGATAACAACACTGCTCTAAATGTAGCAGCAGCAGCTGGAGCATAATATACTTATTTTCTTGCTTCCAAGGGTGTCTTGATGCCTAACATAATACCTACAGTAATGGCAGCATAGAAAGGTATGTGGGGATGGTAGCGGGCTGCAGCAATTAGCTTGTGTGTCACCTTTAAGAAGTTAAAAAATGAAAGTAGGTATCAGGCCAGGAAGGCCGAAAGGGACTTCTGCAAAGATAGAACAAATGGCACAAACCCATCCCAGTGCTGGAAATAAGTTAGCGAACTGAAGGGGTCAGGTAACATAAAAGCAAAAACTGGCTTCACAAAACAGAATGGATCTAACCTACCAGCTGAGAAAACTGCAAATGTATTAGATAATTATTTCTGTGCGCTGCCAGATATACAGGTGCAGGACAGAAATATTTTACCTGATTTGGATAACTTGAGGTATGCTGTATGTTGAAGCAGAGTGTTAAGTCACATGATCAGCAAGCAAACAGTTTAGGTTTAAAATAATTAGGGTTAGAGAGGGCTTGGCTAAAATGAATACACAAAATTCTAAAAACTCCCAGGGAATGGATCAAATAGAAAGAATAGTTCTAAAACATTTGCAATGCTGAACTGTGACCGTTTTAGATTTTTGCAGGTCTGTCATTATCTTATCCTCTGGCAGTCACATACAACATAGAGAATAATGTATGATAACCATATACAGCATAGCTGTGTTTCCACTGAAATGTTGGACGACATCATATGGGCCTTGAAAATGAAGCTCGAGAGATCCATGATGTCATCTCAACCCCAAGATGGAAATATGAGCCGAGTTTGGGCATGGCTGCTCAAGTTTTATTTTTTATAGTACTGTACATGGTTTTACTGCACGTCAAAAGTGAAACTTTCTATTTATATACAGTAGTTGCTGGGACCAACCTGCTCCCCTCCCTCCTACCTTTCATTGCTCATAGTCAGTAAATATAAATTTAAAGATAAATTATGTTGATGGGGCTTGACAGGCAATAACCATAGACAGCAACTTTGTGTGACCTTTGAACTGTGCTCAACAACTTTTGCCTCTGTACAAGGAAGATTTTAGCTGCATAGAAATCCATGCACAACACTTAACCACATACTATAAGTTTCCAGGGACTTATCTAAATGAGAGGGCCTGATATATTGGGTAATACACCTGCAGACCTGGTGCAGATACATGTTGATGGTCCACAAGCTGCTGGGGAAACAGGAGGTCAGTCCATGAAAGAGTTCAAGGCAAAATGGAGAAGTGATTCGGGTATCATGATACCAGAGTATGAATGGAACAAAATCCTGGAGAAGTGATGTAAAGTTACAGCGAACCCTTCATGGAGGGAATATTGTTGGAAGCTGCTTGTAAAATACATCCACATACCAAGCATAACAGCCCACATCCAAGGGAGAGGGTCATACAGATGTTGGATGGGGTGTACAGCCCTGGGAGACCACATCCACATATTTTGGGAGTGCTCACTGATACAGGGATACTGGCACCAGATCCACACAGTGTTGGGACAAATATGGAGCCAGACAATCCCTACAGAATTTAAGGATTAAATGCTAGGACTCTCTATAGTAAGCTTGCACACAAAGCAGAGAGATTTGTTTCATTTGATGTGTACACGATTAACATATGTACCTGATGTTGTGGCCAACTATTGTAATGTCTCTGTTGTAGCTTCCCGGGTTGTGCCTGAAAATTGCCATTTGTTTGTCTAGAACATATACCTGGTAAATTAAAAACTAAACAAATATCAAGACCTTTTATTTTATTTTAGAGATCTGTAACTGGGAAAAGTACACTGAGCCGAGGCATGTTTCCAGGTGCAACCCGTGGGAGAGGGGATGGGGAACCAATATGAGGTTATCCCCTTACACTGGTTGTCTCCAACCATCACCATGGTGAAAGAATGAAAGGAAAGTTCTTACAGGTAGGTGGGGATGAACAGATATGAACTTAAAATCGTTAACATGTGGAACTTAAGATAAAGGAATGGGTTCCCCTTACTTTCTTCCTTCCTTTCTTTCTGTATGTCTTTGGTAACTGGGTAAGTGCACTGATCCAAAGGACCATTTTCGGGCACAACCCAGGCCACAAAGTGACAACAGTACAGGAAGTAACAATTACATACATGGCATGGCAATGCACACCCCAAATGGGGTGCTGTGGAAAATAAGAAATAGATGTGCAGTTTATACTGCACTGGATTGTACAAAACATTTGAGATTATGCAATAAATGGTAAAAGATGGACAGTGCACAATACCATAGTGGTAAAAAAATAGATAATGTATAGGTGTGCCAGAAGCAAACAGAGTGAGTTACATACACCAACAGCAGATGGTATCATATGATATCATGGCATTATACAGACAAGCTACTAATGTAATACAGGTTCAGATAGTCAAACATTTCCACAGGTACTTAGGGATAAGAGGCTTAGAGGGGATCAGGGTCAGTTTTGAGAAAAGGGAAGGCGGCATAGGAAGGGGCAGAAATGCTGTCTGGTGGGCACTACAGAACAGGATATGTAGGCCCTAGATATTACGTTGGGTGCAGTGACAGCTTGCGGCAGTATGGAGCCAGGCTTTTAGATTCTGCTTAAAAGCTACGTGGGTAGAGGACGAGTGGATAGAGAGTGGGAGCTTGTTCCATAGGGAGGGTACTGATACAGAGAAAGCACAAATTCCCATGGCAGTGGAGATGCGGGGTACTTCTAGTGGGGGGGACTGAGGATACCCTAAGGGCCCTTGAAACCACTCTATCTGACAGGAGGTGAGAGAAGGGGGACAGGTGTTGGTTTCTAAGTGAGTTGTCCACCAGGCAGCCCATTACATAATTGAAGTGACCTTGTAGTGGGAGCCACCCTAAGGACTGGAAGAGAAAGCAGTGGTGGGTGCAGTGTGGGCCTTGGAGGACGAACAGACAGATTGCGTTGTATGTGGAGCTTAGTTGGGTGTGCAAAGTGGAACTGGGAATAGACTGGGGAGCAGTAATCTAGAAGGGGGAGAAGATTACCACAAGTGATGGTAAGGCAGGATTCAGCCTTTGCTGGTCCCTGTTAGGAAAAACATCATGTAAGTGAAATAATACACTGGCACACATTCAAACTGAATTTTGATTCTGTTTATTGTTTCTTTATGATGCAACATTTTAACCGGTTTCTTAGAATAGGAGCATGTTATAGCTCCAGAACCTTTTGACTGTATTGGTATTACAAAAGATCACTGCATGTAAAGGTGGACTATTTATTCATTGTTTCACTGTGTACAAGCATGTATTGACTCAGATTCTTCAATAAACTTGAGTTAGAAAAAATGTATATCTGACTTAAGTTGCTTTATGGCTGGCAGGGTTTTCAGGTCTCTGACATTGTTCTCACTGAGACTTGTATCCAACATAAATATTTGCCACCTGCTAATGTCAGATATTTAACATTACTACTAATGATCTTTTGCGACAAGTTGTTAAAAACCCTATTGCACTGACATTTGGAGCAAACACTGACCGTACAGTATTGTTATACGTTAATGAAGACCTTACACAAGTACACACCTTTAGCCTCAGGGTCCATCCAAGTGCCACTGCTAGAAAAATAAGCAATTCTTCTGCAGAGTATAGTGACTTCTCTCTACTTGCTGTTGAAGATACAATGATACTGACTCCTTGTCAGGTGACTGACAGGACAGTGGGACTTTGGCCTTAGCACAAGCCATAGCCTGCACCACTCCTTCATGCTTAGGGTATACAAAGAGAAATTTAGCATTCTAGCAAGCTGATATTTCCTATCAATTCTTTTATTTACTTCAGGGGCAGAAGTAGGGATCTGGAGTAGTTTCATAGTTGCTTTCTAAGGGATTTATGAATAGGCAGTACTACATTTTTGGGAGGGGAACGACCCATCATTTCTCTATAGTCTTCATCCTCATCCGCTTTGGTGGTCTCCTGGGAAAGGAGGTCCAGGGTGTCCACCATATGCTGCAAAAAGGTAAACGATGAGGAATTATCCTCCTGACCATTGGGAGAAGTACCAAACTCCTGATCAGGGGACACATCTGGTTCTAGTGTATGGCCCTCTGCCTCCTCCTCCTCATATTCTTCAGCATAATAATAGGCTGGCCCATACAGGGGGTCTGGACTGTGAGGAGTAGAAGGGGCATTAAAAATTGTGCCCATGCTTTGTACAGTCTGATAAAGGTGCCAAGCTTCACCCATTTTTTTGGCAGAGGGCAAATCTTTTTCTATATTCATTTGTTTTTCTTTATTAGCCACTGGCGTCTCCCTTTACCTCAACGTGGGAGGGGTATTGCTATGTTTTTCTTTAAATTTCTTTTTTGCAAGCACTTCGTTAGTAACCTGTTCATCATGTCTGTTTTTTGGGCTGGTCGCCATTATTGTTGTTATTATTATCAGACTTGTTTTCTGTAGTGTCCTAGGGGGACTTGTCTTTAGGTTTAGACAGAGAGGAGGACAGCCATTTTTTCTAATCTTTTGGCTCTGTTTTTGATAGTCTTGGAGCCAAATTTAGAGCAAAGTAATGTTCTGGTCTCAAACACTGTAAACAAAGATTGTGGTTGTCTGCTTTAGCCACTATCTTAAAACACTGTAAACAATTTTTAAAACCTGTAGGTCCAGTCCTTTTCTTTGGTTTTTCTGACATGCCAGTTTGTCAGAAAACCAGTAAAAAGTTTCCCAAATGGGGCCATCCTGGTAGCGCAGAGAGCTGAGGCGCCTGGACACCTTACCTCACGCTACGCCGGCGACCCGGGTTCAGGAATGACCTTGGGTCATTGGGGCACCGACACGGGGGGAGCAGGATCGAGCAGCCTTAAGGCAGCTCTCCTCTCCTGGGGGAGGTGGTCACCTCATGTAGTCCCACCACCACCAGGTGGAGGTCTGGTGTAGGCACAGGCGGCGAAACAAAGGGAGGGCATCTCGATGCACAGCGTGTGTGTGCTTCCACATGGGGGTGGGAGAAAATGGGGGTAAAAGCGTACAAAATACCCAAGTGAAAAAAAAACAAACTTCCTAAATAGGGAAAAATAGTGTTTAGCAGTCAGTTCCCTGGCGGTAAAGAACCGTGATTTAAAAGGTTTGAAACTTGAATAAAAATAGGAAAAAACAAGTTCCCCACCAAAAAATGGGAACGTGATGAAGAACTGTCATTTTTCTTTAGATGCATTTATTTTTTACCTCAGAAAATAAAATGGGAACAGCAGAGGAACCACAGTAAAAAGTGAAAAACGCGATTCCCAGGAACCGCTAAAAAAGTGAAGAAAATGTAAAAAACAAGGTAAACTACTCACAAACTAAGAACAAGAATAAGTTCTAAACAGGTAAGTAACTCTTGCGAATTCTCTTCGGGCAAGAGTTAGAGAGCACCTCAGAGGCAGTGTTGCTCAGTCAGGTGTAGAAAAAATTTGATGCCCTCTGGACAGACTCCACTTAGCACACTCTCTTGCTGTCTTCTGATTTGCTAATTCATTTTACTTATTACAATGATCTTCCCCTCCAAGGCAGCTAAACCTATCCAGTTTACTGCTTTTGTTGCTGATGCTAAAGGACCCCTGGGGTGAGAATGGGCATCTTTGTATTTTGCTTTTTAGGACTGCATGGGCGGAGCCTGCAGTCCTTTTACGAACAGAGAGTGAGAACTCTGCATATTTTCCTTAATTAAAAAAAAAAACGGATTCTCTCCGCCCATCACAACCCCGCCCCTCTCTGGTGCCCTTGTTCTTTCAGTGCAGCTCCTCCCCACCAAGCTCTTGAAACCCTCCCACTACCGCCCACTTTGCACTGAACCACCCCACCCCTCTTTTCCGTCCACCAGCCCTCCTCATTCACTCATCATAGTAACAGAGCTCCTCACCGATTCCTTCGATGTATGCCGCCGGCAGTACTTCAACTTTCAACAGCTTAGCAGTCTTCTTGACTGTCTACGGAGAGGAATGCAACAGTTTTCTAGCACTGCACTCACAGGATCGAAATAAATTCACTTTACACCCAGATTCCCTCCAGACGGTTCAGTTAACAACAGGGTGCCCATCTTTCGCCAAATCAAAACCCTGCTGAGTTAAAAGGAGTGTCCTGACCAGTTGCATGACGTTTTTTTTGTTTGTTTCAATAATGACTGTGTCACTGTGCTACATTTATCGGGCTGCTAGCGGGGTTCTTAGGAGTGGAGTATGGGTGGGCAGTTTGTGATACGTGGGCCAGACTGGGGAGAGAGACGCAGTTTAGCTATGGCCTGCATTTTTGATTGAGCACCAGGTATTGTGGCATTGTGTAGTTTTGTTTTGTTGTCCTTGCAAGGTGAGTCATTAACAGGCAGGGATTGACAGGGGAGCGGCAAGATGGCCGCAACGCTGCCTCGCTCCCTGCAGCTCGGCGTTTAATGGAGCATTTGGAACTGTGCTTTTTGTAAAAAAATCATTTTCTGTTGTAAATAAAACTTCTGTTTATTTAGCACAAAGTACATGTTTATACTGCGTTTTTACTTTTTGAGTACCATAAAGAGTAGTTGAACAAGACTATCGGCGGTCTAAGTTTTATGCGCCTGGTACGCTGGGCTGAAACATTGGTTCTTTATTCTCAAGAACTCACTGTCTGCAATTTTTTGGGACCGCTCAGTTCATCTAGTCATTTGTGAGTGTGAGTGTGCATGAACTCTCCTGGGGGCAAGTTGTGGATCCTTTGTTTTGAAGGACCTCTTGAGCTGTGCTGGGACGAGCTCCTCAAGGCACGCGGCACTTTCATATGAGGAAAATGGCTGGCTGACTCCTCGTTGGAAACCAGGTGAAGCACCTAGAGTGCAGAAAAGCATCATTTTTTATTTCACAGGTATGCTATCAGTTGCCTAGGGTGGGAGTTGGGATGTTTTACCCCCTGTGGTATCAAACTTACTGTGCTTAGCAAAAAGTGGAGTATCCAGGTGGCGAACTTTGGAGGGTAAATTTGTTGGCTTAATACCCTATACAGACTCCTGGTTGGAGCGGAATTTCACCATGGAAGTTGGAAGAGATAGGGTTGGCCTGAATAAAATGGCATTGGGGTTACTGACCTAGGAAATAATATGCCGGAAAGTAAGGAAAAGAATGCTTCACTAAGCGATTGTAACCATCTCTATCTTTACCTTTGCCGAGGGGCTTCTGAGACTGTGTCTACGATAAGGATGGGCATTTTTTCAAATGCAGAAAAGAGTTGTGCTGAAGTTTCTGAGGTACTCATTTACGAATATTATTTACTCTATAATAAAGAGTACTGCAGCCCCTAATACTTTACTGCCTCCAAAAGGGGTGAAGTGTATGGGCCTATGCTGAAGTTAACTTGGGACTGCTACTGTGTAAAAGCTACTGTGTAAAAGCAGGATTTAGCTCTGTCAGTGGTTACTTCAGCATAACTGGAACCCTCGTAACAAGCTTTTATGCCTGCTTGGATTTTATTAGACGGCTCTCTATGTTGCGTTTATGCTACAGTACATCTCTTGACGATATATGATTTAAAAAACTCTTGAATATGGAGCGAAAATATAAGAAATTTAAAATGGTTGGAAATTATTTGCAAAGACATAAAATTACATTAAAACTATTCTAATTGATATACTCCTTTCAAGAAGCGCTCTTAGGATATCCATCTGAGAGAGACTTATTAACTTTTAAAACATATATATATTTTTTTTCTTCTCTGTCAACGTAGTTTATTATGGAGCCACAAAGAACACATGGTTCACACATTCTATTTTATTTGTTTGGCTGTTTTTGCTCGTAAAGACTATTTCTGGAGCCGATGGTTTCTGTCTGATTGAACATTTTTTATAAGATCACAATACTGATCTATGGACTCCTTAGAAGGCGTAAAATCTGATGCTCTATTTAAGGGGCCTGAATATTAGTTGAGAAATGGCTCAAATTACAGAGGAACACTTGTTTTAGTGACTGACATGAACTTAGAGCAAATTAATTTTTATTTGAAACCTACTAATATCTTGGTTAGAATGGCACTGACCTCCTATGATGAGATAAAGTTCTCTGTGGAAAGACTGGTACAAATCAAAAGCAATCAGGCCGGAAAGAAGAGATCTCACAAGTTACTAAAGATTTAGCGTAAGGCGCTCCTTTCTAATGAGACTGCCCAGCTCTCATCATGGAAGTTGAACATATCAGTTCGTTTTCTTCACATCAGGTAAAAAAAAAAAAATATGGGCAGCATTTTAGAACATTTGCTATTGCACTGCTGTTTAAAAATACACCCCCCCCCACCCTCCAATTCCTGTCCCCACTGTAACTTAAAATTCCCCTGGTGTCTAGTGGCACCCACATCCTCTGATCACTGTTCCCCCTTGTTTTAATAACTTACCCTGGTGTCTAGTGGTGCCCCCCGATCGCTGTCCCTGTAATAATTTCTGTATTTCTTGGGGTCTAGTGGCCCCCCCATCCAATTGCTGAACCCCTAATATTTTTTAATTCCCTGTTGTCCAGTGCCCCCCCATCCTGGTATTTCCCTATGACAGATGAATAAAAAACGAGAGCAAAATGTTTTTTTTTTTTTTTAACTTTTAAAGCAGCTGTGCAATAGCAAATATTCTAAATCACTGCCACTGTTTTTCTTTTGATCTGATGTGAAGAAAATGAGCCGATCTGTTCACCTGCCTTGTTCAGAGCTGAGCACTTTCATTACAAAGAAGCATTTTATGCTAAATCTTTAGTAACTTAAGAGATCACTTCCTTTTGGTCTGACTGCTTTTGATCTGTTCCAGTCTTTCCATGGAGAACTGTATCTCATCATAGGAGGTCAGAGCCACTGTTATTTTGGAATAGAAATGCTTATTAATCAGATTAGATTTGAGGAAAGCGAGCGGGCATATGTTGCAGTCTCGGTCTCTCCGGTGCTGTACTGGGCTGTGCCGTTTGGTGATCGTTGGGGGGAGGGCAGAAGAACAACAATAGCTTTCATGACTCTCACTTGTGGCTGCAACTGTTCTGTGGTGATTTAAAATAAAGCCACAATCAGCAGGGATTTAAATCCCTCCGGTTTTGTCACCTCAGCTTCCAGCCTAGATTATTCAGTATATTGACTGATAGGCTGGTCAGAGGTGTGGCAGATTTGGTCTCTCTGTTGCTGTCCTTGGGTGTCCCAGTTGACAATCATTGTGGGGGTGAGGGCAGAACAACAGTAGCCCTCTTGACCCACATACCCAACCAAGAGAATCATGTCGCTGTACCGGAGTGCAATATGGTTTATGAAGGGGCTCAGAGAGTACACAAAGTAAGCAGCACGCTCTAACAGTACAGAATTCTGTAGTACTACTCAACCTGCCGTGTTATGAAAGCTGGGGCATGTTTGGTAACGTAATTAACGCACATAGTAAGGAACTAGTTAGCATGCTGTGGTACTACTTCAACTGTTGCTCTGTATTATGTGGAGCTACTTTCAATCTGAATGATGACTGCAAAATAAATGCTTTAAATATTCAAATAACATGTTATAAACTGTGGCACTATACAGTTTCACGGGTTGGTGTGCAGTTATCAGTTTTGTTGTGTTCACGTTCAGTTGAGTCAGAGTTGTAGGGCTGTCAAAAAGTGTGGTAAAAAGGTTGTCAGAGTCCGTATCACACAGCACAGTGTTGTAAGGCATGGGTCAGAGGTCCACCTCCCCTTAAAATACATGGGTGGAGGGGGTCAGGCACTCCGAGCCCCTCCACTATACGGGACTGTCAGTGGCACAGATTTTGGATGCAGAGAAAGAAGCACCCCATCCAAATTACTTAGGCTGCCTGTTGGAAGGGTCTCACTGGTGATTAAGGGCCTGATCTTGCAAATGTTTCTGCTCACTAAAAAATACATGTAGCTGCTCCCAGCCCTTCTTTTACTCCCATCCTTACCCTGCCCAGTAGGATTCTAATCAGCCTACCAATGAAGTACAACATATTGACTCTATCTTGTCACCAGTCCCCCAGTGTCATGATTAGGAAACTGCTGATTTAATTTTTGTATTATAGATATCCTCCCGACACAACCCTCCCTCTCTAACCTCCCCCGCCCCCAGCACATGCAGCCCTTTCGGCTCGCAAGAGTTTGTTACTTTAGACATTTGCAGTATTATGTATTGTTGATTAGATGGAAAACATTTTATTGTCATCCCATGCTTTAATAAGGAAAGCCTGCGAAAGTGTGGCAAATTAGGGTTGCTAGAGGGGAGAGTGACATTTTTGTGATGGGATTAAAGGCATAAAATACAGTAATACTGTAGGTTACAGATTGCACAGTTCCTTGTGTGGTAGGCTAAAACTGGTTTCCTTTACAATTCTTCTCTCCTGTCAGGTAATTTGGCACTAAGAAATGTGATCCCAGACCATATTCAAAGACTGCTGATAATAGATCCATGATCCCCTATCTGATAATCCCATCCAGATGGACAGAGTGAAGTACTAACAGGGAAAACTGTAGTTCACAGAAGTCTTCAAGTATAACTGATCAGAGTCTTGGGAGCTAGAACTTTTATAGCAGGCGAAAGGTAACTTTAAAAACATAAACTGAACATCACTTTACCTTTATAGGTGTGGAAAAACCTATAAAAAGCCCAAGAGGGGGAGATTATGACAATATGTTGTTAAAAAGAGAACAGTACTGGATTTTTGCCACAGGGGCCTCAGAAAGACAATGACTAAATGATCAAATAGAACTGAAGCCTATTTTGAAGAAATAGAATTGAAATTGAATTGATGTTGTTAAATGTTTGCCTTCTGGTCTCCAGTATTTATCAATATAACCACAGTTTCCTTCCCCCCACTTGATCTTGATGTAGAATTTCAGGTTTTAATATTTAAAATGTAATATGAATTTGGATGGTTGTTTCGAAACATTACATGTCGACAAGCAACCTTTTAATAATACTATGTGTAATTAGTTGTTTATGTATTATTAACACAGTTTACAAGTATAGGAATTTGTGTGAACATGATATTATATATTTCTTGTTTTCATTTTACAGGGTTACCATGCTCTGCTGAACCACAGTGAATTCATGTGGACTACCTTGCAGAAGGCTAAACAATTAAATACATGGACTTTGAAAAGTTGGTAAAAGTAAAAATAATAATGTGCTTTTTTTAAAAAATATAGTACATAACATATAAAGATATATATAAGATTGGTTTTAACTACATTTATAAGGGTTCATATAGTTATTATATTTCAAATTGATCTATTTTTCGCTTCTGCACTGTCACTTTAAAATGTTCCCTATTTAAGGGAATAGCTGGCATACCTTGTCATTCCTATGATTAAGCGCTAGAGGGCGCGAAACACGTCAGGATTGTTGTTGTTGGAGTAGAAGAGGGGACGACCTGTACCTAGGAGGGACTGTGGTTGCTAGGTGTTGCGCACTTTAAAATAAAAACACCACTTGCACCAGTCTAGGTCTCCAGGAGTTGTTACTGCTGTCTGAAAACATTGCTTGCTTTGCAAGTCTGAGTTAACGAGAACTGTGAGTAGCCAGTGCTGGCCAAACCATTTTACTTCCTGCTTGTACTTGAATTTGTGGCCTAGGCACGGCGTTCCCAGGTGCTGCCCTGTCATTTGCTTTTGGACTACTCGTTGTTTAGGGTTATTGCACGGGTTATTTTACAAAACTCCAGAGTCTCATGAATATTGAGGGTGCAGACAGTTTTTCAGTGCATTGCTTAAATGCCTGTAACCAAGCTGAATGGCGTGTGGAGGAAATAAACAGGCTGGTAACAGAACAGAGCCTGTAATCAGCTCGCATGCACACAGTGTCCCCTCCCTCTCGGATTTTGTATTATCTAACTCAGCCCCAGCAGATGTTCGGTTCATCGAGCTTCTAAACCAGGAAGCAAATGTTAATTCTGGGCCACTGAATGTTAAGCAGGCATTCAGCCAATTTGAAAAAGTAGCCTTTCAGCTTAAACGGCTCTACTCGGAGCGAGTATCACTGAAGGCATATTTGGAGGTTGAAAGAGTGCCTCGGGGGTTGCAGATTTTAAAGAAACCTACATTTGGATTGCAGAGAGAAGGTTTTCTGGATAAATGGCAACTTGTAAGTCATAATGCTAGCACTGAATATATTGAATTAATTTTAAAAGAAAATTAAACCATTCAAAAAGAGAGTGAGGAAGAAATTAAAAAAAGAGAGGAAACATTGAAAGAGTTTGTTTCCCATCCTATGTATGAAGAACTTTTGGACAAATTTAAAGTTAACCTTGGAAGATAGGATAAAAAAATACAGGAAGTTAAGAAAACAAAGTTTGAAAGGGACACTAAAGATTACCAAAATGGAACTATTCTTGGATGGAACAAACCATATTTTAACACAAATGATAATATTCCACTGAAATCTATTTTGAGAACACCATCAGAAGTGGAAGAGCAGGGGTCTAATTTGGAACTAACAAGCGCAGAGGAAATTTATTTAGGGGACGAGGACCATTCCACACCTAGAACACTGCCACAACAACAGATTCCATTTGAGGGCCCAAGGAGGAGTCAACGACTTAATTTTTATCAGGCCCCAAAAAACGGATGAGGAGGGGCGGTAGGAAGAGGAGGAGGTGGCAGAAGCAGAAACAGAGGGAGATGCATTTGGAACCAATGAGGGTACCACTAGGAAATATAATTAACATCTCGAAATACCAGCTATCAGATGCCGAGGAATCTTTGCTGAATAATGGACTATGGTTTGTACCAACACAAAGGATTAATGTGTTTGAAACTATAATAGACTGCAATACATTTGTCCGTAACTTGACCTTGCAATCCTTTTTTAATAAAAAAAGGAAGAAGAACCACAGGTTATAACAACGGAAAGGGTAAGTCAGAACTCTGACACTATTGAAACATTGGAATTTGAAAACTCTAGGGCTAGATTTAGGCCCAAATCGATTTTCTGTCCACCTCTCAGTTCAGCATTTCAAGTTTTTTTGAAAAGCTGTGAGAGAGACTTACAAATGATTGATATAAATTTGAATAATGCTGATAGCCATTGTTTTAATTTAAATAAAAAAGAAAAAATAGCATTGGAAAAGTTGGGCTTAAATGTAGATATAACCATTTAACCCGCTGATAAAGGGGGATCGATAGTAGTAATGGACAATGAAATGTACTATCAGGAAATATGTAGACAACTGAATAATTATGTGTTTTATGAAAAACTCAAATCAGATCCTACGGTCAAATTTAAAAGGGAAATAGATGCATACCTTATGTTTATTAAAAATCAGAATTGGGTTCCAGACTAAACAATTTCCTTTTTAACAGTTGTTAACCCTGTAAAAGCTTGTTTCTACTGCCCTCCAAAGATACATAAGTGCTTAGTTAATCCGCCAGGCCACCAAATAGTATCAGGGAATGATTCACTAACGGAGCCACTTTCTAAATATGTGGATAGTCGCATTAGTAACTTGGAAAAAGACATCCCCTCATATAATAAAGATATGGGGGATATTTTGATGGTATTGGAAGATATGGCAATACAAAAGGATAGTTTGCTTGTTACTCTTGATGTGGAGTCCCTATATTCAAATATACCCCATGATGATGGTTTAGCATCTATGGAGTATTATTTGAATAAAAAAAGAGAATATGGACCCACCTACAGAAATGTTGGTAAAATTGGCAGAGTTTGTACTGAAATATAATACTTTTTTATATCCGGATAGTCAATACATACAAAAGAAAGGTACGGCTATGGGGGCTAGTTTAGCATCCAATTTCACCAATATGTATCTGGGTAAATGGGAAGAGGAGACTATTAGACACAGGGAGACTAACCCATTTACCAAAAGATACATTTTATTGCAGGTTTATTGTCGATATACTGATGGTATGGACAGGCACTGAGGAAGAATTGTTTGAATTTGTGTTATTTGGAAAACAGTAATTCAACTTGAGATTTTCATTGTCTTTAGCAAACAGCAAATCAATTTTTTGGATTTGGTAATAATAAGAGATGGACAAGGGGGAGTAAAAACAGACTTGTTCAGGAAACCCACTGACCATAACACCTTGTTACAAGCTAAAAGTAGCCATCCATTTCATACCATTGCAGGTATTCCGAAAGTGCAATTCATTAGAGTTAAAAGAAACTGCAGTGATCAGGAAACCTATGATATGAGAGCTAAAGAGTTAGAAAGCAGACTGAAGGAGAGAAGTTACTCAGAGAGCCTTATAGTAAAGGCCAGGGAGGAAGTGAATAGGATGACGAGATCAGAAGTAATGAATAAAAGCACAAAAAGGGAAAAGGGTGATCTGAGAATCAATTTTGTTAGCACTTATTGTGCACAGTCAAAAGAGGTTAGTAACATTATTAAAAAACATTGGCATCTTGTCAGTTTGGATCCAGGTCTGAGTGAGTTAAATAATGTAGAGCCAAGAATGGTTCACAGAAGGGGCCACAGCCTCAGAGATAAACGTGTACACTCTGTACAACCCAGAATAGATAATCCCAGAATGTGTCTACCTAAAAGAAACGATGGTTGCCACAAATGTGGGAATTGTAAATGCTGCATTAAGGTACAAAATAGTAAAACCTTCATTAACCCTATAAACAATTTGGAAACCAAAGTAAGGGGCTTTATTACATGTGTAACAGAAGGGGTTAGCTATATGGCTACTTGTACATGTGGCAGTTATTATGTAGGAAAAACCAAAAGACAGTTTAAAGTGAGGATAGGTGAACATTTAAGGGCTACTGAGAATAATGACTTTAAGAATGCATTAGCCACACATATAAGTAAATGTCATAATAAAACTGAACATTAGTTTACCATTATAGGTGTGGAAAAACATATACAAAGCCCAAGAGGGGGAGATTACGACAATGTCAATCAATCAATCAATCAATCAAAATCTTTATTTATTCAGGCGAACATTGAGCAAAGCTCATTTACAAGATGGACCTGAGTGGTCATACAAATGAGGATACAAGTATTATTACATAGACAAGAATAGAATAAATAGCAATACAATGGCATGAAATGATTATATACAACAATTTACATATATACAAGTAACAGTAGAACCATTTAGCCTGTAGGAAAAAGGGGACAAAGGGTATAGCAGGCATAAAATATAAATTATATGGTCTAACTAGTTTTATGAGAATATAATAGGTGATTCGAAGAAAGAAATTGAATTAATATAATGGATGGAAAAGGAAGGTGGGTCAGATAGGTAGGGATTAGGCTTTATAAAAGCAATTGCAGAGCTCTGGAAAAAGGGCGGAGAACAATCTTTGAAGGATGCCAGAGGTAGTAGGCTATCTAGCTTCATGGATTTTTTGAGAGAGTTCCATGCAACTGCTAAGGAATAGCTGAAAGCAGCCTCCCATACCGGTGCAGGCATTGGGGACCTTTAATATGATGAGTTTACTGATCCTTAAGGTGTATGGCCTAGTTGTAATTTGGGTAAAGCAATCAGTGATATAGGTCGGTAGTTTGCCTGTGTAACGCTTTGAATATCCAGATAACAGCATTCCTATTTCTTCTGTGTTGCAATGATGTCCAGTTGACTGCCATATAAAGGAGCAATGATGGGTGCTGGAGGGAAGGTCAGTAATAAATCTTATGGACCTGTGATACAGGGTGTCCAGTTTATGTAAGAGATGACTTGAACAATGGCAGTAGAGAAAATCAGCATAATCAATGAGGGATAGGAATGAGGCCTGAATTAACCTTTTTTTTTGGAATCACTGTTTAGGCAATGTTTTATTCTAAAAAATAGTCCGAGCCTCTGTCTTAGCTTTTTAAGTAGCTCTTCAATATGGACAGAATAGTCAAGCCTGTTATCTATCCAGACTCCAAGGTATTTGAAGTTATCAACAAATTCAAGTTTCTCTCCAAGTAAGGTGGATAAATGTAGGGTGTTGGATGCTGGGGTAGTGGTAGTGCAACTCTTTGTGGCAAAGAACATAGCTTTTGTTTTTTTTGCATTTAGAAGTAGTTTTTTTGTCAAGTAGATTGTGCTGCAGAATGGAGAATTCGGATTGTAACAGTTCACAGGCTTTGGAAGGTGAGGGATTGCTGACATATAATACAGTATCATCAGCAAACAGATGAATGTTAGATTGAGTGAGGTTGGCATCAATATTGTTTATATAAATAGCAAAGAGGATAGGGCCAAGAATAGAGCCTTGTGGCACGCCCCTTAGCAGTGGTTTTGAGGTGGATAGGTAATTTCCATTTCTAACCAGTTGTGACCTATCTGAAAGGTAATCCTTAAACCAGTTGAGTGATAGGGAATCCAGGCCTATTGAGTTAAGGGAGGTGATTAATAAGTCATGATCCACTGTGTCAAAGGCTTTACTCAAATCCAGAAACACAGCACAGGTAAAATTTTTCTTGTCCAAGTTAGTCTGCCAATCGTTGGTTACCTTGGCTAAGGCAGTAATGGAAGTTATGCTTTGATCTAAATCCAGATTGTGCAGAATTTAGAAGGTTATTGTTATCCAGATAGTCCCTTAACTGAGAGTTTACTAGTTTTTCGAGCATCTTAGATAGTACTGGTAGGATGGAGAGAGGTCTGTAATTGTTGAGATCCCTAGCATCACCAGATTTGAGTAATAGAACTACTTGAGCTGTTTTCCAAGTAGATGGAATGGATCCAGTAGTTAGGGAAAGATTGAAGAGATGAGTGAGGGGGGCAGATAAGACATGCGAAGCAATTTTCAGGAAATAGGGATCCAGGAGTCTGCACCTGCACTCTTAGTGGTGTCTAAATTAGAGAGAGATCTTCCACTTCTTTCCACGGATATTGGGATGAAGGAAAAAGTTGAAGTGGCCATTTGTCCCACAGTAGTTTGCAGGTTCAAGGAAGATCTCAGGATATTTGCAGGTGATGAGTCAAATGCTAGGCCAGCAGTGGTGAAGTGAACATTGAAGGTATTTAAGATTTCTTGTTTACCTGTAAATTCTGTATCATTTAGTAGCAGTTTGGTGGTTAAGGCAGGAGTAGAATTTTGGCCCAGAAGTCCTTTTATTGTACCCCAGAGTCTGGATGGGTTATTGTAGGAGGCATCCAATTCAGCTGTATAGTAGGCAGTTTTGGCAGTTCTTATTTTTTTGTACATGAATTCCTTGCTTTTCTGAAATTTAGCCAATCTCTGGTGTCCTTTGTTTTCTTGCCTTTTTCCACAGCTTGTCTCTGGTTCTCAAGGCTGCTTTAAGCTCAGAGGTGAACCAAGGGCAGGATTTTACCTTAGTTCTGATACTGGTGATAGGTGCATGAATATTGAGAGCATTGGTGATAATATCCTTTAAAGTCTGGAGAGCTGTTTCAACAGAGGTTGTAAGATAGAAATCTTGCCAATATATTGTAGTACTCAGGTCATGGAGGTAACCTGAGATATTGAAATTCTTTTTTGACCTTTTGAGGATAAATTCTGCAGGATTTGGTGGTTTGAGTGTGGATCTTATGCCAGCTATAGGGTAATGGTCACTCACATCACCGGCAGTACTCCTGCATGTGAGTATAAGTGAGGCTTGTTTACCAACATAATATCCAGGAGTGAGCTGTTGCTGGAATTTCTTAGGTTGATCCTAGTTGGGTCTTTAATTAGCTGTGTGAATCCATAGGTGTCACAAAAGGTTATCAAAGGTGCAGATACATTAGACAGCCAGTTTAAATTCAAATCACCAAGGATGACGGTATCTTCAAGGCCTAGGTTGAGAATTGACCCTAGGTGAGAAAGCAGTTTAAGGCCTGCAGAGGGGGGCCTATAGCATCCAATCAGTTTAAATGAAGACGAATTAGGAAGGGATATTTTGATTGATAAACATTCAAATTCATTTGGCTCAGATGTGTTGATGAGGCAGGTTGCAGAGATGGTGTCCTTAATGTATATGGCCACCCCACCACCCCTGGAAGGGCGATCTGCTCTGAAGAGCTGGTAATTGGGAAGGTTTACAACACTGTCTTTTGTTGTAGGCCTGAGCCAAGATTCAGAGATGACCAGGAAGTCTGGAAGAGTATGTGCCACCCAATGTGTTCTTAAAAAGAGAACAGTACTGGATTTTTGCCACCAGGGCCTCAGAAAGACAAGGACTAAATGATTGAATAGAACTGAAGACTTTTTTGAAGAAATAGAATTGAAATTGAATTGATGTTGTTAAATGATTGCCTTCTGGTCTCCAGTATTTATCAATATAACCGCAGTTTCCTTTCCCCCACTTGATCTTGATGTAGGATTTCAGGTTTTAATATTTAAAATGAAATATGGATTTGGATGGTTGTTTCCACAACATTACATGTCGACAAGCAACTGTTTTATAATACTATGTGTAATTAGTTGTTTATATATTATTAACACAGTTTACAAATATAGGAATTTGTGTGAACATGATATTACATATTTCTTGTTTTCATTTTACAGGGTTACCATGCTCTGCTGAACCACAATGAATTCATGTGGACTACCTTGCAGAAGGCTAAACAATTAAATACATGGACTTTGAAAAGTTGGTAAAAGTAAAAATAATAATGTGCTTTTTTAAAAAAATATAGTACATAACATATAAAGATAGATATAAGACTGGTTTCAACCTCTTATAAGGGTTCATATAGTTTTTATATTTCAAATTGATCTATTTTTCACTTTTACGCTGTCACTTTAAAATGTTCCCTATTTAAGGGAATAGCTGGCATACCTTGTCATTCGTATGATTAAGCGCTAGAGGGCGCGAAGCGCATCAGAATTGTTGTTGTTGGAGTAGAAGAGGGGACGACCTGTACCTAGGAGGGACTGTGGTTACTAGGTGTTGCGGACTTTAATAAAATAAAAACACCATTTGCACCAGTCTAGGTCTCCAGGAGTTGTTACTGCTGTCTGAAAACATTGCTTGCTTTGAGAGTTTGAGTTAACGAGAACTGTGAGTAGCCAGTGCTGGCCAAACCATTTTACTTCCTGCTTGTACTTGAATTTGTGGCCTAGGCACTGCATTCCCAGGTGCTGTCCTGTCATTTGCTTTTGAACTTTAAAAACATCTAGAAACTGTGTTTATCTAATTCCCCAACAGCTCTGTCTTACCATTTCATGTGTCAATTAATGGGGGGGGGGATGAGGTAAAGCAGCTGATTTGACAATTAAAAATAGATAAGATTCTCGGATGGAGGAGCATGATTTAAATATCAGTAAACTTGGAATGCAGACAGGGATCGTATCTCTCACTGCCTAATTACCTGACAGTGAGAAGTCCTTTTTTTAAGGCAAAACTGAGATTACTGAGCCAACAGTGATTTCTATGCTACACTATAAAGCCAGCTACCGATTTAGGGGCAGAGGTGAAGTAAAGAAAATCATAGGTTCTTTAGAACTGCAGTATTAGTTTGAGAACAGAGTGGTATACCGTGTCACTAACAACTGCTTAATATAACAAGCATTTGTCAATACCGAATGTTTGCTTGCTGGCATTGGCATTGGTAGTGTAGGAGTCAGAGAGATGCATAATAGGAATGGCAGTGAAGTACTGAACTGAAGCCAACCCCACCACCACCCTGCAGAGACAAACAGGCATTGGGGTGTGCCTTTGGGTAATCAGGCCTAACAGCCATGCCATTTCACCACACCGTACCCTGCAGACACCGACAAGTGTCACAGTGTGCCTTGGAGTCTTTGGGACTTATGCTCACCCCATTCCATAAGAAATACGGTTAGATGGGTGCAGAATAGGAGAATGGGGTGAACTTTGGGGCCAAAGAGTCCAAGGCAACCCTCGATGCCTGTCACTGGCCGCAGGATGTGGGTGGAGGTGGAACGGCAGAAGTATTACAGGCAACAATCCCAAGTCACACCCTTGATGCCTGTCAGTCTCTACAGGGTGGGACGTTATGGTCGGAAACCCTAACGTCCCAGACGTTCGTTGGTATTTTCACTCCAAATTTTAAACATGTTTTTTTTGTGACCCCCACCTCATGAACAGTGGCAATATCAGTTCATTAGCGGAAAGCTGATTTTGCACAGCGACTACGCCATTTGGCACCACTTGGGCGAAAATGCATTTCAAACAGGATGTGAAAAATGACAGCTGTACTGTTCATGGGGAGGTGTAAAAAATGGCAATGTTGAGAATCTGGAGTGAAAATATAAAAAAACTGAAGTCACAAATGTGCGTAGAAACTGCGTAATGCACACCCGTAATGTATTTAGTTTGGGGATTTTTCACAGCAGATGGTCAACACAGGCATTTTGGGACCTCTGCTCATGAACAGTATCACTGTGATTTTCTTTATTTGTCCTAAACACTGATTTCCCACAGCGACCACGCATTTCTGCGCCGGAAATGCGAAAACACATTTCGGTCAAGGGTGCGAAAAATGACAGCTGTACTGTTCATAAGGAGGTGTGGAAAAAATGCCAGTGCTGAAAATATGGACTGAAAATATTACAAAGTTATGAACTTACAAGTGTGTGTGGAAACTGGTGGGCTCCCAGCGTGGCTACTGGAAGTCTGCTTGTTTTTGTTGGGGGGGGTGGAGTTCAGTGGAACCGATGGGGGATTAGGCACCCTCGTCGCCATTCTGACTTTTGCCACGTTGGCGTGGGCCCCCAGCGTAGCACCTGGAAGTGTGTTTGGTGGGGACAGTGGAGCAGACTGGGGACTGGGAACCCCCATCGGCCATGCAATGTATGGGGGGGCGCATGAGCATGCTGGGTGGAGCTCCAGCAGCGTACGATATGTGTTTGTGGGGAAGAACTGTCTATGACAGTTCAGATGCAGTGCTGACGTAGGCAATTTGCATACTGCTGACGGCAGTCTGCAAATTGTCTGCGGCTGTGTTTTCCTTACAGCTGTACACCACTGCATCTGAACGACTGTCATGGGCAGTTCAGACATTCATTGGTGCAGTGCAGCCGCACCTGCAAAAGGGAGCAAGGCACTGGAAGTGGGGGAGGCACACCTATGAAAACTCATATGGCGGCACTATGTTTCAAACAACATAAAGTCTTGCTGTATTCTGACATATGCAGTGTTCTCCAACCCTTGAACTGCCCCAGAGAACAAAGAGTTAACTTTCTATGCGGAGCATAGAATGCTGAGCTCGAGCTCGGTTGGAGTCTCTGTCTGGAGTGTTTCAAACTCAAACCATCAGATTCTTTACTCCACCTCACTGAACAGTCGCTCCGGAGATTTCTCCTTCAGCTCGGTTCGAAAGTCAGTTAAAGTCTCAGTTTTCGTTGGTTTTTACACCGAAAACGTTTTCCAAATACTTGGTTCAGTCTCTCTCTCTGTGGTGCCGTGAGTACTAGATAGGAATTGTTCTGTTTCTGTGCGGAACTTGTAAAAGTGCAGGTTGGTTTGGCTGAACAGACCATTTGATAGTGAAATTTAGTGTTTTACTTAGAGGGTGGTTACCGGTTCTTATCGGTTCTAAAACGCGGTTTTACCAATGCTTTTTCCAATACCCATGACATGGTTATTAGAACCCATATAAGTGCCTTTGCCTGGCGTGTTGCCATAAAAAGGGTAAGTTAGTTAGGTTGGCCAAGTCCGAGAAACCCAAGAAAAAAAATGGGCCCACTGGATTTCAACACTGCAGTGAGTGTGGGGAAGTCTTTGCTAAGGCCGAGCCCCACACCACCTGTGTTTATTGTCTGGGGTTTGAATACCTCGATTCAGACTGCCAAATATGTAAAAATGTTCCCAAATCTACCTTTGAGAAGAGATTAGGTAGACTGAGGGAAAAGCAGGCCAAGAAGTCCACTGACCGGATGGCCAGCCGGTTCGGTTCCAACTGAACCTGAAGGAGTGCCCCTGACCAGGCGATACTTCTTCGGGCAAAAGGGGAGCCAATTCGAGGGATCGGTTCCGACAAAAAGAAAGCGCAAAGGAAAATTGTCCGGTTCGGATCCAGAGGTTCATGTTCTGACCGCCGAAGAGACAGCCAAAGTGATTCGGATTGTGGAATCGCTTCCCCCGGTTCCTTCCGATCCGGCACCTTCTGGCAGGGGTACGGTTGGTTCCCCCCCGGTTCAAGATTATACCCTTGAAGAGTTTTACGAACCAGAGTTTGAAGAGGAAGGGGAATTTGAGGATGACGATGCTGAAAGTGAGGGTCTGGATGTGCCTGTGGAACCGGACATCTCCCCAGACAGACCTTCAGGTGTTTCCCCTCCTAGGCTTTCTGAGTCCCCATCTCACTTTATGTTCTACAGAAAGGTGGCTGAAACCCTCCAGCTTCCTATGGAGGAGGCATTGAAGGATCAAGAGGAGCCTGATTATGTAGAAATGATGGACATCCCAGAGTCCAGGAGACTGTCTATTCCTCTCCACAAATCCTTTGGGAAGCAGACACAAAAAATTCTAAAGTCTCCTAACACTATACCTCCCATGGATAGAAGAATGGACAAGAGGTATACACTTTCAGGTTCAGACATGGAGTTCTTATACCAGCAATGCAGCCATGTTGGGGTAGTGCAGGCTGCTGCCTGTGACAAGGCAAATATTCCCTTGGCTTCACCCCAACAAGGACTCCAGGAAGATTGATGCCATGGCAGAAAGAAACAGTACATCTTCTTTTGGGACTCAGGCAGGCGAATTATATTGCCTATACAGCCAGGTACCAGAAGTCCAGGTGGGACACTGTACTGGCACTGGCTAAACAGGCCTCCCCCCAGCTAGCCAAGGAGCTGGAGCAGATGGCTGCAGATGGGATTGCGGCA
Source organism: Neoceratodus forsteri (assembly GCA_016271365.2). NCBI lineage: Eukaryota > Metazoa > Chordata > Ceratodontiformes > Ceratodontidae > Neoceratodus > Neoceratodus forsteri. Next base: position 32,465,735 of record CM057449.1, on the reverse strand, counting down.
TCGAAAGTACAGTTTCATGCTGCTGTGGACTCCAGTGATGTGTCATCAAGAGTCATGGCTACATCTGTGGCTCTTCGGAGAATGGCTTGGCTCAGGTGTACTAGCCTCTCACAGGATACCCAGGCTAAGGCCATGGATTTTCCTGTAGTGGGTAATTCCCTGTTTGGGGAGCAGACAGAGAATTACATGAAGAAAATGGACGAGTACAGGACCACTTACAGGAGTGCTCAGGCCAAGGAAAGGCGGGCAGCTTCTCAAAGGCAGCAGTCTAGGGGCAGGGGCAGGCCTTTTCATAGGCCTTTTTACCAAGCACAGGCTTCTTCTTCTTTTTCGCAGAGGGGGTTCTTCAGAGGGAGAGGCAGAAGGGGGATGAGCAAGGCTGCATCTACTCCTCAGCCTAAAGCCCCTGCCAAGCAGACACCCTGATGTGTCAGCCGGGGTCGACTCTCCTATTCCAGTAAGGGGCAGGCTGGCTTACTTTGTCCAGGACTGGAGGTCTATTACATCAGACAAGTGGGTCCTGGAAGAAGTAAGCCAGGGACTGGTTCTTAGCTTCAAAAAATTTCCGAAGATGAGAGCCAGATCTTTTCCACCTGCAGGCCTCTCAGAATCCCTTGCCCTAGAGGCAGAGGTTTCATCTCTTCTGGCCTTAAGGGCCATAGAGAGAGTTCCTACCCTACACAGGGGCAAAGGTCTGTACTCCAGGTACTTCCTTACCCCAAAAAAGACAGGGGAGTGGCGACCCATCCTAGACCTAAGATACCTGGACAAACATCTTTTAAAACCAAAGTTCAAGATGGTAACTCTGGGAATAATTCTTCCCTCTCTAAGGCCAGGGGACTGGCTAGCCTCCTGGACCTCAAAGATGCCTATTTTCACATTCCCATCAGGTGCTCCACAGAAAGTACCTCAGGTTCAAGTTGCCCTCAGGCCATTATCAGTTCAAGGCAATGCCCTTTGGTCTAACATCAGCCCTAAGGGTTTTCACAAAGTGCTTGGCAGTAGTCGTTGCCTTTCTAAGAAGGCAAAAGATTTCCATTTTTTCATACCTGGATGACTGGCTCATAGTGGGCCAGTCTCCAGACCAAGTCAAGTCAGACTTGCAAGTGACCCAGCAAGTGCTCACTTCTCTGGGATTTCTTCTCAACTTTCCCAAGTCAGTTCTCGAGCCAGTGCAGCTCCTTACCTTTATAGGGGCAGAGCTGGATACTGTCAAAGCAAGAGGTTTTCTTCCCCTGGAAAGGGCAAGAGTTCTTACAGAACTGGCTTCTTCCTTCAGCCTTCAGGTGTCTCGACCAGCAAGGCATTTCCTCCAGCTCTTGGGCCACATGGCAGCTTCCACAGCAGTGGTCCAAGGGGCAAGATTCCAGATGAGGGATATTCAGTTCCATCTGAGGGCCTTTTGGTCCCAAAGGAAAGATTCCCTTACCAAGCTGATTCCTGTGACTCGGACCCTGATCCAAGCCCTTCAATTGTGGCAGGATCAGGACAACTTAAGGCAAGGGGTTCCATTTGCCACTCAGTCTCATTCAGTGGTCCTTACCACGGATGCTTCTCTTATGGGCTGGGGAGCCCTTCTGGGGGCCCTCACTGCCCAGGGACTATGGTCCCCTCAGGAATCCCTTCTCCATATCAATCTCCTAGAACTCAGGGCAGTTTTTCTGGCTCTGAAAGCTTTCTCTCAGTCAGTACAGAACAAGGTGGTTCAAGTCAGAACAGACAACACCACCACCATGTGGTACATCAACAAGCAGGGAGGCACTCGGTCTACGGCCTTGTGCACAGAAGCTATGAAATTGTGGTCCCTGGCTTAGTGCCTGCAGGCCTCTCTGATAGCAGTTCACCTTCCAGGGAAGGACAATGTATTAGCAGATGCACTGAGCAGGATCTCTCAGGGCCATCACGAATGGTCCCTGGATCCTCGGGTACTAAAAGTGATTTTTTCAAGGTGGGGCACTCCACAGATAGATCTCTTTGCAGCCCCAGACAATCACAACTTCCTCTCTTTTGTTGCAGACCCCCAGACTTGGGCTCAGTCCCTCTGGATGGTCTGATTCTGAATTGGGAAGGGACATTTCTGTATGCCTTCCTTCCCCTCCCTTCCCACTCTTGTTCAAGGTTCTAGTCAAGATAAGGTCTCAACCTTGCAAAGTGGTTTTAATTGCTCCAGATTGGGCCAGACAGCCTTGGTACCCCCTGTTGTTGTCCCTAGCAGTCCATCTTCCCTTGTCTCTTCCCAGGAATTACAACCTGTTAACATCTTCTCGGGGGAGGATTTGGTACCCCAATCTTCAGTCTCTCAATCTCAAGGCATGGCTCTTGAAGAGTTAGAATTTGCAGACTTGCATCTTTCTCAGGGTGTTCTGGATATTCTCAAAGCTGCTCGAAAGGCCTCCACCAGAAAGACTCCAAATGGAAAAGAGTCAGCATTTGGTGTAACAAGAGGCATATTTCTCCAGACACTGCTGAATTGCCCACGGTTCTGGATTATATGGTCCATCTTAATAGCCTTGGCCTCAGACCAGCTACTCTCAAGGTACACATGTCAGCTGTTTCTGCTTTTCTGTTAGTGGGAAAGTCTTCCTCACTATCATCTTATCCTGTATTCTGTGAATTTTTTAAAGGATTGCTTCACACCACTCCTCCCTTTAGAGACCATGACCCTGCCTGGGATTTGAATATTTGCACTGCTCAGCTTATGCAACCTCCTTTTGAGCCTATGTCCTCAGCAGAGCTTAAGTACTTGACTTGGAAAACTGTGTTCTTGGTAGCCATTACCTCTGCCAGGCGTATCAGTAAACTGCAGGCCCAGTCAGTGGAACCTGATTTTATCTCCTTTCACAGGGATAAAGTGGTCCTTAGAACCAATAGAAGGTTCTTGCCCAAAGTGGTTTCAGACTTCCATTTGAATCAGTCTGTCTCTCCATTTTCTTCACTGATCACTCTTCCTCAGGTGAGAGGAGGCTACACAGTTTAGACATTAAAAGAGCCCTTAGTTACTACATAGAGCGTACCAAGGGTCACAGGTTTGACTCCCTTCAGTTGTTCCTCACTTATATAGAAGCGGGAAAAGGCAAACCTGCCACTAAGAGAACTATTGCCAGGTGGATTGTATCTTGTATACAATTCTGCTATGAAAAACTGGGAAAGATTCCTCCCTCAGGCCTGAACGCTCACTCCACCAGAGGTACAGCTGCTTCCCTGGCTGCTGCCAGGGATATTCCTCTCTTACAGATTTGTCAAGCAGCCACCTGGAAAACAGTCCATACCTTTACCAAGCATTACTCTCTGGATACCCAGACTAGGAGTGATGCTCGGTTTGGCACAGCAGTACTTCAGATCCTATTCCCAAAGTAGGTTCTGTCCCTTCTCCATGGAGGTACTGCTTGGTAGTCTGCATATGTCAGAATACAGCAAGACTTCAAGTTGTTTGAAGAAAAAATTACTCACCTTAGTAATTGTGTTTCTTTTATTGGAGTCTTGCTGTATTCTGACCTCCCTTCCTGCCTCCCCTCTCAGAACCTGTTTTTTGGGAAGTGTGTGTGAGCAGATGCAGTGTTGCACCCCAGGAGTGCTCCTTGTTTACACCCTCTTCCTTTTGTTTGGGTGTTGATTTATTACTGTTATTTGCATTAAATTGGGTTTTGGTTTTTGGGTTTCCTGACTTGAGTCTTCCTTTGGGAACCCAAAACTTTTTACTGCCAGTTGGCTAGTAGGAATTTTACAATTTCCACACAGAATCTTTAGTTAGTGGGCTCGTAAGAATCTGACGGTTTGAGTTTGAAACACTCCAGACAGAGACTCCAACCAAGCTCGAGCTCAGCATTCTATGCTCTGCATAGAACGTTAACTCTTTGTTCTCTGGGGCAGTTCAAGGGTTGAAGATCACTGCATATGTCAGAATACAGCAAGACTCCAACAGAAGAAACACAATTACTAAGGTGAGTAATTTTTTCTTCAAGCACATGCGTGCAAGCAAACATAAAAAAAACCCACCAGAATGGAGATTGCACAAGGGTACAGTAGATGGTACTTCAAGATAACCAATAAGTACCACAACTTGAAAATCGAGCACTCACCACCACCACACAAAATTACAAGGGCACAGGTCTCTTAAAGAAGGAGTGCTTTATTCCATAAAAAAATCACAAACTGATTTGCTTGATGCGTTTTGGATGGCTAACAACCCTTTTTCAAAGATGAAAAGACTTGCAATCTGTCTTTCCAGCAGAACTGTTTAGAATGTATGTGTGTGTGTGCGGGGGGGGGACTGTGCTAAGCATCGTGGGGATGAAAGGTAGTTTTCCACATGTGTATGAATACAGGCTTCAGGTTTTAATTTATCCCTTTTCCCTTTTCAGGGCTCATTAGCAGGGACTGCTCCCAACAAAAATGCACCACCATTCTGTAGTTAAAGATATTCCAGATAGATCCCACCAAAAAAACAGGTTACTCACCTGTAACAGTAGTTCTAGGAGTGGTATATAATGTTCCTCCACAATGACTGGCAGTTGCCTTTCCCTTTAAATGCAGCCGGAAACGTCTTCAAGCTGACTCCTCCCACTCATCTGAGGGTAACTCCCTCAGCTCCGCCCCATGACGCCAGATCTTGCACACTGGAAGCAGTGATGTGCACTAAAGCCGGGGAGGTCAGGTGGGTCCGTGTGGATGTACATCATATACCACTCCTAGAACTACTGTTACAGGTGAGTAACCTGTTTTTCTAGGGATGTGGAGATATTCTATTCGCACGGACTGGCAGACTCCTGGCAGTTCTCCAGGAGGCGAGGTGCACACCCCCTACTTGGGAAACAGAGATTGGAGAACTGAGGCTCCAAAACCAACATCTGGCGTGACTTGAGGTCGATGTGGTAATGGGAAATGAAGGTGTGTGCTGACCTCCAGGTAGCAGCAGTGCATATTTACTGGATAGAGACATCCCTGGAAGGAGACACTGATGCAGTGGTATGACGGGTGGAATGAGCCCATAGCCCTATTGGAGGCTCCCTATCCACCAACCTATAGCAGCGATCAATGCAGGATACAATCCACCTGCCAATCATTGGCTTGGCTGTGGGTCTGCCAGGTGCAGCTTCAGCATAGGAGCACACTTACATAACTTTGGGGGCAGGTGGGAGGGAAACCCACCTGCTGCAAGAGCGCCACTCGAAGAGCTACTGTTACGGTAAGTTCTTACGTAAATGTACTATCTTACTACAAGGGGGAGCTCTTGCAGCAGGTAATACTATTAGGACGGAGTCCCAAGCAGTACATAAAGAGACCCAGGTCAGAAGGGTGAAGGACTATAAAGCAAAGCCCTAGGCACACTCAGGAGAGAAGTCTCTGGAGGACTGCTAGGCCGAAACCTGCTTTCCTGGAAGCAATGTCCAGACTGTAGTGCCTAACGAAGGTGTGGACCAAACTCCAAGTAGCAGCTGCAGAGAGATCTGCTGCAGAAATGTTTCTGAGGGATGCGAAAGATGTGGCGGCCCCTCTGGTGGAATGACCCTTGACCGGTCTCGGCAAGGGTTTGTCGTACTTTTGATAACAGTAATACAATTAACCAGGCACTAGGCCAATGTCTGCTTGATCACAGGAGCCCCAAGGAACCTTTCGGCAAAAAAGACAAACAACTGGTCTGTCTTTCTGGAGGAATGAGATCTATATACTAATTAAGAATGCTATGTACATCCAGAGTATGTAACAGGCCAACCCTCTGTTCGAGTACTCTGGGTAGTAAACTGGTAGTTGACTGTCTTGATTTAAAGTAAACTCAGACACAACCTTTGGAAGAAACTTAGGATTTGTATGTAGGGCTGCTCTGCCCCTCTGAAACACAAAATAAGGCTCTTTACACGTCAGAGCCTGCAGCTCGGAAATCCTCCGAGTGGAAGTAATGGCAACTAAAAACAACGCTTCCCATGAAGGAAAGCGGAGCTCGCAACTTGTGGCTGGTTCAAACTGAGGCAAGGTAAGTTTTTCTAACACAAAAAGAGGGTCCCTGCTGGGAGGTTTAATGTGCAAGATACCCCTTGAAAAAGTCTTGCACAAGTCCAGTTGTGCCAGAGTTTTCCCATCCTGCGGTGCGTGATAAGCTGGAAGCGCAGAGAGATGCACCTCAAAGGATGAGTAGCCGAGACCCATGTTAGATAAGGAAAGAAGGTACTCTAGCACAGATTCCACCAGACAGTGGAAGGGATCCAAGGAATGGGGGGATGCCCACAAACAGAAACGCTTCCACTTCATGGTGTATGTTGCCCTGGTAGAGGGTTTTCTCACTGCCACGAGAACCTCTGCCACCCTAGGGGATACCCCAAATCTGTCTCTGACTAGGTCTGCAGGAGCCATGCATGCAGATACAGAGACCAAAGATTTGAATGTACTGTGGACCCTTGCTCCTGAGAGAGCAAGTGAGTGGACAGGGGTAATGGGACCTGTGGTTCTGATGCCAACTGTTGTAGCAGCGGGAACCAGATCTGTCAAGACCAGACAGAAGCTACCAGAATCATGTGAGCATCTTCTGCCTGCAGTTTGAGCAGTACCTTCTAGAGAAATGGAAAGGGAGGGAAAACATACAGGAACCTCCCTGTCTAAGAGAGGGACAAGGCGTTCTGCCAGAAAACACCAGGCCCTGCATCTAGTGAACAGAAACTGGGCAATTTGGTGCTGTGTGGGGACGCAAAGAGGTCCAGTTCTGGCTGACCCTATCCTTCGAAGAGGTCATCTATGACTTCCTGCAGTAGTTTCCATTCATGACTCTGAGACTGAGAGCGTCTTAAGCTGTCTGCAAGGACACTGTGAATCCCTGGTATGTGGACCGCTGTGATTTCCAGCTTCTGATCCACTGCCCAATGCCAGACTCTCATTGCCTCTATGCACAGGAGTTAAGAATGAGTGTCCCCTTGCTTGCTCAGATAGAAGACTACTGGAATGTTGTCCGACTGGACCAACAGGTGACCAGGTGAGAGCACCCCTAGGAATGCCTGCAAGGCATTTAGGATGGCTCTCATCTCCAGAACGTTGATATGGATAGCACTTTCCGCTGAAGTCCAAGAAGCCTTCATCTGGTAGGATGCCAAGTGCACCCCCCCAGCCCAGCCCCGAGGCATCTGTGGTCAGAATTTGCTGAGGATTGGGACACTGAAATGGAACCCCATTGTCTAGCCGAGAGGGGGTGATCCACCATTCCAGAGATCGATGAACCGCATCGGAGATTTGGATCGGATGATTGAGATCGTCCATGCCTTGGTTCCACTGAACTCTGAGGTTTCACTGCAAGACCCTCATATTTCAGGTGTGCCAGGGGAACTCGCACAATGGCTGAGGCCATGTGGCCCAGAAGCTGGAGCACCATTCCGGCTGGGGCCGGATTGGTAGCCATAACCCTTTGAGCAACTGCCCTCAACTGGTCTGCTTGGTCTGCGGGGTAGAAAGGCCCTTCCTGGAAAGTGTCCAAGACTGTCCCTAGAAACTGCAGGCACTGGGAAGATTCAGGATGATGCCCAAGTATTGAAAGAGACCGAAAGTCTCCCTTATTGACCGACGCAGCTGGTCTTCTGACTGAGCTGCAAGAAGCCAGTTGTCCAGGTAGGGGTAAACATAATGACCCCTTCTCCTGAGGGTTGCTGCCACTACGGCCAGGCTTTTGGTAAAGACCCTCGGTGCCAACGAAAGGCTGAATGCTAGCACCCTGAACTGCTAGTGCTCTCCATGGAAGGTGAAGCAGAGGTACTTTCTGTGGGACAGCAGGATCTTTATTTGCATATAAGCGTCCTGCATGTCCAGGGAGAAGAGTCAATCTCTTTGGTGGATCATGGACAACAGGCCAGGCAGTGTCACCATCCTAAACTTTCTGTACTCAATAAAGGTGTTCAGTCTGCTCAGATCAAGGATGGGACAAAGGTCCCCTGTCTTCTTTGGGACTAAGAAGTGGGAATGGTGTTCTCTGCCCTGTTGATCTGGGGGTGCTGCCTGAATTACCCTTTTTTGAGCAGGACTGGGATTTCTTTATTAAAGTCTCGGATTACAACCTTTGAGCTAGCAGCTCATTTACAAAGATTCCATGTCAGGAAGGAGAAAATACATTAAAAATTGAAGTAAGGATTACAAAGGCAAGTAGTCAACAACATACAGTAGGTAAATCATAAGTCATAATGTCAACAATCTGATAGACAGGTAATTAGGGCCGTCAGATTGAGATACAAACAGGTATTTATAGGTATCATTTAGAGCAGTTGTAAGTCATTCTTGGGAAGGTTCCTGTGGAAGGAGACATACTGCCAGGCAAAAGAATTAGGTAGAACATTAGGAGCAGGGAAGGGGAGGGGCAAGGTCCTGTGCAGGGAGCTGGGTGTGACAGGCAGCCCATTGTCAGAGGGGAGAGGTCAAGGTAGGGATCCAGTGGTAGGGTAGGGGTAGGGGGAGGTATGCAGAACAGGAAGGGCCAGGGTGCTGGTAATGCAGGATACATGCCTGAGGCCAGGGACTAGTAAATACTAGGGGCAAGAGCATATCATGTGGCTTGATAAGTGTGAATGGAGTTTTTTCTTGAACGGTCCTAACTTGGGTTTGGATAGAAGGTCAGCTGGGAGTGAGTTTAGACACTTAGGTGCACGGTACATAAAAGACCGTTGCCCTTGGGTCGTGCGACGATAGGGGACTTTGTATTGGGTGTTGAGTGACCCTCTGGTAAGCCTGGGAGGGGCTATTTGATGAAGCATAGAGTGGACACCTGGTGTAGTAAGACCAAGTGTGGCTTTCTTGGACAGGAGACAGGCTTGGTATATGATGTGACTGTCAAGGCCCAACCATCCTGTATGTGAGTATAGGTCACATGTGTTTGTTAGCAGCGGGGCTCCCAGAACTAGCCAGCAGGACTTATTTGAGGAAGTGGCAACTTATAAGTATAACTTACAAGAGCTGCATGGGATGGAGAGCAGTGGGAAGGAATGAGAGGGCTGTCCGGTGGAATCTGAGTGAATCCAGAGAATACCTTCTTTTGATGAGCTGGAGAACTCACTGTTATTTGGTAATATGGGATCATCCATTGAAGTAGAGCGAGAATCTCCCAACTACTTCCTCCCTTTGAGCATCTGCTGGAGGAGGAGGGGGGGCTGGCAGGGAGTCATGCTGAGGCCGAAAGGGTAGGAAGGGAGCTCTGGCATTTTTGGTGCTTTTGGGACCCTGGGAGCCTGATGGCAGGGGAGGGCCCCTTTGCTTGAAACTGCCCTTTTGTTGTTGCTGCTGCCTTCCTTGGTGACCTTGGTTCTTATGAAAAGGACAGCGTCTAGTGGTAGCCGGTTCTGATTTGAACATCCTGTGGACATCAGAAACTGCCTTTCCAGAATCTTGCAGCCCGGTAATCAACTTTTCGGTATCAGAGCCATAGAGGACCGACCCCTGAAAGGGTGTATCCTGCAGGTCCTGTCGGCACCAAGACCCACAGCCAGGTGTGTCACCTCATGCACACCCCTGTGGCTGCTGCTCTGGCAGCCAAGTCATAAGAATTCCTTAAGACGTGTCTGCCCACATCAATGCCTGATTGTATAACGGCCATGAGTTCAGATTTACTGTCTGAGTCGGGTTGAGCCTTGACTAAATCTAAGGCCTTGCTCCACAAAATGTTTTGGTACATCACCATATGTGCCAAAAAATTGAGTGACCTGACTATGAAGTGGCTCAGGAGTAGACTTTTTGTCCCATTTGGTCAAGCTTTTTTTGATTCAGAGTCTGGAAGCTGGGAACTCATGCTTAGGCTGCTGCACCCTACCATGTGCTGCTGTTAGCACTACAGAGTCTGCATTTGGTTGCTCACCGAGGTGAGGCTCACCCTTAGAAGTTTTGTACAGGTGGTCTGCCTTCCTTGGGTTGGCTGTGGTGGTGGAGAGATGTTTCCAGGCTAATTTGGTAACATCCTGAAAGGGCTCTACTAGTGGGGGAACAAACAGAGGTTCTGGGTCATCTGCCCCAAGAAACTTGGCCAGTCAGCGATGTTCAGGGTCAGGTTCCTCCATATTCCACTAGTTGAGGGACTGGATATGATGCATCATGTCCAGAAAGGACGGACAGTCTGTGGGAGACCTGGGAAGAGCCTTTTTTTGTAGTCTGGGGCCGGCAAAGATACCTCGTCCTCAGAAGAGTAGTAGGAGGAGGAGTCCCCTGCATCTTCCCATGAGGAAGAAGGCAGATGTCCCCTAGAGGAGGGAATGGATGACGGGTGCCTCCTGCAATCACTAGAAGCTGGCGACCTCTGGTCGTCATCCTCAGACGACGGGCGTTCTGGCGTCAGAGGTCTTTTTGGTCTTTGAGGCGAGGACTCCTTGGGTGGGGCCAGAGGTGGGAGTCCTCTAGGGGCAGGGGATGGCTCCAATGGTGTGGGATGCAGATCCCCTCTATTTATATACCACTGGGAATTGAACAAAGCCCCTACTTCCAACAGGACGACAGGTAGTGCTGGTGGTGGGGTGGGGAAGTTTGGGGGTCCTGGCGACGGCCTTTGTGGTGCGCTCTGTGCTGTCGCCTGATCCTCGGGCTCTTTGCCCTCAGGCCCAATTGGACCTTCCCTGTCATGTCAGGGTCCCCTAAAGGTTGGGCGTCTGGCTTCTCGGGAGGAGGCGAAGGGCTCGACCCATGGTCGACAGGCTCAGGCATCCGGTCTTTAGGCATGTGACTTGTCGCCTGATTTGATGCACGCTCTTTTGGAGCAGATAGACGCTTGGGTGGTGGTGACCAGTCTGTCTGCGATGCCAAGTCAGAAGGCCTTGTGGTCCAACGACCTTCCGAGGTGGACATCACCCTGTCCTTGGGTGGAGGAGGTTTCTGATGGCAATCAGAATCCTAGTGTCTGGAGGAGTTGCCCAACCTTTTCAACCTGCCGGATGACCTTGAGGCCTTGTGGGCTGTACAGTCCAATTTTCTGCCCGAAGACGATGCCTGCCCTTCTGGCTTAGACCCAAGTGACTGCTTTTGGGGTCTTAGGGCCAGGGACACTGGGGGCGGACGAACGCCCATGGCTAGAAGACTCTCTGTCCTGAGAATGAGAAGAGGCAGTGGTCTTCTTAGCGGTCACCCCGGGAAGGGTTAAGGAACCGGGGGGAATGGATTCTGACCTCCCGCCAGAGGTGGACGATGCAGAGGTCTTGTGAGGGGACTTAGGGCAGGATTCTGTTCTGGCTCGATCTTTGCCCCGTGGTGGTGTTTCCTGCCATATCTCTTCTCTTTGGGGGAGGAATCCCTGGCTAAAGAAGAAGAGCTGTGTCCAGACTGGGTCCTCTGCATAGCTTCACTTGCTGTTCCAGGAGGTAGGCCTTTAAGGCTTTGAAGTGGTGAATTTGAGTCTTCCGATTAAATTTCTGGCGGTGTGGGTAGTGGTCTGGCTTGTGGCTCAGGCCCAAGCAGATTAGGCAGGCCGAATGGCCATATCTCGCCGGGATCTGCGTGGCATGCACACTTAGACTTCTGCCATTGTGTGGATGGAAAAGACATGCACTGAAAGTGTAGAAAAGGCGAGGAAAATAAGAAAACGAACAATAACTGCACAAAGTGCAAAATGGTGGTCGACTGCAGAGGTGTCTGTGGAGCTGACACTAGCGGGTCAACAGTGGGAAAAGAACTGAGGCGGTGCTGGGGGACCGCCGGGGTGGAGCCAACGTCAGGGGGCGGTTCCCCACCTTGGACTGCTAGCTAGAAGTTTTCCATGGGGTTCTAGTGCCTGGCAGCACAGTCCTAATGGTGTTACCTGCTGCAAGAGCTGCCCCTCAAAGTAAGATCTAGCATTACAAATGTAGGACCTAATGGAAATATGCCTGAATCTCTCAGTCAGTCAGTTATGGACAGTACTGCAGTCACCTCTCACCCCACACAAAAATTAATCATGAAGTTTTTAAATGAACTTTAGTACAGTAGAGGTACAACAAGGAAAGGAGAGAGAATAAAATATGCTAGATTATAATGAACTCTCTAATTTTAAAGTGATCATTACTAATTGTCCATTTCAACTGGCAAGTCTCCCAGTCTTAGAAGGCCATTGCTTATCAAATTCTGCAGTTTTTTTTTTTTTTTTGGGGGGTGAAAGATGAATCAATTTATGGAATAGAAAGCACCATTACAATTTTTCTAGATATAATGAACCAATGTGAAAGTGCTGTCGGATTCTGCTCACTGCACCCACCCCTTTCCACCCTCCCATGCTCAGGCTGAATAAAATTAAACATTATGCTTTTAAATGCCACATATAAGGCATCTTTGAAATTCTCTTATAGTTTGCCTGATACTCACTCACATTCCCATTCTAAAATTCAGCTCCTGGCTGCACCAATTCCAGCCTGTAATAGCGAGAGCCAGCATGGTCGTGGCACTGAGAAGCACTCTCTTGCCTTCCTGCCGTCACTCCTTGTCCTTTTTTAAAACTGTTTGTACAACATACTAGAATAACTGGAGAGAACACACAGAATTCAGCTGAAGGTGACCTTGGCAAAGACAGCATTTACATGTCTAGAAGGGTACACGCTGATTAGTAGACAGTACTACAGAAATAGGGGTTAAAATTAAAGGCTCCAGTTGTTTGTGCAGCCGCCTATTCCAAACTGCAGATTATTTTGGAAATGTTTTGCTCTCAATGCTGTTTTGTATTGTTAGGTGACAATCAATGCTTTTTCACTGTACCAAACTGGATGACTCTTCTTCCACGCAATGAAACACACTAGTGAATGTTGTTCCAATGACTGCACTGAGCTGACCCTTTAATCTGATCTCCCTTTCTGTAGTACTATCCATTAATCAGTATTTTGTAATTGCATTACACTGGCATAAAACCATGGATGTAATGTTTTCATGTCTTCAGTGTGGGAGCTATTCCATGTGAATCCAGGTATGGCCACACATTCCTTTTGCATTTGTACTCGCAAAAAAATATCTGTTCCTACACATGAAGCTAGCAAATTGTAATTTTATTTCTGGTCAGTATTGATTTTTTTCGGGGGTACTGCTTATGTTCTTCAATTTTCTCCCCAATTTTTCTTTTGATCAGGACCCCAACACTCATTCAGTGTGTTGCTCCCAATGAGAGTCTGCATCAGCCCTGCTTTATTCACCTGCAAGCAAGAATGATTTTTTTTCTGCGACTTTTCAAAACTGTTCCTTTCTTTATACATTAGCTAGCTAAACAATACCTGTTTAAAATTTCCGAGACTGCTCTCCTTGGTTCTTGCCCCCTTCCACAACAATTTCAAAGATGAATAATGTGCATATTATTAGTAGTGCACGTGGATGTTAATGCACCCAAGACTCGCTCTCCTATTGCTCATTGGTGACATTTGGGTATTCTTTCTATCTGCAAGTAGTTAGGGTACATACCATGTACAGTATACTCCAAAGGACAACTGTGTCATTTTCTGCATCTTCAATGTTTATATACAGGGATTCTCCTATAACAAGTTTAAGTAGGATCTGGTGCTCCTCGGACTTCTTTCTTCAACTAGAATAATGCCTCTGAGCTTGTAAAATATGTGCAGGGCAAATTATTTTTTTCTACAGTTTGATTCCATTTGGATCTTTTGAAAGGGACTGCAGTGTGATGGTTTCTGTCCTCTTCAATATTCTTCCTTTCAAGTCTTATTAGTTACATAACATTAGTTGGATTTACAATAGGTGTGGGTTATAGTCCTTTAGCCCCATATTCCAAAGTCTCCAGCTGCGTCGTGCAAGTGCCTCTGCCATGCAGCTGAGATGCGCTGGTACAAAGTAATGGTATATTTAGAAGATGAGCTGTAAGATATGATCATGCATGCCTGGCTGAATATCCCAAACCTGCACAATTGCGCAACTAAAAATGCACAGAGCATTATAGGCAAGGAATCATACACCACAGGCACGGACACACTGAAATGGGCTGGAACAGGGGAGATGGGCATGGTACAACTTTGTAGTATTCAGCCAGGACATGCAAATGGCCTCACTGAACATTCTGAGCCCAAACCCCACATGCGAAGCTCATTACTGGAACGTAGTCAATCCATCTGCATACCCAAGGCGTGCACAGTTCCAGCTATGCAGGGCTGCTCCACCACTCCACAAGGGTGGACAGGAGGCACTGCAGCCTAGCAGGCAGGTGTGCTGGAATGAATGTGTGTGGGTGGATGGACTGCAGCGGCCTGAGTGCACTGCTATTACCCATGGCCATGGACAGTCTCAGACTGGAGTACAGGGGGTCCACTTCAACAGTGGCCACAGGTGCATACCTGGACAGGCAACAGAGGAGGGCATTGGGTGACACACTCTGCTCAGCATGCCACTTGAATGTGATACACTAGCTACACTTGCAGCATACTCACCTGCAGTGCCCCACATAAGCCCCTTATAATAGGAATATGGTGATGACTGCAAGGACTGTCAGTGTTCAGAAGGCGACCGGGTACGCTGGTGGGCCAGTCTGTACCCATGGTGGCCGCACGCTCAACACCGGAGGAGTCGGGTGTCCATGGGGCATACCCATTTCCCACTCAGGCCACATGTTGTGCCCCCGTCCCACACTGCCCACTGTTGTGCTGTGTCCACCAGAGGAACACCACACTGACCCATCACAGTGCCCCTGTGGCAGTGTCACAGTGCAAGGAAAGCATTGGTGACATGTCTGTGGCACCCTGTTGTGCGGTCCTGGCATTGGCGTGCTGTGTACACCTATGACATACAGCTGTGGGTGTGTGCCACAGGTCAGTCCCTGGCCCATGCCATGCTGCCACTGGTACCCCCAGGCTACCCTTGCACCGTTGGTCCAGATGTCAACATGGGCGCATGCCACCACCATGTGGTACACTGTAGGCAACATGGTTGCAGGCCATTGCTCCTGGTATATTTGCTGCATTGTGGCTGTCTTCTCCAATGGTGTGCTCGGGGGGGGGGGCACCTGGTGGTATCTGCATGTGGCAGCTGGGTGCCTACATCCAGGGTGTGGTGTGGGCGGTGGCTCTCTGGACAGTGCCGTTGGTGTCACGGCACCTGTGGCTTTGGGTACTTCCATCCTGGCATAACTGTGAGTGGGTGCCTGCAGCATGTTGTAATGCACATCCAAATGTCATCTCAGGATGGTCTGTCAACAGTTCTGCGGCCTGCCTGTGGGTGGCTGGCTGATTTAGGCCATTTTTTTGTCTGCCTAACTTTGGGAGGCTCACTTCTGAGATGCACAGCAGATGCGCCACACAGATTGGTTGAATATAGAGATGTACAGCATATTCGGTTAACCGCCCACTTTATTTGCGCCACATACATTATTTCCACATGATGGCACACTTGGAGATGCACAATGCAGCCCTCTCTCTTTTGAATATTGAGCTTCCGCAAATTTTCTGAGATGCGCCACTCATCTCCATTTTGGGCCACACATCTCCTTTAAATATGTGGGCATTTGTCTTCTTATTGTAGGGAGCTGTGATACAGCACCATAGTCGTCAATGCAAAGTGGACCTCATTATAACAAAGCACTCTGGTGTGTCTCGTCATCTGATATCACTTTTCCAGATCTATCAGTAGTATTTTTAAGTATACAGAGTTTTAATTTTGTGAAAGTAACAGAATACTTTATGCTATCTTGAGAGTATTTGTAACTCTTTGCCCTGGTCACTCCATTAAAAGGGATTTTGATCCCTGCAGAGACCCTCCCTGTAAGCAAAAGATAAATAAAAAACACAAGACATTTTCTCCAAAACCCTCTAAATCTCTCAACCTCAACTCCTGTTTGTCACCATATATTGTACCCACAATTTCCATGCAGTTGTCGTTTTCCTGTAAATGTTTGAATCTAGAAGCTCTCTGTAAATCTTTGTATCTTTAAACTCTTATATTAAGTGCTGGCAGTGGGTGCATCGTGCCGGCCCATAGGGAAATTCTACTGAAAATGATCCTTCCAACTTTTGACTATGGTAATGTAGTTCACAGTGCTGCCCCCAAAAAGACCCTATCCAGACTGGACACACTCTTCCACTCCTTCTATCGCTTTGCTCTAACAGTCCACCCCGCACTCATCACTGCTCTACCACTCCCTTGCCCTCCTCTCCCTTAGAGACCATTTCATGCTTCACTGTACCACATTCACTGGCAAGTTGTGGTTCAGTGTCCTACCCTCATACCTGTCTTCTCTCCCCTCTCCCCCGCCTGCTCCCACAGAAGTCATGACGCTCATACTTTTGCCATCCCACATAGATCTTCAGCAGCTGGTCAGGCATCGTTCTCCTACCAATTTCCCAAACTCTGGAACTCGCTCCCTACTAACATTCAAAACGCCTCTTCATCCAATGCCCTTGGCTCTCTGATGCATTCTTTCACAGTCCTCTCTTGAAATTGTCCCTAATCTTGCCTGACCCCACTAAAATGACCAAGTGACCAAAGGTGGTCCCCTGCTCCATGAACTACTATCCATAGTATCTCCCTGTACTGCTACTCTAAATATGACGTCACGACTAGCACCTATCACTAGCTACTAATTGTTTAACTTATGTCTACAAATCCTACTACAGTGATATCACAGGTGTATGTATTTATATTTATCTGCTCTGTACCTAATGTTACTGTACATTATTCCTTGCACTCATTAGTAATGCCTAGCACTTACTGCTTCAGTACGTACTGTAATTCTTTTTTGCAATGGTATACCATTGTTTGTTCTCCCATCCTCTGTTACCCCCTTCCCCCAGGACACACCTGGAAACAAGCAATTTTGCTCAGTATGTCTTCCAGGTGAAACTTATAAATAAAGATCAGTTTGTTTTATTCTCACGAATCCCGGTTTTCATTTGACTAGCAGTGCATCTTTTCCCAGAAGTTCATGTGGTCCATTATGCTTTCTGCTCCATTTTGGTCGTTAACTGCCCAATTTCTGCATTGCTGGTGTTGAAATGTCTTCAGTAAGCACTGGTTTCTTATTTCTAATGAATTACAGACACCCCACCCAAAAAAAAAAAACGAGGTTTCCCTACACTTGTCATTTTCAATGTTGAATACTTTTTCTTTCTAATATTTACATTACATTTGCATTTCCTCACATCTGCTTGCAGTGTAGCAGAGCTGGTCCCGCTGAAAGCTCCTTCTGCATAAGTAATTATCAATACCTACTTTTTTTCCTCCACATAATTAACTTGCAAACTCACTTTAGCTCCCTGTTTTGCACAGCGATGGCTTGTTTTGTTTGCCCCACCCTACCCCATCTCCCATTTGTCCATTTGCTTGAATTTAATGCATACATGAGTACATACTGTATGTCCATTTCAAATATTCAATTCCTGTTTCATTATTTTGTTATTCTGCTTCCTCTTTTTATTAAGAATGGGCATTAAAGAAATTAACAAATAAAAAGTAAAGAAACAGACTACATTATGCAAAAAATAATTTTAAGTCTAGTAAACCAATCCCACGTCACATACATGCATAGTGTTTTAGGAATGCCATGCTGAGAGGGAAGGTTATTGTTGCTGTGGGGATTCTGCCAGGATGGACTGTTTGTGCACATGGAGAGTGTCAACTTGGTAGATTGGATGTGTCTGAAGTGACCAGTAAGTAGAGCAAAACTGACGCACTGAGGTGTAAAATCAAAGTTTGCTCAAAATCCAGGAGGAGAAATGAATTTGTTTGTTACATTCCCACCTATATCCAATGATCTTGTAGAGTCTGTATCTGTATGGAATGGGGGTGAAATCGTGGTAGTGCTTGGCACCATCACATGCAAATACTGACTCCGTTCATTTCTGTCTTCACCAAACTCCAGCAATATTCACTGTGTTACTTGCACAACCGGCCATACAAGCTGGGGCAGATTCTCATGGCACCTTCGTGTAAACGATCGAAGGGCACACTTTGTTATACCCCACCTTTTTACCTCATTCTGCTTACTCGTTATGCTGATCGCTTCCTGTGGCTCCCTATACACTGCATGTTGACACAGGAGGGCGTTACATGAAAGCATAATGTGTATGAGTTGAGATCCAGTTTTATGTTCCAGTTCACTTCTGTCTCAAACCAAGTTCCACACTGTTGCATTGGGTACGTGTACACATAGACTTCGGCAAATTATGATGTTGCATTGCAACATTACATAAGCGAGAGTATATCTCAACAAGTGCAAGAATAGCTTCTTTCAAGAACAGGTTGATCAGTTTGTAAAACTTTTTATGTTGTCTTGCACGTAAGCACAAACAACATATTGTGGTAGCCTGGAATAGCAGGTTTTGGAGGTACGGTCGTGTTGTGGCCAAAGGCGCCACTGCTTTTTCGAGCTGGGCTCTGTGGCATCAGTGAAACAGCATGCTCTCTATAACAGGGCTGCAAAAGCATGCCACCAATTTGAAACAATTTCGCCGCTGCAATAAGGGAGTGACCCGTCGTTACAGGGTGTGCCTTGCCTGGTATAACATTTCAATAAACATGGCAGTGGCTGTCTCTGTCTTCCTCTCACAGTCCCACCTGAAAGCCATCAGGGGTGCCCAATCCCCCTGCCAGCATGCCCCTCCCTAGTTCACTTGCCAACAGGGAAGTCCAATCCCTGTTGGCATAATGTCCCCTTGTTCATTTGTGTGCCATAGTGGGTGCCCAATCCCCCTCGGCATCATGAACCTCCCCAAACACAGACACTCTTTCTTTGCCGACGGGGTGCCCAATCCCCATTGGTTTCAGTCCCCCTCCCAAAAAAAACACAGGTGGCACACTGGGAGCCCACCCCAGTGTGTCCAAAGCAAACCTGAAAAGAAAAATCCTTTGTGCAATTTATTTTTTCCCTGTAAAAGAAAAAAAGGTCTCTCGTGGTCACACCAACCCCCTTCCCCAAACCGCACCCACTCTCTATGCACCACCCCCCACCCAATACTTGCCTCCACATCCCGGCGTGGTCATCTTCAGTGGAGCGGAAACATGTCTGCACTCTTCAAAGCCGACTGCGAACTGAAGAAATACCAGTAAGTTGTATGATGGCATAAATGGGGGGCAACTGGGTGGATATCTCAGCTGTTTTTGTGACTTTTGGCTCCAAACATGGGGTTCTTGGGACCCCACCTCAAGACCTCAGTCACTGTCATGTCGTTATTTGCTCCTGAAGGGTGATTTTGTGGTCACTCTGTGGCATCACCATTCGGGACTGATTAACGAAACGACAGTGTCACTGTTCATGAGGTGGGCTCCCAAAAAGCCTATGTTGCAAATTTGGTGAAAAAATGCCAAAAAATGACTGTGTTATGTGTGTGCATTGTGCAGTTTTCACACATTCTCGTAAGTTCAAGAATTTTTAATATTTTTACTCGAGATTTTCCACACCTCCTTATGAACATTACAACTGTCATTTCACACATCCTGCCCAAAATGTGTTTTTGCACATCTGCCGCACAATGGTGCGGTCACTGTGGGAAATCAATGTTTGGGACAGATTAAGAAAATCACAGTGACACTATTCATGAGCAGAGGTCCCAAAGAGCCTATGCTGAAAATCTGGTGATAAAGTTCCACAAAAATGACTGTTATGAGCATGTATTTGGGAGGCAGTATAGCGCAGTGGGTTAAGGCTCGGAGCTGCAAATCTGGTGACATCCAGCAGACCAGACCTGGGTTTGAATCTCACAGCTGCCACTTGCATACTGTGTGACTCTGAGCAAGTCACTTAACTTCCCTGTGCTCCCAGGTCGCACCTGTAAAAAAGCTTTCAGCTTAGTGTGCTACTCCTGGTTAAACAACGAAATAAATAAATAAAAATTTCCACGCACTCTTGTAACTTCGAGAATTTTTTAATATTTTCACTCCAGATTTTCAACATTGCCATTTCTTCACACCTCTTTATGAACGGTACAGCATTCATTATTCACATCCTGCCTGAAAAGTGTTTTCGCACATCTGGCGTGGTCACTGTGGGAAATCAATGTTCGGTATAGATTAACAAAATCACAGTGCCACTGTTCATGAGTGGAGGTCACAAAAAGGCCATGTTGAAAATTTGGATTGCAAATACCAACTAACACCCGGGGCATTAGGGTTTCTAACCAAAACAGCCCACCTTGTAGAGACTGACAGGCATCATGGGTGTGCCTTTGGATTGTCGGCTGTAACGCTCATGCCATTCAACACCCACCCCCACCCTGCAGCCAGTGACAGGCATCAAGGTGTGCCTTGGACTCTTTGGCCCCAAACTTCACCCCATTCTCCTATACTGCACCCATCTCAACGTACTTTCTTATGGAATGGGGTGAGCATAAGGCCCGACGACCCCAAAGCACACTTGTCAGAGTCTGCAGGGTAGGGTGAGGTAAAATGGCATGAGCGTTATGGCCAACAACCCAAAGGCACACCTCAATGCCTGTCAGTCTCTGCAGGGTGGTGTGGGGGTTGACATCAGTTCCACACTTCACTGCCATTCCTATTATGCATCTCTAACTCCTGCACTACCAATGCCAATGACAGCAAGGCAACATTTGGAAAGTACAATTATGTAAGAACTTACTGTAACAGTAGATCTTCGAGAACAGCTCTTGCAGCAGGTTACACCATTAAGACTGAAGCCGTCAGGCATCAGGACCCCACAGAAATTTTCTAGCTAGCAGTTTTCAGCGGGGACCGCCTCCGACGTCGGTCCCACCCCCGACGTCAGGCGTAGTACATAAGGAGGCGGTCCCGCCATAATCCCCAGTTCTCCTGCCGGAGACTCCCGGCCGCTGGCTGACATCAGAAGAGGAGACCGAGGATCCACCATCAGATGGCCAAGACTAAAAGGAAATGGTTCCATCCTGAATGATGGAAATTAGGCTATAACCTATCTCCTCCAAAAAGGGGGAATGGTGGGCGGGAAGGTACCTGCTGCAAGAGCTGTTCTCGAAGATCTACTGTTATGGTAAGTTCTTACGTAACTGTACTATCTTACTTCGAGATACAGCTCTTGCAGCAGGTTACACCATTAGGACTGATTCCCATGCAATGGCGACAATTTTACACCATCAGGAGGAGGAAAGACGGAGATTATGACCCTGTCTGATTCTAGGACAGAAGTCCCTGGAGGACGGCTAGGCCAAAACCTGCCCTTCACCTTGAAGCGATATCCAGGCTGTAATGCCTAATAAAGGTATGCACCGAGCTCCAGGTAGCAGCAGCGCAAATAGCTGAAGTGGGAACATTCTTCAGTGCTGCAAAAGAGGTGGCCACCCCTCTGGTAGAATGACCCTTGACCACACCTGGCAAGGGTTTGTTCCACTTGTCATAACAGAAAGAGATATACTGAATGAGCCAACGTGAAAGGGACTGTTTAGAAACAGGGGCTCCCTTCATCCTCTCAGCAAAGGAGACAAACAGCTGATCCACTTTCTGGTACTATTTGGTTCTGGTCAGATAATATCTGAGACATCTAGGATGTGAAGCAGTGCTTCTCCTCGATTGGAGTACTTGGGAAAGTATACTGGTAAATCGATATCCTGATTAAGGGTGAGGGCTGAAACCACCTTAGGCAGAAATTTAGGATTTGTCCTCAGGGATACCCTATCCTGGTGAAAAATTAAATAGGGTTCTTTGCACATGAGTGCATGTAATTCAGAGATTCTTCTCGCCGAAGTAACTGCAACTAAAAACAAAGTTTTCCACGACAGAAAATGTAGCTCGCAATCCGCGGCTGGTTCAAAAGGTGGCAGCATTAGCTGCTCCAGGACAAAAGGCAAGTCCCAAGGAGGAACAGGATCCTTGACAGGTGGCCTACGGTGGAGAACCCCCCTTAAAAAGGCACGAGCAGTGTCCAAGTGAGCCACCATACGATGGCCTATGGGGGCATGATAAGCTGAGACTGCACAAAGGTGCACTTTGATTGAGGAGTAAGCTAGCCCAGATTGGAAAAGAGAAAGCAAGTACTCCAGAACCAGCTTCTCGGGACAGTCTGAGGGCGAAAAACTACGCGTTTGAGCCCACAAACAAAACCTGCGCCACTTCACGGCATATGTTGCGTGTGTTCCTGGTTTTCTAGCGGCAGAAAGCACGTCTGCCACCTCTTGTGAGACCCCGTGCCGCATCATGGCTATGTCTCTAGGAGCCAGGCATGTAGGTTCAATGAATGTAAGTCCGGGTGGACTAGTGAACCCTCCTCCTGAGACAACAGATGGGAGCTGATTGGCAAAGGAAGCAGAGGTTCCCGAGATAGCTGATGCAAAAGCGGGAACCAGATTTGCCTGGGCCAGAAAAGCGCCACCAAGATAAGCGTCGCGTGCTCCCTGTGAAGTTTGAGAAGAACTCTCTAGATCAGCGGAAAAGGAGGGAAGGCATAGAGGAATCTGCCCACCCAGGAGAGGGACAACACATCTCGCCAGAAAACACCAGGCCCTGGATCTAGCAAGCAAAAATTGGGCAGTTTTGCGTTGGATGGGGACGCGAATAGATCTAATTCTGGAGCGCCCCATCTGTGGAACAGATCCTTTGCCACCTTCTGTAGAAGTTCCCATTCATGGACTCTGGCCTGGGAATGACTCAGGCTGTCTGCGATGGTACTGTCCACCCCGGGGACGTGAACTGCAATAAGGTTTGCGCCATGTCGTATTACCCATTCCCACACTCTCATGGCCACCCTGCAAAGAGGGTAGGAGTGTGTGCCTCCTTGTTTGTTGAGGTAATACATCACCGCAGTATTGTCTGTTTGCAACCTGAGAGTACTCGGTGGAATCTCTGACTGGAAGGCTTGCAGGGCATAAAGGACCGCCCTCATCTCTAATATGTTGATGTGGAGATGAGATTCCTGGGTTGTCCATGTTCCCTGAGACCTCACCCCATTCAAGTGTGCTCCCCACCCCAGCCCGGAGGCATCTGTGGAGAGAGTTACTGTCAGGGATGGCGCTGTGAAGGGAACCCCCACGGAGAGGGTTCCCGGATCTAGCCACAATTGCCAGTCCCGAACCACGTCTTTCGTGATTCGGACTGGTTGCTGCAGATGGTCTTGCCTTTGGTCCCACTGCACTCTAAAAATCCACTGGGTTACCCGCATGTGGAGTCTTGCCATTGGGACTGTTGGAATGGCCGCAGCCATGTGTCCGAGCAGGCGAAGAACCAGTCTGGCTGGGACAGTCTTCTTCGCTGACAGATCCCTTATGAGGGACCAAATGCGTTCCGCTCTGTCCTCGGGAAGAAAAGCTTTTCCCTCGATGGTGTCCAGAACTGCCCCTATAAACTGCAGTTTCTGGGACGGTACCAGGAGAGACTTCTCGTTATTGATGAGGATGCCCAGAGACTGAAATAGGGTCTGGGTACGCTGAATGGCCATCCGTAATGCCTCCTTGGAAGAGGCCATGAGAAGCCAATCGTCCAGGTACGGGAACATGTAGTGGCCCTGTCTCCTCAAAGACGCCGCCATGACTGCCATGCACTTGGTAAATACCCGAGGTGCTGATGGCAGCCCGAAGGGAAGCGCCCGGAACTGATAATGGTGGCCAAGAAACGCGAAGTGCAGGAACCTCCTGTGCGCTTGAGCAATAGGGATGTGCAGGTAAGCGTCCTGCATGTCCAGGCATGCCAAGAAAGCGTCCTTCTTCAGCATGGGGATTAGACCCGGAAGGGTCACCATGCGGAAGCGCTTGCAGACGACCGACAGATTGAGGTCGCTGAGGTCCAAAATTGGACGGAGGTCCCATTTTCTTTGGAACCAGGAAGAAGTGTGAATAGTATCCTGCTCCTCTCTGGTTCCCTGGAACGTGCTCCAAAGCTTCCTTCTCTAGAAGCGTGAGCACTTCCTGCTGTATAAGCAAGGCATGCTGACCCGAATAGCGGGAAAGCAGAGGAGGCCTTGTGGGCGGGTTGTCCACAAATTCTATATAATGGTCTTTTTCGACCAACTGTAGCACCCACCTGTCGGTGGTGATCGACCGCCACCCTGGGAGGTGGCCCGCGATACGACCCCCGACCTTCATTTCCCGTTGATCCTGAGGAGGGGCGGGGGCCAGGAAGGAGTCACGCTGTGGCAGCATTGGGTCCTGCAGGTTGGGCCGACTTTGTGGCTCATTGGCCTCTGCCTGAGGATATCTTGGCCTGGGCTTTTCGGGTGAAGGAGCCCCTTTGTTGCTGGCCGGAACGTGGTTGTTGCCTTTGGGTCTGACTGCGAAAACGACTCTGGTTCCTGCAAAAGGAACTAAGTCGAGACCTGTACATAGCGTGGACAGATCTAACCACCTTCCCGGCTTCCTGTAGTTTGGTGATCACCTTCTCCGAGGCTTCACCAAATAGAACTTCGCCATGGTAAGGGGCGTCCATGATGTTCTTCTGGACGTCCGGGGTAAACCCGGAAACATGGAGCCACGAGTGTCTCCGGAGACACACGCCTGAGGCTGCAGCTCTGGCCGAAGAGTCCGCAGAGTCATATGCGGCTCTAAGCACCTGGGTCCCCATGTCTGAACCCGTATGGAGGAGTTGCAACAGCTCCTCCTTTTGGCCACCATCTGGCAATTTTTCGACTAGGTCTTGCCCCTGTTCCCACAATGCATTCTGGAACTGGACCATGTGGGTGAGGTAATTTAACGACCTAATGGTGCAAGTCGTGGCCACGTACGTGCGCCTACCAAGGACGTCCAACTGTTTGGACTCCGGGTCCGGTGGCTGTGTGCTCAAGTGCTGCGGTTTCTGAGACCGGTCATGAGAGGTCGTAATGACCAGAGAGTCGGCCAGAGGATGGTTCGCCAGGTACTGGTCCTCCCTTGGGGCCTTGTACAGGTGGTCAGCCTTCTTCGGCACTGCCGGAGTCGAATGTGGATGCTTCCACGCAGCCTTGGTGATGTCCACGTAGGTGTCCACCAAGGGTGGCACTACCACAGGCTTGGGATCTTCTTGCCGAAGGTAGCGGGCAAGGTGTAGTCTCTCAGGGTCAAGCTCTTCAGCGTCCCACCCCATGTTCTCCTGAATATGCCTCACTATCTCGGCGAATGAGGGGTCATCCAGAGGGGACCTGGGAAGGTCGCGTGGGTCCGGAGAAGGGACACTGATTGGAAAAGGGGATCTGGAGCACGCAGAGGTGTCAGATCTGGAGTCCTCCCCGGACGGGGTATACCGACGCCGTCTGGGTCTCTTGGGGCTGGGTGACCCTGAAGTGGATCTTGAGGGAGGCCTTCTCTTCTCCGAAGATCTGCCATTAGGAGGGGATGCTGGCTCCTGGGGGGTCGATGCCTGTCCTGCTGACCCCGAGTGGTGGAGGGGGCAGAGGCATTGGAGGGGCAGCAGGCGCAGGAGGAGGTTGTGTGGTGACCACATCCTTCTTGATGGTGTCCCACCAGAAGGTGAAGAGCTCCTTCACCTCTGTCAAATTTAGGCCCGACGGCGGACGGCCGGGCACTGGTGGCCTGTCTTGGGGCGGGCGGTAGTCCCAGGGGTCTCCCGTTCAGGAGGGTTCCGTGGGAGCTCGATGGGACCGGGGTCGCCTGCCTGGTCTTCGGACTGGGTAAAGTCCTCCTCCTCCGATGCCTTCTGACCGACGTTGGTAGGCGGTGGTGTGGTTCTTCCTTCTGCAGTAGCCGACGCCGGTCCCCCGGCCGACGTCCTCGAGGACGAACGCCTGACTGGCGACGGGTGACGTACGGTAGCCGGTTCCCGGGAGTGCCTATGTAGCTTGGCCGACGTTGGGTGAGCCGGCGTCCGGTCCGACGTCCTCTTCAGGGAGGTTAAGTCCTTAGTCTTGCGCTGGGGTGGCGGCGGTTGGGAGACAGACCTGACGTCGGAGTCCAGACGACAGGTGGAAGACTTATGGCGCTCCCCAGACCTAGACGAGGCCTTAGACGGAGTGGACGAAGATACAGGCCTGGAGGTCTTGACAGGCTGCAGAGAGGAGGAGCCACTAGCCGATCTGACGAGAACCAGGGGAGGCTGGAAGAGAGCCCTCGAGGGAGAGCGGTCAGACCTGGAGCCGGAGCTGCGGGAGTCCGAGGCCCTGGAGGGGGATCTGGGTCTTTCCTTATCCTGGTGCTTATGGGACTTCCCTGACGACTCCCTCTTGGAGGAAGGGTCTCGATCCATAGCTTTAAGTTTTTCCTCGAGGAGGAAAGCTTGAAGGGCCTTCTGGCGGCGGATCCTTGTACTGCTGTTGAAGCCCTGACAGAAGGAGCAGGCCTGGGTGTCGTGGTCTGGACCCAGGCAGCGTACACAGGCCAAGTGAGGATCCTTGAAAGGGATCTGCTTGCCGCAGGCACACTTCGAGGAATGGCCCTCCAGAGAAGTTGGAGAGGACATCAGACGAAATCCAGTGGGAAAAGAACAGTTGAAGTTTCCTAGTCGTCACGCGCTAGAATATGACCAAGAGGCCGATGCTGCAATGTCAACGGCGGGAAAAGAACTGGGGATTATGGCGGGACCACCTCCTTATGTACTATGCCTGACATCGGAGGCGGGACCGATGTCGGAGGCGGTCCACACTGAAGACTGCTAGCTAGAAAATTTCTGTGGGGTCTTGATGCCTGACGGCTTCAGTCCTAATGGTGTAACCTGCTGCAAGAGCTGTATCTCGAAATAAGATCTGACAAATGCTTGTTTAAGAAATGTACTTGCTGGCTGCCACTGTGTGACTTTTTTCATTCACTGCTTCGTCTCTGGGTCAGCTTTTATTTTCCCAGTCCCCCTTTAACTCAGTCACTGCAGAATCCTGCTTTATGCCTGTCTAGTCCCAGCTGTTTTTATAGTCTCCCCCACAATTAGCCTGCACTCTTTTTGTGTCCGCCCCATGTCTTCATTCTTTTCCCCATGCACTTGCCTACTGCTGATTAACATCTCCATCAGCTGTACAATGCAGCTCACTTGCTAACCGTTGGTGTTTGTTTGTGTCTGTGTCTTTGTGTGTGTGAATGTGTTGGGGGGGGTAACTGATGTGCATGGGGAACATTAAAATAAAACCTGACTGGTATTCCCTATGTTTCTGTCCCCAAAGATCAGTTATTTACACGTTTCCATCACCACCACCCCATTTGCTCGCACACTGTTCGCTAGCTGAGAATTAAAATCCAGCCTTACTGACTCCCAAGGGTCTGTTCTATGTTGCCATGGTTTCTCCATCATTCACACACTAACTACAAATTCCAGTTCCCCTCATTCTCCATCCTGACCCACACTGTCCACAGAATATCACCCACCACCCTCTTCTCCCCCCAGAATCCAAAATAATCCTTTACTTACCTGCCAAAAAAGAGAACCATCCCATTGCAGACTGATGTCTTCTCTTATAATGGGATTGAAAATTAAAATGCCAGCTACTCCCTCACCAATATGGCTCCTATGCAGAAAAGACTAAGAATGGGACAGTCAATATGAGGTCCCCCTTAGGCATGAACTAAAGGACTATCACATGACCTATGTTACTACTGGGGTTGTGCTTTTTTTTTTAATTCAAAATTATTGCACCTGCCAGGTACACAGACGTTGTATACAGACAATTATTTCATTCATTATCTAGCATGTTACAACATATTTCAAGGGAGAATCATCTGCCAAACTCAACTGTTCTTAAAATATATAGAATTAGTTCAGACTTAAATAAATGAATGTCAAAAGAGATATCCATATCATAGAGACAACGAAGGTCAGGGAACTCCCTTTATTCCGGGGGTCCAAGTGGGTCTCCTACCGCAGCCAACCCCCCATATCCTTGTCGGAGGATCCATCTGGTCCATCTGCTGGCGAAGACCGGAACTTTCAGATTAATTTAACAGGTCAGTTCCTCCATGTCTTGTATCTCTTGAACAAGAGAACACCACTGTAGGACAGGAGGAGGATCCTGGGCCAGCCATTTGCTGGGTAATGGCCTTGTGGGGTGCAGCTAGTAGGACACTCCATAAGTATATTGCATCTGGACTCTTGATATCCATAGAAGGGAGGCCCAGGATCCCGTTAACTTGGGTCAAGGGGACAGAGAGGGAGAACACATTAGTAAGTGCTTGCATTATTCGAGCCCAAAATTCTTTGAGTGCTGGATACTGCCAAGATATATGGGTATGATGGGCTGGGGATATGCCACACCCCTCCAGCAGTGAGGCATGACTCTGTCTCCCCATTTACTCCATACAGCAGGAGTATAGAAGAATCTAGTCTTAATTTTCGATTCAAACTCCTGCCAGGCTGGAGAATGTGTAGTTTTATTGGCTAAGGCATATATTTGACTTCAGTCCTTTTTCTCTTCCACTACCCTCATTTCATCCTCCCATTTTAGTTTGATTTGATGGGTAGCATCATTATACAGGTGTCTGGTGGCTTTATATAAGATGGACAGTAGTCCTCTGACTGCTTACCTTTGGATGATGGACTGTGTGGCCTCAAGAAGATATTTTGTCGAGGTTTGGGGTTCCTCCCCACCTACTCCTCTATTGGTTGTTATATGAGTTCTCAGTTGGAGAAAGCAGAAGGCCAAGATTCTTAATTGATATGTAGCCCTCAATTTTTGAAATTCTACTACCTTCCCACCCTCCAATATCTGATCATATCTTATAAAGTCCAGTCTCGACCACCTTCTGAAAGTATGGTCCAACTGGGCTGGTAAAAATGTTCTGTCCCAGGCAAAGTATTGCAGGGGCCAGATCACTTCCTTCAGTTTATATCTTTTCCAAAGCTTATGTACTGCCCATAAATCACTTCCTTCAGTTTATATCTGTTCCAAAGCTTATGTACTGCCCATAAATCACTTCCTTTAGTTTATATCTGTTTCAAAGCTTATGTACTGCCCATAAAGTATTTGCCACATTTCAGGTGTTATATTTTGTTTATTGTGCTGTGAGGTCAACACTCCTAGCTCCTTCCCCAGTAGAGATCACTTCAATGTTCTTCCAGTGGGCTCTATGCCTTTGTATCCCAAAGTAAAGCCTTATTCAGTTGTGCAGCCTGGAAGTAATCCTCCAGGTTGGCAAAGCTCTGCCTCCCTGGTCTTTGTCTGCTTGTAGGGAGAAGGTTCTGGTTCTGGGCCTCCCTGGGGTCCACTTGCACTTATTTATGGCTTTTTGCCAAAACTGGAATTTTTTGGATGTTATTCTGGTTGATAGACATTGGAAAACATACAGGAATCTGGTGAGGATGTTCATGATAATCGACTGTATTCTCGAATATAACGTGAGATTCAAGAGTGACCATCTTGCAATGTCTGTTTGTAACTGGGCAAATAGAGGGTCTAGGTTGGCTCTGAACATTTTCCACAGATTTCTATGCATCTGGATACCCAGATAAGTAGTTTGGGTTCTGTTCCAGTTAAGAGGACACAACTGTAAGACTTTCTGAGATGGTCTGTAGAAGAATTTAAGTGCCTCTGTTTTGTTTCAATTAAAAGAATACCCAGCCAGCTGGCCCGGTGGTGCCGAGTGTTGAGGCGCTGAACACCACCTCGTGCCGCCAGCGACCGGGTTTGGGAGCGAGCCCGGCGCTGGGTTGGCAGGGGAAGAGATAGAGTGTCCGGAGACTGCTCTCTTCCAGAGAGGGTAGGAGAAACCACTTTCCTGGAGGGCCTCAGGAAATCGGGGTGCCCAGCGTAGGACACAGTGGATTTGAGGGGCGGAGTTGCAGCATGACATTACCTTGAAATGCCGCGACCCGAGGGAGAAGAAAAAAAACAGTGGTAAACCTCTGGCACCCAGTGAGACGACGGAGGCCGTGAATCACTCCATATCCCTTCGCCGCCCAGTGCACCCAGGTTTCTCCACGGGCTGACCTGTCGGCAAAGGTCACACTTAGCTACAAAGAGCTGCTAAGGGAGGACAGACCCAGCCCTGGAGGTGATCTAGGGGTCGGGCTTGCTGATGTCATCCGGGGGGGGGGACCAGGGGAATGCGGGGGGTTCAGGCTGGAAGTACAGGCACATCTGGGAGGGTACTTCTGAAGGATGCCTGGGAGGTTTAGAGGAGATAAAATAAAAAAGAGAACACCCAGCATGCGACCCAAATTCTTCTAAAAGGGACCAGGCCATGGGAATCGAACTGTCCAGCTCTGTTAGATAGAGAGGGATTTCTCATTCTAAATGCACTGCTGCCCTGCAAGAACAAACAGGTAACATCTCAAAGTATTACTGGACTGTATTCTGGTCAGTGGATCTGAATCTGGAGCCCATGACCACCAGTGTAAACAGTACAGAACATAATTAGTAGCACTGTGGAGGAATCAAACCTGGCTATATGATTGTAAAATGACTGAGGGTTTTGCCTTGAAAAAGGAAAATGCAATTGGAATATTTCACAAGTTCTGTTATTAATTTGAAATAACAGTAAATGTCATCACAAGGTGTATGATAAAAAGCAAAGGGCCACCTTTTAAATGAAGAGCTTAGTTTTACCTGCGAGCTTAGTTTATTTTTGGATGGCAGCATTTCCAGTACTTTGTGCTCTGTCCGTTTGTAAGGCTTTCTCATTACAGTGAAGCCGCTTAAGTGCACACCCTCGGAATATAACATTTTTGTGCACTTAGGCGGGCTGTGTACTTATCCGGACAAAACAAATTTTCCAGTCAAACGTTAAGTTTTGTACTGCAGTAAGCACTTTATTAAATTAAATAGGTGCAGTCATATAAAAACAACAATGGTTAGCAAGTAAACAAGCAAATCAGATTATTGTGGGAAAAAATCTGTAATTTTTTTTTGTTTTGTCAACTGGATTGCCAAACTATTAACGTAACTGTCAAACTAAAATAGCAAAACAAAATCACTTGTTTCTTTGTTCTCTCGGTGTTTAATAACTGTCTGGGGGAAATCCAAGACTGGATGGACTCTAGTTGGTTAAAGTTGAACCTGGAGAAAACTGAGGTTTTGGTGGTGGACCCGGGTGGTCAGATTGAGAGGTCATGTGCTGGCGCGCCTTCTGGAATTTTTCTTGGTGGTGTGTCTTTACCAGCCTCTGAACGGGTGCGTAACCTTGGGGTGATCCTTGACGATAGGCTGACTTTTCAATCTCAGGTGTCAGCCGTCGTCAGGTCTTCCTTTTACCATCTTAGGAATATTGCCCGGGTTAAGCACCTTGTTCCGTCTGACTCTCTGCCAACATTGGTCCATGCCTTTGTGTCCTCGCGCCTTGACTACTGCAACGCCCTTTACTTTGGGCTCTCTGGGGTTGAAATCTGCCGCCTACAGCTTGTGCAGAATGCGGCAGCCTGGGTATTGACTGGGACAAGTAGGTCCTGTCATATTACCCCGGTGCTGCGCGAACTGCACAGGCTTCCAATACAGTGGCAGATTACCTTTTAAGTAATTTTATTGACTTTTAAAGCCCTTCACGACCAGGGTCCGTCCTATCTGAAAGACCTACTGGTTCCTTACTGCCCCGGCTGATCACTCTGCTCGGCCAACATGGGGTTGTTGGTGATTCCAAGAGTGAGTTTAAAATCTTCAGGCAGCAGAGCATTTTCTCATGCTGCACCCACTCTTTGGAATTCTCTACCATGCCGGTTACGGGATTGCACCTCCGTGGAGATATTTAAGAAGTAATTGAAAACTTATTTATGGAGAATGGCCTTCTTGGAAAGTTAATATGCCCTGTAAAATGCGTGAAATTTTATTGTAATTTATTATGTTTTTATGATATACTCCCCCAGAGTTACTCCCCCACTCTACAACCAATATATAGTCAGCCCCATCTGCACCCCTGGATGTCATCTCCCACGGCAAGTTTCCTACTGGAGCCCCCCTTTCGCCTGCCAACCCCCTTCCACACCCACAACACAACAAACCCTTACCCGACGTTTACTCCTCCTAGCTGCCCCCCTTATCCTAAAGCTACCAATACCCACAATCACCCACACAGCATAAATGCCGAATATCTGCTACTCGAACAAACTGTAACCGACTCAGGTCTCTCATTCTTCTTCTTCTGCTGTTAGGAAATATCCACCCAAACCCTGGCCCCCAGCTTGCCACACCATCCCACCCAGCTCCTGGAAATAGCCTGTGCATTGCCTCACTAAACATTTGCAGCCTACAAAAAAAAATGGGATTCCTTTCATGTTTGGGTACTCCACAACAACCCAGACATCATTGTCCTGAGTGAAACCTGGCTCTCCCACTCTGTCCCCGACTCGGCAGTCAACCTCCCTGGGTACAGCCTCTATCACCCGGACCGTGTGGGAAAGCGTGGGGGTGGCTGCGCTACCTACCTCAAGAACTCCCTCACTGGCCACCTTCTCCCCCCGCCTGTACTAACATCCAGGGCCCAGGCCCTCACTCTAAAAATTAATTTAGGTAGGTCTACATCCCCTCTCCTCCTCACCATGACCTATGCCCCCCAGAGACCAGAAACTAGCCTTCCAAGCCATCATGTCCCACCTCGCCACCCTACCCCCAAAACAAGAAAAAATACTATTGGGGGATTTTAACATAAATTGGTTGGCCAAAACAGCTGTGCCTTATATCAATGAGGCCGCTGCCCTCGATCTCACCCAGGTCATCAAAACACCCACCCGGCTACACACTCGCACGGGAACATCCACCCTCCTAGACCTAGTTTTCACCAACCGTCCCCACAAAATAACAAGCACCCAAGTCCTCCCTGACTCCCTTAGCGATCACTCGCCAGTACTCTGCAACTGGTCCGGTACCATCCTCAAAACCGCGCCTAAAATTACTACTCGATGTAAACTAGGGCCTGGCAAATTACCCCTTCTCAAAGCCCACCTCAGAGATTGGGACTGGACATCCATTTCTAATACACTCGACCCGGACCACACCCTTGAGCTGTTTGTCAACATTTTCAACTCTGCCTTCGACAAGTTCGCCCCTTTTTCCAAAACTATGACCAAAGGGAATCATGCCCCATGGCTCTCGGACCACCTCCAAGGCCAATTACGTCAGCGTGACGCACTATGGCACCTTGCCAATGAGACCCAATGGCCTCAGGACAGGCAACGCTATCGGGAAGCCCGAAACAAGTGTACCTGGGCCATCCGCACCGCCAAGGCAAACCATTATAAAGCCACCTTAACCTCCTCCTGGGGAAATGGATGCAAGTTCTGGGAGAACATAAAGGAACTCTGTGGCAGAGGCCCAAATCTACCACCTGACCAAATACTCAAAGACGGTAGCCTCTCCATTGACCCCGTCAGCATAGCCGCAGCCCTAAATGCTGATTTCACTGATCTCTCCCATGTGCTGCCCCCAAATTTCTTCGACCCTCCGCCGGAACGTATCATCCCCCACCCCCCACTTGCGGCACTTTTCTACCTATGAGTCCTTACACCGGAGACTGCAAAACTGTACCTTACTAAAGCTCTAAACAAAAGTCACTACAGTCACGACTCCCTAGACCATAGACTTCTCGCCTCACCCTCCAGGAAGTCCTGGCCCTCTCACCCACATTCTAAATCGCTCCCTCTGCCAAGGAAATTCCCACCCAGTGGAAATCGGCCTATATCGCCTATCTATAAAAGTGGTGACCGTGATATCCACAAATAACTATCGCCCCATCTCTATCCTACCCCTCGTCAAGGCACTAGAACGCATAGTCGCCGACCAACTCACTGAACACCTAAATAAATATAACCTTCTTACCAGACAGCAACATGGCTTTCAAAGGGCCACAGCACCACTACCGCCTCCTTGAATTCACCTCCATGTCCACTCAGCCCTGGACCATGGCCACCTCACTAGTGCCATCTGTGGACCCATTCAAAGCATTCTACACAGTAAACCACTCCTCTCTACTAAACACCCTGGCCCACTCTGGCTTCTCGACGACACCCTAAATTGGTTCTCCAGTTACCTCTCAGATAGAACACAGATAGTCAAGATAGGCCCTGTCCTATCACCCCGCCTCCCAATCCGATCAGGTGTCCCACAGGGCTCCATACTTGGCCCCCTACTTTTCAGCCTATACCTCAACTCCCTCCCATCCTCATGCCCCGAAAAACTGCTCCTTTATGCGGATGATGCAGTCTTGTTCACCTCCGACCCGGACCCCCTTAAACTCCACCAAACCCTCCAGTGCTCCTTCCATGAAATCGAAGACTGGCTCACCACCCAGCGTCTTATTATCAACTATAACAAGACCAAAGTCATGATATTCGCCCACCCTCAGAACCCGCACAAAAACCTTTGCCCCAAATTTCTCACTGCAAATCAGACCCCCCTAGAACAAGTCTACAGCTTTAAATACTTAGGTATCACATTAGACCCCGGCCTCAGCTTTAATCACCATATCCTACACCTAACAACTGCCCTTAGCTCCAGGCTAGGCGTACTCTACCGGTACAAGCATTGCCTCACCCCCGAAGCCCTACAGCTTGCTGTAAACTCCTCGATCCTCTCCCTGCTGAGACTCCGGAATCCTAATATACAGTGCGCGCCTCCACAACCCTAAATAGACTCCGGCTTGTGCTCAACAAAGCCTGCGCCTCATCCTAGGATGTGATCTGTCCACCACTCCTGCTCCCTTTACAGCAGCACAAAATGGCTAAACCTGGATAACAGAATCAGGTACTACACCTGTCTTATGACCAAAAAGGTATTACTAGGCCTTACCCCACCCTCCCTGCGCCAAATTATCCTCCCAACACCACAAGGCAAAACAACTCGTAGCACTAGCAAGCAGCTGCTAGGGGTACCCCTTGGCTGGACCTCCAAATACCAACGCACTTTCAGTTTCAGGGCCCCATCCTGGACAAATTCCCTCCCTAACCAAATAACAGTCGGAAAAAGGCTGGGTTCATATAAATCAAAGCTAAGGGAATACCTGCTGGCATCAAACTTTTGTGACTGCCATTGATACCTGATCTGCCTTGTCGCCTCGAAAACAAACAAATAGCAGATCAATGTACCTAAAATGCAACTATTGAAACAAGACAATCAGCCACCTACAAATCTCTGTCATCTGTTCCATTTTTCTACTGGCTGTGCTAAAATACCTAACTCACTGTTAGCCCTCAATGTAACAACCATGTAACCTGATTCTATTAATGTTATCTGTAATATGCTGTTATGTCTGTATCTTAAGTTTCTCGTCCTAGTGCAATTTATGTATGACGTAGAGCCTTTGTAAATGAGTCTCTGACTCAAAGGTCTTTCCGAATATCTTAATAAATAATAATAAATAAATAATAATAATATATTTTATAATGTTTATGGTTTGCTGTTTTGTATTGAATATTGAAGTTTTAATCAATCAGTTCAGTGCCTTGATATAATGAAAGGCGCTTTATAAATAAAATTATTATTATTATAAAACAAAACACCTGACAGTTTCCATCACTGTGACAGCGGCTGCTGCGGTCACTGGCTCGTCATCACAATCCTTCTCGTCTTCGTCCTCCTGGTCGACAAACGATATCTCCCTGACTTCGTTACAGAGTTCCTGCTCATCAAGAGCACCCTCAGTCTACAATCTAGCATCAATGTCCGCATACTCAAGAAACTCCCGTGTCGACATACCAGGTGGAAGATCAGTCTCGGACACAGTGTCATCCTGCTCTAACTCAGCGTCTGATGTTGACGCAGAGAACCCGGCCTTCCTGTAGCAGTTGATTATTGTTGTTATGGCAACCGCTGTCCAGGCAAAGTCTAGCATTTGTATGGCATCCAGCACATTGAATTTCTTAGCAATTTCAGACACTTTATTAGCTCCAGCTGAAGATCCTGAATCAATACACACCAGCAATTTTTCAATGATCTACAAGAAATAAGAAACTTAAGCTTAGTGTGAACACAGTGCTCGAAGTGCATTGAGGGGGGTTTCACAGCTTACCATCTTCCTGTATAAGTGCTTGACATTACGGATAATGCCCATATCCATGGGCTGGATTAAAGATGTTGTGTTCGGGGGAAGAAAGATAAGTTTAATGTGGGACAAAGGCAGATTCGGGTGAGCGCTACAGTTGTCAAGCAGCATAGCTATTCTACGGCGATGTCTTCTCATTTGGCAGTTTACTCTGTGGAGTCAACGAGTAAAAAATCTCAGCTGTCATCCATGAATTCAAGTTGGCTTCGTAAACCACAGGCAGTGCATTGACTTCAATACCATTGAAGCAGCGAGGCTTCCTTGACTTCCCTATGACAACAGGCTTCAATTTTTCAGTGCCTGACATGTTTGCACACAGCAGCTCAGATATACGCACCCTTGCCTTTTTCCCACCGGGTGCTGCATCTTCTTTAAAAGGTAAGGTGCCTTCTGGCATGGCCCGAAAGTGCAGGCCAGTCTCATCACAGTTAAATATGTCCAGGGTGCCGTAATCTGACAAAATTTGTGGAAGTATGTTCTTTATCCAGTTGTCAGCTGATTCTGTATCGGTGTCTTTTTTTTCTCTATGACACCGTTTATAAATTATGCCATTTCTCTTTCCATCAGCATAACCGCCTGTTCGTGGGTGTAAATGGCACTTCCATAATGTCAGCTAGTTGCTGAGCTTTTCGCATCAGAATAGGGCCATTAATAGCTGCATCCACAGAACGGCTTGCAGTGAACCACCTGAGCAGCGCCGTTTCAACAGTGTCACTTTTTCCCATTCTTTTCCCCTTTCACCCTAGCTTCTTACCGCTTTCCCACTCTGCCAGCAGTTTTTCTCTAAAAGCATAAATATGGGATATTGCAGAAGCATCTAAACTGTACTCTTTTGCCAGGTCAGCACGTTTAACATCAGGCTGTGACAACTTATTCAGAGCAATGATTTTCTGCTCCAGGGTAAGTGTATTTTTTTTTTTATTTTATCCATGTCGTAACGCTGAATCGAACACTGCCTAGTTCAGTGTGCTCTGCTCTGAGCAGTCTTTATGAGCCAGCACTAAAGAGTCAAGTGGTCATTTACAGTACTGTAGGTCCGGTTTCTAAGTGAGCAATTGATCATTCAATTAAGTATTCATCCATGTAAATGTGCACTTTCACAGATTCTGAGCCCAAAAATCTGACATTTTCACAATGAAAACTGTGCATTTATCCGACATGTGCACTTATGTGTCGAGCACTTATCAGGATAATTTAACATTGATAATATAGGAAAAAGATCGGGATGTTGGTTTTCTGTGCACTAAACCGGGATGTGCACTTAAGTGGGTCCACTGTACCTCTTTGCAACTTTAATCTGGAATCTGCCCACAGCCGCTGCCGCCACTGAGATGCCTGCTAACTCAGAGCAGTCTGAGAGTGTTTGTTGACTGTGTTTGGAGTGGCAGACAGAGAGATGCGGGTTGGGGTGGGGAGAAATTCGGGAGGAATCAAGAGCTGCATAACTGAAAGTCAGCATCAATCAATCAATCGCATCTTTATTTATCCAGGTGAACACCACTGAGCACTGCTCATTTACAAGATGGACTTGGAGCATGGGGGGAGGTTAAAAGAGATTGCGGGGGAGAAATCAAGTGCCACATAGTGGCCTGTTTTGAAAACCAACAAAGCAGGCATCTTTTGGAGGAGGGGATCAGTTATTGGGGGAGCAGCCATCTCTTGGGGGCATCTGCTGCTGGGGGAGCAGGACCATGGACCAGTAAGGGGGAAGTCGGCAGAGGAAGAGGCATGGGATCTGGATATAGGATCAGCGAGCGGGGATGCGGGAGGAGTGGGGGGACCACTAAACCACCAAGGAACTACAGTGTTGTACACTGACAGAGATCAGAGCATCGGGAGGGGTCAGGGGTACCACTGGACCACCAGGGATAGCTCTGCATTTTATTTTCGGTGAACGGGCTGCAGGGAGGGAAGGAGAGGGGTGCCACTAGACTACCAGGGACAATTTAAACATATTTTACAGGGATTACAGCTACAAGGGGGTACCACTAGGCATCCACTGGGGGCACCACATACTGTGCAAGGTGCCAGGAGCATGTCGCTGGCCTGCCCTGCACAACTCATGCTAATGGGGCCACAACGACATGCAAATGGCCCTATTTGTGCCTTGCACACATTATGGCCCCATTTGTATACTGCCGGCTGAATATCAGAAATTTGTGCACAGCATAACTCTGTTGCGCTGGCGCAGTTCCTATTCCTGGTATTCAGCCCTGTCTGGGGGGATGCCAGCGCATGGTATTTGCACAGTGCACATTACCTGTTATATTCAGATGTTATGCACCACTGCTCATCTCCTTTGAATATATCCCTGAGTTGCACTGTGCAACACAGTTGAGCTGCACCACCACATGCGCCATTGCTGGGCGCAATTCTAAATATCAGAGCAGAGTGTCAAAAAATCCTAAATTTATCACTTATTTCGTTTTCATTTCTATAGACATATCTCAGAAACGGCTTTAGGCTGTGGTCTGACATTGTCAGGGTAGAAAAGCCTTTGCCTCACAGATATGCCTTTTGAAGGTTTGATGAAAAAAATGTTACTCCCTTCAAAAGTTATTACATTTTGAAGATTTTCATTAGTTCCTATGGGAAAGGTCAGACATCCTGCATGAAAATACATTTATAGAGCCTAGTTTGTTTTCACAAAACTCTGTTGTTTCTGCCTCTTGTTCTGCTGTTAGTGAGAGACAGAAAATGAAAAAAAACATATCACAATGAATGCAATACAAAAAAAAAACCCTGAACTTGGCTAAACAGCACTTGTTTAGCTAGATTTTGATGTTATTGTTTTATACTGGCCCGAAACACCTTTTGTGGGCACCCAAAATCCCAGGTGATGAGGTTAGTGAGAGGACCACCTCTGCTGCATTCTCTGTATGAGAACAGCGCATTTTCTTGACTTGTATAGTCGCAGCTTGAACTCGTGCTGCCGGCTGCACATTCATGTATGTGCTGCTGTTTCCCTGGTGTCTAGTGTCCCCCCCCACCAGCCAATCACTGTCCACTGTCTTCTGTCCTCCGACCCCTCAGTATGCCCCCCCCAAAAGCTCACCCTGGTGTCTAGTGTCACCCTCTCCCCTCTTCATTTCATTAATCTGACAGCGGGATGCCAACATCCAGTGTCAGATATCCCCTGCGGTGCCTTCTATGTATTTGATGACATGGGGAGGCCCCGATCCCTATGTCAGTATTTGAGGACTCCCTCAGCAGAGGGAGACACTGGGAAGCCCACTCCCAGTATCCCCAAATAATAATTTAGTTTAATTTGTAAATAGAAAACCATCCCCTGGTGTCTTTTGTATTTTAGCCCTGAAAAAAAGAAAATGGTCCCTCGTCACCCCCCTCCCCACCCTCACACTGAGCACCCACCACCCCAATCCCCCCACCTTGCCCTAGACTTACTACTGAAGGTCATCCACTGTCATCTTCATGTGGACCGAGACAGGCCTGCACTCTTCAAAGCCGAACCGCACGCTGAGAAAATCAAGGTAAGTGCTGTATAACGTATTTCAATGGTGTTTCTGAACTTACGTTTATATCTTAGCCACTTTTAGGTATTTTTTCACCAAATTTTCAACAGAGGCTTTTTGGCACCCCAGCTCATGAACTCACTATCATTCGTTAATCATACCGGAAGGTGATTTTGTGGCCCTGGGGGAAATCACCTTTGAGGACCCATTCATGAAAAATAGTGCCAGTGTTCAAGAAGTGGGGTCTCAAAAAGCCCATGTTGAAAATTTGGTGAAACATTTTTAAAAGTGGACAACTGACACGCAGTCATTAAAAATTTTCTACGCACAAGCATGACTGGCCATCTTTTATATTTTCACTACAAATATTCAACATAGCCATTTTTTTACACTACCTCATGAACAGTAAAGCTGTCATTTTTCACATCCATCCCAAAACATGTTTTTACACTGTGACATGGAACGGCGTTTTGCCACAGATTAGAAAATTTTTACCCAAGAAGTTTTTGAGGTGGAGACATAAGAAGACTGTTCAAAATTTGGGGTCAAAATATAAAACAATGCAAATGTTATGACCATTCATTGCAATTTTGGTATGCCCACTCATATCTTCAGAAATGTTAAATATTTTCACCCCATATTTTCAACATAGCCTTCTTATTACCCGACTTCATGTATGTCACAGCAGTCATTTTTCAAATCCTGTCCAAAATGTGTTTTACACCTGTGGCATGGAATGGCACTGCAGTTATGCAGAATTATGTTTTGGCAGGGATATGAAAATTTTCTCTACTGGGCGCATGTACTGAGATGGCTATGCTGATAATTTGGTCATGCATCTACAGGCGGATGGGTGTGCAGAGTCCGAAGGACCCTGCAC
The DNA here is from genome assembly GCA_016271365.2 of Neoceratodus forsteri. Classification (NCBI taxonomy): domain Eukaryota; kingdom Metazoa; phylum Chordata; order Ceratodontiformes; family Ceratodontidae; genus Neoceratodus; species Neoceratodus forsteri. The sequence continues at coordinate 32,425,704 of CM057449.1, read as the reverse complement.
TCCCATAGTGAAATAAGGAAAATAACAGAGCATGGGAGCGCAGGGCCCTTTCCACTGTGACAAAAGGACAGTTACAGAGGGTGGGAGCAAAGGAACCCCATAGACAAATAAAGATACAAGTAAACAATCTTAAAAAGTAAAGAAATTCACTGTGAAAAAATTCATTAATGTATCACCTAGGGTTCTCAGTAAAGTGACAAAAGTAGGGAAATGTGGCATTAGGGTTTCCAACTCTAACGCCCCACCCCCACCCTGCAGACACTGACAGGCATCTGGGCCATGCACTGGAGTCATCAGCCCCAACGCTCACCCCATTCTTGTATACTGTACCCATCTCAGTTTACTTATGGAATAGGGTGAGTGTTGTGTCTGCCTGTCAGCGTCTGCAGGTTGGGGGTAGGGTGTTAGGGTGGGACAGCCCAATGCTACATTTTCCTACGTTAGTCACTTTAATATGAACTTTAACTGATGCAGCAACTAAGTTTTTTGCAATTAATATATACAGTATATATATATTTTTTTCTCCCAGGTGAAAGTCTGTCAGTTTACTTATCAGGTGATCTCTGGCACATTCACGTTTTATTTTTATAATTTTCACTCTGTAGTTATTCAGTTAGCAAGGTGTCCCAATTGTTCTCGTACTGACAAGTACAGCAGCTCACAGTTCTTTTTCATTAGTCTTGTGGGTCTAAGGATGACAAGGACGATTTGTCTTGTGTCCGACTGCATGTCATGACATTTAGTATCCGTATCTCTCCATGTTCAGGACACTGTGGTCAGCAGGACAGATACATATAATAGCAGGGCCATCTTTGTTCATTCTTCATGTGCTGGTGCGTGTATTACAATGTATGGTTCTTAGCATCCACTTGACAGTTGATATTTAGTAGTCCCTTGGGGTTACTACTTCATCTTTCTCTTTAACAGTGACTTAATTATGCAGGGTCAGAGGAAACTGTAAGTCCGTCATGCACTTTCACCAGTTTCAGAGGTCAGGATAATGAACTGTAAGTCTATTTAACTATTCATGAGGCAAACAAGTGCTCTGACCGGCTGCTGTACCAGGTGCTAATCCATAGAAATGCTCAGTACAGCTCAGTGCAGCATGCTTGCTTTAGTAAACTTTCTTTAAAAAAAACTGTCCCCCAATGCAATTAGACTTATAACTGCAACAGTCTATTTTTTCCTGGAGATTAAGGACTGGCTCACAGGGAAGGCTGGCCCTCAGCTGTATCTTGGACCACCCCAGTTGGTCATCAATCCCCAGAAAATGACTGTCTGGTCATTATTGCTATCAGGCTCATGGCTCCAATGTTTTTCCATTACCCAGGAGTTACAGTGTTTGCATAGTTTCCAATGGATCAGTTTAACAATGTTTGTGTGTTCCATCTCATTACTGTGAATTTTTTTGTAACTTTGGAGATGAAATTTCAAATCAAAGTTTTCCGGCATTCAGCACATTTTCATTTCTCTCTTCAGTGTGAATCTGCTGGTGTTTTTGGAGATAGGGTTTCTTAGTAAAGCTTTTTCCACAATCAGCACATTTATAAGATTTCTCTTTCTTGTGAGTTTGCTGGTGTGCTTGGAGATAGGATTTACAAGTAAAACTCTTCTCACATTCAGTGCATTTATAAGATCTCCCTTTAATGTGAGTTCGTTGGTGACTTTGGAATTGGGACTTCAGATTAAAACATTTCCCACATTCAGCACATTTATACTGTTTCTCTTCAATGTGACTTTGCTGATGCATTTTGAAATAGGATTTTGAAGCAAAGTTTTTCCCACATTCAGCACATTTATATTGATTCTCGTCAATGTGACTTTGCTGATGTATTTGGAAATAGGATTTCCAAGCAAAGCTTTTCCCACATTCAGCACATTTGTATGGCTTCACTTCAGCATGAATTTGCCTGTGTATTTGGAGATAAGATTTCCGAGTAAAGCGTTTCCCACATTCAACACATTGATGCAGCTTCTCTTCATTGTGAATTTTCTGGTGACTTTTTAGATAGGATTTACAAGTAAAACTTTTTTCACATTCAGCACATTTATATGGCCTCTCTTTAGTATGCATTCCCTGGTGTCTTTCAAGGTGCGATTTCCGAGTAAAACTTTTCTCACATTGAGCACATTTATATGGTCTATCATCATGGTGAGTTAGCTGGTGCCTCATGAAAGAGTATTTCTGAATAAAACTCTTCCCACATTCAGCACATTTATAGGATTTGTCACCAATATGAATATTCTGATGCTGTCTGAAGCTGCTCTGTGTTTTATAAGCCTTCCCACAGTCTGTACATTTATATGGTCTCTCTCCAGTGTGGACCCGCAGATGTATTTTAACTTGTCCTTTCTGAGTAAAACCCTTGCCACATTCAGGGCATGTGTGTGGTTTTTCCCCAGTGTGAATTTTCCGATGTTTTCTCAGGGTTCTCCTGTCTGCATAAGATTTTCCACATTCAGCACATTTATAAAGCCTCTTTCCAGTGTGAGTTTGCCGATGTTGTCTGAAATTTCTACAACATTTAAAACTCTTGTCACATTCTGTACATTTATACTGCCTCTTTCTGGTGTGAGTCTTTTCATGTCTTTTGAGACCATCCCAATCTGTATATGTCATCCAGCATTTAGTGCACTGATGTACCATGAGGACATTCTGAGCTTTAATCTTCCCATATTCAGTACTTGCATATGGTCTCTCTTCAGTTTTTATTTTCTCTTGTGATTGAAGATTGGATCTCTGACAACTAGCGGACCAAATGGGGAAGACCTTGGTATCGGCCAGTGAGCAAGCTGCAATATAAAGATAACGAATATTGAGAGAATATCCCGAATAAATGAGCGGGGTGTGTGTGTGTTTCTGTGTGTGTGTATTGAAAAATGGCTACTACACCTGAGTTAGTGTCAGGAGAGGATGAGCAATGTTGCACTTCTAGTAACAAGGTGAAGAATTTGACACAGAGACAAAAAAAAGGTCTAATTAAGTCTAAATAAACCTTAGGGGGAAGGTGATTCATGTTTAATATAAATGCCCAAAAATACTGTTTATCTCTAGGGTGCTAAGAAACATAGATTTTGTTGGCAGAAATAGACCACAAGGCCATGGTGCCTCAAGCCACCCCCAGCCTCCCCAACTCACTCCAGATAAGTCTTGCTTTAAATATATTTATGTGCCTGTCCCATATAAGCCTGTCACTGCATCTGCCCTATCACCTCCCTAGGCAACCTGTCCCACCTATCTATCACACTTTCTCTGGATCAGTGCTTCTCTGGCCTGTGAATTTCTTCATGTTCTACTCCTATTGGGTAACACCAAAAAGAGGCAGCTAATCTGTGTATATAATCCTCCAAAAGGTGGTATGCCAGGACTCTCCTGCCATCTTGGTAGGATCAGTCCTAAGGTGGGTTCTACTGAGTTACTGGTGTTTGGTGACTTTAACCTAAACTGGTCAGGTAGCAACATCAAACAATACGATCCCTTGTTGACAGGCCTCATTCTTTCTCAATTTATAAGTGAACCTACCAGGCTATCAACAACAAGGGGTACAAATACCCTCCTTGATTGGATACTGATCAATAGGCCTGAGAGGTCTGCTCTATCCAGAACATTACCTGAATCAATTTCTGATCATACCACAACCAACTGTATCTGGAAAGTCTCTTCCCCTAAAACCCCCTTCAAGGTCATACATGAGGGACTTCTCCAAATTTAATCTAGACTCTTTTCATGCAGATCTGGCACTTACAGACTGGCCCACTGTATTAGGTGGTAATGGTACCTCAGTTGCCCTTGATAACTTTACTGGCATCTTCTTTTCTCTGCAAGACAAACATGCCCTTCTCATAAAAAGGAGAGCTAGGAGTACCATCACTAAATGGCTTCAAGGTGGCCTGTATTCCCTCATGAAGTCTAGGGATAAATGCCTGGCTAGATTTAAGGCTTCCCATGACATTTGTTCATCAAAATAACATTTAAACCATCCACTAAGAACTGTGGTTCCCCTCCCAGTCAGATGTAGGACATTACCTCTGTATAGTCCCATATCCCTCCAGATTGTTTCCCAGTCCCTAATGTAGTCAAAAGAGCAGTTACATAAGAACTTACCGTAACAGTAGATCTTCTATGGAATCTCTGTCATCAGGTCACACCTATGGAACTTAGCTGTCAGGCACTAGGATCCCAAAGAAGCTTTTTTGCAGCAGTCTACTAGAGGCCACCCACGGCAACATCAGGCTCCAATGTCAGACACCTTACATAAGCACAGGCATCCCCGAGCCCTCCTCAGTTCTTTCCCTAACCAGAGGCCATGGCAGACAGGAATCCAACCAAGGAACTGAGGAGAGACAGAAAAGGTACCCAGCTAGCAAAAGGGCCACAGCAACCGAACATCCTGGCTGTAGAGCAAGAGAGAGAGAGAAAGGGGGACACAGGGAGGGACAGCATGACCTGTTGAAAGAGATTCCCTTGAAGCTCTACTGTAATATGAAGTTCTTACATAACTGTTCTATCTTTTTTGGGAATATCACTGCCATTAGGTCACACCTCTGAGACGAGTCCCAAGCAATGCAGAACACGGGCCAGTCTGGGTGGCAGGAGGCCCAGAGTCTAGGGAAGAAGGTACAATGTAAATACTGTTTAGTGGGTAATGGTTCTCTTCTAGGTTCTTCGGCTCCCAATCTAGGCTTTCAAATTCAAGAAAAAATATAGGAAATGTTGGGGGGCCCTTTGAAATAAACACTCTTCGCTCAAGTTATTGTTCTTCAATCTTTCTTTTTATTTCTCTTCCCCCTATGTTTCGCTCGACTTGGAGCGAAATAAAAAGAAAGATTGAAGAACAATAACTTGAGCGAAGAGTATTTACTTCAAAGGGCCCCCCAACATTTCCTATATTTTTTCTAGGGAAGAAGGCCCTGAAGCACAGCTAGGCCAAAGCCTGCCATCTTCTGGAGGTAATGTCCAGAATGTAATGCTTGGTAAAAGTGTGGACAATATCCCAAGTGGCAGTAGCACATATCTCAGCTGCAGACACACCTCTGAAGCAATCGACCGAAGTGGTCGTGCCCCTGGTGAAATGGCCTTTAACAGGCCCAGGAAGTTCCTTACCATACTTCCACTAACAAAAAATGATACTGTTGGCCAACCATTTGGACAAGCACAGTTTCGAAACAGGAGCACCCTGTCTGCCAATGGCGAAAGAAACAAGTAACTGAGAGGGCGTCCTACAGTTCCCCGTATGATGGGTATAGCAACGTAAGATTCTATGCACATCCAAAGTATGGAGCAATGCTTCCCCCTGGATCGGCATGCTCCAGATAATAAAGAGACAGGTGGATCAACTGGTTTAAAGTAAAGTCAGACATCAACTTAGGGAAAAACTTGAGGTTAGTATGCAAAGAGAACTTGTCTTTATGGAACATCAAATAATGCTGCTCACACAAGAGTCTGTAGCTTTGAAATTCTCTAACCAGAAGTAACGGCAACTAAAAATAAATCTTTCCATGACAGAACATGTAGCTTGCAAGATGTGGCTGGCTTAAAAGAAGGCAGGGTCAGTTTCTCAAGAACAAAGTTCAGATCCAAGCCAGAACTGGGTTATGAATGAGAAGCTTCAAGTGGAGAATGCCTCACAAAAAAGTACGGGCCACATCTAGCTGCGCCACTGTACAGCCATCAACAGGCATGTGAAAAGCTGATATGGCTGACAGGTCCACTTAAAGGGAGGAGCATTTGAGACCTAAATCTGACAGGGTCAGGAGACACTCCAGAATCTGACTCACCAGACAGGCGAAGTGGTCCAAGCCATGGGAAGCAGCCCATATAGCAAAATGCTTCCACTTCATGGAATAAGTGGCCCTGGTGGAAGGTTTTCTAGATTCCACCAGGATGTCAGCTACCTTCTGTGACACCCCAAACCGACCATTGGCTATGTCCTCTGGAGCCAAGCATGCAGATGAAGGAATCTGAGATCTGGATGGACCAGGACCCCCAAAGCCTGAGTCAACAGGTTCCTCCACAGCCAACTGTTGCAATAAAGGAAACTGTATCTGCTGAAGCCAGAATGGAGACACCAGAAGAAAACACTACTTACCATAGTAATTCTGTTTCTTCCAAGGGAATCTTAATGTATTCTGACATATGCAGTATGGTCTCACTATAGGACTGCCCCGGAGCTGAAATGGTTAATGGAACCCATGCTAACAGTAGAATGTTAGGCTCGAGTTTGGTTTTCAAACCACTGTCCCTGGTTGCACTTCCTGCAATCGTCAGATTCTTACGAAGCATGCAGAGGCTAAATAACACTAGATAACTAATGTAAGCTAACAACAACTAATACCCCATATAGGGGTAAACACCTCTTAAATAACAGAGGGCATTCTAGAAGACTCAAGTTAACAGATGCCCAGAAAACTAATAGGTACCCACAGGTTTTCAACATCAGTTGTACAGACAGTATGCAGTGCCCTGTAGGTCCTAGCAGGGGAGGAATGGTGGGAACTCAGAATACAGTAAGATTCTCTTTGAAGTAACATAATTACTAAAGTAAGTAATTTTTTCTTCAAGACCCAGGAAATCTTACTGTATTCTGACAAATGCAGACTACCCAAGCGGTGCCTTTGGAGGTGGGCAGAGGACCTACTTAAGAAATAGGCTCTGCAGAACTGCTGTGCCAAACCTGGCATGACTCCTAGCCTGATTATCCAGGCAGTAATGTTTAGCAAATGTGTGGACTGTCTTCCAGGTAGCTGCTTTACAAATTTCCAATAAAGGAATATCTCTACAAGCTGCTATTGATGCAGCTGTTCCTCTGGTGGAATGGTCCCTGAGCCCCTGTGGGGGTTGCTTACCCACTTTACTATAACAGAATTGGATGCATGCTATGATCCATCTCGCTATGGACCTTTCTGTGGCAAGCTTACCCTTTCCTACTTCCCCATAGGTCAAAAAGAGCTAGGTCCTGTCCCCCTGTGGCCTTTTGTATACTCCAGGTAGTACTGGATAGCTCTCGTAATGTCCAGGCTATGCAGCCTATGTTTCCCTGAAGAAGAATGATCAGTGAAAAAGACTGGTAGTGTAATGGATTGAATGACATGGAAGTCTGACACCACCTTAGGAAGGAACTTGCTATTAGTCCTAAGGACCACCTTTGTCCTTGCGGAATGCAATATAGTCAGTATCCACTGACAGGGCCTGCAGCTCACTAATCCTCCTGGCAGGGGTAACTGCAACTAGAAACACAGCTTTCCAAGTTACAAACTTGAGGTCAGCTGATGACATAGGCTCAAAAGATGGGTGTATGAGCTGTGCAATACATATGTTTAGGTCCCACACTAGAGTGGGAGCCCTATGTGGGGGGGTGCAAGTGTAGCAACCCCTTAAAGAACTTCCTAAACACTGAATTTGATGCCAGAGAGGATGCCTTACCTGCTGACAGGTAAGTCAGTACAGCAGCCAGGTGCACCTTCAGTGTGGATGGCCAAAGGCCAATGGAATGGAGGTGAGTCAGGTAGTCCAGGACTACTAGTAACCCTACCTGATTGTGATCCAGATTTCTATTGTGACACCAAATGGAGAACCTTTTCCACTTGGATATGTAAGTTGTCCTAGTGGAGGGCTTTCTAGAAACCCTAAGGACCTTCATAACCCCCTTCAGAGAGATGCAAGTTAGCATGCTCTAGGTCCTCAAGAGCCAAACCTTGAGCCTGAGGGACCGAAGGCTGGGTATAGGATTCTGCCCTGGGAAGAAGTCAGCAAGTTGTGCTTCCTGGGTAGGCTGGTTGGTCTGGCAACTGACAGTACCAGAATCAGAGGGTACCATGGCTGCCTGGCCTAGTCTGGAGCAATGAGAATCACTGTAGCCGGCTAGGATCTGAGCTTGTTCAGGACTCTCAGCAACAATGGGAATGGGGGAAAGGCATACAGGAACTTCCCTGTCCACTCCAGGATCAGTGCATTTAGTGAGATTGAGCCCCTCACTGGAGGCCTGCAACAAAACTGAGGAAGCTGGTGGTTGTCTGGAGCTGCAGAAAGGTCCATCTCTGGAGTGCCCCACCTGCAGCACCTGCTTGTTTAGGGACCGTTCATGATGGTTCTGATTTATCCTGCTCAGTGAATCTGCCAGCACACTGTCCTTTCCTGGAAGATGCATTGCTGACAAAACAACTCCCAGAGAATAAGCCAGGCCCCATATTCTCATGACTTCTGTGCACAGAGGTGTCGACCTTGTGTCCCCTTGTTTGTTTATGTAGTACATTGTAGTTGTGTTGTCTGTCCTGACCTGTACCACTTTCCCTTGCAAAAGGTTGGTGAATGCCTGAAATGCCAGGAAGACTGCCCTGAGCACCAGCAGGTTGATGTGAAGCAGTGACTCGTGTTTGCACCATGTACTGTGGGCAGTGTGCTCCCCTAAGTGAGCTCCCCATCCTAGCAAGGAAGCATCTGTGGTTAGCACCAGGGAGGGAGGTTCCTGAGTGAATGGAACTCCTTGCCTGAGGTTATGTCCAACCACCACTGGTGTGCTTGCAGGAGGGTTTCTGTGAATGGAACCAGCTTTGACAATGGGTCTGACTTCTGGCGCCATCAGAGCCTGAGAGGGTATTGAACATCCCTCATTTGAAACCATGCTCCTGACATTGCAGTTGTGGAAGCTGCCATGAGGCCCAACAACTGTAGAAATTATCTGGCTGACCTGAGGCTTCGTGGCTTGAAGGTGCCTGCCAGCTGAATCAAGATGTCTGCCCTTGACTGTGGAAGAAAAGCCTTTCCTCTCACTGAGTCCGGTTTGGGTCCTATGAACTCCAGGAGCTGCACTGTTTGTAGCACTGACTTTTTCAGATTGACTAGGAACCCAAGGGACTTGTAAAAGTTCCTGTGTGAGTGTCAAAGACTGGTTTACCTGATGAGGGGACTGCCCTATGACTAGCCAGTCATCCAGATAGGGGAACACTACCACTCCTTGCCTCCTGAGGTATGCCACAACCACAGCCAAGCATTTTGCGAACACCGTTGGAGCAGAAGCAAGTCCGAAAGACACGGCCTCGAACTGGTAGTAGCCTGATGGCAATCTGAACCAGCAGAATTGTCTGTGAGACTGTCGTATTGGGATGTGGAAATATGCATCCCCTAGATCCAGGGGTGCCAACCAATCTCTTAGTCTTGAAGTTGGAAGAATTAAAGTCAGGGTCACCATTTTGAATTTTGGCTTCAGTAGATGCCTGTTTGGGTGCCTGAGATCCAGTATGGGCCACCACCCCCTGTTTTCTTTAGTGTAAGGAAGTACCTTGAATAGAGTCCCTTCCTTCTCTGTGCTAAAGGGACTGGCTCTATTGCTACCAGGTATAACAGGTTCAATACTTCCATTTCCAGCAAATCTGTCTCTGAAGGGGAGGATGGTCTGAAAACCTTTGTCCTCAGCTTTGGTCTGAACTTGAAACAGAGCTAGGCCTTGGCTCACTACCTCTAGGATCCATCTGTCTGTGGTGATGGATTCCCATTTCTGGAGGTAGCAGGCCAACCTGGGCCAACCTGCCCCCTATCTAGGTTGGGGAGGTGACCCGAGCAGATAACTCAGGGTGTCTGTTTAGGCCGAAATGCTGCCTGGGTGCTGGGGCTAGTTCTGTTTCCATCTCTTTTGCCCCTGCCTCTGAAGTAGCCCCTCTGTTATTGAAACTGAGGGTAGGCTTGAGGCTGGAAAAATGGCCTATACTGACCTCTACCTCTGGCTCCCCTGGCCTGGTGCTTCTGGGGAGTGGAAGTCTTTTCTTTGGCTGCAGCACTTTTGTAGGCTGTTTTGCAGTCATCCATCTTCTTCATGTAAGCCTCCGTCTAGTCCCCAAACAGAGAGGTTAGCTCACAAGGAAAGTACAAAGCCTTGGACTGAGCATCCTGGGTTACATTAGTAGTCCTAAGCCAGGCAAACCTCCTAAGGGATAGAGAAGAGGTCATCTGTCTGGCTGCAGTGTCATTATTGTCTACAGCCAGTCTGAACTGCGCTTTTGAGGCCTCTATGCCTCACTTCACAGCTTCCTGTAAGTCAGCTGCCATAGGAGCTGGGACAGACTTTCTGATTTCCATCACAGTGTTCCACAAAGTTTTGTTATACCTGGCTATGTAGGCCATATAAGAGGCCTGCCTGATAAGGAGGGAGGACCCCAAATACACCTTCCTAGCAATGGTGTGCATCCTCCTTGAATCTTTGTCAGGAGGGAGGGATACCAGGGGAATGCCAGACTTATCACAGGCAGCAGCCTGTAGCACTCCCTCATGGCTAGGGTGTCCAAACAGGAACTCCACGGCAGCCTTGGAAACTCAGTACTTTTTATCCACCTTCTTATCAACTGGTGGAACAGAGATAGGAGTCTGCAGGATTTTATTAACCTGCCTCTTAAGGGATTTATGGATGGGAACCAGCAGCTTTTTAGAGACAGGCACATCCATCATCTCCCTGTAGTCCTGCTCTTCTTTCTCATCAGCAGACTCCTGGGCAGGTAGATCCAGGGACTGAGCAAACTGTTTAATAAAGGCAAAATGAGATGTATAATCCTCACTGCCCTTGTCAGGGGACTCAGTACAGTGAGAATCAGGGGAACTCTCCTGTTCAGTCGGTTCCCCGTAATCTTCATCCTCATAATCATCAGCTTCCTCTTCTTCTTCATCACCCATATGCTCCAATTCGACTTCCAAAGAACCAGTAACCGGTGTGGAGCTAGGGGTAGGAAGGCGAGGCCACTTCTCAACCGGAATTGGAGTACTCGTTTGGAGAGCTGAATAATTCCGATAGCATTTTCTATCTCCTCAGCGGTCAGAACCAATGCACCCTTCGGTTGAGGGTCGACCGTTGAATGCTTTTCTTTATTTTGCATTTTCCCCCAGTTGCCGGGTTAGTGGCAGTATCCATGGGGCATTTCTTAGCTGGGGAACTGTCACCCTGGTCAGAGTGCTGGTTCTCTGGTTCAGTTTGGCTAGTAGCCAGTTTAGCAGTCTTATTGGACAACTTCAGCAGTCATTTAAGTCGCCTCTCAAGCGTCGACTAAGGGAAGTTTTTGCAAATATCGCAGTCCTCCTTGAGGTGGTCAAACCCCAAACAAAACACACAAATTAAATGAGGATCTGCCTTAGCGAATGGTTCTCCACACTCTGTACAATGCTGGAAAAATGTGGGGCCCATTTGTTGCTTGGTTTGTGACATTTGTCGATCTATTAAACCAATATAAAAAGAATAACTAAAACTGCCTTACCAGATGGTAGACAGAAATAAACAGACCTTAAAATTTAAATGTAAAGAAGAAGAACTTTGTCGGTTCCCTCTCTCAGTTAAAAGAACCGCTAAGGAACCAAAAAGTAACCCAAAAATTCACTGAATCTAGACTAATTCTAGCTGTGAACCAAAGACAGTGCTTCAAAAATCGAAAATAAGTAACAGACTTCGGAAAAACTGAGTCAAATAAATTTATTCCATCAAAATGAAGGAGAGCTCTCGAAAATGTCTGACTGAGGCAAGTGGAATAAAGAAGCTGACGGCTGCAGGAAGTGCAACCATGGACAGTGGTTTGAAAACCAAGCTGGAGCCTAACATTCCACTACTAGCATAGGTTCTATTAACCATTTCGGCTCCAGGCAGTCCTGTGGTGAGCACATACTGCATTTGTCAGAATACAGTAAAATTTCCTGGGGCTTGAATTAGAGTGGCACCCACCACATGAAGCTTGATGAGTACCCTCTGTATCAGAGAAAAGGATGGGAAGGCATACAGAAACCTCCCATTTCAGGAGAGGGACAATGCATCTCATAGATACATCTATACATAGACAGTGTCGGCAGATAAGGGCCTATGGCCCACCCAGTCTGCCCATTTGAGCTTGTAAGTTCAGTTTGTTTTCCTAGAAGTCTGTTGCCCCTTACCCCTGACCTCCAGAATTCCTTTATGTCTATCCCATGCATTCTTAAATCCCGTGATTGTTTCAGCCCCCACCACTTCCTCTGGCAGGGTGTTCCACTTGTCCACCACCCGTTCTGTGAAGAAACTCTTTCTCATGTTTCTTCTAGATAAGTCCTCCCTCAACTTCATCCCATGCCCTCTAGTCCTGGAACATCTTTTAAGCTTAAAATAGTGTTTTCCTGCACCTGTTCCTCCTGTAAGATACTTGTATGTCTCTATCATATCCCTCTCTCCTCCTCTCCTCCAGGGAGTACATGTTCAGTTCCTTCAACCTGTCTTCATAGAACTTGTGATGCAATCCATGCACCATCTTTGTTGCCCTCCTCTGAACCTTCTCTACCCTGTCTATGTCCTTACGTAGGTATGGTCTCCAGAACTGTACACTGTACTCCAGGTGGGGCCTCACTAGTGTCTTGTATAGCGGAATTATGACCTCCCTTTTCCTGCTGGTGATGCCCCTGCCTATACATCCCAGCATCCTATTTGCTTTACCTGCTGCCTTGTCACACTGTTTCCCTACCTTGAGGTCATCAGAGATGACAACCCCAAGATCCCTTTCCTGCTTGGTGCATGCTATATCCTCACCCCCCAACTGATATATTGTGCCAGGGTTTTTGTGCCCCATATGCATTATCTTGCACTTCTTTGCATTGAATTTCAACTGCCAAACCCTGACCATTCTTCAAGTTTCTGCAGGTGCTTCTCATTCTGTCTACACCCTCTGGTGTGTCTACTCTGTTACAGAGCTTTGTGTCATCAGCGAAAAGTGAAATTCTGCCTTCTAGGTCCTGCCAATGTCACTGATGAAGATGTTGAATAGGACCGGTCCCAGCACTGATCCTGTGGTACCCACTGGTCACTCTTCCCTCTGTGGGTGACAGCCATTTACCACCACCCTCTGTGTCCTGCCACCCAGCCAGTTACCTACCCACCACACTACTCTCTGCCCACACCCATATTCCCCAGTTTGTGTAATAGTCTTCTATGTGGCAAAGTGTCAAAGGCCTTGCTGAAGTCCAGATAGGCCATGTCCACTGCCCTCCCCTGATCCACCTCCCTAGTCACCCAGTCAAAAAATTCAATGAGGTTGGTCTGACATGACCTCCCCCTGATGAAACCATGCTGCCTTGGGTCCTGTAGTCCATTGACAACCAGATGTTCCACTAATCTCTCCTTCAGTAATGCTTCCACGATCTTCCCCACTACCGAGGTGAGGCTGACTGGTCTGTAGTTCCCTGCTTCCTCTTTGTTCCCACTTTTGTATAAGGGGACTACATCTGCTGTCCTCCAGTCTTTGGGTACCTCCCCTGTTTCCAGTGATCGGCTAAACAGGATAGCCAGAGGTTCAGCCACCACCTCTCTTAGTTTTTTAAGGACCCTGGGGTGCACCCCATCTGGCCCCATTGCTTTATCAACTATTTTTACTTCCAGTTCCTTCAGGACCCTTTCTCGTGTAAAGGGACTTATGTCCATTTCTGCACCATTCTCACCCCTTGTACTCCCTTCAGACCCATTATCCTCCTCCTCTTCTTCAGTAAAGACTGAGCAGAAATACCTGTTCAATATGTCAGCTTTACTGTTGTCATCCTCCACGCGGCCCCCATCCTCCCCCTTCAGTCTCCACTATCCTCCCTTTGTCTTTCTTTTTCACTTATGTACCTGTAAAGGTTTTGTCCCTCTACCCACTGATTTTGCAATGTGTTCTTCTGTCTCAGCTTTGGCTTCCCTTACTGACCTCCCTGCCTCCCTTTGCTTCTCCTGGTACTTCTCCCATCCCTTCTGCCTGTGTCTTTCTGTATTGCCAGAATGCAATCTTTTTGGCTTTCACTTTCTTTGCTACCTCTTTGGAAAACCATATGATCTCCTCTTCCTTTTCCTTGCTAACCTGCTTAATGCATAATTCTGTTGTTCTTGTAATCCCCATTTTAAATACTGCCACTGTTCCTCAACCCCTGATTCCTGTCCCATTCCCTTAATGCCTCTTTCAAGTATCTCCCCATTTTCCCAAAGTCTGCCCCCTAAAATCCAGGATCGTGTTTTTGTGTGTGTTTGGTTCTGCTCTTTCTGTGATTTCAAACCACAATGACTGGTGGTCACTGTTTCCCAGGTGCTCCCCACTGTACCCCATCACACTGTCCCTGTTTGTGAGCACAAGGTCCAGTATTGCCTTCTGCCGAGTTGGTTCCATGACCAGTTGCTTGAGGAAGGCACCCTGAAGGAGTCCAAGATAAATCTGCTCCTAGTTGATGCTGCTGCTGGGATGCTCCAGTCCACGTCTGGAATATTGAAGTCTCCAACCAGTACTACCTCACCCTTGACTGCCATCCTTTGGATGGCTAGCATCAGCTCCCTATCTGTTTCTTCCTCCTGGGCTGGTGGTCTATAGACCACACCTGTGCAGATGACTGTCCCAATTTTCCTTTCCAGCTTAACCCACAGTATGTCTCCCCCATTTTGTTCCTCCTGGATCTCTGTGGCCCTTATGTCATTTTTCACATACAGTGCCACTCCTCCTCCCTTCCTGCCTGCTCTGTCTCTTCTGAATATGTTGTAGCCAGGTATGGTCATCTCCCAGTCGTGGTTATCATTACACCAGGTTTCAGTGATGGCCACAATGTCCAGGTCTGACTGTATCATAACAGCCTCCAGATCTTCCATCTTGTTGCTGAGGCTCCTGGCATTTGCACACATGGCTTTCCATGATTTGACCTCCCTAGACTGTTTCACTGTTCTACTCCAGCCCCTTCCTTGGTTGTCATTTATCCCTGGTTCTCCTTGCTGTCTGCCCTTCTGCTGAATGTTGCCTTCTTCGCTTATCCACCTCTTGGGCACTAATCTCCATCTTCTGCACACTGCTTTGCAGAGATAGCCACTCCTCTGGTTCACTGGTTCCACTGCTAGCTGTGGGGGGTGAGCAAGTAGGTACCCTCCTTGCTGGCCTGCCACCCCCTTTGCTAGTTTAAATGCTTGTCAATGTAGCATTTAAACTTATCATTAGTGCTTGGATTCCCCTCAGGATGGATGCAGGCCTCAGGCATGACAAACCTCCATCCCTCAGGTGGGTCCCCAGTCACCAATGAATCAAACCCTTCCTCACAGCACCAGTTCTTCAACCATGAGTTAAAGTTCCTGGTGCATGCACTCCTATGCTCTCCCTTGCCTCTCACAGGTAGTACTTCTGAGAAAGTGACAGAAGTAGCTACTTGCTTGAGACCCCTCCCCAGTTTCCTAAACTCTTCCTGAACTTCCTTTGGCTCCCCATTTGCCAGGTCATTAGTACCTAGGTGGATAATGAGATCCAGCTCACCCTCCCGTCTTGCCTTCCCAGTGATCCCCAGGATCTTCCTTCCATCCCTCCATGCCGTGGCACCTGGTAGGCACCTCACCTCCCTGTCCTCCCCCTCCTGTGTTCCTAGCTGGATCCCTCTTATGATGGAGTCCCCCACAGGATTCACTTCCTCCTCCTCTGGGGTCCACTGCTTTCCCCGTGAGGTCACCTCCTTGGCTAACCTCCACATCCTTTCCTTCCACTTCTCTGGGTACCTCTATTTGGTTGTCCTCATTTGCCAGTGTGGCATGATGAGTTCTTGAGTGGAATAGGATCTGGGATGTGCCTCTGCCTGACTGCTCTAACCTCCCTGAGCCCACTGTCATCCAAGTGCTCCTCGTTCTCGGCATCCTTGAGGCAGTTGCATTGGACTGAGTGGTCCCTGGATAGGGGTGATGGTACTCCTGACCCAGTTTACTTCCGCTCTGAGTCTGGCTACCTCATCCCGCAGTCCAGAGATGCATGCAGATGGGCAGCACCTCAGTGTCCAGAAGGTCTGCTGAATATGGCTGCCCACAGCCACTGCATTGCACCACTCCCACATTATACTGCAATTCCACTACTTGTCTGCTACTGAAGCTCTCCTAGTTCACTTTTTATTAATTTACTGTACGAAAAATCCTGCCACTGATCCTCAGATAATTTTTTTTTTAAAGAAAACGAAACCAATAAATAAATAAATGAGTCAAAACACTTGTCGTGCTGAGGGTGGGCTTCTTCCTCCTTATGCCCCTCCTACTTCACACCCCTTACTATACCCTGTGTTTAGCTCCTGTCAATCAGATTTAACAGGGCATATAATTAAGAGTTGGGGGAAGGGGAAGGAGGAGGGCAAAAATGTGCAGCAATTAAAGACAGCACAGAATTACACCACCACTGTGTTTTAAATTTTCAACAGCCCAAAAACAATTATAAGTAAAGACAACAAAGAAAGTACAGTGTCACTAAAAGCCCACAATCTAAGTTTAAAAGAAAAATAGCAATTACCAGTTACTCTAAAGCACTGAATTGAATATGTTTCCTTCCTTCCCCTTCTGGCTTCTTCTGAGAAAATAAAACTTTGCTTGCTACTTTAACTCTGACTAAGCCCCACCTCCAGTTATCACATAGCTGAGGTCAGAGGCCAGACAATTAACACCCTTCACCCAACTACAGGGCAGTCAGACAAGCCAAGATAAAATCTGCAGCAATTAAAGACAGCACAGAATTACACCACCATTATGTTTTAAATTTTCAACAGCCCAAAAACAATTATAAGTAAAGACAATAAAGAAAGTATAGTGTCACTAAAAGCCCACAATCTAAGTTTAAAAGAAAAATAGCAATTACCAGTTACTCTAAAGCACTGAATTGAATACGTTTTCTTCCTTCCCCTTCTCACCAGAAAACTCCAGGCCCTGGATTTAGCGAGCAGAAATGTGATAGTTTTGTGTTGAATGGGGATGCAAAAAGGTCCAACTCTGGATGGCTCCATCTGTTGAACAGGTCTTCTATGACAGAGGACAGCAGCTCTCACTTGTGCGTTAGGGACTGTGACTAGATAAAGCTCTCCACCAGGGCATTTAGGGTGCCTGGAACATGGACGGTTGACAGTTCTAGGCCGTGATCTAGAGCCCAGTACCAGACCCTCATTGCTTCTCAGCATAGAGGATAGACCCCACTGAGACTGTCTGAATGCACCAACAGAGGGCTCAGAGAAATATGGTTCTGGAAGGCTTGGAAGGCACACAGAACTGCCAGAATTTCCAAGACATTTATGTGGAGGTGAGTCCACCAATGTAATCAAAGACCCTAGGTCTGGTAAGGACCTAGACGGACTCTACAACCCAGACCCTAAGCATCCGTGGTGAGGATTTGGTAAGGAGTGGGGATAAGAAAGGGGACCCCTTTAAAAGATTGGCTGGGTCCATCCACCAGCGAAGTACTTTGTGTGCTGGCGAGGAAACCAGAACCAGCGGACCTAGATTGCATAAGTGCTGATCCCACTGAACCCAGAAGGTCCACTGCAGAATCCTCGTGTGCAATCTGGCCAGAGGGACTATAACAATGGCCACAGCCATGAGGCCTAATATCCTGAAGAAAGTCCTGTCTGGAACATGCCGACTCTGAGCCACCTCCTGGACCTGGGCAATAAGACATCTGCTCTGTACTGGGGAAGGAAGGCCTTGACCCCAGTAGAGTTCAGGACTGCCCCTATGAATTGCTGTCACTGAGACAGAGTCAGCACATACTTGAAGAGAGACTAAAGGAGCTTAATATGTATATCCTTGAGGAGAAGGGGACATGAAAGAAACTTTTAAGTACCTCAAGGGAATCAACAAAGTCCAAGAGGGTAGCGTCTTTCAGAAAAAGAGATGTGCAAGAACAAGGAGACACAATTTGAAGATACAGGGGGGATGGATCGGGGTGATGTGAGGAAGTATTTTTTCACAGAGAGGGTGGTGGATGCATGGAATGGCTTCCTGAGGAGGCTGTGAGGTCAAAAACAGTAGGGGAATTCAAGAATGCATGGGAAAGACATAAGACAATTATTATGGGGGGGTAGGAAGAAATAGGCTGTTGGTTAACTAGGAATTGCAGCTTAACTAGGATCAGCAGCTTATCCAGTAGGTAGGGAAATGGGCAGATTAGGTGGGCCAAGTGGTCCTTATCTGCCATCAAAGTCTATGTTTCTATGAGTCAATTGACAGAGATGCTCAAGGACTGGAATAACTGCAGGGTGCATTCTAGGGTAAATAATAGGAGCTCTCTGGACTGGACCTTCAGTATCGGGAGCTGGGGAACAACATTGACAGCCTTAATAGGCCTTACTATCTCCCCCCCCCAGCACACAACATCCTCGGACTTGCTTCTGCTCCAAGGGTGTTCGCAAAATGCTTGACTGTGGTTGTGGCATACCTCAGGAGTGCTCCATCGGAAGCTGAGGAACAACATCGAGAGCCTTAATAGGTAAGGCTAACCCTCCTCTGCTGGCTTTTTTGAGAGGGGCGTTAGCCTGTCGACGTGCTGCACATGTCGACTGCCCCACCCGCCCCAGCCACCCTCCCACCCAAGCTCAGCCCTCAATTTATTTTTTCTGTCACGTGGCTTCCTGTCATGCTCTGAAACTAAGACCCACTTTCCCATTTGCAGCTTATACCTGTCTGTCATTGGAGACCATCCTCCTGTGTTGCCAACCACTCTTCTGCTCCCTGTCTCTACTACCTGTAGGCACTCAGTCCTCCCAGCTACTCCACTGCCCCAGTCTCCACCTAGTACTTCCCTGCTCATCTTACCACCCGTCTCGCCTCACCCGACACTGCCGCCTTCTCCTCTACCCCTCCACCACCTACCCCTCTGTCCCCCGCCCCCCTTTAAGTACCCTGAGTGGCCAATAGGAGTCGCTATTTCAACCCTCTCAGAGCACCATTCCAGCCTCTCAGTGCCCCCTAGCCAGGCCCACCAGCCTCTATACCAAGGTCCCACAACCCCCTCCCCGGGGTTTGAACCTGGTACCTTTTGCACCAAAGGCAGCAGCACTACCACTACTCCACAGCGGCAGTCACCCTCACTGAGGGTCAGTTATCCCCCTTATATCCCCCAACAGAAATAGCAATGAGTACCATGGCCATCTCACTCAGCCTACTCGTGGTTATCATTTTTGCCCAGTCTACATCCCATCCTGCTCCACTGCCCCCCACCCTGAGCCCCACCCTTCCCCTCCACCCCACCATAGCCAATGCCCCCCACCTTGGCCACCACCATTACTCCACAGCACCCACCACCAATCAACCCCCTCCACCCCATCCCCCTCAGGGGCTCCCTTGGTGCATCCCTTCCTTGCTATACCTACCCTTTGTTAAATATGCATTCCCTGTACCCACACTAATATGACCTCGCATTGGTACAATCCACTCATCAGATTAATTGCTCTACTCCCACCGCTCTCCGGGAACATACACCCCAACCCCGGACCGATATCAACCAGCCAACCCACACCCCCCAACGGATCTGGCCTCTGCATTGCCTCTATGAATATTTGCAGCCTCCTAAAAAAATCCACCGCTCTCCAATGCTGGGCTGTACAGCACCGACGAGATATTATAGTGCTAGTCGACAAGGCTCTCCAACAAAACCCCAACTCCGTTATCTCCTCCTGGCTATACTCTGTTCAGAGAAGACCGTGTAGGCAAGTGTGGTGGTGGGTGTGCAGTCTTTATGCATGACACACTTTTAGGCCAAGCACTCCCAGCCCCCAATCTCGATTTTAGTGCCCAAGCCCTCACCCTTAAGGTTACTCCAAACCCAGCCAGGGGCCCCTTTTTCATCACAGTCTCTTACATACCCCAGAGGGATCAGGGACAAGCAATCCAATCCCTTACTGATTACCTCACCACACTCCCACATAAGGTGGAGAAGCTCATCCTAGGAGACCTTAATGTCAATTGGTTGGGTACCTCTGATGCCCATATCAGGGACTCCTTCGCTGCTCTAGATTTAATCCAACTAGTTACCGCGCCTACCAGATTTAACCGGTCAAGTGGCTCCAGCACCCTCCTGGATATAATTCTGTCAAACCGCCCTCATAAAATCAGGGATATTAATGTATTGCCTGACTCTCTTAGTGACCGCTCTCCTGACCTCTGTCACTGGTCATCCTCTGCACCAAAACCAGTGTCCTGCACCACCTGGCGCCGGCGTTTTGGCCCTGGGGGTCTTAGAAAGCTGAAAATGCACCTAGCCCAGTTGGACTGGTCCCCAATCCCTCTTGCAGCAGACACTGACTCTGCTCTTGCCTATTTCTGCATGACCTGTAGGGAAAGGGAAAGGGGAAACTTTTAACCAGGAAAGGCACACTAAGCTGGAGCTTGTTTCCAGGTGCGACCTGGGAGCACGAGGAAGTTAAGTGACTTGCTCAGGGTCACACAGTATGCAAGTGGAAACTGTACATATCAAGACCTTTAGCAAGGCCTGTGACCTTTTAGCCCCCCCCCCCGACCAGAACCCACAGCAAAAAACATAACGCCTCTTGGATCTCCCCGTCCCTAATCCAAAAGCTGAAACAAAGAGATAACCTCTGGCATATTACTGTCGCAACAGGCAAACTGGCTGACAGACAAGCCTATAATGCAGCATGTAACAGGTGCACCTGGGCTATAAGGCAGGCTACAGCCGAATACTATCAATCCACCCTTGCTACTATCCGTGCCTTCTGGGATAATATGAAGGAGCTCAATGGAAGACCCACTTCCCCCACCATCACAACTGTCCATTGATGGCACCGTCACCAGTGATCCACCCATAGCCGAATGCCACAATAAAGGCTTTCTCTGATCTAGCTCTGTCCTCCCAACTACTTTTTGACCCCTATTCCTGTATCCATCCCCCCACCCTGGATCGCCCCCCTTTCTACGTACGCGACATATCCTCCCCTTGAAGCCAGGCCACATCTGCAAAAAGCCCTTGCCAGCAACAACCCCAGCTGTGATCCCCTGGACTTCAGGATCCTCCATTTAGTCCTGGACTCTGTTCTAGCCCCTCTCACCAACCTCTTAAACCGGTCACTCTGTCTGGGCTAGTTCCCAAGTGCTTGGAAATAGCAGAACTCACCTCATACATAAGAGTGGGGACAGAACCTCCCCTAACAATTTCAGGCCCATCTCCATTCTCCCCCTGCTCTCCAAAGCACTTGAAAAGATAGTAGCCAAACAGCTCTCCAAATACCTAGCCAAAAAATGACCTGACATGCATGGAACAACACGGTTTCTGCCCTGGACACAGTATCACCACAGCCCTTCTGGAGTTATCCCAGCATCTCCACTCTGCTCTCAGCTCTGGTCACGTTGCGGGTGCAGTGTTAACTGACCTCTCCAAGGCCCTCAATGCTGTCTGTCACCCACTCTTACTTAACTCCCTCCACCAACTTGGCTTCTCCGCATGCCCCCTAAACTGGTTCTCTAGTTACCTCACTAACAGATCCCAGTGAGTGAAGATAAACGGCACTCTGTCTAACACCCTGCCGGCTCGCTCCGGAGTCCCCCAAAGCTCAATCCTGGGCCCCGTTCTTTTCAACCTCTTCCTCAATACTCTCCCCAGCTCCTGCTCCAGCAACATGTTCCTCTACGCTGATAATGCTGTCCTCTTTGCCTCCCACCCTGACCCCCCATCCCGACAGGTGTCCCTGCAGCATTCTTTCAGTCAAGCCGAAAAGTGGTTCCTTGACCACCGGTTGGTCATTAACCTCAAGAAAACCAAATTCATGCTCTTCTCTCACCACCAGAATAAAGCCAAAAACCCACCCCCTCTACATTCTCCCCGGAAACCCACACCCTCTTGTGCAGGTGTCAACACACAAATACCTTGGCGTCACCTTTGACTCGGCTCTTACCTTCCACACCCACATCAATACCCTATCCTCAGCTATCAATTCTCAGATTGGCCTTCTCTATTGGCATAGACTGCCTCCCTCAAACCGCCTTCCAGTTGGCCATCAACTCTTCCGTCCTGTCCTTAGTCGACTATGGTCTACCCAACTACACTGCAGCTGACAACACTGCCCTCACCAAAATTCAGACCTCGATAAACAAGGCCTGCAGGCTCCTGACTGGTGCACCCCTCCGCACTCATACTTGCCTACTCTGTTCTTATGCCAGCCTGCTCACCTTAGAGGAACTCTTACGCTACCAAACCTACCTACTTGCCAAAAATTCCCTGCTAGGCCTTTCCTGCCCGTGGGGTCACTGCATCCTTACAGCAGCATCCATGTCTGTTGCCACCAGAGTGCAGTTAAGTCCACCTTCAGGTGCCCTGCACAAAGATCTCTTTAGCCCAAAGGTCTTTCCACTACCATGCCCCAGCTGGTTCAACTCCTCCACCCTCTGTCACCAATCTCCCCAAAACTGGTTCTTTCAAAGTCGCTCCTCCGTAACCTCCTTTTTGACGCCCTGAACCTGTAATTGCCCCAAAGTAATGTAATAGTAGGGTCCCCATTGGCCGCTGACTTGACAAGGCCTACTGGACCCCCACTGCTTTTCCCCATAGGTATCCTCCTGGTACATCCAGGGTGGCACTCTCTATTATTGAATTAGTTTTCTCGATTGTAATTTCTGTGTGAAACTTTATCTGTACACCACTGATGTATTGTCGTGTATGTTACCATAGTTGTACTCCTCTGTATACTTGTAAATGAGCCTAAATGTTATCTGTATTTGCACCTGCATGTTACCTCTGTTGTACTCACTCTGTATACATGCCTACCCTTCCTGTAACGAGGCGCTTTGTAAATGAGTCTGTGACTCAAAGGTTGTAAATCCGACTTTTCAAAAAAAAAAAAAATAAATAAGTAACCAATCGTTTCAGATAAGGAAAACAGAGACCTTTCGCGAAGGGCTGCTGCTACTGCCAAGCACTTGTCAATACCTGTGGCACAGAGGGTAAGTCAAAGGCAATACCCAGAACTGGTAATGCTCCCCTGGAACAGAGTGAAGAGGTTACTGCACATGAGGGGGTCAAAACCAAGATCTGCAGGTAGGCATCTTGCATATTGAGGGAGCACGGCCAGTCACCCTACTTGAGCAGAGGCAAAAGGCAGGTGGGAAAAATGACCATCTGGTAATTTTTGTACTAGACAAAAATGTTCAGTTCTTTTATGTCTAGAATGGGCTTCAGTCCGCCGTTCTCTTTAGAACCAGGAAGAATCTGGAGTAGACTCCTTGTTCTTTTGTCATGTGGGCACCAGCTCTATGGCCAGTTTCTGCAGCAAGGCGAGGACCTCCTCTCTGAGCACCTGTGTGTGACTGGGACTTGGGAGGGTAAAACATGAGGACTGGGGGAACATATGGAGGCTGTTCTAGAGCATGGCCCTGTTCAACTACTTGCAGGATCCAAGCCGCCGTTTTCGCCCAGGGGGCCTCAGTAAACTAAGGCAGAACTTATCCCAAATTGACTGGACCCCGATCTCACTCACAACTGATGTAGACAATGCACTAGCTTGCCTCACCAGTACTTTCTGCAAGGCCTGTGACCTCTTTGCCCCCTTTACCAGTACCCTCCCCAGAAGACAAAATGCCCCATGGATCTCCCCATCCCTTATTCAACAGCTGAGACAGGCAGACAATCTATGGCATATCGCGGTGGAGTCGGGCACGCCTGCAGACAGACAGGCCTATAATGCTGCTCGTAACCAATGCACCTGGGCCATACGGCAAGGAAAGACCAAACACTATCAAACCGCCATGGCCTCCTCCTGGGGCTCTGTACATGCTTTCTGGGACAATATTAAGGAGCTCAATGGAAAACCCACTCCCCCCAATCCCAGATAGCGATCAATGGCATTAATCACCACTGACCCCCTACATATTGCTGAATGCCTCAACACAGCCTTCTCTGACCTCAGCTCAGTCCTCGCTGTCCACTTCTTTGACCCGGTCACTACCTCAACCTCCCTCACCCTAGATCGCCCCCACCATTTCTCCTCCACACCATATCCCCCCACGAAGCCAAACCTCTCCTGCTAAAAGCCTTCTCCAGCCATAATCCCATGTATGACCCAATCGACTCCAGGGTTCTCCAGCTAACTCTAGATGTCATGCTAACCCCTCTCACTGGCCTGCTAAACCGGACCCTTTGTCTTGGTCAGTTCCCGAGTGCCTGGAAATCAGCTGAAATCACCCCAATTCATAAGAATGGAGATCGCACAGTACCAAATAATTACAGGCCACTTTCCATCCTCCCCCCACACTCTCTAAAGCCGGGAAAAATAGTCTCCACCTAACTCATGGAATACCTTACCAAATACAACATACTGTGTCCAGAGCATCATGACTTCCACCTTGGACACAGCACTACACTGGCCCTGCTGGAGTTCTCACAGCACATACGCTCTGCACTTGACTCGGGCGACATTACCGGGGCAGTGTTCATTGACCTATCTAAGGCCTTTGACACTGTGTGCCACCCCCTCAATCAACTAGGTTTCTCATCCAGCCCCATTGCCTGGTTCTCTAGTTACCTCCATGACAGATCCCAACGGGTCAAGATAAATGGTACCCTATCAACCGCTCTACCTGTCGCTCGGTTGTCCCCATGGGTCCATCCTGGGTCCTACCCTGTTCAGTCTCTTTCTAAACACCCTTCCTAGCTTCTGCTCAGGCAGAATGCTCCTATACGCTGATGACACAGTCCTCATCGCCTTCCACTCCGACCCCACCATCCACCAGGACTCCCTTCAGCACTTAATTTAATTTCATTTTCTGTAATCCATACAGTGTAATATCAATCTGTATTGTATGTCTTGTCAATGCTCCATGCCCTGTACTTCATGTTGGATTGTTTTGTGTTTGTTGTATTATTGTTGTATATAATGAATAAAGCATATTCAATTTAAAAAAAAAGAACTCCTTCAGCTCGTCTTCAACCAAGCTGAAAATGGTTCCTCGACCACCGTCTGGTCATAAACCTCAAAAAGACAAAATCCATGCTCTTCGCCCACCATCAGAGCAACAGCATACAAATACCTAGGCATCACCTTTGATTCAGCACTCACTTTCCGTGTCCACCTCAAAACCCTGTCCACTGCGGTAAACACCCGGATTGGTTTCCTCTACTGCCACAGAGACCGTCTCCCTCAGAATGCCCTCCAGCTGGCTATCATCTCCTCCATCCTGTCATTGGTTGACTATGGGCTCCCTACCTATGCTGCAGCTGACTCCACTGCCCTCACCAAAGTCCATATCTCAATAAACAAGGCCTGCAGACTCTTGACAGGTGCCTCTAGCAGAACACACACAAGCCAGCTCTACTTATCCTCTAATCTACTCACCTTTGATGAGCGCCTGTGCTACCACACCTGTATTCTGGCAAAAAAATCACCACTTGGGCTCTTCCCTCCTGGGGTTACCACTTCCTTTAAACCAGCCTCTTCCAGCTGGTCGCCACCCAAGCGCGAGCCAAAGCCATCTTCCAGGTTCCGAGAACTAGGACTCATTCGCCAAAAGGTCCTCTACTACAGAGCCCCTCCTGGTACAACTCCCTCCCCTTCATATCATTAGCATCCCCAAAATCGGCCCTTTTAAAATCGCCCTACGTAACCACCTCACGGATACTCAGAACTGTAAATGCCCCTGACTGCCCCAGAGCCTGTACTCATCCGGCCCTCTGTATCAGACAACGTCCTCTCGGACTGCCTCATTCCCCCCCTCCCAGAGACCATGGTCCTCACTCTCCCCAGGTACTCGCTCCATAGACCCACTAGAGTGCGCCTTGTTATATTATATGAGTGTTGGTTGAATCTGTAATTCATTGCAAGCCTATGTGTTCTTTGAATTATTGGCATTGCTTGTATTTTCTCTTTGTTGTACCTCACCTGTATCGTCCTCCACTATTGTATCTCACCGTCAATTGTTGTCTACCCTCCCTGCGACAAGGTGCCTTTGAAAATGAGTCTCTGGCTCAAAGGCTGTAAATCCGATTTACGAAATAAATAAAAATAAATGCATTGCGATGGTTCTTCATTGAGACAGATGGTGGGAGACTTGACCTCCGACCACCACCCCTGACCGAGAAGGGGGGGGGTCTATCAAGCAGTCAGGCGAAGGCTGAACTGGCTTCTGGGGCAGCACCTCCTCTATGCGACTGCTTGGCAGAGGGGCCAGAGGCAAAAGAGGGGGCAGGCAAGGCGGAGCTGAATCTGTGCTTACCCTGAGGCTCGGCTCCAGGACCTGTATTGAGAGAGACCCTGCAAAAGGAGGACCTTGGCAGACTGTTGGACTGAGTATGGTACAGGGAGTGGATAGACCGAATAGCCCTGCCAGAAGCCTGCAGTTCATTGATAATATCCTGCACGTTTGGACCAAAAAGCAAGGCAAATTTTATTTTTCTGGCACCCAATCCCAGAAGCTCTGGGTGCTGTACAATCACATACATAAAAGTAAAAAGAACAATATACAATAACAATTAATAAAATTTAAACAACATCGATATGGGTTATGGTCAACATATACACAGTAGCCACCAGTAAAAATAAAAGGGATAGCCAGCCCAGTGGCACTGAGGCGCTTGTCGCCTTACATCGTGCAATGCCGGCAACCCATGTTCGGGAACGAGCACAGACTGTTGGGGGTCGGCATGGTCGGGGAAGGACAGAACATCCAATGGACAGCTCTCCTTCTCCGAGGAGGGGGGATTTCGTCTGCCGGCGCCTGGTTGCCCCCTAGCAGAGGCTGGGGGACACAGCTGCCGCACTGCAGACAAGGGAGGAGTCGGGGCAGATGCTTGGAAGGGAGCGTGTGTGCGCTCCACTCTGCAGGCATCATTGCATGCCCTGACCCCTAGGGGAAGGAAACAGAAAAAAACACTTGCTGTAGCAGTGTGATGGACGGCACCTCGCAGGGTCTGCTCCCGGCCAGCCACAACACTGGCTCCCTGAATCTAGTCTCCGGTGGGGGCTGGGGACTCCCGCTGGCCCCATCGGGGGGGGGGGTAAATCCCTATGGCAAGGTCAGTGCGGACGGTGGATGTTTCGGGGTCAGCGCCTGGATGTAAGTCGGCAGTCAAAATGTAATAGCTGAAAAAATAAAAGGGCTGATACTCCATACCTCATCTTGTGTCCAGGCATGCCTGGCTAAACAGATGGTATTTAAGGTGGGCTTAAAATACCTCCACAGAAGGGGCCTCCGTTGTCAATAAAGGAAGCGAAATCCACAGGATGGGGCCAGCGACACTAAAAGCTCTGTCGCCAGCAGTTTTCATCTTCACCCTGGGAATTGCCAGGATGTCCTTCATGGAGGATTGAAGGGAGAGGACCAGGGCAGTGCGTGTAAGAAGGTGCAACAGATAGCCAGGGCCTAGCCTGTGTAGGGCCTTAAAGATGTGTAAGCCCACCTTGAAGAGCACTCTCCACTGGACAGGCAGCCAGTGCAGTTTGCGCAGCGCTGGGGTGACGTGACAGTATTTAGACTGTCCAGTCAACAGCCTGGCAGCTGCATTCTACACCAGCTGCAGTCACGGAGGGTGCCTCCAGAGCCCCAGAGGCAGAGCACATTACAGAAGTCAAGCCTAAATGTTACGAAAGTATGCACCAAGGTGGGGAGGTCCAGGGGCGGAACCAGGTGCATGATCCTGGCAATGTTCCTCAGATGGAAAAAACTAACCCTGACAATGGCTGACACTTGATATTCCGTTGTCAGTCCACTGTCCAGAACAACGCCAAGATCGCGCACCCTGCAGGAGGCCATTAATGGAACAAAGCCCAGAGATAATCCAGTATCTGCCCTCAAGGCTATCCTATCACACCTCCTGTTCGACTCCACCACCAGTACCTCTCAGTCTTAACGGGTTCAGCCGCAAGCAGCTACAGGCCATCCAGTCATTAATCTTGGCTAGACAGTTGTTTATTAGTTCCGCCACGTTGGATGTCCCAGGGACAAAGGATAAGTACAGCTGAGTATCATCAGCATAGCAATGAAACCCCAAGCTGTACTTCCTAATGATCCCACCCAGGGGTAGCATATACATGGCAAACAACATCGGTGACAAGACCAACCCCCTGATGTATTCCACAAGACAGAAAGCTAGGGGAGGAGGAAAAATTCCCCATCACCACCCTTTGCCTTCTGTTTGTGAAATAGGACTCAAACCAGCTGATGACAGTGCCGGTGAGTTCACAAAATTCCCTCAAGCGGTCAAGTAACACACAATGTTCCACCGTGTCAAAAGCTGAGGAGAATGAGAAATTGCCCCTCTCCTTGATCCCTCACCCTGAGGAGATCATTATGCACCAGAACTAATGCGGTTTCTGTGCAATGTCCGGCAGAAATCCCGACTGGAGTGGCTCACAGAAATCAAATGCCACGAGGTGTTCTTCCAGCTGATGTGCCACAATCTTCTCAACAACCTTTCCCAAAAATGGCAGGTTGCAGACCAGATGGTAATTTGCCTTGATATTAGGGTCCAACGATGGCTTCTTCAGAAGGGGTCTCACCAGCGCCTCCTTCAAGGCATCTGGGAAGACACCCTCTGACAGGAAACACCGGACAATCAAGGTGAACTCCGGGCCAACAGTGTTGACACATCCCATTAAGAAATGAGTCAGCGCCGGGTCCATCTCACAATATGTGTGCTTCAGCCTTAAGGCCACCTCAATGACATTGGCCACCTCCACTGGTTTAAACTCCCCCAACCAGGCAGAGTGCTTACGTCAACAATCCAGGCGACCACTGTGTCCATCTAATTCACTGGTGGAATTCCTGCCTGATGGTAGACACCCTGTCCGAGAAGAACCGAGCAAATTCATTAAATAAAACCTCAGAAACTGCTTCTTTCGGCTGTAGACAGGTAGGATGTAAAAGCCTGTCTACCATCTGAAAAAGCAATGCTGATCGTTCCCCCTGACAGCAATCTCCCGGGACAGGAACACTGCCTTCTTTCGGTTGACTGCCCCCGGTACACACCATAGTGTGCACGCAGGGCCAGTCTGTCCACCTCCAGCATAGTCCTCCGCCAGCAGTGCTCCAACCTCTGACCCTTAATTTTCCATGCCCTGAGCTCCCCATCAAACCACGGGGACCTCAAGTGAGAAGATCTAGGTCATACACGGACTGGTGCAAGGGAGTCAAGCGCCCCAGTCATCGACCTATTACAGGCGGCACCTGCTTCACCCACTCCTCCCCTGCATGCACTGTCCACACTAGATAGGTCCACTACCACCAAAAAAACCCTCCGGGGTCAAACCCCTTAAAGGGTGGTAGCTCACCATCTCTGCAGGGGGAGGGAATCACAGGGGGGACCCTGAGCAGGTGCAATGACTGTACCAAACGACCCAATTAGTCCTGAGATTATCAATCTCAATCACCCAGCAAGAAGACCAGGTCTAACATGTGGCCACCCTGGTGAGTCGCGGTAGTAACTACTTGCAACAGGCCCAGAGATGTCATCATCTGAAGGAAGTGATAACCCAATCTAGATAACTCGTCATCAGCCCAAACACTGAAGTCCTCCAGAACCAAACATCTGGGGGACTCCAATGTTTCACCGATGGCAAAATCATCTACTTCCTGCAAGAACTCTCCAGCCGTCCCCGCAGGGAGGTAAATCAGGGTGCACGGTGAAGCCTAGCTCAGCTCTAAAGCAGATGGCTACTCCCCTGCCCCTGCATTCCACTCTGGGGCAGTTCACAACAGAGTATCTGGGGGGGGGGGGGGCGGCGGCCTCTAAAACTGGGCCAGAATTGTCGTCCAACCAGGTCTCCGTAATGCATGCCAGACTGACCGAGGAAATCAGATCCGCCATAATAGCGGTCTAATTCCTGATCGACCTGGCATTGCATAGCACCACTCTCAGGGGATTGGTGGACAGTACAGCCCTTTTAGCTGCCAGCCCACTCTGTCTCATGGGGACCCTGGGGACAGGAATTAAACACATCTGGCATCTCTCCAAAACCAGTCGAATCCCAGGGCACCTTCTGCACCCAGCCACCTTTATCCTGCTCCACTCCGATGCGCACGGGGCACCCTGCCAGCTCCTACCCAAGCGGCTCCTCTGAATCCCAACCTCCCAGCAGTGCTGAGCTATGGTGTTAGATACCAGGAGGGCAGTGCTGGGATGCCCCGTATACAATCCTAGCCTGCCCTTGATCGCCAGACACCCCCAGACACATATTTATCGGTCCAACACTCCCAACTACTTACTAAAACAAGACCCTTAAAAATTAAATTACCCCACTAACAAAATTTCCCTTATACTGTATATACTAAACATACACACAGACTATACAAAATAAAATTACCCCACTCACTCTACTAATACATATTCTCTATACTTCATCCACAAACACCCCAATCAGCACCCCCCCAACACAATAAAAATAAACAGATAATTCAGAGGACCAGTGAGTATAAGCTGCAGCAAAATAAAATAAAAATTCCAAATCAGTAACTAAATCCAGTGAACTAAAGTCCAACTCGAGATCCAAACCAGAAGGCAAGAAATGTCCCAGGGTACAGTCCAGAGTATCAGGTGCTCTCACCACCAAAGTTCAAATAATGCTTTACACGGCACAACCAGTTCAAAAGCAGATTTCCAGATTTTTACAAGTCCCTCCAAAGACACAGAGTCACAGATGGCTCTGCTCTTACCAAAGCAGCACGAATGAGCAGGTTTTACAAAAATAGGCACTCACCCCATCAGCCAAAAAGTCCAAGGAAAGAAACAGGGGACAAGCTCTCACAAGCTCTTCCGGGATCTTCCTTCACCTCGTACATAGCCAACGGTTCCTATGGGAGTACTGTGGACAAGTCACCCAAAACTAATGGCTAAGAACCAGGCAGGAGGTCCTCTGAAAAACAGAATCCTCTTCCCAGCAGATGATCATCAGAAACAGGCCACCTCACTAAGGCCTAGGAACTGCTCTCAGGTCTACACCCAGCAAAGCGGAAGACAGGCAGCGTTCTCCTGGAGGGCAGTGGAGCTCCCACCTCCTGCCGTACCAGTTATCCCCACCGCTAAATCGCCGAAGGACCCTGCAACCTCCAATTCGCCTCCAAGGTGGGCCCCTGCAGCGGACACCTGATCCCGCTTTGCAAGTGTTCCACGAAATTAGATCCTAGTAGATACTGGCCAAGACTCCAAGCTCACCAACACCCACACCTCGTCCTCTGCTCTAAATCTTCAGGTGAGTGCCAAAGGTCTTAAACGGGCTTCTCCAAAACGCTGAGAACCAGTGTAAAAGATGCTGCAGCACAAACTCTCAATGACACTCCTCCAAACGTCCCTAACTAAAAAAACAAAACCTACACACCTATACTGACTCACTAAAATGCCCTGCCTAACACTAAAAAGCTATCGCTAAACTAACTAAAAAATTTAAAATAACTACTCAGAGAGAACAAATGTTCTGAGTAGAAAACGCTGTCCCAAAAACATTCCAAAAGCATTTTGCAGCACAAACTTGACTCGGGCAGTCACAGCTTAAGCAGACAGCAGCCCAGCAAAACTTTTATGGCCTACAAAAGGGGCATTCAATATATTTTACTGAGCATCACTAGCAAAGCCAGAGACCCTAAGCCAAGTGTGCCTGCTGAGGCAAATGCCAGAGGCAATTCCCCTGGCTGTGGTACTGGTCATATCATAGGTGGCTCTGAGGAGATGCTTATTGACATCTTCTGAGGCCTGTAGCACCTTAAGAAGCTCCTGTTTTTGAAAACACGTAGGAAGGGCCTGAACAGCTGCCTTGCTCTTCCTCCAAAGGTATTCTGTTACTTAATGAGATGAATTAAATAACTGGTGATCCTAGGCCGAGGTGACAGAGGCAAATTCTCTTGCCCCAAAGACCCAATCTCCTGGACTCATGGTCAGGAGTCAAGGAATCAGTGTTTAGATTGAAGCCTTAGCACTATCATGAGTGTCCTTGATGACCACATAGTCAGCATCAGGCTAGGCTGCATAGCAAAGCAGCCCCTGAGGTGCCTGATAATGCTTGTCAGCCTTCCTGGGCATGGCTGGTACCGTATTTGGTCTACACCAGGCTGCAGTGGTAGCATCAGTCAGGACTGTCAGAAGAGGAGGAATAATAGGGTGGATAGTCCAGAAGGGGTGGAAAAAATGAAGAGGGACCTGAAGAGGCTTGAAGTATGGTTGGAGGTGTGGCAACTGAGGTCCACTGCAAAGAAGTGCAAGATAATTCACCTGGGTGGAAGGTACCCTGGGGAGAGCTACAGGATGGGTGGGGAGGTGCTGACAGTCACCAAGGAGGAAAGGGGCCTAGGGGTTATCATTTTTGATGACCTGAAGGTGTCAAAGCAGAGTGAAAAGGCTGTGGGGAGGGCCAGTGGCATGCTAGGGTGCACAGACAGAAGTATCACTAGCAGGAGGCGGGAGGTGGTGATGCCATTGTATGAAATGCCTGTATTCCTCTGCTGTGCCTAAACAGGACTACCCTGAAAACAGGACCTTCAGGATCTAATGGTGTGTATTCCAACTCCTGTATAAAAATAAAGATATTACTTTTACTACAAAACACTGGTAAGGCCACATCTGGAGTACTCCGTGCAGTTCTGGAGGCTACACCTGCGAAAACTATATAAACTCTGCCTCTGACTACAACTTGAGAAGAATCATCTGCAGTAATGGAAAGGGAGGGAAGGCATACAGAAACCAACCTGTCCTGAAGACAGACAATGCATCTTGCCAGAAAACATCAGGCCCTTGATTGAGCGAGAATAAACTGGGCAATTTTGCGTTGACTGGGGACGCAAAGAGGTCCAGCTTGGGATTGCTCCACCTGTTGGAGATCTTCAACCACTGAGGGAAGAAGTTCCCATTCATGTGCCTTGGACCGAGACTGGCTTAAGCTGTTAGCCAAGGTGTCTTGTATGCCTGGGACATGTACAATGGTCAGTTCCAGGTGATGCTCTGTGACCCAATACCAGATTCTCATGGCTTCTCTGCAGAGGGGGTACGAGTGAGTCCCCCCTCCGCTTGTTTATGTAGAAGACCACTCACATATTGTCCATCTGGATCAGAAGATGGCCCGTGAGCAGGTTTGTCTGAAAAGCCTGCAGGGCATAAAAGATCACCCATATCTCTAAAACACTGATGGCGAGATGCTACTCCTGTGGGGATCAAGTCCCTTGAGTCTGATGGTCTGCCAAATGGGCACCCCAGCCCTGGCCCAACATGTCCATAGTCAGGATCTGACGAGGTGATTCTGCCTGAAAGTGGACCCCTTTGGACAGACTGGAGGTGTTCAGCCAACATTCCAGAGTTTGCTGCACAGGGTTGAAGACTAACACCAGCTGCCCTAAATCGCCTATGCATTGGTCCCATTGGACCAAGGTTCCACTGGGACATCCTCATGTGCAGACAAGCCACTGGAACTGTTGCAATCACCACCACAATGTGCCCTAGCAGCCTTAGAAATAACCTGGATGGAACCTAGCGAGATGATGATACCAGCTGAGCCTCGTCTGTAAGCGTTCTGCCCTGTCTGGAGCAAAAGGCTTTGCCTTGGGCTGTGTCCAAGTGTCCCGATGTACTGAAAACTTTGGCTTGGCCAAGAGGAGGATTTGGGGAGGCTGACAGTGATACCTAGATCCCGAAACAAGGGCAAAGGTGTCTTCCATGATTTGGTTCTGATCAACTGCTCCCTGGTGGGAGCTGTCAGAAGTCAGCTTTCCAGTTAAGGGACGACATAATGGCATTTGCTACTTAAGGCCACAGCCACTACTTCTAGACACTTTGTTAAGACTTTGGGGGGGGAACCAAGGACAACCCAAACGGCAGAGCTTGAAACTGGTAATGGTTTCCTCGGAAGCAGAAGCGAAAGAACCCCTGTGGGGCTAAAAGGCCAGGATATGGAAGTAGGCGTCCTACACGTCCAGTGAACAAAGCCAATTCCCATGATGGAGGAGGGGGAGAAGGCCTGGAAGAGAGAACATCCTGAAGTGTTTGTATTCTATGTACTGGTACAAGTGGCAGAGGTCTAGGATGGGATGCAGGTCCTCAAATCTCTTTGAAACCAAGAAAAAATGAGAACAGAATCCCTTCCTTCTTTGTGCTGGCGATACAGGTTCTATGACCTGCTTTTGCAGAAGCGCCTAAATCTCTTCCTGGATGAGGGATGAGGGCGATGTGGGCCTGAGGGTAATGGAAGAGCAAGGGAGGATTGTCTGGGGGCATCTCCAAGAACTCTAGAGTGTGGCCCTTTTCCACTAACTGAAGCATCCATTGGTCTGAAGTTATTCTGTGCCATCCCTCCAGATATAGAGAAAAACAAACCCCCCACTGCCACCCCCAGAGACTCTGCCAGGGTAGGTGGTCGGGTAAGAAGTCAGGTTGAGGAGCCGGGGACAGGCAGTGTGGCCTGGGAGGTTCCTGGGGCACAGAGGGCCAAACCTTCAGTGGCTTGGGAGGCAGCTATGTGCTTTAAGGCAATCCTGGGCTGTTGGTCCTTGGACTGCTGCCTAGAAGGCCAACAAAGGATTGTCGCTATGTGGATTTAGTCTGAGAATGGTACAAGGTGTGTACCGAGCACACAACCTTGCCCAGCTCCTGTAGGTAAGTGATTATGTTCTGAGAATTCTCACTGAAAATGACAGGACCCTGAAGGGGCATCCAGGATTTTGGATTGCATGTCAGGAGCAAAACCTGATACTCAGAACCAGGAGTAGTAGCGAATACAAACTTTTGTAGCTGCAGCTCTGCCGGCAGAATCCACGAGTCATAGGAGGCTCGGAGAACATGAATACCCACATCCAAGGCTGATGTCAGAATGCATCAGCTTGGCCTTCCAGGACTATCAGGCTGAGTTTGTGCCACCTCCAAGCCTTCTCCCACAGGGTATTCTGGTACTGGACCATGTGGGCTAGAAAGATCAAGGAGCGGATAGTGCAGGTGGCTGAGACATAGACCTTTTGCTGAACTAGTCCACCTGTCTGAAATCCTTGTCTGGAGGCAGAGTACTACGGTGCCTGGGCTGCTTGGAGTGGCCACGGGCAGCGTTGATGACTACAGAGTCTGCCTCTGGATGCTCCCAACTAAAGGGTTCGTCCCTAGGGGAATTGGCAATCTGACTTCTTGGACATCATCGGAATAGTGGATGGGTGCTTCCAGGCATTCTACTGATGTCCTTAAAGGAATCAATAATGGGTGGCACGACCAAGAGGCAAGGACTCCTTTATGCAGAGAAAATGGCCACCGACGTTGTACAGGATCCAATTCCTCTGTGTCCCAGTGAATAAAGGATTGGATATGCCTCATTACCTCCATAAAGTTGGGATCATCTGAAGGAGCTTTCGGCGTATCCTTGTGATCCTCTGGTTCTGAGAGCAAGTCAGAGCGTTCTGATTCATATGAAGAGGAGGAATAACTTCCTACTGCGGAATCTGAAGAAGGATAGACAGCGATGGTGCTTAAATAATTGAGTCCTCGGATGGCTGGCACAGGGTCCTGTTAAGCTGTGGAGGAGGCTCTTTGAGGTGTGGCGTTGAAAGCTTTCTGGGGGATCCTTAGCCTTTGTCTGGATTTGGAGGCGGGTCCTTAGGAGTGGGGTTAGGGGCTCCCTTAGAGCCTCCTTTTCATGAAAGTATACCCACCAAGCTGCAAACAGGGCACTGATGTCTGTGGGTGGATTCTGAGACATGACGGGGCCTCTAAGGAAAGTTATCGGCATTGGTCTAGCAGAGTCGACAGACTGGGTGTTGGGCCCGTGGGCATCGGCTGAGGGGTGACAACACGGTCATCTGACATCAGCAGAGGGTCAGGCGACGATGGCTGGGGAGTCACCGGGGTCGACGTCAGGGTGGTCAGCATCGACCACAGAGGTGCAGGCTCTATTCCAGTCTGGTAAATCAAGTGGCACCAGCCTTAATGGAGCTAGTTCCCGAGCGGGGCAAAGGTGTCACTCTCGTGGGGGAGGTGAGTGCATGCCCCAGGCATCGCTTAGAGATGCTGGCCCCCAAAGTTGGGGCCGATGTAGATGACTCCCGGACCAGGAGGGCAACAGGCAGAGACCTGCCACCCAAGGAGGACATGGTCGAGCCACCTGGCTGAGAACCCACTGTTTGTAAGGGCCAGAGTGTCAGGGGCTGAGAGGCTGGGGACGAAATCCTGAGCCCTGAAGAGCCACCACCCAAAATGGTAAGGAGGGTGACTGGTTTAACCACTGAGAGCCTGTAGGGAATGAGAGTTGCTGGGGTGGAAGGAGCCGACCTCCTGCAGCAGGAAGATCCTGAGTCAGTTGCCGACTGGCGCCGAGACTGAGAATGGGAAGCTGACCAGGGTTTGTCCCTATGCTTGTCCTGCTTATGCTTTCTGCTGGACTCCTTTACTTTGTGGGTTGAAGAAGTCGTCAGAGCCCTGGAAGAATAGGTTCTTTTGCACTGGATCTCCTCCTCCATTGCGGTTAGCTTCTGCTGTAGCAGGAAGGATTTCAGAGTTCTCTAGCGGCGGATCCTGGTGCGCTGGTTGAAATCCTTGCAGTGCTGGTAGACCTCAGTGGCATGGTCTGGGCCTAGGCAGAAGAGGCAAGAAGAGTGGCCATCCTTGTGAGCAAGCTGCTTGCCACAGGCACACTTCTTCTGCCACTGCTCCGAAGAGGAAGATGGAGAAGAAGACATGCAAAAAAAAGCTAAAATTTGAAGTAGAAAATAATAAAGTGCGGGTAAGTCGCAAAAAAAAAAAAAAAATGGCGGTTGGCTATAGCAACAGGCGTCTATGGAGGTCTGACTGGCACAGGTCGTCAGCGGGAAAAGAACTGAGGTTGGGCTGGGGGACCGCCACTTTTATACCATAGGTGGATGTTGGGAGTGGGTCGACGTCAGGGAAGGCCCCCCCCCGCTAGTGACTGCTAGCTACAAGTTTTCCGTGGGGTCCTGGCACCTGTTGGCTTCAGTCCTAATGGTGCTGCCTGCTGCTAGACCCCTGCTTGAAGTAAGATCTTCATTTATTTACAGTTTGTTAGAATTACTCGTGTTGTATTTACTGTACATGCATATCTTACGGCGGTTTGCTGTGGATTGGATGCAGTTTGCACTTTAATGCTAATACCTATACGCTGTGTGCTTGTGGCTGTATATTTCGCACAGACTGGGGAGGTGGAACTGCATGAGGACTCGATGCCAGAAAGGGTTTGGACTTGGGGATTTGAAAGGGCACTGGATTCTGAAGCTCGTCAATGGAGTGTGGAGACATTTATTGCTGGAATTGTGGCGGTGGACTTGGGGACAACAGCAGCTCATTCTGGAGTTTGGTGGAGTAGGCCCTATCTGGTGGGTGAGCCGTGCTTACGTTCTGTGGCAACACAGGGGTCTGCCCCTATCTGCTGGGGAGTCCAGTGGTTGGAGCTCTGATCCTACGTGATCGAAGAGAACTACTGGTGTTGAATTCTGGCAGGGGTCTCGTGGTAGCTGGTATGGCCCGGTGCGGCCTCTGGATCAGATTTTTCAGGACTCTTCCCGACTTCAGAGCTGACTGGTCCTGAAGAGGATCATCTGGACTTTTTCTCCGATCCTGAGCTATGGTCAGATTTTTATTCTTATTATCCTGCTGGCAGTGAGAGTGCCGTAACAATATTTCCCTAAGCTCTGGCAGTTAGAGTACCAGAGGACTGGGGAATGATTGGTTTTATTCTGGGAGAAAAAGATCTTTTGCATTTATCTGCTCAGGGGGTGTAAGCTCCTGAGGAATTTTGTTAGTCCTGCTTGTAGTGAGAGGACCATTGGGACTTGGACTACCTGCTTTTCTCCCTAAATACTTCTTATGACTGCATTATTAGCCATTTCTGCCTCCTTACACCAACTGGTTTTATGATTTGTTGTTGTTTTATTTTTAGTGTGATATTGTTTTGTTCATCCCTGGAGGATGTGATAGGGTCCAGGGGTGGTGCAGTTTTGTTGTTCAGTGTATTTACGTTGTGTTTGGAATTATGCTAGTTATTATTTTGACTTATTTTTTTATGATTATATTACAAAGATTTGTGTAAGGGATATTTATTTTTTAGAGGGTGAGATTAGTGTGGGTTTATTTGGTTTTAGTAAGATTGTGTATTTTATTTTAATATTTTGTGTTTTTTTTTTGGTATATAATTGGATAGTGAGGAGTATTGTTTGGGGCATGAGAATGTGTTGGAAGCCTGCCCCATGGTCATCTGCTATTCACCTCCACTCTCCAGCCCTCACCCTTCCCCCCGCTTCAGTTTACAACACACCAATGCTGTAGGGCATTGGGTATTGCACGAAGGGGAGGGAGGGGAGCGGGGGTGAACGAACAGCAGAGGATGAATGACAGGGGCCACCGTATCGGGGTAGTAAGATCCAGAAGACGCTCTGAGGCAAAATGGAACCTAGAACGTGGCTTGCCATGCCTGGTATCCATACTCAAAGGCACTACGAATTGTGGTAGGCAGATGGTCCAGGCGGCCTGAGAGGTTCATCCAGCTCGGGCGGTGTTATGCAATGCCCGGTCCATTAAAAACAAGACTGCTGTTATTGCAGATCTTGTTGAGATGGTGGACCTAGCTTGCATCACTGAGACCTGGCTGAATGAGAACTCTGGCCCCATTTTGGAGGCTACAATTCCAGCGGGTACTCCAATACACCGCTGATGGACCTGGGTGACTTCAACGCCTAAGTTGATGACTAGACTCACTAATTTGGTCAGCACTTCCTCCAGTTGATGACATCACTGGGCCTCCACAGATAGTTACCACTGCTACTCATAAACACGGTGACTCTCTTAATTCTTCCTCCGGGATCGAAGCCTCCGACTTGGGGTGGAACCAGTTGGATGGTCCAATCACTACACCGTAGGGTTCAGTTTAGCACCCCGTTGCCTACCCTTTGGAGATGGTCCAATATAATTCTTTATGAGATACAAGTTCTCAAGGCCTAGCAGCAGTGCTTGACCTCTCGTCCCTCTCAGTGGCAAACAATGACCAGAGGCTCTCACGAATGCTTATAATTTGGCCATTTTGGCAGCCCTGGATGTTACTGCTCCTGTCCGAGTTTGTCCTCTCTCTTTGCCCTCGATTTCCATGGTTTGATGGGACTTTGAGGAGATCACGGTGACTAGACGAAGTTTAGAGTGTTGCTGGCGGAAATCCACCCTTGATGCGACACCTTAGATTGGCGCACCATTATCAAGTCTATTGCTCTGCAATCACCTGTAGGAAGGCAGAGTTCCTGTCCGCGAGACTGCAGCCGCTCAGAATCAACCAGCTCAGCTGTTCTGAACTGCAGACAGACTCTGCAACCCAGCCTGTCTGCAAGTTCGGAAAAACTTGCTTGATTCTTTACGAATAAGGTGGCGGACATCAGGGTGGAACTCCAACCAGTACACTCTATGGGCATTGCTTCTGATCAGCGTGAGGCCACTGCACCTCGGTTTCCTGGAGTACCTCTGACTGACCGGCGTTCATGGATGTCATGTGGATTGTCCAGAATGTGCATCCTACATGTTGTAGTTTGGACCCAGGACCTACTTCTCTAATTTTGGGTTGTATCGATTCCATCAGTCCAGTCCTAGCTTGGATAGTCTGGTGCTCCTTGGAAACAGGTGAGTTTCCTAGCTCCCTGAAAGAGGCGGTGGTGACACCACTCTTGAAGAAAGCTTCTTTGGACCCAGACTGCCTTGCAAACTACAGACCAATCTCTAACCTTCCCTTTTTAGGGAAGGTGACTGAGAAAGTAGTGGCTGCACAGCTGGAGGGCCATTTGACCATCCATGCCATCTATGAACCCCTCCAGTCTGGATTTTGATAGAGGCATAGTACTGAGACAGTGCTGGTTCGGGTGCTCAATGATCTCCTGATGGCTAGAGATCAGAAGAGCCATTCCATCTTGGTTCTTCTTGATCTCCCATCAGCGTCTGACACTGTGGACCATGGGGTCCTGCTCGACCATCTGAGTTTCAACATTGGACTGGCTGGTACAGTCCTTGGGTGCTTTACATTGTTCCTCATGGGAAGAACTCAGAGAGTGGTGTCGGGGTTTATTTCTCGGATCCAGTTTCTCTGTCATGTGGGGTTCCTCAAGTCAGTGCTGTCCCCATATTGTTTGTGGTGCATGCTGCCCCTCGGTGACATTGTAAGAAGGTATGGGCTGAGGTTTCACTGCTATGCTGATGATATCCAGCTCTACCTTTCTTTTGCACCCGACCAGGATGGAGCTCTCTCGGTCTTTAATAGCTGTCTTGCAGAAATCCAGGAGTGGATGGATTCAAGTTGGTTGAAGTTGAACTCAGGTAAGACTGAGGTGCTGGTTGTGGATCCAGGTGCGGATGGGATTGGGGGTGGTTGGCCCTCCATCACTTTTCTTGAGGCGTATCTCCCAACCTCTGAACAGGTGTGAAATCTGGGGTAATTGTTGATCAAGGGCTGACCCTGCATTCTCAGGTGTCAGCTGTCATGAAATCTTCCTTGTACCACCTAAGGAATATCTCCAGGATTAAGCACCTTGTTCCGACCAGCGACCTTCCATCTTTGATCCATGCCTTTGTGTCTTCACGTTTAGATTACTGCAATTCCCTGTACCCAGGGCTACTGGGGGTGGAAATCCGTCACCTGCAGCTACTGCAGAACGCAGCGGCCCGGCTTTTGATGGGATCATCTCGGTACTGTCATATTTCGCCAGTTCTACGCGATCTGCACTGGCTGCCAGCTCAGTGGTGGATCACCTTTAAAGTCAGTCTTCTGACTTTTAAAGCCCTACACGGACAAGGCCAGAACTACCTGAAAGAGCTCCTGGTTCCCTATTATTCTGGACGATCACTCCACTCAGTTGATAAGGGGTTGCTGGAGATTCCAAGGCTGTGTTTGAAATCTTCTGGGGCCAGAGCTTTTATGCATGCAGCCCCAACCCTTTGGAATTCTCTATCCCGTCAGTTATGGGAG
Organism: Neoceratodus forsteri; assembly: GCA_016271365.2. NCBI lineage: Eukaryota > Metazoa > Chordata > Ceratodontiformes > Ceratodontidae > Neoceratodus > Neoceratodus forsteri. Next base: position 32,385,080 of record CM057449.1, on the reverse strand, counting down.
TGCACGACTGTGGTGGGATTTAAGCAAGCACTGAAAACTTTTTTAAGGTACCAAGCATTTGGTGAGTAACCGTTTGATGTTGTTAATGATCTTGTATATATTATATGCTGCTGAGAGGTTTGTTTTGTGATTTTAAATGTGTTAGGCACTTTGGCATTTGACTAAAGTTTATTATTATTACTATTATCTTTGTAACCATGCCGTTGTCAGTATGGTACCACTAGCGAGTTTCTATGTACATACCTTGTGCTGTACCTTGTACTCTTTTCTATCAAAAACTAAAACATTCTTCAATAAAATAGCTAATTATAACAAAACAAAAAAAGACTGTTTGGCTCACCCAGTCTGCTCAGATGGTCCCTGCCCAGTCTGTGTCCACAGTCCCCAGCTAGTCTTAGGCAAGCCTCCCTTCTCCCTGCCCATTTACAAATATTCCCCTATGTCTATCTCACACATCCTTGAATCCCCCTACTGTTCTCACCTCCACCACTGCCGCTGGCAGTATATTCAAGGCATCAACTACTATTTCAGTGAAGTAGTACTTTCTCACATCCCCCCTAAACACCCCTTCCAGCTTCATCACGTGCCATCTGGTCCTGGTGCTCTTCCTCATTCGAAAGGGACTCCTCTCCTACATCATGTTCACCCCCCCGGTGAGGTAATTGTAGGTTTCTATTATTCCCCCGCTTAAACTCTTCTCCAAAGGCTTTATGCCTACCAAGACATTGTAATAGATAGAACTGTGATCTGTTGCTAATGGGATAGATTTAGGAGTGGCTTTGCCAAAGATTTACAGTTTTCCCTCATTGTAATGAACAAAATGGGAGCCAGAACATAACTTTGTTATAGCTCCCTGTTCCTTATATTGAGGGAAGTCAAAACGGATATCTGAACAAGTTTTCCACCATCTACTACAAACACAAATGTCAAAGTATTCCCTGACGACTTGCGCAAACTGAGCAGAAAACCCAACTTACTCAGAAGCAGCAAGCTCCTGTAGAAATGTATGCTGTAAACTGTGTTCACTGTTTTTACAGCTGCAGTGGGCGAGCCTGCAGACATTTTGCATGTACAAAAGGGCTGATGTCATATTTTCTGTCCAGTGGAACTGGCTGAAGGTGTAAATAGTCTCCTCCGCCTTACCCTCCTCCAAGAATATTTCCGCCCTCAAAAAATATGCTTTCATGTTAGTCAATGGTTGCAGGGCACCATTTTCTTTCTTAAATGGGAGGTACAAGAACTGGAACCCGAGTAGCGGGAGGAAGCATTAGTTTTTTTGAGTGGTAAGATCCACCGCCACCTCCACCTGAGAAGCTCCTAAAGATTCACCCCACCTTTTCTTTTTGGTTCATGTGGGAGGGGTGTGAGGTGAAGCTATCATGTTAGAACAAGTGACTATCAGAGCTGCCTGGGGCATCAGAGCTTAAGGTTCAGAAGGAAAGAAAAAGTAATTAAGGAGTGCCTGAAACTGCATCCGTTTACAGCACTTGTGAAGTTGCATCCTGAAATTACAGCACTTGAGGAAAGCAAGCACATAAAACACAAGAATGACAATTAAGGTACAAGCCCACAAGGGAGTAAAGTATGTCACCCAAAGAAGACTATCCCATATTGGATACTAGAGTGTCTGTTTCTTAAAAGCTTTTACCCCCCACCCCCACACAGCTGAAGTACCCATACAAATAGCTAGCTCTACATTTTTATCTCTCCGGATCTGAAGTTTAGCAGTAATGTGTGAAGAGAATAAAGTCTTGTGTTTTGTGCATCTGAATAGGTTTAGTGCTTTGAAGTTAAAAGATATAAATGTATATGCATAGTGTCATGGACACCTGAAAAGGAAGGAGATACTACTACTGAAATGAATGTTATTCTGATGATTTATTTATTTATGTGTAAGACTTTAAGTGTAGTTCTGCCTAGGTCACAGACACATAAGCTATATAAAGTACATTTAAGGATGGATGTATTAGGCAAAACTTGTAGTAGCAAAATAAAGCAAGAACAATAATATATTGTTTTTTCTTTCAATTGTTTAACCAGGAGTGGCTTGTTTACAGGGGCTACCAGGGAGCACATGGAAGGGTCACCCAGTATGCAGGGGGCTGTGGGATTCAAATCCAGATCTCTAGATTTGCAGCTCACAGCCTTAAACCACTGTGTGCTATACTGCCTCCCTAGTTATGGCAGTCATCTGTTTTATGGTTCATGATGTTGGTGTAGCAAGCTGCAGTACACTGCATAGCAGGTGTAAAATGTCAATAAGTACGTCATGCAATAGATGTGCTGAACAGTTACTGAAGCAAGAAATGTACTGTATAACTGCTTAATTTCACTGTCAAATAATGTTAGCTATATCCGCGTGATAGCAGCAAAACACGGAAATATAAAGACAGCTTAATTTTTTTTTTTAGTGAAAAAAATACTAGCCTTAAGTATTAGAAATCAGTGGTCACTCCATGACCTTGACCCACACAAACATCACATTTAACATGTGTACTGCATTTTACTGTATGTGAGTAAATACCTTCGTGTGTTCTTTTTCCTTACTCTACTTGTCCTTGTTCTCCTCGTCCTGCCATCTTAGAACTTCCCAGCAAATGTCCCCGTCTGCATGGTTTCAGTCGGCGGCTCCACTGCATTGCCTTAACCCCGTTCCTTACTGTAACCCTGTCTTACCCCCCTCATGTTACCTCATGTTAGAACAGACAAAACATCAGGAGGAAGGAGCTACTGGTATAACTAAAACTTCTCTTCTGGGACTAAGAACTAGAAATCTTGTACTGGGACGTTCGATTTAGGGTAAAAAAAAAGAGTTAATGTGTTTGTCAGAGGTAGTTGAAGTAAATTATCTGTTATCTGTGTACTTATCTAGGTGCTTGTCACGTGTCAGAAGGGAATTGTTATCTGTGAAACTAACTAAGTGTAGAAAGATTTGCAAAGTAGGGGGTGGCTTAGCTAGAAGGAGCCAGGTTAAAACCAGATTTAAGCACTGCCTAGATAGCTTCTGCCAGAGAACAGATAGAACACCAGGAGGAAGGAGCTACTGGTATAACTAAAACTTCTCTACTGGGACTATATTGCCCTCCTTCCCTCCCTCCACCCCCGACCCTAAACCAGTTCTACTTTTATAGGCACAGGATTTAACTGACAACAGGAACTTCCTGTTTGGGAACAGGAAGTGAGTGATCACAGAGCCACCAAAGACTCACCATCCTAGAAGGGCAAGTGTTGCTCTCCGTCCCCCCAGGTGCTGGAGGTCTGACTCTGAGCAAGTAAGGAGACTACTGAGAAATACAGGAACTTCTTGTCTTAGAACAGGAAGCTCAGGAGCTAAAAGTGCACAGAGGCAGTAAGTAAGTAGGGGAATAAAAAAGAGAAAGAAAAAAAAGAAAATAAACAAACAGAGGAAAGAGTAAGTATTCCAAACAACAGTTAGGGGGCCAAAAAAAAGACATGGTGGGAGTGGTGCATTGCAGTGGCTGTGGAGCAGCAGTCTTTCAGAAGATGTTCTGGAGGATGCAGTGTTGTCCATCTGCAGGCACCTCTCTGAGTTGAGGGAGGAGGTTGCTCATCTCCAGGCTGAGTTGGCCAGGATTTGTGGGACCTCCTCTCCCACCCAGAGTCACTGCCACTGCCTCAGAGGTTGCCAAGAAAGAGGGGCGGTTGAACCACAGTGGGCTCAGGGAGGGTGAGGGTGGTGGAACAGAGGCGCATCCCTCCAGCTGTACTTCTCCACAATTTCTATGCCGTTCTGGAAAAGTGTGGTTCCTCTATGGAGGCACCCACAGTAGAGACCAAGGAGTATGCTGGGAACCTCCACAAAGGAGACCCAAAGGAGGGTGGCATGGGACCCCACAGAGGAAGGAAACAACTCCTAGTGGGGGACTTCATTGTTAGGAAGGTAGAACTGGGGTAGGAAGGGGAAAGGGAGGTAAGGTGCCTTCCTGGCGCCATGGCTTGGAAGGACAGGGAGCAAAGCCTCAGGATCACAGAAGCAGCTGCACAGGGGAGGGAGCTGGATGTCATTGTCCACCTAGGGACAAATGACCTGGCTAAGAAAGGGATCAGAGCAGTGCAAGAAGCATTTGTGGAGATGGGGAAGGGCCTAAGACAAATAGCACACACGGTAACCTTCTCGGAGGTGCTGCCTGTCTAAGGCATGGGTGAGGCTAGGGTGCTCCACACCATGGGATTCAATCAGTGGTTGAAAAACTGATGCAGAGCTCAGGGAGTTGGCTTCACTGGGGGCTGGGGGTCCACCTGGATGGATGCAGGCCTAAACTGGCATGATGGTCTGCACCTGTCCAGGAGGGGAACTAGGATCCTAGGAGATAGATTTAAATACTTAATTGGCAAGCATTTAAAGTAGCCAAAGGGGAGGCACTAGAAAGGAGCAGGGAAATCCTAACCCCCCCCAAAAAATCAGGGTACCAAGTGAGGTAGACACCAACATAGAGATGTCAATAGGGAGACACACAGGGGTAAATGGAGAAAGTGACAAACGCAATAAGGACAGGGATGGGGCAAAAAGGGGTAAGCCTTCAAGAAATGGAGGGTAATAAGTACCAACGCCCATAGTCTGGGCAACAAGCTCCCTGAACTGATGGCCTTGATGGAAGAGGGATGCCTGGATATTGTAGCAGTCACAGAAACATGGTACACAGAGAACCATGACTGGGATGTTAACATACCAGGGTACACACCCCACAGGAGAGACAGGGAGAGCAGAAGGCGGGGAGTAGCTCTCTATATCAGGGAAGGGATAAAAGCAACTGAATAAAAGAGTAAACAGGGAGGAGAGGAGGCACTGTGGGTCACCTTAGAGACTGGAAATGGCACCACAATCCGCACAGGGGTTGTATACAGATCCTCATGTCAGGGGGAGGGAATGGACAAGGATATGGTAGAAGGCATACTTGGGATGGCAGAGAAAGAGGAGAAACTGTTGATGGGGACCTTAATATGCCAGATGTTAACTGGAGCACCTTTGCTGCAGCCACATCCAAAAGCAGGGCCATTCTTGATGCCCTTCAGGTGGCATGCCTCAGATAGCTAGTTTTGGAACCTACTCGTGAGGGAGCAATCTTATACCTTGTACTCTCAAAAGGGGACAGTGAGAGGATCTCTGATCTAGAAGTGGGTAGCCATTTGGGAAAAAGTGATCATCAAACTATGTGGTTCATGATGAACTCAGCCTCACCTCGGTAGTGGGGAAAATCATGGAAGCACTACTGAAGGAGAGATTGGTGGAACATCTGGTTGTCAATGGACTACAGGACCCAAGGCAGCATGGTTTCACCAGGGGAGTCATTTCAGACCAACCTTGTTGAATTTTTGACTGGGTGACTAGGGAAGTGGATCAGGGAGGGCAGTGGACATGGCCTATCTGGACTTTAGCAAGGCCTTTGACACTGTGCCACATAGAAGACTATTACACAAACTGGGAATATGGGTGTGGGCAGGACAGTAGTGTGGTGGGTAGGTAACTGGCTGGGTGGCAGGACACAGAGGGTGGTGGTAAATGGCTGTCACTCCACAGAGGGAAGAGTGACCAGTGGGGTCACCACAGGGATCAGTGCTGGGACCGGTCCTATTCAACATCTTTATCAGTGACATTGCAGGACCTAGAAGGCAAAATTTCACTGTTACGCTGATGACACAAAGCTCTGTAACAGAGTAGACACACCAGAGGGTGTAGACAGAATGAGAAGCGACCTGCAGAAACTTGAAGAATGGTCAGGGGTTTGGCAGTTGAAATTCAATGCAAAGAAGTGCAAGATAATGCATATGGGGCACAAAAACCCTGGCACAATATATCAGTTGGGGGTGAGGATATAGCATGCACCAAGCAGGAAAGGGATCTTGGGGTTGTCATCTCTGATGACCTCAAGGTGAAGGAAACAGTGTGACAAGGCAGCAGGTAAAGCAAATAGGATGCTGGGATGTATAGGCAGGGACATCACCAGCAGGAAAAGGAGGTCATAATTCGCTATACAAGACACTAGTGAGGCCCCACCTGGAGTACAGTGTACAGTTCTGGAGACCATACCTACGTAAGGACATAGACAGGGTAGAGAAGGTTCAGAGGAGGGCAACAAAGATGGTGCATGGATTGCATCACAAGTCCCTATGAAGACAGGTTGAAGGAACTGAACATGTACTCCCTGGAGGAGAGGAGGAGAGAGGGATATGATAGAGACATACAAGTATCTTACAGGGAGGAACAGGGTGCAGAAAACACTATTTTAAGCAAAAAGATGTTCCAGGACTAGAGGGCATGGGATGAAGTTGGAGGGAGGGCGATTCAGAGGAAACATGAGAAAGAATTTCTTCACAGAACGGGTGGTGGACAAGTGGAACACCCTGCCAGAGGAAGTGGTGGGGGCTGAAACAATCACGGGATTTAAGAATGCATGGGATAGACATAAAGGAATTCTAGAGGTCGGGGGTAAGGGGAAACAGACTTCTAGGAAAACAAACTGAATTTACAAGCTCAAATGGGCAGACTGGGTGGGCCATAGGCCCTTATCTGCCGACACTGTCTATGTATCTATGTAACTCAGCTACACAGTCAAGCCATACATAAGTGAGGGTTCTGGACTTCAGGAGGGCTGACTTTGGCAAGATGGGAGAGTGCCTTAGAAAGCACTAGCAAACAGGCTAGAAGGAGGGGTGGAGCAACAATGGGGAAATATCATAACTGCCATCACAGAGGCAACAAGCATTTGTGTGAAGCAAATAAATCAAAATGAAAGAAAAAGCCACTATGGTTCTCAAAAGAAGCGGCGGTGAAGGTTAGGGAGAAAAATATAGCATTTAGGAAGTATAAGGAAACACAGAAGGAGCAGGACAGAGAACTGTACCAGTCAAGGCAGAAGGAAGCAGGGAGGGTAGTCAGAATAGCAAAGGAACAACTTGAGGAAAAGATAGCCAACTCAGTTAAGAAGGCAGATAAAACCTTTTATAGGTATATCAGGAATGTAGAAAGACAAAGGGAGGATAGTGAGGCTGAATAGAATGGATGGTGGGTGGGCAGAGTGACAGTGAAAAGGCAGGGATACTGAATGAATACTTCTGTTCAGTATTCACAAAGAGGAAGTGGGGAGGTGCCTAATCCAATTAACAGAAGCACTGGAAGTCGATGCCAGTCCTTTCACAGAAGAAAGGGTTCTGAAAGAACTCTTAAAACTGAAGGTGGACAAAGCAATGGGGCCAGATGGAATTCACCCCAGAATTCTAAAAGAATTAAGCAGAGAACTAATGACACCACTGACTACCCTTTATAACAAATCATGGGAGGATGGTGTGGTACCTGAGGACTGGAAGAAGGCTGATGTGATTCCCCTTCAAAAAAGTGACAGCAAGACAGAGGCAGGAAACTACAGACCTGTCAGTCTGACCTATGTGGTAGGGAAAGTGAAGGAATCACTTCTGAAGGAAGAACTGTTGAATACCTAGAGGCTAGTGGGGCACAGGACCCAAGGCAGCATGGGTTCACAGTGGGAAGGTCATGTCAGATGAATCTAATTGATTTCTTTGACTGGGTGACCAAGTAGTAGACCAGGGAGGGGCTGTGGACATGGCCTACCTAGACTTTAGCAAGGCATTTGACACAGTCCCACACAAAAGAGTAGTAGTCAAATTAACCAGCCTTGGAGTAGGTCCCAGGGTGGTAGCCTGGAAAAAACATTGGCTGAACAACAGGACACAGAAGGTAATTGTAAATGGAGTCGACTCTGAAGAAAGAAGGGTTACTGCAGGGTTCAGTACTGAGTCCAGTCCTTTTAACGCCTTTATAAAGTGACATTGCAGAGGGACTGGAAGGAAAAGTATGCCTCTTTGCAGATGACACAAAGATCTGCAACAGGGTTGATACACAAGGAGGCGTGGAAGGGATGAGCAGGGACTTGGCAAGGTTGGAGGAATGGTCAGAAGTATGGCAGCTGATTCAATGCAAAGAAGTGCAAAGTAATGCACCTGGGAAACAAAACCAGGGGAAGATTGGGTAGTAACAACAAACCAAAATGGAAAGGGACGGGGGTAATCATATCTGATGACCCTATGGTTGGCAAGCAATGTGAGAAGGCAGTAGAGGAGGGCTGGGGATACTGGGATGTGGGAGAGGCATCACCAGCAGAAAACAGGAAGTTGTTATCCCCTGTACAGACAGTTGGTGAGACCCCATCTGAAGTACTGTGTCCAGTTCTGGAGACCCCATCTCCACAAGGACATAGACAGGATGGAGCAGTTCAGAAAGGGCAACTAAAATGGTGCAGGGGTCTGCAAGAGAAGCCTGTCTGACTAAAGGAGCTTAATATATGTATACCCTTGAGGAAAGTAGGGAGAGGGGGGACATGACAGAAACGCTTAAGTACCCCAGTGGAATCAACAAAGTCCAAAGGGTAGCATCTTTCAGAAAATAGATGTGCAAGAACAAGGGAACACAATTTGAAGACAGGGGGGACGGCTCAGGGGCAATGTGAGGAAGTAGAGGGTAGTGGATGCATGGAACAGCCTTCCTGAGGAGGTTCTGGGGTCTAAAACTGTGGGAGAATTCAAGAATGCATGGGACAGACATAAGGCAATTTTTGTGGGGGGGTAGGAAGAAATAGGCTGTTGGTTAAATAGGATCTGCAGCCTATCCTCTAGGTAGGGAAATGGGCAGACTAGGTGGGCCAAGCGGTCTTTATCTGCCATCAAAGTCTATGTTCTATGCCCCCACTAACCTAACATGCTTACAGCAGTGACCTCATGGTCCTCTTCGGGCGGCTCCATGCATTGCTTAACCCCATTCTGTCTCTGACTCCAATTCATTTCCTTATCCCCATTCCTTCGTATTTACTGCACTCTGTAACTCTGTATTACCCCTCACGTTACCCTTATTACCCTCACCATGCCCTCTCCCATAGCATGCAGACTGCACCGACCTCATTATTTGAATCTCCCACGAGTCAAATGACACTCATGACATCCTTGACACTTGTGTGACGCAGTCAGTGACTAGATCGTACTGTAAGATAGACTGGTGGAATGTGGGGTGATCAGAGGATCAGATGCTGTGATGTACAGTATCAAAACAAGTTTTGCTGAAATGGGGGGTGAAGAGATGCTCTGTTTGAAACAACTTTTTTTTTGTATTTGTGAGTTTGTTTCATCAGATCAAATTGGAAGATCAAATGCCGTGAGTTTGTTTTTGTGATTTTTGTGTGAGTGCTTTGCCAACTTTTCACCTTTACTTCATCTTCTCTGTTAACTTCATCAATATGCAGGGAAAGGGTAAACTTTATTAGAGTGACTTTTAAAACACCAGCTTGATCAGCTTGTTCAGTAATTAAGGCACTGCAGTGGGTTTCAGTTATTCCAGCCTGCTCAGAACCCTCTTTAGTGTCATCCTCCCTCTCCTACAGTTTTGATATGCTTTGAATACGCCATTTGGCATGCTCAGCCTTCAATGTCTGCATGTGTAGGATGTCACACTCGAACATCTGGTTCTGATACCTGCATCATTTTTTGTAAATATAAAAAAAATGTGTGATGGGCTGTGTCAAGAATAAATGCTGTCTTGCTGAAAGTGATGCATCAAAACCCCCCAGGGATAAGTTCAAAGGACAAGGCATAGCTTAAACTGCAGAGATTTGAGGTGTAATTATCTCGTTAAGTTTTCTTTGAAGCCCAAGATATTAATGATACATTCCTGACATCCTCAGGGAAATCCTCAGATCTTGCACTAGGCGTCAGGAAGGAAGGAAGGAGAAAAATGCATGCATCTGGGTGTCTCCCAGGAAGCCAGCTCATTTCATCAAAGAGACCTTTGATGTCTGAGAAGCAGGTCTCAGACTGAATTAGAAAAGTCCAATATACATTTGCGTGGAACATACAGTGACAAACATCAACAAGACTTTTGGAGTCTGGGGAAAAGCAGAGCACAAACTGGTTTGGACCAGTCAAATAAAAAGAGGCGATTCCTTATGTCATCCTGTGTTGTAAAATATTCATTTTATACACCAATGGAGTTAGGTGACCACACAGAGAAGGCTGGCTCAAGACTGTTTTAAAATACTGATAATACTGAGCAGACCTTACCAGAGACTCTTTCATATTGCTGACTGAGAGAAAGGAGGAACATCAAAGCACTGAAATATTAAGAAAGTAAGGATGCATTAGCTAAGTTCAGTCTGAGTGTATGTATTATAGGAAATTGCACTTTTAAACCTGTTTGTTTTAAGGCTGTATGTGCTGGGATATTTTGTTCTGTAGTTTACTGTTTTCCTATTTTTTCTATTTTAAAGTAAAGATATATATTTTAAAACGGAAACTGCCTGGTGTGCCTTGCAATTTCTTTTTTTTATACAAGTGAAGCTTTGAAGGTTACAGTTGACACTATGTATGAGCTTAGTTTGATACCAAACTGGGAAATGGTCAGAGTTCTCTAAGGTCTTGCACAGAGTTCTAAGGGTTAATTTTGTTATACCTGGTTATGTGCCCCTATGAAAAGATATCTGGCCACCCAAAGACAGAATTATCTGAGCCTGATAATTGGGTATGCTAAGAAGAGGTTATCAGTTTGAATCCCTCCAGAACTTGAGACTAAAGTAACTCAAACCCACAAAACAGACAAGAGGGTTACCTTGTTCTGTTCACAATTCCACACTCAGAAGTTGGGACTTTGTGAGTAGAGGGCTGACCTTGCTGAGAGAATCTGTGACAGATTGGTTGTCAGTGGTGGCATAAAAAGTTTGGTGGCATAAGTTTCATTGTTCAGTGTGTCAGCTTGAGACCATTCATCTCACTTGGAAAAAAAGAAAGGCAGTGTTTTATTTAAACAAGCATTTGTCAATGCCGAATGTTTGCTTGCTGGCATTGGCAGTGGTAGTGGACAGGCGGAAGGGTCCAAGCCCTTCCCCTGACACCAAATGGAGAATCTCTTCCATTTGAAGGCATAGCATTTCCTGGTCGACTCCTTACGGGACGCCTCAATGACGTTGAGGACCTTGTCGGAAAGACTCAAGGCCTGGAACTCTAGCCACTCAGGAACCAGGCCGTCAGGTGCAGGGATTGAAGATCCGGATGGAATACCTTACTCTGATTGACTGAGATCAGATCTGGGCTGGCTGGAAGCTGCCTCGGGAGCCTGGAGCTGAAGCTGAGGAGATCTGGATACCAGAACTGGCGGGGCCAGTCTGGGGCTACCAGAATCACCTGTGCCTTGTCCCTCCTCGCCTTGAGAAGCACCTTGTGAATCAAGGGAAATGAGGGAATTGCATAGAAGAGGCTAGGGGTCCACGGCCTCAAGAAGGCATCCCCCTGCAGTGAGCCCTGTTGAGGGGGGTTGGCATGGAACAGACTCAGCTTTGCATTCTCCCTGGAGGCAAACAGGTCCACCTGAGGCATGCCCAAGTGGGAGAACAGATCTTGTACTACCTCCAGCAGGAGAGACCACTCGTGAGACGCAGCCCCTATCTGGCTTAGGGCATTGGCCAGAGTGTTGTGAGGCTCCTGCCACGTGAATGGCTAGAGATCGCCTCCAGGCTGTGTCTGTACGAGGGAACATATGCGGAGAACTTCCTTGCATAACAGCATGGAGTGTGTCCTGCCCTGGCGGTTCAGATAGAACATGGTCGTGGTATTGTCCGTCTGGACCTGAACCACTTGACCCCATAGAAACGGAGCGAAGGCAATGACAGCTAGGTGGACCACTCGGAGGTCCAGCAGGTTGATATGGCATTGGGACTCCCGAGTGGACCAGAGGCCATGCACTCTGTGATCCCTCAGATGGGCACCCCAACCCATCAAAGATGCATCGGTCGATAGAGAGACCGTCGGCTTGGGGCAGACGAATGGGATGCCCTCCTGCAGATGTGCCGGAACGTACCACCACTAGAAAGCGTTCCACATCTCCTGGGTCACTGTCACATGCTGGTCCAACGGATCACAGCGCTGTGACCACTGACTGGCCAGTCTCCATTTAAGGGGACGCATGTACCAATGGGCCCAATGGACCACGCTGATGCAGGCTGCCATGAGGCCCAGGTGACGGAGGAAGTCCCGGGCAGGGCGTGACTGCCCAACCAGAAATGATTGGGCAAAGGAGGAAAGAACCTCGGCCCTGTCCACCGGGAGCTGAGCTCTGGCTCAAAGAGAGTCGAGCTCTGCCCTGATGAAGAGTATCACCTGCTTCAGTGCGTTTTCCGACCAATCTGAGAGCAAACCTGGAGGGCCAGATCTCTGGACTGCTCCACCTCCGCTCTGGAGGGGGCTGCAATCAGCCAGTCGTCCAAGTAGGGGTACACCTGGCCCCTTCTGCCATGCATTTGGTGAAGACTCTGGGAGCTAGAGAGAGGCCGAAGGGCATGGCCTGGAACTTGTAAAGGGACCCCTCCGCTCTGAAGCGGAAGAATCTCTGATGAGACGGACGGATCAAGACGTGAAAGAACACATCCTGGAGGTCCAGGGAACAGAACCACACACCTCATTCCAAGGATGGTATTATCTGAGCCAGAGTGACCATCCTGAAGGTTTGAGACCTTAGGAACTTGTTCAGGTCATGCAGGTCGAGAATGGGGCACCAGCCCCCGTCAGTTTTGGGACCAGGAAGTACCTGGACACAACCCTGGGTCTGGAGAAGAATCTGCCACCTTCCTGATCACCTCTTTTTTGAGGAGCAGGGCAATATCGGCTCAGCGGGCCGACAGCGAGGCTGCGGACCCCGTGGCCCCCCGAGAGGCGATGGCTCGAAAGGGTGAAGCCTGCTCGAACTCCAGAGGCAGGCTCCTTCCTACCACCTCCAACATCCAGTGGTCTGTGGTGATGGCGGACCAGGTGGAAAAGAAGTGGTGGAGCCGCCCCCATGGGGTGAATCCAGTGGGGGAGTGGCGAGGCTGGGGCGGCACCCTGAACCCGTCACTGGGCAGACTTGGAGGAGGAACCGACCGAGGGACCTCCTGGCATTAACCTCCTTGCTTTCTGTTGGAGGAAACTGCTGGCTTGGGTTTGGGATGCCAAGCGCAAGCCTGCTGACCCTGTTGCTGGTGCTGTTGGGCCGGTCGAGCTGCAGGGACCGAAGGATGAAAGGACTTCTGCTGTTGCTGACGGCGGCCTTTGTCCCTCTGGGTGGAGGTGATGAGTCCAGAGTGGCATTGGACTTTTCGATCCGCTGGAGGTGTCCCTCCACTCCAGGGCCGAATAGGTCAGTCCACAAGAAGGGGACGTCCGCCAACTTGTGCTGGGTATCTGCCGTGAAGGTGGATATCCTCAGCCATGCCCTGCGGTGCATGGCCACCGCAGCTGGTACTGACCTGGCACAGGAATCACCTATGTCCAGAGCAGTCTGAAGCTGCTGCTTCGCCACTGCCCTACCCTGGTCCGGCACCTGGCAGACCATGGTCTGCAGGTTGGTCGGGAGATGAGGGACAACCAGATCCAGGCAGCCCAAGAGGCGTGGGAGAAGTGTGCCATCAGCACGGCCGAGCTGGCCTGTCGGAGGCCGAGGGAGGATACAGCGACACCTTGCGCCCGGAAAGTCCAGCTTTTGGACTCTTTGTCCGGGGCTTATCCACATCCCAAGCATTACTGAACGCCGGAAAACGCTGTCAGTGACTAACCTCTCAGCAGAGGGTGCTCCAGAAACCAGGCAAAGAGCCGGTATGGACTGCATACTTCCTGGCCTTCCTGGCCGAGGGCACAGGACAGGAAGCAGGCCACTGCCAGAGCTCCAAGGCTGGGCTGACAATGGCCTCAGCCACCGGAAAGGCCTCCGTGGCGGAATCCCCTCGGTCCAGTATCTCCGTCAGGGGATACTTGGCCTGTTTGGACACAGGCTCGAGCTGCATTCCAGTGGACTCCGAGATGAGTCAAAGCAAACCCAAGAAGGACGATGGGCTATTGTCCAATGACTGGTCCCCGGAGGACTCCAGGTCGACCTGCCTGGAGAACAGGGAGGAGTCGTTGTCAGATTCCGAAGAGTCTGTGAAGAGCTGCCTCAGCCCTGAGCCACCCTCTACCTACCGAGGACGGTCGGGAGTGAGGGTGACTGACAATCTGTGGGGCAGGCCGTGACCCGACCGAGAATCCTTGGTCAGTGCCCCAGACTTTGGTTGTGGAGGCGGAGGTTCCACCACAATCGGTGGAGCAGCTGGTTTTGGCCGAGCAACCGGCCCTGGAATGGGCAACTCGACTGGGGCAAGTGGCTGCTCCGGTCGTTAAGGTGATAGCCACTTGATGGCCAGGGTCTGTACTGCAGTCGGCTTAGACCCGGACAACAGCAACTGCTGCCACATAAGCTCCTTGTAGCTCTGATGTAATTAACGCCAAAGCCTCCCCTCATCCGAGGAAAAGGACGAGGAGGAACGGTGTGACCGCCTGCTTTGGTATTGAGACCGAGATGAAGTCTGAGACCGAGACCCTCGGGGGACGAGGTGGGTCTGGAAGGCAGGGGACACCTGCCTTCCCTCGCTCGGCACTTTAACCGGGGACTGCGGCCCCAAGGCGAAGCAGATCCTCAGCTCCCACCGGGGAACCAGTGAAGATGGGTCGCCAGCTTCACCAGTCGACAGCCCGCCTAACGGATCGAGAAAATCTTGCCTGCGTCGACGGGAGTCTCAGCAGGCTGGCCTGACAGGGACACCGTGAAGCCAGCAGCCTGAGCTGCAACCCGGCTGAAGTCGACGGTCAGCTGTCCGGGGAAGGAGACCTCTCCCGCTCCCACGAATGCTGACGGTGGGACTTACCCTTCGACTCCTTCTTCTTGGGCGGAGAAGAATGTACCGATGGCCCCTCTCCCTTTGTGGAAAGGGACTGACAAAGCTCCTTGAACGAAGCCGAGTACGAGGAACTCAGAGAGACCGGGATAAATGGCGCGGCCGAGGAGGAGGAAGATGCGGCCTGGGCCGCCTCCTCCTCGACAGCGATCATCTGCTCGAGCCGCTCAACCGAGCCAGCCACTGCGGACACTGCCCAACGAGCCTCTTTTGATTTTACCGGCAGGAAACGCTTCTCGGGGCACCCGAGCTTCAATCGGGCAGCACGATCATCCAGGACGTTGGTCGAGAAAGAGCGGCACAACTCGCAGGGCTCGCGGTCGTGTGATCTACGCCAGGCAGTAGACGACGTGAGTGCAGATCCATCCAGGACATTTTCTGCCCACAAGGGCACCTCCGAAGCCGGAATAGATTTGTCCATCGCAACTGTGAGGGAAGATGAAGATGAAGTTTAGAAAATTTCAAAACCAGTTTCGGACGAACCAAGCTGAGCTTCCAAGCGGTTAGGAAGATCTGGTGTCATGGGGCGGAGCTGAGAGTTTTACCACCCGGATGGGTGGGAGGAGCTAGCTTGAAGACCTTCCGGCAAGATTTAAAGCGGCAAGGAACCTGCCAATAAGTGTGGAATGAACAACATATCTATGTCCCCAGAACTGCACAATGCTCACTCGTAACAGTCATTTTATGAGCTTTTGTCACTAAGTTTTCAACATAACCATTTTAAGACCTCTGCTCATGAACAGTGTAACTGTGATTTTCTTAATCTGTCCCAAACATTGCTTTCGCACACTGACTGCACCATTGTGCACTACATGTGCAAAAACACATTTTGGGTGACATGAGAAAAATGGCAGCTGTACTGTTCATAAGGAAGTGTAATAAAATTGCAATGTTGAAAATCTGGAGTGAAAATATTGAAAATTCGCAAACTTACGAGCTTTCGTAGGAACTGCGCAACGCATGCTCGTAAAACAGTCATTTTTAGTAATTTTTTCACCAAATTTTCAACATAGCCATTTTAAGACCTCTGCTCATGAACAGTGTCACTGTGATTTTCTTAATGTGTCCTATACATTGATTTCACACACCCACTGCGCCATTGTGCGCTACATGGGTGGAAACACATTTTGAGCAAGATGTGAAAAATGACAGCTATACTACTCATAAGAAGGTGTGGTAAAATTGCAATGTTGAAAATCTGGAGTGAAAATATTGAAAATTCGCGAACTTACAAGCGAGCGTAGGAACTGCGCAATGCACGCCTGTAAAACAGTCGTTTTTTGTAATTTTTCCACCAAATTTTCAAAACAGGCTTCTTGAGTGCCATCCTTATGAACACTGGCAGTGTCATTTCATTAATCGGTCCTGAAAGGTGATTTAGCGCAGTGACTGCGAAATCACCCTTCGGGCCCGAATAACGCCATGACAGTGACAGCATTCATGAGAAGGGGTCCCAAAAACCCATGTTGAAAATTTGGTGCAAAATTCCAAAAATGCCTGAGATATGCAGCAAAGTTGAAAAACCCTATCTATTCCATTATACAGCTTACTGTCATTTCCTCAGTTCGGGCTGGCTTTGAAGAATGCAGGCGTGTTCCCGATTCACCGAAGATCTCGCGCCGAGGTCAGAGGTAAGTATGGAGGAGAGGGGGCGTGTGTGGAGGCAGGTGTGCAGTGGTGGTGCGGGTTGTGGGAGGGGAAGGGAGAAGCGCCAAGGGACAGTTTTTATTTGCAGGTTTTTTTGTTTTAAATGATGACGTGGATGTTTGCCACGTTGAGGTGGGCTCCCAGCTGGCGCACAAGGACGGCTGGTTGGGGAGGGCTGTGAGCCGATGGGGATTGGGCACCCTGTCGCCATAGTATCTGCTGCCACACTGGGGTGGGCTCCCAGTGTGGCACCCTGCACTCTGGGGTGGAGACAGTGGAGCCGACGGGATTGGGCACCCCATCGGCTCATCGGTGAGTTGCCACACTGGGTGGGCACTCTGCGTGGCATGTGGAAGGCTTTTGGCGGGGAGTGCAGCACAACCGATGGGGATTGGGCACCCCATCGGCTATTCAGTGTGTGCGTGGGGGCAGCCGCGCGTATGCGTGTGTGTGTGTGTGTATTGAGCCGGCGCATAAGCAGGCGATATCTTATCGCTGCTCACTGAAGTGTAGCTCCCCTTCAACGACACCACTGCATTTTGGAGTTGTCACAGACAGCCCGAGCAGGCATCGGAGAACTGCGGCCGCGCCTGCAAACACACTGCCTGAATTGGAAGAGGGCAGCTAGACCTCCGAAAACTCGGATGATGGCACTATGTTTCTTGCACATGTGTGCAAGCAAACATAAAAAGTAAACAGAACTATATCCCTTGGCTTACAGTCAAGTCCCTACCCATTTTATTTTTTTTCTACGTGCCAGTCAGAATGAAAGTAGTTAGGAAAGATGCCTTCCGACTACAACAGGCACACTGTAGATTACTTGAAGCCATTGGTGCCGGAATAATTTGAAAAGTGGTAGGGCCAAGGAAGTAAGGGGTAAGTTCTCCCCTATTAAATACATTAACATAATTGCAAAAACTGATAGGGCCACTTATGAAAGTGGTAGGGCCATGGCCCTAGTGGCCCCCCCTGTTCTGGCACCTATGCTTGAAGCAGTTGTGCGGGGACAGAGGAGTCCCGTATGAGGGGACAGCCAAAAAGCAGAAACTCACAAGAGGCCCTGATGGTAGCAGATACCCAGAGCAGCGAGTCACTGACCATGACTGAAAAGGACAGCAGGCCCACTGTCAGTGATGGGCCACAGCAGCAGGGGATGGTCACCAGTATCCTGAATCTGGAAGTACTCAGACTGCAAACTGAGTTGCGCAGGATGGAACTGGAGGCAGAGTGAGAACAGAGGGAGGCAGACCTTGTTGCAGAGCGAGAACGCTAAGAGGCAGCTCGAGAGAAGCGAGAGGCGGACCATGAGGCAGAGCAAGAACAGAGAGATGCAGACTGTGAGAAGCGTGAGTGCCAGTGAGATGGAGAGGAGAAGAGAGAATGAGAACGCTGAGACGCAGACCGTGCGGAGCAGGAGCACCAGAGGCAACATGAACTGGAGAAGCTACGACTTCAACCAGCAGCACCAGAGCAGGTAAGTGGCTTGGGTTTAACTGGGACTGCAGGACTGGGTTACAAACTGAACTCCAAATTAATAGCAGAGTTTTAGGAAGGGAGGACATGGATGCCTTTTAAATTATTTTGAAAAAGTCTGTATTCAGGCTAAAATTAATAGAGAGTTCTGGAGCTTCCCGCTATCCCCATTACTTACGGAAAGCTCAGGATGCATTGGGTCAAATGGACAATGCGGACAGCAATGATTAAAGCTGCACTGTTAAAAACTTTGAATTAACTGCTGAAACATACAGAGCTGAATTCCTTAAGCTCAGGAGGAGCCCTGATATGAGCTATGTGGAGCTAGCCATAAAACAACATCAGTTTTAAAACATTGGTGGGAAAGGATTGAGGCAACCTCTGTTGATAAAATTGAAAAAGTGATTTTATGGGCCTGCTCAGCAGAGCTAAAACCTAGCTAGTGAACCGAGATCCAAAAGAGTGCAAGAGGCTGCTGAACCCCTGGACCGCTATGCCAAGAGCAGACCTGCTCTGAGAGTGAATGGGGCGGGCGTGACAGCACAGAAAGGGAAACGAGCACCTTCAGGGCAGCTAAAGCCCTCACTGCCTTCACCAAAACCAGTTAGCCCCAGGTTTCAGAGAAAAGATTTTTCTGAGAGAAGAACTGAATGTTGGTTGTGTAAGGAAACTGGGCATATTGCCAGATAGTGCCCCAAAAAGGCGAGCCATAATACACAAGCTGGTGCTAGAAAAGAAGTGGGTTGTTTGTGTGTCCCTGGAAGCATGCCTGTGAACATGAGGGAACACATGCACCCAGTCACGGTGACTGGTGTATAGACATGAGGGGTTATGGGACACAGGGGGCATCCCTGACATTGGTAAAGGGGATCTGGTACAGCCTGGTCAGCTTATACCCAATAAATATGTAACTGTACAGGACTTTATGGGAGGGAAAACATTTGCCCTCACTAGTGTTCTCCTGGACTGGGGTGAAGCAGAGACTGTGCAACAGGTGGCTGTAGCCAAAACATTAGCAGTGGATGTGATCCTGGATAACAATCTCCAACAGGGATGGTATGTGCAGTTACCGTAGCCAAATGGCAAGGGAAAATTGTAGTTCCGTGAACCCCATAGAAACCAGTGTGGAAACTAATGAGAGGCTGGTTCCCCAGCCTGTCTCCAGAATGGAAAGAATGGTAAAAGGAGGAAGAAATTTCCCCAGTGGCAAGTAACCACACAGCTACAGAGGGTTACTCTGAAGAGGTAGGGTGACCCCTTGTCAAAGGGTTGGGATTGACCGGGATCCTGAGGGCCCTGACACTAGTGCTAGGGACCTTAGTTTAGCGACTGAAGGGACCTGTCCCATGCATTGGGAATGTGTGAGGGGTTTGCAGATGCTCAGAAGGGTGACCCTAGTTTAGAGAAGCTGAGGGCTTGGACAGACTCGGACAGTGCACAGGGAGGTGACGGCAAACCTAAGGTTTATTGGGAAAATGGACTTATGTATACTCAGGCAGTACAGACAGAGTGAGGGATGCTAGGTGAAGCTTTGAAGGTTATAGTTGACACTGTGCATGAGCTCATTTTGATACCAAACTGGGAAACGGTCAGAGTTCTTTAAGGACTTGCATAGAGTTCTAAGGATTCATTTTGCACTACCTGGTTAGGTGCTTGTAGGCAAAGATATCTGGCCCCTGAAGACAGAATTATCCGAGTCTGATAATTGAGTACGCTAACAAGAGGTTATCAGTTTGAATCCCTCCAGAACTTGAGACTAAGGTGACTCGAACCCACAAATCAGAAAAGAGGGTTACCTTGTACTGTTCATAATTCTACGCTCAGAGGTTGGCACTTCGGGAGTAGATGGCTGACCTGCTGAGAGAATCTGTGACATAGGTCAATAAACAGGGTGGGCGGTATTGTGCTATACCGGACCGCCCAGGGGTGTAATGAGGCCCGACGCCGCAGGCAGAGGGCCTTATAGCCCCTGGAAGGTCTGGTATAGCACAATACCGCCCACCCTAGAGGGTATTATTGCGCTTAGAAAATGGGCACTGTAAAAAAAAAAAAAAAAAAATCAATAAAAAACTGTTAATAGAATAGTAGTTCAATGTAAGTTTTGAGATAAAATAGTTCCTTCACCTGGATCAGAATGACTGGAAAGCACCCTCCCCCCCTGTTAAGATGAGGCACCTTGCTTTTCTATACCATTTTTTTTTTTTTTTTGTTCATGCCACCCCCCCCCCAATCGCCACTGGCAACAGAAGTTTGTTTGTGAGACTTCAGCTTAAATAGCGTTTCATTAGTTCAGTGTGATCCACAATAGCATTTTGCTGTTGTAAGTCATCTGCTTAATTTTTGATTGTCTGTTATATGTAGGGCTGTATTTTTTTCACGGAGAAAAGAGGACAATTTCACGGCACCATCACGGGAAAAAATAATTTATGGCATACTTTAGAAGGAGAGAGAGACGCTGAAATTGGTAAAAGGGCGCTCTCTCGCTCCCTCCCCCCCCACACAAACAGTCCGTAGCTGTGTCCCGGAGCTCACACTGAAGCCTTTACTGCAGTCTACTGAGAGAGAGAGAGGGAGGAGAGGGAGAGAGAGAGGAGGAGAGACAGAGAGAGAGGGAGGGAGAGAGAGAGAGGAGGGAGGAGAGAGAGAGAGAGAGGGAGGAGGGAGAGAGAGAGAGGGGGAGGAGAGCGAGAGAGAGCGAGAGAGAAGAGAGAGAGGAAGGAGGGAGAGAGAGGGAAGGAGGGAGGAGAGAGGAGGGAGGAGAGAGAGAGAGAGAGAGGGAGGGAGGGAGGGAGGAGGGAGAGAGAGAGATATGCTGCTTGTTTCAAAAAGGAAAATTAATATACTGCGTCTCTCTCTCTCTCCCACCACCAGAAAGAGTCCCTGAGCTGTCTCCTGAACTCACAATGAAGCCGTTACTAGTTCACGGATAGAGCCACTGAAAAATGATACAAGTGCGTCTCTCTCTCTCTCGCCAGCTGCAGCTTGTACAGTAATAAACTGGGCTGTGTAAATAAAATGGATACTAAGACTCTGTGAGTAATGATACACCTGTGCCCTATAGTGCTAGGATTTGTGCTGTTCAGTCAGTCTTTTTTCTGCAGCGAGCGTGGAGGGGGTAGGGCATGTCTGGAAGAAAGTTACGGGATGTGGCGACTGTGCTGGCACTTTTTAAAAAAGAAGACCCGTGCGGTTGAAAGTTTCAGACATGCTGCTGGAAAACCAAACCTTGTTTTTACAATTAAATAATTTTATTTATATTGTTTTACGTTGGGGGGGGAGATTAGTCACCTGGAGCAATCAAGTTATGAGAAAGAGATCGGATTCTGCTGATGACGGGGCAGCTCTCGCTAACCGAGATTTAAAAGATGGCAGTGTTTTTTAATTGAAAGTTCTACTGGCACAAGCATTTGGAATGTAATCAGACAACAGAGACTGGGTCTCATTATTTTCCGGTCTCTGTTGCCTGATACCGGCCCGGCTAGCTGGTTGCCTAAGCCAATCAAATTTAGGGATTTTTCCAACCCATTTTCTAAGTGCTGTTGTAGAACTTATCAGCATTCATGACCCCATTTTGCACTGCGTACTTGCCTACCTCATACTGAACTGCTGCAGAGTACCTGGCATATTCACTCCTGTGCTTTTTAGCTGGGGGAGCTACCAGCTCTGTCAGTATAGACTCTGCCACTTGTACAAGAACTTCGGAAGCCTGAATCAGTGCAGTTACATTCAGTGATTCTCCACATATGCTCCTCTTCACTGCAGGTTTTTTTGACAGCCATTGAAGCAAGGACATACTGTAGTTAGAATAAGCAGTTGCAGTGGTTACTAGCAGTGTGTCAGTTGCAGTTGCAAGCTCAAAATATGCCAATAGAGCAGAAAAAGTAAAGGCTTTTGTAGCTTGTAGAAATAATGATTAAGGTGCAGCTACCGTATATCCGCTAATATAAAATGATGCAGAAATCTTACCACGACCTTGGTAGCGTGGAATATAAGTAAGGCTAACATTCTCGCGTTATGCAGTATTTAGGATCGTGAAATATTCCTGTTAGAAAACGGATAAATATGTGACATTTGCATCTCAATTTCAAGGAGGTCCTTATGGGTGTCAATGTACAATGTAAAGTAGTTATAGTTTTCAAGTTGTCTGGCTAATTGCTTTGTACTACCACTGTTACTAAATTTAAATTATTCTAGGAAGAAAATTAAGTTTATGTAACTGTGGTAAATGTATTAAAACATTTACTCGTCCTAATAATGTAATGCATTAAATGCTGTTGCCAGGTTAAGAAGTCACACTTAACAACACCCAGGACATTAGGGGTTTCCTGACCATAACAACCTACCCTGGAGGGGTCTGACAGGCATCAGGGGTGTGACCTGGGACCACGCCAACAGTAATGCTCATACCATTTCCACCCCATCCTGCAGCCAGTGACAGGTATCGGCGTGGTGCTTTTACTCTTCAGTCCCAAAGTTCACCCCATTTTCTTCTACAGTACTGTTCCCATTTCAGTATATTTCCTTATGGAATGGGGTAAGTATAAACTTGAACACCCCAAGGCACACCTCGACACTTGTCTCTGTCTTCAGGGTAAGGGGAGGTGAAATGGTGTGAGTGTTATGGACAATAACCCAAAGGCACACCCCGATGCCTGTCCATCTCTGAATGGTGTGGGTGGGGTTGGCGTCACTTCATTACTTCACTGCCATTCCTATTCTGCCTGTGTGTGTGTGTGTGTGTGTGTGTGTGTGTCTCAGTCTATATGTCTATCTAATTATCTATCTTTCTATCGATTGCATGTATCACTTTTTTTACCTGTTTCCAAAACAAACCTGCATATCACATTTGCCTGCACTCTGAGCACATACTTATGAAACTGTGCATATTTATACTCCACTTCTGCACGGACCTCATACTTTCCTAATAGTCCCATTATCACAACGATAACTACCTTACCCTTAACAAAAGCGACCCCCTCTGAAAGTTACTATCACATTTTCTCTGCTAACAGTCCATCATG
Organism: Neoceratodus forsteri; assembly: GCA_016271365.2. NCBI lineage: Eukaryota > Metazoa > Chordata > Ceratodontiformes > Ceratodontidae > Neoceratodus > Neoceratodus forsteri. The sequence continues at coordinate 32,362,183 of CM057449.1, read as the reverse complement.
GGGTTATTCTAGATGCCCTACATCATGCCTTAGACAACTAGTACTGGAACCCACTCGAGAGGGAGCAATCTTAGACCTGGTCCTCTCAAATGGAGATGGAGAGAGGATCACAGATGTAGAAGTGGGTAGCCATCTGGGAACTAGCGACCATCGAACAGTATGGTTCACAATAAACACAGCAATAGAGTCAAGCCATACAAAGGCAAAGGTACTGAACTTTAGGAGGGCTGACTTTGCTAAATGGGTGAGTGCCTAAGGAATGCACTAGCAAATGGGCAGGAAGGAGGGTGGAAGAACAATGGGGAATAATAAAAACTGCCATCACGGAGGTAACGAGCCTTTGTGTGAAGCAAATAAACAAAACAAAACGATGTAAGAAACCACTATGGTTCTCAAAGGGGGTGGCAGTGAAGGTTCAAGAGAAAAAGAAAGCATTCAGAAAGTACAAGGAATCACAGAAGGAGCAGGACAGAGAATTGTACCAGCTAAAGCAAAAGGAAGCTGGGAAGGCAGTCAGAACAGCAAAAGTCCGAACTGAGGAAAAGACAGCCAACTCAGTTAAGAGAGAGGATAAAACCTTTTTTAGGTACCTCAGGGAGCGAAGGAAGACCAAGGGAGGGATAGTGAGGCTTAATAAAGGGAGTAGGGTGGGCAGAGGGTGACTGTGAAAAGGCAGAGATACTAAACAAATATTTTTGCTCAGTATTTACAAATGAAGAGGGGGAAGTACCTAAAACAAACAATAGAAACACTCTGGATATAGAAGTTGATACCAGCCCATTTACAGAAGAAAGGGTTCTGAAAGAACCCTTAAAACTGAAGGTGGACAAAGCAATGGGGCCTGATGGGATTCATCCCAGAATTCTAAAAGAACTAAGGGTAGAACTAGTGACACCACTGACTACCCTCTTTAACAAATCATGGGAGGATGGGGTGGTACCTGAGGACTGGAGGAGGGCAGATGTGATTCCCTTCACAAAAGTGGGAGCAGGGCAGAAGCAGGAAACTACAGACCTGTTAGTTTAACCTCAGTGATAGGGAAAATGATGGAATCACTTCTGAATGAAAGAACTGTCACCGACTAGAGGACAGAGGGCACAGGACCCAAGGCAGCATGGACTCACAGCAGGAAGGTCATGCCAGACAAATCTAATAGATTTCTTTGACTGGTTGACCAAAGTAGTAGATCAGGGAGAGGCTGTGGACATGGCCTACCTAGACTTTAGCAAGGCATTTGACACAGTCCCACACAAAAGATTAATATACAAGTTAGCCAGCCTGGGAGTGGGTATCAAGATGACAGCCTGGGTAAAGAACTGGCTGGAGAATAGGACACAGAGGGTAACAGTAAATGGAGTCCACTCTGAAGAAAGGGGGGTTACTAGTGGGGTACCGCAGGGTTCAGTATTAGGACTGGCCCTCTTCAATGTCTTTATAAACGACATTGCAGAGGGACTGGAAGGAAAGATATGTCTCTTTGCAGATGACACAAAGATCTGCAACAGAGTTGATGCACAGGGTGGGGTGGAAAGGATGAGAAGGGACTTGGCAAGGTTAGAGGAATGGTCAAATGTATGGCAGCTTAGATTTAATGCTAAAAAGTGCAAGGTAATGTACCTAGGAAACAAAAACCCAAGGGAAGAGTACACAATGGGGGGTGAGATACTAACAACAACAAAAATGGAAAGGGACCTGGGGGTAGTCATATCAGATGACCTAAACATGGGCAAGCAATGTGACAGGGAAGTAAGGAGGGCTGGGGGGATACTGAGATGCATAGGGAGAGGCATCACCAGTAGAAAACAGGAAGCTGTTATCCCTCTGTACAGACAGCTGGTGAGACCTCATCTGGAGTACTGCGTGCAGTTCTGGAGACCCAGTCTCCACAAGGACATACACAAGATGGAAGCTGTCCAGAGAAGGGCAACTAAAATGGTGCAGGGTCTGCACCAGAAGACATATGAAGAGTGACTAAAGGAGCTTAACATGTATAGCCACGAGGAAAGGAGGGAGAGGGGGGGCATGATAGAAACTTTCAAGTACCTCAAGCGAATCAATAAAGTCCAAGAGGGTAGCATCTTTCAAAAAAAGAGATGTGCAAGAACAAGGTGGCACATTTTGAAGATGGGGGGGCGGCTCAGAGGTAATGTAAGGAAGTATTTTTTCACAGAGGGGGTTGTGGATGCATGGAACGGCCTTCCGGAGGAGTTTGTGGAGTCAAAAACAGTGGTTGAATTCAAGCATGCATGGGACAGCCATAAGGCAATTCTAGGGGGTGGGGGTAGAAAGAAGGCTGCTGGTTAACTAGGATCTGCAGCTTATCCATGAGTCGGAAATCGGCAGACTGGGTGGGCCAAGCGGTCCTTATCTGCCATCAAATTCTGTTTCTACAACTGATTTCTTGACATTAACACATTGCTTAAATATAACTTACATCATCTCATGGGCAAAAACTATGTTTCTCTAACAAAACAAAAAAACTGTGTAAATAATCCCAAGGCTGAACATATGCCAGCCATTACTTTTTCATGTACTGCCAATGTCTGTACCATCATGGGAATTTGCCTATGTTTCCCATGATGCTTTGCATTATTGGGGTATGTGCAATTGTGTTTTCTTTAAAATGTGGCTATCCAGCCAATATCATCTGGGATGACACATACCGCAGTGGCATTTGCTCTGGGGTTCTTTTGTAAACCTATATTGCTTCCTACTCCTTCCATTAAATTGTACACCTCCACATATTTTTCTAATAATGTGTATGCCTTCCTTAGAGCAAAAACTAAAACAAATCTTACTACCTACAAATCATTGTGTTGTTTCTCCACATCCTTAACAATTCTACACAACTTCACTAAATTATGCAGAGGTGGTGGATCTGATCAGAATTTGTTGCCACACACTGTGACTCCCTCCCCCGCTTACCCACCGTGTCACTGACAGCATGCTGTAAAGAAGTCTGAGACTATTCCTATTCAATGAAAGCAGAAGTTTAGTACCACTAAAATGCAGCATAGGAAAGATTACCAACTGTCTGGTAGAAGAGACTCTCATCAGATCAGCTCTCAGTCTGTCTGTGCCAAGCCTTGGCTCTCAGCTCTTTGCTTTTCATCTCTCCATGTCCCCTCACCCCCACCAATGATGTGTGCTACCTGATATGCATAAGTGTGCTGCTGTTTTGTTTATTTCTACAGTACGTCAGTGACATGTGTACACAGAACCAGATTTAACAGCAACTTAGACGGAACACAGCTGATACCTCGGAAGCCATGATAGGTATAGCTGGGGATTCGATAGAGTGGGGTTCAATATATGCAAGGGAGCACTGTACCTGTATACAGCCAGGGAGAGGACAGGACACTGTGCACTGGGGCTATTAAAAACTGGCTGAAGCCAGCCCAGTGGCACTGAGGGTTGAGGCGCTGGACGCCACACCTCACACCACGCTGGAGACCCGTGTTCGGGAACGAGCGTGGGTCGCTGGGGGTCGGCAGGGGAGGAGAAGGATCGAGTGTCCTAAAGACAGGCTCTCCTTCTCTGGGGAGGGAGGGTCCCAGGGGTTGGTGATTGCCTGCCCCCTAGTGGAGGCTGGGGGACAGAGTGCCAGTGCTGGCACTCAAAGGGCTGGGATGGGGCAGATGCCTGAGGAAGTGTGCATAGGAGCGTGAGTGTTGCCTCCGCTGGCATCAGTGCATGCCCATCCTCGAACAGAACATGGAAAATGACTCGGCCGTGCAGCTTGATGGTCATCCCCGGTAGCGCCGCTGGCTCCGAGGGTTCACCCCAGCACACTGGATCCATCTGGGTGGTAAGTAGGGGAGACTTGCCGCACCCCCGCCATGGGAGTACCGCTGGGGTGAGGGCCTTGAACTGGAGCCGCGGATGCGCCAGGTCAGTGGCTGGATGAGGACCGACTGAGGAAGGGAGAAAAAGGATAAACAAAAAAATAACTGGTTGAAGGCATGATGCATGGATTATGGCTTCAGCTACACTGGTAACTATCAGCCAACCTGGAATGAGATGGGCATTTATGGGAGGGACGACCTGCTTCTTTCCAGAAGGGTAACCACAGTCCTTAGTGGGACTGTCTTACTTTTTTGTTGAATTATTACTCTGCATTGAATTTTTGCAAAAGCCATACAGAACAGGACAAGAAGCAGATCAGCTGCCAACTTACAGTGATCAGTAAACAACTCAAAATTATACAAGTAATACACAAAAAGAAAACAAAGAAACATCTCCCACCTCCATGACTCAGGACTTTGGCTAACACAGTAGGAGGCAGTTGCATGTGAAAGATGCAACACAATACTTGTATACATCACAGGGTTACCGTAAAGTACAGTTACGTATGAACTTACTGTAACAGTAGATCTTTAAGAGGAACTCTTGCAGCAGGCTGTAACAATCAGGACTATGGCGCAGAGCACTAGGACCCACCGGAAAAACTTCTCAATACTTGCAGTACCAAGCAGGGACCCCTCCGATGTCAGCCCCACCTGACGTCAGCCCTAGTACAAAAGGGGTGATCCAGCTCCACCTCGTCCCTCAGTTCCCCGACAAGGCCCGCGAACAAGTCCTGACAAGTGAAGGAGATGAAGCACTAGATGAAGATATAGGCAGATCTGCAACCTCGAGGGGAAGGCAGGAGGGAAAGTAACGCCTGCTGCAAGAGCTCCTCAAAGATCTATTGTTATGGTAAGTTCTTACGTAACTGTACTATCTTAATTTGTAGGAGCTCTTGCAGCAGGCTATAACAATCAGGATGGAATACCAAGCAGTCCACGTCAAGCAGGTAGTCGACCCCGGGAGGTGGAAAATACTGACTCCAGAGGCCTAGGACAAAAGTCCCTGCAAAACAGCCAGACCAAACCTGGCATGGCATCTGGAGACGATATCCAAGCTGTAATGCTTGACAAAGGTATTCACAGAGTTCCAGGTAGCGGCCGCACATATGTCCCTTACGGAGACATTTCTCAGGGCAGCAAAAGATGAACCTCCCTAGTGGGGTGACCCCCTGACGGACTAGGTAGGGGTTTATGTGTGCATTTCATAGCAGAAGGATCACGATGGAAGATCCACTTGAAATCGTCTGCTTGGTCACCAGTTTGCCCAAGCATTGTGGTGCAAAGGCCACAAAGAGTTCTCCGACTGATGTGCGCATGGCCGTCCTTTGAAGGTAATACCGCAATACCCTGTGGATGTCCAACGTGTGAAGAAGAGCTTCCTCTATATTCGATGGGGAAGGGAAATAGACTGGAAGGTCAACCAACTGGTTGAGGGTCAACTCTGAGACCACTTTTGGAAGAAACTTTGGATTTGTCCTAAGGGAAACCCCTTCCCTGTGAAAAACCAAATACGGCTCTTTACACATCAGAGCCTGAAGCTCAGAAACTCAAGTTGAGGTAACAGCAAGCAAAAAACACACCTTCCAGGAAAGGAAACGCAGCTCACAATCTGCTGCCAGTTCAAAAGGAGGGAGGGTAAGCTTCTCCAACACAAAAAGGAGGTCCCGGACTTCCGGTGACGTAGCAAGCGGGAATGGCTGCCTAGTTCCCCGCTCCGATTGCCAACTTTTTTTTTCCGGAGAGAATCCAGTGCTTATTGATTGAATTCAACTTCTATAGATCTCTACTAAGGTGCAAGAAAGGACTTGGGATGGTCCGTATGAAAAAAAGGGGTTCCCAAGTGGCTAACATGTCGTTAAAGAACACCTCGAGCAGACAGACAGTAGGCCTCAGCCCGGCACCCTCGAGCTCATCGGTGCTTTCCACATCTGGCGTAGAAGACTCGTGCTCGGACTCCAGCTCCACGAATACAAGAGCCGAGTCTAGAAAAATTATAAAGCTGTTACATAAAATTGATGCTAAAGTATCTGATATTCAAAAGACTTTAAAAAGTTAGAGTCTAGAACTACGGCGGTTGAACAGCATGTGGAAGGGCTGCAGACTGAACACATGGCATTCGGCAGATCGCTGGCTTTTTTATATGGAAGGGAGAAAGCACTGACAGCCAAAGCTGAAGATGCTGAGGCTCGCTCTAGACGAAATAACATTCGGGTTGTGGGAATCCCAGAAGGAGCCGAGCAGGCAGACATGATTGCTTTCATAGATTGCTGACTAAAAATGGAGTTACAGATCGAAGAAGGTACTCCCTTGGAGATCGAAAGGGCGCATAGAACCCTCGCCCCCCAAGCCCAAACAGGGGGCTCCTCCGAGAGCAATCCTGGTTAAATTCCTTAGATACAACATGAAGGAAAAGGTTTTACACCTGGTGTGGGGAAAGAAAGACCTTAATTTTGACAGAACAAAGGTGTACGTGGACCAAGATTCCCCCCCTCCCTGGCCCAGCGCCGGAGAACAGTGCTCGGGGTTGTGAAACAGCTTAAAGAGAGAGGCTTCAGAGCTCAATTACGCTACCCGGCCAGACTTTGGGTAGACCTACCAGAGGGGGCAGAAAACATACGACACAATCCTCATGGCCAGAGATTTTCTGAGTTCAAATGATATTCAGATTCCTGATATCAAAGAAGAAATAGCAGAAAAGGAAGTTGAGAAGCTTCTATGGGCAACCGCGCCAGGATCCAAGATCAGTTCTCGGTCATATCTGAGAGTCGATTCTATTGCGCCTTTACACGCAGACCTTGTCAGATGGATTTCCAAAGAGAAGCTATCAAAGTAAAGGGAGTGAACTTTTACTAATTGACAATGATGGTATTCTTGAGGGGATACATGGTTTTGAGACCGCTCCCGCTTCTTTGCGCATCTACAGTTTGTTTTGGAGACTATCTACACGCTCACCCGGCTCGCCAAAGGATTGAATACAAATAAAAGTCAATTTAAAAACTCTCAACAGCTAAGGAATGGATTGCTTACAGGTTTTACCTGGTTGGGTTCGGGGATGGGATCCCCTTCATTTGGGTCTCTCTCGGCCTGGTTTCCTGTGGTTTCCTCACTCCCCCCCCCCCCCCGGGCGGGCCCAGAGCAGACATGGCGCTCCGGAGGGCAGATAGGGCAGCCCTTTTGTCTTAAGTCCTTTGGGGAGATGGGTATTTTTTTATTGTGGTTCCTTCCTGAGTCCGGTAAAGTATATGGTCCCCCTGTCTGAAGCGGGCCTTCTCGATTTCGCGTTTCTGCTCCCATTCTGTTCAGCAGGAACAGCATAAAAAGTGAGAGTGCTACCCTTCAATTATGGGGAGAAACTTGCAAGCGATGTCTTTGGTGGGGTAGGAGAGGGAGCAGATGGGGCTGCTTTTGACACCACTAATTTCACCCAGCTCATAGTAAATGAAACAGGAGTCAGGTGCTGGTGTACCAATGGTCAGTATTTGCCGGTGGGGCTAAAAAAATGTTTTCCTTCTTTTTCTGGTGTGGAATAACTGAAGGGGGATTTTGGCACCGAGGGGCCCTTCGATGTTTGGGACAATTAATACAACAGTAACCCAACTGTAAGGTGACCGCTCATCGTGGAGGTTGGAGTCCCTCCCCCCCTTTTTTCTTCTTTCCAGTACATTGGATTCTTTATTTTTTTATTTTGCATATATGTTGGCACCTCGAGGGGTAATCTAGGCATCTTAGCCCCCTCCCGGAAAGTTCTACATTCGAGAGACCTACAGAGGGCACAGGCGGGTATTACCCTAGGTTCCTGGGGTTATTTCCAGCCCTTTCACTCTTGACGGAGTGTTGTTCCCTCAAGGGGGTTTGGTACATTTCTCCCCCTTAATCCATGCCGGTGCACCTGCCGATCTGTGGAAGGACGGCTAGGATGGGTGCCACGGCTGATAGTTCTGGGTTTGGCATCGACCTGTTGTCGCTGCCTTCCCACATAGGAGGCATATTCTTGGTCTCCTTTATGGGAAATGTTAGATTGTTGGACCAAATTCTGGTCTTACTAGTTGTGTTTATCTTTGTTCAATCTTTCATCTTTTCTTCCTTTTCTTTCTCTTACTTTCTGCACCTGGGAGGATGCCTCATGGCGCTTATTTGCATCAGGGTTACACAAATGAATGTAGGATGTATAATCAGCTGTTGTAACAATTGTGGATGAATAATATGTGTGACATGATAATTGGTTCACTGAATGTCAAAGGCATTAATAATGCCATAAAGAGAGCTAAGATACTATCTGAATTCAAAAGAGAGAAGTGCGACATTGCCTGACTACAGGAGACAAGGTTAACTCAGGGACAGCATATGAAATTACGAAGGGACTGGGTGGGTACAGTGTGTTCTGATGGGCATCCCCAATCCAAGAAAGGGGGCGTGGCCATTCTATTCCGCAGGGGTCTCCCATTTCAGATTCAGTCAACAATTCATTCGGGTACAGGACACCAGTTAATAGTTACGGGGAACTACAAGGGTCAAATTATACATTTAGTTGGGGTGTATGCCCCTACCCCACCCTCTGGTGAGTTTTTACGCTCCCTATTCAATTCAGTTTCGAAGTTACCACTGGGACAAACTATCTTAATGGGGATTGGAATTGTGTTGAGGATGTCAGTCTGGACAGGAGCTCCACCAAAGCCCCTAATTCTAAATCTTGCTCTAAGCTGCTTCAGTAGTTTGTTGGGGAGGCCAGATTAATGGATCCCTGGAGACAATTCAACCCCTCTGTTAAAACTTTACCTTTTACTCAGCAGCCTCAAAAATGTATTCCAGGCTGGACAGATTTTATACGCACAAAAGTGATCTGCACACATTTAAAGATGTTTCCATTCTCCCGATCACGATTTCAGACCATGCCATGGTTAAGGCTAAACTACATTGGGGCATAAGGAAAGAGAGGGGTCTCTGGAGGTTTGATCCTGGACTTCTCAATGACAAACAATACATAGACTCCACCAAAAAATTATTCAATGTTATTTAGAGGAAAACACGGAGGTATTCTCTAAACCCAAATATTTATGGGATGCCCTGAAAGCGGTGGTGAGGGGTCATACAATTTTCTATTCCTCCTATAAGTATAAGCAGCATCAAGCCCATATTAGGGAAGTCCTTACTGAAATTGCTACCCTCGAAACATTACATAAACGTACTGGGTCCAAATCTACTCTTAAAAAATTGATAAGAGACCAGGAATAAATATAATGCTTTGCTGCAGAGACGGGTGGAAAACTCTCTGAGATATATAGGGCAACGCTACTATGAAAGGGGGGAGAGGGCAGGCAAACTACTGGCTTTGAGGCTTCGTAAACAAGCAGCTGACAATCGTAGCTAAGGTTAGTAAAGACCCCTCCATATCATATTACAAGAACCTTCGGGGAGATTGCACAAGAATTTGCAGAATTTTATAGACAACTTTATTCTAAAGATGAAACTCACGAACACAGGGAAAGAATTCAGAATTTTTTACAGGGTTTAGAGATGCCTGTCCTGTCTGAGGCCCAGAGGGAATTATCAGAGGCTCCCTTCACTGTCGAAGAGATTGGGGCCGGCCATTAAAACCCTGAGGTCGGGCAGGGCTCCCGGCCCAGATGGGTTTACCTCGGAATTCTATAAAGATTTTCAGACATTTTATCCCCACTCTTCACCAAAGTTTGTAATGTGGCGCAGGAGCCGGGGGCTCTGCCGGACACATGGGGGGGGAGAGGCCCTTATTTCTGTATTACCTAAGCGGGAAAAGACCACTCATCTTGTGCTGGATACCGTCCCATCTCATTTCTTAATCAGGACGCTAAAATCTTCGCTAAGATAATCAGCGAACGATTACAAAAAGTGATCACCGCCTTGGTTCACCCTGACCAAATGGGGTTTATACCTGGGAGACACATACAAGACAATATAAGGCTATTATTGAATGTGATTGCCTCAACCCAACACCCTTTAAACTCACCTCTTTCAGCAGTGCTAACGTTGGACGTGGAAAAAGCTTTTGATTGGTTAAATTGGCAATACCTTGATCTAGTAATGGGGGGATTTGGGTTGGGGGATAAATTTTGCATATGGATTTCCAACTTATATTTTAGGCCCAGAGCCAAGGTCCGGGTTAATGGGATGCTCTCTTCCCAGTTCAAGATTGAGAGGGGCACCAGACAGGGTTGCCCCCTTTCTCCCCTTTTATTTGCCCTGAGTTTAGAACCTCTGGCTATGTACATTAGGCAATCAGATCTTTTTACAGGTCTTCAAGTTAGAGGTGTGGAAGTCAAAATTTCGTTATATGCAGATGATACTTTGTTATATGTCTCGGATCCACTAAACACAGTCCCGAGGATCCTTACCTTTCTTAAGGAATTCGGATCCTTCTCCGGCTATAAAGTTAATCCAGATAAATCAGAATTATTCCCATTAGGAGGTGTCGGGGCCACCCTCCTTGAGCTACAACAAGTTAAATGGTGCAGATCAGGGTTCAGATATCTGGGGTGTGGATTCTAGGGACTTTCAAACTTTATTCTCCACAAATCATTTAAAAGTGCTCCAGAGATCAGGGAGGATTGTAACAGATGGAAGGAGCTTCCCTCTCTGTCTCTGGTAGGGAGAGACAATACGTATGAATATTCTTCCTAGTTTATTGTTTGTTATGGGTGCTATCCGTATAAACCCCGAAAGTTTTGGCAGGATATAAAATCCACCCTCTCTAAATTTCTTTGACTGGGGAAAAACCACGGGTGAGGTGGAAGACTATGATGGCCCCTAGGGAAAAGGGTGGCCTTGGGATACCTGATATTCAGAAATATTTTGGGCCTCCCATGTGCAGACTTTGGTGGTGTGGGCTCGGGATCCCCCACCAAAATGGGTCCAGATTGAAGAGGCTGATCTTCCCTTATGGAAGGCCATAGACTTAATAAATTTGGACTCCCCTAGAATGAGACGACTTGAGTTCAAGAACCCTTTTACGAGGGTCCTTCCCCAAATTTGGAGGGATATGAATCTTAAGATGGGCATTATTTTAAAGCTTAACCCTAACACTACTATACTGAGTTGTTCAGATTTTGAACCACTTAGATGGGACCTGGGTTTCCACCGTTGGGCAAAAGCAGGCCTTACTAGTTTAGGACAACTATTCGAGCAAAACTCGATTAAATCTTTCCAGCAATTAAAAACTGAATTCAGTTTACAACAAAATGATTTTTTTCGGTACCTCCAGTTAAGACATTTTATCCAAGTAAATGTTAAAGCCATTGAACCCAGCTCTGAGTCTGCATCAAACCCAGTGCGTTCACTTCTATCCTCCATGATTTGTTCCCCACATCAGAAACATCTGACTTCTAAACTAGTCAAAGCGATTTACAATGCAGAGACGGATCCAGTATCGAGTATTAAAGAGGCATGGCACAGAGACTGCAATTATTGCTTATCTGAGATGGAATGGTCACAAATTTGGAAAGCTGTGCAGACCACTACTTCATACCTTTATTGGCAGGAATTCTGCTGGAAAATTATTATGAGATTTTTCAGGGTCCCGGTGGTAACTAAGCATTATGGATCACATCAATCCGACCTTTGTTGGAAGAACTGCCAACTAGTTGGTACATATTTTCATATTTATTGGGAATGTAATATTGTGCAGTAATACTGGAGGGAAATAAAGGGTGCCTTCGAGTTGATTTTTGAGTCAGGTATGCCAGATTCCCCACAATACTGGTTGTTGGGATTGCATCCTCCCTCTTTATCTTCTAGATCATCCTGTCTTTTATTTGGAATTTTGGTAACGGCAGCACATAAGGCCATCAATTTACTATGGTTGACACCTGACAAACCTACCATCTCATCCTGGTTTAAAATCTGTATTAGGATTTTGGATATGGAGTATTTAACGGCCAAACTTAGATTTTCCATGGAGAAGTTCAATGAAAGATGGTTTCCCTTTATGCAATTCATGGTCTCCCGGGAAAAGAGATCTGTATTAGAAGTATTAGCCAGATATACCTGATGTGGCCTCTCAGCTCCGGTTCAGTAAGGTCGAATGTTGGGCTTGGATGGGAGTCTCCAGCAGGTCAAAGTTGTATCTTACTTACAGTAATAACTCATGAACCTTGCTCCCCTTCTGGGATGTTGGTTTATGTCATCGATATAACTATGTACCTGGGGTTTGTAATGGTCCACTATCTAGAAGTAGACTTTATTATTAATTGTGTAAAACATTGGTAGGGGACAGACAGGTATGTCTTGTAAATGTTCAAATTTCTGGTTATCTTTTTCATTACTCTTATCTCTCCTTTCTTTTTTTTATCATTTCTTGGTAGAATACAAGGCATCCTCCTCCTTCTTAGGTCTCCTTTCTTTTACCTTCTCTTCTCCTTTCCTTCTTCTCTTTACTCCTTTTTGAACTTTCTCTTTTTTCCTTGGCTTTATCTTTCCGACTTGAAATATAATCCTGTGTATATGAGTAGGAATGGACCAATGTCTGTTTGTAAATGTATGGATTTAACTGAAAAGGATGGAAAAAAGCTCTTCAATAAATTTCAATTTCAAAAAAAAAAAAAAAAGGAGGTCCCAGGGTGGGATAGGGTCCCTAATGGGAGGTCTCATATGCAAAATTCCCCTCAAAGGTCGGGCTACATCTAACTGTGCAAAGCCTTGTCTCCAATCAGAGCATGATAGGTGGAGACAGCCCCAATGCACCTTGATAGAGGAGTAACTCAGGCCATGTTGGTACAAGGAGAGGAGGTACTATAACACTGAGTTCACTGGACAGGCAATGGGGTCCAAATGCTGTGACGAGGCCCATAAACAAAACCGCTTCCATTTCATAGCACAGGCGGAGTGGGTGGAGGGCTTTCTCGCCAACACTAGGACTGCCACTACCACTGGAGAGACCCCGTATCTGTGTTGGTCTATGTCTGAAGAAGCCAAGCATGCAGATGTAAGGAACGGAGGTCCGGATGGACCAACGATCCCTGTTCCTGGGATAGCAACTGCAAGCATATGGGCAGCGGAGTTGGAGGTTCCGTGGATAACCGCTGCAGAAGTGGGAACCAAATCTGCCAAGGCCACCAGGGGGCTACTAGAATCATTCGAGACCCTTCTGCCTGCAACTTCAGCAAGACTCTCTGAATGAGAGGAAAGGGTGGGAAGGCATAGAGAAACCTCCCTGCCCAGCAAAGGGATAAAGCGTCTGGCCAGAAAACTCCATGCGCGTGCTCTCGCGAGCAAAAAATTGGCAGTTTGGCATTGCATGGTGACGAAAAAAGGTCCAGCTCTGGATGACCCCACTTGTCAAACAGCTGATATGCTATGGACTGTAACAGCTCCCACTCGTGTGATCTGGATCGAGACCTGCTTAAACTGTCAGCCAGATTGTTTAGGACGCCCGGAGCGTGCACTGCTGACAGCAGAATGTGTCGCTCCAGTGCCCAGTACCAGACTCTCATCACCTCCTGCAAAGAGGTACAAATGAGTGCCCCTTGCTTTTGATGTAAAAGGCGACTGCCATATTGTCTGTCTGAATTAGAAGAGAGCCCGGCACCAGGTTCTCCTGAAATACCTGTAAGGCACAGAGGACTGCTCGCATCTCCAGTACACTGATATGGAGAGATCGCTCCTCGGGCGTCCAAACCCCTTACGTCTGACGAGTATCCAGGTGCGCTCCCCATCCCAGATCTGATGCATCTGTCGTAAGGGTCTGACTTGGTGGCTCTGGATGAAACCGGACTCCTTTCTCCAAATTGCAGGGGTCCATCCACCAAAGCAAAGTTCTCTTGACTGGCTCAGTGATCCTGACTAGAAAGTCTGGCTTAGCCGGAGCCCTGGTCCAACTGCACCCTGAGCATCCACTGTGGGACCCATGTGAAGATGAACCAGAGGGTGACCAGAATGACCACCGTCATGTGCCCCAGCAGCCTGAGGAAGTTCCTTGCTGGAACCTGAGGTTTACTAAGACCCATTGGCAATCTCCCACAGGCGATCGCCCTGTCTGGGGGTGAAAGGCCATGCCCTGGATAGAATCCAGGACCGCTGCAAGGAAGGCGAGTCTTTGACTGGGCTCAGGGGCGATTTCTGAAGGTTCAGGGTGATTCCCAGCTCTCAGAACAGAATATAGGTGTCTCTGAGAGCTTGGGCAAACTTGACCTGGGACGGGGCCATAATTATGTCGTCAAGAGAGTGAGGAAGGCGTAATGCCCCTGGCGCTTTAGAGCCACAGCCACCACTGCCAAGCACTTTGTGAAGACTGAGGTGGACAAACGGAAGAACCTGGAATTGGTATTGCTCCCTTGGAAGTGGAACCTCAGAAACCTCAGGTTGGGAGGGAAGACCCTGATATGCATATATGCATCTTGCATGTCTAGGGAGCAGAGCCAGTCTCCTTGGTGCAGCAGGGGAAGTAGACCTGGAAGGGTCACCATCCTAAACCTTTTGTACTCATTAAAGAGATTGAGAGAGCTGAGGTCCAGAATGGGTCGAAGATCCTGCATCTTTTTTGGCACCAGGAAGAAGTGGGAATAAAATCCATTTTCCGCTGATGCAAGGGGACTACCTCTATTGCCTTTTTCTGCTAGAGGGTCCAAATTTCTTCTTCTATAAGTAGGATGTGAGAAGGAGGATATCGGGAGTACTTTGGTGAAGTATTTGGAGGGAACTCCGTGAACTCTAGCGTGTGTCCTCTCCTGATAATATCCAGGACCCACTGGTCTGCAGTTATTGATCTCCACCCTTGAGATGAAGGGAGAAGCAGCCCGACCGTCTCCCCGGGGTCTTCCTTTAGATGAGGAGGGGCGGAAGGGAGTCATTGGGCTGAGCCGGGTGTAGGCAGAGAGGCCTGGGAGGACTTGGGTCCACGGTTAGGAACGCCTCCAGGTTGCTGGTTACTGGCTCTCCTACGAAAGCCACCTCTCTGACCCTGCTGATTACCACAGGCTTGTCCACCTTGTCCACCTGAGGTCTTGCAAAAGGGCTGTTTCCGCTGCCATCGCTGGTCACCGTGGTAAATTTGGCGGACTGACCAGATGGACTTGCCTGACTCCTGGAGACGTGAAATCAGAGCTTCCGCCTCCTGCCCAAACACGGTACCTTGGAATGGCAGATCCCTGATACCGGACTGCAGATCCTGGTGAAAGCCTGAAACTCTTAGCCAGGCATGGTGCTGAAGGCAGACCCTGGAAGCGGCTACCCGGGATGCTGTATCTGCAGTGTCATAAAGGCTCTCAGGACAGAGAACCTACATTGGAGCCCAATTTAAGTATGTCAGTTTCGTCTTCTTATGAATCTGCAATGGCTCTCAGTAGCTCTTGTCCCCTCTCCCACAGAGCATTCTGGTAGTGGACCATATGCATCAGGAAGTTGAGGGACCAGATGGAGCAGGTGAAGGCAGAGTAAACCTTCTTGACCACCTGGTCCAAATACCGAGGCTCTGGATCAGGAGGCTGCGAGCTAAGGTGCTTCGGCTGCCTGGACTTGTCATGGGCAGCCGTAATGACCGAACAGTCCACCTGAGGGTTCTCTGCTAAAAAGGCTTCTGCCCTCAGGGCCTTATACAGCCTGTCCAATTTTTTGGGAACAGCCGGGATTGAGGCTGGGTGCTTCCAGGTAGTCCAGGTCTGGTTCTGGAAAGTGTCCACCAAAGGAGGGACCACCAATGGTTTTGGCTCCTTTTGCCTCAGGTATTTGGCCAACCTTCGGCATTCTGGATCCAGGTCCTCCATTTCCCACTCACTGACTCACTGGAGGCCTGGATATGCCTCATGATGTCCATAGAGGTCGGATCGTCAGGAGGCTAGTCCTTCTCTCAAGGGACCCACGATCCTAAGAGAGGAAGAGGAACAGCATGCCGATGAAGAAGAGAGGATCTACTACTATGTCTGGAATAGTCTGACCTCTCCTTGTGACCAGACTCCCTCTGTTGCCAGTAGCTGAGGGACTGACGTCGGTCCAAAGACCAGCTCCGGTCCCGAGACTGGCGACGGAGCGTAGACCGATGTCAGGAGTGCTCTTGCCCAGAGGAACGAGTAGAGCTGCGAGTGCAAGACCTGGACCGGCGACGGTCTCCAGAGTCCTTGGAGCATCGGTGTTGGTCTTTGGACTGGGAATGGAAACAAGCCCTGGGTGGAGGTGTAGGCTGCTGCTCGGGGGACTTCCTTGGGGAAGGCTCACCTCCAGGCTGTGGTTTGTCCGCGGGTCTGGTACCAGTGTCTGGGACGGCAATGGGGGCCCGCTTCTGGAACTGTCCCCACCAAAGCGAGAACAACTCCTGCAGCTCAACCTTTGAGAAAATCTTGTCCGCTCGGCCGGACAGGAAGTATCTGGGACATCAGCCTGCGAAGGGGAGCCTTCTTGGAAGCCTGGGGTGGGAAGGAAGACTTGGGAGACTGGGACGTCGGCTCTTCGTGGCGCAGACCCTTCACCCCTTCAATCGGTGTTGATGGGTGGGACAGATGTGGAGGTACCAGCTAGAGGCGTTGGGAGGAGTCCTTGGCTCGGAGGCACACCTTTAGCATCGCGGCGGTGCCTTGGTAGGTGGGGCCGGAGCTTTCACCTCCAAGGTCTTGGTGGAGACCCTTAGCGGGATCGCCTTAGGCTTGGCCAGCTTCTCCCCCGATGGGCTGGCCTTGGCCTGGGATGATTTCCGGCGCTCACCTGGGCCCGGGGAGACACAGGCCTTCTTGGGTGAGGGCCACGAGTGAGAACGGGACCACGACTGGTGTCAGGATCCACTACAGTCTTACCTGTGGCACTTGGTCTTCTTTTTATGCTTCTTCTCTGAAGTGTACAGATCCATCTTCTGCTCCAGCAAAGAAGCCTTCAGGGCCTTGAGATGTTGGATCCGGGTCCGGCTGGTGAACACCTGGCAGGCTGAGCAGGCTGTGGAATCATGGTCCGGCCCAAGGCAAAAGACGCAGCCCTTGTGCTAGTCTTTGGAGGGGATCTGCCGTCCGCAGGAACACTTGTTTTGGTAGATCTCCGAAGAGACCGAGGATGGTGAAGACATCTGCCGAGGAAACTGGAAAAAAAAAAAATGTTGAAAAAACAGTAAAATAGGTGAAAAAAACAACTTAGTTTTGTGCTTCCTGACAAGCTGAGTAGAAGGGCTTCTTCTTCTCATGTGTGCGGGATGTGGTGGGAAAAGAACTGAGGTGGAGCTGGGTCTGCCCCCATTGTACTAGAGCTGATGTCGGGGCAGGGCCGATGTCGAGGTGGTCCCTGCTTGGTACTGCTAGCTGAGAAGTTTTTCTGGAGGGTCCTAGTGCCTGCAGCATAGTCCTGATTATTATAGCCTGCTGCAAGAGCTCCCACTGAAGTAAGATCATGATATATTTCTACTTATAAAATGGGTAGGAAATTGTTGTTGCTCTATTGGATCACATGACCGTGCGCATATCAAGAGCGCGACCGCACATCTGCACTTTAGCCCCCAAAACAATTTGACATTTTATAAGATAGATATACCACTCTGAGGTGTGCGGTGGCGCTCTGACATCACTACGCCCCTTAGGTGATTGGCGACTCGGCCTTGCGGCCTTGTACGTACAACGCACACCAAGGCGTGCGCATATCAGAGCACGACCGCACACCTCAGCATGGTATATCTATTACATATCACAGGGTCACCGCAACATAATGTACTTGTATACATCACTGGGTCACCTTAACATGATATACTTGTATACATCACAGAGTCACCATAACATGATAAACTTCTATACATCACAGGGTCACTGTTAAATGATATACTTGTATACATCACAGGGTCACCGTAACATCATATACTTCTATACATCACCAGGTCACTGTAACATGATGTACTTGTATACATCACAGGATCACCGTAACATGATATACTTGTATACATCACATGGTCACCGTAACATGATATACTTCTATACATCACAGGATCACCGTAACATGATATACTTGTATTCATCACATGGTCACCGTAACATGATATACTTTCATACATCACAGGATCACGTAACATGATATACTTCCACACACACGGTCACGTAACATGATATACTTGTATATATCACAGGGTCACCGTAACATGATGTACTTGTATACACCACAGAGTCACCGTAACATGATGTACTTGTATACACCACAGAGTCGCCGTAACATGATGTACTTGTATACACCACAGAGTCGCCGTAACATGATGTACTTGTATACACCACAGGGTCACTGTAACATGATATACATCTATACATCACAGGGTCACTGTAACATGATGTACTTGCATACATCACATGGTTACTGTAACATGATATATTTGTATACATCACAGGGTCACCATAAAATGGTATACTTGCATACATCACAGGGTTGCCGTAACATGATATACTTCTATACACCACAGGGTCACCGTAACATGATATACTTGTACACATCACAGTGTCACTGTAACATGATATACTTCTATACATTACAGGGTCACTGTAAAGTACAGTTACGTGGGAACTTACCGTAACAGTAGATCTTTGAGAGAGGTTCCTTCAGTAGGTCATCACATATAGGACTGGCACCACCTGGCGTCAGGCTGCACAGCAGACTTTTCTGGCAATACCTGACAGAAGACTGGCCATCTGACATCATGTGACTGATGTCAGCGTGACTGTATATAGTGAGTGGTCCCCACACCTGCCCTCCAGTTCTCCTGCTGGAGCCAGAAAGATGCCTGACAGCAGGAGCGAACAGGATTTGGAGACTCTGTAAAACATAAAATGAGGGAAAGGAGGGAGGGAGGGAAAAAGATGACCTACTGAAGGAACCTCACTCGAAGATCTACTGTTATGGTAAGTTCCTACGTAACTGTACTATCTTACTTCGAGAGGGTTCCTTCAGTAGGTCATCACATGTAGGACAGACTTCCAAGCAGTCCCTCCAAGGAGAGACTGAGAGAAATTAGAGGAGGAATAACCAACTCCAATGGAAAGAACTGAAATCCAGAAAGGACCCAGTCTTGGACAGAAGGCCCTTCAGGACGGCTAAGGCAAAGCCAGCCCTCAGCCTAGAAGAACTTTCCAGACTATAATGTTTGGTAAAGGTATGGACAGAACTCCAAGTAGCGGCAGCACACATGTCAGCCGTGGAAATGTTCTGTAGGAAGGCTGTGGAGGCAGTCATGCCCCTAGTAGAATGACCTCCAATGGTACCCATGAGAGGTTTATCGTACTTCTGGTAACAGTGTTGAATGCAGTTGCCTAACCATTTGGAAAGGCCCTGCTTAGAAACCAGTTTGCCGCTCAATCTTGGGGTGAAGGAGACAAACAACTGGTCGCAAGAGCGCAATTCTTTGGTCTGATGGGTGTAACACCAGAGAATCCGATGGACATCCATCCATCTTATGGAGGAGTGCCTCACCTCTGTTAGAGGGGGATGGATAATACATTGGAAGCTCTACTGACTGATTCAGCGTGGTTTCTGACACCACCTTGGGAAGAAACCTCGGATGAGTTCTGAGGACTGCCTGGTCCCTAGGGAAAATCAAGTATGGCTACTTGCAGACTAGGGCGTGAAGCTCTGAAATCCTTCAAGCTGACATGATAGCCACAAGAAAAAGCGCCTTCCAAGACAGGAAGCGCAAATCACTGCTCATAGCCGGCTTGAAAGGAGGAAGGGTGAGCTTTTCCAGTACAAAGTTCAAATCCCAAGGCAGAGTTGGGCTGCGGATAGGGGGTGGTTCAGATGGAGAATCCCTTTCAGAAAGGTTTTTGAGACCTCCAACTGAGCCACGGGTTTACCATCCACTAGCTCATGGTACTCTGAGATAGCTGAGATATGGACCTTTAAGGAACAGTAGGACAGACTGGAGTCTGACAAGTGAAGGAGGTATTCCATGACTTGTGGGGCCGAGCAGAGAAGGAGTTCCAGCCCCTATCAGTTGCTCAAATGGAAAACCACTTCCACTCATGGTGCAAGTGGACGGGTATAGGTCTCCGGCCTCGATGAGGACTTGAGCAACCCTGGAGGAAACCCAAAACAGGATATCACTATGTCTGCAGGAGCCAGGCATAGAGATGCAGGATCCTGAGCCCCGGTTATACCAGTTAACCTTGATCCTAGGTCAGGAGGTCATGAATCATTGGAAGTGGAACCGGTGGTTCACGGGAAAACTGCTGTAGCAGCGGGAACCAGATCTGACTCGGCCAGAGAGGAGCGATGAGGAGCATCTTTGCCCTCACTGCCTGGAGCTTGAGGAGAACCCTCTGCAGAATGGGGAACAGAGGGAAAGCATGTAAAAATGTCTCTGTCCAAGATAGAGACAACGCATCGCTCCAAAAAGCACCTTGCTCTGGAACAAGCGAGCAAAACTTGGGAAGTTTTGTGTTGTGTTGAGAGGCGAAGAGATCGATTTCCGGATGCCCCCAATTCTGGAAGATGGATTCCGCCACTTTCTGATGTAGTTCCCACTTGTGAGCCAGGGTCCGAGACCTGCTGAGACTGTCCACCAGGACGTTTAGAACACCTGGAATGTGCACAGCCACTAGGACCAAATGGTGCTGGACTGCCCAGTTCCACACTCGCATCGTCCCCCTGCAAAGGGGGTAAGACCGGGTTCCTCCTTGTTTGTTGATATACCAAACTACCAAAATATTGTCCATTTGGATTAGCAGTGATCCCTTTGGAAGGAGGGTCTGAAAGGTCTGTAACATGTACAGGACCGCCCTCAACTCCAGAACTCTAATGTGGAGAGAAGTCTCCAAGCCAGACCATAGTCCCTGTGCTTGGTGTTCCCCGAGATGAGGTCCCCGCCCCATATTCGAGGCATCCGTGGTGAGGGTGGCTACTGACGGTTCCGGAAGGGAAGCCCCAAAGAAAGATTGTGAGAATCCTTCCACCATTGTAAGTCTTTCTGAACTGCTGAGGAGACAAGAACCGGATGGTCCAGGTTGTCCAGGAGCTGATCCCACTGTACCCGCAAGGACCACTGAGTAAGCCTCATGTGGAGCTTTGCAAGGGGAACGGTAGTTATGGAGGCCATCTTGAGGCCCAGAAGGCGAAGGACTTCCCGAGCAGGGATGGTCCTGAGGGAAGCCACTTTGGAGGCCTGACAGATAAGGGTCTCCATTCTGTCTGGAGAAAGGAAGGTTCTGCACTGGACCGTATCCAGGACTGCCCCAATGAAGTGAAGTCCCTGGGCAGGGATAAGGGATGACTTGGGAACACTGACTGTGATCCCTAGTCTGCTGAAAAGGTTCAGGGTAAAGGACAGTGCCTCCAGCAAAGAATCCCTGGATGGGGCTGAAATCAACCAGTCGTTCAGGTAAGGGAAGACCGCAATGCCCATGCGGCATAGGAATGCCGCGACAACCGCCAAACACTTGGTAAAAACCCGTGGTGCCGAAGACAGGCCAAAGGGGAGCACCCGTAACTGGAAGTGTTCCCCTTGTAAATGAAAATGCAGGACTCTACGGTGGCTGGGGAAAATAGGAATGCGGAGGTAAGCATCCTGCATATCCAGGGCACAGAGCCAGTGGTTCTTCATGAGGAGAGGGAGGAGTATCTGGAGCATCAGCTTTCAAAATGATATGATACAAGGCATACTTAGGATGGCAGAGAAAGGGGAGATACTGTTGATGGTGGACCTTAATATGCCATATGTTAACTGGAGCACCTTTGCTGCAGCCACATCCAAAAGCAGGGCCATTCTTGATGCCCTTCAGGTGGCATGATTCAGACAGCTAGTTTTGGAACCTACTCATGAGGGAGCAATCTTAGACCTTGTACTCTCAAATGGGGACAGTGAAAAGATCTCAGATCTAGAAGTGGGTAACCATTTGGGAAAAAGTGACCACCAAACAGTGTGGTTCACGATAAACTCAGCTACAGAGTCAAGCCATACAAAAGTGAGGGTTCTGGACTTCAGGAGGGCTGACTTTGGCAAGATGGAGAGTGCCTTAGAAAGCACTAGCAAACAGGCTAGATGGAGGGGTGGAGCAACAATGGGGAAATATCAAAACTGCCATCACAGAGGCAACAAAGCCTTGTGTGAGGCAAATAAACAAATCAAATGAAAGAAAAAGCCACTATGGTTCTCAAAAGAGGTGGCGTGTAATGGTTAGGAGAAAAGATAGCATTTAAGAAGTATAAGGAAACACAGAAGGAGAGGACAGAGAACTGTACCAGTTAAGGCAGAAGGAAGCAGGAGGGTGCTTAGCATAGCAAAGGCACAAACTGAGGAAAAAGATAGCCAACTCGGTTGAGAAGGGAATAAAACCTTTTATAGGCATATTAGGGAGCATAGAAAGACAAAGGGAGGAATAGTGAGGCTGAATAGAATGGACGGTGGGTGGGCAGAGAGTGACAGAGAAAAAGCAGGGATACTGAATGAATACTTCTGTTCAGTATTCACAAAAGAGGAAATGGGGAGATGCCTAATCCAATTAACAGAAGCACTCTGGAGAGTGGGGTCAATCCCAGTCCTTTCACAGAAGAAAGGGTTCTGAAAGAACTCCTAAAACTGAAGGTGGACAAAGCAATGGGGCCAGATGAAATTCATCCCAGAATTCTAAAAGAATTAAGCAGAGAACTAGTGACACCACTGACTACCCTTTTTAACAAATCATGGGAGGATGGTGTAGTACCTGAGGACTGGAGGAAGGCTGATGCGATTCCCCTTCACAAAAGTGGGACCAAGACAGAGAGTGGAAACTACAGACCTGTCAGTTTGACCTCTGTGGTAGGGAAAATGATGGAATCACTTCTGAAGGAAAGAACTGTTGAGTACCTAGAGGCCAGTAGGGCACAGGGCACAGGGCCCAAGGCAGCATGGGTTCACAGTGGGAAGGTCACGTCAGACAAATTTAATTGATTTCTTTGACTGGATGACCAAAGTAGTAGACCAGGGAGGGGCTGTGGACATGGCCTACCTAGACTTTAGCAAGGCATTTGTGAGGAATTTGCTCGTTTTTTCTCGGACAGGGTGTCTGCAATCCGGCGGGAGGTCTCCTCAGCCAGTAATACCATTGCTGTCAGTGGTCGTCAGTCGTGTTCTAAGAGCACTCTCTCTGAGTGGGGGGAGTTTAAGCCAGTGGAAGTTTGTGAGGTCATTGAGATAGCGGCCAACTTGAAGTATACCTTTTGTGAACTGGATCCCGTGCCAGCAGCTTCTTGATGAGGTGCATTGACACTGTTGGCCCGGTGTTTGCCCGATTGTCGGTGCTCCTTGAGTCAGGGTGTCTTTCGGATGCCTTGAAGGAGGCTCTGGTGAGACCCCTCTTAAAAAGCTTCTCTGGACCCAGAGATTAGGGCAATACCGTCCTATCTCCAATCTTCCATTTCTGGAAAGGTTGTTGAGAAGGTGGTATCACTTCAGTTGGGAGAGCATCTCATGACCCACGAGTTGTATGATCCCTTCCAGTCAGCCTTTCGGGCCAGGCATAGCACTGAAACTGCATTAGTTCGGGTGCAAAATGATCTCCTTAGGGCTAGAGATCGGGGGGACAAGACAATTCTTGTCCTCCTTGATCTCTCCTCAGCATTTGATACTGTGGACCATTGTGTATTGCTTTTCCGCCTGAGGGAGTTATGCGGACTCACCGGTATTGTCATCAAATGGTTTGAGTCATTCCTTACTAACAGGAGGCAGCGGGTTGTGATGGGAAATTTCTCATCCATGCCCTGCCTCCTTTCATGTGGAGTCCCTCAGGGTTCGGTATTGGCCCCAATGTTGTTCACAGTATATATGCTGCCCCTGGGGGAGATCATTAGGAGGTATGGTCTGAGTTTTCATTGCTATGCTGATGATACTCAGCTATACCTATCTTTTGCCCCTGGAACATCAAATGCAGTGGATGTGATGAATATCTGTCTGGCTGAGATAAATGACTGGATGTCTTCCAGCTGGCTGCGACTTAACCCTAATAAGACTGAGGTACTGGTAGTGGAGTCGAACAGAGCTCATGATGGGATGGCCTCTGATTCTGCGACTGGCATTGTGCTAGGAGCTGTGCCATTGATGGCCTCCCCAAGGGTGCGTAATCTTGGTGTGATCTTTGACAGGAACTTGTCCATGGAGGCCCAAATATCCTCCGTGGTGCGTTCCTGCTTTTCATCTTAGAAATACGCAAGATTAAGCCCCTTGTTCGGCTCTGGACCTCCCTACTTTGGTACATGCCTTGGTCACTGCGAGACTTGACTACTGTAATGCGCTCTATCTCGGGGTCTCTGGAACTTCTCTTCGCAGACTGCAGCTAGTACAAAACGCTGCTGCCCGGCCTTGGACTGGACAAAGTAAGTTCTGTCATATTACTCCGGTGTTGCGCGAATTGCACTGGCTGCCTGTCAGGTGGAGAGTTTTGTTCAAGGTGGGGTTTCTCACCTATAAGACCCTACATGGACAGGGCCCTGGTTACCTTTCTGATCTCCTGGTACTGTTCACCTCTGTCCGGGATCTCCGCTCCTCTGGTGGTGGCCTCCTCACAGTTCCGAGAGCTAGGTGGAAATCAGCAGGGGATGATCCTTGGAGTTGCTGCTCCAGCTCTCGGAACTCGTGTCAGCTTGAAGTGAGAGAGGCTCCCACCATAGAGGCCTTTTAAGAGTCGCCTTAAGACCTTTTATTTGTGCAGGCTTTTGGGGTTTAAGTTATATGTATGTTATTTTAACTCTAATGTACACGGTATGACATACTGTATAGGCTTTGTATGCGCAGAGCCTTTGGGATTGGGCGCCTTTTTAAATAAAGTTGACTTTGACATTTGACACAGTCCCACACAAAAGATTAGTAGTCAAATTAACCAGCCAGAGTGGTAGTCTGGTAAACATTAGCTGAACAACAGGACACAGAAGGTAATTGTAAATGAAGGCCACTCAGAAGAAAGGGGTTACTAGAGAGGGTACTGCAGGGTTCAGTACTGGGTCCAGTCCTTTTTAATGTCTTTATAAGTGGCAGAGGGACTGGAAGGAAAAGTATGTCTCTTTGCAGATGACACAAATATCTGCAACAGGGTTGATACATAAGGAGGCGTGGAAAAGATAAGAAGGGACTTGGCAACGCTGGAGGAATGGTGAGAAGTATGGTAGCTGGGATTCAATGCAAAGAAGTTATGCACCTGGGAAACAAAAACCCAGGGGAAGATTATACAGTGGTGGGGGGGAGGAGTAACAACAACAAAATGGAAAGAGACCTGGGGTAATCATATCAGATGACCTTAAGGTTGGCAAGCAATGTGAGAAGGCAGTAGGGAGGGCTGGGGGATACTGGGATGTATAGGGAGAGGTATCACCCGCAGAAAACAGGAAGTTGTTATCCCCCTGTACAGACAGCTGGTGAGACCCCATCTGGAGTACTGCGTCCAGTTCTGGAGACCCCATCTCCACAAGGACATAGACAGGATGGAGGCAGTTCAGAGGAGGGCAACTAAAATGGTGCAGAGTCAGCAAAAGAAGCCATACGAGGAGAGACTGAAGGAGCTTAATATGTATACCCTTGAGGATAGGAGGGAGAGGGGAGTCATGATAAAAATGTTTAAGTACCTCAGCGGAATCAACAAAGTCCAAGAGGATAGCATCTTTCAGAAAAAGAGATGTGCAAGAACAAGGGGACACAGTTTGAAGATAGAGGGGGACGGCTCAGGGGCAATATGAGGAAGTATTTTTTCACAGAGAGGGTGGTGGACGCATGGAACAGCCTTCCTTAGGAGGTTGTGGGTCTAAAACTGTGGGAGAACTCAAGAATGCATGGGACAGACATAAGGCAATTTTTGTGGGGGGTAACAAGAAATAGGCTGTTGGTTAAATAGGATCTGCAACTTATCCTCTAGGTATGGAAATGGGCAGACTAGGTGGGCCAAGCGGTCCTTATCTGCTGTCAAAGTCTATGTTTCTATGAAATTTTTTGTACTCGACAAGCCAACTTAGCTGACTTAGGTCGAGTATGGGTCTGAATTCCCCAGTCTTTTCTGGAATCACGGAAAAATGGGAATAAAATTCCTTTCCTCTTCGCCCGAAAGGGACACGCTCGATTGCTTCTTTGAGCAAGAGCAAATTACCTCCTCACAAACGACAAGATCCTGGTCCCAAGAATAAGAGGACTTTGTGGGTAGAGTTTCTGCAGGAATCTCCAGAAATTCTATGGTGTGTCCAACGGACACTAGATGCAGGACCCATTCGTCGGAGGTGATCGCACTCCACTCCTGTGCGTGGCAAGCAAACCTCCCCCCACCTGCTCCCTGTCGCGTGACGGAGGAGACAGTGGGACTGGGGAGTCGAGAAGTGGTGGGATGTTCAGGGGGAGGGCCTCTTGAACGTCTCTGATTTTTGGAGGCAGGAGGGGTGGCTGTACCCGTGGCCTTTCACTTCCCTTGGCGGCGCGCTTGAGCATTCTTTCTCTGCCTCCAGGTCCTTTTCTGAAAGGGCTGCTGTTGCTGAGAGCCCGATTGGTACACTGACCTGACAGACCTAAGTGCAACTCCCTTGTCCTGTAGGACTGCGATAATATCCTTGGTGTCCCCATCAAAAAGGACTGAGCCCCTGAAGGGGGCAACCTGAATCGTCGACTGGACCTCATTGGTGAGGCCAGAAAGGCGAAGCCAGGAATGCCATCTGAGGGCAACGGCAGTTGCCGAGGTACGAGCCACTGAGTAGACAGAGTCGTAAGTGGTGCGTAAATCATGCCTACAAGAAACCTTGGAGAGGTGAAGATCCTTGGCAAGGTCCTCCTTTAAAGGCACGGGATCCGTGGACTGGACTCAAGCTTCCAGCCTGGCCAGAGTGGCTTTCTGATGGGACACCATGTGGGCCATGTAACTGAGGACTGAGGCGCCACGTGGCTGAGGAATATATCTTTCGAACTGGTCCATCTGCCTCAGCTGCTTGTCAGGAGGAGTAGTGCTCATGTGCTTGGTCGCTGAAGAGCGATCATAAGCCACCAAGATGACCACAGAGTCAGCCTTGGGATGGGCCTTTAAGAAAGGAGCATCCTTCGCGTGCCTGGTAGATCCTGTCTGGCTACTTGGGGACAGCCAGATAGAATGAGGCATCTGACAGACGTAGTGATGAAGTCTTGGTCTGGGCCATCCATGGAGGAATGGGGATGGGATACAGAGACTCAAGTCAAGGTGTTCCATGAGCCTCTGTCTCATGGGATCCTGTTTCTCCGACTGCAGTCGAAATAGTCTTTCATGGCCCTCAAGAGATCCGAGAAGGCAGGGTCTTCAGGTGGAGACTTGCTGAGACCTTGCCTCTCGTGTCCTCAGTTTCCTCTGGGACCCCTCCAAGGAATCCTCCTCCCATCTGAACTGTCATCATCATCATCATCCGCCTCCTTGACAGGACAGCGTCTGGTGTCCAGAAGGGAAACATCCTGTTGAGTCTTCCCCGAGATGTGGACAGTGGCTATTGACAAACTGCTCGGGGAAGGGGACCTAGGAGACACCGGGTGTGGGAGCCTATTCTCCAGGTCCGAAACTAACTCTGACCTAGCCCCCTGCCACTAAGACTGTATTAAGGTCTTGAAATCTGGGGTAACCAGAGGAGGAGGAGGAGGGGGAGTAGGCAGAGGCAGAGGAGGGGGAGGAGTAGGAGGAGGAGGGATAACTGGGGGTGGATAATAGCCCTGGAATTCCGTATAATGGGAGTATGGATTAAATCCAGGGTAGAACTGCCGAGATGACTCCAGTCCACAGTGGGACCCTCCAGGTAGTGGTCCCCAGGATACCCCAAAGGGTAATGCGTGACAGTTCGGGGTCGAGTATAAATCCCCGTCATCAGATCAGGTGTCGGGGGAACCCACGTTGGATCCACCACAGTGTAAATAGGTTGAGAGTCCAGCATTGGGACAGCCTGCGTCAGGGTAACCGACACAACCCGATCCGGTGCTGGAAGGGGATCCAGTGTTGGAGGGGTCGGTGTCGGAACTGGACGAAGGGGCCCTGGTGTCGGAACCTGATCTGGCGTTGGGGCCAAAGACAAAGGCCGGTCAGCCGGTCCCGGTTGCGGGACTGTTGTCGGGATAACCGGCGTCGGAGGAAGTGCCGGAAGCCCACTAGAAGGCAGAGGAGGGGCCTCCACAGAAAGGCCTGTAGGCCGGAAAGGAGCCTCCTTCTCCTTGACCCCAGCAGGGGAGTACGGAGAGGACCCTAACGTGTCGACAAGGTTGATGGGTTCTTTGCTGGTATCACCGGATGTGCCCACTGGTGAACTGGAGGGCACAGGCGGAGGAGGAGGAAGAAGGAGAGGGGCTTTGTCCCTCTGGTCCCGCCGGACATTGGGTGAGGTGCCGTGAGCCCCGACGGGGGAACCAAGCCCGAGCAGATGTCAGGGATGGCCGACTTAGCGAGAGGGTTCGGGCAGTCAGGGTAGGAGTCCCCGGCCGACTTATCAACTGGAGCCGGGTGACTACCCCTTAGCCAGGAGAGCTGACTTACTGGCAGCCGGCAGTCCCCAGAGGATTGTCGGGGCCGACTTTTATCGGGCCGAGGCATGCGGGTCGCGGTACTGACGGCCGACTTATCCGCCAAAGTTTTGTCTGTCTTACCATCCAGTTTTCTGGGTGGCAGCTGGGCCTTGCTCGTCAAGGGCCTGGCGTCATCAGAGGAGCAAGCTCACTCCTTAGATTTCTCCTTGTGCTTTTTTGAAGGAGAAGATTTTTCAGATGAATCCCGGAGATGATCCATTTTCTTCTCCATGGAAACCAGGCGGGCTTTGAGTAAATGGGCCTCTAAAGCCTGCTGCTTCCTCTTTTTTGTGGCTTGAGGGCAGGAGGAGAGTGGATGGTCCGGGCCTAGACAGAGAACGCACTTGGAATGACCGTCTTTGTGCAGCATCTGTGTGCCACAGGACAAGCACTTCTTCTTGGGTGAAGACATAAGAAAGAACATAAAATTTTGAGAAAAAAAAAAAGCAGCGAGGGATAGACCAACGCGATGAACTTTCATGACGATCGCTAACTGGAAGTCTGCAATGCGACTGACATGAGGCGATGGCGGGAAAGAACTGAGGGTGGGCGTGGGGACTGTCCACTATAAACAGTCATGCTGACGTCAGTCACGTGACGTCGGGTGGGTGGTCCCCCATCAGGTATTGCTAGACAAGTCTGCTGTGCGGCCCAACGCCAGGTGATGCCAGTCCTATAAGTGATGAAGTACTGAAGGAACCCTCTCGAAGTAAGATCGTGATATACTTCTATACATCACAGGGTCACTGTAATATAATATACTTGTATACATCACAGGGTCACCGTAACATGATATACTTGTATATATCACAGGGTCACCGTAACATGATATACTTGTATATATCACAGGGTCACCGTAACATGATACACTTGTATACATCACAGGGTCACCGTAACATGATGTACTTGTATACATCACAGGGTAACCGTAACATGATATACTTGTATACATAACAGGGTCACCCTAACATGATGTACTTGTATACATCACAGGGTAACCGTAACATGATGTACTTGTATACATCACAGGGTAACCGTAACATGATATACTTGTATACATAACAGGGTCACCGTAACATGATGTACTTGCATACAGTATATCACAGGGTTACCGTAACATGATATACTTGTATACATAACAGGGTCACCGTAACATGATATACTTCTATACATCACAGGGTCACTGTAACATGATATACTTCTATATATCACAAGGTCACCATAACATGATCTACTTGTATATGTCACAGGGTCACCGTAACATGATCTACTTGTACACAGCACAGAGTCACCGTAACATGATGTACTTCTATACATCACAGGGTCTACAGGGAATAAGGTGAGGATATACAGTTAGAGATATATGGAGATATGTTTGGTGGACTGCAGATAAAAACTTTACCCCAGCTAAGTTTTCAAACTGGTATAAGAGACAGGAGGAGGGGGGGCATGTGTGCTGTGTGGCAGTTACTGCATGGAACGACAATCTTATCTTTCGAAAGAGCTCGGGTCCTATATAATTGGACAAGCAACGATCTTTTGTATTACTATCAATTGAGAAAATATATAAATGATAAACTACAAAAGAGTCTTCATTATGAGGACCAGAGACCTTATCTCAGAGCTTTTGAAACAATTTGGAGTTCAGAACACGGTAAGGGAGCTATAATAATGCTCTATTGGAATTCCATAGCGGACAGGGCGCACAGTACATGTTCTTTCCAGAAGAAGTGGGAGCAAGAGCTGGGGCTAAGACTCAGCCAAACACAATGGGGCCAGGTATTCAGGAGTAGTTGGCGCACCACGTCCTCACCTATGTGGCAAGAATTTGCATGGAAAGTTAAAGTAAGATACTTCTTGACCCCAGGTAGACAGGTATGGATGGACATGAGATCCAAGGCTGAATGCTGGAGAGGATGTGGTAATTTAGAGGCGGATATGACACATATTTTCTGGACATGCCCATTGCTTCAGGTGTATTGACAGACGGTCATATCCCATATCAGTAAACTTTTCAACTTAACAATGGGTATAGGCCCAGAGAATACTCTACTAGGATTATGTCCCATGGAAAGTAAAGGTAAAGAAGGGAGATATCTCTGGGCTGTGTTAAACACTGCTGCATTAAAAGCAATCACAAAAAAGTGGCTGCAGCGATCTTTTCCAGGGCTCAGTGACTGATTGCAAATAGCTTCTCAAATCCAAGCAATGGAAAGAAGTACCTTTGCTGTTAATTATAATACAGAGTTATATACTAATAGATGGGCACGTTGGGATATATATAGAGATGAAGTGAAATGACCCCCCCTTTTCCCAACCACATGTTAGCTGAAATAAACGGTTAATGTATCTCCATAAGAGGTTTAATGAAGTGTTATAAGGTTGTAAAAAAAAAAAAAGAGAAAAAAAAGGCCGTTTTTTTTTTTTTAGAAGCCTATGAAAAGAACTGAAAAAGAACAGTATTGAATAAGATCAAAATGTATTAATATGATTGAGAGGATAGGACACTTCACATGTAATCAGTGTAATGCAATCGTTCTGTGTGGCATGAAAATGAAATGTCAAGCAAATAAACAAAGTATAAAAAAAAATATACATCACAGGGTCACCGTAATATGATATACAGTACTTGTATACATCACAGGGTCACTGTAACATACATACATACATAGATAGTTTCGGTAGGTAAGGATCTACGACGCCACCCAGTCTGCCCATTTGAGCTTGTAAATTCATTTTATGCTTTCCTAGAAGTCTGTTGCCCCTCACCCCTGACCTCCAGAATTTCTTTATGTCTATCCCATGCATTCTTAAATCCCATGTTTGTTTCAGCCCCCACCACTTCCTCTGGCAGGGTGTTCCACTTGTCCGTCAGGGTGTTCTACTTGTCCACCACCCGTTCTGTGAAGAAATTCTTCCTCACGTTTCCTCTGAATTGTCCTCCCTCCAATTTCATCCCATGCCCTCTAGTCCCAGAACATCTTTGTTGCTTAAAAATAGTATTCCTGCACCTTGTTCCTCCCTGTAAGATACTTGCATGTCTCTGTCATATCCCTTTCTCCTTTCTCTCCTCCAGGGAGTACATATTCAGTTCCTTCAACCTGTCCACATAGGACTTGTGATGCAATCCATGTACCATCTTTGTTGCCCTCCTCTGAACCTTCTCTACCCTGTCTATGTCCTTACGTAAGTAAGGTTTCCAGAACTGTACACTGTACTCCAGGTGGGGCCTCACTAGTGTCTTGTATAGTAGAATTATGACCTTCCTTTTCCTGCTGGTGATGCCCCAGCCTATGCATCCCAGCATCCTGTTTGCAATGATATATGTGATATATGTTTATAAGCATTTAAACTAGACATGGGGGAACCTGTAAAAACCAAGGGAGGCAACGACTGCTCCCCAAGATGATGAAGCAGCAGGGAGGGACAGCCCATGGAGAGAAAGCTACACCACGGCACAGGCGCAAGAAGATGGGGTGGGGACACGGTAGAGGACAAGGGGGTATAAATCAGGAAAGCAAGAAGAACAGAGTAAAGGAGACAGGTAACAGAGAAAGTAATAAGGGAAGTGGAGGTCAAGGGGAGTTTCAGAGAACAGGCATAGGCATTAAGGAGGGAAGCCGGCAGAGAGGAAGTACGGTACGGATAGCCATGTGTGACAATGCAAGGAATCTGGGAAATACAATTACAGACCTGGAGGCCATCATGGCGGAGATTAGCCTGGATTTAGATTGCTTGTATTATTTTTTAAGTTAATGTTTTGTTTCCTTGCTCATAACTGTGAAGTGCTCTGAGCCTCAGGGTTACAGCGCTCAGCAATTACGCTACTACTACTAGCCATAACGGAGTTGTGGTGCATAGACAGCCATGACTGGGATATGGCCATACCAAGCTACTCTCTCTGTAGAAGAGACAGGGAACGGACAAGGGGTTATACTATATGTAAGGGAGGGAATCAAGGCCATGGATATACAGGGCACCTGGAGGAAAAGGAAGGGTTAGAGGTGCTGTGGGTCATCCTGGAGACAGGTACTGGGGCCACTATCCATACAGGGGTGGTATACAGACCTCCAGCACAGGGAGAGGAGTTGGATAAGGCACTTGGGCAAGCTATCATCGGAATGGCAAGGAAAAAAAGGAGTTGCTGCTAGTTGAGGACTTCAGTTTGCCAGATGTGGATTGAGACCTTCCAATTGCAGCTTTAACAAGGAGCAGGATGATCCTTGACTCCCTACAAGGGGCTTTTCTCAAGCAGTTGGTCAATGAACCCACTAGGAACGGGACAGTGCTGGACCTGGTGCTTACAAACGAGAATGGCACTGAAGACATCACAATGGATAGTCTCCTAGGTACCAGTGACCACTGCACAGTGTGGTTTAACATTCAGATGGAACAAGAGGCAAATCACACAGGGACAAGAGTCCTGGACTTTAGGAGAATGGATTTTAAAGAAATAGAAGACTGCCTCAAAAACCGCCTTGGGGGGGGTACCAGGAAGGAGTAGAGACATGGGGAAAAATAAGGGAGGGCATAATTTAAGCAACCAAACTCTGTGTGAAGGAAGTGAGTAAAAGCAGAATGAAACAGAGATGGTTACAGTTCTCCAGGGAAGTGACCAAGGTGGTGAAGGGAAAAAGGACAGCATTCAGGAGATGCAGTACAAAGAAATGCAGCGAGAGAATGACAGGGAGGTACACCAAAAAAATTAAGGGACGCAGGTAAGGCAGCGAGGGGAGCAAAGGCACTAACAGAGGAAAGAATAGCCAAAGAGGTAGCTGAAGGGGTTAGACTTTCTTCAGGTACATAAGGGGAGGGTTTAGCAAAGTAAGGAGGGTGGCTGGGGAGACTGCACAGAAGAGGATCAGGAAAAAGCATACATTCTGAAGAGGTACTGCTCTGTCTTCATGGTGGAGGAAGCAGAAGGAACAAAGGAGGGAAGGTGGCCTCAAGTGAATTCTCAGAGAAATGAGCCCTGAAAGGACTTTCAGCTCTGTGAGTGGAGAAGGCTATGGAACCAGATGGGATACACCTAAGGGTACTAAAGGAACTCAGAGAAGTTCTAGCTGTCCACTGATGGCCTTAGTCAACAGCTCACTGGAAACAGGTGTGGTTTCAGAGCACTGGAGAAGAGCAGACATGGCCTCACTCCACAAGAGCATCAACAGGGAGGAGGCTAGCAACTATAGGCCGGTCAGTCTCACGCCAATGATGGGGAGATTAACGGAAACCCAGTTAAAGGAAAGGCTGGTAGAGTATCTTGAATCAAATGAACTGCAAGACTAAAGGCAGCATGGATTTATGGGAGGAGGGTGTTCATGCCAGGTGAATTTGACTGAGCTGGGATCCAAAGTGGTAAAATGGGTTAGGAACTGGTTAATGGATAGGTGACAGAGGGTGGTGGCGAATGATACTCATTAATGACTTACGACAGAAAAGTGGCTGCCGGGTGCCAGAGGGCTCAGGAATGGGACCAGTCCTTTCCAATGTCTTCAGAAGTGACATTACAGAAAAACTGGCAAAATCTGTAACCGAGTGGATACTCAGGAGGGGGTAAAGAGAATGCATGCAAAATGAAGGCAGTACTCATCTCCTGCTTCATGGAGCTACGTTAGAAAGCTGCACAAGACAAATTGACTTCACCTCTCAATTTTATTTTATTCACGTGCAAATTAGAGCAAATATGTGCAAAAAAACTGATCAGTTGTACAACTCATGTTAGTGTCTATTTCTGGCGAGCGTCACCACTGATCTAAGGTTTTACCCTGACCCAAGGCTTCATCAACAGGAGAAGGGAAGTGGTGTTACCACTGTGTCGCTCGCAGGGAGATCTCACCTGATGTATAGTGTCCGGTTCTGGAGGCTGCACCGTAAAAAGGACATAGACAGGATCAAGGCAGTCCAGAGGAAGCCAACTAAAATGGTACAGGGGTTGCACCAAATGCCCCTGCAAGGAGACATTAAGGGATCTCAACAAGTCCACCCCAGAAGAGCGACAAGTAAGAGGGGATATGATGTACTACTTCACCAAAAGAGTAGTGGACACCTTGAACAGACTGCCGGCACTGTGCCAGCAGAAGTGGTGGAGGCAAAAACTGTAACGGGCTTCAAACATGCATGGCATAGATACAGGGTAATAACAGTATATAGGCTAGGAGGGGGAAAGGTCACCAGAGACCGGTTAGGGTCTGTGAAGAAAGACTAGGTATGGACCATGTGGGCAGACTGGGTGGGCCAAGCAGCCCTTTTCTGCTAGCATAATCTAGGTTACTTTTTTACACCTTATTTTCACAGTATAACACCGCTGAGATACAATATCTTATTTCCTGTGAGGTCCTTTTTCTACCTAATATTGTAGGTAATGTGCAATGTAACGCATGGATTGCACATGATTTCCTCCAGGTCACACACGAAATAAGCAGCATAGCTGGGATTTGAACCTGGGGTCCTGTTGCACATGTCTGTATTCTTACCAGTATCTCACACTGCCTAGCCCTTTGGTCCACTGTCCACTTACTGTCAAAGTCCTGTTCTTCAGGAGGCTGTTGGGGCCCGGTCTCATTCTCTGTATCAAAGACAGGGTGGTCTTCATCTTTAATAAACAGTTTCACATACTGTTCTGGGACTGGAAATCCTGCATGAGAAGAAAGAGAAATCTCAGATGGCCAGGCTAGTACAGATAATGTAGAAACTATGGATTGAAACATAGATCATAGACTCTGTACAGTATTGGAGAGCACAAACAGAAGTTTTGTCTGTAAGCAGCAGAAAAATACTAGTCTGCTTTGGCCACATTTTTGAATGGCATGGTCTCCAAATCTTGCGTGACTATCTACACACAATCCTGTTTATACATGCCACACAGCTGGAAAAAGGGATGATCCCCTTATCTGACAGGATTGACTGAGGAGCTCAGATAGCACAGTTCACTGGTAAATCTTTGAGGACATCTCTTCTATAGAGGCATGGCAATGTTACAGTTATGGTGCACTTACCCTGGGGTGCCATAAAAGACATGTTACAAGTCAAAACAGAACATATCATAAAAAGACATTTCAAATATGCATTTTCAAAATTGCCACCACACATGTTCTTGCTAGCAACCGATTTCAGGTTGAAATTATACATTAAGTTCACAGAACCATAGAAATCTAATGGCAGAAAAGACCCCTCTGGCCCATCAGGTCTTCCCTTTCACTCCGCCAGGAGCAGTAGTTGTTATCATACCTCTCAACCTCTGGGCTCTGAATTGAGGGACACCAACCCTTGAAATGAGGGACACCACGAGGGACATATACAGGTTACTCACCTGTAACAGGAGTTCTAGGAATGGTATATGTTGTTCATCCACACTTATTGGCAGGTATCCTTGCCGCTTTAAATCTTGCCGGAAGGTCTTCAAGCTGGCTCCTCCCACCCACCCGGTGGTAAAACTCTCGGCTCCGCCCCATGACGCCAGATCTGGCCCGCTGGAAGCTCAGGTTGTGCGTCGAAGCCGGGGAGGTCGGGTGGGTCGTGAGGATGAACAACATATACCATTCCTAGAACTCCTGTTACAGGTGAGTAACCTGTATTTCTAGGGACATGGATATGTTGTTCATCCACACTTATTGGCAGACTCCTAGCAGTTCTCCGGGAGGAGGGAGGCAAGGCACACCCCCCCGATACTTACTTGGGAAAGAGAGACTGGACAACCGAGGCCCCAAAACTAGCATCCCGGTGTGACTCAAGGTCGATGTGGTAATGGGTGATGAAGGTGTGTGCTGACTTCCAGGTAGCAGCCCTGCAGATTTCCTGGATAGGGACGTCCCTGGAATCAGCCACCGATGCAGCAGTACGGCAGGTAGAAAGAGCTCTTATCCCTCTGGGAAGCTCCATGCCCGCCAACTTACAGCAGAGATCTATGCAGGAGGTGACCCACCTGCTTATCGTCCGCTTGGCTGCAGGTCTGCCAGTGCGGCTTCAGCGTAGTTGACAAACAGCTGGCGAACCTCTCCCAATTTCAGCCGTGGCGCCCTCAGTAAGCGAGAGCCCTTCAGGGTCCAGAGTATGGAGCCTATATTGGGCCTCCCGAGGTGTGATTGGGGTAGAACACTGGCAGAGTCAACACCTGGTTAAGGTGAAACTCCGACACCACCTTCAGGAGGAATTTTGGGTGGGGGCGCAGGACAACCTTGTCCCTGTGGAAGACCAGGTAAGGAGACTAGATGGAAAGCACCTAGAGCACTCCCATCCTTCTGGCTGATGTAATAGCCTCCAAGAAGGTGGTCTTCCATGACAGGTGAGAGAGATCACACCTGTGCATTGGTTTGAATGGCTTGCCCATGAGCTTTGCCAGTACCAGCAGTAAATCCCATGGAGGTGGAAGTTCTCGAACCGGAGGGGAAATGTGATCAAGGCCTTTGAAAAAGAGCCAGACCACCTTTTCCTGCGCTACTGACTGCTTCCCGGCCCGCCCCCGGTAAGCAGAGATGGCTGCCAGGAGCACCCTTAGGGTCGTCGACCTAAGCCCTTGCTGAGAAAGGGACCATAAATAGTCCAAGATGCTTGCCAAGGGACAGGAGGAAGGGTCCAGGCCCTTGCCCTGACACCAAATGGAAAACCTTTTCCATTTGAAGGCATAGCATTTCCTGGTCGACTCCTTACGGGATGCCTCAACTACACTGAGGACCTCGTCGGAAAGACCCAAGGCCTGGAACTCTAGCCGCTCAGGAACCAGGCCGTCAGGTGCAGGGATTGAAGGTCCGGATGGACCACCTTCCCCTGATTGACTGAAAGTAGCTCTGGGTGAGCTGGAAGCTGCTTCGGGAGCCTGGAGCTGAGGCTGAGGAGATCTGGATACCAGCATTGGCGGGGCCAGTCTGGGGCTATCAGAATCACCTGCGCCTTGTCCCTCCTCGCCTTGAGAAGCACCTTGTGGATCAAGGGAAATGGGGGAAAGGCGTAGAAGAGGCCTGGGGTCCACGGCCTCAAGAAGGCATCCCCCTGCAGTGAACCCTGCTGAGGGGGGCGGGCATGGAACAGCCTCAGCTTTGCGTCCTCCCTGGAGGCAAACAGATCCACCTGCGGTGTGCCCCAGTGGGAGAACAGATCTTGTACTACCTCCGACAGGCGAGACCACTCGTGGGATACAGCCCCTATCCGGCTTAGGGCATCGGCCAGGGTGTTGGAGGCTCCTGCCACGTGAATGGCTAGCAGATATGCCTACAGGCTGCGTACGAGGGACCAAATGCGGAGAGCTTCCTTGCACAAGGGCATGGAGCATGTCCCGCCCTGGCAGTTTACGTAGTACATGGTCGTGGTATTGTCCGTCTGGACCCGAACCACTTGACCCCGTAGAAACGGAGCAAAGGTGGTGAGCACTAGGCAGACCGCTCGGAGCTCCAGCAGGTTGATATGGTATCGGGACTCCCGCGGGGACCAGAGGCCATGCTCTCTGTGTTCCCCTAGATGGGCACCCCCAATCCATCAGAGAGGCATCGGTCGATAGAGATACCATCGGCTCGGGGCGGACGAACGGGATGCCCTCCTGCAGATGAGCTGGAATGATCCACCACTGGAGAGCTTTCCACATCCCCTGGGTCACCATCATTCGCTGGTCCAATGGATCGCAGCGTTGAGACCACGGCTGGCAAGCCCCCATTGGAGGGGGTGCATGTTCCAGCGGGTCCAACGGACCACGCTGGTACAGGCCGCCATGAGACCCAGGAGGAGCAGGAAGTCTCGGGCAGGGCTCAATTGCCCAACCAGAAATGATCGGACAAAGGAGGAAAGAACCTCGGCCCTGTCCACCCGGAGCCGTGCTCTGGCTCGAAGAGAGTCGAGCTCTGCCCCGATGAAGAGAATCACCTGCTTCAGTTCGAGTTCTGACTTAGCCTCGTTGATGAGGAGGTCAATTTGAGAGCAGACCTGGAGGGCCAGATCTCTGGACTGCTCCACCTCCTGTCTGGAGGGGGCTGCTATCAGCCAGTCATCCAGGTAAGGGTACAACCTGACCCCTCGGCACCTCAGGAATGCTGTCACCACTGCCATGCATTTGGTGAAGACCCTGGGAGCAGGAGAAAGGCCGAAGGGCATGGCTAGGAACTCCTAAAGGGATCCCTCCACTTGAAAGCGAAGGAACCTTCAGTGAGATGGATGGATAGGGACGTGAAAAAAACGCATCCTGCAGGTCCAGAGAGCAGAACCACACGCCATGTTCCAAGGATGGTATTATCTGAGCCAGAGTAACCATCCTGAAGGTTCGAGACCTTAGGAATTTGTTTAGGTCGTGTAGGTCGAGAATGGGGCGCCAGCCCCCCGTCCGTTTTAAGACCAGGAAGTACCTGGACACAAACCCCGGGTCTGGGGGAGGGTCCGCCACCTCTCTGATCACCTCTTTTTCGAGGAGCAGAGCGATGTCGGCTCGACAAGCCGACAGCGAGGCTGAGGACCCTGAGGACCCCCTGGGGGCAATGGCTCTGAAGGGTGGGGCCTGCTCGAAATCCAGGGGCAGGCCTTTTCCTACCACTTCCAACATCTACCTGTCTGTGGTAATAGCAGACCAGGCAGAAAGGAAGTACCGGAGCCATCCCACCACAGGGGGAACCCGGGGTGAGGTGACGAGGTTGAGGCGACACCCCTCAACCTGTAACTCTGCAGGCTTGGAGGAGGGACCGGCCCAGGGACCCCCTTGGCCTTTACCTCCTTGCTTCTTGGAGGAGGAAGCCGCGGGCTTAGGTTTGGGACACCAAGCATGAGCCTGCTGGCCCTGAAGTTGCTGGGCCAGACGTGCCGGGTGCGCAGATGGATGAAAGGGCTTGGGTTGCGGTCTGCGGCCCTTGTCCCTCTGAGCGGATGAGACCGAGTCCAAGGTGGCATTGGACTTTTCGATTCTCTGGAGGTGGCCTTCCACTCCAGGGCCGAAGAGGTCGGTCCCCAGGAAGGGGACATCCGCCAATTTGTGCTGGGTATCCGCTGTGAAGGTGGATATCCTCAGCCATGCCAGACGGCGCATAGCCACTGCAGCCGCGACTGACCTGGCGGAGGAGTCTCCAATGTCCAAAGCAGTCTGAAGTTGCCGCTCTGCCACTGCCCTGCTCTGGTCCCGCACCTGCCTAACCATAGTCTGCAGGTCAGCCGGGAGATGAGGAACTACCTAGTCCAGGGAGCCCAACAGGGCATGGGAGAAATGTGCCATAAGCACGGCCGAGCTGGCCTGGTGGAGGCCAAGGGAGGACGCAGCATAGACTTTTCGCCCAGCATAGTTCAATTTCTTGGACTCCTTGTCGAGAGGTTTGTCCACATCCCTAGCATTTCCAGCACGCCGGAAAACACTGTCGGTAACTAACCCCTCGGCTGAGGGATGTTCCGACAAACCGGACAGGGAACCGGTAGGGACCGCATACTTCCTGGCCATCCTGGCCGAAGGCGCAGGGCAGGAAGCAGGGCGCTGCCAGAGCTCCAAGGCCGGGCCTACAATGGCCTTGGCCACAGGGAAGGCCTCCGTGGGGGAATCCCCTCGGTCCAGTATCTCCGTGAGGGGATACTTGGCCCGCTTGGATACGGGCTTGAGCTGCATCCCGGTGGACTCCGAGATGAGCCTAAGCAAATCCAGAAGGGACGAAGGGCTATCGTCCAGGGACTGACCTCCAGAGGACTCCAAGTCCACTCTTCTGGAGAAAAAGGAGGAATCGTCGTCGGACTCAGAAGAGCCCACAAAGAGCTGCCTCAGGCCTGAGCCACCCTCTACCTGCCGAGGGCGATTGGGAGTAAGGGTGACCAACAGCCTATGGGGCAAACCCTGAGCCGACCGAGAATTCTTGGTCAGAGCCCCAAACAACGGCTGTGGAGGTGGAGGTTCCACCCTAATCGGTGGAGCAGCTGGTTTTGGCTGAGCAACAGGCCTGGAAACAGGTGCCTCGGCTAAAGAGAGGGGTTGCTTCGGCCGCTTCGGTGACAGCCACTTAATGGCCGGGGAAGGCGACGTTGTCAGCTTGTTCCCAGCCAGCAGAAGCTGTTGCCACACGAGGTCCTCATATCGTCGACACAACTTGCATCGAAGCCTCCCCTCATCTGAGGAAGAGGATGAAGACGAGTGGCAGCACCGCCTACTGTGGTGCCGAGACCGAGACCACCTCTGGTGGTGGGATCGGCTGGAGCGCAAAGAAGTCCAAGACCGAGACCGCGAACCTCGGCTTTTCTGAGGAGGGCGCAGGGAAGGGGTTGGGGAAACCCGCCCTCCCATCGGCTCAGAAGGAACACCCAAGGGCTCCGGAAATGGAGGCACTGGCAAGCCTACGGGATCCTCAACCACCACCGGGGGAACCGGGGAGAGAGGATTTTCGGCTTCGCTGGTCAACAACCTGTCCAATGGGTTGAGAAAGATCTCAACTGCATCGATGGGAGTCTCGGTCAACTGACCTGACGGGGACACCGTGAAGCCAGTGGCCGGAGCCGAAGGATCGACCAAAGTTGATGGTTGACTACTCGGGGAGGGGGACCTCTCCTGCTCCCAAGAGCGTCGACGGTCGGACTTACCCTTGTCCTTCTTCTTTTTGGACCGAGAGGAAGATCCAGAAGATGAAGGTCCCTCTCCCTTGGTGGAGAGAGAGACAGACAAAGCTCCTTAAAGGAAGCAGAATATGAGGATCCCTGGGAGAGCAGGATAGATGCTGCAGCCGAGGAAGATGTGGTCCGTGCCGCCTCCTCTTCGAGAGCGATCATCTGCTCTAGCTGATCCGCCGAGCCCGCCGCTTGTGAAACGCCAACCGGGCCTCTTTTGACTTAACTGGAGGGAAACGCTTTTCGGGTCGCCCAAGTTGCAGACGGGCAGTACGGTCTTCCAGTACGTAGGCCGAGAAAGAAGAGCACAGGTCGCAAGCCTGCGGGTCGTGCTCAAGACCCAAGCAATAGATGCACGTGGAGTGTGGATCCATCTGAGACATCTTCTGCCCGCATAGGCATCTCCGGAAACCGGGAGTCGATTTGTCCATTGCAGCCACGAGGGAAATAGTTGACCAAAGTCTAGAAAACCTTAAAGTTTAATTTCGGAAAACCGAAGAGTTAGGAACCAGTCTAATACGCAGAGCGTAAAGGAGGGAACCTGAGCTTCCAAGCGGTAAGGAAGATCTGGCGTCATGGGGCGGAGCCGAGAGTTTTACCACCCGGGTGGGTGGGAGGAGCCAGCCTGAAGACCTTCCGGCAAGATTTAAAGCGGCAAGGATACCTGCCAATAAGTGTGGATGAATAACATATCCATGTCCTTAGAACATAATTTTTGCACTGATGATGATTTCACACATTTTTTTATTAAAGAGGATACAACGCATCCAAATAGTCTGAAATTCAATGTAATAGCACCAAAAAATAATCATGTGCACCAAATTACTCACTTCACGTGATAAAAAAAACCTTTTATAATAAACATAACCAGTCCATTTGTTCTAATGATCGTTGCTGCAATTCATAGTTGCTTTCCTTGCAGGCTCCAGGATCTCTTTCAGGCTGATGTACATTGAAGCAATCTCGATCTTCACTCATTTTTATAGCAATCAAGGAATTCAGTGTTTTTATGTTTAGACTGTGCCTCAGCTCATTTTTTATTTTTTTTACAACACTGAAAGCATGTTCAGGTTCAGCATTAGAGTGCGGCAAACACAAGACTGTCATCACAAGTCTTTCAAGGAGGTTTATTTCTTCACAGGCGGCATGCATTCTCGTGAGCACACTGCCCCAGTACTTGGGTGCCTGGGGAGGATCTTGAATTGGATGTTCATATTTTGGCCAAATTTGATAACTAAGAGCCCCTATTTGGGACATTTAAGATTAAAACATTCCTCCATTACAGGCCTGTTTGGGCAGATGGTGGGGGGCACACTGGACTTCATTTGTTGTTGATATTGGTCACAACCAGGAGCCCCTCTAAAAAAATTAAATTCAATAAATTTATAAAGCCAGGGTTGAGCAGATCACACACTGAATTGGTTTATGATTAGGGGGAAGCTGTGACTGCTTTCCTAGTGATTTGCTCCCAGCCACTCCTAGGAGACTGCACTTTATGAATGTGACAGGGAAGCTGGAGTATTGTCTTTGCAAACAGAGACTGAAACAGCAGGATTCTAACTCGGATCAGCAAGGTACTTTTTACATTATATAAAGTGCAGGACCAAACCTCAATCCCCCATGACAGATTACATTCTGGGAAGATTACCTTAGCAATATGCTATAAAAAAAAACCTGAAAAACAGGTTTAATAAAGTGAATGCTGACATCCTATTACAGTTGAACCTTGATTATCCAGACCTCTCCGGGACAGCAAATCAGTCTGGATAATCGATCGTCCGGTTAGTCGAAATTGCATTTCTAAACACTCTTAGATTACTTAGAAAATCATTTGATTGAAAACTTAACGTGAATCTAATGTTTCACTGCGTTTCATTTTTAAAAAATTCTGTCAATATCTTTTGTTTTGACCTGCTGAATTTTTTTCTTAACGCAACTGCAAGCAGCCTGTTTAGTGTTATTAAATGTACGGGGTCAGCATCTTTTTAACATTCTAACCAGTGCACGCACCTCTTGAAGTGTTCAATGGCCTGGGAATTGGTTCTAGACTCTTCCTGCCCTTGGTTGGTTTGTTTGTCGGGATCAAAATCATCCTCCAGTTCCTGTAATCCATGTTCACTTACAAGGCTAACAATGTCCCCATCAGAGAGGTCAGGTGAGGTCTGAATCTCCTGATCATGCGCGTTGAGCTCCGAGAGCGCCTCAGAAAACTCAAAGCCATTCTCTGGCACCTCGTTGATATCGAATAGTTCGTCTGAGCTGCCTTCTGCATTTTCTTGCATCTGTCATTTCAACCACCTCACCAGACCCTGACCCAATCTTCAGCATTGAGGAGAATGGTTTTGATATGCTCTCTGCTGTTGCCTCATCCCAGAACTCCCCAATCATATAGGATACATCTTTCAGAGTGAGTTTTCTTAATGTTTCCACTACTGAAACATCTGGATCTGCCTCTGACAGAATGCAACGCAGGAGTTTTTTCCTGTATCGTTTTTTGAGCCCCTCCAGGATCCCGTGGTCAAATGGCTGCAGTAATGAAGTCATGTTAGGGAGTAAAAATTCCATCCAGATTTTGCCATCAGATGATTTCAATCCAGCTGGGTGGGCAGAGCAATGGTCGACCAGGAGAATGGTTTTAGGGGTCAATTTGTTTTTTCTCATATGTTTCCTCACATCGGGAACAAATGTTTTGTGAAACCAATGACAAAACAAATCGCTGCTCATCCAGGCACTGCGCTGGTTTTCGTAGACAATAGGTAGGGCTCCCATGTTTACATTCTTAAAGCAGCGGGGGTTGGCAAATTTACCAATCGTTAAGGGCTTCAGCTTATGAGTTCCTGTAGTGTTCGAGCAACCTAAGATTGTCATTCTGCCCTTTATTTTCTTGTAGCCAGCAGCTGTCTGTTCTTGAGAACTGGCTAGAGTTTTGTCAGACAGCAGACCCAGGAAAGCCCCGTTTCATCCGCATTGTATATTTGCTCCGCTGTGTACCCCTGTCCTGGATAATTTTGTGCAATTTTTCCCTATATGGCTGCACTTTGCTTTGATCAGCTGACATTTTCTTGCCTTGGATTTCAAGCTGGTGGATTGAATGTCGCTGCTTGAAGCGTTGCAGCCAGCCACTAGAAGCCTTAAAATCGTTTGTCATGGGGATGTCATTTTCTTTATTTAGCTCTTGACAAAATTGTAATGCATTTTCCCGTAACATTGGTCCTGACACAGGTGCCCCCTTGCTACGCTGCTGAGCGAACCATAAGTAAGTTGCTTTTTCAAGACTGTCATCTGAAGCTGGCTTCAGAGTTTACCAGCGTTTCAGTTCTCGCTCGTCTTGTAAGTTTGTGGCATGTGAAATGAGATGCTCTTTCTGCTTTTTTAAGTCAGAGACCTGCTGTTTACTGATTCCGTAGGCCCCTGCTATACTAACTGGTTTTTCCCCTTTCTTCAGTTTCTGGAGTATTTCTAGCTTGTCGCTAAGTGGAAGAATTTTCCGTTTGCATTTAACACCTGTAACATCGTAGGTTTGCTCTGCCATTATCTGAAATGCGATTAGACTCTGTACTGTGCTGGGACACTTAAATAGTGAGAATAAAAACAATCAATCAATCAGCTAGTGCAAGAAGGTGAGTCATTATGTGTTACTTTCTGTTGTTACATCTAATGACACACCTACTCACACTGTCAGACTACACTATTGCTACAGTACTATGAGCCGTGAACAGAAAAAGGCTTTAAAGTTGGGGCTGACAGAGAAGTCTGTACGAGTGAGTTATCCGGATAATCGAGGTCTGGATAACCGAGGTTTCAACTGTACTATTGTCCATGAAAAAAGAAAACATAGTTAAGATTTTTTTATGTCAGCTCTGATCAGAATAGCTTTTAAAATCACCAATTGTTTTCTCGTTCAGTGTTTTCTAGTACATCTCAAACTTAAAAGAAAAAACACACTTTATCATCAAAGTCTGTTTTCAGCTTCCTACCATACACTTCATTTGTAAAAAAAATAAAAAGATCTAGTCACAGACCACAATCAGCACTAACTAATGACAGAATGCTGATACCTACATTT
Source organism: Neoceratodus forsteri (assembly GCA_016271365.2). Taxonomy (NCBI): domain Eukaryota; kingdom Metazoa; phylum Chordata; order Ceratodontiformes; family Ceratodontidae; genus Neoceratodus; species Neoceratodus forsteri. Next base: position 32,317,314 of record CM057449.1, on the reverse strand, counting down.
ACAATTTAGCAAATACTTGAAATCTTTCTGAGTGGGGTTTCTGTAAGAAAACAGCTAGAGTCTGTTATTATAGCAGTTTATAGCATTGATGATCTGGGCAGTTAGATCCGGGTTTGAATCCCACAGCTCTCACAAAAAAAAAAAAAAAAAAAATGAAAATTTTCTTATAGAGCTGGATGTGTCTCTAGGTTTCCTTCTGAGGCACCAGGTGGCTCTGATAATGTCTGTTCCAAAGGATTTTTAAGTCAGTTTGAATGCATTAAATCTCTTCTGTTGTATTCTCCACTGCACAAGCATGTCTGTTGGTTGATAAGGTCTCAAACTAGTGTATCTGGTTACAGCATGCTAGAGCTTTCTCATGCCCCTCCCACATGAAGCAGAAAAAGTTTGGGGTGGAGGTGGATCTTACTCCCCAAAAAAACCTAATGCTGCCTCCCACTACTCAGGTTCCAGTTCTTGTATCGCCCATTTAAGAAAAAAAATAGTACCCTACAATCATTGACTAACATGAAAGCATATTTATTTGAGGGCGGAAAACACTGCTTGGAGGAGGGTAAGGTGGAGGAGACTATTTACACCTTCAGTCAGTTCCGCGGACAGAAAACATGATATCACTCCTTTTGTACATGCGATACTCCTGTAGGCTCTGCCCACAGTCGTAAAAAGTAGCTCTTGGAATTTCAATCTTGTCCTGGCCAACTATCCCCCATTCATTAAAAATACCACCAACAGCTTAATCTGGTTCAAGTTCAGTTGGTTACCATTTGTAACCCCCGTGCCTCACTGGGCCTACCGGACAACAACATACTCATGCACACAGCTGCACACTCAAAGGAATGGCTGACTGGTATCAAGCCAACAACCCTGCACTGGCTATTCATTTACTTCTCCAGTAACCTAGTATACATAGAACAGCATAATTATAGTGGTCAGCAAAACACGTTTGTATGATAAGATGATGTACGATAAGCATAAATCAGGGAGCAAAACTAGGCTGCTGGAGACGTGAATGACCGAATGAATAACACAGCATATTAGAAAAAAAATACCTTAAATTTAAAAAAAAAACTGCCAACCTAGCATTACGGAGGTTACTTACTGATCTGCAGCTTGCAGCTCTTTTCAAATTAACCGCACAACACATACTGTACCAGGTTTCTAAACAAAAACAGGGCTTATTGTAGTTGTAGCAATAATTTTTATGAAGGTATTTTTTGTTCCCGGCACAGGAGTCGAAACTGCCACCAGCCCACTAGCCGAATGCTAGCAGATTTTACATCAGGCTAGTAAAATGTTTTTATTTAATTAGCCCTGCAGGCTTGTGCTGGAAAAAATAATATTTTAATAAGTACACCAACTGGGCTCTGGGCCAGAGTGGAAAAGTCTGTAGGGCTAGTGGATTTCCCAGGTCACTGGCCCTGCTAGCTAGTGGATGCAAAACTTCATTTCAACCCCCGCTGGCCAAATGAACAAAACAACAAATCATACACTGCCACTTTGCAAATAAGATGCAGACCTGCAGTTATGGCTTAAATGAGCCACAGTTTAGGATTCCCATCCCTCCCATCTCAGTGCTGCTGCCTGTTTGCCATTTGCTAGGGATACCATTTTTGCCATTATTATCACATGAAGTCTCTAAATCACAATAAGGAAACTCCCCTACTTTGGGCCAACTGAGAGGTATGACGATGAGTTTCCATTTTTGCAAGGGATGCTAACAATGCTGAGCTAGTAACCTGAAAGACTTTAGTTTAACTCATTGCTTGTTCATATACAGAAAAATAAAAGTGCAAACTAGAAGCAGCAACTTCTTCCAATGTACCCCAGCTGCCCCCAGCCCCCTCCTATCACTAGCTATGGGTGGTGTCATCAGTCACTGTCCAGGCCAGGGAGGGATCTGAACCAGCCAGAGGAGCTCTATAAATACAATCAAACTGCTGCACTGCCTATTATCAGCCCCGCCAGGCTGCTCGTTCTGCAGTTGCTGTGCATTAGGCAGGCAATGGCATGGCATGGCAGGGCAGGGCATGGGCATGAAGTCAAGATATAATTATTCATGCTCGTGATCACACTTCTTCTTACCTCCGGCTCCAAAACAAAAAGTGGTTCCTGGGGTCTCTGCTGCCAAGTCGCTCACTGTGCTGCACTGCTTCTGCTTCTCTGTTTCTTCCACTACCTCCGATCGGCGGCGGTGACAGCGGTCTCGATCGGTCTGCTTGCTACTGAATCCGATTCTGAGCATCTCAATTTTTTCGCACAAACTGAATAAAAAGAAAGGACGCAGCTCTTCTGCGCAAAAGTCTGTTGAGGCTCAGCAGAACTGGCCAGGCCGATGGTGAAAGACAAAGTCAGTCAGCTTCTCGGCGGCATGGCAAGTGGGCTTCTTCTCCTCGGCTCTCACTGACTCAGCGCAAAGGAGGGCAAAGTAGTGGTCTGGTCTCTCAATTTTCTTACCGACACTCTGGACTGGAACTCTTCTTGGAGAGGCTGCCCTGCCTTTAACCACCGCATATGGACCCGAGGGGGAACTGAACATTTCAGGTCCCAGAGTGGCGGTGCCAAAAACATGAACGGAACAAGTACGCGGCCCTGACTGGTGGATTGGCCACTGACGTCACCACGTGTGATGTATGCAGGCTCATTCGGTGCTCAGTTAATGGGGCACAAAGGAAACAGTTGGCGTGGACCACATGGCATGCTGATATCTCGGCAGGAGCCAGCATTTGCGGGACAATAGCCAATCGATTCGGGATGGAGGGACAGGACAGCTACAGTGGCCAAAATACGGATGTCCTGCTGAATCCAGGACACTAGAGAGGTATGGTTGTTATTTATTGTTTGTTGGACTAAAATTGTCATTACATCAGAAGGTTAAAATACAATAGCAATACACATATGGAAATGTTTTATACATTAATATTTAAAATCCTGACAGGATAATAATAATAACACACACATATCCATGAGTTCAGTTGTGCATTATTTGTCCAATCACATGGACCCTTCTTAAAGATTTTAATGCCTGGATTTCATTATCCTGAAATACATCAGACTTTAACCCTGTCAATCTCCTGAGTATTCTAATGGGATAAAAATAGTATTAGTATACAGCATAGTATTTTGGTAAACACATCCTAGAGCTAGGTTCATATGTAAATACCTTGGACAAGAAAGACACATCGACCTTAAACCCTTAAAAACTCCTTAAGCCTAAGGAATAAGAAGTATAAACAGGAAAGACAGGTCTGGTTACCTACACCCCCCTGAGTTAAACCATAATCTTAAATCTCATAATGAGAAAAAGGATCCTAATAAAGGATTAATTAGGGCTCCTTAATTGTGATCTTTGTTGATCATATTTCAGTCTTATTTTTTTAGCAGCAATAAAAAATTCTGCTAAATCAGTAAGAATTTGTAGATTTTCGGAATTTAGTAGAAGATCAAGAAAATAACATGAAGGTATAATATATGATGAGAAATATTTAGCTAAATATTTCTTCCTTATTTTTTCATACCTTTGACATTTTATGAGTATATGTTGAAGATCTTCAGGTTCATTTAAACAACATAGACAATTAGAAGAGGTACTGACTTGTCGAGAATATCTAGCAGTTAGTATGCTGCTAGGAAATAACTCAAATCTTTAGAGGGTCAAAATTTGCCTGTGAATTGGATTAGCTAGTAACAGTAAATATTCTTTAAGACAGTGTTCCTGTATATTATTAGTTAACCACTCTGAAACTTTAATTTAATTTTTTGTAAATCAGTTTCCCTATCCTTACTTGAAACCACTGCAGAGATAACTTTATTTTTATGTATTTTTATTGCAAGATCAACCCAATGCTGTAACTGAGTGAGGTCATATCTCTCAAGTAGAGAATATACTGACTAAAATTACTGTTGGACTAAAACTGTCATTACATCACAAGGTTAAAAATACAATAGCAATACAAATATGGAAATGTTTTGTACATTAATATTTAAAATCCTGACAGGAAAATAATAATAATACACACATATCCATGATCGCTTGCTTGCCTCAAAGCCTGGTTCCCGAAACTGCCTCCTGATAGGTTACCGCCAATTTCAGCAGCCTGTGATTGGTCGTGACGGACCCTGGCAGCAAGACCATTGGAGCGCCTTTTTGCCCTACTCTGTTGACCTGCTGCCATGTCTCTGAGCGTCTCTCCGGCTGGATAGTTGGTGACATTTTTTTGAAAAGACACGTAGCCTCCCATGCTATAGCCTGAAACCTGTTTTCTACAGTTAATTGACTCACTGTTTATCTGCTTAAAACTTCTGATACTACTGATTTTACTGTTTAATCTCTGATACTGCTGATATTACTGTCTGTCACCTACTGGTAATCTGTATTAGTTACACTATCTGTTCCGCTGATACTGCGAAATAACTGTCCTTCTCTTCCCCCTAACAGCCCTCATTCCACTAACCTGGGACAGCATAGTTCACTACTACAGCGTGAACCACTGGCAACCCCCCCCAACCCATCTCTCTCATCTAATCTTTTTTTGTTTATTTTTCTCCCTGGCTTGACTCCTCCAAAGTCTCACCAACTCCACCATCCTCCTAACGATCTACCCCTGCAGTGCTAATTGCTGCCTCTTACCTCCCAGTCTCATCTTCAACCCCACCCACAGATAGCAACCTCTTCTATTGTCTCTTACTGCACTCCCCCACCCCCCGCTGACGCTCTGCCGCCAGTCCCCCCCCACCTTCATCTCTGAGGAATTAATTACCCTCTTCTTACTTAGCCTCTTTCATTTATTTCCATTCTAGGGAGCCCGCCTGAACCTACGGCATGACCGCCGTTAGCAGCGCCTAACGGCTGCAACTCCGGCAGCCGGGCCAACCACCACTACAAGACCACCCTCCTGGAGCCCACGGATGGATCCCTGCACCAGGTACAACCGCCTGCTTGCCTCGGAGCCTGGTTCTCCGACACTGCCTCCTGACAGGTTACCGCCAATTCCAGCGACCTGTGATTGGTCATGACGGACCCTGGCATCACGACCATTGGAGCGCCTTTTTGCCCTATTCTGCCGACCTGCTGCCTTGTCTCTGAGCATCTCTCCGGCTGGATAGTTGGTGATATTTTGTCCCCCCCCACCCCAGGACTCCTTTAAATAGGCTTGTTGCCCCTCCCACACTGTGTGCTGCCCTCCCATTGGATTAGCTATCCCTGTCCCTTACCACTCATCCTCCTCAGTTGTAAATTACTCTGTGGCCCGCCTATCTGCTACTTCCTCTCCTAATCCTACCCTTATTAGCAAACCTCCACTCCCATCCTTGATTTCCATCGGACTCTGACCCTTCCCCTGACTGAATAATGCTTAGCCAGGTGTTTTTACTGGCTATGTGCTTTAACCCGTTACATTCACATGGGGAGCAACCCAAAACAATCTCGTCCTCATCATGCACCCCTCTATGCCCTGCACAATAACCTTGGCATGACCACAGGGATATATAGCATGGATAGTGTCAACCCCTGCTCCCCTCTACAGCACTTTGGCTACATTCTGATACTAACTGCACACTACCCACCGATGATCCCCCTGACCAAGTTTGTACACCACAACCTATCCAAACAGTGGTGGCACTGTAGCGAAAGAAGGCATAGGAGCAAAACAAACTGGCAAACCTACAATATGCTGAAATCCTTTCTCCTACAAATTCTCCTTATGCTGCTCCTGCTCTCAGAAAATGTTCACCCCAACCCAGGACCACCTGGGCAGCCAGCAGAGGCACCAAGTAGGAGGGCAGGGACACTCACCCTGGCATCTATCAACGCCTGCAGCATCCTCAACAAACCTAATTCCCTCCAAACATGGATCCTACAACACAACCCTGATGTCCTTTCAGTTGTTGAAATGTGGCTAAACCCTAAAATCCCTGATACCTCAGTCTCAATCCCTGGCTACTTCATATTCACGCAAGACAGGATTGCTAAGCAGGGCAGGGGCTGCGCCATCTATCTAAGGGATACCCTTACGGGTCACATCATCCCATCCCCTAGCCTGGGCAACTCCTCTCAGGTCCTCACAATCAAAATCCTCTTGGTGCACATAACAAGGTACTCACTGCCATCTCAATTTACCTGCCCCCAAGAGACCAGGCCGCTGGCTTCCATAGCATCATGGAATATCTAAGGGTCCAGCAACATAACTATGAAACCATAATTATGGGTGATTTTAACATTAACTGGCTCTCCCCTGAGGCTTCAACCTATAAGGATGCAGTCGCGGCACATCACCTCACTCAGTTGGTCAATGCCCCCACTAGGTGTAACTATAGGACAGGCTCCCTTACGCTTCTAGACTGGATTCTGTCTAACCACCCTGAACGTATTTCCAATGGTTCTGTACTCCCGGATACATTAAGTGACCACTTGCCTGTCATCTGCTCCTAGTCTAACAAATTCCACAAGCCCCCTCCCAAGCTAATCTATGCCAGGGTTATCAAACAGGGGCACCTTCAGCTGCTAAAATCCCATTTAACCAGATTGAACTGGGCTGTGCTTGACACCCTCAGTGACACCAACAAAGCCTTGGACCTATTTATCAAACGTTTCAACGAAGCCTGTGACATCTATGCACCAGTGAAAAAGATGAAGGTCAAAGGACAGACCAACCCTTGGGTTACTACTGACCTTTTAACTCAACTCAAGCACAGAGACCACCTCTGGCATTGTGCTTGTCCAACTCAGACGCAAGTAAACATACAAAAACACAAAGCAGCCAGAAATTATTGCACTCAAAAGAAATGGAATGCTAAACGCATCTATTACAAAGAGGCTTTGACCAACTCTTGGGGCCAGGGGAAAAACTTCTGGAACAACCTGAAAGAACTCACAGGCAAGGATCCTAAAGCACCACCCACTATGCTCAACCTTCAAGGCACTCCTACACTCGACCTAGGTACCATCACCAGTACTTTTAATAATGCATTTACAAAGCTGAACAGTGTCCTTCCTCTTAATTTTTTTGACAACCTCCCCTCCAGCTCCTCTCATGTGACCCCCCCCACTTGATCGTACAACCCCACAGTTTTTCTTTAAGGAGGTCCCACCACAAGTAGCTAGAAACTACATTCAAAAGGCCATCGGCAAACAAGGGTACAGTGGTGACTCCCTTGACCTGAAACTGCTGGCACAAGTCCTCGATAAAATTCTAGAACCACTAACAAAGATCTTCAATCTCTCACTCAGATTGGGCCATTTCCCCTCTCTCTGGAAGAAAGCTACTGTCACACCAGTTCACAAAAATGGTGACAGGATGCTCCACACCAATTACAGACCTATCTCACGCCTCTCTCCATTATCTAAAGCGCTGGAGCGAATAGTGTCGGACCAGCTAGTTGAATTCCTGGATAAGTACAAAGTCCAGTGCCCAGAACAGCATGCTTCAGAAAAGGGCACAGCGCCACCACTGCACTATTGGAATTTACAACTTTCATCCACGCCACGCTTGACAAAGGGAATTGTGGGGGAGCAGTATTTATAGACCTGACCAAGGCCTTCGACACAGTTAATCACCCTCTACTGCTCAGGCAACTATCTTCCATTGGAATCTCCAGCGATGCCATTCCATGGTTTACCAGCTACCTTGATCATTGGATCCAATGTGTAAGGATTGCAGGAATCTCATCGGATGAACTACTAGTCCTCTCCGGAGTCCCCCAGGGGTCTATTCTGGGCCCTTTACTCTTCTCCCTCTTCATCAACAATCTCCCTAGTGTCTGCCACCAAACAATATTACTATACGCGGACTATGCAGTACTGTTTTCCAGCCACCATGACATTACAGTCCTTGAATCCCAGCTACAGCTCGACTTCAAGCGCATCGAAGACTGGTTCAACTCTCATACACTTGTCCTGAACCACAGCAAGACCAAAGCCATGTCCTTCTGTAACAGACAGAGCAGGCACAATTCTCTGTCCCTCACCATCAAGAACCACACTGGGAACCCACTCGAACATGTCAAGGAGTTCAAGTACCTTGGTATCACGCTGGATAGTACCCTCTGCTACACTCGGCATATTGACACTGTTGCCAAGGCCGCCAATATACGGATTGGACTGCTACACAAACATAAGCACTGTATGCCTGCGGATGCCCTTAAACTAGCCATCTACAGCTCTGTCACATCTATCACTGACTACAGCCTTGCCATCTACGGTTCTGCCTCAACAAGTGCCCTCTGCAGGATCTCAGTTTCTCTCAACAAAGCCTGTAGACTATTAATGGGTGCGGCCCCACAAACTCACACCTGTGACCTCTATGCACAAACCAGCTGGCTACCCCTACTCAGCAGAATACAATACCAGACCTGCTTACTTATCAAAAAGATTCTCCTAGGTCTCATGCCACCTGGTGTTAGCACACTCCTTACTACCTTCAGTGGCACTCAGCAAACGCGTGGTGCCCAATCTCTAACCTTTCAGGTTTCCAGATGTCGTACCTCCATGGGTCAGTGGTCCTTTATCTATAGAGCTCCTCTATGGTTCAAGTCCCTCAATAAAGAAGCATTTTCCTCTGCTACACTTGGACCCTTTAAAAGAAATCTCAGACCTTACCTCACCTCTTCCACTCAATGTGACTGTTTCTCTGAATAGAGTTCTCTCTAAACACCTCCCAGCTCACTCGTATCCCACAGCCCGCCCTTTCCCTAGTTACATTCTCTCTGGTACCGGGCCTTCTTTGTGACTCCTTTCCTGCTTCCCTTCTCCACTGGTACAAGACATTTTCCCCCACCTACCGACAGTGGCCCATTAGCCTGCCTACTTCCTCTTCCCCCTCCCACCCGGTCTCATGCCTATATTCTTATTTGCTTCTTATGCCTTCTATCTCTCATTGTTACCTCAGCCGGCTGCCTACTCAAGCTGCTCACTGTATGCATATTATCGCAAAGTGTGTTGTAACTATATATTTTTTGGTTTATTGTGCAATCTTTTACTACCTTTGTATGTATGTTGCCCCTCATCCTCTGACGTGGAACCTTTGTAAACGAGCAGCTTCTGCTCAAAGGTATTTGTAATCCTAGAATTTAATAAATAAATAAATAAAATAAATATACAGTCGTCAGCTACCCCTTACTTATCAACCCATTATATATTATTTTTTCTTTTATACATAATGTATCAATAGAGCCAATTGGTTCATGGGTCATTGTGATCCAGAAATTTATTATTCTGATGTGACTTTTAGCCATAAAGGTAATTTGACTGAGATGAGCCCTTCCCAATATATTAGCTGCCGAGATGGGTAATCCTAAAGTTTTCTTACATAATTTATTAATAATAGATTCTAAAGTATGTAAACTTTAGGCTCCCTAGTTTTCAACTGATTAAAGCCCTTAAAGCAACGAGTATCAATGCCCGTAGTCTGAGTAACAAGCTTCCTGAATTAGTGGCCTTGATGGAGGAGGAACATCTGGATATTGTGGCAGTCACAGAAACATGGTACACACAAAACCATGACTGGGACGTAAGCATACCAGGATACAATATCTACAGGAGGGACAGGGAGGGTAAAAGAAGAGGAGGAGTAGCTCTTTACATAAGGGAAGAAATCAAAGCAACAGAACAAAAGGGTAAACAGGGAGGAGAAGAAGCACTGTTGGTAAATTTGGAGACCGGCAATGGCATCACAATCCGCACAGGGGTTGTATACAGACCCTCTTCTCAGGGAGGAAATGACAAGGAAATGATATAAAGTATACTTAGAATGGCAGAAAAAAGGGAGATATTGCTGATGGGTGATCTGAATATGCCAGATGTTAACTGGAGTGCAGCTGCAGCAGCCACTTCGAAGAGTGGGGTTATTCTAGATGCCCTACAGGGGGCATGCCTTAGACAACTAGTATTGGAGCCCACTCAAGAGGAAGCAATCTTAGACCTGGTTCTCTCAAATGCAGATGAAGAGAGGATCACAGATGTAGAAGTGGGTAGCCATCTGGGAACTAGCGACCATCGAACAGTATGGTTCACAATAAACACAGCAATAGAGTCAAGCCACATAAGGCAAAAGTACTGGACTTTAGGAAGGCTGACTTTGCCAAAATGGGTGAGTGCCTAAGGAATGCACTAGTAAGGAATGCACTAGCAAATGGGCAGGACGGAGGGGTGGAAGAACAATGGGGAATAATAAAAACTGCCATCACAGAGGTAACAAGCCTTTGTGTAAAGCAAATAAACAAAACGAAACGAGGTAAGAAACCACTATGGTTCTCAAAGGAAGTGGCAGTGAAGGTTCAAGAGAAAAAGAAAGCATTCAGGAAGTACAAGGAATCACAGAAGGAACAGGACAGAGAACTGTATCAGTTAAAGCAAAAGGAAGCTGGAAAGGCAGTCAGAACAGCAAAGGCCCAAACCGAGGAAAAGATAGCCAACTCAGTTAAGAAGGGGATAAAACCTTTTATAGGTACATCAGGGACGAAGGAAGACCAAGGAGGGATAGCGAGGCTTAATAAAGGGGAGGAGGGTGGGCAGAGGGTGACTGTGAAAGGCAGAGATACTAAACAAATATTTTGCCCAGTATTTACAAAGGAAGAGGGGAGGTACCTAAAACAAACAGTAGAAACACTCTGGATACAGAAGTTGATACCAGCCCATTTACAGAAGAAAGGGTTCTGAAAGAACTCTTAAAACTGAAGGTGGACAAAGCAATGGGGCCTGATGGATTCATCCCAGAATTCTAAAAGAACTAAGGGTAGAACTAGTGACACCACTGACTACCCTCTTCAACAAATCATGGGAGGATGGGGTGGTACCTGAGGACTGGAGGAGGGCAGATGTGATTCCCCTTCACAAAAGTGCGAGCAAGGCAGAAGCAGGAAACTACAGACCTGTTAGTTTAACCTCAGTGGTAGGGAAAATGATGGAATCACTTCTGAAGGAAAGAACTGTCGAGTATCTAGAGGCCAGAGTGGCACAGGACCCAAGGCAGCATGGATTCACAGCGGAAGGTCATGCCAGACAAATCTGATTGATTTTTGACTGGGTGACCAAAGTAGTAGGTCAGGGAGGGGCTGTGGACATGGTCTACCTAGACTTTAGCAAGGCATTTGACACAGTCCCACACAAAAGATTAATATACAATTTAGCCAGCCTGGGGGTGGGTCCCAAGATGACAGCCTGGGTAAAGAATTGGCTGGAGAATAGGACACAGAGAGTAATAGTAAATGGAGTCCACTCTGATGAAAGGGGGGTTACTAGTGGGGTACTGCAGGGTTCAGTATTAGGACTGGTCCTCTTCAATGTCTTTATAAGTGACATTGCAGAGGGACTGGAAGGAAAAGTATGTCTCTTTGCAGATGACACAAAGATCTGCAACAGAGTTGATGCACAAAGTGGGGTGGAAAGGATGAGAAGGGACTTGGCAAGGTTAGAGGAATGGTCAAATGTATGGCAGCTTAGATTCAATGCTAAGAAGTGCAAGGTAATGCACCTGGGAAACAAAAACCCAGGGGAAGAGTACACAATGGGGGGTGAGATATTAACAACAACAAAAATGGAAAGGGACCTGGGGGTAGTCATATCAGATGACCTAAAGGTGGACAAGCAATGTGAGAGGGCAGCAAGAAGGGCTGGGGAGATACTGGGATGCACAGGGAGAGGCATCACCAGTAGAAAAAGGGAAGTTATTATTCCTCTGTACAGACAGCTGGTCAGACACCATCTGGAGTACTGCGTGCAGTTCTGGAGACCCAATCTCCGCAAAGACGTAGACAGGATGGAAGCTGTCCAGAGGAGGGCAACTAAAATGGTGCAGGGTCTGTACCGGAAGACATACGAAGAGAGACTTAAGGAGCTTAACATGTATAGCCGCAAGGAAAGGAGGGGGAGAGAGGGGACATGATAGAAACTTTCAAGTACCTCAAGGGAATCAACAAAGTCCAAGAGGGTAGCATCTTTCAAAAAAAGAGGTGTGCAAGAACAAGAGGGCACAATTTGAAGATAAGAGGGGGGGGCGGCTCAGAGGTAATTTAAGGAAGTATTTTTCACAGAGAGGGTTGTGGATGCATGGAACGGCCTTCCAGAGGAGGTTGTGAGTCAAAACAGTGGTGGAGTTCAAGCATGCATGGGACAGTCATAAGGCAATTCTAGGGGGTTGGGGTAGGAAGAAGTAGGCTGCTGGTTAACTAGGATCTGTAGCTTATCCATTAGGTAGGGAAATGGACAGACTGGGTGGGCCAAGCGGTCCTTATCTGCTGTCAAATTCTATGTTTCTATGGTTTATTGATTTACTCTTTATGGCCCTAATCATTGGCTCTATTGTCATGCCACCGTAAGTTCTATTAAATCATAAAAGTGCAGAAGATATAAACCTCATTTTTGCCACTACAATTTCAATGTGCTTGTTCCAAGAGATTGTATTCGATATTGTAACCCCTAAATAAATGTATTGTTTAACAAATTCCAGTGGTTGATTGGCTAGGAACAGACTTCTGTATTTCTTTCTAGAGTCTATGACCATAACTTTATAGTTTCTGATTTATTGATTGTTAATTTCAATACTGTACAAAGAGCTTGTAATTTACAATGGCTTCTCTGTAGACCTAATTTAGATGTTGAACTAAGTGCAAGGTCTTCCGTGTATGCCAAGACCGGAATAGAATGTTCAAGAACTTTAAGCACATGATGTGAGGGATTAATTAACTCTATCAAAATGCGGTTCCTATAGAGACTGAATAATGTCAGTTCCAGCACTCACCCTTGGCGCACGGCAACACTGGTAGGAATTTTGTCCGAAAGACCACCATTATTATTGTATCTCATCTCAAACCAGGTTTCATCATAAAGTCTTTTTTATGAGGTTTATTAGATTAGAATCCACACCAAGAGCCTCCATGCTCATCCATAATAAATCTCTGGAGATCGAAGCAAAAGCTGACGAAAAGTCAATAAAGGCAATAAACGAGGGTTGTTTTTTTTTAATCTATAATACTTTTCAATAATATGTAGAAGTATAAAGATTTGCTTAGTTGTTCCATTATTTTTTTTTAATCCGGCCTGTAAGGGAGAAATTATCCTGTTACATTGGCTCCATAGTTGTAACTGATTTAGTAAGATTTTGGAATAAATTTTAGCCAAGTTATCTATTAAAGTTATTGGGTAGTAGTTCGCAGGATCGCCTTTATCTCCTTTCTTGAAATTTAGAACAACATAGCTACCCTTCCAGGAGTCGGGGTGAAGCCATACATTATGAACTTGTTAAACAAGTCTGTAAGAGTAACTGCCCACCACTCTGGGACAGCTTTTTAACAATCAACTGATATTAGGTCTGGACCTGGAGATTTATTTGACTTGCTACTGTTTATGACAAAAAGAGTTTCTTCAGTTGTAATCCAAATATTTTTATCATTAATTAGATTCATGTGATAAATAAATGTTTCAGCAGACTTGTAGAAGATATTACTAAAAAAATGTACCCACAAAGTCACCGTGATTGAAGCCTCATAACTCTTTTTATAACTGTTTGTCCCGGTGGCAACTAACCTAAAAAAACCCTCTATTTTTTTGCTGTGTTGCAGTTAGCATTTTCTTCCACAAGCCTAGCTGGTGTTTTTTGTTTCTAAACGTGATCTCTATATAGTTTCCTGCTTTTGTTAAGCTTCTTAATATTTTCTCACGTTCGTTGATTTCTTACTAATCTCATCTGACTGGTCAGCTGCTTTTTCTGAAAACGACAAGTTTTATAAAACCAATTATGGTATTTTATTCTGTATAGTTTATGAGATTATCTGTATTCAGCTAAAAGACAGTCATACTGCTACACAATTTTGTGATAAATAATTTCAGGAACAGGATCAGTAGAAATCAGATAGTCAATTATTTTAGAAAAGGTTTTCATATTTTTTTTCCAATTCATCCTTGGGTATCTGGTTCCATGGAATAATTTTCTTATTGTAAATTTCCACCTGATCAGTTTTATTTCTACTCAGCCCGCCTTCGATCTTCCTAGTTAAGCAGAGAGGACAATGATCACTCTCAGGTCTATCATTTATTTTAAGGTCAAGATATTTAGAGTAATTATGCAGCGATACAAAAACATGATCTATTACAGAATGACCATTATAAGTGAAACATGTAAAGCCACCAGACCTATTCGAAGGTAAGCTACCATTTAATGGAAAACCAAAAAAGCAGCTCTACGCTGGAGCTGTGCAAGCCTAAATCAGTCTCAGTCAAATCTAAAAAAAGGGCAGCACCAGCATCCGTCTCAATTTATGAAAACAACATTTATTGTATTACATGCCTGTAAAGAAGCAGTGGCAATAAAGGCAGACTCACAAGCCCCGACCGGTTTTGTGCATGCACACTTCCTCAGGGAGGCTGACATAGACACAATCCCTTACTTGAATACCCCCACATCACATATGTTAACAATTATACAATCATCACATTCCAAGTGAACACCAACTTCCAACACATATAAGTAAAAAACATTATGCATCACTAAAAATTCCTATCTGGATATGTATCTCATACAAAACATTCTGAATTCTTTAAAACATTTATGTAGAATAAGGAAATATGTGTTCTAATTAACTTGCAGTGAATTAAAAACATAAGACATCAAATAATTAATATCAATCGGAATCCAAATCTCATAATTTTATAAAAAACATTTGTTTTTTCTCATAAGAATTAAATATAATACTCAACCCACTCTAAAATTTATAAAGATGGGTCACAACCCAAAGGTCAAAAGGGTCACCTACTAATATGCTCAGACCTAAAACTTTTTCTGTAATGTTATCATTTTTAGTCAGCATATAACTTACTCAAAATAGGAAACCCCCTTATCATTATTTATCGGAGCCCAAAATATCATTACTCCGTAATTTCCGATTTCTTATATATAGGAGGTCAACAAGGTCGACATAATATGCTCATCTACAATAGACATCATATATAATCTTTCCTTAATCATCTTTAAAGAATCAAAAAACCAAAAGCAAATCCCAGATTTTAACTACATATAAACCACTAACAACCCGAAGGTCATAAAGGTCAATTACTAGTATGCACATTAAACATTTTTTATATATCATTTCTTCTATATTTCACTGATATCTCATACAAAGTTATTAAAATATAAAGACTGAGGAAGTTATATTCTAGTTGACCTATAATTAATTCAAAATCAAAAAACATCTAGAAATCAAAATACAGAAGGTCAACATAACATTCTCATCTTCTAAACACATCATGTATAATATTTCCTTAGTCATCTCTAAAAGGAATCAAAAAAATCAATCCCAATATTCTAACTTCATATAAGCAGCAAAACGACCAGAAGGTCACAAAGGTCAATTACTAATATGCACACTGAATTTTTTTGTTACCATTTCTTCTATATTCTACCATTTTAACATATCCATATAATGATGCTAAACTATAAATAAGGGAAAAATGTGTGTTTAAAAAACTGGAAAATCAGAAAACCACCACGTTTTTATCTTTTCTTTAAAAACAGTAAGACAGAGATACTCTCATTTAATCCTGGTGTTTCAACACCTTTTAATGTAAAAATCCAAAAAGCTTCCCTTTCTAATAGAAAATTGTCTAGATCCCCCCTCTTTCACCAACAGTCACTTTCTCTATACCTATAAAACAAAAAACATGTTCCCCACTTCCAGACTGTGTTACTATGTGTTTAGCTAGTGCATTCTTCAAATTTAAGTTTCTTACTGCTCCCAAATGTTCGCTAATCCGAACCTTAAACGGTCGACTAGTCTTACCCACATAAAATGCACCACAAACACATGTTGCCAAATACACAATACCCCCCGTTGACCAATTAAATTGTTCAATTTTATATTCTTTTGGGGATTTTGGAGAACAAAATCTGTCAGTCTTCTTTACCACCGGACAAAACTTACAATGTCCACATTTAAATGTACCTTTTGGCAAAGGTGGTGGAAAACACGTTTCTACTCTCAAAACGGGCTGTAAACCAGGCCTTGCGTTAGGGTTGGAAATCAGGGGGTCAGTCTGACCCCCTGCTTCCAAAGTAGGGGGTCAGAAGCCAAAAGTTGAGGGTCAATGCACTGAAATTATACATTTTCATGAACACCAAAATAAATGGCTTTTATTAATTTGGCTTGATTCTTACAACCTCCACTTGCATACTCTGAGACTCTAAGCAAGTCATTTAACCACCCAGTGCTCCCAGGTTACCCCTGAAGACAGGCATTTGTGCATACTGGGCCTTACCCAGTTACCAAAGACAAAAAAAAAAAATCTAGAAAGAATATTAAAGTCAGTACAGAGAGGCACTGTACTACTTTAGCCAGATTGTGTTGACTAATCAATCCGAGAAATGCAAAGGTTACTCAGAAATTCAACATCCAGCCCCCAAGACTAAAGTTTGAGTTATATAGACTGTCTTCTTCAAATCCTGATTGCTTTGCCAACTAGCAAGCTCTTCAGTAATTACTCAAAGCAAGCTGTTTTTTTTTTTTTTTTTAAGAGTCATATTTCTCTGCCTCCTTTGTTTGTTTTTTTTGTCAGCAAGTTGCATCCAAAATCAGAAATAATGTGTATAAAAAAAAAATGAAAATAAAAATCTGGTCTGTGACCCATTTCACTGAGGCCCCTATTCCCTCAGACTCTCCTACACTACAGTCATGCTGTTAGCCTTCGATCTATCTCAAAAAGCTGTTGTCCAGAGTAATTATTTTTATCAAAAAAACTCAGACAGAAGAAAAAATATTTAGAATGAGTTATTTTCAGGAGGAGAAAGTTTTAATGTTTTTAACGCGCCAAATAGTTCAACTGCCCTGCACTACTAAAGGAGATGATCCTTCTCCAATGGCTGAGTAGCTTAAAGTAACTGCATGTTAATGCACAGTCGTAGTTAACACGATCTGTGTACCACGTGTGCGTATGGAAGACTGAAAGAGGCACCACGTGATACAGACTCTGTTAATGAGCATACATGTTGGGCGGACTGCCTCTCATATCTGAGTCACAGCACTTCACTGAATATGGCTAAATTATTGCATGCTGCTGTGTAATTAATGCCGTGGCTAGAGCCTGCATAGTGCATCACTCATCCCCCCAACTCCAGAATTGCCACCCCTCCAGGTAGGTCTCATTACACTCACTGCCTCCCAGTAAGAGAAAACGTTTTAGCCCAAGTTCTGTCAATCTGTTACGGCAAGTTCAACTTAAGTCCTCCTAGTTGGGTTAGCGCAGTAAGCAGCCTGAAGATCGGAGGATGCAGGCAGCTGATGTGCGAGTCAGACACATGAGTAAAAGCTGCTCTGCTGGCCGTGAAACAAGAAAAAAAATCTGGGCTGGCTGATTTAAATGGCGTGTCAGCAGCGCGAAGACGTCAGCACTCAGTGAACTGTCAAGAGAACAGCAAAAAAACACCAGCCCCTGATGCAGTACAAAACACAGAACGGTTAATAATGGACCCATCTATGTTGTGTAATACATCAGGCGCTGGTGTTTCTTTGCTGTTCTCTTTACATTACACTGAAGGTGCAGCATTAGCAGCGCCATTGACGACTTGCCATTTAAATAAGCTAGCCTGGAATATTTTCTGTAGTTGCAGCACTGGGCAAGCAGAACATCTTTCTATGTCTGACTCAGCACAGCTTGTGGAACCCTCCTTCACGCTGCTGAACCCCTGCTCTCCGCATCGGCCATCCAATCCATCATGAGCCTTGCCGCGATCCTGAGTAAATGAGGACCCCCCCAAACACACACCAGCAGAACCCAACCCAAAAAAACACCCATTTAGTCTGTCCGTCTCTCTCTCTCTCTCTCTCTTTACCCCTGTGCACTCAGAAAATTAGTGGTCTGACAGTCGCTCTCTTCTACGGTACTCCTCCTGCCAGACTCCCAAACCAGTCCTAGCAGGTGCAACATCACTTGACTCCACCGCATACACCAAAGCATTTACCATCCAACAGAAGGCACATCGGGGAGAGGAGGTATTGCAGGGGTCGAAATAAGGATTTAATGGCCAGGAGCCTGGAATAGCTCCTTGGTATCGGCACTTTCTAGCCAACCACAGGAGCTACTTTGGCAAAACCAGAAGCTTGACTTAAACACGAACATACATGCTAAACTGCCAGCTAAAAGGCCATTTGGTCTGTCAAGTCTACTAGATTTTGCAGCTAGCACCCTTACTCTGCAGCTGCCTCTCCCATGACCCTCCCTTTTCCCCTATCCCAGCCCCTCTTGAAACATCCCACTGTTTTATAGGCCACCACCTCAGCTGGTAGTGTGTTCCATTCTGTTACCACCCTTTCTATAAAGAAATGCCTCCTGATTTCCCTCCTAAACCTTCCACTGTCCAATCTCAAATCATGACGACTGTCTCTCCCCATTCTCCCCTTGAACAGTCGGTCTGTCTGTGCCTGTCCTGTTTATTCCTCTCATGTACTTAAAGGTCTCAGTCATATCCCCCTGTCCCTTCTCTCCTCCAGAGAATACATGTTCAACTTCCTCAGTCTAACCTCATATGGTAACTCCCGCAGACCCAGGATCATATTTGTTGTTTGGCACTGCACCCCTTCTAGAAATCTAATGTTCCTCTTTAGATAAGGATGCCAAAACTGGGTGCAGTACTCCAGGTGGGGTCTGAACAGTGATCTGTGTGATGGCAGAATCACCTTCTTCCCTTACAAAATGTATGCATTGAGGCAATGAGGTCTGTTAGGAGACTTGTGGGTATCTTAAGGGTAAGTCTGTGGATTATAATGGTAACACTGGTCTGGGAATTGGGAGACCACAGGCTCAAACCCCACTGAAGCCAAATACAGACTGTGTGACTTTAAGTTTTGGCAAGCAATTTCCAATTGTTTAACCAGGAGAGAGACACTAAGCTGAAAGCTTGTTTACAGGTGTGACCTGGGAGCACAGTGAAGTGACTTGCTCAGGATCACACAATATGCAAGTGGGGGCTATGGTATTCAAACCCAGGGCTCCAGATTTGAAGCTCAGAGCCTTAAACCACTGTGTTATACTGCCTCAAACCTGCCTCCATTTAACTTCTCAGTGCTCCCCGTCCACCAAGCTGCAGGAATTGGAAGAAGCAGGACCACACAAGAAACAAGATGTTGAATCCAGGCTGGGCTTTCCAGGATAAAAAAGAAAAATATAGAACTTTTTTTTTTAAGCTCTCTGACACAGTTGTGCTGCTTATCATAATTTTATTTTTCACAATAACCTGGCTGCCATGGGGAGGGTGTGTCTACCAGCTTATCTGTTTCCTCTACTGTACCAACGCTTCTGTGCTGTTTATAGGGTTAGGGGGGTGTGTTTGTAGGAGTTCAATATATCCTTCCCTGCTGTAGTATTCAAGGATATTTGGCAGTGGTAAACACGTAACCTGTAACCTGCCACATTATGATTTCTTTCTCAGACTGTAAAAGTACATTACATTCTCAGGCTATTACACAAAGTGTACACACAGCACACTCTGTACCTATATCAGCAAAACTGAAACTGTGGCAAGGGCACAAGAGCCTGGTAGAGTACAGGTCCATTGAAGCCAGTGCTAGCTTCCCCCTCCTCTTGTATGCTACTTAGCTTAGACTGTTCATATTTGAACTGGCTTCCTCCCATGACATTTCCAAATTGCAGCTCATCACTATTTGAATACTTTCCCATTCTCTATCCCCAGCCTTGTGTTCCATCTGTTTATATACTTCCCCAGTCCCTACCTCTCTTCACATGCACTCGCTCTAATCATTTCTTTCTTCTGGCTTAGCAAAGGAATTTCAGTTCTCCATCACGTTTTGCATACTTCACTCCCCTTCAGTTTTCAGCTGGCTGACTCGTCCGTATCCAGTTTCAGCTATCCAGCAACACTGTTTGCATATATCACGCCCCTTCCATTTTGTGCTCACTGACTGGTCTGCATGCAGTTTCAGCCCTGGGAATTTCAGCTTTCTGGAAACATATTTAAATATGTCACGCCCCTTTCCTTGTCTGCTTGCCGACTCTCCGCATCCGATTTCAGCACAATGTGCCGTTTACTTAAGACGGAGCTCGGACATGCTCCTCCTGACATTGCAGACACACAAGGAGCTTTCGGAAGCACCCTTAACATGCTGCCTCTTTCAACCCCTGTATTGTAATGATGAGAGCTGACTCACGATCCTGAGCTCAGGCAGTGTAATTAAAAGGGTTAAGTGCTAGCTGTGCACTTCGTGTGGTGGCTTTTTGTATTGCAGCTCACAGGCAGGCAAAATAAATTGTTTTTTTCCCCTTACAGCTGCGATTAAAAGCTAGGGAGTGCTGCATCAATCAAGACGCACTGAATCCTAATCAGTGCGTCAAAAAGATTAAATTTCTCCGATGAGGACGTCACTAGTGCGTTAACGCGACCCCCTGGTAAACCGTTCACTAGTCTATCCCTTAGATTACTAGCATGTTTATATACCATGCGTGGCATCGTCTGTACCCATGGTGTCAATAATGGTTCAGTTTGCAATATACTCCAATGCTTTCGTAAAATATCTCTCACTTGTCCTGATTTTTTAGTATATGTACTCACGAAATTCAAAATACCAATATCATCTACTTGCTTTTTTTGTTTTATATCTCATAAGCCCTTCCCTGTTTTTTTCAAGAGCCATTTTATTAGCCTGTTGAATTTTTTCTGGCTTATAGCCCCTCTCGAGAAATCGTGTCTCCGTTTCAAATGCCCTAATCTTATAATCTTCTATATCAGAGCAATTTCTTCTAATCTTCAAAACTGTGCATCTGGAATATGTTCCACAATATGTCTAGGATGGCAACTCGAGGGTAATAATATTGTGTTCCTGTCGCTGTCTTTTCTAAACAAATCCGTTCCAAGTGTACCATCTGGCATCAAGGTTATATTTAAATCCAAAAAATGTACACTCACGGTGCTACTATCCATTTTAAACCTCAAATTTGGATTTGTTAGTCTTAAATAATACAAATTCTTTAAGTTCTTCCATAGTACCAGACCAAAGCAATAAGATGTGTCAATAAAGCGCTTCCACAGAACAATTTTACCAAAAAAAGGATTTTCATGTTGAGATAATACTATATCTTGCTCCCAAACTCCCAGATAAATGTTTGTATAATTAGGGGCAAAAGTAGCTCCCATTGCCGTACCCTTAATTTGCCGATAAAACACATGCTGAAACAAGAATACATTACATTCAAGTACTATCCTCGCACAAGTAACAATAAATTCTCTCAATTCCATATATAACTCATGATTATTGCCTAAACATTGCCGTAATGCATCTAGTCCTTCAATATGTGGAATGTCGGTATACAGGGAATCAATATCCATAGTGCGTAAAACCCAATCTCTTTCCATTCTCACATCTTTTAGAATATTCAACACATCAGTAGTGTCCTTAATATATGAAGGTATGCACTTAACAGGCTCCCTTGTAAATGTATCCACATATTGAGACAAAGGCTCTATTACTGACCCTATACCAGAGACAATCGGTCTCCCAGGTGGGTCCACCATTGTTTTATGTACTTTAGGCAATACATATATAGTACTAAGGATTGGAGATTTTACTTTCAAAAAATTAGCAATTTTAGCATCAGTAATGTTCCTTCTACTAGCACTATCAACAACATCTATAATCTCTTTCTGTATAGAAAATGTAGGGTCCTTATTCAATGTCACACAGAACTTATCATTAGACAGTTGACGATGGACTTCCTGCACATATTTCGCAGTGTCCATGACAACGACAGACCCCCCTTTATCTGCTGGTTTTATAGTAATTAAATCATTACTCACCAGCTCATTTAATGCAGCACGTTCATCACTAGACATATTAATAAAAACATTTTCATTTTTCGTATGGAGAATATCCAGTTCCTTCAAACATGCTCTTTCAAGGACTTGAACAGTAGGATTACTTTGAGGGAGAAATGTTGATGGTATTTTAAGTCCAGACAATTGTTGGTGTGATGTAGAAACAGTACTATTATCCCCAACTGATGTAAATTCTCCACTCGATGCAAAGAAAGCTTTCAGATTCAATTTCCTTGTTAACTTCTTCATATCCACATGTACTTCAAATGGTCTCTGTATTACCGCAGGTACAAACGTCAATCCTTTATGAAGTACCTGGATTTGTATCTGTGTCAGTTCCACACTAGACAAATTTATTACATTCATTTCAGATCCCAATCTCGACTCCTGCTCCGACCTCTCCCTCTGCTCCTCCTCATTCCTCTTTGTTGAAACCTTTGTCCCTGCGGGTCTATATTTCTTCTGCCATCTATTTCCACCACGCCATGTTCGTCGTTTTCGAAATGGACCAATCGATTGCTGCGTCTCAGACCTCGTACTTCTTTTATCTGAGACGCTTTTTCTAAATCCTCACTTTCCGACTCACTTGTGTGAAAACTTGTATTGCTGGCTCTAAGAATTGATCTTGGACTACGAGGTAACAACTGATTAAACTTTTTTTTCTTTCCAAGTCCAAACTCTATCGAATTCATAATCTCTTCGATCTCGTTCAAACTTCGTCATTTTTATGGCTTTAATTCATTTCTCTTGTTTCTCCACTTTAGATTTAAGTTCAGTTTCTAAATTCAAGAAATCCAGAGAATCTTTAAAAGCAAGAACTGCTTTCTCCTTTTGATTTAGCTCTTCCTGCAGGATCATCTCTTGTTCTTGATAGTCTTCTATTACACATTTAACAAACAGCATAGTTGCTGCTTGCATATTGTTTTTCCATTTTGAAATAAAACTTTCTCTATCAAGTCCATATCCAGGCCACTTTATTACTCTCAGACCTCTAGGTGTTCTACCCACTTTAACATAAGCTTCCAAAGAGGTTCTATTCCATACATTTCATCGTGCTTTTAAAGTACATCTCTCCAGTTCCAAAAAAGCTTGCTTAATATCTGAAATGGGAGGCTCTCCTTGGGTCATAGTTGCAGAAGTAGATGGTTGTTGACTACTAGCAGGTATGTCGATAAATGGGTTTTCCTTCTCATCCAGTTGAAATAATGCCAAAGAGAATGCATTCTCCACAGCTCCAAGGCCAACATCCTTCAAATTGGCCATACTATTCAGGTGTTGAAACTTCAATCACAAATCACAGACAATCACAGATTCCAGAGTGAGCACACAACACAAATTCAATGGAAAACCAAAAAAGCAGCTCCACACTGGAGCTGTGCAAGCCCAAATCAGTCTCAGTCAAATCCAAAAAAAGGGCAGCACCAGCATCCGTCTCAATTTATGAAAACAACATTTATCGTATTACATGCCTATAAAGAAGCAGTGGCAATAAAGGCAGACTCACAAGCCCCGACCGGTTTCGTGCATGCGCACTTCCTGGTAGAATATAGAAGAAATGGTAAAAAAAAGTTTTCAGTGTGCATATTAATAATTGACCTTTGTGACCTTCTGGTCATTTTGCTGCTTTTATGAAGTTAGAATATTGGGATTGATTTTTTTGATTCCTTTTAGAGATGACTAAGAAAATATTATACATGATGGGCCAGATATTCAAAAGGGTTGCGCCATGCGCAATAGGGTTGCGCATGCGCAAGTCCGAAAGTGCGCCATTCTGCGATATTCAGCAGGAGGCAGTTGCGCCACCGAAAACAGGCTGAGCAACAGCGCAATGCAAATGACGGCATGCGCAACCAAAGGGGGTGGATCCCTGCATAAAGAGCGCAAAGCGCAACAGCGGAACAGCCAGAAGTTGCGCCACAGCGGAAATGAGCCAAAATAAAAAGGCTCAAGGAAGAGGCAAAAGAACGCTACAGGGATGCCAAGCAAGACAGACAGAGAGAGACAGGCAGTGACAGTCCAGAACAGGGCAGGCAAGGGAAGTTGTGTGGGCCATAGGCTGCAGAGGCCAGCGGGAGTACCCAGTGCAGTGGAGGTAGCAGTCAGGACAGTGGGGGTAACAGAGCAACATCAGCCAGGGGGGATCACAAGCCAGGAGATGGACAGTGCCAGCTTCCACATGGAAGCTGTAATGAGGGGGGTGAGAATGCATGCTGCAGGAGGACGTGGCCATGAAAGGGCCCGTCGGTGGTACGCCCCCAACAGGCAGTACCGTGCCCGCATCAGCTTTGAGCTGTACACAGATGTAGAGATCGTGGGCCGGTACCGCCTGAACATGGCAATACTGAGACGGCTCTGTGAGCTGTGCAGTGATGTGATGCAGGCACCCTCACGACGGAGTCACGCTCTGTCGGTGGAGACCACGGTGACAGCCTGCATGTGCCTGCTTGCCACAGGCACCTTCCAGAGGCCGACAGGGGACACCAAAGGCATCACACAGTCGGCCACGTCATGCATCCTCACCCAATTCCTCAGCGCACTGCTGCCACATGCTGCGGAGCACATCCAGTTCCCCAGCACCGTGGCAGAGCGTACAGCAAACATGCAGGAGTTCCACAGGGTAGCACGTATGCCTGGCATGCTAGGGGCCACAGACTGCACCCATGTGGCCATTTGCACGCCACCTGGCCCCGATGGGGCTGCATATAGGAACAGGAAGGGCTATTCCAGTGTCAACTGCCAGGTGGTGTGTGATGCCACTGGGCGCATAATCAATGTCTGTGCCACACACCCTGGCAGAGCACATGATGCCTTTATATGGTATCAGTCCGCACTGTGCCATCGATTCGAGAGTGGGGACACCCCCACAGGCCATCTAGTGGGTGAGTACACATGTAGGAATTGCAAACGTGGGGCAAGGGTGGGAATGCCACAGGTGTTATGGTAGTGGCATACAGGGATATTGGCAACATGGACCTGAACATAATACTCATCTCCACCATCTCCACACAGGTGACAGCGGATACCCACTCCGTCCCTGGCTGCTCACACCATACTGGCGCCCCATGACCCCATCGCAGCAACACTATAATGAGGCGCATGCCTCCACATGCAACATCATCGGGCGTGTGTTTGGGATGCTCAAGGCACACTTCCGACGCCTAGACACCTCCGGCGGTGCCCTACAGTAGAGCCCCTCAAAGGCCTGTGGGATATTCCTGGCCTGTTGTATCCTGCACAACATGGCCAAAGACTGTGGGATAGCCATTCAGGTCGAGGAGGGGGACAGCGATGGGGACGCCAGCCGGCCCGGTGATGATGGTGAAGAGCAGCCCCCCCCCTTGGACGGCAGGACCCCCGACTGATCCGACAGGCCCAGTTGCACCGGGACACCATCACGGAGGAGCATTATGCACAACACAGGTAAGTCAAGGGGCCATGTGCAACCAACATTGTCCTGGCACAACCCACAGGCACACAGAGTAACACACCAGGGGTGCATGACGGCAAGGGGAGTGGAAGGGACTAGGCACACAAACACACCATCAGGGAGGGGTGAACAGTCATATGGATACACACACACACACACCAGGCACAAAGTGTACATGGGCAGGTGCACAGCAGAGCTAGAACAGATATGGCAAACACACAGATCCACAGACCACACCCACCACCTGTACTGTCCAAGTACGTGTGTCAGATGCTGGGCACCCTTGCACCTTGGTTTACAGTACAATGCAGGCATCATCATGCACATGCACCTGTGGACAGCAGTCGGGATGGTGTGCAGGTGGTCCGTATGTCGGCGTGATGTGCAGGGCACCCACCAGTGCACTGCCCACCATGACACACACTGCACACAGTGCAGCACCAGACAGGGCCCGCACTGGGAGACAGGTCAGTCATGTTGCACTGTTCCACGGCCACCGCGGATGCGTGGGCTGCCCCGCCATGACCCAACAGCACTGGCAGGCTGAGCAGGGGCCACATGGGGTGGCACCGATGGACCACCAGGGGTCCCACTGCATGATCGCGACCTTGTCCACACTGGGGTCTGTAGTATGCCAAACATACCTGCACCAGGGGTGCTCAGGATGCCCACAGCAGAACCCGGCGTCGACAGGCTGGGTGTCGCACGATGCCGGGAATGGGGAGTGGAGAGCGTACTGTGAGGGGTGCGCGGTACAGGGGCACCTGCTTGTGTGCCCAATGCAGCCACGATAGCGACCAATGCGTGGGTCTGCCTGTCAATGGCGGCGGTCACATCCATCCGCATACGGACCATCTCTGCAAAGATCAGAGCACAGTCCCTGCTGTGCCGCTCCACAGCCATGCACAGTGCCTCCACGTACGTTGCAACCCGCCTTTGCTGCTGTACTGATTCCTGCAGCAGGTGGGTGTGCTCTTCAAATGGGTACTCTGCCACAACGGCATCCTGTCCCCCAGGGTATGGAAGGTCCTGATGCTCAACACCCCTTGAGGGTGGGCACTGTTCAACAGGACAAGGAATGGGCATATCAAAGGGCAGTGGGCATGTGCCACCACTGGACACTGTACCCCCAGACCTGGTGGGTGACTGCTGCTGCTGCCCCTCCAACCGCTGTGCCCCAGGGACCACTCGTTCCAATGCTGTGGCCACAACAGTGCCAGACACCTGCACAGCCACCGGTGCTGCCCCACTGGTGCTGACAGGCACAGCCTGGGACTGTGCCGACATGCTTGCACACACATTGGAACCAGCTAGGCCCAGGGGCACGTACTGGCCTGCTGTGTGTCCGTCATAGGACACACATGTCACTGCCCACTGCAGTCCTTGCATCATCAATGGTGCAGGTACGTGCTACAGCCACAGTCACAGCGTGCTGGCATGCTTGCATGCCAGACTGCTGAGACACAGGCTATGCACCCCCCACACCAGACTCACCAACAACAGAGTTGGCAGCCCGGCGTGCATGCTGGTGCAGTGCATGCCAGCAGGCGACAGAGGTGGATGGACCCCCCTCCAAGTCCAGCAGGTCTTCCTCACTGCCTGGACCCACCACCACCATCCCCTAAAGACGAACAGGCTCTGTAACAGAAACTGAGGACATGTGAGTGCATGTGAACAACCTTCCCCCCCCCAACACCACCACCATGTCATACCGTGCAGTGATGGGCTTCCACCTGCCTGGAATCCACCTCCTGGTACGCCCTCAATAGCACTCCGCTGCATTGATGCAGCCAGTCGGTCCTCAGCCGGGGTCAGCTCCACCACCGCTGGCTGGCCCCCGCCTGTGCCAGCACATGCCGCCCTGAAGGCTGCCACCTTCTCCTTCACCCTCCTGTGGTCTGTCCCCATCTTTTTTGCATTCCTGCATGGGCGCTGGTGGCTTCCGTGCAGGTTCACTGCCGAGCTACCCCTCCCATGCAGCCACACGGGCCTGAGGGTGCCCGCCATCCACTCTGTAGTGGCTCCTCCTCCAGGTAGGCCTGGAAGAGGGCCTCTGTCTCCGCCGTGGTGAAGTTGGGCCTCCTCCTCCGCCCACCATCCTCACCCTCACCTTGGCTCTGCTCGGTCATGTCGATCTGTATGGGTGGAAGTGGACACCTGTCACTGTGCAGTCTACAGCGTTATCCCATGACCATTGTCCAGAACATCACACAGCATGCAACCCACCTCTCACCTGCAGTAACTGAATCTGGCCAGCGCAGCCCAATGTCGCACATTTATAGCGCAATGCATGCAAATTAGGAGTGGAGCAACTGTAATGAGATGCAAATCGCGCCACTGCGCCTTTGAATGGCTGATCAGATGATTTGCTTGTGTCGGCTGAATATCGCGCCGTTGCGCTTTGCGCAATACGGTTGAGCTGGCTGAGCCAATGGCACAGACCGGTGACTGTGTGGTACACTGCATTGCGCATGCCCAGGTAGCTAACGCAGGCGTCTGCCATGCTGATGATGTGCTGTGCGCGATCGGCAATTCAGGCCATGGCCACCATTGTGCCAATGGCGCTACAGCGCTGGTCACCACATGGCGCAGTAGCAGTACTGCGCAATAGTCCACTGTGGCACTGGCACGCAGGTGTCTGATCGCGCAGGATGTGTGGACGTCCGATGGCGCTGTCCGTGGCCTTGTGCCACTGACCCATGACCTTGTGCACGACCTTTGCCCCCAGCGCTGTACGTCTGCCACGTGTACGGCTCTATTGCGCTGTTCAGTGACAGTGCGATGTGGACCGATGGCGCTATCCAAACAGCGCGATAGGCAGTGATGGAGTTGTATTGCGCAACATTTCCACGTGGGGTTGCCGTGCTGCTGAGCGTCATATTGCCACTGTACAGTTTGACAATGGCACGCAGGAGAGCACCATAATGGGGGGCTTTGGAGTTGGCCAACCTGGTGGCTGTCGTGGAGCCCCACTATGGCTCACTGTTCGAGGGTGTGCCCCTGCAGGTGCCAAGCACCCATGTGTGGTAGCAGGTCGCCGCTGTCCTGGAGCAGGCCACTGGGCGGAGGAGGACCCTGAATAGTGCAGGCACCGCTATGGCGACCTGCAGAGGGAGGGCGTGCTCTGCTTCTGCGCTCTCAGGTCGGCGTGCCAGGAGGGCATTGTGCCCAGGCCAGGTGGGTGTGCTGTATATGCACCGTATTGTCTGCATGGGTGACTGTGTAATGTAATCTGCACATGGGGTTGGGTTGGCTGTGGTTTGCTGTGAGGGTGTTTGCAGGTGTGTGCTGTTTGGGTCTGGATGTGTGGGCAGGCACACTCAATGGGGCAAGGGGCTGTCTGCTTTGGGATCTCACTGATGTTTTTCTCTTCCTTTGTCTCCCACAGGCGTGGAGGAGCGGAGGCAGGCACGGGCTGAGGCATGGGATGGCAGTGCCAGGGTGGCTGGCGGAGGAGGGGTGCAACAGCCACAGCCACAGCAGCAGCCACAGCCGCAGCAGCACCTGATGCAGTGGCTTGATGAGGGTGAGTGTCATTACATCATGGATGCTATTGCATGCTGTGGGGGGGGCACGGCCACCATCCATGGACAACACTGCCATGTACGCGAGGTGTGACAGTCAGCACTGTCCAGTGGCACTGCATGTCTGTGAGTGCGTCACTGGTGGTCCATGCATGCACTGGGCACATGGCTGTGGCACTGACTTCCCACCACGTAGCCACGTCACTGGACAGCCTTGGTTGTGCTGTGCTGGTCATGGGCGTGTGTGTGCAGTGGTACACATGGCTGTTGCTGCCTGGTTGGGCATGTCTTGTGCACGGTCACTGTGGGTGGGTGCAGTCCATCACAGAAGCGGGGCACTTGGCTGTATGCCATGCATGATGGGTGGGCTTCAGGGATATGGACAGTCACAGCCATTGACTCTGATTCCTTGTCCTAGGTGTCCGGATCCTGCACCGCATTGAGAGGTCACTGCAGCGGATGATACAGATGGCGATGGATTCACACGCCATCCTGCTGGACCTACAGCAACATGGTCTGAGGCACAGGAGGAGGCCTGGGCCCAACACCAGGCGGCAGGAGAGCAGGCTGGCAGGCAGTAGCTGCCCATCACCTCACCCCACCTTCCCTCTCCCGGTTGTTCACCCCTGCCCCTTACCCACCCCTACCTTGTACCCATATCCCCACCCCTGTTTTGTATATTTGTACATAGTTATAGTTGTTCTTCTTATTATTCTTGTTATATTTGAAATATATATTTTGATATGAATACTGTGGTGGTCTCTGATTTGCAGCTGGCTATAGGTGCTCAGTTGCAGTGGTGTGCATGGCATCTGGGGTGGTATAGTCATGGGTATGTGTGTGTGTGTGTGGGGAAGTGTCTCTGGTGTGGGAGTGGCTTTCAGTCAGTATTGCCATGTGCTGCCACCCACTGCTGGGTGCTTATGGTGGCTCTGGCTTGTATGGTTCTGTGGTACACGAGGTTGCAGTGTGATTGGGGGGGGCCTGGGGATTCCTGCAGTGCTGATCACTGCTCATGGGTGGTGTCTTGGGGTCACAGTGCAGGGTGTGCTGTGCACAGGGGGCTGCTGGACACTGGGTGGTCCGCCCCTTTGTGTGGCAGTCTCAGCTTGCCAGTGGGTGTGCTGCAGTAACACGGTCGGGATGTGCTTTCTTTGCTTGTCCCCATGGGCGGTTGATATTCAAATCCCTCCCCAGTTATGCTGTTCTTGGGGTGTGGGGTGCATTATTAGTTCTGCAGTGTGTCCCTGTGCCCATCTGTGGCATGGGTGGTGGGCCTCTGCCTACCTCCCTGGTTGTGCTGTTCCATTGCTAAGCTGCTGGGGGTGTCATTGCTTGCCCTATGGGCCTCTGGACTGCTCAGCTGGGGCTGGCCTTGTTACGCTATGGCACATCGTATCTGCTCAGCTTCCCCTTCCTGGTTGCGCTATGGCACATCATATCTGATCAGCTTCCCCTCCCTGGTTGCGCTATGGCGCAGTTTGTGCGATATTCAGACGTTGGCTGCTTGCGCAATTGGCCTTGCTCCATGTTTGAATATCGCGACGATTGTGCATGTGCGCAAGTGACTTGCGCTTGCTCCTGCTGTTGCGCACTTTTAGAGCGCAGTTTGAATATCCGGCCCGATGTGTTTAGAAGATGAGCATGTTATGTTGACCTTGTTGACCTTCTGTATTTTGATTTCTAGATGTTTTTTGATTTTGAATTAATTATAGGTCAACTGTAATATAACTTCCTCAGTCTTTATATTTTAATAACTTTGTATGAGATATCAGTGAAATATAGAAGAAATGATATATAAAAAAATTTCATGTGCATACTAGTAATTGACCTTTATGACCTTCGGGTTGTTAGTGGTTTATACGTAGTTAAAATCTGGAATTTGGTTTTTGTTTTTTGATTCTTTAAAGATGATTAAGGAAAGATTATATATGATGTCTATTGTAGATGAGCATATTATGTTGACCTTGTTGACCTCCTATATATAAGAAATCGGAAATTACAGAGTAATGATATTTTGGGCTCCGATAAATAATAATAAGGGGGTTTCCTATTTTGAATAAGTTATATGCTGACTAAAAATGATAACATTATAGAAAAAGTTTTAGGTCTGAGCATATTAGTAGGTGACCCTTTTGACCTTCGGGTCGTGACCCATCTTTATAAATTTTAGAGTGGGTTGAGTATTATATTTAATTCTTATGAGAAAAAACAAATGTTTTTTATAAAATTATGAGATTTGGATTCCGATTTATATTAATTATTGGATGTCTTATGTTTTTAATTCACTGCGAGTTAATTAGAACACATATTTCCTTATTCTACATAAACATTTTAAAGAATTCAGAATGTTTTGTATGAGATACATATCCAGATAGGAATTTTTAGTGATGCATAATGTTTTTTACTTATATGCGTTGGAAGTTGGTGTTCACTTGGAATGTGATGATTATATAATTGTTAACATATGTGATGTGGGGGTATGTAAGTAAGGGATTGTGTCTATGTCAGCCTCCCTGAGGAAGTGCGCATGCACAAAACCGGTCGGGGCTTGTGAGTCTGCCTTTATTGCCACTGCTTCTTTACAGGCATGTAATACAATAAATGTTGTTTTCATAAATTGAAAATGGTGCTGCCCTTTTTTGGATTTGACCAAGCTACCATTTAAAACAATTAGATTTAATGAAAATAAAAATGTTATTAAATTATTGTTGAAATCTGCATTTTTAAGATCCTGCAAGTTCCTCTGATCAATTGCATAGATCTCTTCTTGTAATTGGATCACTGAATTATCCATTTCACCGTCCTGACCCTGTCTAATATTAAGGTCTCCCATAAATACTATTTCTAAGTCATTACAGTTGTTATTAATCCCTCCCATTGCCTCTGCAAGTTTGGAAAACAATATATCATCATATAGTAGTGATGTTTTCACTGGGTTATAAAGGTTCACAAAAAGGATAATCTCATTCCAGATTTCCACCATTGTCAGAAGATAATTTTGAGTCAAAACAGAATTTCTAATTAGTATATGATCATGAATCTTAATATAGGTCAATAAGACCCCAGCAACATGGCCCAGATTTGATTTTCTAATAGCAGGAGCATCGAAAAAGGTGATAACCGTTAAGAGCTAAAGTGCCTATCATGTCCAAGGCATGCCAAGATTCCTGCAGATTAATTACATCATGCTTTATGAGATAATTCATACATTCAGAGTCCGTTAACTTTGTTACAAGCCCTGACATGTTCCATGAGACAATAAGTAATACAATCTCATTGACCAGTGAGAGACTGCTAGTCTGCTCTGAGACAGAATCCAGTTTGTCAGAAGGGTATATATTTGAAACTATAGATTCGGAATACTGAACCCTTAGTCAGTTATTATATCTGTTTACCAAGGGTACTGAGGTATCAACTAGCCTTGTATACTCAGATGTGTGCTCTGGAAAAGGGAACCCAGTGGCCAAATCTGAGTTCAAGTTATTAATATGAGTATTATCAGGTTCAAAAATGTCCTTGGGCTTTACCAAATGCAGACCCAAGGTGTCCAGTATTCTGCTTTTCTGTAAAAGCTTCTCAGCAGTCACCGAGTTCTTAACCTATATATCAATCTGTGAACTATTTTCAAGTCTGGCCACCTTGAGTATACCCCTCTCGCCCAACTGTACCTACAAAAACTTTTAAAACAAATTGCAGAAAGACCCTTGGAGCCTGTAATTATTTTCTCTTGGGATACTCTCAAGACAAAACATGGTCAGAAGTGTAGGAGACTCCCAGAATTCTTCACTGGGCACACTGCAGACATTATAAGCTGTTCTATTAGGAAATGAGAGAAAATTCCCTTTTGAGTGAATCTTTCAACATTGCACCACAAGTGATTAGCTACAAATGGAGAGTACAGAGTTAATTTAATCGTGTTAATTCTACCATCAGTACTTCTGTATACTCCACAGACATCGATATTAATCAATTCCAGCTCTAGTTCCCTATTGACAAAATCAATCAGAAAAGCCTTAAAATTATCTCAGGAATATTAGGCCAATCCTTCTCAGCTGTCAGGCGTAATAGTGGGGCAGCCTTAAGTCTGGGATCAGATGCGTCCAGTGGTGGCCTTACTTCGGTCAGTGACACACACTCTTCAGAATAAAGTTACAAGTGAATGTTGCAACTAAAGGGAACACTTTTCATTTCATTTTGTTTTTTATTAGACTCATCAATGCAGGATAGATCTATTCCCTGTGTAAACAGATCTCACATGTGTATCCCAAGTGATTTAATCTCGGTCTCTAACTACTTTGACTGCTCCTCTAAATCGTTTTTCTCTTTGGGAACTTCACAAGCAGGGGGTTCACCCAGTTGCTAAGCCTCCTTACAATTAAAATAATGCTCTGCTATCTTATCTGATCTGTCAGTTTTAGATACTGTATACTGAGTTGTAGCTGACTGAGCAGGAGTTAAGTTCTGTAGCAGCTGATTGTTTACTTCACAAGGCCAAGGTAATTTTTTGTTTTAAACTTCAATTTTATTAGTGCCATAATTTATGACATAGCACCACACAATCACTCAGATCAACAGGTACAATGAGGTTAGCAAAGGAAATCAATACAATGATCTGCTTGTGTTATTGTTTCTTCTTTACCCAGTATAGTCCTCCTGTACCATATACTTTCAGTCCAACTGTGGATACTGTTTTCCGTCTGGTGACTCCATATGCTTTTAACATGTTTCTATGAATTTCACATATCTGGATAATAACAATATATAAACATAAGATAAATAAAAACTTGAACAAATTCGTCCATGGCTAGGTTATTCATTACTATAACAAAAGATTTGTGAAGTGGGAATGGTCGATTCAGACAAGTGCCACAAAGCCCAAGGTTATTTTATTTTAGGGGATAAAGGGGTAGAAAAAAATTAGTGGGAAAAGACAGGAAACCGGGCCATCTGTCCAACTGGTGAGCCCTAGAAATCCCCGAGGTCTATGTGGACTCTGAATTCAGTACCCGGAGGCTTGCTGCTTAAAGAAAGGGGTTCCCTGCAGTTCCTCTATCAGGTGCATGAAGGGAAGCCAGATCTGGTTAAATTTGTCCTTTTGCAGGCGTAACTCTGCCATAATTCTTTCTACCCTTGAAATTTATTTTACAATATCAATCCACTCCTCTACTGCTGGGGCAGTCTGGGTAAGCCGACGTCTTGTAATAGTTTTACTCGCTGCTGACAACAGAATACCAATAAATTATTTTTGTCCACTAGATCTTTTACCTTTAAGGAGCAGACCTAGTATCAAATTGTGAAAACCCAGTTCCATCCTACAGTCCAATATCCTCCGTATGTGCCCCTCACCTCAGTCCAGTAAGGCCTCAAAACTGGGCAGTCCCAAAAGATAGGAAAGTGGGACCCTACCCCACCACAATTCCTCCAGCATAGCTCAGTATTTCCGGCTTTGTAATGCTTTGTTCTTGTGGGAGTGTTAAAAAATCTAGCTACAATTTTCCATCTAAATTCCTACCAATTATTTGAGGCAGAAGTACGTTTAACCCCTTCCCAGATAATCCTCCAGCTATCCTCATCTAACAGGATGTCTATCTCCCTCTCCCACTCAATCTGACATGGGGTGGGGAAAGTTCCCTAGAAGACCTGTATGCTACTAAGAGTCTAGAAATGTATTTCTTCTCTCTGCCACCAAAACAGAGTCCCATAAGGTTTGTATCAACAAATGGGCGGCCCGTTGTACCGCCATCAAATTGGTACCTGCTCTGAAGAAAGAAGTCACCTGGAGGTATCTGGAGAAATGTAAAGTGGGGAGTTGAAAGCCCTGCTGTAGTGCTTGGAAAGATTTAATATGGCTATTCTGAATAAACTGACTGAAACATCCGAGACCCTTTCTTATCCAAAGAGATAAGGCACGGTCCAACCTGGGAAGGGCAAACTGGGTGCAATAAGTAATCTCTGCTTTGTTAGACAAGGTGTCTCCCATTTCTAGATCTTTTTTTATCTCCCCCCAAATTCTATAGGTTTGTTTAGCCCATGGGTTTGATATGTCTTTTTCAAGGAGGTAACTCGAGGATCCATTAAAATACAATTGTGGTGTCAGGCCAGGTTCACCTTAAGCCTCCTGTGAAACCCAGGTGTTGTTTGCATCATTTGTTAAATAATTTACCCATGCACTCAACTGTGTTATCTGATAATATGTTTTCAGTTTGGGGAGCCCTAGACCTCCCCCCTCCCTCGCTCTCTGCAATGTCTCCAAGGCTATCCTTGCCCTTCCTCCACCCCAAACAAACTGATGCAGTGCTTTATTGATTTTTTTCCATTCCATAGAAACATAGAAACATAGAATTTGACGGCAGATAAGGACCGCTTGGCCCACCCAGTCTGCCCATTTCCCTACCTACTGGATAAGCTGCAGATCCTAGTTAACCAGCAGCCTACTTCTTCCTACCCCCAACCCCCAGAACTGCCTTATGACTATCCCATGCATGCTTGAATTCCACCACTGATTTTGACTCCACAACCTCCTCCGAAGGCCGCTCCATGCATCCACAACCTCTCTGTAAAAAAATACTTCCTTAAATTACCTCTGAGCCGCCCCATCTTCAAATTGTGCCCTCTTGTTCTTGCACACCTCTTTTTTGAAAGATGCTACCCTCTTGGACTTTGTTGATTCCTTGAGGTACTTGAACGCTTCTATCATGTCCCCTCTCCTTCTTTCCTCGAGGCTATACATATTAAGCTCCTTAAGTCTCTCTTCATATGTCTTCTCGTGCAGACCCTGCACCATTTTAGTTGCCCTACTCTGGACAGCTTCCATCCTGTCTATGTCTTTGCGGAGATTGGGTCTCCAGAACTGCACACAGTACTCCAGATGGGGTCTCACCAGCTGTCTGTACAGAGGGATAATAACTTCCTGTTTTCTACTGGTGATGCCTCTCCCTATGCATCCCAGTATCCCCCCAGCCTCTCACATTGCTTGCCCATCTTTAGGTCATCTGATATGACTACCCCCAGGTCCCTTTCCATTTTTGTTGTTGTTAGTATCTCACCCCCCATTGTGTACTCTTCCCCTGGGTTTTTGTTTCCCAGGTGCATTACCTTGCACTTCTTAGCATGGAATCTAAGCTGCCATACATTTGACCATTCCTCTAACCTTGCCAAGTCCCTTCTCATCCTTTCCACCCCACCCTGTGCATCAACTCTGTTGCAGATCTTAGTGTCATCTGCAAAGAGACATACTTTTCCTTCCAGTCCTTCTGCAATGTCGCTTATAAAGACATTGAAGAGGACCGGTCCTAATACTGAACCCTGTGGTACCCCACTAGTAACCCTCCTTTCTTCTGAGTGGACTCCATTTACTATTACTCTCTGTGTCCGATTCTCCAGCCAATTCTTTACCCAGGCTGTCATCTTGGGACCCACTCCCAGGCTGGCTAACTTGTATATTAATCTTTTGTGTGGGACTGTGTCAAATGCCTTGCTAAAGTCTAGGTAGGCCATGTCCACAGCCCTCCTGATCAACTACTTTGGTCACCCAGTCAAAGAAATCTATCAGATCTAGTCTGGCATGACCTTCCGCTGTGAATCCATGCTGCCTAGGGTCCCAGCCCTCTGGCCTCTAGATACTAGCAATTCTTTCCTTTAGAAGTGAGTCCATCATTTTCCTATCACTGAGGTTAAACTAACAGGTCTATAGTTTCCTGCTTCTGCCTTGCTCCACTTTTGTGAAGGGAATCACATCTGCCCTCCTCCAGTCCTCGGTACCACCCCATCCTCCCATGATTTGTTAAAAAGGGTAGTCAGTGGTGTCACTAGTTCTACCCTTAGTTCTTTAGAATTCTGGGATGAATCCCATCAGGCCCCATTGCTTTGTCCACCTTCAGTTTTAAGAGTTCTTTCAGAACCCTTTGTTCTGTAAATGGGCGGTATCAACTTCTGTATCCAGAGTGTTACTACTGTTTGTTTTATGTACCTCCCCTCTTCCTTTGTAAATACTGAGCAAAATATTTGTTTAGTATCTCTGCCTTTTCACAGTCTCCCTCTGCCCACCCTCCTCTCCCCTTTATTAAGCCTCACTATCCCTCCCTTGGTCTTCCTTCGCTCCCTGATGTACCTATAAAAGGTTTTATCCCCTTCTTAACTGAGTTGGCTATCTTTTCCTCAGTTTGGGCCTTTGCTGTTCTGACTGCCTTCCCAGCCTCCTTTTGCTTTAACTGATACAGTTCTCTGTCCTGCTCCTTCTGCGATTCCTTGTACTTCCTGAATGCTTTCTTTTTCTTGAACCTTCACTGCCACTTCCTTTGAGAACCATAGTGGTTTCTTACACTGTCTTGTTTTGTTTATTTGCTTCACACAAAGGCTCGATACCTCTGTGATGGCAGTTTTTATTATTCCCCATTGTTCTTCCACCCTCCTTCCTGCCCATTTGCTAGTGCGCCTTAGGCACTCACCCATTTTGGCAAAGTCAGCCCTCCTAAAGTCCAGTACTTTTATCTTTGTATGGCTTGACTCTATTGCTGTGTTTATTGTGAACCATACTGTTCGATGGTCGCTAGTTCCCAGATGGCTACCCACTTCTACATCAGTAATCCTCTCACCATCTCCATTTGAGAGAATCAAGTCTAATATTGCTCCCTCTCAAGTGGGCTCCAGTACTAGTTGTCTAAGGCATGCCCCCTGTAGGGCATCTAGAATAACTGCACTCTTCGAAGTGGCAGCTGCAACTGCACTCCAGTTAACATCTGGCATATTCAGATCACCCATCAGCAATATCTCCCCTTTTTCTGCCATTCTAAGTATACTTTCTATCATTTCCCTGTCCATTTCCTCCCCCTGAGAAGGGGGTCTGTATACAACTCCTGTGCGTATTGTGGTGCCATTGCCTGTCTCCAAATTTACCCACAGTGCTTCTTCTCCTCCCTGTGTACCTTTTTGTTCTGTTGCTTTTATTCCTTCCCTTATGTAAAGAACTACTCCTCCTCCTCTTTTACCTTCCCTGTCCCTCCTGTACACAGTGTATCCTGGTATGTTTATGTCCCAGTCATGGTTTTGTGTGTACCATGTTTCTGTGACTGCCACGATATCCAGATGTTCTTCCTCCATCAAGGCCACTAATTCATACTTGGGATACAAAGAGGAAGTGTGTTAAACAGAAACAAAAAACGGGGGAGTGTATTCATTTTGACAGATGCAATTCTCCTGAGCAGGAATAAGGGGTGAATGCTCCACATTTCCAGGTCGGTTAAACTCTCTTGGATCAGTTTATCATAGTTCACATGATATAACTGTTTTAAATCCCTGGGAATATAAATCGCTACATACCTAATCTGGGAGGTAAACCATCTAAAGGGAATTAATTGCTCCAGTGATGTAGTATGTGTTCCACTGACCAACATCACCTCTGCTTTATCATAATTGATTTTAAAACCTGCCACTTTACCATAATCTTTTAAAATCTGAAAAAATAGTAGGAACGTTTTTACAGGATCTCTTAGGTATAACATGGTATCATCTGCATAAAGAGTAATTCTATTCTTTTCTCCCCCTACTATTACACCAGCTAGGTACTTTGTGATTGAATTAATTGTGCTACAGGTTCCATACTGAGGGCTAATAGGATCGGGGACAGGGGGC
The DNA here is from genome assembly GCA_016271365.2 of Neoceratodus forsteri. NCBI lineage: Eukaryota > Metazoa > Chordata > Ceratodontiformes > Ceratodontidae > Neoceratodus > Neoceratodus forsteri. The sequence goes on along the minus strand of CM057449.1, from coordinate 32,278,927 downwards.
AACCCTGTCTTGTGCCCCTCTTGATCTCCAGTGGGTCTGAGATCATCCCATTCACTTTTACCCGAGCCACTGGGTTATTATAAATTCCTTCTCTCCATTCTAAAACTGTTCCCCAAATCTGAATTTAACCAGGACTTCTAATAGAAAATCCCAATGTACGCAATCAAATGCTTTCTCTGCGTCTATTGCTATAGCGACCTGCTGCTGCCCCCCCCCCCCTGGCAGTGTCTTAAGTTATCCTTAAGATGCCTATTCATTACAAAACCTGCCTGGTCCGGATGGACCAGGTCACAAAGGATTGTGATGACCCTGTTTTTTATTTTTTAAATTTTTATTTTATTGTAGTTGAGTCGTAGACTCATTTACAAAGGCACCTCTTCGTAGGGAGGGTAGACATGTATACAGAGTGAGTACAACAGAGGTAACATGCAGGTGCAAAATACAGATAATGTTTAGGCTCATTTACAAGTATACAGAGTGAGTACAACCGTGGTAACATGCAGGTACAATACATCAGTGGTTTACAGATAAAGTTTCACACAGAAATTACAGTCAAGAAAACTAATTCAATGATAGAGAGTGCCACCCTGGACGTACCAGGGAGGATACCTATGGGGAAAAACAGTGTGGGGGGGAGGGAGGAAGCAGTCCAGTAGACCTTGTCAAGTCAGCGGGCAAAGGGGGGGGACCCCACTATTACATTACTTTGGAGCAATTACAGCTTCGGGTGTCAAAAAGGAGGTTACGGAGAGCAACTCTGAAATAACCAATTTTGGGGAGATTGGTGACAGATGGTGGGAGGGAGCTGAACCAGCTAGGGGCACGGTAGTGGAAAGACCTTTGGGCTAAAGAGATCTTTGTGCAGGACATCTGGAAGGTGGCCTTAACTGCACTGTGGGTAGCAAAAGACATGGATGTGCGCCACAAGGATGCAGTGACCCCAGAGGGTGAGAGACCTAGCAGGGATTTTTTGGCAAGTAGGCAGGTTTGGTAGCGCAAGTGTTCCTCTAAGGTGAGCAGGTTGGTGAAAGAAAAGAGCAGGCAAGTATGAGTGTGGAGAGGTGCACCCGGGTCAGAAGCCTGCAAGCCTTTTTATTGAGGTCTGAATTTTGGTGGGGGGTAGTTGTCAGTCAGACTGTGAGCTGGGTAGACCACAGGCGACTAAGGACAGGATGGAGGAGTTGATGGCCAACCAGAGGGCAGTTTGGGGGTGGCAATCTCTATGCTGATAGAGAAGGCCAATACGAGAATTGATAGCTGAGCTTAGGGTACTGATGTGGGTGAGGAAGGTAAGACCTGAGTCGAAGGTGATGCCCAGGAATTTGTAGGATGACACCTGCTCGAGAGGGTGTGGATTACTGGGGAGAATGCAGAGGGGGAATTTTTGGCTTTATTCTGATGATGGGGAAAATAGCATATATTTGGTCTTCTTGAGGTTAATGACCAGCCGGTGGTCAAGGAACCACTTTTCAGCTTGGCTGAAAGAATGCTGCAGGGACACCTGTAGGGATGTGGGGTCAGGGTGGGAGGCAAAGAGAACCGCATCATCGGCGTAGATAAGCATGTTGCCAGAGCAGGAGCTGGGGAGAGTATTGAGGAAGAGGCTGAAAAGAACAGGTCCCAGGATTGAGCCTTGGGGGACTCCGGAGCGAACGGGCAGGGTGTTAGACGGGGTGCTGTTTACCTTCATGCACTGGGATCTGGTAGAGAGATAACTAGAGAACCAATTTAGGGGGTCAGGAGAGAAGCCAAGTTGGTAGAGGGAGTCAAGTAAGAGTGGGTGACAGACAGTGTCAAAGGCCTTGGAGAGGTCAATGAAAACTGCACCCGAAATGTGACCAGAGTCGAGGACAGAGTGGAGATGCTATGAGAACTCCAGAAGGGCTGTGGTGGTACTGTGTCCAGGGCAGAAACCGTGTTGTTCCGGGCACATCAGGTCATATTTGGCTAGGTATTTGGAGAGCTGTATGGCCACTATCTGTTCAAGTGCTTTGGAGAGCTGGGGGAGAATGAAGATGGGCCTGAAATTGTTAGAGGAGGTTCTATCCCCACTCTTATGTATGTGGGTGATTTCTGCTGTTTTCCAAGCACTTGGGAACTGACCCAGACAGAGTGACCGGTTTAAGAGGTTGGTGAGAGGGGCTAGAACAGAGTCCAGGACAAAACAGAGGATCCTGGAGTCCAGGGGATCACAGCTGGGGTTGTTGCCAGCAAGGGCTTTTTGCAGATGTGGCCTGGCTTCAAGGGGGAATATGGCACATAGGTAGAAAGGGAGGCAATCTAGGGTTGGGGGGTGGATGCAGGGATAGGGTAAAAAAAGTAGTTGGGGAGGACAGAGCTTAGATCAGAGAAAGCCTTATTGAGGCATTCGGCTATGTGGGGTGGATCAGTTGTGACGGTGCCATAAATGGACAGTTGTGATGGTGGGGGAAGCGTGTCTTTCCATTGAGCTCCTTCATATTGTCCCAGAAGGCACGGGATGAGCCCTAAGTAGTAGCAAGGGTGGACTGATAGTATTCGGCTTTAGCCTGCCTTATAGCCCAGGTGCACCTGTTACATGCTGCATTATAGGCTTATCTGTTGGCAAGTTTGCCTGTTGCGACAGCAATATGCCAGAGGTTATCTCTTTGTTTCAGTTTTTGGATTAGGGACGGGGAGATCCAAGAGGCATTATGTTCTCTGGTATGGGTTCTGGTCAGGGGGGCACAAAGGTCGCAGGCCTTGCTAAAGGCCATGGAAAAATAGGCAAGAGCAGAGTCAATGTCAGCTGTGAGTGGGATTGGGGACCAGTCCAACTGAGCAAGGTGAATTTTCAGCTTTCTAAGACCCCCAGGGCAAAAGCACCGGAGCCAGGTGGCCCGGGACACTGGTTTTGGTGCAGAGGATGACCAGTGACAGAGGACAGGAGAGCAGTCACTAAGAGAGTTGGGCAGTACATTTTTATCCCTGATTTTATGAGGGCGGTTTGACAGAATTATATCCAGGAGGGTGCTGGAGCCACTTGAAGGGTTAAATCTGGCAGGCGCGGTAACTAGTTGGATTAAATCTAGAGCAGCGAAGGAGTCTCTGATATGAGCGGCAGAGGTACCCAGCCAATTGACATTAAGGTCTCCTAGGATGAGCTTCTCCGCCTTGTGTGGGAGTGTGGTGAAGTAATCAATAAGGGATTGGATCGCTTGTCCCTGATCCCTCGGGGGTATGTAAGAGACTGTGATGAAAAGGGGGCCCCAGGCTGGGTCTGGGGTAACCTTAAGGGTGAGGACTTGGGCACTAAAACCGAGCTTGGGGGCTGGGAGTGCTTGGCTTAAAAGTGTGTCATGCATAAAGACTGCACACCCACCGCCGCGCTTGCCTACATGGTCTTCCCCAAACAGAGTGTAGCCAGGGAGGGAGATAATGGAGTCGGGGGTTCTGTTGGAGAGTCAGATCTCGACTAGTGTTATAATATCTGGTTGGTGCTGTACAACCCAGCATTGGAGAGCGGCAGATTTTTTTTGGAGGCTGCAAATATTCATAAACACAACGTGGAGGCCAGATACGGTGGGGGGTGTGGGTTGGCTTGTTGACATCAGCCCGGGTTGGAGTGTATGTTCACAGAGAGCAGTCAGAGTAGAGCAATTAATCTGATGAGCGGATTGTGGCAACTAGGACCCTTAGTTAGGTACTGATGCAAGATCATATTGGTGTGGGTACAGGGGATGGGTAGGGAACGAAGGGTAGGTATAGCAAGGAAGGGGTGGGCCCAGGGAGCCCCTGAGGGGATGGGTGGGAGGTTGATTGGTGGTGGGTGCCTTGGAGTAATGGCAGTGGTCAAGGTGTGGGGGGTTGGCTATGGTGGGGTGGAGGAGGAGGGTGTGGCTCAGGGCGGGGGGGCAGTGGAGCAGGATGGGATGTGGACTGGGCAAAAAGGATAACCATGAGTAGGCTGAGTGAGATGGCCATGGTGCTCATTGCTATTTCTATTGGGGGACATAAGGGGGATAAATGACCTTCAGTAAGGGTGACTGCCGCTGTGGAGTAGTGGTAGTGCTGCTGCCTTTGGTGCAGAAGGTACCAGGTTCAAACCCTTGGGGGTTGTAGGACCTGGTATAGAGGCTGGTGGGCCTGGCTAGAGGACACTGAGAGGCTGGAATGGTGCTCTGAGGGGGGGTGAAATAGCGACTCCTAGTGGCCACTCAGGATACTTAAAGGGGGGCCGGGGAACAGTGGGGTAGGTGGTAGAGGAGAAAGCGGGGCAGAGTCAGGTGTGGCGAGAGCAGGGAGGTACTAGGCAGGAGACTGGGGCAGTGGAGTAGCTGGGAAAACTGAGTGCCTACAGGTAGTAGAGACAGAGGAGCAGAAGAGTGGCTGGTAAGCAGCAGGGAGGGGGTGGCTCCCTCCAGTGGCAGACAGGTATAAACTGCAATTCGGAAAGTGGGGTCTTAGTTTCAACTAATAACTGTTATGAAGGCTTCCCTACCAGGAACCCCCATCATCTCTACTTCTATTAAAGACCTGAACCAGCATAGGAACTAAGAGCTTACTAAATCTTGATAAAACTCAGCATTAAACCCATCTGGGCCTGGGGACTTTCCTCCTTTCAAATTATGTATGACCTGGGATACCTCAACAGAAGTTATAGGGGAATCCAACCCTGCCCTGATGTCTTCAGTAAGTTTGGGGAGGGGAGCCTTTTATTTCAGTGTAGAGATTCTCACTATGGGATCCCCCCTGTTTGGCTTGGTGGTCCAGATGCTTCAGTTTAGTCTCCAAGGCTTCTTGTCTCTCCAAGCAGGTTCTTTTTAAACGTGATGCGAATGAGATAATTTCTCCCCGCATCACAGCCTTAAGGCCATCCCAACAACATTTGGAGTCCAGTTCCTCTATCGGGGTTATGTATTTGATAGTCCTCGATAATCTCCTGCATATTGGATCTGAACTCTACCCTTTCAAGCAAAGAGGAGTTTATTCTCCACTGTGATTTCCACTTCCAATCTCACAACTCCAAAGTCAAAGTGACCGACGAGTGATCTGAAACCAAATGGGGAAGGATATCACAAGTTTTAACTTCGAAAAAATTTACACTACTGCATAAAAAGTAATCAATTCTGGAGTATATGTCATTTGGGTAGGAGGAGAAATAGTAATCCCTTACAGATTTGTTATGGTCCCTCCAGACATCCAACAATGCCAGCTGTTGCATACCTAACCATATTGCTCTACTCATACCTTCGTTTGTAACCGAAATCCAGGATGAGCACTCATACCGTGGGTTGGGAACACAATTAAAGTCCCCACCCATTGGATCAATGCCTCCTTCAGCTCTGCCACCTTCTTAAAAATCTCAGTGAAAAAAGTCGGGTCATCCCTATTGGGAGCGTATACATTTATAATATGGATTACCTCAGTGAACATTTTCCCAGATATTATAATCCCTCTTCCCTCCTCCAGGATGACTTCTGAAAGAATATCAAATGGTAGGTCTCTCTGAAAAAGGACTGCTACCCCCACTCGTGTTCCTGAAGGTGTGAGGTATATACTACCCTACCCACCCAGTTCCGTTTTAATTTGGCGTGCTCTGTATCTGAGAGCTTAGTCTCCTGGATACGGCTTATGTCTGACTTTATTTGCTTTAAATAGTGAAGTATCTTTGTCCGCTTAAATGGTGAATTGATACCCTGAACATTCAGAGAAGTTACCTTTAGAGTGCCCATATCCTCAGAAGGTTTTGCCTCTCATTTGTATACACCATTCCCCTTGGGTCACCTCCTCCCCCACCTTGATAATCTGTCTACCATGTGAAAACATCCTTCTTCCCATGAACCATTTTATCCCCTTCGATATAGATAGCCAAGTAACCAGTTTAAACATTAACATAATAGGCAGCTGTGCCAGCAACAACTCATTTAGAACAATTTAAAACAAAACTCACAAACAGTAAACTGTGAACTTTTCGACAAGAAACCTTATGAACAACTTCCTAGGTAGAACGATGAGGTGATGGAACCCCGCAGCCGTGTGTGTGTGTGGGGGGGGGGGGAAATCGAGATATAGCTCAAGCTCCTACTATTAGTAGGTCTGACTCCTGGGAGTCAGGTAGTAAATATATGTCACCGCCCAGCAGGGAAACAAAAGGTGGTCACTGAGCTTAATCCCTGCTCTATGTGTGGCTGACCTAACTCTCCCTCTGGGGCTGACTGATCTTCCAAAATTTGGTGAGTATGAAGGGCAAAGAGGAAAGCCTTCCCCCTTCCCCCACCAGCACAATGAAAGTACGAGGCCCTTAATCAGAAATACTTTTCAGAGCCCAGTTGGTGTGCACGGGTGGGCCCAAACCCCCAAGTTGCCTGCACCACTTCCTATGGAAGAAACAGCCTTCAGGCTCGAGGAGGAGGCCAAGCGTGATAAAATGAGCACCCCCAACCAGGACAGTAATTCATTACCTCCTTCCCTTCCCTCCCGCCAACCACTCCCATCTCCATGTCCCCAATTATTAAGCAGTTAACTGAGGAACCATCATTATTTCGTCCCAAGTCTCTTACTGGGGGAAAAAAGGGGGAGGAGACAAAAATATATTGTCCGGTCCAGATCATTTTTAAGCCTTTTTCAAGAACTAGCTTAAGTCTGAACACCAATATTTCTTTTATGTTGAGATGGGTGTGAAAGGGGAGTGAAAGAGTCTCTGCTGGAAGTTCGAAAATTTCAGTTGCAGGTTTGTTCAAGTCTCTCACCCATCTGCACGCAGGGAAAGTGGCCAAACCTTGGCTGTTAGATGAACAAAAGAAAATACATGCAGTACCTTTCTAGAGTTCAAGCTGAGCTCCAATTTGCCAAACTTCCTTGAGCTACCTCCTCGTGGGTCAAGGTCTTGTTTTCCCTATCCAGAATTTCCTTTAGGTTGAGGCTTAAGTGAGATGGCCGCACAGTCACTGAAGGTTGTGCTCATTTCAATCTGCCTGCTCTCCGCCAAGCCGAGAGGGAGATTTCATGCTGTTACATATCAGCATGCAGGTCTGGACAGTGCAAGCCCAGTCGTTTAAGCATTGGCACCGCTTCTCTCAGTGAGTCAAAAAGAACTGGACCCTTTTCAGTATGCATATGGAGTTTTGCTGGATAATAAAGCTGAATTCTAACTTTTTTCTCCCTAGCTTGTTTAATAACCTTCTGCACGTGGCTTCTCTTGTCATTTAAGAAGTCCAAAAAGTCTTGATCAAAAAATAATCTCTGGCTGTCCATCTTGACTTCTCTCATTTTCCAGGCCATCTGACGCACCAGCTGATGGTCTTGATAGTTCAGCATGCGGGCAATAATCGATCATGGTCTGGCGTCTGCTCCTTTGATTTGGGGGCCAAAGAACGGTGTGCTCTCTCAACTGGAAGGGGGTGTCCTCAGGAATTCTCGCAAAATGTGTAGCACAAAATCCTCTACTGACTTGAACGATTTTTCCATGTCTTCAGGTATTAAATAGATTCGAAAATTATTTCAGCGTGCACAGTTTTCTTGGTCGTCTAGTTTTAGTTGCAATTCCCATTCTCTTGTCAGCAGATAAAGGATGACCCGGTCATGTGGGACAGATGAATCAGCTAGGCCCCCAACGGATTCCTCCATCACTGTGGTCCATTTATCTATTGCATTTAGGTCGGCCTTGAGATCTGCCACCGAGGATTCAGCTCCATGTAGTGCCTTAATGATCCCATCTAACTTTGAGAGAATCACTCCCTGGTCACGCATTTTGAAATTTTCCTCTGAGTCTGCAATACTGCTTACCAGGGAGGCAGAGCAAGTGGCCTGTGGATGGCTCGAGTTCTTATCTAACTCCATCAGCGTTTTCAGTTTGGTCACCTGGGAGTTTCTGTGCCTGTATCTATTAGTAGTCATCTCACCTCGCACTGCAACTGAGGATTTCTTTATTTAGTGCAATTCTTCCACTGGTTTAGTTGAAATATTAATAGGCAGTCCCAGCAGCACTTCAACTAGGTGGCCATTTAGACGGTGACGTCACTGGAAGTCCTCCCAGAAGGGCAGGGTAATTTAACTCTTATCTCTTCAGAATTATTTTTTCCCTGAACTTTTTTATTTTGTTTCTTTATTTTTTCTTATTTTGTCTGAATGGTGTATCGGGGATTGTTACAGAGCTAAACTCCAACCTGCCCTTTGATGTACATAACATGTCACTTGTATCTGGCAGGACAGAGTCAGTCAGACTGCTTTAAAGGGAATTTTTCATCCAGTTTAAATGGGATTGTGTCAAGCTTTGCTGCATTTACTGCTATATCGAACCTAGAAGCATTCATTTCATTTTTAAGTACTATTATTTGTTCCATTGTGAGAATATTAACTTCATGTTGATTCTTTAGTATCATTATAAGACCATTACTTAGACGACTAGGCAAATGCCTTAATTGCTCAGACTCAACTTCTTGCTATATACTATTTTTATTTGGAATATTTTTCCCTACTTGGTCAGATTCCACTTCCTGAATTAGTATACTAGTCTCGTCAGAAACTGAAATAGTTTTCCCTGGGATAGGACACATTGTGTCATATCTAGATTAAAGGGGTTTGATACATTCAATTGTAACATGGCATTAATGAAATGACACTGAAAAAAGACAGTAATTGGGCAAAACACATCACATGGTGTAACCACAGCAGTGCATTAATTCCTTAGATATGCACGGCTGTGTAATAACAATACCAACCACAAGGCAGAGTTCATGAAATGTGTCTTTCCCATCCACCCAGTGGACACAGCAGATTGGACAACGCAGACAGCATTGCCTACAACAGAAGAGAAATGGATAATGTAATCAGCATGGTTTCCATGTGTGCAGTGATGGGCACATGTGCATATGCAACTAAAATATTTGCGTCCCAGTACCTGAGATCACTACTCTGAAGTCTCCGGAGTGCACGACACAGAAAACCTATGAAGAGTATAAGCTGGAGGTAAGCAGCACATCAGCAATGAATCATCGCCGATGATCGCAGACAGTGTGACCGATGCTCATCTTCTGCCGTGTGTTGAAAAGATAAGGAAAACCCTTCAAATGCGTACTGTAGCGTGTCATAAAAGAAATGTGAAGAAAAAAAGTATTACTGGTAAAGGAAACAGTTGTAGTGCACAAACGTGGGTTGAAGAAGTTGTATGGAGCAGCAGGTTTTCTGAATAATAGCCATTCTGGTTTATGCAAATCAGCAGCTCTTCAAAGAGTGCATTGCAAATGTGTAACAGTTTATCAGGATTCAAATAGTAAGGAATGCACCATTTAGAAATTATGTTAAAACATAGACAATGTTATAAACAGTATAAGGAAAGAAAACATAATTTGTTTAAAAAAATGAGGATTGTATTTATAGCGATATTAATAAGTATGGTTGGTAAAACTTACTTCCTGGTTGAGAAATACACAGATATTCACATAAAAAGCAAGATGAAAGAAACATATTGTTACATTTTATTTTTTTTCATAATGACTCTCATGACAGTGACCATAAAAGCCATGTTACAAGTGCATTAACTCATTGCATCCACAGGAGCTTTCCGAAGTTGCAGCACTTGTCTCCTGTATACCGTGTAAGCATTAATCACCGACAGATGAGGGCTCTACCAGTGGATTAATGCCCACTGAGGGAGGTTGGTGCCCGAGGGCGAAGCCAGAGGGTTCCAACCACCCATGGGGCATTAATCCCTGGTACAGCCCGACTCTGGAGGTGATTAATGCGCTTGTAACATGGCAAGCGCGACTGGAATAATGTGCGTCCACTATTGCGGTACAAAGCAGAGACCCGTCACATCACAGTAGTATTTGTGCATGCTACACGATGCACGGCTTGTGTAGTAACAGCAGAGCAACATGACCGCAGAATGTGCACACTCATGCTTTGTGACAGACATTCATTTGTATAGTGTGCGGTGTTTTACACTACTGACCAGGAGACTACTACTATACGTAAGAGAGATCCTAGACTCTGATTCCATTATTTCAGCCGCCCGTTCTAATGCTTAGTGGTTCGCGCTCACATCTCGATGCCATATATCCGCGGTGCACTGCGGGACATTTGTTAGCCATTATATACTGAGACTATACAGTATGGAAACAGTGCTGTGTCAGTGTGTCACGCATCTATTTCTTGGAATTACTGAGCAGATGTACCAGACATACACAGACAGCCATACACAAGAAGGGGATTGCTTCACTTGCTGTGTTTCTTTTGCAGCGCGTGCTGTCTTCCTTCTGTCTCCTGGATGAGTATTTTCGGCTTCTGACTTTCCACTTGTCTTCCAGCGGATACATTGGGTAACGACTGCCATCTGGCGTCACAGACACTGCCATGCACTCACCCAGCTGACAGCTCATAGTTACTGTTTGCTTTGCGTTTCTGCTCGTGCGTGATCCCAATGCCAACTACCATTGGCTGCCTCACCGGCGCTGCATGTGGCAAGAATAGGTGGTGACCGAGCGGGCTGGAACACTCTGCTGCCACAGTGGCCACAGGTGGTACTAACCGAGCGGGCGTTACCTGTGGGTTAATCACTGCTCGGTTGGTGTCACCTGAGCCATTTCAGCCAATGCCGTTCCTCACTTTCCCTGGTCTCTGCAGTACCGTGTTACAATAACAGTTAATCCTGGGCCCTTCTAAGTAAAATCAAGTCATAATTGGCATGCCACAAACAAATGCTAACAGCACAAAAAACATAAGTGCTAGACACAAAGTATGAGTGGCAAAATTATTCAGCATAAAATTACCTTTCCAACAGTGGTATGCAAGAAATAGCAGGTAATTTAGTTTTATTTCTGTGCTGGTGGAAACAGCAAAACAAAATATTTTTTTCCACTAAAAAATCCACCATAAACCTTTTTTTGTTGGGAAATATGTAACATATCAACACCAAATTAAGCATCCAGACATTAGATGTAATTTTAATAATTTGTTTGTGAATCAAACAGCTATTTCTATAGTATTAAACATCATTTTCCCCCCATTTGAGTCAAGATCTATTGGTGAGGTTTGAGGGACAAATCTGAACCATACACACCATACCATAAACAAATGCATATAACTCCTAAAGTATACATGACACACACAACGTATCAGTGGCAAAGTTATTCCACACAAAATTGCTTTTCCAACGGTTCTATGCAATCAACTGTACTCAATTTGGTTTTTGTTTTATACTGGCTAAGATACCCAGAATGTGTGTTTTCTTCAAAGTGCTTAGGTGGTTCTAGATTGAGAAAATGTCATAAATAAATATGAATAACTCCTAAAGTGAACATGAAACACACAAAGTGTCAGTGGCAAGGTTGTTCAGCACAACACTGCCTTCCTAATGGTACTATGCAGTCAATTCTAATCGATTCTGGCTGGCAAGTAATATTAAAATATGTGAGTGACTTCTCCAGACGTTTCTAGGGCACACAGGAAGTCTGTAGGTGACTTCTGTAGGCGTTCTGGGACACACTGTAGTTAGATTTGCTGACGCCTACAGACGTTTCTAGGAGGCAATGAGTTAAGCCACTCAAAAGGGGACATTTACAAGGAATTAATGCATGGTTGGGTGGTTGGAGCACTCGGCCTTTGGCCTTGCGCATCCCAAACCATGCATTAATTCCTTGTAAATGTCTCCATTCTCGTGATTTAATGCTTACTTGTCTATTGCAACCTAATTGACATTTCCCTAAGTTCCTCCCCTGAAACAATAACTTTGTCAGGCAAGGTTGTGGTTAGAGTAATGTCTGTGGGATAGTCAGATGACCCCCACAAACATTATCAGTTGGTAAACTTAGATAGCTGTTTTCATTAAAAAACTCATTAGAAGCTTTGTTTTCTTCCACAATTGAGAGATTACTTAGTTCAAATGTTTCATTAGTAGAATAAAGTATAAGATCAGGAGTTTTCTGAAGACTATTATCCAAGCAAGTTTTACTCGTAGGGTTATACAAGAGAGGGAGAGAGGCCGACGACCTCCCTTTGGAGGCTGAAGTTTGTTCCTCCATTAAAGGATTTTTGGGAAGTAGATGGTCTGTAATTTTAGTTTGCTTGGTTATTTTACACCTTTTCTTAATATTACCAAGCATAGTGTGATTCAGCAAGGGGGAACTAGCACCCTGCGGTTCTCTCTACTGTCTTGTAATAACCATCGTTCTTTCAAAAATTCAGAGGTAATCCAAAAAATACAATATTGTCAGAGCACAAGTTATAAAGTTGTAAAAATAAACTATAAAAGCACAGAACACCAACTCCTATGTAGGAGTATTTGGAGTTACTGCAAAGTCCTGTACAGTCCTTCAACTCATACAAAGTCCTGACTTGAGTTGAACAGAGATTTAAAGCTTCAAACTTTGCAGGCTTCAGAAGTGCTGCCCCACAAAATGATAGTTCCGATTTCCAAAGTTCATTAGAGCAACTCAATATTTCAGGGCAGTGTTTGTTTGAGAAGACTGATCGTCTATCTACCCAGTCTATTGTGAAGACACACAGGTAATATGCTTCATTTGTTGTCACTGCCAAATATAAATTTACAGAATGTATAACAGGGTTTTAAATAATTGATTAGCAGTTTTTTTCTTGGGACAATACTAACTGTACAGAATACATTTATATAGGTTTTCTAGAAGTGTTATATTTGTTAAACACAGGGAGGCAAGTGCCTTGCATTTTCACAATGTTTTAGAACCTTTATGTGCAAAACGCTTAGCAATTTTTAAAGTTAAATAAAACCCTGTAAAAATATAAAATCAGTCGCTCTAAATGGACTTTACATAGTAGCACTCTGTGATGCACAAATACAACTTAAAAAAAGAAAACACCCCTTACTTATTATAGAAACTGGGTCCCACAGCCTGGCAACGTTAATAAAACAAGCACTCAGAAGCTCATTAAAAATTACTACAAGTCTAAAAAATTCTCCTAAACAGATAGACTGCACGGTTTGCTGCACTGTTACTGCCTAATGGTACCAACTAATTTATACATAAGTACTAAAATTTCAGAAGGATTTGTTGTGCACTACCTATATAAGCCGCTTTTGCCGCACATAATTTCCCTATTTTTTTCCAATTGCAACACTAAACACAGAACAAGAAATACCCCTTAAGACATACGAAAAGCAAAAAACAAATACAGGTTAAATACAGTGTAAATACATCAAGAGCAGTTCAGCTAGCTTCTAAAGTCAGACAGTATCTTAACAGAATGAGTGCAGGAATAGCATTCTGACTCTCCACAATTTAGCTTTTCAGTTCTCTGTCTCTCAGTCAGTTAGCCCGCCGATCATACAATCAACAGAGATCAAATGACTTTTAGCTTTTTGAATCACAGTTCAATCCGCATGAAAGAACCAGGCCTTACTCCTCACTCCACGGTCCTTACTCAATCCGCACCATCTCGTTCCGATCTCTGTTCGGTCTTTGCCCAGTCCTCCTACAGCGTTAGAAGCTGAAACCACAGCAAGGTCTCCATTTCCACCACTGGTCTAGAGTGAAGATGGGGGAACAGAAACAGAAATGCCAGGAGACCAGCAAGAACAAGTTCTAGTTTGATATCTGTATCTCTAATAAAAATGTGGCAACGACAGCATACCTTTTTTAGCTCAAAAGTAAGCACAAAACAGCAGGTTCCTTCTCCTCCAGGCTGACTAGCATCTACCTCTGCTTACATGCCAAGCAACAGTGATCAGTGACTGTGGCGTGGTATTTGTTTGCAACCACATTATTTTTTTTTTTTTTGCTAGCAATAATGTCTGTCAGCCAGAATATCATGGTATACATTTTTCTTTTCATTTTCTTTCATTCAAGAACCCAGACATGAGATCTTGAAGTTTTTAAAAGTCTCTATTCACGTGCCATGCCTGCCACAAAAGCTTTAAATATTTTGATTCACACTGTGCTGTTTACCATCATAAAAGTACAGTTACATAAAAACTTTTCTGTAACAGCAGATTTATTTATTTATTTGAGAGAAGCTCCTGCAGCAGGCCACCAGCCAGTAGGACCCCACAGAAAACTTCTAGCTAGCAAAATACAGCCAGCCCCTGACATCAGCCCGCCCACAACATCAGTCAATGGTATAAAGAGGGCACTTTCCCAGCCCACCCTCAGTTCTACTGCTGGAGAACTAGCAAGCACAAGTAGGAGACCAAGGAGGATCTTAGGACAGGAACAAATATAGGGGGAAGGAGAGAGGAAAAGCAGCACCTGCTGCAGGAGCTTCTCTTAAAGATCTACAGTATTGTTACAGTAAGTTTTTATATAACTGTATTATCTTACTTCAAGGACAGCTCCTGCAGCAGACAACACTGGTAGGACTGAGTCCCAAGCAGTGCCAGGAAACAAATCCCATGACAAGGGAGGAGGAAGGACAGTGGTGTCAATCCTTTAAGAAAGAAGACAAACTGTAATGTTTGATGAAAGTGTGGATGGAACTCCCAAGTGGCAGCTGCACAGATATCTGCTGCTGAGACCCTCTGCAGTGAAGTGAAGGAGGCAGACACCACCTTGTAGAATGAACTTTGGGCCCAGTAAAGGCTTGTCATATTTCTGGTAGCAGAAAACAATGCCATTAACTAACCATTTGGATAATGTCTGCTTAGAAAATGGAGCCCCTAAAGTTCTCAGGGTGAAAGAAACAAACAACTGATCAGATTTTCTGATAGAATGGGTGCGATTCTGATAATAACAAAGCACCGTATGGACATCCAGAGTATGATGTAAGGCCTCCACTCGATTTGAGTTCTCTGGGTAATAGACAGGCAAGTGAATGTCCTGGTTCAGCATGAATTCGTACACCACCTTAGGCAGAAGCTTAAGATTGAGCTGGCCAAGTGGTGTGGAGGGCAGATGCATTGCTGTCTTACCTCCTGCCACACCAGCAACCTGCTTTTGTGGTGTGAGCGGGTCAGCCGGGGAAGGAAAAGATACAGTGTCTGGAGGACAGCTCTCCTTTAATGGGGGGGCGTAGTACGCTGCTTGCCTGGTCCCTAGCGGTAGTCGAGGGGCTGGCACATGGACCAAGAGAGAGAGGGGGGGGGGACATGGAGCACGCATCTGGCATGCAGCATGATGAGCGTGGGCAGCTCTGCCATTGGCATCACTGCATGCTCCAGCACCACTTTTCGCTGAAGAAAAGAGTGGCAGTGACTGACTGTGCAGGCTCCACACTTAGCTAGTTAGGCACCTCGAGGAGCGAGCGAGAGGTGAGTCCCAGCAGACAGTGGGGGGATGGGGCTAGAGGGACCGTGGATGGGGGCTGGCCGACCAGGATAAATAAAAAAAAAGTAAATTGAAATGTAGGATTGGTCCACAAAGACACCCTGTTCTTGTTGAAGACTAAATAAAGCTCTTTGCACATCAGAGCCTGAAGCCCGGAAATCGTTTGAGCAGAAGTAACAGCAACTAAAAACAACACTTTCTAGAACAGAAAGCGTAGCTTGCAATCCACAGCTGGTTCGAAGGAAGGCAAAGTAAGTTTCTCTAATGTAAACAATAGGTCCCATGGAGGGACAGGGTCCTGAATAGGAGATCTGAGGTACAAAATGCCTCATAAAAAGGTACAAGACAGGTCCAGCTGGGCAAGGGTCTTGCCCTCAATAGGTGCATGATATGCAGAGATGTCAGACAAATGCACCTTAATGGAGGAGTAACCCAGACCAAAATCCAACAGGGAAAGGAGGTACTCCAAAACTGAGGTCACCAGAAGGGTGAAAGATTCAAATGAATGGGCAGAAGCCCACAGACAGAACTGTTTTCCACTCCATAGCGTAGGTAGCTCTGGTGGAAGGCTTTCTAGCAGCCACAAGGACTTCTTCCACCTTAGGGTAAACCCCAAAATGGGTGACCACTAAGTCTGCAGGAGCCATGCATGGAGATACAGAGACTTGAGGTCTGGATGGATTAAGATGCCCTGGTCCTAGAAGAACAAGAGCAAGCTCCGGGGCCAAGGAACTGGAGGCTCCGCTGCAAGTTGCTGGAGCAGGGAAAATCAAATCTGCCACGGCCAACAAGGAGCAATGAGGATCATGTCCTGTCCTTTTGTCTGAAGCTCGAGAAGGACCCTCTGCAACAGTGGGAAGGAAGATTAGACATAGAGAAACCTCCCTGCCAACAGACGGCCAATGCATCTCACCAGAAAACACCAGGCCCTGGATCAAGCGAGCAGAAACTGGACAGACTGGCATTGAATAGGGATGCAAAAAGGTCCAACTCTGGACGTCACCACCTGTCAAAGAGGTCATCTGTGACTGTCTATAGAAGCTCCCACTTGTAGCCCTGGATCAAGACCGGCACAGACTGTTGCCCAAGGTGTTTTGGATGCCTGGAACATGGACAGCTGTCAGTTCCAGACAGTGATCTTTGGCCCAATACCAAACTCTCATGGCCTCTCTGCAAAAGATTGGATGCCTCCCTCCTGTTTGTTAATGCAGAAGACCACAGACGTGTTGTCCATCTGTATCAACAAAGAGCCCAGAGGGAAATCAGACTGAAAAGCCTGCATGGCATAAAGGATCATCCTCATCTCCAATACACTGATGTGAAGATCTTGTTCCTATGGAGACCATGTCCCTTGAGTCTTCTTGTCGGACAAGTAGGCTCCCCAGCCATGACCTAATGTGTCCATGGCCAGGATATGAGAAAGTGGATCTTTGCATAAGGGAACCCCTTTGACAAGGCTGGACACATCGAGCCACCATCTGAGCATTTGCTGCACTGCCTCCGAAATCAGCAACTGCTGATACAGGTTGCCTGAGCACTGGTTCCAGTGAACCCAAAGGGTCCATTGAGAGTCTCTCATATGAAGATGTGCCAGAGGGACTGTGGGTATGGCAGCTGACATGTGGCCCATAAGTCTGAGGCATGTCCTTGCTGGAGTCTGGCGAGACGAGGAGACTAAGTTGTCGAAGGACTGCAGCCTTTCAGCCCTGTCCTTCGGTAGGAAGGCCTTTCCTTGTCTGGTGTCTTGAATGGCTCCTATGTACTGCAGTCTTTGGCTGGGCCACAGGTAGGACTTTAGGAGATTCAGGGTGATACCCAGAGTCCTGAAGTCCTGGGCAGCTGATCCCTCGAAGAAGCCACTAGCAGCCAGCCATCTCGATAAGGAAAGACCTAGTGTCCTTTCCTTCTCAAGGAGACAGCCACCACTGCTAGGCACCTGATGAAAATGCAAGAAGAAGAAGACAGTCCGAAAGGGAAAGCTCAGAACTGGTACTGGTCCCCCTGGAAGAAGACCTGCAGTAACCATCTGTGAGGCTAAAAAAATCTGAATATGAAGGTATGCATCTCGCATGTCCAGAGAGCAGATCCAATTCCCCTGATGGAGGAGGGGGAGCAGGCCTGGAAGGGTGACCATTCTGAACCATTTGTATTCTATGAACTTGTTCAGCTGAGTTAGGTCCAGAATCACCATAGGTCCACTGTTTTCTTGGGGACTGGGAAAAAGTGTGAGTAGTAGCACTTTTCCCTCTGTTTTATGGCCTGTTTGGACAGCAGAGAATCTCCTCTCGGATCAGGTGGAGATGAGAGGGAGGGTAGTGAGAGGGCACCAGGGGGTTGTCCGATGGGACCGTGGTGAACTCCAGAATGTGGCCCTTTTCGATAAACTGTAGTACCCACTGATCTGATGTGATGCTTCTCCACCAGGCAAGGCAGAGTGAGAAGCGACCCCCTACCCACTACCCCAAATGTTCTGCTGGAGGAGGGAAGGCAGGCAAGGAGTCAGGTAGAGGTGCTGGGAGTGGTATGGGAAGGTGTGGGGGTCTCAGAGGTTCTAGGACTGGAGCCTCCTCCTGGCTGAGAGGTAGTCTTCCTCCTGAAGGTTCCTCTGGGCTGCCCACTGTGGGATTGCTGGCCCTTAGGGCAATGAAAGGATCAATGCTTTGAGGGAGCTGGTTCTGATCTGCACATTCTGCACACAGTCTGGACTGCTTTCCACGAATCCTAGACCCCAGGACGATCTTCTCAGTAGGTTCCCAGAAAAGCACCGGGCCTTGAAAGGGAGCATCTAAAATGCCCTCCTGAAGGTCCTGCCAGAAGCTGAAGAATCTTAACCAAGAGTAACGACACAGACAGATACTCATAGCAGCAGCTAAGGCTGACGTGCCAGTGGTATTGCAAGCACATCGCAAGACATGCTTACCCACATCAGTCCCTAACTGGAGGATATCTAGCAACTCCGAAGTCTAAGGGAACTTAGACTGAACCTTGGCCAGTTCTAGGTCTTTCTTCCACGAGGTGTTCTGGTACTTCACCGTGTGGGCCAAGAAATTAAGGGAGCGAGTGCTGCATGTGGCCGAGGAATATACTTTTGTGGCCCTCCTGGTGAGCTGTTTGGTCTCTCTGTCCGGGGGCTGGGAACTAAGGTGTCTGGGTTGTCTGGACCTTCCATGGGCTGCAGTCAAGGCCACAGAATTGACCCTGAGATGTTCTGCCCAAAAAGGCTAATTCTTAGTGGCTTTATAGAGCTGGTCAGATTTTTTAGGGATGGTGAAGGCTAAAGAGGGGTGCTTCCATGCCAGCATAGTAACGTCCTGGTAGGAAGGAACCAAGGGGGAGGGCTAGACAACCAGTTTGGGGTCCTGCAACTCCAAATGCTCTGCCAGACGGTGCCTTTCTGGGTCTAGGTCTTCCATATCCCAGCCGTTGAGTGTGCGGATGTGCCTCGTGACGTCTGTAAAGGTGGGACCTAGGCGTATCTTGAGGGTTGACCAGGGCAGGAGAAAAGTCATCCTCTGAAGACTCAGATTCCTAATGTGACCTTCTACTGGAACTCCTGGAAACCGAGGACCGGGAGGAGGATCTGCACAGCCAATGGTCGGGGAGCTGTGTCAGCATCCGGAAGTAGATCTAGAAGAGGAATGTCTTTTCCTACCCCTGGGAGACCTTGGCTCCCTGGTCTCTGACTGAGGTGAGGGCCTCCACAGAGGGGTCGGCTCTCTAGACTGAGGAGTGTAAGTGGTAGGAGTCGCTGGCTGTGGCCATGCAGGGGGCTCCCTGGGCCCAGCTGTCAGTAAATCTTTCTTTATGGTGTTCCACCATGAGTCAAACAGGGCCCCCAAGGTCCGACAAGCGACAAGGGGATCGGGGGGGGGGGTCTCTGGAGCCTGAGAAGCATTTCCTGACAGGCCTGGAGTCAGGTTAAAAGATAACACAGGGTCTGAAGGCCCCAAAGGATCCAACAGCAAGGTAACTGGCATTGGGTTGTCAGGCATCGGGATGCTGGGCATCAGGTTATCGGGCATCGGGCCACCAGGCAGCTGTTTTTTAGGTGCTGACTGGATCAGATGAATCAAGGCCACTTGGTTTGAGTCCAGCGGACCCAGAGTTGAAGTGGCAGGCGTCTTCTGTGCCACATTGGGGTTCTGGCCAGCATCAGCTGAGGTGGCATCTGCCTAGGGGAGCGGACTTCTGACCTGCAGTCATGCTCTTGGCATCGGGAACTACCATAGGACCTTGACACCTTGCCCGAGTAAGCAGACACCCCGGCCAGGCAGGAGGTGGGTACCTGCCACCCAAACAGGAAGAACAGGCTGGACCGCCTGACTCAGGCATAATTGGGTAAACATAGGACCTAAGGCACAGGGGGATAAGAGGCCAAGAAAGTCCCTTACCCCAAAGACCTCCTGCTGGATGTCAGCACAAGGGTTGCGGGCCTAACCAACGGCAACCCAGAGGGAGAGAGGGTGGCCGAGGGGAGTTGGGGCGGAGTACGACCTCCCGCGGGAGGAGGAACTCTACTCGGTTGTTGCATCGTGGAGGGACTGACGATGGGAGCTGGACCAAGACCACTCCTTATCCTAGCCCGATGAGAGTGTTTCCTGTGGGACTTCTCCTTGTGGTTGTCCAAGAAGGTCGATGTCCCTGCAGTCTTCGAAGAGCTAGGTGAAGAAGCTTGCATGGTGGCCAATTGCTGTTCGAGCAAAAGCCTCATGCCAGCCTTCAGGCAGTAGATCCTAGTCCTCCAGTCGAAGCTGCGGCAGTGCTAACAGGCCTCGGTGTCATGGTAAGGGCCCAAGAACAAGAGGTAAGCTGAATGGCTGTCAGAGTGAGGAATCTGCTTGCCGCAGGCACACTTATTCATCCGCCGCTCTGGAGACAAAGAGGAAGATGAAGAAGACATGCAGAAAATACACTACATATAATTAAAAAAATAATAAAAAGTGTGGGTAAACATGAGAAAATGGCAGCTGACAAAGCAGAAGGCGTCTGTGGAACCGATGTGCGTGGGTCAACAGCCGGAAAAGAACTGGAGTTGGGCTGGGGGACTGCCCCTTACATACAACTGGCCAACGTCAGGGGGTGGGCCGATGTTAAGGGGCTGTTCCCCTGCTGTATACTGCTAACTAGACGTTTTCAGTGGGGTCCTAGCACCTGGCGGCTTAGTCCTACCCGTGTTGCCTGCTGCAGGAGCTATCCTCGAAGATCATGTGGAAGCACCGTCCTAATACATCCATAGCATAATGTATATGAACAGACGAGGGAGAGAGGGACCTGATATAAACTTTTAAATACCTCGTGGGGGTGAAGGTACGGGAGGAGCATTTTTCATAGAAGAAGGTGTGCCAGAACAAGGGGACATGCAATAAAGATGGAAGGGGGAAGTTTAGGAGGATGTGAGAAAGCATTTCTTCACTGAAAGAGTGGTGGACACCAGGAACTGTCTAGCACTGGAGGTGGCGCGAGTAAAAACAGTGATGAGCTTCAAGCATGCATGGGATAGGCACAAAGGAATCTTAGTACAAAAGCCGGGGGCCGGGGTGTAGCTGGAGATCATGACGAGTCTGCAATGACAGTATCAGCAGGGACAAACTGGGCAGACTAGGTGGGACAAGCGGTCCTAATCTGCCGACAAAGTCTATGTTTCTAGATACATTCAGCAAGTAACCTCAGCAGAAGAGATTTTTAGAAATTTGTGATTGGTGTACATCTTTCTTAACCAGAGTCATTAATTAGAAAACTGTAAAAGCAGTTTTAACAATCTCTGAGAAAACTATAAATAAACTGAGCAAGAATCTTAGGGTGTAAGAAATACACTTTTGCTAAAAAAAAAAAAAAATATATATGATTAAAGTTTTTTGCTAACAAATACTGCTGTGTAAAGGGCAGCTGACTCCTTTGGAAAAACACTAGAAAACACAATATTTAGACATGATCCAGCAATAATAACTGGTTAGAATTTTGTCATTATAACCAGCTGGTTATAACGACAAACACACACCCAATTTCCCTAGCTGGGCACATGCGCCAACTACTACCTTCCTCGTCTGAGCCGTCTTCCGGGATCCCTGTGCTTCTTGCTGCTACAGGTCAGTTCCCCGATGGAAAGAATTAGCACCAACTTCTTTTTTTAAACAAAAATACAATTGGACACAGTAGAAACAAAATTTTCCCTGTGACATAATAAAAAAGTAAATGCCGCTTCAGTTCAGCAGCCGCCATGGACCACACTGAAACCGCAATGGTCCACATCTTGACTCAGCACCACACTTCCATTTATTTTGTGCAACTGCTGTGGTGAAAAAAGCAATCCGCAGCAATAATACGAAATAAAGGATGAGTAGGAGGTAATAACTCAGATTTTACACACCCTTAGGGTGGGATGACTTAATAAACCCCTTGAACGTTTATGTGGCATCCCACCCCTCGAGGGTGTGTAAAATCCTCGTTATAACCCCTACCCATCCATTATTCTCTATTTTATTTTATCTATCTTCTACAGATTTATCATCTCCATTATTTATTACTAAAGAAATGTCCACAAAAGCAAAATCTTTAGCTCTTAGAGTCCCTCTGACTTTATAGCTTATTCCCTACTTTAAATCATTATGCTGTGTTGTGACATCACAGTTTGTTGCCATGGGAATAACTGTGATGTCACAAGCAGAGTACTATGACATCAAGTTGGGAAGAAGCAATAGGAGCTGGTGAACTTTCAAGGAACAGCTATCCTGTTTTCATGCATGTGATCTCAGTAATAAGTAAGGGGGATACAAAATGCAGCGCTAATAAAAAAATATAAACTGCTTTGTGTCCAAATATCATGCTATTAAAAGTTCTTATCAAGGCATCAGTGGCTCTTTAAGTAAATAACTACTTAATAATTTAACAGCCAGACTGGTGGGGGGTGCTATGGAACCACAGTTGAGCGGTCACCTGAATTCTCAGCTCCTCGGACAAAACATTTGATGGATAAAAGCCACTTTTTTTAACAACTCAAAACCATTTTAAGCAAACTTATTCAGCAGAGGGAAGTGTTGGAACAAAATGGTGCAGTCCAAGGGTGACCAGCAACCGGGTGATGGCCATAAGTACGAAGGAGGAGAAACTGCAGCCGACCCCAGCACAAGGCTGACGTAGCAGAGAGCAGTGGAGGGAGATGGCACAGAAGAGACACTGTGGTCACTAGATCAGAAACTACAACAGCTAACCATTTTGATTACAGCCATGAACAGTAATCTAGATGTCCTTACTAGCTGCATTGTTACCATGAAGCCCTCCGTTCAGTTGGTGCAGATGGAGACGGTGGATATGTGCTGTCGCTCAGACCGCTGCAAAAGCACCATGCAGAAGAGGCTGAAGCAAGCGCAGAGTATTTATGCCTGGCTCGAGATGCTAGAAAACTAAGTTAAAGGCAGGAGTTGTTTTAAACCTATTTAGTGGGCTGTAGTAGCAATTATTCCTAAAATCAGTTATGTGTAAGGGTTGTTTAGAGGGGCCGGGGGGGGTTGGATAGTGTACGGATCATCTCTCCTACGTGATTTATGGCCCTTCACCAGTCTCTCGGTATCGGATACCACGGTAAGACGCTGCCAGGAGGTGGGGATTGGAGAGGCCGGGGTGATCTTGGGTGGAGGGGAGCTCCATGCGTGGCAGAGGGTGGCAGGATTGAGATAGTTAGGACTAGAAGGGGCCCTGGATTGCGATGGACACAGGAGAGAAGCCAGACGTGTATGGTGTCTGTCTCCAGGAAATCCACCAGACCAAGTGATCAGGTAACCCGAGGGCCTGCCTAACCCATGAATCCCCTGAAAGCAGTGCTTTGCAATGCCAGATCAATCAGGAACAAGACCGCACTTATTGTGGACTTGATTTCCTCGGTCGATCTGGCTTGCATCACAGAGACCTGGGTTGGGTACGATGCGGGTCCTGTTTTTGAGGCTGCTGTCCCCCGGGTATACTGTGCTGCACTGCTCCAAAGAGGAACGTAGATGTGGTGGTGTAGCCATCTGCTTTAGATCCGACTTGGGCTTCACCATGCACCCAGTGAGAGCTCAGAGTTCTTTTGAATGTGTGGCCATTCGTGTGGGCCTTGGTTGCAGGATTTTCCTCATTTATTGCCCCTCTGGGGCAGCGGGGAACTTCCTGCAGAAGACTGCCAAATTAGTTGCCGGCGAAACATTGGGAGCCCCCACATGTATTGTTCTGGGGGATTTCAGTGTTTGGGCAGATGACAAATCTTCTCGGCTTGGTCATAATCTCCTTCAGACTATGTAATCTTTGGGCCTATTACAAGCTGTTTCAGCTGCAATACATCTGGGCGGCCACACACTGGACCTGGTGTTCTCGCTGGGGCTTGAGATAAATAATCTTAGGATTGATTGGGTAGTTTGGTCCGATCATTGCACGGTGCAGTTCATGTTCGGGGCTCCCACCGGATGCCCTCCCCCTACAGAGATAATAAGCTGTCACCTTTTGTGGGAATTTATCCCACAGGGTTTTTTGGCGGCAGCTAATCTATCTGATGTGGGTAATGCATGCGTCGGAGGCGTTGGTGTCATGGTGGACTCTTGTAATAGAGTGCTACCCAACGCCATTGACTCCCTCACCCCTGTTTGTGTATGACCCAAATCTTCCCACATGAGGTCCCCATGGTTTGATGGGGACCTCAGGGAGTTGACGAGAAAGGGTCAAAGGTTGGAGCGCTGCTGGAGAAAGTCTGGCCTGGAGGAGGACAAACTTGCTCTGCGTGTGCATTATAATGCATATCAGGGAGCAATCAACCATAAGAAGGCAGTGTTCCTGTCCAGGGAGACTGCTGTCAGGAGGAACCGACCAGCTATACTTTTTCGAACTGTGGACAGGCTACTACATCCTGCCTATCTGCAGCTGAAGAAGGTTTTTTCAAATGCTGAATGCGAGGAGTTTGCTCGATTTTTCTCGGACAGAGTAGCAGGGCATTTCTCCAGTCAGCAATGCTATAGCTGGCAGTGGGCGCCAAATGTGTTCTAAGTGCACTCCATCTGGTTGTGGGGAGTTTAAACCAGTGGAGACAAGTGAGGTTATTGAGGTGGTGACCAATCTGATGTACACCTTTTGTGAACTGGATCCGGTGCCGACGCGTTTCTTGATGAGATGCATCGACACTATTGGCCTAGTTTTTGCCGATTGTCCGGTGCTCCTTGTCTGAGGGGGCCCTCCCTGATGCCCTGACGGAGGTGTTGGTGAGACCACTCTTAAAGAAACCATCTTTGGACCCAGGGGTCAGGGCAAATTACCACCCTATCTCCAATCTTCCCTTTTTGGAGAAGGTTGTAGAGAAGGTAGTGGCACTTCAGTTGGAGGAACACCTCGTAACCCACGAGCTGTATGAACAGTTCCAGTCGGGGTTTTGGGCAAGGCAAAGCACTGAAACTGCGCTTGTGCGAGTGCAGAATGATCTCCTCAGGGCTAGAGATCGAGGGGACAGGACAGTTCTTGTTCTCCTTGATCTCGCTTCAGCATTTGGTACTGTGGACCACTGTGTGTTGCTTAACCATCTCAGGGAACTCTGCGGACTCACTGGTATTGTCATCTGCTGGTTTGAGTCATTTTTAACCAATAGGAGGCAACGGGCTGTGATGGGGAACTTCTCCTCCACCCTTAATCTTCTTTCTTGCGGAGTGCCTCAGGGATCGGTCTCGGCCCCAATGTTGTTCGCAGTATATATGCTGCCCCTGGGGGTTATCATTAGGAAATATGGTTTGGGTTTTCATTGCTATGCTGATGATACCCAGCTATATTTATCCTTTGCTCCGGAACATCTAACACAGTGGATGTGCTAAACAGCTGCCTTGCTGAGATCAACGACTGGATGGCCTCTAGCTGGCTGTGACTGAACCCCGATAAGACAGAGGTATTGGTGGTAGAGTCGAACAGAGTGCGTGATAGGTTGGCCTCTGACTCAGAGACTGGACTTGTTCTGGGCTGTTTCATTGAAGGCCTCCTCTAGGGTATGTAATCTTGGCGTCATTCTTGATAGGAGTTTGACTATGGAGGCACAGATATCCTCCATTGTCCGCTCCTGTTTTTTCCATCTTAGAAATGTCGCCAGGATAAAAACCCTTGTTCTGCCTCTGGACCTCCCCACTTTGATGCATGCCTTAGTTACATCAAGACTTGACTACTGTACTGCGCTCTACCTCGGGGTCATGGGAGGATCTCTCTGCAGACTGTAGCTAGTGAAGAACGCAACTCCTCGATTGCTTACTGGGCAATCGAAGTTTTGTCATATTACACCTGTGCTGCGTGATCTGCACTGGCTGTTGGTCAGGTGAAGGATCCTCTTTAAGGTGGGGCTTCTCACCTATAAGACCCTACGTGGTCAGGGCCCTGGTTACTCGTTAGACCTTCTCATACCTGCTGTCTCAACTTGCCCCCTCCGCTCCTCCTGTGGAGGCCCCCTAGCGATTCCCAGGTCACGGCTAAAATCGGCTGGTGACAGGGCTTTTAGTGTCGCCACCCCAGTCCTGTGGAATTCGTTCCCCTCTGGGGTTAAGGGGGCCCCCACTTTGGAGGTTTTCAAGACTCGCCTTAAGGCCCTCCTATTTGCCCAGGCTTTTTCAGATTAACATTAATCTACAAGTACTGATTTGAGTATAGATGCTGAGAATTTGCTATTTGTTAAATGTTTATAAGGATTATTTTATTTTAACAATTTCTGTGTTTATCGATACATTTTTGAAATATGTGTTTATATATTGTGCGGCGCCCAGAGCATCCGGGATTGGGCGTCTTTTAAATAAATGTTGCCTTGCCTTGCCTAAGTGAGAAAGCGCAATATTCGGGCCATCAGATTATCAGAAGAAGAAGAGGGGGATCACGCCATGCTCTTCCTTTTGGACTGGCTGGAAGAACAGTTTGGATCGCATTCAGAGAACCTGAACTTTGGCATAGCTAAAACTGTCAGGATCAGGCTCAGGGGATAACAGCCAGAAGACCTGTCACGTGTGCTGATGACAGTGGTGGATAGTGTGGGAACTCGAGACTTGATACTGAATCTGACAAAGCATTATGGACCACTCTCAGCAAACGATGCAACAGTTCTTCTGTTTCCCGATGTTTCTTATGCTACCCACCAGTGTAAAAAATCACTTTCATGGGGTCCCCCACTTGATTCTATTTCCAAATAAACTAAGAATAGTTTGGGACAGTAAAAGCTATATATTCATAGACCCAGGAGATGCAGGAAAGTGGGCTGTGAACATGGAAGCCTCCAGACACCCCACAAGGAATAGATAATGTGGGAAAAAGAAGAGACCGATACCTGGGTTTCGGCAAGAGGTTCCCAAATGTTCCCTCTCCAGCAGGACTTCACTCTTGCTATAAGCCACCAAGTGGTTCTGCTTCCTGATGGTTTACTAATGAACAGATCTGTAAGCAGTTTACCATGGCTCCGTCCTCCGGAATGCTAAGCTCCACTTTATTTACTTTTTGTTTCCAGCCCCACTCACGGACTGAAAATGGTGGCCAGTGACTGCACTGAACTGAGAGTGATAAGTCAAGAGACTGGAATGTCTACCTATTCATTCACATGGTTCAGTCAGTCAAACTTAGGCAAAGCGTTTATGTTTGATTAACTTTTCAATAGACTGACGTACTCAGTAAAGTATAAATATTATATATAAATATCTAATACACATTAGAACAAGTTATTCAGCTGTTCTGAGATATGCACCTGGGTAGAAGGAACCCTGGGGAGAGCTACAGGTTGGAGGGGGGAGCTGACTGTCACCAAGGATGAAAGGGACCTAGGGGTTATCATCTCTGTTGACCTTAAGGTATCAAAGCAGTGTACAAAGGCGGCAGGGAGGGTGAGTGGCATGCTGGGGTACACTGGCAGGGGTATCACTAGCAGGAGGCGGGAGGTGGTGATGCCATTGTATAAAACATTGGTAAGGTCTCACCTGGAGTACTGCGTGTGGTTCTGGAGGCCACACCTGTGCAAAGACATAGATAAGGTAGAGACTATCCAGAAAAGGGCAGCAAAGATGGTGCAGGGCTTGCACCACAAAACATGAGGAGAGACTAAGGGACTTCAATATGTACTCACTGGAGGAGAGGAAAACATGATTGAAACTTTCAAGTACCTCAAGGGCATAAACAAGGTGCAGGTGGGGGACCTTTTCCAATGTAGAAAAAGTACTAGAACAAGGGGGCACAATATGAAATTAGAAGGGGGTAGATTAAGAGGTAACGTGAGGATGTTCTTCTATACAGAAAGGGTAGTCCATGCTTAGAACAGTCTGCCACAGGAGGTAGTGGGGGCAAGCACAGTGGAGGAGTTTAAGCATGCCTGGGACAGGCACAAGGGAAGCCTGAGAGGGGAGGGAGTGATGAAAAGCCAATTGATCACATAGGGTCAGTGGCCAACAGGGCTTATTTTGGTAGTCTCTCCAGTGTAATCTACATACAGCAGGTATGGAACACCTTCACATCCTGTATATTATCAGGCAGGAGTGTCTATCGGTTATGTACCATTCTGTTGTTCCATACACAGAATCTGCTTCTATTCTATATATTTGTATAAGATGAATAAAACATAATTATTAAAAAAAAAAAAGAGAGAGAGACAGACTCATTGGATTCCAAGTAATCAGCATCAGATTCCCACATGAGTATTTTCAGCAGGGTCCATAGCTTTCCACCTCCTGACTGCATATCAGGTACAGTACTTAAAATACACATTCTGTATTGCTCCATGTTGTCAATGGAAGTATTTAATCCATATGGGGAATGTGCTCCCCTACAGGGGACAGTGGCACAGCCCAAAACTGTCACCTTAGCATACCACCCTGGGACGTGGACATTAGAAAAAGAGAATTTTGACAGAAAAGGCAAGACCGCTCGCTCACTCTGTCTGCCTAAAGAGTCCATGATTTTCCATTTTCAAAAATGACCAATTCAATTGGGCTTAATTGTAAAAACAATTTTCCTCCTTTTTCACAAAACTGAGAAGAAATTAGCATGTTTTGTTCAAAATCTTGGCTCAAAATAGAAGTGTTAACCCCCCAAAAAACTAGTGCAAAGTTGGGGGTTTGCATGACAGTGGTGCCAACAGTTTTCTCATGAAAAATAAGAGTCTTGCATGCTGGTTTAAAAAAAGATCAAATTTTGTTTTTTTACCGTTGTTTTCCACTGAAAATAAAAAATCATTGACCCCACATTTGCCCTTGCCTATACTGTCTCAGGAAACCCTACCTAATCTGCTCCCCCCTTGTGTCTGTCTCATGCATGCTTGAAGCCCACAACTGTTTTTGCCCCCACCACCTCCGCTGGAAGACTCACTCTTGCGAATCTTTCGCTACGAACAGTACTCCCCTCCTTACCTTAATTACCCCATGAGGTATTTATAAGACTATCAAATCCCCCTTTACTCCTCTCATCCAAGTGCAGAGTACATACCGAGGCCCTTCACTCTCATTCATTTCTGTTTCAAGTACATACAAAGAGCACATATCATGGAAACGACAGTATGACAAATTAGACACACCTCTAACTATGTAAGGTACAGGGATACATACACGGAGTACAATACAAGGAATTAATACACTGGCACAGTGGATACAGGTACAAGTACAGTGCAACTGTGACAAACTCATGAAGTGTCCATAATCTTTTTTGTAGCATCAGGGGGATATTGGTAGGCTCACTGGGGACTGAATAAGTGTGTGCATCTTACCCTACCTGTTATCATAGGATTTCATATTGTTGTTCATACTAGCAAAGGACTTTTCTTTTCTAAGACTGAAAAACAGATCTTGTGGCCAGTCACTGTAGGATATTGTTTCTTGGCAGCGAAAAACTAACTTTTTTAACAGTTAGAGATATAGTTGTTAACTGGTTTCTTCTTTCCTTTACAGATATCTCAGAGTAGTCACCCACAAGGCAAACTGTGGGTGCGAACAAGTCATCAAGACCAAGAAGAGGATCAGTCTTGCTCTCGATGTTGAGCCACAGTTCCCATACCTTCTCACGGTGCCAAAAAATTTGAATGTGGGAACCATCATCTGTTCCACAATGTGTGCACACGCTGGATTCTAGCCTGCCCATTTTAGCCAGTTTGACTGGTGTATAATAAATGTTCAACCTCTGGAACTGAGTGAAGTGTAGTTTGTCATTTTTAGTGTAAGTGAACAAGTTGTTCCATATATTTTCTCCCATTTGAAATGGGTGTCTGGGAAGACAGAATTCCAATAGTGGCAGCAGGTCCCATCCAGGGTGGGACAGATTTTGACAAACAGCTACACAGCTGCAGGCCAGCATGTGACTCAGTGGCTTTCTGCAGACAAGACTGGAGGCTCTGGTGGTTGGAAATGGACCACAGGGCAAGCTCCATGTGGGTAGCTATGGTGAGTTACTTGTAGGGAGTTATACGCTTCCCTGTCTGTCAGGGTGTAAGCTGTTTTTATGGTGCTGAAAGAGATGAAGAGACCCTCTGACACCACACTGGTTCTGCTAGAGCTGTGACTGGTGCTTTATTCAACCACTCAGCTGTTTCCCCCATTATTTTAAAGTTACGGTTTAGAAAACGGGGTTGGCTGGTATCTTTATGCCAATCTGTTTTCATTGCTTCTCCCACTGTTGATGGACTCTAATAACAGAGTATTTAGCCTTGTTTGGGACTTGCTTGTATGTTGCATAAAGGATTGTAAGGGCACTGTGGGCATCTGTCATTTTCTGCTTTACAGTTTCAAGCCATTGGGGTGTGTAGGGGTTGTCACTCTCAGGCAGGTCACAAGTTGCCCATCTGAGGTATTTATTTGCTTGACTAGCCCAGCAGTAGAGTGTGAAATGAGGAAGTCTAAAGCTGCTGGGTTGCTCAGATGCTGCTAAAAGATATTGTAAGTGTCACATGTGGCCTTGCCTGCCCAGACAAATTTGGAAATGGTAGAGTGAAGTTTGTCAAGCCAGGAGGTAGGCAGGAACACCTTTAGCATATTGAATGGAGCAGAGTATTCATTTTAATTATGTGAATCCTATCCCATACAGTTAAAGGCACAGCTTCCCAATGGTCAAGGTCTTGATGCAGCTTGTGCAGGTTTAGTCTTTCATTGCTCGGTCTCTGGTTAGCTCGATGTCCAGGTAGTGAAACTGTTTTCGAATCCAGATGAGCCCTAAGTTTGAGATATCCTGCTTCACAACTGAGCGTTACGTGACATGACTGATATTTTGCTCATGTTGAGCTTATTTTCTGACAGTTTCCCATAATCAGCTATGAAGGCAAGTGCCACCAGGATGGATGTGCTGGGGTGGGTTACATGCAGCAAAATACCATCTGCATAAACACACAATTTGGTTTTACTCACATTAATTGGCACACCAGTAATATTTGGATCTGCAATGAGTTTCTTGATCAGAGGTTCCAAACAAAGATTAAAAAGTAAAGGGGACAACCTTGCCTCATACCCCCAGCATAGGGAGGAGGTTGAAAAAACTCTGTTAGCATACATTTGGGCATTAGGCTTAGAGTATGGTATTTGGACCCACCTTATAAATTCATCTGGGAAGTCAAACTTCCTGGCAGTGACAAAAGATGAAGGCCAGGATATTCTATTGAAGGCCTTTACTGCATCCAGGGACACCAACACCACAGGGGTCACTGGGTCCTCCAAAATATAGAAGAGACGCAGGAGCTTCCTGAGGTGGTCTGTTGAATGTCTGGTGGACATGGAGCTGTCCTGTTTGTGCCCAAGTAGGCTGCCACATACACTGTTGAGCCACTCAGCTAAAGTTCTGGCAAGGAGCATCATATCCTAGTTAATGAGGGAGATGGGCTTGTAGCTGGCCAAACTGTCTGGTTCTTTCCTCAGTTTCAGAGGTAAGGTGATAATGGCTGCTGGTAATGTTGAGTCAGAAATGCCATTATCAAAGATATATGTGAATGTTTTAGATAGCAGGGGGGTTAAGACTGAGGAAACTGGCTGTGACGCCGTCCAGTCCCAGGGCTTTGTCTGGGGTTAGAGCTTTAATGGGCACTAGGATCTCGGTTTGTGTGATGGGATTAGCCAGCATGATTTTCTGTTCATGCATAAGAAAGGGCAGCAGTGTCGTGTCTTAATAGGAGGATATCTCCAGGGCTTCAGGTGGAGCCACTGATGGTCCGTATAGCTTGCTGCAGAAACTGAAAAATTCTTGTGTGATGTCCCTGAGACATGTTTTGGTGGTGCCATCGGATTCTGCTCTAATCAGTGGCATAAAGCAGGAAGCTTCCTATTTTTCAAGGCACAGAGCCACTAATCTCCGAGCTTTTCTCCTTGTCCTATGTATTCTGTGTATGTTTTTAAGAATGACGTGTTTTGCCTTCTCTCTGAGCAGTTCAGCATACTGATCTCTCAAAGCGTACAAGGAGGCTTTGACCTGGTCTGGTGTGAAGGGGTTCAATTTGGCTTCCAGGCCTCTGATAGCAGATAATAATTTAGTGGCCTTTTCTTGTCTGTCCTTTTTTTTGTCTTGGAAGCTAAACTAATCAGCTCACCTCACATTGTACTTTTGCAAGCTGCTCATGCTAGATCCAATTTGTCAATGGAGCCGGAATTGTGCTTTAATTGAATCCTTAATTTTTTTCCACTATAAATTATCCTTCAGCAGCTGGTTATTAAACTTCCAAGATATATCTTTATGAGAAACTTGCAAGAAGGCATGCTGTAGTCAAACCGGGAGTGATCCAATAAGACCCTGGGCGACACGCCACGAGTGAAGTCTGTGAAGAACATTTTGACTGTTGAGGAAGTAGTCTATCCTGGAATACGAGTAGTGTACTGAGCAGTAGAAGGTACACTCCTTTCAAGTAGGGTGAAGAATTCTCCCAGGATCACACACTCCCAAGGAATCTATCAGGTCTCTGATGCTCTTTGTGCTTGGGATTGCCTGCATGTGGTCATCCAGTTCCGTCTACATCGAGGGCAAAAACTAGCTTTCAGTCTCCCACTAGTATAAGAGGCAGGTGCGAGAACAGGGATATTGCATTTGCTAGGAACATAAAAAGGCGGGAGTATCAGTGCTGGTGTCGCATATGCTGCCCAACAGTACCTGTGTTATCTATAAGAACTGTCAGAAGGTACTTGCCCTCCGGGTCATCTAAGCTCTGAGTGAGGCAGAACCTAGTAGATCTACTAATCAAGATAGCTACCCCCCCATTTTGAGTGCAGTCCCTTGCCCAGTATGCTTGTCCTACCTATCCCGTCTGCACAGGAGTGATTTGCTGGTTGACATGTGCGTTTCTTGCAGAAATAAAATGTGAGCGCCCAGTTGCTTAGCATGTTTGAGAAGTCGATACCTTGTAACTTTGACGTGTGCCCCCTTGACCTTCCAAGATAAATATTTAATGTTTGTGCCCATGACTGTTTTATCTTAAGTCATCAGCATACCTGGAATCTCATGTCAGCAATACCTTGTATACATTTGTGGCACTATAGCTGCCCCTGCTAAGCACAGACCCCTTAGCCCCAAGCACAATCAAACATATAAACAGTGTAACCCCCCCCTATAAACGGGGGTTCCCGAAAAGTCTTCCTTGAGCTTGCCTAAATGCTCACTGCCAGGCTGGTGTCCTCTGTTTTAGCAGTTTAAATATGATTGCCAGAGAGTGCCTGTATCACCTCTGTGTACTGTCTCTTTAAGAGCTGCCTGGATTGCAGTCATAAGTAATCTGAGATGGAGCTCTGTTAAAAGATGTAACTATTTGCTGACAATCCTTTACAGTGATAATGATAACGTAGTTTGTCTAACCTGCCTTCTTTGCAGCAACGACTATTTTGTTTATCCCCACCACTTTGGCCTGGGACTGCTGAATTGGACTAATCAGTACTGGCAGGACCTAAAATGGAGCCGGACTACAGGATCTGTCTGGAGTCAGAATCTGTAGGACTTGCAGTTTGGGGCTTTTAGCGCCTTTTTGCACCTGAAGGGGGAGCTCCTGTTGTGACTTGACAGATGAATCAGCCAACTGAACCTTTTGGATCTTGGGGAAGTTCCCAGGCTTGCCGGCAGTTGAGTCAGATCTAAGTTGGGAGCTGAAGAAGCAACAGCTTGAAACAGTCAAGCAGCCGTCTAAGTAGTTTTGTGTAGGAGAACTGTGGAAAGGCCCGAGTTGTGACCTGCATGTCTGCCTGCTGCCCCTGAGAGAGGGAGAGAAGAGAATTATTTTGGACTAAATCCAAGTTCGTGAGAACGAAGTAAGCCACTGATTTTTTACCAGGCACATACCTGAAGAAGACTGAAGATTTTGCTAAATGCAATCGGCCTGTCAGGATTTCCAGCTGCTTTTGAATCCCCGGTTTGTGCAGAGACTACGATCCTGACCGGAGAGCGGTTTGCCTGGTACAGTAGAATTTCACTACATATAAATGTGCGGTGAGTTGTTAGTGGGTCGTGATTTGGTTCCCCACTGTGTGAACTGTGTTCTGCTTGCTGGAAGCCGAATTTGTCTCCATTTGGCCTGGGCCTTGCCACACTGGCCCAGCCAGACTACCTGCTGCACAGCGAAAGCCACTGATGAGAGACCTGCCTGGGGATCAGCCCTCTGCTCCACGCTTGAACAGGAATGACATCTCAGTGAATCGCATGGGCCCTGCTTCTCCTGGCACTCCAGATCAACCACCTGCAGTCTCAATTTTCATCCAGCCTGTGTCCAGTCTTGGGTATCATGAGTAATC
The DNA here is from genome assembly GCA_016271365.2 of Neoceratodus forsteri. Taxonomy (NCBI): domain Eukaryota; kingdom Metazoa; phylum Chordata; order Ceratodontiformes; family Ceratodontidae; genus Neoceratodus; species Neoceratodus forsteri. The sequence goes on along the minus strand of CM057449.1, from coordinate 32,245,041 downwards.
ATCAGAGTAGCTCCCTGCAACAAAAGCCTAATTTAAAAGTGTGTCATCTGACTGTCTTGTTGTTTACTTTTCACGAACTGAGCCCTCCGGCTCCGGATTACAATTAGTGTGTGTGGTGCATGTTGTTTTCTTCCATCACAGGGCCCCAACCAGCTGCAACGTTCCTGGCTAGCCCACCATTCTCCATCTGGGTACCCAGAGTGTGTGACTGTTTATGGACCCTGAAGTGCTTGCATAACTGTTGGATTGATGCAGCCTTTAAGTTAGTTAACCTGATTACGCCCCTCCCTTGTTTAAGTCCCTTAAATAAATCAGATCTAACTATTTTTTGCATTTACCCTAACTGTGGTTTCAGTTTGTGCAAGAGAACTGTACTGCTGTTATTTGCTGTGTATAACCTTGTTTTACAGGGGATTCCCAGGGCTGAGCCAAAGGAAAGCCCTGGTGGTAAGTGCAAACAGTGTGGGTACTTGTGTGGTGTATCAGGGGTATTGTGAAAGTGATTATTGTGTATTGTTCTGGCCACTAGTAAGGAAGGGGGGGTTACAGTGTCCCAGAGGGCTGTGCCCAGGTTAGCTTGACCACTACCAACCCTGACCTCCGGGTGGAGGCACCCATTTCAGAACTCAGGCCCCTTAACCTGCTACTAGCCAAGCAGGCAGGGGTAGTGGCCCTTGGGAGAGCAACACCTAGCGGTTACACACAGAATAGTGAATAAAACTCTAAAACAGCGAACAAGTATCTCACCTAGCTAGGTAAGTCTTCCCCCTGTCCCTGGACTGCTTTCCTAGCTATCAGGTCTACAGGGGTTCCAATGGAGTATTGTTCCGCAAAGTCTCCTTGCACTTTCGTAATGAGTCTTGTGAGGCTGGCTATGCAGTGTTTGAGCTAAGTGGAAGCCTGGTTTGAGTATAGCCAAGGCCAGTAGCATAAGCCTCCATAGGTGCCGTGGCACCCACGTAAAGTGACACAGGCAGTCCACTTTCCCCATCGGGATCACTATCATTGGCATAGCTCAGCATGGTATTTATCAAACATTTTTAGTATCTAAAAATAAAGATACAATAAAACCTTATAAATTTGAGAAAGGCTTCCCACAAATTAGTAGGCAATTTCTGGGTCAGTGTAATGTAATTAGACAGAGCATATCCCTAACTGCATGTGCACAAGTCTTAAACCCAGCAGGCATTCCTGTGTGACGACACCCCTCCATTCCCCCCCTTAAACAATTAACTGTATTTAAGCATCAATACAAGAAAAATCAAGCAAATTGCAAAGGATATACAGGCATGACAAGTGGATGGAAAGTTTGATTTTCGAGTCTGTCTCTGCAGTTTGCATCCACTAAGGGATGTGGTCTCTCGAAAAGCCTGGTGGTGTGTAGAGAGGTAGCCACTCCCATACCTTGAGGTTGGGCCAAACCGCTATCTGGTTAAAAGTCTCAGAGCAGGCTCCCCTTATCTCTTGTTCAGCACATAATTAGTTTGAAGGAGTAGAAGATGAAGTCAGCTTGATGATAAGCAGTGTGGCCTAGCTGCATGGCTGACAACTGGGAATATTTTATTTATTTTTTGTTGACCAGGCAAGTGCACTAGACAAATCCTGCCTATTTTCAGGCACGACCCAGGGGGAAGGGGATACAGATGAATGCAAACTGACCTTGAACCAGATTAAACTGTTGGTGGTATTTTTTTTTTTTTTTAAGTGAATGAGGGAAATTTGGCCAGGACACCGGGGGAAATTCCCCTACTCTTTTCAAGAAGTGCCATGGGATCTTTAACATCCGCCTGAACTACCACCAATCCAGGCAGATGTGAACCTCGGTTTAATGTCTCATCCGAAAGATGGCACCTCAGAATGCAGCAACCCTCTCATGCTGCACTACAGTGTCAGTACTGGGATATTAACCCAAGTGCCAGATGTGGGCACTGAACCCACAGCCCTCTGATCTCCCAGCCTCAGAGGCGAGTGTGCTACCTACTGAGCCACTGACACTGTAATATTAAACTGAGTGTTCACTGGCCTCATGATGCCTTGGCCATGAATGTCCCACTGATGCATAAAGTATTCATTTTGAAAGGATAACCTTGAATGGGAGGGGTGGGCAGTGTGTGGTGGTGGGGTAAGCCTTTTGTTAACAAGGAAACAATTTTAACAGTAAACAATACCTACTTTATAGGTGAGTGAAGAGTTACGAACATATGAAATTTGCCAGCAGATAAAGGCATAGTGGTCTATCAAGTCTGCTCAAATGTGCAGCTAGCACCCTTATTCTGCAGCTGCCGCTCTCTCCCACCCTTCCCTCCCTTGACCCGCCCCCTTGCCCTGTCCCAGCCCCTTTTGAAGTAGTTCACTGTTGTACTAGATACCACTTCTGCTGGTAACGCATTACACCCAGCTACCACCCTCTCTGTAAAAAGTGTCTCCTCACCTCCCTCCTGAACCTTCCTCCTTCCAATTTCATATCATAGCCCAGGTGTCCCTTCCCTTCCTTACTTTGAACAGACCCTCCACACATCTTGTTTATTCCTTTCATGTACTTCAAGGTTTTAATCATATCCCCCCTGTCCCTCTTCTCCTCCAGAGAGTATATGTTCAACTCCCTCAGCCTCCTCTCATATGGAAAGTCCCCCAGCCCCTTGATCATCTTTGTCACCCTGCGCTGCAACCCCTCTAGTAACTTAAGTCCTTCTTCAGATATGGGCTCCAGTACTGCATGCAGTACTCCAGGTGGAGTCTAACTAATGGCAGAACCATCTCCCCCTCCTCGAGGATATACCCGAGTATATACCTCTTGCAATGCAACCCAGCATTTTGTTGGCCTTTGCAGCTGCCTTCCTACATTGTGCAGAGTTGTTCATTGACCCCATAATGAGCACCCCCAGATACTTCTCCTCCGTCTCTGCTAGCTGCTGTCCCCCCAGCTAACTCCTCCTTGGGTTATTCACCTCAAAATGCAGCACCTTGAATTTATGGCACTGAACCCCAGTTGCCAGATGTCCGACCAGGTTTCCAGCTTTGCCAGATCATACTGCCATCCCCCTAGGTCATCCACCACTGCTCCCATCTTGGTGTTGTCAGCAAACAGACTGATCTTGCTCTTTATGCCCAGTGATATGTCTGCAATGAATAGCCCAAACAACACTGGTCCCAAAATCGAGCCCTGCGGAACACCACTCGTCACTACCCTTGGGGAAGAGTGCTCCCCAACCACCACCACCCTCTGCTTCCTTCCCTGAAGCCAGTTCACTATCCATCTCACCAGCTTTGCACCTGCACCTGTGCCTTCTAACTTACTTCCCAGCCTCCCATATGGCACTGAGTCAAATGCCTTACTGAAGTCCAGGTACAGGACATCCACTGCATGGCCCCCGTCCAGTTGCCTAGTTATCCAGTCATAGAACTCTACCAGGTTGGTCTGGCAGGATCTGCCACTCACGAAGCCATGCTGTCTGCTGTCCTGTAGACCTTTGCTGCCAAGAGAGAGCCTGACCCTGCTATGTCCAGTCACTTTCAACGTGGTGGTGATCTCTGGGAGGGAAAAAGAATAAGGCATAGTTTTGGCAAATCTTTTTTGGTATCGGATGCTTTCATGAATTGTTTGTCTTCATCTCTGGTGGCTACCTGTAATCAGGCAAGATTTTGCCCTGGCTGCAACTATCTTGCTCTTAATGTCTCTACACTCATTTTGTTTGTCCCACATTTACGGAGTGAGGTGGTTAAAGACCTAGAGCTTGATCCCTTCCCACTGCATTTCTTTAACTACTCTCGCCTTGGCTTGGACATGGAGTTTGTCAAGGTAATTCAGCAAACATACGAACATATGAGTATGCCAGCAGATCTAGGCCAGAAGGTCTATCACATCTGCTTGAGCTCAGCTCACAGCTGAGACAGTGCTGCTGCCTCCCCTCCCCACATACCTCCCTTCCCATTTAGGTCACCCCTTGAGTTCCCATACTGCTCCCCACCCCCTTTACCTTGCTCATATGTCTGTCCCATTCCTTCTTAAAGCTCCCCACTGAATCCCTTGAGATCACGTCCTCTGGCAGCGTATTCCACGGTGCCACCACCCTTTCTGTAATGTAGTGCCTCCTCAGTTCCCTCATAAACCCCTATGCCTGCCGTACTCATGGGATTCAGTCAAATTCTGTGTAAACAGTACCAGGTACCGAAGATACAGACCCGGTTATTTTTCCGTACATAGGGACTGTATTAAGGCTACAGTAATTTTATTTTTTATTTTAGTCTTTGGTAACCGGGTTAGGCCCACTAGGCACACGTGCCTGTTTTCAGGGGCGACCTGGGAGCACTGGCCGGTTAAGTGACTTGCTCAGAGTCACACAGTATGCAAGTGGAGGTTGTGAGAATCAAACTTGGGTCTAGTCTGCTGGATGTACCAAGCTTGTTCACACCTCGTTCCTCTAACCTCTAGACTATACGTCACTATCTCATGACATTTCCAATGAGATCGCGATGGTTCCGCAGCACCATTTTTAAAAATTGCCGGGGCCAGCGGGGAATTATCAGCATTTTATGAGTGATGAGGTAATTAAACAACTGATTTTTTACAGTGACTGCAGGGGGAACTGGAACGATGTAGCCCCAATCTGTGCAGCGGTCGGGGCTTCTCAATTGGTGGTAGAACTCCTTTAAAACAGGAAATCAATGCACTCGTGGAGGCTAGGCTACTGGCTGGGGTCCATGCCGTTCCAACCCGAAGACAACATCAAGACTAAGGCTTGAGTCCAGCGAGTCACTCTAACTAGTGCACTCAGCATCACCCACAGCAATCATCCCAGGAGCTCCAATCACTGGCACAAGTCCATGATGATTAGACCACATGAGTGATGACCACTGGCAAGCACTGATCTCAGTCACTCACCTCCATCACCACATCATAACAGGACTAGGAGGAAAAGCAGCCTTCAACAACGAACAAACTGATGTGGCACCTGGTAGGATGGAGTGAGAGCAGGTGCCTGAGAGTGGCTCTGTGGGAGTCTGGGATCCCAAGGAGAAGAACTGGTGATGAAACAGAGTTAAGACTCCCAAGATACTCAGTCCTTGAATTCAGGGACCCAGAGGAGGAGTGAACTGCACCTCCATTTTGGGGATGGTGGGGCCTATGGGGGCCGGCAAGTAGTCGTTAATGAATGGAGCATGTTCTGAATTAAAGACTGAGTCAACCCCACGGTTTCCCACCCCTGCCTCTGCTGCAGCATTGGCAAACCAGAGATCAGTATAACCGTGGAAGTAATGCAATGAAGTTTAAAATCCCCTATTTACTACCCTCCTTTCTTTTTATCTACCCCGCCTCTTACCTATTAGCCTCCCCTATTCCCCCTCTTGCCAACCTCCTCCTCTCTCCTGTTCCTGTGCCACTCCCCTCTAATTCCTCCCCTGTCATCCCTCAAAATTGCCTCTCCCCCAACCCATCACCTCACCTTGCAACTCTACCCTTCCATCCACCTGCTACAGAATGTTGGGACAGTGATAGCACGCTCAGCATGCCACTCTACCCTTCCATCCACCTTCCTTCCGTCCCACTCCTACTATCTCTACCCCTCAATTTCCCTCATGCCACTGCTACCTCTTCCCCTCCACTCCCCTCTCCCCAGCATCTTGCCAGTTCCCCGTCCCCTTGCAGGGTTCTCAGCATCCTGAAGGGGAGAAGGTTTTTGGCTACCTTTCTTCTCCTCCTCCTCCCCTACCTACCTCCTTACGCTACCCTTCCATCCCTGCTACAGTAGTAGTGCTGAATTTGTCAAGAAATTTTGTGAGATTCCCTATTTATTCTTCACAAAATTAGGGAAAAGAAATCCTGTAAAATTATTTTTGTTATACGTACAAAAAAAGGCCAGTTCCTATTACAGTACTTAAGTGCCTTCTGGTAGATTTTCAACTACACTATCAGATGAGACAACCCTCTCTGGGTAGCAGTGAACACACTAACAAACAAAGCAAAATCCCGGAGTAAAGTTTCACAGTTCTCAATATGGATTTTTAAAAATCTTTAAAAATCCTTTGACTAATTCAGTGCTACTACTGTACCTCTACCTCTCAATTTCCCTTACACCACTGCTACCTCCACCCTTCTATTTCCCTCTCTCCATCATCTTGCCAGTTCCCTGTCCCCTTGCAGGATTCTCAGCATCCTGAAGGGGAGCATGTTTTTGGCTACCTTTCTTCTCCTCCTCCTCCTCTACCTGGCTCCTACTCCCCTTCCATCCGCCCCGCTACCTCTACCCTGAATTTCCCTCACTCCACTTCCACCTCTACCCCTCTATTTCCCTCTCTCCATTATCTTGCCAGTTCCTCGTCCCCTTGCAGGGTTCTCAGCATCCCGAAGGAGAGTAGGTTTTTGGCTACCTCTTTTCTCCTCCCCCTCCCCCTTCCCTATCTTTCCACCCTGCTTGTTTACCCTCCCTCTCGTTTCAGTATAGCACCTAGTCTCCTTTTCCCTGTATTCTAAACACTTGGTATCCATATGCAAATTTTTTTCTGTCTACCCGTCTAATCCTCATGTATTTAGCACAGTACATGCCTCAAAGTACTTCTTTTACGTATTTATGCTTATATTTATGCTGGTATTTTTATAAGTATGATTAATACATATGTTGTATCCTAAAAGTTATGCTCTTACATTAAGTTTATCCATTCACTGTCATGTTTTATCTCATAATTGTCTATGGTTTATAGTGATGTGGCTTGTAATGGATGTATTTGTTTTATACACGGTTCTTTACTGTTTGCTTTTCACTCTTCCTCTCTATGTAATCCTCTCCCCCCAGAATGCTTCTGGATATGAGCTATTCACAGCTAATGTCGTCTTTCCTGGTGAACCTTTTCTAAATAAAAAAAAGGTGAACGTTGTGGACTGTAGTGTTTCTCTGTAGCAAGAAATCGAACAGGCCTTATACCGACATCAACTAATACGCAACCCTTGCTCTTGGGTGGCTGCCTGTGGACACCATGGCCCTGAGATCATCCCTAATCATAATCTGGGTACAACAATCCCACCTCATGTCTGCTATGGCCTGACTAAAATGGAGGGAAAAGTATGCCTAATAGGCATTTGCAGCAGAGACACTTAGCACCATTACTCTCCAACCCAAGTGGCTGATCATTTCCACCACCGACCGCCCTTAAGACTCCATTTGCAATTTATCTATAATAATGATCCCATTCCTGCCATCTCTCCATCCTTTGAAGGTTTTTTTGTAATTCCCCAACTCCCTCAAAACTATCCACCCTTCCACAGAATTTAGTGTCGTCTGTGAAGAGGCTAATCTTACCCTGGATTCCTTCACCAATGCCACTAATGAACATATTAAAAAGGACTGGGCCTAGGGCCAATCCCCCGTGGTATCCTACTTATGACCTCCCTCTCCGTTGATTTAACCCTGTTGACAACAGCCTGCTGCTGCCTACCTCTGAGCCAGTTTCCCACCCACCAAACTATATCCTTTGCTGCCCTCCAATCTGTCCACCTTACTCAGCGAGTGTGTATGAGGCATGGGGTGGAAAGCCTTGCTGAATCTGGGGTAAAGTAGATCCACTGCATGGCCCCTATCCAGCTCCCCTGTTACCCAGTCAAAGACAATTAAACCAGTTTGACAGGACTGCCACAAATCTGTGCTGCTTACTATCCTAAAGACTGTTTACTCCAGGTAGTCAATGAGATCAGCTCAATCGGAGTTTCCATCAGCTTCCTTACAACTGAGGTAGAAAGACTGATGAGCCTGTAATTCCCTGCATGTTCCTTATTTCCTCTTTTATGGAGTAGGGCCATGTCTTCTACCCTCCCGTCTCTAGGAACCACACCCTACAGCAGTGAACGATTTATGTATTTATTTATTTCACATAAAACCCTTTACGCAGGGCCTATTTACAAAGGGTTTAGAGTCACTGTCAACAGGAAAAAACAACAAGTAAATAAAGCACAAAGCAAAGCAACATTTACAGCACTTTGGATAAAGACGAGCTATACATTAAAATTCTCAAACTAGTTGTATTCTACCTTTTGGTTAAACAGGTTTGCTAGAGATCAGCCAGTTCTTCTGCCAATACCCTTAACACTCTTGGATGTATCCCATCCAGGCCTGAGGCCTTGTCTATCTTAATGACTGCCAGCTGCGGTTAAACTGAAAATGTGTAGGAGGTGGAACTGTAATCTCTGCATTTGTACGAGCTGGAATGGTCATCCCTAGGAGGTGGAACTCAATGGAGAAAAGTATTAGGAGAGGTGGGACTGAGTACCTTTGAGCTCCTGCTCAATTTAACCTCTGACTGCCAGCCCTTTCCAGACCCTATCTCTAGTGAACACCAGTGTTTCCCTCTCCAGAACTCCTCTAGTACCTGCTTAGATGCCACTTTCAGGTAGGGGGCCAGCATCCTCCCTAGTGAAAACAGAGTAAAAGTAGTAATTTAGGATGGCGGCCTTTCGCCAGTCATCCTCAATTACTCAAGCACTATCTGACAACCTACTGATTCCCCCTCCTTTTTCACTCCTTGTCCATATGTTTTTATTGAACTGCTGTCACCCGCCCCCAACAACACTTTAACACTTACAGCCTCAATTGTCATTTTCCCCGAACAGTTTAACACTCAGTCACAGACAACATGCTTGCCAGGTCAGGAGAGTAACAAAAACCCTATTCCGACATAAAAACTCTTCCACTTAAAAAGTTAATGCAGTCTCTACCCTCCAACCTCCCTTCTCATGGACACAAACTGTAGCCTGGCCTCAACTGCTGTCATTTTAGACAGAACTTCTACCATCTCAGCTGTCAACTCCACACCTGTCATTTTCTAGCTGTTGTTTTTAAAGCCATCACAGGAGCGAGCTGAAATGATGGGAACTGGTCACTAGCGGGTGAGGCATTATTTTTTGTACTACCACGTTTTGACATCAGATCGATAGTATTATGAATTTCTGATGTCAGAACAATGGTATTATGACTCTCAGGCAGTGCAGCAACAAAAAAATTAGCAACCATATATTACAAAACTATATCAGATGAGAGACATGATAGGTGGGAGTGCCTTCCCACAAGGGGATGAAAGTGCAGAGGTAGAGAGTAAATGGAACCAGGAAGCAGGTTAGGGGAGACCCAGATGGATGTCCATCATATGGATGGGGGGGGGTTACGCTGGAGAGGTGCCAGGTGGATGGTTAACAGGTGCAGGTGGGGGGAGTCCCAACTAGTGCCTGAGGAAGTCATGGGAGATGACTAGGTACAGGGAAAATAGGAGTAGGTTCTAAATCGTGGGATGTCGACAGAAGGCAAGGCTGACCACCTGGCAGAGGAGCAGGTATGAGGAGGGGCCAACGTTTGATTATCCCTGGGGCACAGCATGAGGTGGTGGTGGGGGACTGGAGAGATGAGTAAGGAGAGGCATTGGGGAAGGGGCACAAATCAGTATTTGGATATGAAGGAGGCACAGCTGTACTGGTGATGTGAGGGTAGAGGTAGGATGGCAAGGCAGTGCAAGGCAAAACAATTCTATTTATAGGACACCCAACTCCAGAGGCTCCAGGTGCCTAACAGCAAATAAAACAAGTCAAAATACAGAGCTATAAATCATTTAAAATCAGGAATCGAGGCAGTATAGCCTAGAGGTTAGAGTAGCTAGCTGTGAACGAGCTTGGTACATCCAGCAGACCAGACCTGGGTTTGATTCTCTCAACCTCTTCTTGCATACTGTGTGACTCTGAGCAAGTCACTTAACTGCCCAGTGCTCCCAGGTCACCCCTGAAAACAGGCACTTGTGCCTAGTGGGCTTTACCCAGTTACCAAAAAAAAAAAAATAAAGAAACAAAAAGAGTTTTTAAAGATCTTTTAAAAATGGATGGATAGGCAGGAGTACAGGGAGCAGTGGGGAGTACGAGGGGGGGGTGTAACAAAGTTACAAATGGCATTACAAATGGTATGCAGTCTGGCAAGAGAGTGGAGGGGTGGTACCATGGACTTCATCCACGCTGTTGAAGACTGGAAGCACCATTCTGGTAACGAGCTCCTGGTGGACCTGTGGAGAGAGCGGTCTTTGTTGAAGTGCAAGGCACCAAGATTGGGGTGGGGCTCTGCATGGATGGCGTCAGTGTGGGCCGAAATGGCAAGCCTGCTGTCAAGCCACACACGGATGTACTTGAAGGACTACACTGCTTCAAGGGGGGGGGGGGGTGCTATTCAATATGGAGAAAACTGGGATAGCCAGGAGTTTGGCCAGTTTCTGGCTGGTATCAAAGGTCACAGGCATCGTCTTTTTATGTTAGCCATGGGAGCATGCACAGCAAACATTCTGTTAGGAAAGTGGCTTTTGAGGGGTGTGACACTGTCAGTCCAATGCAGAGTGGTCCGCAAGGGGCTTGTCAGTGTCACACCAATCATCAGCCAGGCTGATCATGACAGTGTTCTGGCTTGCTGAGCAGAAACTCTGTGTATTTCAAAGGAAAAAGCTGACCCAATCATAGCTTGGCTCTCTCCTTTGATCTACACCAATCAACAAGCACAGCTGATCTGTCATGATCAGCCTGCTGAGGAATTATACCCTGTAACAAAACCGTCCATCAGCATCTGTTGCCTTACTTACTCATCAATGGTCCTCTGCCGTACAAAAATGCATAGAAATTGACAGCAGATAAGGGCAGTGTGGCCCACCTAGTCTGACCCTTTTCCCAACCTAATCCCTACCTAATGCATCACCACAGACCCTAGCTGATCTGCGGCTTACCCTCTCTTCCCTATTGCAAGAGTACTCTTTTGTCTATCCCATGCATTCTTGAATTCCCCTACCGTTTTTGCCCCCCCCCACCTCCACAGGGAGGCTGTTCCAAGTATCCACTGCTCTTTCTATAAAAAAGTACTTCCTCACATTGCCCCTGAGCCTACCCCCCTCAAGCTTCATATCATGCCCTCTTGTTCTGAACACCTTCATTTCTGAAAGATGCTACCCTCCTGTACCTTGCTTACATCCCTGATGTACCTGAATGTCTCTGTCATATCCCCCTTCCTCTCTTCTCCTCCAGGGAATACATATTGAGGTCCTCTAATCTTTCCTCATATGACTTTTGGTGTTGTCCTTGCACCATTTTTGTTGCCCTTTTCTGGACTGCCTCTGTTTTGTCTATATCCTTCTAGAGATTTGGCCTCCAGAACTGGACACAGTACTCCAGACAAGGTCTTACAAGTGATCTGTACAGTGGCATAATCACCTCCTATTTTTCCTGCTGCTACCTCACCCAATGCACCCTAGCATCCCACTGGCTCTCCCCACAGCCATCTCATTTTGTTTGGTTACCTTCAGATCATCAGATATGATTATCCCAAGGTCCCTTTCTTGTACCTCTCCATCATCTTGTACTCATCCCTTGGTTTTCTGTACCCCAAATGCATGATTCTGCACTTCTTTGCATGGAATCTTAGCTGCCACACTCATGAACACTCCTCAAGCATGTTTAGGTCCTTTCTCATTTTTTCCCCCGCACACCCCCACTGGATTGTCAACCCCGTTACAGATGTAAGTGTAATCTGCAGAGAGTCATACCTTCTCCTTCAGCACCTCTGCAATGTCACTTATGAATACATTAAAGAGGACTGGCCACAGCAAGGATCCCTGTGGCACCCCACTGGTCACCCCCCCGGACTGAACACCAGTTATCACCGCCCTTTGTGTCCTGTCACTCAACCAGGTTCTGACCCAGTTTACCACCTTGGGGCCCACTTCCAGGCTGCCCAATTTAATTATCAACCTCCTATGTGGGACAGTGTTGGAGGTCTTGCTGAAATCTAGGTAGGCCACAACCACTGCCCCTCCCTGATCTACCTCCTGGTCACCCAGTCAAAGAAGTCTATCAGACTTGTTTGACAAGACCTTCCTGCTGTGAATTCATGCTGCCTTGGATCCTGTGCTCAACTAGATTCAAGGACTATCACAATCCTTTCCTTTAGCAGCTACTCCATTAAATTTCCCCACCACAGAGGTCAGGCTGACTGGAATGTAGTTGCCAGCCTCCTCCCTGTTCTCACTTTTGTGGAGAGAGACTATTGTACATTCGCCCTCCTCCATTAATCCTCTCTGGACTCCTAGCTCATGCATGAGTGTCTCCTAGCATGAAGATGACATGCAGATGACCATCTCTGTCATTCAACTGCAGTACACAGAAACATAGAAATGTGCCTGCTCAGTAGGGCAGAGGTGCTGGCGCCTTACCTCACGCTACACCGGCGACCCGAGTTCAGGAACGACCTCGGTCACCGGGGTGCCTACTCAGGGAGTGGGGAGAAGGGTTGGAGCAGGATTGAGCTGTGGCTCTCCACTCTAAAGGGGCGGATGCCCGCCCATCCGTAGTTCCGCTCCCACCGGGTGGAGACTGGTGCTGGGCACATAGAAAACGCAGTCCGGCAACAAAGTTGGGGGAGGGCGGGAAGGGCCACTGGGATCCTGGTGTCGTGCACACACACGCATGTGTACTTGTGGCCTCGGGGTGGGATAAAACTGAAAAAATAAAGAGTATATAAAAAAAAAAGTAAAAGAAACACAGAAATTGTTGGCAGATAAGGACCACCAAGCCCATTTACCCTACCTGTATTAGCATCTTCTGACTCTACCAAGTCATCAACCTTAGCTACTCCTTCCCATCTCTAGGGTTCCAATATGCCTATCCCAAGCATGTCTGAACCATGCCGCCATGCATGCTCCCACCACCTCCTGGAGCAGGCTGTTCCATACATCCAGGACTCTCTCAGTAAAAATAGAACTTTGTCACATTCCCCCTTAAATGGCCTCCCTCCACTATCATGTTATGGCCTCTTGTCCTAATATTCTTTTTATACTGGAAAATGTTTCTCGCTTTCACCTTATCTATGCCCTTGAGATATTTGAATGCTTCGATCATATCCCCCTGCTCCCTCCTCTGCTCCAGCATATACATATTGAGGAACTTTCGTCTTGCCTCATATGTCTTGTCTTGTAGACCCTGCACCGTCTTAGTTGCCCTCCTCTATACTGTCGCTATCTTGTCAATGTCTTTGCGCAGATGTGGCCTCCAGTACTACACGCAGTACTCCAGATGGGGCCTTACCAGCATTTTGTACAGTGGAATCATGACCTCCCTCCTTCAATTTGTGATACCCCTTCCAATACACCCCAATACCCCCCTGGCCTTCCCTACTGCTTTAGTCGTCTGCTCGGTAGCTTTCAGGTCATCTGTGATAATGATCCCCAAACAGCTGTCTTCCCTGGTGTCTTGTCAACTCCCTCCCGCCAACCTGTAGCTCTCTCCAAAGTTCCTACTCCCCACATGCATGATTTTGCACGTCTTTGGATTAAACCTCAGTTGTCACACTTTAGACCAGACCTCCAGCCTTTCTAGATCCTTCCTCATCTTATCCACATCCTCTGGAGAATCTACCCTGTTGCTGATCTTGGTGTCATCCCCAAACAGGCAAACCTTCCCCTCTAGCCCATCTGCAATGTGGCTGATAAAGACATTTAAGAGGATTGGCCCCAGAACTGATCGCTCCGGTACCCCACTCATGACCCCCATTTCTTCTGACTGGGTTATGTTTACCACCACCCTCTGCTTTTTGTCTCTTAACCAGTTACCAACCCAGTTCACCAACTTGTGGCCCAGCCCCAGACTACCCAGCTTGTTTACCAGCCTTCTATGTGAAACAGTGTTGAAGGCCTTGCTGAAATCACGGTAGGTGTCATCCACCGCTCCTCTTTTATCTACCACCCTGGTCACCCCGTCGAAGAAATCTATGGGATTTGTTTGACAGGACCTTCCTGTTGTGAATCCATGCTGCCTTGGATCCGGACTTTCACCAGCACGGTGGTCAAAGTATTTTTCTTTAGCGTAACCTTGGTAACGTGGTAACCTATGTAAGTGAGTGCAGCTAGCAGACTTCATTGACTGTGACAAGAACTCTGCTATAGACTCACTGCTCCGCGCCTATCAGTCACTGGTTCTAGTTTATTCCCAGCATCCCACAGAATTTGTAAATGGCCATGCATTGGTCAGGTTTATTTATTTGTATCCCCCAAAATGGCATTCAGGCTGTTATATTCAGTCGGGAGCTATTCCTCGGGGAGAGATTTTGCATGAGACGAGAGTGCACCTTGCCATTACACAAAAATGAGTAAGGTAGGTTTCTGCAGGGGTGTCAGACTGACATGAAATCTGCACCTGCCAACTGTGAGCAACTGTGTCACTAAATATTTTTCTGGGTCAAGTTTAAGTTTCCTTTTTCGTATTTGTTCCCACTGTCATTGTTGCATGCGAGAATCCAGCTGATTTGCCCAACACATGCTGATGATTGAATTAGCTAGGGTTGTTCTGTTAGAGTGCGGGCGGCCCTGTCAGTTTAGTGGAAAGTGAAGCTACCCAGTAAAATGAATGGGCACTGGAAGACACAGAAACAAGCATATGTTTATGAAACCACAGCTACTATAATCTACTAAAACTAATGTTATGATTGGGATGCCAAAACCCGGACAAGACACACTCACCCAATTCAATGCCACAACCACAAAACTCACACTAGCCCCCACCTACAAGTGCCCACCACAAGGCATCCTAATAACAGAGGAAGTCATGGTCCCAAGGCACAGCATCTTGTGGAACTCACATTACCATAAGAATAAACTGATGTCCTCTGCGGTTTCTTACGACTTAGTTTATTCAATGCAAAGAGTAACGCTTAACAGGGTGGTTACACACTAACGTTTCACCTAGAAATAGGCTTTTTCAAAGTGCTTGCTCTCTGCTGGTTTATATCTTATGTAGAATCAGGGTTAATGTGTCCGAAGACTTCAGGAAGGAACAAACAATTTTTCAGATTTTTAAAGTTTCTTTTTCAGTTTATTTGATTCACCCTAGCATTTCACACATGAAATGTGCTTTTTCAAAGGGCTTCCCAGAATTCAAACATTTAACATTAATTACTTGTTTATACCGATGATTTTTAAACACCAATTATAAAGCTCATTTACTTATTGTGAAACATTTACCATCTTCAAATAGTACTTCTCAATTTCTCCTTAGTGCTTTTTTCATATATATACATAGAATATTTATGTAAAAAAATACACAATTAATACTCATTCATTTATTCATTATTTGTGTTATCAGTCTTTTCAACACCTGCTTGTTGCTCATATTTGTGTGTACTCTTGGTTTTCTCCCTCACACCCATCAGTCAGTGCTCAATTATCGTGCTGCTACTAGCATGCAGCGCAAGCAATAATACCCAACAGGGTGGGCAGTATTGGGCAATACCGGACCATTCAGGAGCATAATGGGGAGGGCCTTATAGCTGCTGGAAGGTCCAGTATTGCCCATACCGCCCATCCTGGAGGGTATTATTGCGCTTAGAAAATGGGGACTATAGAAAAAAATATCAGTTAATAAAAAATTACTTCAAAATAAGATTTGTAAAAAAAAAGTCCCTCCACCTGTATTACAATGATGTGGTCTGGACAGTAAAATAAGTTACACCCCCACCACACACACACACACACTGGCCTTGTAAAATAAATACACTATACAATTCGTGGTTGAGTCATGCATGCAGCATTCTGCAACATGGAGAGGAACGAGAGCCTACCATTTAGGCAGGAAATGAGCATTGCTGAACCTGTAGCTCGAGAAGTGTTTGAGATCGGTTGTAGTGGTGAGCTGGACCGCAACATCATCTGTGAGACTGAGAGGGCAGTTACCCTAGAATTGCTGTAGTGAGGTAGTTGTATTACTTTTTTTTTTTTTTTTTTTTGAGTTTAAAAAAGACAGACTTCCTTGTTTTGTTTGTGCCGATGAACAGTGCTGCAGTCAAGACGAGCCATAAGTGTATCGGCCTAGCAGTGAATTTGACAGGAGGCAGTGCAGTCGGTTTGTCCTAGTCGAAATAAAGCAGTGGTCTCCAAAGGAAGGACATTTTCAGAACTGCCCCTTGCTTTTTTGTGGGTCTCTACTGAAAATGGGCTTTGTGTGATTTGGAGTGGGAGTGTCGATGTGTCCAGCGCCAAAGTTTAGGTAAACGTGCATAG
This sequence comes from Neoceratodus forsteri, assembly GCA_016271365.2. Taxonomy (NCBI): domain Eukaryota; kingdom Metazoa; phylum Chordata; order Ceratodontiformes; family Ceratodontidae; genus Neoceratodus; species Neoceratodus forsteri. The sequence goes on along the minus strand of CM057449.1, from coordinate 32,228,991 downwards.
AATGCGGAGCGCTGAGCATGCGGCTTGCTAGCAGTGCTAATTTAAAAAGCAACCTTTGTATTGCTATGCGATAGAAATATGAAAAACAAAGTGGATACTGTTTGGGGAAGGACTGAATGAAAGGTGGTGGTGGGGGGTCTCGCCAACTCTCGCTAAGCGAGTTAAAAAAAATGGCGCATACTGGAAATGAAAAAAAGAAAACGGGGTTTAGCCAATTAGAGAGCTTGCTGGGCACCAAGATCCTGGTGATGGGGCAGATTAGACTGGCACTTTTAATAGGTGGGCATCTGTTGTCTGATAGATGCCCACCTAGAGAAATGTCTGAACCAATCAGAAGGCTCAAACAGTTTTCCCCATTTTCCAAACCCTTTTAAACTGTAGACCGCCAATGAGAACTCTTAAAGCAATTTGTATACACAATTATATCAATTCGATGGCCACATTGTTATCACCTTTCAGTGATTAACTAGTTCTCCATACCTTTTTCATATGGTTATAAATTTCATCTTTTTCCAACGGACTTGCTAAAGTACTGAGTAATCCTGTAAGTAACACATTCATAAAGTTTTTACTTTGAACTTAATGTGTTGCTTTGTACTGTTAGTTTTTACTTTTGTGTTTACCTGTATAACATTTTTTTTTTCTCCTGTGTCCTTTTAATTGTACCTTTGCATTTTAATATACAGTATCTATTTGGAATAAAAAAAGAATTATTTTATTCAACATTTGCTGCACTTTAAAACTGATTAAAATTTCCTGGTTCTCATACTTTATGATTTACTCTTGTATTCATGTTACCTTTTCCTCTGCTGGTAAACTGTATCCTTTGTATTGTCCCATATTGTTTGCTATCAGCGTTCTAGTGTTGCTTGGCATATACCGCCGTTTTTTAAGATTCTGGGACAGTAAAAAGATACAAAGGAAACCATGAGGTCATGGTATTTTCACTTATTCCCTTTTTCCCCGGTCCATTTTCTAGTTTAAAAAGAGGTTTTACCTGGCGTGTACTAGGCTTTGATTTGGTTACTCCTTTCGCAAGTCCGTGGCATTCTACTCATGTATTTCTAATATTCTGGTGCATCTTTTAATACGTCTCAGGCCTGATCGCGAGTCACCTGATGTAATCCTGTGACATGCTCACGTTAGAATGTGCGCTGACATTGCTAAGCAACTAGCAGGTAAGCAATTCAGCATAGCCCTCGCGATCTGGCCTTTTCATGCACTTTTAGCCACACGTGGTGGGCCTCTTTCTTTGGGTTAAAAAACTGACCACACACCACTGTGCTGCAGGGCAAGCTGTATTTCTGATTTATATTCGTGTATTAATAATTACTATCCACATTTGTACTCTTTTGAACCTATTTACTACCCAGTAATCCATTGATTACAGGTGAATAGACCTACATGAGGGGGAGAGGGAAAGGGGGGGGGGGGTTGTTGTTACCTAGCATATTGATTTTTGAATTTATATCTAATGTGCCCATGGTTTTTATAGCTTCTTTAAATGCATAGCTGATTTTCTTTTTGTATTTGTTACCAACATGCATTCCAATTAGTGTCAGTGTCCATCCTTATCCTTTGGTCCAATGTCTTAAAAAGGAACATCCATCGCATCTCTGCTTTATCCAAAATTATTTGGTGATCCCCACCCCTTGCAGGTTCAGGTACTTGTTCCAAACTTCAAAATCTTAGGGAAGCCCCTGAATGGTGTTCTTGCACAAAACGTATTACTACCTGAGATGTTTCCACATTACGTCTTCTGTCGCTTTTGTGCTCTTGTATTCTGCTGTTTAAAGCTCTTGTTGCCTGCCCCACATACAGCCTATCACATGGGCACTGTAGTACGTAAATCACCCATTCTGATGTGCAGTTTATATGTTGTTTGATGGGGAAAATTTCTCCTGTGTGGGGATGTCTAAAAACATCCTTCCTTGTTGTGTGGCCACATACAGAGCAGTGGCCACATGGTGTCATGCCTGGTTTAAGGGGGACCTAGTAGTAACAGAGTTTCCTTCTTTTCTGATGACCTGAACTGGGATCTTACTGACCTGTCTTTGAGTGTCTGTACCTTCTGAGCCATAACCAAGAGCCATTTTTGGAAAGACAGTGGCTGGTAATCTGCCACTCTCAGTAGGTGCCAGGGCTTATTGACAATATTCCTAATTTCTGTGAATTTGTGATTATATTTGGTTGTAAATACCAGCCTAGTATCTTTCTCCTGCTTCTCTTTTGGCATCATTGTGTGTTCCCTGCTAACCCGCCTGATTCTTCTGTCAGTTTTTTTCAATGTTGAAGACCTATAACCACGTTCCTTAAACCTGTTCAGCATCTCCATTTTGTGTTTATCAAAATCCTGCTCTCTACTGCAGTTCCATTTCACTCTTATTAGCTGTGAATATGGAATGCTGTTTATGTTCATGGAAACTAGTTCCATGTAATAGTGTGTTCCTGTCAGTTTCTTGTCTGTATAATTCCGTGACTAGTTTTGTTCCATCTTTAACTATTCTTAGATCTAAGTATGTTACCGTTGTTTGGCTATGAGTCATAACAAATTTGATGTTCTCATTAATATTATTAATATATTGTAAAAATACCTCCAATTCATGCTCTGTTCCATTCCATATAAATAAAACATCATCAACATAACGGTTCCAGGCTCTTATGTTTCTGTAATATGGATTTTCTACATTCAGAATATGTTGCGTTTCCAATTTATACATGAATACATTTGCATAAGCTGGAGCCATGGTGCTGCCCATGGCCGTCCCTCTCTTTTGTATGTAATACTGAGCGTCAAACTCAAAGTAGTTGTTAGCTAGAATAATTTCTGCTAATTCCTGCAGTACAATGGTTTTAGGTTTAGAGCCCATCGTACGTCTATCCAGTATTTTACCCATGGCGTATATTCCTTGCTCATGTGGGATGGATGTATAAAGGTCCACCACATCCACAGTCACTAGGTATTCATTCTCCATTACTCCTTGTTGTGAAATCATATGCAATTTAGAAAGCATACGACTTGCATCCCTCACATTTGTTTCTGTTTTCTCTATAAGTGAATTTAAATGAAAATGTATGTATTGTGATATTGACTCGAACAAGGATTCATTACCTGACATGACTGGTGTCCCTGGGGGGTCCCTTTAATTTCTGTGGATTTTTGGTATTGCATAGAACATTGGCTTCCTAGAATGTTTTTGGAAAATCATCTCAGCTTTCCAGCTTTCTACTCATCCATTGTTTTGGAAGTCTTCTAATGTATAGGCTACTTGTTCCTGTAGTCTTTTTGTTGGATCACTGGCTATTATCTCATAGTTACACCTAGTTTCCAAAAGTTTGAAACACATCTCCTTGTAATGTGACTTGTCCATTAGTACAATTCCTCCCCCTCTGTCTGCTTGTTTTATTACTAAACTAACATCCTTAGCTAGATTGTTTAGAGCAGTTGGAGAGGGTGGTGTACAATCAGGTCATGGAGTATGTGGAGAGACACAATATCCTCACCACCGCTCAACACAGCTTCATAAAGAATCATGGAACAGACACAGCCCTGATTAAACTCACCACAGACATATTTTCAGTGCTAGGTAAGGTAATGCTCACTGATGCGATGTTTATTGATCTCACCAAAGCATTTGATCTGGTAGACCGCAAACTGCTCCTGGAAAAACTTTAACAGCTCAGCCTTGACAGCCTGGTAGTGCAATGGTTCATTATCTCCAGGAAAGATCCCAACTAGTTAGATGGCAGGGTACCACATCAGAGAAGTACCCAATAAGAGATGGTGTCCCTCTGGGATCTATCCTGGGACCACTGCTATTCTCTTTATTTATAAATGAACTGCCTACCATCTGTAATGATGCAAAGATCACCCCCTCCGCAGATGATGTAGTGCTCTATAGATCCTAGGAGGACTACACGACCTAAATAGACAGCTTTATAAAGACCTACAGAACTTGGAGAATTGGTTAAATAAAAACAAACTTGTCCTGAATAGCAAAAAAACCAAAGGGATACTATTCGGGCCAAAAAGCCTTGGGTCAACCAGAGCGGACAAACTAATTCTCTCACTTACATCCGGGGCAAGGGTTGAGGTAACAGAGTCAATTACATACCTAAGTCTCAACACAGACCAGGAACTCACCTTCAAAACCCACACTGAATGGCTAACAAAAGCTTTAAATCAAAAGATTGATCTTCTCTACTACCTCAGTCCCTATCTTACCAAGTGCTCATGTATCATGATTGCTCAAGGTACCCTTCTACCCAAACTATTCTATGGGTCCCTGTGTTACCCTCTGTTAAAAGCTTAGAGAGGCAGAAACTTAGAACCCTATACCATAGGATTAGCAGACCTGCGGTAGGGACACCACCAAGAGAGCACCACTGTCTGGTCCTGCAGGCCCTTAACTTGCCAGCCTTTGGTGGAAGATTACAATACCTATCATTATGCCTAGTCTACAAGTTCAGGCTGGCAACTGCTCCCCCTAGCCTGGCAGAGTTACTCTGGGTGAAGAAGAATAGCAGGCCACTAAGGTCCTCGAGCAGACAGCTCCTTGAGGTCCCTCAGGCGGTGTCCTCCCAAGGGTTCAGGGCATCCTCAGTCATCATTCCTCCCACCTGGAACGAGTTGCCATCAAAACTCCAAGAATGCGAATCACTAGGAGGATTCAAAAAGGGACTAAAGACGCACCTACTGGAGTTAAATCAATGCACTTGTAACCGTTGATATCCCAAATGGTGTTGTCACAATATATCTGACTGAGAGCGAGAATGCTTAATAGTGTAGTATATAAGCTTATTAATACATCTTTGTGTCGTATGCATCTTATATGTTCTCCACTATTTGTATTACAACAACCATATGTCGAATTCTTCTGTATATGATAGCCTGTGCTGCATATGTAATTAATTCAGGGTCGCCCCTGAAAAAGGGACCATTTCAGGACTCGGTTGGCCTACCCGGTTACCAAAATTTAAATAAATAAATAATAAATAAACAGTTCTTTGAATCCTGCTTAAGTTATTTATACCTCCTATCTGGGGCTTTTCTTTTCCACATAATTTGTGTATATCTTTTTGGACAGCTGCGTAGTATGTCTCCACGGCATAGTTCCTACCTATTGCTGCATTGTACTTAAGACTTTATATTCAGAATTGCTCTCAATTCTTGTTGGTAAGATAGTTGTTGTTTAGTATTAAACATTGTTTTTAATCTTAAAGATCTAAAAAAATGTTGTAAATCTGCTTCTAGTACAAACTTGTTAATGTTTGTAGTTGGGGCAAAGGAGAGACCAAGACCAAGGACTTGAGTCTCAGTTGGTGTTAGTTCCCCATTTACTGATGTTGAAAATAGGTGAAAACTGAGTGAAGCATCCATTTCCCATGGAACTAATCATAGATACATAGACAGTATCAGCAGATAAGGGACTACGGCCCGCCCAGTCTGCCCATTTGAGCTTGTAAATTCACTTTATGTTTTCCTAGAAGTCTGTTGCCCCTCACCCCTGACCTCCAGAATTCCTTTATGTCTATCCCATGCATTCTTAAATCCCGTGATTGTTTCAGCCCCCACCACTTCCTCTGGCAGGGTGTTCCACTTGTCCACCACCCGTTCTGTGAAGAAATTCTTCCTCACTTTTAATCTGAATCATCCTCCCTCCAACTTCATCCCATGCCCTCTAGTCCTGGAACATCTTTTTTTGCTTAAAAATAGTGTATTCCTGCATCCTGTTCCTCCCTGTAAGATACTTGTATGTCTCTATCATATCCCCTCTTCCTCCTCTCCTCCAGGGAGTACATATTCAAGTCCTTCAACCTGTCCTCATAGGACTTGCAATGCAATCCATGTACCATCTTTGTTGCTCCTCTGAACCTTCTCTACCCTGTCTGTGTCCTTATATAGGCAAGGTCTCCGGAACTGTACACTGTACTTCAGGTGGGGCCTCACCGAGAAACATAGAAATATAGACCTGGTACTTTCAAATGGGGATGGAGAAAGAATCTCAGATTTAGAAGTGGGTAGCCATCTGGGAACAAGCGACCACCAAACAGTGTGGTTCACGATAAACACAGCCATACAATCAAGCCATACAAAAGCAAGAGTACTAGACTTTAGGAGGGCTGACTTTGGAACAATGAGAGAGTGCCTCAGAAAAGCACTAGCAAACAGGCAAGGAGGAGAGGTGGAGGAACAATGGGGAGTGATCAAAACAGCCATCACAGAGGCAACAAGCCTTTGTGTAAAGCAAATCAATAAAACACAACAAAGGGAAAAACCGCTATGGTTCTCAAAATAGGTGGCAGGGAAGGTTAACGAGAAAAGGACAGCATTCAGGAAATATAAGGAAACACAGAGGGAGCAGGACAGAGAACTTTATCAGTTAAAGCAGAAAGAGGCTGGAAGGCAGTCAGAATAGCAAAGGCCCAAACCGAGGAAAGGATAGCCAATTCTGTTAAGAAGGGGGATAAGACATTTTATAGGTACATTAGGGAGCGAAGAAAGACCAAAGGAGGGATACTGAAGCTTAGTAAATGGGAGGGAATGTGGGTAGAGGGTGACAGTGAAAAAGCAGGGATACTGAACGAATATTTCTGCTCAGTATTCACAAAGGAAGAGGAAGGGGAGTTACCTAAATCGAACAAGAGAAACACTCTGAAGATGGGGGTCGATACCAGTCCATTTACAGAAGAAAGGGTTCTGAAAGAACTAATAAAATTGAAGGTGGACAAAGCAATGGGGCCTGATGGGATTCACCCAAGAATTCTAAAAGAACTAAGGGTAGAACTAGTGACATCGTTGACTACTCTCTTTAACAAATCATGGGAGGATGGGGTGGTACCCGAGGACTGGAGGAGGGCAGATGTGATTCCTCTTCACAAAAGTGGGAGCAGGACAGAGGCAGGAAACTACAGACCAGTTAGTTTGACTTCAGTGGTAGGGAAAATGATGGAATCACTTCTGAAGGAAAGAATTGTTGAGTACCTAGAGGCCAGTGGGGCACAGGACCCAAGGCAGCATGGATTCACGATGGGAAGGTCGTGTCAGACGAATCTAATAGATTTCTTTGACTGGGTGACCAAAGTAGTAGACCAGGGAGGGGCTGTGGACATGGCCTACCTAGATTTTAGCAAGGCATTTGATACAGTCCCACACAAAAGATTAATATACAAGACAGCTAGCCTTGGAATGGGTCCCAAGGTGGTAGTCTGGATAAAAAGTTGGCTAGACAACAGGACACAAAGGGTAGTAGTAAATGGAGTACACAGTGAAGAAAGGAGGGTTACTAGCGGGGTACCGCAGGGTTCAGTACTGGGACTAGTCCTTTTTAATGTCTTTGTAAGTGACATTGCAGAGGAACTGGAAGGAAAAGTATGTCTCTTTGCAGATGACACAAAGATCTGCAACAGGGTTGATACACAAGATGGAGTGGAAAGGATGAGAAGGGACTTGGCAAGGTTGGAGGAATGGTCAAATGTATGGCAGCTCCGACTCAATGCAAAAGAGTGCAAGGTAATCACATGGAAATAAAACCCAGGGAGTGACAATGGGGGTGAGATACTGACAACAGTAAAAAAGAAAGGGACCTGGGGGTAATTATATCAGATGACCTAAAGGTGGGCAAGCAATGTGAGAAGGCAGTAAGGAAGGCTGGGGGATACTGGGATGCATAGGAAGAGGCATCAATAGTAGAAAACAGGAAGTTGTTATCCCTCTGTACAGACAGTTGGTGAGACCCCATCTGAGTACTGTGTGCAGTTCTGGAGACCCCATCTCTGCAAAGACATAGACAGAGTGGAGGCTGTCAGAGGAAGGCAACAAAATGGTGCAGGGTCTGCACCAGAAGACATCTGAAGAAAGACTAAAGGAGCTTAATATGTATACTCTTGAGGAAAGAAGAGAGAGGGACATGATAGGAACTCTCAAGTACCTCAAGGGAATTAACAAAGTCCAAGAGCGTAGCATCTTCCAGAAAAGAGATGTGCAAGAACAAGGGCAAATTTGAAGATAGAGGGGAATGACTCGGGGTAATGTGAGGAAGTATTTTTTCACTGAGAGGTTGTGGATGCATGGAACAGCCTCCTGAGGAGGTCGTGGAGTCAAGAACAGTGGAGACTTCAAGAATGCATGGGACAGGCATAAGGCAGTCCTAAGGGCAGGTAAGAGGAAGTAAGCTGTTGGTTACTAGGATCTGCAGCTTGTCTGTTAGGTAGGAAAATGGGCAGACTAGGTGGGCCAAGCGGTCCTTATCTGCCGTCAAATTCTATGTTTCTATGAGGCAGATAAGAACCACTTGGCCCTCAAGTCTGCCCATTTCCCTACCTAATGGATAAGCTGCAGATCCTAGTTAACCAACAGCCTACTTTTCCACCCCCACCCCCTAGAATTGCCTTATGACTGTCCCATCTAGCTTGAATTCAACCACTGTTTTTGACTCCACAAGATCCTCCGGAAGGCTGTTCCATGCATCCACAACCTCTCTGTGAAAATACTTCCTTACATTACCTCTAGGCTGCCTCCCCCTCTACCTTCAAATTGCCCCTTGTTCTGCACCCTCTTTTTGAAGATACTACCCTCTTGGACTTTGTTGATTCCCTGAGGCACATAGAAAGTTTCTATCATGTCCCCCTCCCTCATTTCCTCGAGGCTATACATATTCGCTCCTTTAGTCTCAAGTGATATGTCTTCTGGTGCAGACCTACCATTTAATTCACCCTCCTCTGAACAGCTTCCATCCTGTCTATGTCCTTGCGAGATTAGGTCTCCAGGAGACTGCCAGTACTCCAGATGGGGTCTCACCTGGCTGTCTGTACAGAGGGATAATAACTTCCTGTTTTCTACTGGTGATGCCTCTCCTATGCATCCCAGTATCCCCCCAGCCCTCCTTACTGCCCTCTCACATTGCTTGCCCACCTTTAAGTCATCTGATAGGACTACCCCCAGGTCCCTTTCCATTTTTGTTGTTGTTAGTGTCTTGTATAGTGGAATTATGACCTCCCTTTTCCTGGTGATACCCCTGCCTATGCATGCCAGCATCCTATTTGCATTACCTGCTGCCTTGTCGCACTGTTTCTCTACCTTGAGGTCATCAGAGATGATATTTTTTTTCTCATTTTCTGTACCTTATATTTGTGATATTATTATGATAGTTCTACACATGGGCACTTATCTCTATTTGTATAATTTACAACATTGCGTGCCTTGTACCAATATTTGTCTCAATCTTTGTTCTCACTTTCTGTTTGTGATGATTGCATACACCTTGTCACTGTATTCATTGTAACTGTATCTCACTGTCTTGTTGACCTCCCAGGTTGTGCCTGAAAATAGTCACTTTCGTGTCTAGTGTACCTACCCGGTCATCAAAAAATGAATAAAAAAATATATAAATAACCCCAAGATCCCTTTCCTGCTTGGTGCAAGTTATATCCTTACACCCCAACTGATATACTGTGCCAGGGTTTTTGTGCCCCATATGCATTATCTTGCACTTCCTTGCATTGAATTTCAACTGCCAAACCCCTGACCATTCTTCAAGTTTCTGCAGGTCCCTTCTCATTCTGTCTACACCCCCTGGTGTGCCTACTCTGCTACAGATCTTTGTGTCATCAGCGAACAGGGAAATTCTGCCTTCTAGGTCCTGCGCAATGTCACTGATGAAGATGTTGAATAGGACTGGTCCCAGCACTGATCCCTGTGGTATCCCACTGGTCACTCTTCCCTCTGTGGAGTGACAGCCATTTACCACCACACTCTGGAAGAATTATATCTTATGTAGCCAGCCACCACATCACATGTTCAATGAATCACTTAAATAAATGTAAAGTACCACAAAACTATATGTGCAAAAACGTACAAGGTGCATTGTGCTAACAGTGCAAAAGAACGTACAAGGGACAACATTCAGCGCCTATACATTTCCATCGTAAAGTGCATATATTTTAAATTTCATTAGTAGGTTTCTTTGCTGCTGCACTACTGTTTCTTATAAAATGGAAAACTAAAAGCAAAGACACACTAGTTATTCTGCCTTCTTATTAACTTGTAAATCACTGCAGTTTTTCATGTTGACAGAATACACATACATTCTCTATTAAACCCAACAAATTGAAGAACTGAAAAAAAAGAGAGAAGAGGGATGAAGAGGTTGGTTTGAAGGGAGGGGGAAATGGCATTTGGGAAAGGATAAAAGAGAGAACATTGAGCTCAATTAAACAGCCAGGGCATATTCCCATTCAGGGGCAGTACTGCTCCTATGTAAAACAGACATCGGCGATAACCAACACTTACAATAATGAAACAATACAGATTTCACAATTTATTAATTGTGATACAAAAGGGGTGGTATATCTTGCCGAGTGCAGCTGTGGGGTGTACTATGCTGGTCATAAGAAGTGCAAACTGAAAGAATGGGATGGGGGACATATAAGAGCAATCCTGAATGGGAATATGCCCTGGCTGTTCACATGAGCGCAATGACTAACAGGGATGAACACAAACAGCTGTTCACAGGCCTGGAACAATTGTGTCTAGGGCCATAAAAAGGGGATAGAGAGCTTGTACTTAGCAGAAAAGAAAATTACTAGATTTACAGGTTGGGGGCATATAAAGGTTGAACTTGAACCATTCCTAAGAGAAAATTAGTACATGAACATAAAAGTGGTCTTTGTTTCAGTGTCCTGACTTTGATGTTTAATTCACTTTGCAGAAACTATGTCATGATCACAGTGCCTCCATTTCTAACAGAGTAGCCCCAGACTGAAACAGAGTAGCCATACATGTGAGACTGTGTGACTATGGATTTGTGATCTGCAGCAGGTGTTCTTTTATCCTTTCCCAAACCCCATCCCCCCATCCAAACCGACCTCTCCACCCCTCATCTCTCTTTTCCTCAGTTCAAGTTAAGTTTGAAGAGGGACTCTGGCCAAAAGTGCTGCATTGCATAATTAGAATAAAAGCAAACCCCCAATAAATCCCATACCAAAAATTAGGTTTCTACGTTACATCATTTTAAAGTTATGAGCTATTTTGTAAGCCTGATTTCACTACATGTTACAAAAAGTCAGTTTCAGTGAAGAGCTGCTGATGTTATCTCCTGAACTCACTGTCTAGTCCTCCCTGTCAGAAACCTTATACGGTAGGAACGTTTCTCCAAATCATAAAGTGATTTATGGAAGGTTGCCATAGCAAATGGGCATAGTAACCTGCAGGAGTTGTGAATCAGACTCCTATCATTCAACTGCCAAAAAATACTGTTTTCCATAAAATAAAATCCCTTTATTTCAGTGCTCCATTTCAGCTCTACAATGCCGGTTCGACAACAAAGACATTGACCAGCATCACAGCGCCAGGCTCTCTGTCGACCACGATTTGCAGTCGGCAGGGAGCCGCGCACATTGGAGTTTGTTTTTTCCCTGAACCCCCCATATGGGTGGGGCTCTGCCCCCGCACCCCCCCGTACTTTAGGATTCCAACTCTGAGTCAGAGTTGATTCGGGGAGGGGGTGCAGGACGGGAGGAAGTGTTGCCGGGTCCCAGGCGGACTTCTACAGTGACACGTCACTGTTGTCGGTAGCGACGTATGTCGCAGTAGATGTTTCGCTGTATGGGGGGGCATATCCTCCATTTCATTTGCATATCCCTGTCCCTTTTTTTCTCAGTGCTGCAACCCCCAATCTTTACATCTTTATTTTATTTCATTTATTTAGTTTTTGACAGCCAGGTAGGTGTCTTAGCCAAGAAATGACTATTTTCAGGCACAACCCAGGAGGTTACAAGGATTACAAGGATACAGAATACAGGAGTAAACAACAAAAATAGGGTAACAACATGAACAGAGTAGAATAACAAGTGAATATTGGTGTAGAAGTCCAAACAAGAAAAAAAGGCAGTATTCAAACAGCTAGATGTACAATTCAGCTAGCAATCCAGGGAAAGAAAGTTTCTAAAGTGATTTAGCAAGCTTTGCCATAGCAAATGGAGTAGTAAACTGTACTAACCTGTAGGAGTTGTGATTCAATCTCCTACCATTCAAACTGTTCGAAAGTGCTTTGTTCCATGAAATAAATGGTTTTATTGCTGTGCTCTGCTTCATTGCATACCCAGTCCCTTTTTTGCGTTTGCATGCGCAAGGAACATCTTGCCACAGTATGATTTTTTGGAGCTGTGTGACCGTCCTAGCGAATGCAGTGATCAGTGTAGCAGGCGCAACCCCACCACACCAACAGATGCTGAGCTGTCTATGACAGCAGTTTGGCAGCAGTTGTTTTCATTTGAAAGAAAACTACCGCTGCAATCAGCAGTGGTAATGTGTATGTAATTAGCATACTGACGTCACCCTTTTCCCATGGCTGCTTGAAATCCCTCCTGCTTCCTCCCTCTGCTAATGTCCTCCCCGCTCCCTCGTTATTACCCTCCCAAGAACAAGGTTAAAGTACAAAACATAAACTGCTACCACAATACAATTAGATTTTTTCTATTTAATTTATAACCTTCTTACAGTGTTTATAGTTAGATCTTGTTTCTTAAGAGCCCATAAAGAAAATGTGTCACTAAGATCAGAGACAGTCCTAGGTTAAACTGCGTCTCTCTCTCTCTCTCCACCCCTTCCATGAGGCCATCTAGCTCCTCCTTTTAGACTATAAACTTATACAATGATCTTCCTGTCAGGAGACATTTTAAATACTGTGACTTCAGCAACAACAAATTTCCCAAATTATAACAGTCTTTAAATCAAGCCTTTCATTTGATCTTCTGTGGTTTCCTGCTCCTCTGGCAGGTCAAAGGATTTTTACACAACTCTACCATATCTCACTTCGGTGCAATATAGCTTTATAACACCAGTTGATATTAAATGTTCTTCCTCTTAAAACGTCATAAAAGTTTATCATCTCCATCCTCTGGCAGACTCATAACATCCCATTTCATTTCCACTTCAAAGCAGCAACAGGCAATAAAATACAATGTCTCAAGGAAGTTAATCACATTACAGAGATCTGCTGATTTAATATATATATCATTTTAACTGAAACCTGGGGGAGGTGGCATCCCACAGGCTGTCTCATGAAAGACACTCACATACCACATTCTATATACAAATATCATCTTTTGGATGAGATGTTAAACCGAGGTCCCATCTGCCTGGATTGGTGGTAGTTCAGGTGGATATTAAAGACCCCACGGCACTTATCGAAAAGAGTAGGGGAATTTCCCCGGTGTCCTGGCCAAATTTCCCTCATTCACTCAAAATACCACCAACATCTTAATCTGGTTCAAGGTCAGTTGGCATTCATCTGTATCCCCCAACCCCAGGCCGTGCCTAAAAATAGGCAGGATTTGTCTAGTGCACTTACCCAGTCAACAAAAAAAAAAACAAAAAAAAAAAAACTAAAATCATAGAGCAATCATAACCAGCTGGCCAAGCATCACAATCCTCCCCACCTAGACTGAATTTGGGGGCTTTATCCCATGCATGGGATGAGCTTCCCAAATCAGTTCACTCCTCATAAAGACACGACAAGCCATCTGTGTTCTGATTGGTCATTCCAGCCCTATGTAAGATTGTCATGTCATACCCTTGCAAGGCAAGACTCCATCTTAATAGTCTACCATTAGTTTTTCCCCATTTACGTCGGCCAAACCAGGGGGTTGTGGGCCGTTTGTACCTCAAAATGCTGCCCATATAAGGATGGCTCTAACTTCTTTAGGGCCCACACTATGGCAAGATACTCTTTTTCCACAGTAGAGTAAGCCTGCCCCCTGGCAAGTAACTTTTTACTCAGGTACACTACAGGGTGATCTTTTCCTTGGTTGGATGTCTGACTCAGTACTGCCCCAATACCCATGCCTGATGCGTCTGTCTCAACTATAAAGGGTATGCTATAGTCAGGACTTGTCAATACGGGAGCACTGCACAGTGCCTCCTTCAGTCTGGTAAAAGCTTTTTCACAGGCTGGTTCCCGGGTAATTTTCTTAGGCATCCTTTTCTTTACCAGGTCAGATAAGGGAGCAGCCAAGGCACTGTAATTGGGTACAAATTTCCTATAGTACCCTGCTGTCCCTAGAAAACTCCTGACCTACTTCTGCATTTCTGGTCTGGGCCATGCCTTGATCACCTCTATTTTCACTTGGTTAGGACGGAGCTGTCCCCAGCCTACAACATGCCCGAGGTATGCCACTTCGGCCATGGCCACGGCACTTCTCAGCTTTGACAGTGAGCCCGGCCCTCTATATCCTACCCAGCACTTCCCTAAGGTGGGACAGGTGTTCCTCCCAGCTGGCACTAAAGATGGCAATGTCATCCAGGCACGCCACGGCGTACTCCTCAGCACCATTTAACACCTGGTTCACCAACCTTTGGAAAGTGGCCGGGGCGTTCTTCATTCTGACAGACATTACTTTAAATTCAAATAAGCCTATCAGAGTGATGAAGGCCGACCTCTCCCTAGCTCTGTCAGTTAATTCGACCTGCCAAGACCCCTTTGTCAGGTCAACAGTCATAAGGTAGGTCACTCCTCCCAACTTGTCCAGGAGTTTGTCCGTCCGGGGCATTGATTGGGCATCTGACTTTATGACTGCATTCAGTCCACGATAGTCCACACAGAAACAAGTAGAGCCGTCTGGCTTGGGCACAAGGACTACGGGTGAGGCCCAGGGGCTGTGGGATCTCTGGATTACCCCTAAATCCAGCATTTCCTCCACCTCCCTCCTAATGTCCTTTTGGACAGTCTCTGACACCCGATATGCTGTCTGCCGTATGGGTGTCTGTGTCCCTGTCTCCACATTGTGCGTCGCAAAGGGGATTAGTCCAGGCTTGGCGCTAAACGGGGGGGGGGGCAAAGTCTTCTAAAATCTCTCTTACTTCCTAGATCTTGTCCAGGGCCAGCTGGGGAGACAACTTAACTGCCTCCACAGAGGACTTCTGCTTGCTTCCTTACAGCAAGTCCAGAATGGGGTCTCATTTGTCCGTCCCCTTCCCAGGACTACATACTGCAAACACCATGTCAGCTCTATTAGCATATGGCTTCATCATGTTGACATGGTACATTCTTTCTGTCTGTCTTCTGTCAGGTAATTCTATTATATAGTTCACATCATTTACCTTCCTAAATACTTTGTACGGTCCTGCCCACTCAGCCTGCAGCTTGTCTTTCTGGACCGGAATAAGGACCACGACTTCCTGACCCACAATGTATGAGTGAGCTCTGGCTCTGTGGTCGTACCACAGTTTTTGTTTCTGTTGGGCTGCTGCCAGGTTGCTCTAGGCTGTCCCTATAAGCTCCTTCAGCCTTTCCCTAAACCTAAGGACGTACTCCACTAGGGGAATTTCCTGGGTGGTGTGCTTGGCTTCCCAGTCCTCCCGGTTCAAGTCTAGGGCCCACGTACCCGGCATCCATATAAGAGTTCGAAGGGGGAAAATCCTGTCAACTCTTGAGGCACCTCCCTGTATGCAAACAACAGGTGGGGAAGGTATTTCTCCCAGTCCCTCCCATGCTGTTCAGCAAACGCTTGGAGCACTGACTTCAGGGTACCGCTAAATCTTTCCACAAGCCCATTGGCTTGCGGGCGATAAGGTGTCATGCATCTCTGCACCACCCCACACTTCTCCCACAAATATTTCATCAGATCCGACATGAAGGAACCCCCTTGATCGGTGATAACCTCCTGCGGAAGCCCAACATAGGAGAGAATCCCAAGTAAGGTATCTGCCACTTAGTCTGTCCTCAGTGAGGATAGGGCGTCTGGCTCGGGGTACTGGGTGACATAATCCACCACAGCCAGGATGAACCTTTCCCGGAAGAGCTGGGGGTATTCAAAGGTCCCACAATATCCATTCCCACCCTCTGGAATGGCTCCTCCACTATGGGTAAGGGAATTAGGGTGGCTTGGGTTTTCTTACCTGCCCTCCCTATTTCTTGGCACCGGTGACAAGATCTGCAATACTCCTTCAGCTGCTGGGGGAAGTTGGGCCAATAGAAATTCTGGGCCAACCACTGCATAGTGCGCACGATTCCCAGATGACCAGACAAGGGAATACTATGTGCTCACGATACCCATGGGGAACGACAAGCTGCCTGCCTGTCACCCCTCCCTCTGTCTGCACAGTCTGAGTATACATCAGTCCATTTTCCCAATAAACCTTATGTTTACCGTCACCTCCCTGTGCTCCATCAGAGTCTGCCCAAGCCCTCAGCTTCTCTAGACTAGGGTCACTTTTCTGAGCAGCTGCAAATTCCTTACACATTCCCAAGGTATGGGACAGGTCCCCTTCAGTCTCTAAACTAGGGTCCCTAGGACTAGCATCAGGGCACTCAGGATCACTGTCATTCCTAACCCTCTGGCAATGGGTCACCCCTCCCTCTTCGGAGTAACCCTCTGTAGCTATGTGGTTAACTGCTACTGGGGAAATTTCTACCCCCTTTTCATTAGTCTCCCCATCAGGAGAGACAGGCTAGGGAACTAGCCTCCCAGTGGTTTCCACAATGGCTTCTGTGGGGTCCAGGGAACTACAATTTTCCCTTGGCTACGGGTAACTGCACACACCATCCCATGTTTGAGGTTGTTGTCAATGATGACATCCACTGCTAAAGTTTTGGCTACAGTCACCTGTTGCACAGTTCCCCCTGCTTCACCCCAGTCTAGAAGAACACTAGTGAGTGGCACTGTATTTTCCCCACCAGTGAAGTCTTGTACAGTGACATAGTTATTGGGTATAAGCTGACCAGCCTCTACCAGATCCCCTTATACCAATGTCAGGGATGCTTCTGAGTCCCTTAACCCTTGTGTCTGTACATCATTCACTGTGACTGGGTGTATGTGTTCCCTCATGTTCATAAGCATGCTTCAAGGGACACACAAACAACCCACTTTTTTCCTAGCCCCAATGTGTGTATTGCTCATTTTTTGGGACACTGTCTGGCAATATGCCCAGTTTCTTTACAAATCCAACATTTATTTATTTTCTCAGAGAAATCTTTTCTCTGAAACCTGGGGCTAACTGGTTTCGGTGGAGGCAGTAATGGGTTTTAGCTGCCCTGAAGGCACGTTTTTCTCTTTTTGCATTGCCACGCCTGCCCCATTTGCTCTCAGAGCAGGTGTGCTCTTGGCATAGCAGTCCGAGAGTTCAGCAGCCACTTGCACTGTTTGGGGATCTCAGTCCTCCAGCCAGGTTTTCAGCTCTACTGGGCATGCCCAAAAAAACAGTTCTAACAAAACAGCAGTTTCAATTTTATCTACCGAGTTTGCTTCAATTCCTTCCCACGGTTTTAAAAACTGACATTTCGTGGCTAGCTCCTCGTAGCTCATATCAGGGCTTATCCTGAGCTTACGGAACTTAACTCTGTATGCTTCAGCAGTTAAATCAAACTTTTTTTAAAGTGCAGCTTTAAGTTTGCTGTAATCATTACTGTCCTCATTGCTCATTTGACCCAATGCAGCCCAAGCTTTTCTAGTAAGTAGCGGGGATATCTGGAAGCTCCAGGACCCTCTAGGAATTTTAGCCTGAATACAAACTTTTTCAAAGGAATTTAAAAAGGCATCCATATCCTCCCCCTCTTCAAATTCAGCTATCAATTTGGAATTCAATTTGTAACCCAGTCCTGTAGTTCCATTTAAACCCAAGCCACATACCTGCTCAGGTGATGGTGGTTTGAGTCATACCTTCTTCAGTTCATGCTGCCTCTGGTGCTCTCGTTCCTCTTGGTCTGCCTCTCACTGTTCCCAGTCAGCCTCTCGCTGTTCTTGCTCCCTCGTCTCTGTGACTCACTTCTCTCACTCCGCTTCTCGACGTTCTCTCTCAGCCTCCCTCTGGAACTCCAGCTCCATTCTGCGCAACTCAATCTGCAGTCTGAGTGCTTCTAGCTCCAGAATGCTGGTGACCTTCCCCTGCTGCTGTGGCCCTTCACTGGCACTGGCCCTGCTATCATCCTCATCAGATCTGGACACTGCACTGGCCGCTGGCCCCTCCACACTCAAGGTTTGGTCTTTTACAGTCAGTCTGTGACTCAATGCTCTGGGTATCTGCTGCCATCAGGGCATCCATGAGGTTCTGCTTGGTGGCTCTCCCCTCATACAGGACTCCTCTGTCCTGGCACAACTGCCTCAAGTAGTCTACAGAGTGCCCGCTGTAGCTGGAAGCTATCTTCTTCCCTAACTAAGGCTACTCTAACTTGCACTTTAGAAAAAATAAAAAAATAAAACAGGTAGGAACTTGACTGTAAGCAAAATTATATAGTTCTGTTTCCTTTTAAAAAATAAAATGCTGCCTTTTTTTGCAAGTGAGCTGTACAGTATTAAGCTGACACACTAAACAGTTAAAGTTTGTGTTACCAAATTTATCTGCACTGCTGCCAACCAATCTGTCACAAACGCGCTCAGCAGGTCAGACCCTCTGCTCCCACTGTGCCAGCCTCTGAGTGCAGTATTATGAACAGGTAACAGAACACAGTAACCCTCCTGTCTGCTTGTCGGTCCGAATCACCTTCATTCTCAAGTTCTGGGAGATTCAAACCGTGAACCTTATGCTAGCATACCCAAATGTGCAGGCTCAGATAATCTGCTCTTTGGGGAATGCCAGATATCCTTCACCTAAGGGCACCCAACCAGGTATCCAAAATGAACCCTTAAAACTCTATAAAAGACCTTAGGTATATTCTTACCTTTTCCCAGTCTGATAACACCGTCAAGCTTATGAACAGCTGTCAACTTAGCCACGGATACATCACATGCAAAAAGAAAGAACCTGTAAGACACACCCATGCAGTCATTTTAAAATAAGAGGTTTACTTAAAAAATGGATAAAATTAAGTAAAATGTAAACACAGAACACTATATCACAAAGCATACAATCACTTAAAAGAACAAGATTAAAGTACAAAACAAACTCCTACCACAGTACAATTAGACTTTTTCTATCTAATGTATTACCTTCTTACAGTGCTTATAGTTAGATTTTGTTTAAGAGTCCATAAAGAAAATGTATCACTAAGATCAGACACAGTCCAAGGTTAAACTGTGTCTCTCTCCACCCCTTCCGTGAGGTCATCTAACTCCTCCTTCTAGAATATAAAAATGATACAAACAATGATCTTCCTGTCAGGAGATGTTTTAAATACTGTGACTTCAGCAACAACTAATTTCCCAAATTATGACAGTCTTTAAATCAAGCCTTTCCTTTAAACGTGTGTGGTTTCCTGTTCCCCTGGCAGGTCAAAGGATTTTTACACAACTCTGCCATCTCTCACTTTGGTGCAATATAACTTTATAACACCAGTTGATATTAAATGTTCTTCCTCTTAAGACATCATAAAAGTTTATGATCTCCATCCTCTAGCAGACTCAAACTCCTATTTCATTTCCACTTCAAAGCAGCAAAAGGCCATAAAATTCAATGTCTCAAAGAAGTTAATCACATTACAGAGATCTGCTGGTTTGAGATATATAATATATATATATATATATATATATATACACACAATATATATATATATATATATATATATATATATATATATATACACACACACACACACACACACACACCACAC
The DNA here is from genome assembly GCA_016271365.2 of Neoceratodus forsteri. Taxonomy (NCBI): domain Eukaryota; kingdom Metazoa; phylum Chordata; order Ceratodontiformes; family Ceratodontidae; genus Neoceratodus; species Neoceratodus forsteri. The sequence continues at coordinate 32,209,447 of CM057449.1, read as the reverse complement.
ACACACTGTCATTTTAATTGAAATCTTGGGGGGTGTCATCCCACAGGCTGTTTCATGAGAGACATTCATATACCACATTCTATATAAAAATATCATACAGCAATCATAACCAGCTAGCCAAATGTCACATCCACCACAGGGTGCTGAGAGAAATACCACCACAGGGTGCTGAGAGAGATGGCGGAGGTGTTTTTCAGAGCCACTGGCGGATCTATACAGCACTTCACTGGAGTCGGGATGTGTGCCACTGGACTGCAGGATGGCACATGTAGTGCAATTACACAAGAGCAGACCAAGGTACGGACCAGGTAATTATCGCCCAGTAAGTCTCACCTCCATAGTGTGCAAACTCATGAAAATTATACCAAAGGAAAAAAACAGACTGATACAATATCACGACTGGGTGACAGGTGAGCTGGATAAGGGTCATGCAGTGGATGTTCTTTACTTGGACTTCAGCAAGGCCTTCGATTCTGTGCCTCATGGGCAGCTTGGGGGAAGCTAACTGGTGTAGGGGTAGGGGCAAAATTGACAAACTGGATTACAAGCTGGCTAAGTGGGAGGCTGCAACAGGTGGTGGTGGGAAAGGAGCTCTCAACTCTGAAGCCGGTGATGAGCAGGATGCCACAGGGCTCTGTGCTGGGACCAATATTATTTGGGCTCTTCATATCAGACATTGCGCACTGGGTGGTGAGCAAGGTAAGTCTGTTCGCAGATGACACCAAAATGGGAACAGTAGTGCATGGAGAGGGATGGAAGCAGCTGCAGGGGGACCTAAGCAAGCTAAAGGAGTGGTCAGAAAGGTGGCAGCTGGGGTTCAATGCAAAGTAGTGTAAGGTTATGCACTTTGGGGTGAAGAACCCAAGGAGAGAATACTGGCTGGGGGGGGGTTAAGCTGGGGATTACTAAGGAGGAGAAGGACCATAGGGTAACGGTAACAGGGACCATGAACAACACTGTCCAATGCAGGAGAGTGGCTGCAAAAGTGAACAAAATGCTGGGGTGCATAGCAAAGGGGTTTTTGTCCAGGCAAAGAGAGGTGATCTTGCCCCTCTACAGGTCGCTGGTAAGGCCACACCTGGAGTACTGTGTGCAGTTTTGGAGGCCATACCTGAAGCATGATATCAGGTTACTGGAGGGGGTGCAGAGGAGGGCAACGAAGATGATATGTGGAATAGAGGGAAGAGACTTTGGCAGCAGGCTGAGAGACCTGAATATGTACACCCTGGAGGACAGAAGGGACGGGGGACTAGAGACATTCAAGTATCTGAGGGGACTCAATAAGGATGGGTTACTTGGTTACTTGGTTGATGGACAAAAGAAGGCCGAAGCCCATCGAGGATGTCCTCCACACATTGTGGATCATTGTTAAGTTATGTTCTTTTTTAGAAACCATTTGTCAAGTTTAACTTTAAAGGTGTTTATATTCTGGCAGTCAATGATATCCTGAGGCAAGGAATTCCAAATTCTAGGGGCTCTAACAGTAAAAAATTGTTGCCTTTTGTTTGATCTTGTTCTATCAACTCCAATTTGTTTGTTGTGAATCCTGGCTACAATTTTTCTAGATGTAAAAGATAGTCCACATAAATTCATTAGTGTGGCTGAATGAGAGATCTTGAATAACTGAAGGAGATCACCCCTTAATCTTCTAAGTTTAAGTGAATAAAGCCCTGTTTTATGTAGCCTAGATTCATAATCCAGTAGTGAGAGATGTGGTATGATTTTTGTGGCCTTTCTCTGGACTTTTTCAATTCTGGCTATGTCCGCAACCAGGTAGGGACTCCAAAAAGGTGAACCGTAATCCAAATGAGGTCTAATATGAGTTTTATAGAGGGCCATAATACATTCCTCAGTTTTAAGGACAAATGTATTATTAATTCTACGCAAAAGAGCATTAGCATGGTTAGCAACCTTATTACAATGGTCAGTGGATGACAGCTTGTTGTTTACCAGTATGCACAAATCTTTTTCCATGGATGATTCCCTGACCATAATGTTGTTAAGGTAATAGGTTTGTTTGTGATTATTGTTACCCATATGTAATACTGAACATTTTGACACATTAAATGACATTTTATTGGTTATTGCCCATGATTCAATTTTTTTTAGATCGTTTTTTTAGGATATTCCTATTAATATCGTTGTCAACTCATCCTCCCAGCTTGGTGTCATCCGAAAACTTTGATATGATATTATTGGATGAGATGGTTAGGTTGCTAATAAAGATACTGAGCAGTGTGGGACCCAGCACCAAGCCCTGGGGTAGATGGAGTCTTTAAGCTAAAGAGGTGGAGGGACACCAGGTGGCACAGGCTAAGAACAGAGGGGGAAGATTTAGGAGGGAAATGAGGAGACACTATTTCACGGAGAGGGTGGTAGCAAAATGGAACGCACTACCAGAATGGGTGGTATCATGTAAATCTGTGAACAGTTTCAAAGGCATGGGACAAAGAATAGAGGAGAGTGAGGTGGGGGAGGTGGGGGTGGCAGTGGGATGACAAAGGGGGGGTGGGGCAGCTGCAAGCTAGGGGTGGTAGCTACACACTCGAGCCGACTTAAGGTAAATAGACCGGGTGGTCTGTTTCTGCTGGCACATTTGTACGTTTGTATGTCAGGGAATGATCGAGCAGGGGAGGTACAGGTCCTGATAATATCAGGGAATGATCGAGCAGGAGAGGTTCAGAGGCATGGTAAAATCAGGGGATGACAGAGCAGGGTAGGTATACAGCCTGATAATTTCAGGGAATGAGAGAGCAGTGGCGGTACAGAAGCCTGATAATACCAGGGGTGATAGAGCAGGAGAGGTACAAGACTTGATAATATTAGAGGATGAGAAAGCAAGGGAGGTACAGGGCCTGATAATATCATGGGATAAGAGAACAGGGGAGATACAGAAGCCAGAGAATAACAGAGGATGCTACAGCAAAGGAGTTACAGAAGCCTTATACTATCAGGGGATGATGGATCAAGGGAAGTACCGCAGCCTGGTAATAACAGCAGACGATACTACAGGGGAGGTATAGGGCCTGATAAGATCTGGGAATGACAGAGCAGAGGCAGTAAAGGAGCCTTATCAGGGAATGACAGAGCAGGAGAGGCACAGGGCCAGATAATATCAGGGGATGGCAAAGCAGGGGAGACAAAGAAGCCAGATAATATCAGGTAATGAGACAGCAGGGGAGATACAGAACCAGATAATATCAGGGGATGATTTATTTCAAACGTTTCTCCAGAAGAGACATACTGAGCTGTAAACAACTCATGTCTAGATGTGTCCTGAAGAAGAGGGTAGAAATGAAGTACATACAGTACATATGCGTACACAGTATAAAACATTTACAGAGTACAGAAATACAAATCACAAATATTGAACCATGAATTAAACACTGATAATTTACATTGAATGGCACAGGACATTTACAATAAATTATTTACAGAAATGAAGCAGCAGCAGTAAAAACAATAGCCTCCAAGAATGTAAAAGAGTGGAACAAAGGGAGGGCATTTTGGCCAAAATGGACGTCCATTAAGGGGAGAAGAGATTAGAGAGAAGGGGAAAGGAAAAGGTGAAGCAGATGGAGGGGAGGCAGGGTGTCAGGAGGAGGCCAGGAGAGGTGGGTATAAAGTAAAGAAAGTGGAGGTGGAAAGAAAATGGGGGTGTTGTGGGGAGTTAAAGAGGGGGAAAGGCAGAGAGGGAGAATCTGTAAATGTGAAACAGGAGAGGAAGAGAAGGAGGAGAGGTACAGCAGTGGAAAGAGGGAGCATGTGCAGGGTCAGCTACATGGGGAGACGAGTCAGGGCAGTTACAGGAGGAAGTGGAGTATTCATGTAGAAGACTGAAGAAGGAGTCGATAGAGGTAGCAGAGTGGATTGAGAGAGGAAGGGAATTCCAGAGTTTGGGGAGGCAGAAGGAGAAAGCAGCTTGCCCAGCCGAGGTCTGCCTAGGCGAGAGTTAGAAAGCAAAGGTTAGAACTATGGAGGGAGTAGGAGGAGTTAGAAGGGGAAGAGAGAAGGTAGGATGGGAGAGAGCTCAGCCAGTGCTTAGCAATGAGGGAGTAGCCTTGAGCAACCCATCTGGCTTCAAGAGAGGGGAGGGAGAGAGAGGTGCAGAGGTGGCAATGGTGAGTCTGGGGGTGGTCAGCAATCTAGGGCAAACCTACAGAAGGCATGGTAGTGGGGTTCCAGTCTGGCTTGGGTGGACTTGGGCGGATGCACTACCACAGACAGTGTCACCATAGTCGAAAAGGGGAGGATCATTCTCTGTACAATGGCTCTGTGGGCCGGCGGAGGGATACACCCATGGTTCCTAGACAGTAGACCAAGTTTAGGGTGGAGCTTTTAATGTATGGAATCCACATGAGTAGAAAAATCTAGGTGATGGTCAGGCCACACCCTAGGTACTTAAAACATGTAACGACTTCAAGAATAGACCTGTCCAGGGTGTGGTAGGTGGACAGGGCTGAGAGTCTAGAGAGTCTTTGCCTGGTTCTGAAAGTCACTGAGACTGTTTTCTTTGCATTCAAAGAAAGCTGATTAGAGTGGAACCAGTGCTGGATATTGCTGAAATGCAGCTGAAGTCTGTTCATCAAATCAGTGAGGGAGAAGCCAGAGGCGAATCCAACAGTATCATTAACATACATATATATGGATGCAGATCAGCATGCAGAGGGGAGGGAACTTAAAAAGATGGAGAAAAGGATGGGTCCAAGCACGTAGCCTAGGGGGGCACCAGTGTGGATTTGAGGGGGGGGGGACAGGAAGTTGGCAATTTTAACAGTTTGTGTTCTGCCCATGAGGCAAGAACAGAACCAATCTGTGGCTTGGGAAGAAGAGTCCAGCAGCGGACAGCTTAGCTAGGAGGATGATAGAGCAAGGGAGGTACCAGGGCATGAAAATAACAGCACAAGATACTGCAGGGCAGGTAGAGGGCCTGATAATATCAAGCAATGACTGCGTAGAGGTGGTACAGGGGCCTGAAAATAATAGGGGATGATAGAGCAGGCAGGTACAGGGGTCTAATAAAAATCAGGGGATGTTAGAGTAGATGAGGTAAGGGGCCTGATCATTTTAGGGGATGGCACAGCAGAGGAGATACAAGAGCCTGATAATATCAGGACATGTTAGAGCATGGGAGATAGATGCGCCTGATAATATCAGGGGACAATAAGGCAGGAGAGGTAGAGGGGTAAGATAATATCTAGGGATGATAGAGCAGGGAGATACAGGGGCCAGATAATATCCGAGGAAAAAGAGCAGAGGAGGTACAGGGGCCTGATAATATCAGAACATGTTAGAACATGGGAGATAGATGAGCCTTATAATATCAGGGGATGATAAGGCAGGGGAGGTAGAGGGGTAAGATAATATCAGGGGATGATAAGACAGGGGAGGTAGAGGGGTAAGATAATATCTGGGGATGATAAAGCAGGGAGGTACAGAGGCCTGATAAAATCAGGAGATGATACAGCAGAGGAGGTTCATCAGACGGATTATATCAGGGGATGTTAAAGCAGAGGAGGTACAGGGTCTGTTAATATCAGGGGACGAGAGAGCATGAGAGGTACAGGAGCCTGATAATATCAGTTCCATGTCAATTCAGCGATGCAATAATAGCGACACTAATTTGAACAATGCTATTATAACGACTGCAATTAAAGTGCCTTGAAATATGGGCGACAACCATTAGAGCAAACTTTGTAAAATGTATTTATCATGGGGGTCTTTGCCACCCACACCCTTTGCAAGGGGCGTTGCCCCCCAAATCACCCTTACTAAAATATTCAACCCCGAGGTTATAGCAACTCAGGGAAAGGGGCATACATTAGTCGCCCTAACGGTGGTTCCCCATATTCCCAGGTGCTGTAATTGTACTCGCTATAACAGCATCGCTCAAATTGGTGTCGCCATTTTTGACTCACTGAATTGACATGCTACCATAATATCAGGGAACGAGAGTGCAGGGGAGGTACAGGGGCCTGATAATATCAGAGAGTAATAGAGCAGGGGAGGTACAGGGGCCTGATAATATCAGGGGATGATACAGCAGGGTAGATTCAGAGGCCTGATAATATCAGGTGATGATAGAGCAATGGAGATATAGGGGCCTGATAATATCAGAGGATGACAGAGCAGGGGAGGTAAAGGGCCTCATAATATCAGGGGATGAGAGAGCAGGGGAGGTAAAGGGGCCTGACAATATCAGGGGATGAGTGAGCAGGGAAGGTAAAGGGGCCTGACAATATCAGGGGATGAGTGAGCAGGGGAGGTACAGGGCTTGATAATATCAGGGGATGAGAAAGCAGGGGCGGTAAAGGAGCTTGATAATATCAGGGGATGAGAGAGCAGGGGAGGTACAGGGCTTGATAATATCAGGGTATGAAAGAGCAGGGGAGGTACAGGGCTTGATAATATCAGGGGATGAAAGAGCAGGGGAGGTACAGGAGCCTGATAATATCAGGGGATGAGAGAGCAGGGAAGGTACAGGGGCCTGATAATATTAGGGGATGAGAGAGCTGGGGAGGTACAGGGCTTGATAATATCAGGGGATGAGAAAGCAGGGGAGGTACAGGAGCTTGATATTATCAGGGGATGAGAGAGCAGGGGAGGCAAAGGAGCTTGATAATATCAGGGGATGAGAAAGCAGGGAAGGTACAGGAGCTTGATAATATCAGGGGATGAGAGAGCAGGGGAGGTACAGGGCTTGATAATATAAGGGGATGAAAGAGCAGGGGAGGTACAGGGCTTGATAATATCAGGGGATGAGAGAGCAGGGGAGGTACAGGAGCTTGATATTATCAGGGGTTGAGAGAGCAGGGGAGGTACAGGGCTTGATAATATCAGGGGATGAGAGAGCAGGGGAGGTAAAGGGTTTGATAATATCAGGGGATGAGAGAGCAGGGGAGGTACAGGAGCTTGATAATATCAGGGGATGAGAGAGCAGGGGAGGTAAAGGGTTTGATAATATCAGGGGATGAGAGAGCAGGAGAGGTACAGGAGCCTGATAATATCAGTTCCATGTCAATTCAGCGATGCAATAATAGCGACACTAATTTGAACAATGCTATTATAACGACTGCAATTAAAGTGCCTTGAAATATGGGCGACAACCATTAGAGCAAACTTTGTAAAATGTATTTATCATGGGGGTCTTTGCCACCCACACCCTTTGCAAGGGGCGTTGCCCCCCAAATCACCCCTACTAAAATATTCAACCCGAGGTTATAGCAACTCAGGAAAGGGGCATACATTAGGCTTCTAACTGGTGGTTCCCCATATTCCCAGGTGCTGTAATTGTACTCGCTATAACAGCATCGCTCAAATTGGTGTCGCCATTTTTGACTCGCTGAATTGACATGCTACCATAATATCAGGGAACGAGAGTGCAGGGGAGGTACAGGGGCCTGATAATATCAGAGAGTAATAGAGCAGGGGAGGTACAGGGGCCTGATAATATCAGGGGATAATACAGCAGGGTAGATTCAGAGGCCTGATAATATCAGGCGATGATAGAGCAATGGAGATATAGGGGCGTGATAATATCAGAGGATGACAGAGCAGGGGAGGTAAAGGACCTCATAATATCAGGGGATGAGAGAGCAGGGGAGGTAAAGGCCTGACAATATCAGGGGATGAGTGAGCAGGGAAGGTAAAGGGCCTGACAATATCAGGGGATGAGAGAGCAGGGAGGTACAGGGCTTGATAATATCAGGGATGAGAAGCAGGGAGGTAAAGGAGCTTGATAATATCAGGGGATGAGAGAGCAGGGGAGGTACAGGGCTTGATAATATCAGGGTATGAAAGAGCAGGGGAGGTACAGGGCTTGATAATATCAGAGAGTGATAGAGCAGGGGAGGTACAGGGGCCTGATAATATCAGGGGATGATACAGCAGGGTAGATTCAGAGGCCTGATAATATCAGGCGATGATAGAGCAATGGAGATATAGGGGCCTGATAATATCAGAGGATGACAGAGCAGGGAGGTAAAGGGCCTCATAATATCAGGGATGAGAGCAGGGAGGTAAAGGCCTGACAATATCAGGGATGAGTGAGCAGGAAGGTAAAGGGGCCTGACAATATCAGGGATGAGAGAGCAGGGAGGTACAGGGCTTGATAATATCAGGGATGAGAAAGCAGGGAGAAAGGGCTTGATAATATCAGGGGATGATACAGCAGGGTAGATTCAGAGGCCTGATAATATCAGGCGATGATAGAGCAATGGAGATATAGAGGCCTGATAATATCAGGGAATAATAGAGCAGAGGAGGTACAGGGGCCTGATAATATCAGGGAATGACAGAGTAGAGGTGGTACAGGGGCCAAATAATATCAGGGAATGATAGTGCAGGCAGGTACAGGGGTCTGATAAAAATCAGGGGATGTTAGAGTAGATGAGGTAAAGTGCCTGATAATTTTAGGGAATGGCAAGCAGAGGAGATACAAGAGCCTGATAATATCAGGACATGTTAGAGCATGGGAGATAGATGAGCCTTATAATATCAGGGGATGATAAGGCAGGGGAGGTAGAGGGGTAAGATAATATCTGAGGATGATAAGGCAGGGGAGGTAGAGGGGTAAGATAATATCAGGGGATGATAAGGCAAGGGAGGTAGAGGGGTAAGATAATATCTGGGGATGATAAGGCAGGGGAGGTAGAGGGGTAAGATAATACCTGGGGATGATAAGGCAGGGGAGGTAGAGGGAAGATAATATCAGGGATGATAAGGCAAGGGAGGTAGAGGTAAGATAATACCTGGGGATGATAAGGCAGGGGAGGTAGAGGGTAGATAATACCTGGGATGATAAGCAGGGAGGTAGAGGGGTAAGATAATATCAGGGATGATAAGGCAGGGAGGTAGATGGGCAAGATAATATCAGGGATGATAAGGCAGGGAGGTAGAGGGGCAAGATAATACTGGGGATGATAAGGCAGGGGAGGTAGAGGGCAAGATAATATCGGGGATGAGAGGCAGGGGAGGTAGAGGGGTAAGATAATATCAGGGGATGATAAGGCAAGGGAGGTAGAGGGGTAAGATAATATCTGGGGATGATAAGGCAGGGGAGGTAGAGGGGTAAGATAATATCTGGGGATGATAAGGCAGGGGAGGTAGAGGGGTAAGATAATATCAGGGGATGATAAGGCAGGGGAGGTAGAGGGGTAAGATAATATCTGGGGATGATAAAGCAGGGAGGTACAGGGGCCTGATAAAATCAGGAGATGATAGTGCAGGCAAGGTACAGGGGCCTGATAATATCAGGGGATGACAGAGCAGGAGAGGTACAGGGCCTGGTAAAATCTGGGGACGATAGAGTAGGGTGGGTAGGTAGAGAGGCCTGAAAATATCTGGTGATGATAGGGCAGGAGAGATACAGGGGCCTGATGAAGAAGAAGAACCAGCATTTATATAGCGCTTTTCATGCACAGTATCCCAAAGCGCTTTACAAATGCTTTACCAGCTACACTGGTAGTGAAGTGACTGAATGTGTGGCGACAGCCATATTGCACATTATCACCCACACACAGCCTGGATAACTGCATGAACCGGTTTATGGGAAGAGGAATGTTGGCCAGGACACCGGGAATGTTCCCTGCTCTTCGTGAAGAATGCCCTGGGTTCTTTTACTTCCACCTGGACACCCACCAGATCAATACCAGGATGGGCAGAAGGGACCTCAGTTTAATGTCTCATCCGAGGGATGGCACACCCCAGCAGTACAGCACACCCCAATACTGCACGCGGATGCCAGCGATTTTTAGGTGCAAGTCCAATCCTGGTGTGGGACGAGAACCCATGACCTTCTGGTCCGGAGGCGGATGTGCTACCAACTGAGCCACGCTAACACCTGATTATATCAGAGGATAATAAAGCAGGGGACATAAAGGGTCTGATAATATCAGGGGATGAGAGAGCAGGGAGGTACAAAGGCCTGATAATATCAGGGATGAGAGAGCAGAAGGCTTGATAATATCAGGGATGAGAGAGCAGGGAGGTACAAGGCTTGATAATATCAGGGATGAGAGAGCAGGGAGGTACAGGGCCTGATAATATCAGGGATGAGAGAGCAGGGGAGGTAAGGAGCTTGATAATATCAGGGGATGAGAGAGCAGGGAGGTACAGGGCTTGATAATATCAGGGATGAGAGCAGGGAGGTACAGGGCCTGATAATATCAGGGGATGAGAGAGCAGGGGAGGTACAGGGGCCTGATAATATCAGGGGATGAGAGAGCAGGGGAGGTAGGGGCTTGATAATATCAGGGATGAGAGAGCAGGGAGGTACAGGGGCTGATAATATCAGGGATGAGAGAGCAGGGAGGTACAGGGCTTGATAATATCAGGGGATGAGAGAGCAGGGAGGTAAGGAGCCTGATAATATCAGGGGATGAGAGAGCAGGGAGGTACAGGGCCTGATAATATCAGGGATGAGAGAGCAGGGAGGTACAGGGCTTGATAATATCAGGGGATGAGAAGCAGGGGAGGTAAGGAGCTTGATAATATCAGGGATGAGAGAGCAGGGAGGTACAGGGCTTGATAATATCAGGGATGAGAGAGCAGGGAGGTACAGGGCCTGATAATATCAGGGATGAGAGAGCAGGGAGGTACAGGGGCTTGATAATATCAGGGGATGAGAGAGCAGGGAGGTACAGGGCCTGATAATATCAGGGGATGAGAGCAGGGGAGGTACAGGGCTGATAATATCAGGGGATGAGAAAGCAGGGAGGTACAGGAGCTTGATAATATCAGGGATGAGAGAGCAGGGAGGTACAGAGCTTGATAATATCAGGGATGAGAAAGCAGGGAGGTACAGGAGCTTGATAATATCAGGGATGAGAGAGCAGGGAGGTACAGGGCTTGATAATATCAGGGGATGAAGAGCAGGGGAGGTACAGGCTTGATAATATCAGGGATGAGAAAGCAGGGAAGGTACAGGAGCTTGATAATATCAGGGATGAGAGAGCAGGGAGGTACAGGGCTTGATAATATCAGGGATGAGAGAGCAGGAGGTACAGGCTTGATAATATCAGGGATGAGAGAGCAGGGAGGTACAGGGCTTGATAATATCAGGGGATGAGAGAGCAGGGAGGTACAGGGCTTGATAATATCAGGGGATGAGAGAGCAGGGGAGGTACAGGGCTTGATAATATCAGGGGATGAGAGAGCAGGGGAGGTACAGGAGCTTGATAATATCAGGGGATGAGAGAGCAGGGAGGTACAGGGCTTGATAATATCAGGGGATGAGAGCAGGGGAGGTACAGGGCTTGATAATATCAGGGGATGAGAGAGCAGGGGAGGTAAAGGGCTTGATAATATCAGGGGATGAGAGAGCAGGGGAGGTACAGGAGCTTGATATTATCGGGATGAGAGAGCAGGGGAGGTACTGGGGCCTGATAATATTAGGGGATGAGAGAGCAGGGAGGTAAAGGAGCCTGATAATATCAGGGGATGAGAGAGCAAGGGAGGTACAGGAGCCTGATAATATCAGGGGATGAGAGAGCAGGGGAGGTACAGGGCTTGATAATATCAGGGGATGAGAGAGCAGGGGAGGTACAGGGCTTGATAATATCAGGGGATGAGAGAGCAGGGGAGGTACAGGGCTTGATAATATCAGGGGATGAGAGAGCAGGGGAGGTACAGGGGCCTGATAATATCAGGGGATGAGAGAGCAGGGGAGGTACTGGGGCCTGATAATATCAGGGATGAGAGAGCAGGGGAGGTACAGGCCTGATAATATCAGGGGATGAGAGAGCAGGGGAGGTACAGGGCCTGATAATATCAGGGGATGAGAGAGCAGGGGAGGTACAGGGCTTGATAATATCAGGGGATGAGAGAGCAGGGGAGGTACAGGGCTTGATAATATCAGGGGATGAGAGAGCAGGGAGGTACAGGGCTTGATAATATCAGGGATGAGAGAGCAGGGAGGTACAGGGCTTGATAATATCAGGGATGAGAGCAGGGGAGGTACAGAGCTTGATAATATCAGGGATGAGAGAGCAGGGAGATACAGGGCTTGATAATATCAGGGGATGAGAGCAGGGGAGGTACAGGGGCTTGATAATATCAGGGATGAGAGAGCAGGGAGGTACAGGGCTTGATAATATCAGGGGATGAGAGAGCAGGGAGGTACAGGGCCTGATAATATCAGGGGATGAGAGAGCAGGGGAGGTACTGGGCCTGATAATATCAGGGGATGAGAGAGCAGGGGAGGTACAGAGCTTGATAATATCAGGGGATGAGAGAGCAGGGGAGGTACAGGGCTTGATAATATCAGGGGATGAGAGAGCAGGGAGGTACAGGGCTTGATAATATCAGGGGATGAGAGAGCAGGGGAGGTACAGGAGCCTGATAATATCAGGGGATGAGAGAGCAGGGAAGGTACTGGGGCCTGATAATATCAGGGGATGAGAAAGCAGGGGAGGTACAGGGCTTGATAATATCAGGGGATGAGAGAGCAGGGGAGGTACAGGGCTTGATAATATCAGGGGATGAGAGAGCAGGGGAGGTACAGGGCTTGATAATATCAGGGGATGAGAGAGCAGGGGAGGTACAGGGCTTGATAATATCAGGGGATGAGAGAGCAGGGAGGTACAGGGCTTGATAATATCAGGGATGAGAGAGCAGGGAGGTACAAGGCTTGATAATATCAGGGATGAGAGAGCAGGGAGGTACAGAGGCCTGATAATATCAGGGATGAGAGAGCAGGGAGGTACAGGGCTTGATAATATCAGGGATGAGAGAGCAGGGAGGTACTGGGGCCTGATAATATCAGGGATGAGAGAGCAGGGAGGTACAGGGGCCTGATAATATCAGGGATGAGAGAGCAGGAGGTACAGGAGCTGATAATATCAGGGGATGAGAAAGCAGGGAGGTACAGGGCTTGATAATATCAGGGATGAGAGGCAGGGAGGTACAGGGACCTGATAATATCAGGGATGAGAGAGCAGGGAGGTACTGGGACCTGATAATATCAGGGGATGAGAGAGCAGGAGGTACAGGGGCTTGATAATATCAGGGGATGAGAGAGCAGGGAGGTACAGGGCCTGATAATATCAGGGATGAGAGAGCAGGGAGGTACAGGGGCCTGATAATATCAGGGATGAGAGAGCAGGGGAGGTACAGAGCTTGATAATATCAGGGGATGAGAGAGCAGGGGAGGTACAGGAGCCTGATAATATCAGGGGATGAGAGAGCAGGGGAGGTACAGAGCCTGATAATATCAGGGATGAGAGAGCAGGGAGGTACAGGGCTTGATAATATCAGGGATGAGAGAGCAAGGGAGGTACAGAGCTTGATAATATCAGGGATGAGAGAGCAGGGAGGTACAGGAGCTTGATAATATCAGGGATGAGAGAGCAGGAGGTACAGGAGCCTGATAATATCAGGGATGAGAGAGCAGGGAGGTACTGGGGCCTGATAATATCAGGATGAGAGAGCAGGAGGTACAGGAGCCTGATAATATCAGGGATGAGAGAGCAGGGAGGTACGGGGCCTGATAATATCAGGGATGAGAGAGCAGGGGAGGTATAGGGCTTGATAATATCAGGGGATGAGAGAGCAGGGGAGGTACAGGGCTTGATAATATCAGGGGATGAGAGAGCAGGGGAGGTACTGGGGCCTGATAATATCAGGGGATGAGAGAGCAGGGGAGGTACAGGAGCCTGATAATATCAGGGGATGAGAGAGCAGGGGAGGTACAGGGCCTGATAATATCAGGGGATGAGAGAGCAGGGGAGGTACAGGGGCTTGATAATATCAGGGGATGAGAGAGCAGGGAGGTACAGGGCCTGATAATATCAGGGATGAGAGAGCAGGAGGTACAGGAGCTTGATAATATCAGGGATGAGAGAGCAGGGAGGTACTGGGGCCTGATAATATCAGGGGATGAGAGAGCAGGAGGTACAGGGGCTCTGATAATATCAGGGGATGAGAGAGCAGGGAGGTACAGAGCCTGATAATATTAGGGATGAGAGAGCAGGGAGGTACAGGGCTTGATAATATCAGGGATGAGAGAGCAGGGAGGTACAGGGCCTGATAATACAGGGATGAGAGAGCAGGGAAGCTAAAGGGGCCTGATAATATCAGGGGATGAGAAAGCAGGGGAGGTAAAGGAGCCTGATAATATCAGGGGATGAGAGAGCAGGGGAGGTACAGGAGCCTGATAATATCAGGGGATGAGAAAGCAGGGGAGGTAAAGGAGCTTGATAATATCAGGGGATGAGAGAGCAGGGAGGTACAGGGCTTGATAATATCAGGGGATGAGAGAGCAGGGGAGGTACAGGGCTTGATAATATCAGGGGATGAGAGAGCAGGGGAGGTACAGGAGCCTGATATATCAGGGGATGAGAGAGCAGGGGAGGTACAGGAGCCTGATAATATCAGGGGATGAGAAAGCAGGGGAGGTAAAGGAGCTTGATAATATCAAGGGATGAGAGAGCAGAGGAGGTACAGGGCTTGATAATATCAGGGGATGAAAGAGCAGGGGAGGTACTGGGGCTTGATAATATCAGGGGATGAGAGAGCAGGGGAGGTACAGGGACCTGATAATATCAGGGATGAGAGAGCAGGGAGGTACAGGAGCTGATAATATCAGGGATGAGAGAGCAGGGAGGTACAGGCCTGATAATATCAGGGATGAGAGAGCAGGGAGGTACAGGAGTTGATAATATCAGGGATGAGAGAGCAGGGCAGGTACTGGGGCTTGATAATATCAGGGGATGAGAGAGCAGGGGAGGTACAGGGACCTGATCATATCAGGGGATGAGAGAGCAGGGAAGGTAGTGGGACCTGATAATATCAGGGGATGAGAAAGCAGGGGAGGTACAGGGCTTGATAATATCAGGGGATGAGAGAGCAGGGAAGGTACAGGATCCTGATAATATCAGGGGATGAGAAAGCAGGGGAGGTACAGGAGCTTGATAATATCAGGGGATGAGAGAGCAGGGGAGGTACAGGAGCCTGATAATATCAGGGGATGAGAGAGCAGGGGAGGTACAGGGCCTGATAATATCAGGGATGAGAGAGCAGGGAGGTACAGGGCCTGATAATATCAGGGATGAGAGAGCAGGGAGGTACAGGCTGATAATATCAGGGATGAGAGGCAGGGAGGTACAGGAGCTTGATAATATCAGGGATGAGAGAGCAGAGGAGGTACAGAGCTTGATAATATCAGGGATGAGAAAGCAGGGAGGTACAGGGGCTTGATAATATCAGGGATGAGAGAGCAGGGAGGTACAGGGACCTGATAATATCAGGGATGAGAGAGCAAGGGAGGTACAGGGACTGATAATATCAGGGATGAGAGAGCAGGGAGTTACTGGGGCCTGATAATATCAGGGGATGAGAGAGCAGGGGAGGTACTGGGGCCTGATAATATTAGGGGATGAGAGAGCAGGGGAGGTACTGGGGCCTGATAATATTAGGGGATGAGAGAGCAGGGAAGCTAAAGGGGCCTGATAATATCAGGGGATGAGAGAGCAGGGAGGTAAGGAGCCTGATAATATCAGGGGATGAGAGAGCAGGGGAGGTACAGGGCTTGATAATATCAGGGATGAGAGAGAGCAGAGGAGGTACAGGAGCTTGATAATATCAGGGATGAGAGAGCAGGAGGTACAGGGGCTTGATAATATCAGGGATGAGAGAGCAGGGAGGTACTGGGGCTGATAATATCAGGGATGAGAGAGCAGGGAGGTACAGGGCTTGATAATATCAGGGATGAGAGCAGGGAGGTAAGGCTTGATAATATCAGGGATGAGAAAGCAGGGGAGGTACAGGGCTTGATAATATCAGGGATGAGAGAGCAGAGGAGGTACAGGAGCTTGATAATATCAGGGGATGAGAGAGCAGGGGAGGTACAGGAGCTTGATAATATCAGGGGATGAGAGAGCAGGGGAGGTACTGGGGCTTGATAATATCAGGGGATGAGAGAGCAGGGGAGGTACAGAGCTTGATAATATCAGGGGATGAGAGAGCAGAGGAGGTACAGGAGCTTGATAATATCAGGGGATGAGAGAGCAGAGGAGGTACAGGAGCTTGATAATATCAGGGGATGAGAGAGCAGGGGAGGTACTGGGGCTTGATAATATCAGGGGATGAGAGAGCAGGGGAGGTACAGGGACCTGATCATATCAGGGGATGAGAGAGCAGGGGAGGTACTGGGACCTGATAATATCAGGGGATGAGAAAGCAGGGCAGGTACAGGAGCTTGATAATATTAGGGGATGAGAAAGCAGGGGAGGTACAGGGCTTGATAATATCAGGGGATGAGAGAGCAGGGGAGGTACAGGGGCCTGATAATATCAGGGGATGAGAAAGCAGGGGAGGTACAGGAGCTTGATAATATCAGGGGATGAGAGAGCAGGGGAGGTACAGGGGCCTGATAATATCAGGGGATGAGAGAGCAGGGGAGGTACAGGGCTTGATAATATCAAGGGATGAGAGAGCAGGGGAGGTACAGGGCTTGATAATATCAGGGGATGAGAGAGCAGGGGAGGTACAGGAGCTTGATAATATCAGGGGATGAGAGAGCAGGGGAGGTACAGGGGCCTGATAATATGAGGATGAGAGAGCAGGGAGGTACAGGAGCCTGATAATATCAGGGATGAGAGCAGGGAGGTACTGGGGCCTGATAATATCAGGGGATGAGAGAGCAGGGGAGGTACAGGGCTTGATAATATCAGGGGATGAGAGAGCAGGGGAGGTACAGGGCTTGATAATATCAGGGGATGAGAGAGCAGGGGAGGTACAGGGCCTGATAATATTAGGGGATGAGAGAGCAGGGGAGGTACTGGGGCCTGATAATATTAGGGGATGAGAGAGCAGGGGAGGTACTGGGGCCTGATAATATCAGGGGATGAGAAAGCAGGGGAGGTAAAGGAGCCTGATAATATCAGGGGATGAGAGAGCAGGGGAGGTACAGGGCTTGATAATATCAGGGGATGAGAGAGCAGGGAAGCTAAAGGGGCCTGATAATATCAGGGGATGAGAGAGCAGGGGAGGTACTAGGGCCTGATAATATTAGGGGATGAGAGAGCAGGGGAGGTACTGGGGCCTGATAATATTAGGGGATGAGAGAGCAGGAGGTAAGGAGCCTGATAATATCAGGGATGAGAGAGCAGGAGGTACAGGAGCTTGATAATATTAGGGATGAGAGAGGGGAGGTACAGGGCTTGATAATATCAGGGGATGAGAGAGCAGGGGAGGTACTGGGCTTGATAATATCAGGGGATGAGAGAGCAGGGGAGGTACAGGGCTTGATAATATCAGGGGATGAGAGAGCAGGGGAGGTACAGGGGCTTGATAATATCAGGGGATGAGAAAGCAGGGGAGGTACAGGGCTTGATAATATCAGGGGATGAGAGAGCAGGGGAGGTACAGGGCTTGATAATATCAGGGGATGAGAGAGCAGGGAGGTAACAGGGCCTGATAATATCAGGGGATGAGAGAGCAGGGGAGTTACTGGGGCCTGATAATATTAGGGGATGAGAGAGCAGGGGAGGTACTGGGGCCTGATAATATTAGGGGATGAGAGAGCAGGGGAGGTACAGGGCTTGATAATATCAGGGGATGAGAAAGCAGGGGAGGTACAGGAGCCTGATAATATCAGGGGATGAGAGAGCAGGGGAGGTACAGGAGCCTGATAATATCAGGGGATGAGAGAGCAGGGGAGGTACAGGGGCCTGATAATATCAGGGGATGAGAAAGCAGGGGAGGTACAGGAGCCTGATAATATCAGGGGATGAGAGAGCAGGGAGGTACAGGAGCCTGATAATATCAGGGGATGAGAGAGCAGGGGAGGTACAGGGCTTGATAATATCAGGGATGAGAGAGCAGGAGGTACAGGGCTTGATAATATCAGGGATGAGAGAGCAGGGGAGGTACTGGGGCTTGATAATATCAGGGGATGAAAGAGCAGGGGAGGTACAGGGCTTGATAATATCAGGGGATGAGAGAGCAGGGGAGGTAGAGAGCTTGATAATATCAGGGGATGAGAAAGCAAGGGAGGTACAGGGCTTGATAATATCAGGGGATGAGAGAGCAGGGGAGGTACAGGAGCCTGATAATATCAGAGGATGAGAGAGCAGGGGAGGTACAGGAGCTTGATAATATCAGGGGATGAGACAGCAGTGGAGGTTCAGGACTTGATAATATCAGGGGATGAGAGAGCAGGGGAGGTACTGGGGCTTGATAATATCAGGGGATGAGAGAGCAGGGGAGGTACAGGGCCTGATAATATCAGGGGATGAGAGAGCAGGGGAGGTACAGGGGCTTGATAATATCAGGGGATGAGAGAGCTAGGGAGGTACAGAGCTTGATAATATCAGGGGATGAGAGAGCAGGGGAGGTACAGGAGCTTGATAATATCAGGGGATGAGAGAGCAGGGCAGGTACTGGGGCTTGATAATATCAGGGGATGAGAGAGCAGGGGAGGTACAGGGACCTGATCATATCAGGGGATGAGAGAGCAGGGAAAGTACTGGGACCTGATAATATCAGGGGATGAGAAAGCAGGGGAGGTACAGGGCTTGATAATATCAGGGGATGAGAAAGCAGGGCAGGTACAGGAGCTTGATAATATTAGGGGATGAGAAAGCAGGGGAGGTACAGGGCTTGATAATATCAGGGGATGAGAGAGCAGGGGAGGTACAGGGGCCTGATAATATCAGGGGATGAGAAAGCAGGGGAGGTACAGGAGCTTGATAATATCAGGGGATGAGAGAGCAGGGGAGGTAGGGCCTGATAATATCAGGGGATGAGAGAGCAGGGGAGGTACAGGGGCTTGATAATATCAAGGGATGAGAGAGCAGGGGAGTTACAGGGCTTGATAATATCAGGGGATGAGAGAGCAAGGGAGGTACAGGAGCTTGATAATATCAGGGGATGAGAGAGCAGGGGAGGTACTGGGGCCTGATAATATTAGGGCATGAGAGAGCAGGGGAGGTACAGGAGCCTGATAATATCAGGGGATGAGACAGCAGGGGAGGTACTGGGGCCTGATAATATTAGGGGATGAGAGAGCAGGGGAGGTACAGAGCTTGATAATATCAGGGGATGAGAGAGCAGGGGAGGTACAGGGCTTGATAATATCAGGGGATGAGAGAGCAGGGGAGGTACTGGGGCCTGATAATATTAGGGGATGAGAGAGCAGGGGAGGTACTGGGGCCTGATAATATTAGGGGATGAGAGAGCAGGGGAGGTACTGGGGCCTGATAATATCAGGGGATGAGAAAGCAGGGGAGGTAAAGGAGCTTGATAATATCAGGGATGAGAGAGCAGGGAGGTACAGGGCTTGATAATATCAGGGATGAGAGAGCAGGGAAGCTAAAGGGGCCTGATAATATCAGGGGATGAGAGAGCAGGGGAGTTACTAGGGGCCTGATAATATTAGGGGATGAGAGAGCAGGGGAGGTACTGGGGCCTGATAATATTAGGGGATGAGAGAGCAGGGGAGGTACTGGGGCCTGATAATACTGGGGATGAGAAAGCAGGGGAGGTACAGGAGCTTGATAATATTAGGGGATGAGAGAGCAGGTGAGGTACAGAGCTTGATAATATCAGGGGATGAGAAAGCAGGGGAGGTACAGGGCTTGATAATATCAGGGATGAGAGAGCAGGGAGGTACAGGGCTTGATAATATCAGGGATGAGAGAGCAGGGGAGGTACAGGTTGATAATATCAAGGGATGAGAGAGCAGGGGAGGTACAGGGCTTGATAATATCAGGGATGAGAGAGCAGGGAGGTACAGGAGCTTGATAATATCAGGGATGAGAGAGCAGGGGAGGTACAGGGCCTGATAATATCAGGGGATGAGAGAGCAGGAGGTACAGGGCCTGATAATATCAGGGATGAGAGAGCAGGGAGGTACTGGGCCTGATAATATTGGGGGATGAGAGAGCAGGGAGGTACAGAGCTTGATAATATCAGGGATGAGAGAGCAGGGAGGTACTAGGAGCTTGATAATATCAGGGATGAGAGAGCAGGAGGTACAGGGCTTGATAATATCAGGGATGAGAGAGCAGGGAGGTACTGGGGCCTGATAATATCAGGGATGAGAGAGCAGGAGGTACTGGGGCAGTAATATCAGGGGATGAGAGAGCAGGGAGGTACAGGGCCTGATAATATCAGGGATGAGAGAGCAGGGAGGTAAGGAGCTTGATAATATCAGGGATGAGAGAGCAGGGAGGTACAGGGCTTGATAATATCAGGGATGAGAGAGCAGGGAGGTACAGGGCCTGATAATATCAGGGATGAGAAGCAGGAGGTACTGGGGCCTGATAATATTGGGATGAGAGAGCAGGGAGGTACAGGGCCTGATAATATCAGGGATGAGAAAGCAGGGAGGTACAGGAGCTTGATAATATCAGGGATGAGAGAGGCAGGGAGGTACAGGGGCCTGATAATATCAGGGATGAGAGAGCAGGGGAGGTAAGGGGCCTGATAATATCAGGGATGAGAGAGCAGGGAGGTACAGGAGCCTGATAATATCAGGGATGAGAGAGCAGGAGGTACAGGAGCCTGATAATATCAGGGATGAGAAGAGCAGGGAGGTACAGGAGCTTGATAATATCAGGGATGAGAGAGCAGGGAGGTACAGGGCTTGATAATATCAGGGATGAGAGAGCAGGGGAGGTACAGGGCTTGATAATATCAGGGATGAGAGAGCAGGGGAGGTACAGGGCTTGATAATATCAGGGATGAGAGAGCAGGGAGGTACAGGGCTTGATAATATCAGGGATGAGAGAGCAGGGAGGTACAGGAGCCTGATAATATCAGGGATGAGAGAGCAAGGAGGTACAGGAGCTTGATAATATCAGGGATGAGAGAGCAGGGAGGTACAGGAGCTTGATAATATCAGGGATGAGACAGAGGGAGGTTCAGGACTTGATAATATCAGGGATGAGAGAGCAGGGAGGTACTGGGGCTTGATAATATCAGGGATGAGAGGCAGGGAGGTACAGGGGCTGATAATATCAGGGATGAGAGAGCAGGGAGGTACAGGGCTTGATAATATCAGGGATGAGAGGCGGGGAGGTACAGAGCTTGATAATATCAGGGATGAGAGAGCAGGGGAGGTACAGGGCTTGATAATATCAGGGATGAGAGAGCAGGGAGGTACAGGGCTTGATAATATCAGGGATGAGAGAGCAGGGAGGTACAGGACCTGATAATATCAGGGATGAGAGAGCAGGGAAGGTACTGGGACCTGATAATATCAGGGATGAGAAGCAGGGAGGTACAGGGGCTTGATAATATCAGGGATGAGAGAGCAGGGAGGTACAGGAGCCTGATAATATCAGGGATGAGAGAGCAGGGAGGTACAGGAGCTTGATAATATCAGGGATGAGAGAGCAGGAGGTACAGGGCCTGATAATATCAGGGATGAGAGAGCAGGGGAGGTACAGGAGCTTGATAATATCAGGGATGAGAAGAGCAGGGAGGTACAGAGCTTGATAATATCAGGGATGAGAGAGCAGGGAGGTACAGGAGCTTGATAATATCAGGGATGAGAAAGCAGGGAGGTACAGGGCTTGATAATATCAGAGGGATGAGAGAGCAGGGAGGTACAGGGCTTGATAATATCAGGGATGAAGAGCAGGGAGGTACAGGGCTTGATAATATCAGGGATGAGAGAGCAGGGAGGTACAGGGCTTGATAATATCAGGGATGAGAGAGCAGGGGAGGTACAGGGCCTGATAATATCAGGGATGAGAGAGCAGGGGAGGTACTGGGGCCTGATAATATGGGGATGAGAGAGCAGGGGAGGTACAGGAGCCTGATAATATCAGGGATGAGAGAGCAGGGGTACTGGGGCTTGATAATATCAGGGATGAGAGAGCAGGAGGTACTGGGGCCTGATAATATTAGGGATGAGAGAGGGGGAGGTACTGGGGCCTGATAATATCAGGGATGAGAGAGCAGGGAGTACAGGGCCTGATAATATCAGGGATGAGAAAGCAGGGAGGTACAGGACCTGATAATATCAGGGATGAGAGAGCAGGGAGGTACAGGCTTGATAATATCAGGGGATGAGAGAGCAGGGGAGGTACAGGAGCCTGATATCAGGGGATGAGAGAGCAGGGGAGGTACAGAGCTTGATAATATCAGGGGATGAGAAAGCAGGGGAGGTAAAGGAGCCTGATAATATCAGGGGATGATAGAGCAGGGGAGTTACAGAGCTTGATAATATCAGGGGATGAGAAAGCAAGGGAGGTAAAGGAGCCTGATAATATCGGGACAAGGAGCAGGGGGAAGGTACAGGGGCCTGATAATATTAGGGGATGATATAGCAGCAAAGGAGCAGGGAAGGGTAACAAGGGGGTGGGTGGCTATTAGAGCTGATACACACATACTGAGCATAGATGAACTGACGGGAGTGGCATAGGGCCTTTTCTGCGGTCACGTTGTATGTCACTGTAAGACAGATGAGAAAATTCAGACCTTGTTCTTACCTAGTGAGGTCATTGTTTCATAATTCGTCCTCATCACATTCCTGTACAGTTCCTTTTCAACTGTGTTTAAAATATTCCACTCTTCTTTTGAGAAAAAGACTGCAATGTCTTCAAATGATGTAGGCATCTGGAAAAATGTACAATAACAAGCATACATTTAGTATAATACTGTATTTGGTTTAAAGACCCATCTTCCTGGAAGTGGAACCTGTTTTGAAACAACTTGGAGTTTGGAGGAATACAGCATATTGAACTGGGAATCTGCAGGAACGCAATCTTGCTCAACTCTGAGGAAGGTGTACCTCACCTCACATTTCACTCTTGTCCTTGCTATTACTTTTTTCAATCAAGAAAGGGTTTGCAATACTGCTTATATACTTGTAGATTGGGACTTTAACTTCAGAGGGATTGAATCTCTGCACATTTTGTTTTGCCCTTGTGGACAGGTAACTTGCTGTTTACTAGTATTTTGGTGATTATTGCACCAAACTATTTTTGGTACTGTGAAGTAATCACTAGGGGCTGAGGATTTTTCTCTGCAAGCCCTGCAGTTTAGAGCAGGTTGTGTATCAGACCCAGACAGCGCCTCAGGTGACAGAAACTGGTTTGTTCCAATCACCTTCAGAACACAGACCACCAGGCTGTATAAGGCTGGGTTGGGAAGGATTGCACCATAAGTATGGGGCTTAAGGTCTTTATTTTTCTCTGTCTGAAATAGTTTTTTGCAAGGTATATTTTGTGTTAAATTGTTGTGCAGGTTGTCTTGCTGAAAAGAAAGAGACTCACAGGAGGGTAGCACGGGGACCTTCCCCACAGGGGAAGGAAACAGCTCCTGGTGGAGGACTCAATTGTTAGGCAGCTATTACTGGGGGAGGGAGGTGAGGTGCCTGCCCGGCGCCATGGGTTGGAGGGACAGGAAGTGAATCCTCAGGATCATGGGAGCAACTGCACGGGAGAGGGAGCTGGACTTCATTGTACACATAGGGAGAAATGACCTAGCTGGGAATGGGATCAGAGCAGTGCAGGAGGAGTTTGTGGAGTTAGAGAGGGGGCCTTATACGGTAACATTCTCAGAGGTGCTGCCTGTCTATGGCATGGGTGAGGCCAAGGTACTCCGCACCATGGGATTCAATAAATGGTTGAAAACCTGGTGCAGAGCACAAGGTTTTGGCTTCACTGAGGACTTGGGGTCCACCTGGAGGGATACAGGCCTATACTTGTGCCGATGGTCTGCATCTGTCCGGGGACCAGGATCCTAGGTGATAGGTTTAATGCTTCATTGGCAAGCATTTAAACTAGCCAAAGGGGGAGGCTCTGAAAAGGAGCAGGAAAATCCCAGCCCTACTCACAAAGCAGGGTAGTGAGCAAGGTAAGCACCAAGGTAGAGAGGTCACTAGGGAGCAGGGCAGGGGGAAAAAGTCAGTAAGGACATGGATGGGGCTGAAAGGGGTGAGGCCATCAAAAAATGGAGGACGATGAGTACCGATGCCCATAGTCTGGGTAACAAGCTTCCTGAACTAGTGGCCTTGAAGGAACAGGGACACCAGGATATCATGGTAGTCAAAAAAACATGGTCCTCAGGGAACCATGACTGGGAGGTTAACATACCAGGGTACACAATCTACAGGAGGGGCAGGGAGGGTAAAAGAGGGGGAGGAGTAGTTCTCTACATAAGGGAAAGGATCAAAGCAATGGAACTAAAGGGTAAACAGGGGAGAGGAGTAACTGTGGGTCACCTTGGAGACAAGAAATGGCACCACAATCTGCACGGGAGTTGTATACAGACCCCCATCTCAGAGGGGAAGAAATGGACAAGGAAATAACAGAAGGCATCCTTAGAATGGCAGAAAAATGGGAGATATTGCTGATGGGGGACCTAAAAATGCTAGATATAAACTGGAGCACATTTGCTGCAGCCACATCCAAGGACAGGGCCATTCTCAATGCTTTACAGGGGGCATTCCTCAGAGAGTTAGGTTGGAGCCCACTCACAAGGGAGCAATCTTAGACCTTATACTTTCAAACGGGGACGGAGAAAGGATTTCAGATTTAGAAGTGGTCAGCCATCTTGGAACAAGCAACCGCCAAACAGTGTGGTTCATAATAAACACAGCCGTAGAGTCAAGCCATACAAAAGCGAAGGTAATGGACTTTAGGACGGCTGACTCTGGCAAAATGGGTGAGTGCCTAAGGGACACACTTTCAAATGGGCAGGAATAAGGGTGGAGGAACAATGGGGGAAAATCAAAACTGCCATCACAGAGGCAATAAGCCTTTGTGTGAAGCAAATAAAACAAAATGAAGTATGAAACTACTATGATTCTCAAAAGAGGTGGTTGGGAAGGTTAGAGAGACAAAGACAGCATTCAGGAAGTATAAGGAAACACAGAAGGAGCAGGACAGGGAACTGTATCAGCTAAAGCAAAAGGAAGCAAGGAAGGCAGTCAGAATAGCACAGGCCCAAACCGAGGAAAAGATAGCCAACTCAGTTAAGAAGGGGAATAAAACATTTTATAGGTACATTAGAGAGCGGAGAAAGACCAAGGGAGGAATAGTGAGGCTTAATAAAGGGGAGAGAGGTGGAGGGTGATGGTGAAAAGGCAGAGATACTGAACAAATACTTTTGATCAGTATTTACATAAGAGGAGGAGAGGAGGTATCTAAATCAAACAATAGAAGTACTCTGGATAGGGTGGTCGATACCAGTCCATTCATAGAAGAAAGGGTCCTGAAAGAACTCCTGAAACGGAAGATGGACAGGGCAATGGGGCCTGACAAGATTCACCACAGACTTATAAAAGAAGTAAGGGGAAAACTAATGACACCACTAACTCCCCTTTTTTACAAATCATGAGAGGATGGTGTGGTACCTGTGTACTCGAGGAGGGCGGATGTGATTCTCCTTCACAAGAGGGGGAGCAAGGCAGAGGCAGGAAACTACAGACCTGTTAGTTTGACCTCAGTGGTAGGGGAAATGATGGAATCACTCCTGAAAGAAAGAATTGTTGGGTACCTGGAGGCCAGTGGGGCACAGGACACAAGGCAGCATGGATTCACAGTGGGAAGGTCATGTCAGATGAATCTGATCAATTTCTCTGACTGGATGACCCAAATAGTAGACCAGAGAGGGGCTGTAGATATGGCCTACCTAGATTTTAGCAAGGCATTTGACACAGTCAGTCACACACAAAAGATTAATAAACAAGTTAGTCAGCCTGGCAGTTGGTCTCAGGGTGGTAACTTGGGTAAAACATTGGCTAGACAACAGGATGCAGAGAGTACTAGTAAACAGAGTCCACTCCAAAGAAAGGGGGGGTTACTAGCGGGGTACCACAGGGTTCAGTACTAGGACTGTTCTTCTTCAGTGTCTTTATAGGTGACATTGTAGAGAGGCTTCAAGTAAAAAGTATGCCTCTTTACAAACAACATAAAGATCTTCAACAGGGTTGATACACAAGGGGATAGTAGAAAGGATGAGAAGGGACTTGGAGGAATGGTCGAAAGTATGGCAGCTTAGATTCAATGCAAAGAAGTGCAAAGTAATGCACCTGGGAAACAAAAACACGGGAGAAGAGTACACAATGGGGGGGAGGTACTAACAGCAACAAAATGGAAAGGGACCTGAGGGTAGTCATATCAGATGACCAAAAGGTTGGCAAGTAATGTGAGAAGGCAGGAAATGGCTGGGGGATACGGTGATGCATAGGGAGAGGCATCACCAGTAGAACACAGAAGTTGTTATCCTGCTGTACAGACAGTTGGTGAGACCCCATCTGGAGTACTGCATGCAGTTCTGGAGACCCCATCTGTGCAAGGATACAGACAGGATGGAGGTGGTCCAGAGGAGGGCAACTAAAATGGTGAAGGCTCTATACCAGAAGCCATACGAAGAGAGAGACTAAAAGAGCTTAATCCGTATACCCTTGAGGAAAGGAGGGGGGGGGGGACATGATAGAAACTTTCAAGTACCTCAGTCAAGGGAATCAACAGAGTCCAAGAGGCAAGCATCTTTCAGAAAAAGAGATATGAAATAATAAGGGGGCACAATTTGAAGATAGAGGGGGGATGGCTCAGGGGCAACGTGAGGAATTATTTTTTCATGGAGAGGGTGATGGACGCATGGAACGGCCTTCCTGAGGAGGTAGTGGGGTCAAAAACAGTGGCGGAATTCAAAAATGCATGGGACAGACATAAGACAATTCTAGCGAGGGGTAGGAGGAAGTAGGCTGTTGGTTAAGATCTGCAGCTTATCCAATAGGTAAGGAAATGGGCAGAGTGGGTGGGCCAAGCAGTCCTTATCTGCCATAAAGTCTACGTAAAACAGTAAGTCAGCCCTCGCCAGCTACAACAGCAATGGGACCCGCCATAGTTAAACTGGGTGCATTCTGACTGGGATCCACATTTTCAATGCCAGTTCTAAGTATTTTAATGCCTAAAGGCTGAGAGGTATGGCAAGGGGCTTCCTATAATATGTGCTACTAATGAACAAGAAAAAAATACAGCTTTCACTCCCACTAACTTACTTCAGTTGACTGACTCTAGAGATGGGGTTGGCCTGACACTAATTTGGGAAACCGGAGTCTTCAGTGTACAGAGGAGGCATAGGTTCAAGGACACAAACACTCCCAGTAGTCGAAGGTTTGTTTTTATTTATTTATTGAAATGTTTCACCAGGAAGGCACAGTGAACAACAATTTGCTTGTCTCACGTTTTTTTTTTGGGGGGGGGGGTACAATTGGATGGCTGGATTGAACATACGGTTTACCTTTATCATAACTTACAAAAAAAAAAGTATACAATTACATTTGCATAAAAAAACAAAGTTAATTTTTAATATACAGAGAATATTTAACATATCTGCGGTGTAAACATTCATACAATTGACATACCGGAGGATTACATACATATATCTATAAATAAATACAGCGCTATAGCCAACTTCTTGCAGGATTGTGTTACAATTAAGAGACAGATGATACGGCAATTAATGAATGAGGTGCAATGATAAGGACATCTAAGAGGGGCAGGGGGTGGACAGGGAATGCCAGCAGGGGGAAAGGTGAAGCAATAGGCTGAGTGGAGCATTGACAGAACTAATACCCCATCTGCTCTCAGAGCACACCATGCCCATTCTTTCCAGATTCCTGGAGTAGGCACTATTAATTTGTTTCATCCCCACAACTGTGCTTTGAAATCCAGGCTACTTAAAACTGCCCTTCTAAGTCATGCCCTCCTGCTCTTACTCTTATCTGAAAATGTACACCAGTCCCTAACCCTGGACTGTCCCACCCCCACATCTTCCGCCAGGGGCAGGGTGGGCTGTCTTCCGATTGCCTCCATAAACATTTGCAGTCTGCTTAAAAGACGTGACGTGACATTCTTCAAGGCTGGATGGTTCAACATAACCCTGATCCATTGGCAGTGACTGAAACCTGGCTTCCCTGTGACACCCCTGATTCAGCATTAGCCATCAGTGACTATGTACTCTTTAGAGAAGATAAACTGGGCAAAAGGGGAGAATTATGTGACGTATATATTCAGAAATCTCTTCGAGCCCTAGTTGTCCCAACCCCCCCTCCTATGGAGCCCAAGCTTTCACAATAACATCGATGGTGGGCAACTCTGGCAAATCCCTCCATATTATTACAGTTTACATCCCGCCCAGAAATCAAAGGTTGGCCTTCAACGCAGTGGTCAACTGCATCACCCAGTTGCCCCCAAAATGTGAAATCACTGCTCTAGGGGACATTAATGTTAACTGGCTCTTGTCGGCAGCAAACCCTTTCTAAGATACCATTGCAACAATGGACCTTACACAAGTCGTTCTCTCCCCACTAGACTCAACCGAAAAACTGGGTTGGCCACCTTGCTCGACCTAATCCTTACTAATCATCCCCACTAGCTCACTAATGTCACAGTGCTCCCTGATGCCTTAACTGATGACCCCTTTTCCGTACTCTGTTGGTGGAAAAAACAAAGTCCCAAATCCAACCCCCCATAATTACTTACCAAAGACGCCAAAAGAAGGGTTCCCTGAACAACTTCAAAAATCACCTCCTGAACTGTGACTGGTCCCCCATTGACTCGGCCCTGCCCACTGACCGTGCACATTCTCATTTTATTTCCACCTTCAGCACCGCATGTTATCTATTTGCCCCAGTCTCAAAACAGGTTATCAAAGGCCACAACACTACCTGGATCTCCCAGGCACTTCTTGACCTCATGCATCAACGGGACAACCTCTGGCATATAGCCCTTGCTTCTGGCTGACCTTTAGATAGACAAACGCTATAGGGAAGTCAAAAATAAATGTACCCAGGAGCTTTGAAAAGCTAAAGCAACTCATTTCCAGGAGGCCCTCCCATCCACTTAGGGCTCAGGGTGCAGGTTCTGGGAAAACATTGAGGAACTCCATGCTAAAACAGCATCCCCCCCCCCCCCAAGTTATCGTTAATGGAAAACTCACGCAAACACCCCTGTACATAGCTAATACTCTTAATTTCACATTTTATGACCTTAGTAGTGTCCTTCCCCAACTTCTTTGACCTCCCTGCAGCCATCACCTCCTTCCCACTAATACTTCGCTCTTCCATCTCAGGACAGTCTCCACCCATGAGGCCAGATTCTACTTAACTAAATTTCTGGGTAAGTTTCGTAATAGTGGTGACACCCTTGACGTAAAACTCCTGCACCTTACCCTTGATACTGTCCTCACCCGTCTTACCACTATTCTAAACCTCTCTCTCTGTCTTTGCCAGTTCCCAGCCCTTTGGAAACAGGCAGTTGTTAATCCAATACTAAAAAGTGATGACCGCACCTCCTCAAATAACTACCGCCCCATCTCCATTCTTCCCCCGATCTCCAAGGCTCTAGAAAAAATTGTATCCAGCCAACTCACTGTCAAAATACAACCT
Source organism: Neoceratodus forsteri (assembly GCA_016271365.2). Taxonomy (NCBI): domain Eukaryota; kingdom Metazoa; phylum Chordata; order Ceratodontiformes; family Ceratodontidae; genus Neoceratodus; species Neoceratodus forsteri. The sequence goes on along the minus strand of CM057449.1, from coordinate 32,180,094 downwards.
GCTCTGCCAAGAAGAACAAGGCTTCAGAAAGGGTCATAGTACCACCACTGCCCTTTTGGAATACAGCACCGCTAGTCACAAAGCCCTAGACAGTGGACACTTAGTTGGGTCTGTTTACATAGATCGTTTCATACGGACAGTCAAACCCTTCTCCTCAAGACCCTGCCCTCCATGGGCTCTCGCTGGAAGCCACCTCCTGGTTTGAGCGCTACTTAAGTGACAGATCTCAACAGGTCAAAATTAGCTCAGCTCTATCCTCTGTTCACTCAGGGGTTCCCCAGGGTCCCATCCTGAAGCCCCTCCTATTTAGTTGTCTCCTGAACTCACTCCCCAAAGCCTGCTCTGGTCAGATGCTATTGTATGCGGATGACACTGTCATTTTCTGCAGCGTCTCACCCCCAACCTGCTCTCCAACATTTCTTCTTGGAAGCTGAAGCATGGTTCACTGCACACAAACTTGTGTTGAATTATAAAAAAACTAAAACTATGATATTCTCCAATTGCCAAAGCAGTCACAGGGACTTTCCACTACAAGTACTTGACTATCAGGGCACCCCACTGGAACAAGTTAAATCCTTTAAGTACCTGGCTGTTACCCTCGACTCCTCCCTTACCTACCATGAACACATCTATCTATTAAGCAAGGCCATCAATTCCAGAACTGGATTCTTATACAGGCACAAAAGTTGTATGCCACCTGGGTTTTTTGCCTAGTGGTGTCCTCTTCTATCCCCTCCCTTACTGACTACGGGATAGTCTTCTATTGTGCAGCTGACAACACTGCTCTTCGCCGAGTCAAGGCTGCTCTGAACAAAGCCTGCTGACTGGTAGCTGGGTGTGACAGGTGGATCCATACTTGTGACCTCTATGGGCTTACAAACTGGCTTAATTTTGATGGCAGGCTTAAATACCACTCATGCCCACTTGCCAAGAGAATTTCCAACAAATTCTCCCTACCAGAACTCCATAACCCAACTCTGCCAGCTCCCCAGCCCAGGGCTACCAGAAGCTCCTCAAAAGCCTCCTTACTAGTTCCCCACTGTAGGACGTCCCTTGGGCAATGAGCCTTCTTCTAGCAGGCACCCCGTTGGTGGAATGACCTGCCTGTTCCTATCTCTTCGGGATTGAAATTACCATTCAGCCTCTTCCTAAACGCCCTCACTCAGTCCTGTTCAGGCTACCTCCTACACTATGAGGATGACGCTGTCCTTTACTCCTCCAATCCTGACCCTACCCAGCTCCACCTCTCCCTCCAATCCTCCTTCAGGGATGCAGAAAATGGTTCACTTCTCAGCGCCTCATCCTAAACTATAAGAAGACTAAGGTTATGTTCTTCTTACACCCCCTTAACTCTAAGAAAGCCCACAGCCCCCAAGTTCTAACTGCCAACCAGATCCCACTCGAACAAGTGGACTCCTTTAAATACCTGGGCATCACACTTGATCCGGTCCTTAACTTCCACCAACACATTCATCTACTGTCTACTGCCCAAAATATCCGTCTTGGTCTCCTCCACCGGTTTACACATTGTCTTACCCCAGATGCCCTTCACCTATCAGTCTCCTTCTCTGTCCTCTCCCTTCTCAACTATGGCATCCTGATCTATAGTGTTGCCAACTCATTGGCCCTGACAAGACTCCGGTTCTCCCTCAACAAAGCCTGTCACCTCATCCTGGGCTGTGATCGACTAACTCACACATTCTCCCTATATAATGCCACTAACTGGCTCAACCTTGATAACAAAGTCAGGTTTCACACTTGCCTCATGGCCAAAATTATTACCCTTGGTCTTGCCCCCCCCCCATCTCTCACCACCTATCCAACGGGCTCCTACATACCAGCACACCCGTAGCGTAAACAGGCAACTCCCGTAGTTCCCCGCTGCTGCACCTCACTTTTCCAAAGATCCTTTGGTTTCCGAGCCCCTACCTGGATAATTAACCTGCCTAGTGCCCTCACAAACATGAATAACATCGGCACCTACAAAGCAAACCTCAGGAATCATCTACAGTCCTCCAATCCCTGTGATTGCCATGGAACCTAGCCCAGCCCAGCTCCCCTTCTCGTCTAAGGCCTCTGGCTGTTTTTGACCCCCCTCCTCCAGAACTCCCTGAATTAGCTACTCAGCGGAGAGTATATGTGTAACGGTTTGTGAATTGGTTCTTGAAACTAATACATTGAATCTACTAGTATCCAAATGTTAGCCTTTTACTGTATTTCTTGTACCATCATAGTTGCTTGCGTCCTCTTGCTATACAACTCCGTACGGTTCTCCATGTTGTATCTGTTCTGATGTGGAACCTTTGAAAAGGAGTCCTTGACTCAAAGGTATTTTCCGAATAAACAATGAAAAATGAAATTAGGCCCCTTCAAATCTAACCTAAGAGAGTTTCTCCTCCCCACCTGTGACTGTGCCCAACCCTCTAGCACTGCCCTCAATTCCGTTGTACAAGGTCAAGTCGGACTGGACAAGCTAATAACAATTCCTGGTTTTACCAATATTGTTTTACTCTCAGTACTACATTGTATATCACTGCCATTATTGTTTTATTCTCACTACTACATTGTATATTATAACTCTGTATATCTGTTTTCTATGGTAGACCCGTGGTACTTCCACTACCCTCAGACTTTGTTGTATCCAGTAGTGTTCACTCTGTTGTACATGATTTTCTACTCTTTGTTTTATTGTTATATTGACGTGGAGACTTTGCAAAGGAGTCTCTGACTCAAAGATTTATCATTCTGATTCTATAAATAAATAATAAAAAACAGTTGTGAGGGGCAAGTTAGACCAGGGCTAGTGCAAGCTGGAGCAGCCCAGACAGAAAAGAAAGTGCAAGTGATTAGCTGAAATGAACTAATTGCTATTTAAGTGCAGAGGGGCAGAAAGGAGGGGGCAGGAGAGAAGTGGGGAGAGGGACTGGGTGGGAAGGACAAGTCGTGCCCAAACCTGGTCCCTCCAGGATGCGGAGAACCCTGCCAGAGGCAGAATTGAGGCGATGACTTTTAATGGGAGGGGGAGAAGAGCAGAGCACGGGTCGAGGGGTATGAATACATCAGGTAGGAGGGTAAAGAATGGAGGGGGGTATACAAGTGGTAGAGGAGGGAAGGAAGGTGTACCACTATAGCTCACACCGACATAAGTACAAGGGGACGTATGTCTGAGGACACAATCACAGCTAGTGGTCAAAGAAGCATAATTGTAGTTCCCACTAACAGACGTACATAGAAACATAGACTTTGAAGGCAGATAAGGACCACTTGGCCCACCTAGTCTGCCCATTTCCCTACCTAGAGGATAAGCTACAGATCCTATTTAACCAACAGCCTATTTCTTCCTTTTGCCTTATGTGTGTCCCATGCATTCTTGAATTCTCCCACAGTTTTAGACCCCACAACCTCCTCAGGAAGGCTGTTCCATGCGTCCACCACCCTCTCTGTGAAAAAATACTTCCTCACATTGCCCCTGAGCCTTCTCCCCTCTATCTTCAGATTGTGTCCCCTTGTTCTTGCACATCTCTTTTTCTGAAAGATGCTACCCTCTTGGACTTTGTTGATTCCACTGAGGTACTTAAATGTTTCTATCATGTAACCCCTCTCCCTCCTTTCCTCAAGGGTATACATATTAAGCTCCTGTAGTCTCTCCTCGTATGGCTTCTCTTGCAGACCCCGCACCATTTTAGTTGCCCTCCACTGAACTGCCTCCATCCTGTCTATGTCTTTACGGAGATGGGGTCTCCAGAACTGGACGCAGTACTCCAGATGGGGTTTCACCAACTGTCTGTACAGGGGAATACAGGGGAATAATAACTTCCTGTTTTCTGCTGGTGATACCTCTCCCTATACATCCCAGTATCCCCCCAGCCCTCCCTACCGCCTTCTCACATTGCTTGCCAACCTTAAGGTCATTTGTTATGGTACAGAGAGACATAAAAGGACAAACTCATGGTCAAAGGTGTGTCACTGCAACTCATACTGTACAGGTGTACAGGGGAGCATACATCCGAGAACACAATCTCAGAAAACTACTGAAGGTATGTCATTGCGGCTCACATTGACAGGTGTAGAGGTGGATACACGTTCTAGGGCACAATCTCAGCCAATGGTCAAAGGTCTGACACTGCAGCTTACATGGACAAGTGTAGAGGGAGATATAAATCCAAGGACACAATTACAGTCAGTGGTCGAAGGTGTGTCACTGCAGATCACACTGCCAGGTGTATAGGGCAATACACATCAGAGGACACCATTACAGTCAATGGTCGAAGGTGTGTCACTACAGCTCACACACTGACAGGTGTGCAAGGGGATATACATCCAAGGACACAATAACAGCCAATGCCCAAAGGGGAACTGCCTTTCAGTGGAGGTGCTAGGGGCACCTAGGGGCAAAAACTGTAGTGGGATTCAATAATGCATGGGATAAACATAAGGGAACCTCAGTCATCTGAGAAAGGAGGGCTAAGCTGGAGATTAGGTAGGGTCTACGGTGTTAAAGTAAGTATGGAAAATGGGCAGACTAGGTGGGCCAAGAGGTCATCTGCTATCAAATTCTGTTTCCATGTTTCTATGACACAATCTCAGCCAATGGTCAAAGGTGTGTAGGTACAGGGGATATACAACAACACAGTCACAGCCAGTGATCAAAGCCATGTCACTGCGTGTCACTACAGCTCACACTGACAGGTGTACAAGGGATATATAAGACCACAGTCACTGCCAATGGCCAAGAATGTATTATTGCAGCTCACACAGACAGTTGTAAAAGGGGATATACATCCATGGACACAATCTCAGCCATTGGTCAAAGCTGTGTTACTACAGTTCACACTGAGAAGTGTAAAATGGATATACGACAACACAATCACAGCCAGTGATCAAAGGCATGTCACTGCAGCTCACAGTGACAGGTGTACAGGGGATATACATCCAAGGACACAATCTCAGCCAATGATCGAAGGCATGTAACTTCAATGCCTGGGTCGATGACAAACATTTGGTCAGGACTTCCTCCAGCTTATGAGCTCGCTGGGTCTCACACAGGTGGTTACCTCTGTGACACACAATCATGGTCACTCATTGGACTTGGTCTTCTTACTAGGGATGAAGACATCCGACTTGGTGGTGGAACCCATTGGGTAGTCTAAACATTACACTATAAGGTTCAATTTCCAGGTTCCACCCTATAGGCCTGCCCCTGTGGAGATGGTTCGGTGCTGCCCTTTAAGGGGCATGACCCCAGACGGCCTAACGACAGTGCTTGACCTATCGGGATTCTCAAGTGCAAGCGTGGGTCCAGAGAACTTGGTGCAAGCCTATAATAAGGCTGTGACAGAGGCTCTGGATTCCACTGCTCCTGTCTGTGTTCGTCCCCTCGCTTTTCGCCCTCAGCCCCATGGTTTGATGGGGCCTTGAGGGAGCTGAGGTAGGTCGAAAGATAGAGCGTTGCTGGCAGAAATCGGGTCTTGATGCCAACAGGCTTAAATTGATGGACCATTATAGGGATTACCAGTCAGCTATCTCACGTAAGAAGGCAGAGTTCCTGTCCAACGAGAGTGCCGCAACACAGAATCAACTGGCTCAACTCATTCAAATTGTGGAGAGACTGTGCAATCCAGCCTGTCTGCAGGTTCAGAGAGTGTTTTCACAGGAAAAGTGTGTTGAGTTTGTTCAAGCACTCCAGCCTCATTTATTTACTATGCACGTTAACTCACATTTTATTGTAAAGTATTAAATTCTTTGTATAAACGTCTGTATATACTGTATGTAATCTCTGTTTTTACTGTACATTCTATACCCAGGTCGCACCAGAAAATGAGCCTCGGCTCAGTGTGCCTTTCCCGGTCATCAAATTTTAAATAAATTCTTTGCTGATAAGGTTGTCGACATCAGATCCGGGATCTGTGCAACTCACCCTAATGGACTGGAGGTGGTCGGTAGAAGGCTGCTACTCCTCAGTTTGGTTGGTGCAACTTTGACCAACTGGAGATTGTGGATGTTATGCAGATTGTCCAAATTATGCGGTCGACCTGCTGTAGTTTGGATCCGGGTCCAACTTGCTTCCTGGTGGGGTGTGTTTATGTCATCTGCCCGGTCCTAGGAGAGACAGTTTGGTGCTTTTTGCAGTCAGGTGAGTTTCCGGACTCCCTGAAGGAGGCAGTGGTGACATCCCTCCTTAAAAAAGCTTCTCTCAACCCGGATTGTCCTGCTAACTACAGACCAGTCTCTAACCTTCCCTTTGTGGGGAAGGTTATTGAGAAAGTGGTCGTGCAGCAGCTGAAGAATCATTGAACCATCAATGATATCTATGATTCTTTCCAGTCGGGATTTCAGAAGAGGCATAGTACGGAGACTGCCCTTGTTCGGGTTCTCAATGATCTCCTGATAGCGAGGGATCGGACCAGCCATTCCATCTTAGTTCTTCTTGATCTCTCTGCAACATTCGACACCATGGACCACGGGGTGCTGCTTGAGCATCTGCGGTTCATCTGTGGCCTGTCTGGCATGGTCTTCAGATGGTTCCATTCTTTTCTTACTTGCAGATCCCAGGGGAGATGTCCGGGGTGTATTCCTCCGACTCATTCTCTCTATCATGTGGGGTGCCGCAGGGCTTGGTGCTGTCCCCATGTTGTTTGCAGTGTACTGGCAGACATTGTAAGATGGTATGGGTTGGGTTTTCACTGCTACACAGATGATACCCAGCTCTACCTGTCTTTTGTGCCCGAACAGAATAGTGCAGTCTCTGTGTTTAACAACTGCCTTGATAAGATCCAGAACTGGATGACAGCTGGTTTAAGTTAAATCCTGACAAGACCGAGGTGTTGACAGTGGACCCAGGTTGCCGGGTAGAGGGATCGGTGGCTGGTCAGGCCTCCGGGCTTTGGCTTGGGGGCCGAAAGCTGCTGACCTCTAAGCAGGCGAGGAATTTGGGTGTTATTTTTCACGAAAGGTTGACGCTACGTCTTCAGGAGTCGGTGTTCATCAAAACCTCTTTTTCCCATCTGAGGAATGTCACCCAGATTAAGCACCTTGTTCTGCCCGATGACCTTCCAACTCTGGTCCATGCTTTTGTGACCTCCCACCTTGATTACTGTAACTCCCTATACCTAGGGCTGCCAGAGGATGATATCCGCCACTTGTAGCTGGCGCAGAACACAGTGGCCAGGTTGCTGACTAGGTTGTCTTGATCCAGCCATGTTACACCTATGCTGCACGGACTGCACTGGCTGCCAGTTCAGTGACGGATCACCTTCAAGGTCGGTTTGCTAACCTATAAGGCCCCACACAGACAGGGTCCGAGTTACCTGCAAGAGCTCCTTCATCCCTACTGCCACCTTCGACCGCTCCTCTCCGCCGACAAGGGATTGCTAGAGGCTCCCAGGATTTGGCTGAAGACATCTGGGGCTTGTGCTTTTGAGTTCATGCCCCCTACCCTGTGAAACTCTCTACCGCGTCAGATACAAGAGTGCCTCACAGTGCAGATCACACTGACAGATGTATGGGGGATACACATCCAAATACACAATCACAGCCAATGGTCGAAGGTGTGTCACTGCAGCTTACACTGACAGGTGTACAGGGGCATATACATCCGAGGACACAGTCTCAGACAGTGATCAAAGGTTTGTCACTCCTGCTCACACTGAGAGATGTGGAAGGGAATACAAAAGGACACAGTCTCAGCCAATGATCGAAAATGTGTCACTGCAGTTCACACAAACAGGTACAGAAGGGGATACACAAGAACACAACTGGTGGGCCGCAAAGAGGCTCCAAGAAAAGCTGACCTATACGCACCAGTGACCTCAGATCCTCTGTAACTGTGGCATGTGTCTATGAACTCCAGTCTGAATGTGGAGAAGGGAGGAAAAGGCTTTGCCAACCTGGATCGACAGATACCAGTTAGGGGGTAGGAGGGACACCAACTAATCACTAGGTTCAACAGGCCTACCTCTCCCAAACTCATCCAGAAGGACAAGGCAGGCCACCATGTCAAACCCCTTAGCAAAGTAGATGAAGACAGCATTGATTATCTGTCCCTCACTAATCCTTTCAGACTGGCTCCAACATGGAGGAGAGAGGAGACAGAAAAGTGAGATACTTGAAACCCACACTGGAGCGGAGACAGTAGAAGTGGAGGCGCCTAGGAAAATGAGAAGAGAGACAGAGTGGAAGCATGTCTGCTAAGGCAGAGTTGAGACAGATGGGCAGTTGTTCTGTAGAGAAGAGGAATTGCCCTCTTTGTTGTGAGGGAAGACTTAAGGCTGCATCCACCTATGGAGACTACTCAAAGCAAAAAGAAAGTTTTAAGAGGATGGCAAGGTGAGTTCACACGGAGAAGGGGAAGCAGAAGCTGGAGTCCAGATCGTCTGTGCTGTGACCCTTAGAGGAAATGAGACAGCAGCCCAGGCAGTGTTATATCAGGGAGATGGAGTAAGAAGAAAAGGAGTGCAAAAACATGGCAGGAGGTTGTTTGCTGTTCCAGTCAATGTATACCATATCCTTGGTAGTCCAGTGGCCCTCCCCCTACCCTTGATCTCCGTTCCAATCAATGTAAACGCCCTCCCTGGTAATTAAGTGTCCCACACTGCCCAACACAGAAATGGTGAGTCAGCTGTGCAGGGGTGGTGCAAACTGAGAGAGCAGCCAGCCCAACAAACACATCCAAAATCAACCTGCACTCACAGGAGGTAGAGACCTTAACCACCAAATGCTGGACAGGTGACAAATGTGAAGCACAGAGAGTATATGCTGAATGCCGTATCTGACCTCTCAGCTGGTCCAGTCTTTACAGATGGGTGAGCTGGAGGCCGACAAAGGCTTGTACTTGTAAATGGTGGGTTCTGAGTGGGTCGGTTGGGTGAGGGATTGTAGTATCTTGTGTCAGCAATCAGGTGGAGGTGCACTAAACTACCTGCACTGATGGGAATGTAGAGACCTCAACCACCAAATGCTGGACAGATTAATTTTATTATTCGGTGCACTAAATAGTGCAGTCGAGCATGGGCATGTGTTCAAACACAACTACAAATACAAAATAGTGGCCTAGAACACTTGGACGTTAGCCCACTGACCCCTGGGAAAAATGAGCATGCTAAGAGTACGTTTCTATTTTACATTAACAGTTTGACCGAATGTGATTTCCTTCAAACTGTTTTCATCATTCAGCTGACAAAAGCAGTTTGGAAGGAATCCCTTTCACTCACATGGCTAACCCACCAAACACCCTATCCTAAGAACCCCTTCCTCCAGACCCAAGTTCAATTTTACCTAACAGCAGGTGCCCAATGTCATCGCTGATATCCCCCCTCCCCATCTTTCATACTGTGTTACTGGACAATTTCTCCTGACCCATGTCTAATTAACTAAAAGTGGACGTTAGGTACCCAATCCCATGGGCTATTACACATTTGATATTATTTGTTAGAACAAACAATGCAGGCTGAAACACCCCCTACCCCGAATAAGAAGCAGACTGCGATGCCCATCCCAGATACCACTGTACAAGATGACGCCCCTCCTGTCCCCCCCAGTTCAGTCTGGCATCCACCTCCCACTGCTGGCAACACCAGGGTGACCAGCTCTGGTGCCGACAGTCTGCCAACAATGGGGTGTACAATCCCCAGTGGCAGTACCCCTGAAAAATATAAAAACAATCTGTCCAATGATGATCTTTATTTTTAACCTAAAAAGAAAATGATCCCCCTTCTACCTCTGCTCCCCTGACCCCCACACCCTCTCTCACCAACACAAGGTCCTTCCATGTAGATCCACGCTCATTGAAAAAGACATCCTCCTCCTTTGAAAGTGACCGTGAACTGAGGAAACAAAGTAGGTGCTTTCAATGTATTTTCAATGCATTTTTAACTTTTACTTATAACTTTGTAATTTTCAAATATTTTTTCACCAATGTTCAACACGGACAAGGTAGTTGAAATTTTTTAAATCCGTCCTGAAAGGTGATTTCAGTCGTGCCACAAAATCACCTTTCACATGGGATTTGAAAAATTTCACCTACCATGGTTATGAGGAGAGGTAATGAAAAGACTATGTTGGAGATTAGGTGAAAAATATGTTAAAATGCTCAAGTTATGATTGAATGTTTACATTTTTCAACATTCATGAACAACTTTGGAGATTTTCAATATTTTGACCCCAGATTTCAATATAGCCAATTTTCACAGAGTCATATTTCAAATTCTACCCAAAATGTTTTTCACGTTTGTGGTGTGAAATGTTTTGGCTAGTATCTTATAAATTGCACCTGTCATGCTCAGAAGGTGGGGGAGTGTAACAAAAAAAAAAAAACACTTAAAAAATTGGAGTTAAAATGTAAAAAAAAATTAAAAACAACAAAACAAACACTTATGAAGGAACGCTGTCTGCAAGGCTGGCCACTGGCCCAGCAGGTGTGTACTGCAATTCCCGGATGGTGAGCCGAGTTCAGGGACGACCTCTGTGACCCAGCTGGATAAGCCAAGGCAGAGGGGATGGCACTGCCATGAAGCACCCCTCCCAGCCAGGGGAAGGACAGTGCAGTGTTGTCTGCATGGGCAACAAGAAAACATACAGTGAAGAGAACTCTTCTCTTGGCATACTGCGCAGAGGACCCTGCATTTCCACGGCCAGATGGACTCTTGGACCTGCGTGTCTGTAGCCAACATGGAAGTGCAAAGCTCAAAGGGCCCCACACTCCTGCAGCCTCTCCAGACAGCCCCACAGATTCTTTGCATCCATAGTCACACAGAAGTGCAGTGCCCACAGGCAGACGGACTCATCCTTGGGGGCAAGACCCAGAGGGCCCTATGCATCTACATCTGTTCACACACGTCCCGATGGGACCTGTGTGAATGAGGATATGATTCCACTATCTCAAAGAGAAAGGAAATTCATTGCAAAACAAAAAATATGTTAGGCACACGCTAGGGTTGAAGAATGCAAGGTTTGGGAGTCTGTGGATTCTTGACGAATCGATGGTGTGGTGTTCCTTGGGGTTATCAACCCTAATGTTCACCATCTCCCCTGAGCAAACAAGTTTATATGTGATCTTTTTCTTCATGCATCATATGCCTACAATGCATGGGCTTGGAGCTGTACCTTATGCTTCAGACAGGAGACTAGACTATGGGTGGGGGGGTGGACATTAGGGTTGACGGCCCCAAGGAACACCATATCATCAATTTATCAAAAGTCCCGAGACTCCAAACCCAAAAGTTTCTCATTTCCTTACTTTGCATTCCCCTTGTAGGGTGAGTATCACCCGTTAGTAATGAATTCCACTGACAATGTGCTGCACTACAGAAATATATTTTTTTTCCTTTTACAAGTTCAGCACTAGCAAGGCAGGAGCCAATCTGCAGCAAGAAAAAAAACATTTTGGGGACACGACACGGTTTAACATCTGGCGCTTCAGTAATGGAGCAGGCTGTTTCACAGCCAGCTGCAAAGAACAAAGACGCTGCACCTGCTCAAGGAACACAACACACCAACTTCTTCAGTGCTTAATGAAAAACACCAACCTGTAAATCGGACTGTCCCTCGTGCGAGGCATGGCCCAATTAGCATTTTTGCAAAGTGTTTCAGTTTTTGTTAACTTATAGCCTGTTGACAAATGTAGGTATAATCTGCTTGATCTTGCCTCCCTCCTGCTTGCATTTTGGACTGATGCACCCCATCGGTATACCCACAACCTCCCATGGCTGTCCCAAGAACGATGTATGAGCCACAGAGTAGTCATGGAAGTGTGCATATTAGTCATATGTAAATGGAACTATTAACAGCTCCAGTCTGCAAAGTACATATCCTGGTGCTGTACTGAGACCAGGTATATGTAAATGGAACTACTAACAGCTCCGGTCTGCAAAGTACATATCCTGGTGCTGTACTGAGACCAGGTATATGTAAATGGAACTACTAACAGCTCCGGTCTGAGACCAGGTATATGTAAATGGAACTACTAACAGCTCCGGTCTGAGACCAGGTATATGTAAATGGAACTACTAACAGCTCCGGTCTGTAAAGTACATGTCCCGGTGCTGTACTGAGACCAGGTATATGTAAATGGAACTACTAACAGCTCCGGTCTGCAAAGTACATGTCCCGGTGCTGTACTGAGACCAGGTATATGTAAATGGAACTACTAACAGCTCCGGTCTGCAAAGTACATGTCCCGGTGCTGTACTGAGACCAGGTATATGTAAATGGAACTACTAACAGCTCCGGTCTGCAAAGTACATGTCCCGGTGCTGTACGGAGACCAGGTATATATAAATGGAACTACTAACAGCTCCGGTCTGCAAAGTACATGTCCGGTGCTGTCTGCGGAGACCAGGTATATGTAAATGGAACTACTAACAGCTCCGGTCTGCAAGGTACATGTCCAGTGCTGTCTGGGAGACCAGTATATGTAAATGGAACTACTAACAGCTCCGGTCTGCAAAGTACATGTCCCGGTGCTGTACTGAGACCAGGTATATGTAAATGGAACTACTAACAGCTCCGGTCTGCAAAGTACATGTCCCGGTGCTGTACTGAGACCAGGTATATGTAAATGGAACTACTAACAGCTCCGGTCTGTAAAGTACATGTCCCGGTGCTGGACATATGGAACTACTAACAGCTCTGGTCTGTAAAGTACATGTCCCGGTACTGTACTGAGACCAGGTATATGTAAATGGAACTACTAACAGCTCCGGTCTGTAAAGTACATGTCCTGGTGCTGTACTGAGACCAGGTATAGAAAGGCAGTACTAGTCTTGATACACCACCGGGACAGGTACCCTGCAAACAGGAGCTAGTTCCTGCCGCCCCCCCCCCTCGCCATATTGCATAGCTAACCTGGTCCGTACTCCGTGGCCACAGATACGTCCATTTATTTCTTCAGTTTTAACAAGTCAGCCAGTTTAACAAGCTATAAACTCACCCCCAGCCACCACAGCCATAAACAGGGCCACTTCCTTAAGTGGACAACATGCCACCACATAGGCACACGCAGCTCCTTTTTGTGAGGTCATAAAACGAACGCCCCATATGCGCACTCCATCCAGTTCAATGGAGGCAGCTTTTCTATACATTTTAGTAGCATACAGAGATGGGATTTTACGAACGACATAACTTTTTAAAACTGAAGAAATAGACATGTCTATGGTAATGAAGTACAAGCCAGGTGAGCTATGTAATATGGTTCGGGGGAGCAGGAACTTTTAAAACAGGAACCTGCTCTTTAGTAGCTCCATTTGCGTAGGACTTCTATGCATGCTCCTGCCACTTCCCCACAACTCATACGTCATTCTCTGGACATCCATGGACGTTTTGGGTATGCCGACAAGGGCACATCAATCCAACATTCCAGCGAGAGGGAGGCAGGCTCAGCAAGGTAATACCTACTTTTCTTAATAGGCTGCAAGTTAAAAAAAAATAAAACATTTTGTGAAAATGCTAATCAGGCAATGCCTCAGTGGACGTTTCCCTTAACTTTGCATTTCACTGAAGCAGAACAAATAGTGGTACAAATAAAACAAAAACAAGTTAGTGTGAGTGTGCCAATGTGCATCTCGTAATCAGGCTTTGTCAGGCTGCAAACTATGTCTACTAACCTTTGCTACTGGCATACAACAGGTGCCAGACAAATGACCACAGGAGTCATCAAAATGATTGAAGGCTAAACCTTTCAGGCCTACATGCTCATGACTTCAGGGAAACTGTCCTCTTAGTGGAAAAAAAACAAAACACACACACACATTCCTTCCAGGGAGGCAGGCTCCAGCCGCCATCTACTGAGGTGGGCAGATGGAGTTGTAAGAGCTGTTTATTTTTATAAAACAACGAGAAATCAGGTTACTGGACTGAGTCATGTGAAAGACCAACCCCCACAATATCCAGTTAACTGAAAGGAATAGCTCCTGAAGAAAAAATGCACATGCAAGCAACATTTGTCAACTGCAGAATGTTTACTGTAGCCAGATATGCCAGGGTGTTTGGGCCACACTGTTCTGAGCATCTTACGCTACTTTGTAGCTATTTAATAGCCACTGTGACTGTTCCATACATATTGCTATCGAAGCACTTTTGTCTGGATTTTTTTATTTGCATCTGTACACTGCTATAGCATGTGGTTGTTATGATAGTACTTGATCAACGTTTGAAGTGTGTTCACTTGCTCATACACTTAATGTTGTACTTGTGTACATACTGTACTTGTGCTCTACTTAGGAACATAAGAACATGTTGGCAGATGGGGACCACATGGTCCATCAAGTCTGCCAATCTAACTTATGCATATACTGTATATTTTAGCTGTATGTAACTGTAGTTGTGTATTGTGCACCTGTCGTTATCCCCCTCTCCCCAGGCATGGCTGAAACTGGGTCTCTAATCCAGTCCACCTTCCTGGTAAATAAAATAAAAAATAAATATATGGCCCTGGGTACAGTAAGCATGCCAGGAGTTGCCACATCATGCCTGCAAGCGTTGATATAACACTCTTTTCCCTCCTTTTATTCAGCTCGTTTTCAATGATGCCAATTATTTTAATAGCTAACTTTCAGTCGGGCAAGCTAACTTTCAGTCGGGCAGTGCCCTGCATCTGCCGGACAACAAGATGTCCCCAGAATGTGCACGCCTTACAGTAGCGCAATGCATGCTCCTAATCTAGACTTTGGGAATGGATCTGAACACCTCAACAAGAACACCAGCTCCCCAACACAAACAAACACACATGTTCACCAGTTGCTGCCAGGTTGGATACGAAAAAAGTTAAAATCATTTTTTTAGGCAAAAATGCCTGTTGCCAGGGACAGCTCGGTAGCACTGGGGAGGTTAAGTGACTTGCTCAGTCACATAGTATGCAAACGGAGGTTATGGGAATCAAACTCAAGTCTGCTGGATGTTCTAACACAACTAACATCTTGTTACTCTAACCTCTGGGCTACACTCCAGACCCTATTTTCTTCTTAGTAGGCAGCCAACCTCCTAGTAAATACCACCCCATAATATGTGGAGGGGAGTAAACAAGCTGTGCCACTGATGCATGTGTTCTGTAGGCTACTGTCACTGCATTTCAGAGCTCACCTCCAGCTGTATGCTTTCCATTGTAACTTCCTCACTTTAACAATAATCCCAGCTCATCCGGAGAACAAATCTTGAGAAATACGCAGCTGTTTCAATCAGGAAAGTACAAGCAGTACACGGCCACAGCAAAATACAGGACCAGCTTCTGAAGACAGCAGCCTTCCCTACAGCTCCTCCGAGTGCTCCCCTTGCCCGGAGAGAGTGCAGGAGCTGTCTCCGGCTTGTGGTTTAACAGGATGTGTTACCGCAAAACGGGTCCCCCGGCAACACATCCGTCCAGCGACTGGGACAGCCACAGGCTGTGTTACAGACATATGGGGCCGCCGCAGCTTAGCAAACTCCCGTACAGGCTGGGTTACTGCCACAAACTCGCGTCACACACGTAGTGCTCCCAAGATATGCTGTGCTCAGTTCCTCTGTATTTTTTTTATTGTATATGAAACTTTTTAGTGGAAATTTACTATGCAATGGCCATACGTGCTTTGCAACTGTTTGGAATAACTGCCACCGTCTCCATCCTGTCCTGCTGAGCGTATCGTCTGCCCAGATATCACAGGTCGAATCTCATTTCATAAATGGGAATATGTGTGTGTGTGTGTGTGTACACAATCACACAGTAGTATGGCTTGCCATGAGCTCCCTTGCACAACTCATTAGCAGGTGCAGCAACATACATACGTTTGCTTCGGGTATCAGAAACTGTGAGAGAAAGTGCTGTCCGGTCCGGTTCCCGGCATTCTGCTATAGTAAATCAAGCTTCCATGTGATCAGACGGTTTTACTATATGATCATACACACGCTTTAATTCAGAAGATTGCAGCTGGCCCTTAAAGAGTGCGGGCTGTGTCTGTCACATTCTTCCACTTGTAATGATCGGACATGAGCATACTTGGCAACCTTTTGTCACTGAAATGAGGGACATCGACATTTTTGGGCACTCAAAATGAAGGACAATGAGTGACACAGACCCTCAGAATGAGGGGGCCATCCACAAACATGGAGATACAGGCTCAAATCACTGTGAAAACCACAGTTTTTACTTGTGCAAAGTTAATGTTTGATTTAATATTTTAGAATATTAAGAATTTGTGCGTTAAAGTCTGAATTTATAGCATATTCTCTTTGTGGGCAGCACCTTTTTCAAGAGGGACCGGTGAGGGACAGAGCAATTTTAAGGGGTAAAATGAGGGATGTCCCTCGTAATGAGAGACACTTGAGAGGTGTGGATATATCTATGGGTACATGGGTGTTGCATGCTGCTACCAGGGTGGATCACGGGTTGGGGGGGGCAGTTGCTGCAGTGCGCTGAAAGCGACTGGCCATAGAAGCAGGTGGGTTTTGCCAGTCACCTATCGTTGGACTTTTTATTTAAAAAAAAACTATTTTTTTACTATCAAAATATGAGTGCTGTGGGGAGCATGGTAGGACGAAGGATCTAGCTAAGGGTGGGGAATTATATATTTTAAAGAATCTCGGCTAGGTAGGAGAGTATGGGGGCTGTATCTTATGTTGGCTTGCGTATATGCACAAGCAACATTTTACAGTATTAGCACTGTACTATCACTTTCAAAGGTGTGTCAGTGATATGGAGAATCCAGGGGATACTTTAGCTGGTGTGTCCCTCAGCCGCCAACCAGTGGGCATTCTGCCGCTGACAGCAGTTTCGGTGAGTGCCGCCAACCTGAAAGAAATCCACTGCTGCAATGAGACACAGCCTTGTCATTGCAGCGGCTGATCAGACACACCTCCATTAAGTGCCATTATGGTGAAACATTTCAGTACACGTGGTGGCGGCTCTAGCCGTCCACCTCTCGCAATCCCTAGATAGCCGACTTCAAAGTTGCCCAGTCCCCCTGTCGGCATGCTCCACCCTTCAGTTCAGTTTGTTTGCCAATGGGGGTGCTCAATCCCAGTCTGCATAGTCCCCCCCCCAGTTTTATTGTCTGCCAATGGGGGTGCCTAATCCCCCTCAGCATCAGGCCCCCCCAACACAGACACGCTTTATTTGCCGATGGGGTGCCCATTCCCCATCGGCTCCAGTCCCGTCCCCAAAAAAATAAAAAAACAGGTGGCGCACTGGGAGCCCACTCCAGTGTGCCCAAATGTCTTAGTGTCACCTCTAAAAACGAAAACCTTCCCCCAAAGTTTTTTTCCCCCTGCAAAACAAGAAAACTGTCCCTCATCCATGGCGCCCCCTCCTCCAACATGCACCCACCCTCTGCGCACCCCACCTCCCACACCCCCTCACCCCATACTTACCTCTGGAGGGTGGCACAGCGATCTTCAGAGGAGCGGGAACACGTCTGCACTCTTCAAAACCGACCACAAACTGAAGAAATGCTGGTAAACTGTATAATGTCATAAATGGGGGGGGGGGGGTTCAACTTAGGTGGATCTCTCAGCAATTTCTTTGACTCTTGGCTCCAGATTTTTAATGTGGGGTTCTTGGGACCCCACCTCATGAAATCAGTCACTATCATTTCGTTATTCGGTCCCGAAAGGTGATTTTGCGGTCACTGTATGGAATCACCTTTTGGGCTAATTAATGAAACAACAGTGTCACTGTTCATGAGGTGGGCTCCCAAAAAGCCTATGTTGCAAATCTGGTGAAAAAATTCCAAACAAATGACTGTTATGAGCGCGCGTTGCGCAGTTTCCACGCACGCTCATAACTTTGAGAATTTTTAATATTTTCACTCCAGATTTTCAACATTGCCATTTTTTTCCCACCTCCTAAAGAACAGTACAGCCGTCATTTTTCACATCCTGCCCGAAATGTGTTTTCACACATGTGAATACAAAATCACACATGCCCACACAATGCAAAGCATCATGGGCTGCATATGCAAATCACCACGGAATGTTTTGTTGGTTCAACTTTAAGCAGAATTGCATGGTGCCGAAAGGCCTCTCACACAGTTTGCAAAGGGTCCTGCCAGGATTCATTAGTATGTCTTGTCTGTTTGACACCCCAGTGGAATGGACCAGCTACCCTAAGACAGTGAGTCTTGGATATGTTGTGGTGAACCCATTAAAATAAAAAACTATTTAAAAGACAAAGAACCTCTGTGGACAAACACTGAGGCAAGGGTTACCCCAAAAGGCATTTGGCTGGGAAGCCAAGTTTCGTGATAATACAAAATCACACATGCCCACACCAGCAAAGCATCATGGGCTGCATATGCAAATCACCACAGAATGTTATGCTGGTTCAACTTTAAGCAGAATTGCATGGTGCCAAAAGGCCTCTCACACAGTTTGCAAACATTTCACACATGTGGCGCACAATACTCACTGTGAGAAATCAATGTTCGGGACAGATTAAGAAAATTACAGTGACACTGTTCATGACCAGAAGTCTCAAAATGCCTATGTTGAAAATTTGGTGAAACAATTAAAAAAATGACTATGTCACAAGTGTGCATTGCGCAGTTTCCATGCACGTTCGTAACTTTGAGAATTTTTAATATTTTCGTTACAGATTTTCAACATTGCCATTTTTGCACACCTCCTTATGAACAGTACAGCTGTCATGTTTCACATCCTGCCCAAAACGTGTTTTCGTACTTGTGGTGCACAATGGTCGTGACGCTGTGCGAAATAAACTTACGGGACAGGGTAACAAAATCACAATGCCACTGTTCATGAGAAGAGATCCCAAAATGCCTATGTTGAAAATCTGGTAAAAAAAAATTCCGAAAATGACCGCATTTTGGACGTGCATTGTACAGTATCTAGGCACGCTCGTTGGTTTGCAAATTTTTCATATTTTCTCTCCAGATTTTCAACATTGCCATTTTTTTACACCTCCTCGTGAACAGTACAGCTGTCATTTTTTGCATGATGCCCGAAATGTGTTTCTGTACCTTTGGCTTCCAGTGGTGCAGTTGCTGTGCAAAATCTCCTTTCAGGACTGAGTAATGAAATGATAGCACCACTGTTCATGAGGTGGGGTCCCAAAAAGCCACTGATGAAAATTTGAAGTGAAAATACCAACAAACACCCGAGGCATTAAGATTTCCAAGCATACACTCACCCTGTAGAGACTGACAGGCATCGGGGATGTAACTGGGGTTCTTCGGCCATAATGTTCGCAGAATTCTACCCCACCCCACCCGACCCTACAGCCACTGACAAGCTTTGAGGTATGTCTTGGATTCTGTCACCCTAATGTTCTCCCCATTCTTTTATATTGTACCCATCTCCTTATGGAATGGGGTGAGCATAAAGGCTGAAGACCCCACTGCATGCCCCGACACCTGTCGCTCTCTGCAGGGTAGAATGGCATCAGCATTATGGCCAACCCCAAACCACACTCCCAACACCTTTCAGTCTCTGCGGGGGGATGGGATGTTGGCGTTACTTCAGTACTTCACTGCCATTCCTAGTTTGCATTTCTAACTCCTGCACCATCAGTACCAATGCCAGCAAAACAACATTCAGCATTGACAAATGCTTGTTTTTAATTAAGATGACATGAATATCAAATACCTGAATATTTGGGGACCCAAAGAGAATATTTGGTTGAATAATCAGGATTAGGTATTCGCATGTCCCTACCCTCAAAGCCCAAAAGACATCAGTGATTGCCCACATGGGAACCCACTTTTGCCATGCTAATCCAGGCACCCAGAAAAATTGATACTCTTTGCAATCTCAGCCCGACCATGCCATCTACCTGTAAACCTTTGAACCCCACCTTGAACAGGGTTTTATTTAACTCGAAAAATTGATTAGCGTTTTGCTCATAAAAGTGCTAAATCTTTGTGAAAATGCATAGCTCTTGCCTCACTGTGTTTAATATACACAGCACTTCTAGAAAATCTATATAAATACTTTCTGTACAGTTACTATTATCCCAAGAAAAAAACTGCTAATCAATTATTTAAAACCCTGTTGAACATCTAGAGATGCACAGATAAACCTGAGAGAGAGTGTAGTCATATTGTGCACCCATACCCCAAAACCACTACACCCACACCAGCCCTCCAGCAAACCTACTGATTACCAAACCACAAATCTGTCAACAAAAACCCACTTAAAGCAGCAGTGTTTGTTAGTAAGGATACACATTTTTCAGTTTATAAGATTCAGCTGGCAAAATGATCAAGATACATATTTTTCTTTTCATTTTCTTTCATTCCTGAACCAAGATATGGGGTCTCGAAGTTCATAGATGTCCCCACACCCATGACACGCCAATGCCACACCCACCATGAAACGATTAAGTATCTTGCACTGTTTACCATTGGAAACATGCAGAAGAACCATCTTAATACAACTACAGCGTGAATCTAGCATGTACATTTAACAAGTAACTCCGGAGGAAAGATTTTTAAAAAATGGTGGATGGTGTCCATCTTTAATGACGTGAGTCATTAACTACAAAATCCACAAAAAAAAAGTCAACATCCAGAAAACAAAAAAATATAGTAAGCATGACTCTTAGGTTGTCAGAAATATGTTTTTGCTAAAAAAACTATGATTAATTTTTTGGCCGACTAACAAGTACTGCTGCTTTAAACAAACCAAAGCACCCAAATTATCCTGCTACATTTTTTGTTGTTGTGCCTTCGCCTGCACCCCCAATCTCCCACTCATGCTGAATGCTCAACATCCCTGTCTGCCAACCAGTCTCATCATTCACTGCTGCTTTCTGCCGCACTACCCAAACCATACATAGAGCCATCTGTACTCACTCAGCCTTGACATGGTGCCACGGTCCACCCTCGACTACAGTTGTTGCAGGCAGTGTGCCTCTCTCCTTTGCAGGTCATTGTACCTGTGGTGATATTGGTCACCGATGCATGTGACCCCTGTTTGTCTTGTGAGGCACCAACCCACAGATGCCCACACCTCACACCATGACCAGTTAGACTCACCCCTTCTCCCAGCAGCTGGTCCACCCTGGTCACCACCATGTCAACCAGATTGGTCAGTGCTCTTATATTCCTCTTCTGGTCCTGCTGCAGCACATCCCTGACATATTCTGTGGTATGTGATGTCATATATCTATGCCATATGCCGACGTTGCACAAACACACATACTAATGCAACTACACTAGTGCATTGGGAAAACCTACAGTGTTCAGCCAATGTATGCAAATGAGCTAGTTCCTCAGTCTGAGTGCAAACACCCACATTTCGACATTATTCCACCCAGGTATGCATACATTAGCATGCCTGATTGTGCCTGGAGCACATAAAGAAGCAAAATGCACCAGCTAGATTCCACAGCAGTACTGCAGGCAGTCTGCTAAAGGTAGGTGACCCATGGAATGGACTAGAAAGAAACATGGGTGATCATTGAACTGTGCATATGAAGCATGCTGTGGTATATTAGAAATGCTGAAGTGGTGGAACTCTCACATCTCGTATCGAGTGATAATAGCGGCTATAAATGAGTGACTGTCAAAACAGCAACTCATTTACAGCACTATCCTTTTGGGCTACCCTGTAAGAGTAGTGATCCTTTGGGACTGCGACTGTAGTGGAGGATGACTGGAAGGGGAGGGATAGGGAAGAGGGTTTGTCTGGGGTAGTGTGCCTGCTGCAGCCAAGCTAGCCATGTGGTGTGGTGGCGAGGGTGGGTAGCTCTGGTGCAGTAGGTTCGGGACTGGAGGGAGAACATTTTGTTGCTGCCTGCTGCTGTTTTTTTTTTTTTTTAGTTATTTCAGAGTGTCGCCCCCTCTCTGACATGCAGCCCCCCTTGAGTTGGTAATCTTTAATCAGGGAGCACAGCCCCCCCCCCCAAATAAACACTTAGTTTACTTGCTGGATGTCTGTTCACCGGCATGTGTATGTTGATAATCTGCTTTTCGGTGATATATACTCACCATAACAGTAATTGCTGTTTTGGGATCTCTGTTATGACATGGAACCCTCATATCTATGTCTATCAGTGGTGGTGGTGTCATGTCTTTGTAGAGGATCTCTCCGATAGTAGTCAATTGAGAATAGTGATAGAGGCAATGGTACTCTCACGTACATGCTTAGGAGAGGGTGGACCTGAGTTTCTTTGAGCCCCTGCCCACTTCAACCTCTGTCGGTCTGTGCCCTTGTCTATGGCCGTATCTGCATATGGGCAGACATGTGTCAGGCAGGCTGCTGGCTGTGTTAGGACCTGTATTTCCAGGCAATCTATATGTACCTAACAGGGATGATGAAAGCTTCTCCCCAATGTACCTTTCATCTGTGTTGCGCTGTGTGCATTCCCTGTTCACCTGTATTCCACTCCCATGTCTGGCAGATATCATGGACAATAAAGACAGATTATAGGCCCTCCACTTCTCTGAGGAGTTGTAGGTGCTGGCATAGGCCTACATATCAATGGAGGAGTTCTTGTCTCAGAGGCAGAGCACAAATGCCCAGGTATGTGAGGCCTGGGTAGAAATCAGTGATGTTGTCAATGTCATTGGTGGCCAGGACAAGCCCATGGAGGTGGTGCATAAGTGCTTCAGGGATATTACGAGGCAGACAATGGAAATCCTGTCAAATATACGTAGGAAGGTGCATATAACAGATGTGGAACCACAGGCATTGGCAGCTACACGTACCCTAGACCCTGCAGAGGAGGGACTAGCCTCTATCATACAGCCTATGGATGTAATGGGAGTGCCAGGAGGTGGCTATGAGAGCCAAGTGGGGCCAGCACAGCTATGTGACTACCTGTGTTTTGTCCCGTTGGCCACGTGTGTATATGTCTGTGTGTATATATGTATGGGTGCATGCACACATCAGTGCTGTATGACACATTGGGCGTAGGCCGCATGACTGTTTCCATGTTTCTTGATGTGCAAACATCTATGTGGTAATCCACTACTGCTTCCCATGTGTCATTGCCTGTGTGCTCACAAGTGCCGGCATGTGTGCTCACTGTTGCTGACATGTGTGCTCACTGGCACTGGTGTGTGTGGTCACTGTCACTGGCATGTGTTGTCACTGGTGCTAGCATGTGTGCTCACTGTCACTGGTGTGTGTGCTCACTGGTGCTGTCGTGTGCTCACTTTGTGTGCTCACTGGCGCTGGCATGTGTGGTTACTGATGCTAGCATGTGTGGTCACTGGCGCGGGTGTGTGTGCTCACTGGCACTGGGGTGTGTGCTCTCTGGCATTGATGTGTGCTCACAACCACTGGTGTGTGCTCACTAGCGCTGGCATGTGTGCTCACTGGTGCTGGCATATGTGCTCACTGGCTTGTGTGTTTACTGACACTGGTATGTGTGTTCACTGGCTCTGGGGTGTGTTCTCACTTGTGCGGGGGGATGTGTTCACTGATGCTGGTGTGTGTGCTTACTGGTGCTGGGATGCGTGGTCACTGGTGCTGGGGTGTGTGGTCACTGGCGCTGGGGTGTGTGGTCACTGATGCTGTTATGTGTAATCATTGGTGCTGGGATGCATGCTCACTGGTGCTGGCATGCGTGCTCTCTGGTGCTGGGATGTGTGCTCAGTGGTGCTGTGATGCATGCTCACTGGTGGTGGCATGCATGTGCACTGGTGCTGGGATGTGTGCGCACTGGTGCTGGGATGTGTGCTCACTGGTGCTGGCATGTGTGCTCACTGGTGCTGGCATGTGTGCTGACTGGTGCTGGGATGTGTGTTCACTGGTGCTGGCATGGGTGCTCACTGGTGTTGGCAAGTTTGCTCACTGGTCACTTGCACTGGCGTGCGTGCACACTGGTGTTTACATGCATTCTCACTGGTGCCTGGGATGTGTGGTCACTGGTGCTGAAATGTGTGCTCACTGGTGCTGGTGTGTGTGGTCACTGGCACTGGTGTGTGTGCTCACTGGCGCTGGCATGTGTGGTCTCTGTCACTGGCATGTGTGGTCACTGGTGCTGGTGGCTGGCATGTGTGCTCACTGGTACTGGCATGTGTGCTCACTATCCCTGGTGTGTGTGCGCACTGGTGCTGTTGTGTGTGCTCACTTTGTATGCTCACTGGCACTGGCATGTGTGGTCACTGATGCTGGCATGTGTGTGGTCACTGGCACTGGGGTGTGTGCTCTCTGGCATTGGTGTGTGCTCACTGGCACTGGGATGTGCTCTCTAGCGCTGGCATGTGTGCTTACTGGTGCTGGCATGTGTACTCACTGGCACTGGCATGTGTGTTTACTGACACTGGTATGCATGCTTTCTGGTGCTGGGATGTGTGCTCACTGGTGCTGGGATGTGTGCTCACTGGTGCTGGCATGCATGCTCATTGATGCTGGGATGTGTGCTCACTGGTGCTGTCATGTGTGCTCACTGGTGCTGTCATGTGTGCTGTCTGGTGATGGAGTGCGTGCTCACTGGTGCTGGTGTGTGTGGCCACTGGTGCTGGGATGTGTGCTGCCTGGTGATGGAGTGTGTGCTCACATGTCTAGGGGTTTGTGGTGTGTTTGGGCATGGGGGTATGGGCAGCTCACTGCACAAATAGCATGAGTGTTGTGTCATCATATACGAGGCATGCATGCTGTCTCAGCTGACAGACAGGCATGTATGGTACCTTGTTGTATAATATATCCTTCTCCTGTCCTCTCTCAATAGCTTACCCCATTGTACTGTGGAGGATTCTTCAGGTCCATCTCGAGGCAGGTGCCCCTTCTGAGCACATCTGTGCAAGTGCTGACTGACACCAGTGAAGCGGGTGAAGTGGATGATGATGATGAGACCTTCATTGGGAGCAAGGGAGAAAAGGAGTTCACCCCAGGTCAGGAAAAGTCATCCACCCCTGCCAGCCCCCATAAAAATGGAGCTACTCCTGCCCCCACATGGCATTATGGTCACAGCAGTTCAGTCCCCCACAGCACCTGGCACAGCCACAACTGTGCCAGCCCATGACCCTAACTCTGAAATGGCCATCGCACTCATGACCCCACCTCTGACATGGCCATTGCACTGCTGCCCTCAACTGATCCCAGAGGGACAGCCACAACTGTGCCAGCCCATGACCCTAACTCTGGAATGGCCATCGCACTCATGACCCTAACTCTGACATGGCCATTGCACTGCTGCCTCAACTGATCCCAGAGGGACAGCCACAACTGTGCCAGCCCATGACCCTAACTCTGGAATGGCCATCGCACTCATGACCCCACCTCTGACATGGCCATTGCACTGCTGCCCTCAACTGATCCCAGAGGGACAGCCACAACTGTGCCAGCCCATGACCCTAACTCTGGAATGGCCATCGCACTCATGACCCTAACTCTGACATGGCCATTGCACTGCTGCCCTCAACTGATCCCAGAGGGACAGCCACAACTGTGCCAGCCCATGACCCTAACTCTGGAATGGCCATCGCACTCATGACCCCACCTCTGACATGGCCATTGCACTGCTGCCCTCAACTGATCCCAGAGGGACAGCCACCACTGTGCCTCCCCATGATGCTTCCACCAGCACCAGCATGGCCACGGCTGTCACCTCAGACCCATCCACCAGTCTGGCCATAGGTGGTCCACAATGCCCATACCACAGCACTGACTGCGGTGCAGCCCTGGGCCATACAGTGGCTGAGGGTGCAGATTGACACTCTGCCAATGGATAGTCCCTGGTAATAGTGCAGTGTGGATGCCAACTGACAACTGCTGCTGTCTGCCATGGAGCCACAGAGTGTGGCACAGCAAGAACCTGACATGCATATGCCACATGATGCCCTGTGACATGCAGTGTACCAAAGTGCAGGTGGAGACACGTCATCTGGAGCATATGGTGGCTACCTGTGACATGTGCGAGAATACTCTCACCAGCATGGATTATTTGGATGCCACTGTGCTGGCGTCTTCAGCCATGGTGGCAGGCTTTGTGGGGCTGACCATGTCCCCAGCCTGTCCATTGGGAGTAGTGCCACCCCATGTCTTATGCCCATGCCATGCTGTGCTGGAGTGCAAATGCTAATCACACCCTGGACACCCAGAACACTGCACATACCAGGACATGGGATGTTCCTTGAAGGCATCAGTACTACACGGGCTGTGGCTAGGGCAACTAACAGTCTTCAAGCTCATTCCCCATGCTGGGGATGATGACCACCCTAACTGTGCCAGGTGCAGCACACACACACATACTGTCTGTACTTGGGGAGGTGGTAGGAGAGGCACGTAGGGTGCAGATCAGTAACACTCTCCAACATGTGCCCCTTCAGTCCCCCCACATTACCCATGTGTCATTGCCCCACCCCTGTGCCCTACCCCGTTCATCCTCCCTGCCTGAATGGACTGTATTACTATCTGTTACCCATTGGAAAACCCCTGACTGGCTGGCATATGTGTTTATATATATATATTTATATATGTATATACATATAAATACATATGTATGTATATATATATATATATATATATATATATATATATACGTGTGTGTGTGTGTATACATATATATATGTATATATATATATATATATATATATATATATATATTTAGAACCCCTTCACCAGACTGGACTGTATATATGTGTGTATGCCGCATTTTCTACCCCCACCTAGATGGCCTGTATTTTTATTTAACCCCCTTTTGGACCCCCACCTGGCTGGCATGCATATATGTTTACACCCATTTAGAACATTTGCTGCTAGAATGGCCTGTATATGTGTCTGTGCCCTATTTGCCACCCTTTGCCTGAATGGACTGTACTTCTGTTAACACACCTTCAGATACCCCCCTGCCTGGATTGCCTCTATGTAGGTCCTGGTATTGTTATCTGGTAATACATTGACTAAACACATAATAGTCTTCTGTGTGATCTGTGCTCACCCTCCATGTCCGAAGAGGTCTTTTGTGAGGTGGGCTCTGTACTCCTGAGCACCTCCTGACCATCCTGGGGTCATGCCCATCAAGCTGCACCTGTATCCTCTGAACCTTTGGCTGTCAACCCACTGCAGGTTGTTCCCCTGGGATTGGCATGCATATCCCAAGGTTGAGTGCCACGTTGTGTAATATACAATAGGCAAGGAATATGGCACTGGCCTTCTGAGGGGTGTAATGTTAGGGCTCCACCAGAATGATCGAGGCACCAAAAGCACATCTATAGCATTCCAAAAACACAATGATGTTTCATGTGGTGCTGTGTGCCAGATTGTACCAGTCCTCTGCAATGTATGAGGGGTCATAGAACAGGTGTGAGGAGCCAGGGTTGCAGGGGATAGGCACTGTCCTCTGTGTAGATAAAGGGAATTGGTTAGTGTCATCATCTGCAACAAGGGGAGAGGAAAAGAGGCCTTTGGGGTATATTCACCAATTAGTTGTCCACTAGGAATGTCTCCACTTTCAAACCCGTTGCACAGGGTGGATTTGTGCCAGATGATGGCATTGTGGGCACTGCCAGGGTACCATGCTGTAGAGCTTAGTACTGGGTCTGGTCCTCATCAATGTCTTCATAAGTGACATTGCAAAAAAATTGTAAGGGAAGGTACACCTTTTGCAGTTGACACCAAAATCTGTAATAGGGTAGATGGTCAGAAGGGGGTGGAGAAATTGTTTAGGGGCCTTGGGAAACTTGAGGAATGGTCAAGAGTATGGTAGCTGGGTTTCAATGCCAAAACTTCTGAAATGATACACCTAGAGCATAAGAACCCTGGAGCTGAGTATAGGATGGGGGTAGGTACTGACAGTCACTAACTAGGAAAGAGACCTTGGGGTTATCATATCCACTAACCATAAAGTGGCAGGGCAGTGCGACAAGGTAGTGGGTAGGGCCAGTGAGTTGCTGGAATGCATAGGGAGAAGTATCTCCAGCAGGAGGAGGGAGATGATGCTGCTGTATTGCTTGCTGTTGACACCCCACCTAGAGTACTGCATCCAGTTCTGGGAGCTGCACCTTAGAAAGGACAAAGTAAGTAAGTTTTGTATTTGGTGCCCAATCCCAGAGGCTCTGGGCACCATTACAGGTAAATAGCAGATAAGGCAGCATAGAACACACAATACAGTTATAATAATTAAATAACATATAGAATCAGATTAAAAATTATCTAAAACTACTTTGTTAAAAAGGTAGATCTTCAGGACCCCTTTAAATGCCTCAATTGATGGGGCCTCCCTCAACGATTTTGACAGTGAGTTCCAAAGGGCCAGGCCAGCCACTTCAAAGAAGCGTTCTCCTGAGGTTTTCAGCCTGGCTTTCAGAACCACCAGGAGGCCATTGGTGGAGGAGTGGAAAGAAGGTACCAGGATGGGTAGAGTATGGAGGTCAGATAGGTAACCAAGACCCAGGCCGTATAGGATGAAGATGATCTTCTACAAGACATGCAGCCAGTGCAGATCTCTCAGGGCCAAAGTCACATGACAGGACCTAGGCAGGCCCATCAACAACCTGACTGCTGCATTCTGCTCTAGTTGCAGTTGGCGGAGGAGCCCTCCACTGACCCTGATGTACAGAGCATTACAGTAGACACAAACACAGTCAAGGCAGTCCAGAGGAGGAAACTAAAATGGTGCAGGGGTTGCATGAAAAGCCCTACAAAAAGAGACTGAAGGATCCCAATGTGTATGCCCTGGAAGAGAAGTGAGCAAAAGGAGATGTGATAGAGACCTACATGCACCTCATAGAGGTGAAAAGTGTATAGGAGGGGAGTGTCCTTCAGTGAGAAACAGCACCAGTATCAGAGGGGATATGATTAAGCTGGTGGGGGGTGATTTAAGAGGGATGTGAGGAAATAGATAGGTAGAAACATGGAACATAGACTTTGATGGCAGATAAGGACCGCTTGGCTCACCCAGTCTGCCCATTTCTCTACCTATTGGGTAAGCTGCAGATCCTAGTTAACTGACAGTCTACTTCCTTCTACCCCCCACTTTAATTGCCGTATGTCTGCCCCATGCATTCTTGAATTACCCCACTGTTGTTGACCCCCACAACCTCCTCTGGAAGGCTGTTCTGTGGATCCATCACCCTCTCTGTGAAAAAATACTTCCTCACGTTGCCCCTGAGCTGTCCCCACTCTATCTTCAAATTGTGCCCCCTTGTTCTTGCACATATCTTTTTCTGAAAGATGCTTCCCTCTTGGACTTTGTTGATTTCTTTGAGGTACTCAAAGTTTCTATCATGTCCCCCCTTTCCTCGAGGGTATACATATTAAGCTTCTTGAGTCTCTCTTTGTATGATTTCTGGTGCAGACCCTGCACCAGTTTTCTCCTCTGGACTACCTTCATCCTTTATATGTCCTTGCAGAGATGGGGTCTCCAGGACTGTACTACCTACCAAGTAGGCTAGCAAAACGTTCTTATTTTTATACAGAAAATACATGTCATTAGGATTTTATCAGTCCTGTTCACAAGACAGTCCTGTGTACTATTATCTAAAACTACAAAAAAAAAGGACTTAAAACAAGAAACATTAATGGATATGTACAAAACAATCAATTATACATACAATATTTACAAATTGCAGAAAATATAAATCTAAGTTCCATCAATTGAGTATGAGCATTGGCAAGTAAAAATAAACATTTCCTTAGCCGCTGAGAAGAAAGCGTGATATCCGGGAAGTGAATGTAATGTGGCTGGTAGTTTCACTGAAAGAGTGGTGGACACCTGGAACACACTGCCGGCAGAAGTGGTGGAGGCAAAACAGTAGGAGGCTTCAAGTATGTGTATAATAGACATAGGAAAATATTAGTGAATAGATAGGGAGGAGGGAGGGTCACTGGAGACCATCTACAGTCTGCAGAGAAAGACTAGGCAGGGGCGATCCGGGCAGGCAGGGTGGCACAAGTGGTGTTTTTCTACTGACAAATTCTGTGTTTCTTTAGCTGATGCATGATGCTCGAGTGTCAACCTGTCAGCCAAAATGACCTCAAGATTTTTTACCCCATTCACAGCTCTAAATGTACTGCAGCCCAATGATGGTAAGGTAGCAGGTGTCAGAATGGCTCAGTTGGCAGCACATCTGCCTGTAGGCCCGAATGTTATGAGTTCTAGTCCCACACCAGCTTTGGGCTCATACCATAACTTCTGACACCTGAGTGTGGCACTAGGCGATGCTGTAATGTATGCATGGTCTGTTGTTAACCCAAGGTTCCTTCTGTCCGTCTCTGTTGCAGTCCTAATGTGCGTCCAGGTGAAAGGGAAAAAAAGGCAATTTTCTCAAGAGTATGGGATTTCTACTGTTGTCATAGCCAACATTCCCATTTCCAAAAAAGGTACACTTAATTGTCCATGTCTGTGTGAGTGTGTGCAATATAGCCACTACTACACATCTACAGTTACTGTATTAACAGTCAGCCATTACTTGGAGAGTGCTTTGGAATATAGCATATATTATAGTGCTATATAAATGCTAGTGCTTCTTCACATTTCATTACTGACTCATAGGGACCAGATTTGATCAGTAACAGCTCTGTCTTCCCTCCGCTGTGGCTAGAACTGGGCAAAATTTATATTCTGCTGGCTGAATTCTGGCAAAATTAGATTGCCAAAAAATCACTTTGGTTATTTCCATCTTATTTAAAAAGTATTCATCCAAATTTTATGTGATAATTATACCAGTCCTAATGGAGATGTATACCAAGTGTCATATTTCTGTCCTTAAAGGTGACAGAGTTATAAGCCTCTACATTTTCAAAAATCTAAACATTTTACATTTCGCAATTATGGAAACTGTGGAATTTTAAGCCACTATCATTTTAAATTTGGAGAATGGAATATCACCAAATTTGTTAGATTCATTGACCCTAAAAATGAGGCTCTGGGTGTGTCAACTTTCTAATCTCTTGATGAAAGGCTGGCCAAGTTATATGGAGACACAGATTGCAAAATAACATCATGGTATTGGATTGGAGGGGGTAGGTTTAGGAAGGAGATGAGAAGACACTTTTTTACGGAGAGGGTAGTGGCTGGATGGAATGCATTACCGGAGGAAGTGGTATCCTGTAGAATGGTCGGCTGCTTCAAAAGGGGCTGGGACAGAGCAAACAGAAGGGTCATGGAGGGAAGGGAGGGGCAGCTGCAGAATAGGCCTGCTAGCTGTACAATCAAGCAGACTTGATGGACCATAAGGCCTTTATCTGCTGGCTGTTTTTGTATGTTCATAGAATTAAAGTTGTATTTCATGAGCTTGTAGAAAAATTGAGGATTTTTGTTATACCTTTGTTGAACCCATATCCATACATTTGGCCCAGTCATATACTTTGTACAATTGAGCAGACACTGTGGAGGGGAAAGAAAGGGCTGGGTAGAGTGACAGTAAGGCTCCATAACAGAAAGTGTAGTGGTCCTAATCAGCAGATCAGTATACGGCGTGAAGAACCATGAAGAATAGTCATGGACAGCACTCTGCACTAGCCTGTCTTCTTGCAATATTCCAGATACACAGTAGAGTTCACTGACCAAATGACTTGGGAAAGCACATGCATGTGCAGCATTGTTTCTGTACAGTGCCACCTAAAGACTCTTCAACAACCCTGTATAAAAGTGTATGTTTTTTTCCCATTTGAAAGCAGTGGCATCAAGTGATTCAAGGCAATACAACTAGTTGTGACTGAGGCAATTATGACAGAAGTATCTCTATATCTTTAGTCATGATGGACCATGATGTCAGGAGTAACAACTTGCCATATAAGTTTGTGCTGTAGTTTTTTTTTTAATTTCCTTGTAGCTGTATTGATAAGGTTGAATCAATGTCTGAGAGAAAAAAGAAAAAATAAGTTAGTCACCAGCAGCATACCAGATGACTGGAGAGTAATTACAGTCTCTTTATATTGTACTACATGACCCCTGGCCAGTTAATGGGAGAGCTGAATACAAAAATAACCCATACATGTTATGTGAGAAGCCCTGGCCAATGGCTGATGCAGCCACCACTGCTAGGGCAAACAGGGCTCAGAACAATTAGAAGGTAACAGAATTCACTAAAATGCAAGATTTAGTTTGGACCAGTTTTCCAGTTTAGGGGATTCCAGGACACAAAGGAAGTGTTAAGTCTATGATGTCAGAGTGACATGCTGGATGATGAGTCATGGGGGGGGGGAGCTGGCAGCTTAAGGGGTTTGAGGACTTCCAGATCCTAAAACATTGGTTAGGTTTGGGAATTTGAACAGTGAACATCTAAGGTTCAAGTCTGCCGTGAGTCACCATTGTCTCCTGTGTGATGAGCTCCCTCGACTTTGGGAAAGTTAGGAAGTGTAGTAAGTTTTGTCTGTGTGTTTTTCTCTACTGTTCACAACATTTTACTTTTATCTCTGTAGAAGTACTGTTCCCAGTAGTCTTAGTGAAGTATCCTGTATTATGCGTGCAAATACCTTTAAGTACTAGAATATAATTTTTATATACTTCATGCTTCTGTGACCAAGTTCTGTGAGGTACAGGTAACTGTGTTATAGCTAACAAAACTGTGTTTCTACCTCTGCAGAGAAGACTATGGTTGCCAAATTTTGTTTCTAAAGTGAAGTGTTCTCAGCTGTGACAGATATGGATGGGTCATTTGCTGTTTGGTGAGGAGCCTGTGCTGTGTGAGCAGTGGCTCTACTGAGATTCAGACCTACAGATACCCCAAAAGAGTGCCTGTACTGAGTGATGGCATGTTCTGAAGTACCCTTGATGGCAGCTGAAGGCTTGAGAAAGCTGGTAACATGTACAGGCAGAGTCTGGGAGAGGCCAGTCTGTCACGCCAGGCATCACTGTCCGTGTCAGTGGCTCAGTAGGTAGCACATTTGCCTCTGAGGCAGAGAGAGATCAGAGGGCTGTGGGTTCAGTTCCCACATCTGGCACTTGGGTTAATATCCCATTACTGAAGCTGTAGTGCAGCATGAGGGGGGTGCTGCATTTCTGAGGTGCTATCTTTCAGACAAGATGTTAAACTGAGGTTCCATCTGCCTGGATTGATGGTAGTTCAGGTGGATGTTAAAGATCCCATGGCACTCGTTGAAAAGAGTAGGGGATTTCCCAGGTGTCCTGGCCAAATTTCCCTCATTCACTCAAAATACCACCAACAGCTTAATCTGGTTCAATTTCAGTTGCTTACCATCTGTATCCCCTCCTCTCCCAGGTCGCCCTTGAAAAAGGGACTTCTAGTCCCAGTGGGCCTACTGGGTCAACAAAATTCAATAAATAAATAAATCACTGTCACAGGAGTCGGAGGGGCATTGCAATGCCATGATGATAGCATGGATAAGGTGATTTTCCAGCCTGCAGTACAAGTCTAATGAATGTGATTAATAGCCAACCCAAGATAGGTTCAAAAGTTTTTATTGTTCTGCTAAAAAGCTATTACAGTACATACAAGGCAGACATTTTCACAATTGTTACATATGTTACAAACCATAAAATGCAATTCAAGAAGACATTTAAAAGTCAATATTCTACTCCTGTCCATTGACAGAATATAACACAATAATCAGTTAAAATCACAAAATGGTTGTAGTCATACATCTCATAAATTAGTTGTTTCCAAGAAGCATGTTAATCTTGCTAATACATATTCATCCCCAGAATTAAATAGGTAGATTAGCATATTAACAGGAGGGAGGATGAGACCTGCCATAATGTCACCAAGCCGCTTTGTCCTTTGAGGGCACTAGAGTGGGTGGATTAATAGTACATGTTCATGGTCATCTTCTGTTTCCCACATCTACAGTAGGGGGAGATGATGTCTTGCCTCTTTTTTGGTTAATATTCATCTTGTCCTGTGGTTAGTCATCTGTAATAAATATGGTTCCAGCCTATGAACCCAAGATAGACTGAAACTCTACAAAAAGGAGTAGTATGGTCATGTCAGTGGAAAGGGAAGTCTAGGGTATATGAACAACAGCATGGGAGGGTAGCTAGTGCAGGGGTCACCAGTGGCAGGAGTTAGATT
The DNA here is from genome assembly GCA_016271365.2 of Neoceratodus forsteri. NCBI lineage: Eukaryota > Metazoa > Chordata > Ceratodontiformes > Ceratodontidae > Neoceratodus > Neoceratodus forsteri. Next base: position 32,146,249 of record CM057449.1, on the reverse strand, counting down.
CATGGCTTAACCAAGGGAATGGCAGCTGGGCTTAGTAGCAAAAGAACAGCAGACCACCAGTTGGAGCAAGAATGCATACTGGGTCAATTTACACTTGAAAGCAGGGTGTATGAGAATCACACCCACAAATTTGACTGGTTACAGCACCAAATACATTTGGAATTACATGACTTAGAGAACTCACAGAGACATGGTGGGAGAAGAAAATGACCAGGGAGCCAAAAAGAAGAAAATATGGTTATTCCCAAGGGATAAGTCTTGTAGGAAAAAGAGTAGATGTTTTCCTTTGAAAGTGAGTTTGTCTGTAAAAATACAAGAAGGAAATCAATGAGACAAGCAGGTGCACAGAGTCCATCTGGTCAGACTCAGAGAAAAAAGTGTTAGTGTGTGTGGGGGTGGGGGGGGGGTCAAAAAGCAGTTACAGGACTGCACATAGCTCAGCACAGCTAAATGGATTCAGTGGTGATAAGTGTTTTGTGAAAGTTAAAATCCACAGATGAAATTCTACTGGCACTAACTGTTACAAGTTCAAGAATTTTCAGCACATTTTGCCAATTAGTAACTTCTGAAATTATCACCATGCATTTTAACCTACTAAACCACATCTATTTAACTTTATTAGAATCCATGAGTTATTTGCATTAGATATGCATGCCAACTTTTGCAGTATAAGTAGAACTACAAACATTCAAATATTATGAAAATGTTCACACTGTTTAACAAATAATTAAATAGTGAAATTAAGAACTACTATAACATACAGTTTGCTTAACCACCTGCCAATTTAACAGTTTCTAAGACAGTATACATATAAATTGTCATTTATCCAGCTCTGTAGGTGGCTGAGTTATAAGCCAAAAATATTTTAAGAAATTTAAACAAAAAAAAAAAAAATTGCCAGAATCTGAGCCACTAGTGTTCCATGCCCCTATTCTAAATATAATGAAACTCAGCAACCCCTTAGGAACCATTACAAAATGTAGACATGCCAAATGTCAGGTCTCTAGCTGTACAAATGACTGAATTATGAACAATTAATGAATTTCCAAAAATTCCACAAACATTCATGAAATTCACAAAATTTCACTGAAAATTTAATAAAAGCAGAACTTACTAACTTCACTCATCCCTATTTGTTACCATCTAGCTATTGCTTTTCCACTGACTGCTGCTCAGCATGGAGGCAGCATTTGTCCCATTAGGCATACAAGGGAGGAACAACTGGATCTCATTCACATAGTAGTGAAATCCCCACACCATACTGCTCAACAATCCTATCCAATGGCAACATGTCCATGGCAAACAACATCAGGACAGGATTCGGCCATGCCTCTCTCTGCAGGTTAGGGCAGCTACCTTGGAGATGAAATTTAGATACAATTTATTTAAAAGTTATGACTTTCCATTTTTTTTTGTGCTAAAGATGTTTTCGTTAAAAGAGGGGGCCAGATTTTTTAAATGGCCCCTGATGCCACAAACCCCGGTGTGTTGAACATATGGTGCATGGAGCTTTCCGCATTCTCCCGGCCAGCGATCAGGATCTTTTGAGCCCATGCTCCAATTGCTACAGGTTAGACCACCTTTTTCTGGTCTACCTTGTGCCAATTGCAGGTACCCTTTTTACAGAGCTTGGGCCAAATATTTGGTGCAAGCTGCCATAAATCAGGTAAGCTGCTGTAACGGCACCCAACCTATCAAAATCAATCACAGTTGCAGCAAATGTGTTTGGTGCAGCTGCACCAAAAAAGGGGTTTGATGCAGGGTGCGATGTAAGACCTGCATCACCCTTCAAAACTCTTGCCCTGGATCTTTAACCTTGTTTTTTTTCCATTGGCTTATTTTACTTATGCTTGCTGTGACGTCATACTCATCTGTTTATGACATTATTTGTGTTGCCATGGACATGATTCTGCTATCACCAGGGGAGGATTATGACTTTAAAACTAGAGTAACAGCCAGAACAAATCAAGTCAAAGAGGCAAAGAGGCTGTTCTCATGCAAATGTCTCTAGTAATAATGAATGGAATGCACAGAAACTCCTCATTTTTTCACCCTTATGAAACTGAATACTGCTGATACCAGCTGTGACATGTATAATTATTGACTATTGTCTATATTATTTGTTTAGATTGTTTAATTATTTATATTGTTGAACATTGTTTTCATTTTTGTCACATCTATATTGGTCCAATAAAAGGTATCAAACCACTTATTTAGGAGCTATATTTATTGACAAGCATTCCTAATGTTCAGAAAAACAAGTTTTAATGGTGAGCTGTCAATCAAGCTCGCTCTGGGAACAATGCATGCAGCAGTACCATAACTGCTTCATGTCTGAACAAATTAAGTTAGTTAAGCAATAAACCATGACAAGGTGTGAGTTATGCTTGGATTTACCCATGCCTGGTGTGGTTTGCTCATGAGGCACAGCTGAGTGACCAAATCCACATCAGAAGTGGGTAAATCCCAGCATAACTCACATGCTGGAGTGGTTTATTGCGATTATACCAAGATTCATTTTTTACTATGATAAAATACAACTTTTAATGAGGTTGCTTTTTTTATTTTTATTGTATTTATTCCTGTGCTGCCGATGATTAGGATTAGGAGTAGGAGATCATCAACAGCCAGTGATTATCATAGGATTTACACCAGTGGTATACTGACAGTCTGATCATTTCATTGGCTGTTCACTTATGTCCATGGTATAATAAAGAAGCATTCTGCTGTTTAAATGTTCATGAAATCCACTAGAAAAAAGCTGAAAGCATGATTAGTTTTTGGTTTTGTTCATTCCAAGCTAATCAGTTATTTAAAATGACCACTCTGTTCCACTGCAGTAGGATTATTGCTGGTCCCCACCTCAAGGCTTAAGTCAGTGGGTGATTGTGACTTTTGGGTGGTGGTCCTCCTTTTCTGGATTTCCATTCATTAGCATATTTGTGCTGCTAGCTCGGTAGCCACCTTCAGAGTCACTTTTAAGACTTTTTTATTTGATCAAACTTTTGATGGGACCTGACTTATTTTATCTCAACTAATGTTATTCTTATTTATTGATATTTCAGATGTTGTTACATTTTACATTGATCTTATTTTCTTATTTTATTTTTATTTATTGTAAAGCACTCAGAGTCCCCATTTGGACTGAGCACTGTATAAATAAAATTAATTTATTTATTTTATTTATTTATTGACTCTTGGATGACAACACCTTTGAGCAATACAACTCATTTACAAAGGTTCCACGTCAGTAGTACAAAAATAAAACAAGGTAAACAGTACATAAGTAAACAGCAGATAACAAAAATATACTTAAAAAAATTAATACATCAAAAGCAATCAAAATAGCACTGAATGTTGCTCAATGTAACAGTAGAGTTGGCTAAAAGAAAGCGCAGCCTGGGAGCTCTTGTCAAAATCTTGGAGAGAAAGTAATGGGGTGTAAGGTGGGGGATGGGAGAAGGAGATGAGTTGCACAGGAGGCGGAGAGGGAAGGAGTGGAGTTGCAAAAGATGTAATGGGGATAGAGAGATGAGAGGATGGGAAGGTGGAAGGAGGGAAATGGGGTGAGTGCAGAGAGAAGGGGGGGTGCTGGTGAAGTGAGGGGGAGGAAGACAAATGAATGTTATAAGGACAAGAGGTGGTTAGTCAGGAGAGGGGGCAGCTTAACAGGCCTCAGTGAAAGCCCAAGAGAGAGAGAGAGAGTAATATGGATAGGATAGATGCAAGATACAGAAATGTAGGGAGGAGGAGAGGAAGAAGTTGCAAAAGTGGTGGCATAAGATAAGAGAATTGGTGGAGGGCGGAAGAGGGAAGGTGAGGTTAGGAGGAGCAAGGGAAGAACCTTAAGATACATGAGCAGAGAAGAAGCAGGGGTGAGGGGTGGAGGGGAAAAGGTTCGAGGGTTGGATCGAAATGAAGTGCCAAGAGTTAAAAGTGCTGAAAGGTATAAGTACGATAACATAAGCAGAAGGCTGCTAAGGGTGGCAGTCACTTATACTGTTTGCTAATAGATGCTGTCAGAGTTTGTGTTTGAAAGGATCAAGTTTTGACTCAGCAGAGCTGTCCCTACCCAGGGAGTTGAGCTAGAGAGGGGATCTGTAAGCAAAAGATCTCTGACCTAAGGTGGTGCAGCATCTGGGAATAGTAAAGACCTGAGCTGCCAAGCTGCGAGTATGTTGAGTACTGTGACAAGGGCTAAGGAGCTGTTGGACCCAGGGGATAACAAACCAAGGTGTGCCTTCTTGGCAAGTAAGCAGGTTTGATATTGGATCCAGCTGATTAATTGAAGCCATCCAGTCTGAGCATGTAGGTCACATGTGTGTGTAAGGTGGGTAGCCACAGTAAGGAGTCTGCATGCTTTGTTAAGAGCAACAGTGATCCTGTGAAGGGATGTAGCAGAGGCAGTGCCAACCAGCCCATAATCGATGATGGTAATAACAGAGCCAAAAATTCTATTCTTAGTGCCTGAGGAGTAAGGCTATGCTTGTGCCTGTGGAGTCGGTCAGTCCTTATGTTGACAGCTCGAGCTACGTTATCAATATGTTGCAAGTAGGTGCAAGTTATCAACAGTAATAAATAATAATAAATAATAAATCTTTATTTCTAATGTGCCTTTCAAATACCAAGGTGCCTTACAAAACAGTTAAAAAAATCAGTCCTATAATATGAAGTTTGTTTATATAGAAAAAGTCAGATAAAACAAGATTAATTACACAGAATATGCCTGGTGCCACAAAATAGTTTTAAGAGCTTGTTTGAATCCCTCCACAGTCATGTACTCCCATTCCTGATGAGGTAGAGAATTCCAAAGGGTTGGGGCCACATGCATAAACACATGGGCCCCTGAGGATTTTAAACAAACCCTTGGGATCTACAGCAACCCCTTGTCAGCTGAGTGAAGTGATTGCCCAGGGTGGTAAGGGACCAAAAGTTCTTTCAGGTAGTTTGGTCCCTGTCTGTATAGGGCTTTATGTCAGAAATCCAACTTTAAAGGTGATCTGTCACTGTACTGGCAGCCAGTGCATTTCGAGCAGCACCAGAGAAATATGAGAGGATCTGGAGGTCCCATCAGTAACTGGGCTTCAGCATTCTGCACCAGTTGCATGCGTCAGATATCCACCACTGGTAGCCCTAGGTAAGGCAATTACAATAATCAAGGCATAAGGACACAAAGGCATGGACCAATGTAGGAAGATCACCAGACGGAACAAGGTGCTTAATCCTGGAGATGTTCCTCAGATGGTAGAAGGAGGATTTGATGATCACCAACACCTGCAATCGCAGTGTCAGCCCATCATCAAAAATCACCCACAGGTTTCACACCCATTCAGAGGTAGGGAGTGGAAGGCCCCCCACGAAAAAGTCCAGAGGGTGAACCCACCCCAACCCTTCTATCCAGCTCCTATGGTCCACAACCAACACCTCAGTCTTTTCTGAGTTCAACTTCAACCAACTTGAATTCATCTAGTCTTGGATTTCAGTGCGGCAGTTGTTAAATACTGAGAGAGCTCTACCCTGATCAGGTGTGAAAGAAAGGTACAGCTGGGTATCATCAGCATAGCAGTGAAACCTCAGCCCATACCTTCTTACAATGTCTCTGAGGGGTAGCATGTACACTATGAACAACATGGGGGATAGCACCAACCCCTGAGGGACCCCACAAGACAGAGGAACTGGGTCAGAGAAATAAATTCCTGACATCACCCTCTGTGATCTTTCAGTGTGGAAAGAAGTAAACCAACTGAGGACTGCACTATACAAGCCACAGATGGACCTCAGGCAGTTGAGAAGGACCCCATGGGAGAGTGGTTCACAGTATCAAATGCCTTTGTCAGGCCGATAAAGGCAGCCCCTACCAGATGACCTTGGTCAAGTGTTTTATGTATGAAACCAGAGAATCCTAATAGTGCAGTGGTAGTACTATGGCCTTTATGAAAGCCACGCTGCTGGGGACATTGGATATTGTATTTGTCCAGGTATTCCATGAGCTGATCTACAATTATATGCTCTAGTGCTTTCAATTGAGGAGGTAGAAGGGAGATTGGCCTATAGTTTGTGTGCTTTGCCCTATCTCCACCTTTGTGCACTGCGGTTACTAGGGCCTGTTTCAATTTTGGGGGGAATTGCCCAAGCCTTAGAGAAAGGTTCAGAATCTTTGTAAGAGGTGTTTGCCTTGCCTTGTCAGCAATCATAAAAAACAAGACATAGATCAATGTTTGTAACTCAGAATGGTATACATACCTGCAAAGAGAAGTGAAGCGGGATACTTTCATAAACTGCTCAAGCTTTGCACTTGAGGTTTGTGCAGCATCCCACACCTCAGGTGTTTATAACATCCTGGTTACATGCATCCGCCCATGTATTACTCTTTATGCATAAACCACGGAAATCCCTTTAAAGGCTGTGTATAAGAATGTCTGGCAGATTATTTGTATAACCATTAACTCTTAGGCTGCCAGTAGAGCTAGACTGTATAAGAACAGAGGTTGTGTATGTATGTATGTATGTATATATATATATATATATATATATATATATATACACACACACATATATAAACATCTGTGGCACAACAATGGTTAAAACAACTTTAGAAAAGAGTAAATCATATCATTCTGATCAGATAAAGTTCTCTTGTTACTGAGTGTCACCAGATTGCTGCTGTAAAAGCTTCTGTCTGTCTTGACTCCAGCTATACAGAATAAGTACCTTAACTGTGATACAGTGTAGTTTGGTGTCACCAAAGCTTGGCAGAACTATGTGTTTATGTTATATTTGGCCTTGTGTTTCACAGAATCATATATGTGGCTGGCGAATCAGGACCTTGTGGCCCACCTAGTCTGCCCATGGGAATCAGGACCTTGTGGCCCACCTAGTCTGCCCATGGGAATCAGGACCTTGTGGCCCACCTAGTCTGCCCATGGGAATCAGGACCTTGTGGCCCACCTAGTCTGCCCATGGGAATCAGGACCTTGTGACCCACCTAGTCTGCCCACGGGAATCAGGACCTTGTGGCCCACCTAGTCTGCCCTGGGAATCAGGACCTTGGCCCACCTAGTCTGCCCATGGGAATCAGGACATGCGGCCCACCTAGTCTTATGGGAATCAGGACCTTCATGCCCACCTAGTCTGCCCATGGGAATCAGGACCATGCGGCCCACCTAGTCTGCCCATGGGAATCAGGACCTTGCGGCCCACCTAGTCTGCCCATGGGAACAGCTTAACGCTGTTTACGTCTTTCTACTCACAGTTTTCATTTTTATTTTATACTGAAAAATCTGTGGGCTAAAACCCCATTTTCATAGATGTCCAGTGTAACAAATACATACGGTATACAAAACACAAACAGTATACATAGTAGAATAGACAAATAAATACAATTGTCTAAAAAAATAAATTACAGCACATACACACAGAATTTAATTCCTTAGTGTTATCTTAAAACTGGTCATTTTAGTGCAACCAACAACAGTACTGGGGAGTTTGTTATAGAGAATAATAGGAGAGAAGGTTAAGGAGTTTTGGACAAACGTAGTATGAGATAAAGGGACCTTAAACAGAGGTGTGTTTTGCATTTTTGTATTACATTGTACAAAGTGATAATTTTTTATGAAAGAAGGTAGTAATACTGTTAGGAAACAAACACGTGAATTTTATGTAGGAAAAATAGAGAGCGAAAATTAAAATAGTCAGTAATGGATAAGGAATTAAATTAATTATATAATAATAATAAACTTTGTTATTCACCTGGTATCAAAGCACTGTACTTGTATAATTAACATACAAAACATTTTAAAACTAATATCCATATACTCCTATTAAAACCAATAAATAAAACCACAGAACTCTGTGTGTCAATCAGAATCATTTATTTATGAAGGCCAGCTCAAATAAATGCATGTTAATGAAATTTTAAAACTCTCTTAAAACTCTAAACAGTGATGTTTAGACTTAGAGTAACCTGTGGCAAATCGAATACTGCTGTAATAGGTTGACCTTAATTTGGCTAACAATCCTTCAGGGGTATAAGACTATATAACTGAACCATAATTTGATACAGAAAGTAATAAGATATGGGTTAGCATGAATCTAATGTCTACTATAAGATTGTTCTGTATCCTAAAAAGATAACCCACTCTCTTATGCAGTTGTTCATAGAAAAATGAGAGTCCAATAACAAACCTAGGTACTTAAAGACCATCACTTGTTCAATTTGATTGCCAGAGTTATCAACTAAATGTAAATCAGTAACTGGATATTTCCTAACACTTAAAAAAAAACATAGATTTAATTTTAACTGAATTTAATACCAACTAATGTGATTCAAACCCTGAATGAAGAAGACCAAATTCAGATTGCAATGTTTTTTGTAATGAAGTTAGGTTGTGACCAGAACAGAAAAGAACCGCATCATCTGCTTATAAGATTAGTTTTGAATGTATAAATCAGAAAGTATATTAACAAAAAGAGAAAAAGCAACGGTCCCAGTCTCAATCCCTGCAGGACTCCACAATTTAGGGTGGCGTCATTAGAAATAATCCCATTGATTGAAGTTATTTGATTCTGACCAGAAAGTTAGTCTCCAGACTAGGTAACCACATCATCAAAGAGATCAACACTGGGCAACAATTGCAATAGCTCCCAATGACTCGGGGAATTGAATTTGCACTCACTGGAGGAATGGAGGGAAAGGGGAGACAGGAAAGAAACGTTCACATACCTCAAGGGTATCAATAAGGTATAGGAGGGTGGCATATTGAACAGAAAGAGATGCTCAATGACAAGGGGCCAAGATATGAATCTGGAAGGGGAGACAGAGGGGATGTGAGGAAATATTTCTTCATAAACAGGGTGGTGGATGCCTGGAACAGCCTCCCAGCAGAGGTGGTGAGTTCTGAAATGGTAACAGGTTTTAGATATGCATGGTAAAGACACAGGGGAACCATAGTAACATGGCTGGGGGGGGTAAGAATGGAGATCAGTTAGGGTCTATGGTACCACAGTAGGCAGGGACTTTAGGCCAGACTTGTTGGGCCAAGAGGTCCTTTTCTGCCGACAGCTTCTATGTTTCTGTGTAAGTAAATTCACATGTAACCATACCTCTCAACTTTCCCTGATTTTACCTCAAAATATTCCTATGTCACTGCCAAAATGTGTGTTCCTATGATTGAGCAAAGAGGATTGTAAGCACAAAAGAAATGCCAAACATTATATTTACAGACTTATTCTTCTCAAGAAAGTGTATTTTACACTATGCCCCTTATTCTGCCAGCTTGCAGATTAGATGTCACACATTTTTAAGACGTGCCCACTGACTCTGGTCCTTTGTTCCTGAATTTTTTTATACATTGTCCCCAGTTTATGAGACCAGAGGCTGGGAAATATGCTTGTAACATATATTGCTGCTCAACTCCTGTAACCTACTTATAGGTGTTATGACAGCATGAAATAATTCTGGAAAGTTTCAGCCCATTCAGTCAGTAAATAATAATGACAAGCCATACACATATTGGAATACATCTTGAAGACAATTCAAAAATTTGTAGAAATTGGCACCATGGTCTGATTCACATATGGTATTATATTGTTACTGCAGAGCTTGAGACTCAAATAAATATCTAGTCTGTACATACAGTACATGAAAGAAAAATATTTATCTAAGTAGGTATCCCAATAAATCAGTGGTGCCAAGGGGGAATCACAGGGCTGCACCTTCAGAAAGTTTCAATCTAGGTAACCTGTCACTAGACTTTCAGTCATTATAAAGTCAAGACTCTGAGTGCTATCTTCAGCCACCAGTAAAAATAGTTATTAAACTGAATCTAATAGTCCAGTCAGGCCATCTCTATAGTAACCAATGACATAATAGTACAGATAATGAATGAACACACATCCTTAACTGCTAGTTAACAGTTTGGCTACAAGCAAATGGACAATCAGGACTGTTTCACAGCATCAATCACTGTAAAATGGATTCCCTCTCTTTATCACAAAGGATGTTATTTTCTTGGTCTGCCAATAACATTGATCAACAAAATATGATATTTAATTCAGTGTCATTGCCACCTGTGGCCTTATCCTACATTTATAAAGTGGCAAGCCAAGGCTTTGTGTTACTGCAAGAAGGCTGGATGTGACAACAGTTCTTCATGATTTACAACTTGAGAATGGATTACAAATGTTGAAGTCATCATTTGAGTAGACACCTGATGAGTGATAATAGCAACTCTGTGTATCTGTTGGAACAATGAAGGTAAAGTGTTTTCCAAAATTTATAGTTATCTGAGTATATGCAGCTGTTTTGATCCACAGAAAACTGCGTTCTTGCTTAGTGGCTCAGCTGAGCACAGACACACAAAACACTCCAGTTTTGGGGGAAAAATTATAGTAATTAAATTTCTATATCCTTTACTGACATCTAAAAGCTAAAAAAAAAAAAAAAAAAACAGAAAAAAAAAAAGCAAAATGGCCCTGTTTTTAACTTTGTCCAGGGAGCCAGAAGGGTGCACACAACACACATCCAAATTAAAAATGTCACTTTGTCCAGGGAAGTAGTATGGAAGCTACAACATTCACCCAGATGAAATATCACATTGTACAGAGAACAGCAGGATATACATACTGTTACTGTACAACACATTTACCAGATAAAGTGCAACTATGTCTAGGAGGGCTGTAGGGTGCATACAACATACACATACACCAGTTAAAATGCAACTCTGTCCTGGGAGGCAGTAGGGTGCATACAACACACATACCAGTTAAAGTGCAACTCTGTCCAGAGAGGCAGTAGGGTGCATACAACACACATACCAGGTAAAATGCAGCTCTGTCCTGGGAGGCAGTAGGGTGCATACAACACACTTACCAGTTAAAATGCAACTCTGTCCAGAGAGGCAGTAGGGTGCATACAACACATGTACCAGGTAAAGTACAAATCTGTCCAGGCAGGCAGTAGGGTGCATACAGCACACATACCAGTTAAAATGCAACTCTATCCAGGGAGGCTGTAGGGTGCATACAACACACATACTGGTTAAAGTGCAGCTATATCCACAGAGGCAGTAGGGTATATACATCACACTATACTCCATTTAAAGTGCAACTCTGTCCAGGATGGCGGTAGGGTGAATACAACGCACATACACCAGCTAAAGTGCAGCTATTTCTAGGGAGGTAGTAGGGTGCATACAACACACATACCAGGTAAAGTGCAACTCTGTTCAGGAAGGCACTAAGGTAGATATAGCACACATACACCAGTTAAGGTGCCACACTGTCCATGGAGGCAGTAGGGGGCATACAGTTAACATACATAAGTTGAAATTTAACTATGTCCATGGAGGCTGAAGTGAGCTTACAACACCAGGTAAAATATCACTTAGCAAAAGGAGCACTAGAGTATATGTACAGCACACATATCAAATAAAATGCAACTTTGTAGAAGGAGCCACCAGGGTACATTCAACACACTTACCAATTTAAATATATTCTTTGTTCAGGGAGGCAGAAGGGTACATACTACACCATGCCAGTTAAAATTCTACTCTGTCCAGTAAGGCCGTAGGATACATAAAGCACACATATACCAGTTCAAGTGCAACACTGTCCAGGTTGGCTGTCGGGTACTCACTACACACATACACCAGTTCAAGTGCAACACTGTCCAGGCTAACTGTCGGGTACTCACTACACAAAAACACCAGTTCAAGTGCAATACTGTCCAGGTTGGCAGTAGGGTACTCACTACACATATACACCAGTTCAAGTGCAACACTGTCCAGGTTGGCTGTCTGGTACTCACTACACACATACATAGTTCAAGTGCAACACTGTCCAGGCTGGCTGTTGGGTACTCACTACACACATACACCAGTTCAAGTGCAACATTGTCCAGGCTGGCAGTAGGGTACTTACTACACACATACACCAGTTCAAGTGCAACACTGTCCAAGTTGGCAGTAAGGTACTCACAACACACATACACCAGTTCAGTTGCTAAACTGTCCAGGCTGGCTGTCGGGTACTCACTACACACATACACCAGTTCAAGTGCAACACTGTCCAGGCTGGCAGTAGGGTACTCACAACACACATACACCAGTTCAAGTGCAACACTGTCCAGTCTGGCAGTAGGGTACTCATTACACATATACACCAGTTCAAGTGCAACACTGTCCAGTCTGGCAGTAGGGTACTCACTACACACATACACCAGTTCAAGTACAACACTGTCCAGGTTGGCTGTCGGGTACTTACTACACACATACACCTTTTCAAGTTCAACACTATCCAGGCTGGCAGTAGGATACTCACTACACACATACACCAGTTCAAGTTCAACGCTGTCCAGGTTGGCTGTCGGGTACTCACTACTCACATACATCAGTTCAAGTGCTACACTGTCCGGGCTGGCTGTCAGGTACTTACTACACACATACACCAGTTCAAGTGCAACACTGTCCAGGCTGGCAGTAGGGTACTCACTGCACATATACACCAGTTCAAGTGCAACACCGTCTGGGCTGGCAGTAGGGTACTCACTACATATACACCCGCTGAAGTGCAACACTGTCCAGGATGGCAGTAGAGTACTCACAACACACGTAGATCAGTTCAAGTGCAACACTGCCCAGGTTGGCTGTCGGGTACTCACTACACACATACACCAGTTCAAGAGCAGCGCTGTCCAGGTAGGCTGCATGGTGCATGCAACACATATACCAGGTAAAGCGCAACTCTGTCTAGAAGGCAGTAGGGTCCATACAATACACATGCCAGGTAAAATGCAGTTCTGTCCAGGAAGACGGTAGGGAGCATAGAACACACATACCAGTTAAAATACAACTCTTTCCAGGGAGGCAGTGGGATATACACAACACACATACCAGGTAAAATGCAACTCTGGCCTGGGAGGATGTAGGGTGCATACAACACACATACCAGTTAAAATGCAACTCTTCTAGGTAGGCTGTGGGGTGCATACAACACACATACACCAGTTAAAGTGCACGGGAGGCCGTTTCAGCTTTCAACAGGGAGAGGCAACAACTGGCCATAGGGCTGTGGGGGTTGTGCCAGTGGCTGAAAAACAAAAACCAAAAAACAATGACCTGTAATGCAAATACGAACATACGTAAGAACATACAAAACTGCCAGCAGATGAAGGCCATTTGGTCTATCTAGTCTGCTTAAGTGTGCAGCACTTCATCCATTAGACTGTAGCTTCCCCCTTTTCCCTCATATGCCCTCCTCCCATTACCCACCCTCTCCCCATTTGTACCCTTCCCTTGAATCTGTCCCACTCCCTCTTGAAGCCCCCAACACTCTGCAATGATACAACTTCCTCTGGCATAGTGTTCTACCCAGCCACCACCCTTTCTGTGAAACAGTGCCTCTGCAGTTCTCTCTTGAACTTGCCCCTTCCAGCTTCATAGAGTGTCCCCTGGTTTCCCTTCCACCTTTCAGATTGAACATACACCTGGTGTCTACTTTGTTCAGACCCTTCAGGTACTTGAAGGTCTCAATCATATCCCCTCTCCCTTCTTTTCTCCAGGGTATACATAGTGAGCTCTCTCAGTCTCTCCTCATATGATCTGTCCCCCAGTCCCAGGATCATATTTTTGCCCTGCGCTTTACCCCCTCCAGTAGTTTGAGGTCCCTTTTCAAGTTGAGGCACCAGAATTGCAAGCAGTACTCTAGGAGCAGTCTCACCAGGTACCTGTACAGGGGAAGATGACCTCCCAACTCCTGGAAGTAATCCCCCTGCTATGCACCCTAGCATCCTGTTTGCCTTCACTGCTATCTTCCTGTACCGAGCAGAGTGGTTCATCTCCCCAGTTACCAGCACTCCCAGATCCTTCTCCTCCTTGGATTTTGTTAACAGGACACCCTCCAGACAGTAATTGTGGCCTGGGTTCTTGCCTCCTAAATGCATCACTTTGCACTTCTTGGCATTGAAACCAAGCTGCCAAGTGTGAGACCATTCCTCTAGTTTCATCAAATCCTTCTGAAGTACTTTTCCTTCCTCCTCCCTCCCCCATCTACTTTGGCACAAATCTTTGTGTCATCTGCAAAAAGGCTGATGTTACTCTTAATCCCCACTGCAGTGCCGACTATGAAAATGTTAAACAGAACCAGTCCCAGCACTGAGCCCGGTGGTACTCCAATTGTTACTGCCCTGGATTCAGATGCCTCCCTTCCCACTACTACCTTCTGCTGTTTACCGTGCAGCCAGTTCTCGACCCATCTTACCAGTTTTCTCCCTGCTTCCAGACTCCTCAACTTGCAGTTCAGCCTACCATCTGGCACTGAGTCAAAGGCCTTGCTGAAATCCAGGTAAAGGACATCCACTGCATGTCCCCTGTCTAGTGTCCCCATAACCCAGTTGTAAAAATCAATCATGTTTGTCAGGCAGGACCTGCCTGAGACAAAACCGTGCTGCGTGCTGTCCTGGAGGCTGTTATCCTCAAGAAATTGCACCAATCTTTCCTTGAGGATTATCTCCATCAGTTTTCCCACAATTGCAATAAGGCTTACCGGTCTGTAATTCCCCAGTTCATCTTCAGGGCCCACTCTTATGAAGAGGTACCACATGTGCTTCCCTCCAGTCCCTGGGCATGCACCCCAAGTTCAGAAAGGTATTGAATAGGTCCACCAATGACCTTACCAGGACCTCTGCCAACTCTCCCTCAGCACCCTGGGGTGGACTCCAACTGGGCTGGTTGCTTTGTCTGCCTTCAGGGACTTTAGGCCCTCCCTCACCCTTTCTACTCTGATTTCTCCATCTGTGTTTGCATCTCCTCCACCCTCTCCCACTTCACCCTTCTTCTCAGGTATGGGCCCATTCCTCTCCTTTGTGAAGATTGAACAGAAGTATTCATTAAGTACTTCTGCCTGCTCAGTTCCCTTTTCTACCCATCCACTTCCCCTCCTGATCCTAACAATTTGATCCTTGTTCTTCTTCTCTCTGATATATCTGAAGAAATCCTTTTCTCCTTCTTTGATCCCCTGTGCTAACCTCTGTTCCTTAGCCACCTTTGCTACCCTTACCACTCTGCTCATTTCTCTGAATTTCTTCACATATTCTTCTCTGTCTTCTGCCCTGTTGGATCTCTTGTAGATTCTAAATGCATTTCTCTCCTCCCTCACCTTCTCCACTACCTCTCTACTCATCCAAGTTGGTTTCTTGGTCCTGGCATTCTTGCTTTGGCTCTAGATACAAGTTTTAGTGGCTTCAGCCAGTCCTGCCTATATGACTGCCCATTTTTGTTCCGTGTCCATTTCTGGGTGGATGCCTGCCATATGACTTTCCAATATTTGTCCCATCCTGCCAAAGTCCATCCTTTTGAAGTCCAGGGCCCTAGTTTTTGTAGTGGCTACTTCCCTACCCAGATTGATTGAGAACCACACTGTGCAGTGGTCACTGCTTGCTAGAGGTTCCTCTACCCATACATCCCTGACCTGTTCACCATCCTCCAGTACCAGGTCTAGTATATTCCCCTCACTCATTGGCTCCTTTACCCTCTGGGTAAGGAAGCCATCCTGGAATGCTTTCAGGAGGATCTGCTCCCTGGTGCAGGTGGTTGCTGGAATGCTCCAATCCACCCCCGGTAGATTAAAATCTCCCATGACCACTGTGCTCCCTTTGCCACTAAGCCTCCTTATCTACCCACCCAGTTCCCTGTCAATGTCCTCCTTCTGGGCCAGTGGTCCATAAACATCCCCGGGATAGATCTTGGTCCCTTTCTGGCTGTGTATTTGTAGCCAGATTACTTCTGACCTGCCCTCCTCCCCTTCCTCCCAATTATATCTGATCCCTTCCCTTATGCAAATGGCAGCCCCCTCATCCTTCCCTTTATCTCTGTTCCTCTGGAATAGTTTGTATCCTGGGATAGTTAGATCCCAGTCATGGTGCTTGGTTGCCCATGTCTCAGTAATGGCAGCTATGTCCACCTCCCCCTTTGCCATCAATGCTTGCAACTCTGCCAACTTATTCCCCAGGCTCCTAGCATTTAGTGAAACCATTATACACACTGCTCATAGGCTTTCTGCTTCTTTACCCTTCACTTCAACCCCTAAATGGCACCCCTGAAAGTGCAACTCTGTCCAGGGAGGCAGTAGGGTGCATACAACACACATACACCAGTTATAGTTCAATTCTGTCCAGGGAGGCTGTAGGCTGCATACAACACACATACAGCAGTTAAATTGCAACTCTGTTCAGGGATGCAGTAGGGTGTATACATCACCCATACCAGATGAAATGCAAGTCTATCCAGAGAATCAGTAGGATGCTTACAACACCCATACACCAGGTAAAATGAAACTCTAACCAGGGACGTAGTAAGGTACATACAACACACATACAAGGTAAAGTACAACTCTGTCCCGGGAGGCAGTAGGGTGCACACAACACACATACCCCAGGTAAAGTACAACTCTGTCCCGGGAGGCAGTAGGGTGCACACAACACACATACCCCAGGTAAAGTGCAACTCTATCTAGAGAGGTAGTAGGGTGCACACAACACACATATACCAGGTAACGTGCAACTCTATCTAGAGAGGTAGTAGGGTACATACAACACACATACACCAGGTAAAGTGCAACTCTGTCCCAACAGGCAGTAGGGTGCATACAACACACATACCCCAGGTAAAGTGCAACTCTAGGGAGGCAGGAGGGTGTATACAACACACATACGCCTGGTAAAGTGCACTCTATTTAGAGAGGTAGTAGGGTACATACAACACACATACACCAGGTAAAGTGCACCTCTATCTAGAGAGGTAGTAGGGTGCATACAACACACATACCCCAGGTAAAGTGCAGCTCTGTCCAGGGAGGCAGTAGGGAGCATACAACACACATTCACCAAGTAAAGTACAACTCTATCTAGAAAGGTAGTAGGGTATACACAACACACATACACCAGGTAAAGTGCAACTGTATCTAGAGAGGTAGTAGGGTGCATACAACACACATACCATGTAAAGTGCAACTCTATCTAGAGAGGTAGTAGGGAACATACAACACACATACGCCAGGTAAAGTGCAACTCTATCTAGAGAGGTAATAGAGTGCATACAGCACACATATGCCAGGTAAAGTGCAACTCTATCTGGAGAGGCAGTAGGATGCACACAACACACATACCCCAGGTAAAGTGCAACTCTATCTAGAGAGGTAGTAGGGTACATACAACACAACTACCCCAGGTAAAGTTCAACTCTGTCCAGGGAGGCAGTAGGGTGCATACAACACACATACCAGATAAAGTGCAACTCTAAGGAGGCAGTAGGGTACATACAACACCTATACACCAGATAAAATGAAACTCTAACCAGGGACATAGTAAGGTACATACAACACACATATGCCAGGTAAAGTACAGCTCTGTCCCAGGAGGCTGTAGTGTGCACACAACACACATACACCAGGTAAAGTGAAACTCTGTCCAGGAAGGCTGTAGGGTGCATACAAAACACATACCAGATCAAGTGCAACTCTTTCCAGGGAGGCAGTCGGGTGTACACAACCCATATTCCAGGTAAAGTACAACTGTAAGCAGGGAGGCAGTAAGACATACAATAGGGCGTAATGACTGCATGCTGACACCATCACAGTGGCAGAATTCGACAGAAAGTGTTGGTCCACTGTGATGCTCCCTGCTGACATGGGCACTGCATCTTCCAATGTTTTGCACCCTTCCCAAGATAACTCTGACTTGGAGTTGTATATCTAGAGACCGGGAGTGTGGGGCCCCCCCACATGGGGGTTCGGGGATGCAGCCCCTCAAATAAAACACACCGGCATCCCCAACAGTACAGTGCTAACACTCAGCTTTGTGTCTGTCACTGTTGGGGATGTTGTTGATGTACAGTAGATGTCGACTCAAGAGAGGTAAACCATTCAACACACATACCATTTAAAGTGAAACTCTGTCTAGGAAGGCAGAAGAATGCACACAACACACATACCAGGTAAAGCGCCTACCGGTCCAGGGAGGCAGTAGGGGGCATACAGTTGACATACATAAGTTGAAAGGTAACTCTGTCCAGGGAGGCAGGGTGCATACAGTTAACATACATAAGTTGAAATTTAACTCTTCCCAGGAAAGCTATAGTGAGCATACAACACCAGGTAAAATGTCACTTTGCAAAGGGAGCAGAAGAGAATATGTACAGCACATACAACAAACAAAATGCAGCTGTGCTGAGGGAGCCACCAGAGTACATTCAACGCACTTACCAGTTTTAATATGTTCTTTGTCCAGGGAGGCAGAAGGGCACATACTACAAAATGCCAGTTAAAATGCCACTCTGTCCAGCAAGACCTTAGGGCACATAAAGCACACATACACTAGTTCAAGTGCAACACTGTCCAGGCAGGCAGTAGGGTACTCACTACACACATACACCAGTTCAAATACAACACCATCCAGGCTGGCTGTCGGGTATTCACAACACATATAAACCTCTTCAAGTGCAACATTGTCCGGGCTGGCAGTAGGGTACTCACTACACACATACACCAGTTCAAGTGCTACACTGTCCAGGCTGGTTGTCGGGTACTCACTACACACATACACCAGTTCAAGTGCAACACTGTCCAGGTTGGCTGTCGGGTACTCATTACACACATACACCAGTTCAAGTGCAACACTGTCCAGGCTGGCAGTAGGGTACTCACTACACATATACACCAGTTCAAGTGCAACACCGTCCGGGCTGGCAGTAGGGTACTCACTACACACATACACCAGTTCAAGTGCAACACTGTCCAGGCTGGCAATAGAGTCCTCACAACACACATACATCAGTTCAAATGCAACGCTGTCCAGACTGGCTGTTGGGTACTCAATAAACACATACACCAGTTCAAGTGCAACATTGTCCAGGCTGGCAGTAGGGTACTCAATTCACACATACACCAGTTCAAGTGCAACACTGTCCAGGTTGGCAGTAGGGTACTCACAACACACATACACCAGTTCAATTGCTAAACTGTCCAGGCTGGCTGTCGGGTACTCACTACACACATACACCAGTTCAAGTGCAACACTGTCCAGGCTGGCAGTAGGTACTCACTACACACATTCACCAATTGAAGTGCAACACTGTCCAGGTTGGCAGTAGAGTACTCACTACACATATACACCAGTTCAAGTGCAACACTGTCCAGGCTGGCAGTAGGGTACTCACTACACATACACCCATTCAAGTGCAACACTGTCCAGGATGCCAGTAGAGTACTCACAACACACATACATCAGTTCAAGTGCAACACTGTCCAGGATGGCTGTTGGGTACTCACTACACACATACACCAGTTCAAGTGCAGCACTGTCCAGGATGGCTGTCGGGTACTCACAACACACATACACCAGTTCAAGTGCAACACTGTCCAGGCTGGCTGTCGGGTACTCGATACACACATACACCTGTTCAAGTGCAACACTGTCCAGGTTGGCAGTAGGGTACTCGCTACACACATACACCAGTTCAAGTGCAGCACTGTCCAGGCAGGCAGTAGGGTACTCACTACACACATACACCAGTTCAAGTGCAACACTGACCAGGCTGGCAGTAGAGTATTCACAACAAACATACATCAGTTCAAGTGCAACACTGTCCAGGTTGGCTGCTGGGAACTCACTACACACATACACCAGTTCAAGTAAAACACTGTCCAGGTTGGCTGTCAGGTACTCACTACACACATACACCAGTTCAAGTGCAACACTGTCCAGGTTGGCTGTCGGGTATTCACTACACACATACACCAATTCAAGTGAAACACTGTCCAGGTTGGCGGTCAGGAACTCACTACACACATACACCAGTTCAAGTGCAACACTGTCCTGGCTGGCTGTCGGGTATCCACTAAACACATACACCAGTTCAAGTGCAACACCATTTGGACTGGCAGTAGGGTACTCACTACACACATACACCAATTCAAGTGAAACACTGTCCAGGTTGGCAGTAGGGTACTCACAACACACATACTACAATTCAAGTGCAACACTGTCCAGGCTAGCTGTCGGGTACTCACTTCACACATACACCAGTTCAAGTGCAGCACTGTCCAGGCAGGCAGTAGGGTACTCACTACACACATACACCAGTTCAAGTGCAACACTGATCAGGATGGCAGTAGGGTACTCACTACACACATACACCAGTTCAAGTGCAACACTGACCAGGCTGGCAGTAGAGTACTCACAACAAACATACATCAGTCTGGCGCAACACCGTCCAGGTTGGCTGCTGGGAACTCACACACACATACACCAGTTCAAGTAAAACACTGTCCAGGTTGGCTGTCAGGTACTCACTACACACATACAACAGTTCAAGTGCAACACTGTCCAGGTTGGCAGTAGGGTACTCACAACACACATACTACAATTCAAGTGCAACACTGTCCAGGCTAGCTGTCGGGTACTCACTTCACACATACACCAGTTCAAGTGCAACACTGTCCAGGCTGGCAGTAGGGTACTCACAACACACATACACCAGTTCAAGTGCTACACTGTCCAGGCTGGCTGTTGGGTACTCACTATGCACATACACCAGTTCAAGAGCAACACTGTCCAGGCTGGCAGTAGGGTACTCACTGTGCGCATACACCAGTTCAAGTGCAACACTGTCCAGGCTGGCTGTTGGGTACTCACTACACATATACACCAGTTCAAGTGCAACATTGTCCAGGCTGGCAGTAGGGTACTCACTACACACATACACCAGTTCAAGTGCAACACTGTCCAGGTTGGCAGTAGGGTACTCACAACACACATACACCAGATCAATTGCTAAACTGTCCAGGCTGGCTGTCGGGTACTCACTACACACATGCACCAGTTCAAGTGCAACACTGTCCAGGCTGGCAGTAGGGTACTCACTACACACATACACCAATTGAAGTGCAACACTGTCCAGGTTGGCAGTAGAGTACTCACTACACATATACACCAGTTCCAGTGCAACACTGTCCAGGCTGGCAGTAGGGTACTCACTACACATACACCCGTTCAAGTGCAACACTGTCCAAGAAGGCAGTAGAGTACTCACAACACACAAACATCAGTTCAAGTGCAACACTGTCCAGGATGGCTGTCGGGTACTCACCACACACATACACCTGTTCAAGTGCAACACTGTCCAGGTTGGCAGTAGGGTACTCGCTACACACATACACCAGTTCAAGGTACTTGCTACACACATACACCAGTCCAAGTGCAGCACTGTCCAGGCAGGCAGTAGGGTACTCACTACACACATACACCAGTTCAAGTGCAACACTGACCAGGCTGGTAGTAGAGTACTCACAACAAACATACATCAGTTCAAGTGCAACACTGTCCAGGTTGGCTGCTGGGAACTCACTACATACATACACCAGTTCAAGTGAAACACTGTCCGGGTTGGATGTCAGGTATTCACTACACACATACACCAGTCCAGGTGCAACACTGTCCAGGTTGCCTGTCGGGTGTTCACTACACACATACACCAATTCAAGTAAAACACTGTCCAGGTTGGCTGTCAGGAACTCACTACACACATACACCAGTTCAAGTGCAACACTGTTCAGGCTGGCTGTCGGGTATCCACTAAACACATACACCAGTTCAAGTGCAACACTGCCTGGACTGGCAGTAGGGTACTCACTACGCACATACACCAATTCAAGTGCAACACTGTCCAGGTTGGCAGTAGGGTACTCACAACACACATACAACAATTCAAGTGCAACACTGTCCAGGCTAGCTGTCGGGTACTCACTTCACACATACACCAGTTCAAGTGCTACACTGTCCAGGCTGGCTGTCGGGTACACACTACACACATACACCAGTTCAAGTGCAACACTGTCCAGGTTGGCTGTCGGGTACTCACTACATACATACACCAGTTCAAGAGCAACACTGTCCAGGTTGGCTGTCAGGTACTCACTACACACATACACCAGTTCAAGTGCAACACTGTCCAGGTTGGCAGTAGGGTACTCACTACACACATACACCAGTTCAAGTGCAGCACTGTCCAGGCAGGCAGTAGGGTACTCACTACACACATACACCAGTTCAAGTGCAACACTGACCAGGCTGGCAGTAGAGTATTCACAACAAACATACATCAGTTCAAGTGCAACACTGTCCAGGTTGGCTGCTGGGAACTCACTACACACATACACCAGTTCAAGTAAAACACTGTCCAGGTTGGCTGTCAGGTACTCACTACACACATACACCAGTTCAAGTGCAACACTGTCCTGGCTGGCTGTCAAGTATCCACTAAACACATACACCAGTTCAAGTACAACACCATTTGGACTGGCAGTAGGGTACTACTACACACATACACCAATTCAAGTGAAACACTGTCCAGGTTGGCAGTAGGGTACTACAACACAATACTACAATTCAGTGCAACACTGTCCAGGCTAGCTGTCGGTACTCACTTCACACATACACCAGTTCAAGTGCAGCACTGTCCAGGCAGGCAGTAGGTACTCACACACACATACACCAGTTCAAGTGCAACACTGATCAGGATGGCAGTAGGGTACTCACTACACACATACACCAGTTCAAGTGCAACACTGACCAGGCTGGCAGTAGAGTACTCACAACAAACCCACATCAGTTCTGGCGCAACACTGTCCAGGTTGGCTGCTGGGAACTCACTACACACATACACCAGTTCAAGTAAAACACTGTCCAGGTTGGCTGTCAGGTACTCACAACACACAAACATCAGTTCAAGTGCAACACTGTCCAGGATGGCTGTCGGGTACTCACCACACACATACACCAATTCAAGTGCAACACTGTCCAGATTGGCAGTAGGGTACTTGCTACACACATACACCAGTTCAAGGTACTTGCTACACACATACACCAGTTCAAGTGCAGCACTGTCCAGGCAGGCAGTAGGGTACTCACTACACACATACACCAGTTCAAGTGCAACACTGACCAGGCTGGTAGTAGAGTACTCACAACAAACATACATCAGTTCAAGTGCAACACTGTCCAGGTTGGCTGCTGGGAACTCACTACATACATACACCAGTTCAAGTGAAACACTGTCCGGGTTGGATGTCAGGTACTCACTACACACATACACCAGTTCAAGTGCAACACTGTCCAGGTTGCCTGTCGGGTATTCACTACACACATACACCAATTCAAGTAAAACACTGTCCAGGTTGGCTGTCAGGAACTCACTACACACATACACCAGTTCAAGTGCAACACTGTTCAGGCTGGCTGTCGGGTATCCACTAAACACATACACCAGTTCAAGTGCAACACTGCCTGGACTGGCAGTAGGGTACTCACTACGCACATACACCAATTCAAGTGCAACACTGTCCAGGTTGGCAGTAGGGTACTCACAACACACATACAACAATTCAAGTGCAACACTGTCCAGGCTAGCTGTCGGGTACTCACTTCACACATACACCAGTTCAAGTGCTACACTGTCCAGGCTGGCTGTCAGGTACTCACTACGCACATACACCAGTTCAAGTGCAACACTGTCCAGGTTGGCAGTAGGGTACTCACAACACACATACACCAGTTCAAGTGCAACACTGTCCAGGTTGGCTGTCGGGTACTACTACACACATACACCAGTTCAAGAGCAACACTGTCCAGGTTGGCTGTCAGGCACTACTACACACATACACCAGTTCAAGTGCAACACTGTCCAGGCTGGCAGTAGGGTACTCACAACACACATACACCAGTTCAAGTGCAACACTGTCCAGCCTGGCAGTAGGGTACTCACTACACATATACACCAGTTCAAGTGCAACTCCGACCGGGCTGGCAGTAGGGTACTCACTACACACATACACCAGTTCAAGTGCAACACTGTCCTGGCTGGCTGTCGAGTATCCACTAAACACATACACCAGTTCAAGTACAACACCATTTGGACTGGCAGTAGGGTACTCACTACACACATACACCAATTCAAGTGAAACACTGTCCAGGTTGGCAGTAGGGTACTCACAACACACATACTACAATTCAAGTGCAACACTGTCCAGGCTAGCTGTCGGGTACTCACTTCACACATACACCAGTTCAAGTGCAGCACTGTCCAGGCAGGCAGTAGGGTACTCACTACACACATACACCAGTTCAAGTGCAACACTGATCAGGATGGCAGTAGGGTACTCACTACACACATACACCAGTTCAGTGCAACACTGACCAGGCTGGCAGTAGAGTACTCACAACAAACCTACATCAGTTCAAGTGCAACACTGTCCAGGTTGGCTGCTGGGAACTCACTACACACATACACCAGTTCAAGTAAAACACTGTCCAGGTTGGCTGTCAGGTACTCACTACACACAAACATCAGTTCAAGTGCAACACTGTCCAGGATGGCTGTCGGGTACTCACCACACACATACACCAATTCAAGTGCAACACTGTCCAGGTTGGCAGTAGGGTACTTGCTACACACATACACCAGTTCAAGGTACTTGCTACACACATACACCAGTTCAAGTGCAGCACTGTCCAGGCAGGCAGTAGGGTACTCACTACACACATACACCAGTTCAAGTGCAACACTGACCAGGCTGGCAGTAGAGTATTCACAACAAACATACATCAGTTCAGGCGCAACACTGTCCAGGTTGGCTGCTGGGAACTCACTACATACATACACCAGTTCAAGTGAAACACTGTCCGGTTGGATGTCAGGTACTCACACACACATACACCAGTTCAAGTGCAACACTGTCCAGGTTGCCTGTCGGTATTCACTACACACACATACACCAATTCAAGTAAACACTGTCCAGGTTGGCTGTCAGGAACTCACCACACATACACACCAGTTCAAGTGCAACACTGTTCAGGCTGGCTGTCGGTATCCACTAAACACATACACCAGTTCAGTGCAACACTGCCTGACTGGCAGTAGGGTACTCACTACGCACATACACCAATTCAAGTGCAACACTGTCCAGGTTGGCAGTAGGGTACTCACAACACACATACAACAATTCAAGTGCAACACTGTCCAGGCTAGCTGTCGGGTACTCACTTCACACATACACCAGTTCAAGTGCTACACTGTCCAGGCTGGCTGTCAGGTACTCACTACGCACATACACCAATTCAAGTGCAACACTGTCCAGGTTGGCAGTAGGGTACTCACAACACACATACACCAGTTCAAGTGCAACACTGTCCAGGTTGGCTGTCGGGTACTCACTACACACATACACCAGTTCAAGAGCAACACTGTCCAGGTTGGCTGTCAGGTACTCACTACACACATACACCAGTTCAAGTGCAACACTGTCCAGGCTGGCAGTAGGGTACTCACAACACACATACACCAGTTCAAGTGCAACACTGTCCAGCCTGGCAGTAGGGTACTCACTACACATATACACCAGTTCAAGTGCAACTCCGACCGGGCTGGCAGTAGGGTACTCACTACACACATACACCAGTTCAAGTGCAACACTGTCCAGGCTGGCAATAGAGTCCTCACAACACACATACATCAGTTCAAGTGCAACGCTGTCCAGACTGGCTGTTGGGTACTCAATAAACACATACACCAGTTCAAGTGCAACATTGTCCAGGCTGGCAGTAGGGTACTCACTCACACATACACCAGTTCAAGTGCAACACTGTCCAAGTTGGCAGTAGGGTACTCACAACACACATACACCAGTTCAATTGCTAAACTGTCCAGGCTGGCTGTCGGGTACTCACTACACACATACACCAGTTCAAGTGCAACACTGTCCAGGCTGCAGTAGGTACTCACTACACACATTCAACAATTGAAGTGCAACACTGTCCAGGTTGGCAGTAGAGTATTCACTACACATATACACCAGTTCAAGTGCAACACTGTCCAGGCTGGCAGTAGGGTACTCACTACACATACACCCATTCAAGTGCAACACTGTCCAGGATGGCAGTAGAGTACTCACAACACACATACATCAGTTCAAGTGCAACACTGTCCAGGATGGCTGTTGGGTACTCACTACACACATACACCAGTTCAAGTGCAGCACTGTCCAGGATGGCTGTCGGGTACTCACACACACATACACCAGTTCGCGCAACACTGTCCAGGCTGGCTGTCAGGTACTCCACACACATACACCTGTTCAGTGCAACACTGTCCAGGTTGGCAGTAGGGTACTACACACATACACCAGTTCAAGTGCAGCACTGTCCAGGCAGGCAGTAGGGTACTCACTACACACATACACCAGTTCAAGTGCAACACTGACCAGGCTGGCAGTAGAGTATTCACAACAAACATACATCAGTTCAAGTGCAACACTGTCCAGGTTGGCTGCTGGGAACTCACTACACACATACACCAGTTCAAGTAAAACACTGTCCAGGTTGGCTGTCAGGTACTCACTACACACATACACCAGTTCAAGTGCAACACTGTCCAGGTTGGCTGTCGGGTATTCACTACACACATACACCAGTTCAAGTGCAACACTGTCCAGGTTGGGTCAGGGACTCACCACACATATACACCAGTTCAAGTGCAACACTGTCCAGGCTGGCTGTAGGTACCACTACACACATACACCAGTTCAAGTGCAACACTGTCCAGGCTGGCAGTAGAGTACTCACAAACACATACATCAGTTCAAGTGCAACACTGTCCAGGATGGCTGTGGGTACTCACTCACACACATACACCAGTTCAAGTGCAACACTGTCCAGGTTGGCAGTAGGGTACTACTACACACATACACCAGTTCAAGTACGCACACATCACCGTCCAGGTGAGCCTGTCAGGCAGGCGGTACTACTACACACATACACCAGTTCAGTGCAACACTGACCAGGCTGGCTAGTAGAGTACTCACAACAAACATACATCAGTTCAATGCAACACTGTCCAGGTTGGCTGGGGAACTCACTACATACATACACCAGTTCAAGTGAAACACTGTCCAGGTTGGATGTCAGGTACTCACACACATACACCAGTTCAAGTGCAACACTGTCCAGGTTGGCTGTCGGGTACTCACTACACACATACACCAATTCAAGTAAACACTGTCCAGGTTGGCTGTCAGGAACTCACTACACACATACACCAGTTCAAGTGCAACACTGTCCAGGCTGGCTGTCGGCATCCACTAAACACATACACCAGTTCAAGTGCAACACTGCCAGGACTGGCAGTAGGGTACTCACTACACACATACACCAGCTGGTGCAACACTGTCCAGGCTGGCAGTAGGTACTCACAACACACATACACAGTTCAAGTGCAACACTGTCCAGGCTGGCTGTCGGTACTCACTCACACATACACCAGTTCAAGTGCAACACTGTCCAGGCTGGCTGTCGGGTACACACTACACACATACACCAGTTCAAGTGCAACACTGTCCAGGTTGGCTGTCGGTACTACTACACACATACACCAGTTCAAGTGCAACACTGTCCAGGCTGGCGTAGGGTACTCACCACACACATACACCAGTTCAAGGCAACACTGTCCAGGCTGGGTAGGGTACTCACTACACACATACACCAGTTCAAGTGCAACACTGTCCAGGCTGGCAGTAGGGTACTCACTACACACATACACCAGTTCAAGTGCAACACTGTCCAGGCTGGCAGTAGGTATTCACAACACACATACATCAGTTCAAGTGCAACACTGTCCAGGTTGGCTGTCTGGGAACCTCACACACATACACCAGTTCAAGTAAAACACTGTCCAGGTTGGCTGTCAGGTACTCACTACACACATACACCAGTTCAAGTGCAACACTGTCCTGGCTGGCTGTCAAGTATCCACTAAACACATACACCAGTTCAAGTACAACACCATTTGGACTGGCAGTAGGGTACTCACTACACACATACACCAATTCAAGTGAAACACTGTCCAGGTTGGCAGTAGGGTACTCACAACACACATACTACAATTCAAGTGCAACACTGTCCAGGCTAGCTGTCGGGTACTCACTTCACACATACACCAGTTCAAGTGCAGCACTGTCCAGGCAGGCAGTAGGGTACCTACACACACATACACCAGTTCAAGTGCAACTCTGATCAGGATGGCAGTAGGGTACCCACTACACACATACACCAGTTCAAGTGCAACACTGACCAGGCTGGCAGTAGAGTACTCACAACAAACCTACATCAGTTCAAGTGCAACACTGTCCAGGTTGGCTGCTGGGAACTCACTACACACATACACCAGTTCAAGTAAAACACTGTCCAGGTTGGCTGTCAGGTACTCACTACACACAAACATCAGTTCAAGTGCAACACTGTCCAGGATGGCTGTCGGGTACCACCACACACATACACCAATTCTGCGCAACACTGTCCAGGTTGGCAGTAGGGTACTTCTCACACATACACCAGTTCAAGGTACTTGCTACACACATACACCAGTTCAAGTGCAGCACTGTCCAGGCAGGCAGTAGGGTACTCACTACACACATACACCAGTTCAAGTGCAACACTGACCAGGCTGGTAGTAGAGTACTCACAACAAACATACATCAGTTCAAGTGCAACACTGTCCAGGTTGGCTGCTGGGAACTCACTACATACATACACCAGTTCAAGTGAAACACTGTCCGGGTTGGATGTCAGGTACTCACTACACACATACACCAGTTCAAGTGCAACACTGATCAGGATGGCAGTAGGGTACTCACTACACACATACACCAGTTCAAGTGCAACACTGTCCAGGTTGGCAGTAGGGTACTCACAACACACATACAACAATTCAAGTGCAACACTGTCCAGGCTAGGTGTCGGGTACTCACTTCACACATACACCAGTTCAAGTGCTACACTGTCCAGGCTGGCTGTCAGGTACTCACTACGCACATACACCAATTCAAGTGCAACACTGTCCAGGTTGGCAGTAGGGTACTCACAACACATACACCAGTTCATGGCAACACTGTCCAGGTTGGCTGTCGGTACTCACTACACACATACACCAGTTCAAGAGCAACACTGTCCAGGTTGGCTGTCAGGTACTACTACACACATACACATCAGTTCGCGCAACACTGTCCAGGCTGGCAGTAGGGTACTCACAACACACATACACCAGTTCAAGTGCAACACTGTCCAGGCTGGCAGTAGGGTACTCACTACACATATACACCAGTTCAAGTGCAACTCCGACCGGGCTGGCAGTAGGGTACTCACTACACACATACACCAGTTCAAGTGCAACACTGTCCAGGCTGGCAATAGAGTCCTCACAACACACATACATCAGTTCAAGTGCAACGCTGTCCAGACTGGCTGTTGGGTACTCAATAAACACATACACCAGTACAAGTGCAACATTGTCCAGGCTGGCAGTAGGGTACTCACTTCACACATACACCAGTTCAAGTGCAACACTGTCCAAGTTGGCAGTAGGGTACTCACAACACACATACACCAGTTCAATTGCTAAACTGTCCAGGCTGGCTGTCGGGTACTCACTACACACATACACCAGTTCAAGTGCAACACTGTCCAGGCTGGCAGTAGGTACTCACTACACACATTCAACAATTGAAGTGCAACACTGTCCAGGTTGGCAGTAGAGTATTCACTACACATATACACCAGTTTAAGTGCAACACTGTCCAGGCTGGCAGTAGAGTACTCACTACACATACACCCATTCAAGTGCAACACTGTCCAGGATGGCAGTAGAGTACTCACAACACACATAGATCAGTTCAAGTGCAACACTGTCCAGGATGGCTGTTGGGTACTCACTACACACATACACCAGTTCAAGTGCAGCACTGTCCAGGATGGCTGTCGGGTACTCACAACACACATACACCAGTTCAAGTGCAACACTGTCCAGGCTGGCTGTCAGGTACTCGCTACACACATACACCTGTTCAGGTGCAACACTGTCCAGGTTGGCAGTAGGGTACTCGCTACACACATACACCAGTTCAAGTGCAGCACTGTCCAGGCAGGCAGTAGGGTACTACTACACACATACACCAGTTCAAGTGCAACACTGACCAGGCTGGCAGTAGAGTATTCACAACAAACATACATCAGTTCAAGTGCGTAACACTGTCCAGGTTGGCTGCTGGGAACTCACTACACACATACACCAGTTCAAGTAAAACACTGTCCAGGTTGGCTGTCAGGTACTCACTACACACATACACCAGTTCAAGTGCAACACTGTCCAGGTTGGCTGTCGGGTATTCACTACACACATACACCAATTCAAGTGAAACACTGTCCAGGTTGGCGGTCAGGAACTCACTACACACATACACCAGTTCAAGTGCAACACTGTCCTGGCTGGCTGTCGAGTATCCACTAAACACATACACCAGTTCAAGTGCAACACCATTTGGACTGGCAGTAGGGTACTCACTACACACATATACCAATTCAAGTGAAACACTGTCCAGGTTGGCAGTAGGGTACTCACAACACACATACTACAATTCAAGTGCAACACTGTCCAGGCTAGCTGTCGGGTACTCACTTCACACATACACCAGTTCAAGTGCAGCACTGTCCAGGCAGGCAGTAGGGTACTCACTACACACATACACCAGTTCAAGTGCAACACTGATCAGGATGGCAGTAGGGTACTCACTACACACATACACCAGTTCAAGTGCAACACTGACCAGGCTGGCAGTAGAGTACTCACAACAAACCTACATCAGTTCAAGTGCAACACTGTCCAGGTTGGCTGCTGGGAACTCACTACACACATACACCAGTTCAAGTAAAACACTGTCCAGGTTGGCTGTCAGGTACTCACTACACACAAACATCAGTTCAAGTGCAACACTGTCCAGGATGGCTGTCGGGTACTCACCACACACATACACCAATTCAAGTGCAACACTGTCCAGGTTGGCAGTAGGGTACTTGCTACACACAAACACCAGTTCCAAGGTACTCTACACACATACACCAGTTCAAGTGCAGCACTGTCCAGGCAGGCAGTAGGGTACTCACTACACACATACACCAGTTCAAGTGCAACACTGACCAGGCTGGCAGTAGAGTATTCACAACAAACATACATCAGTTCTGGCGCAACACTGTCCAGGTTGGCTGCTGGGAACTCACTACACATACACCAGTTCAAGTAAAACACTGTCCAGGTTGGCTGTCAGGTACCACTACACACACACACCAGTTCAAGTGCAACACTGTCCAGGTTGGCTGTCGGGCATTCACTACACACATACACCAATTCAAGTGAAACACTGTCCAGGTTGGCGGTCAGGAACTCACTACACACATACACCAGTTCAAGTGCAACACTGTCCTGGCTGGCTGTCGAGTATCCACTAAACACATACACCAGTTCAAGTGCAATACCATTTGGACTGGCAGTAGGGAACTCACTACACACATATACCAATTCAAGTGAAACACTGTCCAGGTTGGCAGTAGGGTACTCACAACACACATACTACAATTCAAGTGCAACACTGTCCAGGCTAGCTGTCGGGTACTCACTTCACACATACACCAGTTCAAGTGCAGCACTGTCCAGGCAGGCAGTAGGGTACTCACTACACACATACACCAGTTCAAGTGCAACACTGATCAGGATGGCAGTAGGGTACTCACTACACACATACACCAGTTCAAGTGCAACACTGACCAGGCTGGCAGTAGAGTACTCACAACAAACATACATCAGTTCAAGTGCAACACTGTCCAGGTTGGCTGCTGGGAACTCACTACACACATACACCAGTTCAAGTAAAACACTGTCCAGGTTGGCTGTCAGGTACTCACTACACACATACAACAGTTCAAGTGCAACACTCTCCAGGTTGGCTGTCGGGTATTCACTACACACATTCACCAATTCAAGTGAAACACTGTCCAGGTTGGCAGTCAGGAACTCACTACACACATACACCAGTTCAAGTGCAACACTGTCCTGGCTGGCTGTCGAGTATCCACTAAACACATACACCAGTTCAAGTGCAACACCATCTGGACTGGCAGTAGGGTACTCACTACACACATACACCAATTCAAGTGCAACACTGTCCAGGCTGGCAGTAGGGTACTCACAACACACATACACCAGTTCAAGTGCTACACTGTCCAGGCTGGCTATTGGGTACTCACTATGCACATACACCAGTTCAAGAGCAACACTGTCCAGGCTGGCAGTAGGGTACTCACTATGCACATACACCAGTTCAAGTGCAACACTGTCCAGGCTGGCTGTTGGGTACTCACTACACATATACACCAGTTCAAGTGCAACATTGTCCAGGCTGGCAGTAGGGTACTCACTACACACATACACCAGTTCAAGTGCAGCACTATCCAGGTTGGCAGTAGGGTACTCACAACACACATACACCAGATCAATTGCTAAACTGTCCAGGCTGGCTGTCGGGTACTCAATACACACATGCACCAGTTCAAGTGCAACACTGTCCAGGCTGGCAGTAGGGTACTCACTACACACATACACCAATTGAAGTGCAACACTGTCCAGGTTGGCAGTAGAGTACCCACTACACATATACACCAGTTCCAGTGCAACACTGTCCAGGCTGGCAGTAGGGTACTCACTACACATACACCCGTTCAAGTGCAACACTGTCCAAGAAGGCAGTAGAGTACTCACAACACACGAACATCAGTTCAAGTGCAACACTGTCCAGGATGGCTGTCAGGTACTCACTACACACATACACCTGTTCAGGTGCAACACTGTCCAGGATGGCTGTCGGGTACTTGCTACACACATACACCACTTTCAAGGTACTCGCTACACACATTCACCAGTTCAAGTGCAGCACTGTCCAGGCAGGCAGTAGGGTACTCACTACACACATACACCAGTTCAAGTGCAACACTGACCAGGCTGGTAGTAGAGTACTCACAACAAACATACATCAGTTCAAGTGCAACACTGTCCAGGTTGGCTGCTGGGAACTCATTACATACATACACCAGTTCAAGTGAAACACTGTCCGGTTGGATGTCAGGTACTCACTACACACATACACCAGTTCAAGTGCAACACTGTCCAGGTTGGCTGTCGGGTATTCACTACACACATACACCAATTCAAGTAAAACACTGTCCAGGTTGGCTGTCAGGAACTCACTACACACATACACCAGTTCAAGTGCAACACTGTCCAGGCTGGCTGTCGGGTATCCACTAAACACATACACCAGTTCAAGTGCAACACTGCCTGGACTGGCAGTAGGGTACTCACTACACACATACACCAATTCAAGTGCAACACTGTCCAGGTTGGCAGTAGGGTTCTCACAACACACATACAACAATTCAAGTGCAACACTGTCCAGGCTAGCTGTCGGGTACTCACTTCACACATACACCAGTTCAAGTGCAACACTGTCCAGGCTGGCAGTAGGGTACTCACAACACACATACACCAGTTCAAGTGCAACACTGTCCAGGTTGGCAGTAGGGTACTCACAACACACATACATCAGTTCAATTGCTAAACTGTCCAGGCTGGCTGTCGGGTACTCACTATACACATACACCAGTTCAAGTGCAACACTGTCGAGGCTGGCAGTAGGGTACTCACTACACACATTCACCAATTGTAGTGCAACACTGTCCAGGTTGGCAGTAGAGTACACACTACACATAAACACCAGTTCAAGTGCAACACTGTCCAGGCTGGCAGTAGGGTACTCACTACATATACACCCGTTGAAGTGCAACACTGTCCAGGATGACAGTAGAGTACTCACAACACACATAGATCAGTTCAAGTGCAACACTGTCCAGGATGGCTGTCAGGTACTCACTACACACATGCACCAGTTCAAGTGCAGCACTGTCCAGGATGGCAGCCGGATACTCACAACACACATACACCAGTTCAAGTGCAACACTGTCCAGGCTGGCTGTCGGGTACTCACTAGGGGTAATTATATCAGATGACCTAAAGGTGGGCAAGCAATGTGAGAAGGCAGTAAGGAAGGCTGGAGGGATACTGGGATGCATAGGAAAAAGCATCAGTAGTAGAAAACAGGAAGTTGTTATCCCTCTGTACAGACAGTTGGTGAGACCCCATCTGGAGTACTGTGTGCAGCTCTGGAGACCCCATCTCCGCAAAGACATAGACAGAGTGGAGGCTGTCCAGAGGAGGGCAACCAAAATGGTGCAGGGTCTGCACCAGAAGACATACGAAGAAAGACTAAAGGAACTTAATATGTATACTCTTGAGGAAAGAAGGGAGAGAGGGGACATGATAGAAACTTTCAAGTACCTCAAGGGAATTAACTAAGTCCAAGAGAGTAGCATCTTCCAGAAAAAGAGATGTGCAAGAACAAGGGGGCACAATTTGAAGATAGAGGGAGGACGGCTCAGGGGTAATGTGAGGAAGTATTTTTTCACTGAGAGGGTTGTGGATGCATGGAACAGCCTCCTGAGGAGGTCATGGAGTCCAGAACAGTGGGGACTGCAATGCATGGGACAGGCATAAGGCAGTCCTAGGGGCGGGTAAGAGGAAGTAAACTGTTGATTAACTAAGATCTGCAGCTTATCTGTTAGGTAGGAAAATGGGCAGACTAGGTGGGCCAAGCGGTCCTTATCTGCCATCAGATTCTATGTTTCTACACACATACACCTGTTCAAGTACAACACTGTCCAGGTTGGCAGTAGGGTACTCGCTACAGACATACACCAGTTCAAGTGCAGCACTGTCCAGGCTGGCAGTAGGGTACTCACTACACACATACACCAGTTCAAGTGCAACACTGTCCAGGCTGGCAGTAGGGTACTCACAATGCACATACACCAATTGAAGTGCAACACTGTCTAGGTTTGCAGTATGGTATTCAGTACACACATACACCTGTTCAAGTACAACCCCATTCAGGTAGGCCATATGGTGCATAAAACACATACCAATTAAGGGCAGCTCTGTCCATAGAGGCTGCAGGGTTCATGCAACACACATATCAGGTAAACCGCAGCTCTGTCTAGGGAGGCAGTAGGGTACATATAATACACATACCAGTTAAAGTGCAGTTCTGTCCAGGGAGGCTGTAGGCTGCATAAAATGCACATACCAGATGTAATGCAACTCTGTCCAGGTAGGCTGTAGGGTGCATACAACACACATACACCAGTTAAAGTGCAACTCTGTCCAGGGAGGCTGTAGGGTGCATACAACACTCATACACCAGTTAAAGTGCAACTCTGTCCAGGCAGACTGTAGGGTGTATACAGCACACCTACTCCAGTTAAAGTGCAATTCAGTCCAGGGAGGTTGTAGGGTGCATGCAACACACATACTAGGTAAAGTGCAGCTCTGGCCAGGAAAGCTGTATGGTGCATACAACACACATGTCAGTTAAAGTGCAACTTTTCTAGGGATGCAGTAGGACGCATACAACATACATACCAGCTGAAATGCAACTCTGTCCAGGAAGATAATAGGGGACATACAACACACATACCAGGTAAAGTCCAACTGTGTCCAGGGAGGCAGAAAAGTTCATGCAACATACTGTACATACTGGATAAAGTGCAAGTCTGTCAAGGGAGGCAGTAGGAAGCATATAACACGCATACCCATTAAAATACAACTCTGTCGAGAGAAGCTGTAGGGTGCATGCAACACACATACCAGTTAAAATGCAACTCTGTCCAGGGAAGCTATAGGGTGCATACAACACACATTCCAGTTAAAGTGCAGCTCTGTCCAGATAGGCAGTAGGGTATAAATGATACATACACCAGTTAATGTGCAGCTCTGTCCAGATAGGCAGTAGCGTATAAATGATACAAAGACCAGTTAAAGTGCAGCTCTGTCCAGGGAGGCAGTAGGGTATAAATGATACGCACACCAGTTAAGGTGCAGCTCTGTCCAGGGAGGCAGTAGGGTATAAATAATACATGCACCAGTTGAAGTACAGCTGTGTCCAGATAGGCAGTAGGGTATAAATGATACATATGCCAGTAAAGTGGAGCTCTGTCCAGGGAGGCAGTAGGGTATAAATGATACATAGACCAGTTAAAGTGCAGCTGTGTCCAGATAGGCAGTAGGGTATAAATGATACATAGACCAGTTAAAGTGCAGCTCTGTCCAGATAGGCAGTAGGGTATAAATGATACATAGACCAGTTAAGGTGCAGCTCTGTCCAGATAGGCAGTAGGGTATAAATGATACATAGACCAGTTAAGGTGCAGCTCTGTCCAGGGAGGCAGTAGGGTATAAATGACACGTAGACCAGTTAAAGTGCAGCTCTGTCCAGATAGGCAGTAGGGTATAAATGATACGTAGACCAGTTAAAGTGCAACTCTGTCCAGATAGGCAGTAGATTATAAATGATACGTAGACCAGTTAAAGTGCAACTCTGTCCAGATTGGCAGTAGGGTATAAATGATACGTAGACAGTTAAAGTGCAACTCTCTCCAGATAGGCAGTAGGGTATAAATGATACATAGACCAGTTAATGTGCAACTCTGTCCAGATAGAGAGTAGGGTATAAATGATACGTTCACCAGTTAAAGTGCAACTCAGTCCAGATCGGCAGTGGGGTATAAATGATACGTACACTAGTTAAAGTGCAACTCTGTCCAGATCGGCAGTAGGGTACAAATGATACATAGACCAGTTAAAGTGCAGCTCTGTCCAGGGAGGCAGTAGGGTATAAATGATACATTGACCAGTTAAAGTGCAGCTCTGTCCAGATAGGCAGTAGGGGACAAATGATACATAGACCAGTTAAAGTGCAACTCTGTACAGATAAGCAGAAGGGTACAAATAATACATAGACCAGTTAAAGTGCAACTCTGTCCAGATAGGCAGTAGGGTACAAATAATACATAGACCAGTTAAAGTGCAACTCTGTCCAGATAGGCAGTAGGGTACAAACGATACCTAGACCAGTCAAAGTGCAGTTCTGTCCAGATAGGCAGTAGGGTAGAAATGATACATAGACCAGTTAAGGTGCAGCTCTGTCCAGGGAGGCAGTAGGGTATAAATGATACATAGACCAGTTAAAGTGCAGCTCTGTCCAGGGAGGCAGTAGGGTGTAAATAATACATTGACCAGTAAAAGTCTGGCTCTGTCAGATAGGCAGTAGTGTTTAAATGATACATACACCAGTTAAATGCAGCTCTGTCCAGATAGGCAGTAGGGTATAAATGATTCATACACCAGTTAAAGTGCAACTCTGTCCAGATAGGCAGTGGGGTATAAATGATACATACAGCAGTTAAAGTGCAACTCTGTCCAGATAGGCAGTGGGGTATAAATGATACATACACCAGTTAAAGTACAGCTGTGTCCAGATAGGCAGTAGGGTATAAATTATACATACAACAGTTAAAGTGCAGCTGTGTCCAGATAGGCAGTGGGGTATAAATGATACATAGTCCAGTTAAAGTGCAGCTGTGTCCAGATAGGCAGTAAGGTATAAATGATACATAGACCAGCTAAAGTGCAGCTGTGTTCAGATAGGCAGTAGGGTATAAATGATACGTAGACCAGTTAAAGTGCAGCTGTGTCCAGATAGGCAGTAGGGTATAAATGATACATAGACCAGTTAAGGTGCAGCTCTGTCCAGATAGGCAGTAGGGTATAAATGATATGTAGACCAGTTAAGGTGCAGCTCTGTCCAGATAGGCAGTAGGGTACAAATGATACATAGACCAATTAAAGTGCAACTCTGTCCAGATCGGCAGTAGGATATAAATGATATGTACACCAGTTAAAGTGCAACTCTGTCCAGATCGGCAGTAGGGTAGAAATGATACGTAGACCAGTCAAAGTGCAGTTCTGTCCAGATAGGCAGTAGGGTATAAATGTAATGTAGAACAGTTAAGGTGCAGCTCTGTCCAGATAGGCGTTGGGATATAAATGATACATAGACCGGTTAAAGTGCAGCTGTGTCCAGGGAGGCAGTAGGGTATAAATGATACATAGACCAGTTAAAGTGCAGCACTGTCCAGTGAGGTAGTAGGGTGTAAATGATACATTGACCAGTTAAAGTCCAGCTCTGTCAGATAGGCAGCAGTGTATAAATGATCCATGCAACATACATACTGGATAAAGTGCAAGTCTGTCAAGGGAGGCAGTAGAAAGCACGTAACACGCATACCCATTAAAATACAACTCTGTCGAGAGAAGCTGTAGGGTGCATGCAACACACATACCAGTTAAAATGCAACTCTGTCCAGGGAAGCTATAGGGTGCATACAACACACATTCTAGTTAAAGTGCAGCTCTGTCCAGATAGGCAGTAGGGTATAAATAATACATACACCAGTTAATGTGCAGCTCTGTCCAGATAGGCAGTAGCATATAAATGATACGAAGACCAGTTAAAGTGCAGCTCTGTCCAGGGAGGCAGTAGGATATAAATGATTCATACACCAGTTAAAGTGCAGCTCTGTCCAGGGAGGCAGTAGGGTATAAATGATACGCACACCAGTTAAGGTGCAGCTCTGTCCAGGGAGGCAGTAGGGTATAAATAATACATACACCAGTTGAAGTACAGCTGTGTCCAGATAGGCAGTAGGGTATAAATGATACATAAGCCAGTAAAGTGGAGCTCTGTCCAGGGAAGCGGTAGGGTATAAATGATACATTGACCAGTTAAAGTGCAGCTGTGTCCAGATAGGCAGTAGGGTATAAATGATACATAGACCAGTTAAAGTGCAGCTCTGTCCAGATAGGCAGTAGGGTATAAATGATACATAGACCAGTTAAGGTGCAACTCTGTCCAGATAGGCAGTAGATTATAAATTATACGTAGATCAGTTAAAGTGCAACTCTGTCCAGATTGGCATTAGGGTATAAATGATACGTTGACAGTTAAAGTGCAACTCTCTCCAGATAGGCAGTAGGGTATAAATGATACATAGACCAATTAATGTGCAACTCTGTCCAGATAGAGACTAGGATATAAATGATACGTTCACCGGTTAAAGTGCAACTCAGTCCAGATAGGCAGTAGATTACAAATGATACGTAGACCAGTTAAAGTGCAGCTCTGTCCAGATTGGCAGTAGGGTATAAATGATACGTAGACAGTTAAAGTGCAACTCTCTCCAGATAGGCAGTAGGGTATAAATGATACATAGACCAGTTAATGTGCAACTCTGTCCAGATAGAGAGTATGGTATAAATGATACGTTCACCAGTTAAAGTACAACTCAGTCCAGATCGGCAGTGGGGTATAAATGATACGTACACTAGTTAAAGTGCAACTCTGTCCAGATCGGCAGTAGGGTATAAATGATACGTAGACCAGTTAAAGTGCAGCTCTGTCCAGGGAGGCAGTAGGGTATAAATGATACATTGACCAGTTAAAGTGCAACTCTGTACAGATAAGCAGAAGGGTACAAATAATACATAGACCAGTTAAAGTGCAACTCTGTCCAGATAGGCAGTAGGGTACAAATAATACATAGACCAGCTAAAGTGCAACTCTGTCCAGATAGGCAGTAGGGTACAAATGATACCTAGACCAGTCAAAGTGCAGTTCTGTCCAGATAGGCAGTAGGGTAGAAATGATACATAGACCAGTTAAGGTGCAGCTCTGTCCAGATAGGAAGTGGGGTATAAATGATACATAGACCGGTTAAGGTGCAGCTCTGTTCAGGGAGGCAGTAGGGTATAAATGATACATAGACCAGTTAAAGTGCAGCTCTGTCCAGGGAGGCAGTAGGGTGTAAATAATACATTGACCAGTAAAAGTCTGGCTCTGTCAGATAGGCAGTAGTGTTTAAATGATACATACACCAGTTAAAATGCAGCTCTGTCCAGATAGGCAGTAGGGTATAAATGATTCATACACCAGTTAAAGTGCAACTCTGTCCAGATAGGCAGTGGGGTATAAATGATACATACAGCAGTTAAAGTGCAACTCTGTCCAGATAGGCAGTGGGGTATAAATGATACATACACCAGTTAAAGTACAACTGTGTCCAGATAGGCAATTGGGTATAAATGATACATACACCAGTTAAAGTGCAGCTGTGTCCAGATAGGCAGTAGGGTATAAATGATACGTAGACCAGTTAAAGTGCAGCTGTGTTCGGATAGGCAGTAGGGTATAAATGATACATAGACCAGTTAAGGTGCAGCTCTGTCCAGATAGGCAGTAGGGTATAAATGATATGTAGACCAGTTAAGGTGCAGCTCTGTCCAGGGAGGCAGTAGGGTATAAATGATACGGAGACCAATTAAAGTGCAACTCTGTCCAGATCGGCAGTAGGATATAAATGATACGTACACCAGTTAAAGTGCAACTCTGTCCAGATCGGCAGTAGGGTATAAATGATACGTAGACCAGTTAAAGTGCAGCTCTGTCCAGGGAGGCAGTAGGGTATAAATGATACGTAGACCAGTTAAAGTGCAGCTCTGTCCAGGGAGGCAGTAGGGTATAAATGATACATAGACCAGTTAAAGTGCAGCTCTGTCCAGATAGGTAGTAAGGTACAAATGATACGTAGACCAGTCAAAGTGCAGTTCTGTCCAGATAGGCAGTAGGGAACAAATGATACATAGACCAGTTAAAGTGCAACTCTGTACAGATAAGCAGAAGGGTACAAATAATACATAGACCAGTTAAAGTGCAACTCTGTCCAGATAGGCAGTAGGGTACAAATAATACATAGACCAGTTAAAGTGCAACTCTGCCCAGATAGGCAGTAGGGTACAAACGATACCTAGACCAGTCAAAGTGCAGTTCTGTCCAGATAGGCAGTAGGGTAGAAATGATACATAGACCAGTTAAGGTGCAGCTCTGTCCAGATAGGAAGTGGGGTATAAATGATACATAGACCGGTTAAGGTGCAGCTCTGTCCAGGGAGGCAGTAGGGTATAAATGATACATAGACCAGTTAAAGTGCAGCCTGTCCAGGGAGGCAGTAGGGTGTAAATAATACATTGACCAGTAAAAGTCTGGCTCTGTCAGATAGGCAGTAGTGTTTAAATGATACATACACCAGTTAAAATGCAGCTCTGTCCAGATAGGCAGTAGGGTATAAATGATTCATACACCAGTTAAAGTGCAACTCTGTCCAGATAGGCAGTGGGGTATAAATGATACATACAGCAGTTAAAGTGCAACTCTGTCCAGATAGGCAGTGGGGTATAAATGATACATACACCAGTTAAAGTACAGCTGTGTCCAGATAGGCAGTAGGGTATAAATGATACATACACCAGTTAAAGTGCAGCTGTGTCCAGATAGGCAGTAAGGTATAAATGATACATAGACCAGCTAAAGTGCAGCTGTGTCCAGATAGGCAGTAGGGTATAAATGATTCATGCACCACTTAAAGTGCAGCTCTGTCCAGATAGGCAGTAGGGTATAGATGATACATAGACCAGTTAAAGTGCAGCTGTGTCCAGATAGGTAGTTGGGTATAAATGATACGTAGACCAGTTAAAGTGCAGCTGTGTCCAGATAGGCAGTAGGGTATAAATGATACATAGACCAGTTAAGGTGCAGCTCTGTCCAGATAGGCAGTAGGGTATAAATGATATGTAGACCAGTTAAGGTGCAGCTCTGTCCAGGGAGGCAGTAGGGTATAAATGATACGGAGACCAATTAAAGTGCAACTCTGTCCAGATCGGCAGTAGGATATAAATGATACGTACACCAGTTAAAGTGCAGTTCTGTCCAGATAGGCAGTAGGGTAGAAATGATACATAGACCAGTCAAAGTGCAGTTCTGTCCAGATAGGCAGTAGGGTATAAATGATACGTAGACCAGTTAAGGTGCAGCTCTGTCCAGATAGGCAGTGGGGTATAAATGATACATAGACCGGTTAAGGTGCAGCTCTGTCCTGGGAGGTAGTAGGGTGTAAATGATACATTGACCAGTTAAAGTCCAGCTCTGTCGGATAGGCAGCAGTGTATAAATGATCCTTTCACCAGTTAAAGTGCAGCTCTGTCCAGATAGGCAGTAGGGTATAAATGATTCAAGCACCAGTTAAAGTGCAACTCTGTCCAGATAGGCAGTAGGGTATAAATGATACATACAGCAGTTAAAGTGCAACTCTGTCCAGATAGGCAGTGGGGTATAAATGGTACCTACAGCAGTTAAAGTGCAGCTGTGTCCAGATAGGCAGTAGGGTATAAGTGATACATACACCAGCTGAAGAGCAGCTGTGTCCAGATAGGCTGTAGGGTATAAATGATACATAGACCAGTTAAAATGCAGCTGTGTCCAGATAGGCAGTAGGGTATAAATGATACATAGACCAGTTAAAGTGCCATTAGGTCCAGATAGGCAGTAGGGTATAAATGATACATAGATCAGTTAAAGTGCAGCTGTGTCCAGATAGGTAGTCGGGTATAAATGATACATAGACCACTTAAAGTGCAGCTCTGTCCAGATAGGCAGTCGGGTGCAAATGATACATAGACCGGTTAAAGTGCAACTCTGTCCAGAAAGGCAGTAGGGTACAAATGATACATAGACCGGTTAAAGTGCAACTCTGTCCAGATAGGTAGTAGGGTATAAATGATACATAGACCGGTTAAGGTGCAGCTCTGTCCAGATAGGCAGTAGGGTATAAATGATACGTAGACCGGTTAAGGTGCAGCTCTGTCCTGGGAGGCAGTAGGGTATAAATGATACATAGACCAGTTAAAGTGCAGCTCTCTCCAGGGAATCAGTAGGGTATAAATGATACATGCACCAGTTAAAGTGCAACTCTCTCCAGATAGGCAGTAGGGCATGCATAATACATTCACCAGTTAAAGTGCAACTCTGTCCAGATAGGCAGTAGGGTATAAATGATACATTCACCAGTTAAAGTGCAGCTGTGTCTGGATAGGCAGTAGGGTATAAATGATACATACACCAGTTAAAGTGCAGCTGTGTCCGGACAGGCAGTAGGGTATAAATGATACATAGACCAGTTAAAGTGCAGCTGTGTCCGGATAGGCAGTAGGGTATAAAAGATACATAGACCAGTTAAAGTGCAGCTCTGTCCAGATAGGCAGTAGGGTATAAATGATACCTAGACCAGTTAAGGTGCAGCTCTGTCCAGATAGGCAGTAGTGTATAAATGATACGTAGTCCAGTTAAAGTGCAGCTCTGTCCAGATAGGCAGTAGGGTATAAATGATACATAGACCAGTTAAAGTGCAACTCTATCCCGATTGGCAGTAGGGTATAAA
The DNA here is from genome assembly GCA_016271365.2 of Neoceratodus forsteri. Taxonomy (NCBI): domain Eukaryota; kingdom Metazoa; phylum Chordata; order Ceratodontiformes; family Ceratodontidae; genus Neoceratodus; species Neoceratodus forsteri. Next base: position 32,103,048 of record CM057449.1, on the reverse strand, counting down.
TGATACGTAGACAGTTAAAGTGCAACTCTGTCCAGATAGGCAGTAGGGTATAAATGATACATAGACCAGTTAATGTGCAACTCTGTCCAGATAGGCAGTAGGGTATAAATGATATGTTCACCAGTTAAAGTGCAACTCTGTCCAGATCGGCAGTAGGGTATAAATATTACGTACACCAGTTAAAGTGCAGCTCTGTCCAGATCGACAGTAGGGTATAAATGATACGTACATTAGTTAAAGTGCAGCTCTATCCAGGGAGGCTGTAGGGTATAAATGATACATAGACCAGTTAAAGTGCAGCTGTGTCCAGATGGGCAGTAGGGTATAAATGATACATAGACCAGTTAAAGTGCAGCTCTGTCCAGATAGGCAGTAGAGTGCAAATGATACATAGACCGGTTAAAGTGGAACTCTGTCCAGATAGGCAGTAGGGTATAAATGATACATAAACTGGTTAAGGTGCAGCTCTGTCCAGATAGGCAGTAGGGTATAAATGATACATAGACCAGTTAAAGTGCAGCTCTCTCCAGGGAGACAGTACGTTATAAATGATTCATGCACCAGTTAAAGTGAAACTCTGTCCAGATAGGCAGTAGGGTATAAATGATACATTCACCAGTTAAAGTGCAGCTGTGTTCGGATAGGCAGTAGGGTATAAATGACACATAGACCAGTTAAAGTGCAGCTGTGTCCGGATAGGCAGTAGGGTATAAATGATACATAGACCAGTTAAAGTGCTGCTGTGTCCGAATAGGCAGTAGGGTATAAATTACACATAGACCAGTTAAAATGCAGCTTTGTCCGGATAGGCAGTAGGGTATAAATGATACATAGACTAGTTAAAGTGCAGCTGTGTCCAGATAGGCAGTAGGGTATAAATCATATATAGGCCAGTTAAAGTGCCACTCTGTCCAGATAGGCAGTAGGGTATAAATGATACATAGGCCAGTTAAAGTGCAGCTCTGTCCAGATAGTCAGTAGGGCATAAATGATACATAGACCAGTTAAAGTGCAGCTCTGTCCAGGGAGGCAGTTGGGTATAAATGCTACATACACCAGTTAAAGTGCAGCTCTGTCCAGGGAGGCGATTGGGTATAAATGCTACATACACCAGTTAAAGTGCAGCTCTATCCAGATTGGCAGTCGGGTATAAATGCTACGTACACCAGTTAAAGTGCAGCTCTGTCCAGATAGACAGTCGGGTAGAAATGCTACATACACCAGTTAAAGTGCAGCTCTGTCCAGGGAGGCAGTAGGGTATAAATGATACATACTCCAGTTAAAGTGCAACTCTGTCCAGGGAGGCAGTATTAAACATATAAAACACATGCCTTTTACAATGCAACTCTGTCCAGGGAAGCTGTAGGGTACATATAACATGCAAACCAGTTAAAATGCAACTCTGTCTAGGTAGGCAAAAGGGTTTGTAACCCCTAGGTGGTACTAGTAATGGAGGTGTTTGCCTGTCTTGTTATAGCCCGCTGAGAAGTTATAACCACCCACCCACCCTCCTAGTGGCTTGGAACCTTTAACAGCACTTGGCACACAGTAAATAACAGTAATAATATGCACACTCCCGTCACACTTACCATCTGTGTCTGGCCTTCAACAGTATCCTTGGACACCCCTGCAAAGGCAAACATACACTTTTAGTACTATGACCCACTAATAATATGCACATAGACCAGGTTAAATGTGAAACAACAGATTTATTCAGGGGTTGAGACAAGAAAGGGGTATGGATTTAGTTAAATGATTCTGAGTAAATTCAGGTTCTTGGCATGTACTTTCTAGTCCCAAATACATAGTTCTACAACACTGGGTACCCAAGATGGAATGCTGGCTAACCAGAGGTGTTGCCTAGTGGTGGCTGGCATTGCAACAGTTGTTGGGGCCCTTGATGGAAAGAATAGGCAGTTAGCATGCACAACAACAAAGTGTTTATTTGTAATCCTGGCTGGTTGGCCCAGTCTCTAGAAACACAGGGGGCTACCCTGATTGTACTTATGGTATCAGTTGGCTGTGATGTGACTAGCAATATGGAGATGTCATGTTGGTCACCAATGAGCAGGGGCAGGCAGGGCCGTCAAGGCACACCTGCTCTTCATGGCCTTTTCCTCCAGGTGGCCACAACCTGTATGTTGTTTCTGCACTGGGACTGGATCCCCAAAGCTGGTCTTTCACCAAGGACAGTTTCTGGTGGAAGGCAGCTGATCTGAGCCGGCAAAAGGCCCTGGCTTAATGAGCACGTAGGCAAAGTTCAGTTTGGTTTGCTGGTGAAGCCTGCAGCTGGCATAACAATCAGGTTGTGAACAGACAGACCTCAACTCATGAGGAACATTCGGCACATTTAAATCAAACAGCATTTACTTCTTCACAGATCGGATACAGTCCAGTTGCTTTTACAGTAGAATGACTACGCAAACCTCTCTATCTAATACTGGTCTTACACACTAGCTGGGCCAAATGCTTCACAGGAGCCAGTCTTTGGTCCAGCTCTCAAACAGTGCTTTCAAATGTCTCCGATGCTTTCTACTACAGTTTCAGTAATAAATCAGATTATTCCCACTGCTGCAATCAGGAAGTCCAATGCAGGAGAACAGTGGCAGGGAAGCAAGTTAGGTCACTTCCTGCTGATTCCCCTAAACTCTGTTCAGGGAGACGCTGCTCGAAAGCCTGAGCTTCTCACCCTTCAAGCTCCAACTCTGACCGATCCACTGTCTCTTACAGTTCTGGGTATTTCTCTTGGATTCCTGAGTTCGGGTTGGCTGGGGAAGCTGTCAGTCACAAGTTGGACTCTGTTCAGTTTGGTTTAGGCACTTACCTAAAAATTACAAAAAATATTTTTTCTTTCTCTTTCACTTGGTCTAAGGATACTTTGAGGTCCCTGGAGTCCTATTTTCTCACTTACTGGAAGTCCCGAATCAAACATGGTGGCCCCCATGCTGAAAGGCAAACTGTAAGGAAAGCAGGTTAAACAAATTTCTCTATTTCAAATATAACCATACTCTAGAGGAAGATAAGTCCAGTTCCAATTCAGGCTGCCTCTGCACTATTATCAACTGCAGAGGGGGGCAAATCAGAGCAGTTTCTGGCCAGTCATGAGCCTTAAATCAATCAGATTCAGTCCAGACCATTCACTATACACATAGTGGCTAGATTCTTAAATGGACAGATGCGGAGGGATAGCATGGCATTTCCACACACACATAAAGAGAAGCAAACAGATACCCTTGGATCTATTACCTCTACAGGACATCAGAAGAAGAATAATTAGCATTTATATAGTGTTTTCCATACACAGTGTATCTCAAAGCAACTCACAAGCAATGCTAGACTGGTAGTGAAGTGACTGAATGTGTAGTGGCAGCCATATCGCACATCAGCACCTACACACAGCCTGGCTAATGCATGAACTGGCTTATGAGAAGGGAAATGTTGGCTAGGACACTGAGAATGTCCCCTACTCTTTGCAAAGAGTGCTGAGTGCCCTGGGTTCTTATACTTCCACCTGGGCACACACCAGAACAGCACCAGGATGGGTTGAAGGGATCTCGGCTTAACGTCTCATCTGGAAGACAGTACACCTCAGCAGTACAGCACCCCCCTAATACTGCACTTGGATGCCAACATTTTAGGTGCAAGTCCCAACCTGATGTGGGAAGAGAACCCACAACTTTCTATTCCAGAGGTGGATGTGCTACCAGCTGAGCCATGCTGTCAGCTTGGCAGTGGACATGGAAAGAGCCTAGGAAGACATTAAGGTAAACTCCCAATTTGTGGGGTTACACTCTTCCCTGCTGGAAAAACTTGGCATCTGCATCAAGTCTATACTTTATAAACAATTCTACAGTTTAGGAAAATACTGTTCATGACAACAGGTTGCAACCATAAACTGTTATATTCATATGACACAAATGTTCATAGCTGATGCATCATTCGGGATTAAGCATGCTTATCTGTACACAACAATACTGCTGAAGCTTTTTACATTTTGAATTTAGCATAGTATAAGAACATTTCACTTTCAGAAAACTAAATTGTTAAACACATTACCCGTATCTATATTACCCCCTGCACACTAACCCGAATTGTTGGAGGTCCGACCGTATTAGCTAACCTTGAGCTGCATGGGTAGTGGTCACTAGAATAGTGACTAGAGGGATTGATTGTTAACTTAGTAGTTGCAGTGTAACCTATTTTTGGAAGAGAATTTGCTGATATGTAAACCCCTTTAAGAACTACATTCATGGGGAGATCTACAGGCCTTCCTGGGAAATCATAACTAAGGTATACCACATGTTTTGTGGTTCTTCCAGATTTTCTGGGCGAGGAAGGCACAAGCTTTGTTCTTTCAGCATTGGCATTTGGGTTGATCAGTGCTGGCTCATTGTCCAGCAATAAGCTTCTGATGAAAGGGGCGCCAATGCACTATCTGTTGGTACAGAACTAAAAGGAGCACTTGCACTGACATGTTCTGTAGATTCGGATTCAGAGGAAACACTTGTGTCTGCTTGCTCTGTAATATCAGGTTCATCATTGAGAGGAAATTCCAAGGAATTGAAATAATGTAATACATTACTGATACTTTCACAATCCTCATTTAAATGAGCTCCATTGTCCATCAATATGTTATTGTTACCATTCTGAGACATTTCAGCTTCATCTAGCATTTCGCCATCCTGGCTCTCGCGGTCAGGGTTTGCCTCTTATGGTTTAATCAGTTCTATGAGACATAAAGAGTCAGCTGTGTCAGACGTTATACTTTGCACTTCACTAAAAGGGGGTATGGGGTAGTTGAGAGGGCCGGATAATTAGACAGCCCTGAAGGTCCAGCCTCATCTCCCATGTTACGCAAAGGATTTCTTTGAAATAACTGACTCAGTTCATAAGAAGGATAAGTGACCCCACATTCACTGTCATCAGATTCAGATAGGTTGTCATTATCAATGAGAACATCACTGGTTGAAGGCTTTGGATGTGAGACAGCAGAAGGAGAGCTTAAATGTCTTGTTTTAGCTGCAGCCCAAGCCACAGGCCCAGTGGGAGTGTTGTCTGGAGGTACAGAGTCTATGATGATTTGCCCAATCAGTAACAGGTGATTTCTGTGCATTTTCTTTACAGCTTGTGGGTCATTCTCTGAACACACTGTGTAAACTGGCAGGTCCTCTTGCTAGCTGACAACAATGTATGAGTTATGGTGCCACCTGTCTGCCATCTTGTCTTTTCCTTGCAATCCCAAGTTTCTTAACAGAATACAATCCCCAGGTTGTAACTCTTGGACCTTAACGTGGTGTCTCGATTTGTTTGCTAAGTTTCTCTTGGCAGCCATCATGTGGGCTAACTGATAGGCATCACTGAGCTGAGCTTTGACTTTTTGTACGTACTGGAGATAATTCTCTGCTTGGACTCCATTGGGGGATACTCCAAAACAAATATCAATGGGTAGCCTTGCTTTTCGACCACACATACAATGGTAGGGGGAAAACCTGGTTGCATCGTTACGAGTGCAGTTATCTGCATGACCCAAAGTACTTATCTGCTGACTCATAGAAACAGAAACACAGAAGTTGATGGCAGATAAGGACCACAAGGCCCATCCAGTCTGCCCATTTTTTCTACCTCATGAACGTGCCATAGGCCTTTACTCTGTCAATGGTCTATCTATTCATAGTCATCTGTATTGCTCCCTTATGCCTATCCCATGTCTGTTTGAAGCCCTGCACTGTATTCATATCCACCACTTTCTGAGGTAGGCTGTTCCTTGCATCCACCACCCTTTCTGTGAAAAAGAACTTCCTCACATTCCCCCTTAATCAGCCTCCATCTAATTTCATGCTGTGTCCTCTTGTCCTGCTATTTTTCTTATATTGAAACATGTTAGACTCTTTCACCTTGTTAATGCCCTTAAGATGTTTTAATGTTTTGGTCATAAAACCTCTCTTCCCCATCTTTGTTCTAGGATATATATAAATATATATGAGCTCTGTTAATCTGTACTCATATGTTTTCTGATGCAGTCCCTGCACCATTTTGGTTGCCCTTCTTTGGACTGCCTCCATTTTGTTAATGTTCTTGTGCAGGTGCGGCCTCCAGTACTGCATATAGTACTCCAGATGGGGCCGAACCAGTGTCTTATAAAGAGGGATTATTACCTCCCTCTTATGACTTGTGATACCACTACTAATACATCCCAACATCTCCCTAGCCTTACCTACTGCTTTAGTGGTCTGCTTGTAAGGTTTCCGGTCATCGATGATGATGATGCACAAGTCTCTTTCTTCCCTTGTGATTGCCAGCAACTCCCCTCCCAACCTATAGGTGGCTTCAGGGTTTCTCTTCCCTATGTGCATAATATTGCACTTCTACTACAGACCTGTTAGTTTGACCTCAGTGGTAGGGAAAATGATGGAATCACTTCTGAAAGAAAGAATTGTTGAGTACCTAGATGCCAGAGGGGCACAGGACCCAAAGCAGCATGGATTTACAGCAGGAAGGTCATGTCAGACTAATCTAATTGATTTCTTTGACTGGGTGACCAAAGTAATAGACCAGGGAGGGGCTGTGTATATGGCCTACCTAGACTTTAGCAAGGCATTTGACACAGTCCCACACAAAAGATTAATAATCAAGTTAGCCAGCCTGGGAGTGGGTCCCAGGGTGGTAGCCTGGGTAGCGAACTGGCTGCACAACAGGACACAGAAGGTAATAGTGAATGGAACACATTCTGAAGAAAGGGGGTTATTTGAGTACCTCAAGGCTCAGTACTGGTTCCAATCCTCTTTAACATCTTTATAAGTGACATTGCAGAGGGTCTGAGGAAAGGTATGCCTTTGCAGATGACACAAAGATCTGTAACAGAGTTGATACACAAGAGGGGTAGAAAAGATGAGAAGGGACTTAGCAAGGTTGGAGGAATGGTCAGACATATGGCAACTTAGATTCAATGCAACGAAGTGCAATGTAATGCACCTGGGAAACAAAAACCCAGGAGAAGAGTACACATTAGCAAGGGAGGTACTAACAACAACAAAAATGGAAAGGGACCTGGGGGTAGTCATATCAGATGACCTAAAGGTGGGTAAGCAATGTGAAAAGTCGGTAAGGAGAGCCAGGGGGATACTGGGATGTATAGGAAGGGGCATCACAAGTAGAAAAAGGGAAGTGGTTATCCCTCTGTACAGACAGTTGGTGAGACCCCATCTGGAGTACTGTGTGCAGTTTTGGAGACCTCATCTATGCAAGGACATAGGATGGAAGCAGTCCAGAGGAGGGCAACTAAAATGGTGCAGGGTCTACATCAGAAACCATATAAGGAGAGACTGAGAGAGCTTAATATGTATACCCTTGATGAAAGGAGGGACAGGGGGGACATGATAGTAATGTTCAAGTACCTCAAGGGAATCAACAAAGTCCAGGAGGGTAGCATCTTTCAGAAAAAGAGATGTGTAAGAACAAGGGGGGCACAGTTTAAAGATAGAGGGGGGATGGCTCAGGGGTAATGTGATGAAATTCTTTTTCACGGAGAGAGTGGTGGATTCATGGAACAGCCTTCCTGAGGAGGTCGTTGGGTCTAAAACAGTGGGGGAATTCAAACATGCATGGGACAGACACAAAGCAATTATAGTGGGGGGTTGCAGGAAACAGGCTGTTGGTTAACTAGAATCTGCAGCTTATCCAGTAGGTAGGGAAATGGGCAGACTGGGTGGGCCAAGTGGTCCTTTTCTGCCGTCAAAGTCTGTGTTTCTATGTTTCTTTGCATAAAACCCCACTTGCTGCTCTTCTGATCATTTTGACAGTTAATCCAGTTCTCTTCCCATCCTGCCCACCCCATCTGGATCATCTGCTCTGTTACAGATCTTGGTGTCATCTGCAAATAGACAAACTGTACCCTCCAGTCCATCTGCAATGTCACTGATGAAGATATTGAAGAGGACTGGCCCCAGGACTGATCCTTGAGGTGCCCCACCTGTGACTTGCATCTTTTCTGACTGTATACCATTTACCACCACTCTTAGTGTTCTGCCTGCCAACCACTTTACCACCCAGTTGACCAACTTCTGACTGACCCCGAGCCTGCCCAGCTTATTAATCAATCTTCTATGTAGAACAGTATTGAAAGTTTTGTCGGAGTCAAGGTAGGCAACATCAACTGCACCACCTTGGTCCTTCACTCTGGTTACCCAGTCAAAGAAATCTATGAGATTAGTTTGACAGGAGCTTCCTTTTGTAAACCCATGCTGTCTTGGATCCTGTGCTCCTATGGATTCGAAGTGTTGCACTATCCTTCCTTAAGGAGTGCCTCCATAACCTTGCCCACTACTGAGGTAAGACTGACTGGTCTGTAGTTTCTGCCTCCTCCCTACTACCACTCTTGTGGAGCAGAACCACATGAGCCCTTCTCCAGTCTTCTGGGACCTCTCCTGTACTCAGAGACTCACTAAACAGTTCGATAATGGCTATGCTAGTTCCACCCTTAGCTCCTTTAGTACCCTGGAATGTATGCCATCTGGTGCGATTGCCTTGTCCACCCTGAGCTTAGCAAGATCTTGTAGGACCCTTTCTTTTGTGAAAAGACTTGTGCGCATCTCCCTCCCTCCCCTCTGTGTTCATGCTGCTGAGCTGTGGGCTCTGCCCTACCTTCTTCTCTGTAAATACTAAGAAGTAATATCTGTTTAGGATAGATGCTTTTCCTTAGTCCTTCTCCACACACTCCACCTCATCCCGTTTGATCTTAGCAATACCCTCTCTGGACTTTCTCCTTTCACTAATGTATCTATAGAAAGTATTGTCCCCTTATTTTACTGTTTGTGCTAGTGTTTCCTCGATTTGGCCTTTGCCTGCCTTACTGCCTTCCCTGCTTCCCTTAGGGAAGGTTGGTATACCTCCCTATATTCATCCTGCTGCATTCCCTTATATTTCCTGAATGCCAGCCTTTTGGCTCTGACCTTTTCTACTACTGTTTCTGAGAACCAAAGTGGTTTCCTCCTTCTTTTGCTCTTGCTTTTCTCCCTAACACAGTGGGATGTTGCTTCAAGTATTGCATCCTTAATGCTTGCCCACTTTGCCTGTACCTCCTCACTTGTATTTCTTTTTGCCAGGGCTAGCTTAACTTTGTTGGCCATCTTATCAAAATCAGCTCCTCTAAAGCCCTATATTTGTGCCTTGGAATGGGATGATTTAATTCTAGTAGCCAAATTGAACTATACCATGTGATGATCACTGGCCCCCAGGTGGCCTTCTACCTGGAGATCTGTGATCCTTTCCCCATTAGTCAGTACTAGATCTAGGATAACTGTGTCCCTTGTGGGGTGTTCTACCAGTTGTTTGAGATCCTCCCCCTGCAATGAATCCACTATGTGTCTAGCTATGGTGGATGTTCCTGCTGGTATTGACCAATTTTTATCTGGTATGTTGAAGTCTCCCATTATCAGAACCTCCCTTTTAACTGTCCTGTTTTGTACATCTTCTAACAGTAATATACCCATGTTCTCCCCCTGGTCTGGAGGCTTGTAGACAACCCCAGTTCACATTGCTGTCCCATTTCATGTTTCCAGGGTGACCCACAGTTCTTCTGGCTCCTTATGTGTATTCTGAATTTCTGTAACTTTGATATTTTCATTGACACAATACTCCCCCCAGCCCCACTTTTTGTACCTCGGTACCTTCTAAACAGTGCATAGCCAGGTACTGATGTCTCTCAAGTGTCGTTACTGGAAATCCATGTCTCACTAATGGCTAGTATGTCCAATTTAGTCTCTGTCTTTGTCATGTGCAGGTCTAGGATCTTGTTTCCCAGACTGTGGGCATTTGTGTACATGATTTTCCACTGGCCAGTTTTCAGTGCGTCAATTGTTGGGTGAGATCTGGTGTTTCCCCTGCACATCGTATGGGGAGCCAGACCTTTTTCCTTACCTGGTGATGCAAATGAACTACAAACATGATGAACTCCTGTTTGATCACTAGCTGAGGGGGGAGGGGTGTTCTTTCTGTTCGATGTACTGGGTGCTGTACCCTTCTCCCCACTGGCTAGTTTAAATATTCAGTAAAGACATCAAACTTCTGCCCCAATGCACTGACTCCCTCATTTGTCAGATGCAGTCCATCAAATTTAAAAAACCTTCGCTCCCAAAACTGTTGCCAGTTACCTACAAATGTGTATCCTTTTTCCTGGCACCAGCCCTTGAGCCACATTTTTAGCTCCTCTGTCTCCCCTTCTCTGACCTTCCATCTGTCTGCCTTCCTCTCCCAGACTGGCAGGATCTTAGAGAAGGAGATGCCGGACAAAATGGATGACAGTTTGTCTCCCAACCTGTTCAGGTGTTCCTTGGTCTTCGCAACTGACTGGCTGGTGAGATTGTTAGTCCCTATGTGTACCAGGACATTGATGTTTCCTCCTGCTCCCTGTACAATTTTAGCAATGCAGTCAGTGTTTCTCCATGCTGATGTACTTGGGAGACATCTGATCATTACTCCTGGCTGGAGGTAGGTATCAACTCCCTGAATCATGGAGTCTCCTATGATCAGAAGTGTTTTAGATTTCCTTTTTGCTTTTTTTGTTTTGGTCCCTGTTTTGGGCAAGTTTTGTAGTGCTAGCTGCTGTACAGCTGTGTCCTCTACCCCTATGTTTGGTTTTGGAGACAGAGGCAGATACCTGTTTGTAGTTTTTATATGGTTTGTGGAAGTGATACGTTGCAGAGCATTGAGTATTGGGGCACTTGATTTGCTCCTCCTAACCACTTGCCAAGCTCCCAGACCAACTATCTTCTGCGGTCAATGTGCTTCAGTAGGATGTTGGGGAAATGGCAGTCTTATATTTTCTCCAGAGTATGTGATTTGAGTTATGCAGTCTCTGTCCATGCTGCCTGGAGCTGAGCCCTTAGATCTCCAATGGTCCATCCTGTAGGACAGCATCCTAAATCCTGTATAACTGCCCTTATGAAAGGTGTCCCATTGTGCCCACAGTTAATAATATCCATTCTAGTTGAACTATCAAGTTTATAACCTAGATCAAGTAATTAGAAGAAGGAAAATGAAAGCAAACGTTAGATTTTTTTGTATAACTTGTTGTAACAAGTTAAATTACTTGTGCCCCTATAAATGAGGTCACCGTGTGGATACTCCTTCAATCCTCCCCTTCCTGCTTTGCTACAGGAAATGTCACGACTGTGCTACTCTATGAAAGGAGTGTAGCATGGGGCGGTTGGGGATGGGGGTGGGGGTGGGTGGCTGGGCCTTTCCCCTGCCTAAAAGGAAGTACCACAGATGAAAGAAACAAGGAGGTAAGAGCAGAAACAATCAACCAACAACAAATGCAGTAGCCCTGGGAAGCTTAGCCTAATGATAGATAAAACTGTAAACCCTGTACGCACCACCTGTAACAATTTCACAGATAATATACCCTGCATAAAACACTTTGCTACAGAAAAAAATAAAGCAGTAACAGAAGATATAACTTGCAAAAACAATTTGACTGAGAGACTCCAGCAATAATCTGTAAGCACAAAACATTAACAAACCTGTAGGCACACCCTGTAATAATACAGCAGAAAGCATACCCTGCAATACCAATTTGAATCAGAGAAGATTACAGCAGTAAAATGTAAGCAAAAACAGTATTAAACCTTGTGAGAACAAAAGAAAATAATAACAAACAGGCTTGTCTCTGGGATGAGGAGTGCCCAGCCTGTCCAATAATGTTCTATTAACTCTCTCAGGCTGTGAGTCCCCTTAAAGGTGATATGAGATTGTTCTTGATTTTCTTACCCCTTCCCCAGAGTGAGAACATCTCTTTAACTAGACGGTTTTCAAAGTCTCTCCCCTGGTCATAATGCATTCACTGTGGGTCACTGTAATGGACAAAGAATTTCTCTACAAGCACTTTTACTATCGTGGCTGCTTTCTGGTCCTTGGTTGGATAAGCCAGAGGATAGCCAGTAAAATGGTCAGTCACAACTAACACACATTTCCAGTGTTTTTCTTATTGAGTTTTAAGCACCAGAAGTCAATGCATACGAGCTCCATGGGCGCACTGGTGGAAATGTTGACTAAAGGTGCTGCTCTCTGAGGCTGAACTTTTCTTTGAAGGCTGCAGCTACATGTCTTGGTGTGGGTGTCAATATCAGCACCCAGCTTGGGCCAATAGAGCTGGGCACGGTCTAAGTCTAAAGTTCCGTCATAACCCAAAAGTCCCATTTGGTCATGGAGGGCACATAAAACCACATGTTTACATACAGAAGGCAGCACTAGCTGTTGTTTGATGAGCTGGCCTTGTCTATTCATGGTCTCTTGGTAAAGTAGCTTGTTGTGCAACTTAAGCTTAGGCCCCTCTCGAGATAACAAAGCAGTCCTTTGGTCTTTAGAGCTAAGCTCGGAAATATGTCTTCCAGCATTTATGGCATTCAACATGGGCTTAATCATGGGGTCCTTATATTGCCCCCTTTGGATATCGGTTGGGGAAAGCTGAGGCTGAGTACTTAGATCTAATGTTGAAAAATTGCAATATGTTGCAGGAACACAGGTGTCAGGTGGATCCAGGCAATTGACCAGGTAATCGACTGTTTCAGAGGACTGGTGTTCATCTTTGTCGGACTTGTGGCAAAGTGCTTTAACAGATTGTTTGGACATCCTCATCCACTCAGAGTTGGGTACAGGTCTTCTAGATAGGGCATCAGTGTCAATGAGATTCAGGCCTGGATGGTACTCTACTGAACAGTCATAGGTTGAAAGTGTCAAAAAACCAATGGTGCCCAGTGGCATTTAACTTGGTCAAGGTTTGAACATACATGAGGGGATTGTTGTCATTCTTTACCAGAATTTTTGCACCTTAAGGTATTTGTGGAATTGCTCTACTATCACCTGCTTCAATGTGAGAAATCCCAGTTTGTGCACTGTGTAGTTTTTTTTTCACAGAGTGTCAGGCTTCTGCTGGCAAATGCCACTGGGCGTAATCCTTCCTCATACTCCTGGTAAAGCGAATGCCCTCTGAGGACACAATGTGGTCTACATATTTTACTGATTGCTGGAAAAATTGACATTATTCGATGGACAATTTTAAGCCAAAATCTTGTCTCTTTTGGCTCTTGCCATACTGAGATCTTAACCTTCAAGTTTGCAAGATGTCTTCCCTGGCTAACTAATCAATAGGATCTTTTTTTTGCTATCTGCTTCTATGCCCCTTCCTTCTTTAGGCTCTCTATTTACATATCACTCTTTGCTATCCCCTTTCCTACTTTAGGCCTCCTACTTATACATTACCCTCTGCTAACCTACCCCTTCCCCTCAACCCTGTTCATCCTAATTATCTTATCCTTTGTCTTAGGTGTTCTTCACATTATGTTTATCTATTGCATCATACAGTGATAAAGTGTTAAATCTCACCTTGTATTGACTGTACATTTTTTCACAAAATGTCCCTTTAGTTGTACACATATCTTCAACATTTTACCTTGCTGTGTAATACCTGATTTGACCCTTATGTGCACTTTGTATATTTGATTACCCAGGCACTGTATTATATAATGTGTCATCGTATGTATATTACCATCAGGACCTCCTTGTGAATGAGCTTGCTCAATGGAGTCTTCCTGCAATGAACTTGAACTCCTAGCCAATCCAAAACCTTAAAGAAGTGAGTCGCCTGCTTTTAAAAGTGTTTTGCCAAATACAAGACATTGTCTAGATAACTAAGTACTCAGGTAGGTTCATGTCTCCTACAGCTCGTCCCATTAACCTTTGGAAAGTGGCAGGTGCCTCAGAGTTGCCCTAGGGCATGCACAATAATATGTAAAAACCCAAAGAACCAATGAATGCAGTTTTCTCTCTATTTTCTGGTGCCATTGAGGTTTGGTAATACCCTCTCCTGAGGTCTAAAACTGAAAACCACTTGCTCCCATCAAGGCAATCAAGGGTATCCTGGATGCAAGTCATTGTATGTTGGTCTAGTATAGTTCTTCGGTTGAGGGTCCAGTAGTCCACATACATCCTCACTGAGCTATTCTTCTTTTGGACTACCACAATGGGAGACACATATGAACTATGGAATTCTTGTATTATTCCAGCTGCTAGCATCTCTTGGAGGTGGAGTCAAACATCATCAATGCCTGCTGGTGCTCATCGGTGGGATCTTTCATGAAATGGCCTCTCGTTGTGGAGTCTGATGTAATGCTGTGCACCCGTGATGCGTCTGACATCCCATTCTCACAGGGAAAACACTTTGCCCCATTGGCCAGTTTTCTACTGACTTTTGCTTTCCACTCTTCAGGAATGGAAGACTCCCCAAGATTAAACAAATCAGGAGTTGCTTCTTCATCCTCTTTAGTATGACACAGAAACATAGAAACATAGACTTTGATGGCAGATAAGGACCACTTGGCCCATCCAGTCTGCCCATTTCCCTACCTACTGGATAAGCTGCAGATTCTAGTTAACCAACAGCCTACTTCCTGCCACCCCCCACTACAATTAGCTTGTGTCTGTATGACGCTTACTAGGCAATATAGCAGTATCTGCACAATATACAGGTGCCAGGACACAACCTCGATTGACTCTAATATCCAAGTCAGACATAGTCTGAATTTGAACCATCACGCGACGAGCATAGGCATGAGCTCAGGCACGTAGGATGTTAGGCTTAACTAGAAGGCCTTCTGGCAGCTTCCCCACTTCTGTGGCATCCAACATAAGAATCTTGTTTTTGACATCTTTCTTTATTCGCACTTCACCACTAACAGTACACTGAGCATTGGGTGGCAATAAAAGTGGTGCAAAATCTTTTTTCCATACAGCTTCCACTGGCTCATCCTTCTAGGCCTCCTTGGCCTGAATCTGTAGGTCATACGCTCTGAGCACCATGGCAGGGATATGTTAGGCCCAGCCAGTACTCCTTACTTGCTGCTCCTGGCACAGATGGGCTAGTCTGCTGAACATGTGGGCATTAGTGCTGATTAACAATGGGATACCATCATACATTCCAGTCAATGTTTCTACTGATTCATCCATGCCAGCAGCAGCGGTAGGGAATGATAACCACAGTCATACATAACCCAGGTATGGGTAAGATTTGTTGCTTAAACCCCATACATGAAGTCCTTCAAGGGGTTGAAGCAGGAGGGCAGACAAGTGCTGGTCATACCAATCTTTAAACACAATAGCAACCTGAGATCTGCTGTCAAACATGGCTTGGGTTGAAATGCCACTAATCTTTACTGTGGTCTCCATGGAAGGACTCACTATCTCTGATCTCTCCTGTGGTGCAGGCTTAGGAGGTTTGTCCGCTGTGGTGTTGGAGGAAAAAGATTTTTGTATTGGCCCTTGTTACGGCTTTATGTTGCTTTGGTGAACCTGGTTGAGCAATTTGGCAGTGGCTCATCGTAGGTCTTCAGGAGCATCACAGTTTCGTTTAGTGTGTCCATCCTATCCACACCAGTAACAAAACACTTTAGTTCTATGTTCAGTGGGACAAGCTGAGTCTTCATGGGGTTTGTAGTGGTTGGAAGGGACGGAGGCCAACTATCCTCCTTTGGCTTAGGCTCAGCTCCCCATTAGCTACTCCAGGGGGCAGATAGTTGTGCAGCATAAATGACATCTTGCACCATAGCTTGCTACTCCCTTATCTCCTCTTCTACGCTAGTATCACCCCAGGATTCAGCAGCATGGGCATTGGCCCTGTACAGCAGGTTGAGTCTCCCAAGTGGTCTCAGTATTGGAGGAGCAAGGACTATGAGTTTTAGCAGGGTCAGTCACAGCTTGCCTGCTGGCCTTCAGTCCTTTGAGTTCCTTTAGCAGTTCACTGATTTGCTGCAACTCTAAGGCGCCCTCCTTCTCATTAGGTCTATCTAAGGTTGGAACAGTTCATGCAACCCCGGCATAGGGGTCCCAGCTACCATCTTCGTTCTCAGCTTCCCTGATTTCTTTCATTATCCAACAGTATTCAGGAGGGTGGGCTTTGCAATCTTGAAGTTTTAACTTCATAAGCACACTTGAATAGTGGGCAGACTTAAGGATGTGTTCTAACCTCACTTTATTCAGCTAACTAGTTGGGATGCTCCCCTTTTTTTTGTGCACCCTTACATAGAAACATAGAATTTGATGGCAGATAAGGACCACTTGGCCCACCCAGTCTGCCCATTTCCCTACCTGATGGATAAGCTGCAGATCCTAGTTAACCAGCAGCCTACTTCTTCCTACCCCCAACCCCTAGAATTGCCTTATGACTGTCCCATGCATGCTTGAATTTCACCACTGTTTTTGACTCCACAACCTCCTCGGGAAGGCCGTTCCATACATCCACAACCCTCTCTGTGAAAAAATACTTCCTTAAATTACCTCTGAGCTGCCCCCCTTCTATCTTCAAATTGTGCCCCCTTGTTCTTGCACACCTCTTTTTTTGAAAGATGCTACCCTCTTGGACTTTGTTGATTCCCTTGAGGTACTTGAAAGTTTCTATCATGTCCCCCCTCTCCCTCCTTTCCTCAAGGCTATACATATTAAGCTCCTTAAGTCTCTCTTCATATGTCTTGCGGTGCAGACCCTGCACTATTTTAGTTGTCCTCCTCTGGACAGCATCCATCCTGTCTATGTCTTTGCGGAGATTGGGTCTCCAGAACTGCACGCAGTACTCCAGATGGGGTCTCACTAACTGTCTGTACAGAGGGATAATAACTTCTTGTTTTCTACTGGTGATGCCTCTCCCTATGCATCCCAGTATCCCCCAGCCCTCCTTGCTGCCCTCTCACATTGCTTGCCCACCTTTAGGTCATCTCAGGAATTGTTGTGTATAGTATCTTTCAGACAGGAAGGCACTCATCGCAGTGGTGGGTCAGGCTCTTAGCTGATTGTTTTGTGAGGGCACAGTTTAGGCCCAACCCTACCCACCCCTCACCCCACCCACCCCTGGAAATAGTTCCTTTATACCTGGGGTTCTGACATATATTCCTCAAGAGTGCAAGGTGCATATCAATGTCATATCCTCTCTAGCACACAGCACTGAAAATATATGCATACATATTGTATAATATATATATATTTCTATATAACAAATCAATCACACACACAAGCACACACACACACACACACACACACACACACACACAACAAAAGTACATCATCATGTGGGGAGTAGTGCAATGTAATGGCTGTGGGGCAGCAGTCTTCCAGGAGTCTTTCTGGAGGCTGAGATGCTGCCCTATTTGCAGACAACTCTCTGCCCTGAGGGAGGAAGTTGCCCGTCTTCAGGCCACACTGGACAGCAGTAAGAGAACCTTCCCCCAGGCCAGACTGGATGGTAGGAAGGGAACCCCCCCATCCAGGGAGCACCAGAACCACCACCACTACCTCAGAGGCTGCAAAGAAAGCACAGCAGTTGGACCACAGTGAGCTCAGGGAGGGTGAGGATGGTGGAACAGAGGCACACCCAGTCAGTTGTTCCACTCCACAATCCATACACCATCCTGGGGGAGCACAGCTCTCCTATGGATGCACCCACGGAGGAGATTAAGGAGGCTGAGGACAACTGTCACAAGGGAGGCCCACAGGAAGGAGGCAGAGGACATCACAAGGAAAGGAGGCAGCGCCTGGTGGGGGACTCAATTATTAGGGGGATAGAACTGGGGGGAACAGGGAAAACTGAAGTAAGGTGCCTGCCTGGTGCCATGGCTTGGAGGGACAGGAAGCGCATCCTCAGGATCATGAGAACAGCTGCACGGGAGTCTGAGCTGGATGTCGTTGTCAACCTAGGGACAAATGACTTGGCTCAACATGTGATTAGAGCAGTGCAGAAGGACTTTGTAGAACTGGGGAGGGGCCTAAGACAAGTAGCACACACAGTATCCTTCTCAGAGGTGCTGCCTGTCAATAGCATGAGTGAGGCAAGGGTACTTTGCACCATACAGTTTAATGTGTGGTTGAAAATATGGTGTGGAGCACAGGGGTTTGGCTTCATTGGGGACTGGGGTTCCACCTGGAGGGACACCAGCCTATACTGGCAGGATGGTCTGCATCTGTCCAGGAGGGAACAA
Source organism: Neoceratodus forsteri (assembly GCA_016271365.2). NCBI lineage: Eukaryota > Metazoa > Chordata > Ceratodontiformes > Ceratodontidae > Neoceratodus > Neoceratodus forsteri. The sequence goes on along the minus strand of CM057449.1, from coordinate 32,085,031 downwards.
GTCTTTTGAGCAATCGGTTTAAATGCTTCATTGGCAAGCTTTTAAACTAGTCAAGGAGGGAGGCACTGATAAGCAGCAGGAAAATCCTAGCCTCTCCCTACAAAACAGGGTACTAAATGGGAAAAAGACCGAGGTAGAAAGGTCAGTCGGGGATGCTGCAACAGAAAGTAAAGCCATCAAAAAATGGAGAGCAATGAGTACCAATGCCCGTAGTCTGAGTAACAAGCTTCCTGAATTAGTGGCCTTGATGGAGGAGGAACATCTGGATATCGTGGCAGTCACAGAAACATGGTTCGCACAAAACCATGACTGGGACGTAAACATACCAGGATACACTATCTACAGGAGAGACAGAGAGGGTAAAAGAGGAGGAGGAGTAGCTCTTTACATAAGGGAAGGAATCAAAGTAACAGAACAAAAGAGAAAACAGGGAGGAGAAGAAGCACTGTGGGTAAATTTGGAGACCGGCAATGGTACCACAATCCGCACAGGGGTTGTATACAGACCCCCTTCTCAGGAGGAGGAAATGGATGAGGAAATGAAAGAAAGTATACTTAGTATGGCAAAAAATGGGGAGATATTGCTGATGGGTGATCTGAATATGCCAGATGTTAACTGGAGTGCAGTTGCCACAGCCACTTCGAAGAGTGGGGCTATTCTAGATGCCCTACGGGGGCATGCCTTAGACAACTAGTATTGGAGCCCACTCGAGAGGGAGAAATCTTAGACCTGGTTCTCTTGAACCAGTAAGGAAGGCTGGGGGAATACTGGGATGCATAGGAAGAGGTATCAATAGCAGAAAACAAGAAGTTATTATCCCTCTGTACAGACAGTCTCCACAAAGACATAAACAGAGTGGAGGCTGTCCAGAGGAGGGCAACCAAAATGGTGCAGGGTGTGCACCAGAAGACATATGAAGAAAGACTAAAAGAGCTTAATATGTATACTCTTGAGGAAAGAAGGGAGAGAGGGGACATGATAGAAACTTTCAAGTACCTCAAGGGAATTAACAAAGTCCAAAAGGGTAGCATCTTCCAGAAAAAGAGATGTGCAAGAACAAGGGGGTACAATTTGAAGATAGAGGGGGGACGGCTCACAAGTAATGTGAGGAAGTATTTTTTCACAGAGAGGGTTGTGGATGCATGGAACAGTCTCCATGAGGAGGTCGTGGAGTCAAGAACAGTGGAGGAATTCAAGAATGCATGGGACAGACATAAGGCAGTCCTAGTGGGGGGTAGGAGGAAGTAAGCTGTTGGTTAACTTGGATCTGCAGCTTATCTGTTAGGTAGGAAAATGGGCAGACTAGGTGGGCCAAGCGGTCCTTATCTGCCATCAAATTCTATGTTTCTATGTTTCTATTAAGTATATCAGCTGTGTCCTTGTCTGTAGTTATAAATTTGTTGTCAATTTTTAGTGAGCCGACTTGCCTGGTGTTACCTTTTTTTTTGTTCAAGTATGGAAACAAGGATTTATGTCCATTTTTAGAATGTGCAATTTTACAATCCAAATTACGTCTTGCTAATTTGATTGCCTGTATTAATTTTTTTACTGATGTTTGAAAGAGTAACAAATATTCATTTTTTTAAATTACAAGTGCATGTTTTGAGTTTGTGTTAAAGTTTCTTTTTATGCCCAATCAATTTTTTGATATGATTATTTAACCAAGGTGGTATCTGCCCTTTACTGTTATATTTGTTTTTGACAGGGACATGTTCTGCTTCCAGATTTGAAATAGTATTTTTGATAACATTCCAGGATTCCTCAAGTGATAAGGGTAATAAGACGCTTTTCCAGGATATGTTATGTAAGTGGTTAATTATGGTTTTAAAGTCAGTTTTGTCATAATTCTTAAACACTGTACTATTTGAAATGTGTTGTTGATTATATGCCGAGCTGAAAACTATAGACTCATGATCACTAGTACCCAATGGGTCAGATAGGGAGAAATTGAAAATGTTATTGCTGGGGTGGTAATCACGAGGTCTAATATGTTATTACCTCTGGTGGGTTCATTAATTAATTGGTCAAGGCCCAAATCAATCACTGTAGAAATAAAGATTTTGTCTGTTAAAGATTTGCCCGATAAGGTATCCCAGTTGGCAGCTGGTAAGTTGAAGTCGCCCATAATTATAATATTCCCTTTGTCAGAAATACTCCTAATTTCCTCTAGTAGGGTGTTAGTATAATTAGAATTGGCATTTGGTGGCTGATAACAAGTGCCAAATGTTAATTGGTGGTGTTCTTTCAGTAGGACATTAACCCACAGACTCTCTGTGTTGGTTTTGAAAGTAGCCTCATGTGAGGAGATGTCATCTTTTACAAACAGGCAGACTCCGCCCCCCCCCCTCCGGTCTATGCGGTCTTTCTGATAAAGTTTATACCTAGGGATATGTTTTACCCATTCTGAAACACTATTCCTCCAAGTTTCTGTTATTGATATAATGTCCAGATTTAACAGATGGCATTTAACTTCCAGTTTAGCGATTTTTAATGTATTCAGCGATCTGGAATTATAGACAACACATTGCATTGCTCTTGTGTATATAGACTGTCTCAGAGACTTGGATCTGAATCCATTCTCCCCCTTTGTAACTAGTTTAAAAATTTATCTAGCAACAATAAAGCCTTCTGCCTCGCTCCTCCCCATGATGCAGTGCACAACCAGTTTATGGGGAGAAATACTTAACTTAGCTGTAGTGGGGCTCTGCATTTCAAATTTGACACTTGATTTACAACTGAATAAAATGTTATATTTTGGCCACCAAGAGTAATAGGGACGTCTGCCTAACCTATTATAGCCCTCTGGGAAGCTATAACCACCCACTAACCCTCCTAGTGGTTTGAAAAATGTAATAGTAGTTAGCACACTGTCAGTAAATAACAGTAATAACACGCACACTCTTTTCACACTTACCACCAGGGTCTGGCCTTCAGCAATATGAGCAATGGGAGGCAGTATAGCGCAGTGGTCTAAGGCTCTGAGCTGCAAATCTGCTGACATCCAGTAGTCCAGACCTGGGTTTGAATCCCACAGCTTCCACTTGCATACTGTGTGACCCTGAGCAAGTCACTTAATCTCCTTGTGCTCCCAGGTTGCTCCTGTAAAAAAGCTTTCAGCTTAGTGTGCTATACCTGGTTAAAAAAACAACTAAATAAATATCCCTGGACACCCCTGCAAAGGGAAAGTTAACAAACAAACATACATTTTTAGTAGTGTGACCCACTAATAATATGCACATAGGCCAGGTTAAATGTGAAACAACAATCAGATTTATTCAGGGGGTTGAGAACAAGGAAGAGCATGAATTTTATTTATTTATTTATTTTATTTATTTATTTATCAAGTGTAGGATTACAAATACCTTTGAGTCAAGGCTCTTTTACAAAGGTTCCATGTCAGAGAAATACAAATTATGAGGAACATCAAAACAGACATTACAACAATGTGGACATTGCAACCAGATAGCAGATTAATACAGTTCAAGGGTAACATTGTAAGTAAGGCAGCCAGTGGCATTTGTCAGAGAAAACAGATGAGATAAGAAGTGCCAGAGTCATAGGGAGAGGGAAGAGGGGAGGGGGGGGAGAAGGAATGTAGGACGGGTGGGGAGAGGGTGAAAAGTGCAGCATTGGGTATACCAAGATGTGAGGGTAGAATCCAGTGAGGAGGGGAGGAGGGGAGCACTAGAGCAGGCAGGGAAGTGAAGAAACAAGGTTAAGTTGGGCAGTCACCAGAGCTGTTGGTAGTAAGATAGTCCCGGAGCCTAGTTTTAAACATACCAATAGTTGGGGCAGAGGAGATGGTGGGGCTGAGGCCGTTGAACCAGAGTGGCGTTCGATAAGCAAAAGAGCGTTAACCTTGTGAAGTGTGACAGTGGGGACTTTCAGTAGCTGTAGTATGGACCTCCAAAGGCACTGTTTGTTGGTTTGGTGTTGTAACAGAGTTGAGACCCCAGAAGGTGCAAGGCCAAGGTAGATTTTTTTGACCTTGGAGCAGGTGAGAAACTTTATGCGGTTTGATAGTTGGAGCCAGCCGGTCTGAATGTACAGGTCACATGTGTGAGTGAGATGGTGAGCACCAGTGATGAGCCGACATGCTTTATTTAAGGTAGTTGAGAGGCATCTAAGGGTTGTGGTTGTGGCCGAGCCATAAATGATGAGACCATAGTCTATTACAGAGATCACAGAGCTCAGGACTGCAACCTTCAAAGCTTCTGGCGTGAGGTGTTGTCTGTGTTTGTCATTTAGTTAAATGATGGGTATTCTGAGTAAATTCAGGTTCTTGGCATGCACTTTCTAGTCCCAAATGAATAGTTCTACAACACTGGGTACCCAGGATGGAATGCTGGCTAGCCAGAGGCGGTGCCCAGGTGGTGACTGGCATTGCAGTGGTTGTGGGGCCCTTGATGGAAAGAAAAGGCAGTTAGCAGGCACAACAAGGTGATTATTTGTAATCTTAGGCAGTTGGCCTAGTCTCTTGAAACCCAGAAATTTAAAAAAGAAATCAGATGGTACCACAGATAATAAAGTGACTTGTTGCCGGGAGACACCCTGGTTGTACTCACACTACCTGTTGGCTGTGATGTGGCTGGTGATATGGAGGCCTCGTCTTGATCACCAATGAGCATGGGGAAGCAGGACCATCATGACATACCTCCTCTTCATGGCCTTTCCCTCCAGGTGGCCACAACCTGTGAGTTGTTTCTGTACAGGGGCTGGATCCCCATAGCTGGTCTCTTGCTGCAGACAGTCTCTGGTGGAAGGTGACTGATCTGGGCTAGGCTGGCAAAGGCCCAGGTATGATGAACATGTTGGCAACATTCAGTTTGGTTTGCTGGTGAAGTCTGCAGCTGGGGAAACAATCAGGTCACGAACAGACAGGCCTCGTTCCACAAGGAACATTCAGCACATTTAAATCAAACAAACAGCATTTACCTTTTCACAGATTGAATACAGTCTGGTTACTATTACAGTAGATTCACTGAGCAAACCTCTTGATCTAATATCGGTCTCGCACACTAATTGGGCCAAACATTTCACAGGAGACAATCTTCGGTCTGACTGTCAGACAGTACTTTCAAATGTCTGTGATGCTTTTTGCCACAGTTTCAGTCATAAATTGGATTATTCTGACTTCTGCAATCAGGCAGTCCAATGCAGGAGACTAGTGGCAGGGAGGCAAGTTAGACCTCTTCCCGCCAGTTCTACTAAGCTTCATTCAGGGAGCCGCTGCTCGAAAGCTAAAGCTGCTCGCTCTTACAAAGAAACATAGAAGTTGACGGCTGAAGGGGACCACATGGCCCGTCTAGCCTGCCAATGATCCTACCCTCCTCCCATTAGTTGCTATTCAGTGTTATTTTGCCATTGAACCTATGTTACACATGCTTAAATGATCCTGCCTCCACCACCTCCCTTGGAAGTAAGTTCCATGTATCCACCACCCTCTCAGTAATGAAAAGTGTTTGTGGGTTGCTTCTGAACTGGCCCCCCTCTAACTTCATGCCATGCTGCCTTGTTCTTGAGGAGTGTTTCTTGCTTTGTAACAGGTCATGAACCTGCACCTTGTTTATGCCTCTTAGAAATTTGAAAGTCTCTATCATGTCCCCCCCGCCCCCCGCTGCTCCAGACAGTGCATGTTCACATTGCGTAAGCATTCTTCATAGCATTTGTTGTGCAGCTCATGTATCATTTTTGTTGCCCTCCTCTGTACTGTCTCCAGTCCGTTTATATATTTTTTAAGGTGGGGTCTCCAGAACTGTACACTGTACCCTAAGTGTGGCCTCACCAGTTGTCTATAGTGGCAGGATGACCTCTCTTTTCCTGCTGGTAATCCCCCGCCTATGCCTCCCAACATCCCATTTGCTCTCAGTGCTGCTTTGTTTTGACATCTTAAGATAATTTTTTATGATGATTCCCAGATCTCTTTCTTGTGTGGATGTTTCCAGTTTCAGTCCTGCCAGGTTGTGGTCCCCTCCTGGGTTTGTCCTACCAACGTGCATGACTTTACGCGTCTTGGCATTGAAACTTGGTTGCCTTGTTTTGGACCACTTTTTTAGGGCCATAATGTCTGCATTTTTTCCACTCCCCCGGAATACCTATTCTGTTTCCTAACTTTGTGTCATCTGCAACAAATGTACTTTCCCCCTCTAGTCCTTCTGAAATGTCACTAATAAAGATATTAAACAATCGTGGTCCCAGCTCTGATCCTTGTGGCACTCCACTAGTTGCGTCCCTTTCCTCTGATAGTGATTCATTTACCAGAACCCTCTGGGTCCTTCCTGTAAGTCAGCTCTTTATCCAGTTTACTGTCTGCTTACTCTTTAACCTCCAACTCCAACCGATCCACTGTCTCTTACAGTTCTGGTAGTTCCTTTGGATTCCTGAGTTCAGATTGGCTGGGGAAGCTGTCAGTCACAAGTTGGACTACCCATTCAGTTCAGTTTAGGCACCAACCTAAAAACTACTGTTTTTCCCTCTCACGAGGCACTTGAGCTAAGGACCCCTTAGAGGTCCCCGGAGTCCTATTGGTCCACTTACTGGAAGTCCCAGACCAAACATGGTGGCCCCATTCCAAAAGGCAAACTGCAAGGAAAGCAGGTTAAACAAACTTCTCTATTCAAATATAACAATACGCTAGAGGTAGATAAGTACAGTTCCAATTCAAGCTCTCTCTGCACTATTATTGACTGCAGAGGGGAGGAAATCAGACCAGTCCCTGGTTGGTCGCAAGTCTTAAATCACTCAGACCCAGCCCAGACTAGTCACTCTATGCATAGTGACTTGACTCTTAAAGGGACAGGTGCGAAGGCATAGCATGGCATGAACACGTAAATAGACAGAAGCAAACAGATACCCTTGGATCTATTACCTCTACAGGACATCAGCCATACAGTGGGCATGAAAAGAGCCCAGGAAGACATTAAAGTAAGCCCCAAATAAGTGTGTATTGGTTTGTGTGTGTGTGTGTGTGTGGGGGGGTGTTACAGGTGCATACAACACAGAGACCAGGTAAAGTGCAACTCTGTCCAGGGAAGCTGTAGGGTGCTTACGTCACACATACCAGTTTAACTGCAGCTCTGTTTAGGAAGGCAGTAGGTTGCATACAACACACATACCAGATAAAAACAACTCAGTCCAGGAAGGCTGTTGTGTGCCGACAATTCACATACCAGTTAAAATACAACCCTGTCCATGGAGGCAGTAGGGAACATGAAAAACGCATACAATTTAAAATGCAACTTTGCTGGCCCATCAGCACAGCATTTGAATTTCCCCTTGCAATGCCAGTGACCTGGGTTCAGGAATGGATTTGGGTCACAATAAAGGCAGGCCAAGGGGAGAAGGCTTGAGCATCAGTTGACTGCTTGCCATCTCATGGGGGGGTTGGTGATGTGGCCAAGCACTTGCTGACTCCTGATGGATGCTGGGGAATGACAACGCATCAGTCTCCACTGACTGGGAGGCATGGTGGACGTCACTGTACACTGTGATGTCAGTGGCATGCCATGACCATGGGGAACAACATGGGAAAATGTCTCCCCGGCTGGCCAGATGATGGTTGCTGGCTCTGCAACCACAGAAGCCCCTGGATGGCCTCAGACAACCTTAGCAGCACCCGGGCCAACTACAGAAGAGTGTGCTGGTTGGCCACTTCTGGTGCTCTTCCCCATCAGAGGATGGGATTTTACTATTGTGCTGCGACAGCACTCATGTCGACATCCCCGGCAGCGACAGACACAATGCCAAGGGTCAGCATTGTACTGTTGGGGATGTCACTGTGATTCCATCGGGGGATTTCACCTCCCAAACCCTCATGTTGGGGGCTTCACCTCCAACACCCTCCGGTCTCTAGAAATCCAGCTTTGAATCAGAGTTAGACCGGGGCACAACACTGGGCAATGCACTGCAAGTTTCTGCTATATCCAGCACAGTGACACGCCACACCCAGGCAAATTCTGTCACTGTGCAGGACGTTGTGGTGGTGGATTAAACCTCGTGTCAGTACTCTGGAGGAAGGGGACCCACCAGGAGAAGGGTTACACTGGGCTACTCAGGGGCTGCGATGCGGGGTGGTGGTGGCAGGGTAGACTCCCAGCAGGGTCCTTAGGCTACCTGAAGGAGTGGCCAGCTGGGGAGCATGGAGAAGCATAAAAACATGCAACTCTGTCCAGAGAAGCAGTAGGGTGCATACAACACAAATTTCAGTTAAAATGCAACTCTTTCCAGAGAGGCAGTAGGGTGCATACAACACAAATTTCAGTTAAAATGCAACTCTGTCCAGAGAGGCAGTAGGGTGCATACAACACAAATTTCAGTTAAAATGCAACTCTGTCCTGGGAGGCAGTAGGGTGCGTACAACACAAATTCCAGTTAAAATGCAACTCTGTCCAGGGAGGCAGTAGGGTGCATACAACACACATACCAGGTAAAGTCAAACTCTGTCCAGGAAGGCAGTAGGGTGCATACAACACACATACCAGGTAAAGTCAAACTCTGTCCAGGAAGGCAGTAGGGTGCGTACAACACACATACCAGGTAAAGTCAAACTCTGTCCAGGAAGGCAGTAGGGTGCATACAACACACATACCAGGTAAAGTCAAACTCTGTCCAGGAAGGCAGTAGGGTGCATACAACGCACATACCGGGTAAAACCTGCCTTCCCCCAAATGCTCTCCGGCTAGCTGTTACATCATCCGTTCTGTCCCTTGTAGACTATGGTCTACCAGTATATGGTGCTGCCGACACCACTGCACTCAACAAAATTCACTTAACCCTGAATAAAGCCTGCAGATTGATTACTGGTGCCCCCAGGCTCACACACACCTGTCAGCTGTATGTCGAGGCTAACCTACTTACCCTGGATGAACGGCTCCGATACCAAACCTGTCTCCTCACAAAAACCCTACTGGCCTCCCCTGGGGTAACGGCATCCATCCACCTGAGCCCTCCCACTATTGCAACACGGTCTTCCTACAAGACCACTCTAAAGGTCCCCAGATCAAGAACCAGCCGTTGCCAGAGGTCCTTCCGCTATAGAGCCCCAATCTGGCTTAACTCTCTCCCTGCCCCCATCACCAATGCCACCACCATCTCCAAGTTCAAAACCACCCTTCGGAACCACATCTTCAGCACTCGTAACTGCTCCTGTCTCTGAACATAGCCTCCACCTCTGCTTCTCTTGACAATGCCCCCCGGGCAGCTCTCCACCCAACCATCCCCTCCACCACTTCCCTGTACACCATGCCTATGTTTAACCTGGCCAGTGCCAGCTGTTTCAATGTTTTCCAGCTAGATTGCTCACTTGATACCGACTTGTGTAACACCTGTTATCAATTACATGTACCCTGTACCCCAATTGTATTTGTCTGACCACAGTGTGACGTGGCGCCTCTGTTGAACGCCTATTGTTTTGCAAATCTATGCTATGTAACCAAAAATGCAATGTATGTCTTTATGTGATGAAGTACCTTTGGAAACGAGCCTCTGGCTCATAGGTTGTAAACTGATTCTTAGAAATAAATAAAATAAAATAAAATGCAACTCAGTCCAGGGAGACTGTAGGGTGCATACAACACACATACCAGTTAAAATGCAACTCTTTCCAGGGAGGCAGTAGGGTGCATACAACACACATACCAGTTAAAATGCAACTCTGTCCTGGGAGGCAGTAGGGTGCACACAACACACATGCCAGTTAAAATGCAGCTCTGTCCTAGGAGGCAGTAGGGTGCATACAAGACACATACTAGTTAAAATGCAACTCTGTCTAGGGAGGCAGTAGGGTGCATACAACACACATACCAGGTAAAGTGCAACTCTGTCAGAGAGGCAGTAGGGTGCATACAACACACATACCAGGTAAAGTGCAACTCTGTCAGGGAGGCAGTAGGGTGCATACAACACACATACCAGGTAAAACGCAACTCAGTGCAGGGAGACTGTAGGGTACATACAACACACATACTAGGTAAAATGCAACTCTGTCCAGGGAGGCAGATGGGTGCATACAACACACATTCCAGGTAAAGGCCAGCTGTGTTCAGGGAGGCTGTAGGGTATATAAAGCACATTCTGTGTATCTGTTGACTTTCTATAAATGCATGTACATAAGGTTCCATCTTGATAGTGACAGCGGTGTCCAGAAAATTAGCACAAGTGGCAGAATGTTCCAGATAAAGCTTAATGGTTGGGTGGAGGTGATTAAGTTTCTGATGAAAATCCTTAAGTGTGACAGATATACTTACACAGAAATAGTAATCACTCGAGCCACATAAAACAATCTGTCATGTACAGTCAAGTGCTTCAGTATCACAATATCTGTTAAAATGAGGAAGACAGATACAGAAAACCTTTATTGAGCAGGGGCACTCTTCCAGAGAAATTGACAGAGCAGCAGAATGTGCAGCACAGGTACCAAGAGAACAACTACTTCAGTATAAAGAAAGGACCATACCAACAGAATACCCTTAGTAGTCACATATCATCCTGACCCTGAATTACACAACAGAGATGGGCTTTTGAGGTCAGGCTTATTTTACTTCTCAACATGGTAGCAGATGACATGAACATTGTTTTTGGTTTTATGACACATTACCCCACTTAAAGTTACACAGACCTTTACTTCAAAGGAGTTACATTTAATAGGACTTCCATGAGTTATTATTTTTTGTTTTAATATTCATACAGTTCATTTTAACTGGTTATCTACATGTTGGTTTCTCTTCAAAAGAAACTGTGGGGGTTGGGGATAGTGGGCTGTTTTGTGTGGGAGGGGATTGTGTGCATGGAGAGGTGGGGAAACTAAGTGTGCGGGTTTTGGGCGTGTAGGGGGATGGTGTGTTGTTTTTTAATGGGGAGGGTTGTGTGTGGAGATGGGGTTGGGGTTGTGGTTATATCGAGGTAAAGCTTATGTTCAGGTACGTGTCATAATTATGTTACAGTGAATCAGTACTCTTGGTTCACATACATATTGAATATATTTATTTATTGAACTCTTGGATTACAACTTTTGAGCTAATAGCTCATTTTCAGAGATTCCACATCAAAAAACAGTACATACAGAAAGGAACAATACATAGAAGACAGTAAGTGTTGTTTCAGTTAAAATGGAGGTTACAACTAGTGCCCTACTATTGCAGAAAAAATGGGGGTGGTTGGGAATAGGGGGGTAAAAGAGTTGGAGCAGCTATTTAGGGTCTTGTCAATATTAGCCGTGGAGAAAAAGGAAGGGGAGATGGAAAAAAGAGTATAGTGTTGGGGGATGGGAATAGGGAGTAAGAGTTTAGACAGTCGTTGGGCCTTGTCAAATATTAGGAGTAGTATGAAGGTAGGATGACGTGGTGAGGGTCCAAAAACAGGAGGAGGCTTAGAGGAAAGAGAGGGAGTGAGTGAAGCAGGGCATAGGGTGGCAGTGGGGATAAGGATAGGGCCAGGCACAAGCCCTGTGAGCAGTTAGGTGTGCTAGAGGTTGTGTAGTGAGAGAATGGTAGTAAGTGGGGGAAACATTTGGATAGGTGGAGGGGTAGGGTTGGGAATCAGAGAACAGTGGGACAGGAAGTGCTTGGGGGAGTAATAGGACTCTTAGTGGTAAGCATGTGGAGTAAAGTAGCAACTACAGCTGCATGCACCGTCCATGGTCAGGTGTGCATGGAATGGCGGTTTAAAATGCCCAACTTTAATAACCTCTGCCATGTCACTTGGGAGTGAGCTGAGCCAGTTTGGTGCTCAGGAGCCAAAAAAAACATTGCCCTTGAGTGGTCCTTCGAAATGGTACCTTGTACGTATTGTTAGTAGCCCCTCCCATTGATCTTGGTATTGTAGCTTGACATAGGAGATTTTGAACCCCCCCCCCAATGGCAATAGACCCAGAGTGGCCTTTTTGGCAAGTAGACATACTTGGTACTTAATCCTGCTGTGTAGGTTAAACCAACCTGATTGTGCATAGAGCTCGCAGGTTTGAGTTTGGTTATTTGCTCCTAAAATGAGCCTGCATGCTTTGTTCAATACTAGGGAGATTCGTTTTAGTCCTGTGGTTGTTGCTACCTCCTAGAACACCAGACTTTAGTCTACCCCTGGGAAGTTTGAGCTCTTTATGGCAAACTTTAGATACACATCTGTTAGGCAATTTCTGTGCCTGTACAGTAGCCCTAATGTGGCATTAGCAGACTTAGCCACTAGATCAATGTGTTTTGAGAAAGCGAGGGAGCTACAAGTATTTGAAATTTTGGACCATTTCCAGGATTTCACTATTCTTGTTCAGTATTTTGAGTTGGTGCGTTCTGTAGTGGGAGGGGGGAACAACATTTTTTTCATCTTCCTATAGTTAAGCATGAGTCTAGAGGTGTGGAACCAGGATTCAACACTGGTTAAGTCCTCCTGCATCTATTTTTCCAGGGAGACTGGATCCTTGTGACTGGTGAACAACACCATGTCACCAGCATACAGTAGTATTTGGTCTTTCTAACTCAAAGATCTTAATCCAAGAATTCAATAAATAAATACACACCTAAATCCCATCACACACTATAGTGATATTCAATGATGCTCAATCAATGGCTCACTATTATTGTGGTGATATCACATTGTTATCATGTTAATAACACAGTAACAAACAGTTGTACTCTACCCCCGTTCCCTATTATTACAGTGCTATCACATTGTTCTATACATCAGTAACACACTAACACACAGTGGTGCTCACTCCTCTGTTCCCTGTTTTTTGCAGTGATATCACACTGTTATCACATTAGTAACACAGTTACACACAGTGGTGCTCACTCCTCTATTCCCTGTTTTTTGCAGTGATATCATATTGTTATCACATAAATAACACAGTAACACACAGTGGTACTCTCTCCACTGTTCAATATTTTTGCAGTGATATCACATTGTTATCACATTAGTAACACAGTTACACACAGTGGTGCTCCTTCCCCTGTTCCCCATGTCTGCAGTGATATCACACTGTTATCACATTAGTAACGCAGTTACACACAGTGGTGCTCACTCCTCTGTTCCCTGTTTTTTGCAGTGATCTCACATTGTTATCACATAAATAACACAGTTAACGCATAGTGGTGCTCTCTCCACTGTTCAATATTTTTGCAGTGATATCACATTGTTATCACATTAGTAACACAGTTACACACAGTGGTGCTCACTCTTCTGTTCCCCACGTTTGCAGTGATATCACATTGTTATCACATTAGTAACATAGTTACACACAGTGGTGCTCACTCTTCTGCTCTCCATATTTGCAATGATATCACATTGTTATCACATTAGTAACACAATAATGCACAGTGGTGCTCCCTCCCTTGTTCCCCATGTTTGCAGTGATATCACATTGTTATCACATTAGTAACACAGTAACACACAGTGGTACTTACTCCTCTGTTCCCTGTTCTTTGCAGTAATATCATATTATTATCTTATTATTAACACAGTAACATGCAGTGGTGCTCTCTTCACTGTTCCCTATTATGACAGTGATATCACATTGTTATCACGTTAGTAACACAGTTACACACAGTGGTGCTCCCTCCCCTGTTCCCCATGTCTGCAGTGATATCACACTGTTATCACATTAGTAACACAGTTACACACAGTGGTGCTCACTCCTCTGTTCCCTGTTTTTTGCAGTGATATCACATTGTTATCACATTAGTAACACAGTTACACACAGTGATACTCACTCCTCTGTTCCCTATTTTTTGCAGTGATATGAAATTATCTCATTATTAACACAGTAACATGCAGTGGTGCTCTCTTCACTGTTCCCTGTTGTGACAGTGATATCACATTGTTCTAACATTAGTAACACAGCAGCCTGGTAGCCCTCCCACTGCAGAGATGATCAGCTATCGCCCTTTGAGGGGGTTGACCCCTGAGGGTTTTCTGGCAGTGGCTGACCTATCTAGTGTGAATAGTGCATGTATTGGGGGTGTGTGCATGGCAGTGGATGCCTATAATAAGGCACTTGCTGGTGCGCTTCACTCCCTCGCACCAGTCCGTGTGTGACCCAGGTCTTCTCACTTGAGGTCCTCTTGGTATGATGGTGAACTCAAGGTGATGAAGACCTTGGGTCAGAGATTAGAGTGCTGCTGCTGGTGGAAGTCTGGCCTGGAGGTGGACAAACTGGCCCTATGTGTGCACTGTGGCGCATACTAGGGGACAATGAACCGTAAGAAGGCAGAATTCCTGTCCAGGGAGATGGCTGCCAGGAGGAACTGACCAACTATGCTCTTTCGGACTATGGACAGGCTTCTCCATCCTTCCTGTCTACAGCTGAAGGTAGCTTTTTCTAACACATTGTGTGAAGAGTTTGCTTGGTTCTTCTCAGACAGGGTGTCTGCCATCAAGCAGGAGGTTCCACCAGTGGGTCAGAGTTTGGCTGACAGTGGTCATCATGGGTGACCAGGGAGCTCTCTGCCTGGTTGTGGCAGGTTTAGACTGGTGGAGGTGGCTGAGGTCATTGAGAGTGCTTCCAAGCTTCGGCACATTTTTTGTGAGCTGGACCCAGTGCCAACTTGTTTCTTAATGAGATGTGTTGACTCTGTTGGCCCTTTGTTTGCCTTGATTGTCCAGTGTTCCTTGTCAGAGGGGGTCTTTCATGATGTCTTGAAGAAGGGATTAGTGAGACTCCTGAAAAAAACATCATTGGTCCCTGAGATCAAGGCAAATTACCGTCCTATCTCCAATCTTCCATTTTTGGATAAGATTGTTGAGAAGGTGGTGGTGCTTCAGCTTGAGGAGCATCTCATGGCCCATGATCTATACGAGCCACTCCAGTCTGGGTTTTATGCAAGGCATAGCACAGAAACTGTACTGGTTGGTTGCATAATGACCTCCTTAGGGCTCGAGATTGAAGGGAAGGGACAATTCTTGTTCTTCTCGATCTCTCTTCAACGTTTGACACAGTGGATCATCGAGTGTTACTTGACTGCCTAAGGGAATTCTGCAGACTTGCCAGCACTGTCATCTGCTGGTTTGAGTTATTTCTATCTAACAGGAGGCAGAGGTTAGTGATGAGGAATTTCTCCTCCTCCCCTGGCCACCTGTTATACAGGGTTCCCCAGGGTTTGGTCTTGTCGCCGATGCTGTTTGCCGTGTATATGCTGCCCCTTGGAGATCTCATTAGGAAGTACAGTCTGGATTTTTATTGTTATGCTGATGATTCCCAGCTGTATTTTTCCTTTGTCCCTGGAACATCTCGCACAGTGGAACTGCTTAATGGCTGCCTCGCTGAAATCAATGACTGGATAGACTCCAGCTGGTTGTGTCTGGACCCCGATAAGACATAGGTACTGGTGGTGGAGTTGAACAGAGGGTGTGATAGGTGGGCTTCTGGTGTAGAGACAGGCCTTGGCTCTGTACCATTGAAGGCCTCCTCTAGGGTGTGGGATCTGGGCATTATTCTTGACAGTGGATTGACACTTGAGTTTTAGGTGTCTTCCACTGTCCATACTAGTTTTTTTCATCTGAGGAATATTGCCAGGATAAAACCCCTAGTTCCACTGCAGGACCTCCCCAACTTAGTACATGCCTTTGTGACATCCAGGCTGGACTACTGTAATGCACTCTATTTCGGGGTCTCTGGGGGTACCCTACACCGACTGCAGCTGGTACAGAATGTGGCAGTGAGGCTGTTGACAGGACAGCCTAAGTATTGTCATATTACTCTGGTGCTGCGTCAACTGCACAGGCTGCCTGTTAGGTGGAAGGTCCTCTTTTAGGTGGGTTTACTCACCTTTAAGGTCCAACATGGCCTGGGCCCTGGTTACCTGAAGAACTTTCTCAGTCCTGCTGTCTCAGTCTGCTCCCTCCACTCCTCCTCTAGGGGCCTTCTTGCAATTCCCAGGATGAGGTTAAAAACAGCGGGTGACAGAGCATTTAGTGTCGCCGCTCCCATCATGTGGAATTTGCTCACTCTAGCTGTTAGGGAGGCCCCTTCTGTGGAGGTATTTAAAGCCCACCTCAAGGCCTTCCTGTACAATCAGGCCTTCCCAGACTGTGCATTACAGTCCTTACCTATTTTTAGAACCTATGTCTAGGTTAGCCTCAGCTTTTTAGGTATTTGTTGTTGCTGCTTAGTTTAATGTTTATATAAACTTTGTTTAATTGTTGATATGTTGTGCGTTAGTGCTTGATTATATTGTAATGTGTTTTGTTTTATAATTTAGAGTATTTATTTTTAATATGTTCGGTGCCCAGAGCCTCTGGGATGGGCGTCTTTTAAATAAAATTTGCCTTGCCTTGCCTTTGCCGTGCTCCCTCATCTGTTCCTTATTACTGCAATGATATCACATTGTTCTAACATTAGTAACACAGTAACTACAGTGGTGCTTCCTCCACTGGTCACCATTATTAGAGTGACATCACATTGTCATTACATTAGTAACACAGTAACTGCAGTGGTGCTCCCTCCACTGGTCACCATTATTAGAGTGACACACATTGTTATTACATTAGTATAGAGAATAAAGTATGGGTGTGGGTGTGTAAATTTGAGATTACACACACCCAGACCCATATTTTATTTTATATGATTGTTGGGTTTCTCTTTTTCACCTCAGCAATTATATAAAATAAAAGAGGCTGCTGTGCGCCGTAGTCCGATTAAGGCATGGCGCGCGTGATCGGATTTCATTTTTATTTCAAACCTTTTTTTTATTTTTTTTTTTCAAATATTGTGAGGGTGGGAGATCCAATTAGCAAATGTGGTACATTTAAGTTTATTTAAAATATTACTTACTGCCGAGTGTCGGTGCAGTTTATATTCATGCTGGGTTTGCGGTTTGGGAGACAGTGACCGAGAATCGAGGAAGTTCAAGCAGGCGCATGCACAAAGTGGGGGGAACCATGTGCATGTTTGCTGTTATAAATGCTCCTTTATAATGACAGATTATGCTACAGTTTCCCTATGGGAAAAAGAGGAAGCTGTTAATTATAACACAGTAACACACAGTAGTGCTCCCTCCGTGATTCTCTGTGATTGCAGTGATATCACATTGTTACCACACTAGTACAACAGACACATACAGTGATGCTTCCTCCACTGTTCACTATTATTGCTGTGATATCACATTGTTATTACATTAATAACACAGACATGTACAGTGATTATTCGTCCACTGTTCACTAGTATTGCAGTGATATCACATTGTTATCTCTTTATTAAAACAGCAACACACAACATTGTTCCTCCATGGTTCTCTATTATTGCAGTTATATCACATTGTTATCTCATTAGTAACACAGAACAATACAGTAATGCTTCACCCACTGTTCACTATTATTGCAGTGATATAACATTATCTTATTAGTAACACAACAACATACAGTGGCACTCCCTTTACTGTTCCCTAGTGTTGCAGTGATATCACATTGTTCTAACATTATCAATACAGTAACATGCAGTGGTGCTCCCCCACATCCCGTTCCCTGTTATTACAGTGATACCCCATTGTTCTAACATTAGTAACACAATAACATACAGTGGTGTTCCCCCCACCCCATTCCCTATTATTACAGTGAAACCCCATTGTTCTAACATTAGTGACATAGTAACTACAGTGGAGCTTCCTTCACTGTTCCCTAGTGTTGTAGTGATATCCCATTGTTCTAACATTATCAACACAGTAACATTTATTTATTTTTATTTAGTTTTTGTTAACTGGGTAAGTGCACTAGCCAGCAGGTGACTATTTTCAGGCACGACCCGGGAGAGTACAAGACAAAATACATACTGAGGATGTTTAACATATACAATACAATTAGTGAGGCAGTACAATGTATAGACAGAGGAGCTAAAGCTAAGAGGCTAAGATAACATTGTGTACACTAGTCTAAGCAAAAACATTGTTCTGTAAAGCATATACAGGGAGATCGGGTACTGGTACAAGGTCAGAGTAATTCTTTGTTTCTCAGGTAGACATAGTTCAAGAGGCGGGAGATGGAGGGTAGAAGGAGTGGAGGGGAGGTCTGATGAAAATGTAAGGACCTCATCGTGAATACGGCTATGCTGCTCAGTTGCACAAATACAGCTTTGGTGGCTCAGGGAACTAACAAGCGGCCGGGCTCATGGTACTGCTCCTTGGGTACGATCACGGTGGGCAGCCCCTGATAGCAGACTAACCCGGGGGCATAAGGCGAGGTCCATTACTGTTGGTCGTATGGGCAATCAATATGAATTCAGGTCCTTTTGGCTACGGTGGTACCTCAGCAGCACTGAGGAAAGGGAGGAGTGAAACAAAAGTCTACAAAGGGGAGTTTGGGAAAAATTACGGTGACTACGGCTTTGGCGGCACAGGGTGCCCTCAAGTGACCAGGCATCTGGTTCTGCTTATGAGTGTGCTAGTGTCTGGCGACCCCTACAGATAGGAATGCAAAGGAGGGGCAACTCTGGTGACTACTAGGTAAACGAAGCTTGAGGCGGGCCCCTTAGGCTAGCTAGGTGAGTTCACATCGGTGCTGGATGCAGGGAGGAGTGCTCTACATCCCAGCAAGGGTTCGCAGGAATTACATCAATTTACAGCTTTAGCAGCTGGAAGTAGGGACAAGCAGCCATACTCATGGGTTGTATACAGACCCCCCATCTCTACAGAAAGTTTCATTATTTTTTTATTGGCATTAAGAATTGCAGGATTCCATTAAAGTGTAGTAATTTTATAACCAGAGGGGTTGTAATACAACTGAAGTTGCTTGATTTCTGTGCTAGACACATAGGATTTGGAAGGATATTTGTGCAATATTTTGGAAGTGTCCTGCTGGATGAACAGTGAGTTCATATTTATCCCTGGATTCAGTAGAGTGGTTTGTGTAGGAGCAGTGGTCTAGTACGTTGTGGTGTTGGTTGACTTACTATAAAGGGCAGTACTCACCAGGGTGGTGGAGCAGCGGTGTATTTGATTGTTTCTAACAGTCACCAGTGGTTGTGGCCTACCCACCCACCCTTCCCCTCACCCCGCCCACCCCAGGCATGGCATTTCCTTTATAGCCAAGGTTCTGACATCACTTCCTCAACAGGTCTTGGAGCAGAATTGTCATATTCTTAATTACCCTGCACAGTGCATAAAGCGTAAGTATACACACACACACACACACACAAAAAAATTGTATATTACTCATTGTATATTATAAGGAAGAGGGACATGTGGGGAGTGGTGCAATGCACTGGCTGTGGGTCAGCAATTTTCCAGGAAACATTCTGGAACCTGCATTGCTGCCCTATTTGCAGGCAACTGTCAGCTCTGAGGGAGGAGGTTGCCCACCTCCAGGCTGAACTGGCAAGGACTAAGGAGAACTCCCCCACCCAATGAGCACCAATTCCACAACCACTGCCTCAGAGGTTGCCATGTGTGAAGAGCAGATGGACCACAGTAGGTTCTGGGAGGGTGAGGGTGGTAGAACAGAGGCGTAGCCCCTGAGTTGCACCTCTACACAAATCACATGTCGGTCTGGCAAATCAAGGTTCCTCTATGATGACACTCTCATTGGAGACCAAGAAGAATGCTGGGGACATCCACAAGGGAGACCCACAAAAGAGTGGCCAGGGACAACACTAGGGAAAGAAACAGCTTCTGATAGAGGACTCAACTGTTAGGGGTGTAGACCTGGGGAAGGGAG
This sequence comes from Neoceratodus forsteri, assembly GCA_016271365.2. Taxonomy (NCBI): domain Eukaryota; kingdom Metazoa; phylum Chordata; order Ceratodontiformes; family Ceratodontidae; genus Neoceratodus; species Neoceratodus forsteri. The sequence goes on along the minus strand of CM057449.1, from coordinate 32,065,405 downwards.
AGGAGAGGGAAGTAAGGTGCCTGCCTGGTGCCATGGCTTGGAAGGACAGGCAGCGAATCCTCAGGATTGCAGAAGCAGCATCACAGGAGAGGAAACTAGATATCATTGTCCACCTTGGGACAAATGACCTAGCTAGGCATGAGATCAGTGCAGTGCAAAATAAATTTGTGGAGTTGGGGAGGGGCCTCAGACAGGTAGCAAGCACAGTAACCTTCTCAGAGGTGCTGCCAGTCTATGGCAGGGGTGAGGCTAGGGTACTGCACACCATGCAGTTTAATGAATGGTTGCAAAATTGGTGCAGAGCACAGGGCTTTGGCTTCATTTGGGACTGGGTGTCCACCTGGAGAGATGAAGGTCTATACTGGCATGATGGTCTGCATCTGTCCAGGAAGGGAAACACACTCCTAGGTAACAGGTTTAAAAGCTTCCTTGGCAAGCTTTTAAACTAGCCAAGGGGGGAGGTACTGATAGGATACAGGAAAGTTCAAGCTTCCCCCCGCAAAGCATGGCAGGTAGTAGGGTAAACACTGAGGTACAGAGCTTGACAGAGGGCAGGACAGGGGTACATGGAAAAATGGACAAGGTCAATAGGAACAGGGATGGGGTAAAAAAGGATAAAGCCAATATTAAATGGAGGGCAATGAGTACCAATGCCCATAGTCTGGGAAACAAGCTTCCAGAGCTAGTAGCCCTGATGGAAGTGGAACACTTGGATATTGTGGCAGTCGCATAAACATGGTACACAGAGAACCATGACTGGGATGTCAACATACCAGAGTACACAATCTACAGAAGGGACAGGGAGGGTAAAAGAGGAGGTGGAGTAGCTCTCTACATAAGGGAAGGGATCAAAGTAACAGAACTAAAAAGTAAAGGGGAGGGTAGAGGAACTCTGGGTCACACTGGAGACAGGGAATGGCATCACAATCCGCACAGGGGTTGTATACAGACCCCTTCTCAAGGGAGGAAATGGACAAGAAAATGATAGAGGGATTCTCAAAATGGCTGAAAAGGGATATACTGTTGATGGGGACCTGAATATGCCAGATGTTAACTGGGCAACATGGACTGCAGCCACATCCAAGAGCAGGGTCATTCTCGATGCCCTACAGGGAGCATGCCTTAGACAGCTAGTGGTGGAACCCACTCGGGAGGAGCAATATTAGACCTGGTACTCTCAAATAGAGAGGATCACAAACTTAGAAGTCAATAGACACCTGGGAACAAGTGACCACTGCACAGTGTGCTTCATAATAAACACAACCATGGAGACAAGCCATACAAAATACAAGGATACTGGACTTTAGAAGGGCTGACTTTGGCAAATGGGTGAATACCTGAGGAATGCATTAGCAAATGGCCAGAAAAGAGGGGTGGAAGAACAATGGAGAAACATCAAAACTGCCATCATGGAGGCAACAAGCCTTTGTGTGAAACAAATATAGAAGACAAAGCGGAATAAAAAAACACTATGGTTCTCAAAAGAACTGTCAGGGAAGGTTAAGGAGAAAAAGGCTGCATTCAAAAAGTATAAGGAATCACAGACGGAGCATGACAGGGAACTGTATCAATTAAAGCAGAAAGAAGTGGGGAAGGCAGTCAGAAAAGCAAAGGCCCAAACAGAGGAAAGGATAGCCAACTCAGTTAAGAAGGGGGATAAAACCTTTTATAGGTACATTAGGGAACATAGAAAGGTTAAGGGAGGGATAGGGAAGATTAATAAAGGAGAGGGGAGGTGGGCAGAGGGAGACAGTATAAAGGCAGAGATAATGATTGAATACTTTTGCTCATTATTCACAAAAGAAGAAGAGGAGGAGGAGTTACCTAAACCAAACAGTAGAAGCACTCTGGATAGTGGTTTGATACCAGTCCATTTAAAGAAGAAAGAGTACTGAAAAACCTTCTAAAACTCAAGGTGGACAAAGCAATGGGGCCTGACGGGATTCACCCTAGAATCCTAAAAGAGCTAAGGGAGGACCTAGTGACACCACTAACCACACTTTTTAACAAATCATGGGAAGGTGGGGTGGTACCTGAGGACTGGAGGAGGGCAGATGTGATTCCCCTTCACAAAAGTGGGAGCAAGGCAGAAGCAGGAAACTACAGACCTGTTAGTTTGACCTCAGTGGTGGGGAAAATGATGGAATTACTTCTGAAAGAAAGAATTGTTGAGTACCTAGAGGCCAGCGAGGCGCTGGACCCAAAGCAGCATGGATTCTCTGCAGGAAGGTCATGTCAGACAAATCTAATTGATTTTTTTGACTGGGTGACCAAAGTAATAGACCAGGGAGGGGCTGTGGATATGGCCTACCTAGACTTTAGCAAGGCATTTGATACAGTCTCGCACAAAAGATTAATAATCAAGTTAGCCAGCCTGAGAATAGGTCCCAGGGTGGTAGCCTGGGTTGAAAACTGGCTGCACAACAGGACACAGAAGGTAATAGTGAATGGAACACATTGTGAAGAAAGGGGGGTTACTAGTGGAGTACCTCAGGGTTCAGTACTGGGTCCAGTCCTCTTTAACGTCTTTATAGGTGACATTGCAGAGGGTCTGGAAGGAAAGGTATGCCTCTTTGTAGATGACACAAAGATCTGTAACAGAGTTGATACACAAGGGGAGGTAGAAAGCATGAGAAGGGACTTGGCAAGGTTGGAGGGATGGTCAGACATATGGCAACTTAGATTCAATGCAAAGAAGTGCAAAGTAATGCACCTGGGAAATAAAAATCCAGAAGAGTACACAATAGCAGGGGAAGTACTAACAACAACAATAATGGAAAGGGATCTGGGTGTAGTCATATCAGAGGACCTAAAGGTGGGTATGCAATGTGAGAAGTCAGTAGGGAAAGCCAGGGGGATACTGGGATGCATAGGTAGGGGCATCACAAGTAGAAAAAGGGAAGTGGTCATTCCTTTATACAGACAGTTGGTGAGACCCCATCTGGAGTACTGCGTGCAGTTTTGGAGACCTCATCTACACAAGGACATAGACAGGATGGAAGCAGTCCAGAGGAGGGCAACTAAAATGGTGCAGGGTCTACATCAGAAACCATAGGAAGAGAGACTGAGAGAGCTTAATATGTATACCCTTGATGAAAGGAGGGACAGGGGGGACATGATAGAAACTTTTAAGTACCTCAAGGGAATCAACAAAGTCCAGGAGGGTAGCATATTTCAGAAAAAGAGATGTGTAAGAACAAGGGGGCACAATTTAAAGTTAGAGGGGGGACTGCTCAGGGTAATGTGAGGAAATTCTTTTTCACGGAGAGAGTGGTGGACGCATGGAACAGCCTTCCTGGAGAGGTTGTGGGGTCTAAAACAGTGGAAGAATTCAAACATGCATGGGACAGACATAAGGCAATTATAGTGGGGGGTTGCAGGAAATAGGCTGTTGCTTAACTAGAATCTGCTACTTATCCAGTAGTAGGGAAATGGGCAGACTGGGTGGGCCAAGTGGTCCTTATCTGCCGTCAAAGTCTATGTTTTTATGCGTCTAGCTCAGAGGGAAGGAATGGACAAGGAAATGATAGATGGCTTCCTTAGAATGGCAGAAAAAGGGGAGATATTGTTGATGGGGGACCTGAATATGCCAAATGTTAACTGGAGCACCTTTGCTGCAGGCACATCCAAGAGTAGGGTCATTCTTGATGCCCTACAGGGGGCATGACTCAGACAGCTAGTACTGGAACCCACTCAGGAGGGAGCAGTCTTTGACCTGGTACTCTCAAATGGAGATGGAGAAAGAATCTCAGATTTAGAAGTGGGTAGCCATCTGGGAATAAGCGACCACCAAACAGTGTAGTTCACGATAAACACAGCCATACAATCAAGCCATACAAAAGCAAGAGTATTGGACTTTAGGAGGGCTGACTTTGGGAAAATGAGAGAGTGCCTCAGAAAAGCACTAGCAAACAGGCAAGAAGGAGGGTGGAAGAACAATGGAGAGTAATCAAAACAGCCATCACAGAGACAACAAGCCTTGTGTAAAGCAAATCAACAAAACACAATGAAGGAAAAACCGCTATGGTTCTCAAAAGAGGTGGCAGGGAAGGTTAGGGAGAAAAGGATAGCATTCAGGAAATATAAGGAAACACAGAAGGAGAGGACAAAGAACTTTATCAGTTAAAGCAGAAAGAGGCTGGGAAGGCAGTCAGAATAGCAAAGGCCCAAACCGAGGAAAGGATAGCCAACTCTGTTAAGAAGGGGGATAAGACCTTTTATAGGTACATTAGGGAGCGAAGAAAGACCAAAGGAGGGATACTGAGGCTTAATAAAGGGGAGGGAATGTGGGTAGAGGGTGACAATGAAAAATCAGGGATACTGAATGAATATTTCTGCTCAGTATTCACAAAGGAAGAGGAGGGGGAGGTACCTAAACTAAGCAAGAGAAACACTCTGAAGACGAGGGTCGATACCAGTCCATTTACAGAAGAAAGGGTTCTGAAATAACTAAAAAAATTGAAGGTGGACAAAACAAATGGGGCCTGATGGGATTCACCCAAGAATTCTAAAAGAACTAAGGGTAGAACTAATGACACCGCTGACAATTCTCTTTAACAAATCATGGGAGGATAGGGTGGTACCTGAGGACTAGAGGAGGGTGGATGTGATTCCTCTTCACAAAAGTGGGAGCAGAACAGAAGGCAGGAAACTACGGCCAGTTAGTTTGACCTCAGTGGTAGGTAAAATGATGGAATCACTTCTGAAAGAAATAATTGTTGAGTACCTAGAGGCCAGTGGGGCACAGGACCCAAGGCAGCATGGATTCACGATGGGAAGGTCATGTCAGATGAATCTAATAGATTTCTTTGACTGGGTGACCAAAGTAGTAGACCAGGGAGGGACTGTGGACATAGCTTACCTAGATTTTAGCAAGGCATTTGATACAGTCCCACAGAAAAGATTAACATACAAGTTAACCAGCCTTGGAGTGGGTCCCAAGGTGGTAGCCTGGATAAAAAAGTGGCTAGACAACAGGATGCAAAGGGTAGTAGTAAATGGAGTCCACAGTGAAGAAAGGAGGGTTACTAGGGGGGTACCGCAGGGTTCAGTACTGGGACCGGTCCTTTTTAATGTCTTTATAAGTGACATTGCAGAGGAACTGGAAGGAAAAGTATGTCTCTTTGCAGATAACGCAAAGATCTGCAACAGGGATGATACACCAGATGGAGTGGAATGGATGAGAAGGGTCTTGGCAAGATTGGAGGAATGGTCAAATGTATGGTAGCTCATATTCAATGCAAAGAAGTGCAAGGTAATGCACCTGGGAAACAAAAACCCAGGGCAAGCGTACACAATGGGGGGTGAGATACTGACAACAGTGAAAATGGAAAGGGACCTAGGGGTAATTATATCAGATGACCTAAAGGTGGGCAAGCAATGTGAGAAGGCAGTAAGGAAGGCTGGGGGGTATTGGGATGCATAGGAAGAGGCATCACTAGTAGAAAACAGGAAGTTGTTATCCATCTGTACAGACAGTTGGTGAGACCCCATCTGGAGTACAGTGTGCAGTTCTGGAGATCCCATCTCTGCAAAGACATAGACAAAGTGGAGGCTGTCCAGAGGAGGGCAACCAAAATGGTGCAGGGTCTGCACCAGAAGATATACAAAGAAAGACTAAAGGAGCTTAATATGTATACCCTTGAGGAAAGGAGGGAGAGAGGGGACATGATAGAAACTTTCAAGTACCTCAAGGGGATCAACAAAGTCCAAGAGGGTGGCATCTTTAAGAAAAAGAGATGTGCAAGAAAAAGGGGCACAATTTGAAGATAGAGGGGGGACGGCTCAGAGGTAATGTGAGGAAGTATTTTTTCACAGAGAGGGTTGTGGATGCATGGAACAGCCTCCCTGAGGAGGTCGTGGAGTCAAGAACAGTGGGGCAATTCAAGAATGCATGGGACAGATATAAGGCAGTCCTAGTGGTGGGTAGGAGGAAGTAAGCTGTTGGTTAATTAGGATCTGCAGCTTACCTGTTAGGTAGGAAAATAGGCAGACTAGGTGGGCCAAGCAGTCCTTATCTGCCATCAAATTATATGTTTCTATGTTTTCTCCCCCTCTTGCAGGTATATCACACTGTTATCACATTAATAACACCATAACATGCAATGTTGTTCCCTGCCCTGTTCCTTATTAGTTCAGTAATATCATATTGCTATTGCATTAGTAACACCGTAACATACAGTGGTACTCTCTCCAGTGTTCCATATTATTGTAGTGAAATCACATTATAACATCAGTAGCACATTAATGTATAGTGGTTCCCACCCAGTGATTCCTTTTATTACAGTGTAGTCACACTGTTAGCACAATTGTAGCACAGTAACACACAGTGGTGTCTTCCACTGCCCCCTGTTATTGTACTGCTATCACATGGTTATCAAATCAGTAACGCAGTAAATAGTTTCCCAGTATTTCCTAGAACCCTCCAGCTGATAAGGCATTTACAGCCTAATGGCATGATGTAAACGTAGAAACATAAAAACTTCCTGGCAGAAAAGGACCCTTTGGCCCATCAAGTCCGACACCTCCCCCCATCTGGTTCATCTACCCCCCACTTCATCCTATTATTTAACTCCATATAGCTGTCCTAAGCTCTTCTGAATTTGTCCACTGAATCTACCCCCACCACCCATTCTGGCCTATTCCATGGATCCATCACCCTTTCGTATGAAGAACTTTCCCCTTACATCATCTCTAAATCTACCCCCTCCAGCTTGAATGCGTGTCCCCTAGTAGACTTGTTTTCACTTAATCTGAATTTGCTGCTTTTCCTCACTCTGATTATTCCCTTCAGATATTTGAAGGTTTCTGCCATATCCCTTCTTTCCCTCCTCATCTCTAGTGTGTACAAGTTTAGTCCTGCCAGATGTTTTTTGTATGTCCTCTCGTGTAGCCATTGAACCATCTTAGTTGCCCTCCCCTGTCCCCTTTTCAGATTGTCTCTGTCTCCCTGTAAGAGTGGCCTCCAGAACTGGACTCCATATTTTAGCTGTGGTCCAACCATAGTTTTGTACAGTGGCATCATCATCTCCATTTTTCTGCTTGTAAAGTCTCTTCCTATGCATGCCAACATTCTGGTTGCATTCCTCACTGCCCTATCGCACTGATTCCTAACCTTCAGGTTATCCAAAATTGTGATTCCTAGGTCCTGCTCCTGCTTTGTAACCTCCAGTCCCCCCCCCCCCAGCCAGTGTTTTACCCTTGGGTTTTCAAGCCCTATGTGCATAATCTTACACTTTTCTTATTTTGAGTTGTGGTTGCCACTTCCTGGATCACTGCTCCAGTCTGGCCAGATCCTCTCTCATCTTCTCCACACACCCCACTGTGTCCACCCTGTTACAGACTTTGTGTTGTCTGTAAACAGACACACCTTTCCATGCAGGTACTCTGAAATGTCCACAATGTATATGTTAAAGAGTATTATGGGTCTCAACATGGACCCCTGAGGAACCCCACTCATTACCCCTTCTTCCCTTAAGTGCACCCCATTTACCACCGCCCCCTGCTTTTTGCCGCCAGCCAATTTTCCATCCAGTTTATTTCGCTCCCCACCTCTGAGCTGCCTAATCTGCTTATTAGCCTCCTGTAGGGGATGGTGTCGAAGGCCTTCCTGAAGTCCAGATAGGCCATTTCCACTGCCCCTCCTTGATCGCTTATCCCTGTTACTCCCTCAAAGAATTCAATCAGGTTGGTCTGACATGACATTCCACCTGTAAACCCATGCTGCTTGTCATCTATGGGGCCCTCATCCTCTAGACATTGTACCATCCTTTCCTTTATGAGTGCTTCCAACAGTTTCCTCACCACATCAAGCTGGAAGTGCAGACACTGACTGAAAGAACCTGACTTCCTGGCCCCTGGTGGTATATACACACTCCTTGCCCCTCTTATATTTTTCCAAAAAGTGAGTTTTCTATCCCTAAGTTATTTTTTAATCAGTTTATCTATAGAAGTACAGTGCACTGCATACATTGCTATTCACTGGAGCCGCTCACACTCAGGGAGACACTGCCGATACCACCAAAACTGCAGATTGTAATCCAAAGTGACTTCTGGTTCCCTCTTGATAGTATGCACACACTTCTAAACTCGACTTCCACTGTTTCATAGAACCCTCCAACTGCGAAGGCATTTATAGCATAATGGTACGATGGACCACAAGTGGGACTCTCATTTCTGGGTTCTCAGTTTAGAAAATGGGCAGCCGTGAAACGAGTGACCTGAAAAAAAGTACAATGATAACGTGAAATAGTGCCCTGTGTTTAGGACTTGCTCTGCAAACACTAGAGTTTTGTTCCACAGTAAAACAGTATTATGTCCAGGGCGGTTACTGTGAACCTTGCTGTACTGAATTCTCGGGTCTAGGGAATAGTACTCCTGGCTCTTGACTCTAACTCTGTACATGTAGTTGGATGGAGTGAGGCAACACTGTATAAATAACTACCTAGAACATAATACTCGCTTACTGTATTACGTAACTCTAGTATTTGCAGAGCAAGTCCTGAACACAGGGCACTATTTCATGTTATTATTGTACATTTTTTCAGGTCACTTATCTCACATCTGCCCATTTTCTAAACTGAGAACCCAGAAATGAGAGTCCGATAACTTCCTGTTTTCTACTGGTGATGCCTCTCCCTATGCATCCCAGTATCCCCCCAGCCCTCCTTGCTGCCCTCTCACATTGCTTGCCCACCTTTGAAATGGGCAGACTGGGTGGGCCAAGCGGTCCTTATCTGCCATCAAATTCTATGTTTCTACTTGTGGTCCATCATACCATTATGCTATAAATGCCTTCGCAGTTGGAGGGTTCTATGAAACAGTGGAAGCCTAGTTTATAAGTGTGCATGCTGTCAAGAGGGAGCCAGAAGTCACTTTGGATTACAATCTGCAGTTCTGGTGATATCAGCAGTGTCTTCCTGAGTGTGAGTGGTACCAGTGAATAGCAACATATTCAGTGTATTGTACTTTTGTAGACAAACTGATTAAAAAAATAACTTTGGGATAAAAAACTAACTTTTTGGAAAAATATAAGAGGGGCAAGGAGTGTTTATATACTGTCAAGAGACAGGAAGTCAGGACCTTTTGGTCACAGTCTGCACTTCCAGCTTGAAATGGCATCTTCGGTAGCAGTGATGCAAGCAGCAGTAGCAGTGAGCCTAGTCTGCAGCACAGTAGAAGTGTATTAAAAGTGAAAGATAAATTGCAACCCAGTTGCTAAGACATTCTTGATATTTGATATATTCATTCTTTGTATCTCCTGATAACATGCTTTGCAATGTTGTATACTTTTCCTGCATTACCAGCAGATGGAGTCAGCATAGCACAGGACAGCCCTTGATGTAACAAACAGGAAGTTATAACAAACTTTGCCTATAGCTCCCATTCTGTTTGTTATAACGAGGGTACACTGTCCTCTAAGTCTCTGAAAGTAAACAATGATGTCGCCGGATCTGCAGACATACAAGATAGTTAGAGTTTGCAGTAGACACAAAGCAACAGTTGTCACTAGTGAACCCCAAAAGAAAAACTGTCAGCATCCCATGGGCAAAATAGGTTTAGACTTTTATTGCTCCATCAAAGCAGCAAAAACTCCCTTGCTGCAGGATAAGAGCATAACCCCTTCAGACACCACAAAGGTGTTCCTGAATGATCATAGAACAAGCACATATTATTGCTGCAATAGGTCTGTGTTTGGGAACCCAGTCATACCATTGTGTGTACTCACAAGGCATGACATTGACAGCACTGGTGCCCCAAGACATTTGTGACATAGGATATAATCCTTAAGGGCTGGGTTCACCCCTATTGGTGCAACAATCATTTTGGCAACACAGATATGAGGGCAGGCAATACACCACCTGGGTCTTCGGTGCCAAGCATCATGGCTCCCTGGTGGCAACGTTCTAAAGCGCTGTTTAGGAAATATTCCTGTTTTGCAGGGCTCTTTGCCCCCTGCATCCATTGTCCCTAAATATAGCAATCTCCGGGGCAGGCATGCCGTAAAAAAAGGAAAATCCTTAGACCGAAAAAAATGAAGAGAGTACGGGGTGATCCAAAATCAAAATTACACCTGTCACTCATGCCCTTGTTGTAGCACACTAATTGCAGTGCCAACATTCAGTTGCTACATTAACGGGCTACTTAAGGGCTGGGGGAGGGAACAGACAACTGTAATGACATTCCCTAAAATGAAGCCATACTATTCACAGTGGTCAAGAGCAGGTGACAGGACACAGCATCTTCTGCACTTCCAGAGAAACAGACATTTCTAAAAGCATAACTACAAGTCCAGGCTTGGAGGATGGCATGGGCTTTACAAGAGCGGTAGTTACTGAGAATGATCCAGATCAGATGGCGGTGGAAGTGGAGGTGCGTCGGACGCAGAAACGGCAGCTTTTCATGTCAGTTGCTTACCATCCAATGCATTTCTTTCCCTGCTTTTGGGGAATTTTAATTTCAACTAGTGGCGCTCAAATTGAAGGACCTCGACTGGTGATAGCGACCAGGGAAGCAGCAGGGGCCAAGTGCCAGGAGGAGTCTGGCAGTGTGTGCAGTGCAGCTGAAGAATGATTACTAAAGCCATCTCTTCAGCACTCACCACCCATGTAAAGTAGATAGTATGTGATGGAACTCGCCAATGGTGAACCTACAGTATGTTAGAAACATTCAAACATAGAAACGTAGAATCTAATGGCAGATGAGGGCTGCATGGCCCACCCAGTCTGCCCATTTTTGTTTTACTTCTTGCTGCAGACCCCTGTTGATCTACAGTGCTGTCTTTTCCCCCACTTTTCTTACCCCATGTTGCCTTTGTGCCTATCCCAGGTATTTGTCCACCCCCCCTGTTTTCACCCCCACTGGAAGGCTGTTCTAGGAATCCACCCCTCTTTCACCCCACCCCCCTCACAAACTCCTATCTTTTAGAAACTCTAATGGCACTGATGCCAAGCCCATCCTTGAGGATATTTGGGCAATTAATTGGTCTACCCTATATTGTAGTACGAACATCTCTGATGCAGTCACTCTCTTTACCTCCACCCTCTCCTGACTACAAGACACCCACTTCCCCATCACAACCAGGAGGATAAGAGGGGGCTGCATCTGCTGGCTGTCCAAAGACCTACTAGCACTCATGAAAGACAGGGAGAAAAGAAATGGAAGGCTTTAAAAGCATCACCTTCCCATCAACTCTGGAATGCCTATAGACAACTCCACAACACCTGTAAACAGACCATAAAATTGTTAAATGCAAATACTTTCTTAATCAGCAATGTAACAATCTTGGCAATCCACGAGCATTCTGGGCCTCCATTTGGTCTCTCCTGAGTCCCAAAACCAACAGGCAGATCCCTCAGCTGGCATCTCCCTCTGGTCCTATTTCCAACCCTGCTGTGATTGCCAATACCTTTGATGCTAACTTTACAGACTTATCCCCCTATCTGAGTAAATTCCCCCAACCTGTCCCTCCTACCCTTAAGCCCCAGCCAGGCATCCCCCTCTGCCTCTGCAGCCACCCCTTGCCCACCTTTCCCATTCAGAATCATCGAGCAATAAAGTCACCTTGAAACTGCTGAGGTCTCTTTTGGCCTCTGGAAGCCCTAGCAGCAATGGCCTATACCCTGCTTTCCTAAAACTTACCTCCCCTGCAGTCGTCCAACCCCTCACCTTCATTTTCATTGTCGCTCTTACTACATCCACAGTTCCCAACCCATTTTCAAAGCTGGTGACCCCCACAACCCTGACAACTACAGGCCCATATCGCTCCTACCCCACCTAAGTAAACTGCTTGAGAAAACTGTTCACTGCCAGTTAGTCGTGCATTTAGAGAAATACAATCTCTTATGTCCACTCCAGCATGACTTCCACAATCACCATAGCACCTCCTCTGCCCTGGCCATCTTTTCTGAGCATGTGCTAAGGCAGATGGACAAGGGCAGAGCCATGGGTGCTGTCTTTGTGGACCTATCTAAGGCATTTGACCTGGTTGACCATTGCCTCCTCCTCTCAACCCTGCTCCACTTTGGCTGCAGTGCAGGCACTGCTGCTTGGTTCTGCAGCTACCTATCCAACAGATCGCAGTCCATTACATCAGCAAAACATCCTTGTCTGCTTTCCCTGTAAACACTGGAGTCTCCCAGGGATCCATACTCAGACCTCTGTTTTTCTCAATATTCATCAATGCTCTCCCAAGAAACAGCCTTAGTTGCAAAACACTCCTTTATGCAGACGATCCAGTTTTCTATCATAGTGACAGATCAGTAGAGTCTGTCTTCGCCACCCTCTCACAAAACTACGGCCATGCCCACCAATGGTTTCTCTCCCACAAACTCCTGGTAAATGAAAAAAAGACCAAGGCTATGCTGTTTGGCTCTAAACCATTTCTCGCCAGGGCCGCCAAACACAACTCCACCACTGTACTGCTTAGCCCAGCAGGCCCATCCCTTGAGACAGTTCAGTCCTTCAAATACCTGGGAGTCACCCTTGACCCCTTCCTCTCCTTCACTGAATATCAACATTACCATACAGAAAAGCCATCAAAAAACCTGGTGCTGCTATTCGTCCAAAAAATCTCCTTTTTCCCGGGAGCATGCCTTGCCATTGTGCGTGGCAACCTACTGCCCCTCATGGACTACTGCTCGTCTGTCTACTCCCTAGTATCTACTACCCTGCACTCACAGCTAACTTCAACTTACAACTCTATCTGCCGATTTGTCCTCCAAGCCCCTTAGCAGACACACCATTGCTCTCTCTACCTGTCCCTAGGTTGGCTCCCTCTCCAGGAAAGTTTCGACTACGCTCTTGGCTGCCTAGTGGACAGCTCACTCAGAAACCAGGTCCAGGCCCCTATGCAAAAGTGCTTATGGAAAGGGTGGTTTCATGGTCACTTAGGGCATCCTCTGCCCCCCCCCCAGTAGAAGTGCCACACGTCTTCACTACTATGGGTATGAGAGCTTTCTCCATCTCAGTTCCCTCTCTATGGAAAAGCTCCCACCATCATTTTGATTGTCTTCCTCCCACATGGCCTTCAAACACAACCTAAAACCTGGCTCCTGACTATGGTAAGCTGTTACTGCACCTGATAATAACTAGAGGCCCTATGGCGTCTTCCCTCAGGTTTCACTCTCCTTGCCTCTTGCATCTTCTTCTCACTCCCTGTCACCCTTCCTTTTCCCTGCAAACCCCTCTCACTACCCTTACCTTCGATTACTAGCTGCCCTGCCATTGTTTTTATAACCTGCACTGTACGTATATAAAACTTGCACTTTTTGCCTACTGTAAGACAACCCTTATGGTATTTTATAAAATCATCCATCTGCTGCCCTTTTTCTTACCACCCCTTGTTTCGGGGTGTGCACCAATGCTCCATATGTCCCAGTGGTTATTTATTCCATGTTGCTGTTATAACCTGCACTGCATGTATATAAGGCTCCACTATTTGTCTACTGTAATACAATCCCCTTGTTACTGTATATAATCACTTAGTCTGCTGTACCTTTTTCTTTTTCTTACCACCCCATGTCAGGGGGTGTGTGCTAATTCTCTGTATGTGCCAATGTCACTTTTTTCTTCTATATTTGCTGCCCTTCTGTGGCCTGGGTTGTGCCTGAAAATGATCCTTTGGATCAGTGCACCTGCCTGGTTACAAAGGACATAAATAAATAAATAAATTTCAGTGAAGAAGTACTTCCCCACATCTCCCCTAAATGTGCCCCCTCTAGCTTTATAGCATGTTCCCTTCTTCTGGAGTACCTTGTTTTCTGGAAAAACAACTCGCCTCCTGTACCTTATTAACCCCATGAGGTTTTTAAAAGTCTTTATCATACCCCCCCCCGTCTCCCGTCCTTCAGGGTATCCATATTGAGCTCCTTTAGCTGCTCCTCATATGACTTTTCACATAGAAACATGGTCTGTTTGCAAATCAGATTCCTATCTGCATTCTTTAACTCACCTGTCCGTTCTTAACTACAGTGGGTAGTTACAGCATAAACTGATGGATGTACGGGGTAGTATTACAAGGCAGGAGGATGATGTGAACGTTTGCACAGGCTGTCTGTTTTGCCTCTGTATGCCAAGTTACTGGTGTTTACTTTTTGTCCCCACAGCATTGCTCTACTTAATGCACACTGATATGTACAATGTTCAACAAGTATGCACACCTCACATCCCTTATCAAGTGATGGCATTGGCAGCCACAATGGATCTGATCAGAGATTGTTATTACATTAATAACACAGTAAAATATAGTGCTGGCTTCTCCATGGTTCTCTATTATTGCAATGACATCACTTTGCCATCACATTAGTTACACAGTAACATATCATACAGCGGTGCTCGCTCCAGAATGATGTCAGAGGCAAGAAATCAGTGTGGGGCCAGAGGGGTGAGCGATGTATATAAGACTTGAGGTGCTAGGGTGGGGGATTCTCTGGATTACAAGGCCCTAAAGAAGTAGAGGGAAAGGTTCAAGGATTCCTGGACCACCAGTGAGATCATCATGGGATGTGAGAGAGTTATGCCGTTGAAGGTCCGGAGTGGGCCAGATGCTCTAGTTTGGGCATATGAACATATGAACATACATCATTTGCCAGCAGATAAAGGCCTAAAGGTCTATTAAGTCTGCTCGAATGTGCAGCTAGCACCCCTTATTTTGCAGCTGCCCCTTCCCCCACCCTTCCCCTCCATCGACCCTCCTCCTTGGGGTAGGACAGTGTCACAGAGGGTCTGGAGTGGGTCAGATATTTAGTATGGGCATGGGGTGGGACACCATTATATAAGCTACCTACACACACACACACACATGTACTGCATGTGTCTGGGGACACTTTGTTCCTATCTTCCAGCATACAGTGGAATCAGACACTACATTCTGGGAAGGGTGAATTTTATCTTGGGGGGAGAGTAGCTAGAAGGGTGGTTTTGTTTTCACATGTTAATTCACTTTTTATCTGCAGAATTCTATTGGACTCTAGGAACTGTACTCCCCCTAACAGAATACATCTGCACACTGTAAGCCATGGGTTCCTATCTGAGAATGCTGTTATTCATGACAATGTTCCTGATCATTCTTACTGATGCTGTCCGCCAGACCCCACGACCAGGGTGCAAACTATGGAGGCAACAGGAAATGTCATTTTTCAGAGATGGAGACATTAATCTGGGTGGAGTCCTCTCACTCCATTTAGGATATGTCACCACAGAAGTAGACTTCACAGTTCTACCTGAGCAGATTCAATGCAGAACGTAAGTAATGGACGCGTAAGAGCTACGCTTTCTTTATTATTAGTACATGCTGTACACTGCTGGAGTACTGCTGTTGTTGCTGAGCTGATGTATAGAAATGTCTCAGAAATTAACTAGCCCAGCCATTGTTTAGAAACTCTGATATACTGTATCACTCCATGCTTACATGTTTTCTGTAACTCTGAGCTGTACTGCAGTTTGCGTGCTTTAGTTTATTTCTGCAGTTCTGGCTGTAGAAGTATGGTGTACATGCCCTGCTCTAGTTTTTGTTTTCCTCATTACTTAAAGAGGAACTTTCATAATGGTCCAAAAAGTTACAGTTTGTAGTTCTTACATGCAGTACTAGACCTGAAAAGGTGTGTGCAGTTGTTATTTTTGGACAAGGTTTACTCTGCCTTTCATAGTTTGCATTTGTTTGCGAGTGCTGCTGCACTTGCTTTTGCTGTTCAGCTGCTGGGCTGTCAGCTCCTGATGACATCACTATTGGGTAGAGGAGTGACTCACACTGTGCAGTGCCATGCAGTTGCAATAATGTTGTTGCAAGGGAAACCTACCTGTACTCAGTGTACATACTGTGTCCCTCCCCTTCCCAAGACACCCTGTTAGCAATGCATTATGTCAAAATTCAAATGCCTTGTCAGTGTGTTGTTGTTTTTTTGTGAAATTGACTCTGCCCTACAGGGATGTTAGCAGTACAACCTTGGGTCCACAACAACACCAGGCTTGCCATAGAAGCTCTGATACACCCTGCAGTTTTTAGCAGCTTAGAATGCAAAAATGAACTGCAGTGGACAGTTATGAAATACAGTTCCAAAATCAATGCAAGAAGGGGTATTTTATGCATGAAAGTCAAAAGGACTGGTGACAGTCCTCTTTAAGTATAGTTTGCACACTTAAATTTGTTTTCAGTATTTCTGCAACTGTACTGCACGTTGAATAGTTTATTTCTGTATTTTTATTGAACTTTGTTGACTGGGCAGGCCCACTGAGACTAGAAGTCCCTCTTCAGGGGCGACCTGGGGTGGAGGGAGGAATTACAGATGGTAACCGACTGAAACTGAACCAGATTTAAGCTGTTGATGGTATTTTAGTGAATGGGGGAATTTTGCCAGGACCCTGGGGAAATTCCCCTACTCACCAGTAGGGGGATCCATGCCAGCCTGACAAATCGAGTCAGTCCTGCTGAAACAGTGAGAGACTATGGAAGTGAGGGAGATTGAGGAGAGGGCCTCCTCCCCAGTCTTTATTCTACTAAAGGCCATGGATCACAAAGAAAAAAAGATGGCTGCTGCCAGTCCTGGTCAGGCCTTGGAGCAGACAGGAGATGTTTCTGTTCCACTGCAGCAGGAGGCAGATTCGCTTAACATGGATTCTGGATCAGAAGAAGCAGTGCTCTCAGCTGAGGACATTGAACCAGATCAAAAGGAACCAATTAGTACAAATCTAAAGAAAATTTGGCTGATACTGAGCAGCAAGAGATGGAGTTACAAACTGAACTTGACAATAAAAAGCAACAATTATTAAACCTGATGCAAGAAGCTGAACATGAGTTCCAAATGAATATCGCCAAACTTGACAAGGGAAAGAAAAATGGAAAAGATCGGCTGTCAGCCCTGTGCTTCTTTCAAGTAAGCGTGTGATTCTGTCAGCAGCACCAGATGTACTCACAGATGCTCAGAATGTGGTCACAGAGCCTGAGAATGAACTAAGGATAGCTACGAGTGGCTCTTCTATTACCGTTTCCACAGAACCAGAATGGGCTACGGATACTTCCCTGCAGCGAGTAGGATGGATTTTTGTTGATGTCATTTGGATTGTGGTCCCCACGGTACCAATCCTGGGATCACTGAATTGGTTGAAAAACACCATTGTGGAAAACGGAGGGCATAGTCGCAGCCCAAAGACAGCAGCCAATATTGTGACAGCTAGAGAATTGGTGGGGACTCAGGGTGTGGCTCCAAACTCTCCAACTGCGCCAGACATGCATCAGCCATGTGGGCCATCACAGGATCCTTAGGGGGAGAGTGGGACCGGCCTGAACAGCTCCCCTAGAGGTGACAGAGGAGAGCGGATGACTGCACAGTCGGAATAGGTATGAGGGTCTCAAGGGCATATAGACAATAACAATGTGAATAATGTGAATGCTGGAAATGATACAGGGGAACAGCTCCAGGGTTCTGCTACAGGAGCACAGCCAGCTGATAATGCAGAAGATACCCGGCAGCCTAGCTATGCCAGTTATTTCCATCGACCTGCTACTGCTGCCAAGCACAGATTTGCAGTTAGAATATGGTACAAAGGGGGTATTGGGAAGATCCCTGATAGGCTGTATGTGGGGAGAACATTGTTACTTGAATCCATGAAATTTAATAAGGCAGAAGTATATGCCTTTATCCATGCTCCTGGGGACAGCATCTACGATGTTAGTTTCTGTTCAGCCTTCTTGTTGGACAAATTTTGGAAATTATATTACTCCCTGAAGGATTCCCCTTAGTGGCAGGGGTTCTACGCCATTCCACTTTTGAAACCTGCTATAAAACAGTGACTATACTTTTTCAGAATGAAGGGGTCAGGGTGAATAATATTATATTTTGGCTAGAAAAACGGGCTGATACAAGGTAATCCCCAACCCATAATTTATGACAATGGGTTCTGGAATGGAGGTTGGACTTTGATGATACAACTGCAACATAAGGATGACGGATTCAGACACCTCCCAACCTCCTTTTTCTTGAGCCGGAATCATGGAATCCTTTTCTATCAAGGACAGCCAAAGAGCTGCTACAAGTGTGGTTCACTTATACACTTGAACTCAGATTGCAGTCAGATCAGATGCTTTCAATGTGGCAAACTTGGGCATATGGCTGCATCATGTACTGTCCCCTCAGTTTGTAATCTGTGCGGTGATAATGAACATTCCTTCCGCTCCTGCCCGAGGGCAGCCCGTAATTCAGAAGATACTTTGGAACAAGAGTTTTACAGCAACAGAGCTAAACGCTCACATGGATCAGAGAGTCCTTATGCTTAACCACCTCCTACCCTCTCTGCCCCTCCAGCCAGGCCAGAACTGACATCTTCAGGACAAACTATAGATACGTTTCAAACTCAGGAACCTCCTATGATGGCAACAGAGGAGAGTAAACCTAGTGCGCCTCCCCCTGCTCCCTCTCCAGAATCAACATGTATGCCCCCCCAGCTCATGCTTCCAATACCATGTCGACTGTGCAAACCTGATTGAAATACAAGAACTGCTTTTTAACAAATCATGGGAAGATGGTGTGGTACCTGAGGACTGGAAGAAGGCGGATGTGATTCCCCTTCACAAAAGTGGGACCAAGACGGAGGCAGGAAACTACAGACCTGTCAGTTTGACCTCTGTGGTAGGGAAAGTGATGGAATCACTTCTGAAGGAAAGAATTGTTGAGTACCTAGAGGCCAGAGGGGCATTGGACCCAAGGCAGCATGGATTCACAGCGGGAAGGTCATGTCAGATGAATCTAATTGATTTCTTTGACTGGGTGACCAAAGTAGTAGACCATCGAGGGGCTGTGGGCATGGTCTACCTAGACTTTAGCAAGGCAATTGACACAGTCCCACACAAACGATTAATAGTTAAATTAACCAGCCTGGGAGTGGGTCACAAGGTGGTAGCCTGGGTAAAACATTGGCTGAACAACAGGACACAGAAGGTAATTGTAAATGAAGTCCACTCTGAAGAAAGAGGGGTTGCTAGTGGGGTACAGAAGGGGTTCAGTACTGGGTCCAGTCCTTTTTAATGTCTTTATAAGTGACTTTGCAGAGGGACTGGAAGGAAAAGTATGCCTCTTTGCAGATGACACAAAGATCTGCAACAGGGTTGATACACAAGGAGGCGCTGAAAGGATGAGAAGGGACTTGGTAACGTTGGAGGAATGGTCAGAAGTATGGCAGCCTGGATTCAATGCAAAGAAGTGCAAAGTAATGCACCTGGGAAACAAAAAACCAGGGGAAGATTACACAATGTTGGGGGTGGTAGTAACAACAACAAAAATGGAAAGAGACCTGGGGTAATTATATCAGATGTCCTTAAGGTTGGCAAGCAATGCGAGAAGGCAGTAAGGAGGGCTGGGAGTATACTGGGATGTATAGGGAGAGGTATCACCAGCAGAAAACAGGAAGTTGTTATTCCCCTGTACAGACAGTTGGTGAGACCCCATCTGGAGTACTGCGTCCAGTTCTGGAGACCCCATCTCTGCAAGGTCATAGACAGGATGGAGGCAGTTCAGAGGAGGGCAACTAAAATGGTGCAGGGTCTGCAAGAGAAGTCATATGAGGAGAGACTAAAGGAGCTTAATATGTATACCCTTGAGGAAAGGAGGAGAGGGGACATGATAGAAACATTTAAGTACCTCAGTGGAATCAACAAAGTCCAAGAGGGTAGCATCTTTCAGAAAAAGAGACTTGCAAGAACAAGGGGGCACAATTTAAAGATAGAGGGGGGGCGGTTCAGGGGCAATGTGAGGAAGTATTTTTTCACAGAGAAGGTTGTGGATGCATGGAACAGCCTTCCTGAGGAGGTTGTGGGGTCTAAAACTGTGGGAGAATTCAAGAATGCATTGGACAGATATAAGGCAATTTTTGAGGGGGGTAGTAAGAAATAGACTGTTGGTTAACTAGGATCTGCAGCTTATCCTCTAGGTAGGGAAACGGGCAGACTAGAAGGGCCAAGCGGTCCTTTTCTGTCGTCAAAGTCTATGTTTCTGTGCTTTTTTAGGTCACTGCTGCCTTTAACTGCTAAGATGACATTTAAACTTTGTTTTACACTTGATCGCTACCTTTGTGGCTCGGGTTGACAGACAGTAAGGTAAAATTAATGGGGACCTCTTCAAATCCACGGGGGCGCACTAATTGACGTCAGCACAGCGGAAGCAGGTAGTGTCACTGTACATAACCAAACCACAGCTACTGACAAGTCACGTAACTGCACTGCAAAGACAAACGGCACAACCAAAGTTAAAAAACAATTTTTGTTTAGTATTTAAAATCAGTGCAGCTGGATTTGCCTTATAATTACAATAATGACCTCACTGGTGGTCATTTCGTGCAACCTAACCCCCCTACATGGCCATTAATCCCCAGGAAATGACTGTCAGCTCAGTTGTTATTGTATAAGTAAAACACTGACTTACTGCCAGTGCCTACTGAACTGCCTCCCTGAATCATGTGACATGCAGACCTGCAGAGACAGTCAGCCATGTACTAACTGATCAGTGGGCTCTGGGCTATTTGTTTCTTAATGACTGCACCTTGTCTAATCAAAATGCAAAGTAGTGCAAAGCCACGAAAGGCGAAGTAGCTTATTTCGGCGGGGACTTCACATAGTCCCACATGGATGTGGAGTGAGCTACTTCACGCATGCTTCACTGGTGGATTAAAATGTCACTGCATCTCTAGTTGGCAGCCAGAGAAAAAGAAGGTCAAGGTGGCTGTGTCTGGGTCTGTTGGTATTAAATTCTCCCCTTCTCAAAAAAGTTGTGATGTAGCAGTTCCTGTTGGTGATGGTGATGATGACCCCGGGGGGGGGGGGGCATGATAAAAAATATCAAGTACCGAAAGGGAATCAACAATGTACAGGAGGGCAGCACCATCCAGAAAAAGAGATGTGCACAAGGAAGGGCCCTAATTTTGAAATTTTTATTTTATTTAGTTTTTGTTGATCGGGTAAATACACTAGACAAATCCTGCCTATTTTCAGGCACGACCCCGGTGGAGGGGGATACAGATGAATGCCAACTGACCTTGAACCAGATTAAGCTGTTGGTGGTATTTTTTTATTGAATGAGGGAAATTTGTCCAGGACACCGGGGAAATTCCCCTACTTTTTTCGATAAGTGCCATGGGATCTTTAACATCCACCTGAACTACCACCAATCCAAGCAGATGGGACCTCGGTTTAACGTCTCATCTGAAAGACGGCACCTCAGAAGTGCAGCACCCCTCTCATGCTGCACTTCAGTGTCAGTACTGGGATATTAACCCAAGTGCCAGATGTGGGAACTGAACCCACATCCCTCTGATCTTCCAGCCTCACAGGCGAGTGTGTGCCACCTACTGATCCACTGACACTGCTGGGATGGATCAGGGGCAACATCAGGAACTATTTTTTCACCCAGAGGGTAGTGGATGCAAGGACAAACTATAACTAATGATCAGCATGCTGATGGGACAGGAGCAGTTAAAGCATCCTCGTAATTTGTAGCTGGTGCCCTCAGCTCACTCCAACTGCTGCTCAACGTTGTCAAGACAATGATGAACAGCCGCCACACCACTCCTCATCATGCCCAAATCGGCCTGTGTGGCAGGTAATTGGACAGAGTTGTCACCATCACCTGCTGCAGGTTGTAGTGGTGGAGCAGCCGCTGGATCCATGGCCCTTCCCCACTTCACACCACTACTCGCAGGTGGATGCTGTGCTGCTCCTTCTTCCCCAGCAGGGCCAGCAGGTGCATTACCACCCTATTGTACAACCTTGGCCTGCCATTGTACATGGTGGTGGTTGTACAGGTAGGTGTGCTGATCACCTGTGTCAAAGTGAGTTCCTTTGGGGCCACGGTGCACCTCCACACCACACAGATTACATGTCACTGCACTCCTGTCCTCAGGCAGTGTAGTAAAGAACCCCCATACTAATGAGGTGCAGGGAGGACAAGGTACAGGTGGGGAGGGGCAGGTGTTGTTGGAGCCAGGGGCTCCTGCTGCAGCGAAACTCTCTTTCAAGCATGATTCCCTTCCTGCCTGTCTGAAGCATGTGACCTAGACTGTGTAAGCCATGTGATGTGTGTGGGCTGCCTGAAGCATGTGACCTAGACTGTGTAAGCCATGTGATTGATGTGTGCAGGCTGCCTGTGAATTCTCACTCCGCCTTAAAAGGTGGAGTGAGCAATTCAAAGTCATTATCACCATTATTAAAAGGCAAAGTGGTGAAGTAACGGTTTCAGTGGACACTACTCATAGCCAGAAAATAATGTAAAGTGGGCTACTTCACGTCTACTTCGCTGGCAGAATTTAACTTTGCTGTATCTCTACTTGTGTACAGTCAGGAACACTGGGTCCTTGTGACTGCAAACTTTTCAGGGTTGAGAACGTCTGAATACCTGAAGATATAGGCCCAGGATATTCAAAGGAGATACACCCTGCACAACTGAGTTGTGCTGTTGCATCCCTGAAATGCACCCCTGGGCCGAATTCAAAAGGCGCTGATGTGCCATGCAAATTCATATGTGCCGCAGTAAAAATGATAATGCGTCTGGTGCATCCGGGGGGGCGCATTCCCCTGCATATGCGGCACATCTCCATAGTCAGCTGAGATGTGCGGAGCAGCTGCCCACACACCTCGGAGATGTGCCGCACAAAGACAGGCATGGAAAAAGCATGCCTGAGTCATAGCCACCCACAGGTTGGCTGCTGTATTGCACAGTACAACACCGCAGCCCAGCCCCTTGGTGGCTACACCCCCTCATCCCTGAACCCATGCCACACAAATGAGCATCTATCCCTGGTGGTCTAGTGTTTCCCCCCTGCTGATACCTGATTGTAAAATAATAGAAATCCCCATCCCTGGTAGTTCAGTGCCCCCCCCCACTTCCCCAACCTATGCACAAATTATAAATAGTCCCCAAAGCACCCTGGTGTTCCAGTGCTACTCCCCCTCCCATCCCTGAATCATGTGCGACTGATAATATGCCCTCATAACACCACAGTGGTCTAGCAGAGGAAGACCATTAGGTCTGGTTGTATTCCCTTTCTTTATCATATGCAGTATCATGTTGGGTGCTTGATTTGTAAGGCTATTCATAATTCTGATGCTGTGGCTTTTAAGAGGTTGTTATCAGTTATTTCGTCTAATCATAGTCTTTGATTGGCAAAAAGTGTCAGACTACAGCTGATATTTAAGCTGAGCTGAGAGAATGAGCTTTCTCGGTTTCTACACCTGTTTTCAGAGTCATATTCCTAATACCCTTCATAACATTGAGTTATATTGCATTTTCTTTTAAACTTTTGCAGCAACATCTACTTAAAAATTCAAAATGTTGTAGATGATTATGAATAAGTTTGCCATTGTATCGCATGTATTGTATTTCAATCAGTCAATCGAACTTTATTTAATCAGCACTATTCTCTGGGAACCAAAGCACTTTACATTCTATAAGTATTTTAAGATTCACATAAAATAAGACTTAAGTGTATAATGTGCATCAATAAACAGTCTTAATACTAAAATACTCAATTTGTGTCCTATCAGGGAAAACGTGGTTGAATAAGAATGTTTTCAGTTCAGATTTGAAGCGGCCGGGGTTTGGCACTCTGTAATCTGATGATGTGGAGAATTACATAAGGTCGGGCTGCAAAAGCAAACATGCAGGCCCAGATGTCTTTAATCTGAACCTGGGAATCTCTAGCAATCCCTCGGCAGAGGAGCAGAGTGGGCAAGCGGGGTGGTGGGGCGTAGAAGGTCTTGAAGGTGGCTAGGTCCCTGGCCATGTAGGGCTTTATAGTTCAGCAAACCAACCTTGAAAGTGACCTGCCAATTTATTGGCTGACAGTGCAGATAGCGGAGCAAAGGTGTGATGTGGCATGATCCAGGTAGGCCATTCAACCATCTGGCCACTGCCTTCTGCACTAGCCGCAATTGGCGAAGCTCTATACCTGATAGCCATAGGTATAGGGCATTGAAGTAATATAGGTAAGAGGTCACAGAGGCATGAACCAGTGTTGACATGTCACCAAGGGGAATCAGGTGTTTGATCCAGGTGATATGTCTCAGATGGTAAAAAAATGCTTTGACCACAGCCGACACCTGCGATTTCAGTGTCAGACCACGTTACAGCACAATGCCCAGATTTCTCACCTGATCTGAAGAGAGCTGCTGGGAGTCCCCACGCCAAGGTCCTGAGATCTGACCAGCTTGCCCCCTTATACTCTGGCAGCCAGGTTCTAACACCAACACTTCGGTCTTGTCTGGATTTAACCACAACCAGCTGGTTCTCATCCAATCTTGGATCTTGGTCAGGCAGTTGTTAAAGACCAAAACTGTCTTCTCCTGCTCACATGCAAAGGACATGTAGAGCCGAGAATCACCTGCATAACAGGGAAACATCAGCCCATACTATCTAATGATACTTCCTAACAGCAGCATATACATTGTGAACAACATGGGGGATAAGACAGAGCCCTGTGGGCCTCCACAAGACAGGGGCCGAAAAGTCTAGGAATAAATTCCAGACACTGCTTTCTGCAGTCTTCCCATATTGATTGTGTTACATGTGCCACTGTATTATGTGGATTGTATTTATTGTGTTACACTTGCCACTGTATTATGTGGATTGTATTTATTGTGTTACACCTGCCACTGTATTATGTGGATTGTACTTATTGTGTTACATGTATTTATATTTGTCTTTGGCCTGGGTCATGCCTCAGAAATGACCCTGATTCAGAGCTGTTACTCTGTAAACAAATTTCAAATCAAAATACATATTTTTGTTAAGAACTGTAAACACTGTCATCTTCTGGACTGGTTATGTGTCAAGCTTAAATCAGGACTCCTTAATGAGGGTGTCAGCGTTCCTTTCCAGTATTCCCCTCCTGGGGGAAAGAAAACACTGGCATCAGTGTATTGTGCTTCTATTGAGATAGTTCTGTTACCAGGGTATTGGGTTCCTGAGGAATGAGTCCCGGTACCAATGTATTGAAATTCTACCAAGCGAGCCCTGCAAGCAGCTATACAAAATATCATTCCACCTCATCTCAAAGGGCCAAAAGGCTTAGAATACCATGTCCCGAACTGGCTAAAATCCCTTCCTTGGGACATTCTTGATGTAAATAAAATAGGCCCATTTAAAACTAAATTCTGGGCCCACCTTACCACCCTCTGTAGTTGTGACTGTGGTACCTAACATTATTATGATTACTTCCGAGAAGGTCTTGTTTAAATCCTATGGCACTTATGCTCTGATTAGCCTTCCTTATTCCCCTTCCCTCACTCTTGTACAGTTCTCCACTCACTTGTTGTCCACCACTTTACCCTTTGATTTCTGGATGAAGCCTCCTCAGCCAATTGCCTCATCTGCTTAAATCTTCCTTCTAATCACAAATCCCATCTACGTTCACTGGACATAGAAATGTTTCGTTCACTTCTCAATTGCTACATTCCCTTGTTTATCTCTTGTTTATGTTTTATTGAATTTTTAATTCTTGTTACCTGACAAGTTCTGTGGATAACTACTGCTACTAACTACTCTGTAATAGCATTTTACTCAATTGTATCATGCTTTGCTTGTTCTATGTACAACGTTTATATCTGATATGTTTTATTGTATTGTAGACTCATTGATGGGGAAACCTCTGTAAATGAGCTTTTAGCTCAAAGGTACTCCTAGACTCAAATAAAATAAAAAAATAATGAGTTCAGGTACCAGTGTATTGTACTTCCGTCATGGGCTTTTTTTGAGAGAACCCAGATATCTATGTATTAGGCATCTGTCGAGCAAATTCAGGTACAATTGCATTGTACATCTAGCAAGAAAGTCCAGGTACCAATATACTGTACATCCTTCAGGGGCTTTATTCAGAGACCCCAGATACCTTTGTCAGGTGTCACAAATGCACTCCAGTGGTCAGGCCCTCTGCTCCCACAGTGCCAAACCTCGAAGTGCAATATGTGAACAGGAGACAAACAGGAGTCCGATCAATTACTAGTCTTGAGTCATGGTGTAAAATATGCACCCTTTTTCGCTAGTACGCGCAGTTAACAGGTTCAAAATATCCCACCCTCTTTGGGGAAATGCAGTGCAATACTTAACCCAGCGGGCACCCAACCTGGTTCACAATCCCTCTTTTGACTCAATTGAGACCTAGGTATTTTTCTTACTTTGGTGCATGTAGTAACACACTGTAAGCACTTAACAGTTCTGTCAGAATTATCAACACTGTCCCAACATTCACATTCAAAATGAGGAAAAGGCTCAGATAGAATTTCAAGAAAAACAAATTTACTAAAATAGTGGATGAAATACAAAACACAGAACATGTAACATTTGGGGTACAGTCCTAAAAATAAATGGACAATTATACACAAAACAACCTTTTTACTGAATTTCTAATCCTACCCTAGTTTCAATTAACAAAGAGTGGAGGTTGAATTACCTAACTTAGAAGTATTTCTGGAGAGTGTGTGTTCTTTCAGCAGTCCAGAAATCTAAAGCAGCATGTCCCCTCAGCCTTGGCAATATCTGAGGGGAAAAAAGGGTCCCATCCAGCTTGTGAGGTCACAGCTCAGTGGTGATGCTGGCTGTGAGGTCACTCACATTTCCTGTATATCAAATGGTCTTAGGCATCTGCATGTTTCTATGCATCCCACTATATATATATATATATATATATATATATATATATACACACTGTATATATATGTATATATTAGAGGCAAAAAACTCTGTTTAATGCATCAGTTAGGATTGTTCCACAGCAACAAAAGCAAGGAAATTCTGTATTAGGATTGAAAGCCCCTCTTGCACCCCTTCAGCCCATCCCCCCAACTGGCATCAGGGTGCGCGTTGGGGTCATTGGCCCTATCTCTCACCCCATCACATGTGTAAAGAAGCTGAGGAATAGGAGAATGGGGTGAGAGTTAGGACCAACTACCTAAACACGCACCCCAATGCCAGTTAGGGGGGTGGGCTGGAAGGCAATGGGGCCTTCAACCCTAACTCCAAATTTCCTCACTTTTGTCACTGGGGAACAACCCTAACTGATGCATTAAACTGAGTTTTTTGACTCTAATTTACCTTCTTTTTGAGAATGATGACGAGAAATAGTGAATGTAATGTGGTGGCGGAAGGGCCCCGTGCTCACGCCACATGATGTCTTGTGACATAGTAACAGGAACGCAAACAGAAGCACTAACAGTGGTGCACATGGTAACACAAACATAAAAGGTAAAGGAAACGTTAATAGAAACACAAGTGCAAAGTCACGCTGAAGCGAACAGTGATGCAAACGGACATTGCAGCACATACGGAAATGCAACTAGTAATGCGAACAGTGATGGTAGCGGTATTTTAAATGGAAATGGAAAGTGTCACAGCAAAAAGAATGCGAAAGGGAACAGAAAAGGAAATGTGAATGCAAGCGCACACGTAAACGCAAACCATAATGTGCACAGCCATGGTACTGTAATTGTAAATGCAAATGGTAAAGTTAACATGAAGAATAACACCAAAGGAAACAGAAATGGGAACAGAAGCACATATGAAAATGCAAATCGAAACATGCACAGGCACAGTACTGCACTTGTAAATGCAAATGGTAACGGTAACAGCAACATTACAGCAAAGGAAACAAAGGCGAAGGAAGCATAGCGTATGGAAATGCAAACTGTAATGCTTTAGAGCACAGTAACGCAATTGCAAATGCAAATGTAACAGTAACAGCAAGAAAGTAGCAAAACTAAAGAGAAATGGAAAAACAAACCAAAGGACTGCCGGAAACGCAAATGGCAATGTGCACGGTGACGCAAACAAAAATGCAAACAGAAACAGTAGTGGAAATGCAAATGGTAACAGTAACAAAAATGCAAGTGCAAATGACAATGCAAAGGGTAACACACACGGTGGCGTACACGGGAGAGGTAATGCAAACGGGGACATAAACGCAAGTGGAAACAGTAACTGTAACAGTAACAGAAGTGCACACCCTGTTTTTGCCAAACAGATGCATAGAGAAACACAATGGGTAGGATATTCAAAGGGGTTGCGCATGGAGCAACAGTGTTGCGCCATGCGCAACCCACTGATGCGCCCTGGCATGATATGCATAAGGGAATGTTACGCTGTGCAGATCCTGATGCGCCGGGGTGCACCAGTAATGTATGCAGCGCAAGTGCGGGGGCGTGCCCATGCATATTCTGCACATCCCGATATTCAGCCTGGTGCAACCCCTACTTGTGCCACACACTGGTGCTCAAAGTTGAGCCAAAAGGAAATAGGAGCAGTGGCTGGCCACCCACAGGTGAGCTGCCATATTGCAGGGCACAACACAGCAGCCACCAGCTGTGGGTGGCCACCCGAGCTCCAGGGCCAGTGTCTGTTGGCATCGCGTCTCCTCATGCTTGATCATGGGCATGAGCATATTTAAACACATGTCCAATATCCCTGGTGGTCCAGTGGACCGCTTTCAGCCTGATCACGGGCATTAGTGTACTTAAAATCATTTTACTGCATCCCTGGTGGTCCAGTGGACTGCTTGCAACCCGATCACAGGCATTAGTATATTTAAAAAATTCCACTTTATCCCTGGTGGTCCAGCGGTACCCCCTCTCCACCCGCCCACTAAGCCCCGCTGCACCACTCCCCCCGGTCAGCGATGGGCAACAGCTCCCCACCCGCAAGCTAATGGCCGCCCACCGACTGACTGCATACAGCATACTATATGCCCATTGGTCCACAGCGTGGGACAATGGCGTAGACTATATTATACTACAGTCCAGATATGTGAATGGCTCCATTCATATATTGGGACTGTGTAGTATGGTACAGAGCAGGGGGATGTGCCATTTCTGAATATCCCATCCAGTGTGTACAAAGAATTAAAACGAGCATTGGAAGTACTTTATTGCTAATATCTCAGCAACTGCATGACGTAGAAAAAAAAATTAAATTTCACAAAAATCATGATTTTCCTGGCTAGGTTTTTGCTAATACACAGCCCCCCAAAAAATCTGTATCTCTCATTGTTTTCTAGATACGAGCCCCGGAAGGCACAGTGTATGCCACCTGTTAGTCTATGGGAAAAAAACACCAACTTCAGAGTACCATAACTTGGCAGTCATATAATATTTTGTCTCCAAACCATCAAAATACACATCTTTGAGATGTTGGCTGGCTTTCTTTTAAATTTCAGCCCAAAAGACCAAACCATTCTTTTGCAGCAGGGTGGCAATTTTGGCTCCTGTCATTTTGGGCATAGTCTGGAAAAGTAGTGTCACAATTTGCGGCAATTTTTGCAAAATTTGTGAAAGTGTCACCACTTCTGTGTCCAGAAATTTTAAAAACATATTTCTGGGGTGTTTTACCCCAAAATAAAGACATGGCTAGCATCCTCAGGGTACGACTAGGTGAACACTGAACGAATTTTGTCCCTAGAGGGTCCCAATTTTAAATGGCAAGCATTTTTCTGATCACTTACTGAAAACAAAATGGTGGATTTGCAACACTACTAGGGCCTATTGCGACACTAAAATGTTCATTTGTGAAAGTGTTGCACTTTTTGTTAATTTTTCCTATTGACTTATAATGGGAACTTGTTTTTTGAATAACTTTTGAACCATTCAATATTTTTTCACAAAATCTTCAAAAGGCACATTGGAGGCTACAAGTTCCCTGAAGTTTTTGGACTGGTCATGCAAACCGTGCGACCTGCTGGCAAGAGCAAAGAATTCACACAAAAATGTAATTGTGCTTTTCGTTGTTGCTTAATAACTCTGCAGCTATATATTTGACTGGTATGAAAGTTGGCAGATCCCAAGATCTACCATGCCCAACGATGTCTGCCAAATTTCAGGCAAATCTGTTGAACAGTGGTAAAGTTATTAAGGTGCAAAATGTCACCCTTTAACCTTAAAAGGGCTCCTCAACCTAACTATGGTAGCATTACTGTGCTACCATTATATATATATATATATATATATATATATATATATATATATATATCAGGGATATACAATGGTGAGCTGTCAGATAAATGATTTATCTACACAAGTGCTGTTTGATCTTGGGTAACCTCACGAGTGGCGTAAGTCACGAGTGAGGTGTCCGAGGTCAAACAGCATGAGTGTAGATTAATCATTTATCTGACAGCTCACTATTGTATATTTCATGTATGAAACATGGATGCTTTCTATCAGTGCAGAAACATTTGGTTTTGACCGTTTATCTTTATTTTAAATGATAATTTCTGGGAGTTTTGGTTAACTTTCCTAGAGTATGTCTGCCTAGCATAGTGGTTGCTAGTAAATGAAACACCACTAATTTTGTAGAACACTTCTTGCTGAACAAATGTCATGCTCACAGTACTATGCTACCTTTTTTCATTTTAAAGTTATTCACATTTGTTTGTCAAAAAAGGGAAAAGAAAATTGAATTTTATGCTTTTTTTTTGCTAATTATAAAAAAACTGAAAGGTATCTATAAATGAAACACCACTCATTTTGTAGATATTTTTGTGCTGAACATTTTTTGTGCTCACAGTACCATGCTATTATTTTTTTGTTTTAAAGTTATTCACATTTGTTTGTCAAAAAAATGAACAAAAAATTAAATTTTCTTCTGCTTTTTTGCTAATTGTAAAAAATCTATATGGTATCTATACATGAAACACCACTCATTTTGTAGAGAATTTTGTGCTGAACAATTTTTGAGCTCACAGTACCATGCTATCTTTTTTGTTTTAAAGTTATTTCCATTTGAATATGGTAGCATGGCTTCTGAGGCCGAACATTCTAAATGAATTCTAAAGAGATTTGTGACATTGTAACTGTGTGTATAAATGGTCACTGTATGTATAAATTTATTTATACATACAGTGACTCAGATAAATGTTTTTATGACACTGAATATATGTCCACCCCATTGCATAAATATATATACTGTATATATATATATATATATATATATTCTATGCACAAAACTGCATTGATGCTTCATTTAGGGGTAACGCAAAAAAAGTCAGGAAATGAGACATTAGGGTTGAACTCCTAACCCCCCACACATCCCACCCCAATCCTCCACAGACCGACAGATGCCACTGTGTCACTGGGGTAATGAGGCCCAAATCTCACCCCAATCCACGTGTGAGCATGTTGACATGCTACAGTAAAGGAGAATGGGGTGAGATTTAGGCCTCACGACCCCAATGACACACCCCAGTGTCTGTCAGTCTGTGGAGGATTAGGGTGGGGTGTATGAGGGGGAATTAGGGGTTCAACCCTAATGTCTCATTTCCTGACTTTTTTTTGCTTTAACCCTAAATGAAGCATTAACATAGTTTTTTGCAAAGAATTTCCTTACTCTTTGAAAAAGTGTAATATAAGTAGTAAAAAACACGTATTGGTGGGAGCGCTGAGCCCAGCTCCTACCAAGTTGCCAATATTTGCATAACAATATGCATCTGGGCCCACGCTCAACAAAAAGCTAAATAAAAAAAAATAAACAAAAAAAGGAAACGCAAAGCTACGGTGCCATGCAGCAGCACTATAGGGCACCAAACCCTTGTAACCATAATTTGCACATATCTTGTGAACCGTAAGAGGTATAAAAAAAATTCTAGCATCATTGTAATTGTGATGGCGAGTACTTCATGCAACATCTGAAAGACTGTACCCATATCTCACATTGTCTCCAAGATATGGGCACTAAAAGCACTGGACAGGCACTCTTTGAACCCTTGTGACAGTAAGTTCACAATATCTCATGAACCGTGCAACGTATGAAAAAAATTCCATTGCAGGCTTACTCTATGATTTCAAATATTTTTCCAGTGAAATAGTTCACCTAAAGTTGAACTAAGCCACCTGTAGCAAAAAGTCTGAATCTCGCTTCGTTTCCGAAATAACCACGCCGAAAGTCATGACACAGACTGCAATGTAATCCTATGGGAAAAATGTCAATTACATCATTGAATAGCTCTGCAACCAATGAATTTTCCAACACTTAAATAGCATAACTCACATTTCTATGACGTCCCCTTAACATCCTGCAAATTTCAAGTAAAAAGATCAAACTTTGATTGAGATATGGTCATCCCAATTTGGGCCATCTGATCTTTCCTAGGGCCATCTGGTCTTTCTCATTAATATCACAAATAATACATATAAATGTTCCCATAGGATATAATGGGAATTTCACATTGTAATAAATTTTGATCAGATTAATATTTTTTCACCAAACAAATGATGGTATGTTCCTTGACTCAAGCTCTTTCTACGTCCCATGTTTGGACCAATAGACCACATAGTGTCTGCGCAGCACCACAGACATAAAATGCGCAAAAGTGGTGAAAAGTACATTTTTTGGCACTTTACTGTGCAAAGATTGTATGTCTGACTGAAGCACAATTTAGTAAATCAAGAGAGCTGCCATACCAGACGGTGCATTCCAAGTTTCGTGCAAATCCATTGAACGATTGCAAAGTTATTAACGCCTAAAATTTGAGGTTTAACATTAAAAGTGCCTACTCAACCATAAATATAGAGGCAACCACCCTGTAATATATATATATATATATATATATATATATATGGGATACATGATGGGCAGGAGTGTGATATGGAAAATATCTTCACTCCTGCAGGCGTGAGCCTGGATACTCACGAGGTGCGAGAAGATGCAGTGAGAATATCAGAGCTCTGGCTCTGAGTGAAGATATTTTTCTATGATCTGCACATCATAGCCAGATATTCAAACTGTGCCATTCTGAGGTGCAAGCCCTGCGCTGCTCAAAATAGTTGCGCGAAGTGCGCTGAGCAATATTCAAAGGTTGTGCTATTGTACGCTCCTTTGAATATCACCCCAACCACAGCCACTGTGCATGGTGCAGTGGAACTTGATTGCCACCGCAAGTTGTCCAGAGTTGAGCATTAAACTTGCGGTGGCACAAGGTACCATTGCGCCATGTGCAAATTTCCGATATTCAAAAGGTGACATGCAAATGGGGCCATAATTCATGCAAGGTGCAGGGGGGGCCATTTGCATCTATTTATGGACCCATTTGTATGCCATTAGCATGTAGGTGCACCGATCCCTGAGGACTTGCGCCTGGCTGCCCTGCCAGGCAGCACCCGTCGGGGACCGGCGCACCCTGCAGCCCGATCGCGGGCAGTATGTCTGAATACACCCCCAAACACCTCCTGATGCCGATCACAGGCAGTATGTCTGAATCACCCCCTCAAACACCTCCGATGCCCGATCGTGGGCAGAATGTAGTAAACCCCCCACAAACATCTCCCGATGCCTGATCACAGGCAGAACGTGTATAAACCCCCACAAACATCTCCCGATGCCCGATCGCAGGCAGAACGTATAGTCCCCCACAAACATTCCCTGATGCCGATGGCGGCAGAACGTGTCACTTCTCATCATCTCTTTTTCGATCGGCAGAACGTATCGTCCCCCAGCCTGACAGGCAGAATGTTTTCGACTCTTCTTGGTGTTCAGTGACGTAATGCCCACCGGTAGAATGCCGAGCACTTCAGTTCTCTTCTGTGTCCCAGGTTTCCACCCCATTACAATTACGCCCATCTCGCCCCAGCAGCCGGCGGCGGCAGTATCCCATCTCGCCAGCGCCTCGCCATCGATCGACTCGTCCAGGCAGAGCAGATGTTTGCTGGTGAGCCAGAGCCACGGGCATGCAGTCCCATAACAGACATGACAGTCCAGATTGGTGAATGAACATCATTCACAAATCTGACTGTCATGTGACGGGCTGCACGCCCATTGGCTCTAGCTCTGCACCAATGGGCGGCAGCCCTACCAGACAGTCAGTTGGCAGGCGGCGGGCAGCAGGCGGTGGGATGTTGCCGCTCGCCGCTGCTGGGGAGCGGGTGAGGGGCTGTGGGTGTGTGTGGGAGGACACTAGACACCAGGAGATGTTTGGGGGTGTAATCTTGACATTCTGCCCATGATTAGGCATTACGTCCACTGGACCACCAGGGACATATTCGGTGGGGGGCTTTTACATTCTGCCCACGATCGGACACTGGGGGTTGTTTCACGTTCTGCCCACGATCGGGCATCAGGAGATGTTTGTGGGGGTTTATACACATTCTGCCCGCCATCATGCATCGAGCTGTTTGGGGGTGTATTCAGACATACCGCCCGTGATTGGGCATTGGGAGGTGTTTGGGGGAGGT
The DNA here is from genome assembly GCA_016271365.2 of Neoceratodus forsteri. Classification (NCBI taxonomy): domain Eukaryota; kingdom Metazoa; phylum Chordata; order Ceratodontiformes; family Ceratodontidae; genus Neoceratodus; species Neoceratodus forsteri. Next base: position 32,031,219 of record CM057449.1, on the reverse strand, counting down.
ATTCAGACATACTGCCCGCGATCTGGCATCGGAGGTGTTGAGGGGGGATATTCAGACATACTGCCCGCGATCGGCATCGGAGGTGTTTGGGGAGGACTAGACATACTGCCCACGATCGGGCATCGGAGATGTTTGTGGGGTTTATATACTTGCCCGCGATCGGGCATTGGGAGATGGGGGTCTGGATACATACTGCCCACGATCGGGCATTGTGAGCTGTTTGGGGGTCTGGATACATACTGCCCATGATCAGGCTGGTGGGGGGTACAGGGACTGAGTTGGGGGCCAGCCATGGATGGCAGCTGCTGTGTTGTGCCCTGCAGTACAGCAGCTCACCTGTGGGTGGCCCTCAACTTGATCCTTTTTTTTTGGGCTCAAAGTTGTGCAGGCGCAGGTTGGGGGTTGCGCCTGCACAACTCTGCACAACCTGACTGAATATCTGGTTTTGCAGTTTATGCATGGTTCCTCCCCCTCATGTTGAGCATGCATTCATATGTATTGCACTGTTGCTCAGCCTGTTTTCAGTGGCGCAACTGCCTCCTGCTGAATATCGCAGAATGGCGCAATGTAGGACTTGCGCATGCGCAACCCTGTTGCGCATGGAGCAACCCTTTTGAATATCTGGGCCCATATGTTTGATTTATACAATAGGGGTATGAGTTTCAGAAGTATTGTTATGATTTTTTGTGTTCCATTGCTGTTTCTGTGTTTGCCATTTGTGTGTGTGACATTTTCTGAATGGGCTGGCAGTGTTACTTACAAACTCTGTGGGAAAAGCTGAGTGTGTTTTGCAATGCTAAGTAAGTTATCTTCAGGCAGCAGTTAGAAAGAAACTGTTTTGTGAAGTTGTGTGCTTTAGAGTTTTGGTTGCAGTTAGCTAAGAGTATCACAGTAATGAGCTGGGAGTGAGAGAGTGTGGGAAGCAGGTGAGGATGTTTTGCCATGGTAATTAAGTTAGCTGCAGTCAGCAGTGAGTCATCTCACTCTGAACCATGAGATAAATGTCAATTGTTACATTTATCACACTCTGAGCCATTAGATAAATGTCAGCCCTTAAATTTATCTCACTCTGGTGAAGATACATGTTTTTATCACACTTATTTATCCTTCACCCCATTGTATAAATATATATGTATATATATAAACATAGAAACATAGAATTTGACGGCAGATAAGGACCGCTTGGCCCACCCAGTCTGCCCATTTCCCTACCTACTGGATAAGCTGCAGATCCTAGTTAACCAGCAGCCTACTTCTTCCTACCCCCAACCCCCAGAACTGCCTTATGACTATCCCATGCATGCTTGAATTCCACCACTGATTTTGACTCCACAACCTCCTCTGGAAGGCTGTTCCATGCATCCACAACCTCTGTGAAAAAATACTTCCAAATTACCTCTGAGCCACCCCCTCTATCTTCAAATTGTGCCCTCTTGTTCTTGCACACCTCTTTTTTTGAAAGATGCTACCCTCTTGGACTTTGTTGATTCCCTTGAGGTACTTGAAAGTTTCTATCATGTCCCCCCTCTCCCTCCTTTCCTCGAGGCTATACATATTAAGCTCCTTAAGTTTCTCTTCATATGTCTTCCGGTGCAGACCCTGCACCATTTTAGTTGCCCTCCTCAAATGGTTGAGACCCTTCTCTGAAAGAGAAAGCAGATTTTCTAGGACTGTATTAACTGGACAGACCAACGGTTCAACCCTCCTGGCTGTGGCCAAGATACAAAAACGTTTCCACTTCATAGTGTAAGAGGCCCTAATGGCAGGTTTGCGTGCCTCTACCAATATTTGTGCGACTTGATCGGACACCCCGAATCTGACTTTAGCTAGGTCCTGAGGAGCCAGGCATGCAGGTGAAGAGAACGCAGATTTGGGTGTATCAGAGACCCACTGTCCTGTGACAGGTGGTGTGATGACAGAGGAAGAGGCTCTGCCACTAAACACTGTAGTAAGGGAAACCATATCTGACGAGGCCATAGCGAAGCGATCAGGATGAGAGAGGAAGGTTCTGACTGCGCTTTGAGGAGGACCTTCTGTAATAGTGGGAAAGGAGGGAATGCATACAGGAACCTCCCTTTCCAGCAGAGGGATGTGTCTTACCCAAAAGCTCCAGGATCTGGACCTAGCGATGAGAAATTGGGCAGTTTGCATTGAATCGTGACGTGAAAAGGTCCACGTCTGGTATCCCCCACTGACAGAAGATGTGATCTGTGACCTCTTGAAGCAACCCCCGGTCGTGGGTTTGCGATTTTGTCCTGCTGAGTGTTGTCAGCTAACAAGTTTTGTTCCCTGGGAACATGCACTGCCGTAAGAAAGAGCTGACATTCGAGGGCCCATTCCCACACACCATACTGTATATATATATATATATATATATTTTTTTTTTTTAATTAGTGAGCCTGCTTTATGGCAGGTCAGAATTACCCATTTGATCGTCAGGGAAAATTCCTGAGCTATTTCTCTTAGTGGTGAGAAATGTAACATGTATCTGTCAGAAGTTGATTTCCTCTTAACAGGTCATACAATGCAATACTTATACAAATGGCTGGTTTACAATCTATACAAATTGTTTTTAAAGGAAGCTCTTAATTAGATTTTCCACTTAGAGAGAGAACAGTACAGTTTTTTGAGAATCCAAGGTCCCACAACGCCTTGTGCTGTTTGCCATAGTTTCCAAGCAGAAATTCAAAGAAACATATATTTATCACAAATATAATACCAATAATAACAAGCAGATTGGCAAAGCGTCACAGTCCTCCCTCTTAAACTGAATTTGGTGGAATCTATTTCTAGACATGGGATCAGTTTCCCAAATTCACTTCACTGCTCTAACTGACACGATAGTCCATCTGAGTTTGCTGCCCCTGCCCTGTGAATGACAATCATGTCGTAACCCTCTAAGGCCAGGCTCCATTTTAAAAGCCTACTGTTTGTTTTACCCATTTGTGCCAGCTAAACCAGGGGGTTCTGATCTGTTTGTTCCTCAAAGTGCCACCTATATAGGTACGGCTCTAACTTCTTTAGTGCCCACACCATTGCAAGCATTCTTTCTCCACTGTAGAATAAGCCTGCTCCCTGGGAAGTAACGCTTACTGAGCTACACTACTGGGTTATCTTTCCCTTGGTTAGAAGTCTGGCTAAGTATTGACCCAATACCCACATCTGAGGCATTTGTCTGGACTACAGATGGTTTACTGTAGTCCGGACTGGCAAATACAGGAGCAACAGTACCTCCTTTAGCCGTGTAAAGCCTTGTTCACAGACTGGTTCCCAGTTAACTTTTTTAGGCATTCCTTTCTTTAACAGGCCAGGTAGGGGAGTTGCCAGGGCACTGTAGTTTGATAAAAATTTTCTATAGTACCCTGCAGTCCCTAGAAAACTCCAAACCTGCTTCTGTGTATCAGGTCCAGGCCATGCCTTGATTGCCTCAATTTTTGCTTGTTTAGGATGGAGCTGTCCCCAGCCTACTACATGCCCGAGGTATGCAACCTCAGCCACGGACACGTGGCACCTTTCAGCTTTTACAGTGAAACATAGAATTTGACAGCAGATAAGGACTGCTTGGCCCACCCAATCTGCCCATTTCCCTACTTAATGGATAATCTGCAGATCCTAGTTAACCAACAGCCTACTTCCTCCTACCCCAACCCCACTAGAATTGCCTTATGAATGTCCCACACATTCTTGAATTCCACCACTGTTTTTGACTCCACAGCCTCCTCAGGAAGGCCTTTCCATGCATCCACAACCCTGTCCATGAAAAAACACTCTCTCACATTACCTCTGAGCCTGGTCCTCTGTATCCTGCCCAGCTCTTCCCTAAGGTGGGGCAGGTGTTCCTTCCAGCTGGCGCTGAAGATGGCAGTATCATCCAGGTACACCATGGTGTACTCTTCAGTACCATTTAACACCTGGTTCACCAACCTTTGGAAGGTGGCAGGGACATTCTTAATTCTGAAAGGCATTGCTTTAAAGTCAAATAACCCTATCGGAGTGATTAAGGCTGACTTCATCCAAGCTCTGGCAGCTAACTCCACCTGCCCATACACTTTCGTCAGATCAATAGTATTAAGGTATGTCACCACTTCCAACTTGTCCAGAAGTTCATCCATCCATGGCATTGAGTGGGCATCTGACTTTGTGATTGCACTGAGTCCATGATAGTCCACACAAAAATGAGTAGAGCCATCTGGCTTGGGAACAAGGACTACAGGTGAAGCCCAGGGACTGTGGGATTTCTGGACTACCCCTAAATCCAGCATTTCCTCCACCTCCCTCCTAATGTCCTTTTAGACAGCCTCTGACACCTGATATGCTGTTTGCTGTATGGGCATTTGCATCCCAGTATCTACATTGTGCATCGCTAGTGGGGTTAGTCCAGGCTTAGCACTAAAAAATGGGGCAAAGTCTGCTAAAACCTCCCTTACTTCCTGGATCCGGTCAGAGTTCAACTGGGGTAACATTTTCATTGCCTCCACAGAGGTCTCCCACTTGCTTTCTTCTAGCAAGTCATGAAGGGGAACTTCTTTGTCTGTCCCGTCCAGTTTCTACACTAGGGTCCCTTGCTCTAACATCAGGGCATTCAGGGTCACTGCCATCCCTAACCCTCTGACAATGGGCCACCCCTCCTTCCTCAGAGTAACCTTCTGTAGCTGTTCTGTTAACTGCTACCTGGGGAATTGTTATCCCCCTTTCACTATTCTCCATATCTGGAGACACAGGCTGGGGAACCAGCTTTCCAGTGTTTTCCACAGGGGCTTCTATGGGGTTTAAGGAGCCATCATTTGTCTTTGCTGCTTGATTGTGGGTAACTGCACACACCATCTCCCTTTGGAGTTTGTTCCCTATAATCACATCCAGGGCAAGATTTTCTGCCACTGCAACTTTTTGCACAGTTTTGCCTGTTTCCCCCAGTGAAGGAGAACACTGGCAAGTGTCAGAGTTTTCTGCTCCCCAGTGAATCCCCGTACTGTAACAAACTGGTTGGGTATAAGATGTTCAGGCTCAACCAAATCCCCTTTTACCAAAGTAAGGTACTCCCCTGTGTCCTTTACCCATGGATTTGCACCCCATTCACAGTAACTGGTTGTATGTGCTCCCTCATGTTTACTGATATGCTTTCAGGGATACACAAAAAAAACACTTCTTTCCCAGCACCACTTTGTGCACTCTCTGCCTTTTTAAGACACTGTCATGCAAGATATCCAGGTTGTTTGCAAAACCAACATTCATTTCTTTTATTAGGAAAATTATTTCTTTGTAACCTGGGGCTGCCCACTTTCTCGGGAGGCTGCAAAGGTTTTAGCTGCCCTGAAGATGCACTTTTCCCTTTCTGCACTGCCATGCCCATCCCACTCCCTCTCAGAGCAGGTCTGCTCCTGGGATAACAATCTGAGAGCTCGGCAGCCTTCTGCACTGTTTTTGGATCTCAGTCCTCTAGCCAGGTTTTCAGCTGTGCTGGGCAAGCCCAAAAGAACTGCTCCAAAAGTGCAACATTTTCAGTTTTCCCTATAGAGTCTGCTTATATCCCTTCCCACCAACGTTTTAAAAACTGACATTGTTTCATGGCTAGCTCCTCGTAGCTCATGTTAGGGCTTCTCCCTAGCTTATGGAATTTAACTCTGTATGCTTCAGCTGTCAAGTCATACTTTTTTAACAATGCAGTTTTAAGTTTGCCATAATCATTACTGTCCTGATTATCCATTTGACCCAATGCATCACAAGCTTTCCCGGTAAGCAGCGGGGATAGCTGGAAGCTCCAGGACGCTCTGGGAATTTTTGCCTGAATGCATACATTTTCAAATGAGTTTAAAAAATGCATCCATATCTTCCCCTTCTTTAAATTCTGCTATCAATTTAGAATTTAATTTGTAACACAGTCCTGGAGTCCCAGGTTCAGCCATGCCACTTATCTGCTCTGGCACTGGTCTTTGGAGTTGTAGCTTCTCCAGTTCAAATGTCCTCTGATGCTCTCTCTCCTCTCAGTTGACCTCTCTCTAAATCTGCTCTTGATTCTCGCACACCATCTCCAGCTTCCTCTGTTCAAGCTCCCTCTGTTACTGGGCTTCAAACCTTTTTTGCCTAAATTCCAGCTCCATTCTCCACAACTCTGTTTGTAGCCTGATCCCTTTTGGCTCTAGAATGGTGGTGATCCTCTTCTGCGGCTGTGGATCTCGATTCACACTGGTCCCACTATCCTCCTCCCTGGGTCTGGACACTGCGATGGACCCTGGCCCCTCCACACCTGAGATCTGGTCCCTTTCAGTCACCGACTGTGACTCAAGGTATTGGGCATTGGCTGCTACAAGACAAGAGCCTCCCTGAGGTGTTGCTTGTTTCACCCCTCGCAATGGACTCCTCTCTCTTGGCACAACTGTCTTAAGTATTCTGCAGTGTACTCACTGTAGGTAGAAGTCATCTTCTTCCCTGATCTATGGCTGCACCTGAAAAAGAAAATAAAACAGGTATGGAACTTAGACTGTAACCACAATGATATATTTCTTTTTTTTTTTCAAATCACTACCTTGTTTTGTGTGTGAACTGTTACAGTTTATCAACATGACACACTGGACTGTTAATGTTCGTGTCACCAAATCATTTCACAGTATGCAAACAAATCTTTTTCATTGCAGTACTGCAAATCAAATCTTTTAAATTGCACCACTGCCAACCAGATCTGTCACAAACCCACTCCAAGGGTCAGGCCCTCTGCTCCCACAGTGCCCAACCTTGAAGTGCAATATGTGAGCAGGAGACAAACAGGGTAACCCTCCTGTCTATTTTGGGTCTGAACAATTACCAGTCTCAAGTCCTGGGGTCAAATATGAACCCATTTTTGCTAGCATGCCCAGTTAATAGGTTTAAAATATCACGCCCTCTTTGGGGAAATGCAGTGCAATACTTAACCCAGTGGGCACCCAACATGGTTCACAATCCCCCTTTTGACTCAGTTGAGACCTAGGTACTTTTCTTGCCTTGGAGCATACAGTAACACACTGTAAGCGCTTAACATTTCTGTCAGAATTTTCAACACTGTCCCAGCATTCACATTCAAAATGAGGAAAAGGCTCAGGTAGGATTTCAAGAAAAACAAAGTTTACTAAAATTAAATATAGTAGATGAAATACAAAACACAGAACATATAACATTTAGAGTACAGTCCTAAAAATAGATGGACAATTATACACAAAACCGCCTTATTATTGAGTATCTAATCCTACCCTAGTTTCAGTTGGCAAATAGTGGAGGTAGGAGAGGTCCCAGAAGACTGGAGAAGGGCTCATGTGATCCCACTCCACAAGAGTGGTAGCAGGGAGGAGGCGGGGAACTACAGACCGGTCAGTCTTACCTCAGTAGTGGGCAAGATTATGGAAGCACTCCTTAAGGAAAGGATAGTGCAACACCTGGAATCCATAGGGGCACAGGATCCAAGACAGCATGGGTTTACAAAGGAAGGTCCGTCAAACTAATCTCATAGATTTCTTTGACTGGGTAACCAGAGTGGTGGACCAAGGGGAGCAGTTGATGTCGCCTACCTTGACTTCAGCAAAGCTTTTGACACTGTTCCACATAGAAGATTGATAAATAAGCTAGGTAGGCTCGGTGGGTCAGAAGTTGGTCAACTGGGTGGCAAACTGGTTGACTGGCAGAAAACAGAGAGTGGTGGTAAATGGTATACAGTCAGAAGAGATGCAAGTCACAAGTGGGTACCTCAGGATCAGTCCTGGGGCCATCCTTCAACATCTTCATTAGTGACCTAGCAGATGGACTAGAGGGTAAGGTTTGTCTGTTTGCAGATGACACCAAGATCTGCAACAGAGTAGATGATCCAGATGGGTGGGCAGAATGAGAAGAGATCTGGATAAACTAGCAGAATGGTCAGAAGAGTGGCAACTGGGATTTAATGCAAAGAAGTGCAAAATCATGCACATAGGGAAGAGAAACCCTGAAGCCACTTATAGGCTGGGAGGAGTTGCTAGCAGTCACAAAGGAAGAAAGAGACTTGGGCATCATCATCACTGATGACCTGAAATCATCAAGCAGACCTCTAAAGCAGTAGGTAAGGCTAGGGGTGTTAGGGTGTATTAGTAGGGGTATCACAAGTCGTAAGAGGAGGTAATAATCCCTCTGTACAAGACATTGGTTAGGCCCCATCTGGAGTACTGCGTGCAGTATTGGAGGCCACACCTTCACAAGGACATTAACTAAATTGAGGCAGTCCAGAGAAGGGCAACAAAATGGTGCAGGGACTGCATCAGAAGACATATGAGGACAGATTAACGGAGCTCAATATGTATACCCTTGAGCAAAGGAGGAGAGAGGTGATATGATCGAGACATTTAAACACCTTAAGGGCATAAACAAGGTGAAAGAGTCTAACATGTTTAAATATAAGAAAAATAGCAGGACAAGAGGACACAGCATGAGATTAGAGGAGGCCGATTAAGGGGAATGTGAGGAAATTCTTTTCACAGAAAGGGTGGTAGATGCATGGAATGGCTTACCACAAGAAGTAGTGGCTATGAATACAGTGCAGGGCTTCAAACAGGCATGGGATAGGCATAAGGGAGCAATACAAATGACTATGAATAGATAGGTCACTGACATCGCAAAGGCCGATGGCACATTTATAAGGTAGAAAAAGAAATGGGCAGACTGGATGGGCCTTGCGGTCCTTATCTGCCGTCAACTTCTATGTTTCTATGTTTCTATGAATTACTTAACTTAGAAGTGCTTTTGGAGAGAGTGTGTTCTTTTAGGAGTCCAAAAATCAAAAAGCACTGTGTCCCCTTAGCCTTGGCAATATCTGAGGGGAACAAGGGTCTCACTCAGCTTGTGAGGTCACAGCTCAGTGGTGATGCTGGCTGTGAGGTCACTCACATTTCCTGTTTACCAAATGGTCTCAGACATCTGCATGTTGCTAAGCATCACACACACACACACACACACACACACACACACACACATATAATTATTTTATTTTTAATTAGTGAGCCTGCTTTATGGCAGGTTAGAATTACCCCTTTGATCTTCGGAGGAAATTCCTGAGCTATTTCTCTTAGTGGTGAGAAATGTAAAAGATATCTGTCAGAAGTTGCTTTCCTCTTAATGGGTCATAAAATACAATACTTTATACAAGTGGCTGGTTTACAACCTATACAAACTGGTTTCTAAAATAAGCTCTTAATTAGATTTTCCACTCAGAGAGAGAACAGTATTTTTTTTGTGAAAATCCAAGGTCCCACAATGCCTTGTGCTGACTGCCGTACTTTCCAAGCAGAAATTCAAAGAAACAAATATAATACCAATAATAACAAGCAGATTGGTGAAGTGTCACATTGGGTTTCTATCAAGTGAGTTCAGGTACCATTGTATTGTACTTCTATCAGTAGAGTGCAGGTACCAACGTATTGGACTTCTGTGAAGGGAGTCCAGGTAACAATCTAATGGACATTTATCAAGTGAGCCCAGGTACAGATGTATTGGGCTTCTATGAAGGGAGTCCAGGTAACAATGTAATGGGCATTTATCAAGTGAGTCCAGGTATCAGAGTATTGTATGTCTATCAGGAGAGTCCAGGTACCAATGTATTGGGCTTCAATTGAAAGATTCCAGGTACTGATGTATTGTATTTCTATAAAGAGAGTCCAGCTACCAATGTATTAGGCTTCTATCAACAGAAACCAGGTGTCACCATCTTGCACTGTAAAGAAGCAGTCTGTACCCTGCTATAACAAGGGACCCCTCTGAAGCTCCTACAGGTATGACACACAGTTCAAATAAATACGATGGAGACAGAGTGTGGTAGCAGTGAACAAATTATTAGATTGCAGTCAGTAGTACATCAAATTGGTGGGTGTAATAGAATACTGATGTAACACTGCCAAGCCTCGCAACTTACTCCAGCAAAGTGAGTACCAACTGTATCAGGTGCATAGAAACATTTTTAATTAACAGCCAACATTTTTTATATGTAGATAAAGATAATTTTACTCCTGGTTACAACCTCCCAGTTTATATTTTCAATCATAACCGGGAGGTAGTAATTGGCACCTGTGAATCTTGCTTGCATTCATTAGTGTGAGCTAAGCAACCCATTGCAAACCACGTGAACAGACTTCCTTACAGACAAAACTCCAAGCCAGAAAATGGAACAAAACATCAGAAACCCACCCCAAAATGCTGGCCATTAATTAAATAAAATAATATATGGGGGTGTACATGTAAAACCAGACTTTTAAACACACACTTGGTGTGAATGATTGTATAAACCCCTTGGGCTTCACCCTTGAGGTTTATGTAGCATCCCACACCATGGGTGTGTATAAAATTCTGATTACACACACTCACCCATACATTATTATAGTGGCGCAGTAGTGCCACTATAGTTAGGGTTGAGTAGGCCATTTAATGTTAAACAACAAATTTTGCACTTCAATAACTTTGCAACCATTTAACTGATTTACAAGAAATTTGGAATGCACAGTGCCTAGGGGAGTAGATCTTTTGACATGCCAAGCTCATTTTGATGGGATTGCGGATTTCATGCAGTGCATCATCAAAAAACATATTTTTCTCCTTTTTTGCCAAATGTTAGGCTGTTCTTTTCTTATCACACTGTGGCCACACCATTAGGAATATTGATCTGAAGTTCTCAGGGTAGAAAGAGGTTGGCCCAAGGAACAATCCAGCAGTAGTGTTGTGAAAAAATATTAATAGGTTCCAAAGTTATTAAATTTTGAAAGGTGGGGTTCTGAGCATGCTCAGTTCAGTCTTTGGGATAGCTGCACAATTTTGATCAAGGATTGTGGTCCATAGCAAAAAGGGATTCCAAATCCCTCTTCAAGAGAAAAAATTCCCTGTTTGTGAGCTGCCATCTTGTTTGCTTTCTCTCAGCAACAAAAAAGTGTGTAAAATACACAAAGCTTTTATCATTTAAAAGCAAACACCAGGACCTAGTTAGACGGACCCTGTTTAAAGTGATTTTCTGACATTTGCCAAAGCAAATATGAATAGTAACCTGTAGGAGTTGTGAATCAGTCTCCTACCATTCAAACTGCCTAAAAGTGATGTTTTCCATGAAAACAGAATGCTTTTATTTCTGTGATTTGCTTCATTTGCATAACCCGTCCCTTTTTTTCCTGAGTGCTGCAAGCCCTAACTGTGACATAATACCAGGGAAAAACTATAATGCCTCACTATGTAAATTAGTATACTGCCTATTATATTTCTGTGCTCCCTACAGAAATAGGAGACTATATCTCTCAGTATAGATGTCTTGTACCTACAGTAGATACTGTATGGACAATGCCTTGCTTTGAAAATAAACATATAAAAGTTTATATCATTGACACCACTACAGAAATATGAGACTGCATCGCACAGTAAGGAAACTGGTAAACAATGTCTTATTGCACCCATAATGCATTGCTATGTACATTTACATATTAGGTGCTCACCACTACCAATATATGGGACTGTACTTCTAAGTAAGGTACATTTAAGGCAACATTACAAAATACCCAGAATTTATTTATTTATTTATATAACCCCCCTACAAAAGGGGGTTCCTAAAAAGCCTCCTAGGAGCTTGCCTAAGTGTTACCCTGCCTGCTGGTGTTCAGCATTTAAGCCACTAGAATGGCACTGTGAGTGCTGGTAGAGCCTCCAAATACTGTCTCTTTAAAAGCTGTCTGCTTGCAGACATAATTCATGCTTTTCCAGAGGGGCTGGTGTTTCTCTGCTCGAATCCCACCTGAACTGCGGGGTAATCGCTCCATTTTGTGGTTACTGAAGGTGCAAAGGGAGCCCATCTGAAAGATATACCTGTTTGCCTGTAAACATTTAAAGCATTAGTAATATTGTAGTTTGTCTAACCTGCCTTTATTGCAGATGGGACTTTGTGTGTGTTGCCCCTCCATTTTGGACCTAAACTGCTGTGCTGGGCCAATGGGATTAGGGGACCTACAAAATGGAGACTGCTTGGACCAACCAGAATTTGGACTCTCCTGGGAGCCAGCTTACAAGGGGAATGTATAGATAGTAATTCTGGGAAGTGTAGTTTTGGACCTTGGCACCTTTTTGCACCAACAGAGAGAGTTTCTGAGTGATTGACAGCTGAGTCCACCAACTGGACCAGGTGGTGCCCAAAGAGAATGCTCTGCCCTGTGACTGGGAGGTCAGATCAGTTGTGACCGTGAGAAGAGAAGGAGCTCTGTGCTTCTGCGGTGTATAGTTTTGCACGGGAAGCGCGTGAGAGGTCCTGAAGTTGGTCTGTTGCTGTTGCTAGCTTAAATCGGACTGAATCCAAGGTGGATGAAAGTACGGAAGGCTGAAAAGTGGAAACCAGGCTCACCCTGTAGAAGACTGGAGAAATTGCTGAATCGCACTCAGTCTGTCAGGAACTGAAGCTGCTGTGTGAACTCCCCGGGTATTTGCAGTAATTGCGATTGGGACCTAGGAGCAGCTGCCTGGTATAGTAATTTCCTTTACATATAAATGTGTTGAATGCTTGTGAGGGATAGCTATTCCAATTCTCTTTTCATCGTGCGTTGTAAGCTGAAAGCTGAACTAAAATTTACCGGACTAAATCCGTCGCTAGTCAAGGCAGTTGGGACTGGCCAGTAGAATATCAGCTCCATGCTTGGCTCGTCTGGCAATCCAGAACAACCATCTTCAACAGGTTCTCCGCTTGGGGTAGTGTGATTACAAACTGGGGCATTCCCCTGCGACGAGGTAGCAATCACAGGTGTGTCTTCTAATTTTCTTTGTTTCATTTCTTCAAGGACTGAGCCATCCGGCTCTGGATTACAATTGGGTGTTGTGCATATATTTTTCTACAGGGCCCTATCCATCTGCACCTGCCGGCCAACCCCGAGCAATGGACCTGGCTAGCCCCTCCCCCCAACCTGGGTACCCAGAGTGTGACTTTCCAGCCCCTGTATGTGTGCACAATACTGAGATTTACTTTGTCTAATTAACTTGATTTCCCCCTCCCATGTTACAGTCCCCCTGAATAAACCAGATTTGACGTTGTTAAACTTTAAACTGTCTGCAGTGTCCGTACCTTCATGCCAAGCACTGTATTGGTTTGTGTATGCTGTTTAACCTTATTTTTCAGGGGGTCCTCTAAGACGAACCTCCGAATCTGTCTCGAGGGTAAGTGGTACCATATGATTGAACTGTGTGTACATGTGGGGCATTGGTATTGTAATTCCTGTGCATTGTGTGGGCCATTAGAGGGATTAGAAGGGGGTCTCAGTGTCCCAGAGGGCTGTGACCAAACTAAATCAACCACTACAAATCCTGACCTCTGGGTGGAGGCACCCGCCATGGAACCTAGGCCCCTCAACCTGTTGGTAGTCCAGTTAGCAGGGGCAGTAGCCCTTGGGATAGTGCCACCTGGGGGTTACATCTTGAAGGCACCACTGGGATCAGCGTCCTCTAGTGGCCACATGAAGAAATTACCCCATTATGTTTAATTTAAAGGAAAAAATGGAGGGGAGTACCACATTCAAGTTAAAAAATTACCTCCTTAAGTTGATGGTGCACAAACTGATGGGGTGATGTGAAGCTGAGGAGATGGACTCCCAAAAGGCTATTCTATTGATGGATGTCCCCTTGAGGATTAAAAATGCTGACATTGTGTCCACTGTAGAACATGTTAAATGTGGGGGCAAAGTTGAAGTAAAGGGACGATTTGCTGACTTATTTGAACAAACACTGCAAGTGCTACTTTCATGCAGTTCCCCGATAGACCCTGAAAAGGTGCCCTCTGTGATTTTGCCCAAAGGTGCCCAGAAGGGATGGAGGGTTATTCACATATGTAGTGGTCTGTCCACCCCGGGTGGGTCCCCTAGTTCCAATAGCTTTAAAGAAAAACTGCTTAAGTTGTTAGCCTCAGAAGGGAAAACTGCTCAGGAACTGCTTAAGGTGTTAGACCTCTCAGGTGACCACACACCCCTGTATTCCCCAGGTACATTTCCTGGGTCCCCCAAGAGCTCCATAATAGCCACACCCCCTATGGTAATTCCCCCCATTCAACTGGATTCCTATCGGAGGCTGAGACTTTTCTCCAGTACTGTCCCAGTGCTTTCGGGGGAAGATGACTTGGAAACCTGGATGGACTATGCTACCCCTTTAGTACAAGAATGGCAGTGTTCAGAGGGGGAAGAGAGGAAGCGCTTGATGGAAAGCTTGAGAGGCCCTGCCCTGGAAGCCATTCGATTTCTATGGGCTACTAGTCCAGAGGCCACTGCTGCAGAATATCTTTCTGCCTTAGAGGGAGTATTTGGTAGCACAGAAACTGGAGACAACTTATTATGGAAATTCAAGTCAGCTAAACAGTGGAGAAATGAGAAATTGTCTGCTTTCATCACCAGGATAGAAAGGGCTTTGCAGAAGGCCCACTGAAAAGGGGGAGTGCCTGCCAAAGAGTTAAACCAGATCAGATTAGACCACATATTGAAGTCAGCAAGATTTTCGAGCGTAATACTACTGAAGCTCAAGTTGCAAGACAGAAGGGCCAGCCCTCCAGAGTACTGCCATTTGATGAGAGATCCGTGAGACTGAAACTGTTGAGGAGGGCTGGGAACCCTGTGCCGGAGCTGTGAACACTTGTCAGACCCCTGTAAAGAGTGAGCTAGATGAGGCTCAACAGTTGAGAGGTTTAATTAAGGAACTGACTGAGGCCTACAGAGAACCAGATCTGTATCAGGCTCCTCCTGAGCCCAAAGGTGGAGTGGGAGTGCATGTTGCTTCCCCTGAAACCCAGATTGAGGGTAACCTGAGAGCAGAACTAAGAGAATTAAGAGAGATGGTGGGGGATCTACAAAGGGCTGCCCTCACCCCCAATAGAAGTGGAGATCCAGAAACCCAATGGTATAAGCCCCCAGTTCAAGAAGAGCCCTGCAGGGCTCCAGAGGTGCACCAACAGAAAAGAGACCTCCCTCCCTCCAAGGACACTAGAGACATTAAGTTCTGCTACCGTTGTGGGGAGGATGGACATTTTCAGTCTGCTTGTAGCCTGCCAGATAACTTGAGAAAAGTTACCAACAGGTTAGTGGCCTGGCATCCCAGAACCTATGCACGATCACCAGGGGGAGCCACCCGGAAAAGTTTTGCCACCAGGGCCAATGCCCAATCGACATCCCAATCAATGCCACCGGAATGGTCCGAAGTGGTGGGTCCCTCCATGCAGACTACTGTAAAAGTGAATGGAGTGCCCACAAAAGCTGTTAGACAGTGGCTCCCAAGTGACACTTATGTTCCAGGACTGGTATCAGAAGCATTTGTCCAATGTATCCCTTCAACCCTTGGAAGGACTACAAGTTTGGGGTTTGAGTGAAAAGGCCTACCCCTACTCTGGCTATATCTGAGTTTGGTTGTCATTTCCCACCTCTGTGGCTGGAGTGGCAGAGCAAGTGGAGACCTTGGCCCTAGTGTGTCCCCCTACCAGACTGTATGATGGGATTCCATTACTGATTGGGACTAATGCACATATGTTTGGATGGCTGGCACAGTTGTGTTATGAAAAACAGGGGTCCCGGACTGGTAGAGCTCTAAGAATTCTGGCCTTGATCTGAAGGGCCTATGATGCCCAGAGGGATGCTGACAGAGTGGAACCAGAGGAACCGGTTGGAGTTGTCTGGAAAAAGGATCCTGAGTCTCTGATCTTGGTGCCAAATGCCCAGTGTATCCTACAGGGAGAGGTTCGTATAAAAAAGGATGTCAAGAATAAAATATTAATGCTGGATGCACCAGGAGATGGAAAATTGCCTGAGGGACTGCTGGTCAAGCCAAGTATTCTGCCCACTAGAGCCCATGTTTTTGCCAGAAGAGTAATGGTTTAAGTTCATAATGTGTCTGACAGGGAGATTCAAGTAAACAGAGGTTGCACACTGGCTAATGTGCATTGTGCGGATACAGCAGTGCTACCCAGTAACAAGAATTCAGGAAAAAGTCATAGAGTAACGCCTGACTTGTTTGATTTCGGTGACTCCCCGTTACCAGCCGAATGGAAAGTGAGGATCAGTGAGAAGCTTGCCCAGAGGGATCAGGTGTTTTCTTTGAAGGAGTAGGATGTAGGCTGCGTACAAGGAGCTGAGCACCATATCCGGCTGCATGATGATAGGCCATTTCGTGAGAGGTCTCGACGCCTGGCACCTGCTGACATAGATGATGTGAGACAACATCTGAAAGAGATGCTAACTGCTGGTGTAATACAAGAATCCAGAAGCCCATATGCTTCCCCCATTGTAGTAGTGAGGAAAAAGAATGGGACAGTAAGGATGTGCATAGATTATCACACGTTAAACCGGTGGACTATCCCTGATCAGTATACAATGCCACGCATTCAAGATGCTTTGGACTGCCTTAATGGTAGCAAGTTGTTTTCTGTGCTGGATCTTCGCAGCGGGTGCTACCAGATCCAGATGGCCCTGGAGGACTGTAAGAAGATGGTCTTTATCTGCCCGCTGGGTTTCTATGAGTTCATGAGGATGCCTCAAGGGATTTCCGGTGCCCCAGCCACTTTTCAATGATTGATGGAGCGTGCAGTGGGGGACATGAATCTATTAGAGTGCCTGGTGTACCTGGATGATGTTTTTGTGTTTGGCAGCTCACTGGAGGAACATGAGGGTAGACTGTTCAAGGTGTTGGACCGACTGGAAGACTTTGGCCTGCAGCTGTCCATCGATAAATGTCAATTCTTCCAAACATCTGTAAAGTATGTGGGACACAGTTTCCACCGAAGGGACAGAGACAGACTCGAGTAAAGTTAAAGCCCTGACCACCTGGCCACAGACCCACAATCTAAAAGAACTGCAAAGATTCCTGGGTTTCTGTGGCTACTATTGGCATTTCATCAAGGACTATTCAAGAGTGATCCGCCCTTTACTTAATCTTACTCAAGGGTACCCTCCAACCCACAAAAAATACAAAAAGTTAACTTCCCCTGACACTGAGAGAGTGTATTTCCATCCAAATGAAGCATTTTGGGCCCAATGGACACCTGATTGTGAGGCTGCTTTTCATGAGATTATATATCAACTTACCCACACTCCTGTTCTGGCCTATGCAGATCCAACAAAACCTTATGTCTTGCACACTGATGCTAACTTGCAAGGGTTGAGGGCTGTGTTGTACCAGGAACATGAGAATGGTCTGAGACCAGTGGCTTTTGCCAACAGAAGCCTGACTCCTTCCGAAAAGAACTATCCAGTACACAAGTCAGTATTCCTAGCTCTGAAGTGGGCCATTGTGGACCAATTCCATGAATACTTGTATGGGGCAAAGATACTGGTAAAAACTGACAACAATCCCTTGACTTATGTTCAGACTTCAGCTGAACTGGATGCCACTGACCACAGGTGGCTCTCTGCATTATCCACATACAATAATGCTGTGGAATACAGAGACGTCCTGAACCACATAGATGCTGATGCTTTCTCCCGGAGGCCTGCTCCTCAAAATGACTGGGTTAGACTGTCAGAACCTGATATTCGAGCACTCTGCCAGAAGTTTGACCGAGATGAGCCAGTGGTCCCAGACCCAGTGAACTGTTTGGTGGATTTTTTGGGGCCCTCTGAGAAGTGCATACCTGCTGCTTATTGCCACTTCTCTGCCTTAGACATTGGTGCTTTGCCTCAACTTGACAATGACAGTATTCAGTGGGCTCAATCCCGAGATCTCATGATCAAATCAGCTTTAGGAGCCCTCTACGCAGGGAAAGATGTGCCCAAATTACACTCCCCTGATTTGAGAACTGCACTGTTACACAAGGATGGTCCTAAGTTGAAACTGATCAATAGACTGTTATACAGAGAAACAGTAGACAGAGGGGGACAAATAGACAAATGATAGCTAGTTTTGCCCACTGCCTTTCGAGACTTGGTGCTGAGATCCCTACATAACCACATGGTGCACCTTGGTATAGACAGGACACTTGACTTGGTAAGATCCAGATTTTATTGGCCTAAAATGGGGGCTGATGTTGAACAACATATTAGAACTTGTAGTCACTGCTTACAGAGGAAAGCTTTGCCACAGAGGGCTGCCCCTCTTGTTGACATCACCACCAGCGCCCCCATGGAACTGGTTTGTATTGACTTTCTGAGTTTGGAGCCAGATCAAAGAAATATCAGTATGTGCTGGTAGTCACTGACCATTTCACAAGATATGCCAAAGCTTTTCCCACCAGGGACCAAAAGGCATCCACTGTGGCCAAGGTACTTATAGAAAACTTCTTTGTTCACGATGGGGCACCACAAAGAATCCATTCTGATCAAGGGAGGGATTTTGAGAGTCATTTGATCAAAGAGATGCTTTCTCTGTGGGGAGTGCGAAAGTCCAGAACCACCCCTTACCACCCCCAGTGGGACCCACAGCCTGAATGTTTCAACTGCTCTCTGCTAGATATGCTGGGCACCCTCCACCCTAAGGACAAGCCTAGATGGAGCCAACAAATCAGCACCTTGGTACATGCCTACAACTGCACCAAAAGTGATGCCACTGGGTTCTCCCCCTACCGCCTGATGTTTGGAAGAGAAACTTGACTGCTGGTAGATGTATGTTTTGGAGTTTCCCCTGATGGGGTTTGAACTGATAATCATTTACAGCATGTGCAAAGGTTAAAGGCCCAATTAAATCATGCATATCAACTGGCTCAAACCATGGCTGCCAAAAGAAATCTGGCCAACAAGGAAAGGTATGACAAAAAAGTGAACGCACTGGAACTCCAGGAGGGAAATCGGGTGTTGCTAAGAAATTTGGGACTGCACGGCAAACATAAGATTGCTGATAGGTGGCACCATCTCCCTCACATTGTAGTGGGCAAACTAGATGATCTGCCTGTGTACAAAGTAAGGCCTGAAAATAATTCAAAAGATGGGAAAAGCATGCATAGAATTCATTTACTGCCCATTGGACAAGTCTTGATTGAGTCTGAGCCCCCAGAAAATGCTCCATCTGGACCAGTGACTAGAGCTGCTGCAAAGCGAAAACAAAGAAAGTCTGCACCTACAGATGTTGAGTTAAAGTGTTCCCCACAAATAGTCCCGGTTGAACAGGACTGTCAGTCCATGTCAGAGGAAAGTGAGTGCGGCCTTGAATACTACCCTTCTTACGAACTGAGTCAATTGTTTCGGAGCAATCCCCTAGTCAATTCTGGAGATGAAGCTGGGCCTTCTGGACTGTCTAAGCCCCCAGCTTTGTCCCTGGAGCCAATGCTCCCAGAAAGCGAAGTGCCAAGTATTAAGTCAGATGACCTAGAATCACTGTGCATGGTGGAACTGTATGAGCTGCCAGAGGAGGAAAATGCTGAACTGGAACAGACTGGTGATATACCAGAACAAGAGGAGTATTTTGAGTGCCCGGATGGTTGGCTGCCAGTGTCAAAAAACTCTCCATGTGAGCTAAGTGTTGTGGACTCTGAGATTGCCACTCCTGGAGCTGAAAGTGCCCCAAGTTCTAGCCTCTCTACCCCAATGGAAGTTCCCCTGGCGAGTGAAGACACTGCTGAAAGCAGGGATCAAAACACAGAGACTGTCACGCTTCTCCCTAGAAGGACTGGTCGAGCTGTGAAGCCTGTGGTACGTTTAAGCTGAGTCCCTTGGCAGACCTGTGGACCTGCCTCTTAATGTGGTCCATAAGGGAGTGTATGTAAACCCGATTTCATTGCCCAGACTGAGCCTGGGTGATAATTCCAGATTACTTGTCTTGCCCTCTGAGTATGGTGCCCCTGCCCTGTCAGGCCCCAAGGTAGCTGATAGGGAAGGGCCCCCTCTTTTCAAGTTTCATGTGCAGGAAGTGGTGACCTGATGCTGAAATGTTATTGTATATGTAATGTGGTAACCTGTAGTAAGCTGTGAAATACAGAATAACTGCATAGGACCAACAGTTAATATATGGTGTGATCTAAAGGATGCAAATCTAAGTGTTAGTGATGTAGATATATTTAGTGGTTGCTTTAAAATGTTATAAGGATATCTTCTTGATGCGTGTGCCAAGTTTTTTTCAGGCCAGGAAGGGTTTAACCCCCTACAAATGGGGGTTCTTAAAAAGCCTCCTAGGAGCTTGCCTAAGTGTTACCCTGCCTGCTGGCGTTTGGTGTTTAAGCCGCTAGAATGGCACTGTGAGTGCTGGTAGATCCTCCACATACTGTCTCTTTAAGAGCTGTCTGCTTGCAGACATAATTCATGCTTTTCCAGAGGGGCTGGTGTTTCCCTGCTCAAATCCCGCCTAAACTGCGGGTTAATCGCTCCATTTTGTCGTTGCTGAAGGCGCAAAGGGAGCCCATCTGAAAGATATACCTGTTTGCCTGTAAACATTTAAAGCATTAGTAATATTGTAGTTTGTCTAACCTGCCTTTATTGCAGATGGGACTTTGTGTGTGTTGCCCCTCCATTTTGGACCTAAACTGCTGTGCTGGGCCAATAGGATTAAGGGAGCTACAAAATGGAGACTGCTTGGACCAACCAGAATTTGGACTGTCCTGGGAGCCGGCTTACAAGGGGAATGAATGTACAGCTAGTAATTCTGGGAAGTGAAGTTTTGGATCTTGGCACCTTTTTGCACTGAGAGAGCTTTGGAGGGATTGACAGCTGAGTCCACCAACTGGACCAGGTGGCGCCCAAAGAGAATGCTCTGCCCTGCGACTGGGAGGTCAGATCAGTTGTGACCGTGAGGACAGAAGGAGCTCTGTGCTTCTGCAGTGTATAGTTTTTTGCGGAAGCACGTGAGAAGCCCTGAAGTAGGTCTGTTGCCGTTGCAAGCTTAAATCGGACTGAATTCGATATGGCTGAAAGTAAGGAAGGCTGAAAAGTGGAAACTAGGCTCACCCTGTAGAAGACTGGAGAAATTGCTGAATCACGCTCGGTCTATCAGGAAATGAAGCTGCTATGTGAACTCCCGGGTATCTGCAGTAATTACAATCAGGACCTAGGAGCAGCTGCCTGGTATAGTAATTTCCTATACATATAAATGTGTTGAATGCTTGTGAGGGATAGCTATTCCAATTCTCTTTTCATTGTGCGTTGTAAGCTGAAAGCTGAACTAAAATTAACCGGACTAAATCCGTCTGCTAGTCAAGGTAGTTGGGCCTGGCCAGTAGAATATCAGCTCCATGCCTGGCTCTTCTGGTAATCCAGAACAACCATCTTCAACAGGTTCTCTGTTTGGGGTAGTGTGAGTACAAACTGGGGCATTCCCCTGCGATGAGGTAGCAATCACAAGTGTGTCATCTAATTTTCTTTGTTTCATTTCTACAAGGACTGAGCCATCTGGCTACGGATTACAATTGGGTGTTGTGCATATATTTTTCTACAGGGCCCTATCCATCTGCACCTGCCAGCCAACCCCGGGCAATGGACCTGGCTAGCCCCCCCCCCAACCTGGGTACCCAGAGTGTGACTTTCCAGCCCCTGTATGTGTGCACAGTACTGAGATTTACTTTGTCTAATTAACTTGATTTCCCCCTTCCGTGTTACAGTCCCCCTGAATAAACTAGATTTGATGTTGTTAAACTTTAAACTGTCTGCAGTGTCCGTACCTTCATGCCAAGCACTATGTTGGTTTGTGTATGCTGTTTAACCTTATTTTTCAGGGGGTCGTCAGAGACGAACCTCCGAATCTGTCTCGAGGGTAAGTGGTACCTTATGATTGAACAGTATGTACATGTGGGGCATTGATACTGTAATTCCTGTGCATTGTGTGGGCCATTAGAGGGATTAGAAGGGGGTCTCAGTGTCCCAGAGGGCTGTGACCAAACTAAATCAACCACTACAAATCCTGACCTCTGGATGGAGGCACCCGCCATAGAACCTAGGCCCCTCAACCTGTTGGTAGTCCAGCGGGCAGGGGTAGTAGCCCTTGGGATAGTGCCACCTGGGGGTTACATTTATTTATTTAAAATATTGGATTTACAGACCTTTGAGTCAGAGACTCATTTACAAAGTCACCTTGTCATGGTGAGACAAAGACAGTACAATTAAATTATAAACAATAGTTCCAGGTATAGACAGTATAACAATCATTCACTGGTGTTACATGGGTAGCAGCATTTAAACAGTATTCATAGCTTAAGGCACAAAGACACCTCATCAGGAGAGACAAAGACAGTATTACGATACACAAAAGGTAATAACAGGTAACAACGGGAGTAACAGATTTGCCCAGAAGGTACGACAGAGGGGCTGTAAGTAGTATAAGTAGTAGTGCAAGTAGTTATCTTCAAAACAAATGTATTTTCCAACATCTCTTATCTATGGCATATGAACACCAGCTCGACTTATCTATTCAAATTAGTGCTACTAAAAGGGAATTCCTTGTTGCTATATGTAAAACACTGACAGCTCCCTGGTATGGTATCCCTCTGGGGGTGTGGCCACACAGGGAAACTGGAAGGTAGCCAGAAACAAAGTGCTGATGAAACATAACAATTAAATGAGTATGACAGCTCCTTTTGCAAAACAAATTGCAGCTTCAACGTCTGAAGAATGGGCGACAATGGCATACTATGTAAAAAAGGCATGTGTGAAACATTAGACAATCCCTTTAACCATATTCTGACCTTTGTTTTTTTAACAACTGCCAGAAATACCTTTTCTGGGTAACTAAAATTCTGGGTGCCCAGCTTAGCAAGAGAAGCCTTCAGACCCATTTTCCCTGGTGTCTAGCGGAAACCCTCACTCCTCATCTATTTCTCCAGTCCATTCCCAGGTGTCTAGTGGCCCCCAACCCTTTGATTGCCCTGCTACTTTATTTGATATATTATGGTAGCACGGTAGTGCTACCATAGAAACACAGAAACATAGAATTTGACGGCAGATAAGGACCGCTTGGCCCAACCAGTCTGCCTATTTGCCTACCTACTGGATAAGCTGCAGATCCTAGTTAACCAGCAGCCTACTTCTTCCTACCCCCACCCCCTAGTATTTCCTTATGACTGTCCCATGCATGCTTGAATTCCACCACTGATTTTGGCTCCACAACCTCCTCCGGAAGGCCGTTCCATGCATCCACAACCCTCTCTGTGAAAAAATGCTTCCTTAAATTACCTCTGAGCCGCCCCTCTATCTTCAAATTGTGACCTCTTGTTCTTGCACACCTCTTTTTTTGAAAGATGCTACCCTCTTGGACTTTGTTGATTCCCTTGAGGTACTTGAAAGTTTCTATCATGTCCCCCCTCTCCCTCCTTTCCTCGAGGCTATACATAATAAGCTCCTTTTGTCTCTCTTCATATGTCTTCCGGTGCAGACCCTGCACCATTTAGTGCCCTCCTCTGGACAGCTTCCATCCTGTCTATGTCTTTGCGAGGATTGGGTCTCCAGAACTGCACACAGTACTCAGATGGCGTCTCACCAGCTGTCTGTACAGAGGGATAATATCTTCCTGTTTTCTACTGGTGATGCCTCTCCCTATGCATCCCAGTATCCCCCCAGCCCTACTTGCTTCCTCTCACATTGCTTGCCCACCTTTAGGTCATCTGATATGACTACTCCCAGGTCCCTTTCCATTTTTGTTGTTGTTAGTATCTCACACCCCATTCTGTACTCTTCCCCTGGGTTTTTGTTTCCCAGGTGCATTACCTTGCACTTCTTAGCATTGAATCTAAGCTGCCATACATTTGACCATTCCTCTAACCTTGCCAAGTCCCTTCTCATCCTTTCCACCCCACCCTGTGCATCAACTCTGTTGCAGATCTTTGTGTCATCTGCAAAGAGACATACTTTCCTTCCAGTCCTTCTGCAATGTAAACATAAAGACATTGAAGGGGACTAGTCTATCTCTGAACCCTACGGTACCCACTAGTAACCCTCCTTTCTTCAGAGTGGACTCCATTTACTATTACTCTCTGTGTCCTACTCTCCAGCCAATTCTTTACCCAGGCTGTCATCTTGGGACCCACTCCCAGGCTGGCTAACTTGTATATTAATCTTTTGTGTGGGACTGTGTCAAATGCCTTGCTAAAAGTCTAGGTAGGCCATGTCCACAGCCCTCCCTGATCTACTACTTTGGTCACCCAGTCAAGAAATTTATCAGATTCATCTGGCATGACCTTCCGCTGTGAATCCATGCTGCCTGGGTCCTGTGCCCCTCTGGCCTCTAGATACTCGACAATTCTTTCCTTCAGAGTGATTCCATCATTTTCCCTATCACTGAGGTTAAACTAACAGGGCTGTAGTTTCCTGCTTCTGCCTTGCTCCCACTTTTGTGAAGGGAATCACATCTGCCCTCCTCCAGTCCTCGGTACCACCCCATCCTCCCATGATTTGTTAAAAGGGTAGTCAGTGGTGTCACTAGTTCTACCCTTAGTTCTTTTAAATTCTGGGATGAATCCATCAGGCCCCATTGCTTTGTCCACCTTCAGTTTTAAGAGTTCTTTCAGAACCCTTTCTTCTGTAAATGGGCTGGTATCAACTTCCGTATCCAGAGTGTTTCTACTGTTTGTTTTATGTACCTACCCTCTTCATTTGCAAATACTGAGCAAAATATTTGTTTAGTATCTCTGCTTTTCTCACAGTCTCCTCTGCCCACCCTCCCTCCCTTTATTAAGCCTCACTATCCCTCCTAGTCTTCCATAGTTAGGGTTGAGGAGCCATTTACTTGTTAAACCCAACATTTTGCACCTAAATAACTTTGCAACCGTTTGACAGATTTGCCTGAAATTTGGAATACACGATTAAGACCCATACACCTTGGGATCTGCCAAGTTTCGTACCGGTCGGCTATACGGCTGTGGAGTTATTAAGCGTGATCTGCGCGTGCGTTTATGCTTTTTCTGGAATTCTACGGTCGCGCCTACATGTCGCACGGTTTGCGCGACCAGCCCAAAATCTTCAGGCAATGTGTGGCAGGGGTCCCCGATGTGCCTTTCAAAAATTTCGTGAAAAAATATTAAACGGTTCAAAAGTTATTCAAAAAACAATTTCCCATTATAAGTCAATGGAAAAAGTTTAAAAGTTCGACAGTGTTGCAAATGCATTTTTACATTTGCAAATGGCCCTCTTACTTTCACAAATCTGCCATCTTGTTTTCAGTTAGTGATCAGAAAAATGCTTGGCACTTAAATTTGGGACCCTCTAGCAACCTAATTCTTTTTGTATTCACTTAGTCGAACCCTGAGGATGCTAGCCATGTCTTTATTTTGGGGTAAAACACCCCAGAAATATGTTTTTCAAATTTCTGGAAAAAGTACTTTCGAAAAGTACTTTCGTGCTCATGAAAGTGTCACAAATTTTTGCGAAAGATTTTGCAAATTGCAACAGTACTTTTCTAGTCTGTGGGAAAATGACAGCAATTCTTTGGCACTCCGCTGCAAAAGAACAGTTTGGAGTTTTGGGCTGAAATTTGGAGGGAATGCAGCCGACATCTCACAGAAGTGCCTTTCAGTGCTTCATTGAAAAAATATTACATGGCGGCAAAGTTATGGTACTCCAAATTGATGCTTTTTCCCATAGGATAACATTATGGCATATGACGCATTGCATCAATCGTTTGGCGCCCTGCTGCAAAATAACGGTTTGGTCTTTTGGGCTGAAATTTGCAGGGAACACAGCCAACATCCCACAGATGTGCCTTTCAGTAGTTTGGTGAAAAAATATTTCAGGGAGGCAAAGTTGTGGCAGTCCGAACTTCTATTTTTTTCCCCGTAGGATAACATTACGGCGTTCGCTGCGCCTTTCAGGGCCCGTATCTTGAAAACCGTGTGAGATACAGACTTTTTGTCGAAAAATTTCTTAGCCCCCTGTGAGGGGCTAAGTACAAAACTAGCCAGGAAAGTGATAATTCATATGACTTTTACATTTTCTTTCTGTGTCATACGGTTACTGAGATATAAGCAGTTTACTATTCCAAGTCCTCATTTTTGTGTTCCGAGAGTCATTATTTTGCATACATTCTTTGTACTAATTGTCTTTCTCTATACAGCTTTTGGGTAAAACCAGCCTGTGCTCTTACATTACTGTTACCATTACCATTTCTGCTTGCGGTTCCGTACCCGTTTCACTTACCGTTCATGTTTACGCCACCATGTGTGTTACCCTTTGCGTTTTCATTTGCGGTTGCGTTTGTGTTGTTTTTAACATTTCTGTCTACAGTACTGTTTCTGTTTCTGTTTCGCTTTGTGTCACCATGCGCATTATGATTTGCGCTTGTGGGCACAATGTTACTATGTGACAAGACATCACGTGTAGAGACACGGGGCCCAAAGAGCTCAGCGCTCCACCACATAATACATTCACTATTTCTCATTATCATTCTCAAAAGAAGGAAAATTAGAGGTAAAAACTCTATTTAATGCATCAGTTAGGGTTGTTCCACAGTGACAAAAGTGAGGAAATTCGATGTTAGGGTTGAACCCCCTTTGCACCCCTTCAGCCCACCCCCCCAACTGGAATCGGGGTGCACATTGTGGTCAGTGGTCCTAACTGTCACCCCATTCTTCTATTCCTTAGGTTCTTTCCACATGTGATGGGGTGACAGTTGAGCCTGATGTCCCCTAATGCGCACCCGATTCCAGTTGGGGGCTGTGGTGCAAGAGATGTACGATGAACCTCACTTTGAACAACCCAACTGATGCATTAAACTGAGTTTTTGCCTCTTACTATATAACTATATATATATATATATATATATATATATATGTACACACATATATTTCTGACATCCGGAGATGCCCACCTCCAGTGTGGGATAATCCTCGCCCCTGCAGCTCTTCCGTTTCAAAGCTGTAACCAGGCTTGAGGTACTAAAACTACTAAATTCTATTTCTGACAGTACTAGCACTGGCTCTGATGGCCTTGAACCAAGACTCTTAAAACTTGCCGCTTCTTTTATTGCTGCTTCCCTGGCAAGAATTTTCATTCTATCTCTATGCCATAGTCAAGTCCATGACATTTGAAAATTTGCCCGAGTTACCCAGTTTTCAAAAAAGGTGATCCTAAAGATATTTCAAGCTACTGGCCTACAGCCATCCGCTCCGTCCTGAGTGAAATCCTTGAAAAGCTTGTTGCCTCCCAAACTATCGAGTTTCTACTTAAACACAACCTCCTCTCTGACAAGCATCATGTGTTCCAAAAGGGTCACAATGCTGCAACAGCCTTACTTAAACTGACCAATGATACTGTGTCTGCCATGGATTCTGGCCCCTAACAGGTGCAGATTTCATGGATCTCGCAGAGTCCTCCGATCCAGTGGACCATCCCTTTCTCCTTACCATTTTTCTGTCCACGGGATTTTTCCCTCATGTCGCGGCCTTGTACAGCAGCTATGTATCGAACAACATTCAACTTGTCAAATTCAACTCGGCCCTCTCTGATCATACAACTATCAACACTGGTGTCCCCCAAGGGTCCATTTTTGGCCCCCTCCTCTTCTCTGTCTTTATCAATAACATTACCTCCTGCTCATCTCTCTTCTACACAGATGATCTCATCCTGTATAGCAGCTCCAGAAATTTATTGGACGTTAACCTTAATCTCGCCGCTGCATTTTTAAACATTCAGACATGGCTCTCTGTGCATAAGCTCATTCTAAATGTGGGAAAAACTCAAGCCATGCTCTTTGCTTCTGCCACTAAACTTAAATCTTGCCAGGGTAGGCTCAAGTTATCCTGCTCTGATGGCTCCCAAATCAGGACTGTGAAGTTCTTTTTATTTTTTTTGTCACTAGGGATCTGTGCCTGCTCTGAGGATCTCCCACGGCAAGCGGCGCTCAACGGATGCCACCTTGGCCAGTGCCCTGACTCACCGGGGCCATGCTGCCCGACCTCCTGGTTCTCTCTGCCAGATCCCTACTGAAGGGGTCTGTACCTGGTCTGAGGATCTCCCACAGCAAGCGGTGCTCAATGGCCACCACCTTGGCTGGCACCCCTACTCACTGGGGCCACACTGCCTGACCTCCTGGTTCTCTCTGCTGGATCCCCACTGAAAGTGCAAGCACTAAAGCTGCCTGGTGGTCAAAAGCCCTGAGCTGCCCTCCGATTGGTGCTGCGTTCTTCTGGGTGGCCCATGATTGGACCTGCCTGCTCCTACTCTTTTACTATTGGTGCGCTTTCCAGCCGCTTTCTAAGCTGGTGAAAAATGCTTCTTACTTTTGACTTTCTGTCCATAGTATTGCTTGCTTTTTCTCCCACTCTCCACCCCTTCCCGGGCCATCATTAAATACACTCTCTCCCCTTCCTCCATGGTGTCTATCTCCCAATTGCCTAGACTTCTCTGCTACAAGCCCCACCCACCTGTCTGTGCAGGACATACTAGACATAAGAAAAATAAAAAGGGAAAACTTATTTCAACGACCATTCTCT
The DNA here is from genome assembly GCA_016271365.2 of Neoceratodus forsteri. Classification (NCBI taxonomy): domain Eukaryota; kingdom Metazoa; phylum Chordata; order Ceratodontiformes; family Ceratodontidae; genus Neoceratodus; species Neoceratodus forsteri. Next base: position 32,002,916 of record CM057449.1, on the reverse strand, counting down.
GAGTTGCTGTAACCCCATCTGCAGCCTAACCATGACTTTTGCTAGGCTGGCTTCTCAGCTGGTAATAGTGGGAGTGATGATGCTGCACTGCCCCACTGTCCCTGCAGACACTTGCAACCATAATCTTCACTGTGATGCGCCATTAAGTTCCTTGCACTACATGCAAGGCATGACCACAGGGACCAATACTAACTTAACCTTATTCCACTGCACCTCAATCTGGCATCTTGGCTACCTTCTGTACTTCAAGCACGTGGTACGTCTGAGAGCTTTGCAGCATTTGTTGTGCTCTGCAACTTCACAGGGCAAATGTGGACCAGGAGGGCCAAGAGGACTAGACGCCCTACAACCAAACTAGTATACAAAATGATTAAAGCATACCTTCTCAGGATATTACTAATGCTACTTCTGTTATCTGGCAATGTTCACCCCAACTCGGGACCTACTGAACAGACATCCCACGCTCTGAAAAGGTGGGAGGGGTTCCTCACATTGGCTTCAGTCAATGTCTGTAGCCTTCTCAGCAAACTTGACAATCTACAAACCTGGGTTCAGCAACATAACCCTGATGTCCTCTCTGTTGTCGAAATATGGGTTAACCCCAAGATACCAGGACACTGCAGTCACCACCCCTGGATACACTATATTCAGGCAGGACAGAGTTGCTAAAGGAGGTGGGGGCTGTGCCATCTACCTGAGGAACTCCTACCTTGGTCAAGTCATTACTTTCTCAAACCCTAAACCCCCTTCGCAGGTTCTCGCTATCAAAGTTCTAGTCAGGGTGCACAACAAAGAGGTCACCATAGCCTCTGTTTACCTTTCCCCTAAGGACCAATAGATTTGTTAGCATCACGGAAAACCTAATGGGAATACACCATAACTCTGAAATCATAATACTCGGTGACTTCAACATAAATTGGCTCTCGCTGGAGGCCAGCACCTATAAGGATGCCATCACAGCACAGAACCTCACCCAGCTTGTTTCCACCCCCACCAGATGCAACAGGGTCACACACACTTCTGGACTTGATCCTTTCTAATCACCCTGAATGAATTTCCAAAGTCTCAGTGCTCCCTGATACTATCAGTGACCACTCACCTGTTACCTGTACCTGGAAAAATTCATTAAGCCACCTCCTAAAATAATACACACCCAGGTGATAAAGCAAGGGCACTTTGAGCTACTAAAACCACAATTAAGCCACCTGGACTGGACACCAATTGACTCCTCCAAAGATGTCAACCAAGCCCTTGACCTTTTCACCAGCCACTTTACTGCGGCCTGCAATATCTCGCCACCACTAAAAAAGTTGAAGGTCGGGGAAGAGCTAACCCTTGGATAACCCTCAAACTAATCACTTTACTCAAAGAAAGGAACCATCTCTGGCACTGTGCCTGTGCAACATCCACACCAGGGGATATTCATAAATATAAAGCTGCAAGAAATGAGTGTACACCGGCAATTCGGAGTGCCAAAAGCAAATACTTCAAGGAGGCTCTCTCCAACTCCTGGGGTGATGGAAAAAAATTCTGGAGTAATCTGAAAAACCTTACAGACAAGGATCTTAAGACACCACCCACCATGCTTAACATACTATAAATGGAACACCAACACTTGACCTGTACACAATCATCAATACCTTCAACAATGCATTCTCCAACTTGGATAATGTCCTCACACCTGACTTCTTCAATGCCCCCCCTCTGCTAGTAACCCTCCTGAGACTGCTTCACATCTACACTCTGCCCCACAATTCTACTTCAATGAGATCCCAGTGCTCTTAGCCAGAACCTATATTCAGAAGGCCATCTGCAACACAGGCTACAGTGGCAACTCCCTCAACCTGAAGCTGTTAGCGCTTGTCCTTGAAGAAATCCTTGTACTGTACCCCTGACAAAGATCTTCAACCTATCACTAAGGATGTCCCAGTTCCCATCTTGTTGGAAGCAGGTGACCATCACACCAGTACACAAATGTAGAGATAAATCACTACACATCAACTACAGACCTATCTCCATTCTCCCTACATTGTCTGAAGCCCTGGAGTGTATTGCATCAGACCAGCTAGTCAAGTACCTGGAAAAATATGACTTCCTGTGTCCCAAGCAGAATGGTTTTTGGAAAGGGCACAGCACCACCACTGCACAATTAGAATTCACGGGATTCATCCACACCACTCTCGATCAAAGAAACTGTGTGGGGCAGTATTCATCGACCTTACGAAAGTCTTTGATACTGTCAACCATCCACTCCTACTCAAGCAACTATCAAACACTGGGCTCTCCAAAGAAGTACTGCTCTGGTGTTTGAGTTACCTTGGGGGTAGGGTCCAGTGCGTTAGGATTGCCGGTGTGACCTCGGAAGAAAGATCAGTCCTCTCAGGGGTCCCACAGAGGTCCATCCTGGGACCACTACTCTTTAATCTCTTCCTGAATGACCTCCTCAGTGTCTGCCATCAGAAATTACTACTCTATACTGACGACACAGTCATGTTTACCAGCCATAAAGATGCAGAGCTCCTTGAGAAACAAATAAAGCATGAATTCATGCACATTGAAGAATGATTCAAGACACACAAACTGGTCCTGAATTACAACAAAACAAAGGTGATGACTTTCTGCAATGCTAGAAGCATGTACAAATCCTTGGCCCTCACCATCAAAAACCAAATGGGGACCATACTTGAACACATTCCTGAATTTAAGCACCTTGGCATTACATTGGACAGTTCCCTCTCCTACCATCGGCACATTGATTATGTTGCCAAAGCCACCAATATCTGGATAGGCCTGCTCTACAGGCACAAACACTGCATGATTTCTGACACACTCTGGCTGGCCATCTACAGTTCTGTCACCTCAATCTTTGATTACGGGCTAGCAATCTATGATTCTGCCTCTGCTTCTGCCTTCCGCAGAATTACAGTTGCACTCAACAAAGCATGCAGGCTTCTAGAGGGGCTGACCGATTTACACACACATGTGACCTGTACATTCAGGCCGGATGGCTTCCTCTCCTCAGCCGGATCCATTATCAAACCTACCTTTTAGCCAAAAAGGTCCTCCTTGGGATCATGCCTCCTGGTGTTAAAAAGCTCCTCACTGACCACCACAACACCCAGAATACTAGCAGTTCACAACAACAAACCTTTCTGGTCCCCAGATGCCGGACTACAATGGGCCAGAGGGCTTTTGCCCACAGAGCTCCAGAGCGGTACAATACTCTCAACAAAGAGACACTTACAGCTGCTGCTCTTGGTCCTTTCAAAGGTCAACTCTGACTACACCTCATTTCAACTAGTCATTGTGACTGCTTCACCTAATCTGGGGCCCTACGCTTCCTGTACATTACTTTAGTCAGGACAGCGACCTCCCTTTGCCAGTCACTCCTTCTCCTGTCTTCCCTTGTTCTCTCCTCCCCCCCAACTCCCCTACCTCACCCACCCCCCTCCCTCTGGCACTTATTGACAATTATCCCTCACCTCCCTCCTCTTATGCACTCCTACCTTCACTCCTCACTCTTCAACAATGCCCTTCCAGCCAGCCTACCCCACCTTCCCTATCCTCTCCCCAGCAGCTCTTAATTCAAAGGTTTCCCATGGTGGTTGTCTCATTCTACCTAACATTGACTCATTTTGAGGTGCTGTAATTAGCTAAGCCTCAGCCTCTTGCTTCTTTTTATAGTGTAACTATGAGTAAAAATATCAACTTCGTTGTCCCCGCCGCCTCTCCCCATCCCACCGCTCCCTTTGCACACCCACCTCGCCGCACCCCCCCACTCCATACTTACCTCTGGGGGTCAGCGCCTGTGATCTTCTCTGGGTTGGGACATGTCTGCACTCTGCAAAGCTGAACCGCAAACTGAAGAATCAAGGAAAGCACGGTATAATGACAGTCAATGGCATTTTTAACTTATGTTGATATCTCAGCTATTTTAAGATATTTTTTCACAACATTTTCAACATAGCCTTTTTGGGAGCCCAGCTCAGGAGCACTGGCACTGTCATTTTGTTACTCAGTCCCAAAAGGTGATTTTATGGTCACTGCATGGAGTCGCCTTTCAGGACCAATTAGTTCAAGTTTATTGCAGGAAAACTCCATTGAGCAGGCTCATTCACAAGGAGGTCCTGTGACATAAACACTTAAAGTACAAACACAGATAGGTAATAACAGTATATACATGAAATGCACGTTACATGATACAGGCTGGATATACATACAAAGGGTACACATAGGGTGACCGCGGGTGGTAAACATTGATATGAGACAGGGGCGACTTACAGGTTGCATACTGATAAATGAAACATGATGACTGGTGTGTGCAATACATATACAGTATTTTGGCAGCTAGAACAAACAACAGTCTACAACTGATATGGGGGGAGGAGTGATTTGATAGAGTAGCAGTGGAGCGTAAGAATAGATAAAGCCAGGAGTAGAAGGGGAAGGGAAAGCAGTTAATATGACAAATCAATTATACCTTACCAGTGGATAAATATGGTGCACATGGGGAAGGAAGAGACTTAATGACAGTTACAGGTGTCTTTTATTTTGGATGAACTTAGCGATTTGTAGAAGTTTATTGAAACTGTGCTAGTTAGTTTCATTACGGTTTTAATTGGTTCCAAATGGAGGGAAGGGCATATGCAATATACGTTTACCAAAGGAAGTCCGTGTCCTTGGTATGTCAAGCATAATAAAGTCAGATTTTCTTAGCAGTGTGCACTATGTGAGATACTAATAAGGAAGAGAGAGCTTGGCAATTTCTGCAGGAGCAGTTTAAGGTCCATAGCCCAGCATGGAGCAGGTGTCTAGTGGTAAGGGATGTCCAACCAACAGCTGTATATAAGTCACAGTGGTGTGAATGGTAAGGGAGTTGGTAATGAACCATAACGCACGGCGATAAAGGATGTCCATTTTACTTAGATTTGCAAGAGTGGTGGAGGAATAGATTACATTGCCATAGTCGAGTAGGGGGAGAAAAGTGGCCTGTACAAGCTTGTTTCGAGTTTCAAGGGGGAAAAGAGGCCTATTTCTGTAGAATAAACCTAACCTTGCTTTTAATCTTCTAGAGACATCTTGACGTGGTCACTGAAGATAATTTATTGTCGATCCAGATACCTAGATATTTAAATTTGGTTACAACTTCCAGAGGCTCGTTTAGTGTGGTGACAATGAAGTCTTGGGCAGTAATAGAGGGCCTGTGACAGCACTGTGGGTGAATATCATTGCTTTAGTCTTCTAGCATTGAGCAGAAGCTTTGCTTTTATTAGGTTATGCTCAAGTTGTGTGAAGTCCGCTTGAAGCACTCCCTTGACTTCAGATAACGATGAGCCAGAAGTATACAACACAGTATCATCTGCAAAAAAGTGCAGATTGGACCTAGATATGTTAGCATCTAAGTCATTAATGTACAGAGAAAACAAGATAGAGCCTAAGATGGATCCTTGGGGGACTCCTCTTGCAACTGGCAAGGCAGCAGAAAAAAAGCCTTCCGCCTTTACTTTTTGGAATCTTCCAGTTAGGTAGCTAGAGAACCACTGGGTGGTATGGTATGTGGCACCCAACTTTGCAAGGCAATTGATTAATAGTTTGTGATCAACAGTATCAAAAGCTTTGCTGAGGTCCAAAAAGACTGCACCAGTTACCTTCTTAGCATCTATAGCAGAGATCCAATCATTGGTTACTTTTGCTAGTGCAGTGATTGTGCTATGATTAGCTCAGAAGCCAGATTGAGCTGGGTTAATGAGAGAGAAGGTTTCCAAGTGAGATTTTAACTGATTATGGATCAGTTTTTTGAGAACTTTAGAAAGGATAGGCAATATGGAGATAGGCCTATAGTTGTTTACATTGCATGGGTCACCAGATTTAAATAGAGGGAGGATATGTGCTGATTTCCAGCAGGACGGCACAGCAGCAGATGTAATGGAAAGATTGAAGATGTGGAGAATTGGGGCAGTGAGATGGGCATAGCCTGACCTTAGGAAAAAGGGTTCCAAGCCATCGTCCCCTGCACTTTTTTTGGTGTCTAAGTTAAGATGAGAATCTTCTACTTCTTTATAAGTTATCTCGCGCAGTTGGAAGGGGCTGGGTGCAGGACTAGATGTAGGGGGAGGGGTATGCTGGCTCACGCAGCACCAGCATAAGGTGACGAGTCAAAAGCTAATCCAGCTGTGGCAAAGTGGGGTTAAGTTCCTCCAGGATTAGGGACTTGTTTTCCACAATCTTGCCACTTGCAACTATCTTTGTTGGGACAGAGGGGGCCATGGGCCATCCTTCTATAGCTTTGATAGTCTTCCATATTTTATGAGGGTTACCTTTAGCTTGCTCGAGAGTAGAAATATAATAGTTAGCTTTAGCAGAGCAAAGTTTTTCACACAGTTATTCCTGGCTGTTCTAAAGGCCTGCCAATCTGAAGATTCTTTGGAATGTCTAGCTTTAGCCCATAGCTTATCTCGAGCTATAAGGGTTGCCTTGAGATCTGAGGTGAACCAGGGGCTGGAATTGTTCTGTACCCTTACTTTGATGAAAGGGGCATGCTTATTTATTATTGTAGTGAGTTTGTCATTAAGGATGCAAGCTGCCTTATTGACATCTTTGGCTAGGTAAAGATCTTGCCATCTGATCATGCTCAGGTCAGATAGGAAGCTTACTGCACTGAATTTGTGAAAGGATCTTTTTGTTATAAAGATGGGTTGCGGCCGGGCCTTAATTTGAGATCTTATGCAAAAAACAATTCCATGATCACTCATGTCGTTGTGAAACACTGCCGAATGAGATATTTTGTGTGGATGGGTGGTTAGTACCACATCTAGAATGGAACTGTTGGCAGTATTTAGAGTGTTGTTCCTAGTAGGTTCACTGACTAATTGCCCAAGACCTAGCTCGTCACAAAGGGATTTGAGGCTGTGTGATTTAAGTGACAGCCAGTCCATACTTAGATCTCCTAGAAATATTGTTTCAGTTTTTGCATCTATTAACAAAACTATAGTGCCATTGTTCATGAGGCAGGGTCCCAAAAAGGTAATGTTGAAAATTTGGTGCACAAATACCCCAAAATGCCCAAGTTACATGCGGTCATTGAAATTTCGCTATGCGTGCATGTAACTTTGGCAAATGTTATTATTTTCACTACAAATTTTCAGCATTGTCAGTTTTTCACCCCACCTCATGAAGAGTACAGATGTCATTCTCACATCTTGCCCAAAATATGTTTATGCAGCAGTGGCACAGAATGGCACAGCTGCTGCACAAAATCACCTTTTGGGACAGAGTAACGAAATGACAGTGCCAGTGTTCGTGAGACGAGGTCACCAAAAAGTCCTCATTGAAAATGTATTTTACTGTTATTTTAACAGGAGTGGTGGTATTCGTACCTGTGTGGAGGCGTTCCTGAACCCCCGCTTCATGAGGGGACAGGAACTGGGACAGGTACTGGTTTTCTGTGCTTTCAGGGGGCTGTTTAAGCCCTCTCAAGGGTTGGCTAGGCTGCCTTTTTAAAGGCAGTCTATATACATTGTTCCAGCCCTGCAGGGAGGCAATAAGGGTGTGAGTGTTGCCATAGCGACGGATGATGTGCTGCAAGGTGCCCTGTTTAACACTCGGCTCCAGCAAGCAGAGTTAAGTGCGGAGTGGAGGTGTCATGGGCAGAGGTCAGCAGCATCTGTTGGTGTCTAGAGCTGATAGGTGGATAGGGGCCAGTAAACTGACACAGCTGCAGTGTGGGACTACCAAAGGTAATTTGTTCCAGCGGTGTCTATTGTGGGGTGGGTATGGACATGGATAACATGTATATAGCAACCACTAACAGGGAGATAGGTTGGAAATGTTAAGTGTGCCACAAAAGTAGTATTACACAAAATACTGAAGATACACACTAAACGTGAGAACTGTGTCTGGAATTGTGTGAACTGTGGATTGGGCTTATTGGGTTGCAACTGGAAATAAAGTGCTTGCGACAAGATATTGAGAGCAGTCAGAGTTTTAGTAAACTTACCAACTTAACTAAAACTAACAGCATATGTCAGGGTGAGAAAAGGCAAAGGGGATAGAAAATGATGGGGTAAATGTAAGTGCTGATGTGGTTAAACCAAAGAGAGGAAGAAGAGCTACGGAGTTCTCAGTCCCCACAGGTAATCGCTTTGCGCTACTTGATGGCCATGAGGGTAATGGTGAGACCCCCCCACCCTGATAACATCAACATGAGCCAGGATATGAATGGGCCCACTAATGATAGAGTTGGGGAAACAGTACCATCAGAGACCGCCCACCCTGATAACATCAACATGAGCCAGGATATGAATGGGCCCACTAATGATAGAGTTGGGGAAACAGTACTATCAGAGACCCCCCACCCTGATAACATCAACATGAGCCAGGATATGAATGGGCCTACTAATGATAGAGTTGGGGAAACAGTACTATCAGAGACCCCCCCCACCCTGATAACATCAACATGAGCCAGGATATGAATGGGCCCACTAATGATAGAGTTGGGGAAACAGTATCATCAGAGACCACCCCCACCCTGATAACATCAACATGAGCCAGGATATGAATGGGCCCACTAATGACAGAGTTGGGGAAACATTACTATCAGAGACCACCCCCCACCCTGATAACATCAACATGAGCCAGCACATGAATGGGCCCACTAATGATAGAGTTGGGGAAACAGCACCATCAGAGACCACCCCACCCTGATAACATCAACATGAGCCAGGATATGAATGGGCCCACTAATGATAGAGTTGGGGAAACAGTACTATCAGAGACCCCCCCCACCCTGATAACATCAACATGAGCCAGGACATGAATGGGCCCACTAATGATAGAGTTGGGAAACAGTACTATCGAGAGACCCCCACCCTGATAACATCAACATGAGCCAGGATATGAATGGGCCCACTAATGAAAGAGTTGGGAAACAGTACTATCAGAGACCCCCCACCCTGATAACATCAACATGAGCCAGGATATGAATGGGCCCACTAATGATAGAGTTGGAAACAGTACCATCAGAGACCACCCCACCCTGATAACATCAACATGAGCCAGGACATGAATGGGCCACTAATGATAGAGTTGAAACAGTACCATCAGAGACCACCCACCCTGATAACATCAGCATGAGCCAGGATATGAATGGGCCCACTAATGATAGAGTTGGGGAAACAGTACTACCAGAGACCCCCCCACCCTGATAACATCAACATGAGCCAGGATATGAATGGGCCCACTAATGATAGAGTTGGAAACAGTACCATCAGAGACCCCCCACCCTGATAACATCAACATGAGCCAGGATATGAATGGGCCCACTAATGATAGAGTTGAAACAGTACCATCAGAGACCCCCACCCTGATAACATCAACATGAGCCAGGATATGAATGGGCCCACTAATGATAGAGTTGAAACAGTACTATCAGAGACCCCCCACCCTGATAACATCAACATGAGCCAGGATATGAATGGGCCCACTAATGATAGAGTTGGAAACAGTACTATCAGAGACCCCCACCTGATAACATCAACATGAGCCAGGATATGAATGGGCCCACTAATGATAGAGTTGGAAGTACTATCAGAGACCCCCACCCTGATAACATCAACATGAGCCAGGATATGAATGGGCCCACTAATGATAGAGTTGGGAAACAGTACTATCAGAGACCCCCACCCTGATAACATCAACATGAGCCAGGATATGAATGGGCCCACTAATGACAGAGGTGAAACAGTACTATCAGAGACCCCCCACCCTGATAACATCAACCTGAGCCAGGATATGAATGGGCCCACTAATGATAGAGGTGGGTAAACAGTACTATCAGAGACCCCCCACCTGATAACATCAACATGAGTCAGGATATGAATGGGCCCACTAATGATAGAGTTGAAACAGTACCATCAGAGACCCCCCACCTGATAACATCAACATGAGCCAGGACATGAATGGGCCCACTAATGATAGAGTTGGGGAAACAGTACTATCAGAGACCCCACCCCACCCTGATAACATCAACATGAGCCAGGATATGAATGGGCCCACTAATGATAGAGTTGGGGAAACAGTACCATCAGAGACCCCCACCCTGATAACATCAACATGAGCCAGGATATGAATGGGCCCACTAATGATAGAGTTGGGGAAACAGTACCATCAGAGACCACCCCACCCTGATAACATCAACATGAGCCAGGACATGAATGGGCCCACTAATGATAGAGTTGGGGAAACAGTACCATCAGAGACCACCCCACCCTGATAACATCAACATGAGCCAGCACATGAATGGGCCCACTAATGACAGAGTTGGGGAAACAGTACCATCAGAGACCACCCCACCCTGATAACATCAACATGAGCCAGGATATGAATGGGCCCACTAATGATAGAGGTGGGGAAACAGTACTATCAGAGACCACCCCACCCTGATAACATCAACATGAGCCAGGATATGAATGGGCCCACTAATGACAGAGTTGGGGAAACAGTACTATCAGAGACCACCCCACCCTGATAACATCAACATGAGCCAGCACATGAATGGGCCCACTAATGAAAGAGTTGGGGAAACAGTACCATCAGAGACCCCCCCACCCTGATAACATCAACATGAGCCAGGATATGAATGGGCCCACTAATGATAGAGTTGGGGAAACAGTACCATCAGAGACCACCCCACCCTGATAACATCAACATGAGCCAGGACATGAATGGGCCCACTAGTGATAGAGTTGGGGAAACAGTACCATCAGAGACCACCCCACCCTGATAACATCAACATGAGCCAGCACATGAATGGGCCCACTAATGACAGAGTTGGGGAAACAGTACCATCAGAGACCACCCCACCCTGATAACATCAACATGAGCCAGGATATGAATGGGCCCACTAATGATGAGAGTTGGGAAACAGTACTATCAGAGACCACCCACCCTGATAACATCAACATGAGCCAGGATATGAATGGGCCCACTAATGATAGAGTTGGGAAACAGTACTATCAGAGACCACCCACCCTGATAACATCAACATGAGCCAGCACATGAATGGGCCCACTAATGAAAGAGTTGGGGAAACAGTACCATCAGAGACCACCCCACCCTGATAACATCAACATGAGCCAGGATATGAATGGGCCCACTAATGATAGAGTTGGGGAAACAGTACCATCAGAGACCACCCCACCCTGATAACATCAACATGAGCCAGGATATGAATGGGCCCACTAATGATAGAGTTGGGGAAACAGTACTATCAGAGACTACCCCACCCTGATAACATCAACATGAGCCAGGATATGAATGGGCCCACTAATGATAGAGTTGGGGAAACAGTACTATCAGAGACCACCCCACCCTGATAACATCAACATGAGCCAGGATATGAATGGGCCCACTAATGATAGAGTTGAAACAGTACTAACGAGACCCCCACACTATAACATCAACATGAGCCAGGATATGAATGGGCCCACTAATGATAGAGTTGAAACAGTACTATCAGAGACCACCCCCAACCTGATAACATCAACATGAGCCAGGATATGAATGGGCCCACTAATGATAGAGTTGGGGAAACAGTACCATCAGAGACCACCCCACCCTGATAACATCAACATGAGCCAGGATATGAATGGGCCCACTAATGATAGAGTTGGGGAAACAGTTCCATCAGAGACCACTAGTGTCAAAAGGAATGTATACATTCTGGGAGACTATCATTAGATATACTAACCATGTTACTACACAGTTGGGTAAGGACTTAGTGACAAGCAATTCCTTTCCCGGTGCTGGTGTAAGGGACATGATTGGTATAGTGAGAGATTTAATGTGCAAAGTAACAAGGGGGTCCCTCATAATATTTCATATTGGAGCTAATGATATCAGAAATTGTACAGTGCATGACATTTTTAACGTGTATAAGGAAATTGAGAGACAGGTTACAGAGAATCAGTGTGAAGTAATGTTTTCTGAAATCTTGTCTATACCAAAATGAATAATACATTAAAAGCAAAAAATTAGAACATTAAACAATTGGTTGAGGAAATGGTGTTTAAGAAAGGGCCATTGGTGTATAACTACTTGGGAATACTTTGGGCATCAGTCTCACCTATTCTGTCATGATAAATTACAACTTAATAGGATGAGGGGGGGGTCTGCTTGGCAAAATCTTTTCTGATTACATATCCAAAGTGTTACACTAGGATGTAAGGGGACAGGGAGCTAAATCAGGGGGAAACAGCAGTGAAAAACCATCTAAGAGAGAATATAATGAATAAGAAATGTACGTTCAGTAGACATAAGGAGAAGTATAATAATAAGAAAGGAGAGTTAAAGATCCTCCTAACGAACACCAGAAGTCTCAGAAACAAAATGGATGAGTTAAAAACCTTTTGAAATTAAATCAGATTCATGTATGTACAATATCGGAAACATGGTTTCAGGATGGGGACTGGGGTATGGAAATTCAAGGTTACAACTGTTTTTATAAGAACAAAGTAGGGAAAAGAGGAGGTGGTATTGTATTATATGTTAAAGAGGAAATCAAAGCCTATGCAATATCAGTAGAAAATGAGTCAAAACAGAATATTGAACTAATCTGGGTAAAAATTCATACAGCCAACCAAGCCATCTCCATCGATGTGGCATAAAGGCCCCCCAAACCTGAATCATGAAGATAATGATTTATATTTGGCTGTATGAAATAAGGTTGAAATCCAAGGAGACTTCATGTTAATGGGGGATCTCAACCTCCCAACAGCTGATTAGGAGTCATTATAAGGGAAATCCACTCTGGATTATAACTTTATTGACAACTCCACTCAAAATGGACTAGAGCAACTGATTAAAGATGCAACCAGAGGTGGAAACACATTGGATCTATTACTAACAAATGTAGAGCAACATAATAACTAGCCCTTGGCACGGCAGGGATTTCAAGAGGAAATAGGATGCACAGTTTCCTTCTAAATCCTGCGGTGCCAAACTAAGAAACACTAAAAGGAAGATTAGGGAGATAAACCAGTGGCTCAGGGGTGGTGTGAGGCCAGAGGGTATGGGTTGATGGGGACTGGGGAGACCTGGGAGGATAAGGAGCTGTATGCTAGAGATAGGCTCCATCTCAATTTGGAGGAGGAATCCTTAAGTTGAAAATAGAGGGTTCATTGGTGAAAAGTGGGGTTTAAACTCGTGAAGGGGGGAAGGATGGGAGAAAAGGCTGTCAAGGGGTGCCGATAAAGGAGGACTCTGTCACCCCTGGGGAGCTGGAGATTGTGGGAAAAGGCCAACTGGCAAAGTGCAGACCAGGGAAAACAGAATCCCAAGGGAACACGAGCAGGAAATGAAACTATAGGGAAAGGGTGGAAGGTAGTCCTGCTAAATGCCAGGAGCTTGGGCAATAAAATGCCTGAGCTCCAGGCGATGCTAACTGAGGGAGCGGTGGATGTGGCAGCGGTCACTGAGACCTGGGCCACCGCAAGACACGACTGGGACCTGAACCTGGAGGTTACACTATGTTCAGGAAGGATGGGGGGAGGGAAGGAGAGGAGGGGTAGCAATGATGGTCAAAAACTGCATTGGCATAGGGGGAGTAGAGGAGGCGGAGGGAACCGTGGAGGCGATTTGGGTCACCTTGATAACAAGGGGGGGCAAGAGAGTAAAAATAGGAGTGGTGTATAGACCCCCTGCCCTGGCGGAGGAGTTGGAGGACAGTCTGGTGGCAGATGTTGGGAGACACTGCAGACTGGGCAGAGGAACGGTGGTGGTGTTGGGGGACTTAAACATGCCAGGAACAGACTGGGAGACTATGACATCCTCTGTGACCAGGGAACAGAGGTTGTTGGATGTCTTTCAAGATGCGTTCCTAACTCAGCAGGTAAGGGAACCGACTAGGGAGGCGCGGGTACTGGATGTGGTCCTGGCAGACAGTGACCAGATTGGGGGCCTGGAGGTAAGGGACCCATTGACAGGGAATCACCATGCCACGGTCTGGTTCTGCCTGGACCTAGGAGGGGTAGAAGGCTGCACAAAGACGGAAGTAACCGAGTTCAGGGGGGCAGATTTCAAGGAAATGGGAAGGATCCTTAAAGAACATTTGGATGGGATTGGGTCAGACATGGACGCTGATAGTAGGTGGGAAATCATTAGGAGAGGGGTGCAGGATGCTACCAGCACCTGTGCAAGAGTAAGACGAAAATGTGGTAGGGCCCAAAAACCCTGCTGGTGGACCAGGGAGGTGCAGGAGGTGGTGCAGGGAAAGAAGGCAGCCTATAAACAATTCAAGTGCTCAAGGAGTGAAAGGGATCGAGGGGAGTATGAACTGATGGCTAGAAGGGCCACTAGGGTGGTGAGGGCGGCTAAGGCAAAGGAGGAGCAGAACCTGGCCAGGGAAATTAGGAGAGGAAACAAGGGGTTCTTTAGACACATTGGGGAAAAACGAAGGGTGAAGGGGCAGATTAGCAGGATTAAATCAGGGGAGAGATGGGCACACGACCCGGGGGAGCAGGCTGAGGTACTAAATGAGTACTTCACCTCAGTTTTCACCAAGGAAAATGGGGGTGCTGCATCATACGTGGGAGGAGACAGAGATACTGAGGGGGGGGACCCTTACCGATCAGCGGGTCTGGGGAGAGGAGGCATCACTGTCAGGAGGGGCGGGCTAAGTAGGGAGAGAGTACCAGAAGTGGAAATCACAGCAGAGAGTGAGAAGCCTCAGCTCCCTTAAGACGGAGAAGGCACGGGGCGGATAAATTACATCCCAGAGTGCTGAAGGAACTTGCAGATGTCCTGGCGAAACCCCTGGCGGAGCTTTTTACCATCTCTCTGAGGATAGAGTGGGTGCCCCAGGACTGGAAGGTGGCACATATAGCGCCTATCCACAAGGGGGGATCAAGGGAGGTGGCAGAGAACTACAGGCCTGTCAGCCTGACATCGGTGGTGGGCTAGGTGATGGAGGGCATTGTCAAGGAGAGGCTAGGGGACCTGGATAAGTCAGGGTGCCTGAATGATGAGACAGCATGGATTCATCCTGGGAAATCATGTCAGACAAACCTGGTGGAGTTCTATGACTGGGTGACGAGTGCCTTGGACCTAGGTAGACCAGTGGACGCCTCTTTCTAGACTTTAGCAAGGCATTTGACTCTGTTCCTCATGTGGGCCTGTTGGATAAGCTGGAAGAAATGGGGTGGGGAACCAGATGATCAGATGGATGAGCAATTGGCTCAGGACCGGACCCAAAGGTCGAGTGTGGTGGGATAGTCTCATCCCTAGCAGGGTCGCAGTGGGGTCCCACAGGATCAGTCCTTGGGCCCCTTCTGTTCAACGCCATCTCTGACAAAAGGAAAGGAATCAGGAGTGAGATGAGTCTCTTTGTGGATGACTCAAAACTGGGGCGGTGGTGGATGGGGAGGAGGGAGGTGTCCCTACAGGGACCTGGAGGCTCTGGAAAGATGGTCTAGAAAGTGGAAGCTGAGGTTCAATGCAGAAATGCAAGGTACTCCACCTGAGGGCAGAAGCCCGGCCAAGTGTACACCAGGGGAATGCTACAAGTCTCGATGGCTGAGAGGGACCTGGGGGTGGTGGTGGATGTCAAGATGAACAACTCTGAGACTTGTAGGAGGGCAGCAGCCAAGGCCAACAGGATGCTGGGATGCATCGCTGGGGATCACCTCAGAAGGAGGAAGTGATACTCCTCTGTATAACTGCTTGGTGAGGCCGCACCTTGAGTACTGCGTGCAGTTTGGAGCCACACTTAAAGAGGACATTAACCTCCTGGAGAGGGTCAGAGGAGGGCAACCAAAATGATTTGGGGCTTGGGGACAGGACCTAGGAGGGCTCGAAGAGCTAACATATACACATTGGAAGAGAGAAGGACCGGGGGACATGATAGAGGTCTTCAGGTACATAGAAGAGGGTAAATAGGGAGGAACAGTCAGGGTGCTTGAAGGAAGGAGGAGGGGCCGCTAGAGGCATGGGTGGAAGCTGGAGGGAAGATTCAGGGAGAAAGGAGGGTGCTACTTCACTGAGAGGGTGGTGGAGCCATTGAATGCGCTGCCTAGGGGGCTGGTGGAGGCAGAGACAGTGGAAGGATTCAAGAGGGGTGGGACAGGTACAGGGAAGGGTTTGGAAGCAAAATCCAATGCAGCAAGAATATCTGTAACTGGGAAGGGAGAAGCCAGAGAAGGCGAGGGGGCAGCAAGGTCAGCAACCAGGGTGGGGGCTGACCAAACGAGCAGACACAAAAGACCGTTAGGCCTATTCTGCTGGCATTTTAGTATGTTAGTATAATGTCGCTATTCAAGTTAGGGACCCAATTGGAGATAGTGATCATAATACAGTGTTCATAAATATTGGCCATAATGTTATTCATCCTAAGGAGAAAACGGTACTAAGAGACTATAGAAAGGCAAATTACAGTGCTATAAAATCCTATTTAAACACTTGGAATTGGAAGCAGAGACTAGCGATGTTACAAATGGAAAGCATCTGGACCGAAATAGAAAACACACTAAAATATTGCATAGAACGATGGGTCCCAATGGTTAATAAATGCAATGCTAAGGGAAGGATACCCTCTTGGTGGGGCAGAAACATAAAAAACAGTATAACAAGAAGAAGGAGGAAGTTTGTTAGACACAAAAATAACCCAGTCAGGGAGAATTGGCTTTCATATAAAACAGAGGCAAACTGCACAAAAAGACTTATAAGAAGAGCTAAACAAAAGGCAGAATTACATATGACCGCTAGAGTTGGGGACAATAAAAAATCGTTTGACAGTTATATTGGGTCACTTACAGGTAAACAAGTAAGTATAGGGCTATTGGATACACAGCAGGGTTTGGTAAGCAATGAGCAAGATATTGTGAATATCTTTAATCAATATTTTCAGAGTATATATCAACCCAAAGGTAATAATGATATCGCAATTGGGAGTACATATCCTAGCTGTGAGGTATCTAACATTGTTATCACAGAAAAAAAATTATGGATAAATTTAACAAATTAAAAAATAACACATCAGCAGGACCTGATGGAATAAATCCGGCCTTCTTAAAAGAACTGAAGAATAGCCTAGTTGGCCCAGTTACCCAACTGTTTAATGCATCCCTTCAGGTGGGAAGCATCCTAAGACAATGGAAAGAGGCTAATATTACTCCTATTTATAAAAAAGGGGACACGAAAGCAGTCGGAAATTGTAGACCAATAAGCCTAACATCAGTTATGAGTAAGCTCTTGGAAGGTATAATACAAGATTTTTTGGTTAACCACATTAAGAGCAAGGGATATGTTGATCTATCACAATATGGATTTACCACTGGAAGGTCTTGTTTAATACATTATTTTTTTTGAGCCAATAAGTGCAGCTTTGTACAGAAGATTGCCAGTGGATATAATCTTTTTGGATTACACAAAGGTGTTTGATTCAGTGGCACATGATGTGTTGATTAAGCAGCTGATTTCCATCCAGTTACCCCCTAATGTAGTTGCGTGGGTAACATCCTGGTTGACTAATAGAGATCAGCATGTTGTCATAAGAGGGCATTCATCAGATTGGGCCAAGGTTACAAGTGGTGTTCCTTAGGGCTCAGTCATGGGCCCAACTCTTTTTAAACTTGTTATAGCAACTATGAAGGTAACTGCTGGTGTCTGGAGGGGAAAATATGATGATGATAGTAAATTGGGTGCAGTCATAAATAACTTCAAAGTGGCAGATGAGTTTCAACTTATTCTGTCCTCTACAGAAACTTGGGCAAATAATAATAATCTTTATTTCAACTATGATAAGTGTAAGGTAATGCACTTGGGGAGAAGCAACCATCAGTTTTACCTACTCCCTCAATGGCAAACATCTTCAAATTACAACAAATGAATGTGATCTGGAGGTAATAGTGGACAGTAGGCTAGTTTTTGATATAAACACTACATATAAGGTAGTACATAGTGATAGAATCCTGGGATGTACAGTATTAAAAGAAATATTAAGAGTAGATCCCATGAAGTTAGGCTACCCTTGTGTACAGCTTTGGTTAGATTACAGCTGAAGTACTGTGCCCCCTTTTTCACTCCAGGGACAAAGAGAGAAAAGCTGTTAATTGAGGGTGTACAACGAAGAGCAAGCAATCAAATTAGTGGTGCAGCAACGACATACGAGTTATGGAGAGAGGTTGAGATGTTTTGGCATGTACTCTTTGGAATATAGGCAACGGAGGGGCGATCTATGTCTGGTGTATAAACCCCTTGGAGATATATATTTATGGGAAACCATAGGCCTGACAGATTATTTAGGTCTACAACATACACATACTGTAGTCATAACCTAAAATTGTCAGGAGATGTAAGCAAGACCAATAAAATACAAAGATGGTTTGCACAAAGAGTTGCAAAAAGATGGAATTCATTGCCGAAATACAGTATGTGGTACTCAGCCCTACAATGGATGCGTTCAATAATAGATTAGATTCCTATATAGGAGCACATAAGTGCGAGTATCTCCACTAATGTTTAGTGGCAAGCTATCAATGGTCTTTTGGCCTATACGCTTGTACCTTTCTAGGATTCTATGAAATATGAAGCAAAAATATCTAAAAATGCCAAAGTTACACATGGTCATTGGAACTGTTCTACTCATGCGTGTAACTTTGGCAATTTACCATATTTTAACCCCAAATTTTCAATATTGCCATTTTTTCATACCACCTCATGAATAGTACAGCTGTCAGTTTTTAAATCCTGCAACACTTTTTTTCTGCACCTGTGGTGCACAATGGTGTTATAGCTGTGCAGAATTGCATTTCCACTGGAATTTGAAACTTTTCTGTACTGGGTACATGCGGCAAGGTGATAAGAAGGTTCTGTTAATCATTTGGGATGAAAATTATTTAAGACAGCACAGTTATGACTATTTGTTGGAATTCTGTTATACCTACTCATAACTTAATTTATGGAAGCACAGGGGCCTGAGACCCCCGTGTTTCTACAGCTACATTCATATGTGCATCTGTGGAGGGATGGGAGCGCAGAGTCAATAGGACCTTGAGCTCCCACTGTAAAGTAAAGATACTATTACACTATCTCAAAAAGCAAGGAAATAAATTGCAAAAATCTTGGTTAATGCATCAGTTAGGACTGATGTGACAAAAGTAGGAAAATAAGACATTAGAGTTGAGCCCCTAACATCTACCAACCCAACTCCACCAGTCTGTCCCACACCCAACCTTCACAGACCAATAGGGGTCAATGTGTGCCTTGGGGTCATCGGGCCTTACTCTCACCCCATTCTCTTATACTGTACCATGTCAACCTTTTCACACGTGGAATGGGGTGAACTAGGCCCAATGACCCCAAGGCACTTCTCTTTGTAAGTGCACTGCGATACCTGTCCCTGTGGTTGTGGCTGCTTCATTCCCTGTGCCTGTGATTGGGAGCATGCAGCACCCACACTGTTTGCTCTACAGCCAATGATGGAGCTGCTGCTGCAGGCTGGACCGGGGCTGAGAATCATCACTCTGCTGTTATTGTATCAATCCCCACCAAGCACATCCAGGAAAACCTCAGCACCAAGGAGATACAGAGGCACTGGGAGATGCATTGGGTTCAGGACGGCAGGAGTGATCCACTAGTGGGACCCATGACTGTTGTACTGATGGGGTAGACAGTTCCTTAAATTTATCTTTGCATCACGTTACAATTCAGGTCATGCATACGAAATGCAGACAGCAGTGCTGGATGGAATTTCAGGGATGGTAAATCTGCACCGAAAGTAACTGACCACCCAACAATAATCTCATTGTTCCCCCACCCCATCAGTATGACAGTCACAGACTGCAGTTCTGGGTACACAGAAAATTAACAGTTCTGTTGGCCCCTTCCTTATACATTGCAAGGTGTCTCCGGACTTTGTGACTTGCATCTGTTGACTGGGCCCTGTCCTTTCTGAACAGGGAGTCCACTTAGTACCAGTAACTGTTGTTGGTAGAGATGGGTAGCTCAACAATATTAACTTGTTCACTGTCAGTGTGGAGTATAAAGAGCCTTTTTTATTCTTACCGTCACTCCTGCACTCCCCAATTCAGTACTGGTAAGCAACTGTTTGCCTGGATTCCACTCAACAGCACTGGGTTTGTACTGGAGGCATCATTGTGCAGTTAACAATGGGACATTCTCTCTTTGGTACTGTTAACAATACAGGTACCCACCTTGGAGGAAGGGTAATTGATTAGGCAGTATCCACTGGGAGCATCGAGTCTCCATCTTAATGTATATTGAAACATGTTCAAAGTTCAGAGTTTGTTCATTGTGTGGGTATGCTTGCTCTCAGATTGTGTGTGTGTGTGTGTGTGTGTGTGTATGTGTGCGTGCATGCATGTGTGTATAAGAATGCAAATGTGTATGTCTGCATGAATGTGTCTGTGTGATCATGAATGCATATAAAAGTGTGTGACTGTGTGTGTGTGTGTGTGTGTGTGTGTGTGTGTGTGAATGGATGTGAGTATGATAATGAATGTATGTGTGTGTAAGTGAATACATCTTGTTGTGTGTGATCATTACTGCATGTGTGTGTGTGAATGCATGTGTGTTGGTGTTTGCATGCATGCACATGAAAACTAGGTCAATATTGGGATTTTACCCCAAGTTCCTGGTGTGGGGTGAGAACCCACAGCCTTCTGATCTACTGCTTTTGACAAGATGGTGGTTTCCATGCTGGGCTAGCTGCCTGGGAGTATTCTGCCAAACTGCTGAGCTGCATTTTAATTAAAATTTATTTCGTAGTTTCTTGTTTCATTTGTTTATTGTTGAGTTAGTATCTTTAGTGTAGCTAGACATTATTTAGTGAAGTAGCAAGATTAGGTGTGTTTTGCAGTTGAATATTTAAGCGGTTGCTGGAGCGCACCTGAGTCACCAAACTATTGCCACTGTTTCCAACCAAACTAAATGACTCCATTATTTGGTGCTAGTCTAGAAGCACTCTGGCTCTACTTTTACTCTGAATTGGAGTACGAGTATGAACTGTCTGCACTTACCAGATTGCTGGTGGCTTTAGATTACTGGATTGTTGGAGTCGATTGCTGGAGTTTATTCGGAGGAGGTGCAGTCAGTATCTGGGAGAAGAGCCCACCTGAGGAATTGGAGTATTGTTGTAAGGCTTTGAGTCAGACTAGTGGGGGCCATATTTCTGCCAGAAGGGAGCCGGAATGTTTGCTGGTGGACTGCCCTGAGGAAATATAAGCGTGGACCGGTTGCCTGAGGTGCTGACTGCTGGCTTAAAGGGGGAGGGTCCGTCTTTTTCCTGGTGGTGGTTAGCCACTGGATCATGGCTGGGTGGAAGACTGGGGTCTGGACAATCTGGAGAGCTGGTGGTGACCTTGGAATACTCCTAGGTCTCTCAGGTGTGTCCACTGGTGGGCTGTCATAAATTGGGGTCCGAAGCCTGTGCTGTGAGATTTCTAGTGGCAGCCTCTTGGGACAGGGTGGTTTGGCCCCTACCAGCATTCAACTAGTCTGAATCCGGGGAGAAGATTCTGCTCGCTAAGAGGTACCGGAGGCTTCGTGGAGCCTCGCTCTGGAAACGGTCAGACCATTTATGTTCTCCATCCTTCTCAGGTTCTTGTTTTATCTGGCAGTGAGCGTGCCTGCCTAACTCATTTCTGTACTACATTCCTGGGAGTTGTCTGCCTGCGTAAAAGACAGTGTGGACAAAGCATACTGGACATTATTCTGCTGTGGTGGGAGCTCTCTGAAGCAATTATTCTTTAAGTGAGACCTTTGGTGACATTGCTGACTACTTCTTTTTTTTTTTAATAATTCACTTTATTTTATTTTATTGGCATGTTCATTATAGGTGTCATAAATAACACATAAGGCTGTCAAGGATTTTACAAAATAATCTGAGTACCTTATACATAATAATTATCAGCCCAAAGTACCTTATACATAATAATTATCAGCCCATACTAACAGTACTTACATGCCTACATGGATGAAAAACAAGAGGAAAATATATGAAAAAGAAAAGAAAAAGAAAACAATAAACCCAGCAACACAAACCCCCACCCTTCACCCATTAAATTAAATATAACAGCATTCACACGCCAGTGAAAAAAGAAAGAGAACCCATACGGACTTCTCATCAAGGGGATCTTATGGGTAACTTCCAGGGCCCCATGTTGTCAGGACTGCATCCAGGGAACCCCACTGTGAGTAATAACCCTCAGTCCTGTTATTCATTTTGGCAATATGGGACTTCACCTGTAATGCTAATGTAATTTCTTTGTACCATTCACCCACAGACGGAGCCAAAGTATCTATCCAGTGCCTCAAAATAACAGCCTTTGCAGTCGCTGATATTAAGGCAATATACTTTTTCTGTTGCCTAGACATACCATTATGGAAGTTATTTAATAAGCAAATTTCAGGTGAAAAGAGACCATCTAAACCTAATGCTCGTGATAGGGAAACACGAATGGCCTTCCAAAAGGGCCGGATTTTAGTACATTCCCACATTATATGATATATGTCGCTACCTTCCTCCCCGCATCTAACACATGCAGACTGCCTTGATTTACCCATTCTATATAGTTTCATAGGGGTATGGTACATATTGTATATAATATGATACTGCTGTAGTCTATATCGATCTTGTCTAATATTTCTATATGTGCCTAGCCATATATTCCTCCATGTGTCCCTATTCTCCGTTATACCTAACCTACATATCCAATAATAACTAACCCCATTGGGGAGGTTGTCATCAAGCTGTTGCAATGCATTATAAACCCGAGAGATAGAATGCGGTTGGTCGGCTATCTTAATCATATCTATTAACTCAATTCTATTGTCTGTCTCCATTATATTTTTTTTATTCAAGTGGGTTCTGATCGATTCAGAGACTTGTCGGAATTTAAAATATTGGCCCTTTATTTCTGGGAACTCAGCCCCCGCCTGTTCATATGATAGTAACTTGCCCTGAGGAGCCAAGTCTCCTAGTTTGAGGCCTTCTAAAATTTTCCAGAATCTTAACGAGATTGGTGCCTGTTGGATTAAGAAATGACGGTTCTGTGTCAATATTTGTTCTAATGAACACAGCCAGTTAACCCGTGGGAGTTTTGTGTCTGTTGTAAGGCCTTTAGGGACCATCCAATAGGAGTATCTTTTAACTTTCCCGGGAGGAGTTTGAAAGCAATATATGCTACCGTATTTAACACTAGCTTGTGCATTCTAGTTAGGTCTCTTTCAATAAAAAGCCAAAGTGGTGTATAGAGGCACATAGGCATGGGTGTGCTTGATTTAAACCAATGTGATACCTTGCTTATATGTAAGGCCAGATAGTACTTATGAAAAGACGGTAGGGAAAGTCCCCCTTTTTCTGTTGGACCCATGAGTTTCCTGATATGTTTTCCTTGCGGTTTTCCCTTTCCATAAGTATTTGCTAATCATCTTTCTTAAATTAACAAACCAAACTTTAGGTAAATAACACCCTAACATGTTCAAAGGGTAAATAATCCTCAGTAATATATTCATTTTGACAGTTTCTATCCTGGCCCATAGCGACAGAGGCAAAAAATTCCATCTATTTAGATCTTGTTTGATAGTCTTAAGGAGATTGTCACAGTTTTCTTTAATCATTGAACCTATTCCCCTTGTAATTTTAACACCCAGATACGTCAACTTTTTAGATTCCCAGGCCAAGCCGTATTCCCTCACAATATTGGGATAACATCTATTATTCAATGGGAAGAGTTTCGTTTTGGAAGGGTTGATTTTATAATCAGAGACTCTAGAGAATCCAGCTATCTCTCTAAATATCTCTGGTATACTAGTATCTGGATCTTCTAAGTGCATCAAAAGGTCATCAGCATATGCTGAGACAAGGTATCGCCTACTCCCCAACTCAATTCCTTTTATCACCTGTGATGTCTGTAACCTACGAATCAGAGGTTCAAGATACAAGTTAAACAAAAGCGGTGATAGTGGGCATCCCTGTCTAGTACCACAATTTAGTGAAAAGGGAGATGATAGGATAGCATTGCACCACACACGGGCTGTAGGAGCATTATATAGAATCCGGACCCGTTAGGAACTCTTTAGGCAGTCCAAGATTATCTAGCACTGCAAAAAGAAAGTCCCAAGATACTCGGTCGAATGCCTTTTCGGCATCCAGCGCCAGTAAAGCTGCTGGAAACAGTGCTCCTTGGGCATGAATAATCAAGTGTTGGACCTTACATAGATGATCACTAGATAGTCTTCCACTCATGAAACCCACCTGTTCCGTACTGACCATAGTACCCATGAGAGGGCTCAATCTATTTGCTAATATTTTAGCCAAAATTTTGACATCGACATTTAACAATGAAATCGGGCGATAACTGCTCATCAATATAGGGTCACGGTCTCCCTTCGGTAAACCAAAAATTTTAAACTTTAGTTATTATTGGGCAAATTATGTCCACATAAACTTTAAAAAAATTAGTAGTCAGCCCATCCAGCCCAGGGGATTTATCTCCCGCTAACTGTGAGATTGCAACCCTCACTTCGGCTTCTTGAATTGGGGACCCCAAGTGTCTTACCTCAGCATACGATACCTTAGTTAGAGGAGCCGAGCTTAAGAATTAATTGATTTCTGAGGAGGTGGGTTTATTATTAGCATCAATTGAGTAGATTCGTTGAAAGTAATCTCTGAAAGTGGCTACTATCTCCCTCGGGTCCTTTACCACACTGTCCCCATCTTCTTTCCTTATTGCTGCAACAGCTCGGTTAGAATTTAACTGCTGCAATCTAAGTGCAAGTAATTTACCTGCCCTCTCCCCCAACTCTAAATACTTAATCTTCGTCCTATGAAGTGCCAATTCTGCTTTCTGCATCATCACTGCTGCATACTGGGCCTGTAGCTGATGTAACTTAGTCCACTCAAATTCATCCGAGTGCATTGTAATGCTATTTTCCGCCACTCTAATTACCCTTGTGATTTCTTCTAAGTGTATCTTGGATTTTCTAACCCTATTTGCGGATATCCGAATACACTCACCCCTAA
This sequence comes from Neoceratodus forsteri, assembly GCA_016271365.2. Taxonomy (NCBI): domain Eukaryota; kingdom Metazoa; phylum Chordata; order Ceratodontiformes; family Ceratodontidae; genus Neoceratodus; species Neoceratodus forsteri. The sequence continues at coordinate 31,977,880 of CM057449.1, read as the reverse complement.
GCCCACATTTCAACGCTGCCCACACGATATCAATATTCGGAACTGAGTCTACATTACTCTCCATAAACTGTATAATAAACTTCTTTATCTGTTCCTGAATGAATGTCGTCTGCAGCAGCTGGTTGTTAAACCTCCATCTAAAGTCTCTAATTACCCCATTTGCTAGTAACCATTTAACATACACTGGGGAGTGATCCGAGATGACTCTGGCTTCAATCCCAGCCTCTAGAATCGATGGTAGAATACTCATACTAGTTAAAAAATAATCAATTCTTGAGTATGTTTTATGCGGATTAAAAAAAAAGGTATATTGCCTCGTATCTCCGTTCATGAGCCTCCAAACATCAATCAAACCTAAATTATCCATTACCTCCCTTAGTGCACGCTGCGCCGGAGAGAAACCTACACGCCTATTATCAGACCGATCTAAGTATAGTTGTGTTGTGATATTCCAATCTCCCCCTATTAATAAAGTATAAGATGTAAAACCATTCAGCACCTCAAGTATATGCATAAAAAATTGTGGGGAATCTATATTGAGACCATATACTGATCCGATAACGACCTTCACTGAAGCTAAAGTTCCCACTAGGAAAACGTACCGACCTTGTGTATCCCATATCTCCCTTTCCAGGTGAAAGGGGGTCCTTCTATGAAATATTATGGCTACCCCACCTTTATTAGAGGACAAGCCAGCTCCGAAGACTTGGCCTACCCATTGTTTAAGGAATAATTGAACATCCTCTCTGGGAAGGTGTGTTTCCTGAAGGCATACAACTTCTGCTTTAAGGGCTGAGAGATGCCTCAGGATAATCTGCCTCTTACATCTGTCTCTAGCACCTTTAACATTCCAACTAACCAAATTAAGAACACCTGCCATAATCCCTAGACTTTAAGAATAATATCCAATCATAACCTTCTTTCATTGTATAAGACTCCTTTAGCCACTTATCCCCAACTACTCTGTTAAGGCGTGTGAATGCTGTTACCTTCCCTCCCTTCCCTACCTCCCCAAATTTCCAAACTACCCCCAGTCCCAAAAACTGCACTACCATCTCATTCTGTCCTGTGATGATCATATCAACCCAGGCATCTGCCAGCCCCTTCCCCAATCCTGCCTATCTTCTTCTATAATCCAAACCCTAGTGGAGCATTCAAAAAGAGAAAAAAAAAAAAAGGGGGGGAGGGGGGAAACCCCCATTGTACATCTTGATTATGGAAATAATACAACATTCCCAAAAGTTCAGTTTCTCACTAGTGAAAAGTCTTCATATAATGAATAACAGAAAAAAACAACTCTTGTATAGTGGAATACAGCCCCCTCTAGTGATGAAGTATGTTTCTATACCAATTCCAACAACCTTATCTATTCACTGTAAACACTGTACAATCTATATAGAATTAACTTTAAGCTAGGTTCCCTACAATATATGTACTGTTTCTATTTCTCCAACATATAATGAAATAATATCAACACAATGGTTGTTAACGTTCTTAATATTGATATTAACATATCATAGTTTCATCCATCCCTGAAGCAGCCAACTAGCGTTGCTTTCCGACTACATACAACCGCATCAGAGACTCGAATTGGAGGTCCAGCTGGTGCATTTCCGAACGGAAAGCCGATTACAAGTAAGCTCTGCAATCCGACCTAAACTTATAAAGCGCAGCTATCCCGTCTTGGGAATCAAAAGGAAAACGAAAGGGCTATGAAAATTAATCATCTCTACGAGTCAGAGCCTCCACAGCCATATGAGGCTTGCTGTTTCCGAGTGGCCACAAACAGACAAAAAAAGAAAAAAGAAAAGAAAAAATTAAAGGAGGAGAAAATCCACAGCCACCTCGTGACTGCTCATCATCCTTGGTAATGAGCCACAACTAAACCAAGGCATATAATGGAGGTCGCCCCTCTTATATTGGTCCTCTTACAAGTGGATCCATTACGGGCAGTTCTGAGCTGGTACACCGGCCATCATAGATACTCATTTAAAGAGCTCCGGCATAACTTTTTTAACCTCTTCGTGCGCTGCTTCCACTGAGTCATACGAATGCCAATGATCCTTAACTTTGATCTGAAGCTGAGCTGGATATCGAACTCAGAATGGCACTCCGCGACCAGCTTAGAGACAATAGGATGTAGACTTTGCCTCTTAAGGCGCACTGAGTACGGAAGATCGTGGATAATTCGGATCTTTCTTCCTTCCCAAGAGACATCCTGCAACGATTTGACCTTATTCAAAATATGTTGTTTATCTGTGAAGCTCAATAATTTACAGATTATTGGGCGCGGGGGGGCTTCAGGTGCAGGAGGCAGACGGAGCGATCGGTGGGCTCTTTCCACACTTAAGCTTCCACTTGGCGACTGCCCGCTATTTTTTCAATGAGCTTTGGACAAACAAAATTGTGGCCGATCCTCTTCTTTTCAGGGACACCCAAGATAACAAGATTGTTTCTCCTACTCCTGCCCTCAAGATCTTCGAGCTTCTCCTCCATTTTTAATTCTTTTATTGAGGACAGCTCTCTCTAAATCATGTTTGTCCATTCTAGATTCCAAGGACTTGATTTTAATTTTTTGTCCCCACTCTTATCTAAAGTTTCCATCGCTGTTCTGAACATCTGCATTTGGAATGAATCTAGACCACCGAGGATTGTAACAGGGCAAAGATTTCTAAAAATCTTTCTTCCGTGAGTGCAGTCGGCCCCGAGCTGGATTTGGCAAGACCCTGCCGTGGGCGTTTTGCGGCCTGCTCTTTTTCTGGAGAGGGGGGCGGCGTATGCTTCGCCGTTTGTTTTTTAATATAAACATCCATTCTCCGAGGGCTGTATGCTGTGCAGGGTTTACTCGGACCTTTCCCACACAAATGTCTTGCAGTAAATCTTTATTTACTCCACTACAGTAGCGTTATATGCAGGTTGGAGTCGGAGCTGAACGGGAGAGCTGCTCTTCCTAGGCTGCCATCAATCACGTGATCCCCTGGTGGCTACTTCTAATAGCTGATAACTTAAAAAACCTTGTTTTGTCTATCCCTACAACATTTAATGTCCTATATATATATATACCATACAAAATGCTACTAACTTTCATTACATTGTACTGACTACCTGTATATTCCTTGCCAATTGTACGTAATATGTATATATACTTTCTGTCAACCTGGTTTTGTATAAGATGTCTCACTGTTTTTTTTTTTTTGTATCTCTCTCATTTATTACAATGTTTAATGCTCTTTGTAACTCTTGTTACCCAGGTTGACCCTGAAAAAGGGACTGTATTTGTCTCAATAGAATTACCCAGTCACCAAAACTCAAATAAATAAATAAATAATTTTGTATTTTATATTGTTTAATTTTTTAATTTGTTTATTTTTATTTATTTTAATTTGTTTAATATATTTTCCCACTCTGTGAGAGAGAGTGGTGTTTTACATTGTGCTGTCTTAGTTTTATTGTTCTTCTTCTCCCATTTTGTGAGAGAGGGGAAGGGGGGTCACGTGATGGCAGCCAGCTAAATGGCAGCTGAGGCCTAGAGCTCTTCCCTCCAGCCGCCTTAATCACCAGATTTTGAGACCCCCGGTGCACCAATCTTTGGGAAAATAGCATAAAACGGGCGCTGATATACTGCCTATCAGTTCAAAGTAACGTTCCAGTAGATTTATTTCGCCCGCAGTGAAAGATGGAGGTGGATGGGAGGCAGGCCGCAGTGAAACATATGCCGCCTGCAACCCCCGAAAAAGCAGCCAAGAAGCAACGGAATCAGGGAGGCTTGAAATCGGAGAGGTGTGGGGAAAAGTCACAGCTGTCCAGTCCTCTAACGGTGGACAGGTTCCTGCAGGAGCTGACTCCACTGAAGGAAATTCTCCAGGATCTAACTGTGGAGCTTAAGTCCCTATGGAGTGACCTCTCTTCGGTGTCTACACGCGTAGCCGACACGGAGGCTAGAGTGTTTTCTATGGAGCAGTGGAGGGCCAAAGCAGAAGTTGAGATGGCTGGACTCAACCAGCAGACGCGGAAACTTCAGGCTAAAACCGAAGATCTAGAGGGGCGTAATCGCCGAAATAACTTGCTAATCTTGGGCCTACCGGAGATGGAGGAAGGGCCCGATCTTATGGCCTTCTTACAAAAATTCCTTGCTAAAGTGGTAGGCCCATCGCCGATCAGCCCAACTTACCACCTTGAACGGGCCCATCGATCATTGAGGCCTCGACCCCCGTCTGGATCCCCTCCGCATCCCATCATAATGAAGTTCCTGAGTTATATTGAGAGGCAGCATGTGTATAGTAAGGCCCGGGACCTGAAGGAAATTGTATGGGGTTCAGTCAAGATTCAGATCACCCAGGACCTCCCGAAGGAAACTAGGGAGAAGAGAGCAGCCTTTCACCCTACGGTACAGAAGTTAATCGCCGCATCTGTCCCATTCAGAATGTCATACCCCGCTATTCTCAGGGTTATAATTGGAGGTACCACCTACAGTTTCAACACACCAGAAGCGGCCCTCAAGGACCTCTCTATTAGACTTCCTGACTTGTTTAAAATCCCGGGTTGAGAGACTGATTATGCCTGCATTATTGTAGTGAAGTTGGTTTTTAGTGGCTACCTGCAGAAAGTGTCTTTTTTCCTTTTTCCCCTCTTATTTTGGCCCACTTGTTGGTTGTTTCTATCAGCTCCCCCCTTGCCTACTCTTGGAGTCACCATCTGCTATCCCTTAATTTCCCCGACTGCCACTGAATCTCCTTACCTGAGCTGCAGTTGTTTGCTGGCCAGGGTGGCTGAATGATGTCCCGAAGGGTGGGCGCTGAGCAGATCAGACCGGGGTATCGAGATCTGCGGTTTACTCCCGGAACTCGTCTATCGGGGAACAGTCCCCAGGGGTAACTTCCTGTTTGACGGACCGGTTTGGTCCTATATTGAAACAGTACCCTCCGGAATCAAATGGCCTGGCCTGTGACCACCTTTCGATACGGGGCCTGGGTACCAGCTCTGAATTCCCCCCTCTTATTGATGCCTGGGACGGGGTGAGTAAATATAAAATTTGGATTCTGGTCACATTGTTTATCGCGATGTCATTTAATTAGAAAATGGGGTTGCACTGGGGCCATTTTTCTTATATGTATATCTGATGGCTTATCTGGTGGTTTGGGGTGGGGGAGGGAGGTATTTTGTTCTGGGGCCTAGCGACTAGCTGATGCTGAATTGCGAGCCTATGGTGGGGGGTTGGCAACCTTACCTCAGTCGCCGGGTTATTGCTGATTATTTTAATTTGGACTGGGTCTACTTTTTGCTTTAGAGATCTTGTGGTTTGGACCTTTCCCTTTTTACTTGATCAGGTTGAACTGGGGTATTTGGGGTTTGCAAAGTGGGTTTGGTGGCCAGGTCTTGCAATTTCTTACTTGAGTCCAGCTCTCTATCAGTCCTGGCTCCAAGATGTAAATAGTTGTTTGTTTGGGGTGTGGGAGGGCACGGGAGGGGGACTGTGGGTGGGTTTCTGTTTAAATTTCATTCTGTCAGACTGCCTTATGGATATGTGGAAGGGGCTGAGAGGGGTTGGGGTGGGGAATGCTCGATATATATTGTGTTTCACGATATACTAACAAGCAACTCTATACTGTATAACTCATACTTTAAATGTTCTTGGTGGCAATTTGGGAGGGTGGGTTTCTGGGGATCGCATTGGGAGGGGAGGGAGTTTGGGGGGAGAGGGGTTATCCTGCCAAATTAGGCTTATGTATGACTATATTCTGGCTGGAACAATTCCTGTAAATTTCTGGTTGCTTAATTTTGGTATATCTTGGCAGGTTGCTGGGTTTTGGGTATATCTGGTCTCAGTGTGTCGTTTCTTTTTCACCATTTCTGGATGTTTCTGGTTTTATATCCCTCTTGTTCTGTATTTAAAATGGCTACTAATACCGTTAAAATAGTTTCCTGGAATGTACGCGGGCTCAGGGATCGGGTCAAACGAACTCAGGTATTTAATCACTGTTCATTGCTGCAGGTGGATATACTTCTTCTTCAGGAAACCCACTTGGGTCAAGCAGACACCAAATCCCTATCTCAATCTGGCTTCTCGCAGGTCTATATGGCTGGAGGCTCTAGCCTTAGTAAGGGGGTTGCAGTTCTCATTAAAAAACACGTCCTGTTTATGAAAGAATTGGTTGTATTAGACCCAGAGGGGAGGTTTGTCTTGGTTAAGGGTACCCTTAATGGGAATACCGTTATTTTAGGTTCCGTATATGGGCCTGTTGGGGGGAACTCTGAGTTCTTTATGTCCCTTGCTGATAGAGTTAGCACTCTCCTCCCTTCGCAACTCATATTGGGTGGGGACTGGAATGTCCCCCCCTCGCCTATATTGGATAGAGACCCTCATGATAATCGTCCCCCTACTCCTGCCCAAAGGGCCCTTCATGATCTTTTATTAATGCTAGGGCTATGTGACCCCTGGAGACTCTCGAATCCCTCTCTTCGGGCTTTCTCTTTCCTTTCTCAACCCCATAAATCAAGGTCGAGAATAGATTATGTACTGTTCAGTAAAACCTTCCTTCCCAGTCTTCTTCAGTCTGGTATTGATCCAATTATTCTCTCAGATCATGCAATAGTGTGGATCAAACGTTCCTTAAATCCGGATTTCTGTCGAGATACTACTTGGAGGCTGAATACTCAATTGCTCAAAGACCCCCACACGGTTTCGCAAATAAGATCCTTGATCTCTCTTTTCCTTGCAGATAATCTCGACTCTACTCAAAGATTTGATATGATTTGGGGCTCACTAAAATGTTATCTCAGGGGTGAACTAATTAAGATAGCTTCCGCAAGGAAGAAAGCCCGACTTGCACAATCTCTTTCTCCATTGAGTAAAATTAGAGAACTAGAAGCAGGTTATTCCCCAACCTCCTCGTTGCTGTCCCTAAAGGCTCTCCTGGCAGCTAAGAGTGAGTACATGGATCTCCTGAAAGAGAAAACTGAATACTGCCTTGTGCGAACTCAAGCTAAATATCTAGACCATGGGGAGAAGGCCGGGAAGCTTCTGGCCTTGCACCTATGGACGCTGGAAGGCTCCAGGATAATCCCATCCTTACATTCCCCAACCGGTTCCATAGGAACTTCCCCTAGAGATATTGCCCACATATTTGAAAATTATTATATGGATCTTTATAGTAAACCCTTATCCTCTGCCCCTCTTTCGAATATCACAGCATATTTGCAGGACACTGATGTTCCCTGTTTGTCATCGTCCCATCGCAAGACTTTGACTGCTCCCATTTCTCTTGAGGAGATAGAGAGAATTATTACCTCTATGACTTCAGATAAAGCACCTGGACCTGATGGTTTCCCTGCTAATTTTTATAAAGTTTTTTTCTAAAGAGCTTGCACCTATACTTCTTAAACTGTACGAGTATCTTTCCTCCTCTAGTGATATTGATCCCACTCTTTTTGAAGCCACTATTATCCTAATTCCCAAACCTGATAAAACTCTCACAGACCCGGCGAATTACCGACCTATATCCCTCCAGAATTATGACATGAAAATCTTCTCTAAGATCCTAGCTGAAAGGATTAAAAAAGTTTGGTCTGGCTTACTAAGTCCCGAACAAGTAGGTTTTGTGTCTGCTAGATCTTCTGCGGATCACTTAAGAACCCTATCTCACATCTCCCAGCAAGCTCAAACAGTGTCTCACCCTATGGCATTGGTTTCGTTGGACGCAGAGAAGGCCTTTGACCGAGTGGATTGGACCTTTCTTTGGGCTGTGATGGAGAGGATGGGCTTTCCGACTCCATTCTTAAAATGGATTCAGGTTTTCTACAGTTCCCCCTAGGCCAAAATTTATTGTAACTGAGTTTTTTCCTCCCTTTTCCATCTATACACTGGCACCAGACAGGGATGTTCTCTCTCGCCTCTATTATTTAATCTATACCTAGAACCCCTTCTTATCAGACTTAAATCCTCTCCACTTGTTAGAGGCTGCTTGTTACAGCAGCAGGAATTGGTACTTTCAGCTCATGCAGATGACATACTCCTGCATCTGGAATGTCCGGCTGAGTCCCTAAAAGTGGCGTTAGATGTTATTAAGCAGTTTGGAGCCCTTTCTCAATATAGATTGAATATTTCCAAGTCTGAAATTTTTCCATTAAATGTTCATACGTATAAACAGGATTTTATTACTTTTGGTATGAAATGGGCTCCCAAATCGATCAAGTACTTAGGGATTCATTTCGCGACAGAGCCCTCTCTTTTGAAGAAGCTTAATCTGGATAATATTAAAATCTTGTTCATCAAGATTTGTTATGTGGTCTACCCTTCCCATCTCTCTCTGGGGCCGGATCAATATTATTAAGATGAATATCCTTCCCCGGGTCTTTTACCCCCTTAATCTGTTAAATCTTTGGTTGCCCATCACCTATTTTCAGCATTTTCATGCGATGTTTTCCAATTTTATCTGGCGAGGAAAGGGTGTTAGACGCTCATACTCTAAGTTATCTCTCCCCAAAGACAAAGGTGGTCTCCGACTTCCTAATCTTTTACTCTATCACTGGGCAGCTCATCTCTCTAAACTAGGGAAATGGATTTCTGTGGATCCTAACCTTCCGTGCCTGACCTGGCTTCAAATTGAGAAGTCACTTCTCTGGGGGGCCAAATTGGATACTTATGCTGTATTCTTTATTCCTCCATCAGCAGTTTCGCAATGGTTGACTGATAATACGATTCTGACATCCCTTAAGTCACTTGCTCAATGTTTGCAGTCCTTTAACATCCTTGTTGGCCCGGATTTGGGCCAGCCGGTGGTCCTTAATCCTAATATCAAGTTGGGTAAATCACGGCTTACTCCTGATTGGCTCCCACAACTTAAAGAAGCTAGACTGGAGCAGTTTTATGATCAAGGATCTCTCCTTTCCTCTGCCGACATACTCGATAAGTTTGATATCCCCAAGGGAGAGATATTCAAAGTTTACCAACTAAGGCATCTTATCGCTGGGAAGTTTGGTATCTCCTTTAGTGAGTCGGTGGCCTACCCCTTTCTTTCTCAAATAATAAATCTCGCTTTTCAACTGCACTGTACTTCATTAATCTACACCTTTCTTCTAAACTATTAATTTCCCGATATAGTTGGGGGTTCCAATATCTGGTCATCTTTGTTGCCTGAATCTCCCTTGAATTGGTCCCGTATATGGAAGGATCTTCATAGATATCATACCCAGGATAGACTAAGGCTGACTCAATATTATATTGTGAATAATTTGTATTACACCCCTACTAAACTTTTTAAGCTTAAAAAACTCCCCCACCCTACTTGTTATAGGTGCATGCAGGAGGAAGGGAACCCCTTCATGTCTTTTGGTCTTGCAGCAAGGTTGCTCCCCTGTGGTCTCTTATCCAGGACAATTTGGACCCTCTTCTGGGTCTGTCGGGCTTTTTTACCCCTGAGATCTGTATTCTGGGCGAATACTCTAGCATAGACAGTGTGGAACGCCGGTATCATATGGCTTTGGTGTCCATGGCAGTCAAGAAGTTGGTCCTGAGGCACTGGACTGATCAATTGGCCCTGACTTACGCTGACTGGCTGACTGAGCTTACTGCATATCTTAACTCGGAGAATCTAATTGCCAGTCTACACTGTCATATGGATCTGTTTCAGAAGAGATGGGGTAGATTACAGTCGCTATATTTGCATTAATGAGTTCATGGCCTTATCCCTGCTGCCCACACTGACAACTTATACTTTGTTATGTATTGCTTTTAGCAACTTTATTGTTGAGGGAGAAATTCATTTATAAATGGTCGGTATTTGATTCATCCAGATTATAGGAAATATTGGGAAGGCACACTTGGGTATGGGGAGGGGTGAGGGGTGGGTGAATTTTCTTGGTCTTCTAGAGGTTTCTATCTCCTTCTGCATATGTAATTTTGGAGGGTGGGGGTTTGGATTGGGGGTTGGGGGGTTTGGTTTTACCATGTACTTTCATGTTCTATCTACCTGGCATGTTTGTTATGTTTTGTGTTTTATATTTGAAAAATTTAATAAACTTAAATTTCAAAAAAAGAGAGGGGAGAGGACTGTATTTTTGGGATTGTACTTTTGGGGGTTTAATATGTATACCCTTGAGGAAAGGAGGGAGGGGGACATGATAGAAACTTTTAAGTACCTCAGTAGAATCAACAAAGTCCAGGAGGGTAGCATCTCTCAGAAAAAGAGTTGGGCAACAACAAGGGGACACAATTTGAAGATAGAGGGGGGACGGTTCAGGGGAAGCATGAGGAAGTATTTTTTCACAGAGAGGGTGGTGAACACATGGAACAACCTTCCTGAGGAGGTTGTGGGGTCTAAAATTGTGGGAGAATTCAAGAATTCATGGGACAGGCATAAGGCAATTTTTGTGGGGGGTAAGAAAAAATAGGCTGTTGGTTAACTAGGATCTACAGCTTATCCTGTAGGTAGGGAAATGGGCAGACTAGGTGGACCAAGCGGTCCTTATCTGCCATTAAAGTCTATGTTTCTATGTTTATTGGGGTGGTATTTATTTGTTTAGAGTTTGGGTTTTGTTATGTTTAAGTTGTCTTCTACTCTGTGAGATGGAGTGGAAGAGTGTACTAACTTAATTTTGAGATTTTGATTTATGTTGTTACTTTTGCAGCTGTGTTCTTGAGTGTTTGGGGTTTTTGGGTGTGTGTGTAGAAGGATTTGGGAGTGCAGATGTGTTGTTGGATTGCTTCCCGGTCATGTGTTGTTCACCCTCCGAACTTCGTGACCTTCGCCCATTTACTACCCCCTTGCAGATTAAAGTATATCAAAGTTATAGAGCATTTGAAATTGCTTGCAGGGGGAGGGGTTGGGCTAGGGGTTGTGAACGTCAGAGGGTGAATGAGCAGGGTGCTCGTATCAGGGCAGTGAGGCCCAGGAGATGCCCTGTGGTGAAATGGATTCTGGAACATGGTCCTCCATGTCTGGTCTCTATACCCAAGGGTTCCACTAGTGATGGCAGGTAGCTCGGGCAGCTCCGGAATCTCATCTGACTTGAGCGGTGTTATGCAATGCTAGATCTATTAAGAACAAGACTGCAATAATTGCAGATGTTGTTGGGGCAGCAGATTTGGCTTGCATCACTGAGACCTGCTGGATGATAACATTGGCCCCATATTGGAGGCTGCTGTTCCAGTCGGATACTTGTTGATACACCGCTCGAGAACGAACCGCGGGGGGGGGGCATCTGTTTCAAGAGGGAACTGAACCTTACAAGTGTGCCAATTGAGGAGGCTGACTCATTTAAGTGTACCGTAGTGGCAGATGTAGGTTGTAGGATCACTCTCATCTACCATCCACCTGGGGATGAGAAGCGGTTCCTTCACAAAGTAGCGGATTTCATGGTCGACATAGCATCTGAGTCATCCAAGTTGATGGTCCAGGGTGACTTTAACACCTGGGTCGATGATGAACTCTCACAATTTGGACAGAACTTCTTCCAGCTGATGACATTACTGGGCTTTACGCAGGTGGTTGCCTCCACTACCCATAAGTTCAGTCACTCCTTTGACTTGGTCTTCTTCCTGGGGATCGAAACCTCTGACTTGGAGGTGGAACTGGTCAGATGGTCAGATGATTACACTGTGGGATGCAGTTTTTATGCCCCTCCGCATAGGCCTGCCCCTGTGTTGATGGTCAGATACCGCCCTTTATGAGACGTGAATCCCGATGGCCTATCGGCAGTGTTGGACCTATCAGGAATTCTGGAGGCAAGTGGGGGTCCAGAAAGGCAGGTTTAGGCCTATAATAACATCATTACTGTGACCCTGGACTCCATCACTCCCGTCCATGTTTATCCTCTCTCCCTTCACCCTCAGTCCCTATGGTTTGATGGGATCTTGAGGGAGCTGCAGTGACTTGAATGATGGTTAGAGCATTGCTGGTGGAAATCCACCCTGGAGGCACACCGCCTTAGATTGATGGAACATTATTAAGTCTATCAATCAGTAATCTCCCGTAAGATGGCAGAGTTCCTGTCCGGGGAGATTTGACTGGCTCAGCTCTTTTGAACTGCGGACAGGTTGTGCAACCCAACCTGTCTTCAGGTTCGAAGAGCCTTTTCACAGATTGAGTGTGATAAACTTGCTCATGTCTTTGCAGATAAGGTGGCCAGAATCAGGGCGGATACCCAACCAGCATACTCTATGGGAGATGGTAGTGGTTGGTGTTTTGTTTATTTCTCCTCGAATCACCTGGAGTTCCTTTGACTGGTTGGAAATCATAGATGTTGTTCAGACTGCCCAGGGTATGGGCATAGCATGCTGTAGTTTGGACCCGGGCCCAAATTCCCTGATTATGGGTTAGGGTAGTTTGGTGCTCCTTAGAGTCTGGTGAGCTTTCTAGCTCCCTGAAGGAGGTGGTGGTGACACCTCTCCTGAAGAAAGCTCTTCTGGACCCATGATGCCTTGCTAACTACAGACAGATCTCTAACCTTCCCTTTGTTGGGAAGGTGATTGAGAAAGTTGTGGCGCTGCAACTGGAGAACCACTTGACCATCCATGATATCTATGAACCTCACCAGTCCAGTTTCCATAAGAGGTATAGTACCTAAACCACTCTGGTTCAGGTGCACAATGATCTCCTAATGGCAAGATATCAGAAGCACCATTCCGTCTTGGTACTTCTTGATCTCTCTTCAGCTTTTGATACCGTGGACCATGGGGTACTTCTCGAGCACCTAAGATTAATTTGTGGCCTGTCTGGTACAGTTCTCAGGTGATTTAAGTCCTACCTCATTGACAGAACTTAGAGGGTGATTTCAGGAATTTTTTCTTCTGAGCCATTCTCTCTGCCATGTGGGGTCCCTCAGGGTTTGGTGTTGTTCCACATGGTATTTGCAGTGTATATGCTGCCCCTCAGAGACATTGTAAGACAATATGGGCTGAGGTTTCACTCCTATGCTGATGATACCGAGCTATACCTGTCTTTCGCACCTGACTAGGACAGTGCATGTTCATCTTAACTGCTGTGAGGTTTAAATTACTTGTAGAAAGATCTGGCAAGTAGGGGGAGTGGCTTAGCTAGAAGGAGGCTACATTTAAAGACTGTCTTAGAAAGATTCTGCTAAGAGCTTGGCAGAAGACAACAGGAGAAAGGATTGCTGTGTGACTGAACTTCTCTGCTGGGACTAAAGTAGAAGAACTTTTGTATTTGGACCTTTAATTTAGGGTAAAACAATTAACATACAAAAACAAAAAAAGTGTGTGTTTGGGTTAACTGAAATGAATGGGTAACTGAAAAGTCATCTAGGTGTAAATCTCAGGTGACTGAAAGGACTTAACTGCTGTGAGGTTTAAATTACTTGTAGAAAGATCTGGTAAGTAGGGGGAGTGGCTTAGCTAGAAGGAAGCTACATTTAAAGACTGCCTTAGAAAGATTCTGCTAAGAGCTTGGCAGATGACACCAGGAGAAAGGACTGCTGTGTGACTGAACTTCTCTACTGGGACTATATTGCCCTCCACCCAAAGCTAGTTCTATTTTCATAGGCACAGGATTTGACTGACAACAGGAACTTCCTGTTTAGGGGCAGGAAGTGAGTGAGCACAGAACCACCAAGGACCCACCATCCTAGAAGGGCAAGAGTAGCTCTCCGGCCCCCTCTAGCTGCTGGAGGTCTGCCTCTGAACAAGTAAGTGGTCTACTGAGAAATATAGGATATTCTTGTCTCAGAACAGGACAATCAGGAGCACACAGGCAGAAAGTAAGGAGAGAGAGAAAAAAAAAGAGGAAAGAGTAAGGATTGCAAACAGTTAAGGGGCCAGAAATAAGACATGATTGGAGTGGTGCAGTGCAGTGGCTGTGGAGCAGCAGTCTTCCGGGAGATGTTCTGGAGGATGCGGTGTTGTCCCATCTGCAGGCATCTCTGGGCTGAGGAGGAGGTTGCTCATCTCAGGCTGAGTTGGCCAGGATTGTGGGGCCTCCTCTTCCATCCAGGGACCACCAGTGCCACTGCCGTTGCCTCAGAGGTTGCCAAGAAGAGGTGGTTGAACCACAGTAGGCTCAGGGAGGGTGAGGGTGGTGGAACAGAGGCACATCCCTCCAGTTGTACCTCTCCTAATTCCTATGCCATTCTGGCAAAGTGTGGTTCCTCTATGGAGGCACCTACAGTGGAGACCAAGGAGGATGCTGGGAACCTCCACAAAGGAGACCCACAGGAGGGTGGCAGGGGACCCTGCAGGGGAAGGAAACAACTCCTGGTGGGGGACTCCATTGTTAGGAAGGTAGAACTGGGCAAGGAAGGGGAGAGGGAGGTAAGGTGCCTGCCTGGCGCCATGGCTTGGAGGGACAGGGAGCGAATCCTCAGGATTGCCAGAGCAGCTGCACAGGGGAAGGAGCTGGATGTCATTGTCCACCTAGGGACAAATGACCTGGCTAAGAAAGGGATTAGAGAAGTGCAGGAAGAGTTTGTGGAATTGGGGAGGGGCCTTAGTCAAGTAGCACGCACGCTAACCTTTTTTGGAGGTGCTACCCATCTATGGCATAGGAGAGGCTAGGGTGTTCCGTACCATGGGATTCAATCAGTGGTTGAAAAACTGGTGTGGAGCTCAGGGATTTGGCTTCATTGGGGACTAGGGGTCCACCTGGAGTGATGCAAGCCTATACTGGCATGATGGGCTGCATCTGTCCAGGAGGGAAACCAGGATCCTAGGTGATAGGTTTAAATGCTTCATTGGCAAGCTTTTAAACTAGCCAAGGGGGGAGGCACTGGAAAGGAGAAGGAAAATCCTAGCCCCCCCAAACAATCATGGTAGTAAGTGTGGCAAACACCAAAATGGAGGTGTCGATAGGGAGAAGGGCAGGGGTAAATGGAGAAAGTGGCAAAGGCAAGAAGGACAGGGATGGGGCAAAAGGGGGTAAGGCCATCAGGAAATGGAGGGTAATAGGTAACAATGCCTCGTAGTCTGGGCAACAAGCTCCCTGAGCTGGTGGCCTTAATGGAAGAGGGATGCCTGGATATTGTAGCAGTCACAGAAACATGGTACACAGAGAACCATGACTGGGATGTTAACATACCAGGGTACATAACTTACAGGAGAGACAGGCAGGGGAGAAGAGGGGGAGGAGTAGCTCTCTATGTAAAGGAAGGGATAAAAGCAACTGAACAAAAGAGTAAACAAGGAGGGGAGGAGAGGAGGCACTGTAGGTCACCTTGGAGACTGGAAAGAGCACCACAATACGCACAGGGGTTGTGTACAGACCCCCATATCGGGGGAAGGAATGGACAAGGATATGATGGAAGGCATTCTTAGAATGGCAGAGAAAGGGGAGATACTGTTGTTGGGAGACCTGAATATGCCAGATGTTAACTGGAGCACATTTGCTGCAGCCACATCCAAGAGCAGGGCCATTCTTGATGCCCTACAGGTGGCAGACATTAGACAGCTAGTTTTGGAACCCACTCGTGAGGGAGCAATCTTAGACCTCGTACTCTCAAACGGGGGCAGTGAGAGGATCTCAGATCTAGAAGTGGGTTGCCGTCTGGGGACAAGTGACCATCAAACAGTGTGGTTCACGTTAAACTCAGCTACAGAGTCAAGCCATACAAAAGTGAGGGTACTGGACTTTAGGAGGGCTGACTTTGGCAAGATGGGAGAGTGCCTCAGAAAAGCACTAGCAAACAGGCTAGAAGGAGGTGTGGAGCAACAATGGGGAATTATCAAAACTGCCATCACAGAGGCAACAAGCCTTTGTGTGAAGCAAATAAACAAATCAAAATGAAAGAAAAAGCCACTATGGTTCTCAAGAGAGGTGGCTGTGAAAGTCAGGAAGAAAAAGATAGCATTCCAGAAGTATAAGGAAACACAGAAGGAGCAGGACAGAGAGCTGTACCAGCTAAGGCAGAAAGAAGCAGGGAGGGAAGTCAGAATAGCAAAGGCCCAAACTGAGGAAAGATAGCCAACTCAGTGAAGAAGGGGATAAAACCTTTATAGGTACATCAAGGCGATGAAAGACAAAGGAGGGATAGTGAGGCTGAACAGAATGAACGGTGGGTGGGCAGAGGGGACAGTGAAAAAGCAGGAATACTGAACGAATATTTCTGCTCAGTATTCCAAAGAGGAGGAAGTGCCTAATCCAATTAACAGAAGCACTCTTGATAGGGGGTGATCCCAGTCCTTTCACAGAAGAAAGGGTTCTGCAAGAACTCCTAAAACTGAAGGTGGGCAAAGCAATGGGTCCTGATGGAATTCACCCCAGAATTCTAAAAGAATTAAGGAAGGAACTAGTGAAACCACTGGCTACTCTTTTTAATAAATCATGGGAGGATGGTGTGGTACCCGAGGTCTGGAAGAAGGCGGATGTAATTCCCCTTCACAAAAGTGGGACCAAGACAGAGGCAGGAAACTACCGACCTGTCAATCTGACCTCTGTGGTAGGGAAAGTGATGGAGTTACTTCTGAAGGAAAGAATAATTGAGTACCTAGAGGTCAGTGGAGCACAGGATCCAGGGCAGCATGGGTTCATAGCGGGAAGGTCATGTCAGACGAATCTAATAGATTTCTTTGACTGGGTGACCAAAGTAGTAGACCAGGGAGGGCTGTGGACATGGCCTACCTAGACTTTAGCAAGGCATTTGACACAGTCCACACAAAGATTATTAGTCAATTAGCCAGCCTGGGAGTGGGTCCCAGGGTTGTAGCCCTGGGTAAAACATTGGCTGGACAACAGGACACAGAAGGTAATTGTAAATGGAGTCCACTCTGAAGAAAGGGCGGTTACTAGTGGGGTACTGCAGGGTTCAGTATTGGGTCCAGTCCTTTTTAATGTCTTCATCAGTGACATTGCAGAGGGACTGGAAGGAAAAGTATGCCTTTTTGCAGATGACACAAAGATCTGCAACAGGGTTGATGCACAAGGAGGCGTGGAAAGGATGAAAAGGACTTGGCAAGGTTGGAAGAATGGTCAGACATATGCAGCTAGGATTCAATGCATAAAAATGCAAAATAATGCACCTGAAACAAGAACCCAGGGAAGAATACACAATGGGTGGGGAGGTAGTAACAACAACAAAACAGGAAAGGGACCTGGGGGTAATCATATCAGATTACCTTAAGGTTTACCAAGCAGTGTGAGAAGGCAGTAGGGAGGGCCGGGGTATACTGGGATGTATAGGAGAGGCATCAGCAGCAGAAAACAGGAAGTTGTTATCCCTCTGTACAGACAGTTGGTGAGACCCCATCTGGAATACTGTGTCCAGTTCTGGAGACCCCATCTCCGCAAGGACATAGACAGGATAGAGGCAGTCCAGAGGAGGGCACCTAAAATGGTGCAGGGTCTGCAAGAGAAGCCTATGAGGAGAGACTAAAGGAGCTTAATATGTATACCCTTGAGGAAAGAAGGGAGAGGGGGGACATGATAGAAACTTTCAAGTACCTCAAGAGATCAACAAAGTCCAAGAGGGTAGCATCTTTCAGAAAAAGAGACTTGCAAGAACAAGGGGACACGATTTAAAGATAGAAGGAGGGCAGTTCAGGGGCAAAGTGAGGAAGTATTATTTCACAGAGAGGGTAGTGGATGCATGGAACAGCCTTCCTGAGGAAGTTGTGGGGTCTAAAACTGTGGGAGAATTCAAGAATGCATGGGACAGACATAAGGCAATTCTTGTGGGGGGCAGGCATATATAGGCTGTTGGTTAACTAGGATCTGTGGCCTATCCTGTAGGTAGGAAAATGGGCAGACTAGATGGGCCTAGCAGTCCTTATCTGCCATCAAAGTCTATGTTTCTATGTTTCTATGTTTCAGTATTTAACAACTGCCTCGCTGAAATCCAGGATTGGATGAGCTCCAGCTGGTTGAAGTTAAATTCTGGTAAGACTGAGATGATGGTGGTGGAGCCTGGTCACTGGACAGAGGGGATGGGGGCTGGTCAACCCACTGGACTTTCTCTGGGGGGTATCCAGCTTCTTACCTCTGAATGGGTGTGAAACCTGGGGTGATTCTTGATGATGGGCTGACTCTGCATTCGCAGGTGTCGGCAGTCATTGGGTCCTCTTTTTGCTATCTGAGGAACATTGCCAGGGTTAAGCACCTTATTCCATCTGGTGACCTTCCAACATTGATCCATCCCTTTGTGACCTTGCACCTTGACTACCGCAACTCCCTTTATCTAGGGGTCTCGGGGTTGATATCCACCACTTGCAGCAAATGCAGAACGCTGTGGTCTGGTTGTTGATGGAGACCCCACATGCGAGTCACATCACACTGGTGCTATGCGGACTGCATATTCAGAGGCGGATCACCTTCAAGGTCCGGCTTCTGACCTATAAGGCCCTACATGGACTGAGCCTGGACTATCTGAAAGAGCTCCTGATTCCTTACTCCCCTGGATGACCACTCCACTCAGCAGACAAGGGGTTGCTAGAGATTCCCAGGGTAAGCCTCAAGTCATCTGGGGCCCATGTGTTTATGTACACAGTCCCAGCTCTGTGAAATTCTCTACCCCATCAGATACATGAGTGCAGAACTGTGGAAGGCTTTAAGAAGTCCCTTAAAACACATATCTGGCATAAAGTGTACCCTGACTAACCTTTTTTAATTACGAAGTTACTCTGATTATAGGGAGTTTTTTTAAGTTCTTTATTTTATTGTTTTACCTACTTTTAGTGTTCTGTGCCTTGACATTTGAAAGGCGCTTTATAAATAAAGATTAATATTATTATTATAGTGTGTGTGTGTGTGTGTGTGTGTGTGTGTGTGTGCATGTATGCACATATGTGTGTGCTCATGTGTGTGTGCACTTGCATGAAAGTATGTTTGTACTGTATATCATCTACAAGTACATTGCTTAGTGTGTATGACTTTTACTATAAAACAAATTGCTCATCAATAACTTGGTGTCACTCAGTACCATTGCTATTTCGATTGTTGTTGAAGTACAGATGCCTAACTTTTACATGTCCCTCTTTATTTCCCATATCCCTTGCTCCCACTCTACCCTTCCACAGAGCTTAATGTCATCTGCAAAGAGACACACATTCCTCAAATTCCTTCTCTAATGTCACTAATGAACATACTGAAAAAGGCTGGACCCAGGACTGATCCCTATGGTACCCCACTGATGACCTCCCTTTCCTCGGATCTGTCTCCATTTACCACTGCCCTCTGCTGTCTCCAGTCCAACCAACTTCACACCCATCTATGTCCTGTGCTGCATCCAGATCCTGTAGTGGTAGGAAACCTGGAGCCAGAAACACTCTAACCACTTGTCAAAATGATGATAGGTGCAGAGTGACCACTGAAAACAAATAGTTCAACAAATGGATAATTTATGCTTCTTTGAAAACAAGATAATACAGCTTTCTCTGTACACATCTTCACCTCTGGGGTTTTGTTTTGTGAATTTAGATTGCGTTAAAACAACAAGATCACAATTGTATTCAATATCACCTCAAGTAAACAGTTCATCACGTATTCAGTTTGCTATGGGCAATTGAAGTATCAGTGATGATTTTCTTGTAACAGCCACGGTTCTTTGTGATTGCAGGTTCCGTATCAGGAATTATCGGTTTCTGCACGCCATCGTTTTTGCCACCAATGAGATTAACCAAAACTTGCGGCTGTTGCCTAATGTTTCCCTTGGATTCCAGATATTTGATCCATGTCTTTCTGAAAGCAAAGCAATGGGGAGCACATTGCAGCTGTTATCAGGTTATCAGTATCTGGTTCCAAATTACAACTGTCAGTCCCACCCATCCCTGTCTGCCATCATCGGAGATGAATCTACGACTGCATCCCTTCCCATGGCCTTACTTTTAGGGATCTACAGAATTCCTCAGGTAAGGGAAACAATTCTGTTTTAGTTAGGAGCCAAATGCAGGTTGGAAAAGACCAAAAGTATAACGTATCTTCTGATGTACAGTAGTAGTAGTCTATTTTCTGGTGTGCTATCGCACAAGCTCAGGGCATCTTAAAATATTACAAAACTCCAGCAGATGTTCATCACTGAATACTCAACATCAAACTCTAGTCTACACTGCATCAATTACTTTTAGATAAAGAACCCTTAACAGGGATTTATTTAACTCCAAAAATTGATTAGCGTTTTGCTCATAAAAGTGCTAAAACATTGTGAAAATGCATAACACTTGCCTCACTGTGTTTAACAAACTTAACACTTCTAGAAAACCTATATAAATACTTTCTGTACAGTTAGCATTGTCCCAAGAAAAAAACTGCTAATCAATTATTTAAAACCCTGCTTAAAACCTTCAATAATTACACTCATAGCAATGGGCAGATAGAAATTTAGCTAGGATACATCAGGGAGAAAAGACTGAACTGGAGCCACCATTTAATGTTCTCAGCTGAGGGGTGCTGTTTAAGATGATGCAACAATGTAGTAGTTTTAGGTGAATTTTAGTGTAATCCCCAGAAGGGCTGCATTCAATTTATATAAAGTGTTGACATGTAACAGCATACATAAGTCAGAATATTTACATTCATTTACAAATAGAGGAGAGAAAGAAGTAAGTGTTTCAGCTGAGATTTGAACCCTGACTGACAGGAATACCATTCTGGTTGTGCTGACCAGCTGTGCCACAAAGGTAGCTGGAACCTGGTCCGCCCCAGAACACACATTCATCTATCTCCAATGCACAACCTAGTGCTGCACAAATAATTACTACGTTTTCAATCACATGGGTGCGGTATCCACATTAGAGGGTTCTCTGCCCCCCAGAAAAAGATAAAAGTGTTCATGTTTTGTATTGGGGTGTATGCTGTGTGCAGTGTTTTGTATTGGGGTGTATGTTGTGTGCAGTGTTTTGTATTAGGGCATATGCTGTGTGCAGTGTTTTGTACTGGGGTGTATGCTGTGTGCAGAGTTTTGTATTGGGGTGTATCTTGTGTGCAGTGTTTTGTAGTGGGGTGTATGTTGTGCACAGTGTTTTGTACTGGAGTGTATGTTGTGTGCAGTGTTTTGTATTGGGGTGCATGTTGTGTGCAGTGTTTTGTATTGGGGTGTACAGTATGTTGTGTGCAGTGTTTTGTATTGGGGTGTATGCTGTGTGTGGTGTTTTGTATAGGGATGTATGTTGTGTGCAGTGGTTTGTATTGGGGTGTGTGTTGTGCGCGGTGGTTTGTTTTGGGGGGTATGTGTTGTGTGTGGTGGTTTGCATTGGGGGTGTCTTGAGTGCGGTAGTTTGCATTGGGGTGTGTTGTGTGCTGTGGTTTGCATTGAGGTGTATGCAGTGTGCCATGTTCTGTATTGGGGTATATGTTGTGTGCAGTGTTTTGTACTGGAGTGTATGCTGTGTGCAGTGTTTTCTATTGGGGTGTATATTGTGTGCAGTGTTTTGTATTGGAGGGCATGTTGTGTGCAGTGTTTTGTATTGGGGTGTATGTTGTGTGCAGTGTTTTGTATTGGGGTGTATATTGTGTACAGTGTTTTGTATTTGGGTGTACTGTATATTATGTGCAGTCTTTTGTATTGGAGTGTATATTGTGTGCAGTGTTTTGTGTTGGGGTGTATATTGTGTGCAGTGTTTTGTATTGGTGTGTATGTTGTGTGCAGTGTTTTGTATTGGTCTGTGTTTTTACTGACCTTATTTTGGTAGTCGACGTTTTGCATGTGGTATTATGTGCCACGCTGTTTTTGTTTTACAGGATTTTGACCCCGTGCCTAAGCACAAAAACCTACATCATTAAAGTTCATTCATAAATACTCAATGCTAATAAACCTAAGTATTTATAACTAATTATTAGTGATGGAAGAAAAGAGAACCACAAGCAATGGAACAAAAAAGGCCTAACACTCTGTATCTAGGTATCACACATATTCTCAACATACTCTAAAAGCTCAGCTAGAGGGTTTGCTACTAATATACAAATTTACTGTATAAGCAGTGTATATACAACCTTATTAAATGGATTAACTTATCAGCATACTTGTTACTTAACAAATACAAATAGTTGTTATTCAAGAAAGGGATACCATAACATTAAGGGGGCACTGGGTCAGAACAGTGCTGACAAGAACTGCATGGAAAAAATTGTGCTGTTTTTATTTTTGTGGGGGGCTCTGCCCAATGCACACCCCACGTCTGCCCCCCCCCGCACTCCCTAGACTGAAGGATTCTCACTCTGGGGGGGGAGTGGATCACTGGGGGAAATTAAAATTTGTGGAGCCGTGGAATATGGTTTCCACGGCCCCATGTGGAAAATCCTAAATCCCAAGTGCAAAAAATGTTGGAGACCACTGCTGCTGGCCAAACTGCTATATGCACCAGCCCTCCGCACCACGAGAGCAGCTTGGCCAGCCTCCTGGATTCTAGTGCCCTTGTGTGTATACAGCAGCAGCATGGACAGTGACCAGGGGAGCATTTACTGAAAGTGCTGTATATCCCCTCTCACTGTCCATGCTAGCACTACATTTTTTTCATATTCTTCTTTTGTGAGAAGGCATTTTCTTTTGTAAGCTCATGAAAATCTCACAAAACAGTATGCCTTCTCACAATGCAAGATTTTAGACTTGGTTTATTTTTACATTCTTCATTCATGAGAATGCATCCTATTGACTGAGCTTACAAAACAAGAAGGTGGGCTCAGAAAACATGATTTTGGACCTAGGGTTTTTTTTTTATCTTGTTTTGTTTGTAAAAAAATCTTTCTTTGTGAGCTCTTACAAAACAAGACTGTTGGCTCATGAAACAGAAATATAGGCCTATCATAAAAGAAATGTCTTTATATTAAAATATTTAAGGTTTTTGCTCATAACTTCCTTTCTTTTAAGATGTGTAATCCAAATTGTTAACGTGCTTTTAATGATACTACCTCATTAGCAATTTTTGAAACATACTTGACACATGGCTGAAAAGGTGCATCTGTGGTCACACAGAACCGCAGGACCCCATCTGTACCCAGACAGACTCCTGCCCATCTACATCTGTAGAGACACAGAACTGCAAGGCTTGCAAGGCCCTGTGTGTCCACACTGACATGGACTTCTCAGTTGCCACATGGTCTGGAGGGGCCCTGCATGTCTGTATTTTTATTTGTATCTGCACAGAGCTACATGGCTCAGAGGGCCCTGTGCTTCTGCAGCCTGATGGACTCCACATTTGGACCAGGACAGAAAGGGCACTATGCATCTACATCTATGGATGCAGAGAAGCACAGATGGAGGTGCTCACACCATTCCTGAAAAGATCTGCATGAATGAGGACATAGTTATATGATCTAAAAAGAAAGGAAATTCTTTGCATGTTCTGTGTGATATGGGTGAATCAGTAAGCATGAGCTCGAAAACTGTGATGGCATTTCAGCAAGGACACAAATGGCGACGGTATATCACCGATCACCAACATGGTAATAAATGCTTTTCTTCAGGGGGTAAAAGCCCCGCACATCCCTCTAACTTAAATAAACAATTCTGAGGTCAAAGCAACTCGGGGAGCATTTTGGCACCATTTTGGCAATCACTGATATGTACCTTCGCCCGTTTTATGTCCTCACTGAAATACCGTCTATTTTTGGGCTCACTCTTAAGTTGCCCAAATCACGGTATACCTTCATTGCAAAAAACTGCGTTAATGCACCAGTTTGGGTTCACCTTAAAGCAACAAAGATAGGGAAATGTGGTGTTAGGGTTTCCATCCCTAACACCCAGACCCCACCACCTAAGCAGCAAAAGGAAAAACACTAGTATTTTGGCTCTCTAGAGTTTTGCGAACTCAGTGCTATTTTTTGCTTTGTCTTTTGTAACTGGATAAGGCCCACTAGGCACAAATGCCTGTTTTTAGGAACAACCTGGGAGCTTAAGTGACTTGGTCAGAGTCACACAGTATGCAAGTAGAGGTTGTGAGAATCAAACCCAGGTCTGGTCTGCTGGACGTATCAAGCTCATTCGCAGCTCATTGCTCTAACCTCTAGGCTATCCTGCCAGGGTTCTTCCCTGTGGTTCTCAACTCTAGTGCTCCCCATCCCCCCAGCCCACTACCTCCTATCCAAAGTGCAAGGCAGAGCTCCAAGCCAATGCGTCATCCTGATATGCCCTTCAAAGGTAGAGAAGTATGTGTCACTACCTTGTCAACAACCTGTGCACCCTGCCTGAAGCAAACAGATCACATCTGACTTTGTTTGCTCAGGGCAGGGGTGAGCATTAGTATTTAGAACCCCAAGGAATAACCCAACACTCCTTTGGCAAGACTCAGGAAAGCCAAAACCCTAATATTTTTTTTCCTTTTGCTGCTTGTTGGGAGGGGAGTTAGGGTAGAAAACCCTAACACTACATTGCCCTACTTTTGTTCCTTTAAGAGGAACTCTAACTGGTACATCAACTCATTTTTTTTGCATTGAATATACTGTATATCTAGCTAGATAGAAATACAGGGGCCAGATATTCAAAGCGTTGTGCCCAGTGCAAATCTGTAGCGCTGGAATAATGCCAAATTTGCACCAGATTGCAATATTGAAAAGACCTTTTAGTGCCGGCACTGTGTGATAGCACTGACACTAAAAGTTAATGTATGAGGGAAGGGAGGTAGGGGAGTGGCCTTGAATGCCGGCACACTGGCATATTCAACATAACAGCACCACGCTACAGGTTATTGTGCCACCAGTAGCGCAGCACTAAATACTGCCTGCAAAAAGCATGTGGTAAGTGGTGGTGGAACCTGAAGTAATTTGAAGTGACACTTGGAATTACTACCACAGTAATTCCAAACGTTACTTCTAATTACCACCAGGTCCAATCCTGGTGGTCTTGTTCACCACCCCCCAGCCGACTGTCATTGACAACGGGGGTGCCCAATCCCCCTGTTGGCAGCATGTATCCCCCCAACTCATGTGGCACACTGGGAGAAAACCCCAGTGTGCCCATGTTTATCTATTTAATGTTTGTTCCTGTAAATAAAGAAAACCTTCCCCCGGCATGTTATGTTTTTGTAACTTGGAAAAAAGAAAACGACCCTCTTCGACTTCCCAGTCCCCCCTCCCCATCCCCACTCTCAAACTGAGCACCCACCTCCCCGCACCCCCCATACCCACTGCCCACTTCCAGAGGTCGGCACTGTCATCTTCTGAGGACTGAGACACATCTGCACTCTTCAAAGCCGAACCGCAAAATGAAGAATCAAAGACAAGCACCATACAATGGCTATCAACGAGGGGTTCAGCTTATGATGATATCTCAGCCATTTTTAGGTATGTTGACCCCAAGATTTCAACATGGCGTTCTTGGGACCCCACCTCATGAACACCATCACTCTTGTTTCATTTCTGCATCCTGAAAGGTGATTTTATGGTTGCTGCATGGAATCACCTTTCAGAACTGATTAAAAAAACAACAGTGCCACTATTCATGAGGTAGGGTCCCAAAAAGCCCATGTTGCAAATTTGTAGAAATAATTAAAAAAAAAGACTGCGTTATGAGTGTGCGTTGCACAGTTTCTATGCACACTCATAACTTCACCATTTTCTAATATTTTCACTTCAGAGTTTCAACATTACCATGTTTTCACATTTCCTCATGAACAGTACAGCTATCATTTTTCACATCCTGCCCAAACATGTTTTTGCATCTGTGGTGCAAAATGGCACAGTCGCTGTGTGAAATCAACTTTCAGGCTGGATTAACAAAATCACAGTGCAACTGTTCATGAGGGGAAAGCCAAAAAAAAACCCTTGCTGAAAATTTGGTGACAATATTCCCAAAAATGACAGAGTTACGAGTGTGCATTACGCAGTTTCTATGCACGCTTGTCACTTCGCCAGATTTTCATGTTTTCACTCCAGATTTTCAACATTGCCGTTTTTCACACCACCTCATGAATTGTACAGCTATACTTTTTCAAATCCTGGCAAACATGTGTTTCTGCACTTGTGGCACAAAATGGTGTTACATTTGTACAGAATTATATTTCCACAGTTATTTGAAGGTTTTCTGTACTGGGTACATGCAGTGAGGTGATAAGAAGGTTATGTTGAACATTTGGGGTGAAAACTATTTAAGATGGCCCAGTTATGACTATCTGTAGTGATTTTGCTATGCCTGCTCATAACTATATGTCTGGAAGTGCAGGGGCCAGAGACACCTGTGTTTCCACAGCTAGATACATATGTGCATCTGTGAAAGCGCTCCCACTGTGACACATGGATACTGTTGTAGTACCTGGATGGAGGGATGGGAGTACGGGGTCTAAAGGAGACTGAGCTCCCACAGCAAAATGAGGGTACAATTTTACTATCTGAACAAGAAGGGAAATTCATTGCAAAAAATTCTGTTAATGCATCAGTTAATGTGAATACTATAGCAACAAAAGCAGGGAAATGAGGCGTTAGGGTTTTCAGCCCTAATGCCCCACCCCCAGGGTTCCCACCCCTACCACTCCACCCCCACCCCTCCAGCCTCCGCACACCAACAGGCATCGGGGTGTGTGCTGGGGTCGTCGGCCTCACTTTCACCCCTTTCTCCTGTACCACACCACCTCAGCTTATTTACACATGGAATGGGGTGAGAGTTAGGCCATCGACCCCAGCACTCACCCAGATGCTTGCTGGTGTGTGGAGGTTGGAGGGGTGGGGTGGGATGAGTGGTAAGGATGGGAACCATGGGGGTGGGGCGGTAGGGTTGAAAACCCTATCACCTCTTTTACCCACTTTTGTCACTATATTATTCACCCTAACTGATGCATTAACAGATTTTTTTTGCAATGAATATATAAATTATAGACCTCTCAGTATAACATCTATCCCATGTAAAATAATGGAGAGGCTCATTAAAGCCAGAACAGAGCAAGAAATAAATAGCATGGGCATTACAGATAACACTCAACATGGTTTCAGAAAGGGAAGGTCATGTATAACAAATTTGACAGTTTTTTTAAGATACAGTTAGTGACAGCCTCGACAGAAGGTGCCCATCGGACAAGATCCTGTTGAATTTTTCAAAGGGGTTTGACAAGGTTCCTCACAACACCTTGGTAAACAAGTTAATAAAACTTGGTTTCAGCCATCTACTGGTCAGGTGGATAAAAAACTGGCTCGCAGACCGAATACAGTCAGTTAAAATAAATGGGTTTACATCACAGGAGAAAAATGTTACGAGTGGGGTCCCACAGGGCTCGATACTGGGCCCTGTGTTGTTTGGCCCTTTCATTAGTGCTGATATTTAATGTGACATTAAGAACAACTAGGTCAAGTTTGCTGATGATTTAAAGATAGGAGTTGAGGTTGACACCTTTAACAAACATCTGTCCATGGTAAATTACTTAAATCAAATTACAAAGTGGGCTGAGGAAAACAGGATGTATTTTAATCCAGGCAAGTGTGTTGTACTCCACTGTGGTAAAAAAAAATCAGAATTACAGTTACATCATTGGTCAGCATGTACTTTGTTCAGTCACCACTGAAAGAGATCTCGGGATTATAGTAAATAATTTCTTTACATGCACAGATCACTGTAGACAAGCAACATTTAAAGCTAGGGGTATTATTAAAAGAATTAAAAGATTATTTGTATGCAGATCAGAACAGTGTATCATTCCACTGTATTGGAGTCATGTGAGACCATTACTGGTTGTCCATATGAATACAGACTAAAAAGCACAGGTCTGTTCCAATTACAATCAAGCAGACAAAGAGGTGATCTGTTGTTGTTACATAAAATACTAGGGTCACCAGATCTTGTGGAGCAATATGGTATTACTTATAGTAACTCCAGAGTAAATATCCATTCTTATGAAAGCAAGCTAGTCATACCCAAGGCACAGACCACAAAAAGGGACCATATTTTCATAGTCAGAACCATAAAAGCCTGGAACAGGCTACCAAGAGAAATTATGGAGCTAAAGGCCCAGATATTCAAAAGGGTTTCACCATGAGCAACAGGGTTGCGCATGCGCAAGTCCAAAAATGCGCCATTCTGCGATATTCAGCAGGAGGCAGTTACGCCACTGACAACAGGTTGCGCAAAAGAGCAATGCAAATAAATGCATGCTCAACAGGAGGGGGAGGAACCATGCATAACCTGTGCAACCCGATATTCAGTCGGGTTGTGCAGAGTTGTGCATGCGCAACCCCCAACCTGCGCCTGCACAACCTTGAGCCAAAAAAAAAAGGATCAAGTTGAGGGCCACCCACAGGTGAGCTGTTGTATTGCAGGGTGCAACACAGCAGCTGCCACCCCTGGCTGGCCCGCAACTTGGTCCCTGTGCCCCCCCACCAGCCCGATCGCGGGCAGAGCGTAAAACAACCCTCCGCCCACATCTCCCAAAGCCTGATCAGAGGCAAGGTGTATCAACCCCCCATCTCCCGAAGCCCGATCAGCGGGCACTAACCTATATGAACCCCCCACCGGTGCCCGATTGCGGGCAGAATGTAAAAAGCCCCCAAGCCGAATATCTCCTGGTGGTCCAGTGGACCGTAATGCCGATCGCGGGCAGAATGTCAAAGTTACAACCCCCAAACATCTCCTGGTGTCTAGTGTCCCCTCACCCGGCTCCCCGGCGGCGGCGGGCGCAGCATCCCACCTGCCTGCTGCCCCGCCCTACCGCCGACTGACTGTCGGTGGGGCTGCGCCCATTGGTGCAGGCTGCTAGCAAGGGTGTACCGTACATGACAGTTCAGATTTGTGAATGAACATCATTCAGCAAATCTGACTGTCATGTACGGTATGGGCTGCACGCCCATTGGCTGTAGCTCTGCACCAATGGGCGGCAGCTCACCGATAGGTCAGCCGGGCGGCGGCAGGCGGGGATGCTGCCGTCACCGCCGCCGGGGAGCGGGTGGAGGGGCTTCGTGGTGGTGGGGGACACTAGACACCAGGGAGATGTTTGGGGGTTGTAATTTGACATTCTGCCCGCGATCGGGCATTACGGTCCACTGGACCACCAGGGAGATATTCAGGTTGGGGGCTTTTTCATTCTGCCCGCGATCGGGCACTGCTGGGGGTTCATCAGGTTATGCCCGTGATCAGGCTTTGGGAGATGTGGGGGTTGATACAGGTTATGCCCGCAATCGGGCTCGTGAGATGTTGGGGGGCATGTTGCTGTATGCCCGCGATCGGGCTTGGAGCCGTGTGGGGGATGTATACACTGATGCCGCCCGCCGCGATCGGGCCGCAGGGTGCGGTCCCCGACGGCCGCGCCCTGGGGATCGGCGCATTCCTACATGCTAATGGCATGCAAATGGGGCTATAAATAGATGCAATGGCCCCCTGCGTTCTTTGCATAAATTATGGCCCCATTTGCATGTCACCTTTGAATATGGAAATTTGCGATGGCGCAATGGTACTTGCGCCACCGCAGGTTTAATGCTCCAACTCTGGCAGCTTGCGGTTGCGCAAGTTACACTGCGCCATGCGCAGTGGCTGTGGCTGGGGGGTGATATTCAAAGGAGTTGCTCAATAGCGCAACTCCTTTGAATATGGCCCCGGCCACACCCCTGTGCAACTATTTTGAGCAGCGCTGGGGCTTGCGCCTCAGAATGGCGCAGTTTGAATATCTGGGCCCAAGGGTTTTCAGGAATTTAAGAGAGCGCTGGATGGACTGTTTTGTGATTATAATAAAATGGTTTGATTAGTCACAGGTGTGGGGAGCAATCTAGATGGGCTTTAGCCCCCTTTTGTCGTTTCTTTCCTAGTTCCTAGTATATTATATATATATATATATTATGGTAGCACGGTAGTGCTACCATAGTTAGGGTTGAGGAGCCATTTCTATGTTAAACCCCAAAACTTTGCACCTTAATAACTTTGCAACTGTTTGACGGATTTCCCTGAAATTTGGAATACACAATCAAGAACCATAGGCCTTGGGATCTGCCAAGTTTTGTACCGGTCGGATATACAGCTGTGGAATTATTAAGCATGATCTGTGCGCACGCTTATGCTTTTTCTGGAATTCTACGGTCGCACCTACAGGTCGTACGGTTTGCGCGACCGGCCCGAAATCTTCAGGGAACGTGAGGCAGAGGTCCCCGATGTGCCTTTTGAAGATTTCATGAAAAAATATTAAACGGTTCAAAAGTTATTCAAAAAACAGTTTCCCATTATAAGTCAATGGGAAAAGTTAACTAAAAGTTTGACAGTGTCGCAAATGCATTTTTACTTTCGCAAATGGGCCTGTTACTTTCGCAAATCTGCCATTTTGTTTTCAGTTGGTGATCAGAGAAATGGTTGGCATTTAAATTTGGGACCCTCTAGCAACCTAGTTCTTTTTGTATTCACCTAGTCGGACCCTGAGGATGCTTGCCATGTCTTTATTTTGTGGTAAAACACCCCAGAAATATGTTTTTCAAATTTCTGGAAAAAGTACTTTTGCAAATTACTTTTGTGCTCACGAAAGTGTCGAACTTTTTTGCGAAAGCTTTTGCAAATTGCGACAGTAGTTTTCCATCTGTGGGAAAGTGACAGCGATTCTTTGGCACTGCGCTGCAAAAGAACCGTTGGGAGTTTTGGGCTGAAATTTGGAGGGAACGGAGCCGACATCTCACAGATGTGCCTTTTTCAGTGTTGTATTGAAAAAATATTACATGGTGGCGAAGTTACGGCACTCCAAATTTGATGGTTTTTCCCATAGGATAACAATATGGCGCCCGACGCATTACAGAAATACTTTGGCACCCTGCTGCAAAATAACGGTTTGGTATTTTTTCCTGAAATTTGGAGGGAAGACAGCCAACAGCCCACAGATGTGCCTTTCAGTAGTTTGGTGAAACAATATTACATGGCGGCAAAGTTACGGCACTCCAAAGTTGATGGTTTTTCCCATAGGATAACATTACGGCACCTGATGCATTACAGAAATCCTTTGGATCCCTGCTGCAAAATAACGGTTTGTTTTTTTTTCCTGAAATTTGGAGGGAAGACAGCCAACGGCCCACAGATGTGCCTTTCAGTGGTTTGGTGAAAAAAACATTACAGGGAGGCACAGTTATGGTGCTCCGAACATTTATTTTTTTCCCATAGGATAACATTGCGGCGTTCTTGCCATACTTTTCAAGCCGTGTCTGGAAAGCGGTGAGATACGGACTTTTCGTTGAAAATCCCTTAGCCCCCACATGGGGCTAAGTACCAAATTAGCCAGGACAGTTGTAAATAATATGACTTTTAAATTTTTTTTCTACGTCGTACGGTTCCTGAGATATAACGTATTTAGTATTCCAAGTTCTCATTTTCTGCGCTGATACTCATTATTATGCATACATTATTTGTACTCACTGTCTTTCTCTATGCAGGTTTTGGGGAAAACCAGCCTGTGCGGTTATATTACTGTTACTGTTGCCCTTTCCGCTTGCGGTTCCGTACCCATTTCACGTACCGTTGACGTCTGCGCCACCATGTGTGCGTTATCATTTTGCGCTTTCATTTGCGCTTGCGTTTCTGTTATTTTTTGCCATTTCTGTCTACAGTACTGTTTATCTTTCTGTTTCACTTTACATCACCATGCCCATTGACATTTCTGTTTGCAGGCACCATGTTACTATGTGACAACACATCACTTGGCAGACCGTTCCCGTCTACGCCACCATGTGCGTTATCCTTTCTGTTCTCATTCGTGTTTGTGTTACCATGTGTGCCAATGTTAGCATTTCTGTTTGCGTTGCTGGCCCTGTTAGTATGCCACAAGACATCGTGCGGCGGGAGCGCGGGCGCCGCTGCATTACATTCACTATTTCTCGTTATCATTCTCAAAAATAAGGGAAATTAGAGGAAAAAACTCAGTTTAATGCATTAGTTAGGGTTGTTCCACAACGACAAAAGTGAGGAAATTCACTGTTGGGGTTGAAAACCCCTTGGACCCCGCCACCCCACAACCGGCAATCAGGTGTGCATTGGAGATCGTGGGTCCTAACTCTCACCCCATTCTCCCTATACTTCTGCTGCTTTACACTGTCATGGGGTGAGAGTTAGGGCTGACAATCCCAATGCCACCACATGCGTCATCCTTTGCGTTTTCATTTGCGCTTGCGTTTCTGTTATTTTTTGCCATTTGTGTCTACAGTACTGTTTCTCTTTGTTTCACTTTGCGTCACCATGCCCATTGACATTTCCGTTTGCAGGCACCATGTTACTATGTGAGAACACATCACGTGGCAGACTGTTCCCGTCTATGCCACTGTGTGCATTGCCCTTTCTGTTGTCATTTGTGCTTGCATTACCTTGTGCGCCACTGTTAGCGCTTCTGCTTGCGTTACTCTTCCTGTTACTATGCCACAAGACATCATGTGGCGGGGCGCTGGGCCCAAACGCGCTGCATTACATTCACTATTTTCATTATCATTATCAAAAGAAGGAAATTAGAGGCAAAAACTCTGTTTAATGCATTAGTTAGGGTTGTTCCACAGGACAAAGTGAGGAAATTCACTGTTGGGTTGAAAACCCTAACTCGATTCCCCCCACCACACACACACACAGACACACACACATTCAAGTATGGGTGAGGACCAAGTCAACACAACCAATGACAGACATCCAGCAGCAGGTGACAGAAATAACAAACAATTGTCTAAATGTACTACGAGACATCCCCACCCACCTGACCAGGTACTGCATGCTCATTGGAGATCAACAGCAAAACTGAGGCCATGTACACTAAACGTACACATCCCTGATTGCAGCTGCACACAACGTACCACACTTAGTAGTTGCATGGCCTTACCTACCGATGCCCCACACCAGACCACACCACATGTGGTGGGCCACCTGAGCAATAGAGTTCAGCAAAACCAAGGAGTTGTACAGGTATAATATCTCTGATTATAACAAGGGTTTGAGAAATGCAGCTTTCTAATTGACTGTAAACATTGTAACAGCCTTATGTTTAGTTTTTATTAACATACAGTACATGTAGAGTCTAACCATATGATGAACATAGTATAATGTTGTTTAAAAAACAGTTTTATTATGATAGCAATAAGCCACTCCCAGGTATTATGTTAATGGTCAGTTCTCACTGTCTAAGAGCATGTGGCACTTTCGGCTATACCTCATTCAAAATTAACCCCCTACAGGGTGATTAACAGACCATTTAACATAACTGTTGGTCATGCCTTATTGTATAATTGTCTTTATGAGTAGATACTCTCCCTCTGCTAGGCACTGCAGCAGCTTTGCAACACAGTGTCCCACCCAGTTACACCATACACTGTCTAGTTACTGGAGAATGGCTGTAAATATGAACTCATAAAGATGAACAGTGTAACTTGATCATTACAGTCATCGAAAGCTCCGTGTGATTATAACTGACAGAGTCAGTGATAGAGAATAACCCCTGCTGTCCTAGTACACTTACCCCATTGTGAGTTAAATCAATACTAAAAGACATTCTGTTTATATCTACACCATACCTACTTGATTCTTGTTGTACCACAATTAACATAGTTATCACTTTGATAGCATCAGTGATAGAAGTGTGGCAAACCCAAACACTAGGCATACAGCCTGAGTATGAAATAACTGTTAAAAAAATTACACTGTGTCCATAAGTGGCATAGATCACTCATTGCAACAATAGTAAATGTATTACTGTTTGAATAAGTTAGTCATCACAGATGCAATGAGATTGTCTTTATCAGGTACAACATACTCAGTAAGTGCCTACAGTAAAATCTATCCTATATACATCTCCGATACAGGTACGTCATTGTTGGCTCAGTAGTGCTATGATATTTAGAAGTTGCTTGGCCTGATCCATGCAATTACAATGTTTCTTACAAAGAATACTTACTGCATCTTTAGTATTGAAACACACTGAAGGTCTATGTATGTACATCAGCAGTACTCCTTCATCAGTAAGAATGCATGTGATACTGGCAGTACCAATTTCACAGTGTTGAACAGGCAATGCTTTTCCAAACGTTTACATCAGCCTCTCTATCTTGAGTAAACCATTGCAGTAAATGTACTACTATGTAAATCACATACTAAATGTAACACTACTTTTATCTTGAGCATGCTAGTGTCTTGTAGTTAATTTATGTACTTTTCTTAATTAATGTATACTCACTAGTGTTAAAACCTTTCTACAACTGTCATCATGCACCTTCAGCATTTATATTGACTAACGGCACAGTACCAGTTGTGGTGGTGGGCATCGGTAGGTAAGGCCATGCAACTACTAAGTGTGGTATGTTGTGCAGCTGCAATCAGGGATGTGTACATTTGGTGTACATGGCCTCAGTTTTGCTGTTGATCTCCACTGAGCATGCAGTACCTGGTCAGGTGGGTGGGGATGTCTCGTAGTACATTTAGACAATTGTTTGTTATTTCTGTCACCTGCTGCTGGATGTCTGTCATTGGTTGTGTTGACTTGGTCCTCCCCCATACTTGAATGTGTGTATGTGTGTGTGTGTGTGTGTCTATGTGTGTGTGGTGCTGGTTGGGGGTGGATTTGTAGTTAGGGTTTTCAACCCTAACAGCGAATTTCCTCACTTTTGTCGCTGTGGAACAACCCTAACTAATGCATTAAATGGAGTTTTTTGCCTCTAACATATATATATATCTATATATATATATAGATATATATATATATACACACACACACACACACACACACACACACACATATATACACACAGTTATACAGTCCTCTACAGTGTCCCTCAGTAGAGGGGACATCCCTCTGTGTTCCTCTCACTATAGCCCTGACCTGCATTCATCCCTCCTGGGAACAATGATGCACCCACAGAGACTGAACTGTACATCCAGACTTTCAAGCAGGGAGTTATATTATTCTATTGTGCTACACAACTCTTACCCTGTGTATATATGAGGGTAATGGTTTCTGTTGTGTCCTGAGTTTGTGTCTCCATGTTTGCAGATGTGTGTCTCATTATGGGGATCAGTGTCCCTCTTTGTTTCACATTCAGAGTGTCTGTGTCCCTCATTCCAGTGCTGAATGGGTAGGACGTGTGCCGTCAATTCCTGTTTCGATTCTCTAAGTACCCTCGGGTGAATCCCGTCTGGCCCCATCGCCTTGTCAGTCCACAGCTGCTCAATTTCTCCAGCATTCTAGCTTCAGTGAAGGGACTGAAGTCCATCTCCTTACCTGTCCTCCCCCTATTTTCTAATTTAGGCCTCCCTCCTCCACTGTAAAGACTGATGCAAAGTATCTGTTTAAGACATCAGCTTTTTCTAAGTCTCCCTCCACCAGTGCCCTCCCTTCCCCATTGTGCCTCACTATCCCTCTCTTCCCCTTTTTCCTGTCACTTCCATATCTAAAGAACCTCTTGTCCTCCTTTCTAACCCCCCCCCGCTGTACAGTCTTCTGTTTCAGCCTTGGCCCTCTTGATCACCATCCTTGCTTTGGTTATCCGTATACACCCTCTATCTACCTCTCTTTGCATCGCCTTATATATTCCGAAAACTCTCCTCTTCTCCCTGTTTTTGTCACTTCAGTAGTAAACCAAAATGGTTTCCTACCCCTCTTTCTCTTGCTCAACATCTTAACACAAAGCTC
Organism: Neoceratodus forsteri; assembly: GCA_016271365.2. Classification (NCBI taxonomy): domain Eukaryota; kingdom Metazoa; phylum Chordata; order Ceratodontiformes; family Ceratodontidae; genus Neoceratodus; species Neoceratodus forsteri. Next base: position 31,942,473 of record CM057449.1, on the reverse strand, counting down.
TGTCACTTTCCATAGTCCCCTTTTAATTTCGCCCCATAGCTCCTCCATGTCTTCAAGGACTTCCTCCCCCTCCAGCTCATCCTGTATCATTGCTTTTATCCTCCCAAAGTCTGCCTTGCTAAAATCAAGAACCCTAGTGTTCTTGTTGTCCTTGGCCTGACCCTTGTGATCCTAAATTTCACCACCCTATGGTCACTGTCACCCAAACTTTCCCCAACCCCCAACCCTCTACACTGTCCCCATTTGTCAGAATCAGGTCCAGAATGGCTCTCCCTCTAGTAGGTTCCATCACCAGCTGGCTGATGAATGCTTCCTGCAAGGCTTCCAACACTCCCTGCTCTTAACTGTGGCTGCTGCTGGGGTGACCCAGTCTATGTTAGGTAGATATAGATCTCCCAGTACCACGATTTCCCCTCTGTTGGTCATGTCCTGTATCTCATTAACCATCTGCTTGTCAACCTCCTCCTCTTGATTTGGTGGTCTGTAGACCACCACTACCTTCACTACCTTCTCCCCTGCTCTGCTCAAGGACACCCATAGGGTCTCCACAGATCCATCCCCCCTGCACAATGACGCCTTTATACCCTCTTTTATATAAAGGGCTACCCCCTTCCTATCCTGTCTCTCCTGTACAGTACGTACCCAGGCATTTCCACTTCCCAGCTGTGGTTCTCAGTCCACCAGGTCTCCGTGACAGCAACCAGGTCCAGGTCACCCTCTGCCACTATCACCTGCAGTTCACCCATTTTATTACTCAGACTCTTGGTGTTGGTCAGCAAACCCCTCCACCAGCTCCTCCCTCCTCCCATTGTCAGTTTCTGTTGGCCCCAACTGTGGGGGAGAGTTAGTTAGGCCTTATCCTCTCCTTCCTCCTACTGGGCAACACCGAGCTATGCCCTCACCCTCTCCTAGTTTAAATCCTTCCCTAGTACTTTATCTATAAAACCCTATAGCTTTCCCCTCAAAATCCTGGCCCCCTCATCATTTATGTGCAACCTATCTCTTGCATACAGATGTTGGTCTACCTGTGTGTCTCCTCAATCCCCTATCCATTTGTAGCTCTCCTTCTTGCACCACTGTCTCAGCCAGTGATTAAAATCTTTGATTCTTAATTGTCTCGCTATACTGGCTCAGTGAACTAGCAGGATATCTGAGCAGGCTATTGTGTCTACTATCCCCTTGCACCCTCCAGCTAATGCCATAAATCCCCTCTGTACCTCTAAGACCTCTTCTCCAGTCAGATCATTTGTGCCAATGTGTACAACCAGGTTAGGTTTCACCACGGTCAGCCTGATGCATTGCCTAATACTTGGGAGAGCCCTGCCTGCTTCCACCCCCGGCTCACAGAAAAACAACCTCCCTTTGAAGGCTACACCCTTCATTAACCAGTGGATCCCTTTAATAATGGAGTCCCCATACACTATTACTGATTTTTCATGTGCTGCCCCAAAGGGTGCCATCGCTTCCCCTACCTGGCTATTCCTCCTGGCTTCCCTTTGTATGCCTTCCCCTCACCTTCCCCTATCCGTCTGTCTCCCTGCCCAAACTGGTGCCTCTTGATCTTGTCCCCCCAAGCTCCCTCCCACCCTTGCCTATTACACTTCTGTCCTTCTCCTGCCCATCCTCTCCATGGATGCCTATCCCACTCTGGCCTCTTCTAGCGACACCCCCCCCCCCCCTTTGTTTCCTTCCTCTTCTTCCAACTGTCTGCTACACCCAGTCGCCCCATAGTATTTTTCCCTTTCTGCTTACTGTCTCCCCCTCCCCTTCCTGGCCTCTATAGCCTGATCCTCCCCATCTCCTGACCTCCCCTGCCATTGCTGTTCATTTCCTTTTCCATGTTTCTCCTTCCTTTCCTGGCTCCCTTGTTCATTCCTCCCCTGCCTCTATCCCATACACATCCTCCTGCTCAAATGTCCTAATAAAGGGCCAGTATCTGTTAGAGCCAGTTGTGTACCTATGCACAAGAGTGCCGGTACACCTGCCTGTCATGTCCCTATCCTCTGACTTGGAACTCCTGCCCATTGTGTTCCTGCCCTCTGATCTGGTCTTTCTTGCTGTGCCGCCCTGAGTGACCACCCCCTCCCACCTGCCAGGTTGGTTTGCTGCCCTCCCCCTTCCTGGCTGCCCTCTGCAAGGTTAGTGACTATGTCTTTCCTTGTCCAAAACAGCTCTTCTTTTAGCCATGCAAGGTCAGCCTCCAACTTCCCCGTCTTAGACAAATGGCATGCCCCCAATCTCTACAGAGTACCCATGAATGCTGCAGCTGTTACATCCCAAGACCCTCTCGCCCACGTGTGCTCTCTTCCCCTGGCCATACCCCCCTGTGCCCCCACTGCCCCTAACTTGTTCCCCATCCCACCAACCTTTCCACTGTCCCCATCCCCCGATACATGCCCCTCCACCTCCCCACGCTCCTCTCCATAGTGCCCCCTTCTCATTCCCTTCAATTTGCTACACCTACCTTACACATGCCATTAGATCCCACCACACAGCCTGCGCCCAGTGGCCGGATACCTTATTTGACCCTAAAAACCTACTACCATGTCCAACGTTTTGCTTTGGTTCCTAGATTTGTGCCCCAGTATTCCACAATATAACATAACATATCTTCACCCAATTAATATTAATCATATTATTCAGCTCAGGGCATTCACACAATCTTCAAGGGTTCTAATAAATTTACATGTGCCCTGTATGCTCAAAAATAGCGCAATGATCCGGTATTCTAGATGACAGCTCTCTCTAGCCTCTTGCAGAGTCTGCCTCCAACCATTGACTATCTGCAAGAGCTCCTGTCCCCTTGCTGCCCTGGACAACCGATCCGCTCAGCTGTCTAGGGGTTGCTAGAGATTCCCAAGGTGAGTCTTAAGACATCAGGGGCCTGTGAGTTTAATTATGTGGCCCCAGCGCTGTGGAATTCTCTACCCCATCAGATACTTGAGTGCACAACCATGGAGGGCTTTAAGAAGGCCCTGAAGATGCATCTATGGCTGATAGCATACCCAAACTGATTATTTTACTTTTATTTATTTTGCTATCTGATTACTGTGTATTTTATTGTTTTATTTGTTTATTTATTGTCCAGCGCCTTGATACCTGAAAGGCACTTTATAAATAAAGCTTATTATTATTATTAGCCGACTAATCCTGGCTCCTCTGGATGGAGCTAAAGACCACTTATTAGGTCAGAGGAGGTTGGGTGGTGGGTGTGTAGGAAAACTGGCAAGTGATGCAGGGAGGAGGGGAGTCCCAGCGGAGACCAAGTCCAGCACCCTCCTTCCTCCAAGTCCACACATGATCTGCTGGTGCTTGGAAGATGCAGCCCAATTTAAACTGCCCCCTGAAGTTTAAAATTGGTGCATTTTTTCTTCCATGCAAGCGGCTCCTTTAGCTTTTGAAATCACATGGTGGCAGGGCTTGGCAGCCCCTGATTTGAAGCGGGACCCTGCTCTGATGTAGAACAGGACCTGACTGGGTCCCGGTTCAACAACAAAGTTACAAAAAACTTTGTTAATGCTCTACTTAGTGTCAAAGCAGCAAAAGTAGGGAAATAAGGTGTTAGGTTTTCCAACCTTAACATACTATCCTCCCAAACCAGGCAGTAGATCAATTGTGGGGGGTGCCTTGGAATTCTCAAGCCTAGTGCTCACCCTGTTCTCATACAGTGTACACATATCACCTTCTTTACAGATGGAATGGGGTGTTAAGCTTGAGAAGCCCAAGGCACACCCCTCACCAGCTGTCCTGCGAATGTTTGAACCTTAATCATGTTGGAACCATTCAGTGGATTTGCACAGAATTTGGCATGCATAATCTCTAGTTGTATGTCTCTTGGTGTGTTAAATGTCGTATAAATCTGTTTTGTAGTTTTTGAGAAACAGAGTGTCAAACAATCCTGGATTTATTACTTTTTTGTTATTTCTTTGTTTACCTGTATCTCAGAAAATATTTGAGATTGTGTTCTGAAATTTTCATGGTAATAAGCCTTTGGCTCACAAATTTGCCTTTTGAAGGTTTGGAGGAAAAATATTAGTCTGTTCAGAAGGTATTAGATTTTTAAATTTCCCATGATTTCCTCTGGAAACATGTATGTCAGGCATGAAAGTTTATTTTGTGTCCACAAGAGCTATTATTTGTGCACATTTTGCAATATTTGTGCACATTTTGCAATATTTGTGCACATTTTGCAAATGTTTTAACTTTAGTAACTTTGGAACCGTTCCACAGATTTTCAGAGAATCTTGCATGCATAATCTCCAGGGGTGGTCTCTTGAGTTACCTAATTTTGCATGAATCTGTTTTGTGGTTTTTGGGATATCATAAATTAACACTCTTTTGCTCTTCCTTTGTCCACCAGTATCTCAGAAACCATTTAACGTTGTGGTCTGAAAATTTTAGGGTAGAAAGCCTTTTGTTCACAGATGTGTCTCTAGAAGGTCTGGAGAAAAATGTTATTCTGTTCAAAAGTTATTACATTTTATAAAAATGTCCTATTATTTGCTATGGGGAAATTTATATGAAAGAATGGCCAGAAACACTTTTTGTGGGCACCTGAAATCTCGACTGCCAAGGTTAGCAGGAGGACCGACTCATGTCTCCCCCAGAAGCATGTGTCAGAGGACCCCACTCCCAGTGTTCCCATGCATATATGACTCCCCCCAACAATGTGGAGGCACTGGGAAGCCCACTCCCAGTGTCCCAAAATATATTTTTCATTTAAAGCAGTTGGAAAGAAAACAGTCCTCTGATGTCTTTTACTTGTAAACCTGAAAAAAAAAAGGTCCTTCGTCATCCCTGCTGTCCCCATCCCAACCTGACCCACCCACTTATCCCCACCACCACCCCTGCCCTACACCTACTACTGGAGGTCATCCACTGTCATTGTTTGTGGACCAGGATGCATCTGCACTCTTCAAAGCTGAACCGCAAACCAAGGAAAATACAGAACATGCATCCTGAACAGTGTTCCTCATGAAACTATTTTACCAGCACTCAAAAAAGTTACACCACTAATTTTTAGGGCTGTGGGAAGAGCCTGCAGCCCTTCTGTCATTGATCAGACTATAGCTCTAAAACAGCTTTTCATGGGAACTCAATTTTTAGACATTTGGAAATATTCCTGCACAGCTGCAAAATAGTGCACTCCCCCTCTGATTTTTGCTATTTGATGCTCTTTGCATCTTGTAAATAAGCTTGTCTCAATGATGTTCAACCTGGCAAAATAAAGATTTTGATTGACTAAGGTTAAAGGCATCTGAAGGGAGGGTGGATACTACTGTATTGTGCCTCAGAACATCTCAGGCTATTAACAAAAAAAAAAACTTTTTAAACTGCTGTTTCTATCATCTGTCCAGGTCAGTCTAATATATGTATTCTATTTCTTTCAGCAACATAGGGGTCAACTCATTATTTTATGTCTATAAAACACTGAGTCTCTACAGTGTTAGATTACAAACAGTGATCTGTGAGCTATTTCATTCCTTTGAGCACACATACGAACTGCAGAGCGGGGGGGGGGGCTGTAGCCCCATTACTTGTTTTGTCTTGAAGGATCCTGCCCTTTAAGCAAACAAACAAAACAAGTAAGCATAAACTAGCGTGACAAAGTTAATTAACTCCAGCTGCCCAGGCACACATAGAAAATAGCTTGTTTGCTGTTTCTGGAGTTGAGAGTGTCAAGTAGAAAGTGCTGTTAAGTGTGTGTGTGTGTGTGTGTGTGTGTGTGTTTGTGTACAATCCTGCTTTGTGATGGGCCATGTGACGCAGACTGCTCATCGCTCATCAGTGATTTACGGTCTGAGGCGCAGCTACACTGAGTCCTCCCACACAGCAGAAGGTCAGTGTAAAACTGTTATGTTTACTTCCTCAAGGCAGACAGTTTCAAAAGTAAACTAAAGAAAATAAAATAATGTAATTTTATAAATATACAGTATATATTTCCTTTGCTAACCAGGTAAGGCCAACTAGGCACAGGTGCTTGTTTATAGGGACAATCCAGGAATACTAGGGAGATTAAGTGACTTAATCAGAGCCACACAGTATGGAAATGGAGGGTGCGGGAATCAAACCCATGTCTGAATGCTGGATGTACAAAGCTCATTTATAGTTCATTACTCTAGCCTCTAGGCTTTACTGCCAGACCCATAAATAGGGAACAATTGAGACTGGGCTGTTAATATCTCAAAGGAGAATTGCCTTGAATCAGCAGACATGCATTTTTGTAGAAGTAGATGTTATTTTTTTAAATACCAGTTCTCATTTTGTTACTGCTTAATCTTAACTGACCTTTTGGTAAATTCAATGAGTGTTTCTGATTCACGCACTGCTGGCTTTGACCATTTTAGAACAGTGTGATCTTGTCAAGAATTGACATTGTTGATACGATGTATCTGTGTTCTAATTTAAAATTCATAGGTTCATAGGGACGTACACAACACCATACAGTTCTTAGATGGCACTTTGCAGCAGTGTGTAACCCATGAATATCTAATCAGTTAACTAAAAGGCCAGCAAAAGTAGGGCAGAAACAGAAGGGGATTCACTATATATAAAAAAAGCTTCTATGGGAAACATTACTCACAGGTTCAGTGCAGTTCTTCTTTAATTGAGATTGTAGGGAATGTCAGGTATTTTATCTAAATGGTAAGGAACTCTGTTTACAGATCTACAGGGAAATTCTTCCCATAGACTTGCATTAGTTAGACAGGAAAACAGAGGGATTTGGCTTCCACTGGAAATAATGTGATCTACAGGAAAACATAGGAAAATTGCCATGTAGTTACAGGAAAAAGGCAACCTTAATCTGGGAGCAGTCACACACACACACACACACACACACACACACACACACACATACACCAGTAGCATTTACTCTGACTAAATAAATTCAAGAAGACTGATTTAGCAGCAAGGCAGTTTTTGATGATTGTGACTAAACAGCACTATATGACACCAACAAGAAAATAACTTTGGTGATTTGGTAGCGCTTCCCAGCCCTATCAGCTCTGGCTAGAGTTTGTTTTTATTGGTTGTAACCTTTAATTTTATTTTTAACCAACAATAAAAAAAATAGCAGCTTCAGCTTTAAGCTCTTATAAAAGACCCTTTTGATTGCTACAGAATGTCTTGTTCTTTTATATAGATGTTATGTCAGTTTGCATCTAGCATCTTTTGTCACTAGTTGAAAGGCAGTGATACTTCTTTGGTTCGAGTAGCTATTGTTTTTTCACCCAGCTCAATAATGGGGAGTGGCAGTTTGTATGTACTGCATCAGTGCATGCTGCAGGCTCCTGCACTTCAAATCAACAGCCTCTTTCCAAGTATTTTAGCCTTTAAGGTTGTCCCCATTTGTCAAACCCTTTCTTTTTAGCTTGTATTTATATATTCTGTGCTAACATTCTTGCATATTGCACATCTTTTTAAGTTCTCAGTGGAAATAAATGTAATGAGTTTGTTACTGAAGTGAGCTTTGAGCCAGAAAAAAATGTTACCTGACTTTTTCTGCAGTCCGGTCTTTTCGTGGCTCAATAGCCTACATCCTCGGTACCTTTCTTCCAACTAGATGCTGTTGTGGTGCTCCTTCTCAACCTGTACTTTTTCTGCCACCAGTTTCTGTGTGCATGAGCGTCTGAGCACTTCGATGGATCCCAGCTCCTGGGTATCCGGCAGCCCAGCGGCTGTCAATGTGCCGCTCCCTTTACACCTTGCTCCTTACAGAAACCTCATTTTGGATACTAACGGCATCCTCAGCTTACATTTTAGAGCTCATGGCCTCATCTTCTCATTCCCCCATTTCTTCTCCTAACTCCTCTCTCTCCTCCCCTCTCTCTGACAAAACCCATTGGTGGGTTCCCACTACCTCCCTACCTTTTCGTATATCCCCCTCCTCGGCTTGTGACTTAGCCACCTCAGGCTGTGCCTGCCATACCCTTAACATTTGTAAGTCTCCCTTCCCAGGTTTATATTGAGACCAGCGTACAATGTTGATAAGATTCCTATCTTATAGTAATACTGCTGACACTGTAAACAGCCTGTTCAATCGCTACTTACTCAGCATGTAACCTCCTGCTCTCCATGAATGTTAAGGAACCTGTTTTTGATTGTTATGTAACCTGTCTTGTATATTTGTCTCTTGTTCACTCGACATGGATCCTTTGTAAAACAGCCTTCTGGCTCAAAGGTGTTAAATCCACAATCAAAATAAATAAATAAAATAAATAAATATATAAATCTTCAGAGATGACATCATTGAGGGATGGTGGCTCTTCTGTACCAAGTGGTTACCATAGCAACTATCAACATTGTAGCCATTTCTCATACAGCTAACTATTAAATGTTTTTACTGTGCAAATGTCAGCTAGCCTAAGTGCAAAACTCATCCTTATGTTTTAACCTATAGCTTAGTGCAGTTTGTGCTTATATATAATATATAATTATTTTAACAACATGTTTTTATAATATAAATATTTTAATAATTATTTTTATAAATTTATATTTGCATACTCTATTCAAGTGATTTTTTATATGAAACCACCATATGATGTGTAATGTATGTGTAATAGGAACATATATGTAATAGGAGGCAGGATAGCGCAGTGGTTTAAGGCTCTGAGCTGCAAACCTGGAGACCTGGGTTTAAATCCCACAGTCCCCACTTGCATACTGTGTGACCCTGCGCAAGTCATTTAACTTCCTTGTGCTCTCAGGTCACACCTGTAAACAAGCTTCAGCTTAGTGTGCCACTCCTGGTAAAAAAAAGTAAAATAAATGTAATTAAATACATAGTGACATAATTCACACTTGTGCTGATGAGTGAAATTAAGTTAAATAATCATACAGAATATTAAAATCTATTTTTAACTGTATTTAAAAAGTTTTGTTGTATTCGTATCTTCCTGAAACTTGTGTTAGCATGCGCAGTTTTATTCAATACACACAAGTCAGTCCAGGTATTCCTTACAAGTAGCTATTAAAACCTGTCTCATTATTAAGTCCTTTAGGGTGTAGAGTCTCTAATTCATGTATCCAGTACGCCTCTCTTTTTTGGAATAATTCTTTCAGATCCCCCCCCTTTGATTAGTATATCCACTTTTTCTAATCTGCTGTGTATTAGAGATGTGGGCGATCTATGCCCTGCTTCAGTATGGTGCTTTGCCAGTGGGTATTTAGGGGTTTTCACCCTGATAGCAGTTTTATGATCCCACACTCTTTGTTTCAGTGCTCTTTTCGTTTGCCCTATGTATGTGGATCCGCAAGGGCATGTCATGTATATTACTCCTTCTGTGGTGCAATTAATAAACACTTTAACTTCATATCTTTTCCCAGACCTAGGGTGGTTAAAAGTGTTGGTATTTCTGGAACTTGAATGATGGGCACAATTGCCACATTTATATTTTCCCTCTGGGAGGGCTGGCATCCAGTTTGGTCTCTGCTTTGTTTTTTCCTCAGTAAATAGTGTTTTTACCAGTGAGTCTTAGATTTGTGTTTCTTTTGTAGCCAAATAATGAACTTCTTCCACGACACCTGTCAGAGCAGGGTCAGACTCCAATATTTGCCAGTGCGTTTTATTACATTTTTTATGTCCCCACAAGCATCTGAGAAAGCAGTGCAGAAACAAACTCATTCATCTTTCTCGTCCTGATTTTGTTTTGTTAACAGCAAAACTGATCTGTCCTGTGTGTTTACTTTTTCCAGTGCTTTTATCAAAATTCCTGGTGTGTACCCTCTGTTTAACAGTCTGTAACATATCTCTTAAAGTTCCAAAGTGCAAATCCTGCGCATCAAGGTCGAGGTGGTTCACATAAGCAGGCAGCCAGCCTAACACATAGATAAAAGTTTCCACGGCAATTGCACGCCATAAAAACCCACAGACTCCAGGATATTTCAGTAACTGATTGTTGTATTTCAAGTTTATGTACACCCCCTTGAAGGCTTGTAGCTGAGGCGCTAGGGGCTCGCACTGGTGTAAACTTTAAATACAACAGTTGCAGTTGATGGAATATCCTGGAGTCTGTGGTGATTTATGGAGTGCAATTGCTTTGGGAAAATTTGTTACTCATCTCTGCAGATTGCAGTGCAAAATGGTACTGTGGTCTATGTCTTTTCTGCACAGAGTGGACTCAAGTTTACCATTTTTTATGTCGATTTTCAAATCCAGAAAATTCACCTCCTGTTAACTGTATACTGTGTAGAAAAAAGCATGATTGTGTAATAGGGTGTCCCCTGTTATGATAAGGGTCCCCCCCAAACAAATGGAAAAAAAGATGTCACCCTATTTCCTATTTCCTCTCACTCTTTCTGTCTGCTTTTATTTTCTCTGTTTTCCTGTTTTTTTTTTTATGTCATGGTGGCCAACTTGACATTCTAAAATCTTTTCTATCCTTTATTGTCTATACAACCCCCTTTTTATAGTGCACATGAAGTGCTGTAAGTGTTTCTATATGAGTCAAAGAACAGGATATATTTAGCACATGAAGCATTACATGTTCAAACACTGGTGCTCCATTTTTGTCTAGCAATATGATTATAGCTAGTGCCCAAATAAAAATAGAGCAGCTCCTTAGTGCTGCTCGCACCCGAGGCACTGATTGTTGCAGCTGTTCACTGTATACTAACATACTAAAATGCCAGCAGAATAGGTCTAATGGTCTCCCAAATCTGCTTGATTTTCAGCACTCGCACTGAGGGCCAATTTTGGTGTCTCCCCCTCCCCCTTGGATTATACTGTCCTCAGTCCCAGATGTTCCACCTGTATTGAGCCTGGTCAGATTTACCCTCCCCCTGGACCTGTCCCATCCCCTCTTAAACCCATCCGGAGTCGCCACCTCTACCAGCTCCCTGTGGCTCCAGTCCCAACATGCAACATGCAATGTGCAACGCAACACGCAACATGCAACCCTAGAAATATTTATTGGAGCAAGATGCTCTGTGTATTTCTCACTGTTTGGTGTGGGTAAGAAACAGCCAGAGAGTAGTTGCCTACTCTGTGTTGCTTGAAACTGCCACATGACGTGTCGAAAATGAATAAAAAAAGTCAATAATGCCGAAATGTGTGACGCTATGGGCAGGGATAGATGTGTCCTGGATTTGTGGGACCTCCTCTTCCATCCAGGGACCACCAGTGCCACTGCCGTTGCCTCAGAGGTTGCCAAGAAAGAGGAGCGGTTGGACCACAGTGGGCTCAGGGAGGGTGAGGGTGGTGGAACAGAGGTGCATCCCTTCCGTTGTACCTCTCCACAATTCCTATGCCATTCTGGCAAAGTGTGGTTCCTCTATGGAGGCACCCACAGTGGAGACCAAGGAGGATGCTGGGAACCTCCACAAAGGAGACCCACAGGAGGGTGGCAGGGACCCTGCAGGGAAGGAAACAACTCCTGGTGGGGACTCCATTGTTAGAAAGGTAGAACTGGGGAGGAAAGGGAGAGGGAGGTAGTGCCTGCCTGGTGCCATGGCTTGGAGGGACAGGGAGCGAATCCTCAGGATTGCCAGAGCAGCTGCACAGGGAGGGAGCTGGATGTCATTGTCCACCTAGGACAAATGACCTGGCTAAGAAAGGAATAGAGAAGTGCAGGAAGAGTTTGTGGAATTGGGGAGGCCTTGGTCAAGTAGCACGCATGGTAACCTTCTTGGAGGTGCTACCCATCTATGGCATAGGAGAGGCTAGGTGTTCCGCATCATGGGATTCAATCAGTGGTTGAAAAACTGGTGTGGAGCTCAGGATTTGGCTTCACTGGGGACTGGGTCCACCTGGAGTGATGCAAGCCTATACTGGCATGATGGGCTGCATCTGTCCAGGAGAGGAACCAGGATCCTAAGTGATAGGTTTAAATGCTTGATTGGCAAGCTTTTAAACTAGCCAAGGGGAGGCACTGGAAAGGAGCAGGAAAATCCTAGCCCCCAAATAATCATGGTAGTAAGCGCAAACACCAACATAGAGGTGTTGATAGGGAGAAGGGCAGGGGTAAATGGAGAAAGTGACAAAGGCAAGAAGGACAGGGATGGGGCAAAAGGGAGTAAGGCCATCAGGAAATGGAGGGTATGAGTACCAATGCCCGTAGTCTGGGCAACAAGCTCCTGAGCTGATGGCCTTAATGGAAGAGGGATGCCTGGATATCGTAGCAGTCACAGAAACATGGTACACTGAGAACCATGACTGGGATGTTAACATACCAGGTACATAACCTACAGAAGAGACAGGCAGGGGAGAAGAGGGAGGAGTAGCTCTCTGTAAAGGAATGGATAAAAGCAACTGAACAAAAGAGTAAACAGGGAGGAGAGGAGGCACTGTGGGTCACCTTGGAGACTGGAAAGGGCACTACAATCCGCACAGGGGTTGTGTACAGACCCCCATGTCAGGTGGAAGGAATGGACAAGGATATGATAGAAGGCATTCTTAGAATGGCAGAGAAAGGGGAGATACTGTTGATGGGAGACCTGAATATGCCAGATGTTAACTGGAGCACATTTGCTGCAGCCACATCCAAGAGCAGGGCCATTCTTGATGCCCTACAGGTGGCAGGCATTAGACAGCTAGTTTTGGAACCCACTCGTGAGGGAGCAATCTTAGACCTCATACTCTCAAACGGGGGCAGTGAGAGGATCTCAGATCTAGAAGTGGGTTGCCGTCTGGGGACAAGTGACCATCAAACAGTGTGGTTCACGTTAAACTCAGCTACAGAGTCAAGCCATACAAAAGTGAGGGTACTGGACTTTAGGAGGGCTGACTTTGGCAAGATGGGAGAGTGCCTCAGAAAAGCACTAGCAAACAGGCTAGAAGGAGGTGTGGAGCAACAATAGGGAATTATCAAAACTGTAATCACAGAGGCAACAAGCCTTTGTGTGAAGCAAATAAACAAATCAAAATGAAAGAAAAAGCCACTATGATTCTCAAAAGAGGTGGCTGTGAAAGTCAGGAAGAAAAAGATAGCATTCTGGAAGTATAAGGAAACACAGAAGGAGCAGGACAGAGAGCTGTACCAGTTAAGGCAGAAGGAAGCAGGGAGGGAAGTGAGAATAGCAAAGGCCCAAACTGAGGAAAAGATAGCCAACTCAGTTAAGAAGGGGGATAAAACCTTTTATAGGTACATCAGCGAGTGTAGAAAGACAAAGGGAGGGATAGTGAGGCTGAATAGAATGAACGGTGGGTGGGCAGAGGGGGACAGTGAAAAAGCAGGAATACTGAACGAATATTTCTGCTCAGTATTCACAAAAGAGGAGGGGGAAGTGCCTAATCCAATTAACAGAAGCACTCTTGATAGGGGGTCGATCCCAGTCCTTTCACAGAAGAAAGGGTTCTGCAAGAACTCCTAAAACTGAAGGTGACAAAGCAATGGGTCCTGATGGAATTCACCCAGAACTCTAAAAGAATTAAGGGAGGAACTAGTGAAACCACTGGCTACTCTTTTTAATAAATCATGGGAGGATGGTGTGGTACCGAGGACTGGAGGAAGGCGAATGTGATTCCCCTTCACAAAAGTGGGTCCAAGACAGAGGCAGGAAACTACAGACCTGTCAGTCTGACCTCTGTGGTAGGGAAAGTAATGGAGTCACTTCTGAAGGAAAGAATAGTTGAGTACCTAGAGGCCAGTGGAGCACAGGACCCAAGGCAGCATGGGTTCACAGCGGGAAGGTCATGTCAGACGAATTTAATAGATTTCTTTGACTGGGTGACCAAAGTAGTAGACCAGGGAGGGGCTGTGGACATGGCCTACCTAGACTTTAGCAAGGCATTTGACACAGTCCCACACAAAAGATTAATAGCTAAATTAACCAGCCTGGGAGTAGGACCCAGGGTGGTAGCCTGGGTAAAACACTGGCTGGACAACAGGACACAGAAGGTAATTGTAAATGGAGTCCACTCTGAAGAAAGGGGGGTTACTAGTGGGGTACCGCAAGGTTCAGTATTGGGTCCAGTCCTTTTTAATGTCTTCATCAGTGACACTGCAGAGGGACTGGAAGGAAAGGTATGCCTTTTTGCAGATGACACAAAGATCTGCAACAGGGTTGATACACAAGGAGGTGTGGAAAGGATGAAAAGGGACTTGGCAAGGTTGGAGGAATGGTCAGAAGTATGGCAGCTATGATTCAATGCAAAGAAGTGCAAAATAATGCACCTGGGAAACAAGAACCCAGGGGAAGAATACACAATGGGTGGGGAGGTAGTCACAACAACAAAAAAGGAAAGGGACCTGGGGGTAATCATATCAGATGACCTTAAGGTCAGCAAGCAATGTGAGAAGGCAGTAGGGAGGGCTGGGGGTTTACTGGGATGTATAGGGAGAGGCATCATCAGCAGAAAACAGGAAGTTGTTATCCCTCTGTACAGACAGTTGGTGAGACCCCATCTGGAGTACTGTGTCCAGTTCTGGAGACCCCATCTCCGCAAGGACATAGACAGGATAGAGGCAGTCCAGAGGAGGGCAACTAAAATGGTGCAGGGTCTGCAAGAGAAGCCGTACGAGGAGAGAGACTAAAGGAGCTTAATATGTATACCCTTAAGGAAAGAAGGGAGAGCGGGGACATGATAGAAACTTTTAAGTACCTCAGTGGAATCAACAAAGTCCAAGAGGGTAGCATCTTTCAGAAAAAGAGACTTGCAAGAACAAGGGGACACAATTTAAAGACAGAAGGAGGGCGGTTCAGGGGCAATGTGAGGAAGTATTATTTCACAGAGAGGGTAGTGGATGCATGGAACAGTCTTCCTGAGGAGGTTGTGGGGTCTAAAACTGTGGGAGAATTCAAGAATGCATGGGACAGACATAAGGCAATTCTTGTGGGGGGTAGGAAGAAATAGGCTGTTGGTTAACTAGGATCTGCGGCCTATCCTGTAGGTAGGGAAATGGGCAGACTAGATGGGCCTAGCGGTCCTTATCTGTCGTCAAAGTCTATGTTTCTATGTCAAAGTCTATGTTTCTATGTCCTAAATGTTTAAAAATTTGCCCTATAAAGTTGATTGCAGCCCCAGAATGTTGTAACTGGGGCTGCATTTGATAGATAAAGGGGACAAAAAGTTACAGTACGTCAAATAAGGCCCAAATGAAATGTATACCTTCATTGAAAATAAATGCTGGTTAGTGACAGGGGCTCAAGAGAAGCACGGAGCCCCTGCATATAATATATGGCAGCCATGCAGTATAAAAGAATAAGAGCCCTTTTCAAGGGTTAAAGTTTAAATAATCAAACTAACCACTGCATAATAAAAATAAATTAAATGCATTTGTTACTAGGTCTCCTGAGCTGCCAGAGGAAAGAAGATAAGGAGTACACCCTTAATCTTCTCTTCCCCATAGCCGACTCAGAGATGCCTGTGTAATACATGAATCTGTACATATTAATTAATATGTAATTACCTGTGGGAGCCTGTAATTCTGGAAGGTCCTACTATAGCGCTGGCAGCCCAAGCAGTGGCTGTTTATATAGCTGAATAGGCAGTGATGTCACTCCTCAAGGGGAGGAGCTTAGCCCCTAAATTATCTGAGGCCCTACAATTAAGGTTTTTATCGGTCCTGCAGACCAGAGGCATTATTTATTATTGGAGATTAATGTGAAGTCTTTTGGTCTGAAACAGGGTACATAATGGTTACTGAGCCCCAGAGAAGTGAGAGGAAAGAAAAAAATACTCCCATAGTAATCTTATTTCTTCCCCATGATACTCAGGTAATAACTTTCTGCAGTAAGCCTTCTAGGTAGGAGAAAAGAACACATGCAAATGATGGAATTCTTTGCATGTGAGAACTTTTCAAATGCTGCCTCTACTAACTGCCAGTGTTCTAAACCTTCTCAGATTTTCTAGGAGCCTGGAAAAGCAGGCCCAAGAGGGTATAATACTAAGACTATATTGATTAGTATAATTAGGATTGGAAAAAATCCAAAAAGTATTAACGAACCACAGACCTCCAACTGGAGGGAGAACAACAGAATTAAGAAACACCAGGAGAAAATGTCAGAAATACCCCCAAAGAGGTACACAAGAACCCTGTTTACTAAAACCGTAACTAGATGCAGAGATTATGCATCTAAAGGGGTATACTCTGTTCTAGTGGCACAACATACAGTGTGCAGAGGCTGAGATTTTGAAAGGGGAGGTAGGGTGGGAAGTAATGAATACCTGAGTATCACTGGGAAGAAAGAAGATTACTATGGTAAGTAATTTTTTCTTCTAACTCCAGTAATACTCAGGTATTCGTAACTTTCTGCAGACTACAAAGCAGTACCACTGGAGGTGGGCACAGAACCTTATTTTGGAAGCAGACTTTGCGGGACTGCTGTGCCAAACCTAGCACCACTCCTGGATTGAATATTCAAGTTGTAGTGCTTTGTAAAGGTGTGTACTGTTTTCCAGGTAGCTGCTTTACAGATATCAACCAGTGGGACATTTCTGGCAGATGCTAAGGTAGCAGCTGTCCCTCTCGTGGAGTGGGTTCTCAATCCTGTTGGGGGCTCCCTACCAGCTTTAGTGTAACAGAATTGGATATACTGTACTATCCATTTAGGAACTGACCTTTTTGATGCTCGATTACCTTTTTCCACATTCCCATAAGTCAGGAACAACTGTTTTCTGTCCTGCCTTTGGTCCCTGGTAACTGTTATACAGTAGCTGAGAGCTCTCTTGACATCCAGACTGTGGAGTCTTCTTTCACCGGAGGCGGAATGCTCAGTGAGAACGACAGGTAGGGTAATGGATTGGTTAAGGTGAAAATCAGAAACCACCTTGGAAATAAATTTTCTGTTCATTCCCAGGACTGCCTCATCTCTATGAAAAGAGATATAGTCATGTTTGATACACAGAGCATGAAGCTCACTGATTCTTCTTGTAGAATTCAGTGCCACTAGGAAAACTGTTTTCCATGTGACATATTTCAGGTGAGTTGTAGCCATAGATTCAAAAGGAGGGCCCATGAGCTTAGCTATACACACATTGAGGTCCCATGCCAGCATCAGTTCACTATGAGGGGGATGCAAATGGGCCAGTCCCTTAAAGAACCTCCTAAAAATAGGTTCTTAGGCTACTGTTACCTTTACTCCAGCAGAAAGATAAGCAGACACTGCTGCAAGGTGGACTTTTAAAGAGCTGGGCTGTAGTCCCAGGGAATGTAAATGAGAGAGGTAGTCAAGAACAGCTGGTACTCCAGCCTGTGCTGGCATCAATGTAAAAACCATTTCCATTTTGAAGAGTAGGTTTTCTTAGTGAAGGGTTTCCTGTAACCCCTCAGGATATTTAACACTGCTTCAGAGGGGTGTAAATTAGCATATTCTAGTTCCTCAAGAGCCAAGCCTTGAGATTGAGAGACTTGAGGTTCAGGTACTGCAGAGTTCCCTGATTGGAGGTCAGCAGGTTGTGCTTCTGAGGGAGGCGTATTGGTTTGGCTACAGACATGGAGAGCAGTAAAGAGTTCCATGGCTGCCGGGGCCAATCTGTAGCTGTCAAGATTAGAGATGCTAAATGAGATCTGAACTTGAGCAGCACTCTGAATACCAGGGGAAGACAAGGAAGGCATACAGGCACCTCTATGACCAATCCAGAGCCAGGGCATCCAGAGGAAGCATACCCTGTTCTGGTGGTCTGCAACAGTACTGTGACAGATGGTAGTTTTGCTGGGTTGTGAACAAGTCTATCTCCAGAGTGCCCCACCTCCTGAAGATCACTTGCATCACCTGCCTGTTCAGGATCCATTTGTGATGGGCCTGATTGATTCGACTTAAGGCATCTGCCGGGGTATTGTGCTTTCCTGGCTGATGAATTGCCTGCAGGGACACTACCAAGAAATAAGCCAAGGTCCAAATTTTCATGGCTGCTGTGCAGAGGAGACCTGACCTGGTGCCTCCCTGCCTGTTTATAGAAACATAGAAACATAGAATTTGACGGCAGATAAGGACCATTTGGCCCACCTAGTCTGCCCATTTTCCTACCTAACAGATAAGTTGTAGATCCTAGTTAACCAACAGCTTACTTCCTCTTACCTGCCACTATGACTGCCTTATGCCTGTCCCATGCATTCTTGAAGTCACCCACTGTTCTTGACTCCACGACCTCCTCAGGGAGGCTGTTCCATGCATCCAAAACCCTCTCAGTGAAAAAATACTTCCTCACATTACCCCTGAGCTGTCCCCCCTCTGTCTTCAGATTGTGCCCCCTTGTTCTTGCACATCTCTTTTTCTGGAAGATGCTACCCTCTTGGACTTTGTTAATTCCCTTGAGGTACTTGAAAGTTTCTATCATGTCCCTCTCTCCCTTCTTTCCTCAAGAGTATACATATTAAGCTCCTTTAGTCTTTCTTCGTATGTCTTCTGGTGCAGACCCTGCACCATTTTGGTTGCCCTCCTCTGGACAGCCTCCACTCTGTTTATGTCTTTGCAGATATGGGGTCTCCAGAACTGCACACAGTACTCCAGATGGGGTCTCACCAACTGTCTGTACAGAGGGGATAACAACTTCCTGTTTTCTACTATTGATGCCTCTTCCTATGCATCCCAGTATCCCCCCAGCCCTCCTTACTGCCTTCTCACATTGCTTGCCCACCTTTAGGTCATCTGATATAATTACCCCCAAGTGCCTTTCTATTTTTACTGTTGTCAGTATCTCACCCCCCATTGTGTATGCTTCCCTTGGGTTTTTGTTTCCCATGTGCATTACCCTGCACTTCTTTGCATTGAATCTGAGCTGCCATACATTTGACCATTCCTCCAACCTTGCCAAGTCCCTTCTCATCCTTTCCACTCCATCTTGTGTACCAACCCTGTTGCAGATCTTTGTGTCATCTGCAAAGAGACATACTTTTCCTTCCAGTTCCTCTGCAATGTCACTTATGAAGACATTAAAAAGGACCGGTCCCAGTACTGAACCCTGCGGTACCCCTCTAGTAACCCTCCTTTCTTCACTGTGTACTCCATTTACTACTATCCTTTGTTTCCTGTTGTCTAGCCAATTTTTTTTATCCAGGCTACCACCTTGGGACCCACTCCAAGGCTGGCTATCTTGTGTATTAATCTTTTGTGTGGGACTGTATCAAATGCCTTGCTAAAATCTAGGTAAGCCATGTCCACAGCCCCTCCCTGGTCTACTACTTTGGTAACCCAGTCAAAGAAATCTATTAGATTCATCTGACATGACCTTCCCATCGTGAATCCATGCTGCCTTGGGTCCTATGCCCCACTGGCCTCTAGGTACTCAACAATTCTTTCCTTCAGAAGTGATTCCATCATTTTCCTTACCACTGAGGTCAAACTGACTGGTCTGTAGTTTCCTGCCTCTGTCCTGCTCCCACTTTTGTGAAGAGGAATCACATCTGCCCTCCTCCAGTCCTTGGGTACCACCCCATCCTCCCATGATTTGTTAAAGAGAGTAGTCAGCGGTGTCACTAGTTCTACCCTTAGTTCTTTTAGAATTCTTGGGTGAATCCCATCAGCCCCATTGCTTTGTCCACTTCAATTTTATCAGTTCTTTCAGAACACTTTCTTTTGTAAATGGACTGGTATCGACCCCCATCTTCAGAGTGTTTCTCTTGTTTGGTTTAGGTAACTCCCCCTCCTCTTCCTTTGTGAATACTGAGCAGAAATATTCGTTCAGTATTCCTGCTTTTTCACTGTCACCCTCTACCCACATTCTCTCCCCTTTATTAAGCTTCAGTATCCCTCCTTTGGTCTTTCTTCACTCCCTAATGTACCTATGAAAGGTCTTATCCACCTTCTTAACAGAACTGGCTATCCTTTCCTCGGTTTGGGCATTTGCTATTCTGACCGCCTTCCCAGCCTCTTTCTGCTTTAACTGATAAAGTTCTCTGTCCTGCTCCTTCTGTGTTTCCTTATATTTCCTGAATGCTGTCCTTTTCTCCTTAACCTTCCCTGCCACCTCTTTTGTGAACCATAGCGTTTTTTTCCTTCGTTGTGTTTCATTGATTTGCTTTAAACAAAGGCTTGTTGCCTCTGTGATGGCTGTTTTGATCACTCTCCATTGTTCCTCAACCCCTCCTTCTTGCCTGTTTGCTAGTGCTTTTCTGAGGCACTCCCTTGTTTTCCCAAAGTCTGCCCTCCTAAAGTCTAGTACTCTTGCTTTTGTATGGCTTGATTGTATGGCTGTGTTTATCGTGAACCACACTGTTTGGTGGTCGCTTGTTCCCAGATGGCTACTCACTTCTAACTCTGAGATTCTTTCTCCATCCCCATTTGAAAGTACCATGTCTAAGATTGCTCCCTCCAGAGTGGGTTCCAATGTAATACATTGTGGTGGTATTGTCTGTTCTGACTTGCACCACCTTCCCTTGTACCAGTGCTGAAAAGGCCTTTAGAGCCAGAAACAGAGCTCTGAATTCTAGTACATTTATTTGCTGAAAGGACTCTGCAGCTGACCAGGCGCCCTGGGTTGTGTGATCCACTGGATGGGCACCCCAACCCAGGAGGGCTGCATCTGTTGTGAGAACATCTGAGGGAGACTCTCTCTGATAAGGAGCCTCCTCTTTTAGGTTGGGTTCCTCCTTCCACCACTATATTGCTTGCAGCAGAGTCCTTGTTACAGGGTTGGGCTCTGAAAAAGGATATTTTCTTTGACTGAAATGAGCCTTGAGGTGGAACTGGATGTTTCTTATTTGGAACCTGCAACCCAGCACTGTGCCTGTGAAAGCAGCCATATGGCCTGGTAGCTGCAGAAATGGCCTTGCAGTCTTGGGTTTGTGCAAGCAGAACAAATTTGCAGTCAGCTGGAGACTTCTGACCCTGTCCAGAGGCAAGTTAGCCAAGGAGGTGACCTCAGTGGGGAAAGCAGTGGACCCCAGAGGAGGAGGAAGCGAATCCTGGTGGGGGACTCCATCGTAAGAGGGATCCAGCTAGGAACACAGGAGGGGGAGGACAGGGAGGTGAGGTGCCTACCAGGTGCCATGGCATGGAGGGATGGAAGGAAGATACGGGGGATCACTAGGAAGGCAAGACAGCAGGGTGAGCTGGATGTCATTATCCACCTAGGTACTAATGACTTGGCAAATGGGAGCAAAGGAAGTTCAGGAAGAGTTTAGGAAACTGGGGAGGGTCTCAAGCAAGTAGCTACTTCTGTCACTTTCTCAGAAGTACTACCTGTGGAGGCAAGGGAGAGCATAGGAGTGCATGCACCAGGAACTTTAACTCATGGTTGAAGAACTGGTGCTGTGAGAAGGGTTTGATTCATTGGTGACTGGGGACCCACCTGGAGGATGGAGGTTTGTTCAAGCCTGACGGCCTGCATCCATCCTGGAGGGAATCCAAGCACTCAATGATAAGTTTAAATGCTACATTGACAAGCATTTAAACTAGCAAAGGGGTGGCAGGCCAGCAAGGAGGGTACCTACTTGCTCACCCCCACAGCTAGCAGTGGAACCAGTGAACCAGAGGAGTGGCTATCTCTGCAAAGCAGTGTGCAAAGATGGAGATTAGTGTGCAAAGGTGGATAAAGAAAAGGGGCAAAATTCAGCAGAAGGGCAGACAGCAAGGAGAACCAGGGATAAATGACAACCAAGGAAGGGGCTGGAGTAGAACAGTGAAGTAGGGAGGTCAAATCATGGAAAGCCATGTGTGCAAATGCCAGGAGCCTTAGCAACAAGATGGAAGATCTGGAGGCTGTCATGGTACAGTCAGACCTGGACATTGTGGCCATCACTGAAACCTGGTGTAATGATAACCATGACTGGGAGATGGCCATACCTGGCTACAACATATTCAGAAGAGACAGAGCAGGCAGGAAGGGAGGAGGAGTGGCACTGTATGTGAAAAATGACATAAGGGCCACAGAGATCCAGGAGGAACAAAATGGGGGAGAGATACTGTGGGTTAAGCTGGAAAGGAAAATGGGGCCAGCTATCCAAACAGGTGTGGTCTATAGACCACCAGCCCAGGAGGAAGAAACAGATAGGGAGCTGATGCTAGCCATCCAAAGGATGGCAGACAAGGGTGAGGTAGTACTGGTTGGAGACTTCAATATTCCAGACATGGACTGGAGCATCCCAGCAGCAGCATCAACTAGGAGCAGATTTATCCTGGACTCCCTTCAGGGTGCCTTCCTCAAGCAACTGGTCATGGAACCAACTCGGCAGAAGGCAATACTGGACCTTCTACTCACAAACAGGGACAGTGTGATGGGGGTAACAGTGGGGGAGCACCTGGGTAACAGTGACCACCAGTCATTGTGGTTTGAAATCACAAAAGAGCAGAACCAAACCACACAAAAACACGTATCCTGGATTTTAGTGGGGCAGACTTTGGGAAAATGGGGAGATACTTGAAAGAGGCATTAAGGGGAATGGGACAGGAGTCAGGGTTGAGGAACAGTGGGCAGTATTAAAATGGGGATTATAAGAACAACAGAATTATGCATTAAGCAGGTTAGCAAGAGGAAAAGGAAGAGGAGACCATTATGGTTTTCCAAAGAGGTAGCAAAGAAAGTGAAAGCCAAAAAGATTGCATTCAGGCAATACAAAAAGACACAGGCAGAAGGGGATAGGAGAAGTACCAGGAGAAACAAAGGGAGGCAGGGAAGTCAGTAGGGAAGCCAAAGCTCAGACAGAAGAACACATTGCAAAATCAGTGGTTAAAGGATAAACCTTTACAGGTACGTAAGTGAAAAAGAAAGACAAAGGAGGGATAGTGAGACTAAGGGAGGATGGAGTCGCGGAGGATGACAACAGTAAAGCTGACATATTGAACAAGTATTTCTGCTCAGTCTTTACTGAGGAAGAGGGTAATGGGTCTGAAGGAGTACAAGGGGTGAGAATGGTGCAGAAATGGACACAAGTCCCTTTACACGAAAAGGGTCCTGAAGGAACTGGAAGTAATAAGAGTTGACAAAGGTGGGGCCAGATGGGTACACCCCAGGGTCCTTAAAGAACTAAGAGAGGTGGTGGCTGAACCTCTGGCTATCCTGTTTAGCCAATCACTGAAATAGGGAGGTACCCAAAGACTGGAGGACAGCAGATGTACTCCCTTATACAAAAGTGGGAACAAAGAGGAAGCAGGACCTACAGAACAGTCAGCCTCCACCTCGGTAGTGGAAAGATCATGGAAGCACTACTGAAGGAGAGATTGTGGAACATCTGGTTGTCAATGGACTACAGGACCCAAGGCAGCATGGTTTCACCAGGGGAGGTCATGTCAGACCAACCTCATTGAATTTTTGACTGGGTGACTAGGGAGGTGGATCTGGGAGGGCAGTGGACATGGCCTATCTGGACTTCAGCAAGGCCTTTGACACTGTGCCACATAGAAGACTATTACACAAACTGAGGAATATGGGTGTGGGCAGGACAGTAGTGTGGTGGGTAGGTAACTGGCTGGGTGGCAGGACACAGAGGGTGGTGGTAAATGGCTGTCACTCCACAGAGTGAAGAGTGACCAGTGGGGTACCACAGGGATCAGTGCTGGGACTGGTCCTATTCAACATCTTCACCAGTGACATTGTGCAGGATCTAGAAGGCAGAATTTCACTGTTCGCTGATGACACAAAGCTCTGTAACAGAGTAGACACACCAGCGGGTGTAGACAGAATGAGAAGGGACCTGCAGAAACTTGAAGAATGGTCAAGGGTTTGGCAGTTGAAATTCAATGCAAAGAAGTGCAAGATAATGCATATGGGGCACAAAACCCTGCACAATATATCAGTTGGGGGGTGAGGATATAGCATGCACCAAGCAGGAAAGGGTTCTTGGGGTTGTCATCTCTGATGACCTCAAGGTAGGGAAACAGTGTGACAAGGCATCAGGTAAAGCAAATAGGATGCTGGGATGTATAGGCAGAGACATCACCAGCAGGAAAAAGGAGGTCATAATTCCGCTTATACAAGACACTAGTGAGGCCCCACCTGAGTACAGTGTACAGTTCTGGAGACCATACCTACGTAAGGACATAGTCAGGGTAGAGAAGGTTCAGAGGAGGGCAACAAAGATGGTGCATGGATTGCATCACAAGTCCTATGAAGACAGGTTGAAGGAACTGAACATGTACTCCTGGAGGAGAGGAGGAGAGAGGGATATGATAGAGACATACAAGTATCTTACAGGGAGAAACAGGTGCAGGAAAACACTATTTTAAGCGAAAAGATGTTCCAGGACTAGAGGGCATGGGATGAAGTTGGAGGGAGGACGATTCAGAGGAAACATGAGAAAGAATTTCTTCACAGAACGGGTGGTGGACAAGTGAACACCCTGCCAGAGGAAGTGGTGGGGGCTGAAACAATCACGGGATTTAAGAATGCATGGGATAGACATAAAGGAATTCTAGAGGTCAGGGGTAATGGGAAACAGACTTCTAGGAAAACAAACTGAACTTACAAGC
Source organism: Neoceratodus forsteri (assembly GCA_016271365.2). Classification (NCBI taxonomy): domain Eukaryota; kingdom Metazoa; phylum Chordata; order Ceratodontiformes; family Ceratodontidae; genus Neoceratodus; species Neoceratodus forsteri. The sequence goes on along the minus strand of CM057449.1, from coordinate 31,918,185 downwards.
TCAAATGGGCAGACTGGGTGGGCCATAGGCCCTTATCTGCCGACACTGTCTATGTATCTATGTATCTATGTAAGTAGGCCCTGCCTTGCAGGGTATTGATCTCTGCCCCTGTGAACTGCAGGATTTGTGTAGGAATGAGGACTGATTTTTTATGATTGATTAGGAACCTCAGAGACTCCAAGAGCACTTGTGTGATCTGTAGATACTGCCTGACTTGGTCTGGTGAATTCCCTGCCACCATCCAGTCATACAGATATAGGAGAACAATAACCCCCTACCTTCAAAGGTGTGTTACTACTGCTGCTAGGCACTTTGTGAACACAACTGGGGACGAGAAAAGGCCAAAAGGCAGAGTTGAAAACTACTAATGGCCTGAAGGGAGTCTGAATCTGAGATATTTTCTGTAGGACTCCCTTATGGGGATGTGGAAATATGCATCTTTGAAGTCCAGTGATGCCAGCCAATCTCCTTTTTGCAGTGTTGGCAGAATCAATGCCAAGGTTACCATTTTCCATTTTGGTTTCTTCAGGTGCTTGTTTAAAGCTCAGAGATTCAATATAAGCCACCACACCCCACTTTTCTTTGTAGTTAAGAAGTACCTGGAATAGAAACACCTTCCTCTTGAGGGTGTTGGAACAGGTTCTGCTGCCCTTAGCAGGAGCAGGTTTGGAACCTCTGCCTCTAGCAGTGTCTTTTCTGCTAGAGAGGGTGAACTGAAGACCCTGTTTTTTTGAGGAGGAAGGGATTTGAAATCCAGAGACAGACCTTGACCCACTACCTCCAGGACCCACTTGTCTGTGGTGATGTTCTGCCAAGCCTGGAGGAAGTGGGACAGTCTGCCTCCAACAGGGAGGGAGAAGGTGGCCTGTGCCTCAGGGGGTGTGTTTAGTCTGGAGCTAAGGATGGGCCTGAGACCCCTTCCTGCAGCCGCTTCTACCCCTGCCCCTGAAGCATGCCTTCTGTGGATACTGCTGGTACTGGGATGTGGCCACTGGCCGGAAAAAGGGCCTGGTATGAAAGGACCTACCCCGGCCTCCCCTTCCATAAGACCTGGTGGATGGTGAAGCTCTCTCTTTTGCAGAATTGCTTCTGTAAGTGGCCTTGTACTCATCCACCCTCTTCTTGTAAGCAACTGTGGATTCCCCAAAAAGAGAATTGTCCTCTAAGAGGAAATCCAGTGCCTTAGACTGAGTGTCCCGAGTAAGATTTGTGTCCCTGAGCCAGACAAATCTTCTCTGTGCCACCGTGTTAGCCATCCATCTGGCTGCAGTATCATTTTTATCAGCAGCCATCTGGAACTGATACTTAGCCACCTCTAACCCAAACCTGGCAGTTTCAGCCAGATCATCTGACAAGGACGAAGGGACTTTCTCTGCCATGGCCAAAACTGACTGCCACAGTGACTTCTGGTACAGGGCAGCATAGGCCTGAAAATTAGCTTGGTGAATGGCCAGAGAGGCCAACAGGTACCCCTTCTTGGCCATACTATCAATTTTCCTAGAGTTCTTATCCGGAGGATGGGAGGACAGAGGGACCCTAGCCTTGTCTCAGGCAGCTTGCTGCATGACCCCCTGGTGGTCAGGATGGGAGAAAAGGAACTCTGCCCCCTCCCTATCCATTTGATACTTTTTATTGCTTCTCTTGTCAAGGGGAGGAATGGAGTTAGGTGTTTGAAGGAGTTTCAAAGCACCTTTTTTGGAAAATGTGTTCCCTGGGAGGAGAAGGGTTTTTATGGGAGTCAACCCCATCATTTCCATGTATTTCACCTCCTCCTTATCTTCAGTCTGTTCAGCAGTGGCGATATCCAGGGCATCAGCCATCTTCTGAACAAATGTAAAATGAGAGGAGTAGTCCTCAGATGCCCTAGGGGGAAGAACCAAAATCCTGATCAGGGGACACCTCAGGCTCAGTAGGTTCCCCTTCATCCTCCTTATAGTCGCCATAGTCTTCCTCCTCGGGGAAAGAAGATTTTGCAGTACTGCCAACCTGGGGAGCCGGAGATGGAGCAGGAGGCTGAGTGGGAGGAATAATAATCTGTAAGGCCTGGATGATTTTGAAAGCCTGGGCAATTTGCTGAGTCAAAAGCATAGTCAGGCCAGACACAGAAGTCCCCAGTTTCGAAGGCAGGGGTTCAGTGTGTTTTAACTTTTTAGTCTTTTTGGAGGGAACAGGAGAGTCAGCTGGTTCATTGGTCTTCTTTATACCCTTTTCACCTATCTCAGGGGTAGAGGCAACTACAGATGTGGTTTCATCCACAGTAACAGGGGGTATCATCTGGTCAGAGCCAGAGGGACCCCTAATTTGAGGAAGCTTCTTCTTAAGCCATTCAAGGCATTTTTCAACTGTTTTTTCTGGGAATGTCTTACAAATATCGCATTCTTCATTTAAATGGTAGTAACCAAGGCAGGCCATGCACAAACTGTGCTTGTCTGCCTTTGCAAACACTTCCCCACACTGTGTAGAGTTTTTGAAACTGGGCTCACTGGTTTTCTTTTAAAGTTTCTCCTACATATTGCCCCAAAAAGGAGAAAAAATAGCAACTGTTAAGTAACAAAAGCTGTTCCCCCCCTTTTTTTTATAAAGAGAAAAAAAGTGATCAGTTCCGGAACTGAGAATGAACTGGACGAACTGAACTGGCAATAGGAAAGGAACTGGGATTAGCACTTTGGTAACCGAAGCTATAGTTTACAAAATAACAATTTTAAATAAAATTAATTTGCAAACTAAGGGTTTTTTAGTCAGAAAACCCTGACTAATCAACAGGACTAACCTGGTTCCCCCATGGTTATACCGAATCGAGAGGAACCAGAAAAAACAAACTAAAATGAACTAAAGTTTTAACAACAAAATACAATTGGTAGAAAGCAGCAAACAAAAACAAAATATACTTATATACAACTATCTGAAGTTTTCTTCATGCAGATGAAAGTCAGACGAACAGTACTCCGAGTGACCAGACCTTTCAGGCAGAGAGAAAAATGTGAGGAGATTTAGAACTGTGGCAGCTAGTAGAGGCAGCGCTTGAAAAGTTCTCACGTACAAAGGATGCCATCATTTGCATGTGTTCTGTTCTCTCCAGACAGTCCTACCTAGAAGCCTTACTGCAGAAAGTTATGAATACTTGAGTATTACAGGGGTTAGAAATAAATAGTTATTTACTTTAACAAAGAATCGCATGACTGTGATGTCACCCCTAGCTATCCTATATAATTCCATCACTAGAGGCTAAGAAGTAGATAGGTGGTTCAGTTGTTCCAGACCACAGTAAAGGAAGGAGCTATGTGTGTGAGAGCTTACACACTGTTTGAAGTACTTGGATGTTAAAGAGGAGATTCAGGAGTTCTCAAGAAGAAGTATTTCCTGTTGTTTGTGGTGTGAATGACTAACACCCTTTTTCTTTCTGTAATAATTTTTTTCCCCATAGAATCATAGAAGGCCGTCAGCAATAAGGACCTCTAGGCCCATCTAATCTGCCCATAACCCATCCCCCAGTAAGATTTCCTCCATCCCTTTGCAGTCTGCACTCTGCCCGCTGGTCCCATGTGCATGTCCCAGGCTCTCTTGACATTCTCCACTGTATCCACCCACACCACCCACTCCAGCAGCTTATTCCATGGCTGTACCCCTCTCTCTGTGAAGAATCTCCCCTTATGTGCCCTTTGAACCTTCCCCCCTCCAGTTTGAGGGTATGTCCTCTAGTGGAATTATACTTTCTCAATTTTTTTTTTTTTGTAATTTAAAGTTTATTCATACATTTTCCATCGTAAAAGGCAGCATACAAAGAAACTGGTAGAGACTCATTGATACATAGTAAAAAGATGCTGTCCCCCACCTCCCCTTACTGCAGTAACCCATCTCAGTGCCCATAAATGCCGAGCCTCTAATCAAATGACCATATAAAAACATCAACCCTGGTATAGGTTGAGTTTGAAGCCAGAGAGATTAGTGAGTGAAGGGGATCCCAAATTCTAGCATAAACTGCCAGTCTGTTATGTAGTCTGGCTATTGCTTTTTCTGTGTGCAAATTGGATAATACTTCTCGAACCCATTCCTGGAAAGAAGGGGAGGACCTGTCCTTCCAATGACAGAGAATTATTTTCTTAGCCGACAAGGCAACCATGGATATGTGAAATTTATGCGCCTTGACTCTAATAGAGGACAGGTTCCCTAACACACATACCTCAGGAATAAAGTATTCTTGAAGGCCCAACAAGGGGTCTAAGGAAGTCTGGATTGAAACCCAAAAGGTGGAGATTCTTGGACAAGACCAAAGCATATGAAAAAGTGTGCCCTCATCCTGCAAACATTTATTGCACTTATTAGAGTCTAAGTAGCCCCACTTATGAAGCTTAACCGGGGAGTAATATAAGTTGTTCAATACATGATATTGCATGAACGCAGTCTATCCTGAGAAATAAATTTATGACATGACTTCCAGAGAGAATGCCAATCCAGCTGCAGATGGTGGAGAAAGTTACTCCAAAATCTTGATGGCCCAAATGGGCCCCCAATTTTTTTTGTGAAACAAAACCTGATATAGTTTAGAGATTACACCAGGTGACTCAGAAAGTGGGAATACCTCAGGTATCAGAGAGGAGATGCTCTGAGAGGGAGGAGTACTCCCCTGGGTGATTACCAGTAAATGTCTCAATTGCAAGACTTTGAAGTAAGAAGAAGTTGGGATGAGAAATTTCCTAACCATCTCCTCCACTGATAACCAATTCCCCTCACCATCAGTAAAGGTTGAAAGCTTCCTCTCTTCCAGTTGAGGCAACCAGAAATGGTAGATTTGATTCTTGTTAATAGTGAATGATGGAGAGTTCCAGACAGACTGGGCCAGGTCCAGATGGGGAGAGTACTGCAAAAAAGAACATATCTGTAAGTAGACCTATAAGGAGATCCTTATTGTGGGACAATCTACAGCCATACTTACTTGGGATAGTTTAAGGAAAAATAACACAAGATGGTACAGATTTTTGGCCTTGATTGCATCCAATTCTATTTGAGCCAGATGGGTTGTGTTTCCTCTGGGCCAAGAGACCCTGGCCGAACATTTATAGGTAACTAGCCAATGATATATATAGCCAGATGGGGATTCGCTCCTCCCCTCCAGTTTTGGGGCTGCCAGCTTATGGTAAGCCAAACGGGATACCTGTTGGCCCAAAATAAACTAGTAAAAATACCATGAACCTTTTTGAACCAGAGTAAAGGGATAAAGGTATTGAGAAGGGACAACGGATGAAAAAAATCCTAGGAAATACATTCATTTTAATTATGTTAATTCGGCCCCACAGAGAGATAGGGAGCTTAGACCACCTCTCTAGGTCATGTGTAATCCCCTGCAATAAGAAATCTAGGTTTTCCTTGAACCAAGCTAGGGGGTTACATGAAAGTTTGATACCCAATACCTAAATACTTGAAAGACCTGGGTGTCCAGCATAGCCCACGGGGGCTAATATCAGTCTTGAAGACTTTGTGATTTAATGGAAAAAATAGGGACTTACTGGCATTCAATTTATAGTTAGACAGAGGAGTAAATCTTGCCACTTCACTTAATAAGGCCGGGACGGAGGATACCGGATGGGACAGATGTATTAACAGATCATCAGCATATGCAGTGACTTTCACTTCACGCCACCCAGTTCTCACTCCCTGTATAGAATCATTATTGAGAATATTTTGGATAAGAGGTTCCAGATATAAGTTAAATAATAAAGGGGAGAGAGGGTACCCCTGTCTAGTACCTGAGTGAAGCAAGAAAGAATGGGAAAAGGCCCCATTCGCGGAAATTCTTGCCGAGGGTTTTTTATAAAGGGCGGCAATCCAGGAGATAAACAGAGAAGAGAAGTGGAAGGCCTCCAAAGTGTGGAACAAGAAATTCCAGTTCACACGGTCAAATGCCTTCTCGGCATCCAAGGAGACCAAGCCCGCAGGGAACTGCACATCCCTGGTAGCCAAGAAGACATGTGACAAAGTGCGTAAATGGTTAGAAGATGAGCACCCTTTCATGAATCCAACCTGATTTGTAACTATTACCCAGGAAGAACAAGTGCCAACCTGTTGGCCAGTATTTTAGAGAGAATCTTAATATCCTGGTTTAAAAGAAAGATGGGTCTTTAACTTTGAACCTTATTGAGGTCTTTATCAGGTTTGGGAAGCAGAACAATCAGGGCCTCATAGATGTACGGATCTGTTTCCTCCCCAGATAGCATTTGCTGAAATAAACAACCAAGTATTGGTACAAGAAGGTCTCAAAAAACCTTGTAAAATAAAGCAGAAAATCCATCTGGACCAGGGACCTTATCGGCAGGCAATTCACTAATAACCTTAGCAATTTCCTCTTAGGAAATAGGGACAACCAGAGTATCATCGCACCTGTCAGGAAGAAAGGGCAAGTGGGAGTCCTTTAGTAACCTTGTATATCTTCTGGGCAGGGAGGGTGCTCCATATCACTATACAGTTTAGAATAATAAGCAGCAAATTCTTGAGCTGTCTCAGTAGGAGACACCTTAAGAGATCTGTCTGCTATTGACCTGATAGGTGGGATAAATCTCATTGATTCCTGTTGTTTAACATGCAATGCTAGTAAATGTCCTACTTTTTGCCCCCAATTGGTGTATTTAACTCTGGTATGAATAATAGCTAGTTCTGCTCTCTCTTGAAGTAACTCCAGGTATTTATCCTTTAATTTCAGGAGTTTCTGAGTATCCTCATCTAGGGGATTAGCTGGAAGGTTAGCTTCTTGAAATCTGATTTGAGATAATCCTTTCTCAATTTGAATATGCTGACGACCCTCACCCCACTTATGCCCTTCAAGTATTTGAATGTCTCCACCATATCCCCCCTCTCCCTCCTCTTCTCCAGTGATTACAGACCCAGCTCTCCCAGCCTCTCCTCAAATGACCTCCCCTGCATCCCCCATACCATTTTGGTCATTCTTCTCTGGACCCTTTCTAGCCAGTCCATGTCCCCTTGCCAGTATGGCCTCCAGAACAGGACCCCATATTTCATGTGGGTCTGACCATGGTTTTGTATAGCAGCAGGATCACCTCTCTCCTCATTCTCGTGAAACCCCTCCCTATGTATGTCAGCATACTTAGTGCCTTTCCTGCTGCCCTGTCACACTGACTCCGGACTTTCAGATAGAAACATAGAATTTGACGGCAGATAAGGACCGCTTGGCCCACCCAGTCTGCCCATTTCCCTACCTACTGGATAAGCTGCAGATTCTAGTTAACCAGCAGCCTACTTCTTCTTACCCCCACCCCCCAGAATTGCCTTATGACTGTCCCATGCATGCTTGAATTCCACCACTGATTTTGACTCCACAACCTCCTCCGGAAGGCCGTTCCATGCATCCACACACCTCTCTGTGAAAAATACTTCCTTAAATTACCTCTGAGCTGCCCCCATCTTCAAATTGTGCCCTCTTGTTCTTGCACCCTCTTTTTGAAAGATGCTACCTCTTGGACTTTGTTGATTCCCTTGAGGTACTTGAAAGTTTCTATCATGTCCCCCCTCTCCCTCCTTTCCTCGAGGCTATACATATTAAGCTCCTTAAGTCTCTCTTCATATGTCTTCCGGGTGCAGACCCTGCACCATTTTAGTTGCCCTCCTCTGGACAGCTTCCATCCTGTCTATGTCTTTGTGGAGATTGGGTCTCCAGAACTGCACACAGTACTCCAGATGGGGTCTCACCAGCTGTCTGTACAGAGGGATAATAACTTCCTGTTTTCTACTGGTGATGCCTCTCCTATGCATCCCAGTATCCCCCAGCCTCTTTTGCTGCCCTCTCACATTGCTTGCCCACCTTTAAGTCATCTGATATGACTACCCCAGGTCCCTTTCCATTTTTGTTGTTGTTAGTATCTCACCCCCATTGTGTACTCTTCCCTGGGTTTTGTTTCTAGGTGCATTACCTTGCACTTCTTAGCATTGAATCTAAGCTGCCATACATTTGACCATTCCTCTAACCTTGCCAAGTCCCTCTCATCCTTTCCACCCACCCTGTGCATCAACTCTGTTGCAGATCTTAGTGTCATCTGCAAAGAGACATACTTTCCTTCCAGTCCTTCGCAATGTAAACTATAAAGACATTGAAGAGGACCGGTCCTAATACTGAACTCCTCGGTACCCCACTAGTAACCCTCCTTTCTTCTGAGTGGACTCCATTTACTATTACCTCTCTGTGTCCTATTCTCCAGCCAGTTCTTTACCCAGGCTGTCATCTTGGGACCCACTCCTAGGCTGGCTAACTTGTATATTAATCTTTTGTCTGGGACTGTGTCAAATGCCTTGCTAAAGTCTAGGTAGACCACGTCCACAACCCCTCCCTGATCTACTACTTTGGTCACCCAGTCAAAGAAATCTATCAGATTTGTCTGGCATGACCTTCCCGCTGTCAATCCATGCTCCCTAGGGTCCTGTGCCCCTCTGGCCTCTAGATACTCGACAATTCTTTCCTTCAGAAGTGATTCCATCATTTTCCCTATCACTGAGGTTAAACTAACAGGTCTGTAGTTTCCTGCTTCTGCCTTGCTCCCACTTTTGTGAAGGGAATCACATCTGCCCTCCTCCAGTCCTCGGTACCAGCCCATCCTCCCATGATTTGTTAAAAGGGTAGTCAGTGGTGTCACTAGTTCTACCTTTAGCTCTTTAGAATTCTGGGATGAATCCATCAGGCCCCATTGCTTTGTCACCTTCAGTTTTAAGAGTTCTTTCTGAACCCTTTTCTTCTGTAAATGGGCTGGTATCAACTTCTGTATCCAGAGTGTTACTACTGTTTGTTTTATGTACCTCCCTCTTCATTTGTAAATACTGAGCAAAAATATTTGTTTAGTATCTCTGCCTTTCACAGTCTCCCTCTTCCCACCCTCCCTCCCCTTTATTAAGCCTCACTATCCTCCCTTGGTCTTCCTTTGCTCCCTGATGTACCTATAAAAGGTTTTATCCCCCTTCTTAACTGAGTTGGCTATCTTTTCCTCGGTTTGGGCCTTTGCTGTTCTGACTGCCTTCCCAGCCTCGTTTTGCTTTAACTGATACAGTTCTCTGTCCTGCTCCTTCTGCGATTCCTTGTACTTCCTGAATGCTTTCTTTTTCTCTTGAACCTTCACTGCCACTTCCTTTGAGAACCATAGTGGTTTCTTACATCATCTTGTTTTGTTTATTTGCTCACACAAAGGCTCGTTACCTCTGTGATGGCAGTTTTATTATTCCCATTGTTCTTCCACCTCCTTCCTGCCCATTTGCTAGTGCATTCCTTAGGCACTCACCCATTTTGGCAAAGTCAGCCCTCCTAAAGTCCAGTACTTTTGTCTTTGTATGGCTTGACTCTATTGCTGTGTTTATTGTGAATCATACTGTTCGATGGTCACTAGTTCCCAGATGGCTACCCACTTCTACATCTGTGATCCTCTCTCAGTCTCCATTTGAGAGAATCAAGTCTAATATTGCTCCCTCTCGAGTGGGCTCCAGTACTAGTTGTCTAAGGCATGTCCCCTGTAGGGCTGATTGTCTGAGATGGTAATGCCCAGGTCTCTTTCCTGCTCTGTCTCCTCAGTCCCCCTTCCCACAGTTGGTATTTCACCTTCAGGTTGTTATGCCCCATGGGCATTATCCTGCACTTTTTTGTGTTGAACTCCAATTGTTACCTTTCTGACCTCTCCTCCAACCTGGCCAAGTCCTCCCTCATATCCTCCAATCCCCCTTCCTTTGTATCCTCCCTGCTACTACAGATTTTCATGTCATCCGGGAACAGACTTCCCATGCAAACCTTCTGTGATGTCCCCTATGTATATGTTAAAAAAATATGGGTCCAACACAGACCCCTGTGGAACCTCACTTGTCACTCTTTCCTCCTTTGAGTATACCACTTATAATATGACCTTCTGAGTCCTCCCCACCAACCAGTTTCCACCCAACTAGTGAGCTTGTTTTCCACTTTGCCTATGAGTCTCCCATGGGGGACAGTGTCGAATGCCTTCTTGAAGTCCAGGTAGGCCATGTTCACCATCCCTCCCTGGTCCCATATCTCTGTCACCCTGTTGAAGAACTCAGTCAGGTTGGTCTCACATAACCTGACACCCATGAATCTGTGCTGATTGTCATTTGGTAGGCCCTCCTCTTCTAGATGCTTAACCAGTCTTTCCTTAATCGGTGCCTCTATCAACTTGCTGACCACAGAGGTCAGGCTTATCGGGTGATAGTTACTTGGCTCTTCCCTCTTGCCCACCCTTTTGTAGTGGTACTACACCAGCCTTTTTCCAGTCATAGAATCATAGAAACATAGACTTCGACTTGCAGAAAAGGACCGCTTGGCCCATCTAGTCTGCCTACTTCCCTACATACAGGAGAGGCCACAGATCCTAGTTAACCAACAACCTATTTCTTCCTACCCCCCACAAGAATTGCCTTATGTCTGTCCCATGCATTTTTGAATTCTCCCACAGTTTTAGATCCCACAACCTCCTCAGGAAGGCTGTTCCATGCATCCACTACCCTCTCTGTGAAATAATACTTCCTCATATTGCCCCTGAACCACCCCCATCTTTAAATTGTGTCCCTTTGTTCTTGCACGTCTCTTTTTCTGAAAGATGCTACCCTCTTGGACTTTGTTGATTCCACTGAGGTACTTAAAAGTTTCTATCACGTACCCCCCCTCCCTTCTTTCCTCAAAGGTACACATGTTAAGCTCCTTTAGTCTCTGCTCACATGGCTTCTCTTGCAGACCCTGCACCATTTTAGTTGCCCTCCTCTGGACTGCCTCTATCCTGTCTATGTCCTTGTGGAGATGGGGTCTCCAGAACTGGATGCAGTACTCCAGATGGGGTCTCACCAACTGTCTGTACAGAAGGATACCAACTTCCTGTTTTCTGCTGCTGATGCCTCTCCCTATACATCCCAGTATACCCCCAGCCCTCCCTACTGCCTTCTCACATTGCTTGCTAACCTTAAGGTCATCTGATATGATTACCCCAGGTCCCTTTCCTTTTTTGTTGTTGTTACTACCTTCCCCCATTGTGTATTCTTCCCCTGAGTTCTTGTTTCCAAGGTGCATTATTTTGCACTTCTTTGCATTGAATCCTAGCTGCCATATTTCTGACCATTCCTCCAACCTTGCCAAGTCCCTTCTCATCCTTTCCACGCCTTCTTGTGTATCAACCCTGTTGCAGATCTTTGTGTCATCTGCAAAGAGGTATACTTTTTCTTCAAGTCCCTCCGCAATGTCACTGATGAAGACATTAAAAAGGACTGGACCCAATACTGAACCCTGCAGTACCCCACTAGTAACCGCACTTTCTTGGAGTCCTCAGGAACCCTTTCCTTGTGCAGCGACAGGTTGAATAGTTTCGTAATGAGTGCCGCCAATTCCAGTTTCAATTCTTTAAGTGCTCTCCGGGTGAATCCCGTCTGGCCCCATCGCCTTATTGGTCTGCAGCTTACTCAATTCCTCCAGCACCACTGATGCTAAGTATCTATTTAAGACATCAGCTTTTTCTGTCTTCCTCCACCAGTACCCCCCTTTCCCTTTGAGCCTCACTATCCTTTTCTTCCCATTTTTCCTGTTGCTTACATAGCTGAAGAACTTCTAGTCACCCTTTTTAACCCCCCCCCACCTTGCTATATGTTCTTCTGTTTGAGCCTTGGCCCTCTTGATCACTTTCCTTGCTTCCCTCTGTTTATCCCTATACACTCCCTTATTTACCTCCATTTGTGTTACCTTATATACCCAGAATGCCCTCCTCCTCTTCTCCCTGACTGCTTACCTCACTTCAGTAGTGAACCAAAGCAGTTTCCTACCCCTCTTTTTCTTGCTCACCATCTTAATGCAAAGCTCTGTCACCTTCCATAGTTCTCTTAATTTCCCCCCATAGTTCCTCCACGTCTTCCAGGACTTCCACCCCCCTCCAGCTCCTCCTGTACCATTGCTGCCATCCTCTCAAAGTCTGCCTTGCTGAAGTAAAGCACCCTAGTGTTTGAGTTGTCCTTCGCCTGACTCTTGTTGATCCTAAATTTCACCACGCTATGGTCACTGTAACCCAAAATTGTCCCGACCATCCCCCCACTATGCGGTCCCCATTTGTCAAAATCAGGTCCAGTTTGGTTCTCCCTCTAATAAGTTCTGTCACCATTTGGCTGATAAGGGCTTCCTGCAAAGCTTCCAGCACCCCCCTACTCCTAACTGTGGCTGCTGCCAGGGTGATCCAGTCTATGCCAGGTAGGTTTAGATCTTCCAGTAGTACAATTTTCCTCTGCTGGCCATGTTCTACATCTCTGTGACCATCTACTTGTCAATCTTCTCTTGTTTTATTTTTGTTTTATTTTTTTGTGTCAAATAAATTAACAAAAGCAGTACTTGTGTTTTTTATGCACTGAACTACTGCCTTGGTGTCTGTTATTACACACACGCTTCTACAGTTTGCTGTTGTGTTTTTCTGGTGGTACAGAGGACAAGGCAAAATGACGGAGCATCCAAGGTTCCCTGGGTTCGACACTTTACTCGATCTACAAGGAATGCAAAAAAATGGAGAGAGTCTGGCCTTGAACCCAAGACCATTTGGTGTCCCATCCCTGTGCCTTGTCTTCTGTGCAACAGAGGAAGTATAACTGCAAATGCGCTTTTTCTGTACTTATCAATGATTTTAATTCTATGCATGTTTGGCTGCAAGTGGATGGCTAATGTTTGAAAATGTGGCATGTGTGAAAATAGGCTATTTTTGCACATACCACACTTTCAAAAATTACCCATCTAATTGTGGCAAACTATGCATAGCATTGACAGTCGCAAGCTCCCTCTTTCCCAGCTGTGTGGAAACAATGGGGAGCCCACTCCCTGTGTCAGGAGTCCTGTATCTCCCAGAAGTGTGGGGCCTGCTCCCAGTGTCCGATGTCATGTCTACCCTTCCAGCAGAGTGGGACAATGGGGATCCCACTCCCAGTGTCCTGACTCATGCCTCTCTCCCCCAGTGGTGTGGGACATTGGGAAGCCCACTCCCAGTGTCCTGAAATGTTTTTAATTTAAATCTGCTCAAAAAGAAAACAGTTCCCAGATGTATTTTTTTATTTGTATACCTGAAAAAAAGGAAAAAGTCCACACCGCCCCCCTTCCCCATCCCAACCCTCACACTAAGCACTCGCCACCCCATTACTCCCTGTCCATTGCCCTATACTTATCCCTGGAGGTCATCTGCTTTCTTCTTCTGTGGACCAGGACATGTCTCCACTTTTCAAAGCTGAACTGCAAACTGAGAAATCAAGGTAATTGCCGCATAATGTTTTTCAATGGCATTTTGAACTTACAGAAACATAGAAACATAGACTTTGACAGCAGATAAGGACCACTTGGCCCACCTAGTCTGCCCATTTCCCTACTGGATAAGCTGCAGATCCTAGTTAACCAACAGCCTACTTCTTCCAAACCCCCCACCAGAATTGCCTTATGTGTGTCCCATGCATTCTTGAATTCACCCACAGTTTTTGACCCCACAACCTCCTCAGGAAGGCTGTTCTATGCATCCAGCACCCTCTCTTGGACAAATACTTCCTCACATTGCCCCTGAGCCGTCCTGCTTCTATCTTCAAATTCTGTCCCCTTGTTCATGCAAATATTTTTTTCTGAAAAATGTTACCCTCTTCGACTTTGTTGATTCCTTTGAGGTACTTGAATGTTTTTATCATGCCCCCCCTTCTTTCCACAAGGGTATACATTTGTATTTATATTTAGCTCCTTTAGTCTCCCTTCATATGGCTTTTGCTGCAGACCCTGCACCATTTTAGTTGCTCTCCTCTGGACTGCCTCCATTCTATCTGTGTTCTTGCAGAGATGGGGGGCCCAATTCCAGAATGCATGGTGTAACTCATGGGCATATGTGGGCTGCGCCATGCACTGCTATGCCAGGGACCCTGCACCCTATTCCAGGACAGGCAGGGTCCCTGGCATATATGTCCTGTGACTTGCAGCAGCCGCAGGTTGGTACCAAGGGAATGGCACAGTGGACTTGGGTGTCACAAGTGAGAGACTGCAAGGGACAACACCCCCAAGCCCCCTGGTCTGAAACATGCCTGCAATCCTTATGGGCCTTGGGGGGGGTGGCTGGTGGCACAGTTGCAAGGGAGGAACAGCGTATAAATGCCCGACCTATGATAGCAGAGGAGGTGGCCACACTCAGAGAAACAGAGAAAACCTTTTACAGGGAAGGGTTGCCTTCAGTCATTGCAATCCCTAGTTATCCAATGAGATTATGCATTATATGCCCAGGGCCAGAAGGGATGTGTTTCTGATACCACACTGTTTGAATTGCCTTGTCAAGTATGGTATGAGCAAAGGTGCACTGCCAGAGAGGGCATCACTAATTTGATTTGCTCCCACTTGGACCAAAGCAGGAAACCCTGCAATGAGCAACCTGTTGGGGAAGGCCCTGTAGAGTGTGGCACAGAAGGAGAGCATATGGATCTACTGCAAGGGCAGACACCTAGAGATGTTTCCATGCCTGTGTCGCAGAAGGGCAGTGTGACAGAAGGATCCATGGACCCATGGATGGAGGGTTCTAGTACTAGCCTTGTAGGGGAGGATGAACTTCAAGAGACATTGAACTTGGAGGTGTCCACCTCCGTGCCCAGTGATGTGGGGATTGACTCGGGAGAGAGGACATCTACTCACTCCTGGGCCCAGATCCTAAGTGGAACTAGACCCAGAAGTGAGCAACTGGAAACCCCAGTATGGCCCATTTAGCAATTCTATATCTCCCCTTCTGCTTACTGCTATTCTGCACTGTGGACACCTTATATTCTTGGCCTTGAGACACCCTCCACCACATCATGCTACTGTCCCACCCCAACACCTTGCACATGATGCAACAGTACTCAAGATTCCCTTTGTCCCCTGTCTGCCAAAATGGGGTGTTGCTTACCATGGACTATGGATTTCCAGAAAATTATCTATATATAAAACTAAGCTAAGAACATAAGATTGCCCCAGCTCTCTTCCCCTAAGTCATGGTTGTTACTTCTTCTCTTGCTAACCTTCGCTGGTGACATTGAACCCAACCCTGGACCAATGAGCAATATCCCTGCCACTACCCTACCTTCATCATCTAAGCCTCTACCAAAGGGACTGAAAATAGCATGTCTAAATATCTGTAGCATTAGACCCAAAATGCCGGAACCGGAAGAAGGGGTCAATAGCCACACCCCTGATGCCATGGGTATCTCTGAGACTTGGCTGAAACCATGAATCAGAACGCATGAGGTTGCCTTGCCTGGATATAAATGCTTCCAGTCAGATCATCTGGTAAAAAAGGCCAGTGGTGTCATCATGTGTATAAGGGGCAATCTCGATGCTACGCAAATGACTATGCTGTGCCGTGCTCCAGCAGGGACAGAATCAATATTCCTTACCATCACCTTAGGGTCAGTCAAAAAACTCTTGGTTCGCTATGTATACCTGCCCTCCAAGGTAACAGCATTTCACCTCCACTCCTTTATTACTTCCTGTGCGAACCGTCCGTGTCAGAATTTCATGATCGGGGGTGATTTTAACATTGACTGGTTGAACATAAAATCCTCCAAGTTGATCATCTCCCTGTCAGACTCCAACCTGGTTCAAGTCATCAGTGAGCCTTCTCGCATCAACTCGAGGTCGGGCAACCATACCCTCCTGGACTGGGTGGTCACCAACTGCCCTTCCAAAATAAAATCCACTACTGTGCTCTCTGACAGCATAAGTGACCACTTCCCAACATTGTGCATCTGGTGCAACAACTCTCCCAATCCCCCACCCAAAATCATAGAGTCAGGACATGTGAAAATTAGACCCCAACTGTTTCATGGAGACAATCCGTACCACTGACTGGGGCACCATAAATACCCTACCAGATGTAAACTCAGCCCTTGACTTCTTTGAATCAAAACTCACTGACACTGTCGACTCCTATGCACCAATGAAGAACTGCAGAATAAAAGGGGTCAGAGCCCCCTGGCTCTCTAAGGAGTTAAGGCAGCTCATGACCTCACATGATAAATCCTGGAGCATTTATAAATGCAATAGCCTACCTGCTGACTGGCAATTTTACTGGCAACTACAGAATAGCTGCAAATATTCAATTCAAAAAGCTAAATACTACCATTTTAAGGGACTCCAGACAGAGCACCTAAGTAACTCAAAAGAATTCTGGAAGCAGGTCAATTTACTTTTAAAGGGTAACACCTCTGAGGTACCCAGCTCCATTAATGCCCAGAGTACTATCCTTACTAACTCTCCCTCCATTGCATTCTGCTTTAATGAATTCTTCACTGATCTGCATATGTATACCTCTCTATTCTCTAACCCCTCTCTGCTCCCTGACCCCTTGTCTGCAGGCAAACTCACGACCCGCCCCTCCTTCCACCTAAAACTGGCTACTCTTAAAGAAGTCCACCATCTACTTATGAATCTGAAGGCAGACAGCTCACCAGGGCATGACTTGCTAGAACCAAGATTCCTCAAAATCGGAGCAGATGCACTAGCCCATCCAATCTGTGACCTACTTAACAAATCTTTCCTTAACTGCTCCATCCCTGATAAATGGAAGATAGCGATGGTTGACCCTATACACAGAGGAGGTTCAAATACTGTCATGGATAACTTCTGCCCCTTATTAATACTCTGTCCTCTAGCTAAGATATAGGAGCAGATATTGTATGACCACCTCCATAGTTACCTTGAACACCATCAACTCTCCTCATCTTCCCAGCATGGATTTAGGAAAAACTATAGCAGCACCACTGCTTTGATCAAGGTCACCTCAGACATATATCATGTAATGGACACTGTGCCTTGTCACCAGTGCAATATTCTTAGACTTGACCAAGGCTTTTGACTTGGTCAGCTATGACCTGCTCCTAAGCCAACTACATGACCTGGCCTAGATGAGGATGCACTTACATGGACCCATAGCTACCTCTTTGGCCCTACTCAACAGGTCAAATGGTGGGCTCCCTATCTGAGCCGTGACCCATCACCCATGGCATACCACAGGGCTCTATATTGGGCCCTTTGCATTTTTCCTTATTTATTAACAAGCTTCCCATTAACTATGGTGGTGTCACAGTCCATCTCTACGCAGATAATGCCATAATTTACCAATCCTCCTCTGACCTTGGGTGGCTTAATCTAACACTAGCATCTGATTTCCTCACCCTTAGGGACCGGTTTATCCACAAGAAACTGGTTCTTAATACTAAAAAAAAACAAGTGCATGCTGTTTACCAACTCAGGTTCTTGTATATGCTCCCCTCTTGCCATACAGTCATGAACTGGAGCCACCCTAGTATCAGTTCAGTCATTCAAATACCTGGGTGTCACCTTGGTGTCACCTTGGACCCCTCCCTTTTGCTGGATGCTCATGTTACAACCCTTACCAAAACTCTCAACCAGAGGCTAGAAGTCCGCTACAGAATCCGCATGTATCTCACCACGACATCATGAGACAAGATAGCCAGTTCCACTCTCTTACCTCTCCTCATGTATGGAGCTCCATTTCTGCTCTCTGCATCCTCAATTATTCAGTCCTGCCTATCCCAAGTATATCACAGAGTGGGTAGGTTTGCCCTGGGTTCCAATGCAAGGCATCAACATTGCGATGTACTATCTACGTTGGGTTGGCCACCCTTTGAATTTAAGCTACACTATGTTACACTCTAAGTTTGCTACACAAGTTTGTCTATCATTTCATCCCTCCTTGCCTCTATGAGGTAGTCCGATGCAAATGCCCCCAGCATGCCCTAAGGTCAGCCTCTCTCCTTCTGCTAACAGTTCCCAAACTGAGACTCTCCTCAGCCTGTAGATCATTTGCCTACTCAGCTGTGTCCTCCTGGAACTCTCTGCTTTCACCTATCCTGGCCTGCTCCTCCATTCCTCAGTTTCAAAATGCTCTTCTTGCACACCTTGCTGCCCCCTCTTCATGTTTTTGGTAATACCTGTGTTTCCAGCTCTCCTCTGACAGCTATAATGATCTACAAGATCTACTGTATCACCTCTACCCCTCCATTTATTTCAAGAACTAGTGTGTAAATAATTATCTATGGCCTGTATGTAGTCCTGAGTATACTGTGTCATACAGGACATAATTGCATAATTGGTGTATCTTTGCCAGAAGTGTTATTATTGCTTGATGTAATAGTACTGTCCTGATGCACTGCTGTATGTATCTACTGTTGTGCTCATTTCATGTATGATTTTTCCCGTACAACTGTTGTATTAACTGCTGCACTTTCAACTGTACTGCTGTTTCCAGGTTGCCCTGAAAAAGGGATGTCATGTCTCAATGGGCTTACCGGGTTACCAAAATTCAAAGAAATAAAAAAATATATGAAGAAGAGGAGGATGAAGATGTGTATCTTCATACTGAGGGTCCCAGTTTGTGGCCTCAAGATGTTGCCTTGGAGGAGCCAGAAAGAGAGAGAAGAAGATGGCTCCACTGTCCTGCACACAGAAATGGCCAGGGTCAAGTTCTTTCATCCGTTAAGTATGCAGCACTGGATGATCCAGGACTAGCCACCCCGAAGCCAAGCCATGGGCCATACGTTTGTGATGAGTTTTAAGGAGGAGAGACTGGTACATAGGAGGGCTGATGCCATATATGGGAGGTCTTTTCCTACCTTTCCTTGTAGTGTCTGGGAGGAAATTGAACAGAACAGGCAATCCCGGTTATTGGAAGGAGCAAGCAAAAATCTGCATCATGGTGCAGCAACATGTGTCAGAGATAGAGTCATCAGTGATAGACTGAAATTCTGGAACTTGGACAGAACTTTGTTTATGGACACTTTGCAAATTGTGGATAAGACAGGGAATGAGACATTCCACAACATCAACTTTGAATGCTCTGATGGTGTCATAGTTCTTGCACCTCACTTTGAGTGGTTCTACCCTGAATGGTGCCACTTCCTGTGAATATGCCCAGGATGCCCTGAGGGAAGGTAAGCAGTGGCAGTGAAGTGACTGCCATTCAGCAGCAGCAGTGTCCAGAAAGGAAGATGCAGCTCTTCTGGTGTTGCAGGATTCAAGGTGTATCCAGATTCGTCATTCTAACAGTGTTTTCCCATTTCCATTGCCTGGCCTTCCATGAAGACTTCATCCCAGTTGTTTTTCCTGATTCATCGCTTGGTATCTCCGATGACATTAGCCCAGATGACATTGTCCTAGCTGTTTTCCTGTTCCATGGTTCGATTTCCGAGATGACATCAACCCAGCTGTTTTCCTGTTTTATCACCTGTTTCCCAAAGGACATCAACCCAGCTGTATCCAAAGATACTGCCTAGTGGATGAGAGTCTTCAGCTTGGAGAAGTAGGTGATCCCTTTTGTTCGGTCTTCAAGGAACTGGTAAGACCCGTTTTTCTGTGCTGTAACTGATTTTGCACAACACACTCTTCATTTGGCAGACTAGCACAAACTGAGCTGTCCTCAAAGACTCTCCCCATGGATTGCAGTGCTTTTCAGGCCCTGTGTCAGGACTGTTCTTCAGTGAGCTCCAGCCAAGGAGAGACTCTTTCATAAACCTTGCCCTCAGGCGACAACATTCTGCCACTAATGTGGGACATTTAGGACATTCCACCCCCAAAATGTGTTTTATAATGTCTGTTTTTCTATTTTTCTACATTTGTACTTTTTAAATAAACTATTTTTGGGGATTTTCAGTGTTCAGATGGAGGTTTAGGCACAGTGTGGTACACGGAATGTGGTTGTTGCGTTTTTCTTCTCTTTCAGGTGTTCCTAACAAAGAAATGAAGAAAGAAGAGAAGAAAAGAGGAAGTGGGAGTGTGAGATCCTCTTGTTTTATACAGAGTTTTTAGACTTGTTGTTGTTAACAGGTATTAACAGTGTTTTTCCTTCAGAGGCTTGGGTGGGGAAAGTGTGGGAAATGTAATGCATTGTAATGTATTGTTCCCTGGTGTTTTTCGTTTGCAGGTACCCTGGGTTTGGGGGAAGGTTCCCCTGTGGGCAGCTTGGTCAGACAGATTTTCCCTAGAGGACTAAGGAGGTAGACAGGCTGTGGTCCTGACCTGCAGTAGAGGCCACAGTTCTGGTTTACTGGGGCATGCTTTAGGCAGTTTCTTGGAGCCACTGGCCATCCCTAAATAGCTTGTAGAGTAGGGCTGAAGTTTTAAGCTGTTGGCCACTGTGCCTTCACTATTGCCTGCCTGTGCCTGGGATATGGTAGGGGAGAAGCAGTGCTACCTCCCCATAGGTAACACAGAGGGTAGAATGGGCTGGTGCCAGGTAGAGGAATGTCTGCAGCCAGTCATTTACCTCTCTAGGGGCAAGAGTAACACCCTGTTCTCTGGGGTTACTAGAATCCCATCAGTGTCCGTGTTGGGTAGGGAAGGCAGCTAATGATTTTCTAGTTAAATGGATTTTCACTCTGTCCCACTCTGCTGTTTGGTCTCATCTGAGAGCTGGAGAGGTGATGTCATTTAGAACTCTTGTAGCAGCATAAGCCACAGCTGTTGGTGTGAGAGGGGGAATTTAGAATTCTGTAGGTAGTCTTGTTCCAGAGTTCAGTGTAGGAGCTCAGAGTGAGCCATGTGGAGTGTCTGTTTTTCTCACCCCAGTGGAGAACTGCCTGTTCCTGACTAGTGAAGTGGTGGAAACCATCTCCAGGAATTTCTGTGTCTTTATCAGATGTGGAATTAAGGGGACTCCTGTGGATTTTAGGAGCAATCCCCTAGTCCAACCCAGAACTTTGGTGAAGCTGCCTGCGTGTACAACTGTGAGTAGATTTCTGTCCGTGAGTTACCCAGGATATGTTCCAGCCTTTTCTCTGTGGAGTGACTCTCTGCTAAAGGGACAATTTCATCCATTTGTGTGAGGACTCCCTCAAGAAGTTGTATTTTAAAGTTGTTTGACAATAGTGGATGTCCCATGTGTGGATTGCCCTTTGTTCAGGACTTTAATCTTACACCCTTGTGGTGTGTCTGATGTTAAATGTGATAAACATTTCAAAATTGCATAATTTTCTGCAGTTTCAGTATTTGTGAAGTGTTACTCTGAAATAATGGCTGGGTATGGACTAGGAAGCAAAAGGTGGGAGACTCCCCATCTGGAGTGACCAGTTCAGCACTTTGGAATCTGAAAGGGCACCTGTTTTCTTCAGTGCATATGACCAATGCCTGAAGAAGTTTTGCCCTTTGTATGTGGGTTTTTCTCCAGTTTACCCCTTGTATGTGGGTTCGACAAGTTTTGAGCCTTGAGTGCTCTGTTGTGGCCCCTGTGCCGCATTCCTATTCTATTCAATATGTGAAATATTCTAGTACTGGCCTAGTGCCATCTTTCCAGAAGATTTTGGATAAATTCTCAATGGCTAGTTTCCACAATTTTCCAGATGTCTAATTCTATGTCATATGGGAACTGTTCTAAGTACTGGCCGAGTGCCATGTTAAAGGGAAATTGTGTGTGTTCTCTGTGGCTAGTGCCACATTCCAGAGTTCAATCCTATGCAATATGGGAGGATTGAGTTCTTTTTCTACAGATGTGTTTCTGCATTGCCTTGTGCCATTTTAAACCCTTGGGGTCCACCTTTGCTTTTGTTGTTCCAACTGTGTTTCGGAATAAAGCCACTGTCTAGAATCCTAGCCTGGTATGGACAATCTAGTTACTGCTTCCTGTGTGGATTTACTTGGTACCCCTGTCCAGAAGTGCAAACCTAGCATAGCCCTTAGCAAACGTTCTCTCCTCAGAACCTGGGTTTGGTATAGGTCTGGTTGTGTCTTGTATATACACACTTTCTGTGTCTCTCTTCTACATCTACAAATTTAATGCTTTGTACCCCCACCCCTCTCTTTTCACCTAGACTATGGGAGGTGTGCCTACTGGTTAAATAAGGGGCCAGTGAGGGGTTACACACATCATCACCCACACACAGCCTGGACAGTTGCATGAACTGGTTTATGGGAAGGAGAATGTTGTCCAGGACACCGGTTATGTCCCCTACTCCTTGTGAAGAGTGCCCTGGGTTCTTTTACTTCCACCTGGATACCCACAAGGACGGCGCCAGGATGGGTAGAAGGGACTTCAGTTTAACATCTTATCTGAAGGATGGCACACCTCAGCAGTACAGTACCCCCCCAATACTGCACTCGAATGCCAGTGTTTTAGGTGCAAGTCCAATCCCAGTGTGGGATGAGAACCCAGTACCCTCTGGTTCAGAAGCAGATGTGCTAACAACAGAGCCATACTGAGCACCCAGGACCTGGAATTGTTTGTGTTCATTCATCAGGTTCTTCTAAAATATTTTCAGGGCCCCAACAGCAGGCCAAACTGTGTACCAACCAAGCCTGCATCTAGTGGGTACCCCATGAGACCATTTTTTGGGGACACTGGCACCAGGGGGGAGGGCTTGGCCTGTGGGCTACAAGTTTCCATTGTTGCCTATTTTCACTAACCAGTTTTTATTCCACAGCCATTCTTTGTCCCGGTACCCCTTCCCTAGTCCTTTCCCCAAATAAAGTTGTGGTTTACTGCTTGAAATTGTGTGTGCAGGAATTCTCTTAGCTTGCCTGAGCATTACTGTTCATGGTTTGTGGTAGTACTGAATTGTTGGGTATCCATTGTGGGGTGGTTTGTAGGGGAGGTGGGTAGGTGCAGCAGTGTATTTGGGTATGGTTCTAGAGCTGGTGTGGGGGTGGAGGCTGCAGGTCAACCAGTACAAGTCGTGCACAGTGTTTGACCGCCTATGAAACCAGTTTGTAGCTACAATGGGTCATTGATATTTCACTGACTTGTGAGGTTGCCCACAGGAAAAAAGTGCCGGTTGGCATAGATATGGGCTGATAAGGACACGGCTAAAAGTTTCTTTCAGACAATGAGATTAAGGCATTTTCTTTACCCATTTTATAACTTTAAATATTTAAGCATCATGTTGGATAGTTTCCTCTACTTTACCCACCACATAGGCAACGTTGTAAAGACAGATGACACCAGAATGTGTCTCCTCTACAGACACAGACACAATATGACCCCATTCAACCTTGTCTCTGGCTCTCAATGGCTCTGTAATCTCAATCAGGGGCGGAGGAAGAGAAAGATGAGCCCCAGTGCAGGTTGTAATTTTGGGCCCCCAACCCCCCACAGCACCCCTGCTCCCGACTGCACCCCTGCCCCAGCGTGCCCCCCCATCGATTTTTTTGAAGGTTACTTCAGAGTTAAGGCTGCAGCAGTGGTAAACATGGAGGGAGAGGTGCAGGACATGAGGAGGATAAGGTCATGAGGTTTTGATTCTACTGTTCTGCATCTGCCGAGCTTTACTGAGGAGGAGAGACACTATAGATGCTGGACACAAAGAGAAAAAAGTCACAGAGGAGTCACACAGGGAATTGTCAACAGTCCTTGTCTTTGCCTGGAGTGCTGTTGATTATTCTCTCTTCCTAACTGTATGTTTAGGTGATCAGAAATGCCAATAAAAAACAGGCTTATAAGAAAATTTTCAGCCATGCTACCCTTCTGCTTCTCAATAACAATCACAAAGTAACAGTTTCTACCAATAAACACAAATTACAGTTACCACTACAAATTCCAAATATTTCTTCATTTTTTTCCGTATTTATTATAAATTACACTCCAGTCCATTACCTTCTTCCCCAGGCCTAGCTAAGTCAGAACCAGCAACAGTCAAACTAGTCTTAAGAGCACCAAAACACAGGTCCATTATCTGATTAAAAAACTTTCACAGACACGTTTAAGCTGGGTCTCTCGCTGATGAAGATCGTTAGAGGTGTAACTTTGTTCACACTTACTCCATTGACATGGCAACACCACTTATTAAAATCCTACCTCAGGAGGCTCAGATAAGAATCAGGCACTGCCACCACTCCAAGGCTGACCATCACCGACCTTGCAATCTTTAGTTTAACTGACTCACGGACGACTACTTGAAAGGTCAGAATGCATTGTTACATGGCAGACTTCTCCACTGTCTGTGTCTATCTGGCACTCCAAGACCGAACAAGATTCAATAAACTACAATGGCGGGCCGACGGGCTTTGGCTGGTGCAAAGAGACACACTCCCAGACAGTGCATCACTCTCGAGTCAGGCCGTGTGTGCCTATCATCACCGGCTGGACCATCCCACTATCTGCCATGGACTGAAGTGCTGATGCCTGTCACGCCTCAACTACAGTTTATGTCTAAGACTGCCCCACTGATGAGTGCTCACCTCTTAAAGTGACAGAACTGCATATATTAAAAAACCAAAAATGGACCATTCCAAGCGACTAAGAGGAACTCTGGTAAATCCCTCCCACCCAGTGCGACTGCACCAGCTGCACCGTCTATTCCTCTGCCACTGATCTCACTTATAGACTATGGGCTAATTGTGTCCAGTGTGGCAACTGATGCAGCCCTAAAAGGGGTCAAAACCACCCTCAACAAATCTTGTAGGCTTACCCTGGGGGCACGCAGCCTCCCTTACACCTGCAAACTTTACTCAGAGTCTAAGGGGCTTAATTTTCAGGGGAGGATTAAATAGCAGACCTGCCCACTCGGGGGGATAAAGCTCTCCTTGGTTTAACTCCTCAGTCTATTACAGACCTCCTTAAAACTGTGTCTAACTTGTACCAGACTAGAGGAAAAATGCAAAATGCTCTACAAATCCCTTTCCATCACACGGCACTTGCACAGAGATCCCACGCTTACAAGGCACCCCTTTGGATCAGTGCCTAAGCTTGGAACTTTCAAGAAATCCCTACTCAAACACCTGACAGTACTCGACTCCTGTGACTGCAGGTTCTAACCTCCTACCACTGCCCTTCTGTCTCTCCACTCACTGACCTCCCAGCCCTCCATTCACCTGGGGTTCTATATGAAAACTTTGATTGTAGAAGTGCGATCGCTGTTTGGGTGAGTGCACATCGCCAAAAATGAATTACAGCAATGTATGCTCATATCGAACTGCAAGGTGGCGTCCACACTCACACGTATGCAGGGGGATGCACCATCCACACACTCCCCCTGCCCCTGCTCCTCCTTAACTTACTATTCTCTACTTGGGGGGGTCCTGTTGGGAGGGTAAAATTCTTAAAAAAAACACAAGACCATCTATTAGGAAAAAACCCTGCTCCAATCCAGACCCGAACCCTGCACCCTGCACACCCCAACTTACCACCCTCCCCACCACGCAAGCCGACTAGCTTGGCAACTGCTTGCCGCACTTCCTCCTACATACCTTCCCTCCCCTTCCGCCCTCATGTAGTGTAGTCCCTCCCCCCGTATGTGTGCATGTGCATACGCTTCCTGTCGCGCTGCCTCACCCATCCAGGCATCTGGTCGCTACAGCCCTGAACACAGGCACCGTAATTGAGTCACAGTTTTTGTAAGTGATCGATTGTGGTTGCCTTGGTCACAGGATACCTTCACTTTTCCCCTTTTTTCTTCAGTCATTCCCTCCATAGTCTTTCACCTCCCACCTCATGTTTTCCTCTCTTCCCACCCCTAACTCCCTCTGTCACTACTCATTCCACCCCCCTGTAGTTGTCTCCTCTTCCACCATCTCCTTCCAACACACCCTTGCTCACTGTCCTCAGTCAGGCTCCATGTTATATAAGCGACTATGAAACAGTGACTGAAACATGAGCGACTGCACAAGGCCGAAAAACGAGAATGGCGATGTGCACTACAGCAGATTTCATAACAGTGATGCTCTGCACCACACATACTACGGCCAAAATGTACAACTTTTTGCTATACCGGGGGCTGCACCCCCTGCATCCCCCCTACTAGTAACAATCAATTCTAGGAGGGCTGTCACTGGGGTATAAGGCAATATTTGGATGGGAACTATTCGGTTGGGGTTAACCCACGGATTTGGGGGAGACCACATCCAGGATAGCGAGGGAGCTGGAATGTAAGTAAAGAAATTAAGGACCCAGTACTTAAAAACAAGAACATTTCAGACTCCGCACCTAGTCAGCTCCAAAGCTGGATCCTTCTGCATCACAGGCATAGCTCCCTACCTCTAGACTAGATGGTCAGCTTGGCGGTTACTGCCCAAACTCTTTCTGATATCCTCCTTCCTGCGTGATCCCTCCTACCATCACTGTCTCCTGCAGTAGTGGTTATTGTTCCCTTTCTCTCACTGTTCCAATGATCGCTATACTGTAGCAGTCGATCTCCTTACAGGCGCTCTAATTAAGTCGCTCAATTGGAGTCGCTCCGTCGGAGTCGCTCATATCTTTGGGTACCCCCAATCATCACTGACAAGGACACCTTAGTCCGCACCAGCACCATGTTTTTTCTACCCCTACCTCCAGCCCTCTCTCCTCCTTACCCCTTGTCATAGACAGCCCTGACTGCTCCACTAGCTACCCATTCCACTTCTCCTCATTGCAGTAGTCATGTGACCACAGTGCTCACAGCTCATCAAAACTGTCAAATACTGACTGTACTTCATCGTATGAACTAATGCACTTGCTTCTTGTATACGGGACAGTTTCTTTTTGCATAGCTGTTTCCTCTCTGTAATCCTAGGATTTAACCAACGATTGTAAATTTGTAAATTATATTTTGTGGTTGACTATGTCTATACCTTATGTTTTTATCTATATGTACCAATTGTTTGAACCTTACCTGACTTGGAACCTTTGCAAAAGAGCCTTTAACCCAAAGGTGTAACTCTGACATGACAAATAAATAAACAAACAAATAAATGAACAAACATGATGCTCCTTTCCATTGCAGATCAGCCATGGTTCCTCCTATAATATCATGAGTGACAAAGTTCAGTTCCCATCATTCTTCAGGACAGTCCCTAATGATGACTTCCAAGCTTTTGGTATGTCAAGGTTCTTGCTGCACTTTGGTTGGACCTGGGTAGGAATTGTTGGCACTGATAACATTTATAATCTAGCAGGGATCATGAAGCTAAAGTCATACTTCACCAAGGCTGGTGGCTGCATTGCCTTTGTGGAACTTATCCCTATAAATAACTTCAAGGAGAAAATCCTTCAGACAGTTGCAGTGATCAGGGCTTCTTCCGTGAATGTGATCGTGATCTACAGCAGAGTGCAGCACATGATCCCCTTAATGGAGGAGGTGTCTGCACAAAATATTACCAACAAGGTCTGGATTGGAGCGACCAGCTCACCTGTCTCATCAGATTTGTCAAAGACTGTCAAGAAAAGCCTTGAATGGCTCAGTGGGCTTTGTACTGCACAGAGGTGAGATTCCAGGCATGAAGCAATATCTTTACAGCCTCCGTCCATCTACATCACCAGGTGACATTTTTATAAAAGCATTCTGGGAAACAGCATTTGGTTGCAAATGGAGCAATTCAGGCAATGGAACGTCAATAACGCAAGCTAACACTGATATAACCCCGCACTGTACAGGCCAAGAGAGGCTGGAGACAGTGGACACTAATATATTTGATGTAAATAATTTCAGATTCACCTACTGTGTTTACAATGCTGTCTACGCACTGGCACATGCATTGCATAATCTGTTCTCCTGCAGACCTGGGGAAGGACCATTTTCTGGTCGACGCGTTGTGCAGATATTTACAATGTTAAACCATGGCAGGTGAGCATTAAAATATAGTTTTGATTTATGTGTCAAATATGCCCCACCAACAGTAAATAAATTGGGTCACTAAATCATGTTATTTTGGGATAAATATTTGTGTTCATTTAAAACATGCAGGTAAGAGCATGTTGTTTCCATTTAGAATCTGTAGACAGAACGTAGAGACCAGCAGCTCAGAGAACAAGTTTGCAAGGAAAAGAAATGCAGTTTTAAGCTACTGCATGGTAAAACAATGATACAACATTACCAATAGGGTGTATATATCAAACAACAATGAGTGGTAAATGGGATGTAGGCTGGCAGAGAAAGTAGGCTGCATCCCACCTGGACAAGCACGGGGACAGGAGTGAGGAGCCAAATCACTGGACCTAGCACCTCTCCTCTGTGACCTTGCATGCACGGAATGGGACCCCATAGCCTCAGCAAATACAGTCGATGAAGCTCTTGATTACTACAAGAATACATTTTTCTCCACTTGGAACCATCATACCCTGGTTAGATGCTCCAGAGCTCAGGGGAACCACTTCCCGGGGGTCTCTCCAGAGTTACTGACATGCCAACGGGCACGTGTCCATGCTTGGAAAGTCCATAAAGCTACCAAGCTGCCTAAAGATATGAAGAATATCATACTCTCTGGAACTCATCCACAAAAGTTACCTCCTTAGCCAAGGCTGACTACTTCAATTCCACCTTTCAGTATAATATAAAGAATCCTTCCAAATTTTGGAAAGTTATCCATGCCCTATTCTCCCCTTCCTCTAAGCTACCAGCTCTTCTCCTCAATATAAACAACTTACTAATTTCTGACCACCCAACTGTTGCTGAACAATTTAACTCCGATTTTACCTCCTGTGCCTCTGATCTCCTGTCCTCTCTACCCACTTCCAACCATACCCCCCCACCTCTAGTGCACCCTTTCTCCCTGATCATTTCTCTTTTTCTAATATCTACCCCCTGTCATCCTGGATGCTCTCCTAGAACTCAGTCCAATCAAAGGCAGCTCAACTGATTGTCTTGATCCTAAACTTCTACACTTGCCTGCAACTGAACTCTTTGCTCCATTGTCTGAACTCCTAAATCTATCCTTCACACCCGCGGCTGCCCCTGCAGACTGAAAGCATGCCATAGTCCTCCCTCTACCTAAAGGTGGTGATCCTTCCTCACCTGGGAACTTCTGTCCTATATCTTTCCTCCCAATCCTTGTCAAGCTTCAGGAGAACTTGTTCCTCTCCCAACTCTCTTCCTATCTTTCTGACACCAGTTTCTTCATGCCTTTCCAATCTGGATTTTGGAAAGATCACTCAACCAGTACTTCCCTACTTAGGTTCACAGATTCTATCCTCTCAGAGATGGACAGTGGCCTAATCACATCTGTTACCTTTGTTGACCTTGCCAAGGCTTTCAGCATGGTCTCTCACACCCTTCTCCTAAATATTCTCATATCAGCTGGTTTAACTGACTCTGCCACAAACTGGTTCAGAACCTACCTTGTAGGTAGGACCCAATCAGTTAATGTTGCTGATTCAATATCACCTTCGCTCCCCATCAGCACTAGTGTGCCACAGGGCTGAGAGCTGGGCCCCATATTATTCTCCATTTTTCTCAATAACCTTCCCTCCATCTGTACTGCTTCTTCCATCCATATGTATGTGGATGACATGATCCTGTTCACCTCCAGACAGTCTTCCTTTGATGTAGCAGACCGATTTCTCCCTCCTCTAACTATCAACACTGGTGTGCCACAAGGCTCAGTACTGGGTCTCATATTATTCTCCATTTTTTCTAAATGAACTTCCCTCCATTTACACCTCCTCTTCCATCCACATGTATGCTGATGACACTGTCATATTCAACTCTGGCCAGTCTCCATCCAATGTAGCAGCCAATGCTCTTGTAGTTCAAACAGTCACCTTGGCAACCTCTCAATGAACAAACCAGCTTGTTATTAGTTGGATATCCATTATTCTCTATGTAATCTATAGTGCTGCTCCCAAGGCTTTCCTATCCAAGCTGGACACCATCTTCATCTCCTTCTTTTTCATTCTGAATTCTCCCTTCCTCACTCATCACTGTGACCTATACCACTGTCTTGCATTTCATTCACTAGAAAATAGATGTCTCCTCCATAGTGCTAAATTTGCCTCTAAATCTTGTTTTGGGTCCTTCTCCTCCTACCTTTCCTCCACTCTTTCTGTCCCCTTACTTTCTGGGCATTCCTTTAGTTCCTATGACTCTCGATGATGGTAGTTCCATGCCATTCTGCCTCTGTAGAACAGGCTGTGTTCCCACACTGCTTTCCCAAACTCTAGAATCCTCTACCTCCCCAAATTAGACACTCTTCTTCCCCACTCTCCATTTCCTCAGCTTTACAAAACTACCTCTCAGCTAATTGCACTTGCTCTTAAACCTATCCTTAATACTGCTGTGTATCATTCCACTAAATGTTATCCCTAAATACGCTAATCTCTATCAGCCCATTCTCTCCTCTACTTCTTATCTTCCCTTTCCACAATTGAAGTATTTGTTCCTTTCTCCTTAGGTGCTTATGTCACTGGCTGCATGTATTCTGTTGTACATCATTTGAAGCAAGTACTTACTATGTTCCTCACTTAAATTACTTTGTACCAGCATAGCACTTATTGCCTTATACTGTACATATTGTTTTAATCTTTTTTTTGTACTGTTGTCTGTTACTCCTGTACCCCTCCCCCCCGGATGCACCAGGAGACAAGCAATTTGTTTGTTCAGTGTGCCTTTACTGGTGCAACTTTTCAATAAATAAATACATTTTGTTCTTTTTGGGATGTGTCTTTTAACAGGGCTGGAGTGAGCGCTGTATTTCTATTATAGGTCTGGACCAAGGGCTACATTGTTGGCTTAAACAAGGTTTTACTGAGGGGCTGTATTTCTGTACAGGTTTTGACCGAGGTTGGGACTATTAATCGTACTCTAGGGTTTTTTACTGGATAGATTCCTAAATGGGATTTGTCTGTGAGGCTGTATTTAATTTATAGGTTTGTCTGAGGGCTGGATTATTGAATAATATAACAAGATTTTATTGGATCGAGGGCTGGGTTATTAAGTACACTACAGATTTAACTGTAAATTCTGTCTTGATTTGTGGTTAATATTACGTTGTTTTGGTGCAAGGTTTTATCTGGGGACTGTGTTCTTGTTTAGTGATTTTTATTTTTTTGTAATTTAAAATTTATTGATTTTATGTGCCATTACCATCAATTTCCCCAGTACACAGAGAAAGCAAAAGAAGAAACTCATTGCAGTTACTACCAGCATCATAACAGGTTACAACAAACATATGAACAAATACATAGGCAGCACAGAAAAAAAGAAAAGAAACTCCCCCAACCCAAAATATAAAACAAGAAAAAAAAAAAACTCTATACCAGAACCCCATTCCCCCCCCACCCCCCTCAAGGTTACAATCAAAACATAACACAAAGGTGCTCCATCTGAGGAAGAGGAAGAGTAAAGAGATGCCAAAGGAGAGAGGACAGCAAAAGAGGAGCACAAGGACATTGGTTACTATATTGCATTCAGTTTACATTTTCCAAATTTCAGCATTGAATCAAGCAACCCCATACTGACATGAAGGCATTAGTCTTACCGCGCATGGAAGCTATATGCTTTTCAGTTGTAATGCTAGCATACATTCTCGTGCCATTCTAAAAGAGAGGAGAGCTCTCAGATGACCAATGCCTTAAAATTATTAACTTCATAACAGCAGCAATAAGTGAGACATGGGCTCTCCAAAGTTTAGAGGCCATATCCGGAAGATTTGCAATAAACAAATTTCAGGGTGTTCTATACTATAAGAGCCAAGGATAGGAGTACAAGTCTGTTAATGTCCTCCCAAAGTCTACGAATCTTGGGCATTCCCACAACATATGCAATAAAGAGCCCTCCTCCAACCTACAACGCCAACATATCAGGGAACTCTGAGCTTTCCATCGGTAGAGATATGTAGGGGTCAAGTACAGATGGTGCATGATATTAAATTGGACCATCCTGAGCCTATCTTGTTTAACATATTTATAAATGGAGCTCCATAGGTTCTTCCAAAACTCCGGGA
Organism: Neoceratodus forsteri; assembly: GCA_016271365.2. NCBI lineage: Eukaryota > Metazoa > Chordata > Ceratodontiformes > Ceratodontidae > Neoceratodus > Neoceratodus forsteri. The sequence continues at coordinate 31,886,546 of CM057449.1, read as the reverse complement.
AATCCTTAATGTCCAGCTCTCTAACCCAACAGTAACACACCCCAGATGGAATTTTCTTATCCCATTCTAAAATTTTACCATAAATTTTGGAGACAGCATAGAGTTGTGCTGCCACCTTGAAGAGACAGTCCATGTCAATGGATTGACTCACGAGGTGGAGGAAGGACAGAACCCTGACAAACGGCCTTCTTAAGTTGCAGCCATTTAAAAAAACAATAATCCGCAACACCAAAGGTCCTTCTCATGTAATCAAAAGACCGAGGTACATTCTGGTCTAAAAAATCTGCTACGGTTATGTGACTAATCTGCGGCTAGAAGGAAGGAGATATCGGGACACCCCCAATCTTAAAATGCACATTTTCAAAAATAGGCTGGGCTCCTAGAGTCCACACTTAAAACCTAAATGTTGTTGTAACTGGAGGAGAGCTCTTAAGACCACCCATGGGATTATTTTTTAAGGGTCTCGGAATATTTGTAGGGAAAGAATAATAAAGCCATCGCAACGTACCGCAGTTCCTTTTGCTAGATCATTCTCTATATCGTACCAAAGAGGCCTATAGGTCCGTGAGCTGATGGCCCCTAGTCCACCAAGCAAGTTTACCAATATGCTGAGCCAGGTAGTAAGCAAACACAGAAGGGCAGCCAATCCTCCCTACTTCTTGGGGCTGTCAAGTTGTTAAAGGACCTGCGGATATGCTTCCTTTGTCCTATGAAGGAACCGAACATTTTTGCAACTTGACAAACCATCTTTTCGGAGGTACACCCGAGCATTCCAAGGGATATAAAAGTCTGGGCAGGACATTCATTTTCAAGAGATTTATCTACCTCAAAGAGTCAGAGCAATGGGCCACCCTGGTTAGGTCCTCTGCTACAGCCTGAGTAAGGGTACCCAAATTCTCCTTAATCATCAAAGCAAGATTTGTGTTAATCTTAATGCCCAGGTATAGCAATGAACTGGCTTCCCAACCCAATCCTAAGAATTGCAAGCCAGCCCTTATCACTCTCCTATTTAAGGGAAAATCTAGTTTTAGAGTAATTTAGTTTATAACCCGATATCTTTGAAAACAATCAATTTCCGTAGTATCGCTGGCAGTGAGATATTTGGCTGCACAACATGCAATAGTACATCATCTGCATAGGCTGAGCAGACATAGGCCCTACTACCTACTTTGATCCCCTTGATCTGAGGGTTTCCAGTAACCTACGTAGAAATGGCTCAATGTAAATGTTGAATAATAGTGGGGATAACGGCATCCCTGTCTAGTACCCTTTCTAATCTAATAACCTGTGACAAGACCCCATTGCATTTCACCCTGGCAGAGGGCAGAGAGTATAAAATTTTGACCCATTTTATAAAGGCATCCGGCAGTCCAAAGGCTGACATGGTATGGAACAGATAGATCCAGGAAACTCTATCAAAGGCCTTTTCAAGGCCAAGTGAGAGGAGCACTGCAGGAGTATCTGAGTCTCTGACCTCTGCCATGAGATGCAATACCTCAGGTGATCCTGGGACACCTCTCCTTTCATGAAGCCAACCTGCTCCCTGCATATCAGCTTGTCCATTACTTTAGACAGTCTGCCAGCTAATATCTTCTGCCAGATTTTAACACTCCGTATTTAACAAAGATATCTGACAGTAACTATTAGGGTCAGATGGGTCTTTACCTGGTTTCAGGATTAGAGAAACTGTTGCCTCAAAAACTAGGGTCAGAGACACCGTGACTATGCCAGAACTCAAAAACCTCTAACAAAATTGGGGCTAACTGAGATGAGAAGACCCTAAAAATTATTGGGATTCCACAGGCCCCGGAGATTTGTCCGGGGCATCTGTTGGATAGCTTGGCATACCTCCGAGACAGTTATGGAGCAGCTAGACTAATAGCTTGCCTGCTGAAATTTTTGGAAGACCAGCCGAAATTAAGAGTTACTAATTTCTAATTCTAAGGGATCCCCGAGAGTCCGTGAATAGATTTTTTGAAAGAAAACTCTAAAGGCCTCTGCCATTTCCACGAATCAACTGCACACTTGACCATCCTGAGAGACACGAATTGCAGCAATATGATGCCAGGTCCAATTGCTTTATCCAGATAGCTAGAGCTTCCCAGCCCTCTCCCTGAATCTAAATATTGAAGCTTTGTATGGAGTAATGCAAGCTCAGCTTTTTGTTGAACAGCCTAGAATATTGCGCCTGCAATTTATGCAACCTGATCCTCTCAGAGTCAGATGAGTGATGGGATATATTCAACTCAATTTGCTTAATCTGGGTCAATAAGGAATTTATCTTCTCTCTCTGAATATAATTTTTCCCAGAAGAGATCTTAATTAGCTCTCCTCTTATAGTACATTTTAATGCGCCCAAACCAGGTCCATTCGGTCACTCACTGTTGATTAATCTGAAGAAATGCATCAATATTTCTCTAATTGTTTGTGGATTGACTGCACCTTTAATAACTGAGCGTTTAGCCTCCATTGTGGGATCGTCGGGAAAGGTCAGGGAACTGCACAACACACTTACCGGGGCATGATCCGAAATAACCCTGACTGAAATATCCGCCTGGATTATGTCGGGGATCAGCAGGGCACTAACTAAAATATAATCTATTCTCGAATAAGACTTATGAACCGGAGAATAAAAAGAGTATTGACGCGCACCTGGATTAAGAATACGCCAAATATCCATTAGAGCAGTGCTCTCCATAAGGCCCTTTAAAGCTCTCTGGGCAGGGGATAGGCCCCTATGCCTGCTAAATGTCCTGTCCAGATCATTCTGGAGCACAATGTTCCAGTCCCCTCCAATAATTATCAGTTGGTGTGAGCCAGCCATTACCCTAGGCAGCAACTTTGTATAGAAAAGGGGGGAATCCTCATTAGGACCATAGACCGAGCCCAGTAAAACTGTCTGCGAGGCTACCTGTGCATGTACAAATATAAACCGCCCTTCAGGGTCCCAATATTCTTCCAACAACTTAAAAGGGACACTCTTGGCCACGAGTATAGCCACACCTGCTCTTTTAGTTGAGGCTCCAGCTCCAAATACTTGGGCTACCCACATCCTCCTAAAGTAATGTATATCACACTTATTCAGATGGGTTTCCTGAAGGAAGGCAACGTGTGCCCCCAAATGGTGTAAATGCCTTAAAATTACTTGTCGTTTAGCCCTATCCTTGGCTCCCTTCACATTCCAGCTAATGAATTTAAATGCCTGACTCATATGAAAATAAAGTATGGATTCAGATTAGGCCCGACATAAAACCTAGAATATTTATCATCATATATGAGGCCCAATATCACAGTTAAAGTACCCCTAAACCAGACAGTCAGAAAGCTCCACAGTGGATTGCAACCTTGAACATTATTAAACCCCCCCATCCCTGAAAAACTCCCAAAACACCAACCACCCTAGCCCCCTCACAAAACCCCAACAAAAGTATATACACGCCACTTCCTCCCCTCTAATACACTCCCCCCAGTTCCATTGAACTGCCCTCCAACGCATCACCAGCCACATGATAAACATACTATCAGCCCATAACCCCCAGCCACCCTCCCCGGAGCCCCAGCCCTCCACCATACTTAACCATTATAGACTCAATCGACCCAACTGCAGCCAATACATCCTAATATATTATATAATACTAATTCAAAACCCTTTCACAAAAAGAATATTACAGAAATGTATTGAGTCCTGTCGTTGGTTGACCAGGAGGGCCACCAAAGAGCACTGGTATATGTAACGCAAGTTCAGACCAATTCCAGTTTATGGGATATAACAGCCCAAGAGCATCCAGTCCGAGCTCGCTGATGTACAGGTGACCAAAACCAAAACATAGGCCCAGGCCCGATTGACAAAGTATCTACGAGAAATTGCCTCATACAGTGACTCCACCCTGTGAAGAGAGAAAAAAAAAATAAAAAAAAAAAAGGAAGGAATATTGTCTATCTTCCAGCTGCCGAGGAGAGATATGCCTTTATCTTCCTGAGTTCCTCGCAATCTTGAACAAGGCACATCATATTAGATCCACATATCCACATACTGTATTATGTTCATCCTCATGCCTCCCCTCAATCCATAAGAGCAGAAGGCAAAACAACTCCAAGACCAACTTACTGGATGCTATTAGCCACAGACCCAGTGGACCTGCAAAATGTAATTTAAAAAGGTCAGGGAGTAGATGTTGCAGCTCCTGTTGCGCCTCAGAGCAGGAATCAAACGAGAGCCAGTTTCCTTCCAGTTTAACCATTAAAACAGCAGGATATCTCACCCTAAAGGGCTTGGAAGTGGCCACAAGCTAAGTCACTATAGGATGCAGTTCTTGCCCTTCATCCTCACCGAGTGAGGAAGGTCTTGTATCAAGCGGATGCTTGCCTCCCAAAGCAGCTCTTTCATGCCTTTGACTTTGTCCAAAATGTGCTGCTTATCAAGATAATTGAGAAACTTTATAATGAATGGCCTGGGAGCTGATCCGACGAGGAGGAGGCCGCAAGGCCCTATGCGCCCTCTCAATTATGTAATCCCCTCCACCTGGGGGGGAACCAGCAATCTTAGTGCAAAGCTTCTGAATAGAGGGTATCGGGGCACTCCCCTTTTCTTTTTCAGGGATGCCAATTATCAAAATGTTATTACGCCTGCTGCGCCCCTCCAAATCCTCCAGTTTATCCTCTAGTTTCTTAAATCTTCGTTTCACAAGCACTAATTCTGTTTCCTGGGAGGCCTGCTTATTTTCCAGGGAAATCACTTTAGACTCCATGTCCCCAACCCTCAACGACAGTGCATCCATCGATTTTTTAATTGCCTGCCTGTCGTCAGCAACTGAGGCGATCATTGCATGCAGCGGCTGCAGAAGCTCCAGAAACCGTGCCTCCGATAGAGGGACATCACCAGTCGGCAGACTCGATAGGCTAGCAACCTGTTGTTTTGCCCTCTTCGCGGCCTTCTGCTTTTCCGGCATCTGTGGGGGCATGTGTTTAGGCCTCGCATTCTTAACGAACCCATCCATGCTGTCCGCTCCCTCAGCAGTCTCCCATAGGACTCTCTGGCTTTTCAGATAGGGGTCTGCGCAGCTGGGTAGCGATCAAGCCCGAAAAAATAATATTTTTTAAACGGCAAACAAGGGAGCTCCGAGGGTGCGCTGCTTACGCTTGGGCTGACATCATGTGACCCGTTTAGTGATTTTTAAACCTTTGCTGTTTTCATCTGTGCAGTGCAGACATATCTCCACATGATGAAGGAGCAGCTGTGTCCATTCAGGGGAGATAGGCTGCAGTGACATCAAAGCTTTTGAATATTTGAACTGGGAGCTTTAAATCTAGTTCAAAGCAAAGGAACTGCACTAGTGGGAAGCAGGCAGGTGGAGAGTGAGTAGCATCCATCCAACCTAGACAAGCACAGGATGAGGAGTGAGGAGCTACTACTGGAGGACTCCTTGATTGATTGTTTTTGGACACAACTTGTAGTGTACTCCCATCCATCCGCCCAGCAACCCACCCACCCCAAAGCTCAATCTACATTTATAGGGTAGATCCCACAGGGCCCTGCAACATCCTTCATCCACACAGAAAGTAGCACAAAAAAATGAATAGGAGGCATAAGCAGGCAGTAGATTGAGGAGGGAAACATATATGATTGGAGTGGTGCAGTGCAGTGGTTGTGGAGCATGTCTCCAGGGAGATGTTCTGGAGGCTGCAATGCCACCCTTTCTGCAGGCACTGCTCTGGGCTGAGGGAGGATTCTGACTGTCTCCGAGCAGAGTTGACCAGGTTGCAGGTGGTGTCCACCCCCACCAAGAGATCATCAGGTCCACAACCTGAACCGTAGAGGATGCCCAGAAAGAAGACTGTTTGGACCATGGTGGGCTCAGAGAGGGTGAGGTGAGGGGGTCAGAAGCACATCTCCCAACCAGTCCAGCTTGATAACTCACACACTGTGTTGGAGGAACAGGAATGCCCCACACAGGCACCCACAGCTGGGACCAGGAAGGAGGGGTGGGTCCTCCAGGAAGGAGATCTGGGGGGGCAGGGTACCCCAGAGGAGGGGAATCTTCTCCTAGAGGGGGACTCCATTGTCCAAGGAGTAGAGTAAGGAACACCTAGCAGGGGGGAGAGGAAGGTCAAGTGCCTCCCTGGAAATGCTGCACGGAGGGATGGGAAGCGGATCCATAGGATCACTAGAGCAATAGCTAGGAGGGAGGAGCTGGATGTCATTATCCATCTGGGGACCAGTGACCTGGTGGGGAGAAGGGTGGAGTTATCCAGAGTCTAGGAGGATTTCAGGAAGCTGGGGGTGATAACCTGAAACAGATAACATGCTCTGTCACATTCTTGGAGGTGCTTCCTGGCTTCCCGTCCAGGGTATGGTGGAGGCTAGAGCATGCCACGACCAGACCTTCAACTCCCAGTTCAAGGTCTGATACAGAAGCAAGGGCTTTGGCTTCGTGGGGGACTGGGGTCCAACCTCAATAGATGCAAGCTTACACAAGGAGGATGGCCTGAATCTGTCCATGAAGGGGACCTCAGTCCACAGAGAGAAGTTTAAATGCTTCAGCAGTGAACATTTAAGCTGGTCAAAGGGGGGGAGAGTGAGGAAGGTCAAGGGGCTTAGGAACCCCCCAATGTGGGAACATGCAGGAACATAAGTTGACAACAGTAACAGCTGAATTGGGCAGGGAGGGGCATGCAGGTGAAGGGTTGACACGGGGATGGGGTGAAAGCACATAGGAAAGCAAACTGAGGTGGATGAAGAGGCAAGACAGCAAGAACAGGAACAGAGGGAAGGTGGACTCTAAACAATGGAAGGGCATGTTAACAAATGCCTGTAGCCTGGGAAATAAGATTCCAGACCTGGAGGCCTTGTTGGCAGAAGCAGACCCTGACTTAGTAGCAATAACAGAAACATAGAAATTATCAGCAGACAAGGACCGCTAGGTCCATCCAGTCTGCCCGTAGGCCCTATACATTGTATGTGGCCATTGACCCTGTGTGATCAAAGGCTTTTCATCGTCTCTCCCCTCTCAGGCTTCATTTGTGCCTATATCAGGCACGCTTATATCCCTCCACTGTGCTTGCCCCCACTACCTCCTGTGGTACTCTATTCCAAGCGTCGACTACCCTTTCTGTGTAGAAAAACTTCCTCACATTACCTCTTAATCTACCCCATGCCAGTTTCATATTGTGTCTCTTTGTTCTAGTACTTTTTCTACATTGGAAAAGGTCCCCCACCTTCACGTTGTTTATGCCCTTGAGGTACTTGAAAGTTTCAGTCATGTCCCCCCACTGTTTCTTCTCCTCCAGTGAGTACATATTGAGGTCCCTTAGTCTCTTCTCATATGTTTTGTGGTGCAAGCCTTCCACCATCTTTGTTGCCCTTCTCTGGATAGTCTCCACCTTATCTAGATAGTCTCCACCTTATCTACAGTATGTCCTTGTACAGGTGTGGCCTCCAGAACTGCATACAGTACTCGAGGTGAGGCCTTACCAATGTTTTACACAGTGGCATCACCACCTCCCGCCTCCTGCTAGTTATACTTCTGCCTATGCACCTTAGCATGCCACTGGCCCTCCCTGCTGCCTTTGTACATTGCTTTGATACCTGAAGGTCATCAGAGATGATGACTCCTAGGTCCCTTTCCTCTTTGATGACAGTCAGCTCCCCCCCCACCTGTAGCTCTCCCCAGGGTTTACTCTACAAAGGTGCAGTATTTTGCACTTACATAGAAACATAGAAACATAGAAGTTGACGGCAGATAAGGACCGCAAGGCCCATCCAGTCTGCCCATTTCTTTTTCTACCTTATAAATGTGCCATCGGCCTTTGCTCTGTCAGTGACCTATCTATTCATAGTCATTTGTATTGCTCCCTTATGCCTATCCCATGCCTGTTTGAAGCCCTGCACTGTATTCATAGCCACCACTTCTTGTGGTAAGCCATTCCATGCATCCACCACCCTTTCTGTGAAAAAGAATTTCCTCACATTCCCCCTTAATCGGCCTCCCTCTAATCTCATGCTGTGTCCTCTTGTCCTGCTATTTTTTTTATATTTAAACATGTTAGACTCTTTCATCTTTTCTATGCCCTTAAGGTGTTTGAATGCCTCGATCATATCACCTCTCTCCCTCCTTTGCTCAAGGGTATACATATTGAGCTCCGTTAATCTGTCCTCATATGTCTTCTGATGCAGTCCCTGCACCATTTTGGTTGCCCTTCTCTGACTGCCTCAATTTGGTTAATGTCCTTGTGAAGGTGTGGCCTCCAATACTGCACGCAGTACTCAGATGGGGCCTAACCAGTGTCTTGTACAGAGGGATTATTACCTCCCTCTTACGACTTGTGATACCCTACTAATACACCCTAACACCCCCTAGCCTTACCTACTGCTTTAGAGGTCTGCTTGATGATTTTAGGTCATCAGTGATGATGATGCCCAAGTCTTTTCTTCCTTTGTGACTGCTAGCAACTCCTCCCAGCCTATAGGTGTTCAGGTTTCTCTTCCCTATGTGCATGATTTTGCACTTCTTTGCATTAAATCCCAGTTGCCACTCTTCTGACCATTCTGCTAGTTTATCCAGATCTCTTCTCATTCTGCCCACCCCATCTGGATCATCTACTTTGTTGCAGATCTTGGTGTCATCTGCAAACAGACAAGCCTTACCCTCTAGTCCATCTGCAAGGTCACTAATGAAGATGTTGAAGAGGACTGGCCCCAGGACTGATCTCTGAGGTACCCCACTTGTGACTTGCATCTCTTCTGACTGTATACCATTTACCACCACTCTCTGTTTTCTGCCCGTCCAACCAGTTTGCCACCCAGTTGACCAACTTCTGACCCACCGAGCCTACCCAGCTTATTTATCAATCTTCTATGTGGAACAGTGTCAAAAGCTTTGCTGAAGTCAAGGTAGGCAACATCAACTGCTCCCCTTGGTCCACCACTCTGGTTACCCAGTCAAAGAAATCTATGAGATTAGTTTGACAGAACCTTCCTTTTGTAAACCCATGCTGTCTTGGATCCTGTGCCCTATGGATTCCAGGTGTTGCACTATCCTTTCCTAAGGAGTGCCCATAATCTTGCCCACTACTGAGGTAAGACTGACCAGTCTGTAGTTCCGCCTCCTCCCTGCTACCACTCTTGTGGAGCGGGATCACATGAGCCCTTCTCCAGTCTTCTGGGACCTCCTGTGCTCAGAGACTCACTAAACAATTCTGCTAATGGCTCTGCTGGTTCCTCCTTTAGCTCCTTAAGTACCCTGTTATGTATGCCATCAGGTCCCATTGCCTTATCCACCCTGAGCTTAGCAAGCTCTTGTAGGACCCTTCTTTTGTGAAGGAGTAGTGCTCACCTCCTCCCCTGTGTCCATGATGCTGAGCTGTGGGCCCTGCCCTACCTTCTTCAGTAAATACTGAGCAAAAGTATCTATTTAGGATAGATGCCTTTACAAGGTCCTCCTCCTCCTCACATGCTCCCTTTTCTCCATTAAGCTTAGCAATACCTCCTCTGGACTTTCTCCTTTCACTAATGTATCTATAGAAAGTCTTGTCACCTTCTTTACTGTTCGTCTAGTGTTTCCTCAGTTTGGGACTTTGCCTGCCTTACTGCCTTACCTGCTTCCCTTAGGGCAGTTTGGTATGCCTCCCTATCTTCATCCGCTGTGTTCCCTTATATTTCCTGAAGGCCAGCCTTTTTCTCTGACCTTTTCTGCTACTGTATTTGAGAACCAAAGTGGTTTCCTTCTTCTTTGCACTTCCTTTTCTGTCTAACACAATGGGATGTTGCTTCAAGTATTGCATCCTAATGCTTGCCCACTTTGCCTGTACCCCCTCACCTGTGTTTCTTTTGCCAGGGCTAGCATAACTCTGTTGGCCATCTTATCAAAGTCAGCTCCTCTGAAGTCCCATATTTTTGCCTTGGAATGGGATGATTTAGATGTTAGCCAAACTGAACCATACCATGTGATGGTCACTGGCCCCAGGTGACCTTCTACCTGGAGATCTGTGATCCTTCTTTGTTAGTCAGTACTAGATCTAGGATAGCCCTGTCTCTTGTGGGTTGCTGTACCAGTTGTTTGAGGCCCTCCCCTGCAGAGAATCCACTATGAGTCTAGTTCTGGCAGATATTCCTGCTGGTATTGACCAATCTGTATCTGGCATGTTGAAGTCTCCCATTATCAGAACCTCCCCTTTAGCTGTCATGTTTTGTATATCTTCTAACAGTAATGTGTCTATGTCCTCCCTCTGGTCTGGGGCCTGTAGACAACCCCAGTTATTATGGCTGTCCCATTTCCTGTTTCCAGGGTGACCCACAGTTCTTCTGGCTCCTTATGTGTATTCTGAATTTCTGTAGCTTTGATATTTTCATTAACATACAGGGCCACCTCCCCTTTTGCACCTCGGTCTCTTCTGAACAATACATAGCCAGGTACTGAAGTCTCCCAAGTGTGGTTACTGGTAAACCACGCCTCACTAATTGCAACTATGTCCAGTTTAGCCTCTGACATTATTGCCTGCAGGTCTGGGATCTTTTTCCCAGGCTGTGAGCATTTGTGTACATGATTTTCCATTGGCCAGATTTTGGTGTGTTAGCTGTTGGGTGAAGTTTGGCATTACCCTGTGCATCGTATGGGAGACAAACCTTTTTCTTACCTGGTGATGCAAATGAACGGCAAACACGCTGAATTCCTGTTTGACCACTAGCTGAGGGGAGGGTGTTCTTCCCATTCGACGATGGGTGCTGCACCCCTCTCCCCATTTGCTAGTTTAAATATTCTGCAAAGACGCTCAAACTTCTGCCCCAATGCACTGACTCCTCTTTAGTCAGATGCAGTCCATCAAATTTAAAGAACTTTCGCTCCCAGAACTGTTGCCAGTTCCCTACAAATCTGTGTCCTTTTCCTGGCACCAGTCCTTGAGCCACGTGTTTAGCTCCCCTATCTCCCCTTCTCTGACCTTCCGTCCATCTGTTCCCTCTCCCAGACTGGCAGGATCTCAGAGAAGGAGATGCCAGATGAAATAGATGATAGTTTGTCACCAGCCTAGTCAGGTGTTCCTTGGTCTCCACAACTGACCGGCTGGCGAGATCATTAGTCCCTATGTGTACTAGGACATCAATGTTTTCTCCTGCTTTGTGAACAATTTTTAATGCGGTCAGTGTCTCCATGCTGATGTACCTGGGAGACATCTGACCATAACCCCTGGCTGGAGATGGGTATCAACTCCCCGAATCATGGAGTCTCCTATGATCAGAAGTTTTTTGGATTTCCTTTGTGCTTGTTTAGTTTTGGTTCCTGATTTGGGTGAGTTTTGTTGTGCTTGCTTCTGTGCCGCAGTGTCCTGCTCTGCAGTGTCTTCTGCCTCTTTATTTGATTTCAGTGATAGAGGCAGATACCTGTTTGTAGTGTTTATATGGTTTTTGGAGGTAATGTGTTGGAGAGCAGAGAGTGATGGGGCACCTGATTTGCTCCTCCTAACCACCTGCCAACCTGCTGGACCAACTACCCTCTGCAGTCGAGGTTTTTCTGTTGGATGCTGCGGAAATGGCAGGTGATTCTTATAATGTATTTCCTCTTCAATATGAAATTTGAGGCGTGCAATCTCTGCCCATGCTGCCCGGAGCTGAGCCCTAAGATCTCCAAGGCCCAGCATGTAGGACAGTGTCCTAAATCCTGTAAGACTGTCCTTCTGAAAATTGTTCCACAGTACCTGCAGTTAATGAAATCCATTCCAAATAAGTTGCTGGGTTTGTAACCTAGTCAGAGTAATTAGAAGGAAAAAGAGAAAAATGCAAGTAATGGTTTAATTGTGCTTTGTTTAACTTGTTATAACAAGTTAAATTACTAGTGCCTCTGTAAATGAGATCACCTTGTGGAGGCCCCACTGATCCGCCCTTCCTGCTCTGCCACAGGAAATGTCACAACTGTGGTACCCTATAAAAGGAGTGTAGCGTGGGGTGGTTGGGGATGGGGGTGGGTGGCTGGACCCTTCCCCTGCCTGAAAAGAAGAACCACGGATGAAAAAACAAGGAGGTAAGAGCAGAAACAATCAGTCAACAAATGCAGTAACCCTGAAAGCTTATCCTAATGTTAGATAAAACTGTAAAACCTGTAAAGCACCACCTGTAATAATTTCAGAGAATATATACCCTGTAAGAAACACTTTGCTCCAGAGAAAAATAAAGCAGTAACAGAAGATATACCTTGCAAAAGACAATTTGAATCAGAAGATTACAGCAGTAATCTGTTAGCACACAGCTGTAGGCACACCTTGTAATAATGCAGAAGAAGGTATACCAGCAACAACAATTTGAGTCAGAGAAAAATAAAGCAATGAAATGTTAGCAACAAACAGTAGCAATCCCTGTGAGTAAAAAATAAAAACACCACCACACAGTAAATCTGCTTAGCCAAACTAAGTCTTAATCCTTCTCCCTTGCTCTGGTAAGTTTCTCTACTCTGCCTTTCAAGCAGTCTTAGAAGGAAAGAGCTCAGGTGAAGCTAGGTGCCTTGGCCAGCAAACCAAGTCTTCACTTATTTGCATTGAACCTCAGCTGCCACATCTCTGACTATCTTTATAGCTTCTCCAGGTCCCTCTTCATTTTCTGCAGCCCTTCTGGGGTATTCACTCTGTTGCACATCTTGGTATCATCTGCAAACAGGTGGACCCTTCCTTCCTGGCCCTCTGCAATGTCACTAATGAAGACATTGAACAGGACTGGTCCTATTACTGATCCCTGTGGTATCCCACTGGTCACCCCCCTTCCCAGATTGTACCTCATTTACCACCACCCTCTGTCTCCTATCTGTTAACCAGTTCCTAACCCCATTCACCACTTTGTCTCCTATGCCCAGACTACCCATCTTGTTAATCAGCCTTCTGTGTGGGATGATGTCAAAGGCTTTGCTGAAATCTAGGTAGGTGACGTCTAATGCCCCTCCCTGATTTAGCTTCCTAGTCACGCAATCAAAAAAATCGATTAGATTCATTTGACATGACCTCCTGCTATAAATCTGTGTTGCCTCAGATTCTGAGCACTACTGGATTCCATGTGTGCCACTATCCTTTCTTTCAGCAGTGTCTCCATGATCTTTCCCATCACTGAGGAGAAGCTGACAGACCTGTAGTTCCTCGCCTCCTCCCAACTGCTGCTTTTGTTCAGTGGGGCTACATGTGCCCTCATCTAGTCCTTTGGAATGATACCCATGTTTAGTGACTCTGTGAACAGGACCACTAGAGGCGCTGCTAGTTCCCTTCGTAGCTCCTTTAATATCCTTGGGTGGATGCCATCTGACCCCATGGCCTTATCCACCTTCAGCTTTGTGAGTTCTTCTAGAACTCTGTCTACTGTAAATGGACTCCTGTCCACCTCTTCCCCCCCACTGCCTCTGCAACTCAACTGTGGTCATTTGCCCTTCTGCATTGTCCAGATCCCCCTCCTTACACTCTCCCTTCTCCCCTTTGAGCCTCACAACCCCTCCATATTTTTTATTTCATGGATGTACAGATAAAATGCCTTATCTCCTTTGATTACAGACTGTGCTAAGCCCTCTTCTGTCTGTGCCTTCACCCTCCAAACAGCCTTCCCTGCTTCCCTTAGACATTCATGGTACGCCTCCCTATCCTCCTCTCTTTGGCTCCCCGTGTCATTTCTGAAACTCAGTCTTTAGCCCTGATTTTGTACCCACCACCTCTTTGAAGAACCATAGTGGTTTTCTTCTTCCTTTCCCTTTGGCCACTGTCCTAACGCATTGGTTTGTTATAGCCACTTGTCTCCTTTCAGTTTCTCCCATTGTTCTTCCACCCCCTCTATTACCTTTCCTTTTCTATAACTGCTTGTATACAGCTACCCATTTCAGTGAAATCCACCTCCTTTAATCTAATACTCATGCCCTTTTGTGGCTTAATTAAGTTCATTTCTCCATGCTGAACCATATCATGTGGTGGTCACTGGACCACAGGTACCCTTCCACCTGTATTTCTTCCACTCTGCCCCATTGGTCCATACCAGGTTCAGAATTGAGTTGTCCCTGGTTGGCTCATGCACCTGCTGCCTGAGTCCAACCCCCTGCAGGGATTTAAGGGTGGCTGTGCTGCTGGGTGGCCCAATCCAAGTTCAGCATATTGAAATCTCCTAGTAGCAGGATTTCACCTTTAGTTGCCATGCCATGTATGTTCTCCACTCGGTCACTGCCTACTTCCTCCCTCTGTGGCAGAGGTCTATAGATCACCCCTGTGCATAGTGCAGAGACATGGTTCTCTGCTAATCGCAACTGAGTCATCAGTCTACCTGGGGGAGGCTGGCCCTGGACTTCACAGATGGTATAAAGGCTACAGAATTCACGCAAGACAGGAGGAGGCCAAGGTAATGTGGGTCACCCTTGAGCCAGGTAATGGCACAGCAATACGTATCGGGTGATCTACAGACCTCCAGCACAGAGGGAGGAGGCAGACAGGAAACTAGTGGAGGATATACATGACATGGCAGATAAAGATGAAATCCTGCTACTGTGGGATTTCAATATGCCAGACATAGATTGGACCACCCAGGTGACTACTTCAGCCAGAAACACAGCCATCCTAGAATTCCTGCAGAGGGTTGGTCTCAGGCAGCTGGTGCATGAGCCAACCAAAGGGACAAGTCGATTCTGGACCAGGTATGGACCACTGGGAACAGAGAGTCAAAGGAGTACTGGTGGAAGGGCAGCAGGGGTCCGACAACCACCACACAGTGTGGTTTAGCATAGATGTAATGGGGATGGAGGAACACTGTGGGAACCTGAGGAAGGCCATAGTGGAAGTAACACACCAATGCCTTAGGATAGTGGACAAAGGGAAAAGAAGAAGGGAACCACTATGGTTCTCTAAAGAGGTGAGAGACAAAGTAAGTGCTAAAAGAATGAGTCTCAGAGAATACAAACATTTTTCAATGCTGAATGTTTGCTTGCTTGCTGGCATTGGCAGTGGTAGTGTAGAAGTTACAGATCGGCATAATAGGAATGGCAATGAAGTATTGAACTGAAGCCAACCCCACCACCACCCTGCAGAAAGTGACAGGCATTGGGGTGTGCGTTTGGGTCATCAGGCATAACGGCCACGCCATTTCACCACACCCTACCCTGCAGAGACTGACAAGTGTCACGGTGTTCTTTGTGGTCTTTGGCTCTTATGCGCACCCCATTTCATTAGGAAATATGGTGAGATGGGTGCGATATAGGAGAATGGGGTGAAGTTTGGGGCCAAAGAGTCCAAGGCATACCTCGATGCTTCTCACTGACTGCAGGGTGTGGAATGGTATGAGCATCACAGGCAAGAATCCCAAGTCTCACCCTGATTCCTGTCATTCTCTATAGGGTTGGGCATTATATTTGAAAACCCTAATACCTCAGGCATTCGTTGGTATTTTCCTCCAAATTTTCAACATGTTTGTTTTGTGACCCCACCTCATGAACAGGGGAATATCAGTTGTTAGCAAGCTGCTTTATGCACAGTGACTACGTGATTTAGCACCACAGGTGCAAAATATTCTGAACAGGATGTAAAAATGACAGCTGTACTCTTCATGGGGAGGTGTAAAATGGCTATGTTGCAAATGTGTAGTAAAAATATTTAAAAATGGTGAAGTCACAGTGTACATAGAAACTGTGCAACGCACACCTGTAATATAATTAGGTTGGGGATTTCTTACAGCAGATTGTCAACTCAGGCATTTTGGTGCCTCCGATCATGAACAGTGTCACTGTAATTTTCTTTATCTGTGCCGAACAATGATTTCCCACAGCGACCACGCATCTCTGCACTGAAAGTGTGAAAACACACTTCGGCCATGTTGTGAAAAATGGCAGCTGTACTGTTCATAAGGAAGTGTGCAAAAATGTCAGTGGTGAAAATCTGGACTGAAAATATTCATGAACTAACGAGGGTGCGTGAAAACTGCGCAATGCTCACTCGTAACACAGTCATTTTATGGACTTTTGTCACCAAATTTTCAACATAGCCATTTTAAGACCTCTGCTCATGAACAGTGTAACTGTGATTTTCTTAATCTGTCCTAAACATTGCTTTCACACACCAACAGCACCACTGTGCGCTACACGTGCGAAAACACATTTTGGGCGACATATGAAAAATTGCAGCTGTACTGTTCATAAGGAAGTTTAATAAAATGGACATGTTGAAAATCTGGAGTGAAAATATTAAATTTGCAAACTTACGAGCATGCATAGGAACTGTGTAATGCACAGTCGTAAAACTCATTTTTAGGAATTTTTTCACCAAATTTTCAACATAGCCATTTTAAGACCTCTGCTCATGAACAGTGTCACTGTGATTTTCTTAATTTGTCCTGTATTTGCACACCAACTGCGACATTGTGTGCTACATGGGCGGAAACACGTTTTGGGTGAGATGTGAAAAATGACAGCTGTACTGCTCATAAGAAGGTGTGGTACAATGGCAATGTTGAAAATCTGGAGTGAAAATATTGAAAATTTGCGAACTAACGATCGTGCATAGGAACTGTACAACGCACGCTCGTAAAACAGTCATTTTGTGGAATTTTTTCACCAAATTTTCAATGTAGCCATTTTAACACCTCACCTCATGAACAGTGTCACTGTGATTTTCTTAATTTGTCCCATACATTGATCTCGCACACCAACTGCGCCATTGTGCGCTACATGGGCGGAAACACGTTTTGGGTGAGATGTGAAAAATGACAGCTGTACTACTCATAAGAAGGTGTGCAAAATGGCAATGTTGAAAATCTGGAGGAAATATTGAAAATTCACCACCTTAAGAGCGTATGAGGAACTGTGCATGCCTCAGAAACAGTCACTTTTAGATTTTTCACCAAATTTTCAACATAGCCATTTTAAGATGTCTGCTCATGAACAGTGTCACTGTGATTTTCTTAATTTGTCCTAGCATTGATTTCTGACAACCGACCGCGCCATTGTGCTACATGGGCAGAAATACATTTGGGTGAGATGTGAAAATGACAGCTGTACTACTCATAAGAAGGTGGTAAAATGGCAATGTTGAAAATCTGGAGTGAAAATATTGAAAATTCACGAACTTACGAGCCTGTGTAAGAACTGCGTAATGCACGCTCGCAAAACAATCATTTTTTGGGCATTTTGGCACCAAATTTTCAACATGGGGTTTTTGGGACCCCTTCTCATGATTGATGTCACTGTCATGGTGTTATTAGGGCCCGAAGGGTGATTTCACAGTCACTGCGCAGTCACTGCACGAAATCACCCTTTGGGCCTCAATAACGCCCATGACAGTGAATATCATTCATGAGAAGGGTCCCAAACCCCATGTTGAAAATTTAGTGCAAAAATTCAAAAATGCCTGAGATATGCAACAAAGTTGAACCCCCCATCTAGCCATTATACAGCTTACCAGCATTTCCTCAGTTCATGGTCAGCTTTGAAGAGTGCAGCGTGTTCCGGTCCACGAAGATCGTGGCGCCCAGTCCGGAGGTAAGTATGGGGTGAGGGGAGTGGTGGGGAGGCTGGAGTGCGCGGTGGGTGAGTTCGGGTTGTGGGAGGGTGGGGAGACTAGCCATGGGACCGTTTTTCTTTAAAGGTAGAAAAAAAAATCGACGACTTGGGATGTTTGCCAAGCTGGGGTGGGCTGCCAGCGTGCTTTAGAGGGCGTTAGAGGACATTCAGCAAGCGGAAGTTGGCTTCCATTGGCCTAAGGAATAGATTGCCACGCTGGGGTGCGCTCCCAGCATGGCACTTACTACTCGGGGGACAGTGCAGCCGAAGGGGATTGGGCACCCCGTCGCTATTATTAGTTGCCATGCTGGGTGGGCACCCAGCATGGCATTTGAAGCCTTTGGGGGAGGCGGGGGAACGCAGCACAGCTGATGGGATTGGGCACCCCATCGGCTATACAGTGCATGCGAGGCGCTGCGCCTGCGCAGTGGCGCGGTGTGTGTCTGTGGGGGAGCTGCACATGAGCAGGTGATATCTTATCGCTGCTCACTCAAGTGTAGCTCCCCCTTTCAACTGTATGCCACTGCATTTTGGAGCATTTCATAGACAGCTCCAGAATGCATTGGCTTACAGGGGCCACTCCTGCCAGCACACTGACTGAATTGGAGGAGGATGTGACACACCACGAAATCTCCGATGATGGCACTATGCTTCTTGCACATGCGTGCAAGCAAACATAATAAGGGTCCCCAAAGGGATGATTACAAGGAGGTTTACTATAAATGTCTAAGGAAAGCAGGGAAGTTGTAAGGAGAGCTAAGCACAAACAGGAGGATTTAGTGTGGACTGTGAAAAATGGGAACAAGACATTCTATAGGTACATCAGCAACAGAATGAAAACCGGAGAGGGAGTTAGTAAGGCTCAAAGGGGAGGAGGAAGAGTGTAAGGAGGGGAATGTAGGCAAGGCAGAAATATGCAACAAATACTTGTGCTCAGTATTCACTAAAGAGTGAATGGGTCAATGACCACAGCTGGGTGGCAGAGGCAATAGAGGGGGAGAAGTGGACACCAGTCCATTCACAGTGGAGAGAGTTCTGGAAGAACTCCTAAAGCTGAAGGTGAATAAAGTCATGGGGCCAGATGGAGTATGCTCAAGGACTTTAAGGGAGTTGCAAAGAGAACTTGCAGTGCCTCTGACTGCCCTGTACACAGAGTCACTCAACACGGGTGTGGTTTCAGAGGACTGGAGGAAGACGCATGTGTTACCACTGCAAAGAAATGGCAGTAGGGAGGAGGCAGGGAACTACAAGCCAGTCAACCCCACCTCAGTGTTGGGGAAGATCATGGAGACACAGCTCAAAGAAAAGATAGTGGCACACCTGGAATCCAGGGGAGCCCAGAATCTGAGGCAAGACAGATTCACAGCAGGGAGGTCTTGTCAAATGAATCTGATAGATTTTTTTAATGGGTGACTAGGGAAATTAATCAGGGTAGATGTCTACCTAGATTTCAGAAAAGCCATAGCACCCAGGTAGAGGGAACCCTGGGTAGATCTACAGGATAGAGAGAAGAGTGCTGACTGTCTCTACTATTTTCCAGCTCTCCTTTGGTCCACTTCTTGGACCTCTTTCTCACTTTCTCCTACATAGCTCCACTGCTCCTGTCTCCAATACTTTTTTTTTCTCCTCAGACTGGTCTCTACAATTTTTGGTTACTCCCATGTCAATTGACAATGCTTATTGTAATGCATTGTTATTGGATAGCTTCCTATTGCATATGTTTCTCTTTGTGTATAATTCATGTCATTGTTCATGATGTCATGATGTCTGTACTGCTTGCCTGCCACACTTTGTACTGACATGGAGCCTTTTGTAATAGCTACTATTCAATATTTTTTTTCTCTTTTTGCATAATTTGCTGTCATTGTTTCATGATGCCTGTAATACTTGCCTGACATACTTTGTATTGACAAGAAGTCTTTGAAAAAAAGAGTCCCTGACTCAAAGGGTTGTAATTCCTAGACCACAATACATAAATAATTAAATAAAGATGAAAGGAACCTAGGAATTATCATTTTTGATGACCTCGAGGTATCAAAGCAATGTGCAAGGGCTGCAGGAAGGGCTAGTAGTATGCTGGGAAGCATTGGCAGAAGTATTATTCTCAGGAGGCAGGATGTGGTGATGCCATTGTATGAAACATTGGAAAGGCCTCATCTAGAATACTGCATGCAGTTCTGGAGGCCACACCTGCGCAAAGACATAAACAAGGTGGAGACTACCCAGATAAGGGTGACAATGGTAAAAACATATAAACATAGAAGTTGTCGGCAAATAAGGACCGCAAGGCCCATCCAGTCTGCCCATTTTTTTTTCTACCTTATAAATGTGCCATCGGCCGTTGCTCTGTCAGTGGCCTATCAATTCATAGTTATTTGTATTGCTCCCTTATGCCTATCCCATGCCTGTTTGAAGCCCTGCACTGTATTCATAGCCACCACTTCTTGTGGTAAGCCATTCCATGCATCCACCACCCTTTCTGTGAAAAAGAATTTCCTCACATTCCCCCTTAATCGGCTCCCCTCTAATCTCATGCTGTGTCCTTTTGTCCTGCTATTTTTCTTATATTTAAACATGTTAGACTCTTTCACCTTGTTAATGCCCTTAAGGTGTTTGAATGCCTCGATCATATCACCTCTCTCCCTTCTTTGTTCAAGGGTATACATATTGAGCTCTGTTAATTTGTCCTCATATGTCTTCTGATGCAGTCCCTGCACCATTTTGGTTGCCCTTATCTGAACTGCCTCAATTTGGTTAATGTCCTTGTGAAGGTGTGGCCTCCAATACTGCATGCAGTACTCCAGATGTGGCCTAACCAGCGTCTTGTAAAGAGGGATTATTACCTCCCTCTTACGACTTGTGATACCCCTACTAATACACCCTAACACCCCTAACCTTACCTACTGCTTTAGAGGTCTGCTTGATGATTTCAGGTCATCAGTGATGATGATGCCAAGTTTCTTTCTTCCTTTGTGACTGCTAGCAACTCCCTCCCAGCCTATATGTGGCTTCAGGGTTTCTCTTCCCTATGTGCATGATTTTGCACTTCTTTGCATTAAATCCCAGTTGCCACTCTTCTGACCATTTTGCTAGTTTATCCAGATCTCTTCTCATTCTGCCCACCCCATCTGGATCATCTACTTGTTGCAGATCTTGTGTCATCTGCAAATAGACAAGCCTTACCCTCTAGTCCATCTGCAAGGTCACTAATGAAGATGTTGAAGAGGACTGGCCCCAGGACTGATCCCTGAGGTACCCCACTTGTGACTTGCATCTCTTCTGACTGTATACCATTTACCACCACTCTGTTTTCTGCCTGTCCACCAGTTTGCCACCCAGTTGACCAACTTCTGACCCACCTGAGCCTACCCAGCTTATTTTCAATCTTCTCTGTGAACAGTGTGAAAGCTTTGCTGAAGTCAAGGTAGGTGACATCAACTGCTCCCCCCTTGGTCCACCACTCTGGTTACCCAGTCAAAGAAATCTATGAGATTAGTTTGACAGGACCTTCCTTTTGTAAACCCATGCTGTCTTGGATCCTGTGCCTCTATGGATTCCAGGTGTTGCATTATCCTTTCCTTAAGGAGTGCCTCCATAATCTTGCCCACTACTGAGGTAAGACTGACTGGTCTGTAGTTCCCCGCCTCCTCCCTGCTACCACTCTTGTGGAGCGGGATCACATGAGCCCTTCTACAGTCTTCTGGGACCTCGCCTGTGCTCAGAGACTCACTAAACAGTTCTGCTAATGGCTCTGCTAGTTCCACCTTTAGCTCCATAAGCACCCTGGGGTGTAGGCCACCAGGTCCCATTGCCTTATCTACCCTGAGCTTAGCAAGCTCTTGTAGGACCCTTTCTTTTGTGAAGGGAGTAGTGCTCACCTCTCTCCCCCCTGTGTCCATGGTGCTGAGCTGTGGGCCCTGCCCTACCTTCTCTTCAGTAAATACGGAACAAAAGTATCTATTTAGAATAAATGCCTTTACAGGGTCCTCCTCCTCACATGCTCCCTTTTCTCCATTAAGCTTAGCAATACCCCCTCTGGACTTTCTTCTTTCACTAATGTATCTATAGAAAGTCTTGTCACTTTCTTTTACTGTTCATGCTAGTGTTTCCTCAGTTTGAGACTTTGCCTGCCTTACTACCTTTCCTGCTTCCCTTAAGGCAGTTTGGTATGCCTACTTATCTTCATCCTGCTGTGTTTCTTATATTTCCTGAAGGCCAGCCTTTTGGCTCTGACCTTTTCTGCTACTGTATTTGAGAACCAAAGTGGTTTCCTTCTTCTTTTGCACTTCCTTTTCTGTCTAACACAATGGGATGTTGCTTCAAGTATTGCATCCTTAATGCTTGCCCACTTTGCCTGTACCCCCTCACCTGTGTTTCTTTTTGCCAGGGCTTGCTTAACTCTTTTGGCCATCTTATCAAAGTCAGCTCCTCTGAAGTCCCATACTTTTGCCTTGGAATGGGATGATTTAGATGTAGTAGCCAAATTGAACCATACCATGTGATGGTCACTGGCCCCCAGGTGACCTTCCACCTGGAGATCCATGATCCCTTCCTTGTTAGTCAGTACTAGATCTAGGATAGCCCTGTCTCTTGTGGGTTGCTGTACCAGTTGTTGGAGGCCATCCCCATTCAGGGAATCCATTATGTGTCTAGTTCTGGCAGTTGTTCCTGCTGGTATTGACCAATCTATATCCTGCATGTTGAAGTCTCCCATTATTAGAACCTCCCCTTTAGCTGTCATGTTTTGTATATCTTCTAACAGTAATGTGCCTATGTCCTCCCCCTGGTCTGGGGGCCTGTAGACAACCCCAGTTCGTATGGCTGTCCCATTTCCTGTTTCCAGGGTGACCCACAGTTCTTCTGGCTCCTTATGTGTATTCTGAATTTCTGTAGCTTTGATATTTTCATTGACATACAGGGCCACTCCCCCCTTTTTTGCACCTCGGTCTCTTCTGAACAATACAAAGCCAGGTACTGCAGTTTCCCAAGTGTGGTTACTGGTAAACCACATCTAACTAATTGCTACTATATTCAGTTTAGCCTCTGACATTATTGCCTGCAGGTCTGGGATCTTTTTTCCCAGGCTGTGAGCATTTGTGTACATGATTTTCCTCTGGCCAGATTTTGATGTGTTAGTTGTTGGGTGAGGTTTGGCATTACCCCTGTGCGTTGTATGGGGAGACAAACCTTTTTACTTACCTGGTGATGCAAATGAACTGCAAACATGCTGAATCCCTGTTTGACCACTAGCTGAGGGGGGAGGTTGTTCTTCCCATTTGACGTATGAGGTGCTGCACCCCTCTCCCCATTTGCTGGTTTAAATATTCTGCAAAGATGTCAAACTTCTGCCCCAATGCACTGACTCCCTCCTTAATCAGATGCAGTCCATCAAATTTAAAGAACTCTCACTCCCAGAACTGTTGCCAGTTCCCTACAAATCTGTGTCCTTTTTCCTGGCACCAGCCCTTGAGCCACATGTTTAGCTCCCCTATCTCCCCTTCTCTGACCTTCTGTCCATCTCCTTCCCTCTCCCAGACTGGCAGGAGCTCAGAGAAGGAGATACTGGATGAAATAGATGATAGTTTGTCACCCAGTCTGGTCAGGTGTTCCTTGGTCTCCACAACTGACCGGCTGGCGAGATCATTAGTCCCTATGTGTACTAGGACATCAATGTTTTCTCCTGCTTTGTGAACAATTTTAGCAATGTGGTCAGTGTTTCTCCATGCTGATGTACCTGGAAGACATCCGACCATTACCCCTGGCTGGAGATGGGTATCAACTCCCCGAATCATGGAGTCTCCACTGATCAGAAGTTTTTGGGATTTCCTTTTTGCTTTTTTTGTTTTGGTTCCTGATTTGGGTAAGTTTTGTTGAGCTAGCTCCTGTGCTGCAGTGTCCTGCTCTGCAGTGTCTTCTGCCTCTTTGATTTTATAGATAGAGGCAGATACCTGTTTGTAGTGTTTATATGGTTTTTGGAGGTAAGATGTTGGAGAGCAGAGAGTGATGTGGCACCCGATTTGCCCCTCCTAACCACCTGCCAACCTCCTGGACCAACTACCCTCTGTGGTCCAGGTTTTTCTGTTGGATGCTGGGGAAATGGTGGGTGGTTCTTTTTATGTATTTCCTCTTGAATATGAAATTTGAGGTGTGCAATCTCTGCCCATGCCTCCCGGAGCTGAGCCCTGATCTCCTAAGGCCCATCATGTAGGACAGTGTCCTAAATCCTGTAAGACTGTCCTTCTGAAAATTGTTCCACAGTACCTGCAGTTAATGATATCCATTCCAGATAAGTTGCTGGGTTTATAACCTAGTCAGAGTAATTAGAAGGAAAAAGAGGAAAAAAAATGCAAGTAATGGTTTGATTGTTTTGTTTAACTTGTTATAGCAAGTTAAATTACTAGTGCCCCTGTAAATAAGCTCACCTTGTGGAGGACCCACTGATCCACCCCTTCCTGCTCTGCCACAGGAAATGTCACAACTGTGGTACCCTCTAAAAGGAGTGTAGTCTGGGGTGGTTGGGGGTGAGGGTGGGTGACTGGGCCCTTCCCCTGCTGAAAAAGAAGAACCATGGACGAAAGAACAAGGAGGTAAGAGCAGAAACAATCAGTCAACAACAAATGCAGTAACCCTGAAAGCTTATTCTAGTGTTAGATAAAACTGTAAAACCTGTAAAGCACCACCTGTAATAATTTCAGAGAAGATATACCCTATAAGAAACACTTTGCTACAGAGAAAAATAAAGCAATGAAATGTTAGCAACAAACAGTAGCAATCCCTGTGAGTAAAAAATAAAAACAACACTACACAGTAAATCTGTTTAGCCAAAATAAGTCTTAATCCTTTTCCCTTGCTCTGGTAAGTTTCTCTACTCTGCCTTTCAAGCAGTCTTAGAAGGAAAGAACTCAGGTGAAGCTAGGTGCCTTGGCCAGCAAACCAAGTCTGGTGCAGGGCTTGAAACACAAAACAGATGAGGAGATACTAGGGACCTCCATATGTACTCACTGGAAGAGAGGAACGAGAGGGGTGACATGATAGAAACTTTCAAGGTTCAGGTTGGGGACATTTTCCAAAGAAGGAAAAGTACTAGAACGAGGGGGCACAATATGAAGTTGGAAGGAGATAGATTAATGGGTAATGCAGTGTTGGGTAAGTTTCTTTTTCTATTACTTTCTATTATGTTTGGAATCATGTTCCAGGAAGCTCTGTGCAGTTACTAGCAAGGATAGTGAAGTACTATAAAAAGCAATACACTTTAAAATTATAGTTACTTATTTCTTTTTATACAAAAACAATAAATAAATATAACAGATTACAGTTTTTAAAAGTAATAGGTTAGTTACTAGTTATTTTCAAATAAATGTAATCTGTTACATTTACGTATTTCTTTTGTATAAAAAGACATAAGTAACTGTAACTGTAATGTGTATTACTTTTTCCTGTACTTCTCCATCCTTGCTAGTGACTGCACAGAGCTTTCAGGAACAAGTTTCCAAAAGTAATAGAAAGTAACAGAAAAAGTAACTTACCTAACACTGGGGTAATGTGAGGATGTTTTTCCACACAGAGAGGGTAGTTGGCACTCAGAATAGCCTGCCACAAGAGGTATAGCACAGTGGAGGGGATTAATCATGCCTGTGACAGGCACAGGGGAACCTTGAGAGGGAAGGGAGTGATGAAAAGTCATTGATCTCAGGATCAGTGGTCACATACACTATATAGGGCCTACGAGACAGAATGGGCCAAGCAGTCCTTATCTGCCAGCATTTTTTATGTTTCAGTGTTTCATAATAAACTCATGGCTTCACTATTCAAGAGTTAGGGATCTTTCCACTCACTAGTGGTGGAGATAACGGAGGTTTTGCGACAACTCATTTTGTACTTCTATATATAAACAGAGATTAGGGCTGGGAGAACTTGGTGAAGTCCTGACCCTTAGTAAGTAAGAACCGGAACATGCTGACATTCTGATTTATTGATCAGTATCTGAAAAAATGCAAAACAATGCATAAAAGTGGCCAAAGTCACTCACATTTGACACAGAGGCCCAAAGGAAACAGTTTTATGGATTATTTGTATAAAAATGAAACTAAAACTGCTGAATAAAAAAGCAACCAGTCACTACTAGCTCCTTCATGGCTGGCATATAATGGTGGCATATTCTGCTCAGGTCTGTGACATGAGTGTGGAGAGATAGAGAAAGAGAGAGAGAGAGAGAGAGAGAGAGACACTCACTTGGACCGTCAGAAGAAGGCATCCAAACCAACAGTTCAGTTAGATTAGGGTACAGTCTAATAGGCATGCTGATGCAAGTGGCAGGGTGTCCGGTTAGGTTAATGTGATCCTGTAACCAGCCTACTTCAATTATGCCATGATCTATTTGGCTGAATAGTATTACCTTACCCTAACCCTCTGTAGTTATTTTTCATGTTTTTCCATTACTTATACAGCAATAGTCATAATCAAGTTTACCCCTGTGTTGTAAGTCAACTGCTTTTTGGTAACTGAGTAGGCCCTCTGAGACAAGACAGTCCCTTTTTCAGGGGTGACCTGGGAAATGCAGTTCAGTGATAGTGCGTTCATTGACACAGGAAATTAGACAAGGAGTAGTCATACAGTAGAAGAGTACATCAATTATATTCAGTTACTGGTATGTAAAATAAGCAATCTAAAGTACAGCCAACAGCCATACAGTAAGAGAGTACATCAATTATATATGGTTATACAAAATAAGCAATTTAGGGTGCGCTTGACTAAACTTTACATACATTCAGACATCATTTACAATTTTTTTTGTCTTGGAAAGCAGGAGATAGAGAGAGAATGGGAACATTTGCTAGGAGAATCATGCAAAGAGTGAACAGGGGTTAGGAGTCAGCGGAAACAGGAGCAGGGTGGAGCAGTTAGGTGACACAGGGAGATGACCAGTATAGAAAGAGGTAGAGAGTTCCAGTGGGACACAGCAGAAAATGGTAATGATCTCCGAGCCATGGAGAGTCTTAAGTTTGGCACTGAGAGAAGAGGCAAGGAGGCAGATCTGAGGGTATGTTGAGGGAAGTGACATTGAACAATATCAGCAAGGCAAGGAGGAGTGAAGCAATACACAGACTTATGTATAAAGCTTAGTGTAGCATAGCATAATTTAAATTCATAGGGTAGCCATCCCAGGGCAGACAGGACATTGCGGTCATGGTGCCAACCAGTGGCCCTGAAAGAAACCCTGCCAACTCTATGATAAG
This sequence comes from Neoceratodus forsteri, assembly GCA_016271365.2. Classification (NCBI taxonomy): domain Eukaryota; kingdom Metazoa; phylum Chordata; order Ceratodontiformes; family Ceratodontidae; genus Neoceratodus; species Neoceratodus forsteri. Next base: position 31,859,821 of record CM057449.1, on the reverse strand, counting down.
CCGGTGCTAGGCATGATAGTATGGATGTAGAAGCAGAGAGCAGTAGTGGAGCACCATACATAAGGAGAGGCAGGAGTGTGGCATCCACAATCTTGTGGCAGGAAGTCAATCTAAGAAATGGACAGATATGAAAGAGGGCACTCATTTTTTGGTTTATAGTTTTAGTGATGGCTGTAACATGCACATCCAGGGTAAGTGAGGGATCTAAGCAGGCTCCCAAATATTTGAAGGACCTGACTGATTCAAGCATATCCCCATGCATGAGAGTACAGCCAAAGGGGGGAGGGTTGGTGCAGATGAGTTGGAGAATAACATACTCTTTGTTTTTTTAGTATTAAGCACAAGCTGCTTCCAAAGGAACCAGTCCGTAAGGGTGTGGAAGTCTGAGGCTAGAGTTGTATTGAGCCACCAGATATCAGGAGAAGAACGGTAGATGATAGCATTGTCTGCATATAGGTGAACAAAAGCCTCACCACAATTATTAGGGAGGTCATTGATTAATATACAGAGAAAAAGTAATGGGCCCATTATGGAGCCTTGGGGGACACCATGGGTAATGGGCCTCAGGTCAGATAGGGAGCCTGCCCATTTTACTTTTTGAGTACAGCTGTGAAGGGAACTTTGGGTCCAGGACAGGGCAGTGGCATCAAGACCATGGACATGCAGTTGTTTTAATAGAAGACCATGGTTAACCAAGTCAAAAGCCTTGATCAAGTGTTCAAAAATTGCTCCTGTGGCTTGGCCATGGTCCACCTCATGCAATATGTCAGAGGTGACTTTAATCAGAGCTGTGAGTATACTGTGTTTTTTCCTAAACCCATGCTGAGAGGCTGAGAGCAGATGGTGGGGGTCAAAGTAATCCTGCAGGTGGTCATAGATTATCTGCTCTTGTATTTTTGCTAAGGGACAAAGTATTGAAATAGGTCGGCAATTGTCCACTGTTGAGTTGTGACCTCCCTTGTGGATGGGGACAACCGCCGCTACTTTCCATTTTTCAGGGATGGTGCAAGTAAGGAAGGATCGATGAAATAAATCTCGAACAGGGCGGGCTAGGGCATCAGCTCCCAAATTAAGGAATTTAGTCTCTAAAGTGTTGTGGCCAGGTGAGCTGTCAGCTTTTACATTCATGAGAAGATGGCGAACCTCTGCAAGGGTTGCAAGCTTTAGATGAAAAGCAGGGTGGTAATTAGAGTCGACTGATGGCAGGCGGTCAGGTTGGGGGGGATGAATTAGAAAGTAGTGATGTGTACCTATCCAGATTGGTGAAGAACTCATTGAAGCAAGAGGCGATGGATGGGTGGTCAGTAGGAGAAACCCCTTGGGTATCAAGGGAACTGGGGGGGGTTCAGAGGTGTTACCCTTTAAAATGGAGTTAATCTGTCACCAGAATTCTTATGGATTACTAAAGTGTTCTATCCAGAGACTCTTGAAGTGGAGTCATTTTGCTTTTTGGATTGAGTTCTTCCAGCTGTTCCTTAGTTCCCTATGTGTCTGCCAGTTGGTATGTAGCCCACCATCCTGATAAGTGCTCCATGCCTTATCACGAGTGGACATGAGCTGCCTTAATTCCTTGTAAGCCATGGTGCTGTAATACCTTTTACATTGCACTCTTTAGAGGGGCATGTTGATCAACAATGTTAGTGAATTTTGCCATGGAATAGTCTAGTGCCAAGTTAACGTCTGGCAGGGTATTACTTGGATCCCAATCAATTTCACGGATGGTATTGACAAAGTTGTTGGTGTCAAACCTGGACATGTCCTGCACAGTGGTGATCTTAGGAGGGGTTTTGGGAAGTTGTTACGCCATACACAGAGTGTCAGAGAGTGGTCGCTTATACTGTCTGAGAGGACCACTACTGATTTTTATCTCTGCGGCACAGTTTGTGACCACCCAGTCAAGTGAAGTATGGTTACCTGTCCTTGTATTATTATGAGTAGGGTCACCAATCATTTGAACCAAATTTGAGTCAGCCAGGATATCAGCCAGTTTGGAAGAGTTAGAATGCAGCCTGTCAACATTGAAGTCACCTCCAAGTATGAGGTCATGCCGTGGGAGGTTAGCAAGGAAGGTTATGAAGGAGGGGAGGCCAGGGACTGCTACCCTAGGCGGTAAGTAAACACAACCTACTATGAGTTTTTTTACGGTGCCAAGGGTGAGGGAAAGGAAGATTGATTCAACAGCAGAAGGTCCAGATTCAGACAGGTATTTCAACAGTGTCTAAGTGCTCCCTGGCATACATGAGTACAACACCACCCTTTTCCCCAGTCAATCCTTCCTGAAACATTTGTATCCAGGCACAGCAATCTCATGTTGTTTGATGCATGGTTTCAGCAAGGACTCAGACATGCCCAGGATGCCAGCAGTGTATTGATTAATCTAGGCTTCTAGCTCAGACATCCTAGGTCTTGTTTGTTTCTTGGTCTAATGTGTTTAATTGAGCAATTGTCAGCCCTTTCAGCATTTGAAATAATGATGTTGGGGGGCTAGGGGACAATGAAAGTATAGTGGGTCTGGGATTTGATGCAACATCATCCACAAGGGCTAATAGCAGAAGAAGTAGTAGGATAGATTGGATGGAGGAAGTAAGTAGCTGCTTTACATTTTTAGCAGAAACAGAGGACATTTGCAATCTTCTGGTGAGCCAGCTACCAAGGTATACAACTCCACGTTTTGGCAGGCAAGTAGGAGTGAGATACACAGACTGGGGTTCAGTACTGAGATTGTGTGGTGGGACCCCCTCACTGTGCAGGGGAGGGTGAGTTGGGGATGCAGCTATGAAATAGTCAGCAGTAAAGAGAAACATTAGACAGAAGGGGGGGCAGCTCAGAGGTAATTTAAGGAAGTATTTTTTCACAGAGAGGGTTGTGGATGCATGGAACAGCCTTCCGGAGGAGGTCGTGGAGTCAAAAACAGTGGTGGAATTCAAGCATGCATGGGACAGTCATAAGGCAATTCTAGGGGATGGGGGTAGGAAAAAGTAGGCTGCTGGTTAACTAGGATCTGCAGCTTATCCAGTAGGCAGGGAAATGGGCAGACTGGGTGGGCCAAGCGGTCCTTATCTGCCGTCAAATTCTATGTTTCAAATTCTATGTTTAGAATGGAATGTACAGTGCTGTGAACTTGGCCATGGTGTACTGGCTTACAGATTCAGATCACACCACTAATTGTTAGGTTGTAGGTAATTTGCTTTAGGTATGAAGGACCCAGGACTAGAAGTGTTGGGGGAGAGCAGTGGGAAGAGGATTACAACCTCCACAAGTTGTTGCCCTCTAGTGGCTTTGCAGTATAATTTGCAAATGGAAAAGTAGGAAAAAAAGCTAGAAATATTAACAATCTTGTTCTACTAGACAATCGATGCTGGTAATCTCAGCATTAGCAGTTCTAGTTCTTGTATTAAAAAAGAGACAGGTTAGGAAGGGTAGAAGCAAGAGTCAATAAGAGAAGGGGGAATAGCGTTAAGCCTAATCAGAGCTCAGGAGCACTAGTAGTGCAGCCAAATGGCCAGAAAGGCAAAACACACCAAGTTCAATCCCGTTGGTAGCTCTGGGATGCTCTTCAAAATCTGTACCTGACTGTAGGCTGAGAGGCAGGCAGGTTAGCACAGACCAGCCACTGGGTTCAGAGCAGCTCCTTCAGCTTGCAGGAGGAGGCAGTCACCCATAACAAACAGGATGCCTGGTTGTAGGCTGAGAGGCAGGTGGGTTAGCGAGGCCAGCTGCTGGGTACAGAGCAGCTCCTGCAGCTTGCAGGAGAAGGCAGTCACCCGTACCGGTCAGGATGCCTGGATGAAGGCTGAGAGGCAGGCGGGTTAGTGCAGACCAGCCACTGGGTTCAGAGTAGCTCCTGTGGCTTGCAGAAGGAGGAGGAGGAGGCAGTTCAATCAAGAAGAAATACCAGGAGATGTCATATTGTCTTAACTCTTTACTTGATACTTTTATGCAAAGTTAACATTAATCTGGTGAGCAGTGCTAGGAAGCAATATATTTTTTGACAGGAGAGGAAGACTCTCCTACTTTTAGACGCAATCTTACAAAAAATAGAAGTAAGCCAAGCAACATCCTTCTCTGCTCCTGATGTCAGAGATAAAGGCAAATCTTACCACACCATTTTATAGACTGAGGTCTCAAGCAAGGTCCTGGAGAAAGGGTTCCTCTCTGCTGACTGATCTTTAAAGCCGTGCCAGACTTTAATGTGAGATTTCTCCCACTTTCTCTTACCTTGGTACAGTGAAGAACCAGCTTAAATAATGGATTAAAAAAGTGGTTACAGCACTCAGTTTGAATCTGTCAAAAGTATCCATCAAAAACATTTGTCAGAAGCAAATATACATTATCTGCCCGGGGCGTTTGTCAGAAGTCAAAAGCAGAAATATTATCTGCTAGGCAATTAAAATTAAAATATGTTGAAGTGCGAAAAGCATGTCCAATAACAGGTGATTTTTTTACATTACAACGTTTAAAGGTGGTCATGACATTTTAGTATCAGCAAGCATTTAAATCCATTGGCAGCAAGTAAGGCCTAGTAGCAGCTGGAAGTTGCTGAAGATCTATTAGGTCTTCTGAAATTTGTCCGGGATATAGTTTTGTGCTTGGACTAATTGCTTTGTTTATCACTTCTTAAGGTAATTCAGAGTAGGCTGTTGCTTTGTAAAATGTAACCCCTAGGTGGCGCTATCCCAAGGGCTACTACCCCTGTCTGCTTGGCTAGTAGCAGGTTAAGGGGCCTGAGTTCTGAAATGGGTGCCTCCACCTGGAGGTCAGGGTTGGTAGTGGTCAAGCTAACCTGGGCACAGTCCTCTAGGACACTATAACCCCCCTCATTCCCCTCTAGTGTCCTGATCACTATACAATAATCACTTTCACAATACCCCTGGTACACCACACAAGCACCCACACTGTTTGCACTTACCACCAGGGCTGGTTCCTCTGGCTCGATCCTGGGGACCCCCTGTAAAACAAGGTTATGCACAGCATATAGCAACAGTACAGTACTTTGAGCGCAAACTGGAAGCACAGTCAGATTACATGCGGAAAAAGTTAGATCTGATTTATTCAACGGACTTGAACAAGGGAGGGGCAAATCAGGTTAATTAGCTTAAAGGTTATATCTATAAAGTAGTTATGCATGCACTTTGAGTTCCCCCACACAGTGACACCTCTGGGTATCCAGGTGGAGAAGGGATGGGCTAGCCAGGACCGTTGCCCGGGGTTGTCCGGTATTGCAGCTGGTTGGGGCCCTGTGATGGAAAACACAACATGCACAGTACACACTATTTGTGATACAGAGCCAGAGGGCTCTGTTCCTAAAGGAAACGAAATAACAAGACAATCAGATTACACACTCAGATTAAGCTGTTGTTGCAGGGAGCTACTCTGGTATTTACTCCTGATACCCAAGACTGGACACAGGCTGGATGAAAATCGAGACTGCGGGTGGTTGATCTGGAATGCCAGGAGAAGCAGGGCACACACGATTCACCGAGGCATCATTCCTGTTCAAGTGTAGACCGAGGAGCTGATCCTCAGGCAGGTCTCTTGTTGATGGCTTCTCTGTGCTGTGGGTAGTCTGGCTGAGCCAGCCTGGCAAGGAGGGTGACAGTGAAAAAGCAGGGATACTGAACGAATATTTCTGCTCAGTATTTACAAAGGAAGAGGAGGGGGAGTTACCTAAATCAAACAAGAGAAACACTCCAAAGACAGGGGTCGATACCAGTCAATTTACAGAAGAAAGGGTTCAGAAAGAACTGATAAAATTGAAGGTGGACAAAGCAATGGGGCCTGATGGGATTCACCCAAGAATTCTAAAAGAACTAAGGTTAGAACTAGTGACACAGCTGACTACTCTCTTTAACAAATAATGGGAGGATGGGGTGGTACCCGAGGACTGGAGGAGGGCAGATGTGATTCCTCTTCACAAAAGTGGGAGCAGGACAGAGGCAGGAAACTACAGACCAGTTAGTTTGACCTCAGTGGTAGGGAAAATGATGGAATCATTTCTGAAGGAAAGAATTGTTGAGTACTTAGAGGTCAGTGGGGCACAGCACCCAAGGCAGCATGGATTCACGATGGGAAGGTCGTGTCAGACAAATCAAATAGATTTCTTTGACTGGGTGACCAAAGTAGTAGACCACGGAGGGGCTGTGGACATGGCCTACCTAGATTTTAGCAAGGCATTTGATACAGTCCAACACAAAAGATTAATTCACAAGATAGCCAGCCTTGGAGTGGGTCCCAAGGTGGTAGTCTGGATAAAAAATTGGCTAGACAACAGGACGCAAAGGGTAGTAGTAAATGGAATACACAGTGAAGAAAGGAGGGTTACTAGTGGGGTACCGTAGGTTCAGTACTGGGACCGGTCCTTTTAATGTCTTTATAAGTGACATTGCAGAGGAACTGGAAGGAAAAGTATGTCTCTTTGCAGATGACACAAAGATCTGCAACAGGGTTGATACACAAGATGGAGGGAAAGGATGAGAAGGGACTTGCGAGGTTGGAGGAATGGTCAAATGTATGGCAGCTCAGATTCAATGCAAAGAAGTGCAAGGTAATGCACATGGGAAACAAAAACCCAGGGAAAGTGTACACAATTGGGGGTGAGATACTGACAACAGCATAAATAGAAAGGGACCTGGGGGTAATTATATCAGATGACCTAAAGGTGGGCAAGCAATGTGAGAAGGCAGTAAGGAAGGCAGGGGGATACTGGGATGCATAGGAAGAGGCATCAATAGTAGAAAACAGGAAGTTGTTATCCTTCTGTACAGACAGTTGGTGAGACCACATCTGGAGTACTGTGTGCAGTTCTGGAGACCCCATCTCCGCAGAGACATAGACAGAGTGGAGGCTGTCCAGAGGAGGGCAACCAAAATGGTGCAGGGTCTGCACCAGAATACATGCAAAGAAAGACTAAAGGAGCTTAATATGTATACCCTAGAGGAAAGGAGAGAGAGAGGGGGCATGATAGAAACTTTCAAGTACCTCAAGGGAATTAACAAAGTCCAAGAGGGTAGCATCTTCCAGAAACAGAGATGTGCAAGAACAAGGGGGCACAATTTGAAGATAGAGGGGGGATGGCTCAGAGGTAATGTGAGGAAGTATTTTTTCACAGAGAGTGTTGTGGATGCATGGAACAGCCTCTCTGAGGAGGTTTTGGAGTCAAGAACAGTGGGGGACTTCAACAATGCATGGGACAGGCATAAGGCAGTCCTAGTGGGGGGTAGCAGGAAGTAAGCTGTTGGTTAACTAGGATTTGCAGCTTATCTGTTAGGTGGGAAAATGGGCAGACTAGGTGGGCCAAGCAGTTCTTGTCTGCTGTCATATTCTATGCTTCTATGTTTCTAAGGCCCAGACTGTATGTAGACAAATTTGGATACAGTCCGTTTTGGGCTGGATACAGCTTCCAGCGAGCAGAACACAGTTCACACAATGGGGAACTAACTCATGCTCCACTAGCAGCTCATAGCACATTTACATGTAAGGGAATTCTATTGTATCAGGTAAAGTACTCACAGGTCACAATCGCAAAGTCTCTGCACACACCAGAAGCTTAGATATAGCTGTAACTCCTGACAGGCTGATCGCATTCAGCAAAATCTTCGGCCTTCTTCAGGTTGAGCCTGGCCCACTTCAGTAGCTTACTTTAGTCACACAACTTGGATTCAGTCTGAAAACAATTCTCTTTCCCCTCTCAGGGCAGCAAGCAAATATGCAGGCCAAAATTCAAGCCTTTCCACAGATACTGTCTCAAGTATCTTGCTTCTTCAGCTCCCAACTAAGATCTGCCTAAACAGCAGACAGCTGAGGAATTCCCTCTGATCCAAAAGGTCTGGTTGGCTGACCTGTCTGTCAGTCAAAGCAAGAGCTCCCCCTTCAGTTGCAAAAAAGGTGCAAAAAACCCCAAACTACAATTCCTACAGATTTTGACTTCAGACAGCTCCTGTAGTCCGGCTACATTTTAGGTCCCACCAGAAATGATTGGTCCAATTTACAGTCCCTGGTGAAATGATGGGGATAAACAAGGCAGTCCTTGCTGCAAAGAAGGCAGGTTAGACAACTACATTGTCATTATCACGCTAAATGATTTTCAACAAACAGTTACATCTGTCAACAGAACCTCCCTCTTCGATTACTTATAACTGCAAACTAGGTAGCTCTTAAAGAGACAGTACACAGAGGCTATACAAGCACTCTCTGGCAATACATTTAAACTGCTAAAACGCAGGACACCAGCCTGGCAGTGAGCATTTAGGCAAGCTCAAGGAAGACTTTTTGGGAACCCCCATTTGTAGGGGGGTTACAAAAATGAGTTCAAAAGAGAAAATAAACATGTTTTACGACAAAATATATTTCCACAGCTTAATTCATAACTCCAATGTAAAACAAAATATTGAAGCACTAATCACGATTACAAAAAATGTGTTAAAGCAAAACATGTCTTGAAGCTTAAATCAGGGTTGTTAATTATTTAAGGCACTTAGTAGCTGTCTTATTTTACCCACTATCTAAACTGAGCCTAACAGTTTTATTGCAATGCAGTGTAAGGTAAAAAAAAGAAAGAAAACAAGAAGGAATTTTTTTTTTCATATACAGTTTTTTTTGTAATGTTCTTATTAATTCCTCTTCCCCGGGGCCACGGCATACACATGCATGTACGTGAGTGGAGGTGCATGCACATGCCAGGATCCAGTGGCCCCCTCTGCCCCATCCCCGGACTTTTGTTGCTGCTCCTGGTCACCTATGCCACTCACAAGGCCTCCACACAGTGGGAGCAGGACTACAGCAGACTGGTCATCCAACCCATGGAAGGGAGAGCCAAGGCTCATTCCTATTCCAACACCCCCCTCCCTGAGACAGCACCCCAGTGGCCCAAGGTCGTTCCTGAATCTGGGTCACCGGTGTAGCCTGAGGTAAAGCACCAGTGCCACAATTCTCAGCACCACCGGGCTGGCAAGAAGGAATGTTTTAAGCATATAAAAACAATATTATCTTGTTGTTCACTATTTTGCCTAGACAGGGTGATAAGAAAATCTTTCAATGGCTGATCTAACCGTTGTTTTTCTGAAAGTCACTCAGCCAATATCTAATCCAACTACTGGTAAAGGTCTTGATCATCTTGCAGTAACTGTGAGAAGCTTGTAATACTGTTGTAAGAATCAATAACGAGATCTGTTTTGGACTGGGATGCAGTGCAGACAGTGCAACTGGTCGAAGAGGTGGTAATATTTTCTAGTACTATGACAACGTCCACTGAATCGATCAACATGCTGAGGAATGGATGCTGAATCCTTAAAGAAGAAAAATGAAAGACATAGTGATCACCACCCAGGCAAGCAGCCAGTCACATTGGTCAAGGGCAGTGCAGTCATAAAAAAAGTTTAACGCTGACACTTGAAGACCTGTTGACATACAGTACAACACAGTTACACACTTCCTAGTGTGGCACGTAGACAGCTGATTCTAATTTTGATACGATATTTTTTCTGCAATATAAAATATGTAAGGGAGTGTCTATCAGGAGAAAATACTGTCTTTCTGAAACTGACACATCAAACCCCCCAAGGATAAATTCAAAGGACAGGAGTAGGCTTAAACTGCAGATATCTGAAATACAATTACTTTGTTAAGTTTTCTTTGAAGCCCAGGATATAAAATATCCATTCAGGACGTCCTCAGGGAAATCCTTTGATTTGTACTAGGTGTCATGAAGGAAGGAGAATATGCATGTGTTGGGGTGTCTCCCAAGATAGCCAGTAATTACATCAAAGACACTTTGTCGTCAGTGTGAAACAGATCACAGACTGGTTCAAGACATCCAATATGAATGTGTTGTGGGAGTTTCGTCTAAGGAAGCCAGAATTACATCAAAGAGACTTTGATGTCTGTGTGAAGCAGATCACAGACCAGTTTTGGCAAGTCACATAAAGATAGGAGATTCATTTAAGTCACCTATTATTTTTTAAAATATCTTAGTAGGACATCCTGTGTTATAAAATATAAATTTTAATACACTGAGGCGGAGTTAGGTGACCTCAGAGAGAATGCCGTCTGAAGACCGCTTTTAAAAATACTGAGCAGACCTTACACAGTGATATTCATTTTGCTGACTGAGAGAGAGAGAGAGAGGGACATTGAAGCACTGAAAGATTAAGCAAGTAAGAATACAATTAGCTAAGACCAGTCTGAGAGTATGGCTTGTGGGAATTTGCACTTTTAAACCTGTTTTGTTTTTAAGACTGTATGTGTTGGGATATCTTGTTTTGTATTTACTGTTTTCCTATTTTTTACCTATTTTAAAGTAAAGATATATTTTAAAAACAGAAACTGCCTGGCGTGCCTTGAGACTTCTTTTTATATAAGTGAAGCTTAGATGGTTATAGTTGACACTGTGCATGGGCTTATTGTGGTACCAAACTGGGAAATGGATAAAAGTTCTTTTGGTCTTGCATAGAGTTCTAAGTGTTCATTTTGTAATACCTGGCTAGGTGCACGTAGGCAAAGATATCTGGCCCCACGGAGCAGAATTATTTGAGTCTGACAGCTGGGTATGCTAACAAGAGGTTATCAGTTTGAATCTCTCCAGAACTTGGGACTAAGGTGCCTCAAACCCACAAAACAGACAAGAGGGTTACCGTGTTCTGTTAACTGCTCACAATTCTATGCACAGAGGTTGGCACTTTGGGAGTGGAGGGCTGACCTGCTGAGTGGGTTGTGACACCTAGTGCCACAATTGCTGCGGTACTACTACCAAGTAATTTAAGTATCAAAAATAAAATATAGTAATATAATTTCAGCCCAGTTACTGTAAGTGAGATATAACCAGGCTAGCATACCACGCACACAAAAAGAAAAAATAAATTATATGAATTCTCAATTTAGTAGCATTTTTTTTTTCTGTGAAGTATTCACAGCCAAATATGGGCAGCATGAAAAATATACAAAGAGTATTCAGTTTCTGGCTTTCAGGGATCTGCTAAGCCATGCACTGTACACAAAATTAGAACAGTGCAGTTAAGATAAGCTGCCAAGGGCAAAAAAGTGACAAGAAGTAATAGTATTAAGGACTGGAATAAGGACACAAAGTGATAAGTAGCAGTCGTGACTCGTGAAGGCAAAAACTGATAGCAGTAGTAGTTGTAGAAGACAGCAGTACCCTACCTTCCAGATCAGATAGTGGTATTTGGACTCTGAACCCGCTGACGTTATTTTTTTTCCCTATTCTGTGCTGCCGATGTGATCATTCAGGTAATAGTGGCCTGGCCTCGTCTGGCCTGACCAGACTTATTGCAATTAATTGCTACCTCATGTAGTAGACCCTATTCACAAAAGCGTTTCACCACAGGCCCAAATTATTGAAAATGCTTTGTGGATAGGGCCTGCTCAGAGCAGTCAGTGTATGTTTTATTCAGGTATCATACTGGAAATTAAAGTGAGGAATGCTGAGTTTGAGAAATATGAGGCACTCAGCATTTTCTGCTGTCATACAGGATTGTGTCAGTAATGATGTTACCAGCTGAACTAAACAATTGTTCTGAACAGACACTAGTCGAAGAGCAGTTTGTGCCCTTCATTGCATTGTTTACTAAAGCAGGCCACATATTTTGTTTGGATTTCCTGTACTGCAAAGGATCAGCATTCCAGCTGATATTGGGCTCTGCCAGGTACCTTTTTTTAATGACTTGTGCTGAGGTTGTGTTGCAAGAGGCAGATGAAGAAAATGTTACAATTACATCTTCTAACTGACTCCAGAAACATGAAGCTGAACCAAGTGATTGTGGGACACTGCTTTGCTTGGTTGGTGATGAAGAAGAAGATATGTCTGCAGTGACTGAGGAGGAAGAGGGAGAAAATGCTGCAACACAAGAGGATGGGTCACCTGATACTGTGCTGTGTCATGAGGAAGATTATGAATATGGTGCCGCTGTTTTACTCTGTTCCATGACAGCACACACCTCGTCAGTGATTTCTTGTTTGCTTATCTTGAAGCAAGTGTCATCATTATCACTCAATAGTTGCTTCAATTTGTATCGTGACATGAGTCCAAGATTGTTACTTTAATGTAGTAATCAGAATGAAGCATTTTACATAGTTTGACATCTTCTTCAACTTTTTGGATCATTCGTCTCATTAGATCTTGTATTCTGGGGGGCAACCTGCAAGTGTCTGCAGCACTACTGGCAGCCTGTGTGATCATGGAACTGTCTAGCTTCTCTAACTTTTCCCAAATCAGATTCAATCTGAAACAAAAAAATGTTATTAGGGGTATCACTTTGCTCAGAGGTGCTGTGTTTGTACTAACCTCCCTGGTGATTTCTCAAATGGCTGGAGCAGGAATATTAGAAACTCCATCATGGAGCACTGCTCAGCACATAGGATATGGGTCACTTAACCAGGGCAGTATTTGTAGATCTGACCAAGGCCTTCGACATAGTCCACCGTCGTCTGCTGATCCAACAACTCCAGCATTTAGGACTCTCTCCTAACACTGTCTCATGGTTCAACAGCTATCTGCAAAACAGATCTCAATGAGTCAAAATTGCTGGGACACTCATGGACCTCAGACCAGCCTGATCTGGAGTCCTTCAGGGATCCATCCTGGGTCCGTTACTCTTCAGCCTTTTTCTTAATACGCTCCTGAAATCTTGCATTAAACAGATTATCCTCTATGCTGATGACGCTGTTATCTTCTCCTTCCACAAGGACCCTGTGCTCCTGCAGACCAATTTTCAGCAAGGCTTTGCTGCAGTGGAAGACTGGTTCATTCATCATAAGCTTGTCCTCAGTCATAAGAAACAAAGAAACGCTCTTTAACACTCTCAAAACAGGCATAGATCTCACCCCTTAACTATCTCTACCAACAATGGCAACACCCTTGAGCAAGTGCAGTCATTCAAATACCTAGGGTTATCCCTGAACTCAAATCTCTCCTATGGGGCACACATAGACAATGTTGCCAAATCAGCAAATATGCGCCTAGGCCTACTTTACTGACACAGACAACACCTTACTGCAGAAGCACTGAAGATTGCCATCTAAAGCTCGGTGGTCTCCATCATTGATTATGGTCTTATAAATTATCACTCTGCCTCTGCCACTGCCCTGAGTTGAATTTCAACATCACTTAACAAGGCCTGCAGGCTTATCTCTGGTGCTCATCGTCTCACTCATACATGTGACCTGTATGCCCGATCTGGCTGGCTTCAACTTTAAAATCGCATAAAATACCAATACTGCATTATGGCAAAGAAAGTAACCATGGGCCTCGCTCCGCCGGGAGTCCAAGCACTGCTTAGTTCTAGACTAAAGCCACATAACACCAGGGGCTCTGAATACCAGTTCCTTCAGGTTCTGCACCGTTGCACCTCTCAGGGCCAAAGATCCTTTGCCTTCACAGCACCTAGCTGGTTAAATGTGCTCAATCCTGACATCTCCTCCACTACCACCCTTGGCTCATTCAAACATAAGCTCCACCTCCACCTTACTAACTCTAGCTCCTGTGAATGCTACCTATAATCTCCTCAGCCCTCTCATTTTTGCTCCCTCCAACTATTACCTACCACATCTCCACCCCCTCCTTTTCCTCTGTTACTTTTTTATTTCTTCTTTCCTTTCACCACTCTTAACTCTCCCCCCATTCACCCCCCCTGCCACTTCTGAGTTCTCAATGATCTTTCCCTTTTTTTTGACTAGTTTCAGCCTGCTCCCAGTTGATGATCATGCCTTTTGGCTGAAATTTCTGCCCTCTCCAAATTTGCTCCTCACGTTTATCTTCATCTTCCACTCTCCCTCCTGCTTGTCCCTCTGTTACTCTGTGTTCCCATGAACACATTCTACTTATTGTATTGATCTACCATTGTAACCTAATATGCCAACCTATTTTTTGTTTTGTATCTATTTCTGTAACTTGTATTTGTTCTCTGATGCAGAACCTTTGTAAAAGAGCCTGGGTCAAAGGTACTTGTAATCCTAGTTGTAATAAAATAAAAAATATATATATCCTACTGTGGTGGAGTAATATAGACATCTGCATCACTAATTTTATTTTCTAAAGAGTACTGACTGACAGCTTTCTTTCATTCTAGCAGCCATTGGAGCATATAAAAGGTTGAATTCCATTGAGTAGAAATGTCTTGGATCAATCTGTGCAAATGTTAACTGTGCTCCTGCTGTATTTTTTTCAAATAAGTGACAGGCTTTGCTTGAGTGACTGAAATGAGTGCATATTCTTTTAGCAGTGCTAACAAGAGCCTTAATCTCCCTGTCATCATCAAGAAAACCATGAACTATTAAATTTAAGCAATGCGCAAAGCGGCGGATGTGAACAAAGCCCCCCTCCTCCAAGGCCTTCCTTATGTTGGACCCATTATCTGCAACTATAAGGCCAACTGACAGTCCCCGTGAAGTGAGCCATTGCTGTATTATTTTTTGGAACTCTTCACTTATGTTGTATGAGGTATGTTCAGATGGAAAATAAAACATTCTTACAACAGCAAACTGCGATGCTTCACTGTCCCCAGTCCCACGTGAATTATCGAAACATATCCAATGTACAGTGATAGATATGAAGGGTTCAGGCTGACAATGTGTCCAGATATCATTTGTGAGATGCACCAACCTCCCAACAGCACTGCACAAGACACAAGGCATAAATTAGTGTCAGAGAGTTGATTAACGGCTTTTGCTATTCAAAAAGAAAAATGATTAGCAATTAGTCAATTTTGATTACCAGTTTTCTAAAATGAGCATTTTTACTTTAAACCATGTAATTATTACTTGTCATTGTATATAATGATAAAATAGACATTGTATACTTAGTTCTGAAACTGAATTTGCCATTTTGACTAAACTGTCCGCATAGCCTTTCTTATTACCCCACCTCATATACCTGGTGCAGAAAGTTTTCCAGTTCCTGACAAATCATAATTCTGCACAACTGCAGCACCATAGGTGCAAAAACACATTTTTGCCAGGGTTTGAAAAATGACAGCTGTGACGTACATGAGGTGGGGGGTAATAGGAAGGTTATGTTGAAAATCTCAAGTCAAAATATTTAAAAATTCAAAGTTACAAGGGTGCATGGCAAAATTGCAATGAATGGTCATAACTTTGCCATTTTTTCATATTTTGACCTTGAATTTTCAACATAGCCTTTTTATGACCCCACTTCATGAATGCTATGACTGTCATTACACAAATCCTGCCCAGAAAGTGAATTTGCCAAGCGACTACAAAATCACCTTTCAGACAGAAGTTGCTTAATGACAGTTATATTGTTCATGAGGTGGGTTCCCCAAAAGGCTATGTCGAAAATTTGGGGTCAATATCTTGAAACATGACTGAGTTATGCACCAGAGTTGAATCCCCCATTGAATACATAGGACTGCATTTACCTTAGTTCTCATACTGCAGTCGCCGGTTCCAGCAGCAAGATGCGTCTTCAATCGGGAGTGCGGATCTCGAACCTGGGACCTGTTCAGGTGAGCGATGGTCTGTGGGGGTGTCAAGGGGGTGTGTGGGGCAGTGGGTGCACAGTGGGTGGTCAAGTGGGGGTACAGGAGTGATCGGCAATGGATGTTGTTTTGCAGGTTTAAAAAAATCGAGGGACATAAATGGGGACAGGGATTGGATGGTGGGGGGTGCCACTAGGCACCAGGGAACCTCACAATAATGGGGACAGTGATCAGATGGTGGGAGGTGCCACTAGACACCAGGGAACCTCACAATAATGGGGACAGCGATCAGATGTTGGGGGGTGCCACTAGACACCAGGGAACCTCACAATAATGGGGACAGCGATCAGATGGTGGGGGGTGCCACTAGACATCAGGAAACCTCACAATAATGGGGACAGCGATCAGATGGTGGGGGGTGCCACTAGACACCAGGGAACCTCACAATAATAGGGACAGCGATCGGATGGTGGGGGGCACCACTAGATACCAGGGAACCTCACAATAATGGGGACAGCGATCGGATGGTGGGAGGGTGCCTCTAGACACCAGGGAACCTCACAATAATGGGGACAGCGATCAGATGGTGAGATGGTGCCACTAGACACCAGGGAACCTCACAATAATGGGGACAGCGATCAGATGGTGAGAGGGTGCCACTAGACAAAAGGGAACCTCACAATAATGGGGACAGTGATCAGATGGTGAGAGGGTGCCACTAGACACCAGGGAACCTCACAATAATGGGGACAGTGATTAGATGGTGGGAGGGTGCCACTAGACACCAGGGAACCTCACAATAATGGGGACAGTGATTGGATGGCAGGAGGGTGCCACTAGACACCAGGGAACCTCACAATAATGGGGACAGAGATCGGATGGTGGGGGGTGCCACTAGACATCAGGGAACCTCACAATAATGAGGACAGCGATCGGATGGTGGGGGATGCCACTAGACACCAGGGAACCTCACAATAATGGGGGCAGTGATCGGATGGCGCAGGGTGCCACTAGACACCAGGGAACCTCACAATAATGGGGACAGCGATTAGATTGGGGGGGGTGCTACTAGACACCAGTGTTGTCTCTGGGTCCCACACCCCTTGCACCCTTGTGCACATGCCAATGACAGATGATTTCTTATTACTGTGATATTGCTGTATTGCACTAACATGCAGTAAAGGGTATCTGCTGTACAAGTGTGGGTACTAGGTATCATGTTTGCTAAGTGTATACACTATACAGTATACATTCATTTTACAGCATTATTTGTTAGTTTTCTGGTATATGTAATGTTCACTTCCTTATATTTTACTATTATGCATTTGCTTACATGAGGCATGTGTGCTTTGGGCCTAACCGTATCTTTTTACCAAAGTATTATTGTACACATGCATTTCTGCTGACACTGCTTTTGCACCATAATGACCTTGCACCTGCTACAACTTCTGTACCATCTTTGTTCTAACTAACGTTACGTCTTCTGTATAACATAATGCTTTTCTTTCTTTTTTTTTGTAATTTAACTTTTATTGATTTTACACGCCACTCCAGTCAAGTTCACATAGACAAGAAATGGAACCTTATGATAGTTAATACCAAAAAAAGATTTCAGCAAACATATGACTTAATATATAAGCGGCGTAATATATATAATAAAATCTCCCCCCAACAAATAAAAAATACACTATCTATTCCAATAAACCCCCATCCTCCCACCTCCCCCTCAAGGTTACAATAGAATACTTAGTGCAAAAGCAATCCAAGAATGAAAAGATAAGAAAAAGAAAGACATTGGCCTACAGCACACAACTCAAGCTTTCAATTTCCAAGTTTTCAACAATGAGTCTAAGCGACCCCACAGCGATACGAAGGCTTTAGCTTTGCCTCGAATATAGGCTATATGTTTTTCTAATTGTAATGCTAGCATACACTCCTGGTGCCACTCCAGAAGAGAGGGGAACCTCAGATGACCAGTGCCTTAAAATTATTAACTTCGGAATAGCGCAATGAGTGACACATGGGTCTCCAAGATCTTGAAGTAGCCTCAGGAAAATTTGCAATAGACAAATTTCAGGAGTGTTCATGCTATAAGAGCCAAGGATAGGGCGTACAAGCCTACTAATGGTACCCCAGAGAGTACGAATTTTCGGACACCTCCAAAGCATATGTAGTAGAGAGCCCTCATCCAGTTTACAGCGCCAACATAGTGGGGAACTGCGTGCCTTCCAACGATAGAGATAAGTGGGTGTTAAATAAAGATGATGCATGATATTAAATTGAACCAACCCGAGTCTATCTTGTTTAACATATAAATAAATGGAATTCCAGAGCTTCCTCCAGAACTCCGGAGAGTCTCTAATACTCAGTTCCCTGACCCAGTAATAACAGACCCCTGATGGGAGTTTACTATCCCATTCTTGAAGCATTCTATAGACTTTGGAGACGGCATGGGGTTGTATTGCAACCTTCAACAGACAATCAATATTTTCGGACCGACGAGCTAGAGTAGAAGGAGGAGCAACCCCCTGAAACACGGCTTTTTTGAGTTGCAACCATTTGAAAAAACAGCTATCCGCAATACCAAAGCGTCTTTTCATATAGCCAAAAGACCGTGGTTTATTCTGATCTAAAAAGTCCGCTACTGTTATATGGCTGATCTGAGGCCAAAAGGTTGAGGATATCGTCACTCCACCAATCTTAAAATGCACATTTTCAAAAATGGGTTGGGCATCCGCGGTCCACCACCTGAGACCAAAGTGTTGCTGCAACTGGAGGAGAGCTCTCAGGGACCACCCCATGGGATTATTCTTTAGCAACCTCGGGATATTTGAAGGAGAGAGAAATAATAGGGCTCGTAAGGAGCACTTTACTCTTTTCGCTAGATCACTCTCTATGTCATACCAAAGTGGCCTGTATTCCAAGTGCTGATAATCCCTACTCCACCAACCCAGTTTACAAACATGCTGAGCCAGATAATATATAAATATGGAGGGAGCAGCCAATCCTCCTCTGATTTTTGGAGCTGTCAGATAACTATAAGACCTGCGGATTCGCTTTCCTTGCCATATAAAGGTATTAAACATTTTTTGTAGTCTGATAAACCACTTTTTCGGGAGATAAACCCTGAGCATCCCCAAAGGATACAAAAGTCTGGGTAATACATTCATTTTTAAGAGGTTTATCTTACCCCACAATGTCAAAGAGGCTGACCGCCACCTATTCAAATCATCTGATATAGACTGGATAAGAGTACCCAAATTCTCTTTAACCATCAATGAGAGGTTTATACTGATGTTAATGCCCAAATATGGCAGCGATTTAGTTTCCCAACCCAATCCTAATGATTGTAAATCCGCCCTAATCACTCTATTATTTAAAGGGAAAATTTTGGTCTTTGAACGATTTAGTTTGTAACCCGATATCCTGGAAAAATAGTCAATTTCCTCAAGTATCGCTAACAACGAAGCTTTTGGATGTACAACATGTAATAATACATCATCTGCATAAGCTGAGCAGATATAGGCATTGTTCCCTACTTTAATCCCTTCAATACGCGGATTCCCCATTAACCTGTGCAGGAACGGCTCAATATATAGATTAAACAATAATGGAGATAATGGACATCCTTGCCTGGTACCCCTCTCTAATCTAATAACCTGTGACAATACCCCGTTACATTTCACTCTGGCAGAAGGCGAGGAGTATAGGATTTTAACCCATTTTATAAAAGCATCCGGCAAACCAAAAGCTGACATGGTAGAAAACAAGTAATTCCAGGAAACTCTATCAAAGGCCTTTTCGGCATCAAGTGAAAGGAGCACCGCAGGAATATCAGACTCCCTAGCCTCTGCCATGAGATGTAATAATTTTCTAAGGTGGTCTTGAGGAACCCTCCCTTTCATAAAACCAACCTGCTCTCTGCAGATCAGTTTGTCCATTACTTTAGTTTAGACAATCTGCCTGCTAGAATCTTCGCTAAGATTTTAACATCTGTATTTAACAAAGATATCGGGCGATAGCTATCAGGATTTGATGGGTCCTTGCCAGGTTTCAGGATTAAAGAAATTGTTGCCTCGAGAAAACTTGGGTCTGAGATACCATGATTATACCAGTGATAAAAGACCTCTAACAAAATTGGGGCTATTTGGGATGAAAAGGCTCTAAAAAAATTATTGGGATACCCATCAGGTCCAGGGTACTTGTCCGGGGGCATCTGCTGGATAGCTTGGCAGATCTCAGAAAGTGTTATGGGAGCACCTAAATTAGCGGCTTCATCTACTGAGATTTTTGGGAGATAAGCCGACTCCAAAAAAGTATTGATTTCTGATTCTGAGGATCACACTGCAAATCTCATGAGTATATCTTTTGAAAGAAGACTCTAAAGGCTTCTGCCATATCAACCGAGTCCGTACAAATTTGGCCTCCCTGAGAAATACGAATTCCTGCAATATGATGCGCCAGGTCCAACTGCCTTATCCACATAGCAAGGAGTTTTCCAGCCTTCTCCCCTGTATCTAGATATTGGAGTTTTGCTCGCAGTAGTGCAAGTTCGGCTCTTTGTTGCACCAGCTCAGAGTATTGTGCCTGCAACTTATGCAATCTAATCCTCTCAGAATCAGATGAGTATTGGGACAGACTAAACTCGATTTGCTTAATCTGGGTCAGTAAGGAGTCCATCGTACCTCTCTGAATATGATTTTTCCTAGAGGAAATCTTAATTAATTCACCTCTTAAAGTACACTTTAAAGCAGCCCAGACCATATCCTTTTGAGTCATTGAGTATTGGTTAAACTGTAGAAACCACTTGATATGATCCCTAATTATTTTTAAATATGATTGCTCTTTCAGTATTTGACAATTTAATCTCCATTGAGGTGAACGTTGGGAAATGGATGAGGGTCTATACAGTACACTCACCGGGGCATGGTCTGAGATGACTCTAGCTGAGATATCAGCCTGTACTATGTCAGGGATCAGTAGGGTACTAACTAAAATATAGTCTATTCTCGAATAAGATTTATGTACCGGAGAGTAAAAGAATATTGTCGTGACCCGTGTAAGTATGCCAAATATCAGTTAGTGCTGTACTCCATAAACCCTTCAAGGCTCTCTGAGCAGGGGATAGGCCCTTCCGTCTATTAAATGTCCTGTCTAGGTCATTTTAGAGTACAAGATTCCAATCTCCTCCAATAATTGTCGGTTGGTGTGCGCCCGAAATTGCCCACCGTAATAGTTTTATAAAAAAGAGGAGAGAGTCATCATTGGGGCCGTAAACAGACCCTAATAATATTGGTTGCGAGGCTAATTGTGCACGTATAAATATATACCGGCCCTCAGGATCCCAGTGTTCATTCAACAACTTAAAAGAAACATTTCTGGCCACAAGTATGGCCACACCTGCTCTTTTAGTTGAGGCCCCGGCCCCAAATACCTGGGCAACCCACATCCTCCTAAAATACTGTATATCACATTTTTTTAGGTGTATTTCTTGAAGGAAGGCAATATGCGCTCCCAGGTGGTACAAGTGCCTTAATATTACTTGTCGCTTAGCCCTATCCTTGGCTCCTTTGACATTCCAGCTAATAAACTTAAATGTCTGGCTCATACATGCACATATGTAAATTCAACATAAACATAAGACAGGACCTGAGAATCTTATCATCATGTGAAAGGCCCGTTGCGAAAGCTAATGCATCCTTATGCCGATAAGGGAAAAACTTTCCCAATAGATTGTAACCTTGAATACAATTAATGCCCTCCCTACCCTCTAAAACTACCCTAAACCCAAACACCCCCTCCCTCTCCCCAACAGTATAACAAAATTGTGTAAACACCTCCCCCCTACTACAAGCTCCCCAGTTCCTCTGAACTGCTCTCCAAAATAACACCTGCCACATGATAATCATTCTATCAGCCCATAACACCCAGCCACCCCGCCTGGAGCCCCAGCCACCCACATCATTAAATAGTCATTCACTCATTTAACTCAAATGTGGCCCCTAGGATCTGGCATATTGCATAATATTAGAACAAAGACAGTTTGTGTCAATAAACATTTCACTAGGTGAATACTAAAGACATATAATAAGTCCTGTTAATAACTAACAGGTCGAGAGAAAAAAAAAAAAACACACAAAGCCATTGCCGTACTGGTCAGAAGATCCATAATGAGTGCGGAACATATGCAGCAAGCTGTATCCAGTCCAAGTCTACATAAAATTAAAGTCCAGATATATTCCATCTCCAACAGAAAGTAGACTGAGAATAAAATTAAGACACAGTCCTTGCCAGGATTCATATTACATCCACGACATATTGTCTTACAATGGCTCAATAAAATGACTCCATCCTGTAAAAAAAAAAAAAAAGGGGAATTTAATGTCCAAAGAAGCTGATCCATTGGTCTTCATGAGTCCAGCATAACCTTAAGCAAGGCCGCTCCCAACATTAGGCCAGGACATCCATACCACATAATCCATGTCCAAGCTCATGTCCCAGACCAATAAAAGAGTGCATCAAGGAGATGAACCCCAACTCCAAATTGCCAAAAATACTCGCTGGGAACCGTGTAGCCCTAAACAGTCTCACTTGAAAAGATCAGGAAGGAGACGCTGCAGCTCCTGGTGCGTCTGAGAATATAATTCAAAAGTAAGCCAATTCCCTTCCAGTTTTACCATTAACACCGCAGGATACCTTACTCTGAAGGGTTTAGATGCAGCAATAAGCTTAGTCACAATTGAGTGTAACTCTCGCCGCTTCATTCTCACCGAGTGAGGGAGATCTTGAATAAAACAAATGCGTTTGCCCTCCCAAAGTAGCTCTTTCACTCCTCTCACTTTATCCAGTACATGCTGTCTATCGAGATAATTGAGAAATTTTATAATAAATGGCCTGGGAGGCTGATCCGGTGCAGGAGGAGGCCGCAAGGCCCTGTGCACTCTTTCAATGATGTAATCCCCTCCACTTGGGGGGAACCAGCAATCTTGGAGCAAAGCTTCTGGATAAATGGAATCGGAGCACTCCCTTCCTCTTTTTCAGGAATCCCAATCACCACAACATTGTTGGGCCTGCTACGTCCCTCCAAATCCTCTAATTTGTCCTCCAACTTTTTAAATCTCTGTTTCACAAGCACAAGCTCCGTTTCATGGTTTGCCTGTTTGTTCTCCAGGGAAATTACTTTTGTTTCAGTGTCCCCTACCCTCTGTTTCAGAGCGTCCATCGATCTCTTGATTGCCTGTATATGATTTGCTACTGAAGCGATCGCCGTCTGTAAGGGCTGCAGAAGCTCTAAAAACCTCGACTCCGATAGCGGGGCATCTGTCGTAGGCAGGCTTGATAGGCTAGCGGCCTGTTGTTTTGCCCTCTTCGCGGTCTTTTCCTTTTCAGGTGTCTGTGGGGGCGTATGCTTCAGCCTTGCTTTTTTCATGAACCCTTCCATGCTATTAGCCCACTCAATGGACTCTGGCTGCTCTCGTAAGCTCCTTGGATGAGGTTTGAGACTGCTGGGTGCAAACTTGTACAAAAAATATTTATTTCTTCTTCGGATGGCGGCGGAGTTCCGCGGGTGCGCTGCTTACGGTCGGGCTGACATCACATGACCCTATGCTTTTCTTTCTACTGACTCTACATTTTCTATCCAGCAATGTGGTGGTACTACTTGTTTCAGCCAATGAGAATTGTTGCACCTTTTTCCTTATCTTCCTATAAAAATTACTATTCTAGGAAAGTTTGCTGAGAATTGCTGCGTCTAGACGTAGGGGAACTTGTTTCTCCCAGTATTTGTTTTACTGCAGGTTGTAAGACTGTCTTTTTGTAATCAACTTGTTTATTACACAATTTGCCACTGTCTGACATTCTTTCCACTTGTTTATCTCTAACAAGAACCTGATGCTGGAGTCCTTTCACTCCCTACATATTGGTGACCATGAAAAGGAAAAGATTAAACAAGGGAAGCTTTGCATTTCACTCTCTACACCAGGGAATGTCAAAAATAATGAGGTCAGCAATTGGATGGGGGTCCATTAGACACCAGGGACAAAATGCATTACGGGGATGATGATCGGTGGAGGGAGGGAGCACTAGACTGTCACCAGGGAAACAAAGGCCTGGCAATGGGAGGGTGGGAGGTGCCACTAGACACCAGGGAAAATAAATTCTTGGGTCATGAATTGCAATGTAAACCTGCTTATTTTATGCCCTGTGACACATCTTAATTTTTTACATACAACATTGTAAAGATCTGGAATCCCTGTTGTCACGATGGTTTACTATAGCGAGGTTCGAGGTACTCAAGCAACCACCTGAATCCTATATGTTCAACCATGTTATATGGTAGCAAATCAACACTTATCAATTCTGAGACTTCTTTGGTTATTGTAACAGCAACAGGGTGAGTAGAGGCATATTTGGCTATATGCTCAAATGCTTTGAGATGGTAAGCTGTCTCCTTGAAGGAGGAGGGCTTTTGAACACATGGTCATTTTCAGTAACAGTAGGAGGAGTCCTTCGAATGGGAGGAAGTGGTGGTGGAGGTGTTTCAGTAGTGCTCCGGGGGCTGCCACTGCTTTCATCTATGAGAGTTAACCCTGAGTGTAGTGAGGTAACATTGACACTTTCTCTTCGAGACTCACTACTGGACTTCTCAGTAATGTTATGACGTCTGTCTAGGTGCCTTTTTAGTGTTGAAGTTCCCTATGCTCCTTTCTTTTTACCCCTGCTGATTGCCAATATGAACATACAAACATATGAATCTGCCAGCAGAAACAGATCACTCGGTCTATCTATTCTGCCTGAGTGTGCAGCTAGCACCCTAGATTGTGGCTGCCTCAAACCTCTCCCCATCTGTTCCTCCTTTGACTGCCTCGGCACCCACCACCCAGACCCTCCCCCTTGCTTTGTCCCACCCCCGCTTAAAACTTCCCATTGTCTTACATGATACTGCCCCCTCCGATAGAGCATTCCATTTAGTCACCACCCTCTCAGTGAAATAGTGCATCATCATCTCCCTCCTAAATCTTCCCCCCTCCAGTCTTAGTCCATGTCCCCTCATGTCCCTACCATTCTTCAGTTTGATCATCCCTTCAGTGCTGGATTTGGTTATCCCCCTAAAATATTTGATTGTTTCAATCATATCCCCCCATCCCTCCTCTCCTCCAGTATATACATATTCAGCTCCTGCAGCCTGTCTTCATAGGCCTTTCCATCCATCCATCCTCTGTAACATTTTTGTTGCCCTCCTTTGCACCCCCTCCAGTAAATTAATATCCCTCTTTAGATATGGCCACCAGTACTGCATACAGTACTCCAAGTGTGACCTGACCAATGATCTGTAGAGGGGCAGGATCACTTCCCTATGCCTGGATAAGAACCCCCGTGATACAGCCCAGCATCTTGTTAGCTATAGCCACTGCTTTCCTGCATTGGGCAGAGTTGTTCATGCTCCCTAAACATCCCTAGGTCCTTCTTTTCCTCAGTGATTGCCAGTCTCCCAGTCTTACCACCCAACCAATATTCCCTCCTTGTTTTTTTGCCCTGAAGTGCATAACCTGACCATTTACAAATAGTGCATGTTGCTACCAACTCATTGGAAGCACTAATGGAGAAGTATGACCAAACAAAAGATGATATTTGTTTAGTTTTTTTCCCTGGAAGGCATGATACCTCTATCAATTTTTCAGGTCCCCCCCCCCCCCCGATTTTTCCTGGGCCTGTTCTTCTTATGGTTTATTTCCACTGCCCCCCTCCACAACCAAAACATTTCTGTCTGTTTCTTCCTCATCTGCAATTTCCATCCCCTCCAGTAAGCCTTGTGCTGCCTAATCATTCTCTTCACCTTTATTATTACCCTTTTCAGGTTCAACCCAAGAAGAATCAGATGAGGACTGGCAGTAGCATAGCATGCAATTGTTCAATACTGTTGGGTGCTTCTGAGGGTGGTACCCACCACGCTTTTAGTTTTTTTAACTACGTAACTTTTTTTTTTCACTTGGGACTGATAATGATCCGAGACATTCACCTTTTTTAAATTCAAGCATCTGCTTGGATGACAAAACCTTAGACATGAAAAATTCATTTTTGGGGGTTTGATTTTCATAGAATCAGAGAATCATAGAAACTGTCAGCAGAAAAGGACCCCACGGCCCATCCAGTCTGCCCAAAACCACCCCCTCTAGAAAGACCCCCGCCCTCCATCCCCAGCATGCCCTTAGTCGATTAGTCCCATGTGCATATCTCAGGCTCTTTTGAATTTGTCCACTGTATCCACCCCACCACCCATTCCAGCAGTCTGTTCCATCATGGTTCTTCACCCTCTCTGTGAAGAACTTCTCCCTGACGTCCCTTCTGAATGGTCCCCCCTCCTCCAGTTTGTAGGTATGCCCGCTAGTGGAATTGTTTTTACTCATTCTGAAGATGCTGTTGACCCTCACCCTGTTCAGCCCCTTCACCATTTTGGGTGCTCTTCTGTGCACCATTTCCAGCTTGTCCATGTCCCCTTGTCGGTATGGACCCCAGAACTGGACTCCATATTCCATGTGTGGCCTGACCCTGGTATGATATAGTGGCATGATCACCTCCCTTCTCCTGCCTGTGAATCCCCTTCCTATGCATGTCAGCACACTGAGTGCCTTTCCTGCTGCTCTGTTGCACTGACTCTGGATTTTCACGTTGTCTGAAATAGTGCTCCCCAGGTCTCTTTCCTATTCTGTTACCTCTAGTTCTTACCCCCCCCCCCCCACCAAGCCAGTATTCTGCCTTTGGGTTATTATGTCCTATATGCATAATTCTGCACTTTTGTGTATTGAACTGCTGTTGCCACCTTTCTGACCACTCCTCCAGCCTAGCAAGATCTTCCCTCATACCCTCCACCCCCCTTCCCCAGTATCAACCCTATTCCTACATATCTTCATGTTGTCTGCAGACACACCTTCCCTCGTAGACCCTCTGTGAATTCCCCTATGTGTCTGTTCAAAAATAAGTGTACCAGCACAGACCCCTGGTGAACCCCACTCATTCCCCTCAGACTGCTACTCTCAGTACTATCCTGTCTCCTAGCCTGCTTCAATATAACTTTAAACTTGAAGCCCTTACCTCACCCCCCTTTTTTCTTCCTTCATCCCCTTACACCTCCCCCTACCTCGATTACCCCTTCCTTCTTTGCTACCAGTTGACACACTCACATAACTTAACTTATGTTTTTCTGCCACAGTTTTGATAAATGACTTTTTACTATGCCATCTTCCTTTATTTTTACTATTGCTACATTTTTGTTCTTGCCAAATCAGTTGTTTCTACTGTGTATCAAATTGTTTCCCATTACTTACACTGTATTGATATATTTGTATGCACTTACTGTCTATATGCTCTTGTATGTCTTTTGTAAAAATGTTTTATTTCCTGTATTCTCCCTGGTCATGCCTGAAAATAGTCATTTCTATGGCTAGTGCACCTTACCTGGTCAACAAAAAGTAAATAAATAAATAAATCACCTTTTCTTCCTTTGAGTGCACTCCATTCACCACAATCCTCTGTGTCCTCCCCACCAGCCAGTGTTCTGCCCAGTTTGTGAGTTTGCTCCCCACTCTTAAACTATCTACCTTACCTATCAGCCTCCTGTGGGGGACAGTGTCAAAGGTCTTCCTGAAGTCCAGGTAGGCCATGTCCACCGCCCCACCCTGGTCCCATACCTCTGTCACTCTGTTTTCTCTTTTTAGGTTGATTGCTGTCTTTTGCAGTGCCACTGCCTACCTAAGAAACAGAATGTCACTCATCAGTGCTTTGATCCATTTTGCAATAAAAGATCCCTCTAACACAATGTCCTCTGATGATTACCACCCACAGGCCAGAGACAAATTTACTGTCATGACTCGTGGCTGCACACAGCACACCAACAGCACAACAGTCAATCACCACTTCCTTCCAAGATTACTGTACTGGTTCCTACAATATAGCAGTAGTTACTGTTAAGTGACCAAATTCAGTAACTGTTAAGTGTGTCTCAGAATTAGAACTGGAGATACAGACACACCTGGTGCAATGGCTGCATGCAGTACAGTCCCACACTGTGGGTTGGTTAATGTTTATACATAATGTAACGTGATATAGTATAAAACTAATGATAATAAGGAATAATGGGAATGAGTGATAACGATGATGACACTTGAGTGTAATACTTGTACTTTACTTGTGTTATACTGTAAGTAGCCTGCTACAAGTCACAAAGTCAAATTATCCACCGGGCTACTCACAGCCAGCAGCAGACGGCAGGTGCATCAACTTATATGTTGTTTGTTTGAACAGTATTTTTTTTCAATACATGAAATCATGAATGAACATAACAAGTGATCTTGATTCATGATTTGATGGCACAAGTCAAAGATTTACTTTGCCACTCTGCTACCCTTGACCTGTACACACAGCTGCACAGAAACCAGGAAAAATTTTATTTGGGATTTCTGGGACTGTTATATTTATTGTGAGCCACCCTGCAGTCTTTGCCTCTTCACTCTGGACATCATCATCAAAGATTTATTTTGCCACCCTGCTGTCCTTGCCCTGTACACATAGCTGCACTGAAGCCAGAAAAAAATGTACTTGGGATTGTTGGGACTGTTATATTTATCGTGGACCACCCTGCAGTCTCTGTCTCTCCCCTCTGGCATCACCACAAGTCAAAGATTTATTTTGCCACCCTGCTGCCCTTGCCCTGTGTACACAGCCACTCTGAAGCCAGGAAAAAAAAAGTATTTGGGATTTCTGGGATTGTTACATTTCTTGTGGGCCACCCTGCAGTCTCTCTTGTGCTCCCTCTCTCTCCTCTGGACGTCACAGTCAAAGATGTATTTTGCCACTCTACTAACCTTGCCCTCTATACACAGCTGCACTGAAGCCAGGAAAAAATGTATTTGGGAATTCTGAGACTATTACATTTCTTGTGGGCCACCCTGCAGTCTCTCTCTCTCTCTCTCTCTCTCTCCCCCCTCCCCTGGGCGTCACAGTCAAAGATTTATTTTACCACCCTGCTGCCTTTGCCCTGCACACACAGCCACACTGAAGCCAGGGAAAACCTTTTTATTTTGGATTTCTGGGACTGTTACATTTATCGTCAGTCCTCCTACATCAGTCTCTCTCTCTCTCTCTCTCTCTCTCTCTCTCTCTCTCTCCTCTCTCTCTCTCTCTCTCTCCCTCCCCTCCCTCCTCCCTCCCTCCCTCTGGATGAGATCATGAATGAATGTTAGTAAGTGATTGTGACTGGATGACACAAGTTAAAGATTTGTTTTGCCACCCTGCTGCTCTTGCCCTGTACACACAGCCACACTGAAGCCAGGAAAACAAATCTGGGATTTTATGTAACTATAAAATTCTACTGGGAACACCATTAGTCTCTCCCTCTCTTCTCTGGATCAGGGAAGGTCAAAGATTTTGCCACCCTGCCCTTTCTCATATACATAGTCAGCTACACGGTTTGAGGCCAAGAAATGAAAAAAAGCTTTCATTTGGGATTTTCTGTAACTATAATATCTCCTGGGCTGCGAGTAGTTTCTCCCTTTCTTCTCTGGATCTGGAATGGCACAAGTCAAAGGTTTTGCCAGCCTGCCCTTCCTCAGTACACACAGCTACACTATCTGAGGCCAAGAAAAGAAAAACAACCTTTAATTTGGGATTTTCTGTAACTGTAACCTCTTGGGCCCCAGTAGTCTTTCCTTCTCTCCTCTGGATCTGGATGGAATGGCACAAGTGTAAGATTTTTCCAGCCTGCCCTTGCTCACATACAGTCACACAGTACAGTACTGCCTTAGTTTGCAAGTTAACTTTGCACCCACCCGGCAGTCACCCAGTCCACCACTATCTCTCCAGTCCTGACTCCCTGAGTCCCCAACCCGTCTTCACCCACCCTCAATGATTGGTTTCTCCCCCACTCCTTTCTGTCACGCTCCCTAATTTCTTCTGTTGTTGTTGTTCCCTTCCCTCTGATTTTCTGGTGTGTTTTTTTGAGTTGTGACAGCTTTTGGCACAGTCTCTGCTGCAGAGCATAACTCCTGCTCCTCTGGTCCTCCTCTCCTCTGGGGCCACGTGGTGCACACAGCATGGTTATATACTGTTGGTGCATCATGTGACCTTCTGTTGCCTGACTGGATGCTGCTGATTGCCTGTATGTGCCAATGGCATCCCCATGGAAACAAACAACAAAACTGAGCTCCATGGAAACAGAAATGGACTTCTAAGACAAAGTCCTTATTTATCCAGGTCCATGGATTGTGGGTTCAGTCCAGGGGCCAGATTTCCCATGGAACAGTCCGTCAAGCCCTACCAAGACCCATGCTCCCCTCTCCCATGTGCAGTGGTCCCTTGCTATCTTACTTTTACCAGCTGACAGGGGCCACAGAACTCCTGCTCCCCTCCCCCTGTGCAGGGGTCCATTACTATCTGACCTTACCGGTTGATAGGGGCCCCTTCGCTCCTGCTCCCATCCTCCCTGTGCAATTGTCTCTTCCTATCTTGCTCTCACCAGTTGATAGGGACCCCAGCACTCATGCTCCCTCTCCCCTGTGCAATGGTCCCTTGCTATCTTACCTTCACCAGTTGGTAGGAGCCCCTGCACTTATACTACCCTCTCCCCTGTGCAATGTCCATTTGCTATTTTATCCTCACCAGTTGATAGGGACCCCAGAACTCATGATCCCCTCTCTTTTGCCCCTCTCTGCTGTGCAGTGGTCCCTTGCTATCTTACCTTCACCAGTAGATTGGAGTCCCAGCACTCCTGCTACCTCTCCCCTGTGCAATGGTCCCTTGATATTTTACCCTCACCAGTTGATAGGGACCCCAGCACTCATGCTCCACTCTCCCCTGTGCAATGGCAACTTGCTAACTTACTTTCGCCAGTTGATAGGAGTCTCAGGAATCATGCTCCCCTCTCTGCTGTGCAGTGGCCCTTGATATTTTACCATCACCGGTTGAAAGCGGCCCCAGAACTCATGGCCCCTCTCCCCTGCGCAATGGTCCCTTGCTATCTTACTTTCACCAGTTGATAGAAGTCTCAGGAATCATGCTCCCCTCTCTGCTGTGCACTAGTCCCTTGCTATCTTACCTTCACCAGTTGATAAGAGTCTCAGGAATCATGCTCCCCTCTCTGCTGTGCACTACTCTCTTGCTATCTTTTCTTCACCAGTTGATAAGGGTCCCATCACTACATGACCCCTCCTCTGTGCAGTGGTCCCTTGCTATCTTACCATCACCAGTTGATAATGGACTCAGCACTCCTGTTCCCCTCTTCACTGCTCTATGGTCCCCTGCGATTTTACCCTCACTAGTTAATAGGGACTCCAGCACTCAAGCTCCCCTCTTCCTTGTGCAATGGTTCCTTGCTACTTTACCTTCACTAGTAGATAGGGGCTCCAACACTCATACTGCCCTCTCCCATGTGCAATGGTGAGTTGCTATTTTACCATCACCAGTTGATAGGGGTTCCAGCACTCATGCTCCCTCTCCCCGATGCAATGGCCCCTTGTGATTTTACCTTCATCATTTGATAGGAGCACAAGCACTCATCCCCCCGTGACATAGTCACTTGCTATCTTACCATCACCAGTTGATAGGTGCCCCAGCTCTCATGCTCCTCCCATGTGCAATGGTCCCATGCTATCTTACTTTCACCAGTTGATAGAGGCCGAAGCACTCCTGCTCCCCTCTTTCCTGTGCAATGGCCCATTACTATCATACCTTCACCAGTAGATTGGAGCTCCAGCACTCCTGCTCCCTTTCCCCTGTGCAGAGGTCCCTTGCTATCGTACCCTCACCAGTTGATAGAGGCCCCGGGACTCTTGCTCCCTTCCCCCCGGCAATGGTCCTTTATTACCTTACCCTCACCAGGTGATAGGGGCCCCAGCACTCCTGTTCCCCTCTCCACTGTGCATTGGACCCTTGCTATCTTACCTTGACCAGTTCCTATGGGCTCAAGCACTGCTGCTCCCTTTCCCCTGTGCAGTGGTCCCTTGCTATCTTACCCTCACCAGTTGATAAAGGCCCCAGCAGTCCTGCTCCCTTCCCCCCTGGCAATGGTCACTTGCTATATTACCCTCACTAGTGGATTGGGGCCCCAGCACTCATGCTCACTCTCCCCTGTGCAGTGGTCCTTGCTATCTTACCTTCACCAGTTGATAGGTGCCCCAGCACTCCTGCTTCCCTCTCCACTGTTCTATGGTCCCTTGCTATATTACCCTCTTTAGTTAATCAATCAATCACATTATTTTGTAAGCACTGTTCCCGAGAGCAAAGCACTGTACAAAAAATGAATACAAATAAAAAAATCACACATTAAAAGGTCATTTAATTAAAATTAGCTGCCACATAGCCAACCAGAAATGGATTCACAAATGTTAGGTATCGCTAAAATCAAGAAAAGTTAACTGGAATAAACAGGTCATCAAAGCGGTTTTAAAACTCTCAAAGTGTTTCAAAAACTTTCAATGGTCATGCTCCACTCCAGTGGTGTAGGCAGGATTTTTATTTTGGGGTGGGGGTGTTTGGATATAACATATGTGAATTGGGACACATAAAAGCCAGGGGTCTGGGGGCCGCTAGGCTTCCTGAAGCTCTGGGGGAGTTTACAGGCTCTGTGATGAGTTTTGGAGCTTCTATTGAACCAGAAACACACTTGTGTTACATGTTCCCTACCTACCCCTAATTTCAGGGTGCTTGATCCCTAATTTACAATCTCTGAGCACTCTGCTAGAGACCTAAAGATGTCAGTGTGTTTGTTTATCTGACTGGGATTCATTTTGTTCCTAGTCAACAGCTGACAAGGGTAAGTGCTGTTATTCTGAGGGTCGAAACATTTTCTAGAATGCTGTAATGTACTCTGCTCTGCCCAGCTGCATCAGCACATACCATTTTCTCTGTAACCTTCTGAACTTTTGAAAATCACGTTATAGATTATAAAGTAAAAAAAAAAAAAAAAATGTACACTTATAACCCTGAGACACCACTCTGCCTGCATCAGGCCTCTGAATAATGGAGAGTGCAGCAGAGACTGATGATTACAGGCATGTAGTCCACCCTGTAACAGGACAGGGTAACCTTAAAGAACAGAAGATGCTAACCTTTGTGCCAGGATCTGAAATTATTGCTTCCTTTCTGAGTGATGTTATATATCATATGTACTGTTTTATCTGTACTAATTCTAGCTTGGCTCGGGGCCATAGCCCTGGCCTGAGACCCCCCCCCACCCCTGCCAGTGACTCCCCCATCTGCTACAGAGGTTGGTCCACTTCTTAGTAATGGTCTAGAGCAGGTATGAAAACAGAGAGGATGACGCACATTTTCATAATAACATGGACTGTTGTCTGGGTGTATGGCATTTAAATGGATTCTTAATCTCAGGACCCTCAATAGTTCATCAAAATCTTTCTAAACCTCCAGAACTTTTTTGTCATTCTCCCATAGTGATCCCTACACACACTATACAGTAATAAACTGTATTAAATAAAGTGAAGTACATGAGCCAGGACCTGACCTCCTCTAATCTCACACAGTGAGAGAGACAGAGTGAATGCTGGCACTCGATTCAGATAGATTCCTGAGGCAAGCAAAGTGAATGGCAACCAACTCTTTGGCTTTCTCCAGACTCCTCCAGGTACCTACACACCTCTTCTCTGACCATGACCAGATCCAGTGGCACAGACCACAGGTGCCACGAAAATCAGATTCTGACCAATTGGACCAACACAACAACGAACAATGGTCGGGGACCACTGATACAGATGCTCAGTAATTTATTTTAACTCCATTTCCAACAACCGTCAGGGGCAGGCCACAAGCCGTATTCCTCAATCCTCTTCTAACAATGTCTGACTCTCGACACAGAAAATTCTCCTGGCTCTCACACAACAGTCCTCCAACCACCTCTAAACTCTTGTCCAACTCCTGGCTGGCTGTGCTTCGTACGGATGATATGGCAGTGTGTGCGCTGGTGCGTTTCAAAGTGCCAAGCCTCCAAATTTCAGTCATGCCATTTTAATGGCTGATGAGAGAGGAAGAGTAGATTCAGACTGGAGAAACACTTAATTTGCCAAGGCTGCCCAGCCTGCCAGCCTCCTTGGCCTCATGCCATGGCTTCAAGCACTGCTTGCTGCTCCCGAGTCACAGCCCAGCCATTCCAGAATCAAGCTAGGACTCAGGAAGTTGATCACGTGCATTTACAGGGACCATGCAAGTGGAAATACGGGAGGCTAAAACAAAAATTGTTGGTGATAATTTGGGGGGGGGGTGAACACTCCCAATGCCTATGCTCCAGCTCCACTCTCCACTGTGCAATGGCCCCTTGCTATCTTACCCTCACCAGTTGATAAAGGCCCCAGCAGTCCTGCTCCCTTCCCCCCTGGCAATGGTCACTTGCTATATTACCCTCACTAGTGGATTGGGGCCCCAGCACTCATGCTCACTCTCCCCTGTGCAGTGGTCCTTGCTATCTTACCTTCACCAGTTGATAGGTGCCCCAGCACTCCTGCTTCCTCCCACTGTTCTATGGTCCCTTGCTATATTACCCTCTTTAGTTAATCAATCAATCACATTATTTTGTAAGCACTGTTCCTAGAGCAAAGCACTGTACAAAAAATGAATACAAATAAAAAAATCACACATTAAAAGGTCATTTAATTAAAATTAGCTGCCACATAGCCAACCAGAAATGGATTCACAAATGTTAGGTATCGCTAAAATCAAGAAAAGTTAACTGGAATAAACAGGTCATCAAAGCGGTTTTAAAACTCTCAAAGTGTTCAAAAACTTTCAATGGTCATGCTCCACTCCAGTGGTGTAGGCAGGATTTTATTTTGGGTGGGGGTGTTTGATATAACATATGTGAATTGGGACACATAAAAGCCAGGGGTCTGGGGGCCGCTAGGCTTCCTGAAGCTCTGGGGGAGTTTACAGGCTCTGTGATGAGTTTTGGAGCTTCTATTGAACCAGAAACACACTTGTGTTACATGTTCCCTACCTACCCCTAATTTCAGGGTGCTTGATCCCTAATTTACAATCTCTGAGCACTCTGCTAGAGACCTAAAGATGTCAGTGTGTTTGTTTATCTGACTGGGATTCATTTTGTTCCTAGTCAACAGCTGACAAGGGTAAGTGCTGTTATTCTGAGGGTCGAAACATTTTCTAGAATGCTGTAATGTACTCTGCTCTGCCCAGCTGCATCAGCACATACCATTTTCTCTGTAACCTTCTGAACTTTTGAAAATCACGTTATAGATTATAAAGTAAAAAAAAAAAAAATGTACACTTATAACCCTGAGACACCACTCTGCCTGCATCAGGCCTCCGAATAATGGAGAGTGCAGCAGAGACTGATGATTACAGGCATGTAGTCCACCCTGTAACAGGACAGGGTAACCTTAAAGAACAGAAGATGCTAACCTTTGTGCCAGGATCTGAAATTATTGCTTCCTTTCTGAGTGATGTTATATATCATATGTACTGTTTTATCTGTACTAATTCTAGCTTGGCTCAGACATAGCCCTGGCCTGAGACCCCCACCCCTGCCAGTGACTCCCCATCTGCTACAGAGGTTGGTCCACTTCTTAGTAATGGTCTAGAGCAGGTATGAAAACAGAGAGGATGACGCACATTTTCATAATAACATGGACTGTTGTCTGGGTGTATGGCATTTAAATGGATTCTTAATCTCAGGACCCTCAATAGTTCATCAAAATCTTTCTAAACCTCCAGAACTTTTTGTCATTCTCCCATAGTGATCCCTACACACACTATACAGTAATAAACTGTATTAAATAAAGTGAAGTACATGAGCCAGGACCTGACCTACCTCTAATCTCACACAGTGAGAGAGACAGAGTGAATGCTGGCACTCGATTCAGATAGATTCCTGAGGCAAGCAAAGTGAATGGCAACCAACTCTTTGGCTTTCTCCAGACTCCTCCAGGTACCTACACACCTCTTCTCTGACCATGACCAGATCCAGTGGCACAGACCACAGGTGCCACGAAAATCAGATTCTAACCAATTGGACCAACACAACAACGAACAATGGTCGGGGACCACTGATCAGATGCTCAGTAATTTATTTTAACTCCATTTCCAACAACCGTCAGGGGCAGGCCATGCCGATTCCTCAATCCTCTTCTAACAATGTCTGACTCTCGACACAGAAAATTCTCCTGGCTCTCACACAACAGTCCTCCAACCACCTCTAAACTCTTGTCCAACTCCTGGCTGGCTGTGCTCGTGACGGATGATATGGCAGTGTGCGCTGGTGTGCTTCAAAGTGCCAAGCCTCCAAATTTCAGTCATGCCATTTTAATGGCTGATGAGAGAGGAAGAGCAGATTCAGACTGGAGAAACACTTAATTTGCCAAGGCTGCCCAGCCTGCCAGCCTCCTTGGCCTCATGCCATGGCTTCAAGCACTGCTTGCTGCTCCCGAGTCACAGCCCAGCCATTCCAGAATCAAGCTAGGACTCAGGAAGTTGATCACGTGCATTTACAGGGACCATGCAAGTGGAAATACGGGAGGCTAAAACAAAAATTGTTGGTGATAATTTGGGGGGGGGGGTGAACACTCCCAATGCCTATGCTCCTGCTCCACTCTCCACTGTGCAATGGCCCCTTGCTATTTTACCACCACTGGTTGATAAGGGCCCCAGCACTCATGCTGACTCTACCCTGTACACCAGTCCCTTGCTATCTTACCTTCACCAGTTGACAGAGGCTCAGCAATCATGCTCCCCTATGCAATTGTCCCTTGGTGTCTTACCTTCACCAGTTGATGGGGACCCCAGAATTCATACTACCCTCTCATCTGTGCAATGGTCCCTTGCTATCCTACCCCCTCTCCCCTCTGCAAGGGTCCC
Organism: Neoceratodus forsteri; assembly: GCA_016271365.2. NCBI lineage: Eukaryota > Metazoa > Chordata > Ceratodontiformes > Ceratodontidae > Neoceratodus > Neoceratodus forsteri. Next base: position 31,823,507 of record CM057449.1, on the reverse strand, counting down.
TTGTTTTCCTGCTCCCCTCTCCCTTGTGCAGTGGTCCCTTGGTATCTTACCTTCACCAAGTGATAGGAGCCCCAGCACTCATTTTCCCTCTTCACTGTGCAATAGTCCATTGCTATATTTCATTCACCAGTTGATAGGGGCTCCAGCATCCATGCTCCCCTCTCACCTGTGCAGTTGTCACTTGCTATCTTACCTTCACCAGTTGATAGGGGTTCTCTGCACTGCTGCTCCCCTCCCACCAGTGCAGTGGTCCCTTGTTGTCTTACCCTCAACAGTTAATAGGGGCCCCAGAACTCATGCACCCCTCTTCTCTGTGCAATGGTCCCTTGCATAACACCTTCACCAGTTGATAGAGACCCCAGCACTCATGTCCCTCTCCCTCCAGTGGAATCATCCCTTGCTATCTTACTCTCACCAGTTGATAGGGGCTCTAGCACTCCTGCCTCCCCTCCTCTGTGCTATGGTCTCTTGCTATCCTGCCCCCTCCGCTATGCAATGGTCTCTTGCTGTCCTGTTCCTCCTCTCCTGTGCAAGGGTCTCTTGCTATCCTGCTCCTATCTCCCCTGTGCAATGATCCCTTTCTATCTTTCCCATCCCTCACCAGTGGATTGGGGGCTCCAGCACTCCATCTCCTCCTCCCCAGTGCAGTGGTCCATTGTTACTCTATCTGACTCTTGCCAATTGATAGAGGCCCAAGCACTCATGCACTCCCTTCACCATGCAGTGTTCCCTTTGTTTCTTACCCTTTCCAGCTGATAAGGGCCCCAAAATTCATGCTCCTCTCTCTCTCCCCTGTCCAATGGTCCCTTGCTGTCTTACCCTCACTAGGTGATAAGAGCCCCAGAAACCATGGTTCCCTCTCCCCTGTACAATGGTCACTTGCAATCTTACCTTCACTATTTGATAGGAGCCCCAGCAGCAATGGTTCCCTCTCCCCTGTACAATGGTCCCTTGCTGTCTTACCCTCACTAGGTGATAGGAGCCCCAGCAGCCATGGTTTCCTCTCCCCTGTACAATGGTCACTTGCAATCTTACCTTCACTATTTGATAGGAGCCCCAGCACTCACGCTCCTCTCCACACTGCAATGGTCCCCTGCTATCTTAACTTCACCAGCTGATAGGGGTTCCCAGCACTCTTGCTCCCCTGCCCCCTTTGCAATGGTCCCCTGCTATCTTACTCTCAACAGTTGATTGGGACCACTTCACTTCTGCCCCCTCTCCCCTGTGCAATGTGTCCTTGCTGTCTTACCTTCACCATTTGATAAGGGCCCCAGCACTCATGCTCAACTCTGTCCTGTGCAATGGGCCCTTGCTATCTTACCTTCACCAGTTGATAGGGGCCTAAACAGTCATATTCCATCTCCCCAGTGCAATGGCACCTTGCTATCCTACCCTCACCAGTGGATTGGAGCCCCAGCACTCATGCACCCTCTCCCCTGTGCAATGATCCCTTGCAATCTTACCTTCACCAGCTGTTAGGTGCCTAAACTTTCAGGCTCCCTATTCCCTGCACAATGGTCCTGTGCTATTTTACCCTCATCAGTTGTCAGGGGCCTCAGCATTCATGGTCCCCCTCTCCTGGGTAATGGTCCCTTGCTATCTTACCTTTACCAGATGTTAGGTGCCCCAGCACTCATGTTAGACTCCCCTGTGCAATGGTCCCTTGCTAGCTTACATTCACCAGTTGATAGTAGCCCCAGCACTCCTGCTCCTGTCCCCTCTGTGCAATAGTCCCTTGCTATCTTGCCTTCACCAGTTGATAGGAGCTGCAGCACTGCTGCTCCCCTCCCCTGTGTAATGGTCCTTGCTTTCTTACATTCACCAGTTTATTGGGGCCCCACCACTCCTGCTCCCTCTCTCCTGTGCAATGGTCCCTTACTACCTTACCTTCACGAGCAGAAAAGGGTCTCCGTACTCTTGCTTCCCCTTCCCGGTGCAATATTCTCTTTTTGTCTCACCCTCACCAGTTGATAGAGGCCAAAGCACTCATGCTCCTCCTCCCCTGTGAAATGGTCCTTTATTATCCTACCTTCAGCAGTTGATAGGGGCCCCAGGACTCATGTTCCCCCTCTCCTGTGCAATGGTCCTTTGCTATCTTTTCTTCATCAGTTGATAGGGGCTCAAGCACTCATGCTCCCTCTCCCCCTGCAGGGGTCCCTTGATATCGTACCCTCTCCAGCTGATGGGGGCCCCACAACTCATGCTCCTTTCTCTCCCCTGTGCAGTGGTTCCTCACTGTCTTACCCTCACCAGATAATAGGGGCACCAGCACTCCTGCTCCCCTCTCCCATAAGGAATGGTCCCTTGGTATCTTACCCTCACCAAGTGTAGGGGCAAAAGCATTCATGCTCCTCTCTCCCCTCTGCAATGGCACATTGCTATCTTACATTCATCAGTTGATAGGAGCCCCATTACCCATGCTTCTCTCTCCCCTGTACAATAGACCCTTGCTATCTTACCTTCACGAGTTGATAGGGGTCCCAAAACTTATGCATCTCTCTCCACTGTGGAATGAAATCTTGCTATCTTACCTTCACCAGTCAACAGGGCCCCAGCACTCATGCTCCCCCTCCCCTGAGCAATGGTGCATTGTTATCTTACCTTCACCAGTTGATAGGGGCCCAAGCACTCATGCTCCTTCTCACCCTATAGGGGTCCCTTGATATCGTACCCTCTCCAGCTGATGGGGGCCCCAGCACTCATGCTCGTTTCTCTCCCCTGTGCAGTGGGCCCTCGCTGTCTTACTTTCACCAGGTGATGGGGCACCAGCACTCCTGCTCCCCTCTCCCATAATGAATGGTCCCTTGCTATCTTACACTCACCAAGTGTAGGGGCAAAAGTGTTCATGCTCCCATCTCCCCTCTGCAATGGTACATTGCTATCTTACATTCATCAGTTGATAGGAGCCCAAGCACTCATGCTTCCCTCTCCTCCTGTTCAATAGTGGTAGGGCCCCAGCACTCATGCTTCTCTCTCCACTGTGGAATGAAACCTTGCTATCTTACCTTCACCAGTTGATAGAGGCCCCAGCACTCCTGCTCCCTCCCCCCATGCAATGGTCCCTTTGCTATCATACTTTCACCATTTGACTACGACCCCTGCACTGATGCATCTGTCTTTCTCTCTCTCTCTCTCTCTCTCTCTCTCTCCTGTGCAATGGCCCCTTGCTATCTTACTCTGAGCAATTGATAAGGGCCCCAGCTTTCATGCTGCCATCTCCCCTGTGTTATGGCCCTTTGGTATCTTACCCTCACAAGTTGATGGGGCCACAGCACTCATGTTCCTCTCTTCACTTTGCAATCGTCCCTTGCTATCTTACCCTCACTAGCTGATAGTGGCCCCAGTACTCATCTTCTTCTCCCCCCCCCATGAAATCATCCCTTGCTACCTTACCCTCACGTGTTGATAGGGGACCAAGCACTCCTGCTTCCCCTTCCCTGTGAAATGGTCCCTTGCTATCCAGCACCCCCTACCTGTACATTGGTCCCTTGCTATCCTGCTCCCCCTCGCCCGTGCAATGGTCCATTTATTTATTTATTGAATTTTGTTGACTGGGTAAGCCTACTGAGACTAGAAGTTCCTTTTTCAGGGGCGACCCAGGGGGCCGGGATACAGATGGTAACCAACTGAAACTGAACCAGATTAAGCTGTTGGTTTTATTTCTAGTGAATGGAGGATATTTGGCCAGGACACCGGTGAAATTCCCTACTCTTTTCGAGAAGTGCCATGGGATCTTTAACATCCACCTGAACAACTACCAGAACAGGCAGATGGGACCTCGGTTTAATGTCTCATCCAAAAGACAGCACCTCAGGAGTGCAGCATCGCCCTCATGCTGCACTACAGCATCAGTACTGGGATATTAACCCAAGTGTCTGGTGTGGGGATCCTGCTCCCCCTCCCCTGTGTAAAGGTCCCTTGCTAGCCTACTCCCCCTCCTTGTGTAATGGTCCTTGCTGTCCTGCTCCCTCTCACCTGTGCAATGTTCCCTTGCGATCTTGCTCCCTCTCACCTGTAAATGGTCCCTTGCTATCCTGCTCTCCCTCCCCTATATAAAGGTCCCTTACTATCCTGCTCCCTCTCAACTGTGCAGTGGTCCTTTGCTATCCTGCTCCCCCTCCTCTGTGTAAAGGTCCCTTGCTATCCTGCTCCCCCTTCTTGTGTAATGGTCCCTTGCTGTCCTGCTCCCTCCCACCAGTGCAATGGTCCCTTTCTATCTTACCCATCCCTCACCAGTTGATTGGGGCCCCCGCACTCCAGTTCCTCCTCCCCTGTGCAATGGTCCATTGTTTTTCTGTATCTTACCTATGCCAATTGATAGAGGCCCAAGCACTCATGCTCCTCCTCCACCATCCATGCAGTTTTCCCTTTGCATCTTACCCTCTCCAGCTGATAGGGACCCCAAAATTCATGCTCCTCTCTCTCCCCTGTCCAATGACCCCTCGCTGTCTTACCCTCACTAGGTGATAGGGCACCAGCACTCCTGCTCCCCTCTCCCCTAAGCAATGGTCCCTTGCTCTATTACCCTCACCAAGTGATAGGGCACCAGCACTCCTGCTCCCCTCTCCCCTAAGCAATGGTCCCTTGCTATCTTACCCTCACCAAGTGATAGAGCACCAGCACTCCTGCTCCCCTCTATCCTAAGCCCCATCCCTTACCCAGCACCCCATTCCTAAGTATAACCTGGCCAGAGCATGCTGTCTCATGCCAGTTGATTGCACAGCAAATGAAACCAGTTGTGTCAGACCTATTTCTAGTACAAGTGTCCTGTAACTTAAAATGTATGTTGTTTAACCACAGTGTGACGTGGCGCCTCTAACTGGCGCCTACTTGAAGAAAACCTGTACTATGTAATCTAAATGCTATGTATGTCTCAATGTGACGAGGTACCTTTGGAAACGAGCCTCTGGCTCAAAGGTTGTAAACTGATTCTCAAAATAAATAAATAGATAAATAAGCAATGGTCCCTTGATATCTTACCCTCACCAAGTGATAGGGCACCAGCAGTCATGCTTCCTTTTCCCCTGTACAATGGTCACTTGAAATCCTACCTTCACCAGTTCATAGGTGCCCCAGCACTCATGCTCCTCTTTCCACTGCAAAGGACACTTGCTATGTTACCTTCACCAGTTAATAGGAGCCTCCAACATTCGTGCTCTGCTGCCCACTTTGCACAGGTCCCTTGGTATTTTACTCTCACCAGCTGGTTTGGACCACAACACTCCTCCTGTGCAGTTTTTTTCTTGCTATCTTACCTTCACCATTTGATAGGGGCCCCAGCACTTATGCTCAACTCTCTCCTGTGCAATGGTCCCTTGCTCTCCTACCCTCACCAGTGGATTTGGGCCCCAGCACTCGTGCCCCCTCTCCCCCATGCAGTGGTCCTGTGCTATCTTATCTTCTACATTTGATAGGGGCCCCAGCACTCATGCCGCCTCTCATCTGTGCAATGGTCCCTTGCTATTTTACCTCCACCATTTGATAGAGGCCCCAGCACTCATGCTGCACTCTCTCCTGTACAATGTCCCCTTGTATCTTACCCTCACCAGTTGATTGGGGCCCCAATACTCCTGCCCCCTCTCCCCTGTGCAATTGTCTCTTGCTATTGTACCCTCACCAGTGGATTGGGGCCCCAGCATTCCTGCCCCCACACCCCTGTGCAATAGTTCCTTGCTATCTTATATTAAGCAGTTGATATGGGCAGCATCACTCCTGCCCCCTCTCCCCAGTGCAATGGTCTCTTGCTATCGTACCCTCACCAGTGGATTGGGGCCCCAGCATTCCTGCCCCCACACCCCTGTGCAATGGTTCCTTGCTATCTTATATTCAGCAGTTGATATGGGCAGCAGCACTCATGCTACACTCTCTCCTGTGTAATGGCCCCTTCCTATCTTTCCCTCACCAGCTGGTAGGGGCCCCAGCACTCATGCTCCCTCTGCCCTGTGCAATGTTCCCTTGCTCTCTTACCTTCACCAGTTGATAGGAGACCCAGCACTAATGTTCATCTTTTCCCTGTGCAGTCATCCCTTGCTTTCTTACCCTCACCAGTTGGCAGGGGCCCCATCACTCCTGCTTCACCTCTTCTGTGCAATGGTCGCTTGCTATCCTGCTCCCCCTCTGTTGTGCAATAGTCCCTTGCTATCCTGCTCCCCCTCTGTTGTGCAATAGTCCCTTGCTGTCCTGCTCCCCCTCTGTTGTGCAATAGTCCCTTGCTATCTTGCTTCCCCTCCACTCCCCTGTGAAGGGTCTCATGCAGCCCTGCTCCCCTCTCTAATGTGCAGTTGTCCCATGGTATCGTACCCTCTCCAGTTGATAAAGGCCCCTGTATTCATGCTCCTCCTCCCCGTGCAATGCTCCATTGTTATCTTACCTTAACCAATTTATAGAGGCCCAAGCAGTCTTTCCCTCACTAGGTGATAGGGACACCAGCACTCCTGCTCCCCTCTCCCCTAAGCATTGGTCATTTGCTATCTTACCTCACCAAGTAATAGGGGCCCCAACATTCATTGCTAGCCTCTTCTCTGTGCAATGGGCCATTGCTATCTTTCATTCAACAGTTGATAGGAGCCCCAGCAGCCATGATTCACTCTCCACTGTACAACAATCCCTTGCTATCTTACCTTCACCAGTTGATAAGGGTCCCATCACTCATGCTCCCCTTCCCCCTTTGCAGTGGTCCTTTGCTATCTTACCTTCACCAGTTGATTGGGGCCCCAATACTCCTGAGCCTCACCCCTGTGTATTGGTCCCTTGCTATCTTACCTTTACCGGTTGATAGGGGCTCCAGCACTCATGCTCCCTCTCCCCTTTGCATTGGCCCCTTGCTGTCTTATTTTCACCATTTGATAAGTGCCCCAACACTCATGTTCCTTTCTCCCCCATCCAATGGTCTCTTGCAATCTTACCTTCACCATTTACTGTGGACCACTGCACTCATGTTTCCCCCTTCCCTGTACAATATTCCCTTGCTATCTTACCCCAACCATTTGATAGGGGAACCAGCATGCATGTTCCTTTCTCCCCTGTGTAAGCATCCCTTGCTTTCTTACCCTTACATGTCGGCAGGGGCCCCAGCATTCCTGCTTCACCTCCTCTGTGCAGTGGTCCCTTGCTATCTTGCTCCCCCTCTGCTGTGCAATGGTCCCTTGCTATCGTGCTCCCATCTCCCATGTGCAGTTGGCCCATGGTATCTTACCCTCTCCAGTTGATAGGGGCCCCAGTATTCATGCTCCTCCCTTGTGCAATGGTACCTTATTATCTTACCTTAACCAATTGATAGAGGCCCAAGCACTCATGCTCCCTCTCCGCCATGCATTGTTCCCTTTGTATCTTACCCTCTCCAGCTGATTGAGGTCCCACAACTAATGCTACTCTCTCTCTCACCTATGCAATGATCCCTCACTGTCATTCCCTCACTGGGTGATAGGGGCACTGAGGGAGCCTCTTTTAAATAACCAGGCAGGCAGTTCCACCAGTTAGGCACGGCCACCGAGAATGCCCTGTCCCCAGAATGCTACAACCTAGCCCTGGAAACTTCCCAGCAGAATGGAGTGCCCAGGCTGGCCAGTAGAGGACAAGGAGAGCTTGCAGATCGACAAGTCCCATTTTGTGCAGAATCTTATAGGTCAGGAGCCCTATATTGAAGACAGTCATCCATTGGACCAGAAGCCAGTGCAGTTTGTGGAGGACCGGGGTGATATGCTCACACCTTTTCACTCCCGTCAGCAATCTTGCCGCCACATTCTGCACCAGCTGCAGCTTGCGGAGGTTGTCTCTAGATAATCCTATGTGCAGGGCATTACAGTAGTCCAGCCTGGAACTGATGAAAGAACGTAGCAGTGTGGTCAGGTCCTCAGGTGGGATCAGGGCTTGAATTCGGGTGATATTCCTGAGATGATAACACCTGCTTTAACCATGGCTGACACTTGAGCATCAGATATCAGGCCATCATCCAAGATCATGCCCAAATTGTTCACCTGTCTAGAAGGAGCCAGGGGCACAGCCCCCAACATTAGGTCAGAGGGTAACCCCATACCCCCCTCCACCCTGATAACCCGGATCCACAACCAGTATCTCAGTCTTGTCTGAGTTAAGTTTAAGCCAGCATCATCCATGATTGAATGTCCTCAGAGCAGCTGTTAAATAGAGTCTAACACCTGGCTATTGGGTACACAGGTCAAGTACAGTTGGGTATCATCTGCATAACAGTGAAAACTCAGCCTGTACCACCTGATAATGTCCCCCAATGGCACCATATACACCATGAACAACAAGGATGACAAGACCGAATCCTGCGGAACCCCACAGCACAAAGGCTTTGGGTTAGATGAGACAAGTCCCACAGTCACACTGTGCACTCTGTCAGGTATGACCTGAACCAGTTGATGACATTAGCAGACATGCCACAACAGAACGGGATGAAGATAGGGAGGCATACCAAACTGCCCTAAGGGAAGCAGGTAAGGCAGTAAGGCAGGCAAAGTCCCAAACTGAGGAAACACTAGCACGAACAGTAAAAGAAGGTGACAAGACTTTCTATAGATACATTAGTGAAAGGAGAAAGTCCAGAGGGGGTATTGCTAAGCTTAATGGAGAAAAGGGAGCATGTGAGGAGGACCCTGTAAAGGCATCTATCCTAAATAGATACTTTTGCTCAGTATTTACTGAAGAGAAGGTAGGGCAGGGCCCACAGCTCAGCATCATGGACACAGGGGGGAGGGAGGTGAGCACTACTCCCTTCACAAAAGAAAGGGTCCTACAAGAGCTTGCTAAGCTCAGGGTGGATAAGGCAATGGGACCTGATGGCATACATCCCAGGGTACTTAAGGAGCTAAAGGAGGAACTAGCAGAGCCATTAGCTGAATTGTTTAGTGAGTCTCTGAGCACAGGAGAGGTCCCAGAAGACTGGAGAAGGGCTCATGTGATCCCACTCCACAAGAGTGGTAGCAGGGAGGAGGCGGGGAACTACAGACCGGTCAGTCTTACCTCAGTAGTGGGCAAGATTATGGAGGCACCTTAAGGAAAGGATAGTGCAACACCTGGAATCCATAGGGCACAGGATCCAAGACAGCATGGGTTTACAAAGGAAGGTCCGTCAAACTAATCTCATAGATTTCTTTGACTGGGTAACCAGAGTGGTGGACCAAGGGGAGCAGTTGATGTCGCCTACCTTGACTTCAGCAAAGCTTTTGACACTGTTCCAATAGAAGATTGATAAATAAGCTAGGTAGGCTCGGGTGGGTCAGAAGTAGGTCAACTGGGTGGCAAACTGGTTGACTGGCAGAAAACAGAGAGTGGTGGTAAATGGTATACAGTCAGAAGAGATGCAGGTCACAAGTGGGGTACCTCAGGGATCAGTCCTGGGGCCAGTCCTATTCAACATCTTCATTAGTGACCTCGTAGATGGACTAGAGGTAAGGCTTGTCTGTTTGCAGATGACACCAAGATCTGCAACAGAGTAGATGATCCAGATGGGGTGGGCAGAATGAGAAGAGATCTGGATAAACTAGCAGAATGGTCAGAAGAGTGGCAACTGGGATTTAATGCAAAGAAGTGCAAAATCATGCACATAGGGAAGAGAAACCCTGAAGCCACTTATAGGCTGGGAGGGGAGTTGCTAGCAGTCACAAAGGAAGAAAGAGACTTGGGCATCATCATCACTGATGACCTAAAATCATCCAAGCAGACCTCTAAAGCAGTAGAGTAAGGCTAGGGGTGTTAGGGTGTATTAGTAGGGGTATCACAAGTCGTAAGAGGGAGGTAATAATCCCTCTGTACAAGACATTGGTTAGGCCCATCTGGAGTACTGCGTGCAGTATTGAGCCACACCTTCTCAAGGACATTAACCAAATTGAGGCAGTCCAGAGAAGGGCAACCAAATGGTGCAGGGACTGCATCAGAAGACATATGAGGACAGATTAGCGGAGCTCAATATGTATACCCTTGAGCAAAGGAGGGAGAGAGGTGATATGATCGAGACATTTAAACACCTTAAGGGCATAAACAAGGTGAAAGAGTCTAACATGTTTAAATATAAGAAAAATAGCAGGACAAGAGGACACAGCATGAGATCAGAGGAGGCCGATTAAGGGGAATGTGGAAATTCTTTTCACAGAAAGGGTGGTAGATGCATGGAATGGCTTACCACAAGAAGTGGTGGCTATGAATACAGTGCAGGGCTTCAAACAGGCATGGGATAGGCATAAGGGAGCAATACAAATGACTATGAATAGATAGGTCACTGACAGAGCAAAGGCCGATGGCACATTTATAAGGTAGAAAAAGAAATGGGCAGACTGGATGGGCCTTGCGGTCCTTATCTGCCGTCAACTTCTATGTTTCTATGTTAGAACTGCAGGAGGTCAAGTAACATCTCATGGTCCACAGTGACAAATGCTGCAGAGAGGTTCAGGAGGACTGGAATGGTACAGTCTCTCCTGTCCCTTGCCATCAGAAGATCATTTAGCACCCTTACCAGGGCAGTCTCCATACTATTCCCAGCACAGAACCCAGATTGAAAAGGCTCATAGGTGGAGGAAAAGGCAATATGTCTCTCAAGCTGCTCAGCCACCTCTTCTATGACCTTCCCTAAAAATGGGAGGTTTGAGACTGGCCTGTAGTTGCCGAGACAGTCCGGGCCCAAATAGGGCTTCTTCAATAGGGGTCTAACCAAGGCCTCTTTCAGGGCCAATGGAAAGACCCCACTTCTCAGGTGAACTCCAGATGACCTCAGCAACCACAGATCAAGTCAGGTCCAAACACCCAATAAAAAGTTGTGTCAGACCTGGGTCCTGATCACATTGTGTAGGATGCAGATTTGAGATTATCCCCACCACTTGCCCCACCCCAGCCAGCTCAAGCTCATCCCAGACAGGAGAAATGTTATGACACAACTCAGGCCGGACCCTGCATCCCTGTAGAGTGACACTCAAAGAGATCTCAGCCCTGACAGAGGGCACCTTGTTGGTGAAAAACAGTCAGCTTCTCACACCTTGTGCTAGAATCTGCCCCCTTGGCATGGAGACAGGCAGGATGTAAAAGCCCATCTACCATGCGGAATAGCTGAGCTTGGCTGTTTCTTGATGCAGCAATCTCCCTGGACAGAAATTCCAGCTTCTTTCAGGAGATTTCCGCCGATGTTCGTCACAGTGGGCCTTAAGGGCCAATTTGTCCTCCACCAAGCCAGATGTCCTCCAACATCTCTCTAAACTCTGTCCTCTGATCTTTAAACTGAGGAGAGACCCATCCTACAAAGGAGGTCTCTGATGAGTAGACAAGGGCCGGACACAAATGGGTGCAATTGAGTCAAAGGCCCCATTATGAACTGCTACTGCCTCCTCTGTCCCAATCGTACAAGCCACCCCAACTCCCCGATAGGTCCAGCATCGCCAACAGGTCCACAGAGGAAACTCCTCTTTTTGGGCAGTAGAGGACCATCTCCACAGGGGCAGGACAATCTGGAGGGTGCCCTAAATATGAATCCCACATGCTATGATCAGACTAAACAACTGGATCTACACCGAGGTCGATAATATCTAGACCAGCTGATTGATGCCCCAGTACTCCTGTCCCCTCTTCCCCGTGCAATGGTACCTTGCTGTTTTACCTACAAAAGTTGATAGGGGCCCCAGCACTCATGCTCTGCTCTCTCCTGTGCAATGAACCCTTGCTATCTTACCCTCACTAGTTGATAGGAGCCCCAGCACTTATGCTCACTCTCCCCTGCACAAAGGTCCCTTGCTATCTTGCCTTCACCAATTGATAAGGGCCCCAGCACTCAGGCTCCCCTTTCCCTGTGCAATGGTCCCTTGCTATCTTACCTTCACCAGTTGATAGGGGCCCCAGCACTCATGTTCCTCGCTTCCCTGAACAATCTTCCTTTATTATCTTACCCTCATCAGTCAACAGGGGCCCCAGCACTCCTGCTTCCTTTTCCCTGTGCAGTGGTCCCTTGCTATCCTGATCCACTCTCCCCTCTGCAGTAGTCCCTTGGTATCTAACTGTCACCAGTTGATAGGTGCCCCAGCACTCATGCTCCCTCTCCCCTGTGCAATGGTTCATTCCTGTCTTACCCTCACCAGTTGATAAGGGCCTCAGCACTCATGCTCCCTTCCTGCTGTGCAATGGCCCCTTGCAGTCTTACCTTCACCAGTTGATAGGGGCCTAAGCTCTCAAGTTCCCCCTCACCTGTGCAATGGTGCTGTGCTATCTTACCCTTACCAGTTGTCAGGGCCCTCAGCACTCAAGTCCCCCTCTCCTGAGTAATGGTTCCTTGCTATCTCACTTTTACTAGTTACTAGATGCCCCAGCACTCATGTTATACTCCCCTGTGCAATGGTCTCTTGCTATCTTACCCTCATCAGTTGACAAAGGCCCTAGCACTCCTACTCCCATCCCCTCTGTGCAATAGTCCCTTGACATCTTACCTTCACCAGTTGATAGTGGATCCAGCACTCCTGCTCCCCTTCCCTGTGCAATGGTCCTTGCTGTCTTAGTTTCACCTGTTTATTGGGGCCATACAACTTCTGTTCCCTCTCTCCTGTACAATGGTCCATTACTACCTTACCTTCACACATTGATAGGGGCCTCAGTACTCATGCTTCCCCTTCTCTGTGCAATGTTCTGTTGCTATCTTACTCTCACCAGTTGATAGGGACCTACGCACTCATGCTCCCTCTCCCTCTCCCTCTGCAGCGGTTCCTGATAACGTACCCTCACTAGTTGAGAGGTCCCCAGCACTCATACACCCCCTCTACTGTGAAATGGTCCTTTGTCATCCTACCTTCAACAGTTGATAAGGGCCCCAGCACTCATGCTCCTCCTCCCCTGTGCAATGGTGCATTGTTATCTTGCCTTTACCAGTTGATAGGGGCCCAAGCACTCATGCTTCCTCTCCACTGTGGAATGGAGCCTTGCTATCTTACCTTCACAAGTTGATAGGGGCCCCAGCACTCCTGCTGTCCTCCCCTCTGGGCAATGTTCTGTTGCTATCTTACTTTCACCATTTAATTGGGGCTCCAGCACTCCTGCCTCCTCCTCCTCCCTGTGCAATGGTTCCTTGCTATCTTAACTTCACCAGTTGACAGGGACCCTCTGCACTGATGCATCTCTATCTCTCTCTCCTGTACAATGACCGCTTGCTATCTTACCCTCAGCAGCTGTTAGGGGCCCCAGAACTCATGCATCCTCTCCCCTCTGCAATAGGCTCTTGCTATCGTACCTTCACCAGTTGATAAGGGCCCAAGCACTCATGCTTCCCTCTCCCCTGTGTAGTAGCCCCTTGGTATCTTACCCTCACCAGTTGATAGTGGCCTTAGCACTCATGTTCCTCTCTTCCCTTTGCAATCATCCCTTGTTATCTTACCCACACCAGTCAATAGAGGCCCCAGCAGTTATGTTCTTCTCTCCCCTATGAAATCGTCCCTTGATGTCTTACCCTCACCAGTCAATACAGGCGCCAGCACCCCTGTTTCCCCTGCCCTGCATAATGATCCCTTACTGTCCAGCTCCCCCTCCCTGTAAAATGGCCCCTTGCTATCATGCTCCCTCTCACCTGTGCAGTGGTCTCTTGCTATCCTGCTCCCACTCACCTGTACAATCATTCTTTGCTATCCTGCTCCCTCTCACCTGTGCAATAGTTCCTTGTTATCCTGCGCCCCCTCACCTGTGTAGTGGTCCCTTGCTTTACTGCCATCCCTCCACTCTATGAAGGTCCCTTACTATCCTTTTCCCCGTCACTTGTGCAATGGTCCCTTGCTATCCTGCTCCCTATCCCGTGTGTAATGGCCCCTTGCTATCCTGCTCCCTCTCACCTGTGCAATGGTCCCTTGGTATCCTGCTCCCCCTCCCCTGAGCGATGGTCCCTTGCTTTCCTGCTCCCTCTCACCTGTGCAATGGCCCCTTGCTATCCTGCTCCCCCTTCCCTGAGCGATGGTCCCTTTCTTTCCTGCTCCCTCTCACCTGTGCAATGGTTCCTTGCTATCCTGCTCCCCCTCCCCTGAGCGATGGTCCCTTGCTTTCCTGCTCCCCCTTCCCTGAGCGATGGCCCCTTGCTATCCTGCTCCTCCTCCCCTGAGCGATGGTCCCTTGCTTTCCTGCTCCCTCTCACCTGTGCAATGGTCCCTTGCTATCCTGCTCCCCCTTCCCTGAGCGATGGTCCCTTGCTTTCCTGCTCGCCCTCACCTGTGCAATGGCCCCTTGCTATCCTGCTCCCCCTTCCCTGAGTGATGGTCCCTTGCTTTCCTGCTCCTGCTCCCCTGTTCAACTGTTCGATGGTCCCTTGCTTTCCTGCTCCCCTCTCTGTTGCACAGTGGTCCTTTGGTATCTTACCCTCATCTGTTTTTTTTTTATCACTACTTTATTTATCCTCCTGTGCAGCATGACCTGCTAATGTCCAGCCACTGCCTTCCAGTGCCCTGGGCAGCCCTCAGGCTCACTCACATACCAGACTGATGCTACCCACTGTATCCATAGAGGAGATCCTCCTTACCCCTATGCCAGGCTGGGTCAAAGCACGTAGTGCAATTCCATGGCAGGCCCCCCTATCAAGCTGCTTGGTCGTCTGCTCCCATTTCCTCCTATATTTGCATCCAGTTCCAAAGTGCGGATATGCAATGACGTCGGAGGCACAACATGCTGACATCTGCTGCATTCCAGCCCCTAGAGCACTGCTCCTTGCAGTGCCCCCAATCGCCATCGAGGGCCACTGCAGAGTGATGGAGGCCCCAGTTCCTCCCCAGGGATAGGAGAGCAGTCATCTGGATGCTCAATCCCATCCCTCCCCTGCTGACCCCTAATAAACCTGGCATGTTCCCGAACCTTGGTCGCTGGTGTAGTGCGAGGTGTGGCATCCACCGCCTCAACCCTCAGTGCCACTGGGCCGGTGGTTCCCCTTCCCTGTTGATAGGGATCCAGCACTCATGCTCCCTCTCCCCTTTGCAATTGTCCCTTGCAAACTTACCCTCACCAGTTGATGGGGCCTCAGCACTCCTGCTCCCCTCCCCTGTGCAATGGTCCCTTGCTATCTCACCCTCATCCTCATCAGTTGCTAGGGATTCCAACACTTGTGCATCCTCTCCACCACATAATGGTCTCTTACTAATTTAACCTCACCAGTTGATACGGGCCCCAGCAATCATGCTCCCTACCCTACTGCAATGGCCCACTGTTATCTTGAACCAGTTGATGGGGCCCAAACACTCATGTCCCCCTCCCCTGTGCATGTATGCCTTTGAATCTTACCCTCTCCAGCTGATACTGGTCTACAACTCGTATTCCCCTCTCCCATGTGGAGTACTCCCTTTCTATCTTACCCTCTCCAGTTGATAGGGGCCCCAGGACACCTGCTCACCTCTCACCTGTGCGATGATCCCTCAGTATCTTACCCTCACCAGGTGATAGGGGCAGCAGCACTACTGCTCCCCTCTTCCCTGTGCAAAGTGTCCTTGCTATCTTACCTTCACCAAGTGATAGGGACCCCAGCAGTCTTGTCCATATTTCCACTCTGCAATGTCTCCATTGCTGTATTTTATTCACCAGTTGATTGGGGCCCCAGCACCCATGCTCCTCTCTCCCCAGTGCAGTGGTCAATTGCTATCTTACTATCACCAGTTTATAGGGGTCCACTGCACTCCTGCTCCCCACCCACCAGTGTAATGGTCCATTGTTATCTTGCCGTCACAAGTTAGCAGAAGTCCCAGCACTCATACTATCCTCTCCCATGTGCAGTGGTCCCTTGCTACCATAGCTTCACCAGTTGACAGGGGCCATTGCACTCATGCGCCCTCTCCTCTGTGCAATATTCTCCTGCTGTCTTACCTCACCATTTAATAGGAGCCCCAACACTCATGTTCCTCTCCCCCTGTGCAATCATTCCTTGCCATCTTACCCTCACCAGTCGATAGAGGCCCCAGCACTCCTGCTTCCACTCCTCTGTGCAATGGTCCCTTGCTATCCTGCCTCCCCTACTCTGTGCAATGGTCCCTTGCTATCCTGCCTCCCATCCTCTGTGCAAGGGTGCCTTGCTATCTTGCCTCCCCTCCTCTGTGCAAGGGTGCCTTGCTATCTTGCTCCTCAGTCCCTTGTCCCTTTCTATCTTACCCATCCCTCAACAGTTGATTGGGGCCCTAGCTTTCCAACTCCTCCCCCTTCCCTGGGCAATGGTCCATTGTTATCTTACCTTTACCAATTGATAGAGGCCCAAGCACTCATGCTCCTCCTCCACCATGCAATGTTCCCTTTGAATCTTACCCTCTTGGGCTGATAGGGGCCCCAAAATTCATGCTCCTCTATCTCCCCTGTCCAATGGTCCTTCGCTGTCTTACCCTCACTAGGTGATAGGAGCACCAGCAGCTATGCTTCCCATTCCCCTGTGCAATGGTCTCTTTCAATCCTACCTTCACCATTTGATAGGTGCCCCGGCACTCACACTCCTCTCTCCACTGCAATGAACCCTTGCTATCTTACCTTCGCCAGTTGATGGGGCCTCCAGCACTCGTGCTCCTCTTCCACTTTGCAATGGTCCCTTCCTATCTTACTCTCACCAGCTGGTTGGGACCACTTTACTCCTGCACTCTCTCCCCTGTGCAGTGGTTCCTTGCTATCTTACCTTCACCAGTTGATAGGGGCCCCAACACTCATGCTCAGCTCTCTCCTGTGGAATGGTCCCTTGCTATTTGCTTATTTATTTATTGAATTTTGTTGACTGGGTAAGCCCACTATTTTTTTTAGTGGCGACCCGTGGGTGGGGACACAGATGGTAACCAACTGAAACTGGACCAGATTACGCTGTTGGTGGTATTTCTAGTGACTGGAGGAAATTTGGCTCTGACACTGGAGAAATTTCCCCTATTTTTTTCAAGAAGGGCCATGAGATCTATTAATATTCACCTGAACAACCACCAGAACAGGCAGACGGTACCTTGGCTTAATGTCTCGTCTGAAAAACGGCACCTCAGAGTGCAGCAACCCCTCATGCTGCACTACAGTGTCAGTACTGGGATATTAACCCAAGTGCTTGGTGTGGGGACAGAACCCATAGCCTTCTAATCTCCTGGCCTCAAAGATGAGTGTGCTACCTGCTGAGCCACTGACAGTGACTATCTGTCTTACCCTCACCAGTTGATAGGGCCCCAACACCCATGCTCCCTCTCCCCTGTGCAATGGTCTCTTACTATTTTACCTTCAGCAGTTGATTGGGGCCCAAGCAGTCATACTCCATCTCTCCTGTCCAATGGTTCCTTGCTATCCTACCCACAACAGTGGATGAGGGCCCCAGCACTCATGATCTACTCTCTCCCATGCAATGGCCCCTTTGCTATCTTACCCTCAACAGTGGATTGGGGCCCCAGCACTCATGCTTCTCTCTCTCCTATGCAATGGCCCCTTTGCTATCTTACCCTTACCAGTGGATTGGGGCCCCAGCACTTATGCCCCCTCTCACCAGTGCAGTGGTTCCTTGCTATCTTACTTTCACCATTTGATAGGGGCCCCAGCACTGAAGCTCCCTCTCCCTCCTGCAATGGTCCCTTGCTAGCTTATGTTCACCAGTTGATTGGGGCCCCAATACTCCTGCCCCCTCTCCCCTGTGCAATGGTATCTTGCTATCTTACCCTCACCAGTGGATTGGGGTCCCAGCACTTCTGCTCCCACACCCCTGTACAATGGTCCCTTGCTATCTTACTTTCACCGGTTGATAGGGGCCCCTGCACTCATGTTCCGCTCTCTCCTGTGTAATGGCCCTTTCCTATATTTCCCTTACCAGTTGGTAGGGGCCCCAGCACTCCTACCCCCATGCCCCTGTGCAGTGGTCCCTTGCTATCTTACCTTCACCATTTGATAAGGGCCACAGCACTCACGTACCCTTCTTCCCTGCCCACGGGTCCCTTGCTATCTTACCTTCATTATTTGCTATGGACCACTGCACTCATGCCCCCCCGCCCCCTGCATTTCTCCGCTGCTATCTACTCCTTACCATTGACAGAGGCCCAGCACTCATGTTCCTCTCTCCCCTGTGCAATCATCCCTTGCTTTATTACCCTCACCAGTTGGTAGGGGCTCCAGCACTCCTGCTTCACCTCTTCTATGCAATGGTCCCTTGCTGTCCTGCTCTCCCTCTCTTGTGTAATGGTCCCTTTCTAACTTATCTTGCTCCCTCTCCACTGTGCAATGATCCCTTGCTATCCTTCTCCCCTCCCCTGTACAAGGCTCCACTGCTATCCTGCTCCCCTCTCCTACGTGCTGTTGTCCCATGGTATCTTACCTTCTCCAGTTAACAGTGACTCTAGCCCTCATGCTCCCTCTCTGCTGTGCAATGGTTCCTTTTTAACTTACCCTTTCCACTTGATAGGGGCCCCTGTATTCATGCTCCTCCTCCCCTGTGCAGTGGTTCATTGTTATCTTACCTTAACCAATTGTTGGAGGCCATACAGTGTTCCCTTTTTATCTTAACCTTTCCAGCTGATAGAGGTTCCACAACTCATGCTACTTTCTCTCACCTATGCAATGGTCCCTCGCTGTCATTTCCTCACTAGGTGATGGGGGCACCAGCACTCCTGCTCCCCTCTCCCCTAAGGAATTGTCCCATGCTATCTGACCCTCTTTAAGTTATGGGGGCCCAAGCATTCATGCTACCCTCTCCCCTTTACAATGGCCCATTGCTATCTTACATTCAACAGTTGACTGGTGTCCCATTAGCCAAGCTTCACTCTCTCCTGTACAACAGTCTCTTGCTACGTATCTTACCTTCAGCAGTTGATAGAGGCCCTGGCACTCAAGCTCCCCTACACCCTTTGCAGTTGTCCCTTGCTAGCTTACCCTAACAAGTTAGATAGATAGACAGATAGATATTTTATTTCTAAAGTGCCCAATTACAGAGACTCTGGGCACTATACAATATAAATTCATACAGTTTAAAATCATGCACAGAATGCACACATGAAGAATACAACTTGGAGCCTACAACTAAATCTATCTATCCCATATAAAACAAGTTAATAATTTCAGAAAATCAAGTAATAAATGCTTGCTGGAACAAGTATGTCTCTGGGCCCTTTTTAAAGGCTTCCACTGAGGGAGCCTCCTTTAAATAACCAGGCAGCGAGTTCCACAGGGTGGGCGCGGCCACTGAGAATGTCCTATCCCCAGAATACTACAACCTAGCCCTGGGAACTCCTAGGAGGCCTCCTCAGCAGAACGAAGTGCCCAGGCCAGCTGGTAGGGGACAAGGAGATCTTGCCAATAGACAGGTCCCCTTTTGAGCAGGGTCTTATAGGTCAGGAGTCCTATCTTGAAGACGATCATCCACTGGACCAACAGCCAGTGCATTTTACAGAGGACTGGGGTGATATGCTCACAGCTTTTCACCCCCATCAACAATCTTTCCACTGCATTCTGCACCAGTTGCAGCCCTGCAGAGGTCACCTCCAAATAACCCTAGGTATAGTGCGTCATAGAAGTCCAACCTGGAATTGATGAAAGCATGTACCAGCATGGTCTGGTCCTCAGGTGGGATCAGGGCTTGAATTTGGGTGATATTCCTGAAATGATAAAACCTGATTTAACCACGGCTGACACCTGAGCATCAAGTGTCAGGTCATCACCCAGGATCTGTCCCAAATTCTTCACATGTCTAGAAGGGGCCAGGGGCACTGCCCCCAACATTAGGTCAGAGCGTAGCCCCATACCCCCATACCCTGATGACCCAAATCCACAACCAGTACCTCCATTTTGTCTGGGCTAAGCTTAAGCCAGCTGTGAGTCATCCACAATTGGATTTCCATCAAGCAGTTGTTAAATACAGAGTCCGACACCTGGGCATTGGGAGCACGGAACAGGAACAGCTGGGTATCATCTGCATAACAGTGAAAACTCAACCCGTACCACCTGATAATTTCCCCCAATGGCAGCATGTACACTGTGAACAACAAGGGTGACAAGACTGAACCCTGCAGAACCACACAGCACAGAGGCTTTGGGTTAGATGAGACAAGTCTCATTGTCACCCTTTGTTCTCTGTCTGTCAGGTATGACCTGAGCCACTTGATGACATTACCGGACATGCCACAAGAGAACCACAGGTGGTCAAGTAACACCTCATGGTCCATGGTGACAAACACTGCAGAGAAGTCCATGAGCACCAGAATGGTACAGTCTCCCCTGTCCCTCAACATCTGGAGATCATTTACCACCCTCACCAGGGTAGTCTCCATACTATGCCCAACACGGAACTCAGACTGGAAAGGCTTATAGGTGGAGGAAGAGGCAAGATATCGCTCAAGCTAAAAAACAACAGTCATGGCACTCACCTCAGCACCAAATGTTTAAGCAAGAAGCAAAATAATGCACTTGGGGTATAAGAATCTGGGTGCAATATACCAACTGAGAAGAGAGGTATTAACAGTTACAAAGCAGGAAAGGGACTTGGGGGTGATCATTTCTGATGACCTGAAGGTAGCGAAGCAGTCTGACATAGCAGTGGGTAAGTCTGGAAGGATACTGAGTTGCATAGGAAGGGGAATCACCAGCAGAAGAAGGGAGGTAATATTACCCCTGTACAGATCACTGGTTAGGCTGCACCTTGAGTACTGTGTTCATTTCTGGAGGCCCCACCTCCATAAAGACATAGAAAGGGCTGAGGCAATACAAAGGAGGCAACCAAAACGGATGCATGGACTGCACCAAGAGCTCTATGGGATAATGCTCAAGGAGCTTAACATGTACTCTCTGGAGGAAAGGGAGGAAAGGTGGATATGACAAAGACATTCACATGCCTCACAGGCAAAACCAAGGAACAGGAGGGAAGCATTTTCCACAGAAACAGATGCTCAAGGAAAAGGGGTCATGCTATGAAGTTAGAAGGGGGAGGCACAGAGAAAATGTGACAAACATAGAAACTTGGAACATAGAAACATAGACTTTGATGGCTTGACCCAGCTAATCTGCCCATTTCCCTACCTATCGACAAGCTGCAGATTCTAGTTAACCAACAGCCTACTTCCTCCTAACCCCCACTATAATTGCCTTATGTTTGTTTCATGCATGTTTGAATTCCCCCACTGTTTTAGACCCCACAACCTTCACAAGAAGGTGGTTCCATGCGAAGAACCACTCTCTCCATGAAAAAATATTTCCTCACGTTGCCCCCGAGCCATCCCCCTCTATCTTTGAATTGTGCCCCCTTGTTCTTGCATCTCTTTTTCTGAAAGATGCTACCCTCCTGGACTTTGTTGATTCACTTGAGGTACTTAAAAGTTTCTATCATGTCCCCCCGTTCCTCCTTTCATCAAGGGTATACATATTAAGCTCTCTCAGTCTCACTTCATACAGTTTCTGATGCAGACCCTGCACCACTTTAATTGCCCTCCTCTGGACCGCCTCCATCCTGTCTATGTCCTTGCAGAAATGGGGTCTCCAAAGCTGCATGCAGTACTCCATATGGGGTCTCACCAATTATCTGTACAGAGGGATAACCACTTCCCTTTTTCTACTTGTGATGCCTCTCCCTATTCATCCCATTATCCCCCCAGCCTCCTTACTGCCTTCTCACATTGCTTGCTCACCTTTCAGTCATCTGATATGACCACCCCCAGGACCCTTTCCATTTTTGTTGTTGTTAGTATCTCCCCCACCATTGTGCAGTCTTCTTCTGGGTTTTTGTTTCCCAGGTGCATTACTTTGCACTTTTTTGCATTGAATCTAAGTTGCCATACATCTGACCATTCCTCCAACCTTGCCAAGTCCCTTCTCATCCTTTCCACCCCCCCTTGCATATCAACTCTGTTACAGATCTGTGTGTCATCTGCAAAGAGGTATAATTTTCCTTCCAGACCCCCTGCAATGTCATCTACTTGTCGAGTAGAGTAAATTCCAGATAGTACCATGCTCCATATGTACACCTCCTCTATGTCTGGTCTCCAGTAGCCTCGTAGTGAGGATTTCACTTTGTGCCATGTGACAGACATCATTTCTTTCGATTCAAGGCCCGCCTTCACTAATAGTGTGACTGCGGTTACTCATAGGCAATGGTTGGAATACTTCTTCGGCAGTCCTGCCTGTGTGCAGATTCGAGGTAGCATATTTTGCAAATAAATTATCCCCATTGGTTCACGTGAATACCAAGTTTGCTGCTTATTTAGTAGTTCCTGTTTAAGCTTTTTAGGATGATGAGTTAGTTTTGAGAGGTATTTTATGAAACTAGTAACAGGGCAGAGAGGGTTTCCAGGTATTTCTAACATATACCCATGTAGGTCATTCTTTCGAGTTTCATTCATAGTACGGTGATTTTTGGTGTGTGTGCATTGAAACTATTTGTTATGTATCTAAGTTCTTTTTCATCTGTTTTGACTTCAACTGAATGTGGTGTTAGTGTTCGGACTCCTTCTTTGCCATGGTGGGATAAATGTAGCTGGCGATCGAACCATACTTTATTTACGAGTCCTGAAGCCATGTTCTGATTCAATGCAGGAAACTTGCTCAAGGTTTCCAGATCGCTGCAGGCTATAGATGGATGATGTGAGGTTTTGTCCTTCCTTTGTCTTTTCATTGTTTTAATGCATCCTTTGAAAACATTATTTGCTGTAGAAAATGCTGTATCTTGCATCAAATTAATGCAGCAGCTTAATGGCAGGTCATTAAGAAAATAATTCAGTCCTGCACGTAGACTTACAAAGGCATTAAGTCCATATGGCTCTCCATGGCTGTTTTGAACAGTGCCATACAATTGTCTAAGAGTGTCATTCAGTGTTGTCACTGGTGTGTTGTGGCTATAAATGTTTATGTTTTTTTTTCTTTTGCCCATCCTGTGAAGGCAGTAATTGCCCATTTTGTTTGCCTCATTGTGGTCTTCTCATTTCTGTTCAGTTCTAATGCATTTAAGTAACTTCCTAATACTTCTGAATGGCAGGTAACAATGCTGTCTGGGGGCAATATAGCGCAGTGGGTTAAAGCTCTGAGCTGCAGATTTGGAGATCTGGGTTTGAATCCCACAGCTGTCTAAGTACATACTGTATGATCCTGAGCAAGTTACTTAACTTCCTTGTGCTCCCAGGTTGCATCTGGAAACAAGCTTCAGCTTAGTGTGCTACTGTTGGATAAAAATGTTCCTTTTTCCTTTTGTGTTTACAGGCTCAGGGGGAGGTTGTATAATGCTTTTATTCATTTGAGGTGCATTTACTGTGGGAATGATCTACATGAAGAATACAAAATACAAAATCACACATGCCCCCACAATGCAAAGCATCATGGGCTGCATATGCAAATCACCACAGAATGTTATGCTGGTCCAACTTTAAGCAGAATTGCATGGTGCCAAAAGGCCTCTCACACAGTTTGCAAAGAGTGCTAACAGAAGACATAGACACGTATTTCATCCTACCAGGACTCATCAGTATGCCTCATCTGTTTGACACCCCAGTGGAATGGACCAGCTACCCCTAAGGCAGTGTGCTTGGGATATATTGTGGTGAACCCATTAAAATAAAAAACTATTTAAAAGACAAAGAACCTCTGTGAATAAACACTGAGGCAAGGGTTACCCCAAAGGGCATTTGGCTGGGAAGCCAAGTTTCAAGAAAATACAAAATCACACATGCCCCCACAATGCAAAGCATCATGGGCTGCATATGCAAATCACCACAGAATGTTATGCTGGTCCAACTTTAAGCAGAATTGCATGGTGCCAAAAGGCCTCTCACACAGTTTGCAAAGGGTACTAACAGAAGACAGAGACACATGTTTCATCCTACCAGGACTCATCAGTATGTATTTTCTTGAAACTTGGCTTCCCAGCCAAATGCCTTTGGGGTAACCCTTGCCTCAGTGTTTATTCACAGAGGTTCTTTGTCTTTTAAATAGTTTTTTATTTTAATGGGTTCACCACAATATATCCCAAGCACACTGCCTTAGGGGTAGCTGGTCCATTCCACTGGGGTGTCAAACAGATGAGGTATACTGATGAGTCCTGGTAGGATGAAACACGTGTCTATGTCTTCTGTTAGCACTCTTTGCAAACTGTGTGAGAGGCCTTTTGGCACCATGCAATTCTGCTTAAAGTTGGACCAGCATAACATTCTGTGGTGATTTGCATATGTAGCCCATGACGCTTTACATTGTGGGGGCATGTGTGATTTTGTATTTTCTTGAAACTTGGCTTCCAGCCAAATGACCTTTGGGGTAACCCTTGCCTCAGTGTTTATTCACAGAGGTTCTTTGTCTTTTAAATAGTTTTTTATTTTAATGGGTTCACCACAATATATCCCAAGCACACTGCCTCAGGGGTAGCTGGTCCATTCCACTGGGGTGTCAAACAGATGAGGCATACTGATGAGTCCTGGTAGGATGAAACACGTGTCTATGTCTTCTGTTAGCACCCTTTGCAAACTGTGTGAGAGGCCTTTTGGCACCATGCAATTCTGCTTAAAGTTGGACCAGTATAACATTCTGTGGTGATTTGCATATGCAGCCCATGATGCTTTGCATTGTGGGGGCATGTGTGATTTTGTATTTTCTTGAAACTTGGCTTCCCAGCCAAATGCCCTTTGGGGTAACCCTTGCCTCAGTGTTTATTCACAGAGGTTCTTTGTCTTTTACACGAAGAATAGAAATATAACTAAGTCAATGACGTTCTCTTGCTGTGCACATCAACATACATAGAGCATAATGTATGGTCTTTGGTTAATAACCACGCTATAAACACTTCGAGAGGTTGCCATGACATCATTGTAGACCTTGAGACCATACTAAAGACCATACATTGTGTTTTATAGTGTACGGGCTGCCAAGATTGTGTAATCATGGACTGAATTACTTTACTGAATTACCTGACGGACCATTGATTGTTGTGAATGTTATGTTTTGTTATGCCATTGATATGACATACTGAAGAAGGATTAACAACAGAGTGGTGCGATAATGATGGCATAGTAAGCTTGTAATCTGCTTGATTTCAGTTAATGATAAGGGCTCCCCATACATTATAAGAAAATAATACGATTGCTGCATAACTGGAGAGTTTTCAAGAGCTTGAAGAAGAGCTAAAACAAGTTGCAATGTGGGCCGTGGAAAATCAAATGCCATTTAGTATAGACACGTAAAATATTACATATGGGGAAAAATAATCCCAAGCATAGTTACTATTTAAATGGTCAGAACATAGTAACAGAAAGGGAAAGGGATTGTGGTTTAACAGTAGATAATGGTATGACCTTTAGATCACAAAGATCAGAAATAATTAGGAAAACAAGTTATATGATTAGAAATATAAAGAGAAATTTTACTAATAGATCTAGAGATTGTTTACTCCCGCTGTACAGGACATTTGTGAGACCATATATGGACTATGGGTCATCACTATGGAGTCCATTTTCCAAAGGAGAAATAAATAGAATGGAAAAGACACAAAGAACGTATACTAAAATGATGTGGCACACAAAAAGTGATGGTTACGGAGATAGGCTGAAGAAGTTGGATACGTTTAGTCTGGAGGATAGAAGAAAGAGAGGGGACCTCTTACAGTTGTTTAAAATTATGAAAGATCCAGAACTAATGAGTGAAATGGGTACACAGTTATTAGAGAAACCAGAAGGATTAAGAGTGCATAAACATCAAATAAAGTTACAAATGGTTAAATCCAATGCAAAATACTACTCCTTCATTCATAGAACAGCAAGATTATGGAATATCCTGCCAGAGAATAGTCTTAAGTGACAACTTAGAGACATTTAAAAGAGAAATAGATCAATTATTATTTAAGAAGAAAAATCAACAACCATGAGCCCGCTATGCAGGGAACGATACAATGGACAGTAATGTCTTCTCCTGTTCTATTTCACAGTATAAATCCCAGCATAATTAGTCACAAATGCATGACAGGTTACATACTAACATACTAAAATGCCAGCAGAATAGGACTAACAGTCTCTCAAGTCTGCTTGATTTTCAGCACCAACACTGAGGGCTGATTTTGGTGTCTCCCCCTCCCCTTGGGTTATACTGTCCCCAGTCCCAGATATTCCACCTGTATTGGGCCTGGTCAGATTTACCCTCCCCCTGTACCTGTCCCATCCTCTCTTAAACCTGTTCACAGTCTTCACCTCTACCAGCTCCCTGGGCAATGCATTCCATGGCTCCACCACCCTTTCAGTGAAATAACATCTCCTCCTCTCCCCTCTGAGCCTGCCCCCTTCCAGCTTACACCCATGACCTCTTGTTGCCCCACCCTCCTTCATTTGGAACACCCTGACTGGGCCTCCTTTATTGATCCCTTTCATGTACTTAAAGACCTCTATCATGTCTCCCCTGTTCCTCCTCTCCTCCAGGGTGTACATGTTGAGCTCCTTGAGTCTCTCCTCATAGGTCCTCTCCTCCAGGGCCCCAGATCATTTTGGTT
Organism: Neoceratodus forsteri; assembly: GCA_016271365.2. Classification (NCBI taxonomy): domain Eukaryota; kingdom Metazoa; phylum Chordata; order Ceratodontiformes; family Ceratodontidae; genus Neoceratodus; species Neoceratodus forsteri. Next base: position 31,797,124 of record CM057449.1, on the reverse strand, counting down.
GCCCTCCTTTGGACCCTCTCTAGGAGTGTAATGTCCCTCTTTAAAAGTGGTCTCCAAAACTGTACACAATAATCAAGGAGTGGCCTAACCAAGCAGTTGTACAGTGGAAGATCACTTCCACCTTTCTGGAGGTAATCCCACTAGTGATGCATGCCAGCATCTTATTTGCCATTGCTTCTGCCCTCCTACAGGTCTCTGAGTTGTTCACTTTGACATCTACCACTACCCCCAGGTCCCTCTCACCCTCCGTGATTTGAATCATGTCTCCTCCCAGGGTATACCCCTGGCCTGGATTTCTGACTCCCAGGTGCAGAACTTTGCAATTCACCGCATTGAATTTTAGTTTGCATTTTCCCGGCCATATTTCCAGAGCCTCCAGGTCCTCCTGCAAGGTCACCCTCCCCTCCTCCCCATCCACCACTGCACCCAGCTTTGAGTCATCTGCAAAGATACCCATCTCACTCCTGATCCCCCTCCTGATGTCCGAGATATAGGCGTTGAACAGGAGTGGCCCCAGCACAGACCACAGGGGAATCCCACTAGTAACACACCTTAGGGATGAGGCTAACCCTCCAACCACCACCTTCTGAGTATGCTCATACAGCCAATTTCCTATCCATCTTAACAACTGTCTCCCTACCCCCATTTCTTTCAGTTTAGCCAGCAGGCCACTGTGGGGTACCGAATCAAATGCCTTGCTAAAGTCCAGAAAGAGGATGTCCACTGGCCTACCCTGGTCCAGGGCCTTCGTCACCCAGTCATAGACCTCAACAAGGTTTGTCTGGCACAATCTTCCCATGACAAAGCCATGCTGCCTATCATCCAAGTACCCAGTTTGCTCCAGTAACCCCCCCCTTAGCCTTTTCTTGACAATACCCTCCATCACTTTGCTGACCACTGATGTCAGGCTAATGGGCCTGTAATTTCCCGCCTCCTCTCTTGATCCCCCCTTGTGAATCTGCACGACATGGGCCACCCTCCAGTCTTGGGGCACCCACCCAGTCCTCAGAGAGATGTTGAAAAGCTCCACTAGAGGGACTGCCAGGACATCTGCCAGTTCCCTCAGCACCCTGGGATGTATCTCATCTGGCTCTCTCAACTGGGATTTCATCCCCCACGTCCTCCCCCTTTTTACCCTGCACTGCTGGGCCCCCACCTGTCTGTGGTGGCTACTCCCTTTCCCCAGACCCATCAGGGCCCCTGGTCTCTACCGGTCCCACTCCTTGATCCGATTTACCTCTGCTCCCCTCGAAAGACATAGCCCCTCCATCCCCCCCTGGTAAAAACTGAGGCAAAGTACTCATTTAGGACTTCTGCCTGTTCCCCCGCCTCCTATGCCCAACCATCCCCTATCCTTATCTTGCTAATCTGCCCCCTTACTTTCCTTTTTCTCCTATGTATCTAAAGAACCCCTTGTCCCCCCTCCGGATCCCACTGGCCAAGGACTGCTCCTTTTTTACCTTAGCTGCTCTCATCATCCTGGTGACTCTCTTGGCTGTCAGCTCATATTCCTCCTGATTCCTTTCACTTCTTGAGCACTTCAAGTGCCTATAAGCTGCCTTCTTTTCCCTCACCACCTCCTGTACCTCCTGGGTTCATCAACAGGGTTTTCTGGCCTTACCGAACTTATGCCTTTCCCTTGCACAGGATCTGGTAACCTCCTGTATTCCCCTCCTAATGATCCCTCACCTACTGTCAGCATCCATATCCGGCCTTATCCATTCCAGACAATCTTTAAGGATCCTTCCCATCTCCCTGAAGTCTGCACCCCTAAAGTCGGTTACTACCGTCCTTGTTCAGCTTTCCTCCCCCCCCAGGTCCAGGAAGTACCAGACTGTGGCATGATCACTCCCTGCCAATGGGTCCCTCACCTTTAGGCCCATAATCTGATCACTGTCCACCAGGACCACGTCCAGTGTCTGGGCCTCCCTAGTTGGCTCATCCACCTGTTGTGTCAGAAACGCATCCTGGTAGACATCCAGCAGCCTCTGCTCTCTGGCCACTGGTGATGTCATAGTCCCTCAGCATGTTCCTGGCATGTTGAGGTCCCCCCTTACCACTACCCTTCCCTGTCCCAATCTACAGTGTCCCTCGAGATTTGCCACCAAACTTTCTTCCTGGATCTCTGCCAGTGCTGGTGGTCTGTATACCACTCCGACCTTTACTCTGTTATCTCCCTGCATCACCAAGGTGACCCAAATAGCCTCCATGTTCCCCTCTGCCTCCTCCACCCCTCCAATACCCATGCCATTTCTGACTAACAGTGCTACACCACCCCTCTTCCCTACCCCCATCTTTTCTGAACATTGTGTAGCCCTCCAGATTTAGGTCCCACTCATGCCCTTGAGTGGCCCAGGTCTCAGTGATTGCTGCCACATCTACCTCCCCCTCAACTAGCATCACCTGGAGCTCAGGTATTTTATTTCCTTAACTCCTGGCATTTATTAGGACCACTCTCCACCCCTTTTCCCTCCTCTCCTTTTCCCCCTTGAGCTCCCAATTCTCAGCTCCTTCGCCCTACCTGGTGACCCATTTCCATCTCTCCCTAGCCCCCTAGAGGAGTGGAGACCCTGTCCCTCAATTATTGTACCTGCTGGCACTGCCCCTTTTTTGATCCCTCCTCCTCTCATAAGTTTAAACCCTACCTTTCGCTGATGAACCCAAATAGTTTGCGCTTAAGGATTTCCTTCCCCTCCAAATTAAGGTGGAGCCTGTCCCTAACATAGATCCCCTTATCCTCCCAGGTCTCCCCCCAGTCCCCCACCAGGCCATACCCCAATTCACCACCCTACTCCCTAAGCCACTGATTTATCTCCCTAATCTTCATCTTGTTTTCCCCACTAGCCCTTGGCACCGGCAGGATTTCCAAAAAGGAGATCTTACAGCCTATGGAAAGGCATACTCTGGCCAACTAACGGAACAGTGCCTGAATTTCTAGTTCACTATTACCATATATGTAGTTTGTTCCCAAGTGCACTAGAATGTCTGGGGTTCCCCCACATTCCCTTGCCGGTGAATACAACTCATGCTTGGCCTTGTGCACCATCAGGCCTGGGTGGCATTTGGTTCTGATCAGACAGGTTGTACCCTCCTCCTCCTGCCCCTCCCGCTGGATGCCTCTGATCATGGAGTCCCCCAATAGCAGTACTCTAACCTCCCCCTTGTCTCCCTGTTCACCCCTCTGGTTCCCCTTCCTTCCATGCCCCTCCTCATCCCTTCGTCCGGATTCTCCCCTCAACTGGCTGCTCGCACCTCCCACAATCTGGGTGTTGACGGTAGCCCCTTCACTATTGCCTCTAGTCTGCTCCTCTACCCATGTCCTGGCCTTTTTTATCCCCCCACCCGAGTATTTTTCTCTGCATCTCTTTCCCCTCTCCTTACTGATTCATCCGTCCTGTCCGTTTGCCTACTTGGCTTTCTGGCATCTATCATCCCATTTACGTCCTGCGCCTTCCTGCCTGTCGTGCTCCCCTGTTCCATACCATCACCCTCCTACTCCTCCCCCACACACCCCCCTTCTACCAACGGGCACAGAGGGTTAAAACAATCAGCGTGCAACTCAGTGGGTTGTGTGCTGATGCTGAATTTACACATGACTCAACCTGCTGATGACACTTTACCTGCAGCTTCGTACCACAACATACCCTAGGTGTGTGTAAATCTCACAGCAGCATGAGTAGGCTGACTTATGTAAATCAAGCAAGAAACCTCACAGTTGCAAACACCCCTGTTATGCATTACTGCTTAGATATTACAAGACGGAGAGTGCTGTTATTAGATTTACACATGGCTTGGGTGCTTCATGACACTCAACCTACTTCCTCAGACCGCACAACACTATAGGCAGGGTCAATTGCTCACAAACACACATTCTTGTCTGAGAAGTATTTGCTTTTTCTGTAAAACAAATGAAGCTGTGATCCCAGAGGGTTAACCTGACTACCACTTTACTAGTGCTAATGAAAACCCTGGTGAAGAGTCATACATCTGCCTGCCATCATCTATACATTTAACTTTAGTACTTGTTTCTACAGCACAATGTCACTCTGAAGCAACTATCATTGTAATAACAAAAAATGCAGTATGGTAACATAACATATTGATGGATTTCCTGCTACAATATTGAATGACAGTGCATGTGCTGTTGTGAGATGTACACATGTCTCAGGATGTGCATGGCACTAGAGGCATGTATAAATCTCACAACAGCACAATCACTACCGTGCATTACTGTTTAGATGTACAGTGCATGGAAGGGGTGCGGTAGTGTGATAGTATCAATAGGTAGACAGTATATTGACATTGCTAGCACTTCATATTGTGTATACTAACCTGAGGTGGAGGTCGCTGTATGTTTATTGGTTGGCTTCCTGAGTCCTGAGTTGATGTGTTGCTGTTTGCTCTACTTGTTACAGTGTTTTGACTCTGTGGTGTGGCATCAGCATGGGAAGAGGGTGACAGTGAGAACTGCGCATTTGGTGTTGGTCTTACGATAGGTACCTGTGCAGAAAAACACAGAAAATAAATGTATATGAGATTACTTTCATTAGAAAACACCTAAACTGGGTGGTCTGTGTCTTTTGGTTAGATTTATACACCTCTTGGGTGGTTTACGACACTCAGCCTGATGCATTTGTTGTTAGAGCAACAAAACTCACCCAAAACAGGAACCAAAACAAAAAAAGCAAAAAGAAAATCCAAAAAACTTCTGATCATAGGAGAATCCATGATTCGGGGAGTTGATACCTATTTCCAGTCAGGGCTAATGGTCTCCCAGGTTCATCAGCATGGAGAGACACTGACCGCAGTGCCAGGGTTTGAGTGGGATAGTTTCTTTGTTTTGTTTTGAGTTATTTTGTTTTGGGTGGGTTATTATGAGTTTAGAAATGTGCTGGGGTTTGGGGCCCGTAAGGTGCAGCTACTCGGGCGATGACCTCCAGGGAATCTGTCCCTTTGAGCTTCCAGTACTATTGTCAGAAGCCAACTTTAGATGTAGAGCTTTAGGGATAGCTCAGAGGGGGGGCCTGGCAGGAAGTCCCCCGAGTGGCTGCCGGTGAGTCTGGGATTCGGATGGTAAAGTCGAGGAGGCGCCCTGGGGTGAAATGGGGACTTGAATGGAGACAGCCCTGTCTAGTACCCATACCAAAGGGCTCCATCATAGAGCGTGGGCAGGTGACTGCTCCAGCTGCCTTACCTCATCCTACTCGGGTTGTAATGTGCAATGCCAGATTGATAAGGAACAAGACTGCTATAATGGCGGACTTGATATCCTCTGTCGATCTGGCTTGCATCACGGAGACCTGGCTGGATGAAAATGCTGCCCCAGTTTTGGAGGCGGCAGTACCAGCCGGATACTCCATGATACACAGCCTGAGGAAGGATCGTAGGGGCGGGGGAGTGGCCATTTGCTTTAAATCCAGCTTGAACCTCACAGTGCTGCCTATGGGTACGGGTGTGGGCTTCGGTGTCCTTCTGCTCTATCGACCCCCAGGCAGCGATGGGGATTTTTTGAGGGAGTTTGAGGAGCTCAACGTGGGCCTAGTGTTGGAGTCCCCCAGGTGGTTGATCCTGGGGGATTTCAATGTCTGGGTAGATGGGGGGCTGTCAAAATTTGGTAGAGATCTTGAGAGTACGGGGGCACTGGGCCTGACATAAAAGGTAATGACAGTGATGCACTCAGGCAGCCATACATTGGATCTGTTTTTTCTGTTTAGTTAGATACTATAGACTTTAGTGTTGAGCCGGTGGTTTGGTCGGCTCATAGCACCATGGGGATCACGTTTAGGAACCCTCCCAGATGGTCCTGCACCTATGGAGATGGTTCAGTACTGGTTTTTTAAGGGGGAGTTTCCCCAGAGGACCTTTTGGCGGTACTGGACCTATAGGGTGTTGGGGCAGCTTGTGTGATTGGGTCAGAAGAGGCAGTAGTGGCCTATAATGGAGCAGTTGGTGCAGCCTTTGACTCAATCGCACCCTCACGTGTCCGACCCTGGTCTACCGGGCAGAGATCTCCCTGGTATGATAAGAATCTCTACGGTTTAAAGACTAGGTGTCGGAGGTTAGAGAGGAGTTGGAGGAGCTCTGGCTTGGTGGAGAACAAATTGGCCCTGAGGTCACTTTATGTGGACTATCAGGGGGCAATCTCCCATAGAAAGGTGGAGTTTCTTTCTGGGGGAGATTGCTACAGTGAAAAACAGACCGGCTCAGCTCTTCTGCACAGTGGACAGACTTTTACATCCTGCCTGTCTGTGTGTTGAAGGGGTAAGTTCGAGTGCAAGGTGTGAGGAGCTGGCTCTGTGTTTCGGTGACAAGGTGTCCTCCATCAGGGCTGTGGTCTCGTTGAATGTCTCTCGAAAGGGCTGCAGGGTCTGGCCTGAGTTGAGTCGGAGCACACCTCCTGAGTGAGATGAGTTTGAGCTGATTGAGGTTGGGGATGTGGTAGAGATAATCTCTAAGCTGCGGTCAACCTATTGTGATTTAGATCCAGGTCTAACTCGCCTTTTGGTGGGATGCTTAGACCTGATTGGTCCTGTGATTGCTGGGGTAGTCGGGAGTTCTTTAGGGAGTGGGATCTTTCTTTCAGCCTTGAAATAGGCTTTGGTTAGGCCTCTCTTGAAAAAAAAATATCTTTGGACCTGCACTGCCTCAGCAACTAAAGACCTGTTTCGAACCTCCCATTTTTAGGGAAGGTTGTAGAAAAGGTGATGGCCATTAAGCTGGAGAGACGTCTCACTGCTTCCTCTGCCTATGAGCTTTTCCAGTCTGGGTTCCGAGCAGGGCATAGTACAGAGACAGCCATGTTGAGGGTGCTTAATGACCTCCTGTTGGCAAGGCATAGAATGGACCGTACCATCTTGGTTCTCCTAGACCTCTCTGCAGCGTCTGACACTGTGGACCATGAGGTACTACTTGACTGACTGCAGTTCTGGTGTGGTCTGTCTGGAAATGTCATCAACTGGATTAGGTCATACCGGACAAACAGAGTGCAGAGGGTAACCATGGGAATTTTCTCATCAAACCCAAAGCCTCTGGGCTGTTGTATTCTGCAGGGGTCAATTTTGTCACCTCTGTTGTTCATGGTGTATATGCTGCCACTGGGGGACATTATCAGGCAGTATGGGCTGGGTTTCCACTGCTATGCAGATGACACACAGCTGTATCTGTCCTGTGCTCCCAATAGCCAGGTGTCTGACTCTGTATTTAACAGCTGTCTTGAGGAAATCCAGACATGGGTGACTCAAAATTGGATTAAACTAAACCCAGACAAGACTGAGGTACTGGTGGTGGAGTCGGGTCATCGGGACAGAGGGGGGTATGACATTACCCCCTGAACTTGTGTTGGGGGGTGTGCCTTTAGCCCTCTCTAAGCAGGTGAAGAATTTGGGCATAATCCTGGATGGTGGCCTGACACTGGAAGCACAGGTGTCAGCCGTGGTTAGAACCGGGTTTTATCACCTCAGGAATATTGCCCAAATTTGAGCCGTGATCCCACCTGATGACCTGCCCACATTGGTACATGCTTTTTCGTCACTTCCAGGTTAGACTACTGCAATGCCCTGCACCTAGGGATATCTGGAGGCAACCTTCGCAGGCTGCAGCTGGTGCAGAACGCGGCAGCAAGACTATTGTTAGGGGTAAAAAGAGGCGAATATATCTCCCCAGCATTCCGCGAACTGCACTGGCTGCCAGTGCAGTGGAGGACTGTCTTCAAGATAGGGCTGTTAATCTATAAATCCCTGCACTTGAGGGTCCCAGTCAATCTGCAAGAGCTCCTCATGCTGTACCGCCTGGCCCGGTCTCTCCGTTCTGCCAGGGATGGACTCCTTGGAGTTCCCAGGGTTAGGGTGCGACATTCTGGTGATTGGGCATTTGCAGCCGCTGCACCTACACTGTGGAACTCCTTGCTTAGTTATCTTAGGGAGGCTGCCATGGTGTATGCCATTAAGAAGTACCTCAAATCATATCTATTTAATCAGGCTTTTAACTGAAGAGGTTTTTAAAATAGTATATTTATGATGGTTAATTAAGCTGTTTTATGTATATTGTGTATATTGTTATAGTTAGTTTTTGAATTGTATTAATGTATGGTAAATGTTATATGTATTATATTGTACAGCACCCAGAGCCTTTGGAGATGGGTGCTACATAAATACAATATCTAATCTATCTAATCTAATTGCTAAAATTGTACAGGAAGCAGGAGAAAACATTGATGTCCCGGTACACATAGGGACTAACGATCTCACCAGCCAGTCGGTTGTGGAGACCAAAGAACACCTGACCAGGCTGGGAGACAAACTATCAACCATTTCATCTGGCATCTCATTCTCTGGATCCTTTTAGTCTGGGGGAGGGGGGAAGATGGACAGAAGGTCAGAGAAGGGGAGATGGGGAGCTAAACATGGGTTAGTGCCAGGAAAAAGGACACAAATTTGTAGGGAACTGGCAACAGTTTTGAGAGTGAAAGTTCTTTAAATTTGATGGACTGCATCTGACTAAGGAGGGAGTCAGTGCATTAGGGCAGAGGTTTGACATCTTTGCAGAATATTTAAACTAGCAAATTGGGAGAGGGGCACAGCACCCGATACATCAAATGGGAAGAACATCCCTCCCCCCTCAGCTAGTGGTCAAACAGGAGTTCAACGTGTTTGTAGTTCATTTGCATCACCAGGTAAGGAAAAAGGTCTGGCTCCCCATACGATGCACATGGGAAATGCCAGAACTCACCCAACAACTAACACACCGAAATCTGGCCAATGGAAAATCATGTACACAAATGCTCTCAGTCTGGGAAACAAGATCCCAGACCTGCAGGCAACAATGACAGAGGCTAAACTGGACATAGTTGCCATTAGCGAGACATGGTTTACCAGTAACCACACTTGGGAGACTTTAGTACCTGGCTATGTACCGTTCAGAAGAGACCGAGGTACAAAAAGGGGAGGTGGAGTGGCCCTTTATGTCAATGAAAATATCAAAGCTACAGAAATTCAGAATACACATAAGGAGCCAGAAGAACTGTGGGTCACCCTGGAAGCAGGAAATGGGACAGCCATATGAACTGGGGTTGTCTACAGGTCTTCAGACCAGGGGGAGGACAAAGATACATTACTGTTAGAAGATACACAAAACATGACTGCTAAAGGGGAGGTTCTGATAATGGAAGACTTCAACATGCCAGATACAGATTGGTCAATATCAGCAGGAACATCTCCCAGACCTAGACACATAGTGGATTCCCTGCAGGGGGAGGGCCTCAAACAACTGGTACAACAACCCACAAGAGACAGGGCTATCCTAGATCTAGTACTGACTAACAGGGAAAGGATAGAAATAATGAAACATAGAATTTGATGGCAGATAAGGACCACTTGGCCCACCTAGTCTGCCCATTTCCCGACCTGATGGATAAGCCGTAGATTCTAGTTAATCAGCAGCTTACTTCCTCCTACCCCCCACTAGAATTGCCTTATGCCTGTCCCATGCATTCTTGAATTCTTCCACTGTTCCTGACTCCACAACCTCCTCCAAAAGGCTGTTCCATGCATCCACAACCCTCTCTGTGAAAAAAATACTTTCTAACATTACCTCTGAGCCATCCCCCCTCTATCTTTAAATTGTGCCTCCTTGTTATTGCACATCGCTTCTTCTGAAAGATGCTACCCTCTTGTAATTTGTTAATTCCCTTGAGATACTTGAAAGTTTCTATCATGTCCCCCCTTTCCCTCCTTTCCTCAAGAGTATACATCTTAAGCTGCTTTAGTCTCTCATATGTCTTCTTGTGCAGACCCTGCACCATTTTGGTTACCCTCCTCTGAACAGCCTCCACTCTGTCTATGTCTTTGTGGAGATGGAGTCTCCAGAATTGCACACAGTACTCCAGATGGGGTCTCACCAACTGTCTGTGTAGATGGATAACAACTTCCTGCTTTCTACTGTTTATGCCTCTCCCTATGCATCCCAGTATCACCCCAACCCTCCTTACTGCCTTCTCACATTGTTTGCCCACCTTTAGGTCATCTGATATAATTACTCCTAAATCTCTTTTGATTTTTGTTGTTGTTATTAACTCACCCCCCATTGTTTACTCTTCCCCTGGGTTTTTGTTTCCCAGATGCATTACCTTGCACTTCTTTGCATTGAATCTGAGCTGCCACATATTTGACCATTCCTCCAACCTTGTTAAGTCCCTTTTCATCCTTTCCACCCAACCTTGTGTATCAACCCTGTTGCAGATATTTGTGTCATCTACAAAGAGACATACCTTTCCTTCCAGGTGCTCTCCAATGTCACTTAAAAAGACATTAAAGAGGACCGGTCCCAGTATCGAACCCTGTGGTACCCCACTAGTTACCCTCCTTTCTTCACTGTGGATTCCATTTACTATTAACCTTTGTGTCCTGTTGTTCAGCCATTTTTTTATCCAGGCTACTACCTTGGGACACACTCCAATGCTGGCTGTCTTCTATATTAATCTTTTGTGTGAGACTGTGTCAAATGTCTTGCTAAAATCTAGGTAGGCCATATCCACAGTATAGCGCAGTGGTTTAAGGCTCTGAGCTGCAGACCTGGAAACCTGGGTTTGAATCTCACAGAACCCACTTGCATACTGTGTAGCCCTAAGCAAGTCACTCAACTTCCTTGTGCTCCCAGGTCACACCTGGAAACAAGCTTCAGCTTAGTGTGCCTTTCCTGGTCAAACAATTTCCCCTTTCCCTTTCTTACTACTTTGATCACCCAGTCAAAGAACTCTGTTAGGTTCATCTGACATGACCTGCCTGCTTGTGAAACCATGCTGCCTTGGGTCCTGTGCCCCACTGGCCTCTAGGTACTCAACAGTTCTTTCCTTCAGAAGTGATTCCATCATTTCCCTACCACAGAGGTCAAAGTAACTGGTCTGTAGTTTCCTGCCTCTGCCCTGCTCCTACTTTTGTGAAGTGGAATCACATTTGCCCTCCTCCAGTTCTCAGGTACCACCCCATCCTCCCATGATTTGTTAAAGAGAGTAATCAGAGGTGTTACTAGTTCTACCATTAGTTCTTTTAGAATTATTAGGTAAATCCCATCAGGCCCCATTGCTTTGTTCACCCTCTGTTTCAAGAGTTCTTTCAAAACCCTTTCTTCTGTGAATGGACTGGTATCGAACCCCTTATTCAGAGTTTCTCTCTTGTTTGGTTTAGGTACCTTCCCCTCCTCTTCCATTGTGAATACTGAGCAGAAATATTTGTTCAGTATCCCTGCTCTTTCACTGTCACCCTCTGCCCAAGTTCCCTCCCCTTTATTAAGTCTCTGTAACCCTCCCTTGGTCTTTCTTCGCTCCCTAATGTACCTATAAAAGGTTTCATCCCCCTTCTTGACAGAGTTAGCTAGCTGTTCCTCAGTCTGTGCCTTTGCTATTCTGACTGCCTTCCCTGCCTCATTCTGCTTTAACTGATAAAGTTCTCTGCCCTGCTCATTCTGTGTTTCCTTATATTTCCTGAATGCTGTCCTTTTCTCCTTAACCTTCCCTTCCACCTCTTTTGAGAACCATAGTGTTTTTTTTTCCCTTCATTTTGTTTTGTTGATTTGTTTCACACAAAGGCTTGTTGCCTCTACGATGGCTGTTTTGATTTTTCCCCATTGTTCCTCCACCCCTCCTTCTTGCCCGTTTGTAAGTACTTCTCTGAGGCACTTTCTCATTTTCCCAAAGTCAGCCTTCCTAAAGTCCAATATTCTTGTTTTTTTTGTTTTTTTAATTTAAAGTTTATTGATACATTTTCCACAAAAAAAGGGAGTTTAAGTGACAGTGACAATGACATTCCGATACAATGTAATGGACTAACTGCCTAACCCACCCTCCCTCCTTACTGAAGTAACTAAACCTAGCACCTGTCAATGCCAAACTCCTTACTTGAGATCTTACATGACAATATAGTCTGAGATGCGCTTAGACTTGAACCAGAGGAATTAGTGAGTGAAGGGGATGCCAGATTTTAGCATACGCTGTCATTTTATCATGGAGACTAGCAATCGCTCGCTCTGAGCGCAGATTAGACAGAATTTCTTTTACCCATTCCTGAACAGATGGGGAGGACCTATCTTTCCAGTGATGAAGAATAAGCTTCTTAGCTGATAAGGCAATCATAGAAATGTGGTACTTTCGTACTTTAACTCTAATAGAGGATAAGTCCCCTAACAGGCACATCTTGGGAATGAAGTATTCATGAAGGCCCAGCAGGGGCTCCAAGGAAGTTTTAATTGAATCCCATAAGGGGGAAATTTTAGGGCAGGACTAAAACATGTGAAGAAGTATACCCTCTTCCTGCAAGCATTTATTGCATATATTGGAATTCAGGTAGCCCCACTTCTGTAATTTAACCGGGGTATAGTACAAATTATGTAAAATGTGATATTGCATGAGACGCAGTCTGTCTTGAGAAATGAATTTATGACATGACCTCCACAAAGAGTGCCAATCCAAATAATGTTGAGGGAAAAAAGTGTTCCAGAATCTTGAAGGCCCAAATGGACACCCATATTTTTTGTAAAACAAAACCTGATATAATTTAGAGATTACACCTGAAGATCCAGAGAGTGGGGAAACCTCAGGTATCAGAGAAGTGAAGGTTTGGGAGGGGGGAGTATTACCAAAGGTAATTACAAGTAAATGCTTTAATTGAATAACTTTGAAATGGGATGAAGCCGGAATGAGAAATTTCTTAATGATATCTTCCACAGATAACCTATGCCCCTCACCATCCATAAAGGAAGAAAGCTTCCCATCTCCCAATTGGGACAACCATTGACGGGAAATCTGGTTCTTATTAATGGTGAATGATGGAGAGTTCCAAATAGACTGGGCCAGGTCATGCTGAGGGGAATATTGTAAAAATGAACACATTTGAGAATAAGTCTTTAAAGAGGTCATTATTATGGGACACTCTTCAGTCATGTGTACCTGGGAAAACTTAAGGAAGACTAGTGTAAGAGGGTCTAAGTTCTTGGACTTAATTACATCCAGTTCTATTCTGAGCACAAACCGGTTGGTCTTTTTCTGGGCCGGGAGATACCCATCTCAAACATTTGGCAAGGTGACTGACCCAATGATATATGGCCAGATGGGGAATTCGTAAACCCCCCTCCAATTTTGGGGCTGCTAGTTTAGGATAAGCCAACCGAGGATATCTGTCAGCCCAGATAAATCTAGTGAATACACCATGTGCCTTTTTAAACCAGAGTAAGGGCATAAACTGTTAAGGAGAGATAATGGATAGAAGATTCTAGGAAATATGTTCCTCTTAATTATGTTGATCCAGCCCCATAGTGAAATAGGAAGTTTAGACCACCTCTCAAGGTCGTGAGTTATCAACTGCAATAGAGACTCCAGATTTTCCTTAAACCATGATAGAGGGTTACGAGAAAGTTTAATACCCAAATACTTAAATGACCTGGAAGTCCAACACAAACCAAAAGGGCTAATGTCATTTTGAAAACTTTGTGATTTAATGGGAAAAACAGAGATTTGCTAGCATTTAGTTTGTAATTGGATCTTGCTACTTCCTTTAGTGAAGCTGGAACTGAAGATACAGGGCTAGATAAGTGTATCAACAGGTCATCCGCATATGCAGTGACTTTAATTTCATGTCGCCCAACTCTCACACCCTGTATAGAGACATTGTTGAGAATATTTTGAATGAGAGGTTCCAAATACTGTATAAGTTAAATAACAAAGGAGAAAGGGGGGGCATCCTTGCCTAATAGCTGAATGAAGTGAAAAGGGCTTAGAGAATGTGCCATTCACAGAAATTCTTGCAGTGGGGTTTTTATAAAGTGCGGCAATCCAGGAAATAAACTGAGAGGGAAAATGAAAGACCTCCAGAACTTGAAACAAAAAGTTCCAGTTCACTCGATCGAATGCCTTCTCGGCATCCAGGGAGACCAATCCAGCCGGGACCTCGGCTTCCCTGGTAGCTGAGAAGACATGTGATAAGGCAAGTAAATGGTCAGAAGATGAACGCCCTTTCATAAAACCTACCTGATTTATACCTATCAACTCAGGAAGGACAACCGTTAATCTATTGGCTAGTATTTTGGAGAGAATGTTAATATCCTGATTTAAAAGTGAGATAGGTATAACTTTGAACCAGCTCAAAATCTTTATCTGGTTTGGGGAGCAGAACAATCAAAGCCTCAAAAAGGTGGGAATCGGTCTCTGCCCCAGCTAAAATATGCTGAAATAAATGACAAAGTACTGGTAGTAAGAGGTCCCGAAAAACTTTATTAAATAAGGAGGAAAACCCATCAGGGCCTGGGACCTTGTCTGCCGGCAATTCACTAATGACGTTGGCAATTTCCTCCTGAGAAATAGGAGCAACCAGAAAGTCCTTTTATCGATCAGGGAGAGGGGGCAAATGAGAATCTTTCAGGTAACTCTCCATACTCCCAGGGCAAGGGGGATGCTCCATGTCACTGTACAAATTTGTATAGTAATGGGAAAATTCTTGAACTATTTCAGTGGGAGATACTTTTAAAGATCCATCAGCCATTGCCCTGATAGGAGGGATAAATCTCATTGATTCTTGTTGCTTAATACACAGTGCCAGTAGGTGCCCCATCTTTTCTCCCTGGTCGGTGTAACTGGCTCTTGTACGAATAATAACTCATTCTGCTTTACCTCGGAGTAACTCCAAGTATTTATCTTTCAACACTAGAAGTTTCCTCATATCCTCATCTAGGGGATTATTCGAGAAATTATTTTCAAGTGACCTAATTTGGGATAGTAAAGATGTTAATTCCTTCTCCTGTGCCCTTTTCCTACCAACCGCTACTTATGGCTACTTATAAGGATCCCTCTCATGAAGGCCTTAAAGGCCCCCCACAAAATATCCAGCTTTGCACTATCTAACAGGTTAGATGAAAAAAAAGATTCAGTTTGTTCCTTCATAAATTTGCAGTATTTAACATCCTTGAGAAGTTGTTCAATAAGTTTCCATCTAGTTTCCCTGTTAGGTAAATTAAGCAATACCAGATTACATAATACTAGTGAATGGTAAGAGATTGGGCCAGGTTGAATCGAGGAAGTCTTAACCCCAGGTAGCAGGCACTGAGAGATAAGTATGTAATCAATGAGAGCCGTGTGTCATTGACCAAAAGGTAAACTCCCTGGAATCAGGATGTAAAACACGCCAGATATCACAGAGCCTGCATTGATCCAATAAATCTTTAAATGCCTACTGTCCCAGAGTGATCCCCCCAGACCTCTCCCTGATCCGTCTAAATTAGGCTCAAGTACTTGGTTAACCCCCCCCCAAAATGATCCTGATGGGAAGCATTGGGAGAATAGCAGATATAAGTCTCATAAAAAATGCTGGGTCATCTAAGTTAGGGCCATAAATACTGCCCAATAATATCGGAACGGACCAAAGGGTATCTTTAACAAGGATGAACCTGCCCCGGGGTCTTTAATGACCTGTGTGGAAACAAAGGGAATACCCCTGTTAATCGTGAGCATTACCCCACAGCTGTGTGTGGATCCCTGGGCACTGTAGATCAATCCCACCTGTTGTCTGCTTAACTGTAAAACTTCCCCTTCTAATAGATGGGTTTCCTGTAGAAAAGTTATCTGAGAGCTAAGTAAGCTTAAATGTTTGAGAGCCTGTATTGTTTGTGCTTCTTTCTGATACCCTTAACATTCCAAGTTGCGAAAATTATCTCATTAGCCATCCAGTAATGGTAATTACACTTGATATATACAGCTCAGCACATGGGATACATACACCCTGTAAACATCCAGCCATGGTTACTGCAGTAAAGCCCACCCTCCTCCCTAACCCCCCCACAACTGAGTCCCTCCAGTCCTCCCTGCCTACCCTCCCTCCAATAATACCCTAACCCACCCCTCCGCCTCCCAAGCTGACACAAGCAATGTTCAGCACAGTACTGGTGCTTTTCCTTCACCTCCCGCCCCCCGATAATGATTCCCCGTTAATAGAAACTATTACATTCCATTATCTTCCTTTGGAAAAACACAACACAGTGCTGTTTATTACAAGAAAAAAAAAAAAAAGGGAAGGAGCAGTCTTGGGCTTTCACTATCATCCCACCTACGTATGAACCTATTGAGAACCTATTAATGGCAATCCAGACAAGGCCAGGAGAAAAAGGAAGACTCATCCTTGCCTCACGAGGCAACCAAGGAGGGACCAAAACCAGATGAGGAACCCAGTGAGGGGGAGTGACCTGCGCCCCAGACTTAGAGCAGGAATCAAGAAAAGAATAGTAATCGCATCGCAGGAAGGGAAGGCAGAGAAGACGCATCTTCCCAGAGGTAGCCCGCCTTCAAGTGCATTGGCTCACCCTGTGAGACTTAACTGTCCAGCGCTCGCATCTGGTGAGGGGATTCGAAGAAATCCCCGTTGAGTTGAGGGCTGCATCCTCGTGAATTACTAATACTTGATACGCCCTCTAGTGGCCAGTTCCAGGTCATGACATAGTAAGAACAAACTACAGAGAAACCCCAAGACCACTCTAATTCCATTCCAGATGGACTAACTCCAAATCAAATCTCAGCAAAGCTAACTCCCCTCTCTATTATGTTTATCACACAAAAAATACTAGAACTTGAGATATTCACCCCGTAATCAGGCCCGAGACCACTAGTGTCTTTTTGCCTTTGGCCAGAGCCCTTTGTGAATGAAGCCAAGAAAACTAATAACAAGCGCGGCCTGCACTGGTCCCCCCAGTCCAAACAAAACAGGGGAGATTTCCCCTCGCCTTCACACTGAATGTCTTCCCAAAGAAGGGAAAAAATGAGAGTTCCAGTTCTCCGCTTCAGACAGCTCTCTGCTCTATGAGCACAACATCTCAGGGATCCTTAAATAGATCTGGTAACATAGAAACATACATAGAAACATAGACTTTGACGGCAGATAAGGACCGCTAGGCCCATCTAGTCTGCCCATTTCCCTACCTACAGGATAGGCCGCAGATCCTATTTAACCAACAGCCTATATCTTCCTGCCCCCCACAAGAATTGCCTTATGTCTGTCCCATGCATTCTTGAATTCCTCCCACAGTTTTAGACTCCACAACTTCCTCAGGAAGGCTGTTCCATGCATCCACTACCTCTCTGTGTAATAATACTCTCACATTGCCCCTGAACTGCCCTCCTTCTATCTTTTAAATTGTGTCCCCTTGTTCTTGCAAGTCTCTTTTTCTGAAAGATGCTACCCTCTTGGACTTTGTTGATTCCCTTGAGGTACTTGAAAGTTTCTATCATGTCCCCCCTCTCCCTTCTTTCTCAAGGGTATACATATTAAGCTCCTTTAGTCTCTCCTCATACGGCTTCTCTTGCAGACCCTGCACCATTTTAGTTGCCCTCCTCTGACTGCCTCTATCCTGTCTATGTCCTTGCGGAGATGGGGTCTCCAGAACTGGACACAGTATTCCAGATGGGGTCTCACCAACTGTCTGTACAGAGGGATAACAACTTCCTGTTTTCTGCTGCTGATGCCTCTCCCTATACATCCCAGTATACCCCCGGCCCTCCCTACTGCCTTCTCACATTGCTTGCTAACCAGGTCCCATTCCTGTTTTGTTGTTATTACCTCCCCACCCATTGTGTATTCTTCCCCTGGGTTCTTGTTTCCCAGGTGCATTATTTTGCACTTTTTTGCATTGAATCCTAGCTGCCATATGTCAGACCATTCCTCCAACCTTGCCAAGTCCCTTTTCATCCTTTCCACGCCTCCTTCTGTATCAACCCTGTTGCAGATCTTTGTGTCATCTGCAAAAGGCATACTTTTCCTTCTAGTCCCTCTGCAATGCCACTGATGAAGACATTGAAAAGGACTGGACCCAATACTGAACCCTCGGTACCCACTAGTAACCGCCTCTTCTTTCTTCAGAGTGGACTCCATTTACAATTACCTTCTGTGTCCTGTTGTCCAGCCAATGTTTTATTTCCAGGCTACCACCCTGGGACCCACTCCCAGGTTGGTTAATTTGACTAATAATCTTTGTGTGGACTGTGTCGAATGCCCATAAAGTCTAGGTAGGCCATGTCCACAGCCCTCCCTGGTCTACTACTTGGTCACCCAGTCAAAGAAATCTATTAGATTCATCTGACATGACCTTCCCGCCAGAACCCATGCTGCCTTGGATCCTGTGCTCCACTGACCTCTAGGTACTCAACTATTCTTTCCTTCAGAAGTGACTCCATCACTTTCCCTACCACAGAGGTCAGACTGACAGGTCTGTAGTTTCCTGCCTCTGTCTTGGTCCCACTTTTGTGAAGGGAATCACATCTGCCTTCCTCCAGTCCCTGGTACCACACCATCCTCCCATGATTTATTAAAAGAGTAGCCAGTGGTTTCACTAGTTCCTTCCTTAATTTTTTAGAATTTGGGGTGAATTCCATCAGGACCCATTGCTTTGTCCACCTTCTAGTTTTAGGAGGTCTTGCAGAACCCTTTCTTCTGTGAAAGGACTGGGATCGACCCCCTATCAAGAGTGCTTCTGTTAATTGGATTAGGCACTTCCCCCTCCTCTTTTGTGAATACTGAGCAGAAATATTCGTTCAGTATTCCTACTTTTTCACTGTCCCCCTCTGCCCACCCACTGTTTATTCTATTCAGCCTCACTATCCCTCCCTTTGTCTTTCTACGCTCGCTGATGTACCTATAAAAGGTTTTATCCCCCTTCTTAACTGAGTTGGCTATCTTTCCTCAGTTTGGGCCTTTGCTATTCTGACTTCCTCCTGCTTCTTTCTGCCTTAGCTGGTACAGCTCTCTGTCCTGCTCCTTCTGTGTTTCCTTATACTTCTGGAATGCTATCTTTTCTTCCTGACTTTCACAGCCACCCTCTTGAGAATCATAGTGGCTTTTCTTTCGTTTGATTTGTTTATTTGTTTCACACAAAGGCTTGTTGCCTCTGTGATGGCAGTTTTGATAATTCCCCATTGTTGCTCCACACCTCCTTCTAGCCTGTTTGCTAGTGCTTTTCTGAGGCACTCTCCCATCTTGCCAAAGTCAGCCCTCCTAAAGTCCAGTACCTCACTTTTGTATGGCTTGACTCTGTAGCTGAGTTTAACGTGAACCACACTGTTTGATGGTCACTTGTCCCAGATGGCAACCCACTTCTAGATCTGAGATCCTCTCACTGCCCCCATTTGAGAGTAAGAGGTCTAAGATTGCTCCCACGAGTGGGTTCCGGAACTAGCTGTCTAATGCTTCGCCACCTGTAGGGCATCAAGAATGGCTCCGTTTTTGGATGTCGCTGCAGCAATGTGCTCCAGTTAACATCTGGCATATTCAGGTCTACCATCAACAGTATCTCCCTTTCTCTGCCATTCTAAGAATGCCTTCCATCATATCCTTGTCCATTCCTTCCCCTGACATGGGGGTCTGTACAACCCCTGTGCGGATTGTGGTGCCCTTTCCAGTCTCCAAGGTGACCCACAGTGCCTCCTCCTCCCTGTTTACTCTTTTGTTCAGTTGCTTTTATCCTTCCTTTACATAGAGAGCTACTCCTCCCTCTTCTCCCTGCCTGTCTCTCCTGTAGGTTATGTACCCTGGTATGTTAACATCCCAGTCATGGTTCTCTGTGTACCATGTTTCTGTGACTGCTACGATATCCAGGCATCCCTCTTCCATTAAGGCCACCAGCTCAGGGAGCTTGTTGCCCAGACTTCTGGCATTGGTACTCGTACCCTCCATTTCCTGATGGCCTTACCCCCTTTTGCCCCATCCCTGTCCTTCTTGCCTTTGTCACTTTCTCCATTTACCCCTGCCCTTCTCCCTATCGACACCTCCATTTTGGTGTTTGCCAGACTTACTACTGTGATTGTTTGGGGGGGGGCTAGGATTTTCCTGCTCCTTTCCAGTAGACTTAAGGCTTGTCAGGGCGACTACAGGGTTGTCGTAGTTGGACCAGGATCCAATTATTAGAACCTGTAACTTGGCCGGGTATCCCATCCTGAACTTCAAGCCTGCTGCAATTATCTTGGAAACAATAGGGTGGAACGCTTTTCACTTCATGCGAACCGAGCCAGGCAAATCTTGTGATATTCTCAGTTTCATGTTTTCCCAGCAAACCTCTTGCAAAGCTCTCACTTTCTGCAAAAAATGTTGCCTCTCCAGGTAGTTCAAAAAACGACAGATAATGGGACGGGGGGGGGTCTCCCGGTGAGGGCTTAGGCCGTAGGGACCTGTGAGCTCACTCTATAATATAGCCCAGGCCAAAGGGAGAGGGGCCGGCCACCTGCTCCACCAACTTCTGGATGAATGCCACTGCATGTTGGCCTTCCTCTCCCTCCAGTAACCTGAGTATCACAACGTTGTTTCTACGGCCGCAGCCCTCTAAATCTTCGAGCTTGGATTCGAGACGAGATAATTTCTGACGCATAGAAATCAGATCAGGGTCGAGATTTTCCAACTTTTTCTCTAATGAGACTATTTGAGCTGTATTATCTGAGACAGATAGTGAGACTTCCTCCAATTTTCTGGAAAGAGACTTCAGATCCATTGCCATTTCTTTAATTTCCTCACGAAAGGGTTTAAACTCTTCGAGGAACCTAGTGAGCGTTAAAGGTTCCTGATCTCCAAACTGACTCAGAGAATCAGGCCTCTCAGGCCCACCAGAAGCACTGGATCTTTTAGAGGCCTTTTCGGGAGTAGCTGGGGGGTGTGCTTCTGAGGGGTTTTCTTCATGTAAGCCTCCATCCGCCAAAATTACACTCAAACCGGACTTCCAAGATGTTTAGGCAGCACTGAATCTCAAAAACAAAGAAAATTAAGGCATTCAGATGTCCAAAAAAGACGATTTAGTAATCGGGAGGCAGGAGCTTCTTGAAGGAGCTTCTACTCAGCACTCGGCATCACGTGATCTCCCTCCAATACTCTTGTTTTTGTATGGCTTGACTCTATGGCCTTGTTTATTGTGAACCACACTATTTGGTGGTCACTTGTTCCCGGATGGCTCCCCACTTCTAAATCTGAGATCCTTTTTCCTTCCCCCATTTGAGAATACCAGGTCCAAGATTGCTCCCTCCAGAGTGGGTTCCAACACTAGCTGTCTGAGGCATGCACCCTGTAGGGCATCAATAATGACCCTGCTCTTTGATGTGCCTGCAGCAAAGGTAGTCCAGTTAACATATGGCATATTCAGGTCCCCCATCAACAATATCTCCACCTTTTCTGCCATTTTAAGGATGCCTTCTATCATTTCCTTGTCCATTTCCTCCCCCTGAGATGGGGGTCTGTACACAACCCCTATGCGGATTGTGGTACCATTTCCTGTCTCTAGGGTGACCCATAGTGTCTCATCAGCTTCCTGTTTACTCTTTAGTTCTGTTGCTTCAATCCCTTCCCTGATATACAAAGCTACTCCTCCTCATTTTTCACCCACCCTGTCCCTCCTGTAGACTGTGTATCCTGGTATGTTGACATCCCAGTCATGGTTCTCTGTGTACCATGTTTCAGTGACTGCCACAATATCCAGGCATCCCTCTTCCATCAAGGCCACTAGTTCAGGGAGCTTGTTACACAGACTGTGGGCATTGGTACTCATCACCTTCCATTTGTTTTATGGCCTTACCCCTTTTAGCCCCATCCCTGTCCTTACTGCCTTTTTCTGCATTTACCCTTGTCCTGCTCCCTGCTGACTTCTCTACCTTGGTGTTTACCTCTCTAACTACTGTGTTTTGTGGGGGGAGGCTGGGATTTCCCTACTACTTTTCAGTGCCTCCCCCCTTGGCTGTTTAAATGCTTTGCTAATGAAGCATTTAACCCATCACCCACGATCCTGGTTCCCCCCCCGGACAGATGCACCACATCGCCAGTATAGGCCTGTATCCATCCAGGTGGCTCCCCAGTCCCAGTGAAGCTAAACCCCGCGCCTCACACCAGTTTTTCAACCATTCATTGAATCCCATGGTGGAATACCTACATCATCCATGCCATAGACAGGCAGCACTTCCAGTAGTTGTCACCGTGACATGCTACTTGGTCTAAGAACCCTTCCCAACTCTACAAACTCCTCTTGCACTGCTTTGATCCCGGTCATAGCCAGGTCATTTGTCCCTAGGTGGACAATAACATCCAGCTCCCTTCCTTGTGCAGCTGCTCCCACGTTCCTGAGGATTCGCTTCCTGTCCCTTCGAGCCATGGTACCAGGCAGGCACCTTATCTCCCTATCCCCTTCCTCCCCCACTGCTACCCCTCTAATGATCAAGTCACCCACCAGGAGTTGTTTCCTTCTCCTGTGGAGTCTCGTGACACCCTCCTGTGTGTCTCCTTTGTGGAGGTTCCCATCATCCTCCTTGGTCTCCACTGCAGATGCTTCCATAGAGGAACCACTCTTTGCCAGAACAGCATATGAATTGTGGAGAGGTACAACTGGAGGGATGCATCTCTGTTGCACCACCCTCTCCCTCCCTGAGCCCAACTTGGTCCAACTGCTCCTCTTTCTTGGCAACCTCTGAGGTAGCGGTGGTGGCCCTGGTGGTCCCTGGGTGGGGGAAGAGGTTTTACGAATCTTGGTCAGGTCAGCCTGGAGACGGGCAACCTCTTCCTTCAGACCAGAGAGGTGCCTGCAACAATGTCTCCTGGAACACTGCTGCCCCACAGCCATTGCACTGCACCACTCCCATCTTGACTTATTTTGTGTCCCCTCTCCTGTTGCTTTGTATGCTTACTGTCTCCTCCCTCTATGTGTTTTTACACTTACTTTCCTACTGCCTATGTGCCCTTACAACTCTCACCCTTCCTGTTCTGGGTCAGGAACTTCCTGTAATCTTCAGTAGTCTCCTTCTTCTGTGCTTGGATTCAGACTCCAGCAGCCGGGAGAAAGAGTTATTTTTAGGTTCCTTCAAGGTTGATGAAACTAATGTGTCTCAGTCAGTGATCCTTCCCTTCCTACTGCCAAACAGGAAGTTCCTATTGTCAGTCAAATCCAGTGGCTATAAAAGTAGAACTGGCTTAGGGTGGGAAGGTGGAGGGGTGGGAAGGAGGGCAATTAGTTAAAAAGCTGTAGTTCTAGACTAATGTTTCTTGCTCTGAAAGCAAAATTCTCCTCTGTCAAAAACAGCAGATCTCCAGGTAGAAGGTCACCTAGGGCCAGTGACCATTACATGGTATGGTTCAATTTGGCTACTAGAACTAAATCATCCTATTCCAAGGCAAAAATATGGCACTTCAGAGGAGCTGATTTTGATAAGATGACCAGCAGAATTAAGCTAGCCCTGGCAAGAAGAAATACAGGTGAGGGGGTACAGACAAAGTGGGCAAGCATTAAGGATGCAATACTTGAAGCAACATCCCATTGTGTTAGAGAGAAAAGGAAATGCAAAAGAAGGAGGAAACCACTTTGGTTCTCAAAAACAGTAGAAAAAACATCAGATCCAAAAGGCTGGCCTTCAGAAAATAGGGAATGCTGCGGGATGAAGATAGGGAGGCATATCAAACTTCCCTAAGGGAAGCAGGGAAGGCAGTAAGGCAGGCAAAGGCCCAAACTGAGGAAATACTAGCACAAACAGTAAAAGAAGGTGACAAGACTTTCTATAGATACATTAGTGAAAAGAGAAAGTCCAAAGGGGGTATTGCTAAGATCAAAGGATAAGAAGGCAGGAGGAGGAGGACTCATGTAAAGCATCTATCCTAAATAGATACTTCTGCTCAGTATTTACTGAAAAAAGGTAGGGCACGCCTACAGCCCAGCAACATGGACACAGGGGAGGGAGGTGTGCACTAGTCCCTTCACAAAAGAAAGGGTCCTACAAGAGCTCGATAAGCTCAAGGTGGACAAGGCAATGGGACCTGATGGCATACATCCCAGGGTACTAAAGGAGCTAAGGGTGGAACTAGCAGAGCCATTATCAGAACTGTTTAGTGAGTCTTTGAGCACAGGAGAGGCCCCAGAAGACTGGAGAAGTGCTCATGTGATCCCGCTCCACAAGAGTGGTAGCAGGAAGGAGGCATAGAACTACAGACCAGTCAATCTTACCTCAGAAGTGGGCAGATTATGGAGGCACTCCTTAAGGAAAGTTTAGTGCAACACATGTGTAACCCCTTGGTGGCGATATCCCAAGGGTTACTACCCCTGCCTGCTTAACTACTAACAGGGTGAGGGGCTTAGGTCCAATGGCGGGTGCCTCCACCCAGAGGTCAGGGTTTGCAGTAGTTAAACTAACATGGTCACAGCCCGCTGGGACACTCTAACCCCTCTTTCTTCCCACTAGTGGCCCATACAATCCATTAGGAATATCTTCACAATGTACACTTACCCCCAGGACTGGCTCTGTCAACTGGACTCTGGGGACCCCCTGTAAAACAAGATGATACAGTGCAAAAACCACAGTACAATACTTTAACATAAATGAATACCTCAGTCAGTGTAACTTTGCTGAAAAACAACAGATCTGATTTATTTAAGGAGCTGTAACAAGGAATGGGGAAATCAGGTTAATTAGGTTAAACACATTAATAATCACAGTACTGTGCACATATTCAGAGTCCCAAACTGTCACTTTCACTGGGTACCCAGGATGGGGGGTGGGGGGCTAGCCAGGATTGGTGCAGCTGGATGGGGCCCTGTGATGGAAAAAACACTTGCACAATACCCAATTGTAATCCGGAGCCGGAGGGCTCAGATCATGAAGAAATGAAAAAAAAAAAACAACAATTAGATGACACACTTGCGATTTGATAAACAGATGGCAGGGAGCTACCCTGCTTTGTACTCACAAACTCAAGGCTGAGAACTGGATGGAAGGCTGATTGTCGTGGATTGCCAGCAGGAGCAGACCATGTGGACAAGGTCCTTGTGACTGGACCCCAATGCAGTTTGGAGCAAATGGATGTAGTCTGGATTAAGCTGGGGTTTACTTCCAGTTTCATGCACTCAATTCACTGTACAGGGGATTTGAAATGTGATTCCCCACAAGCACTACACACATTTATATGTAAAAGGAACATCCTATACCAGGCAGGCTGCTTCTCGATTCCGATCGTAATTACTGCACAATACCCGGGAGAACACACAGCAGATTCCGTTCCTGACAGACCGAGCACGATTCAGCAGTTTCTCCAGTCTTCTACAGGGTGAGCCTGTTTTCTACTCTTCAGATCTCCTTGATTCTCTTCACAGGTCGGATTCAGTCCGAACAGGCATTTGCACAAGCTGCAGACCGAAACTTAGGGCCTTACACGCGCTTACTGTGTGGAACTATACAGCTCAGAAGCTCACAGCTCCTTGACTCTTCACTGCCCCAAACTGATCTGATCTTTCCAGTAGACAGAGCCGGGAATTTCCTTTGAGTTCCTTCCAGTTCAGTTGGCTGGTTTGGCTGTCACTCACAGTAAGCCCCCCCGTTGGTGGAAAAAAGGCTCCAAAGTCCAAACTACAATTCCCAGAAGCATTGGCCATACAGTACATAGGTGGCTGGCTCCACAATGAGAGTCCAAGCTCTGATCTGCCAGCAACAGGCTCCATTTCAAAGGTCCCCCCACACTGATTGGTCCAGTTCAGCAGTTCAAAACCAGAATGGGGGACTAGGCAAACACAGTTCTGACTGCAAAGAAAAGCAGGTTAGACAAACTGTATTTTCGTTATTACTCTAAATGATTGCTGCCAAACAGTTACATCTTTGAAAAGTGCTCACTTTGTCCAGTTAGTGACAGCAGAAACGGAGTGATTTGGCAGCAGCTCGAGTGGGACACAAGCAGGGAAGCACACAGACCCCCATCCAAATTAATTATGTCTGCAGGCAGACAGCTCTTAAAGAGACAGTACCAGAGGCTCTAAAAGCACTCACAGATATACGGCTTAGACGCCGAACACCATCCAGGCTTGGAGCATTCAAGCAAGCTCCTGGAAGAGTTTTGGGAACCCCCATTTGCAGGGGGGTTACACCCTTCCTGGCCTGGAAAAATCTTGATGTCCGCGTCAAGCAAGTACCTTCATAAGTTTCAATTGCAACCATATACATTTGCATCAGGATCACATTAGGCTCATACATGTAATCATCAGTCAATATATCACTTTACCAGAAAAACATTTCTGAAACTTTGCAGTACGTCACTCTTTACACAGTATTACACACACATTGTACCATAACTCAGGTTATTACCTCTTGTACATCAAACCTGAAGAGAGGGGGCCCTTCCCTATCAGCTACCTTGGGGCTGGATGGGGCAGGGGCACCATACCTAGAGGGCAACACAAGTAACTTGGAGTTAGCACTGATGTTCAGTTTGGGCAATGAGCTCGGGGACACATACACTCCTTTATGGACAACATTGAGAGGCAAGTCCACAGGCCTCCCAGGGGAATCATAACTGAGGTGCACCACAGGCTTTACAGCTCAACCTGACTTTCTAGGGGGAACTGTTACAGTCTCTGCACTCTGAGCCTCATTTTCAGCATTGTCCTCGCTTGTCAGGGGAATCTCCATTGGGGTAGAGAGGCTAGAACTCGGGGCACTTTCAGCTCCAGGAGTTACAATCTCTGAGTCCACAACACTTAGCTCACATGGAGAGCTTTCTGACACTGACAATGAATTATCAGGGCACTCAACACACTCTTCTTGTTCTGGTATGTCACCAGTCTGTTCCAGTCCCTCATTTTCCTCCCCTGAAAGCTCAAACAATTCAACCATACACAGTGATTCCATATCATCTGACTTGATGCTTTGCACTTCACTTTCTGGGAGCATTGGCTCCAGGGACAAAGCTGGGAGCTGAGACAGTCCAGAAGGCCCAGCTTCATCTCCAGTATTGACTAGGGGATTGCCCTGAAACAACTGACTCAGTTCGTAAGAAGGGTAGTATTCAAAGTCACATTCACTTTCCTCTGACATGGACTGACAGTCATGCTCAGTTGGGACTTGTGGAGGGGAACACTTTAACTCAGCTTCTGTAGGTGCAGACTTTCTTGATTTTTCCTTAGCAGCAGCTCTAGTCACTGGTCCAGAGGGGGCATTTTCTGGGGGCTCAGACTCAATCAAGGTTTGTCCAATGGGCAGTAAATGATTTCTATGCATTGTTTTAACATCTTTTGAATTATTATCAGGCCTTACTTTATACACAGGCAGATTGTCTAGTTTTCCCACTTCAGTGTGAGGGAGATGGTGCCAACGGTCAGCAATCTTGTGTTTGCCATACAGTCCCAGATTTCTTAGCAATACTCCCTCCTGGAGTTCCTGTGCTTTCACCTCTTTATCATACCTTTCTTTGTTAGCCAGATTTCTTTTGGCAGCCATGGTTTGAGCCACTTGGTATGCATGATTTAGCTGGGCCTTTAACTTTTGCACATACTGTAAATAGTTGTCAGCTCGAACCCCATCAGGAGAGACCCCAAAACACACATCTACCAGCAATCGAGCTTCTCTTCCAAACATCAGGCGGTAGGGGGAGAACCCAGTGGCATCACTTTTGGTGCAGTTGTAGACATGTACCAGGGTGCTAATTTGTTGGCTCCATCTAGGCTTGTCCTTTGGGTGGAGGGTGCCTAGCATATCTAGCAAAGTGTGGTTGAAACGTTCAGGCTGTAGGTCCCCCTTGGGGTGGTAAGGGGTGGTTCTGGACTTTTGCACTCCCCACAGAGAAAGCATCTCTTTGATCAGACGACTCTCAAAGTCTATCCCTTGATCAGAATGGATTCTTTGTGGAGCCCCACAGTGAACAAAAAAGTTTTCTAGAAGTACTTTTGCCACACTGGATGCCTTCTGGTCCTTGGTGGGGAAAGCTTGGGCATATCTCGTAAAATGGTCAGTGGCCACCAGCACATTACTAATATTTCTTTGATCTGACTCCAAACTCAGAAAATCAATACAAACCAGCTCCATGGGTGTACTGGTGGTGATGTTAACAAGGGGAGCAGCCCTCTGGGGTAAAGCTTTCCTCTGTAAGCAGCGACTACAAGTTCGAATGTGTTGCTCCACATCAGCCCCCACCTTAGGCCAATAGAATCTGGATCTCACCAAGTCAAGTGTTCTGTCTATAACAAGCTGCCCCATGTGGTTGTGTAAGGACCTCAGTACTGAGTCTCGAAAGGCAGTGGGCAGCACTAGTTGTTGTTTGTCTACTTGTCCCCCTCTGTCTACTGTTTCTCTGTATAACAGTCTATTGATCAGTTTCAACTTAGGACCTTCTTTGTATAACAATGCAGTTCTCAAATCACTGGAACGTAATTTGGACACATCTTTCCCTGCATAGAGGGCTTCTAAAGCTGATTTGATCATGGGATCGTGGGATTGAGCCCACCGAATACTATCATTGTCCAGCTGAGGCAGTGCACCAATGTCTATTGCAGAAAAGTGTCAATAAGCAGCAGGTATGCAATTCTCAGAGGGTCCCAAACAATCCACCATACAGTCCACTGCGTCCGTGGACATTTGTTCCTCCCTGTCAAACTTCTGGCAGAGTGCTCGAATAACAGGTTCTGACAGTCTGACCCAGTCATTCTGGGGAACAGGCCTCTGGGAGAGAGCATCAGCATCTACGTGGTTCAGGCCTGCTCTGTATTCAACAGCATAGTCGTATGTAGATAATGCAGAAAGCCACCTATGGCCAGTGACATCCAACTTAGCTGAAGTCTGCAAATAGGTCAAAGGATTATTGTCAGTTTTTACTAGTATCTTAGCCCCATACAAGTACTCGTGGAATTGGTCAACAATAGCCCACTTCAAAGCTAGGAACTCTAACTTATGTACAGGATAGTTGTTTTCGGATGGGGTCAGGCTTCTACTGGCAAAGGCCACTGGTCTCAGGCCATTCTTGTGCTCTTGGTACAACACAGCCCCCAACCCTTGCAAGTTAGCATCAGTGTGCAGGACATAAGGTTTTGTTGGATCAGCATAGGCCAACACTGGAGCATAGGAAAGTTGATATATGATCTCATGAAAAGCAGTCTCACAATCAGGAGTCCAGCAGACCCCAAATACTTCACTTGGATGAAAATACACTCTCAGTCTCGAGGGATGCTGACTTTTTGTATTTTTTCTGGGTTGGGGATACCCTTGAGTAAGGTTAAGTAAAGGGCGGATCACTCTTGAATAGTCCTTGATGAAATGCCGATAATAACCACAGAATCCCAGGAATCTTTGCAGTTCTTTTAGATTTTTGGGCTGTAGCCAGGTGGTCAAGACCTCGACTTTACTTGGGTCGGTCTCTATTCCCTCGGTGGATACTATGTGTCCCACATACTTTACTGATGTTTAAAAGAATTGACACTTATCAATGGACAGTTTAAGGCCAAAGTCTTCCAGTCGGTCCAACACCTTGAATAATCTGCTCTCATGTTCCTCCAGTGAGCTGCCAAACACAATAACATCATCTAGTTATACCAGGCACTCAAGTAAGTTCATGTCCCCCACTGCACGCTCCATCAATCATTGAAAAGTGGCTGGGGTACCTGAAATCCCTTGAGGCATCCTAATGAATTCACAGAAGCCAAGTGGACAGATAAAGGCTGTCTTCTCATGGTCCTCTGGGGCCATCGGGATCTGGTAGTACCCACTGCAGAGATCCAGCACAGAGAACCACTTGCTCCTGTTTAGGCAGTCCAAAGCATCCTGAATGCGGGGCATTGTGTACTGATCAGGGATAGTCCGCTGGTTTAAGGTGCGATAATCCACACACATCCTTACTGTCCCATTCTTTTTTCTCACTACCACAATGGGGGAAGCATAGGGGCTTCTGGATTCTTGTATTACACCAGCAGCTAGCATCTCTTGCAGATGGTGTCTCACATCATCTATATCAGCAGGTGCCAGGCGTCGAGACCTCTCATGAAATGGCCTTTCATCATGCAGCCGGATATGGTGCTCAGCTCCTTGCACGCATCCTACGTCCCATTCCTTTAAAGAAAACACCTGGTCTCTCTGGGCAAGCTTCTCACTGATCCTCACTTTCCATTCAGCTGGCAACAGGGAGTCACCAAAATCAAACAAGTCAGGCGTTACTATGTCATTCTTCCCCAAACTCTTGCTACTGGGTAGCACTGCAGTGTCTGCACAATGCACATTAGCCAGGGTACAACCTCTATTTACTCGAATCTCTCTGTCAGACACATTACGAACTTGAACCATTACCCATCTGGCATAAGCATGGGCTCTAGCAGGCAAAATACTAGGCTTGACCAGCAGTCCCTCCGGCAATTTTCCATTGCCTGGTTTATCCAACATTAATATTTTATTCTTGACATCCTTTCTGACACGGACCTCTCCCTGTAAGGTACACTGGGCATTTGGCGCCAAGATCAGAGACTCAGGATCCTTTTTCCAGACAACTCCAACCGGTTCCTCTGGTTCCACTTTGTCAGCATCTCTCTGTGCCTCATAGGCCTTCTTGATCAAGGCCAGATTTCTTAAAGTTGTACTAGTCCTTGACCCCTGTTTTTCATAACACAACTGTGCCAGCCGTCCAAACATATGTGCATTAGTCCCAATTAGTAAAGGAACCCCATCATACAGTCCAGTAAGGGGACACACTAAGGCCAGGGGCTCTACTTGCTCTGCCACCCCAGCCACGGAGGTGGGAAAAGACAGTCAAATTCAGATATATCCCGAGTAGGGGTAGACCTTCTCATTTAACCCCCAGACATGCAGCCCCTCCAACGGTTGTAAGGGTACATCAGACAAATGCTT
Source organism: Neoceratodus forsteri (assembly GCA_016271365.2). Taxonomy (NCBI): domain Eukaryota; kingdom Metazoa; phylum Chordata; order Ceratodontiformes; family Ceratodontidae; genus Neoceratodus; species Neoceratodus forsteri. The sequence continues at coordinate 31,766,502 of CM057449.1, read as the reverse complement.
CTGATACCAGTCTTGGAACATTTAGTTTAGTTTAGTTTACTGGTCTAGGAATTAATACCTTTGAGCCAGGGCTCTTTTACAAAGGTTCCACATCATAAAGAACATCAAACAAAACAATACACATTACAAGTAATACCAGACGGAAAAGTTACATAATAAATTTGCTATTAACAGTTTAAGGCAGTAAAGTTTTAGAGTTACATAATAAACATGCTTTTAACAGTTTCATGGGAGTAGACAATTTGGAAATAAAGAAACTTCCAGGTAGAGGGAGATTATTAGGAGTCAAAGGGAGGCAAGAAAGGAGGGAAAGTGGTGGGCAGTAGAGTAAGTGAGAGGGGACAGAATGGGGGGAAAAAGAGTGAGTTGGGTGGCAGACAGGAATAGTAGTGGTACGTGATGGCCCATTAGACAAGGAGAGTAGGCCTTGGATGTGAGGATGGTCACGAGGAGGAGTAGTCTTTATTGAATGCAATCACAGTTGTTAGTGGTAGTGAGGTGGGCATAGAGCATGGTTTTGAAAGCTCTGAGCGAGGTTGAGGATAGAGTAGGTGGACTTAGAACATTGAACCATGTCATGGCCATGTATGCGAACGTTCTTTGTCCCGGTTCGGTCCGACATCTGGGAACCAGGAAAGGTTGGTGTTCAGATCTGGTGGAGGGTCGTAAGCCAGGATTCGGACGGAGTAGGTTTTGGATACATAATGGAGTCAGTCCCAAGGTAGATTTTTTTGCCATTATGCAGTTGAGATATATAAGGCGATTTGATAGTTGCAACCAGCCTGTTTCATGGTAAAGCTCACACGTGTGAGTCAGTCTTTGAGCCCCCGTGAGGAGCCGGCAAGCCTTATTTAGAGTGATTGAGATACGCCTTAGTGCCATGGTGGTAGCTGAGCCATAGATAATAAGGCCATAGTCAATGATTAAGATTATGGAACTCTGTATAGCTATCCTCAACGCAGCTTGGTTTAGGAATTGTCGGTTTCGAAATAGTATTCCAAGACGTTGGTTCACTGTTTTCGCCGTGTTGTCAATGTGGGTTGCAAAGGTGAGCCCTTGGTCAAAAGTGATGCCAAGGTATTTGAAAGTATTTACTTGGTCCAGTGTATTTCCCGCAGAGGTTTGTATGGTGAGTGGAGTATTTCTATTTTTGTTTTGGTGATTGGCAAAAGCATGGCTTTTGTTTTATTGTGGTTAAGCACAAGTTTACTATCCAGGAACCACCTTTCAACACTAGAGAAGGCAATTTGCAGACTTTTGCATAGGGAGTTTGGATCTTTGTGAGAAGAGAGAATTACAGCATCATCAGCATATAAGATTATTTTTTCCGGGCAGAAATCTGGGAGGGAGTTAAGGAACAGGCTAAAGAGGAGCAGGCCAAGAATTGATCCCTGTGGTACACCCGAGAGGACTGGTTTGAAGTCGGTGAGTTTATTAGAGATTTTTACAGCCTGTGACTGATTTGACAGGTAACTTTTTACTCAAGCACTAGGATCTTCAGCCAGGCCTTGGCTGGTCAGTAAGGAGGTAAGTAGGCCATGATGGACTGTGTCGAAAGCTTTAGTGAGGTCAATAAAGACTGCACCAGTTTGGCACCCTTTGTCCAGGGCTGAGTGGACTTCTCCAGAGAAGTCAAGTAAGGCTGTTGTAGTACTATGTCCTTTCCTAAAGCCGTGCTGTTGATTACAGCATAGAATGTACTTGTCCAGGTAGTCAGAGAGTTGATCTGCCACTATACGTTCAAGTGCTTTGGAGAGGGATGGGAGTATTGATATTAGTTGATAGTTACCTGTGGAGGTTTTGTCCCCCCCTTTGTGCACTGGCGTGACTATGGCAGACTTCCATTTGTTGGGAAATTGACTTTGGCAAAGGGACAGATTAAGAATTTTGGCAAGGGGATGGATCACTTCGTCCAGGGTGAGACAGGATTTTTAGATCTAGGGTGTCACTACTTGTTCTGGATTTGGAGCAGGCCTTTTTTATGTATTTGTAGGCTTTGTGCACTTTGATTTTCTTGAAATAAAATTGTGGTTTTTCACGAGGGGTGTTTTGTGATACTAGGTTAGGCACAGGTAAGTCCGAGAAGAAATCTGGGGGGAGGACCCCACTGAGGTCTGCAAATGTCTTATTTAGAGCATCTGCGATAGTCTATGGGTCAAGAGTGGTGGATCCATCAACTTTCATAATGGTGGGTGACGATTTTGATTGCTTACCCATTATATTTCAGATGTTGTCCCAAAAAGCTCTTCCGTCACCCCAGGTGGATTCAAGGGTGTTTTTGAAATAGGCGTTCTTCATTTGCCTAATTTGTGTGGTACATCTGTTACATGCCTGCTTGTATTTTAGGGTATCATGCGGTGAGCCTGTGTCCCTGGCTATGGCCCAGAGGTGGTCCTGAGCCTTGAGCTGGGCAAGTAGTTTGGCAGTAATCCATGGATTTGATAGTGCTTTGATTTTACATTTTTTTACTGGGGCGTACAAGTCACGTGCAAGCAATAATACCTGACAGGGTGGGCGGTGTTGGGCATGCCGGACCACCAGGGGGCGCCAGGCCCGACGCGCGGGTGGAGGCCTTATAGCCCCTGGAAGGTCCGGTATTGCCCAATACCGCCCACCCTGGAGGGTATTATTGCGCTTAGAAAATGGGCACTGTGGCATTTTTATTTGGGATTTTTTTCAAAATTAAGAAAAAGATTTAAAAAATGTATTAACAATGATGTTTAAAGGTTTGCCTGGTAAAGTAGTCCCTGTTTCTGTGTCATCTGTTTCCCCCTCCCGAGTCATTGTCTTGTAGCTATCCCTCCCCCAGACCACCAACTTCAGACTGAAAGATTAAGATATAATGTTTTGAAAACAAAAGATCCGTCTCATACAATTATTTTCCTAAGGAAGATGCAGTGCTTACTTCCCGTGTGCTTGATAACGCTATACCCGGAAGTAGGAACAAAACAGAACAAAAGTCAAGCATTTTTTGGCTGGCTTTGTGTTGTCATTATTTGCTGCTACCTGTTAATCAGTCGGAGGTGAATGTGTCTAGTGGGGTCAGAGAGCAATGGAGAAATGGGCGGTGCGTTGATCAGTTACGTGATGGAAGTACTGTGGGAGAGCTAGGTGAAATGTGCTGCATTTCAACTCAGCCGTTTTCGTTGTATCATCATAGGAACAAATGTTTTACAGACCGCTATGTTAGTAGTTATCAGGCGGCTGTTGGGGCACAGCAAGAGAGGTATCTGCCTCTCTGAAGGAAAAAAAAAAAGACCTAAATGGTACATGAGGTGGCATGTTGTGTGGTTCAGTGCTCAAAGCACAGTTAGGGCAGTTGGAGATGGCAGGTGTGTATACGGAGCTGTTTATTTTTTTACAGCTCTTGCCTTGGAAGGAAGTGTCACCATTACGGTACACAATGCAGTCATGTCCATTTGGTTTCAGTGTGTTTTTTGTGGACAGCCATTGTGTTTTTGTTTATTTTATTACTTTTGCTATGTTTGTTTTCTTTTTTTCACTTTGTTAGGGTCAGCTGCTCAGTTAATCGCCTGCTAAGCGACGCATACATATGGCTGACATTTGGAATTCAACTAAGGGGTTTCAGTCAATTGGAGAGCATACTGGGCACAAACATACTGGTGATGGGGCAGACTAGGCTGGCAATTTTAATAGGTGGGCGTCTATTGCCTGATAGATGCCCACCTAGAAAAGTGTCTGAGCCAATCAGATTACTACAATCACTTTACACATTTTCTAAGCAGTATTAAAGGTTGTGATGAAGTATTCTAGTGCAGCATTAACATCAGTCACTTTGAAAATTGGTGTCCAGTCCTGTTGCAGGAGATAGGCCTTTAATTTGATAAGATTCCCATGAGGCAATACTCTGCTTGATATAACTTTGGGGGGGCGGCTTGAGAAATTTATTAGACCAGGTACAGGACACTGGGGAGTGGTCACTGAGAGAGTCAGAGAGAACTTGAATGTTTTTTATCCAGTCAGGGTGGCTAGTGAGAACCCAGTCAATAAAGGTGCTTATACAAGTTTTGTAATTTTTCTGGGTGGGGGAGGTTACCATCTGCGTCAGGTTTGCTGCTAGGATGTCATCTTTGTAGGAGCCACTGTTGGAGGCGAGCCAGTTTATATTGAAGTCCCCGAGGAGGAGGAGCTCATTTTCAGGGGGTTGCAGGCTTACAAAATCAAGTACTGACTTGATACTGGTACAGTGCTCTTTTGGAGGGATATAGACTGCGGCCACTGTGAGAACTTTGTTTTGTGCACCGAGGAGCAATTTGATAGGGAGAAGTTGCACCTGAGTATTTGTGGGAGTGAAGCTGCCACGTTGACTGGAGAGGTATTCCTTTATGTAGATAGCACAGCCCCCACCTTTCTTGCTTGCCCGGTCGAGTCTGAAAAGATTGTAGCCTTCAAGCGAGACCGCATGATCCGGGGTACTGGGAGACAGCCAGGTTTCCACAATGGCTAGTATATCGGGATTTTTTTGGCCAATGAGAGTTTGAAGAGATGCCAGTTTAGGAAGGAGGCTGTAGATATTTAGGGTGATAATGGAGAGTCCACTACCAGCTTTCACTGTTTTTGTAGGCTCCAGCGTGACAAGGCCAGGGTTTGGGTGTATCCCACCAGACATTAGTAGCAGGAGGAGCAGGAGTTTCAGTGATGCCATTCGTAGTTCATAATAGGTTGGAGTGAGTTTCTGCTTGTACTTTACTAGGTGATTGGATTTTCTTCTGGTGTCCCAGTAGAGGGTGATAGTTAGCGATTTATAATGATTTGACACTTTCCAAGTAGGAAATATTGCATTTTGTACCCAGATATTAATTGGGTGATGTTTGATTAAGGATTCCAGAGTACTTGCCATGGTACCATGTTGTGGGTAGTCTTATAGGATGGTGAGAGTAGGTGGAGGGGTTGGGTAGGCAGAAGGGGGGAGTTGGCATAATGGGAAAAGGAGGGTGAGGGTGAGCAGGAACAGGTGGTGGAAACTAAGCGAAGGCATATTTTTAGAGAGGCAGATTGACCATTGAGTTGGAGGAGAGAGCAGAGAAATGGTGCAAGGTAAGCAGTCGGGGGGGCGATGAGATAGAGGGGGGGCAAGGAGCATAGGAGGGTGGTAGGGTAAGGATTTTAGTGGGCTTAGGAGGGTATCGTAGCGCTATAGCGAGTACAGAAAATACTGGGAGGGTTTTAGTGACAGAGGGTTCAGGAGAACAACAAGACAGTACGAAGATTGTGGGAGCAAAACGTGGAAAGGAAAAGGCAAAAGAAGAACGAGGAAAATCAAAAAAGGCAAATAGTAGCTTAGGGGTTAGGGAGAGAGTGTGTTTCAGAGCAGGAGGGGGAAGGAGTAAGCTCTGGAACACATGGGAGGCTCCTGTTGGGGTGGGTCTTTTCACCTGGGCGGAGCAAAGGGCCTATTTAATAAAGGTCAGGGAGGGGGGGGGCGAAAAATCAGCCGAGAGCAGTGCAAGTGAATGAGCGCTGAGCCCAGCACAGCACACTCTCAGCAGTAACCAATGGGAGGACAGTTGCTGTAACCGGGGCCAATGGGCGAGCGTCTTCAGGTGCTTTGTCCAATAGCAGCTGAATCCCTACTTCCCGGCCTAGTGGAACTCCTTACCTGGCTTCACAGGAGGGTTTGCGGTGGCTGGTGGTGGCATCAGGGGGCCCCGAGCTGTGCCAACGGGCACACGGCTTAATTCAGTCCAGGTGACCAGTCTAAGGTGGAAGAAGAGAGATGCAGGTAAGTAAGCGGTTTAAAACTGATTTCCAAAAGCAAGTCAAACAAAGGATTTGTGACGCTCTAGACTGTGATTCGTTTATGGCGTGGGGGGGGGCAAGAGAGTGAGGCAGTCGCAGAGTGTAAAGCAGAGGTTAATGAGATAGACGAAAGGAGAATTTAAATAAGAAAAGAAGGTGTTCAGACAGAAGGGCGGTGGGGGTAGTTAGCTTGGGGAGGGATGTCTAATTAATGGCCGCAAGTTAGAGCAGGCGCCATTCAGGCAGGCAGACTGAGCAGCCCTGAGAAAGAAGAAAAAAAAATCGTGGTGTGGCAGGAGGTGAGGTGAAGAGGAGTGAGGGGCAAAAAGGGAGGGGAGCTTAGTATGGGCCACGGTGGTAAGTCTGGGGGGGGGGAGTCACGGAGAGAAACTCCTTGCAACAGGCTTTTATTTTTGAGGTGAGGAGAATGCAGCAATTGTAGGTGTTAGTCGATCTGGCTGCAGTCTCTAACACTGCCTGGAAAAGTCTCTTGCAAGGGTAGACTAGTTTTTTCCAGAGTGCAAGACCCTAAGCAGAGCACTCTGGAGACAGGGAGCAGGCTGAGGCAGAGAAAGGGATAGGGCTTGGGTAGCGCGAGCTGAGAGAGGGCGCTTGGGAGCAAAGGGTAGGATTAGAATGAGAGTAGAGTAAAGCAGGTTCAAAAGCGGGGGTAGAGTACAGGCAAGTTCAGTAATAATTTCATTAGCTTTTAAAGACCTGAGTGGAACTTAACATGAGCTTAAGACTAGTAAAATAAAATACATTTACAGTTCTCCTAAGCAGATTCAGTGCTGGCTTTTCAGACAGGCTTTGCAGTAAAAATAAAAGTTCTTTAACAGTTCTCCTAAGCAGATTCAGTGCTGGCTTTGCAGCCCTGATATAACCTTAGCACAGGGAGAAACTTTCCATGATGTTTAGGACTACCATATAGAATTTAAACTAACAGTTCACCTTAGTAGATTCAGTAATGACTAGTGCACAAGGGAGGCATTAACAACAGCAGAGGGATTAACTGAGCTTATGCACAAACATTTGTTTCAGGCAGTCTAAACAGCACTTAACGTTGTAGCAGTTCTAGGCAGTAGTAAGGAGAAGAAAAGTAAGAAAAAAAGGAAAACTAAAAGGAGGCAAAGTGTCTGGGCGAAAAATTCGGCCGAGAGCAGTGCAAGTGAATGGGCGCCGAGCCCAGCACAGCACACTCTCAGCAGTAACCAATGGGAGGACAGTTGCTGTAACTGGGGCCAATGGGCGAGCGTCTTCAGGCGCTTTGTCCAATAGCAGCTGAATCCCTACTTCCTGGCCTAGTTGAATTCCTTACCCGGCTTCACAGGAGGGTTTGCGGCGGCTGGTGGTGGCATCGGGGGGCCCCGAGCCGTGCCAACAGGCACATGGCTTAATTCAGTCCAGGCGACCAGTCCAGCTTCAGAGGAGGGTTTGCGGTGACATAATTGTCACTTGGGAGCCACTGTCTAATACAGCTCTTGTAGACGCTCCATTCACCTTTACAGTGGTCTCCATGGAGGGATCCACTATCCTGGACTAGTCTGGAGAGGCAGTAGTGGGCGCCTGAGTAACTGACCTTGCCACAAAGGGATGTGAGTTAACATTTTTGGGACCTTCACTGTGGTCATTTCGTGCACCTCTTAACCACTGTTTTGTGCTCCAAAGCTCTCCTTGTAGCCAGCTCACCACTCTCTCCAAGTCTTTCCGAGACCGGCATTCCCTCTTCATGTGCCCATCCTTCCCACAGTTATGGCAAAATATGTCAGCTGAAGTTTGGGGTGACCGAAGCATCACATTTGGGCTGCGGCATTGGTACTGTCAATAGAAAACCTTGGTGCCACCTCAGCTGGTGGTGGGGTGGACATTTGGAGACATCTCTTCAGTTCCCTCACTTCCATGGTCAAGGCATCAAGTTTCGAACTGTTGTCAACATGAGGTGCCTGGGTGGGCACCCCCACCCCTATAGCAGAAGCAGTCGGGCAAGTGTCAGTGGCCATACTGGTAGGAGTGGCCTTCATGATGAGACTGTCTGTTGCTTTCCTAATCTCCCTCAGCAGTTCACCCAATGGTGGCACTCCCTTTTCCTTCTCAGAACACTCTTGAACTGCCAACCCTTGCCCCAGAACTTCACTTGACGGGTCACCCTCAGTCATTCGGGTCATAGCAGCAGCTATTGGTGCAAATCCCTCCCGGGGTCGCCTTTTCTCAACTCCTTGAATTTCTCTCATTAGCTCATCATAGGAGGGTGGGGATTCCAGTTGATTGGCCAGACGTAACAGAAGCAACAGCAGTTCTGAGAAGGGGGTAGACTTAAGGATCCTGTCCAGCCTGGTTCAGTCCAATTCAATTGCTGGCAAACTACCCTTTCTGAGGCATTCTTGCAACAATTTTTCCAGCCAACATACATACACAGACAGCAACTCCCGTTGATACTGTTGTGCATTTCTTACTCTCCACCACAGGTCCTCATCGGAATCTGGGCTCCCATACACATTCTCCAAGGCCTCGAGATAGTCCTGTACAGTCGCTTCAGGGTTACTGGCCTGTTTGGCATGGATGGTAGCCAAAGCAAGACCTCGGAGGCTCTCACTTATCCTCTTTCGCTTTTCTGCTTCTGAGCATTGCCATTCTAGCACTTGAGGGGCAACATAGTCTATCCAGGTCTCCCAGTCATCCTCCCCTTGTGGGGTGGGGAGGGTGCCGGAGAAAATTTTCAACCTGCGGTAAGAGTCATGACTATTGGCAGGTACAGATATGGGGCAATAACGGGTGCTGGAGGGGGAGAGGGTGTTGGTGGAGGGACGTTCTCAGGTGGCAATAATAGTTTCTTTAAATCCTCCACAGTTTTCCCTTCCTCCAGCAACAACTTAGCAAATTTCTCCTCAAAAGTTTCAGATAGTGGGGGGCCGGTCTCCCCGGGGTCTTTACTGTCTTTAGTTATCACTTTCCAGGCAGTGAGGGCTTCTTGTGGGGTAATGGTCTGTGGCACTTTACAACTGTCTATAGGGTCCTTACACTCTATTAGAGCCATGAAAGTTTGGGCGAGCAGATCAGCCAGCAGCCCCACCACCACAGGGTTTCGTAAACATTCAACCTTAGAAAGTATTCCTTCTACAGTGTCCGTACTGGTACCCAGCGGGATATCCAAGACAAGTACAGCATTTTGGGGGTTGATCTCCTGCCCAGTACACCACTTCACCAACTGGTGTACAGCCGCTTCTGTTGGGGTACCCATTTATTTTTAACAGTAATTTGTAAATGTGGCCACCAGAGGACACACAATCCCAGCGGTGATCCTCCAAGATGTAACCCCTCGGTGGCGCTATCCCAAGGGCTACTACCCCTGCCTACTTAACTACTAACAGGTTGAGGGGCCTAGGTCCAATGGCAGGTGCCTCCACCCAGAGGTCAGGGTTTGCAGTAGTTAAACTAACTTGGTCACAGCTCTCTGGGACACTGTAACCCCCCCTTTCTTCCCACTAGTGGCCCATACAATGCATTAGGAATATCTTCACAATGTACACTTACCCCCAGGACTGGCTCTGTCAGCTGGACTCTGGGGACCCCCTGTAAAACAAGATGATACAGTGCAAAAACCACACTACAATACTTTAACATAAACGAATACCTCAGTCAGTGTAACTTTGCTGAAAACCAACAGATCTGATTTATTTAAGGAGCTGTAACAAGGAAGGGGGAAATCAGGATAATTAGGTTAAACACATTAATAATCACAGTACCGTGCACATATTCAGAGTCCCAAATTGTCACTTTCACTGGGTACCCAGGATGGGGGTGGGGGGGGGCTAGCCAGGATTGGTGCAGCTGGATGGGGCCCTGTGATGTGAAAAACACTTCCACAATACCCAATTGTAATCCAGAGCCGGAGGGCTCAGTTCGTGAAGAAATGAAAAAAAAAAAACAACAATTAGATGACACACTTGCGATTTGATAAACAGATGGCAGGGAGCTACCCTGCTTTGTACTCACAAACTCAAGGCTGGGAACTGGATGGAAGGCTGCTTGTCCTGGATTGCCAGGAGGAGCAGACCATGTGGACAAGGTCCTTGTGACGGGACCCCACTGCAGTTTAGAGCAAATGGATGTAGTCTGGATTAAGCTGGGGTTTACTTCCAGCTTCATGCACTCAATTCACTGTACAGGGGATTTGAAACGCGATTCCCCACAAGCACTACACACATTTATATGTAAAAGTACTATACTATACCAGGTATGTACTATACCAGGCCGGCTGCTTCTCGATCCCAATTGCAATTACTGCACAATACCCGGGAGAACACACAGCAGATTCAGTTCCAGACAGACCGAGCACGATTCAGCAATTTCTCCAGTCTTCTACAGGGTGAGCCCGGTTTCTACTCTTCAAATCTCCTTGATTCTCTTCACAGGTCAGATTCAGTCTGAACAGGTGCTTGCACAAGCGGTAGACCAAAACTTAGGGCCTTACACGCGTTACTGTGTGGAACTATACAGCTCAGAAGCTCACAGCTCCTTGTCTCGTCACTGCCCCAAACTGATCTGATCTTTCCAGTAGACAGAGCCGGGCATTTCCTTTGAGTTCCTTCCAGTTCAGTTGGCTGGTCTGGCTGTCACTCACAGTAAGCTCCCCCTGTTGGTGGAAAAAAGGCGCTGAAGTCCAAACTACAATTCCCAGAAGCATTGGCCATACAGTACATAGGTGGCTGGCTCCACAATGAGAGTCCAAGTTCTGATTTGCTAGCAACAGGCTCCATTTCAAAGGTCCCCCACACTGATTGGTCCAGTTCAGCAGTTCAAAACCAGAATGGGGGACTAGGCAAACACAGTTCTGACTGCAAAGAAAAGCAGGTTAGACAAACTGTATTTTCGTTATTACTCTTAATGATTTCTGCCAAACAGTTACATCTTTGAAAAGTGCTCACTCTGCCCACTTAGTGACGGCAGAAACAGAGCGATTTGGCAGCAGCTCGAGTGGGACTCAAACAGGGAAACACACAGACCCCCATCCAAATTAATTATGTCTGCAGGCAGACAGCTCTTAAAGAGACAGTACCAGAGGCTCTAAAACACTCACAGATAAACGGCATAGAAGCCAAACACCATCCAGGCTTGGAGCATTCAAGCAAGCTCCTGGAAGACTTTTGGGAACCCCCATTTGCAGGGGGGGTTACACCTGGAATCCATAGGAGCACAGGATCCAAGACAGCATGGATTTACAATAGGAAGGTCCTGTCAAACTAATCTCATAGATTTCTTTGACTGGGTAACCAGAGTGGTGGACCAATGGGGAGCAGTTGATGTTGCCTACCTTGACTTCAGCAAAGCTTTCGATACTGTTCCACACAGAAGATTTATTAATAAGCTGGGTAGGCTTGGGGTGGGTCAGAAGTTGGTCAACTGGGTGGCAAACTGGTTGACAGGCAGAAAACTGAGAGTGGTGGTAAATGGTATACAGTCAGCAGAGATGCAAGTCACAAGTGGGGTACCTCAGGAATCAGTCCTGGGGCCAGTCCTCTTCAATATCTTCATCTGTGACATTGCAGATTGACTTGAGGGTAAGATTTGTCTATTTGCAGATGACACCAAGATCTGCAACAGAGTAGATGATCCAGATGGGGTGGGCAGAATGAGAAGAGATCTGGATAAACTGGCAAAATGGTCAGAAGAGTGGCAACTGGGGTTTAATGCAAAGAAGTGCAAGATCATGCACATAGGGAAGAGAAACCCTGAAGCCTCCTATAGGCTGGGAGGGGAGTTGCTGGCAGTCACAAGGGAAGAAAGAGACTTGGGCATCATCATCACAGATGACCTGAAATCATCCAAGCAGACCACTAAAGCAGTAGGTAAGGCTAGGGGGATGTTGGGGTGTATTAGTAGGGGTCTCATAAGTCAGAAGAGGGAGATAATAATCCCTCTTAACAAGACACTGGTTATGCCCTATCTGGAGTACTGCGTGCAGTACTGGAGGCCACATCTTCACAAGGACATTAACCAAATTGAGGCAGTCCAGAGAAGGCAACCAAAATGGTGCAGGGACTGCATCAGATAACATATGAGGACAGATTAATGAAGCTCAATATGTATATCCTTGGGCAAAGGTGGGAGAGCAGTGATATGATCGAAACATTCAGACACCTTGAGGCATTAACAAGGTGAAAGAGTCTAACATGTTTCAATATAAGAAAAATAGCAGGACAAGAGGACACAGCATGAGATTAGAGGAGGCCAATTAAGGGGTAATGGAGGGAAGTTCTTTTCACAGAAACGGTGGTGGATGCATGGGCGGCCTACCTCAGGAAGTGGTGGATATGAATACAGTGCAGGGCTTCAAACAGGCATGGGATAGGCATAAGGGAGCAATACAGATGAGTATGAATAGATAGGCCATTGACAGAGTAAAGGCCTATGGCACATCCATAAGGTAGAAAACGAAATGGGCAGACTGGATGGGCCTTGAGGTCCTTATCTGCCATCAACTTCTATGTTTCTATGTGTGTAGATATCACAACAACACACACCTTGTCGAGCATGTTCTTACTTATACGATACAAGATAGGGTGTGTGCTGTTGAGAAACTCATATATGCCAATGGTCGGGTGAGGTATGGGGCAGTAGGTTGAGTGACATAAAATGACAGAGGTGTGTGTAACTCACAGCACAATGACACGTGTTATACAAGTGATAATGCATGATGGGGGGGTGTTGTTGCCAGATTTGCACACTGCCTGTGTTGTTGATGGCACACAACATTCTGCCTCATATAGCACAACACTATACCCATGAGTAGATCTCACAACAACACACACCCTGTCATGCACTGTCAAAGTAAAAATGCATGCCAGGGGGTGTGTTGTTATGACATTTACACATGCCACAGGTGTTTACTTCTTTCAGTCTACTGCCCTGTCCCTCACCAAACCATGCCCATATATAAAACTCACTGCAACACACACCCTGACTTGCATTATTGCTTAGATAATGCATGCCAGGGGTGTGTTGTTGAGGAATCTATGAATGGCTATGGCGTTGTGCTGAAAAATGAAGAATGTTGAGTGCCATGCACAACATGCTGAATGTCTGAATCGGACAAGAACACATCCCCTGGGGTGTATTATTACTTAGACAATTCAAAACAGGGTGTGTGCTGTTAAATTTACACACGCCTAGGCTGCTGTGTGCACAAGCTGTCAATAAATAATGCAGTAAAAAGGCTTGTGTGTTTTTCTGAGATTTAGTGCTACATGTGATACTGTAGCAGCAGGGACCCCATTCATATGATATGCTACTGTGCTGTAATTTGTTAAGGACACTGTTCACTTTTTTATTTCACTAATCGTTTGAGAGTGATAGTGTGTTGGAAAAAAGATGTAGTGAGGTTAAATGTTTACATGATGCCAGTCAGATGCATAAATCTTCACTGTCTGTGTGATTTTTCAGTAGAATTATGTGGACAGGTCGATGTGATGGTTGCCTTTATGTAGAACAGTGGCAGCCGGAGGAGGGAGCATGCCTGGGATCATAGCTACATGTTTTTGCGCACACACACAAATTATATTTTGCAGCACTCATTTTACTATTGAACTATGTGTTTTTGTTACCCTTTAACTCTCCCCATACTAATTTCTGTAAAAACCAACCAGAAATTGTCTTATTAGTGCCCCCCACTGTACTATATGAAGGCAAGCATTAAAGCAATACGTATACATTATTCTGTGAAAAAAGAAAATTGTTTTACTATTGAACTATGCTTTTTTGTTACCCTTTAACTCTCTGTTGAAAATCACACACACAGTGAAAATTTAAGCATTTGTCTGCAGACCTCTATGCATTTACAAAAAGTACAGTCAGCTTCTGGGGGGATTTATTTCAGTAGTTTGATAACTTTTCTGTTTCCAGTTTTGTCTAATAAATGGTCTGTGTTATCTTCAATTACATATAAAATAGTGGATGGGAGACCATCCACAGTAAGGCTGTGTTTCCAATTTGGGCATTGATGACATCATAGAGACCTCGAGAGCAAAGCTCGAGAGGTCGCTGTGAAGTCATCAACTCCCGAGACCGGAAACACAGCCTTAGTTGTGGATGGTCACCCATCCATTATTTTATATAGTATATGGTTCCCTTAATATTTTTATTATCCATTTCACAAGGTTTCATACCGTATATGTTTGTGGTCCCACTTGGTCCTGATCCTCACTACGGACTATTGTGCTCCTCACCCGACCCTGAAAATCCCGGTACTCACTGCCGTTTTCTCTGTTTCTGACCCCAAACACAAACAGCAGCTGTTTTTAAAAAAAAATGACAAATTTAATGTTTTAAAACACAGAGCCAACTATGGCAGTCCGTGTACAAGCATTCTTTTGAACTGCTTGCTAGACCACTTGCTAAACGCCACCACCATCGTTCTTAGAAGTTTTTAATGAGGAATGCATTTTCCACAAATCAGGTGGCAGGTCAAGGAAAAAAAGTTATACTATCAATGTGACATTAGAAAGATAGTACAAGTTTTTTGACCTTTGAACTGTCCTACCTGACCTGATTATCTGACTCTCTCTGCTCAATGGCAAACTACTCCCTGATTCGCAGGGAGAGGACGACGACTAAACGTGGTGGTGGTGTTGCTATCTATCACAAAGAACACCTCAAAATAAGAGCTATCCATGATCGGGTCTCTCCCACAGTATGTGAACACCTTCATGCCACTATTACATTAGGTTCAAAGAAACTCCATATCACCTGTATCTATAATCCTCCCTCTGGGAGTGTGGTTGGTCTACAGGACCTGCTGGACTCTATTCTGATTAATGTCAATCAAAATGAGGTTATAATCCTGGAGGACATAAACCTTAATTGGCTGGGTCCCAATCACCACTCCATGGCATCAGTGGCTAGCAGCTATAACCTGCATCAGATGATAACTGAACCAACTAGGACACAGAATCCTACAAAATTGGGTACTGTGATTGACTGGCTACTCACTAACTGACTAGAGCATGTGCCCATGGCTGGGATCCTTGCTGATGTGATAATTGATCGTGCTCCAATTTTCTGCATTTGGGCCTCTGGAGCCCCTCCATCTCCTCCACCACGATATGTCACTTTTACAAATTTTGGTAACCTGGATATAAACTCTTTCTTACAGGATATCTCTTGTGTTGATTGGACTGAGATCTATCATACCAACTGTGTAGATGATGCACTACACATCTTTCTTGACAAATTCATTACCATACAGTCCAGGCATGCCCCTAAGGTCACTAGGAGAGACAGAGGAAAACCAACTAGGTGGCTGCATGAGGACCTCCTGGCTGAGCTACATGAAAGGGACAAACTCTGGAGGCACTTTAAGTAAACTGGACAGCTGATGGATTTCAACACTTACAGGGCTCACAGGAATCATTGCAAAAAGAAAATAAGAATGGCAAAAAGCAAGTGCTGTCAGGACCTGTTTGCTAGCTCTGTGAGGGACTCTAGGAAATTCTGGGCTCACATCAAGTCCTTTCTTGGGCCCCTACAGTCACTTACCTCAATGGATATGATAATAAATGGGGTTCACTGTAACCACCCTAACACGATAGCAAATGCCATTAATAGAATGTTCTCGGATCTGTCCCTATATACCTCTGCCTTCCCGCCTCAGGCCAACCACCTACAGCCCTGGGCTCCCAATAATGCTCCTGACTCTGCTTCTACTTTCCCAAAACCTCTACACATGACGCCTTTCTACTTCAAGGCCATAACAGCTCAAGAGGTTCTTAAACTCCTTAAATCTATGTCTGATAATCTTAACACAGGGTCGGACTACCTTCAACCTCGCCTTCTCAAACTTGCTGCTCCCTTTATAGCCTCTCCACTAGCAAAAATCTACACATTGTCCCTGTCTTGTAGCACTGTACCTGCCCTCTGAAAAACAGCTTGGATAACTCCAGTCTTCAAAAAAGGGGACGAGAAGAATATCAATAATTACCGGCCCATAGCTATTCTCTCGGTCTTGTCAAAAATCCTTGAGAAGATTGTTGCTGCCCAAACACTTGACTTCCTAACAAAATTTGCTATTCTTTCTGTTGCTCAGCATAGTTTCAGAAAGAAGCATAGCACATCTACCGCTCTTCTAAAACTTACTTCAGATATTCTCTCAAACATGGACTCTGGCCGACTTATAGATGCTATTTTCATCGACCTTACTAAGGTCTTTGACCTTGTGGACCACCCCTTGCTTCTCTCTCTGGTCTGCATGGCCTGGGTTTCTCCTCTCCGGTTGTCAGCTAGTTTAACAGTTATTTGTCGAATAGGTCTCAAACAGTGAAATTCAACTCGGCCTTATCTGTCTGTGCGTCTATAAACATTGGTGTGCCCCAAGGCTCCATCCTGGGGCCGTTCCTTTTCTCACTCTTTATAAACAATGTTCCTGGTGCCCTGCAAAACTGCTCATCTCTCTTATATGCAGATCTCGTTATCTATACCAGTGACAAGAAAGTTGATAACCTAAATGCTGTCCTCTCTGAGGATTGCAAGAATATACAGTACAAAGCTGGTTCTATGAGCACAAATTGGTTCTAAATGCAAGGAAAATGAAGGTTATGCTCCTAGGCTCTGCCACTAAACTTTGAACCTGTCACATGTTTCTTGTGGTACATGACCTGGATGGTTCTAAACTTGAAACTGTCACCTCTTTCAACTACCTCGGGGTCTTGCTCGATCAATCGCTTGATCTTAACCTCCATATTCAATCCACCTGTAAAGCTGTAAACTGCAAGCTGGGTGCTGCGTACAAGACAAGCTACATGCAAATGACATCTGCAAAACTGGCCATTGACAGAAGAATTCTACTCCCTTCCCTCACCTATTGTGCCCCCATCCGTGCAGCTGCCCAGAATATCATAACAAGCTTTGGAAAACCACCGTTTTCCATACACAATAAGTCCTAACCATATACTGTAAAGACTTTACAGTGTATTGAAAAAATGCCAAATCTGTGTTTTTCTGGCATTCATTGCATTACATGTGCATTGCCCACCCCCCCCAAGCAAAATCATGGTGCCGTGCGCGTTCTGGGCTCAACTTTGATGGTAGTCTGCTTTATCCTTGTTTATTTTTGTTCTGAGGTAATATGGAGTAAATAAATATATTTACAGTGTTTAGGCTTCTGAATATGATAAGGTGGCTGTGAAATCAAAACAAGCATGGAAAAGTAGTAAAATCTGGCTTTGAAATCTGAAACCGTTACCTAGATCATGCACTGGTGCACTGTACAACGGTGTATGCTCTATATTATGGCTTCAGCTTTCAAACATGATTTTACTACTTTGTCACGATCATTTTGATAACACATCCACTGTTTCATACTCAGGAAACTGAATATTTATAATAATTTATTTACTACGTTTTGCATGTGTGGCCGAATTTACCAGAAAAGTTGAGCAGGGAAGTCTCACGGCACAGCACGTTTGCTGACAGTGAGGACAATGGTCCGGTTTTGCTTGAGCACCCAAATATACTCAGAATTTGACATTTATTTTTATACATAAGCAACCCATTTTAATTGCTAAACGTGGGCAGACTCTCTTGGATACAATAAAAAAAAACGCTGACATAAAACAACCCTGTAGGCTGCACAGTGAAACGTTTAACTTGCAACATTTTTGTTGTACATAAAGGCATCATCAAACAACTATCAGTCCTATGGAAAAGAAGATGACATTGCTAATTACAGGTATAATTTATTGGGAGGGGGTAACAACTTTATTTATGCAAACCAAAAGGAACAAGATACAAACTGAAGGATGACACTGTGTGTGCGCATTTCTCTTCTGTACACAGACATGCCCACACTTGCAGCTTAAACAGTGTTTTTCCATACAGAGGGAGAAGCTGGCCTTACCTTGGGTGGAGCCTGCATATTTATTGGAGGTGTTCCCTCGATATGGCCAGCTGCAGTTGGGTGAATGTCTGTGAGAAGGCTACTCACCGTGGCACCAGTTACATCACCATTAGGGAGGAGTGGATGCGACGGAACAGGATGAAGCACTTCAAATACCTCTCCTGCACTGTTTGTTACATATGTGGCTTCTGAGTTACCTCCTGTTGCCATGTCGGCAAATACTGTGGCTCCATTGGTTGCAGCTGAATGTGCATGGTCATTGAGGGTCTCGGTAGTGATTGATGAGATAACTTCTTCATCTGGCATCCTCTCATAGCCTTTGGGCTAGCACTGCCGCTGCAGTCACCTCTGACAATGATCTATATGTCTCCACAGTGAGAAGAACCTGCTGCCACCCCCCTCTGGGCCCTTGCTTGCAGGCGTCCTCTCATAGCTCTTTGGGAAAGCACTGCCTCCATGGTCACCTCCAACGGGGATCTAAATGCCTCCACAGTGAGAAGAACCTGCTGCCACCCATCCCGAGTCCTTGCTTGCAGGAGTCATCTCATAGCTCTTTGGGCTAGCACAGCCTCCGTGGTCACCTCCAATGGGGATATAGACACCTCCACGGCAAGAAGAACCTGCTGCTACCCTTCCCCGAGTCCTTCCTTGCAAGCGTGCTCTCATTGCCCTTTGGGCTAGCACTACCTCCGTGATTGCCACTGACAGGGGTCTCTACACGCCTCCATGGTGAGAAGAATCTGCTGCCACCCACCCTGAGCCCTTGCTTGCAAGAGTCCTCTCATAGCCCTTTGGGCTAGCATCGCCTCCACGGTCAGCTCCGATGGGGATCTAAATGCCTCCATGTTCAGAAGAACCTGCTGCCACGTGCCCCCGAGCCCTTGCTTGCAGGCATCCTCTCATAGCCCTTTGGGCCAGCACTGCCTCTGCCTCCAATGAGGAACTACACACCTCCACGGCAAGAAGACCCTACTGCCACTCATCCCCGAGCCCTTGGTTGCAGGCATCCTCTCATTGTCCTTTGGACTAGCACCGCCCCTGCAGTCACCTCTAACGGGGATCTACATGCCTCTACAAAGAGACGGACCAGCTGCCACCCGTCCCGAGCCCATGCTTGCAGGTGTCATCTCATAGCCCTCTGGGCTAGTACCGCCTCCATGGTGGCCTCCAATGGCGATCTACATGTCTCCACAGCAAGAAGAACCTGCTGCCACCTGCCCATGAGCCCTTGCTTGCAGGTACCGCCCAGACAGCGCTCTGGGACCTCAAGGCTGCATAGCTGTCTCTGTAAATTTTCAAAGGACAGGTGCCTTTGTCTTGGGACTGCTCTCATTGGTCGCCTGTGATCCATGAGCTCCCTGATTGGCTTCTCATCTTGCCCAGCATTTTCAATTCCTCCTGACTGGACTATGCCACTACCATCAGCCAAATTTACCTTATTTTTCCCCTAATCCTGCATTGCCTCTGATTTCTGAACTATTTTTGAGTTCATGCATGCGTGGCAAACTCCTTGGAATAGTAGGCTTTCCGGGGTGTAACACTGTCTATCCAATGCAGAGTGCTCTGTATGCGGCTCGACAGTATCACACCAATCCTCAGCCAGGCTGGTTCTGACGCTGTTTTGCCTGCAGTGGTCTGCACTTGAAAAGAAAAAGCCACACCAATCAGGAGCTGGCTTTTTTCTTTCATCTGCAGGTCATGGCAGAGCAAACAGCTGTTTGCATTCTGACATCTCTGCCAAGTCCCGCTTTCTCCCATTGTAAAGTTTCTCCCACCTGTGTGGAGCAGGCCACAACCTAAGCTCTGTATGGGCTGGGAGTATTGAGTGCCCGAAGGCACTGTTACTGTAAGAGCGATCGATCGCGCTGGCTGGGAGGAGGCACTTTCCTTGCCTGCCTCCTCCATATTCCAATCCCTTTCTGGCCTGTATCCCACCCATCCTTTAATGTGGCACACTAGGAGCCCACCCCAATGTGCCAAACTATGCTGTGGTGTTTCTAACTCTGGGATGCCCACTCCCGGTGTCGAAATGCACCCCCCCAAATATCCTCCAACCTCAGGGTTGTACACAGTTCATGCAATTATCCAGGCTGTGTGTGGGTGATGATGTGCGATATGGCCGCCACCACACATTCAGACACTTCATTACCAGTCTAGCATTGCTTGTAAAGCACACTCATAATGTCTCCACTTTTTCATATTTTCACTCCAGATTTCAACATTGCCATTTCTTCACACCTCCTCATGAACAGTATTTCGGCCTTTGCAGGGGTCTTGTCTCCCGCTAACCTCCGATTTTTCTCATGCACTCACTGCAGAATTTCTTTCAGTTTGAAGTGTAATTTTACTTGTACTTAAACTGTGTGTTTGAACTGAGAATTTTGGAGGGCTGAGATTGTATTCCTGATTCTTTGTTAGAACTTGAACAATTCTGTGCCTCTGCTACCTAATTGGGATTTTCTGAGAAAGCCATTTTTAGTTAATTTCTCCTGTCCACATCCAACTGTAGCATCTTTTGTTTCTCCCCTTTCCAGACCCTGCTGGTGCCTAGCTCGTGTCTATGACCTGCCCCCAATTTAACTCTCATTATCTGTGACACAGATCTTTTGTGAATTTGTAAATCAGTAAGCCTCCCACTGTTTCCTGAGCTATTTCTAACCCCTGCTTGTCCCTTTCTCCTTCAGGCCTCCTCTCATTGCCCTTTGGGCTAGCACCACCTTTGTGGTCACCTCCAAAGGGAATCTAGATGAACCCACGGTGAGAAGAACCTGCTGCCACCCACCCCCGAGCCCTTGCTTGCAGGTACAGCCTGGACAGCATTCCAGGTCCTCAAGGCTGTGTGGCTGTCTCTGTAAATTTCAAAGGACAGGCACCTCTGTCTTGGAAAACCGAATGCAAAAAACACACAGAGCGGCTCAAGAACACTCGTACTAGGTGCGAAGGCAGAAACAGAGTAATGCCAAAACAAAGAAAGAAGTCTTGGCTCACTGACAAATGACCACAGACTCCAAAGCGTTAGAAGGCATTAAAAAAGTTTAATACTAAAAAATAACAACGGACTACACACAGAGTGAAGCACCGCTTTGTGGGCGTGGTCGATGTTTCGCATCGCTCTGATGCTTTTTCAAAGACGTTTTCAAAGACATTATTATTATTTGTTTTGGCATTACCTTTCTCTTGGGACAGCTCTCTTTGGTCGCTAGTGGTCCACGAGCTCCCTTATTGGCTCCTCATCCTGCACAGCATTTTCAATTCCTCCCGACTGGACTATGCCACTACCATCAGCCAAATTTACCTTATTTTTCTCCTAATACTGTATTGCTTCTGATTTCTGGATTATTTTTATACTCAGTGCTGCATCAGAATTTTGGCCTTTGCAGGGGTCTTGTCTCCTGCAAACAGACGATTTTTCTCATGCACTCACTGCAGAATTTCTTTCAGCTTGAAGTGTAATTTTACTTATACTTAAACTGTGTGTTTGAACTGAGAATTTTGGAGGGCTGATATTGTATTCCTGATTCTCTGTTAGAACTTGAACAATTCTGTGCCTCTGCTACCTAATTGGGATTTTATGTGAAAGGCATTTTCAGTTCATTTCTCCTGTCCACCTCCGACTGTAGCTTATTTTGTTTCTCCCCTTTGCAGACCCTGCTGGCACCTAGTTCGCTGTCTGTGACACATCCCAAATTTAACTCTCATTATTTGTGACACAGCTACATAGAAACATAGAATTTGACAGCAGATAAGGACCGCTTGGCCCACCTAGTCTGCCCATTTCCCTACCTAACGGATAAGCTGCAGATCCTAGTTAACCAACAGCCTACTTCCTCCTACCCCCCACTAGAATTGCCTTATGTCTGTCCCATGCATTCTTGAATTACCCCACTGTTTTTGACTCTATGACCTCCTCAGGAAGGCTGTTCCATGCATCTACAACCCTCTCTGTGAAGAAATACTTCCTACCATTACCTCTGAGCCATCCCCCCATTATCTTCAAATTGTGCCCCCTTGTTCATGCACATCCCTTTTTTTGAAAGATGCTACCCTCTTTGACTTTGTTGATTCCCTTGAGGTATTTGAATATTTCTATCATGTCCCTCCTCTCGCTCCTTTCCTCAAGGCTATACATATTAAGCTCCTTTAGTCTTACTTCATATGTCTTCTGGTGCAGACCCTGCACCATTTTGGTTGCCCTCCTCTGGACAGCCTCCACCCTGTCTATGTCTTTGTGGAGATGGGGTCTCCAGAACTGTACACAGCATTCCAGATGTGGTCTTACCAAATGTCTGTACAGAGGGCCAACAACTTCCTGTTTTCTACTGGTGATGCCTCTCCCTATGCATCCCAGTATCCCCCCCAGCCCTCCTTAGATCCTTCTCACATTGCTGGCCCACCTTTAGGTCATCTGATATGACTACCCCCAGGTCCCTTTCCATTTTTGTTGTTGTCAGTATCTCACCCTCCCATTGTGTACTCTTGCCCTGGCTTTTTGTTTCCAAGGTGCATTACTTTGCACTTCTTTGCGTTGAATCTAAGCTGCCATACATTTGACCATTCCTCCAACCTTGCCAAGTCCCTTTTCATCCTTTCCACCCCACCTTGCATATCAACCCTGTTGCAGATCTTTGTGTCATCTGCAAAGAGATATACCTTCCCCTCCAGTCCCTTCCCAACGTCACTTATAAAGACATTAAAAAGGACTGGCCCCGGTACTGAACCCTGCAGTATCCCACTAGTAACCCTCCTTTCTTCACTGTGGACTCCATTTACTATTACCAGCTGTGTCCTGTTGTCCAGCCAGTGTTTTACCCAGGCTACCACCCTGGGACCCACTCCCAGGCTGGCTAATTTGTTTATTAATCTTTTTTGCGGGACTGTGTCAAGCTAAAGTCTAGGTAGGCAATGTCCAAAGCCCCTCCCTGGTCTACCACTTTGGTCACCCAGTCAAAGAAATCAATTAGATTTGTTTGACATGACCTTCTTGCTGTGAATCCATGCTGCCTTGAGTCCTGTGCCCCACTGGCCTCTAGGTACTCAACAGTTCTTTCCTTCAGAAGTGATTCCATCATTTTCCCTACCGCTGAGGTCAAACTGACAGGTCTGTAGTTTTCTGCCTCTGTCTTGCTCCCACTTTTGTGAAGGGGAATTACATCCATCCTTCTCCAGTCCTCAGGTACCACACCATCCTCCCATGATTTATTAAAAAGGGTAGTCAGTGGTGTTACTAGTTCTTCCCTTAGTTCTTTTAGAATTCTGTGGTGAATCCCATCGGGCCCCATTGCTTTATCCACCTTCAGTTTTAAGAGTTCTTTCAGAACCCTTTCTTCTGCGAAAGGACTCATATCGACCCCCCTATCCAGAGTGCTTCTATGGACTGGATTAGGTCTCTCCCCCTGCTTTTCCATTGTGAATACTGAGCAGAAATATTCGTTCAGTATCCCTGCCTTTTCACTGTCACTCTCTGCCCAACCACCTTTCTCTTTATTCAGCCTCAGTATCCCTGCCTTCATCTTTCTTTGGTCCCTAATGTTCCTATAAAAGGTTTTATCTCCCTTCTTAACCGAGTTGGCTATCTTTTCCTCAGTTTGGGCCTTTGCTATTCTGACTGCCTTACCCATTTCCTTCTGCTTTAACTGGTACAGTTCTCGGTCCTGCTCCTTCTGTGTTTCCTTATACTTCCTGAATGCTATCTTTTTCTCCCTTACCTTCCCCACCACCTCTTTTGAGAACCATAGTGGTTTTTTCTTTCATTTTGATTTGTTTATTTGCTTCACACTATGACTTGTTGCCTCTGTGATGGCAGTTTTGATGTTTCCTCATTGTTGCTCCATTGAGACACCACCTTCTTGCCTGTTTGCTAGTGCTTTTCTGAGGCACTCTACCATTTTGACAAAACCAGCCCTCCTGAAGTCCAATACCTTCACTTTTGTATGGCTTGACTCTACAGCTAAGTTTATCGTGAACCACACTGGTGGTCGCTTGTTCCCAGATGGCTACCTACTTCAAGATCCTCTCTCCTTCCCCATTTGAGAGTACCAGGTCTAAGATTGCTCCCTCCCTCCCTCCCGAGTGGGTTCCAAAACTAGCTGTCTGAGGCATACCCCTGTAGGGCATCAAGAATGGCCTTGCTCTTGGATGAGGCTGCAGCAAAGGTGCTCCAGTTAACATCTGGCATATTCAGGTCCCCCATCAGCAATATCTCACCTTTCTCTGCCATCCCAAGGATGCCTTCTATCTTTTCCTTGTCCATTTCCTCCCCCTGTGATGGAGATCTGTATACTAACATACTAAAATGCCAGCAGAATAGGCCTAATGGTCTTTCATGTTTGCTCGTTTGGTCAGCCCCCACTCTGGGAGCTGACATTGCTGCCCCCCTCTCCCTCTCTGGCTTCTCCCTTCCCAGACCCTGCACTGGTTTTTGCTTCCAGAACCCTTCCCCTGTACCTGTCCTACCCCCTCTTGAAACCCTCCACCATTTCTGCCTCCACCAGCCCCCTGGGCAGCATACTAACCCCTGTGCATATTGTGGAGCCATTTTCAGTCTCCAGGGTGACCAACAGTGCCTCCTGTCCTCCCTGTTTACCCTTTAGTTCTGTTGCTTTGATCCCTTCCCTTACATAGAGAGCTTCTCCTCCTCCTCTTCTTCCCTCCCTGTCCCTCCTGTAGATTGTGTACCCTGGTATGTTGACATCCCAGTCGTGGTTCTCTGTGTACCATGTTTCTGTGACTGCCACGATATCCAGGCATCCCTCTTCCATCAAGGCCACCATTTCGGGTGCTTTTTACCTTGACTACAGGCATTGGTACTCATTACCCTCCATTTTTTTCTGGCTTTATTTCTTTTTGCCCCATCCCTGTCCTTACTGCCATTGTCTTTTTCTTCATTTACCCCTGCCCTTATCCCTATCAACTGCTCTATCTTGGTGTTTACCTCATTAACTACCCTGATTTTTTTGGGGGGGCTAGGATTTCCCTTCTCCTTTTCAGGGCCTCCTCCCTTGGCTAGTTTAAATGTTTGCCAATGAAGCATTTAAACCTATCACCTAGGATTCTGGTTCCCTTCCAGGATAGATGCAGACCATCGCACCTGTTTAGACCTGCATCCCTCCAGGTAGGGCCCCAGTCCCCAGTTAAGCCAAATCCCTGAGCTCTGCACCAGTTTTTCAACCAGTTATTGAATCCCACAGTGCAGAGTACCCTAGCCTCATCCATGCCATAGCAGGTAGCACTTCCAAGAAAGTTACCGTGTGTGCTACTTGTCTAAGGCCCCTTCCCAACTCCACAAACTCCTGTTGCACTGCTCTGATCCCATTCTCAGCCAGGTCATTCATCCCTAGGTGGATAATGACATCCAGCTCAGTCTCCCTTGAAGCTGCTCCCACAATCCTGAGGATTCGTTTCCTGTCCTTCCAAGCCATGGCGCAGGGCAGGCACCTTACCTCCCTTTCCCTCCCCCCCAGTTCTACCCCCCAGCAATCGAGTCCCCCACCAAGAGTTGTTTCCTTCCCCTGTGGGGTCCTGTGCCACCCTCCTGTGGGTCTCCATTGTGGAGGTTCCCAGCATCCTCCTTGGTTTCCACTGTGGGTGCCTCCATAGAGAAACCATGCTCCACCAGAGTGACAAATAAATTGTGGAGAGGCACAACTGGAGGGATGTGCCTCTGTTCCACCACCCTCACCCTCCCTGAGCCCACCTTGGTCCAACCACTCCTCTTTCTTGGCAACCTCTGAGGTAGTGGTGGTGGCCTGGGTGGTGCCTGGGTGGGGGAGCAGGTTTTCCGAATCATTGCCAGGTCGGCATGGAGACGAGCAACCTCCTCCCTCAGACCAGAGCTGTTTTGTGAATTTGTAAATCAGGAAGCCTCCCACTGTTTTCTGAGCTATTTCTAACCCCTGCTTGTTCCTTTCTCCCTCATGCCTCCTTTCATTGCCCTTTGGGCTAGCACCGCCTCTGCAGTCACCTTTGATGGGGATCTACACACCTCCACGGTGAGAAGAACCTGCTGCCACCTGCTCCCGAACCCTTGCTTGCAGGTACGGCCCAGACAGTGCTCCGGGAACTCAAGGCTGCGTGGCTGTCTCTGTAAATGTTTGCCCCCCCCCGCTACTCTTTAAATCCACCTCAAACTCCTTCCTCTTGCATATATCCTGTTCTCATTGGCCCCTGGGCAGTTTCTTGAAATGTAAAGGATGCTGGCCTTCTCCTCTGCTTGTCCCATCCTCCTGCTCACTTGCCCCACAAGGCCCTCCTCCCACAGTTGTTCTCCCTGTCAGCTTACCTATAGCAAGCATCCTGATTGCGACTCTTCCCTCCTTTCCCACCTTTTGTTACTCTTGCCAGCTGTTCTGCCACCATGTACCTACTACAGGTCACCCTGCTCACTGTCTCACTGCCATCCCTCCTGGTGCTGTCAGACTACTGTGCCACTGTGCTAGCCCATGATCAAATGCACCTTGTCTTCTTCTCTTGTCACCCACTCTCCCCTGTTACACCCCTTTCCTCACTCCTCCTGGAAACTATCCTCCCTTGGCCCAATCATCTTCTCCTTTGTCTCTAACCTTGAATACCATCAGCTAGGTCACTATCTGGCCTCCCTCACTGTTTTTCCTATGGTCTTTTCCTCTTACTCTTACTATCCCTCCTTCTCCTAGACGGTGATGTTGAATACAGCCCTGGCCCACCCTACTCCCACATTGACCCCCCTGCAACATCTGGGCTGATGCTCCAGGGCTGAAAATCATGCACATCAATGTGTGCAGTCTTCTATCTAAGTTCCCCAACCTGGAAGCATGGGTTGCACTATACAAGCCCCACATTCTGGGACTTTCTGAAACCTGGCTAAAGCCCCACCATGCTAACACCACTTACCAGCTACCTGGATACTCTTCCCGGTGGCATGATAAGCCGGGCAGTGAAAAAGGGTGATGGTGTTGCACTATTCCTTAGGGAACCCCTCTCAGCCAATATTGTCCTCTGCTCAGATCCAGCCTCACCTAGCAAATGGCTCCTATCTGAAATTACAATGGGAGCCTGTTATAAATTCTACATAGGCTGCTGCCACGACCCTCCCTCTGTTGGAACTGTGGAACTAGACAGCTTTCTCTCAGGCCTGAGCTCTTTATCCCCCCACAGAGATGCAATTCTCCTTGGCAATGTTAATTTAAACTGGCTGAGCACTCACCAGTCTGACTATGCCTCTCTCCTAAAACAACACAACCTGGTCCAAACTATTACACTTCCCACCAGGCAAAACCCACATACAGACACTCAGTCCCTTCTGGACTGGATCATTACCAACAGGGATGATTATGCACTGCATGTTGGTACCATGGCAGACTCCATCAGTGACCACTCCCCTACATATCTCCTCTGGTCATCTAAATTCAAACATCCCCCTTCCAAATACTTGTCCTTTCACAATTTCAGTAGCCCCAACAACCCCACTCTCCTCGAAAAGGCTCAGTCTTTGGGCTGGTCTACTCTTTACTCACTCTCCGATGTGACACAACCCATCTCATACAGACCCTGTTGACCCTGCAGGACTGGCACATCCTAGTCACCACAAGAAGGGTCAGAGGTGGCTGCTAATGCTGGGTCACAAAATACCTCCCTACCCTTATGAAGTATAGGGATCGTGCTTGGTCCACATACAAAGCATTCCTCCCTCCCACTCCTATGGGATGCCTAGAGGCACTGGAGGAATCTATGCAAACATCTGGTGATATCCCTAAAGCAGACCCACTTCTGTAATCTCCAACAGGCTAACCTTGAAGTCTTTAGGAAATTCTGGGCATCCATTGGCTCCCTACTTTACCCCCACTCCAGCAAGGCTGCCCTATATCTTAACTCCCCAAATGGCCTTATTACAGATCCTCTGGAAGTGTCTAGGACTTTTAACGATGAGTTATCTGACCTATCCATGTACCAAATTAAACTACCGAAGGGCCAACCAGATAACTTGGTCCACCATCCGACCCTCCTGCTTACCTCCGATGGGCTGACCACCCAACCCCAGATTCCCACTTTCTTCTTCAAATCTCTCTCTCTCTCTCTCGCGAGAGAGCTGACACAGTTAAGGTTCTCAAAAGCCTTCCAAACCAAGGCTCTCCAGTGCTGATGGTCTATCCTCAATCTTTCTTAGGCTCATCTCCGCAGCCATCATCGAACCACTCACTTGTATCTTTAACCTTGCCCTCTACTCCTCCATGCCTGACCCCTGGTAGACGCCAAGGTGATTCCCATTTTTAAAGCCAGGGACCCTCTATCTACGGGCAACCATCATCCGATCTCTATCCTCCCCCTACCCAAGTAAACTGCTCAAGAAAGCTGTCTACCATCAATTTGCTGACTACATAGGCAAACACAACCTCCTGTGCAGCCAACAGCATGGCTTTCGAAAAAAACACTCCACTGCCTCTGTCCTCACTCTTCTGATCAACCACATCCTCATTAATATGTACCATGGTAATGCCACCAGAGCAGACTTCATTGACCTCTCCAAGGCTTTCGACATTGTAAACCATGCCCTTCTCCTCTCCAAACTACGTAGCCTTGGCTGCTCTCAAGAGGTTACTACCTGGTTTAAGAGCTACCTCACCGGCTGCTCCCAATTTGTGTGCATTGGCCCTGCCCGGTCCCCCACCCTGCCCATCTCTACAGGTGTCCCCCAGGGCTCCACACTGGGTCCCCTGCTATTCTCTTTATTTATAAACTCCCTCCCCTTGGATTGCCTCAGTTGTCACTCTCTCCTCTATGCTGATGACCTCATGCTCTTCCACAGTGATAAATCCTCAGACAATATTTCATCAGTTCTCTCCCAAAAATATACTGCAGCCCATAACTGGTTCACAAATAACCTCCTTCTTGTTAATGCCAAAAAAATAAAATCTATGTTGTTTGGATCAAATCCCTTCCTAGTTAAATGCAAAACTCACCCCCCTCTCAACATCGTGTCCCCTGATGGCCAAGGCCTTGAAGATATGTGTACTTTCAAAATACCTAGGAGTTATGCTCGACCCCTCTTTCTCCTTTTCTGAACACATCTCTTCACTAGTTTGAAGGTTTCACCAACAATTAGGTACTGCCTACAGATTACAGCAATACTTCTCTCCAAAAGTATGACTTCCCATTGTACAGGGAAATCTTCTCCCTATCCTGGACTACTGCTTCCCTATCTATGCCAGGACGACTGCCACCCTCATGGCCAAGCTCTCCTCTGCCTATAACAGTGCCTGTCATTTTGCCTTGCTGGACCCTTTTACCACAGACCACTGTGTCCTCTTCAACATGCTAGGATGGCTCCCACTGCAAGGCCATTTCAATCTAGCCCTGTGCCGCATGGTGGATTCCACCATCCATATTGGCCAGGTATCTCCCCTTGCTCCCTTACTTGCTGTACGAACCTCGAACCATAGCCTCTGCTCAAACATAACCCCCCCCAGAATATCCCCAGGTTATCTACCAACATGGGCAGCAGAGCCTTGTCTGTGACAGCCACTACACTGTGAAATAAACTGCCTGCTGAGCTCTGCTCCCTCTACACCCACTGCCAGTTCAAAATCCACCTCAAAGACTGGCTCCTGATGACTTCCATGGGTAGTTCACTCACTTTCCCGACTGCACTCAAACAGGGAATGTGTAGGTATATTAGGTCAAGGGGGAGTCAATTAAGCTGGCCTGCTTGTGCACTTGAGCTTTCGTACCTACAGTATGTCCCGATATAAACCGGTCCCTGGCTGAATCTTAGCCAGTAGTTGTTGCTGATCATAGTATTTATGAATGTTATAATACTGAGTTATAGTGCCGATTATTTAGTTTGTATACTGTGGTGTTATTTTGTATATATAATTTAATGATTGTGTTTTGTATGTAATTTTAACATGTTCGGTGCCCAGAGCCTCTGGGGTGGGTGTCTTTTTAAAATAAAAATTGCCTTGCCTCTGTTTGTTAATCCTGCCTCCCACCCCTCTGCCCCTCCCCTTTCCATTCCCACCCCTATACATTTGCTATGCCTTATCCCTCTTTCTGCTTAGACTCCCTTGTTTGTCTCCCATTGTAACTGCTGCTGATAGAACTGCACGTTTATATATATACCCTTACTTACTGTAATGCCTAACTGATGTATGTTTTTTGGAATCCTGTTACTCTTCTGTTTGCTATTCCCATGCACTATTGTAACCTTCATCTTGTTTTTTTGTGTTTGTTTTTGTCAACTGTTTCATGTTTTGTTGTTTGTTACATTAATTCCTGTGCCACAGTATATGGCCCGGGTCGTGCCTGAAAACAGTCCCTGGGATCAGAGCACCTACCCGGTTACCAAAGACATAAATAAATAAATAAATAAATAAATAAATCTGGGGTACTGAGTTCAGCTGTGTGGAAAAACTCATCCAGTGATCCAGTGATTAATTGGAAAGACGTACTTTCCATTTTTCCAAACTAGCTTTACTTGGTTTTCTTATAACTCTGAAGCTGTGCTATGGGTTTTTATATTTCAAGCTGCTACAGTTGTCGGCTGTCGAATCACTGTTTAAAACAAATGGCAGTTTCTGACTATGCAAAAGTTTGGGTGCCACAAGGAGACACTGCACGGATGTTATGGGTCAGGCAGTGGTCAGCTGGGACTTTAGCTATGTGTATGTTGTGAGATTTACACATGGCTAAAAAACAGCATGACCAATCAGGTTATGCAACTTTTTAAGTCCATTTTATAATACTGTTTTGTACATTCATGTTTATGGTCCAGTAGGAATTTGTAACTGTTCTGTATGTTCTTGTCATTGTTCCATGTGTTTTTGTTACTGGTTTTTTTTTACAATCATGTTTATGTTTCTGTATGTTTTTGTTACACAGCTCATGCATTATTTGAAGACTGTCCACTTTAAGAACAGCGCAGGAGAGGATATTTTTTTTGATGAGAATGGAGATCCACCAGGGGTTTATGACATAATGAACTGGCAGATATTCCCAGATGGTAGCAGCAGGTATATACAGGTGGGCAGCTTTGATTACAGCGCTGCAGAAGGCCAGCAAGTTATCTTCAATGACAGTGCCATTCTATGGAATCCAGCTTATTCACAGGTTAGCAGAGAAGGTCGGAGTCCTGTGAGGCATACACATCTTTATACTTAATATAGAGTTTTCCTTTCTTAATTGCTGTATTATAAAATTGAAAATGTCAGGGAAACATCCCTTTTTCCCTTTCCTCTCTTTCTACCCATATGAATTTCCCACTTTATAATTAAGCAATAAGGCATGACCAGGGGTTAGATTAACAGTCTGTTAATCACTCCCTAGGGGTGCAATGTGCCCCGAGGTGCAGCAGAGTGCCATATTGCCTCAGAGGGTGATTAATGAACTGTTAATCTAACTCATGAAAGTGCCTTATTGCTATTATAAAAATGATTCCAAAAGAAAAGTGTTAAACATATACTTTTTGAATATTTTCCTCATTTAGAGGGAGATTTTTAATAAAATAGTTCTTCCACCAACAGTTTAAGATTGCTGGTTCAAAATTAGAATGCATCATTCCAGTCATTCAGCAGTGCTAGAGAATGGAATGCAGACAGGAATAATCCATGTGCCATGGTGATCAGGAAGTACATGATAGTGTAACGGGGATTAAAGTAAGGCTGTTGGAATCCTAACAGTCAATCAGATTGCGGGATTTCTGAGATCCTTTTTATGGCAGTGGGAGAAGCCTACAGCCATCTTGTAGTCTGTAGCTTGAAAATGGAGTATCGTTGAACACATTTTTTTGACTTTTCAATGTATCCTTCCACATCTATAAATCACTATGCCAACTAACATAAAATACTCTCTTCTTTCTCTTTAGAATGTTGGAGACATAACACTAAGCTGCTTATCAGATGGCCATTAGGAAACTGAAACAACTTGTTAAATATTGGTTGGGGATTTGTTTACCCCCTTTGAAATGCAACAACTTGCATGTTTAAATACTTAGCATTTAAACGTTTTTTGCTACTAACTTCAGTTGGTATGTGTCATCAAGGCACAGGTCAGCAAGCATAGGGAAACCAGGAGCAGTTGTAGAATTCACCAAAAATATTTATTTACAGTAGCAGTAACATAAAAAAATAAACTTGTTCAGAATAATTATGTACAGAGGAGAAATACAGTAGTTTTACTTCAGTCTCTGTGTCCCTTTTTCATCTTCTTCCAAGCAATTGCAGTTTAGCTCCCTTATAAGTCCTTCCACCCCCATTCTAAACAAACATCCTGTTCTTATAAATATCAGGCAGGAGCTGATAGAACACAGTGTCCTTGCTGAGGCCCCTTGTGCACAGCTTTTGCAAAAAGCTCAAAGATTTGCATTAAGGTAACCTCTTGAGTCTTCTATAGCTGTCTGTAATCATCTCAAAATATAATTATATACATTTCAACAGTAACACTATATATTTTCTAAACAAAAGGGATCCTAATATCAGTTTCCTTTCCACATAATGAATTGCACAAAGGTTTATATTAGCAGATATGCAAGGGAGGAAAAACAGACAGCAAGGGAGGGCTGAGAGACAGTGAGAGAGGCAAAGAATTGTGAGACTGTTTAGGCTGATCAAGTCTGAGGACTCACAGGAAAATTTGGTTATGCAACCAGACAGAGAAGAGACAGAAACGGAAAGAACAGATCCTTGCATTTAAACAATTTCTCCAAAACAACTGGGCCAGGATCCTATTCTACCCTATCACAGTATGTACTGTCTTTCAAGAAAGATTCATACTTCATAAATGTCACCCTTTCCCAGCAAATGCATAGTGATTTACACTGTTTTTTTAACCTTTTAAGACACTATTTGAATAGTACTCTCAGACGTATGCCAGATCATCAGTGAACTGCTTTCCAAACATAACAGGTACGAGCCTGCCAAGTACTGAGGTGTGTGTGTGTGTGTGTGTGTGTGTGTGTGGTGGAGAAACAGTCAAACCTCTGGCAAGGGAGACCTCGTCTAATGAATTAACTGCTGACAAACCAGAAGAGTGAGAAATGCATCTGTATAATTATCTGATTCCTTATGTTCCCATATAGAGTTATAAAAAATTGAATCAAAACAACTGAGAAGGAAATTTGTAGGGGACAACAGTTAATTTTTTCTTGTGTTTTAGACCTGCAACTCTAGGCTGTGGAACATAAATGCATTGTTTGTGGTTGGAAGGACCTGATCAAACAATTGGAAACAGAAGACTGTTTTTGTCATTTTACAATATGATGTACTGACTGTGTATTTACTGAGTTGCTGGATCAGGGCCTTGAAGAAAATAATAACATTTACTTAATTCATTCAAGATTCCATCAGGTGGTCAGAAAAAAGTCAATGAGAGTTTGAAAACTAACAACTATAAGATGCAAAAAATAGCATATGTGTATATGTATATGGGGGAATGTCTCTAATTTATTTGCAATAAATTTGTTTACAGGCATTACTAGAGTCTTTTGAAAGACTGGCTGACTTGTGATTACTAATTTTGAGTATAGTTCATGAAATAATGAGTGTGATATTTATTTCATATAGGTTCATAGATCAGTACAAGCTCGAGGGACTAGTCCAATTAAGAACTCGCCACCCACTAGTCCAGGTGGAAATCATATTTAAAATCACCCATGTATAAATCAAGATTGTTTTTAAAAAGCTGGAAAGTAGTACTATGCACCACTTCTAAAGGTAGTGAATTCCAAATCGGTACTACTCTTTGTGTAAAAAAGTAATTTCTTCTGGTTGTCTTATTTATACTTGATTTGAGCTTAAATGTATGAGAAATGGGTTTAATGGGTTCACCACAATATATCCCAGGCACACTGCCTTAGGGGTAGCTGGTCAATTCCACTGGGGTGTCAAACAGATGAGGCATACTGATGAGTCCTGGTAGGATGAAACACGTGTCTATGTCTTCTGTTAGCACCCTTTGCAAACTGTGTGAGAGGCCTTTCGGGCACCATGCAATTCTGCTTAAAGCTGGACCAGCATAACATTCTGTGGTGATTTGCATATGCAGCCCATGATGCTTTGCATTGTGGGGGCATGTGTGATTTTGTATTTTCTTAAATTTATGAGACCTAGTATAATTTACAGTATGTTGCCATTATATACAGATTGATTCAAACAAAGCCGTATCCCTAGTTGCTTTAAAATTAAACATAAGTCACCTCTTAAAGAATAATATTTAATGGAATAAAGATTAAGCCCTTTTTAATCTGTTCTCATAATTTAATATTTTCATGTGGGAAACATATCTAGTAAATCTCATTTGAATTTTTTCTGCAGACAATTTTTCCCAAACTAGAGTAGGAGCACAAAAGGAAGAGCAATAGTCAAGATGAGATCTGACTATACTACAATAAATAGGAATTAACACTTCAGGCTCTCTAGATTTAATATTTTTCATAATGCAATTAATTAATCTTTGACATTTGTGTACTGTTTTGTTAGTGTGCTCAGAGAATTCCAAGTTATTAGTTATGTAAACCCCCAGATCGTTCTCAGACGTTACTGTACTTAGCTGAATATTGTCCATAGAATAGTTTACAAGCCTATTACTTTTACCAAAATGCATCACTTTGCATTTAGAAATGTTGAAGGTTAGTTTATTTTCTTTTGCCCAAATAGATAAATTATTCAAATTAACCTGTAACATGTGAGTGAAGGTAGTATCATTAACTATACAACCTAATTTTGCATCATCCGCGTATTTATTTAACCATACTCCATTAGTGGTATTCATACTAGAAATGAGAATATTAAATAAAATTGGGCCCAGCACTGACCCCTGAGGCACTCCGCTAGTAACTGAACCCCAAGTAGACTTATAACGCCTGATACTAACTTGTTGTTTTCTACTAGTTAACCATGATGAAATCCACCTAATAATATTATTGTGTAATCTCATATTCACTAAACACTCAATCAGAATTTTATGAGATACTGAGTCAAAAGCCTTTTCATAATCCAAAAAAACCACATCTACTGGAAGGCCTGCATCCAAAGCTGCACTAATGGGTTCGAAAAAATTAATTGAATTATTATGACATGATCTACCTGGTGTAAATCCATACTGAGTTATAGCAGTCTGCCTAGTAATTGTTATATGTGTGCTTATTTTATGTAATAATCATTTTTCCATAACTTTGTCTATACAGGAGGTCAAGATGATGGGTCTATAATGCTGAACATTTTGTTTTGTACCCCCCTTATGGATGGGGACCACCAAGGCCTCTTTCCATTCATCAATAATCTTCCCAGTTCTAATAGATTCATTAAATAAAAAGTAAGAACCCCTACAATTTCAAATGAAATTTCTTTGAGAAAAACAAAGGGGATATTATCTGTTCCAACTGAAAGTGAAGATTTGAAAGAATTAATGGCTGAGTAAACTTCAGCAACTGTAACTCTAACTTCCTGTTCCTCCAAAATATAATCTATGTTATTCACAGATTCATTAGGTTTAAAGATACTAGTAAAAGTAAAATACTGATTAAATTTGTCAGCCATTTGTTGTTCATCAGATATCAAGCTATCATCAATTAGTAATGGGCCAACTTTAGATGGATTCCCTCTCATGGATCCAATATAGTTAAAAATATGTTTTTTATTATCTTTATTTACTGTTGCAAGTTTGTGCTCCATATCTTTCTTTGCCTTGCAAATGGCTGCTTTAGTTTTATTAGCTTTTCGTTTAAACTTATTCCAGTTAGCATTGGATTTTTGCTTTCTATATTTATTGAAAGCCTTTTTTTTTTACTCTCACAAGTCTACTGATCTTAGATGAGAACCAAAGAGGAAGTCTCTTTCGATTTTTATATTTTTTACATTCCGGCACCCAATTATCAAAACAGTAATCCAATTTTTCTTTTATTTTGTCCCAAATATGCTGTACGTTAAGATTATTTAACTCCTGCTGCCAATTCCAGTCTGTGAGGTAGGACTTTATTGCCCCGTAATTAGTTTTAGAAAATTCCCTCATTTTTTTATGCCCTTTGTGGTAATTTTGTAATAGTTCAAAGTCCAGAGCAAAACAGAGTGGTCACTGTCTCCCAAAGGTTCAATTATATTTGGGGTTTCTACCTGGTCATTGATATTAGTTTGAATTAGATCAAGGATATTATTCTTCCTGGTAGATCCCTGAACCAGTTGATCCAAACCCAAATAAGCAATTGTTTTCAAGAATTTAATTTCCTGATTACAGGTGCCCACTAACATGTCCCAATTAATTCCTGGAAAATTAAAGTCACCCATTAATATAATATTGTCCAGATGGTTAATTTTTTGTAAATAGTCCATAAGAGAATTGTTATTATTTGAGTCAATAGATGAGGGACGATAACAGAGTCCTAATGTAATATCATTAAGTTCCAATTTTAGTTTGACCCATATAATTTCAATACCATTCGGGGTAGGAATGTCCAGGCTTACTTCCTGACAGATTATACAATCTTTAACATAAATTGCTACTCTACCTCCTCTTGAGTGGGTGTGATTCTTTTTAAATTATGTATAGCTTTGTATGTCTTGGCCCCACTGATGTACAGTGAACCAAGTTCAGTCACCCCACACACATCTACATTATAAGTGTTTAATACAAGATGAAGTTCACTAATTTTATTAACTAAACTTCTGGCATTCAATAATAATATTTTGAATTTGGAATGATGTGATTAGGGTTAAGTTTGGAAGAAGCAGTGGGTGCTGGATTCATAAGTTCAGTACTAATACTGACTGAAGTGTTAGCTAAAGGGATACACATTTGTCCTGTGCCCCCCCCACTTTATAAGTTTAAATAAGAGTCAATCGCATTATTGATTGTTTTGCCCAGTAATTCAGAACCCCTTTTATTTAAATGAAGACCATCACCAGCAAAATATTGCCAACTATTATTATACTGTTCCCAGTGCATCAAACAACCATAACCAATCATTAACTTGTTTAATCTTAGCTTCCATATAGTAATCAGCCCTTGGTGCAGGCAATATTTCTGAAAAGACTACTGTATGTTGGCCCCAATATCAGATAATATGTTTGTTAGCCCTACAAATGCTTCCTTTATCTGCTGG
Organism: Neoceratodus forsteri; assembly: GCA_016271365.2. NCBI lineage: Eukaryota > Metazoa > Chordata > Ceratodontiformes > Ceratodontidae > Neoceratodus > Neoceratodus forsteri. Next base: position 31,729,792 of record CM057449.1, on the reverse strand, counting down.
GTACTTTGATATCTGATATTGTTAATTCCTACATGAATAATAACCATGGGGTCTTCAGAACTATTTTTCAAAATGTCTCTAGTCATTTTAGCAATATCTTTAATTTTTGCACCATGAAAACAAGATCGTGTGTGAGTTGCTTTATTCTTGTCACAAATTTGTCTATCAAGTTTAGATATCATGGAATCCCCTAACACAAAGATGTCTTTAGAACAGTTAGACATCATGCCTTCAGTCAAAGTATATTGTTCGTTATTAACACAGTCTGTAGATTCAGAAAAGTTAAGTAAATCCCACTGTCCATGATTGCTGTTATAATGTATGGTAGAACGCTGTTAACCTTGGAAATCATCATTTCCTAAGGTTGTTATACCATCGATGTGATGTAGTAATGTTGTTAACCTATTGATGCTATGTCACATTGATAGGTTAATAACGGGGGATTGGTCTGCACATATGCATGCTTTTTTTTATACTCGGGAACCAACGGATGCACACAGCGGTAAGGGAAGGACTGAACGGCCACGGCAGTGACTATGTTTCAAAAAGTAAGGAGCCATTTTCCCTTTTTCTTGGGACCATACACTATAAAAAATAATGTATGGTCCTTCTATCAGCAACCGTTTACTGTTAACCATCTTGAGGTTGCCATGGCGATGTAAACCTCTCGAGCTTCGCTCTCGAGGTTTGCACGGTGGCCCTGGCAACCTCTCGATGGTTAACAGACTGGTTACCGATAGAGGACCATACATTATCCTCTACGTTATTACAAGAGGGGTGGAGAGTAAGTCCCAGGTTACTGCCAGTATGGTCTGATTGTGAATCGGGCCACTGATATTTCTTCAGCCAATATAGTACCATTAGGAATAGATGAATTTACCATGGTGGGTACATCAGTCAAGTCAATAAGAGGGTCAAAACTATTGCTTATTGGTGTGTAAAAGCATTCAGCTTTCCTGCCTTTTTCTACAGGTTTGCTGTGTTGCACAGTAAACCACTCATCTTCATTGTCCAATATATCTGGTTCAGGTCTAGACCTCTTACATAGAGATACAGCAGGACCAACAGTAGTACTCTTGGTCTCTCCCTGTACCACTGACAAAGGTCAGAGGTAAAGGTAAATTGGAGCTTTTTTTTGGTTTCCCTCTGGCTTCATTCTAGAGCCCTTAATCTGCCATCAAACAAAGTAATCTCTTCTTCAAGTTCTTTATTTTTTAAACATTTTGCGCATATATATACTGAGCTGGTCATGATGTTTAAGTCAACATTATACATTTTACATGTTGAGCACAAAGTGCCTTGTCTTCCATCAACAGTTTTTATTACAACCTCCATCATACCATGTAAATTTACTCAGCAGTAACTGTTGACTTATCCTAATGTATACCTTCTTGCAAAAGAAACTTGACCTTCTACCCTTCTAATCGCCGATCACACCAAACACGCGCTGATGCACGTGTCTTTGCGCGCATCTTCGTGCGTGACGACACGTGCTTGCCCTCCCCCATTATGCCTTATGCATACCATGTAAATCCAAATCATTCCAAGGCCATCTTGACATACAATATTAATACAGAACAACAAATCAGAGCTCTTTTCCAGATAGAAGTCTGCTGATTTAATAAATAAAGAACAAAGTCATAAATAAGGAACCAGTGGCTTATGGAAAAATCTACAGGGGATTTATTTTATTTATTTAGCTTTTGTTAACCGGGTAAGTGCACTAGCTGTAAAATTACTATTTTCAGGCACAACCTGGGAGAGTACAGACATGCAGAAACATAACTTAACAGGTTAACAATTTATAAGTGCTTTACATACAATGAGTTAAAGAGGATACAATATATCAGAGACATAAAGAGTAGACCATTCATAAGTTCATAGGTGCCTACCTATGCAATGAATAGAGAGGACATTGGACTGTAAACTATCAAGTGACATATCATATAAACAGAACAAGGTACACGAAAACAAAAACAGGTAGTACAAAAGGAAGAAATAACCATTGAGAGCAGGGGGTGTCATTAAGGAAAAGGTCGGTAAGCGAGGAAAAGGAGAGCAAGCCATGAAATTAGATCATATGAGTATATGTAAGTGTAAGGGAGATGCCTGCAGTGCAAGTTTGTATATGGGCAGGGAAAGGGAGCCGGGACAGGCTAAGGCAGTAAGAGGGTTATATAGAGGTGAGGAAATACTATTGTATGGCAAGAGACATCAGTCATTAGGTAGGGTGAAAGCAGGAACAGGTATCAGCAATCAGCAGATTTGAGCGCAATTTTCTATTAAAGCATGTATGGGAGCTAGAAAGTCTAATGTTGAGGGGAAGGGAATTCCACAGCTCTGGAGCCGCATGCTCAAATGCAACAGTTCCTTTCCTAGTGCGGCACCTCGGCAAATTCAGAAAGGATTTATCAGCTGATTGTAGACCATGGAGTGTGTCCTGAGGAACAAGCATAGCTGCAAGACACCTAGGGGTTTGATTTCGAATTATTAAATCAATAAGAGAGCCAAGGTAGTATTTCCTACTAGCTAATGGAGAGAGCCAACCAAGAGCATTGTAAAATTGACAGTGTTGTTTAAGCTGAGGAGCAGAAGAGGAGTAGTGACATATGTTGTTATACGTAATATCCCATCTGAGTAGGTCAGTTTTATGAGCAGCCCCAAATAAGGGAGCCCCACAGGTTAGGGTGGGGAGTAGAATTCCCCTCGCAATGGCCATTTTAGCTGATGGCATGAGCATATAACTAGTCTTATATGCAACACCCAGTTTGGAGTTGACAGCTCTGCAAACAGACTGTACGTGAAGATTAAGATCAAAAGATTGATCTAGCAGGATGCCCAGGTACTTGAAAGAGGTCACACATTCCAGTAATTGACCATCTACGTCCTGCACCGTCAGTGCTGTTGTGCAAGCCCAGAGCTTTGGGGCCGATCCAAGCAGCATGGCTTTAGTTTTGCTAGTGTTGACAGCCAGTCTGTGGTCATATAGCCAGTTTTGGATATTGTTAAAGTCAGAGGAAAGGGTTTGTGTTGATAGTGTCTATATTAGTACAACTTGTATAGATGACAAGATCATCAGTATATAGAATAGCAGAGCAGGATTTTAGAGCAGCTCCAATGTTATTTATATAAAGAGAGAATAGGAGGGGCCCTAGGATGGAGCCCTGAGGTACACCAATGTTGATGGTGGTACTGTTCGATAGAGAGGGAATTAAATTTCACCACTTGAGTTCTGTTTGTCAGGTAGCTTTCATACCAGTCAACAACAGAGGAGGAGAAATGCAGGTGTCGAAGCGAGGAGAGAAGCAAAGTGTGATCAACAAGGTCAAAAGCCTTTGTGAGGTCAATAAAGACAGCCCCAGTCAGATTGCCAGTATCCATTTTTGAAAGAGTGTCTGTGGTGAATTTAAGGAGTGCAGTTGTTGTGCTGTGTCCTTTCCTGAAGCCATGTTGGGTATCCGAGAGCAGACTGTGCTTAAGTAGTTACAGGGATTTTATTCTGCTTAAGTAGATTCAGGGATTTGATTCTGCTTAAGTAGATTCAGGGATTTGATTCTGCTTAAGTAGTTACAGGGATTTGATTCTGCTTAAGTAGATTCAGGGATTTGATTCTGCTTAAGTAGATTCAGGGATTTGATTCTGCCTCTGTGGGGACAATACAGGAAAAATGAGGGCTTGTTACATGGAAATGGTTATATGGATCTGGGAGCACTGAATATTTCTTATACTATATTTTGTATCCTGGATAGAGCAGGGGAGATGCTACATCTCATTGTCATAGGGATCTTCATTTGCACATTTTTGTAATGCATTTATTCAGGCTGCCCCAGATTAGATGTGATATCTCGTTTTCAGTGGGGTCATGATTTTACCATTTTTATAATGTATTTATTCAGGGTACCTAGTCTAGGGCTCCCCCCCGGTATTCAAAGGAGATGTGCAGTGCATGCCAGCGGAAAAGGGAGATGTGCTGAGCAACTCCAATAATGCACCACAGCATGATATTCAAGCATGCAGGATGTGCCGGCAACAAGGGAATGGGCCAGGGTGCACACAAATGGTATGCCATGCAAGTCAAGGGGGTATTCCCATGCCTATGCCGTGCTGCGGCATAGTCAGTGGGAATGCGCCCCTCACAGTCCAAAGCACCGCGGCCCACAGTTAGACCATAAATAGTTGGCCTCACCTGGCCAGCCACCCACAGGCAGGCTGTGGAAGTGCACCCAGGTGCACAGCAGCCCGGCAGCCCTGGTGGACTACAGGTACCCCTTCCCATCCCCAGTTGATCTAACTCCATCCCCAAAGAGCTCCATAGAGTAGGGCTGCCCAGACCAGATCGCACCAGAGGAAACCGTGGTCCATATCCATAGCAAAGAGGACCCCTACCTGCCCCCCTAGTATGCAGGCACCCTCGCTCCTCCCATCCCCAACCTGTTGCAGAGACTGGCACTGCCCTCCACACCCTGCAATGGGCAGGCGCTGACTGCACTAGACCCAGGCTGGGGGCCTGCACTCCAGAATGACCCAAGTGGCTGTACTGTGCACTGGGGCACTATGCAAGCTGTGGCTTCACCAGTGTATGCAGCCATGTGTACAGCCCTGGCAAACTGTAACAGGGAATTGACATTCCTCCAATGCATGCCTTGTTGATGCTGTATCTTCCTGCTGTCATGCACCGCTGCAAGTCCACACTCTCCTCATTCCCCTGTGTAACTTGCCACCCTCCAGACTGCTGAGACATCCTGGGTGACATTGGGTGAAGTATCCAGCAATGCCATTTGCAGTATACACTCCAGGCTTTGGATAGTTCATCCACGGTTCCCCAACTGTACAAAAAAATGGGAGGTTGACTGTAACATGCCTGTTCTGGGACCTGTGCGAGTGGGTACAGCATCAGCTTTCACCCACACTGAGAAGTGCAACGGCACCGGGATGATGGATCCACATACGGGCACCTGAGGTGTATGGCCACTGAGCGTTATCAGCCAAACACAGCTCGTGCCTACATATGACACATTCCAGCATCCTACTGCCAGTGCTCTGCCACCCACTGATACAGTGGTACGATCCCATCACAGTGCCAGTCATCACAATGATGACTGCCTGGCCACAACACTTTCGTCGGGCGCCAATGACCGCCCCGATGGCTATCCTCTGGTTCAGCACCTGCCACTGTCTTCACAGCGGCATTCTCAGAAGGGTTCGCTCTATCAAGAACCTCCTTCTCCTCCTCCCCAGGAGGACAATGTGGCTTCTCTGGTGCAGAATGAGCTGGACCTGGAGGAAGACCAGCTCGATCAAGAGCCGGTGATGGAGGGGCAAATGCCGGACCTCCCTTGGGAGCCCATGCCCCCCAACCCTCAAGTCCCACTGTCTGGGCCAACTGCTCCACCCCACACCCTGGCAGGACCTTCTGGCCCCTCGGGACCAACGCTAGGACCTTCAAGCACGATGCCTGACCTGAGTATTCCAGGCCCATCTAACATTCCTTCCAGGCTGCCATCAGGTCCTTTGGGGCCTCTGTCAGGGCAATCACCTGGTCTACAGGTGGTAGGCTACCCATTGCCTCATTACAAGGTTCCATGGTATACACCACTGAGTCACCCGATGCCAAATTACCTTACTCCTGGGAACCCTACACCAGGCTACAGTCCTCCCAGCTATCCCACGCTGAGCTATCCAGTCTTCCAGGTGCCAGACTATTTGATGTCAGGGCTCCTGACACCAGACTATCATCCACCGGCTTATCTGCCCATGTACTAGCCTCCTCCACCTCCTCCTCCTCCTCAGCCACAGGTGGACTTTAAGGTGGCTCTACAGTCTTGGTAGTTCAAGACCAAGATGCAGTTCATTTCAGAGAAGGACAGGCATCATCCGGTAGTGGTCTTTACACTGGACCATATGGAGCCTTCACTCAGGTCCCTTTCACCAGTGGAGTCTCGTCATTTGACCTCTGGCCAGGTGTTGACCTGCACAGCAGTGGAGATGGGTACAGGGCCTCAGTACCTCTTAGAAAGATTACCCCTTCCCTGCACTTTGACCCAGGACAGGAGCCTGATGTTGGACTCTGAATCCAACTCTTCAGCCTCTGACTCAGGTTTCAAGACTCCTCCTCCGGAGGATCCCACATCAAAGGACTCCCCCAATTCTCCACCTGAGGACTGCTGTTTTACAGAGATCCTCATGCAAATTCAAGAGGCAAATGGCTGGAAGACAGAGGACCAAGATCCTCATCGCAAAAGGCTAGCTGAGCACTTGGATATGCCAGTGCTATCCCCGCTGCTCATTCCTCCCTGGGTGGGACCTCATAAGGACTAAGCCACTACGGTTTTGACGCAGCTGTCATCAGTTGCAGCTGTCTTTAAAAGAGCAGACTGGCTTTCCGGGCCCCAGAAGGTAAGACCATCTGAATGTCCATTCCAAGGCGGACTCGATGGTCATCAATGCGGCCCACCAGTGCTCAGCCAAACCTAAGCACATGAGCACTACTCCTCCTGACAAGGAGTTGAGGCAACTGGACCAGTTCAGACATAAGGTATATTTCTCCTCTACTTTGGCTCTTCGTGCACTTAACTATCTGGGCCACATGATTGTGTTCCATAAGTCCATTCTGAGTCAGCACAAATCTGAGTTTGAAACTTTGCCGGATTCAGAGGTCAAGTCCAAAATTTCTCAGATGGTCAAGACAGCAGAGGTTTCCTGTCATCATGCCTTGCATGCCACCTATGATATTGTGGATACCTTCACCTGGAGCACTGCCATGGCTGTTTGTCTCCAGAAGCATGCCTGGTTGCGTGTCTTGGGGTTGGCCCAGGATGTCCATCCTGGATGCCCCCTTCAGAGGGCTGGTCCTCTTTGGGGGTGATGTAAAGGATATCATTACGGAGCTGCAGGACAATGGTATGATCCTGCTGTCTGTCCAGTCTATGTACTGAACTAATGCCAAACCCAGACAACCTTTTCATCACCAGCAGAGACATCAGAACTGAAGGCAGCCTGCCCGATGTCAAAACAAACATTGGACCCCTTTGGCAGTAGCAACCCCTCTGGCCAAAGCTCAGAGAGCCTCAGGAGTGCAGCTTCCCCACTCTGCCACTTCTTGACTCATGGCTGAGGCTCCTGCCTATGCCATCCACTCTACAGGAACCAGTAGGGCGCAGGTTGGCCCAGCACCTAGCAGGGTGGGAGGTGATAACGTCAGACTCATGGGTCCTTCAGTTGATAGCCCAAAGCCACACCATAGAGTTTCTATGAAGACCTCCAGAAAACCCTACATGTCTCTCTCACTACCCAAAGGGTCACATTCCCCTGATCAAAGAAGAAATCCAGGCTCTTCTGCAAAAATCCACCATACAGCCCATTCCTCTGAACCAGGTAGGAAGGGGATATTACTCCCACTTCTTTCTGGTTCACAAAAATAAAGGGAATCTCTGTCCAGTTCTGGACCTCAGCATGCTCAATCTGTATGTGGAGTACAAATAGTTTTGCATACTGACCCTTCCGGGTCTACTGCCACTGCTTCACAGGGGACATTGGCTTTGTGCCCTGGACATGCAGGATGCCTACCTGCATATCCCTATTTCTCCCTCACACCGCCGCTTCTTATGGTTTACCTTCCAGGAAGGAGCATTTCCAATTCAAGGCCCTCCCCTTTGGCCTTTCTTTGGCACCAAGTACCTAGCGGTGGTGAAGGCGGCTCTTCAGAGACAGGGCCTGTTTGTGTTCCCATACCTTGATGACTGGCTTCTGTCAGCCCTGTGGAGGGACAGCCTGGTGACCTCTCTCTTGACTCAACCCTGGATCTCTTCCGGTAGGTGGGGATCATGGTGAACTATCCCAAGTCTAACCTTATTCCTTCCCAGCACCTCCAATTTATTGGAGTGTACTGGATTCTGCCCATGGTCAGCCGTTCCTCCAGCTGAACAGGGCAGAGACCTTATGTCAGCAGGCTATTCAAGTGGCTTCCAGCCACTGGACCACAGCCGAGTCAGTCTAGCACCTTCTGGGCCTCATGGCTGAAGCTATCCCAATGGATCATCTGGCAAGGCTCCACATGCGAATCACGCAGTGGATGCTCAGGGTACAGTGGGGCCAGAGGTCTGATGACCTGGATCACAGTGTCTTGGCATCCAACCCCATGGTGGCAGGATCTGAACAACCTTTTCCAGAGGGTCCCCTTTCAGCCTCTAGTCCTACCCAGACTCTAACAACACATGCTTCTGGTCTGGGCTGTGGTGCTCACTTGGGGGATCACAGGACTCAGAGATCCTGGTCTCAGAGAGAGCTCCCTCTCCACATAAACGTGTTGGAGATATGAGCAGTGCTGTACACCCTTCAGGCCTTCCAGCTTCCCCTCCATCCAGGTACACTTCTTGTCCAAACAGACAACATGTGCGTGGTCTGGTATTTGAACAAGCAAGGAGGCACTGGCTCATACCCTCTTTGCAGGGAGGTGATGCGTGTGTGCTACTGGGCGGTCCAGTACAGCTCATGGCAGTGCATGTGCCAGGGGTACAAAATGTCCTGGCAGACACTCTCAGCTACACTCAGGCCAGGGCACATGAGTGGGAACTGAGGCAATCAGTAGTAAAAGATCTCTTTGATCTATGGGGTCACCCAGATCTAGATCTGTTTGCCTCCCCATCCAACACAAGACTACCCAGTTTCAGCTCGCTCATTCCCAGGCATGGTGTTTTGTGGCAAGACATACTGTCTCTCTGCTGGAAAGGGAGGTTCTTGTATGTCTTCCCTCCCTTTCCACTGATGCAGAGGGTGCTTCTGAAACTTCAGGCAGAAGGGGCTTGCATGATACTGATCGCCCCTTACTGACCCCATCAGATTTGGTTCCCTGTGCTCCAGCAGTTAGCAGTGGAGCCTCTGGTGCCTCTACCCATCTGCCAAGACCTTCAGGATCAGGTCAGACTGGTCCATCCAGGCCTCAAGTCCCTTCACCCTCGTGTGGCACCTGCTGACATAGCTGCTGCATTCTTTGCAGTTTCCTCCAGGGTGGCCCAGATACTTGTGGAGGCCAGAAAGCTGTCCATGAGAACAATTTATGCCATGAAATGGAAGAGATTTTCCATCTGGACACACTCCAAGGGTTGGGACTCCTCTTGCCTTGTTCCTCAGGTCATGGAGTACATGCTGCATCTCTCTGACCTTGGCCTCAGCTATTCTTCTCTGAAGGTCCACTTGTCTGCCATTTCTGCCTACCACACCCCGGTGGATGGCATAACTTTTGCTCAGTTGGAGGTTTTTAAAACCTTTCTGAAAGGGATCCTCCATCTGAAACTCCCAGTCAGGAACCCTATTCCCCCATGGGATCTGAATTTTGTCCTTGAAAAACTCTCTGCCTCCCTTTGAACTGACAGTGAGTTATGATATGCACTACCTGTCTTGGAAAGCGCTCTTTTTGGTTGCTATTAATTCAATTCAAAGGATTTCTGAGCTTCAGGCCGTGATGTGTAAGGAGCCTTACTTGATTTTTCACAGAGACCAGGTGACTCTGCATATAAGTCCTACGTTTTTACCAAAGGTGGTTTCTTTTTCTTTATAATTCAAAAAGCTTTATTCCAATTTTCTTTTCCATTACTGATACAATACCAACACAAAACAGGTGTCAAGCAGGTACTTACATATCACATTCAATGTAGGATCTGTACATAAACTGACAAGTACAGTGTTGGAGTGACATGCACAGTGAAAACATATATACATACATTCAAACTGAAACTTAAAACTTCTATACTATCCACCCCCACCCAAATAAAGCCTCCCAAACCCACCCTCAATCAAGTGTATACGGTTCAGGTCAGTTAATAAACAGATAGGAAGACCAGTATTCCATCAGGTCACCTAAGGTTTCCAAATAGTAATTAGGGCATCCAAAGCACCCCCTCTAATCTGATAGACGTGGGACCTGTTACCCATAACTAGGATATGTTTCTCCAATTGGAGAGCAAATAGTAGTTCCTTGTGCCATTCCAAGACAGACACTTTGGAATTATCTATCCAGTGTCTCAGAATAATCAATTTAGCGGTGGAGGAGATCAGAGCCAAATGAGCTTTCCTGCAATTTAGGATACCCTTCGGAAAAAGGTACAACAAACAGATTTCTGGAGTAAAGAGCGAGTCAAGACCCAGAAGCGGATCCAAAGTTTGTTTAGCAGATTGCCAAAAAGTTTGAACAACTGTGCATGACCATATCATGTGATATAAAGAACCAGGGGAACAGGAACACTTAGAGCAGTTGGGGGATGATATATAACCCAGTTTATGAAGTTTAATTGGGGTAAAATACAGATTGTGCATAATATTAAACTGAATGAGGTGCAGTCTGTCCTGTTTAATAAATCTGAATGTGCTTTGCCATGAATTTCTCCAGAGATCAGTGTCGTTACTCAGGGACAATGTCTGAGACCAGTAATAGCAAGTTCCCTGTGGCAAATTACGGTCTAATGTTTGTATTTCTTTATACACTTTGGAAATGGCATGAGGATCCTTTGCCCTTTGTAAAAGAGAGTGCAAACTGTCAGCAGAGGAACTCTGAACATCCACATACTCCAAGTAGGTCTTTATTGCTTCTTTGAGTTGCCGATATTTAAAAGACAGTGCTATAGGCATCTGAAACCGATGCTGAAAAGTGGGGAATGTAATCAAGGAGCCATCAACATAGAAGTCAAATAGTTTTTTATTAACCAGAGGGGGCCAAAAGGCAACCGGTATGAGTTTGTGTCCAATTTTGAAGTGGGGGGTTCGTAAAACAGGTTGATCCAATGAGGCATACCATTTATAGGATAGGTGCAATTGTAGTTGGTGAGATGCTCTGAATGACCACCCAATCGGTGTGTTCCATAGCAGTTTAGGACATGCTCCAGGAGAAGCATATAGAAGTGATAAAAGAGTGGTGTGACATTGGGCAGCAAGGGACCTCTCAATTTCCAACCAAAGAGGGGAATATTGATGGGGCTCAGTGGTTTGCTCCTCTGCTGACCAGTGTGCCAAGTTACTAAGATGATGGGCACAGTAATAACCAAAAAAAGAGGGAAGTGACATCCCACCATGTACCTTAGGTGCAGAAAGTTTAAAGTAGGACCGTCTGGCACCCTTACCCTTCCACAAAAAGGATGTTAAGAGAGCCTGTAGTTTAGTGAACCATTTTTTGGGAAGGAATGTTCCCATCATTCTCAAAGGGTATAGCACTCGAGGTAGCACATTCATTTTTAAGGTATTGATCCTCCCTCACAACGAGAGAGGGAGGCTATTCCATCTATCAAGGTCCACCTTAAGTGTATTCGGCAAGTCTGAAAGACTGAGTTTAATCATGGTGGGAAGCTCACTGGCAAGCTGTATCCTAAATAGGAGAGAGAGGTGGAGTCCCATAGTAGATTAGAATGGGTCAGTAATGACCTAGAGGTTCTATTTTTCAAGGGGAAAACCTTGGTTTTGGAGATGTTGAGCTTATAATATGAAACCTTGGAGAAGAGGGCAACCTCATCCAAGAGAGAGGGAATACAGACGTGGGGTTCCTCTAAGTGCAAGAGCAGATCATCTGCATATGCAGAAAGGGTGTAGTGTTGACCCCTAATTAGGATTCCCATAAGTTTTGGGGAGGATGCCAATCTTCGAATCAGGGGTTCCAGGTAGAGGTTAAAAAGTTGGGGGCACAAGGGGCAACCTTGTCTGGTTTCTCTCTGAAGCGAGAGGGGCTCGGACAATATACCATTACACCAAATTTGAGCTGAAGGGGAGAGGTACAGTAGTCTAACCCATCTAAGGAAACCAGAGGGTATACCAAAGTGGGCCAAACATGTAAAAAGGAAGTCCCAAGAGACCCTGTCAAATGCCTTCTCAGCATCCAGGGACACTAGGACGGCAGGCCAATCCGAGTCCCTGGATGCTGAGAGTATGTCCATTAGTTTACTTGTGTGATCGGCAGAGGATCTGCCTGCCATGAATCCAATCTGCTCCCTACCTATCAGGAGAATTAGCACAGGTCCCAGCCTATTAGCTAGAATTTTAGCCATAATTTTAACGTCGGTGTTAAGCAGCGATATTGGTCTATAGCTTTTGGGATATAAAAATTCCTGACCTTGCTTGGGAATAAAGGTTATCAGTGCTTTAAGGAACTCCGACTCTGAGAAACCATCAGAGAACCAGAAGTTATAAACCTGTGTGAGGAGAGGGACAAGCTCTGAAAGGCAGGATTTATACAAATTGTTTGGGAGTCCGTCTGGCCCAGGGGATCTATCTAAGGAAAGCTGTTTGATTGCCAGTTGAAATTCCTGAACATTGATCTAAGTGACAAGTGGGGCAGCCTGGGGGGGGATAGTTTGGGTAGATTAACCGAGTTGAGGTACCCAATAATATCCGAATCAAGGGGTCTCTCATCTGGGTGATCGGAATAAAGTCCCTGATAATAAGCCCTGAGCACTTCTGCAATGTCCCTAGGGAAGGTGACTACTTGGTTATCTCTGCCTGTTTGTAAACTAGAGATGAAACAAGAGGATTCACTTTGTTTGAGCCTGATAGCTAGCAATTTGCTGGCTTTTTCCCCAGTATCAAGGTACCTAAGTTTGGTACGCTTTAAGGAGAGTTCCGCTTACTGAAACATAAGGGCAGAGTATTGGGCTTGTAGGCCATGCAAAGTAACCCAGTCTGCATCAGGAGAGTGGTGATTAAGCTCCATTTCCAGTTTACAAATGTCCCCAATCAGATTAGTCTGGCGGGATCTAAATTGTCTATGCCTAGTGGTAGCCATAAGGAGGCACTCCCCACGAAGGGAGCATTTCAGTGCTGCCTGGACAATATCTATTTTGGTCACTGAATTTCTATTATCTGCTAAATATTTTGAGATGACGTCTCTAATGTGCTATAACAAATCAGGGTTCTGGAGCAGCTGAGTGTTCAATCACCAAAGGGAGTCTCTCTTAATGCCAGGCCCCAAAAGGTATACCAAGGAGACAGGTGAATGACCGGAGATGACTCTCTCAGGTATCTCTGCATTAATCACCCCCTGCAAAGCAAAAGAGCTTAGTAGGAAGAAATCAATCCGAGATAAGGATCTGTGTGGGAGGGAGAAAAAGGTGTATTGATGCTCATCTGGATTTAATATCCTCCACACATCAATGAGATATGCTCCTCTCATAAAGTCTAGCAAGGCCCTTTGAGACGGAGTAAACCCCTGCCTTCGAGGATCCGATCTATCTAATTGTGAATAAAGGACTGTATTCCAGTCATCCCCCAGTATGATCAGGGTGGGTGTGCTGGGAGCCACTAAACTAAGCAGGTATGTGAAGAAGTGTGGCGAGTCACAATTGGGGCCATATATGGCCCCCAGCAAAACTGGCTGGGCTTCCAACAGACCATACAACAGGATATATCTACCATTAGGGTCCCAAACCTCCCTCTCGAGTTTGAAAGGGATATTTTTCCCAATTAGTACTGAAACGCCACCACTATTTGTAAATTTCCCAGCCCCGTAGACCTGACCTACCCAGCTTTTAGAAAACAGATGAACTTCCTCACGTCGGAGATGCGTCTCCTGGAGGTAGGCTATCCCAGTTTTTAGGTGAAGAAGATGCCTGAAGATCACCTGCCTTTTACACTGGTCTTGGACCCCCTTCACATTCCAGCTGATGATCTTATAGGGTCCACTCATTCTAACAGATGAACATACTGCTAGTACATTGGGCTATCTTACAGGTAGCCAGGCCTGGGAGAGGTAGCCTGTCAGCCACTATGATGTATTGGTCGATTCTAGGACAGACTGATACACTTAAATCCCCTGTCCCATACATCCCCATATTATTTGAAAGAAACATTAATCTTCTATAACACTAATAACAAGTTTTCCCAACCTGTAATACAAATCAACCCCCAGTTCTAGCAACCGAACCTCTTATTTGTCCTGTCAGTGATGTTGCTGCTCAGGATTGAATCGTGACAGAACTACAACACCTCCCACTCCAAACACACCCCTGCTATTTCCATAGCAAGAACTACCAGATTCTGATCATATTTAAACAGAAAAACGTTGAACCCCGAAAAGCAGTGATAATGGAAAAAGAGGTATTAGCATGGCCTAAAAAGGCATAGGAAACATAGATAGAAAGGAACCTTAGTGGAAAACGCACTGGGATATAAATCTAAGAAGCTCGTATACATGGCCGTTATCTTGGCCCTCCCTCATTATCACGGGGTAACTCATTTTCCAGCCCCAGAAAATGCAAAACAAGTGATTATACTAATTCTCTAACAGAAGAAGTCACCGTCAGTATAATAAAGTACAGTGCATCCACTTGCAGAGGGCAACATAGTATATGGCAGCTAAACAGTAAGCAGGAACCCCGATGCAGAACAAAAACAAGAACTGGGTCTCTCAGATGTATCACCACCTAAGTGCCCAAGCCAAAATGCAGGCATCCGGATATAGGTCCCAGCACACAATAAACACTTTAGTCTATCGAGGCGCGATGCCAACAGCCCAATCTCAAGAGTCAGTCCAAGGCCAGAGTAGGCCGCAGTCACTCGTTAGCTGGTTAACCCCTCGAAAATATTCAGTAGATGACTTTAAAATTAGTAAACTTTTCCCTTACTCACAAGTTTGCAGTCATTTAAACAAGTCAAGAAAAAGACCTCTGAGCTCCTGCAACGCCTGGTCATGGGTCTCAAAAGATATTCACTGCTCTCCGGATTTAACCTGAAGCACCGCTGGATATTTCATCTGAAATGGCTTGTCTGCGGTGATCAGCTTCAAGACAGTCGGATGCATTTCCTGCCTTTTGGCCCAAACTGACTGTGGGAGATCTTGGGTAATCCTTATTCGATTTCCATCCCAGAGAACATCTTGTACCTCTCGAACTTTAGCCAGTATGTGCTGTTTATCCAAAAAGTTCAGCACCTTAAAGATCAGTGGGTGAGGAGGAGAATTAGGGGGTGGAGGAGGATGAAGAGCCTGATGAACATGCTCAATTATGTATGTGGGCCCATTCGGAGAAGGTTCTGCAATTGTTTTCACACAGTTTTTTGTATGAATGTAATGGGAGCCAACCCCTCTTCTCTCTCAGGAACTCCAATAATAAGGAGATTGTTCCTCCTACTCCTTCCTTCCTTACAAGTCCTCTAGCTTCTCTTCCAATCACTTAAGCCTCCGGCCAAACTGCGTCATGGTTAGCTCAGTTTTATCATGCTTTTTCTCTAATGAGCTCAATTTAGCTTCAGTGTCTCCCACTCTAATAGTGAGCAATTGAACAGAGGACTTAATTTGCTGAATGTCTTCTGACATGTCCAAGATTTTCTCTTGTATTGGGCACATGATCTCCAGGAATTTCCGCTCTGAAAGCACTTTCGATATGGGAGAGGATTTGCTCAGGCCTGGCTGTTAATGTTTAGGCCGCTTTGTGGCCTTATCCTTCTCCAGGATTGGTGGCGGAGAATGGTGTGGTGGCGCCTTTTTCATATAGACCTCCATTCATTTTTGGTACCACAAGATTCCGGAGAGTTTCCCCTTTCAGGTGCTGAGTTTCACTTCTCGCTGTCACCCGAAATTCAGAACGAATAGACTGATACGTGGAGCAGGGACGTGGAGCGGTGGAAGATTGCTGCCGCTCTTCAAGCCGCCATCGCGTCCCTCTGTCACCAAAGGTGGTTTCTGAGTTTGCTTTGAATCAGACCATACACTTGCCGGTGTATTACCCTGAGCATCCTATTCAGGGAGAGGCAGTTCTGCACACTTTGAATGTTCACAGAATTTTGCATTATTACACTAATCGGATGAAGTCAGTCCGAAAAAATGGAGCAGCTTTTCGTTTCATTCACGCCCAAAAGAGAGGGTACTGCTGTTTCCAAACAGTGTTTGTCCAAATGGTTGGCAAACTGCATTCTGTTCTGTTACCAGAAGTACGATAAGCCACTTTCGGGGGAAGTGAAAGGGCACCCTACCAGAGGCCTGGCTGCTTCCGAGGCTTGTTTCAGGAATGCGTCTGCTGCTGACACTTGTGCCGCGGCCGCCTGGAGCTCTGTCCGTACTTTCACTAAGCACTACAGTCTGGACATAGCCTCTCAGTGCAGGGCTGCCTTTGGACTAGCAGTCCTCTTACGAAAATGAAATATATGTTAAAATATATTAATATATTTACGATTAATTATATTCCAATCTACTTGTTTTATAATATGGCGTAATGTATTGGAAAATCAGTATATTTCAATATGTTTTAAAATGTGTAAATATATTGCAATGTACTGTAAATATACACATTATTGCTGCTTTAATATACTATGTATATTGCAAAATATATTGATTAAACTTCAAATATATTGAAATAAGGATGGTAAATATATGTTATTGATATATTGGCAAAATATATATATAAATGTATCTTTTTTACATTTCAAATGTTTCCTATATTTACAAATATATATATAATATACAAACACAATAGATATTAATATAACTATTAACTTACCCAGACAAAAACAAAGGGAATTGTTTGCAAATACTTCTGTCTGTACAACTGGAGTTCATCTTGTTAGTAATCAAGGAGATATTTAATTTGGAATTATTGTTGTACAGTGCAGCTTTATTACAGACATACATTTGATGTATATTATACTTACTCATAGGACGTTACCTCACAAGGTTGCGCTTGTTAAAAGGCTCAGATTGGTATTTACACCACCCCATTTTGTTTCACTTTTAGGTCAGTGTGAGATCCTACATGTACTTGCTTTATAACTTCTACCTCCTCTTTTCAGTCTGTAAGCTAATGTTGTAAATTGAAAATTATTGTAAAACTAGAAATGATCATGATTTGGGCTGATAAACTAGGTTTTTAAAATATAAAAATTTGAAATATGCATAGCAGCAAAGGTGGATTTAAACTAGGTGGGGGGTTGGGTGGTGAGAGGACTGCTGGTTGGCAAAGATCCTACGGAGATGAGCCGAACAAGCTTACCCCCCCAAGCTAAAAAAGACGGAATCAGTATAGGGGCACGGGGGTGGGGGAATAGGAGGAGGGATAAGCAGGGAAGGGAAGGGAAGAAAACAGGGTGGAAGGTGGTTTCACTGAACACAAGAACCCTGGGTAACAAGTCCGCTGAGCTGCAGGTTCTCTTGGCAGTGGAGAGGGTCAACATTGTGGCCATATCAGAAATATGTCCACCCAGTACCAGGACTGGGATATGATGATCCCAGGTACAGGATATTCAGGTAGGATAGGGATAAGGGGGAAGGGAAGGGTGGCAATCTATGTGCCTGAGAGGATAAGGTGTATAAGGGAGGAGGGGGAGGAAGGCAGGACAGAGGCCCTATGGTTGCAGTTTCATTACTCGAAAGGTAGGACACTGAGGATGGGGGTAGTATAAAGATCACCAGCTCAAGGGGATGACCTGACCAAAGAGCTAGCTGAGCAAATTAGAAGGGTCTGTGGGAAGGGGTACGCAGTGGTGGTGGGGGACTTCAAACTGCCTACGGTGGAGTGGAGCACTCCAACAACCACGAGTGCAAAGGAGTATGTCATATTAGAAGCATTTCAGGACAGCTTCCTGGTGCAGTTGGTCCATGAACCAACTAGATTGGGTAACACTCTGAACCTGGTACTATCAAATGGGGAGGCTGTGAGGGATCTGGGAGTAGAGGACCCACTGGCAGGGAGTGACCACCACTCGGGTGATTGAATTCAAAGGGGTGGACTTTAAAAGGATGGGGGACATCTGGGGCAGGCATCTGGAGGGAATTCAACCAAGCATTGATGCTAGTCAAAAATGGGACCTTATTAAAAAAGGGCTGGTGGAGGCTACTGGGACATGCACAAGGAGTAAGAAGGGAAGGGCAAAGAAGCCCAGTTGGTTGACTCAGGAGGTCATGGATGGAGTGAGGGCCTAGAGAAAAGCATTTCTGAGGTTCAAGAAATCCGGGGTGATAGTTGACAAGGATGAGTATACAGAGAAGTCCAGGGAGGTTACCAGGCTTGTCAGAGTGGCCAAGGCTTCTAGAGAGCTGAGACTGGCACAGGGTATTAGGAATGGAGAAAAGGACTTCTTCAGATACATAAGCGAGAGGAGGAAAAACAAAGACCAAATTGTGAGGGTTAGGAAGGACTGAGGGTAGGTGGAGAAGGGGGGAGTCAGGCAGAGGTATTAAATGGATACTTCTGTTCTGTGTTCACAGAGGAGAAAGGTGGAGGCAGATACTGCAAGGGAAGGGCGGAGTGGGCTGTGGGGGGAGTGGGTGATGGATACAGGGATTACAGAGGACAGGGTTCTGGAAGGGTTAAGGGTGCTAAGGGTGGACGAGGCACTGGGACCCAATGGCATTCACCCTATGGTACTTAAGGAACTAGTGGAGGTCCTGTCTGGACTGCTGGCTGACCTGTTCAATATCTCCATGGACACAGGTTGTATATCACAGGAATGGAGGATGGCCAATGTGGTAACCATTCACAAAAATGGCCCTAAGGATGAACCAGGCAACTATAGACCAGTGAGCCTCACTGCAATCATAGGTAAGCTCATAGAAATGATCCTAAAAGAAAGGCTGGTGACCTTTCTGAAGGACAATGAACTCCAGGATGGTCAATAACACAGGTCTGTCTCAGGCAGATCCTGCCAGACAAATCCAATTGAGTACTACGACTGGGTGACCGGGGAACTGACAAGGGCCATGTGGTGGATGTCCTGTATCTAGACTTCAGCAAAGCCTTTGATTTCATGCCGCATGGGAGGCTAGGGGGGGGATTGGGAAGCTGGAGTATATAGGGATGGGAACAAAGATGGTCAAATGGGTCAGCAACTGGCTGAATGGAAGGAAGCAAAGCATGGTAGTGGGGGGGGACTCTCATCCCCGAGGACGGTGATGAGCAGGGTGGCACAGGGATCGGTGCTGGGACCAGTGCTGTTTGGGATATTCACAGCTGATATCTCACTTGGGATCCGGAGTAGAATCAGTCTGTTTGCAGACAATATGAAGATGGGATCTGTGGTAGATGACATAGAGGGTTGGAGACGGCTGCAGGAAGACCTGACCAAACTTCAGGAGTGGTCAGAAACATGGCCGTTGGGGTTCAACACCAAGAAATGCAAGATAATACACTTCAGGGCCAGGAACCAGGGGTGAAGCTATCAGCTTGGGGGGGGTACAGCTGGAAAGCACTGAGGAGGAAAAGGATCTAGGGGTACTTATAATGGGGAGTATGAACAACTCAGCTCAGTGCAGAAAGGTGGCAGCAAAAGCCAACAAGATGTTTGGGTGTGTAGCGAAGGGAAATCCCCTCCAGAAATAGAGAGATGATCCTTCCCTAGAACAGGTTGCTGATCAGGCCACATTTGGAATATTGTGTGCAGTACTGGTGCCTGTTCCTGAAGAAGGATACCAGATTGTTGGAGGGGGTGCAGTGTAGGGCGACAAAGATGATCCAGGGATTGGAGGAAATGTCCTACGAGAACAGACTGGGTGTACTGAACATGTACTCCCTGGAGGAGAGGAAGGATAGGGGAGATATGATTGAAACCTTCAATACTTAAGAGGGATAAATAAGACTACTACAGAAGGGATTTTCCAGATTAAAAGAGGGAGGGATATGAGATGGCACTGGCTGAGACTGGAGGGGGGAAGATTCAGGAGGAAAATCAGGATACACTTTTTCACAGAACGCGTGGTTGACAAGTGGAATGCTCTGCCTGAGGATGTGGTATCCCATAGAACTGTAGGTGGATTTAAGAGGGATGGGACAGAGTGAGAGGAGGATAATGATGAAGAGGGGTGGGAGGGTGGGGCAACTGCAAACTGAGTGGCTAGCTACACAGTCGAGCGGACTCGATAGACCATGAGGCTTGTTTCTGCTGGTGTTTTGGTATGTTCATAAATTAGTTATACAAATGTACTCATGGGACGAAACTAAGCATTTACAAAAATGCATGTAACATATATAAAAATATATGTAACATATAAAATATACTGTATATAACATATATTATAAAACGGGTCTCAGAAATGCTGCAATCTGATTGGCTGTTTGGATTCCAGCAGCCTTACATTAATCCCTGTTACACTGTCATGTACAGCCTGATCACCATGGTGCATGAATTCTTCCTGTCAGCATTCCATCCTCTAGCACTACAGAATAATTGGAATGATGCATTCTGATTTTGAACCAGAATTCTTAAACTGTTAGTGGAAGAACTGTTTTATTAAAAATCTCCCTCTAAAAGAGGAAAACATTCAAAAATTATACTTTTAACACTTTTCTTTTGGAATAATTTTTTGTAATAGCAATAAGGCACTCCCAGGAGTTAGATTAACAGTCCATTAATCACCCCCTAGGGGCAATATGGCTCTCGGCTGCACCTCGTGCCACATTACACCCCTAGGGGATGATTAACAGATTGTTAAAGTAACCCTAGTCATGGCTTATTGCTTAATAAAAGTATATGTAACATATATAACAAATATTCATACCATACAAATAATACAGCATATATTCTGAAATATACTAATAATATATTTCAGGCAATGTATTACTAAACGGATTGACATACTTTCAGGGAATGCATGAGGCAGAATACATGATTTCAGTATATGCTGAAATACGCTGTGTATTATATTTCAGAGTCAATGTAGTCCTCAATATAGTGACATATATTTTTGCATACTATGGGTTAGAAATATATCACGTCAGTATATTTAAAAATATATTTCATAATATATTTTATAATATATTACATTGGGACAATGTATTCTCGGTGTATTGACATATATTAAAGAATATTTTTTCAGTATAATGCAATATATCCCATTTTTGTAAGGGACAACTTAATCAAGATTCAGTTGCCTTTCTATCTAGCCAGAACGTTATCTCTTTCCATCTGTGGTTATAAAATTATAATACACGGTCGGGCCCCTTTCCCCACTGAAAAAGCCATCATTTATTTCCCCATATATGATAGTAACCAAGTAGGGTATTATGACCCTAACTAGCTGCCTATTCAGATTTATGACGACTTAGGGGTAATACGAGGAATTATTTTTTCATGGAGAGGTGGTGGATGCATGGAATGGCCTTCCTGAGGAGGTTGTGGGGTCAAAAGCAGTGGGGAAATTCAAGAATGCATGAGACAGACATAAGGCAATTATAATGGGGGTAGGAGGAAGTAGGCTGTTGCTTAACTAGGATCTGCAGCATATCCAATAGGTAGGGAAATGGGCAGACTGGGCGGGCCAACTGGTCCTTATCTGCCATCAAAGTCTGGGTTTCTATGTTTCTATGACCCAGCTATAGCAGCTACCTATTAGGATTTATGACCCAGCTAGCTGCCTGTTAGGATATATGACCTCAGTTTGCTACTAATAAGGGTATTATGACCTAAGCTACTAGCCAATTAGGATATTATGACTTGCATTGGCTGCCAATTAGGGGCATTTGACCCCAAGTAGCTAATTACACTGAATTAAAGTGTCATGAACACCTGATGAACACATTAACACCCAATACCCACTCACCAACCAATGCTATCCCTCAGAACTAGCACTAACATGAACCAGTATACTATGGAAATACATGGGGCACAGCAAAAAGTGTGTAACCTTACATAATACATAAGGTTAGGCACTTACATAATACATAAGTGCCCAGCCTTATGTATTATATAAAATAAATGATGGCAAAGTGTGATATATGAGGAAAATATACTATTGAGGGTTGATTAAGCTCATAAAGGCCATTAACCTTTTGGGCTCATGGCTTTATGGCTTGTTCAACCCCTCAGGCACATCTCTGGGTTGAGGGTGGAGGTTATTCATCTCCAGGCAGAGCTGACTAGAATTCAGGAGAGCTTCTCCCCCACCCAGAGATCACCAAGGCCACCCCCGCTGCCTCAAAGGATGCCAGTGTCACAGCCCAGACAAGCTCTTAAGCACTTGTTACTAATTTTCTCCTGATTACCCCCTCTCTTTACTATGCTCTATTTTGTCTAATGATATTGTTCCAAGTGTAATATTCTAGCAATAACACCCAACAGGGTGGGCGGTATTGGGCAGTACTGGACTGCCCAGGGGCGTAATGAGGCCCGACACTACAGGCGGAGGGCCTTATAGCCCCTGGAAGGGCTGGTATTTCCCATACTGCCCACCCTGGAGGCTATTATTGTGATTAGAAAATGGGCTATTTGTGACTTCTTTTTATAAAATAAATGAAAAATTTTACTGTTTTACTTAAAAATGTAGCATAGATTCATAGAAATTATTTTGTTGTAAAATAGTCCCTCAGCTGCTGATACAGCTGCCAGTAGAGGGCTTTTTTGTGTTTAAATACACTTTTTTTCTGTACCTTTATGTGCTTGACGGGTCCTCTCCTTGTGTTCCCCTTTGATTTTTTTGCCTGGTTGCCTCCTTTAGTCTATCACTCTTTCCATGTTTTTTTGTTTTTCCTTTTATCTTAAGAGGGGCTGTAATAGTGGGATGGTTGCGATAGCGTGGTTGGGGTAGCAATATTGGGATGAGAGCAATAGCATGAGTATGGTCAGAAGGCAGTGGCCGAAGAAGCAGTTTCTGTGTAGTCGTAGCGGGGCCGGGGGGGGTGCTGGAGGCAAGGACCATATAATGAGCTGTCATGCTCTTCCCCTTCTTTGGTTTTTGTGTCTGCCTGGTTGCCTCATTTTGTCTGTCACTCTCTCCTTTTTTTTTCATTTATCTTAAGAGGGGCTGTGGTAGTGGCATGAGAGTGATAGCGTGGTCTGAAGGCAGTGGCCAGAGACACAGTCTCAGTGTAGTCAGAAATAAGGACCGTAGTAATGAGCTGCTGTGCTATGTAACAGAGATCGCATGCTACATCTGATGAGGCTTTTATTTAACTTAAAGGGGGCTGTGGCTGTAGCGTGAGAGTGATAGCATGGTTGAAAGGCAGTGTTCATTGTAGTCAGGAGTAAGGACCATAGTGCTAGCTGTTGCTGTGTAGTAGAGAAGGTGAGTCGGGTCGCAGAGCCATTGGAGCAGAAAAGACCCAAACTGGATCATTTTAGGAGCATCAGCGATGACTGTGTAAGGTATGAAAAAGGGGCTTAAAAATTGTTAGAACCCCTGAAATTAAAGGGTTTGTTTCTGACTAGTGGGAGGGACAGATCGAAGTGCCAGGCTGCAGTTCATATGTGTGACTGAGGTGTGCTGTGTAGCAGTTTTTGACTTTTATTTTGTTTTGAAAGAAAGAAGTAGTTGGTGGGGGGGGGGGGAGCAACTGTGCTTTGTGGTAAAATGACATTACAGTCGAGTTGCAACTACTGGCTCGCTAACTGATGAAAAAAATGGCGTCAGTTTGAAATTGTATGCAGGGTGCTTAAGCCATTGAGGAAGCAGGCTGGGCACAAGGATACCTGGCTGATCCTGAGGCAGGTTTGGTCTGGCACTTTTTATTTGCTGGGCATCTATTGAAAGTTAATGTACCCCTGTGGAATGGGTACCAACCAATCAGATGCCAGCAAATAAAAAGGCCATTTTCTTTTTTTTTTTTAATCTTTATTTATTTGCCCCTACCTTCCTGAACTCTTTCAGGAGTGGGCTCTCGAGGTCTGTCCTGTTCCCTCCCACCTGAAGCTCCTCCTCGCCCCTGTGGAGGGTGTCTCTCCAAATCACCCCTGCTGCCACCTGGCCCCCTAGCTCTGAGTCCCCCGAGGTGGGACTGCCAGATACTCCCCCGGTGCTCAGTCTATAATCGAGTCTGGTGGCAGGTGAGAGACAGTGGAGAGCAGAGGAGTGAGAGGTGGAGCCCGACATTGGGCGTGGTGGACCAACTCCCCCTGGACCCCCTGTTACCTACCAAGAGGTAGAGTTTTTTTTTCTGTGCTTTTTGTTGCACTCTTACATCCCCCGCTCCCCAGGCAGAGCCCTGTGTGTGCAATGACACCAGGGGACATTCTGCCATGGCTCCGCAACCCTCTATTGTAGCCCTAAGCATGTCAGTACCTCTGGTCACCACCGGAGGTCACTGATGTACTGGGCATAGCCCCTGGAATTCCCCCAAGGGAGGAGCGCTACCCTTTGGATGCTCAATCCTCCCCCTCCCCTGCCGACCCCCTGCAGGCCAGGCTCATTCCTGAACCTGGGTCCCCGGCCTGGCACAAGGTGTGGCATCCACCGCTTCAACCTTCAGCACCACCGGGCCAGACAAAAGACCATTTTCTAACTGCTGATTGTAGTGTACCAATGACTTGTTACTAATTGTACTCTCCAGTATACTGTGATGTATGTTCTCGCCCTGTAACACTGTTTGTATATTATGTTCCATGTATTTCTTTGTATTGTTGTCTATCAGGACCTCTTTGTGAATGAGCTAGCTCAATGGAGTTTTTCCTGTAATAAACTTGAACCTGAACAGTAAACTGGGGCAGGTGGACAATGGTGGGCTTAAGGAGGGCGAGGAAAGTTGGGCAGAGGTGCATACCACCTGTGGTTCCACTCCACAACTCCGATGCCACTCCGGTAGAGTGAGTCTATCCCATGGGGGAACCCACAGTGGTGGATAAGGTGGAAGCAGGTAACCTCTATAGTGGAGACCCTGGTGGGGGGAGGCAAAGAACCCCAGCGGAGAAGGAAGCAACTCCTAGTTGGGGAACTGAGGGTGAGAATGGGAGGAAGGAGAGAGGCAAGGTACCTACACTGCACCTCAGCTTGGAGGGACAATAGGCGAATCCCAAGGATCGCAGAGGCAACAGCATGGGGGGGGGAGACGTCTTTGTCTACCTGGGGACAAACAACCTGGCTGACAGTAAGGTTGGGGCAGTGCAGAGGGAGTTCACTGAGTTGGGGAGGGGTCTTAGACAGGTGGCATGCATGCTAACCTTGTTAGAAGTTCTACCTGTCTATTGCATGGGAGATGCCAGGATGCTCCGCACCATGGGATTCAATGAATAGCTGAAGACCTGTTTTTTGGCTTCATTGGGGACTGGGGCTCGCTTGGAGAGATGCAGTCTTGTACGCAAGGGATGATCTGCATCTGTCCAGGGGTGGGGGAGGGATACTAGGATCCTGAACAAAAGGTTTGAATGTTTCATTGACAAACATTTAAATTAGCCAAGGGGGGAGGTAGAAATATGCAGCTGGAACACAACTACCCCCCCCACCACAGGTCAAAGTAGTCAGACAAGAAGACACTAAGGATGAGGAAACACAATGGACTGAAACAGAAAGTAATGACAGGGGAGGCACTGGGGGAAAGGATGGGATGAGATGGGAACAAATAGGGGTGAAATCATCAAAACATGGAGGGCCATGTGTACAGATGCCCACAGCCTAGATTACAAAATCCCTGACCTAGAGGCCTTGATGGTGGAGGGAGACCTGGATATTGTGGCAGTCAGTGAAACATGGTATAGAGAAAGCCATGAGTGGGACATTAAGATATATATATACAGTATATAATCAATGTGTTATGGTGGAGTACCCCATTTAAGGTTAAATGGTGAAATTTTGCACCTTAATAACTTTGCCACTGTACATCAGATTTGCCTGAAATTGGCCGGCATGGAGTAATACCACAGATCTTGGGATTTGCCTAGTTTCGTACCGGTCAGATATACAGTTGCAGAGTTATTAAGCGACATTCCAAAGTGCATTTACACTATTTTGCGCATTCTTTGCTCGTGCCTACAGGTCGCACGCTTTGCGCGACTGGTCCAAAAACTTCAGGAAACATGCAGCCAGGGTCCCCAATGTGCCTTTTAAAGATTTTGTGAACCAATATGAAAAGTTATTAAAAAAACAAGTTTCCCATTATAGTCAATGGGAAAAGTTAACAAAAAGTTCGACAGTGTCGCAAATGCAGTTTTTAGTGTCGCAAATGACTCCTGTAGTGTTGTGAGTCAGCCATTCTGTTTTCAGTTACTGGTCACAGAAATGCTTGGCATTTAAATTTGGGAACCTCTAGGGACACAATTCTTTTTGTGTTCACCTAGCCAAACCCTGAGGCATGCTAGCCATGTCTTTATTTTGGGGTTAAACACCCCAGAAATATGTTTTTGAAATTTTTGGGAAAAGTAGTGTTGCAAAGCAGTGTCGCACCTGCGACACTTTCGTGATTTTTTTTGCAAAAGTATCATGATTTGCGACACTATGGGGAAAATAACAGGAATTGTTTGCTACCCTGCTGCAAAAGAATGGTTTGGTCTTTTGGGCTGAAATTTGGAAGGAAGAAAGCCAACATCCCACAGATGTGCCTTTTTGTGGTTTGGTGACAAAATATTACAGGGCAGCAAAGTTACTGCACTCCAAAGTTGACACTTTTTCCCATAGGATAACATTGCAGTGTCCTCTGCATTAGAGGAATTCTTTGCCACCCTGCTGCAAAATGACGGTTTGGTCATTTGGGCTGAAATTTGGAAGGAAGAAAGTCAACATCCCACAGATGTGCCTTTTCATGGTTTGATGAAAAATATTACAAGGCGGCAAAGTTAAGGCACTCCAAAATTCACACTTTTTCCCATAGGATGACATTACAGCATCCGTCGTGCCTTTCGGGGCTCGTATCTCGCATAAGCTGATGCGAGATATGGACTTTCGTCAGAAAAATGCTTAGCCCCCACATTGGGGCTAAGTACAAACCTAGCCAGGAAAGTCATAATTCATATGAAATTTACATTTTTTTTTCTGCGACGAACGGTTCCTGAGATATAAGCAATTTAGTATTCCAAGTCATCATTTTCTGCTCCGAGTTCCATTATTCTGCATACATTCTTTGTATTCACTGTTTTTTCAATGCAGTTTTTGGGGAAAAGAAGGGTGTGCGCTTTCGTTACTGTGCCAGTTAGTGTTTCCACTTGCATTTCCATTACCGTTCGTGTCACCATTCCCGTCTACGACACAGTATGCGTTATGGTTTGCGTTTGTGTTTCTGTTACCATTTGCGTTTCCATTACTGTTTATGTTTGTGTTTTGTTTTGCTTCACCCTGTGCATTACCATTTCCATTGCAGCTGCCCTTCTGTTTGCGTTTGCATGTGTCTTTCATTTTGCGTCATCGTTGCTGTTACCATTACCATTTGCATTTCCAATTGTGTTACTGTGACCGTGTGCATTATGGTTTGCGTTTCTGTACGCATTTGTCTTTGCGTTTCTGTTTCCTTTGGCGTTATTGTTGCTGTTACCATTACTATTTGCATTTACAATTGCGGTACCATGACCATTTACATTACGGTTTGCGTTTCTGTATGCGCTTGCATTTGCATTTCTGTTTCCTTTGGTGTTATTGTTGCTGTTACCGTTACCATTTGCATTTCCAGTTGCGGTTCTGTGACCATGCATGTTATGGTTTGCATTTCTGTACACGCTTGCGTTTCTGTTTCTTTTGGCATTATTGTTGCTGTTACCATTGCCATGTGCATTTACTATTGTGGTAGCATGACCGTGCACATTACGGTTTGCATTTCCATATGCACTTGCATTTGCATTTCTGTTTCTGTTTCCTTTGGCATTATTGTTACTGTTACTGTTACTGTTACCATTTGCATTTATTATTGCATTACTGTGACCGTGCACGTTACGGTTTGCGTTTTTGTAGGTGCCTGCGTTTACATTTCCGTTTCTGTTTCTTTTGGTGTTATTGTTGCTGTTACCATTTACCATTTGATTTCCAATTCTGCGGAACAAATCGCGCTGTGGCGTCATGGTTTAATGTTTCCATACCCGGCGCTTGCGTTTCTGTTTTCCATTGGTATTATTGTTGCTGTTACCGTAACCATTTACATTTCCAGTTGTGGTATCGTGACCGTGTACGTTAACAGTTGCATTTCTGTATGCATTTACATTTGTGTCTCCGTTTGCATTACTGTTCGCTTTGGCGTCACTTTGCGCTTGTGTTTCTATTACTGTTTGCATTACCATTTACGTTTGAGTCACCATGTCCATTACCATTTGCGCTTGCATTTGCATTGCAGTTACCGTTACTATGTAACAAAAAAATCACGTGGTGGGGCCCGCGGTCCCACCACCACGTTCCATGCAGTATTTATAGTCCTCATTCTCAAAAAGAAGGGAAATTCATGGCAAAAACTCCATTTAATGCATCAGTTAGGGTTGTTCCACAGTGACAAAAGTGAGGAAATTCGATGTTAGGGTTGAAAACCCCCCCTTCCACCCCAACCCAAACCGGCATTGGGGGTGTGTGTTGGGGTCTTCCGCCCCAAATCTCACCCCATTCTCCTATACTTCAGCACTTCAGCTTGTTTACACATGGGATGCAGTGAGAGTTAGGACCGATGACCCCAATGCACACCCAGATGCCGGTTGGGGGTTGAGTACCCCATTTAAGGTTAAAGTGTGAAATTTTGCACCTTAATAACGTTGCCACCATTTAACTGAAATTTGGCAGGCACAGAGCGTTAGCATAGATCTTAGGATCTGCCAAGTTTCATACTGGTTGGATGTACAGTTGCAGAGTTATTAAGCGACACTCCCTAGCGCATTTATGCCTTTTTGCGAATTCTTTGCCCATGCCTACAGGTCGCATGGTTTACACAACTGGTCCAAAAACTTCAGGAAACATATGGCCAGAGTCCCTGATGTGCCTTTTGAAGATGTCATGAGAAAATATTGAGTGGTTCAAAAGTTATTCAAAAAACAAGTTCCCATTATAGTCAATGTAAAAGTTAACAAAAAGTTTGACAGTGTCGCAAATGCAGTTTTTAGTGTCGCAAATGACCCCTGTAGTGTCATGAGTCAGCCATTTTTATTTCGGTTAGTGATCACAGAAATGCTTGGCATTTAAAATTGGGACCCTATAGGGACACAATTCTTTTTGTGTTTACCTAGTTGAGCCCTGAGGATGCTAGCCGTGTCTTTTTTGGGGGTAAAACACCCCAGAAATATATTTTTGACATTTTTGGGAAAAGTAGTGTTGCACCTGCGACACTTTCGTGATTTTTTTTGTGAAACTGTCATGATTTGCGGCACTACTATTCGACACTATGGGGAAAATAACAGGAATTCTTTGCCACCCTGCTGCAAAACATTGGTTTGGTCTTTTGGGCTGAAATTTGGAGGGAAAAAAGCCAACATCCAACAGATGTGCCTTTTGGTGGTTTGGTGACAAAGTGTTTCATGGATGGACAGTTACGGTGCTCTGAAGTTCACACTTTTTCCCATAGACTAACATTGCGGTGTCTGATGTGCCTTTCGGGGCCCGTATCTCAGAAACGCTTTGAGATACGGATTTTTCATCATAAAAATTGCTTAGCCCACCAATAGTGGGCTAAGTACAAAACTAGCCAGGAAACTCATAAATAATATGAAATTTTTGGTTTTTTTCTATGTTGTACAGTTCCTGAGATATAAGCAATTTAGAATTCCAAGTGTTAATTTTTCTGGTCCAAGGCCCATTACTATGCATACAGTCTTTGTACTCATTTGCCCAGATATTCGAAATGCACTCAAAAAGTGTGCAACAGCAGGAGCAAGCACAAGTCTACTGCACCCATGCACAAGAAGTGCGATATTCAAAAACTGCACAGGTCAAGATGTGCCTGCAGCACACGACTGAATATCGTGCCACCTGCGCCATAGCGCAACCAAGGATGTGCAGTTGCGCAGTCCAGATGTACCATAGCACAACCAGGGATGCTCAGTGGAGCAGATCAGATGCACCATAACGCAACCAGGGGTGCTCAGTGGAGCAGGGCAGCAGTGCAACAGCACAACCAGGCATGCACAGGGACAGGATGCAGGGGCCCACCACCCATGCCACAGATAGGTAGAGGAGCACACAGCAGAACAGACATTGCCCCCCACACCCCATGCACTGCACAACCAGTGGAGAGCTGGAATAACCACCAGCCCATGGATACCAGCAACAAACCCACAGTCGGGGCATGGTGCCCCAGCACACCCCCTGGCAAGCTGTGACTGGCACACAAGGAGGGCCGACCACCCTGTGCCACACCATCCCACCAATGCAGAGCAGACCCTGCACCGTGATCCCCAGACACCCTGCCCAGGAGCAGCGTCCACCAGTGCAGGACACCCCATGCATGCCACCACCCCCACTGTGACAATGCAGCCCTGTGCACCACAGAACCATGCAAGGCAGCCCCACCATGAGCACCTGTCAGTGGGTGGCAGCACACAGTGATGCAACGACTGCATACACAGTGTCACCATGCATGTCCCCCCCCCGAGGTACAGCTGAGAGACCGACCATGCATCAGCACACGAGGTACCCCACACATGACAGGGCATGCCCCGGACCCCCCCACCAGTGGTACAGCACCCTGCACACCCTCCCAAGGACACACCCTGACCCAGCACTGGCCACAACAGCCAGTGCAGACACCCACAGTGATGCATGGGAGCAAGCAACACACAGGATGCAACACAGTGCATGGACAAACACCCACCCATACCCAAGGGCACACCAACACAGGGACACAGTAGTGGGGCAACCAAGCCCCCAGCATGTGGCCACGGAAACTGTGTACACATGGCCAGCACCCCTCCATGGCACAGGAGTGGCAGTCACCCTGTGCAGGCACCACGCAGCTGTATGCCACCAGCATTTGCCAGGAGCACAAGAGACAGACAGTGGTGCACATCCCCTGCAACACACACAAGTGACAGCATGGTGGTGGGACAACAACAGCGGAGGCCACAGTGTCACCCATGGCAGACATGCACCACACCAGTGACAGGAGGCAACCCGGCATTGTGCTGGGTACAGTGCATGGACAGCCACCACTGACATGCTAGCGGACTGTACAGGTCACAGACATGCAAGGGTGTCAGCTGCACAGGCCATGGATGGGCTGACAGGTGTGCCATGGACACAGAGCATGCACTATGGACCACTGCACACAGTCATCCAGTGCACAGGGCACAACACACACACCACAGACACTGACTGATAGCTACTCCCACACCATAGTCACTTCCCTATGGACACACACATACCCATGACTGCACCACGCCGACGCCATGCACACCACTACAGCTGAGCACCTATAGCCCGCTGCAAATCAGAGACCACCACAGTAGGCATATCAAAGGAAATGTATTTAAAAACAGCAAACAAAACTATATACAAGTATTTACAAAGGTTTGGGGGGAGGGCCGCAAACAAGGTGGGGGTGGGTAAGGGGCAGGGGTGAACAAATGGTAGAGGCAAGGAGGGGTGTGAGGGTGTGTCCAGGGGGTAGGGGAAATCAGGGGCATTGCCAAGTTCAGCGGGAGCCCTGCTCCCCACTTCCAGCTTCTCCTCCCACCATGACGCTGTCTGACACTGAGCCTGTCAATGCTTTCCAGCATCTCCAGTGACACCCTGGCAACCTGGAGAATTTCCCACAGTGCCATCCTGATGTCTTGCAGCTGCCGTCCACCTAGTACAAGGGAGCAGAGTCCATAGGTGTGAATGAACAGCCCCATGCAGCCCACCCACTGTGCATGGCATACGGCTTTGGGACATGCCTCTGTGATGGTGTGTGACCACCCACAGTGATCGCGTCCACAAGACCTGCCCACCCAGGCGCACACAGCCATGTGGACCACTGCACACACCCACCGGGCCAAGTCCTGCACAGCACCACCGTGGCTGTTCAGTAACATGGCTATGCGGTGCGAAGGCAGTGGCACAGCCATGTACCCAGTGCATGCATGGACCACCATTGACGCACTCCCAGACATGCAGTGTCACTGGACAGTGCTGACTGTAACAAGTTGCATGCATGGCAGTGGTGTCAATGGATGGTGGCCATGCCCCACTGCCCACCCTGTTACACAGCATGCAATAGTAATCATGGATGTAATAAGGCACTCACCATCATCAGGCTGGTCCCTGCGCCTGTCTTGTCTGGCAGCCCTCTCAGCCTGCTGTTCATCACAGCACAGCCTCCCCTTCCTTGCCCGCTGGTGCTCCTCTGGGTCTAGGGTGCAAACATGGAGAGAGGAACATCAGTACAATCCGGTAGCAAAGTCCTCCTGCCCCTGTGTGTGTGCAATCCCACACAGCCATACCCATCCTCACCCTATCCCGATACCACTACCACAGCACCCTGGGCATGCGCTGTTCGGTGTCCACTGTGCATGTCACAGAAATGCACCCTTACTTGAGCACGTTCAATACAATTGCGCAAAGCGCAACAGCGTGATATTCCGCTGGCATATGCAAATCAGCTAATCAGCCATTCAGTGGTGCAGATACCGCATCAGCATCCACTTAAAATTGCGCCTCACCTCATTTGCATGAGTTGCACTATAAAAATGTGACATTGGGCTGCAGTGGCCGCAGTCTGTTATTGCAGTCTATTGTGGTGAGTTGCATGCTGTCTGGGAGTGTGGACTGTGGTGTGTGGGACATGCATGGGACTGCACAGTCACAGGTAACACCTGTCATTCCCACAGGATAAAGAATGAGCGATCGTGAGGTGGAGGAAGAGGAACAGAGACATGGGAGGAAGAGGAGGCCTAACTTCACCAAGGCAGAGACAGATGCCCTGTTTGAGGCCTACCTTGACCAGGAGCCGCTGCTCAGCAGACAGTGGGGAACACCACAGGCCCATGCTGCTGCATGGGAAGAGGTGGCGTGTGCCGTCAACCTGCATGGCAGTCACCAGCGGTCCATGCAGAAGTGCAAAAAGAAGATGGGCACGGACAGGTGGAGGATTAAGGACAAGGTGGCTGCCATCAGGGCAGCATGGGCTGCGACCGGTGGGGGACAGCCGGCCGTGCAACGCCTGAACCCACAAGAAGAGCGGGTTTCCGGCAGCATGTGGTGTTGTGCCATCGAGGGTGTTCCAGGTGGTGGATTCCAGATGGGTGGTAGCCCGTCACTGCATGGTAGGTCCTGGTCTGTCATGGGGGGGAGACAGGGTAGGGCAGATACATTAATGCTACTGTGTTCCCTTACAGCTCCTGAGCATCTACATGGGTCAGCGGTGGTGGGCTTGTCCACTGAGGGTGATACCATGGACATAGAGGAGGGCCCGTCCACCTCCATAGGTGTCCGAGGGTCAGGGTGACAGTGGGCCCACCTGGCTCTCCAGACTGATGTTGGTGGAGCAGGTGCGGAGGATGCCCTGCCCGTGTCCCAGCGTGCCAGCGTCCATGGATGACATCATGCTGAGATTCGGGCTGGTGCAGGATCCATCACCGATGATGATGGAGCTCACTTCATGGACAGTGATACGTGTGGGCCGCAGGATGGCCACACAGCAGGTGACAGCATGAGCATGGCCATGGGTGGTGCCGCCATGGATGCCTGTGTGACATCACAGTCCCAGTCTGTGCCTGTCTGCACCAGTGGGGCAGCACTGGTGTGTGTCCAGGACAGTGGGGCTGTTGCAGCCACTGCGGTGGCACTGTTGAGCCCTGGAGAGCGGCAGCCAGAGGGGCGGTGTCAGCAGTCGGCCAATGACCATGGGGGTACAGTGTCAGGGGGCAGCGTCAGTGCACTGCCTGTGGACATGCCCAGGCCTGACCCTGGTGTGCAGTGCCCACCTTCAAGGAGTGTTGCCCGTCAGGGCCATGAACACCATGAGGGACAGCATGCCAATCAGGCAGATGACCTCTTAGAAGAGCACACCCACATACTCCGAGCAACAGTCGATCAGCAGTTGTGGCTTGTGATGGCGGTGGATGCACTCAGTGCGGCTCTGCGCCAGGCAGAGGAGTGGTGCAGCAGGGACACCAGTCTGCTCCTGGCAGGGATGGACCAGCTGCGGGAGGATGTGACTGCCGCCATTGACAGGCAGACACAAGCGTTCACAGCTGTCTTGGCCACACTGGGCACACAGTTATTTGCCCATCTGTCACAGACACCGTGCAGTGCAATATCCACCCCCCATTCCCGGCGTCATGGGACACCCTCCTTGTCAACACCAGGTTCAGTTGTGGGCATCCTGAGCATGCCTGGCGCAGGCATGTTCGGTGTGCTGCAGACCCCTGCGTGAGCACGGTCGCGTTCATGCAGCAGAACCCCTGGGGGACCGTTGGTGCCACCCCATGAGGCCATTGGTCAGCCTGTCACTGCTGGCAGGTCTCAGCGGGGCTGCCCACGCATCTGTGGCGGCCGTGGCACTGTGGCGCGGGACCGACCTGTCTCCCACCAAGGCCACTGTCTGACACTGCCCTGTGTGCAGTGTGTTGTTCAATGTGCAATGCACAGGTGGGGTGCCTGGCCCTGCACACACACACACACGTTCCATCTGCACACCCTGCCGGCTGCTGTCCACTGTGGCGTGTGCATGATGATGCCTGTGTTGCGCTGTCCGCCACTGTGCAATGGTGCCCAGCGTCTGACACATTTACAATGACAGGCACTGGGCGTGGTGGTTTGTGGATGTGTGTGTGGCTAAGGATGGCGGTTGGGGTCGGCGTGCCTCCTACCCTTTGTGCATGTCTTGTGGGTGTGTGTGTGTGTGTGTGTGTGTGTGTGTGTGTGTGTGTGACCACATGCCATGTTAGACCTTGCCCATCCCTGACGGCATGTGCGGTTCCATGTTCGGCCAATTCCCTTTGTGACATGCACCCTGGTGTGTGTCCATGCGTGTTTGGGTTGTGCCCTTGCTACTGGTGGTTGCACATGGTCCCATGTCTTACCTGGGTTGGTTAAATTGCTCCTCTGTGATGGTGTCCAGGTGCAGCTGTGCCATCCAGATCAGTCGGGGGTCTCTTCAACCAAGGGGGGGGCTGCTCATCACCATCTCCACCGGCGTCCTCATCTTCCCCATCGCTGTCCCCCTCTTTGACCTGTACGGCTATCCCACAGTCATTAGCCATGTTGTGCAGGATGCAACAGGCCAGGAATAGCCCGCAGGACTTTGAGGGGCTGTACTGTAGGGCACTGCCAGATGTGTCCAGGCAATGGAAATGTGCCTTCAGCATCCCAAACACCCGCTCGATGACATTGCATGTGCCTCATTGTAGCATTGCTGTGATGGGGTCGCGGGCCGCTGGTATGATGTGAGCAGCCAGGGACGGAGTGGGTATCCACTGTCACCTGTGTGTAAAGGGTGGACATTAGTTTGGTGAACAGCGTCGCCCCCGCCATGGGCCATCTAGGCCAGTAACCATGTCACCTCTGACTATGCCCCTCCCAAGCTCCATGTCTTTCTGCATGATTTGCATACTCACCTACTAGGTGGCCAGTGGGGATGTCCCCACTCTCGAACCTGTGGCACAGTGCAGACTGGTGCCAGATGAAGGCATCATGTGCTCCCCCAGGATGCGTGGCAAAGACAGTGATTATGCACCCCCTGGCATCGCACACCACCTGGCATTTGATGCTTGCATATCCCTTCCGATTTATGTAAGTAGCCCCTTCGGGGCCAGGTGGCATGCGGATGGCCACATGGGTGCAATCTATTGCCCTGAGCATGCCAGGCATACATGCTACCCTGTGGACCTCCTGTATGTTGTTGTGCATTCCGCCGGTGTGCTGGGGAAATGGATGTACTCCGCAGCTTGTGGCAGCAGTGCGCTGAGGAATTGGGTGAGGTGGCGTGACGGGGCCGACTGGGTTATACCTGTCATGTCCCCTGTTGGTCTCTGGAAGGTGCCCATGGTGAGCAGGCACATGACAGCTGTCACTTTGGTCTCCACTGACAGAGCGTGGCTCCGTTGTGTGGGTGCCTGCATCATATCACTGCACAGCTCAAAGAGCCGCCTCAGGATCACCCAGTTCAGGCGATACTGGCCCTCGATCTCAGTATCAGTGTACAGCTCAAAGCTGGTGTGGGCTCGGTACTGCCTGTTGGGGGCATACCACCGATGGGCCCTTCCACAGCTGCGCCCCCCTGCTGCCTGCCTTCTCACCCCCCTCATAACTGCCTCCATCTGGATGGTGGCACTGGCCATGTCCCTGGCTAGTGTTACCCCCCGTCAGCTGTTTTACTGTTCCCCCCGCTGTCCTTGCTGCTACTCCCACTGCACCGGGAACACCTCCCTGTAGTGTCTGTACTGCCCACTGTCTGTGCCTTCAGTGCTGTGTGGCACTTCCAAATGTTGTTCTGTGCTGTGGCACAGGCTCTCCACACCTTCCCTGTTCCTGGTGGTTCCAGGTGCTCTGTCCTGCTCCTGCCCTGTCCTGTTCACAGTTTCTGTGTGCCTGCCTGCAGTTCACCAACATGTGGCTTCCATGTAGCGTTCTTGCACCTCTCTCTTGTTTCTTTTTTTTGGATCATTTCTGCTATCGTGCAACTTCTGTTTGCTCCCCTATTGCACATTGTGCATGTTGTTGAATATCGCACTGCGCCATTTATGCATGGTTCCTCCCCCTTCAGTTGCACATGCAATAATTACCATTGAGCTCTTGCGCATTGTGATTTGGGGGCGCATCTGCCTCCCGCTGAATATCGCAAAATGGCGCATTTTCAGACTTGCGCATCCCTGTAGCGCATGGCGCAACCCTTTTGAATATCCGGGCCACTGTGTTTCTCTATGCAGCTGTTGGGGGAAAACCAGGGTGTGCGCTCCCGTTACTGTTACACTTAGCGTTTCCACTTGCATTTCCGTACCGTTTGTGTTAGTGTTCCCGTGTATGCCACCATGTGCATTACCCTTTGTGTTTTTGTTTGCACTTGCGTTTGCATTACTGTTACCATTTGCCTTTGCACAACTGTTTGTGTTAGTGTTTCAATTTGCGTCACCGTGCACATTTTCATTTGCATTTGCGGCTGCCCTTCCATTTGCGTTTGTCTTTTATTTGCCATCATCATTGTTGTTACCGTTACCATTTGCATTTCTAATTGCGTTACCATGTTCATGCGCATTGCGGTTTGCGTTTCCATATGTGCCTGCATTTGCATTTCCATTTCTGTTTCCTTTGGCATTATTGTTGCTGTTACCATTACTATTTGCATTTCCAATTGCGTTACTGTGCCCGTGCACATTATGGTTTGCGTTTCCATACTCTCCTGCGTTTGCGTTTCTGTTTCCTTTGGTGTTACTGTTGCTGTTACCATTACCATTTGCATTTCCAATTGTGGAACTGTCACTGTGCGCGTTACGGTTTGCATTTCCATACGTGCTTGCTTTTGCATTTCCATTTCTGTTTTCTTAAGCGTTATTGTTGCTGTTACCGTAACCATTTGCGTTTCCAATTGCAGTACTGTGACTGTGCACGTTATCAGTTGCGTTTCCTTATGCACTTGTGTTTCTCTTACTGTTTGCGTTACCTTTTACATTTGCATCACCTTGTGTGTTACCATTTGCACTTGTGTTTCCATTGTGGTTACCATTACTATGTGAGTAAAAATAACGTGGTGGGAGCACGGGGCCCGAAGGGCCTGCGCTCCCACCACCACATTCCATTCACTATTTATAGTCCTCATTCTCAAAAAGAAGAGAAATTCATGGCAAAAAAACTCAATTTAATCCATCAGTTATGGTTGTTCTACAGTGACAAAAGTGAGGAAATTCGATGTCAGGGTTGAAACCCCCCCCTTGCAATCCCCCACCCTGCCCCCTGAACCGGCATCGGGGTGTGCTTTGGGGTCATCGGTCCTATCTCTCACCCCATTCTCCTATACTTTGCCACCTCAGCTTGTTTACATGTGATGGGGTGAGAGTTGAGGGCCGGCAGCCCCCAGCGCACCCGATGAGGCGAAGTGGGGGGTGGGGAAGTTCCATCACATTTCCTGCTTTAACTGTGGAACAACCCTAACTGATGCATTAAATGAGTTTTTCATGACTACATTATATATATATATATATATATATATATATATATACACACACACACACACACATATAGTACCGGTCTACAGGAAAGACAGAGGTTCAAAAACAGAGGCGGAAGCGATCTACATCAAAGAAGGGATCAAGGCGTCAGAGATAAAGGAAAAGCAGAGAGGAGAAGAGGCACTGTGGGTCACCCTGGAGTCAGGAAATGGCACTACTATCCTCATAGGGGTTATCTACAGACCCCATCACAAGAGGAGGATACAGATATGGTCATGGTAGATAACATCCTTAAAATGGCAGAGAAAGGGGAAGGGTTGGTGGTAGGGGACCTAAATATATCTGATGTTAACTGGAACACTGATGCTGCAGTCACATCCAAAAGCAAAGTCATCCTGGATACCCCACAAGGCGCATGCCTCACACAACTAGTGAAGGACTCCACTCATGAGAGGTCTATATTGGACCTGGTGCTCATAAATAGAGACAGAGTAACAGATGTAGTAGTGGGCAGCCATCTGGGGTCCAACAACCACCATACAGTATGGTTCAGGGTAAAAACAGTAGAAGAATAAAGTCACACAAATGCAAGAGTCCTAGACTTCAAGAGGGCAGACTTTGCTAAAATGAGAGAATGCCTCAAGAAATATGTGGCAAAGGGTCAGGGAGGGGGAGTAGAGCTGCAGTGGCAGAACCTCAACAGAGCCATAACAGAGGCAACAAGCCTTTGTTCGAAGCTAGTGAACAAAACTAGAAGAAAAAGAAAACCATTATGGTTTTCAAAAGAAGTGGCAGGGAAGGTTAGAGAGAAAAAAACTGGCATTCAGAAAGTGCATGGAAACTCAAAGGGAGGAAGACAAGGAAATATATCTGACAAAGTAGAGGGATGGGGTATAGCAGTCAGAAATGCAAAGGCACAAACAGAGGAAAGGGTAGCCCAGACTGTGAAGGAGGGGGACAAAGATTTCTTCAGCTACATAAGGGGAAGAAGAAAGGCCAAGGGAGGGATAGTGTGGTTAACTAAAGGAGGGGATGGGAGTGGGAAGAAGGGGACCTGGAAAAGACTGAGATACTGAACAAATACTTTTACTCAGTATTCACAAAAGAATGGGAGGGACCAACATTAACCAGCAGACACACACAGGGAAGAGAGGTGGACACCAGTCCATTCACAGAAGAGCAGATACTAAAGGAACTCTTGAAACTGTAGGTGGACAAGACAATGAGGCCAGATGGGATACATCCCAGAATCCTGAATGAACTTAGAGAGGTGATACTGACACCACAGACAGCACTATTCAACAAATTGTTGGAAGAAGCAGTAGTACCAGAGGGCTTGAGGATGGTGCACGTGATACCCCTTCACAAAAGTGGGAGCAAGGTAGAAGCGGGAAACTATAGACCAGTCAGTTTGACCTCAGTGGTTGGCAAGATGATGGAATCACTGTTAAAGAAAAGGACTATAAAATATCTAGAAGCCAGCGGGGCACAAGACCCAAGGTAACAGGGATTTACAATAGGAAGGTCTTGTCAAATGAATCAGATAGATTACTTTGACTGGGTAATCAAGGTAATAGATCAGGGAAGGACAGTGGACATGGCCTACCTAGATTTTAGTGAGGCATTTGACACAGTCCCATACAAGAGGTTAGTTAACAAGTTGGGCAATCTGGGAGTAGGTCCCAAGGTGGTTAACTGGGTCAGTAACTGGCTTAGCAACAGGACACAGAGGGTATTTGTAAATGGAGTTCAATCTGAAGAAAGGGGATTACCAGCAGGTTGTCACAATGTTCAGTGCTGAGGCAAGTCCTGTTTAATGTCTTTGTAAGTGACATTGCGGAGAGACGTGATGGAAAAGTATACCACTGTGCAGATGTCATCAAGATCTGCAATAGGGTTAACACTCCAGGGGGGAGTTGGAGCAAATGAGGAGAGACTTAGGTAAGTTGGACGAGTGGTCAAGAGTGTGGCAGCTTGGATTCAATGCCAGGTAGTGCAAAAGCATGTACTTGGGGAGCCAAAACCCTGGGGAGGAACACACAAGGGGGAGGGATACTAACAACAACTACGATGTGAAGGAATCTGGGGGTAGTCATAACAGATGATCTGAAAGTAGCCAAACAATGTGAGAAGGCAGTGAGGAAAGTCAGTGGGATGCTGGGTGCATAGGGAGAGGTATCACCAGTAGAAAACAGGCGGTGGTGATGCTGCTGTACAGGCAGTTGGTGAGGCCTCAGCTAGAGTACTGGGTGCAGTTCTGGAGACCTCGGCCCTGATTTTCAAAGCACTTAGAGTGACGCAAGCAACTTGCGTCATCAACGCTGGTTGCAAAATGCAATTTGCATCTGAAGTTCCGCTGAATGCAATTGTGGTACATGAATTGCATCTGGCACAGTCAGAATGCATCCAAGGGCATTGCGAGACAAAATGCATCCAAGCATTTTTTAACCAGGAGTAGCGCACTAAGCCAAAGCTTGTTTCCAGATGCAATCTGGGAGCACAAGGAAGTTAAGTGAATTGCTCAGGATCACACAGTATGCACCTAGGCAGCTGACATGAGTTGCATCTGACTGCAAACGCTAATTGTGATTGAAACCCCCCTACAAATGGGGGCTCCCGAAAGCCTTCCTTGGGAGTGCCTAAATGCCCACTGCCAGGCTGGTATCCTGTGTCTTAGTGCTTTAAAAGTGTTTGTGTGAGAGTGCCTTAATGCCTCTGTGCTCTGTCTCTTTAAGAGCTGCTAATAATGTGGTGCTTATTTAATCTGGGAGGGGACTGAGTGTTTCCATGCTCGAGTCCCGCTCAGGCCACCAGATTCTCGCGCTGTTCTGCCATTGCCATTTGCACAGGGGGAGTTTTGTTAGAAGCTGTACTTATTTATTGATTATCTAGTAGCATAGTAACGATATTGTAGTTTGACTAACCTGCCTTCTTTGCAGCATGGACAGTTCTGTTTATCACCACCATCTTGGTACAGGACTGCCCGAATGGGCCAATCAGTACCTTTGGGACCCTAAAATGAAGTCCGTCCCCAGGGGTCTTGTGGGAGGAATTTTGGTAGGAATTGTAGTTTTGAGGCTTTGGCACCTAAATGCACCTGGAGGGGGAGCCCTTACTTTGACAGACCGATGGATCAACCAACCAGAACCTTTTGGACTGAAGGGAAATTCCCAAGCTGACTGCTGCAGTCAGTCAGTCAGAGTTGGAAAGTAGAAGAATGAACAGCTCAAGATAGTCGAGCAGCAGCTCCTGTGTAGTTCGCGCGGGAGAACGGTGGAAGGGCTGAGTTCTGGCCTACTGCCTGCTGTCCCTGAGAGGGAACCTATGGGTATTTCGGACTGAATCTGAATCGAGAGAGAGAGAGAGAGATTAAAGCCACTGAACTGTCACCAGGCTTGAAACCTGTAGAAGACAGAAGATTTGCTGAACACGATCGGCCTGTCAGGTCCTCAATTCCTGCTGGAATCTCAGTTGGGCGCAGAGACTCTGTAATTGCGACCGGACTGCCATCCGCCTGGTACAGTGGTATTTCCTTACTGTAAATGTGCTGTGTGCTGCTAGTGGGTCGTGATTTGGTTCCCCACTGTATGTTGAACTGTGTTCAGCTTGCTGGAGGCTGCATCTAACTCCACCAGGCTGAATCCGCATTCATCTCTTCCTTGGCCTGGTCCTTGCCATACTGGCCCAGGCAGATTACTCATGCCACAGAGAAAGCCATCAACAAGAGACCTGCCTGGGGATCAGCCCCCTGCTCAACGCTTTGAACAGGAACGACACCTTGATGATTCGTGTGGGTCCTATTTCTCCTGGCATTCCAGCTCATCATCCTGCAGTCTCAATTTCACTCTGCCTGTGTCCTGTATTGGGTATCGTGAGTAAACCTCAGGATAGCTCCCTGCAACAACAGCTAAATCTAAAGTGTTGTCATTTGATTGCCTTGTTGCCTTTTCCTCCATGAACTGAGCCCTCCGGCTCCGGATTACAAATA
The DNA here is from genome assembly GCA_016271365.2 of Neoceratodus forsteri. Classification (NCBI taxonomy): domain Eukaryota; kingdom Metazoa; phylum Chordata; order Ceratodontiformes; family Ceratodontidae; genus Neoceratodus; species Neoceratodus forsteri. The sequence continues at coordinate 31,688,163 of CM057449.1, read as the reverse complement.
GTGTGTGTTGTGCATGTTTCTTTCTTCCATCACAGGACCCCAACCACCTGCGATGCCGGCCTACCCCGGGCAATGTTCCTGGCTAGCCCACCGTATTCCTACCTGGGTACCCAGAGTGTGTGACTATGTAGGGACTCTGAAGTGCATGCATGACTGTCTGATTGATCTAGCCTTTAAGCCCTTCCCTGTTCAAGTCCCCTAAATAAATCAGATCTAACTCTTTTTGCATTTAATCTCACTGTGGTTCCAGTTTGTATCAGAAGTACTGTACTGTTGCTATTTGCTGTGCATAACCTTGTTTTACAGGGGATCTCCAAGGTCGAGCCAGAGGACCCAGCCCTGGTGGTAAGTGCAAACAGTGTGGGGGATTGTATGCTGAATAGGGGCTACTGTGAAAGTGTTTGTTGCATATTGTCTAGGCCACTAGAAGGGAAAGAGGGGGGGTTACAGTGTCCCGGAGGGCTGTACCCAGGTTAGCCTTGTTACTAACTACCCTGTCCTCCTGGTGGAGGCACCGTTTCAGTACCCAGGCTCCTTAACCTTCTACTAGTCAAGCAGGCAGGAGTAGTAGCCCTTAAGGTAGCGCCACCTAGGGGTTACATCTTGGAGGCACCAATGCTGGGATTAGCGTCCCCTAGTGGCCAAATCACAAATTATTATCAAAAATTAATGGCTATCTCAGTAGAAATGGCTGTACTCCAGTTGATGGGGTGGTGTATGGGGCAGGAGATTGACCCCCCCCCCAATGCCTTGCTAATACTGGATATACCAGTATGGGCATTAGTAAGAACATTGTAGAAGAAGCACTTTCCAAAGTCGAATGGTTAAAAACTGTTGTGGTGATGGGTTGACAGGCTGATTTGACTGCCCAAACTTTCATGGCCCTAGTAGAGTGTAGTGACCCCGTGGACAGCTCCAAAGTGCCACAGACTATTGCCTCAGAAGGGGTCCCAGTCACCTGGAGGGTAATAACTAAGAACAGTAAAAATCCTGGGGGGGATGAGCCACCACCCTTATCTGAGACTTCTGAGGAGAAGTTGGGCAAGTTGTTACTGGAGGAGGGGAAGACCGTAGAGGACTTCAAGAAGTTATTCCTGCCACCCGGGAGTGTTCCTTCTCCAACACCCCTGCCAGTTCCCATACCTGTTCCTCCACCAGCTCCTGTGCTCACATCCCACCTCCATGCCTGCAGTTAGTTACGACTCGTATCACCAGTTGAGGATGTTTTCAGGCACTCTCCCAACACCCCAGGGGAAGGACAATTGGGAGACTTGGATAGACTATGTTGCCCCTCAAATCCAAGAATGGCAATGCCCCAAAGCAGAGAAGAGGAGAAGGGTGGTTTAAAGCTTCAGAGCTCCTGCCCATCTTACTATCTAAGCTACACAGGCTAGTAATCCAGAAGCAACTGCTCAAGATTATCTGAATGCATTGGAAAATGTGTATGGGAGTCCCGATTCGGATGCGGACCTGTGGGGTAGGGTCAAAAACACTCAGCAATACCCGGGGAGCCCTTATCCGTGTATGTGCCTTGACTTGAAGTGGTGCCACAGGACTGCCTAAAGAAAGGTGGCATGGCCCCAGCTAAGTTAGATCGGAGTAGGCTGGATCAACTTCTCAAGTCAGACCCATTCTCTGAATTATTGCTGCTCCAACTACGCTTTGCCGCTCAGTTGGATGCACCTCCTACCTATGACGGACTGATGAGGGAAATTCAGAGGATTAAGAGGAGGCAGCCATGTGGGGGGGGGGCCCCTCCTGAATCTGCTGCTGCTGCCCAGCTGGCCGAGGATGCCCACGTGAGTGATGCTCATGGGTGAAATACAGTGCCAGTTGAACATCTGGAAGCTATCAAAGACACTCCGCCCTGGGGCCACATACTGCGAGAGGTCTGAGAAATGAGGGCTACTGTTTCCCTACAAGCCCGTTCCAATGCTACAATAGGCCCAAACCCCTCTCAGGGCATGTCCGCTATGGGGGTTGGGTGCACTTCCAGGCATCTCTTGTTGACAGCAGCTCAAAAATTGATGAATTGACTATGGAAGTGAGGGAATTACTGAGGCATCTCCCTATTGTCACCACACCCCAGACAGAGCCTGAATCAAGATTTTCTGTTGGTAGTACCTCTGTCTCAGCTCCAAATGTGATGTCTCACCCACGTCAGGCTCTAGAAAGCATATTCTGTCATAAATGTGGGAAGGAGGGGCATATGAAGAAAGAATGCGGGTCCCCAAAAGACTTAGATAAAGTTGTATACAGACTTCAAGGGGAGCTCCGGAAAGCGAAATCATGGCCGAGGGGTGCTGGAAACAACCACAGTGAAGGCTCAAGAAATCCCAACTCCAATTTCTTTGTGGCTAAATTGTCTGTATCGGCCCCTGTCATTGTCCCCCCAGAATGGTCCAAGGTGGTGGGCCCTTCAATGGAAACTACAGTGACGTGAACAGCGTGTCTGCTCGGGCCATGCTTGATAGTGGATCTCAAGTAACCATAGTATTTCAAGATTGGTACCAGAAGCATCTGCCTGATGTACCCCTACAACCCTTGGAAGGTTTGCATGTGTGGGGGTTGAGTGAGAAGTCCTAGCCATACTCGGGGTATATCCAGATCTGGCTGTCATTCCCTACCACTGTGACTGGGGTAGATGAACAAGTTGAGACACTTGCCCTAGTGTGTCCCCCTACTGGATTGTTTGAAGGGGCTCCCCTGCTTACAGGAACAAATGCCCACATGTTTGGAAGACTAGCACAACTCTTCCATGAGAAACAAGGACAATGGACTGGATGGGCTTTAAGAATTCTAACATTAATCAAAAGGGTTTATGACGTGCAACAGAAAGCCGATGAAGTGGACCAAGATGAGCCAGTGGGGATAGTGTGAAAAAATAATCCTGACTCTTTGGTGTTGGCCCCCAATGACCAGTGAACGATCCATGGAAAAGTCCGGCTAAAGAGAGAGATGTGAAGAACAAAATATTGATGATAGATGCCCCGGGTGAAGGAAACCTGCCAGAGGGGTTGATGGAAGCCCAGTGTATAACCTGCACGTGCCCATGTCTATGCAGGCTGAGTGATGGGGCAAGTGAGAAACATGTTGGACAAGGAAGTTCGTGTGAACTGGGGATGTACGCTGGCTACAGTACACTGCGCAGACACTGCAGTATTACCCAGTAACAAGTACTCTGACGAAAAGGAGAAAGTGACCCCAGACTTATCTGACTTGGGTGATTCACCTTTGTTTGCTGAATGGAAGAAACATAGAAACATAGAAACATAGAAGTTGACGGCAGATAAGGACCGCAAGGCCCATCCAGTCTGCCCATTTCTTTTTCTACCTTATAAATGTGCCATCGGCCTTTGCACTGTCAGTGACCTATCTATTCATAGTCATTTGTATTGCTCCCTTATGCCTATCCCATGCCTGTTTGAAGCCCTGCACTGTATTCATAGCCACCACTTCTTGTGGTAAGCCATTCCATGCATCTACCACCCTTTCTGTAAAAAGAATTTCCTCACATTTCCCCTTAATCGGCCTCCCTCTAATCTCATGCTGTGTCCTCTTGTCCTGCTATTTTCTTATATTTAAACATGTTAGAACTCTTTCACCTTGTTTATGCCCTTAAGGTGTTTAAATGTCTCGATCATATCACCTCTCCCTCCTTTGCTCAAGGGTATACATATTGAGCTCCGTTAATCTGTCCTCATATGTCTTCTGATGCAGTCCCTGCACCATTTTGTTGCCCTTCTCTGGACTGCCTCAATTTGGTTAATGTCCTTGTGAAGGTGTGGCCTCCAATACTGCACGCAGTACTCCAGATGGGGCCTAACCAATGTCTTGTACAGAGGATTATTACCTCCTCTTACGACTCTGGATACCCCTACTACTACACCCTAACACCCCTAGCCTTACCTACTGCTTTAGAGGTCTGCTTGATGATTTTAGTCATCAGCGATGATGCCCAAGTCCTTTTCTTCCATTGTGACTGCTAGCAACTCCCCTCCCAACCTATAAGTGGCTTCAGGGTTTCTCTTCCTTATGTGCATGATTTTGCACTTCTTTGCATTAAATCCCAGTTGCCACTCTTCTGACCATTCTGCTAGTTTATCCAGCTCTCTTCTCATTCTGCCCACCCCATCTGGATCATCTACTCTGTTGCAGATCTTGGTGTCATCTGCAAACAGACAAGCCTTACCCTCTAGTCCATCTCTTGAGGTCACTAATGAAGATGTTGAATAGGACTGGCCCAGGACTGATCCTGAGTACTCCACTTGTGACTTGCATCTCTTCTGACTGTATACCATTTACCACCACTCTCTGTTTTCTGCCAGTCAACCAGTTTGCCACCCAGTTGACCAACTTTGACCCACCCGAGCCTACCTAGCTTATTTATCAATCTTCTATGTGGAACAGTGTCAAAAGCTTTGCTGAAGTCAAGGTAGGCGTCAACTGCTCCCCTTGGTCCACCACTCTGGTTACCCAGTCAAAGAAATCTATGAGATTAGTTTGACAGGACCTTCCTTTGTAAACCCATGCTGTCTTGGATCCTGTGCCCCTATCGATTCCAGGTGTTGTACTATCCTTTCCTTAAGGGTGCCTCCATAATCTTGCCGCTACTGAGGTAAGACTGACGGTCTGTAGTTCCCCACCTCCTCCTGCTACCACTCTTGTGGAGTGGGATCACATGAGCCCTTCTCCAGTCTTCTGGGACCTCTCTGTGCTCAGAGACTCACTAAACAATTCTGCTAATGGCTCTGCTAGTTCCTCCTTTAGCTCCTTAAGTACCCTGGGATGTATGCCATCAGGTCCCATTGCCTTATCCACCCTGAGCTTAGCAAGCTCTTGTAGGACCCTTTCTTTTGTGAAGGAGTAGTGCTCACCTCCCTCCCCTGTGTCCATGATGCTGAGCTGTGGGTCCTGCCCTACCTTCTCTCAGTAAATACTGAGCAAAATATCTATTTAGGATAGATGCCTTTACAGGGTCCTCCTCCTCACATGCTCCCTTTTCTCCATTAAGCTTAGCAATACCCCTCTGGACTTTCTCCTTTCACTAATGTATCTATAGAAAGTCTTGTCACCTTCTTTACTGTTAGTGCTAGTGTTTTCCTCAGTTTGGGACTTTGCCTGCCTTACTGCCTTACCTGCTTCCCTTAGGGGCAGTTTGGTATGCCTCCCTATCTTCATCCCGCTGTGTTCCCTTATATTTGCTGAAGGCCAGCCTTTTGGCTCTGACCTTTTCTGCTACTGTATTTGAGAACCAAAGTGGTTACCTTCTTCTTTTGCACTTCCTTTTCTGTCTAACACAATGGGATGTTGCTTCAAGTGTTGTATCCTTAATGCTTGCCCACTTTGCCTGTACCTCCTCACCTGTGTTTCTTTTTGCCAGGGCTAGCTTAACTCTGTTGGCCATCTTATCAAAGTCAGCTCCTCTGAAGTCCCATATTTTTGCCTTGGAATGGGATGATTTAGATGTAGTAGCCAAATTGAACCATACCATGTGATGGTCACTGGCCCTAGGTGACCTTTCTACCTGAGATCTGTGATCCCTTCTTTGTTAGTCAGTACTAGATCTAGGATAGCCCTGTCTCTTGTGGGTTGCTGTACCAGTTGTTTGAGGCCCTCCTGCAGGAATCCACTATGAGTCTAGTTCTGGCAGATGTTCCTGCTGGTATTGACCAATCTGTATCTGCATGTTGAAGTCTCCCATTATCAGAACCTCCCCTTTAGCTGTCATGTTTTGTATATCTTCTAACAGTAATGTGTCTATGTCCTCCTCTGGTCTGGGGGCCTGTAGACAACCCCAGTTCTTATGGCTGTCCCATTTCCTGTTTCCAGGGTGACCCACAGTTCTTCTGGCTCCTTATGTGTATTCTGAATTTCTGTAGCTTTGATATTTTCATTAACATACAGGGCCACCTCTCCCTTTGCAGCCTCGGTCTCTTCTGAACAATACATAGCCAGGTACTGAAGTCTCCCAGTGTGGTTACTGGTAAACCACGTCTCACTAATTGCTACTATGTCCAGTTTAGCCTCTGACATTATTGCCTGCAGGTCTGGGATCTTATTTCCCAGGCTGTGAGCATTGTGTACATGATTTTCCATTGGCCAGATTTTGGTGTATTAGTTGTTGGGTGAAGTTTGGCATTACCCTGTGCATCGTATGGGAGACAAACCTTTTTTCTTACCTGGTGATGCAAATGAACGGCAAACACGCTGAATTCCTGTTTGACCACTAGCTGAGGGGGGAAGGGTGTTCTTCCCATTCGACGTATGGGGTGCTGCACCCCTCTCCCCATTTGCTAGTTTAAATATTCTGCAAAGACGTCAAACTTCTGCCCCAATGCACTGGCTCCCTCTTTAGTCAGATGCAGTCCATCAAATTTAAAGAACTTTCGCTCCCAGAACTGTTGCCAGTTCCCTACAAATCTGTGTCCTTTTTCCTGGCACCAGTCCTTGAGCCACATGTTTAGCTCCCCTATCTCCCCTTCTCTGACCTTCCGTCCATCTGCTCCCCTCTCCCAGACTGGCAGGATCTCAGAGAAGGAGATGCCGGACGAAATAGATGATAGTTTGTCACCCAGCCTAGTCAGGTGTTCCTTGGTCTCCACAACTGACCGGCTGGCGAGATCATTAGTCCCTATGTGTACTAGGACATCAATGTTTTCTCCTGCTTTGTGAAAAATTTTAGCAATGCGGTCAGTGTCTCTCCATGCTGATGTACCTGGGAGACATCTGACCATCACCCCTGGCTGGAGATGGGTATCAACTCCCCGAATCATGGAGTCTCCTATGATCAGAAGTTTTTTGGATTTCCTTTGTGCTTGTTTAGTTTTGGTTCCTGATTTGGGTGAGTATTGTTGTGTAGCTCCTGTGCTGCAGTGTCCTGCTCTGCAGTGTCTTCTGCCTCTTTATTTGATTTCAGAGATAGAGGCAGATACCTGTTTAGTGTTTATATGGTTTTGGAGGTAATGTGTTGGAGAGCAGAGAGTGATGGGGCACCTGATTTGCTCCTCCTAACCACCTGCCAACCTCCTGGACCAACTACCCTCTGCGTCGAGGTTTTCTGTTGGATGCTGGGAAATGGTGGGTGGTTCTTATAATGTATTTCCTCTTCAATATGAAATTTGAGGCGTGCAATCTCTGCCCATGCTGCCCAGAGCTGAGACCTAAGATCTCCAAAGGCCCAGCATGTAGGACAGTGTCCTAAATCCTGTAAGACTGTCCTTCTGAAAATTGTTCCACAGTACCTGCAGTTAATGAAATCCATTCCAAATTAGTTGCTGGGTTTGTAACCTAGTCAGAGTAATTAGAAGGAAAAAAAAATGCAAGTAATGGTTTAATTGTGCTTTGTTTAACTTGTTATAACAAGTTAAATTACTAGTGCCCTGTAAATGAGATCACCTTGTGGAGGCCCCACTGATCCACCCTTCCTGCTCTGCCACAGGAAATGTCACAACTGTGGTACCCTATAAAAGGAGTGTAGCGGGGTGGTTGGGGATGGGGGTGGGTGGCTGGGCCCTTCCCCTGCCTAAAAAGAAGAACCACGGATGAAAGAACAAGGAGGTAAGAGCAGAAACAATCAGTCAACAACAAATGCAATAACCCTGAAAGCTTATCCTAATGTTAGATAAAACTGTAAAACCTGTAAAGCACCACCTGTAATAATTTCAGAGAAGATATACCCTGTAAGAAACACTTTGCTCCAGAGAAAATAAAGCAGTAACAGAAGATATACCTTGCAAAAGACAATTTGAATCAGAAGATTACAGCAGTAATCTGTTAGCACACACCTGTAGGCACACCTTGTAATAATGCAGAAGAAGGTATACCAGCAACAACAATTTGAATCAGAGAAAAATAAAGCAATGAAATGTTAGCAACAAACAGTAGCAATCCCTGTGAGTAAAAAATAAAAACACCACCACACAGTAAATCTGCTTAGCCAAACTAAGTCTTAATCCTTCTCTCTTGCTCTGGTAAGTTTCTCTACTCTGCCTTTCAAGCAGTCTTAGAAGGAAAGAGCTCAGGTGAAGCTAGGTGCCTTGGCCAGCAAACCAAGTCTTCTACCCGAATTAGCAGGAAACTTGCTCAGAGAGATCAAGTGTTCTCACTAAAAGAGTGGGACGTGGGATGTGTCCGTGGTGCCGAGCATAACACACATCTGCATGATGACCGACCATTTCGAGAAAGGTCCTGATGCCTTGCCCCAGCTGACATAGATGATGTTAGGAGACACCTACAGGAAATGCTCGCTGCTGGCATTATTCAAGAATCAAGAAGCATATATGCATCCCCCATCGTAGTGTTGCGTAAAAAGAATGGATCCGTGAGGATGTGTGTGGACTATCGGACCCTCAACCAATGGACTATCCCAGATCAATACATCATGCCACGCATACAGGATACCCTGGATTGCCTGAACGGGAGTCAGTGGTTCTCAGTACTGGATCTACGCAGTGGATATTATCAGATTCTGATGGCCCTGGAGGACCGTGAGAAAACAGCCTTCATCTGTCTTTTAGGGTTCTACAAATTCCTGAGGATGCCACAGGGGATTTCGGGTGCTCCGGCCACTTTTCAGAGATTGATGGAACGTGAGGTGGGAGACATGAACTTGCTGGAATGTTTTGTGTACTTGAATGATGTCATTGTTTTCGGACGCATGCTAGAAGGACATGAAATCAGACTGTTCAAAATCCTCGATCGTTTGGAAGAATTCAGCTTCAAGTTATCCATAGATATGTGTCAGTTTTTTCAAACATCTGTGAAATATGTGGGACACATAGTGTCTGCTGAAGGGATACAGACAGATCCCAGTAAAGTTGAAGCTTTAACCACTTGGCCCCAGTCCAATAACCTAAAAGAGCTACAGCATTTCCTGGGGCTGTGTGGCTACTACTGCAGGTTCATCAAAGATTATTCAAAAGTGATTCGACCGCTCCTTAAACTTACCCAAGGCTACCCCCCCTACCAACTGCAAATACTGATAGGATCTGCTGCTTATCCAGTAGGTAGGGAAATGGGAAGACTGGGTGGGCCAAGCGGTCCTTATCTGCCATCAAATTCTATGTTTCTATAAATTTAAAAAGGGGGCTATCAAAGACCAAAAGAAAATGTATTTTTGAACAGGTAAGCCTTTTGGGACTTGGTGGACACCTGAATGTGAAGCAGCTTTCTTCGAGGTCACATACCAGCTCACCCATGCCCCAGTCCTTGCCTATGCTGATCCTACCAAGCCCTATGTTCTGCATATGGATGCTAGTTTGCAGGGCATTGGGGCTATGCTACATCAAGACTAGGAAGATGGCTTGAGACCGGTAGCTTTCGCTAGCAGGAGCTTGACCCTGTCAGAGCAGAACTATCCGGTCCACAAGTTGGAATTCTTTGCCCTAAAATGGGTCATAGTTGACCAGTTTCATGAGTACCTCTATGGGGCAAAGATATTAGTGAAGACTGACAATAACCCACTGACCTTTGTGCGGACTTCAGCTAACTTGGATGCCACTGGACACCATTGGCTTTCTGCTTTATTGACTTATGATTATGCTGTTGAATACAGACTGGGATTAAACCATATTGATGCTGAGACCCTGTCACGAAGGCCAGCTTCTAAGAGCAAGTGGGTCAATATTGTCTGACCTGACATCAAAGCATTATGCCAAAAGTTTCATAAAGATGAATAAATGTCTGCGGGGAACAGTGGACTGTCTAGCAGATTGTTTGGGCCCTCCTGATACCTGCATACCGGCTGCCTATTGCCATTTCTCTGCTTTGGATATCAGTGCACTACCTCAGTTTGATAATGACAGTATTCAGAGGGCTCAATCCCAAGATCCTATGATTCAACCAGCACTTGACGCCCTACGTGAGGGGAAAGATGTGTCCAAGTTGTGTTCCCCTGACTTGCGAGCTGATCTGTTGTTCAAGGAAGGCCCCAGGTTAAAGTTGCATGATCAGTTGTTATACAGAGAGACAGTGGATCATCATGGTCAAGTAGACAAGCAACAGTTAGTCCTACCCACAGCCTTTAAACAGCTGGTACTGAGGTCCCTCCACAATCATATGAGGCACCTTGGTATTGACAGAACTCTCGACTTGGTACGATCCCGATTCTACTGGCCAAAGACGGGGGGCAGATGTTGAGCACCATGTAACTTGCAGTCATTGCCTCCAAAGAAAAGCCTTGCCTCAGAAGGCTGCCCCTCTTGTCAATATCACTACCAGCGCCCCTATAGAATTGGTCTGCATAGACTTCTTGTGCTTAGAACCCGACCAAAAGAACATTGGCAATGTGTTGGTAGTTACAGATCATTTTACACGGTACACACAAGCCTTCCCAACTAAAGATCAAAAGGCCTCTACCGTGGCCAAGGTGCTGGTGGAGAAATTCTTTGTCCACTATGGTGCCCCCCCAGCGGATTCATTCTGACCAAGGCAGAGACTTTGAAAGTAGATTAATCAAAGAAATGCTCTCTCTGTGGGGGGTGTGGAAGTCAAGAACCACCCCCAATCACCCGCAGGGGGAACCTCAACCAGTACGCTTTAACTGCACCCTTCTGGACATGCTAAGCACCCTCCATCCAAAAGACAAGCATAAGTGGAGAGAGCAGATTAGCACCTTGGTACACGCATACAATTGCACCAAACGTGATGCTACTGGGTTCTCCCCCTACCATCTCATGTTCGGGAGGGACGCCCGACTGGCAGTTGATGTCTGCTTTGGAGTCTCTCCAGATGGGGTCCAAGCTGAAAACTACTTGTAGTATGTACAGAAATTGAAAGATCAGTTGAATCATGCCTATCAACTAGCTCAAACTATGGCTGCTAAGCGAAATTTCGCTAACAAAGAAAGACATGATTGACGAGTAAAAACCCAGGAGTTGTTGCTTGGAGATAGGGTGCTACTACGCAATTTGGGACTGCATGGAAAACACAAAATTGCCGATAGATGGCACCATCTCCCCCATGTAGTAGTTGCTAAATTGGATGATCTGCCAGTGTACAAGGTGCGCCCAGAAAATAATTCCAAAGTTGTTAAGACCATGCACCGTAATCACTTACAGCCCATCAGCCAAGTTATTATTGAAGCTGAACCGACACCTGACACTTCTCCTGGGCCAGTGACTTGTGCTGCTGCAAAGAGGAAACAGAGCCAACCTGCCTGTGTTGTTTCAGAACTAAGGCCTTCCCCTCAGCAGGCCCAGAGTGATAGTGATGACTGTTCGTCAGTCTCTGATGAGAGTGACTGTGATAATGACTATTATCCCTCATATGAACTGAGTCAGTTGTTTCGAGGCAATCCACTGCAGAATTGTGGGGATGAAGCTGGGCCTTCAGAACTGTCTAACCCCCCAGCTTCCTCCCTGGACCCAGTGCCCCCTGAAAGTGATGTGCAAAGTATCACGTCTGAGGTTGCAGATTCTCTGTGTCTTGTAGAACTGTTTGACTTGCCTGAAGAAGGGGCTGATGATCTGAGTCTCTCTGGTGACATGCCAGAACTTGAAGAACAATATGAAAGTGTTGACAGCACCCCTTCAGTGCCACCAAGCCTAATTGTGCCAGAGTCTCCTCAGAATGGGCAACCTGGGCCCTCTTCAGAAGATAATGAGCAAAGTGTTGTGGAAACAGAGTCTGCAGATCCAGGAACTGATAGTGTTCCCAATCTGGACATTTCAACCAGTGCAGAGGCATGCCTCACTACAGGAGAACAACTCAGTGCCAGTGCTGACTGCCCAGAGCCTGTGTCTGTTCCCCCCAGAAAATCTGGGCCACCTGTTAAGCCAGTGCTACATTTTAGTTATGATTCCCCTGGGAAGCCTGTGGACTTGCCTCTCAATGTGGTCCATAAAGGTGTTCACTGCCCAAACTGAGCTTGACTGCCACCTCCCAATTAATTGTTCTTCCTTCAGAACATGGTGTCCCTGTCCCATCTAGTCCCAAGTTAGCTGATGGGGAAGAGCCCCCTTCTACATTGTTTACTGTACCAGAAGTTATAATGTGAAGTCATAGGTAACTGTTCATAGTATGTTAATCATAATAGAATCAGTATAGAGTGTATGAAACATGCATAAGTATTGTCAATGAAGATATGGTATAGTGAAATGTATAGTAATGTGACAAGTTTATGATTAACTGATGCATCAGATAGTATTTCCATAGTATGCTAATGTCACGTATGTCTTGTATATATTGATTCTTCAATAGTGTGATGGTGTAGACTTGACACGAATGCCAAGTTTTCCTGGCAGGGAAGGGTGTAACCTCCCTACAAATGGGTGTTCCTGAAAGTCTTCCTTGGGTGTGCCTAAATGCCCACTGCCAGGCTGGTATCCTGTGTCTTAGCGCTTTAAAATTGTTTGTATGAGAGTGCCTTAATGCCTCTGTGCCCTGTCTCTTTAAGATCTGACAATAACGTGGTGCTTATCTAATCTGGGAGGGGACTGAGTGTTTCTATGTTCGAGTCCCGCCTGGGCTCCCAGATTCTCACGCTCTGTTCTGCCATCGCGATTTGCACTGGGGGAGTTTTGTTAGAAGCTGTACTTATTTACTGATTATCTATTGGAGTAGTAATGATATTGTAGTTTGACTAACCTGCCTTCTTTGCAGCACAGACAGTTCTGTTTATCACCACCATCTTGGTCCAGGACTGCCAGAATTGGCCAATCAGTACCTTTGGGACCCTAAAATGAAGTCTGTCCCCAGGGGTCTTGTGGGAGGAATTTCTGTAGGAATTGTAGTTTTGAGACTTTGGTGCCTAAATGCACCTGGAGGGGGAGCCCTTGCTTTGACAGACTGATGGATCAACCAACCAGAACTGTTTGGACCAAAGGAAAATTCCCAAGCTGACTGCTACAGTCAGTCAATCTGAGTTGGGAAGTAGAAGAGTGAACAGCTCCAGATAGTCAAGCAACAACTCCGGCGTAGTTCGCGCAGGAGAACGATGGAAGGGCTGAGTTCTGGCCTGCTGCCTGCTGTCCCTGAGAGGAAACCTGTGGATATTTCGGACTGAATCTGAATCGAGAGAGAGATTAAAGCCACTGAACTGTCACCAGGCTTGAAACCTGTAGAAGACAGAAGATTTGCTGAATGCGATTGGCCTGTCAGGACCTCAATTCTTGCTGGAATCCCGGTTTGGCGCAGAGACTCTGTAATTGCGACCGGACTGCCATCCGCCTGGTACAGGGGTATTTCCTTACGGTAAATGTGCTGTGTGCTGATAGTGGGTTGCGATTTGGTTCCCCACTGTATGTTGAACTGTGTTCAGCTAGCTCGAGGCTGCATCCAGCTCCACCAGGCTGAATCCGCATTCATCTTCACTTGGCCTGGGCCTTGCCATACTGGCCCAGCCAGATTACTCACACCACAGAGAAGCCATCAATGAGAGACCTGCCTGGGGATTAGCCCCCTGCTTAATGCTTTGAACAGGAACGACACCTCGGTGATTCGTGAGGGCCCTGCTTTTCCTGGCATTCCAGCTCATCAACCTGCAGTCTCAATTTTGCTCTGCCTGTGTCCTGTATTGGGTATCGTGAGTAAACCTCAGCGTAGCTCCCTGCAACAACAGCTAAATCTAAAGTGTTGTCATCTGATTGCCTTGTTGTCTTTTCCTTCATGAACTGAGCCCTCCGGCTCTGGATTACAGATAGTGTGTGTTGTGCATGTTTCTTTCTTCCATCACAGGACCCCAACCAGCTGCGACCCCAGCCTACCCTGGGCAACGTTCCTGGCTAGCCCACCTTATTCGTACCTGGGTACCCAGAGTGTGTGACTATGAAGTGCATGCATGACTGTCTGATTGATTTAGCCTTTAAGCCAATCAACCTGATTACACCCCTTCCCTGTGCAAGTCCCCTAAATAAATTAGATGTAACTCTTTTTGCATTTAACCTGACTATGGTTCCAGTTTGTATCAGAAGAACCATACTGTTGCTATTTGCTATGTATAACCTTGTTTTACAGGGGGTCTCCAGGGTCAAGCCAGAGGAACCAGCCCTGGTGGTAAGTGCAAACAGTGTGGGGAATTGTATGCTGAATAGGGGTTACTGTGAAAGTGTTTGTTGCATATTGTCTAGGCCACTTGAAGGGAAAGAGACGGGGGGTTACTGTGTCCTGGAGAGCTGTATCCAGGTTAGTCTTGTTACTAACCACCCTGTCCTCTGGGTGGAGGCACCCGGTTCAGTACCCAGGCCCCTTAACCTGCAACTAGCCAAGCAGGCAGGGGTAGTAGCCCTTGGAGTAGCACCACCTAGGGGGTTACATGATGACACAATGCAAATTGGGCCAACATAGGCCTAATTTGACATAGCCAGCTGCCATAGGCCCCAAAATGGGATTTTAGAAAGGCACAGACACAGAGATGCGTCCAACATTAGGTGCACCTGTTAGATCAGGGAAGAGCTGGTCTACAGCACATATAAAAGGGGCTAGCAATGAAGCCTGCACTGAGTCACTAGTGAGCTGCAGGAACACCAGGAGGAGCAGCAGTGCAGTGACAGCTCAGAGAATGCCTGGGCTAGCAGCCCTGTTGCCATACACCTGGCACTATGAATGCGCCAGCAGCGTGCCCAACAGCTGCACCAGCATGCACAACAGTGGCAGCAGGCACAAAATGCTGCCCATGTTCCCAGGGTGCACAGGCCATGGAGATGGTACACAGCCAGAGTGTACAGGAAGAGAACAGCCTACAGGGACCTCACTGATGAGCAGTGTCTGGCACACTACCACTTGCCCCAGGATGCCATTGAGTATCTCTGCAATTACCCCAAGGAGGGGACTGCAGACCCGTATGCAGAGAGGCAACCCCATACCTGTGTAAACAAAGGTGTCTACAGCAATGTGCTTCCTGACAACAGGGACATTTCAGACACCAACTGGGCACACAGTGAGCACTTCACAGTCTGCTGCATCAATCTGCATCAAACAGGTTGTCAATGCCCTGCTGCGAAGGACGACACAGTACATCACATTCTCTATGGAGCCAGAGCAACAGGTGTCTGTGAAGCAGGGCTTCTATGGGATTGTACACTTCTCCTGTGTGCTGGGTGCTGTGGACTGCACACACATGGGATTCTATGTCATAAAGGTGATTGCGGAATAGCGATCGCCGTTTGGGTGAGTGTACATCACCAAAAATGAATTATGGTGATGTGTACTCGCAGTGACTAGAAAACCAGTGAATGGTTTTCTATGTTATGCAGGGGGCTGTGCCTCCCCTCTTCCAGGGAGGTACATATGGGGGGGGGTTGAATTTCTTAAAAACATAACAAGCAGCCTGCTGGTGCAAAACAAAAAAGCGACGCTCCGGACCCAAACCTTGCACCCTGCACACCCCAACTGACCAGTCTCTCCACCATACTAGCTGACCAACTTGGCAGCTGCCTGCACACCCCCTCCCACATACCTTCCCTCCCTTCCACGCAGACTCATGTACACTCACTGGCCGCCCAACCTCGCCCACCCAGCCATCCAGTCGCTACCCTGCTAGGTAGTCCTGTACACAGGTGCCGTACTTGAATTGCCCTTTTTGAAAACACTAAGTCGTCATCACCTTGTACATGGTATACCCACACATGGTGATACAAGCACCCTTCCAAGACCTGGATGTGTATGGGAACAGGAAAGGGTACTACTCCCTGAACATACAGGTCATGTGTGACAGCCAGTGCCACATCCTAGATGTCATGGCCATGTATCTGGGATCCTGCCACGACTCCTACATATTCTAGCAGAGTGGGCTGCATGAGGCTGTCCAGCGTGATCTGCATAGGAGGGTGGCTAATAGGTGAGTGTACATCTGAGCTGTGTGGACAGTATCCTGGGAAGGGCATTGATAGGAGGTGTGCCACAACTGTATCTGTTAGACAGCACACAGTGGTACTGGGCCAATCCCCACAGAGCCACGTACCAGGCGCAGACAGTACAACAGTCCCCTATGTGGGAAAGACAGTCATGCAAAGCTGGCACTGTTACCATTGTGACCAGGGAATACCAACCACAAGCACTAATGTGAGGGGGGAGCCAGCATGGATGCATACCACTGTACACATCTGAGAATGGCACTGCCAGTCCCAGCCAGCCCAGAGTGTCCCACAACTGTCCATGGCTGCTGGGATACATAGATACATAGATACATAGATGGTGTCGGCAGATGAGGGCCTATGGCCCACCCAGTCTGCCCATTTGAGCTTGTAAGTTTAGTTTATGTTTTCCTAGAAGTCTGTTGCCCCTTACCCCTGACCTCCAGAATTCCTTTATGTCTATCCCATGCATTCTTAAATCCCATGATTGTTTCAGCCCCCACCACTTCCTCTGGCAGGGTGTTCCACTTGTCCACCACATGTTCTGTGAAGAAATTCTTCCTCATGTTTCCTCTGAATCGTCCTCCCTCCAACTTCATCCCATGCCCTCTAGTCCTGGAACATCTTTTTCACTTAAAAATAGTGTATTCCTGCACCCTGTTCCTCCCTGTGAGATACTTGTATGTCTCTATCATACCTTCTCTCTCCTCCTCTCCTCCAGGGAGTACATGTTCAGTTCCTTCAACCTGTCTTCATAGGACTTGTGATGCAACCCATGCACCATCTTTGTTGCCCTCCTCTGAACCTTCTCTACCCTGTCTATGTCCTTACGTAGGTATGGTCTCCAGAACTGTACACTGTACTCCAGGTGGGGCCTCACTAGTGTCTTGCAGTGGAATTATGACCTCCTTTTCCTGCTGGTGATGCCCCTGCCTATACATCCCAGCATCTTATTTCTTTACCTGCTGCCTTGTCACACTGTTTCCCTACCTTGGGGTTATCAGGATGATAACCCCAAGATCCCTTTCCTGCTTGGTGCATGCTATATTCTCACCCCCAACTGATATATTGTGCCAGGATTTTGTGCCCCATATGCATTACCTTGCACTTCTTTGCATTGAATTTCAACTGCCAAACCCCTGACCATTCTTCAAGTTTCTGCAGGTCCCTTCTCATTCTGTCTACACCCTCTGGTGTGTCTGCTCTGTTACAGAGCTTTGTGTCATCAGCAAACAGTGACATTCTGCCTTCTAGGTCCTGTGCAATGTCACTGATGAAGATGTTGAATAGGACCTGTCCCAGCACTGATCCCTGTGGTACCCACTGGTCACTCTTCCCTCTGTGGAGTGACAGCCATTTACCACCACCCTCTGTGTCCTGCCACCCAGCCAGTTACCTACCCACCACACTACTGTCCTGCCCACACCCATATTCCCCAGTTTGTGTAATAGTCTTCTATGTGGCACAGTGTCAGAGACCTTGCTGAAGTCCAGATAGGCCATGTCCACTGGCCTCCCCTGATCCACCTCCCTAGTCACCCAGTCAAAAAATTCAACGAGGTTGGTCTGACATGACCTCCCCCTAGTGAAACCATGCTGCCTTGGGTCCTGTAGTCCATTGACAACCAAATGTTCACCAATGTCTCCTTCAGTAGTGCTTCCATGATCTTCCCACTACTGAGGTGAGGCTGACTGGTCTGTAGTTCCCTGCTTCCTCTTTGTTCCCACTTTTGTATAAGGGACTACATCTGCTGTCCTCCAGTCTTTGGGTACCTCCCTGTTTCCAGTGATCAGCTAAACAGGATAGCCAGAGGTTCAGCCACCACCTCTCTTAGTTCTTTAAGGACCCTGGGATGCACCCCATCTGGCCCATTGCTTTATCAACTCTTATTCTTCCAGTTCCTTCAGGACCATTTCTCGTGTAAAGGGACTTGTGTCCATTTCTGCACCATTCTCACCCCTTGTACTCCTTCAGACCCATTACCCTCCTTCCTCAGTAAAGACTGAGCAGAAATGCCTGTTCAATATGTCAGCTTTACTGTTGTCATCCTCCACGCTGCCCCATCCTCCCCTTCAGTATCACTATCCTCCCTTTGTCTTTCTTTTTCCTTATGTACCTGTAAAGGTTTAGTCCCTCTACCCACTGATTTTGCAATGTGTTCTTCTGTCTGAGCTTTGGCTTCCCTTACTGACCTCCCTGCCTCCCTTTGCTTCTCCTGGTACTTCTCCCTATCCCTTCTGCCTGTGTCTTTTTGTATTGCCTGAATGCAATCTTTTTGGCTTTCACTTTCTTTGCTACCTCTTTGGAAAACCATAATGGTCTCCTCTTCCTTTTCCTTTTGCTAACCTGCTTAATGCATAATTCTGTTGTTCTTGTAATCCCCATTTTAAATACTGCCCACTGTTCCTCAACCCCTGATTCCTGTCCCATTCCCTTAATGCCTCTTTCAAGTATCTCCCATTTTCCCAAAGTCTGTCCCCTAAAATCCAGGATCGTGTTTTGTGTGGTTTGGTTCTGCTCTTTCTGTGATTTCAAACCACAATGACTGGAGGTTACTGTTCCCCAGGTGCTCCCCACTGTTACCCCCATCACACTGTCCCTGTTTGTGAGCACAAGGTCCAGTATTGCCTTCTGCCGAGTTGGTTCCATGACCAGTTGCTTGAGGAGGCACCTGAAGGAGTCCAGCATAAATCTACTCCTAGCTGCTGCTGGGATGCTCCAGTCCACGTCTGGAATATTGAAGTCTCCAACCAGTACTACCTCACCTTTGTCTGCCATCCTTTGGATGGCTAGCATCAACTCCTATCTGTTTCTTCCTCCTGGGCTGGTGGTCTATAGACCACACCTGTGTGGATGGCTGTTCCCATTTTCCTTGCCAGCAACCCACAGTATCTCTCCCCCATTTTGTTCCTCCTGGATCTCTGTGGCCCTTATGTCATTTTTCACACACAGTGCCACTCCTCCTCCCTTCCTGCCTGCTCTGTCTCTTCTGAATATGTTGTAGCCAGGTATGGCCATCTCCCAGTCGTGGTTATCATTACACCAGGTTTCAGTGATGGCCACAATGTCCAGGTCTGACTGTACCATGACAGCCTCCAGATGACTGAATGTGGCTGAATGACATGGACAGCCACAATGTCACATCCAGGGGGCACAGGATGTTGACTGATGCAATGCCATGTGACTGTGTGTAACTGTACTGTATCCCCAAACAGGAGACAGTGGCACATCAACAGCAGCCCTGAAAGGGTGGTGGATGCATGGAATGGCCTACCTCAAGAAGTGGTGGCTATGAATACAGTGCAGGGCTTCAAACAGGCATGGGATAGGCATAAGGGAGCAATACAAATGAGTATGAATAGATAGGCCACTGACAGAGCAAAGGCCGATGGCACATTTATAAGGTAGAAAAAGAAATGGGCAGACTGGATGGGCCTTGCGGTCCTTATCTGCCGTCAACTTCTATGTTTCCATGTTTCTATGTAGAGGACATACCACAGGTTGATGATGCGGCAGTGGCTGACACAGTCAGTGAGGGTGTGCAGACTGAGGACCATCCAGAGGGGAGTGATGTTAACTGGGAGTGGCCAGATTCTGGTTGCCAACATCGTACACTGGCCACCATCCTGCAGGCCAGGCTACAGGGACTGGACTCTGACGTTCACCATATGCTGGGCAGGGTTGAGGCCATGGATGAGGCCATATGATACCTGCAGTAGTGTGTGACTGTTGGCAATGGGACTGACACACAGCCTGGGGTGCTACGGGTCCCCACAACGTGACAGCCACTGTACCTGCCCCAGCACTTTGCACAACTGTCTTATTTTGAAATACAGTGTACATGGCTGTACCATAGATACATAGAAATATAGAAGCTGATGGCAGATAAGGACCGCAAGGCCCATCCAGTCTGTCCATTTCTTTTTCTGCCTTATAAATGTGCCATCCGCCTTTACTCTGTCAATGGCCTGTCTATTCATACTCATCTGTATTGCTCCCTTATGCCTGTCCCATGCCTGTTTGAAGCCTTGCACTATATTCACATCCACCACTTCCTGAGGTAGGCCGTTCCAGGCATCCACCACCCTTTATGTGAAAAAGAACTTCCTCACATTACCCCTTAATCGACCTCCCTCTAATCTCATGCTGTATCCTCTTGTCCTGCTAGTTTTCTTATATTGAAACGTTAGACTCTTTTACCTTGTTAATGCCCTTAAGGTGTTTGAATGTTTCCATCATATCACTTCTCTCCCTCCATTGCTCTAGGATATACATATTGAGCTCCGTTAATCTGTCCTCATATGTTTTCTGATGCAGACCCTGCACCATTTTGGTTGCCCTTCTCTGGACTGCTTCAATTTGGTTAATGTCCTTGTGATGGTGTGGCCTCCAGCACTGCCCACAGTACTCCAGATGGGGCCTAACCAGTGTCTTGTAAAGAGGGATTGTTACCTCCCTCTTCTGACTTGTGAGACCCCTACTAATACACCCCAACATTCCCCGAGCCTTACCTACTGCTTTAGTGGTTTGCTTGGATGATTTCAGGTCATTGATGATGATGATGCCCAAGTCTGTTTCTTCCCTTCTGACTGCCAGCTACTCCCCTCCCAGCATATAGGTAGCTTCAGGGTTTCTCTTCCTTATGTGCATCTTGCATTTCTTTGCAATAAACCCCAGTTGCCACTTATCCAACCATTTTGCTAGTTTATCCAGATCTTTTTTCATTCTGCCCACCCCATCTGGATCATCTACTCTGTTGCCAATCTCGGTGTCATCTGCAAACAGACAAACCTTACCCTCCAGTCCATCTGCAATGTCACTGATGAAGATATTGAAGAGGACTGGCCCCTGGACTGATCCCTGAGGTACCCCACTTGTGACTTGTATCTCTTCTGACTGTATACCATTTACTACCACTCTCTGTTTTCTGACCGTCAACCAATTTGCCACCCAGTTGACTAACCTCTGACCCACCCTGAGCCTACCCAGCTTATTAATCAATCTTCTATGTGGAAAAGTATCGAAAACTTTGCTGAAGTCAAGGTAGGTGACATCAACTGCTCCCCCTTGGTCCACCATTCTGGTTACCCAGTCAAAGAAATCTATGAGATTAGTTTGACAGGATCTTCCTTTTGTAAACCCATGCTGTCTTGGATCCTGTGCCCCTATGGATTCCAGTTGTTGCACTATCCTTTCCTTAAGGAGTGTCTGCATAATCTTGCCCACTACTGAGGTAAGACTGACTGGTCTGTAGTTCCCTGCCTCCTCCCTGCTACCACTCTTGTGGAGCAGGATCACATGAGCCCTTTTCCAGTCTTCTGGGACCTCTCCTGTACTCAGAGACTCACTAAACAGTTCTGATAATGGGTCTGCTAGTTCCACCCTTAGCTCTTTTTAGTACCCTGGGATGTATGACATCAGGTCCCATTGCTTTGTCCACCCTGAGCTTATCGAGCTCTTGTAGGGCCCTTTCTTTTGTGAAGTGACTAGTGCACACCTCCCTCCCCCCTGTGTCCATGGTGCTGAGCTGTGGGCCCTGCCCTATCTTCTCTTTAGTAAATACTGAGCAGAAGTATCTATTTAGGATAGATGCTTTTACATGGTCGTCCTCCTCACACACACCCTTATCTCCTTTGATCTTAGCAATATCCCCTCTGGACTTTCTCCTTTCATTAATGTATCTATAGAAAGTCTTGTCACCTTCTTTTACTGTTTGTGCTAGTGTTTCCTCAGTTTGGGCCTTTGCCTGCCTTACTACCTTCCCTGCTTCCCTTAGAGAAGTTTGGTATGCATCCCTATCTTCATCCTGCTGTGTTCTCTTGTATTTCCTGAAGGCCAGCCTTTTGGCTCTGACCTTTTCTGCTAGTATTTTTGAGAACCAGAGTGGTTTCCTTCTTCTTTTGCACTTCCTTTTCTCTCTAACACAATGGGATGTTGCTTCAAGTATTGCATCCTTAATGCTTGCTCACTTTGCCTGTACCCCCTCACCTGTATTTCTTTTTGCCAGGACTAGCTTAACTCTGTTGGCCATCTTATCAAGGTCAGCTCCTCTGAAGTCCCATAATTTTGCCTTGGAATGTGATGATTTAGTTCTAGTGGCCAAACTGAACCATACCATGTGATGGTCACTGGCCCCCAGGTGACCTTCTACCTGGAGATCTGTGATCCTTTCCCTGTTAGTCAGTACTAGAGCTAGGATAGCCCTGTCTCTTTTGGGTTGTTGTACCAATTGTTTGAGTCCCTCCTCCTGCAGGGAATCCACCATGTGTCTAGTTCTGGCAGGCTGTACGTATTTGTAACTGTTATTACTCCAGATTGTGTTGCTAGTGTTAAATTAATGACTGTTTTACATAGTTAGTTATAGTGGGAATCATCGTGGTGTTGTGAGTACTGTTCCTCTTGAATGTGTTCCAGTGTTCTATTGCTGCATGTTTTTACATAGCAACATCATTCTGATGTTGTTACTTCTGTTCACGTAACCACTGTTATGTTGATGCCAGTTCCTACATAGCACTTTATTTTGTAACATATAGTGATGTTGGTTGTAGCCATAGTGATTTCTGATGACTACACTACTGTTGTTTCTGAATGGTCACATATGTTCCCATGTACGTTTGCACTTTATCATTTCAATATGCTGTACATGTTTACAGCCTGTCACCTGTTGTTACTGGTTATGGGTTGGGTGAGATGAGTGGGGTGGGACAGGTGCATGTATGTCACTGTGATGCGTGTGTCTGTGGTAGTGTGTTCGGCATCCAGACCCATGTGTTACACAGTGCTGCTGCTGCACAGTGCAGAGCCAGTGTGCACGGACAGGTGTCCCTGTGTGTTCCCTGGTGGGTTGTGTGGCCCCCAGGAGATGGACATGTAGAACCGTAGCAGTGGGGCTGGCTGAGTGGGCTGCAGTACAGTATGGATCTGCTGCACCCATCAAGGATGGTGTCGCTGTCATGGTTCAGTTGGTATCTGTGTTGACATGCAATGGGCTGACATGGTTGTGTGGTGAGGAACACTGCTTGCTGCCAGTCATGACTACGGAGGCGGATGTGCTATCTATTGTTGTGTGTCCCCATGGGGTGTGGGCAGGGGACATGGGCCTGTACAGACATGTGTTCACATACCACTGTGTATAGCACTGTGAACATACAACTCCTCCCGTGATGCACCTGACAGTTTATGCTTAGCCAGGATGTGCCATGACGCTGCAACGCAGACAGCTCATGACATGCACACATGGCAACCGTGTTGCGCTGCCACCATGCTGCATGCGATGGCTGCCTGTGTTGCTGGTGCTGGACACACACCTGTGGAGACATCTGCCTCCCTGTCCACCATGCTATTTCGTACTGCAGGCACACTGTGGCTCACCTACTGTGGTGTGCAGGAGTGTGCGTTGGATGGTATGTACAGGAGAAACAGGTATTATTCACAAACACATTTATTGGTACAGTTCTAGGATAACATGAGTGGACAACAACAAACCCCATTCCCAAACAAAAGTTCACCCTATGGTGTCACCCATGTTAGCACACACCCATGATGGGCCACATGCCAGGACTCCACCAACCCCATTTGCAGTGTACAGTCTGGAATTACTGGCCCAACATGCCAGCAGTCATATCATACTGTTTACAGTGCCAGGCAGTCATGGCCTGATGGACTGATCACACTCTTCCTGCTCATTTCAATGTGCCCTGTGTGTGTGCGCAGGGCCATGACATACCAGGAAGCTTCCGCACATATCATGAGGATTGCATGATGGGGAACATGGTACAG
Organism: Neoceratodus forsteri; assembly: GCA_016271365.2. NCBI lineage: Eukaryota > Metazoa > Chordata > Ceratodontiformes > Ceratodontidae > Neoceratodus > Neoceratodus forsteri. The sequence continues at coordinate 31,664,590 of CM057449.1, read as the reverse complement.
GAGGGACAATGGTGTATGGCTACTGTCATTGTTATTGGGGGTTTGTAGCGGTTGTGACATTCACACAATATGGGTGGCTGGACAGCAGCATATGGGCCATGTCACTGTGGGAGTGCAGGTAGGCAGTGGTACATGGACTGGTCTGGATCCCAAAGCCCACTGTCTGTGTCAGTTAGGCCCAGCAGTGGTCTGCTATAGTGTAGTACTGGACACTGACATGGCCACATTGATGGGGATTGCATGATACAGTGCCATGACCAGACTGTGTGTGTCCAGGGTATCCTCTGTTGTTGCATGATGGATTGGCGGTTGTGGGGGTGGAGCTATGTACATTTGGGGGGAGGGTTGTGTATGGTGGTAGTAGGTGTACAGACATGTCAACCTTGTGGGGGGGAGCTTGTCAGTGGACATTTACCTGTGTGGTGTGGTTTCAGGCCGTTGTGCATGCTGGCTTGTTTGTGTGTCTATAATACATTGGACATGTGCTGTGACATGTTACTTGCCCCTCCCAAGTCCTGTGTCTGCCACCTTGTTCTTGCAGTGTCCACTCCTACCCGCCTGTGGCCCACTGCTGCCACTGTTAAACACTGGTAATTGCATAGCACTGCCATTGACTACAGTAGTGGCTGCTTGCTTGGCAGGGCATCTGGCTGACCGCTGTAGCTCTGTTGTTGGAACTGTAAGAGGTCTAAACATCACTTTCAGATTCTTGACGATATTGGGAATGCAAATAATCACAAACAAGTTGCATTCAAGTAATAAACAAGTTTATTACTACAAAAGGGATAAATCACAGTTGCCCTAAGCAGTTCTTACCAATACAAACCGGGAGCCAATGCTAAGCATTCCCTACACCTCGAGGTTTCTCTGTAGTCTCTTGGGATCTCTCGGGTCTCCGAGGTGTAAAGCCTGTGCATAACATTATATACCTGTGATAATTACTATGGTTACTAAAAGATAGAAACATTTCTAGTTACAGAGATGAGCCCTATTGGCTAAATTAGAGGTGGCTCCATGGTCCAAGATAACATTATATAATTCTGTAAAGTCATCAGTTTTAGAACAAAAGTTCTTATACAGAGTCTTACATAACAAGGTGTAGTGGTGCACATCACAAAGGATGGCAATGTTGCTTACATATTAAAAGTTACTTCAAGGACAGGTGTCTTGGCATCTGACAAGTAAGAAATAGACAGAAAATACATGGTATAATATGTGTACATTAGCAAGCAAAGTGGATTACAACAATATGCATTCATATCCTGACATCTACTCTTGTACAGTAGATGCCCTTAGTCCTAAGTATTAGTATAACCTATATCTAAGCATTAGCTGTCTACGATGTACATCTGAGGGTATCAATTAGAGTGCAGGGACCTCGTGTAACAATTCCCCCCCTTGTTGCCTCCAAGGGCAACACAGGCAAATCCAGGGTAAGGACAGGAGCAGTGGTCGTTTACAATCCCTACGCACGAGCCTTGTAAAGGAACTCGAGCTGCTCACAGGTGTTGGTGTGAGTGTGTACGTCATAGGCAGCAAAGCATAATAATCAAAGTGAATATCAAAAATGCTTGTATAATAACAAAACCTTTAAAAGTAATCTCTAACCAGGTGTTAGTTAATGCATTATTCATATCTCCATCGTTAGTCAAATCAAGAACAGCTTCATTGGCTTTGGTTATATTATTGCTGATGTGGATGAGGTGTGTGTCCTTTCTATCTAAAAGGGATTTCAGTGTGAGTGTAAGTGGGTCTATATGTATGTTAAAATATGGTAGGTATTCTGCCAGTGTGAGTAAATAATCTGGGTTACCATCAATAATGTCTGCATCCATAAGGGGGACGGGGGTTATAACGGTATGTCCAATAACAGTCTTCTGGTGGGGAACAAAACAGAAGTTGGGGTAATCAATTGCACAAGTAACAGAACCATATGTATAAGATTTATAGTTCGTATCGATACAGTATTCACCATCAGAGTTGTATTGTGAGCGTACAGTAGGCAGTCTCCACTTTTGCAACTGGACAGGGCATGTGTAGGTTGTCTTTGAAATCCGTGTTGACAGGCGATGAGCTTCCTCGCAATAAGACTGGTATAGCTGATCAGGAGACAGAGTTGAGTCGAAAGAGTTGGTGCCATTGTCAGTGATGTCATCATCCATAGTGAAAGTCCAATCAATGCTGTCTGGTGAGTAGCCACAAACAGGGCGTATGACATCAAACACATCACATCGGCACAAGTAGATGTATTGCTTTTTCGCACAGCAGTCCGTGTGCGGTGCCACCCAGGCATCCAGGAAAGAATGGTAGACCAGTAGAGGTGGTAGATCCAGGCGTTCTCTGTAGATGCCTTCATCCAAATGCCCTATGGAGTGCGCCAGTGCAAGCTTGTCAAACAAAGCTGTAGTGGGATCAAAACGTGGTAAGGAGACAGTAAATGAGACAAACATGGTATCTGTTATGGAACATTTCTTAGTAGAGAAACAAGGGCCAGTATTAGGGTGCCTGGTCACAAACCCCAAATTTCTTGCTGTAGTGAGAGGAATAGACAAAGTCTGTTGCATACACATGGAAACACAAGTAGAGAGTTTACATTTAGGACAATACCATTTGGAAATGCGTCTATCATGTATGATGTCAGGGATTCTTCCAGTTTCTAAATCACGGAAGAGGTTGTTGATGGTAGTGAGGATGTATGAGCCATAAACGGAACAAAGTATTTCCCTACCAATATATTGTTTTCAGCTTCTCTATTGTTCTGTTGTATGAGTGCATTAATCTTATCTTTTGAATCGGTGAATGCTTTAGCAATGTCGTGCATGTTGTATACAGTGTATCTTTCTTCCCGACTAAGACCATCCACACCATGCAATAATGGAGGTAAAACATTATTAACCAAACCAGTGGAGAACTGCGCAGAATGACTTTTGATAGCAACAATGTCTGCTTTATTCCAAATTGACATAGCAGTACCAAAAAGACCTGTGACAGTACCTGTAGCACCTGTAACATCAGAACTGTCAACTTCACGTTTATTACATTTATGATTGAAAGTACCAGGAGGGGTTTTCCTCCTAAAATTATGTCTATGTTCAGTAGAATAAACCCCAGTAAAGGGATCCTTAGTACGAATCTGAAATGCAGCTAAACTATCAAGTAATAATGTGCTATAAAAAGCAGATGTATTAGTATTGTGACACATACTAAATTCTTTCATCTTCCAGTAGGTAAGGTTAAACAAAACAGGTATATGCATAAACTGTAAATTATTAATCAAAGAACCAGGGAGGGCAGTGGCTGTGAGACCACTACGGGGACCAGGGGTTATGTTTTGGACATTCCAAAAGTTGTTTTTCAGTGGGCGGTAAAACAGAGAGATACATGGCAGCAGAAGCCATGTGGTGTACAGCACAAAATCTGTGAGCAGAATCTTTGGAGAGAGAATTACAGTAAGAAGGATCTATTAAAGCAGTAATGTTGTACAAACCAGAGTGTCTTAATGCAGTTTGTAACCAGGACAGTGAACCATTTGGGGATAATTTAGCATTGGGCCAACCCTGAAAAGTTCCCTTAGAGAGTTTGGCCACAGGGAGGATTTGTCCTTGTGATGTGGTTTGCCATTCAATTTGAAGGGTAGATTTGTCAGAACGATAGAAGTGAGGTAAGCATCGGAACCTTCCTGGACAATGATCATAGTATCTGGTATTTTGATGGAAACTCCTCTGTAGGAGGTGCTGGAGGATCCAGTTGTCGAAGGAGATCCGGCACGTGCCTGATGGGGATCACTCCTGCAAGGAGGAGGTATAGGAATAAGATAGCCATCTTGTCAGTGTATCTGAAAAGTAAGATCAAAGATTAGTATATTAGTACAATTCCGCCCGATGGGGTTGGGAAAAGTAAATTAAGTTCCTTTGTACATTTTCAACTGGTTTGCATGCAACCATGTGTCAGTCAATTTGTTGTTGTGGAGGAGTCTAACCTGATAGACTGCTGGACTGAGTTTGTTGACAATGGGGTAAGGGCCTTCCCACTTGTTGGAGAAGGAGTGGGTGGGGTGTGCGAATCGAAGTACCATTACCTGGTCTCCAACCTGCCAATCCACTTCTTGTGCGTGTTTGTCAAATTGTGTTTTGGATTGTTGCTGGGCTTTGCCCATGCAGTTTGCAGTATACAAGTGTGTGTGTATGAGGTCTTTTTTGAGTTTTTCCACATACTGATCCACAGACACACGGTCTGCGGTGGGGGTGTGCAGGTCAAACAGCAAGTGTTCACGTAATCTCATCTGTCTTCCAGTCATCACCTCAAAGGGTGTCAGCTGGGTAGTGGCTGAGGGTGTGTCCCTGATTGCCATAAGGAGTAAACGCAACAGGGAATCCCAGGTTTTGGGATTATCCTCAGTGAATTTGGAAAGCATTTGCTTAATCCATCTGTTGGCTCTTTCTACTTGACCTGAGGATTAAGGATGATAAGGTAAGTGGAACTTTTGTTGAACCCCATGGAGTTCAAGGGACTCTTTCATTAACTCACCTGTAAAACTGGTTCCTTTGTCAGAGTCTACCTTGAGAGGCAGGCCCCACCTGGAGAAAATCTGTTCTACCAGGATTTTGGCAGTTGTCTTTGCGGTGCATGTCTTAGTGGGGAAAGCCTCAAACCACTTAGAGAATAGGTCAGTTACCACAAGAGCATACTTGTTGTTTCTACTGGTATTGGTCAGAGGGCCAATAAAATCAATTTGGATGGCATGCCAAGGGCCAGAGTGTCTTTGTGGTAAAAGTTTGGCATTTCATTTTGTAGGTAAGGGATTGTTTTGTGCACAAACAAGGCAATTGTCTATGTATTGTTTAACATCTTTAGTAATACCAGGCCACCAGGCAGTGGTCTTAAGTCGTTGGAGGGTATTTTCTGCTCCTTGGTGTCCACCGGTAGGAGTATCGTGTACTTGGTGCAAAAATTCAGATCTCAGGTGTCTGGGGACTACCCACAACTTGGTGGTAGTGTCATCTGGTTGGAACCAAATGAGCTTATCATCAGGGGATAAGTGTAGCTTACCTTCATGCCTTTGGTATGGATTATGTGTAGGGAGTCTTTCTTCAGTACCTTTGTCAAGGAATCTGAACACCTCTCTCAGTTCAGTGTCCAGGTGTTGGGCTGCTGAGAGGTCCAGGGGAGAAAAAGACTCAGATTTCTTCTTGAGAGCTGCAACATGTACAGCTGCATTGGCTTCTGGATGGTCCATCATCCAGATGTCCCCCCCTCGGGCCCCTTCTTTAGCAAGGGTGTCTGCGGTGTCATTGAAAGCATGATAGGGATCATGGAGAGAGTGGGCTTTGACCTTGTGCACATAAAGTTTGTGTGCGTATTTCTGTACCAAGGCATGTATGTAGATCACCAATTCTTTGTACTTCACTGGGCTACCGTCAGAAGAGAGGAAGGAGTTCTTCTGCAGAAGGGAAGAAATTCTGTAAGGGAACAACAAACCCAATTAGAGTCTGTAAAAATGATGGTATCCTGAGTTCCATGTTGGACGAACTCAAGGGCACAGGCCATCGCTGCCATCTCTGCATATTGCGATGAAGCTACACTACAGCGTTTCGATATCTTGACAGTGTTCCCATAAGGATAGACTACCAAGATACCTATCCCTGCAATCTGTTCTCCCTGATAGTATGATGCTGAACCATCAGTGAAAATACGGCACAAAGAGGTACTCCGTACTTGTGGCGTGGCAGGGAGAAGGACCTGGGTCTGGGAGGTCAGGTGACTGCAGTGTACAGTCATGGGGTTCTCCCTGAAAAAGGAGACCATGAGCTAGTAGAGACGGAACTTTGGTCTGTTGGACCTGGATATCTCTATCCTGGAGGAGAAGTGACCAATGTGTCAGCCTAGTGTTAGAGACTGACCCATCCATCACTCTATCTGAGAGTAGAAAGGTAGTAGCCGTGTGGTTAGTGTTGAGGATCAGTGGTGAGTACCCAATGATATACAAAAAGTGCCTGACAGCCCAGTAGGTGGCCAGAAGGTTCCTTTCACAAAGGCCGTACTTCTGTTCCACTGGGGTCAAGAGCTGTGATGCATATGCAATGGGCCTCAAGGTGCCATGCACCTTCTGGGCCAGCACTGCTGACATGGCAATGTCAGAGGTGGCACACTCCAGATGGAATGGTAGTGCTGGATTGGGGTTAACCAGTGCTGGGGCGGAGGCCAGAGTCTGCTTCAGTGACGTCACAGCCTGGGTGTGGGCAGGACCCCAACTCCATGGAACATCCTTTTTGAGTAGATCATACAGAGGAGTGGCTTTCTGAGCAAAATCACAAATAAAATTTCTCAAATAGTTTACCATACCTAGAAACCTTCGAAGAGTTGCCACACTGGTGGGTAATGGCAAGTCTTGTAATCCCTGTATCTTTTTCCAGGTAGGGCTTCGGCCTTGGTCAGTTATTTTCAGACCCAGAAAGAGTACTTCTTTCTGACACAATTGTGCTTTGCTGGGTTACATTTCAGGCCTGCTCTGAATGAGAGTCAGTAGTTCGTCAAGAGATCCAGATGTTGTTCCTGCGTGGCTGTGGCCAACAACAGGTCATCTATGTACTGTAAGAGACATTGGGGGGCTGAAAAATTCTGTAGGGCGTCCATCATGTGGAGATGGAAGAGGGATGGACTGTTATGGAATCCTTGTGGCAAGCACGTCCACGTGTATTGTCATCCTTCAAAGGTGAAGGCAAACTTATATTGACTCTTGAGGGCCAATGGCAATGACCAGAAACCACTGGAAATATCCAGGGCACTGAACCATTTCTGATCCGGTGTTAGAAGGCGAAGCACATCTGGTGCTGATGCCACAGTTGAGGGAACAACTGGGAGTGACCTGATTCAGTTTCCTGTAGTCAATAGTAAGTCTCCAAGTGCCTGTGGGTTTCTTCACGGGCCAAACGTGAGAGTTGGCAGTAGAAACACAAGTTCTGATTACTCCTTGTTTGAGGAGTGACTTGATCATTTCTCGAAGAGAGGGCAAGGCCTCAGTTGGAAAGGGGTATTGCCTTTGCCTTTCATGTGCCGGGCCTGGCACTTCAATGACAGCATGCATTCTACCACAGTCATGCTTGTTAACTGCAAACGCTTCCAGATGTTGTTGCAGAATAGGTAAGAGTTTCAGAAAAAGTTCATGGTTTTTGAACAAATCTATGACGTCACACTCTTTGTTATTGATAGATATTGTTGCCACAGCATGTGAATCAGGAATCAAGATGGTGTGGTATTGACCCTGGATCTGTATCAGCAGCATTTTAGCTAGATCCACCACACAGCCATGTGGTGCAAGGAAATCAATGCCTATGATACTAGGATGATCATGCAGTACCATTAGTTGAAACGCATGTGAGGCCTTCAGATGGCCTAGTTCTACTGGTAAGGGTAGAGAACGATATGCAGGCAGCCTAGTACCATCAACTCCTGACATATTGGTCTTCCGTCCGGTCGACCAAGGGGATGTGTCCGGGTGTTCGTCATGTAACACAGATACAGCTGCACCTGTATCTAGTAGGGCTATCAGTTGGCGGCCCCCGACCTCGGCCTCGGTGCAGGGCCTTCCGTTTGTATCCAAGACCAGCTTTTTTACAATACGGACTGGGGCCTGTAATTGTCAATCCGTACTGCAGGAGGCATGCAAAGGTTGGGCCTGACTTGCATGGATGACTTCACAGTGTTGTACTGATGTGATATAAGGAGGAGCTTCTGGGTTCAGGCTTGTGTGGGCCTGGGGGCTCGTACTTCGGGTGTCTCCATGGCCAGTAGTGGCATGGGTCACTGGTTGTACTGCCGCAAGAGTCTGTGCGGGGACAGCATCCGCTACAGAGCGTACTTGTCCCAGGAGCTCTCGGAATTTTTGGTTTTCTTCAGCTATCTCCTTGTATGAGGGACCCGTTCTCTGTAATGGTTTCCCTCTGCCCTTATGCCTCCTGTTTTTGGGCCAATTCCGGTTTCCACCCCACTGTTGTTGTTGGCCTTGTTGGGGGTTTTGTTGGTTACTAGCTGGAGGGGCCGACGGATGTTTAGTTTGCTGTTGTTGGGCCTGCCCTTCCACCGTATAGTGTGTCGCGGTCCCGGAGGCGGGTTCCATGGCAGCAACTTTCTTGGAACCAGAACCCAAATCACGGATGTACAGTTGATACACCCTCTCGGTTTCCCTAAGAATATCGGCAAACCTATCTGTATTTGGGTAAGTGGTTGGCTCTACCTTTTCTTTTACTGCTGGGATCATGTTCCTAAGGAACAGGGTCTTATATTCAATAAGATCTACATCCGCAGCTTCTTGTGCCAGGTGTTTTCCTGCTCGGTAGGCCATCCAGAGTCTCTGGTGGTAGGTCGCTAGGCTTTCTTTTGCATTCTGCTTTATGGGGTATGCCAACATCACTCCTACTACACCTGGGCTATGAGCGGAGATGAGCTCAGCTGCAACCTCGTCAAAGGTAGTGTTCCCATCCTGGCGAACTGCTTCGGGGAGTTTGGCCCATAAACCAGGATCGATGGTCTGGCGTAGTATTTGGACCTGATATTCTGCAGCGAGGCTGAGCATCTCACATTTAGAACGCACCTTTTCCAAGTGACAGCTGAGGTTGTCGGACGGGCTCATCTGACCGATACTGTCAGCGATTTGCTGAACAGAGTAGGCCATTTGTAGGGGATTAGTCGGTGGTTGATCAGGCAAAGGTAACGCATCTCGCGCACCGTCCAAGGCTGCGCGAGCTGCAGCAGCAGCTGCAGTGCAGACAACACCTTCCTGAGTGCCAGCTTCTTGAAAAATTTGTCAAATTTGACTATTAATGGCTTTCACACTTCTTTCAGGAAGAGGAACATTACCCAATGCTCTATCACTCATGGTTTCAATCTCTTGCCTGTCTTCCACACTAATAACGGCTACCGGAGGCACCATCGGGACCAGGCTTGGGCCTGCTTCTCCCTATCATGGGCGCTGCCATGTTGGCGTTTCCCATGATGAGCGTCACGACGTCGTCGATGTGTGACCTGGGGAGTTGTGGGCGGGGACCCGCCATACTGTGGATGGCTAGGTGGGGATTCTGGGCCATAGTAGGGACATGACTGGGCGTTGTACTGTGAGACATCATCATCAGATAACTCCCCTTCTGATGACAAGTGAAAGGCAGGGGCTACGCCTCCCATTGCCTTAACATGGCCAGCCAAAACCTCTCGCTGATGGCGCAGTTTATCCATCTTAGCTCTACTTTCATCATGATTCACACTTGCAACATCCATATCAACCTGATCCTGCTTCTGCTTCTGCAAAACATGGTACGCGGCGCTCAATTCGCGATTGTCCCTATAGGCTATTTCTGAATCATTACGTACCTGGTTGATCTCGTCCTGAAGCTCACCCATGTCATCACTCAACTGTGCATTCGCAGCACTCAACAAATCATTCATTTGCACAATCTGGCTCTTATCCTGTCTCAAACTTTCACACTCCTGTTTCAGAGTACACATTTCTTGTTCACCAGCCTGTGCTGAATGATGCAATAGTGAATCCTTTTCATTTCGCAGAGTTTGGAGCTCCTACTCCAAGTTCTGCTGTATTCTAACACATTCAGTTTCCTGTAAACCCATCTCTTGCTTAAGAGATGCGATCTGCAGATCAAGGGTGCGAAACCTCGCTCCGGAGGCTTCCAAAGCAGCGTAGAGAGCGGCGACCATCAACCCTTTAGCGCAAGCGCTTATTGGTTGATTGTCGGCGTCTCTGCGTACTGGGTTGAAATCCCCAGTACAGGGTTGTCGGATTGACTTGCGTCCCATGAGTCAGCCCATCCTCCATGGGAGGTAAGGAAGTTAGAGACATCGAGTTTCCATTCTGCGCAGATATCTGATACTGTGGCCATTGTGTGGGAGGAACGAAAATTCAAACTGAGAAAAGACAGCATGTTGCTTATCGATCCACAACAAGGTACTTAAACACAGCCGGCTACTGTATAAGTTGCAGGCTTGCAGTTCAAAGCTGCTATGGAGTGGGTCGAGACGGCATCGACCACACCCAAAAAGTTAGCCAGACTTTGCAAGTGACTACAAACTGGTAAGAAAAACGGGAGAGGTGATACGGGAGTGTACACCTACAGTCCCCGTGGGGAAGGGAAAAGGTTTCAGCAACAAGTGAAGACTTACAAACACCAAATATCGCCTGCACACGGTCACCAATTTGTAAGAAGTCTAAACCTCACTTTCAGATTATTGACGATATTGGGAATGCAAATAATCACAAACAAGTTGCATTCAAGTAATAAACAAGTTTATTACTACAAAAGGGATAAATCACAGTTGCCCTAATCAGTTCTTACCAATACGAACTGGGAGCCAATGCTAAGTGTTCCCTACACCTCAAAGTTTCTCTGTAGTCTCTTGGGATCTCTCAGGTCTCCGAGGTGTAAAGCCTGTGCATAACATTATATACCTGTGATAATTACTATGGTTACTAAAAGATAGAAACATTTCTAGTTACAGAGATGAGCCCTATTGGCTAAATTAGAGGCGGCTCCACGGTCCAAGATAACATTATATAATTCTGTAAAGTCATCAGTTTTAGAACAAAGTTCTTATACAGAGTCTTACATAACAAGGTGTAGTGGTGCACATCACCAAAGGATGGCAATGTTGCCTTACATATTATAGTTACTTCAGGGACAGGTGTCTTGGCATCTGACAAGTAAGAAATAGACAGAAAATGCATGGTATAATATGTGTACATTAGCAAGCAAAGTGGATTACAACAATATGCATTCATATCCTGACATCTACTCTTGTACGGTAGATGCCCTTAGCCCTAAGTATTAATATAACCTATACCTAAGCATTAGCTGTCTATGATGTACCTCTGAGGGTATCAATTAGGGTGCAGGGACCTCGTATAACAGAACCAACTAGGTTCCTACATTGGGATCAGGTGCAAGCTGACTAAGGGTGGCCTACGTCCCCTTGGGTGCAGTTGCACTGTTGCCTGAGGTACCATGTTTATCTCTGCATGGCTGTCCATGGCAGGATCATGTGCTGGTGTGTTGTTCAACACTACCATGGTGGGCAAGGCATTGCTGGGGGCAACAGTGGTCCCTTGATGGGCCTGTGGGTCATGGCTGGATGTTGTGGCCTGTGTTACCTTGACACTGCCACTTCTCTGTGCCTCTGTACTCTGTGCCACAGAGTGGACTGTTACAGCAGCACATGTTGCTGTGGCACTGCAGGGACCCTGTGTGGCCAAGTCAGTAGCGCCGCAGCCCATGGCCTGCCTGTGTGTGTCACTGCCCTGTGCTGTACCCCAGGTGGGGCACAGCTCATCCGCTCTGGACTACACAGCTGGCACTGGGTCCTGGGACACATCCATGGGTACAGGTATTGTGCCTGTGCCCACGTTATTTGTGGTGGACCACTAGGCTGACATGTCCATGTCAACATCTATGACGGTGTGCACATCAGTCAGTGTGTTTGCACACTCAGACAGCTGCATGGCATTGTGTCATGACTCAGTCACAGATGTGTTGTGTGCACTGTCCAGCACAGGTGTGGCCATACTATTTGGCTGGCAAGTCCATGTCATACTGCGCTGAGTATCTGCTGTGAGGGGATTGCTGGCAGACACCTGTCTGGTACACCCACCAGTCCATGAACTGCAGTTGGTGCGAGGTTCATTTGTGGGGCACTGGGGCCTGCCACTGCACTGCTCTGCCAGACTGTGGCCACTGCACCGCCATGCCAGACTGTGGCCACTGCACCACCATGCCAGACTGTGGCCACTGCAGCCTGTGTTGTACACACTGGCATGCTCGCACATTGGGTCTGTGGTCCAGCCACCTGTCCCTGCCCAATGCTGTGTTTGGGTGCTGCAGTCACACAAAGCACTGCATTAGTCTCCCTCAGGGAAGGGCCAGGCATGGGCATGGAGTGGCGCTGCCAGCCCATGTTGTCAGTGTGTGCAGGGTGGGTATTGTCAGGGATCCTTGTACTAGACCCCTGTAGCCACACTAGTCACTCAAGGGCACCAGACACATGCTCCAGTATGGAGGTCTGGTGTTCACTCACCATCTGCAAGCCCTGCAAGCCTCAGGCCATGGGAGATGGTGTTCCTGACCTCTGCCATGTCCTCGTGAAGGTGCTGATAGTGTGCCTGGGCTGCAGTGGTGTGTGTGCCAATGTGCTCACGTATTGCTGACAGTACATGGGAGACGTGCTCCTCAGAAATCATGATGTTGTGGCACAGTCTGTCCACATCGTCCATGCTCATGGACATCCCTGCAGTATTTTCCCTGCCACCCTCCCCCACCATTCCTCTCTCCACCATGGATAGTGTTGGGGACAGGTCCTGGGCAATATTGTCATGGATCTCCTCCAGGCTGACCCCTGTGCCATCATTCACACCCTCCTCGACCTCCTCCTGACCTTCATCCTCCACCTCCAATTCTGCTGGCCCCTCCTCCCCCCTCCTCAACCTCTCTCTGCCCCCCCCCACATTGGTGGAATCATCAGCATCCTCCATTGTCGCATCTCTGAACTGTTCCACGGTGTTATCTTGGCTGTCATTACTGTCATTACTGTCAGTGTCCCCACCACTTATGGACGTGACCTCATCAGGTGCATCAGTGTTGGTGGTCTGTGTGTGTCTGGTATTTTGCTGTCCATCACTGGAGTCAGACGTTTGTGGCCCCTGGATCCTGACGTTCCACTGGTACCTGCAACAGAGGATTGGCAGCAGTCAGTTCAACAGTGGCTGTATTCCAGGTGCATGTCTTTCTACGCCTGTGCAGCACTGCATGCCCTACATGGGGCTATGGGACCACTGGGCTACAGATGTTTGCATTGGGCGTCACAGAACCCTGCACAGTCATCTGTGGCCCTATGTAGGCCTCTGTCTGTGTGTGCCATCCAGCTGCTGGTTAGGTTGTGGCCTGTGAACATACGAAACTTGCCAGCAGAAACAGGCCTCAGGGTCTATCAAGTCTGCCACCCCTATACTGCAGCTGCCCCACCCTCCATTCCCTCTCCCCCTCGGAAACTGCTCAGCATTGCTTACCCAGCTCCCCCTTACCCTGTCCCATGCTCTTTTGAAACTACCTAGTGTCCTGCATGCCACCACCAACTCTGGTAGAGCGTTGCTTTTCAGCACCACCCTCTCAGTGAAATAATGCCTCCTCTTCTCCTTCCTGAATTTGCCAGCCTCCAGTCTTAGACCGTGCTCCCTCATGTCCCTTCACTTTCTCCATTTAAACAACCTCTCTTTGCCAGATTTGTTGATCCCCTCTAGTTTTTGGCAGTTTCAATTATATCCCCCAATCCCTTTTTTCCTCCAGGGTGGACAAACTCAAGTGTCTCCGCCTTTTTTCATAGGTATGCCTTCCACCCCTGTAATAATTTTGTCGCCTCGTGCAGCATGCCTGTTGTCCACTCATGGTATGGACAGCTGCAGTAGCCACAGTAGAAGACAGCCTCAACCCAGCATCCCCACAGTGCCAGTGTCTCCCATGTAGTGGGATGTGCACAATGCCATGCGCTGCAAACATGCTTGGTGCCAGTGACCACATCCCTGCATCTGTACACATGCTGTGCCCTACCATCCACCTTCACCACTACGCAGCCTAAACACATCAAGATTGCTGTCTCCCTCAATGCTCTGCCTGCTTTTCTGAGATGCCACCAATTCCCCCTGGCTGGTGAGCGCCACTAGTTCATGCAGTCCCCCTGCAGCGGCAATGGTGTTGCTGTGAATTTGTGCCATTTTGTCTTTGGACCATTGGGTGAGGTCATTGTACCTTTTTTTGGAGCTCCCACACTGTTCACTTCCCCCTGCTGATGGCATTCACCTTGGCGGCCGAAGCCTCCCATGCCTCCTTCCGCTTTAGTCTGTGGGCCTTGTTCCCACCACAGCTGAGGAGTAGGATGGCATTCACCTTGGTGGCCACAGCCTCCCATGCCTCCTTCCACTTTAGTCTGTGGGCCTTGTTCCCACCACAGCTGAGGAGTAGGATGGCATTCACCTTGATGGCCACAGCCTTCCATGCCTCCTTCCGCTTTAGTCTGTGGGCCTTGTTCCCACCACAGCTGAGGAGTAGGATGGCATTCACCTTGGTGGCCGTAGCCTCCCATGCCTCCTTCCGCTTTAGTCTGTGGGCCTTGTTCCCACCACAGCTGAGGAGTAGAATGGCATTGGCATCCACAGTCTCTAAGAGCACATCAGTCTCCTCATAAGTGAAGTTCTGATTTTTTATCTGCTGTTAAGCCATTTTCCACACATTTGTCCTACTCTGCTTTATGGGTGGTCACTGGTGCTGTAAAACAAAGAACACAGGCATTAGTACAGTAGCAGCAGTGCAGGCAAGTGTGCAGTGCTTCTGCGGTCACTAGAGTACCTATGCACACATTGGAGGAGCCTTACCTGGAGGGGGGTCTGCTCCAGTTCACTTATGGGTAGTGCCGCTCTGTGGGGTATTATTTGGCACTGTAAAATAAAGAATACAGGCATTAGCACAGTAGCAGCAGTGCAGGCAGGTGTGCAGTACTTCTGCGGTCACTAGTGTACCTATGCATACATTGGGGGAGCCTTACCAGGAGGGGGATCTGCACCAGTCCACGTGTGGGTAGTGCTGCTCTGTGGGGTATTCTCTAGCACTGTTAAATAAAGAACACAGGCATTAGTACAGTAGCAGCAGTGCAGGCAGGTGTGCAGCACTCCTGCTGTGTGTCCTGTGCTTCTTTGTACTTACCTGTATTGTTTTTTTGCTGTTTTATATCCAGTTTAGTCTCACTTCCGTTATCTGTGCTCCATCTGACTTTCCTCACAATCTACGTCTTACAGGCAGTTTGTGCACCTTTTTATACATTTTGTATCTGACATAATTTTCCCGCATCTAGACTCAAATACTGTTTAATACCGGCTTTTGCATTGACTCAGCAGCATTTGGCGCATACCTTGCCTTGGAAGTATTTTGCATTTGTCTTGCCTACTTTTGAAAATTGGGCCCCTCTTCTATGAAAAGACATTGACATGGTGGAGGCACTCCAGAGAAGGGCAACAAAAATGGTGCAAGGGCTACACCAAAAACCATACGAAGAGAGACTGAGAGAACTCAGTATGTATATGTAACCACCCAGTCCCCTGGGGTTACTAGAATCCCACTAGTACTAGTCTTAGTCAGGTATAAAAGGCAGCTGATAGGGAGCTTATTAGGGACTTTCTACATAATGACATCATTGTTTACTCAGCTAGCCTGAGAGAGGTATGATTATGTCATTTAGAACTCTTGCAGCAGCATAACCATTTTTGAGTCAGCTGCTCAAGGGAAGTTTATAATGTTCAGGTGGTCTGAGTTAGAGTGTCAGAGTGGCAGGAGGTCTGCCAGTGGGGCTCTGAGAAGGAGGCCTTGGTCATTTCTCACCCTAGTTTGGCAAAATTCTAAGTTTGCCTGTGAAGTGATAGAAACCGTTCACTTGCAGGACTCTTAGTTTCACTCCAGGGGGAGTAAGAGGGATAGCAATGTCTTGTGGCTCCAAGAGGCAATCCCCACAAGGTCCTGAAATTTACAGCGGCCTTAGATCTGGGGAGGATATGGTAAAGAGTGGTATGGACAAGGGTTGGAGGGTGGCTTTAATAAATGCCAGGAGCCTGGGGAATAAAATGCCTGAGTTCCAGACCACGCTGTCTGAGGGTGGGGTGGATGTAGCAGTGGTCACTGAAACTTGGGCCTCCCCTGGCCATGACTGGGACCTTAATCTGAGTGGGTACCTTGTGCTAAGGAAGGACAGGAAGATGGGCAGAGGGGGAGGAGTAGCAATGTTCATTAGGGATAACATTGAGATAATGAGAGTGGAGGAAGCAGAAGGCAACATGAAGGCCCTGTGGGTCATCTTGAGAACCTCCGTGGGAGGGAAGATCAAATGGGGGTGGTATATAGGCTCCCAGGACTAGCGGAGGACCTGGAGGATTGCCTGTTGGCTAGCATTAAGGGGCAGTGTGGACTGGAAGGGGAAGGAGTGGTGTTGATGGGGGACCTTAAAATGCCAGCTACTGATTGGGGTACTATGACGTCCACTTTAATCAGGGAGCAGAAACTGTTGGATGGCTTCCTGGATGCGTTCCTCAATCAGCAGGTGATGGACCCAATAAGGGAGAGTCATATCCTGGATGTGGTTTTAGCGGATGGGGATCTTGTATGAGATCTGGTTGCGGAAGAACCCCTGGCTGGGAGTGATCGCAACAGTCTGGTTTCGGCTTAAACTGGGGGGGGGGAGTGGGGTCATTCAAGGACAATGATAGTTGATTTTATGGGGCCAAGCTTTCAGAACATGGAGGAAATTCTCAAGGGGCATTTGCGGGAGATAAAACCAGGTTTGGATGTGGAAGGTAGGTGTGAGATCATAAAGCTGGGGCTACAGGAGGCCACCGGGACCCGTGCAAGAGTGAAGCACAAGGGTGGTAGATCTCATAAACCATGCTGAAGGACCAAGGACGACCAGGAGACAGTAAGGGAGAAGAAGGCTGCCTACAGTAGGTACAAACAAATGAGAGGAGAGAGGGATAGAGAGAACTATCGCCTTGCAACCAGGAAAGTCACCAGAGTGGTGAGAGGGGCAAAGGCCTGGAAAGAGCAGAGGCTGGCTCAGGGGATATGGGGTGGGGAAAAGGGGTTCTTTAGGTATATTGGTGAGTGGAGGAAGGTCAAGGGCCAGCTCAGTAGGTTGAGGACAGCTGGGGGATGGGTGGAAGGGGCTTGAGAACAGGCGGAGGTACTGAATGAGTACTTTGCCTCAGTGTTCACTAGGGAGGAGGCTGGAGAACTTCCAAAAAAGGGGTTGAAGGACACAGAAGGTGCTGACTATTGGGGTACCTGCTGAAGAACAAGCTGCTGGGGAAGGTAGGCCGGGGTGAGATATCAGGCTGGTTCTGCTGAATGGGGATGGGGGGGTGGGACAGATGCTGATATTCCCTATCGGTCGGGTGTGGGAAGCCCTCCAGTCCCTAAAAAAGGATAAATCTCCGGGGCCTGATGCTAGTTATCCCAGAGTACTAAGGGAGTTGGCGGCTGTTTTGGCTGCACCATTGGCGGATCTCTTTAACTTGTCACTCTAGACAGGGAGGGTGCCAAGGGATTGGAAGGAGGCACATGTTGTGTCCATCCATAATGGGGGATAGAGAGAAGAGTCAGGAAACTAGAGACCCATCAGTTTGATGTTGGTGATGGGGAAGGTAGTGAAGGACATACTTAAGGAAAGGCTGGGAGGTTTCTTGGAGGAGATGGGTTACCTGGATGACTGGCAGCATTGGTTTGTGCCAGGTAGATTGTGTCAAACAAACCTTGTAGAGTTCTATGAGTGGGTGACATCAGCACTCGACAGGGGGAGACCAGTGGATGTACTGTTCCTGGACTCACATTGGCCTAAGGGAGAAGCTGGGGGGATAGGGGTAGGCCCATTGATGGTTAGGATAGGCTACTGAGGGAGAGCTTGAGCCAGATCAGGCCAGACATGGATATGGATAGCTTGTGGGAGGCCATTAAAAATGGGGTACAGGCGGCTACTAGCTTGTGTGCAAGGGTAAGGCGTAAAAATGGCAGGACCAGCAAGCCGTGCTGGTGGACCAGGGAGGTGCAAGAGGCGGTAAGGCATAAGAAAGCTGCCTACACACATTTTAAGCAATCCAGGAGGGAAAAGAAGAGAGGGGAGTACGAGCTGTCGGCTAGAAGGGTCACAAGGGTGGTGAGGGGAGCAAAGGCGAGGATGGAGCACAACCTGGCTAAGGATATCCATGGGGGGGAAAGGGTTTTTATAGATACATAAGGGAAAAGAGGAAGAGGAGAGCATAGATCTCCAGGATTAGGACTGGGGAAGGATGGGCTCAGGAGGCGGGGGTGCAGGCAGAGATACTGAACAAGTACTTTGCCTCCGTTTTTAGGGGGGAGACATGGACTCCACTCAGACGGAAAGTGGGGGGTGGCAGCTGAGAGGATAGGGCAGAGGGAGACGAGAGGACTAAAAGAGGCTGGGGCACCAGGTGGGCCAGACCCAGAAGAGGATGGGGACCTTATTGAGGAGAAGGCTAGGGAGGGTGAAATCACAGAGGGCAGCATAAGGGAGGCCCTATGAGTGCTGAAAACTGACAAGGCACCTGGACCAGATGGGCTGCATCCAAGGGTACTGAAGGAACTGGCAGACGAACTAGTGGCTCCACCAGCTGTGCTGTTCAGTGCCGCTCTCCAGACAGGAAGGGTGTCCCAGGATTGGAGGGTGGCTCACATGGTGCCTATCCACAAGGGGGGGTCTAGGGAGGAGATGGGAAATTATAGGCCTGTCAGCTTAACATCAGTGGTGGGCAAACTAATGGAGGGCATCATCAAAGGGATGCTCAGGAGGCAACTGGAGAGGCTGGGGCACATGGATGACAAGCAGTGTGGTATCATCCCAGGGAGATCGTGCCAGACCAACCTCATAGATTTTTACGACTGGGTGATAGGGACCCTGGACAGACAGAGACCAGTGGATGTCTTATATCTGGATTTTAGTAAGGTGTTTGACTCGATACCCCACTTCGGGTTATTAACAAAGTTGGGGGGATGGGGTGGCAAGACAGTTGCTTAGATGGGTGGAAAACTGGCTTACAGATAGAACACAGAGGGTGGTGGTGAGAGGGATTATCTCCTCCCCTAGGAAGGTCTTCAGTGGGGTGTCACAGGGTTCGGTATTGGGGCCACTCCTGTTTAATGCCTATGTCTCCGACATAGGGACAGGAGTTAGGAGTAGAATGAGCCTCTTCGCGGATGATTCTAAACTGGGAGCATTGGCCGATGGGGAGGAAGCAAGGGTGGCAGTCCAGAGGGATCTGGATACCCTGAAGGGTTGGTCAAGGAGGTGGGGGCTGATGTTTAATCTGGAGAAGTGTAGGGTGTTACATCTGGAGGTCAGAAACCCAGGGCATGTTTACACCTGGGGAGGGGTCACACTGAAAGCCACTTTGAGTGAAAGGGACCTCGGGGTGGTGTTTGACACCAAAATGAACAACAGTGAGAACTGCAGAAGAACAGCAGCAAAGGCAAACAAGATACTGGGCTGCATAGCCTGGGGAATAACATCCAGGAAGAGTGAGGTGATCCTACCTCTGTACAATGCCTTGGTTAGGCCGCATCTTGAGTATTGCGTGCAGTTCTGGAGGCCGCACCTTAAGAAGGACATAGTACTGTTGGAGAGGGTCCAGAGGAGGGCAACCAGGATGATCTGGGGCATGGGTGATAGGACCTATGAGGATAGGCTGGAAGCCCTTGGGCTGTATTTACTGGAGGAGAGGAGAGGAGAGATGGGGGGGGCATGATTGAGGTTTTCAGAAAGTGTGAAAAGGATTAACAGGGGTAGAGCCAAAGAAATGTTCAGGCTAAAGCAAAGGGGCACAACCAGAGGGCACGAATGTAAGCTGGAGGGAGGAACCTATAGGGGAGAATGTAGAAGGCTTTACTTCACAAAGAGGGTGGTAGAGCCACGGAATGCATTGCCTGGGAGTCTAGTTGAGCAAGGCACTGTGGAGGGCTTCAAGAGGGGGTGGGACAGATGCATGGGTGTACTGAAACCAAAGTTGACCCTCTCGGGATCCAGGGGGAAGGAGCTAATGCCCAATAGGGGCAGGTTACCAAGCAGACATGAAAGACCGTCAGGCCTATTCTGCTGACTTTTAGTATATTAGTATGTTAAAACTCCTAAAAGATGTATTCCACAGAAGCACTTTTTTTCAAGTGAAAGCAGTAAGGCTGTAGGCTCCTCCCACAGCCATAAAAAGGAGGGAAAGATTTATGACTCAGGGTAGTGGAATTTTAAAAGCAGATGAGTGAGAAATTGAGGACCAGGTCTATGCTTGGGGGGGTAAGAGGAAACAAGAATAAGAGGAGTAAAGTGTTCAAGTCATGGTTAGATTAAACAATAAAAGCTAGTGCAAATGAGGAAAAGGTGGTTTGGTGCTTCATGCCAACTTCAGTAAGTCAGTCTACACCAGTGTCTCAATGCTTCATAGCTGTAGAGGACATCTAAAAAGAGAAATAAAAAAAGACACATATGAGAAAGGGGGGGTGGTATTCCACCTATAGTCAAAGATTAATCATAATGAAAATTAAAAATAAATCTAATAGATTATATTTACACAAATTTAAAGTTCATTATATCAAGGAGGTCAATCCTATTGCTCAAAGGTCGAGTTCAAAAGAAGGGGGGAAATAATATGGGGGGAAGGGCAATAATTTAAAGTGAAAAAGGCCAAACATCTCATAGTGTAAACAAATTACTACAAATGTGGTTTTAGATCCCAACATTCATTTAAGCCTGATGGTTTCACTGTTCTCAAGGTATAGATCCAAAAACTTTCTTTTTGGAGTAGAATATCCTTTCTTCTACCACCATACCCAGGGTAAAGGACGTGTCCCAAACCCAAAAACTTCATTTGTTTGGGGTCTGAATTATGCTTAACAGCAAAGTGTGTCCCCACTGGGGTATCTGATCTCCAATTAATAATAAACCTGACATGTTCTTGTACCCTTGCTTTTGAGTGGTTGCACAGTGCATTCCACGTAAGTGAGACCACATGTGCACCAAAGAGCATAGACACAGAATGGGGTATCACAAGTGATGAGTTCCCTCATCTCTATTTTTAAATTCTCCCACCTAGGATGCTTACATTCTTTTGTAGTCTCAGAGTATTTACAAATATTGGATTTCGCACACTTGGAGGAAAAAAAACTGGTTGGTTTTGCTGGGAACCACCCTCTGCCAGTGTCCTTTTCCTCTTGAAACTTACTGTGCACTGGCATGTCGTGCAACTCGTTGGCTCACCTAAATGCTATTGTAGGTTTAGGCCCTCCTACTAATGACACCACATTGTCTGACTGTAAAATAGGCCAGTTTCTAAATATCACATTTCCTATCTTTCCAGCAAGATTGTTGTAGTCAGTGGAGAATGTAATAATCTTATCTTCTTCACTGGTGCTTTCTTTCTGTTTTCCTTACAGCAATTCTTCTCTGTCCTGTCTCATAGCTCTTTCTTTTGATTCGTGTAGCAAGTTTTTTTCATACCCCCTACTCAAAAACCTATTCTTAAGTTCCTTAGACTGAACTTTGAAATCCCACTTATTACTACAATTCTCGCGTAGTATTAGAAATTGCCCATAAGGTATTGAGTTCTTCTGAGTTGTGCAGTGTGAGCTGTCATATTTTAATAAGGTATTTGTGGCCGTGTGTTTCCTGTGACATTTTGTTTCTAACTTGCCCCTGGATTGCTACACAAAAATAGTTAAATCTAAAAAGTTTACCTCTGTAGAGATGATAGAATGACGAAATGACAAGTTCAACTCATTATTGTGCATCCATTGTAAAAATTCTTCAAACTCCACCTTAGTTCCTTGCCACATGCACAAAATATCAGCAGCAAGCTAAGACCATATTCTAATTTTATTAAAAAATGGATTGATTTTATTAGTGACCCACACATATTCGCTATAGCCCAGAAATAGAGTTGCCTAACTATTTGCGTAACTGGGTGCCAAGCTGGCACCCATAGCTGTTCCACATTTCTAGAGAAAAAAAATCTAAACTCAAACAGTTATGGGTTAAAATGAATTCCAAGCTGTCCAAGATTAAATTCACTGGCATCTGTTGACTTTCAACATGATTTTCCAAATAAAACTTACAAGCATGTGTTCCTTTTTCATGTACAATAGAGGTGTACAACAGATTTATGTCTATTGATGGCAGTAAAAAAATTCATCCTGCCTTGTAAGGTCCTTGATTTTCATCAGGACATCATTCGTGTCTTTGCTAAATGATTTGACACTTGGAATACGTCTGCAGAAATGCAATCAACATAATGCCCCAGTTTTTCTGTTAGGAAATCTATTCCTGACATTATAGGTCTCCCTGGAGGGTTTGTCAGGTACTTGTGGACCTTTGGTAGGGCATAAAAACTGATATGTTGGGGTTTTCAGGCCATATGAATTTAAATTCATTTTCCATAATGTCTCCTCTCTCAACAGCATTGTTTAATATTCTAAACATTTCTTTTTTTATACTGTGCACGTAGATTATTGTCCAATTTCTCATAATTACCTAATAAATCCATCACCATTCTTTTATATTTGTCTTTTCCCATTATAACAACATTGCCACCTTTGTCTGCAGGTTTGACCACTATTTCTTTCGTACCTCTAAGTTGCATAAATGCTTCACTCTTTTGCTTAGTTAGGTTATACTTTGTTATTCTTACATTTTCCTCTAATAGTTCATTTACCTGCTTAAGCACTGTTTTTCTTCAAAAGCTGCAATATTGATATAATTACTGGCTACCATTTTTTTCCATAGAGAAACCCAGTTATAATTTGCCATTATAACCAGCTGGACACAAGTTATATTGTAGCTCTTATAAACTTTCTCTATCAAAGTGCGAGACACAAACACCTGCAAAAGAAGCTGCTTTAGTCACTCACGCTCTGTCAGTCATGTCTCTCCTGTTGGCTCCATCCCTCCTCTTAGTGGTTCAGCTCAAAACTGAAATAGTGAGGCAGTCTCCATAAAAATCTTTAACTGTCCAGCAAGGAAAAAGCAACAAAAAAAAAAAAACCTTCTTCTCGATCATTCACACGAAGACAACTAACACCACTGCAGAAAATGTTAACATGAACCCTAACCCACACTATCCTAATCTCCTTCTCTCCTCATACAACACGAGATCAATGGCGAACTACTTGGCAACACCATAGAAACTGGAGCACTTCCTAGCAACCCCAGACCAACCGGAACCCTCCAGACTGAACTGAAAACAGGACTTTATACTTAAAACTTTTAAAAAGTATTGCTAAAAAAGTTAAAATTTTTCTTACTTAAACATTTGTTTCATGTTTAACATTTCAGCAAAAACTTTCAGAACTGGGGAAAAAAATGGCAACCGCCACAGTTACTCCATAAATGACTGTAAGTTTCAATATATCCAGGCTTTAAATAAGACGTCTACTGAAAGTGTTTCTTTAGAAAATAATTTTATTGTTTGAAACACAAAGTATTAAAACCACTACACTGTCTCTTTACTGCAATAAAAACTTAATAAATTACTATACTGCAGTTCTCTTAATCACAGCTTTTACAATCATGGGGGCAATGGCAACAAAAAAAATGAAGCCAGTAATTATAAAAATATAGAATGGGATGGTGGTTATTAACTCAAATTTACACACACCGAGGTGTGGGATAATAATAAACCCTCGGGCTTCGCCCTTGAGTTTATGTGGCATCCCACACCTCGGGCATGAGTAAAATTCTCATTATAACCAGCTTCCCATACATTATTCTCTAAATTATATACATTAGGACAGAACACAGATTTACCTTTAAATAAAGGTTTTCTTTGTTTTTTAATAGATTCTGATGCATGCAACATTGGTGGTAAATCATTTGTAGTGGCCTGAGAACCTTCCCCCATTAGTAGGTCCAAATCAACATTGTCCATATTATCCGTATACAGTTCTTCCAGAGTCATTAGGTCGCTTAGCATTTGTTCACTGTCCACATCCAAAGTTGTGCCCTCTTCTGTAAATTCGGGGGCCTGCTCCAAAATAACTCCCATGATGTTAATTCCTTGCAGAGGTCCTTTTTGTAGAATTGCAATCTATTAATCTGTGGTGTTAGAATGAATGATAATCCTTTTGTTAGTACTTGTTTCTGATTTTCAGTTAGTATGTGGTCTGATAGATTTATTATCTGCAACTCTTCCCTCTCTTGTCTTGAATGGTGAGCTGCATGGATGTGTTTATGGATTCGGATGGTCACAGATGTCCTGGTGAAAGTAAGGTAACACACTGTACTGCACAGCTCGTTTGGCTGTGCAAGTTCACAGTTCTGTAGGGAATGCTGATAAAGTATCAACCATCTTTATTAATTTATTTATTTATTTAGCTTTTGTTGACCAGGCAAGCACACTAGACAAAACATTTGTCTATTATCAGGTTCGACCCGGGAGAGTACAATGAAAGACAAGTTCATACAGAGAACAACATGATACAAGTTAAACATTACACAGAATCAGGTAGAACCAGATGACATTAAACACGCAGTCAGTAAACACAGTTGTATAGGAGAAAATAAAATAAATACATAGAATCACCAAGGCTAAGAACAGTGCATCAGACAAAGCTCCGCTCACAGGCGGAGGGTGAATACATTTCTATACAGCTCAGAGCCCCAAAAGCAGTGCATCTAACTGCAGTTGGTAAACTAGCAGGTACTAGAAGGCCTCACTTAAGTCCCTAGCTCAGGTACAGCAGACTCTATCTAATGTGTAGTGTCACTGACTATTGCTATAGCTGTTAAAGCCTAGCTTCTACTTATATAGGGTAAGGTCATAACACAGGCAGCTGCACAGGCCATGTCTCAGGTGGGGTGTTACTGATTGTCGCTAATCCTGTTAGTCGTAGCTTCCACCTATATGAGATAAGGTTATAAGACAGGAGTCGATGTCCACACATTACTGTGTAACTCGGGCAGTTTTATAAGCACTCACCACACAACAGTGGAGCATAATGTGAGTGGAGAGATAGTCAGCTGTGGGGACTGTGGGGGGGGGTGCTCATCTGCTTAGCTATGCTTTGGAGGAGGGGACATTTCCTAAAATTTAGGACCCTCAGGCAGCTCAAAGCTCAACTGTTAGCAGCAACGGATGAAATATTTTATTTGCAACTTAAATTAAGCTGGTACCCACTCTCAGCATCACCACAGCCATGAGACCTACAGCCTCAGGGGGGTGGTGGGTGTTGGTGAAGTGGAGGGGGATGAAGTTGACAGGGATAGTCACACCAGTCAGCTGTAACCCAAGAGGTGCCAATAGCAAATCACTTTGCACCCCTGGAAGAGGTACAGGTGCTTGACTCTAATGGGGTGGAGGGGCCTCCAGTCCATGTCTTCTACAGACGCCAGCTTCTATGTGCAGTGAAAGAATGAATAATAAACCGCTGTCTGCATCCTTGTATTCTACAGGCCCCAACCTCTGTCTTCAGTGAGTGACTTAATAATGAGCTGCTGTTTGCTTCCTTGTATTCTACAGACTGAGCCTCTGTGTGCAGTGAGTGAGTGATTAATACACCAGTGTCTGCTTTCTTGTATTCTACAGACCCCAACCTCTGTCTGCAGTGAGAGAGTGGTTAACAAACTATCCATTTCCTTGTATTCTACAGGACCAACCTTCACCTGCAGTGAGAGAGTGATTAATAAATTGCTGTCTGCTTCCTTGTATTCCACAGACCCCAACCTCTGTCTGCAGTGAGAGAGTGGTTAACAAACTGCTATCTGTTTCCTTGTATTCTACAGACCCCAACCTTCGCCTGCAGTGAGAGAGTGATTAATAAACTGCTGTCTGCTTCCTTTTATTCTACAGACCCCAACCTCTGTCTGAAGTGAGAGAGTGGTTAACAAACTGCTGTCTGCTTCCTTGTATTCTACAGACCCCAACCTTCGCCTGCAGTGAGAGAGTGATTAATAAACTGCTGTCTGCTTCCTTGTATTCTACAGACCCCAACCTCTGTCTGCAGTGAGAGAATGATTAATAAACTGCTGTGTGCTTCCTTGTATTTTACAGACCCCAACCTCTGTCTGGAGTGAGAGTGAATAACAAACTGCTGTCTGCTTCCTTGTATTCTACAGACCCCAACCTCTGTCTGGACTGAGAGTGAATAACAAACTGCTGTCTGCTTCCTTGTATTCTTCAGACCCCAACCTCTGTCTGCAGTGAGACAGCGATTAATAAACCCTGTCTGCTTCCCTGTATTCTACAGACCCCAGCCTCTGTCTGCAGTGAGACAGCGATTAATAAACCTTGTCTGCTTCCCCTTTATTCTACAGGCCCCAGCCTCTGTCTGCAGTGAGACAGCGATTAATAAACACTGTCTGCTTCCTTGTATTCTTGATTCAAAAAGCAATACAGCTCCGCAGCCAGTGAGGGTGCTAGTGTTATTTATAATTGTAACAGCAAGCAAAAAAACACACACCTCAACTAAGGAATAAAGAGCAAAACAGCTCCATTGACTGAAACGTCATACTGGAGAGCAAGGAACATTCCTGACAAAAACCTCAACCAGCTTTTGTACAGCCTAGTGACATATTAGGCTGTACGAAACCTGTCAAGGTTCATGTCATGAACATTCCTTGCTATCCAGCATGATGTTTTAACCAATAAAGTTTTTTGCTCTTTATTCCTCGGTTGAGGTGTGTGTTTTTTGTCTTTCTGTTGTTCTTTGTATTCTACAGACTCCGACTTCTGTCTGCAGTGAGAGATTGATTGCTATTCAATGGCAAGACCATTTCTAGCAACCTGATTGTCTGCAGACCCCTAGACACAGTGATGTTATTAGACAATAAGATTCCTGTATCTAGGAAAGGCACAGAGAAGACCACATAACAATGACAGAAATCACCCCTTTCTTGTCTGCACAGAGAAGGCGGCACACTGTATCCATCACAGCTGAACACCCACCCCCGACCAAAAACCAGTTCCCATAGTCATTCTGACATTCAACAATAGCTTATCCAGAAATCCCATTTAAATTCTGTGACACTTCATTCCTCCCAAACTGAATGGCTTGAGAGAACTGCACTGACCAGAACTACCAGTCGCACAGTTCACTCAAGCCACAGGCCACCAGTTTTGGGGAGAAAACAGCAGCAACAGCATTACATTTAATTTCCATCCTATGTATAAGCGTACCACACAGTCTCAGTGCCCATCCAGCTCCTCTGATACTTACCGCCAAAAAGTAGGTGAAGCCATCACACCACAGGTCCAACCGCTCACCTCTGAAATCAGGATATTAAGCATGTGTGCCATGCAGTCATCAACCAGCTCCACAGCCAGGGAAACAAGCAGGAGTCATTTACACATACAAACAAAAGAGAAACAAACTTTAAACAGACCCCTCTTTCACATGTGCATGAATGGTCATTTGAGGGGTGGAGTGTCAATGACAACATAATCACACACAGTTAAATTAGGGAAGAACCATGCCAGACCAAGCAGAGCACAATGATTCAGCTAACACCGCCACCTACTGGCAGAAAAATACACTGGGCCTTTTTTAAAACATCAATCCATGAATCAATTTTTATTTTACCAGGTGAAGCACCATTGAGTGAGCTCATTTGCAAGATGTACCTGAACAAATGCACATAAAAGTAAACAATATACAAAGGAAAATATGGGTGCACAATCAAGAAGTACAATGTAGAAGAGGACATAAAACATAGTACAGTATTAGGCAAGGTCTATACAGACAAATATGCAAGAGGCTAAGACAAACATAGTGTCAATATACATTATCATACAATATGTACATGAACAGTTCAGGAAAAGGGGTAGGAGAAGTGATAGGGAGAAGACGGGAGAAGGAATGATAAACAGGGAATCACAAGGCCTAGGGACAGATGTCCGACACTTATTTCACTGGTGTCCGGGGTGGGGGGCAGTTACAGGATTCTATAAAGGAATGAGAGAATAGTTGTTTGAAGGAAGAGAAGGTTGATGGGGCAGCCAGCTTCAGATTTTTTTTGTAATTTATTCCATAGGTGAGGGAGACATACTCCTCCATCCACAAAAAAATTTAATAAAAAATGCATTACAATTTCTTTTTTTTTTCATTTTTTTCTCTTTAGTTAACAAATGAGTCATTGTATAATAGCAATAAGGCACTCCAGGGTGTGTGTTATTGTATAATAACATCACTCCTCAGGTAGTTGAAGCACTCAGTTTCACCTCATGCTTCAACCCACTCTAGGAGTGACATTATTGCACAACAACATACACCCTATCATGCTTTATTGCTTAAACGTCTGCTTCCTTGTATTATACAGGCCACAATTTCTGTCTGCAGTGAGAGAGTGATTAATAAACTTATGTCTGCTTCCTTGTATTCTACAGACCCCAACCTCTGTCTGCAGTTAGGCAGTGATTAGTAAACTGTTGTCTGCTTCCTTGTATTCTACAGATCCCATCCTCCATCTGCAGTGAGAGTTGTCTTCCTGGATTCAGGAAAGCTGCTCGGAGAGGACAGCCAGTCTGTTGCTTTGACTGTATACAGTGTGCCAAAGGAGAACTCAGCAATCAAACTGGTCAGCATTTATTTTTTTAATTAACATAGAATCCTGATTATCAGGGGAGAGTCAGATACATTTTGAAAGACTCAGTGAAATAACTGCTGCATTATCTACAATACATAGTAGACCAAATAACAAAACAAAAACAAACAAATGGAGAACTTGTAAACAATAGCGCTAAAACATGGAGTCAGAGTTGCCTCAGGGAGGGGGTGCAATATCCCTAGAAAGCAGTGCCTGAGTCCCACACTGACACTATAGCGACCTGGCACTGTTGTCACAGTAATGTTGGTCACAGTAAAGTTGTCACCATAATGACAGTATACCTATCCATCGCATAGAAACTAGTACTTTGTCAGTCAGTAATTTGCAGTTTGCATGGGCAAGGCATGAACCCCTTATATCAAGCTTGTAAATAAACAGTGAGTGGGTACTCTGCAAAACCATCAGTCACTTTACCTTTAATGATATCTTCTATATTTTCTATAGGGAGAGATGCTGAGATGCTAAATTAATAAAGCATTGAAACACTTTTTTTTGTATTAAGTGCCTCAGTTCAAACTTTACTAAAAGTGCAGAATAGCTTCAGTCAGTAAAATACAGCGTATCAGGCTATGATTTCTACTTTCTACACCTGCCTACTGCCAACAGTATATCACAGATTAGAGGGAGCACAACACAAAACTTTTTTTTTCAAATGTAATTTTAAGAAAATGTAATTACCTTAGGGAAAGTGTGAATGTGGAGAGATGGCTAAGGCAGCGCTGGGAGTGAGTCTGTCAGATCGTTGGTGTCAGGGTGCTACTCAGGCTGTGTCAGAAAGAAGTGGGGCTGCAAAGTTGACATACATATACTTTGTAACCCTCATCCAGGCAATTGTTAGGACCAGGCTGAAGGGAAGGGGGGAGGAATGGAGTGGGGTGGTAGATAAGAGAGGCGCAAGGGAACAGCAGGGAGGAAGGGGATTAGGAAGAAGGGAGGTGGGCAGGCAATGGATTTGAAAGTGGGGGGAAGGGAGAGGGGTAAAAGAGAGGGAGCCAAGATCTATACCCCTTCAGGATGACAGAGATCCCTACAAGGGGAACAGGACCTGACAGAAAAGGAGGGGAGAGATGAGGTGGCGGGGAGGAGAAGTGGAGTGTGGCAGGTGACTGGAGGCGAGAAGAGGGATAAGGAATAGGGAGGCAGGAGAAAATAGGGGTAAACTAGGAATGGAAAAAGGGGAGAGCATCAGTAGGGGGAAGAGGGGGTTGTGGGGGAGAAGGACAGCTGTAGAGTGTTGAAATAGCTCAGTAGCTTGTGGATGGTAGTAGAGTGTCGAACTGGCACAATAGGTTGTGATGGGGATGGGAGGAGGGTGTATAATAGAAGGTAGCATGTGAGAAAGTAATCAGAAGAAGGGTTCAGTTAGGAGACAGGAGGTAAGTCAGAGATGGAGAAGTAGGGAATAGTGTGCTTGGGATTGGGAGGGTTGTGAAGGGACTTAGACCAAATACAGTTAGGAGAATAGAAGTAAAGTGGGGTTAAAGGATAATGCATCAGGGTGGGGAGTGTTGAATGAGGGCTAAGAACAAGTGCATTTAGGGGAATAGAAATTGTGAAGAGCTAAGGAAATTGAAGATGGGGAAGAGGAAGGTCTGATAGGAGATGGCAGTGAGTTCCAAAGCTTTAGGAACTGGTAGGAGAAAGCTTTCTATCCTATGAAGGTAGAGCAATGAGGAATAGCTAGAGTGCGTGCATCAGTAGATCTCTGAGATGGGGAGGAGGGAAGGAGGTGGAGCAGACAGTAAGGAGGAGAAGTAAGAGGGAAGAGTCGCAACCCAGAATTTAGACGTGAACTTGGCACAGTGAGAGACGCCCACACTCAAGGGAGGGGAAAGCTATAGAATGATACAAGGTACAGTGATGTGTGCGGGAAGGGGATTCAAGGGCAAAGTGACAGAAAGCATTGAAGAGAGTATCCAGCCTGGTAAGGGAAGACTTAGGAGCTGCACTGTAGACTATGTCACAATAGTCAAAAATAGGGAGTATCATTTTTTGAACAAGATCATGCCTAACCAGTAGTGGTAAGGGACTATATTTCCTGTAAAGGGCGCCAAGCTTGGGGCACAGTTTTTTCAGGATGGTGTCGATATATACAGAAAAGTTAAGGTGTTGGTCAAGCTAGACACCCAGGTATTTGAAAGAGGTGGTGTCCTCTAGTGTTGTCCCATCAAGGGTGTGGAAAGAGGGAATGAAGAGCAGCCTAGAGAGTCTCTGCCTAGTGCCAAAGGTCAGGGATACTGTTTTCTTGGCATTTAGGAGGAGCTGACATGAGCTTAGCCAGCATTGAACATTATCGAAGTCAAGCTGTAGTCTGGAAGTCACATCGGAGGGAGACTGGCCAGAGGTGAACAAGACCATGTCATCAGCATACATATGGATGGAGAACGAGGAGCATACTGACAGTAGGGCATTTAGAAAAATTGAGAATAAGAGAGGGCCAAGTATGGAGCCTTGAGGCATACCAGGAGAGATGGGTAGTGGATGGGACGTAGAGTCAGCTATTTTAACAGATTGAGTTCTACCTACCAGGTAGGCTCTGAACCAGTTGCAGGCAGACAGAGACAAGCCAGCTGACGAGAGAGTTTCGAGGAGGAAGGAGTGGTAGACTGTGACAAATGCCTTGGCAAGGTCAACAATGATAGCAGAAGTGATATGACCCCTGTCACAGTGCATGGGAAATGATGGACCAGAAGACAGTTGGATGTGAAGCCATAATAGAATTATCTTCTTTATTCCAACAAAATAGCGTACTGCATACGGAAAAATAAATAAAGTTCCAGATAACAAAGGAATGTACTAGAAAGAACGCTAGCACAGTAACATGCTTAGAGGCAGCACCTCCTGGTCAGACTCCTGAGAGTCAACTAACTCCTTTTCACTGACACATAGTCACTTATATACCTTTACAAGTCACGTGATCCAAAAACTCCTCCCCTGAGTTCCTTTTCAAAATTAAATTCTTTCTTTGTACAGAAAATTAATTAATTTTCAAACTCTGATGTTTCATTTTTAACCATCAAATACATTTATAGGTTGATAAACTAAATACAGGTTAAATAAGAATTGTATACAAAAAAATGTATGGGAACAGAGATCACTTCCTTTGACTGGGATATAAATTCCACTGTTTTAGGGCCGGCCAGCTCCTAAGGACCAGATCTGAGAGCCTAATGGAAGCAGGCACAGCCTCTCTGGGAACCACAAGCAGTGAAAAATCTCGCTTTTATGAAAGGTAAATCCCAATTCTACAGCACTATTTCACTTTTAGGAGGTATGTGGAAGGGTTTATGCTCACTTTTAAGGAAAACGCTTAATTTAGCATTAGAAAGAGGCTAAATGCCTTCACGATCATAAGCATTATCTGCTGTAATTTTTACCGCGTAAACTTTACTCTTATGGCATGTCTTCATTGCAAACAGCCGCATTTACTAGTTCCTCCTTTACAGGGCTGCTACAATAAAAAAAAAAGGTTTTGGGCTGGACACTAAACGGAGAGAAATACTTAAACAAGGAAGCTTCCATGAATCAGGAGCCCTATTTAAAGGGCAGAGCCTGCTATAACTATAAAGGCAAATTCAGCACAACTGCTATTCTATTCAAAACTATGCTAGCCAGTGTCTTATAAATGGTTATCTGGAAGGCATAGCATGGGACTGGACTTTTATAAACATTTTATTCATTTTATGTTTATGAATTCAACTCAATAATGAGAAGGCTGGAATGTATATAACATATAGACACAATGGACAAACAAGGACAACAAAGACATAAATGAGGACATGAAATACAAAGTGGGTGGCCAGCCCAACAAACAACACAAAACAAAACAATGAAAAAGACCACAATACATCCAGGGTCTCATTATATCCCTATCTGAATAGAGTTATTTATTTATTTATTTATTTTTGTATATATTCTCTCACATTCCTCCCCACCTAAAACCAAAACTATGGATTTGGTTCTTACAAGATTGTCCTAAGGATAATTCATTATCAGATCTCTCAGCAAGAGAGATGGAGCCATAGCCCTCCCACACCTAAGGCTCCACCTCGGGGTCCCTAAAAGAAAACACACAAAAAAACAAAACTATGAGTTGTTAACTCTTTCAGATACTTATTTCTACTTTACCCAGAGGTCTGATGAAACTTATCTCTAGAGTTTTATTTCTATATTATTTTTTATTTGGTTCCATTCCATACCGTGATAGAAAATCAGCATTACCATGAGCTGTTCCTTTTCTATGTTTGATTACAAAACGATAGGGTTGTAAAGCGAGATACCAACGCATTATACGTGTGTTTTTGTCTTTCATTACTTGCAACCAACATAAGGGATTATGGTCAGTCCATAATTCAAACTCTACGCCCCACAAATAAAAACGAAGGGCTTCTATGGCCCACTTAATAGCTAAACATTCCTTCTCGATCACAGAATAGTGGGTTTCCCTTTCGTGAAGCTTTCTACTAATATAGATAATGGGGTGTTCTTAATTATCTATAATCTGGGATAATACAGCACCAATTCCATACTGTGATGCATCTGTTTGCAGAATGAATGTTTGTGAAAAGTCTGGAGTGCGTAATACAGGGAAGGAACACAGACTAGCCTTAATGCACTGGAATGCTTCCTCACATTCTTCAGTCCATTTAACTTTGTCAGGGTTCCTCTTCTTTGTTAACTCTGTCAGGGACCGCTAACGCTGAAAAATTAGGAATAAATCTACATTAGCTGGCTAAACCCAAAAATGATCTTACATCTTTTTTTGTAATAGGAGTGGGACAATGTGCTACTGCTGCAACCTTTCGTATTTCTGGTTTTATACACCCATTACCAATATAAAATCCTAAATACTTGGTCTCCTGCATGGCGATTGTACACTTGTGGGGGTTTATAGTAAGGCCGGCTTCCGAAAGTGTGGTTAGGACAGCTGAAAGATGTTTCAAATGTTCCTCCCAAGAGGGACTAAAAATGATAACATCATCCAAGTAGGCCGCACTATAATTTGAATGGGAAGTTAACAGGTTATCCATCATTCTCTGGAAAGTTGCCGGGCACCATGTAATCCAAAAGGCATAACTGTAAATTGAAAGAGACCAATAGGTGTACTAAATGCAGTTTTGTCCTTGTCAGCAGGATTCAATGGGATTTGCCAATACCCTTTGGTCAAGTCCAAGGTACTAAAATACCTGGCACTTCCCAGATGGTCTAAAATATCATCAATTCGTGGCATTGGATAGCTATCAAATTGAGAGACTGCATTTAGTTTCCTGAAGTCCAAGCAAATACGTATGCCCCCTTCCTTTTTTCCCACCACCACCATAGGGAAACACCACTCACTATGTGAAGGTTCAATGATTCCCATTTCATGCATCCGTTTTACCTCTTGAATTACCTATTGTCTTAATTTTTCAGGTAACCTATAGGGTTTTTGTCTTAAGGGCTGATTATTTGTGACTCTAATATGATGTCTAGTGTCTCTAACCTCCCAGGAATATTTGTGAACGTGTTTTGGAACTTTTGTAACTCATTATCCAAATTAGACTTTTGTATTGTCGATAACTCAGGGTTGATCACTAAATCTGTTATTGTCCCCACTCCTCCAAACGGTGGTATGCTAAGTCCAATTCAGTAGCAGATTCCGAAGGACATAACTGGCCAGCGTGCTTGGCGGTCTACCCACGATTTTAATAGATTGGCATGATATATATGCTTCTTACCCTTCTTGCCAGGGATTTCTATGTCATAGGTTACAGGTCCAGTTCTCTGGGTAATAACATATGGTCCTTGCCATTTCATTAACAATTTATGTTCTGAGGATGGCAACAACAATAATACTTTCTCCCCTGCACTAAATTCTTTATAGCTTTTGTCCTTGTCATAATACAGCTTTTGTTTTGTTTGTTGTTGTAGTTTAGAGTTATGAGCCTTTTTAACATAGGACATTAAACATTCCCTTAACTTTGCCAAAATCTAGGACAGTGTTCCTTTGAATCTTGTGACCCCTCCCACTCTTCTTTAACTATATCTAGAGGTCCCCTTGGATTATGTCCAAATAATAGCTCAAACGGAGAAAACCCTGTGGATGCCTGAGGTACTTCCCTGTAGGCAAACATTAAGTAGGGGAGATAAGTGTCCCATTGCTTACCTTCATCTGTTACAAATTTCTTAAGCATGTGTTTTAAAGTCTGGTTAAAACGTTCTACCAGCCCATCAGTTTGTGGGTGATAGGGCGTTGTGAACAGAGCTTCTATCCCCAATGCTTGGTATAGATGTTTAAGTAAGGATGATCTAAAATTAGTACCCCGATCTGTTAGAATTTCTTTGGGTATACCCACCCTACTAAAAATTGTTACTAATTCATCAGCTATTTTTTGGGCAGTGATGGTCCTTAATGGGATAGTCTCTGGATATTTTGTAGCGTAGTCCATGACCACTAGTATAAATCGATTACCTTTCGCACTTCTTGGTAATGGACCTACTATATCCATGGCTATCCTTTCGAAGGGGGTAGATACTAATGGCAGAGGTAATAATGGTACCTTATCTTGTCGTCCAATTTTGGCTACCTTCTGACAGGCTTCGCAACTCCTACAATATTCAGCGACCTGCTCATGTATACCTGGCCAATAAAATCGATGTGGAGGCGGCTTAAAGTCCGGTCTCTCCCTAGATGTCCTGCCAGGTATATCATGTGCCAGTCCTAATAGCTGTACCCTGAACTGTTGAGGTATCATTAGTTGCTCTACCACTTCCCAGTTTGTATATTTGTACAGACCCGATATAACAGTCCATTTATAATTTTAAAAACAGGACCCTTGGACTTATCCTCCTGACCCACCTGTGAAAAAAAGGAGTTAATGATACATCAGTCTTTTGTGCCTCTTTAAAGGCTGGTTCCTGTTTCTCAATACCTATATTTAAATTTTTCTTAGAGTCTGAATTTAACTTATTTTCAGTCCACAGTTGCTTTTCTCTTCTCTTTTTGTTTTTCGGCTTCTTATCTTTACCAAGGGCTTCAAATAAATTATTTTCAAATGGAAATGTGTGTCCCAGTACTTCTTCTTTTCTGGCCTGTGCTCTAGTTGTTACAGCAGTAATGTTAGTTGTTACTAGAGCTTCAAAGTCTTCGAAATCATGTCCAATAATAACAGGAACAGGAAGCTGAGGGACCACCCCACTTGCATTCTCTGGCTGTGACCATCCACTTGTACCACCATCTCTTTCAATGGGTACTGATGTACATCCCCATGTACACATATAACATTGGTTGTAGGCCCCTCTGACTTAACATGAGTTCCCAGGACTGAAGCATGAACTAAAGTTTGTTTGCTGCCAGAGTCTATAAGTCCTGTGACCACTCTTTCCCCAGTTCTTACGGGCCTTACATAATGTCCCCAGTTAGCTAGAGCCAAATGTACGTCTTCTAGTGTCTTTTTAGGACAAAATCTGGCTATATGCCCTTTTGTGTTACATTTATGGCACACAATATCCGATTTGTATGATTTTACTGGTCTCTGACTTAGTTTAGGCCCAAGAGTATTACTGTCTGTAGTATGAGATATAGGAACATGAGAAGGTGGTCTTACCATAGATGGAGGTACCCCAGGACTTTTAGTGGGTCGCATTCTGTGAGGTCTTGCAGCCATATAATCTTCTGCCAGTCTTATGGCTACTTCAGCTGTCTCTGGGCAGTGTTCTTTTACCCGTAACTGTACCTCTTGTGGTAGGATATTTACAAATTGTTCCAAAACGATAGCTTCCAAGATCTGTGCTGTTGTCCGTGTTTCAGGTTGTAACCATTTTTCGCTCAAGTCTTTCAGTTGGATATATATATCTTGTGGGTTGTCAGTAGCATGAAACTTCAGGGATCTAAATCGCTGTCTATAGGTTTCAGTGCTAATATCGTACCTCTTCAGGATGGCTTGTTTTACGTGTCCATAGTCATTTATATAGGCAGTTTCAACATGACTATAAGCTAGCTGGGATTTTCCCGTCAGATAGGGGGCTAATCGAATGACCCATTGGTCTCTGGGCCAGGCACAGGCAGCAGCCACCCTCTCAAAGGTCATTAGATATGCTTCGATGTCATCAGCACTAGAAAGTTTGACTAGTTTTAGGTCCTTCTGTATACTCCCTGATGCAGCAGGGTTTCTAGTCATACCTACAGTTTGTATTGCTCTCAGTGTGTCTGCCCATCTGGCCTGGTTTTCTCTCTCCATATCCATTTGTCGAGTACACAACCAGCGATAATTCCTTCAGGTCTTGAGGGCCTTCTTCCATCTCGGAGCTGGCTGCTTGTGCTCCTGCCACAGGTCCTTTCTCGTCCTCCATCTCTGTTCCTCTCTTTCTGGTCTTCCTTCGTACCACTGGTTTCAGACCAGGCAATAATGGACGTTTTAATTGCTGGACACGAGACCGTGTAGCCACTCCACTCCAAATTGTCCCACCTTCTTGCATTCAGGTCCACTGAGTTTTGCACTCAAAACTTCTAGCACTCAAAATCCCACTTCTGACACCAACTTGTCACAGTGCGTGGAAATGATGGACCAGAAGACAGTTGGATGTGAAGCCATAATAGAATTATCTTCTTTATTCCAACAAAATAGCGTACTGCATACGGAAAAATAAATAAAGTTCCAGATAACAAAGGAATGTACTAGAAAGAACGCTAGCACAGTAACATGCTTAGAGGCAGCACCTCCTGGTCAGACTCCTGAGAGTCAACTAACTCCTTTTCACTGACACATAGTCACTTATATACCTTTACAAGTCACGTGATCCAAAAACTCCTCCCCTGAGTTCCTTTTCAAAATTAAATTCTTTCTTTGTACAGAAAATTAATTAATTTTCAAACTCTGATGTTTTATTTTTAACCATCAAATACATTTATAGGTTGATAAACTAAATACAGGTTAAATAAGAATTGTATACAAAAAAATGTATGGGAACAAAGATCACTTCCTTTGACTGGGA
This sequence comes from Neoceratodus forsteri, assembly GCA_016271365.2. Taxonomy (NCBI): domain Eukaryota; kingdom Metazoa; phylum Chordata; order Ceratodontiformes; family Ceratodontidae; genus Neoceratodus; species Neoceratodus forsteri. Next base: position 31,627,438 of record CM057449.1, on the reverse strand, counting down.
TATAAATTCCACTGTTTTAGGGCTGGCCAGCTCCTAAGGACCAGACCTGAGAGCCTAATGGAAGCAGGCACAGCCTCTCTGGGAACCACAAGCAGTGAAAAATCCTCGTTTTATGAAAGGGGGTAAATCCCAATTCTACAGCACTATTTCACTTTTAGGAGGTATGTGGAAGGGTTTGCGTTCACCTTTTAAGGAAAACGCTTTAATTTAGCATTAGAAAGAGGCTAAATGCCTTCGCGATCATGCGCACATTCGAGCGGTAATTTTTACCGGCGAAACTTTACTCTTGCGGCGTTCTTCGTTGCAAACAGCCGCATTTACTAGTTCCTCCTTTACAGGGCTGCTACAATAACAAAAAAAAAGGTTTTGGGCTGGACACTAAACGGAGAGAAATACTTAAAACAAGGGGAAGCTTCCTAAGTGAATCAGGAGCCCTATTTAAAGGGGCAGAGCCCTGCTATAACTATAAAGGGCAAATTCAGCACAACTGCTATTCTATTCAAAACCATGCTAGCCAGTGTCTTATAAATGGTTATCTGGAAGGCATAGCATGGGACTGGACTTTTATAAACATTTTATTCATTTTATGTTTATGAATTCAACTCAATAATGAGAAGGCTGGAATGTATATAACATATAGACACAATGGACAAACAAGGACAACAAAGACATAAACGAGGACATGAAATACAAAGTGGGTGGCCAGCCCAACAAACAACACAAAAACAAAACAATGACAAAGACCACAATACATCCAGGGTCTCATTATATCCCTATCTGAATAGAGTTATTTATTTGTTTATTTATTTTTGTATATATTCTCTCACAACCCCTATCCATGGCTGAATGGATAGAGTCAGTGAGTCTAAGTAGGGAAGTGGTTGGGGAGTGATTCTTCCGAAAACCAGATTGAAAGGGAGTGAAGAAGGAGGAGTCATCAAGGAAGGAGGAGAACTGGAGAGAACAAGGTGTTCCTGAAGTTTAGCCAGGGTGCATATGTTGGATAGCAGAGGATATAAATACAGATGTTTAGATTTAGGAGGCAATATTGCTCAGTGGTTTAAGACTCTGAGCTGCAAATCTGGTGACATCCAACAGACCAGACCTGGGTTAGAATCCCACAGCTTCCACTTGCATACTGTATGACCCTGAGCAAGTCACTTAACTTCCCTGTGCTCCCAGGTCGCTCCTGTAAAAAAAACTTTCAGCTTAGTGTGCTACTCCTTCTAAATAAAAAAAAAATATATAATGTTACTTTTTTTATTACTTACTATTTTTTTTACCTTATTTTCTCTGGCCTGTTTGCATGCCCTCACTATTTAAAAGTACTTCTTAAAATGACTTTAATAGCTCCATGTCCTACTAAGGCCCTAGTCCCCAGCCCTGGAAAGGGCCTTTTTTGATCAATTTTTCTTCCTGCCTTCTTGCCCCATAGCCCTTAAAAAGACATTCTCTGGCCCCCAAACTTGAAAAGGTCTTTTTAAATTATTTTAATGCCTGTGTTTGTGCACTAATAGGACCTTTCAGATCCAAGTTCTTAATGGATTTTCATTTTCTCTTGCCTACCTGCATGTGCCCTCGGTCCAAACAAAGTACTCTTGCTAGCCATAAAGACCTTTTTATAGGAATTTTTTGCCTGCCTGCCTGCAGAATATGCCCTTTAAAGAATATATCGCTCAAACCCTTAAAAGGAATTTAACTTATTCAGGTCTGCTGCAGGCTGCCGGTCCCTACCACCAGCCCTTAAAAGGGCTGGAAATCAAGAGTTACGAAATGTTTTGTAGCCCTTAAAAGAACCTTTACTTTAGCTCTGCCAAGTGTTGTGCCCAACTCAAATTCCATGATGTATTCAGATGGGCTGCGATGTTTCATAAGGATTGGATCAGATGCACACCACCAGCCAATCATGGCCTTAAGTGCACTTTTTGAGAGCCCCTTCATGTGACAGCAGCCTCTTGACTGAGTGACTTTGCCATCATGTGACAAGAGTGCCACCATGTTGCTGCTTTAAGTCTTGTCCTCCTACTCCCCTGCTGTAATATGAATGTGCACACCCACTTAGTTGCACGGCACAGATGCCATGCAGTTGCAATGAGTAGGCCCTCATGCACATTGCCGTGTGGTGCCAATGCTGGGTAGTTGCACATGGTTACAGGACTCAGGGAAGGGGTTGCAAGATGAAAAGACTAGAGAGAAGCAGAAAAAACTGAAGGCACTGTCAGACATGGAAAAACACTGATCAGCACACATGTCTTAAGTGCTCTAGTGGGCAGGCAGTAAGGAACAGCTTTAGGTGTGCTTAGACAAATATGGCTACCTGGGTCACTTAAGGTACAGGCATTTCAGACCCTGTAAGAGGGGAAGGAGCCATACAAAAATGTGGAGATAAAGAAGATATAGTCTTTGAATTATGGGTGGTCATTAGAACTACTACAAATGTGGATGGGAGTACCATGATTTTTGATAGATAATGGACTTGTACTTTGTTCTGCAATTTTCTGCCTTGAGCTTACCTTAGAGCAGTAGAGTGCTTTTGAGGAAAAGCATGTCCTTTAGGCAACATAAGGAGTATGATCTTAAGGAAAGGCAAGTCAGGTGTCCTTAAGCAGCTCATGAGTAGTAGGGTGACTATTACCTAGGCAGTACCACAGCGTGGATGAAAGCAGAGGAAAAGAGTGGAGCAGCTAATCACTCAGCTGTTCACAGCTGGGTTCAGGTCTAAAGTTCGGGAGCAGAGAGAGGTCATCTGAAGGAGCATTTGCTGGAAGTTGGGAGATGAAGCTGCACGTGAGGCCAGACAGTGTGGCCCAAGGGAGAAAGCTGGCAATGCTATCAAAGTACGTGAGGTGAAGGTAAAACAAAGAGAAAAAATGCAAAGGACACTGACAGCAGAGGGAGGGCAATATTAATGAACCTCAAAAAGCAATTATGCAAAGCAACAGCTAGGCACACAAACATGACATGACCAGCCCAATGGCTGGACTTAGGGAGTTTAAATTGTAGTCTTGGTAGCAGGAGCCCCTCATGGAACGCCTAACTAAACCACAGGTATCTGTTAGGCTACTTTATAATATGGGCAGAGAAAATTCTTGTTTCTGATATTTTTTTTACCTGTGCATCAAATCCACTTGATGCGCAGGTGAAAACAGGCACTGATGCTGGTTCAGTGGTGCAGAGGGCTGAGGCACTAGTGCCTTACCTCACGCTATGCCAGTGACCCAGGCTCGGAAATTGCCTTGAGCTGCCTAGGAGCCAGATGAGGGGAGGGGTTGGTGCGGAACTGAGCATGGTTCTCCCCTCCGAAGGGGTGGCTGCCCACTCATCTGTAGTCCCGCTCCCTCTGGGTGGAGGTCCAATATGCACATAGGTGGCACAAAGCAGTGACGCAAGCCGGGAGAGAGGCGGAAGGGGCCACCAGATCCTGGTGTGTGTGTGTGCAACTCCATATGAGCACATGCATGTGTACGCTGTGACCTCAGGGAGAAGGGGAGAAAAGTTAAAAGCAATAAAAGTATATATGAAAAAAAATACAAAACAGGCACTGAAAATATGGACTGCATTGCTGGAAAAAAAATCAGTGAGCTGTTGAAATCTTTGTTTTTCAAATGCCGCCATTTTTTCCTCACGGTAACACAGCTCATCCTCGACTTGCCTCTCGATGAGGGAAACTTTGCCACCACTGTTTTCCTTACTTAGCTCCACTTTTCAGCCAAATATTTACTGTATTCTCCTGGTCCCTTTCTGTCAAATGATGGTTCCCATCCCCTGACAGTTCTGAAATTAAACAGTATCAGGGCACTCTTATTCTCCCATGTAAGCTTGATAGCCCCCACTTCCTGAAACAATCAGCCCTCCAAATCTGCTGTCCTCCAGCCGCTACTTCTCCTTGTTAGGAAAGACCCACGTTTAACTCAGGAAAGTCCTATGGCATGGGAAACATAGGAACACAGAAACACAGAATCTGATTGCAGATAAGGACTGCTTGGTCCACCTACACCTAAACACACATTTAACTCATGAACTGAAAAAAAAGCTGTTAACTTCTGTGATCAAAATTTTTTTTAAGTTTTTTAAGGAAATTCTGGAAAAGGAAATACAGTCTGTCTCCATGGTAACACAATCTGACCAGAGGGCAGAGAGAGGCTAGATTACGGGGCCACTATAGTCATGGCAGAAACCATCACCAGCAAAATCCTACACCAAACATTTCAGTTTTTTTAACCACTTTTTTAACCTTCCAGTTTGCAAACATAGAAGTGTAGCACATATTTTTTTTCTTTCACAGGCCAATCACATGGTACCTTGTCAAGGAGCGTTACTAGAATAGCGCCACACTATATGACACTAGTCAGTTAAGCACTCACAAGGACAGCGACTGAGGTTATACAGCACTTACTGTAAGTGCTCCCTGGTCGCTGTCTGTAGTGCCGATCAAAACACAAGGACACCAGAATCCAGGTTGATGGCTGAGCTGCTTCTGTGGTGTGAAGTGCTGGGGCATTGAGTAGCTCAGCTAACAATAATGGAAAGCAGGGTTCTAATCCTGGTCTCTAACCTTTTTAGCATACCTCGGGACTTTTTTTTACTTTATGTGGGGCTGTAATAAATCCACAAATTTTAACTTTCCCCTGGATCCACTCCCCCCTCAGAGTGAGAATCCTATAGACGGGGTGTATGGGCAGTAGGGCCCCCCATGTCGGGGGGGGTGGGAGTCAGAGCCCCCTTCAGAAAAAATATTGGTGCAGTTTTTACTGCACGCTGCTAGGAAATGCTATTCTTGTTGGCACTCTTTGGACCCAGTGCCCCGATTGTGCTGCCACCTTCACAGCATGTCTCATTCCTTCAGCTCCAATGCTGTCTGTGCTTTGGCTACTCCTGTATCTGCATGTTTAAACTTTTTTTTTAGTTTTCAAGTATAGCCCATAATCTTTTCCATTTATGGTGAGAAATGTACCTGGTGGGTAACAGAGGTACCACCGTCACCATCAGGAGAGACTCTGAAAAATAGTTGATTGGAGGTAGCAGGCTGAAGTGGAAGTTGTCTTTTCCTCACACAGTCTTGTACAGGACACTTTTTTTTTAACTCTCACACACAGGAAGTTCTTTTCAAATGCCCACTTCTATCAAGTTGATATTGAACGGACAATTTATAAAAAAAAAAGTTACCATCCAGTATTTATCAAAATCCACCACTTAACAATCAATGGAATGGATATGGAAATGATATTATGAATATTAATTGGAAATTCAATTATATCATCTAATACCTGGTGGCAGGACTATTTTATCATTAATTCTGATAACATTATTTTTTTTTCTAATAGCAAACAGTAAAACAGTAATCCATTTTATAAGTGCAATAAGGCACTTCGGGATGTGCATCAAACAGATAGTAACAGATTGCCCCTGTACAGGTCCCTGGTGAGTCCGCACCTGGAGCACTGCATGCAGTTCTGGCACCCGTACTTGATCCCCGGGGTGGGGGGAGGTTGCAGAGAGAGTGGGACAATGAAGTGCTGTAAAGGTAGGTGCCCCTAGGATTAGGTGGAACACTCAGTGTTATGCTTCACGGTGGTCCAAATGTAGGAAAGTTGCTTTGGTCATCATGAATGGCCAGCGCAGTCACAGTTGTCATCTGTGGCAAGGCACTGCCTGAGCTTACGCTTAATGTCACTGAAATCCCTCGCTGGTGTTAGAGCACAATAACTGACAGAGACCCATGTGTTATTTTATCTGTACATTACACACCTTTTACATTGTTTTCTGTTCTCTTTCTGGAAACTAGTACCCTGTACCTTGTTTGTATTGCTCATGTACTTGCGCCTGTGGTTGCCATTATCCCACTTTTAGGATCATAGCCAAACCGTGATTGTGCATGGTTAAACATGGGTGTACTAAGCTGGGCAGAGGCACTTGGACCTCCCTTGCAACCATGCCACTGACCCAGGCTTGGCAATGTCCTCCAGTTGCAGAGGGTCACCTGGGAGGGAAAGGAGTACATGTCCCAGGGACTGCTCTCCTTTCCTGGGGGGGGGGCTAAGTTGTCTTGGCCATTTATTACCCCTGGGTTCATGTCCAGGGATAGTGCTGGTTAAGAGAGACTTGGAAGGCTGGGGGCTGGGGTTCCACAGTGTGTGTGCACCTCAATGTGCATGCAATGGAGTCAGACAGACTTAATGAAGGCCCACCTGTTCTCTGTTGACCCGCAGCAACACCTGTTCCCCAGAACACTTCTGGATTTATGCACAAGGGGAAGGAGAGGATGGTCCTCCTTCCTCTGTCCCTGCCATGGGGGAGAATCCACAGGGGGACATAAGTCTCTGGGACTGAGGTAGGTGGTGGACATTCGTGGGCAACTGGTACAGTGCTGAACAGTCCCCACCTGACCCTGAAGAAGAAAAAGCTTTATGAAAGTAAAAGGTGTACTCCACAGGTAAACTGTGGTTTTCTCTGGTTAGCAATCATGCTTATTCTTAATTTATCCCTTGCTATCCATGGACAACCACTGATGATAAATAGGTGTACTCCATGGGTAAACCATGGTTGTATGTGATTAACCATGCTCTTTCATAATTTATCCCTTGTTACCTGTGGACAACCACAGATGATACAGTAAATGGTGTACTCCATAGGTAAACCGTGGTTGCACGTGGTCAGCGATCATGTTCATTCATGATTTATCCCTTGTTACCCGTGGATAACCACTGGTGATAAATGGTGTACTCCATCGGTAAACCGTGGTTGCACGTGGTCAGCGATCATGTTCATTCGTGATTTATCCCTTGTTACCCGTTGATAACCACTGGTGATAAATGGTGTACTCATCGGTAAACCGTGGTTGCACGTGGTCAGCGATCATGTTCATTCATGATTTATCCCTTGTTACCCATGGACAACCACTGATGATAAATGGTGTACACCATAGGTAAACCGTGGTTGTACGTGGTCAGCGATCGTGCTCATTCATGATTTATCCTTTGTTACTTGTGGAGAACCACTGGTGATAAATGGCCTAAAGACAGATGCAATGAGGAACTTTGCTGGTTTTAAACTTTTAAACCTTAATCTTAAACCCTTCATGACACTGCAAACATTCCACACTTCCTTCCAGCAAACACTACTCGCCCATGTTTTCCAGTGTGTCACCTGAAAAAAAGTGAGGAAACCAATAGCAGCATCCATTAGTAGTAAATTTGCTATATGCACTGCCTTGCGTGACGCAGAATTGATATGCATTAGATAAGCAAAGAGATCACTGAAAATGGAAATGTATTATTTTCTATTAATTTATAGATTGCTCTAAATCTGTTTTTTCCCCCCTTAGATGCCACTGAGTGCATAGCATTTCCAGAAGCTGAATGGCCTAACAATAAGCAAGATAAATGCATTTCAAAAGTTACTGAGTTCCTGTCCTATGAAGATCCTTTGGGTAAAACCCTGGCTTCCATTTCTGTGGTTTGCTCCTTACTCACTGCTTCAGTACTTTATACCTTCATTAAGAATCGCAACACTCCAATAGTCAGAGCCAACAATCGGGAACTAAGCTACATTCTCCTGGTGGCAATCACGCTGTGTTTTCTCTGCTCCTTGATATTCATTGGTCGACCTGAGAAGATTAACTGCATGGTGCGACAACCTGTCTTTGGAACAATCTTTGCCCTTTGCATGTCTTCCATTCTGGCAAAAACAATTATGGTTGTCATAGCATTCAGTGCAACAAAGCCCAATAGCAGGCTACGAAAATGGGCGGGGCCCAAGACGCCTCTAACCATCGTCCTCGTCTGCTCACTACTCCAGGTTCTCATCTGTGTTGTTTGGCTCATTGTGTCTCCCTCATTCCCACAAGTGAACATGACATCCCAGGATACTCGGATCCTTATTGAATGCAACGACGGTTCAATCAGTGCATTTTACACCATGCTGGGGTATCTGGGAGTTCTAGCAAGTGTGAGTTTCGTTGTTGCCTTTTTGGCTCGGAAGCTCCCAGACAGCTTCAATGAAGCCAAGTTTATAACGTTCAGTATGTTGGTGTTTGTCAGTGTCTGGCTCTCCTTTATCCCTGCCTACCTGAGTACTCGAGGCAAGTACATGGTTGCTGTGGAGGTCTTTGCCATCCTCTCTTCTAGTGCTGGGATACTCAGCTGTATTTTTTTACCCAAATGTTACATTATTGTCCTAAGGCCTGAGCTGAATACAAGGGACAAGGTAATAGGAAAACACTAGCCATAATGTAGAGATCTAAATGTACGCAACAGGCAATAGCAGCTCTTTAATGTATAGCCTGTCTACAGTCATATGTGTAAATGAACTAGTGTGTCCATATGCCTTCATTTATTAATAAATGAATGGATGAATTTATGTTGTGTATAAAGAGTATCAAAGGTAATGTCTCCCACTGTGGAATGTATTCACTGTAAACAGCTAATAGTATTTTATATACATTTTGTTTGCATGGTAAAAGGTTTCTTAAATAATTTGTTAAAACGTTACAATTATTTTTTTAAACACATTATCAGAACGCTGCATGGATGACAAACATGAGTAGTAGCATTAATTATGACATCTACCCACTTGTAAGAAAAAAGGCAATTAAATAATTTAAATTAAAAAAATGCAATGTGTTTATCTGTCAGTTATGTGACGAGTTTAGCCTCCTGGGCAAAATGTCAAAAGTAGAACAGACTGCATTTTCTGAAGAAAGAACACTCTTTAATTGTTTTAAAATGTCTGTATTTTAAACAGTTTTGAGCTAGATGTTTCACAATGTCATTATCTCATGCACTTGAGGCACAGAAATGCGGGCGAGGAGTACATGATGTGGGGGAGGTACTGATTGCCACCAAACAGGAGCAGGACGTGGGGGGTAATCATATCTGATTGTCTGAAGGTTAGCAAGCAATGTGTCAAGGCTGTGAGAAGAGCCAGTGGGATGCTAGGGTACGCAGGGAGCGGTACCTCAAGCAGAAGGAAGGAGGTAGTGATGCCACTGGATAGAACGTTGGTGAGACCTCATCAAGAGTACTGTGTCCAGTTGGAGGCCACATCTCTAGAAGGACACAGACAGAGCAGAAGCAGTTCAGAGAAGGGTGACAAAACTCGTGCAGGGGCTACACCAAAAGTCATATGAGGGGAGACTGGAGGATCACAATATGTGCTGTATTCACTGGAGGAGAGGAGAGGAGAGGAGAGATGGTGAGATATGATAGAGACTTTCAAATACCTGAAGGCTGTAAATAAGGCACAAGAGGGTAGGATCTTTAAAAAAAAAATTTCAAGAACAAGAGGTCTTGACATGTAAATAGAGGTGGGTAGACTTAGGGGTAATGTAAGAGAGTATTTTTTTTATGGAAATGGTGGTGAATCCATGGAGCAGCCTCCCGGCAGAGATTGTAGGGGCAAAAATGGTAGGGGAATTCAAAATCACATGGGGCAAACATAAAGGAACTCTAGTGCTAGGAAAGAAAGGGTAAGGATGCAGATGGCACTCGGGACAATCAAGCAACAGAAGCAACAGAAGCAGCTCACCTGAGGAGCTGAGGAAGCCGAATTTCCAGCCTGATAACTTTCGAGGCAGCTCCCCCCCCCAAGCTAGGCACTCGGGACAATCAAGCAACAGAAGCAGCTCACCTGAGGAGCTGAGGAAGCCAAATTTCCAGCCTGATAACTTTCGAGGTAAAGAGAGCCTCTTCTCTTCATCCGGACACCTGCAGGGGGGTGCTACCTGATGAACACTTATATTTTATGAACTTTGTTCCCTGTTCATCACTGGGTGGTCTTGTTATTTGCTTCTCTTTGTGCTACTAATGCTGAAGTGTAAAGCTAGGGACTCACTGGTTTCCCTAGAGTTGCCTTGCTGATTACACCTTAAAGCCAGATATACCAAGCAGCTAATATAGAACAGACTTGTTTAACATGGTGGTATTGGAGCTAATTGTGCTTGTAACTGAAGGTTTTAGGATAGCTGGGTCCTAGTGTGACCTCATTTTGGAATAGCTCTGTTTGCTTAGAGTGGAGCTCCTTTGTGAAAGTCACAACATATTCTCCCGCTGCATAGTAATGAGAGGCTTTGTTTTCTCCACTACATAGGCAGCTCCCCAAGCTAGGCACTCCGGGACAATCAAGCAACAGAAGCAACAGAAGCAGCAAACCTGAGGAGCTGAGGAAGCCGAATTTCCAGCCTAATAACTTTCGAGGTAAAGAGAGCCTCTTCTCTTCGTCTGGACGCCTGCAGGGGGGTGCTAGCCCGACGGCGCTGCGCCGTCTGCCCTCGCCCAGCCACCCTCCACCCAGGGCGCTGTCAATTTAAGGATCCACCCATGACATCACATCCGGTGACATCACGTCCTGTTGCCCAGAACCTATCTCCCACTTTTCCCATTTGCAGGTTATACCTGTTGGCCACTAGAGGGACCTATGCTCCCTCACTACTTCCACTCCTACCTGTACAGCACTACTTCCCTGGGATCTTGCTCACCACAATGTATTGGCCCTGCCTCATGCTCTGCCTGTGCCTATCCCCACTAGCAGTGCACTTACCCACTCTGCTACTTCGCACTGTGCCCTGGCACCCCTCCCTCCCCTTGCTCCTGAACCTGCTCTCCTGCCCCTTGGGACCTCTGTGTGTCTTGGTCCTCCCTGCCTCCCCTAGCTTTCTCGCCACCTCAGGCACATCTGGGTGTCTTCTATTCTTGCCTTCCTTCCTGTACCACCCTGCCCACCCCTGCCCCTGAGCTCCCCATGTCAATCGTAGGAAAACCTCTCACCATCTCCCAGCCAGGGTGTTAGTCATGCTACTACTCCTGTCAGGGAACATTCATCCAAACCCTGGCCCGGTTCCCAGGAGCTCCCCGACTCACACCACAGGCCTATGCATTGTCTCCATGAATATCTGTAGCCTCCTAAAAAAGTTTGACTCACTACAATGCCTGGTCACATCAATTAACCCTGATGTCATCGCTCTGGTTGAGACTTGGCTGTCGAAATCCTCCCCTGACTCCCTAGTCTCCCTTCCTGGTTTCATCCTCTTCCGGTCCGACCATGTTGGGAGACGAGGCGGCGGCTGCGCTATTTATGTCAAGGAATCTCTCCCCGTACTAGCCCTGCCTGCTCCCATCCTTGACACCAGGGCCCAGGCGCTTACACTGAAACTAACCGCTGACCCTTTAAAGGGACCCCTTTATCTGACTACTGCATACGTGCCCCCCAAGGACCAAACGCAGGCCATTGCTTCTCTTACAGAATACCTTACCTCACTACCTCCTTCTGCTGATAAAATTCTGGTGGGTGACTTAAATGTCAACTGGCTCAACCCCTCCTTCTCCTCTACCCGAGACTCCTTTTCTGCAATAGACCTAACGCAACTAGTTACCCACCCTACCAGGACTAACCCCAAGAGAGGCTCCAGTACCCTGCTTGATGTGGTACTCACCAACCGCCCTAATCGGATCCCCAATGTACAGGTCCTCCCAGACTCTCTCAGTGATCACTCCCCCATTCTATTCCACTGGTCATCCTCAGTCCCCAAACCCATAGCACAGTCCACATGCCAGCGGCGTCTAATACCTGGTGGACTGATAAAACTTAAGGAACTTCTGTCCCAAATTGACTGGTCTCCTATACAGGCAACTCCTGACATTGACACAGCTCTCTCCTTCTTTACCCAAACTTTTAATAATGCCTGTGATATCTTTGCCCCAATGTTGACCCGCCGTTCTAAAAGGCAGAATGCCCCCTGGGTAACCCCAGCTTTGATCCACCAACTCAAACATAGGGACAACCTATGGCACCTTGCTATTGAGACTGGCCGGCCCAATGACAGGCGGTTATATGCTGCCGCCCGAAACAAGTGCACTCGGGCCATCAGAAAGGCCAAGTCTGAGCACTATCGGTCCTCACTCACTGCCTCATGGGGGACCCCAGAACCTTTGGGATAACATTAAACAGTTAAATGGGACTGCACACTCCCCACCCCCAGATCAACATTAATGGTGTGATCTCCTCAGACCCAGCCCTCATAGCCAACCACCTCAACACCTCATTCACTGACCTTCGCCCTATCCTCCCTACAAATTTTTTTGACCCTCCTCCCCCAGCACCTGCTGTAAATCTTTCTCGCCATTATTTTCTCCTCCACCATGTTTCTGCCCAAGAACATAGGCCGCACCTTGTCACTTCCCTCAAGAGTAATAGTACAGGCAGTGACACCCTGGATCTGTGTATCCTATGGCTGGTCTTAGACACAGTCCTCACCCCGATCACGTGCCTCATCAACCACTCTCTTTGCCTGGGGAAGGTTCCAACTGCCTGGAAAGTCGCCACTGTCACCCCTATCTTTAAAGGTGGTGATAGGACTGTGGCTGGAAACTATCGACCAATCTCCATTTCTCTCCTCTCTCCAAGGCCTTGGAAAAAGTGGTAGCCTCTCAAATCTCTGACTACCTCTCCACCTACAATGTCCTATGTCTTGAGCAGCATGGCTTCCGAGCGGGCCACAGTACCAACACAGCCCTCCTAGAGTTCTCCAACTTTCTCCACTCCTCCTTAGACACTGGTTCTCTGGCTGGTGCGGTCTTCATTGACCTCTCTAAAGCTTTCGACACTGTCTCCCACCTCCTCCTTCTTGATGCCCTTAGTCTCTCTGGTTTTGTTGCTGGGCCTATCTCCTGGTGCACCAGTTATCTGTCTGACCGCTCACAGCGTGTAAAATTAATGGGACCTACTTGGACATCTGTCCCATCTTTTCTGGGGTTCCCCAGGGCTCCATTCTGGGCCTTACTATTCTCCCGTTACCTCAACACCCTTCACGCTCTTGCTCGGGAACATTCTATTTGTACGCTAATGATGCAGTCATCTTTGCCTCAAGTCGTAACCCTATTGCCTCCAGGACTGGCTGCAGAAGTCCTTCGAAGCCGAGGGCTGGTTCAAGGAACATAGATTGGTGATAAATCTTAAAAACAAAACCATGTTCTTCACTCATCCTCAGAACAAGTCCTGCAACTTCAAACTCCTCATTCACTCTGGGTCCTCTTTCCCATTCGAACAAGTTTGCTCCTATAAATACCTAGGGATCCATTTTGACCCCTCCCTCTCCTTCCATGGACACATCACTGCTCTAGCCACTGCCACTAATATCCGATTGGGCATCTTACATCGGTATAAACACTGCCTCCCCCCGGAGGCTCTTCGACTCACAGTCACCTCCTCTATCCTGTCCCTAGTGGACTATGGACTGCCGGTGTATGGTGCTGCTGATCAGACCGCACTCCATAAAATTTGCACTACTCTGAATAAGGCCTGCAGGTTAATTACTGGGGCACCTAGGCTGACACACACCTGTCTACTGTACGCTAAAGCACTGGTACTTGATCTTGACGAGCGCCTCAAATATCTGACCTGTACCCTTACAAAAAAGACCCTCCTTGGGCTATCCCCACCAGGATTGACCACCACCATACGCCGCTCTGTCCCACTAGTTCATACTCGGACCTCTGGGAAAACTTCTCTTGTTATCCCTAGAGCTAGGACCTCTCATGGCCAAAGAGCCTTCAGCTTTAGGGCCCCCTCCTGGTTCAACACAGTGCCCCCCTCCATCTCCGAAAGCTCCAACTATATCGTGCTTCAAAACTTCCTTACGTAACCACCTTATTAACACCTGATGCTGTAATTGCCATTAGTCAAAGCCATACTCAATACTTATGACAAAGCTTACTACTAAGCTGCTAAAGACAACATAACTCTGGTATTGTTTGCATCAATCCTACCTGTACCAGCTTGTTTGTATCTATGTCTTAAGTTACTGTTATACTTATGTGTTGTACTGCTATACTGTGTATTTTCGTTTGTCTTACTGCGACAAGGTACCTTTGTAAATGAGCCTGTGGCTCAAAGGTTTTCCAAACTGCTGTTTAAATAAAAAAAAAAAAAAAAATCATTTAGGATCTGCGGTATATGAAACAGGTGGGGAAGATGGATCGACTAGGTGGGCCAAACAGTCCTTATCTGCCATTAAATTCAATGTTTCTGTTTCATTGTGAGCATATACTTTGAAGGTGGTAATGCCTCACTTTATGATAAACATGGTATAAAATAATAATTCTGATACAGAGGTATTCCCTCATACAGGTGCTTTTGAAACTTACAGTAACAGCAGGGTGTCCCTCCCCTGCTAGAGCTGATTGACCCATTTCCAGTAATGTTAGGGAGTCCCATTCCCTGTCATATCCACTGTTTCAGGTGCAAGTAACCAAAGGGTGTTCCATCCCGTTACAGCCGCTAGCCCATTTCCAGTAACAACAAGGAGTCCAGTTCCCTGTCAGAGCCACTGCTCTGGTTTCTGGTAACCAAAGGGTGTCCCATCCTCTGTTACAGCTGCTAGTCCCATTTCCAGTAACAGCAGGGAATCACATTTCCTGCTATAGCAGTGCATCACAATTCCATATAGAGTTGTATGTCCCAGATACAGGTACATGAGCATGCCCCAGGCACAGGTACATGAGCATGTCCCAGGTAGAGGTACTTCAGTATGCCCCAGGCACAGGTACATCAGCATACCCCAGGCACAGGTACATGAGCATGCCTCAGGTACAGGTATATCAGCATGCCCCAGGTACAGGTACATGAATGTCCCAGACAAAGGTACATTAGCATGACCCAGGTACAGGTACATGAGCATACCCCTGGTACTGATATTGCAGTTGATGCAGAGTCCAAGAGCAGATCAGAGGATTGAAGGAAATGACCAGAACTCCAGACTGTGCCTGCACTGGAAACTGCCAACGATTGTACTGGGGCTCCTAGCTGCTGGCTTTTGGAGTGCTAGTCTATTTGAACCATCAGATGATAGGGCGTAGGGAAGATCCGCAGTCATTAGGGGCTGGAGAGATTTTTGGAAATCCACTAGATAAAGAGCACAAAGCTGGTAACCCCCATTTGTTTTTTCAAGTTCTGGTGGCGTTTAAGGGTTAGCAAATTTACAACTCAGAATTAGCATGTTCTCAGCTGAAGGAGAACTGCCACGATAGAAGTTTTGGGTGTTGTACTTTAGTGGCTGATTTTTGCTTGGCATATTGAAGTGGCTGGTGTTTGAATTTATTTATTGATCTTTAAGTTTAACTGACTGGTTCTCTGCACACACATTGTACCTGTCAGCCAGTCTCTGAGTGGTTACAGGGCGCTGAGTTCAGATAAAGGGACGGTGTTCCATTACAGGATGATACTGTGCATTCTGGGCTAGATTGTAGCTGAAGTAGGGTCTGGGTGTGGATTCAAGCATCTGAGGAAGTCACCCGTGCTCTGGACTGAGCCTGCATTGAGAACCGCCTATGGTTGTACTGGGGCTTCTAGCTGCTGGCTTGGAGTGCTAGCCTTTTTGAACCACCAGACTTCAGGGTGAAGTGAAGAGCCACAGCCATTGTGGATCAGGAAGACTTGGGGAATCCACTAGATGAAGAGCACAGAGCTCGTAATTTACTAACCTCCATTTGTTTTTCAGGTATGGGTGGTGTTTAGGGAATGGTACACTTACGGCTCAGAATCAGCACGTTTTGACTGAAGGAGAAATGCCACAGTAGGTTTTTAAGTGTTATACTTTAGCGACTGTGTTTTTGCATGGCAAATTGAAGTGGCTGCTGTTTGAATTTATTTACTGATCCTTGAGTGTACCTGGTTCTCGGTGAACCCATTGTACCTGCCAACCCACCCTCCCCTCAACCCACTCACTCCTTGATTTTCTGACCTTTATAATCTTCTGGTGGGTGCTGCGTCCTGTCCAAAACCAGGAAGGAGGGAGTGGTCTGGTTTTCTAAGGATACAAAGGCAGGGAGTGAAAAGTATTATTTATTTATTTAGCTTTTGTTGACCGGGTAAGTGCACTAGACAAATCCTGCCTATTTTCAGGCACGACCCGGGGGAGGGGGATACAGATGAATGCCAACTGACCTTGAACCAGATTAAGTTGTTGGTGGTATTTTTAGTGAATTAGTAGCAAGCAGACACCCAAAACATAGAAACATAGACTTTGACAGCAGATAAGGACCACTTTGTCCACCTAGTCTGCCCATTCCCTACGTATTGATAAGCTGCAGATTCTAGTTAACCAACAGCCACTTCCTACTATCCTTCACTATAGTTGCCTTATGTCTGTCCCATGCAATCTTGAATTCCCCTACTGTTTTTGACCCGACAGCCTCTTCAGGAAGGTAGTTCCATGTGTCCGCCACCCTCTCCAAGAGAAAATACTTTCTGACGTTGCCCCTGAGCTGTCCCCCTCCCATCTTCAAACTGTGCCCCCTTGTGCTTTCACATCTCTTCATCTCAAAGATGCTCCCATCTTGGACTTTGTTGATTCCCTTGAGGTACTTGAAAGTTTCTATCATGTCCCCCATATCCCTCCTCCAAAACGCACTGAAGAAGGGAATACATTAGTCAAGTCCCTAGAAATAAGTCAATCGCAATAATTAATGAATAAATTGACATTGAATAACTGAACTCTACATAGGGCGAAGTCAACAATGAACATGATGGAAGTGATGCAATGCAGTAGCTGTGGGGCAGTGGTCTTCCTGGAGACGTTCTGGAGGCTGCAGTGCTGCCCCACAGGCAGGAACCTCTCTGAGTTAAGGGTAGAGGTAGCCAGTCTCTTGGCTGAGTTGGCAAGAATTTGGGAAGCCTGCACCCCTACTCAAAGTCCACCATATCTGCACCCACTACCTCAGAGGTTGCTCAGCAGGGGCAGTGGTTGGATTATGGTGGGCTCGGGCAGGGTAAGGGAGGTTGGTCAGAGGCACATCCCTCGATGGTGCAACTAATTCCTATTCTGTGTTAGAGAAGATGGGAGCCCCACTGGGTCAACTGGAAATGCACCCGTGGGCATGAGCTGGGCCTCTGGAATAGAGCCCCAAGGGTGGGGGTGGAGGACCGCAAAGGAGCAGGAATATACTTCTGGCAATGGACTTCATTGTCTGGGGAGTAAAGCTAGGAACATAAAGAGAGGGGGAGGAGAGGGAAGTGAAGTGACTAGCAAGAAGCACAGCTTGAAAGGATGGAAGGCAGATCTAGGGGATCACTAGGACAGTAGTAAGGAGGGAGAAGCTCAAAGTCATTATCCGTCTGGGGACAAATTACATAGTTGGGAACAAGACAGACACATTAAAAGTACACAGATAATTCAGGGAACTGGGGAGGTCCTGAGGCAGTAGCAAACTCTGTAGCCTTCCTGGAGGTGTTGCCAGTCCATGGCAAGGGGGAGGTGAGGGGTCTCTGCACCAAGGACTTCAATGCTTGGCTGAAGAGCTGGTGCAGAGAGCAAGGTTTTGGCGTCTTGGGGGAATGGGGTTCCACTTAAGGGATGCAGGCCTGTAAGGGGCAACAGCCTGCATCTTTCCAGTAGGGGGACCAATGTCCTTAGTGAATGGTTTAAATGTTTCATTAGAAAGCAATTAAACTAGCCAAGAGGGGTGGATAAGGAGCAGGATAAAATTATTCCGCCCACCCCCACAGGTTAATGTAGATGGTAAGGAGGGAGTCGGCCTGCTGGCACTGAAGGTTGAGGCATCTTGTCTTACCTCATGCTACACCGGCAACCCAGGTTTGGGAAGAACCTCTGGTAGCCAGGGTACCAGCCTGGGGGGAGGGTAGGAGCCAGATTGAGCACTGGTTCTTCTCTCCCATGGGGGGGGGGGGCACCTGTTCATAGTCCCATCACCACCGAATGGAGGTCTGGTGGTGGCACAGATGGTAATGGAGCAAGTGGTACAATGGGGCATTCCACAAGGTGCAACATACGCGTGCATCCACATGCATAGATTACGTAGGGGACACATGGGTCAGGACCATGAAACAAGCAAAAAACAAACAAAAAAAAGGTAAGGAGGGCACAAATATGAATATAGCCAGAGATGAGGAACAGGAATGTCGGTTGCAGATATGGTCACCAGTACCAGTTACAAAGGGAAAGGCAGGGGTAGGAAAGCACCATAGAAAAGAGAAAGGGGTTGGGGGAAAGAAGTAGGAGAACAAACAATGGAACGGGGGAAGGGGCAGGCAGAAAAACATGGAAAACCATGGTTATGAATGACCACAGCCTGGAAAATAAAATCTGAGGCCTGGAGGCCTTATTAGTAGAGGCAGACATGAACATAGCGGCAATAACTGAGACCTGACATACTGCTAATTGTGACTGGGACATAACTGTTCAAGGGTATGCTCTATTTAGGAGAGATGGGGGAGTAAAAAAGGGGGGTGGGGAGTGGACCTGTGCATAACTGATGGATTAAAAGTAATGATGGTGCAGGGTAGACAGGAGGAAGCTGAGGTGCTGCGGGACACCCTTGAGCCAGGCAGTGACACAGGGATGATCTACAAATCTCCAGTGCTGGCAGAGGAAGGGGATACAGATCTAGAGGATCAAATTCAAGAGATGGTAACAGGGGGTGAAGTATTACTGCTGGGTGATTTCAATATCCCAGACATGGATTTTGTGTTCCCAGTAGCTGCTTCATCCAGGAACAATGACGTCCTGAATTTCCAACAGGGAAGCAGGCCTCATAGAAACATAGAAACATAGACTTTGACAGCAGATAAGGACCGCTAGGCCCATCTAGTCTGCCCATTTCCCTACCTACAGGATAGGCCGCAGATCCTAATTAACCAACAGCCTATATCTTCCTGCCCCCCACAAGAATTGCCTTATGTCTGTCCCATGCATTCTTGAATTCTCCCACAGTTTTAGATCCCACAACTTCCTCAGGAAGGCTATTCCATGCATCCACTACCCTCTCTGTGAAATAATACTTCCTCACATTGCCCCTGAACCGCCCTCCTTCTATCTTTAAAATGTGTCACCTTGTTCTTGCAAGTCTCTTTTTCTGAAAGATGCTACCCTCTTGAACTTTGTTGATTCCCTTGAGGTACTTGAAAGTTTCTATCATGTCCCCCCTCTCCCTTCTTTCCTCAAGCGTATACATATTAAGCTCCTTTAGTCTCTCCTCATACGGCTTCTCTTGCAGACCCTGCACCATTTTAGTCACCCTCCTCTGGACTGCCTCTATCCTGTCTATGTCCTTGCGGAGATGGGGTCTCCAGAACTGAACACAGTATTCCAGATGGGGTCTCACCAACTGTCTGTACAGAGGGATAACAACTTCCTGTTTTCTGCTGCTGATGCATCTCCCTATACATCCCAGTATACCCCCAGCCCTCCCTACTGCCTTCTCACATTGCTTGCTAACCTTAAGGTCATCTGATATGATTACCCCCAGGTCCCTTTCCTGTTTTGTTGTTGTTACTACCTCCCACCCATTGTGTATTCTTCCCCTGGGTTCTTGTTTCCCAGGTGCATTATTTTGCACTTTTTGCATTGAATCCTGGCTGCCATACGTCTGACCATTCCTCCAACCTTGCCAAGTCCCTTTTCATCCTTTCCATGCCTCCTTGTGTATCAACCCTGTTGCAGATCTTTGTGTCATCTGCAAAAAGGCATACTTTTCCTTCCAGTCCCTCTGCAATGTCACTGATGAAGACACTAAAAAGGACTGGACCCAATACTGAACCCTGAGGTACCCCACTAGTAACCGCCCTTTCTTCAGAGTGGACTCCATTTACAATTACCCTCTGTGTCCTGTTGTCCAGCCAATGTTTTACCCAGGCTACCACCCTGGGACCCACTCCCAGGCTGGTTAATTTGACTAATAATCTTTTGTGTGGGACTGTGTCAAATGCCTTGCTAAAGTCTAGGTAGGCCATGTCCACAGCCCCTCCCTGGTCTACTACTTTGGTCACCCAGTCAAAGAAATCTATTAGATTCGTCTGACATGACCTTTCTGCTGTAAACCCATGCTGCCTTGGATTCTGTGCCCACTGACCTCTAGGTACTCAACTATTCTTTCCTTCAGAAGTGACTCCATCACTTTCCCTACCACAGAGGTCAGACTGACAGGTCTGTAGTTTCCTGCCTCTGTCTTGGTCCCACTTTTGTGAAGGGGAACCACATCCACCTTCCTCCAGTCCTCGGGTACCACACCATCCTCCCATGATTTATTAAAAAGAGTAGCCAGTGGTTTCACTAGCTCCTTCCTTAATTCTTTTAGAATTCTGGGGTGAATTCCATCAGGACCCATTGCTTTGTCCACCTTCAGTTTTAGGAGTTCTTGCAGAACTCTTTCTTCTGTGAAAGGACTGGGATTCAACCCCTATCAAGAGTGCTTCTGTTAATTGGATTAGGCACTTCCCCTCCTCTTTTGTGAATACTGGCAGAAATATTCGTTCAGTATTCCAGCTTTTCACTGTCCCCTCTGCCCACCCACCGTTCATTCTATTCAGCCTCACTATCCCTCCTTTGTCTTTCACGCTGCAGATGTACCTATAAAAGGTTTTATCCCCTCTTAACTGGGTTGGCTATCTTTTCCTCAGTTTGGGCCTTTGCTATTCTGACTTCCCTCTCTGCTTCTTTCTGCCTTAACTGGTACAGCTCTCTGTCCTGCTCCTTCTGTGTTTCCTTATACTTACGGAATGCTATCTTTTTCTTCCTGACTTTCACAGCCACCTCTCTTGAGAACCATAGTGGCTTTTTCTTTCATTTTGATTTGTTTATTTGCTTCACACAAAGGCTTGTTGCCTCTGTGATGGCAGTTTTGATAATTCACCATTGTTGCTCCACCCCTCCTTCTAGCTTATTTGCTAGTGCTTTTCTGAGGCACTCTGCCATCTTACCAAAGTCAGCCCTCCTAAAGTCCAGTACCCTCACTTTTGTATGGCTTGACTCTGTAGCTGAGTTTAACGTGAACCACACTGTTTGATGGTCACTTGTCCCCAGATGGCAACCCACTTCTAGATCTGAGATCCTCTCACTGCCCCCGTTTGAGAGTACGAGGTCTAAGATTGTTCCCTCACGAGTGGGTTCCAAAACTAGCTGTCTAATGCCTGCCACCTGTAGGGCATCAAGAATGGCCCTGCTCTTGGATGTGGCTGCAGAAAATGTGCTCCAGTTAATATCTGGCATATTCAGGTCTCCCATCAACAGTATCTCCCCTTTCTCTGCCATTCTAAGAATGCCTTCCATCATATCCTTGTCCGTTCCTTCCCCCTGACATGGGGGTCTGTACACAACCCCTGTGCGGATTGTGGTGCCCTTTCCAGTCTCCAAGGTGACCCACAGTGCCTCCTCTCCTCCCTGTTTACTCTTTTGTTCAGTTTCTTTTATCCCTTCCTTTACATAGAGAGCTACTCCTCCCCCTCTTCTCCCCTGCCTGTCTCTCCTGTAGGTTATGTACCCTGGTATGTTAACATCCCAGTCATGGTTTTCTGTGTACCATGTTTCTGTGAATGCTACGATATCCAGGCATCCCTCTTCCATTAAGGCCACCAGCTCAGGGAGCTTGTTGCCCAGACTACGGGCATTGGTACTCATTACCCTCCATTTCCTGATGGCTTTACTACCTTTTGCCCCATCCCTGTCCTTCTTGCCTTTGTCACTTTTTCCATTTACCCCTGCCCTTCTCCCTATCGACACCTCCATGTTGGTGTTTGCCACACTTACTACCGTGATTGTTTGGGGGGGCTAGGATTTTCCTGCTCCTTTCCAGTGCCTCCACCTTGGCTAGTTTAAAAGCTTTCCAATGAAGCATTTAAACCTATCACCTAGGATCCTGGTTCCCTCCTGGACAGATGCAGCCCATCATGCCAGTATAAGGCGATCACTCCAGGTGGACCCCAGTCCCCGATGAAGCTAAATCCCTGAGCTCCACACCAGTTTTTCAACCACTGATTGAATCCCATGGTACGGAACACCCTAGCTCTCCTATGCCATAGATGGGCAGCACTTCCTAGAAGGTTACTGCGTGCTACTTGACTAAGGCCCCTCCCCAATTCCACAAACTCTTCCTGCACTTCTCTAATCCCTTTCTTAGCCAGGTCATTTGTCCCTAGGTGGACAATGACATCCAACTCCCTCCCCTGTACAGCTGCTCCTGCAATCCTGAGGATTCGCTCCCTGTCCCTCCAAGCCATTGTGCCAGGCAGGCACCTTACCTCCTTCTCCCCTTCCTTGTCCAGTTCTACCTTCCTAACAATGGAGTCCCCCACCAGGAGTTGTTTCCTTCCCCTGCAGGGTCCCCTGCCACCCTCCTGTGGGTCTCCTTTGTGGAGGTTCCCAGCATCCTCCTTGGTCTCCACTGTAGGTGCCTCCATAGGAGAACTACACTTTGCCAGAAATGGCATAGGAATTGTGGAGAGGTACAACTGGAGGGATGCGCCTCTGTTCCACCACCCTCACCCTTCCTGAGCCCACTGTGGTCCAACCGCTCCTCTTTCTTGGCAACCTCTGAGACAACGGCAGTGGCACTGGTGGTCCCTGGATGGAAGAGGAGGTCTCACAAATCCTGGCCAACTCAGCCTCAGACAGCTAGTGTATGATCCCACCAGGGAGAGTGCAGTTCTGGACCTTGTACTGACCAATAGGGACAGATTCACAGATGTCCAGGTGGAAGGTCAGATGAGATTCAGTGACCACTACATAGTATGGTTTAGCATGGGGACAGAGATGCAAGCTAGTCACACAAAGGCCAAGGTATAGTGTTAGATTTCAGGAGGGTGGACTTTACTGAAATGGGTAGATACATCAGAATAGCCCTGGAAAAGGGGGAGGTAAGGGGGGTGGAGGAGCAGTGGGGTAACTAAAAGGCACCATAGTGGAAGTGATGAACCAGTGCATCAGGATGGTGTCCAAAGGGAAGAGAAGGAGGAAGCCACTATGGTTCTCAAAAGAGGTAGCCTACAAAGTAAGGGCTGAAGGGTTAGTTTCAGAAAGTATAAGGGGCCCAAAGGGTAGAAGACAAGGAGGTGTACCTGGAGTATCTAAGGGAAGTGGGGAAGGTTGTTAGGAGTGCAAAGGCATAGACTGAGAAGGGATTAGCTCAGACAGTGAAGAATAGGGACAAGACATTATATAGATACATCAGTAAAAGCAGAAAAAATAGGGAAGGATAGTAAGGTTGAAAGGGGACAAAGAAGAGTGTAAGTAGGGCCTTGAGAAGGAAGAAATACTGAATAAATACTTCTGTTCAGTATTCACTGAAAAAGGGGAGGGGCAGGGATCTAGCTGGGCAACAGATGCAAAGGAGAGGGACAGGTGGACACCAGTTCATTGATGGTGAAGAGAGTCCTTGAAGAACTCACAAAACTGAAGGTGGACAAAGCTTTGGGGCCATGTATCATACACTTATAGATATTAAGGGAGCTGTGAAAGGGAACTAGCAGCACCTCTGGCAGCCATGTTGATAGAGTCATTCACACAGGAGCAGTTCCAGAGGACTGGAGAAGGGCACATATACAGTAGACTCTCTACACAACAGGAGTTGTAGGGAGGAGGCAGAGAATTACAGGCCAGTCAGCCTCACCTCAGTGGTGGGAAAGATCATAGAGGCACTGCTGAAAGAAAGAGTAGAGGCACACCTAGAAGCAAAGAGTACCCAGGATCCAAGACAACATGGATTCACAGCAGGAAGGTTGTGTCAAACGAATCTTATAGATTTTTTGATTGGGTGACAAAGGAAGTAAATTGGGTGGGGGCAGTGGATGTCGCCTACCTCGAGTTCAGCAAAACCTTCTACATTGTCCCACATAAAAGGCTGCTAAACCTGATGGGTAGTCTGGGCATGGGGAACAAGATGGTACACTGGGTTAAAAACCTATTTATTTATTATTTTATTTATTTTATTTAAACTTTGGTGACTAGGTAAGCCCACTGAGACAGAAACAGTCCATTTTTCAGGGGCAAAAAGCTAGCTAACAGATAGGAGTAGAGGGTGGTGATATATGGGATCCAATCTGGGGAGAGGGGTTGACCAGCAGGGTATCTCAGGGATATATCCTTGGGCCAGTCCTGTTCAATGTTTCATTACTGACATTTAGGAAGGTCTGGAGGGAAAGATCTGCCAGTCTGTAGATGACAATGAGATCTGCCTGTTTGCAGATGACAACAAGATTCACAATGTAGTGGATATTCCAGAAGGGGTGGAGAAATGAGGAGTGACATAGAGAAGCTTGAAAATGGTCTTATGTGTGGCAACTGAGGTTCAATGCAAAGAAGTGTAAACTGATGCACCTGGGAAGAAGGAACCCTGGAGAAAGATACAGGATGGGGGGGGGGATGCTGATGATCACCAAGAAGAAAAGGGACCTGGGGGATGACATTTCAGATAAAGCAGAGCATAAAGGCTGCTCAGAGGGCCAGTGGCATGCTGGGATGCACAGGCAGAGGTATCACTAGCAGAAGGCAGGAAGGGGTGATGCCATTGCACAAAACACCAGTGAGGCAACACCTAAAGTACTGTGTGCAATTCTGGGGGCCATACCATCACAAGGACATCAACAGAATGGAGGCAGTCCAGAAAAGGGCAATCAAGATGATACAGAACTTGCACCACAAAACATATGAGGAGAGATTAAAGGACCTCAATATGTACTCACTGGAGAAAAGGGGGGAGTGGGGGGACATGATAGAAATATTCAAGTACCTCAAGGGCATAAACAAGGTACATGGGGGAGAATCTTCCAATGTAGAAGGAATACAAGAACAAGGGGGCATGATATGCAAACATGTGACCTATGTACATCAACTGGATGGCTCAATTTGAAAAGAAGGTTACAGTACCAGTCTTGTTTACTGGTTAAGAAATCATCATTGGGACTGACTCTGCCATTTGTCAGGAACCTGTTATGGCTAGCATCTCACCCATGCTACACCAGGGGCACAAGTAGTCAACTTTCAATGTCACTTTCTGCTGTACATCTCAAGGGCAAAGACCATTTGAGTACCGTGCCTCCAACTTTCTCAGCTCCCTCGAGAATGATCTTCTCACTGAAACAAAGCTCGGCCACTTTAAATGACAACTTCATCAACACTTGTCGGCACTCTGTGGCTGTAACTGTCCTACATGATCTGCTCCATTCCCACACACTAAACTTGGACTGCCCTTCCTGCACTTGCCCGATATTATATGGCTCATGTCTCCCATGCCCCCCCAAGTCCAATTTCTGCTCCCTTTTTATTCCCTCCCTCCTTGTAACCTCACCCACCCTCCTACTCTACCTTGCTGCTCTCACTCCACCCACCCACCCACCCTAAAATGTTGACATCGCCTCCTTGGCTAATCCATTTTTACAACAGCTCTTAACTCAACTGTTTTGACCCTCACCATGATGTATTCCATGTCGTTACTCGCTTTGTATAATAACTGTAACTTGTTCCAAACCTGTGTTAAACAAATGTATGTATGTCTTACTTCCTCTGTATGTATGTATGTATGCCTCCCCCATTGACAGGAACCTTAGTAAAAGAGTTTTGAGCTCAAAGGTATTGTAATTTTGCAATTAAAAAAATAAAATAAAATATGAAATTGGAGGGGCAGGTTAAGAGGAAATGTGCTGAAGTTTTTCTTCACAGAGAGTGTGGTGGACACATGGAATAGTCTGCCACAAGAAATGGTGGGAGAGAGCACAGTGGTGATTTTAAACATGACTTGGACAGGTACAAGAGTACCTTGAGGTGGGAAGAAGTGATGGAAAGTGATTGACCAGAAGGGATCAGAGGCAAAGAAACAAGTGTAGGGCTTACAGGCAGACTGGATGGGTCTAGAGGTCCTTATCTGCTGACATATTCTATGTTTCCATGTTTCTACAGGTACCTAAGCATGCTCCAGGTACAGTACATGAGAATATCCCAGGAACAGGTACATGAGCATGCCCCAGGTAAACATACATGAACATCCCCCAGGTACAGGAGCATGCACTAAGAACAGTTACATGAGTGTGCCCCAGGTATAGGTAAATGAAAATTCTCCAGGAACAGGTGGAGGTACATGACTATGCCCCAGGTGCAGGTACATGAGCATACCCCAGGTACAGGTACATGAGCATACCCCAGGTATAGGTACATCACCATGCCCCCCAGGTATAGGAATAGGTTAATAAGCATGCCACAGGTACAGGTACACAAGCATCCCCAAGATACAGGTGTGTGAGTATGCCCCAGATAAAGGTACATTAGCAAGGCCCAGGTACTGGACCATGCCCCAAGTACAGTTATATGAGCATGCCTTAGGTATAGGTAAATGAGCATTCCCCAAGTACAGGTACAGGTATATGGGCATGCTCCAGATACGGGTGCACAAGCATGCCTCAAGTGCAGGTACTGTACATGAGCATGCCACAGTCACAGGTACATCAGCAAGACCCAGGTGCAGGTACATGTGCATGCCCCAGGTAGAGTATATGAGAATGCCCTAGGTACAGGTACATGAGCATACCCTAGATACAGGTACATAAGCATATGGTATAGGTAAGTGAGCATTAGCTATGTACATCAGCAAGCCTCAGGTACGGGTAAATGAGCATGCTCCAGGAACAGGTATATAGGATTGCTCAGTTAACATGTAGAAACAGGCACATGAGCAAGCCCCAGGTACAGCTATATGAACATGTGCTATACAAAGGTACATTACTATTCCCAAGGACAGTTAAGTGATCGTATCCCAGGATCATATGCACAAGTATGCTTAGATACAGGTACAACAGTGTGTCAGAGTTGCAAATACATGCACATCCCCAAGACACAGATAAATGAGCATGAACATTCCCCAGACACAGATACTTAAGTATGAACATGCCCCAGGAATGGGTACATGAACATGTCTGAAGCAGATGAACATGTGCATGTCCCAGATGCAGATAAGGTATGTAAGCATGCCACAAATACAGGTACATGGCCACGACCAAGGCACAGGTACACGAGCAAGCCTCAGGAACAGGTACATGACCATGCTTCAGGAAACTATACAAGAGCATACTCCAGGAACCGGTACATGAACATGCTCCAAGAACAGGTACAAGACCATGCTCCAGCAACATGTACATGAGCATGTTCCAGGAACAGGTACATGAGCAAGCCTCAGGAACAGGTACATGAGCATGCTTCAGGAACAGGTACATGAGCAAGCCTTAGGAACAGGTACATGACCATGCTTCTGGAAAAGATACAAGAGCATACTCCAGGAACCGGTACATGATCATGCCCCAGGAACAGGTACATGAGCATGCTCCAGGAACAGGTACAAAATCGTGCTCCAGGAAGAGGTACATGACCATGCTCCAGGAACAGGTACATGAGCATTCTGCAGGTACAGGTACATGACCATATTCCATGAACAGGTACATGAGCATGCTCCAGGAACAGGTTTATGAGCATGCCCAGGAACAGGTGCAAAACCATGCTCCAGGAAGAGGTACATGACCATGCTCCAGGAACAGGTGCATGAGAAAGACAAAGGGAGGGATAGTGAGGCTGAATAGAATGAACGGTGGGTGGGCAGAGGGGGACAGTGAAAAAGCAGGAATACTGAACGAATATTTCTGCTCAGTATTCACAAAAGAGGAGGGGGAAGTGCCTAATCCAATTAACAGAAGCACTCTTGATAGGGGGGGTCGACCCCAGTCCTTTCACAGAAGAAAGGGTTCTGCAAGAACTCCTAAAACTGAAGGTGGACAAAGCAATG
The DNA here is from genome assembly GCA_016271365.2 of Neoceratodus forsteri. Classification (NCBI taxonomy): domain Eukaryota; kingdom Metazoa; phylum Chordata; order Ceratodontiformes; family Ceratodontidae; genus Neoceratodus; species Neoceratodus forsteri. The sequence goes on along the minus strand of CM057449.1, from coordinate 31,599,893 downwards.
GGTCCTGATGGAATTCACCCCAGAATTTAAAAGAATTAAGGGAGGAGCTAGTGAAACCACTGGCTACTCTTTTTAATAAATCATGGGAGGATGGTGTGGTACCCGAGGACTGGAGGAAGGCAGATGTGATTCCCCTTCACAAAAGTAGGTCCAAGACAGAGGCAGGAAACTACAGACCTGTCAGTCTGACCTCTGTGATAGGGAAAGTGATGGAGTCACTTCTGAAGGAAAGAATAGTCACGTACCTAGAGGTCAGTGGAGCACAGGACCCAAGGCAGCATGGGTTCACAGCGGGAAGGTCATGTCAGACGAATCTAATAGATTTCTTTGACTGGGTGACCAAAGTAGTAGACCAGGGAGGGCTGTGGGACATGGCCTACCTAGACTTTAGCAAGGCATTTAACACAGTCCCACACAAAAGATTAATAGTCAAATTAACCAGCCTGGGAGTGGGACCCAGGTGGTAGCCTGTAAAACATTGGCTGGACAACAGAACACAGAAGGTAATTGTAAATGGAGTCCACTCTGAAGAAAGGGGGTTACTAGTGGGTACCGCAGGGTTCCAGATGGGTCCAGTCCTTTTAATGTCTTCATCAGTGACATTGCAGAGGGACTGGAAGGAAAAGTATGCCTTTACAGATGACACAAGATCTGCAACAGGGTTGATACACAAGGAGGTGTGGAAAGGATGAAAAGGGACTTGGCAAGGTTGGAGGAATGGTCAGAAGTATGGCAGCTAGGATTCAATGCAAAGAAGTGCAAATAATGCACCTGGGAAACAAGAACCCAGGGAAGAATACACAATGGGTGGGGAGGTAGTAACAACAATAAAAAGGAAAGGGACCTGGGGTAATCATATCAGATGACCTTAAGGTTAGCATGCAATGTGAGAAGGCAGTAGGGAGGGCTGGGGGTATACTGGGATGTATAGGGAGAGGCATCATCAGCAGAAAACAGGAAGTTGTAATCCCTCTGTACAGACAGTTGGTGAGACCCCATCTGGAGTACTGTGTCCAGTTCTGGAGACCCCATCTCCGCAAGGACATAGACAGGATAGAGGCAGTCCAGAGGAGGGCAACTAAAATGGTGCAGGGTCTGCAAGAGAAGCCATATGAGGAGAGACTAAAGGAGTTTAATATGTATACCCTTGAGGAAAGAAGGGAGAGGGGGAACATGATAGAAACTTTTAAGTACCTCAGTGGAATCAACAAAGTCCAAGAGGGTAGCATCTTTCAGAAAAAGAGACTTGCAAGAACAAGAGGTCACAATTTAAAGATAGAAGGAGGGCGGTTCAGGGGCAATGTGAGGAAGTATTATTTCACAGAGAGGGTAGTGGATGCATGGAACAGCCTTTCTGAGGAGGTTGTGGAGTCTAAAACTGTGGGAGAATTCCAGAATGCATGGGACAGACATAAGGCAATTCTTGTGAGGGGTAGGAAGAAATAGGCTGTTGGTTAACTAGCATCTGCAGCCTATCCTATAGGTAGGGAAATGGGCAGACTAGATGGGCCTAGCGGTCCTTATCTGCCATCAAAGTCTATGTTTCTATGTTTCTATGAGCATTCTGCAGGTGCAGGTACAAGACCATGCTCCAGGAACATGTACATGAGCATGCTTCAGGAACAGGTACATGAGCAAGCCTTAGGAACAGGTACATGAGCATGCCCCAGGAACAGGTACATGAGCATGTTCCAGGAACAGGTACATGAGCAAGCCTTAGGAACAGGTACATGAGCATGTTCCAGGAACAGGTACATGAACAAGCCTTAGGAACAGGTACATGAGCATGTTCCAGGAACAGGTACATGAGCAAGCCTCATGAACAGGTACATGACCATGCTTCAGGAAAAGGTACAAGAGCATACTTCAGGAACAGGTACATGAGCATGCTCCAGGAACAGGTGCAAAACCATGCTCCAGGAAGAGGTACATGACCATGCTCCAGGAACAGGTGCATGAGCATTCTGCAGGTACAAGTACAAGACCATGCTCCAAGAACAGGTACATGAGCATGTTCCAGGAACAGGTATATGACCAAGCCCAGGAACAGGTACATGAATATGTTCAAGGAACAGGTACGTAAATATGTTCCAGGAACAGGTACATGAGCATGCTTCAGAAACAGGTACATGACCATGCTCCAGGAATGGGTACATGACCATGCTCCAGTAACAGGTACATGAGCATGCTTCAAGAACAGGTACATGACCATGCTCCAGTAACAGGTACATGAGCATGCTTCAAGAACAGGTACATGACCATGCTCCAGGAACAGGTACATGAGCATGCTCCATTACCAGGTACATGACCATGCTCCAGAAACAGGTACATGAGCATGCTCCAGAAATAGGTACATGAGCATGCTCAAGGAAGAGGTACATGACCATGCTCCAGGAACAGGTACACAAGCATGCTCCATTACCAGGTACATGACCATGCTCCAGAAACAGGTACATGAGCATGCTCCAGAAATAGGTACATGAGAATGCTCCAGTAGTAGGTACATCAGCATGCTTCAGGAACAAGTACATGACCAGGCTCCAGGAACAGGTACACAAGCATGCTCCAGATACAGGTACATGAGCATGCCCAGTAACACGTACATGAGCATGCTCCAGGAACAGTTACATGAGCATGCTCCAGGAACAGGTACATGAGCATGCTCCAGGAACAGTTACATGACTGTGCTTCAAGGAACAAGTACATGGCATTCTCCAGGAACACATACATGACCATGCTCCAGTAACAGGTACATCAGCATGCTTCAGGAACAGGTACATAAATATGTTCCAGGAACAGGTACATGAGTATGCTTCGGGTACAGGTACATGAGCATGCTCCAGAAACAGTTACATGACTGTGCTCCAGGAACAAGTACATGGCATGCTCCAGGAACACATACATGACTGTGCTCCAGGAACAAGTACATGGCATGCTCCAGGAACAGGTACAAAAGCATGCTCCAGGAACAGGTACATGAGCATGCCCAGTAACACGTACATGAGCATGGTCCAGGAACAGGTACATGAGTATGCTTTGGGTACAGGTACATGAGCATGCTCCAGAAACAGTTACATGACTGTGCTCCAGGAAGAAGTACATGGCATGCTCCAGGAACACATACATGACCATGCTCCAGTAACAGGTACATCAGCATGCTTCAGGAACAGGTACATAAATATGTTCCAGGTACAGGTACATGAGTGTGCTCCAGAAACAGGTACATGACCGTGCTCCAGGAGCAGGTACAGTACATGACAGTGTTCCCAGAGCAGATACATGACCATGCTCCAGAAACAGGTACATGAGCATGCTCAAGGAACAGGTACATGAGCATGCTCCAGTAATTGGTACATCAGCATGCTTCAGGAACAGGTACATGACCAGGCTCCAGTAACAGGTACATGATCATGCTCCAGGAACTGGTACATGAGCATGCTTCAGGAACAGGTACATGAATATGCTTCAGGTACAGGTACATGAGTATGCTCCAGAAACAGGTACATGACCGTGCTCCAGGAACAAGTACACGGCATGCTCAAGGAACAGGTACATGACCATGATCCTAGAGTAGGTACTTGACCATGCTCCAGGAACAGGTATATGACCATGCTCCAGAAAAAAAGTACATGACCATGCTACAAGAACAGGTACATGAATATGCTTCAGGTACAGGTACATGAGCATGCTCCAGAAACAGGTACATGACCATGCTCCAGGAACAGCTACACGAGCATGCTCCAGGAACAGGTACTTGAGCATGCCCAGTAGCACATACATGAATATGCTTCAGGTACAGGTACATGAGCATGCTTCAGGAACAGGTACATGAGCATGCCCAGGAACATGTACATGTACATGACTATTTTTACAAGAACAGGTACATGAATATGTTTCAGGTACAGGTACATGAGCATGCTCCAGAAACAGGCACTTGACCGTGCTCCAGGAACAAGTACATGGCATGCTCAAGGAACAGGTACATGATCATGTTCCCAGAGTAGGTACATGACCGTGCTCCAGGAACAGGAACATGAACATGTTCCAGGAACAGGAACATGACTATGCTCCAGGCACAGGTACGTTGGCATATTCCAGGAACAGGTACATGATCATGCTCCAGGAACAGGTATATGACCATGCTCCAGAAAAAAGTACATGACCATGCTCCAGGAACAGGTACATGACCATGCTCCAGGAACAGGTACATGAGCATGCTCAAGGAACAGGTACATGACCATGTTCCAGGAACAGGTACATTAGGATGCTTCAGGAACAAGTACATGACCATGCTCCAGGAACAGGTGCATGAGCATGCTCAAGGAACAGTTACTTGAGCATGCTCCAGGAACCTGTACATGACCATGCTCCAGGAACAGGTACATGAGCCTGGGAGCCTGATGTCAGTGGTCAGGAAGATCATGAAGTCACTCCTAAGGGAAAGACTGGTGGATTAACTGGAAGGAAAGGGACTGGTCAATCGCAGATATACTGGGTTTCTTAGGGGGAGATCATGTCAGATGAACTTAATCAGGTTTTTTGACTGGGTGATGGGACTAGTAGACTGGGGAAGGGCTGGAAAAGGGGCCTATCTGAACTTCAGAATGGCTTTCAACACTGTTCCCCAGAAAAGATTATTATACAAGATGGAGGATCTAGGAGTGCGTCTGGTCATTGTAAAGTGGGTGGGAAACTGGTTCTGAGGTAGAATCCAAAGAGTGATAGTAAACAGGGTGCTCTGTGAGGAGGGGAGGGTCACCAGAGGGGTGCCACAAGGGTCAATATTGGGCCCATTGCTTTTCAACATTTTCTTTGGGGACATTGCTGCAGGTCCAAAGGGAAGGGTGTGTTTGTTCTCCAATGATACCAAGATATGTAATTGAGTGGACAGCCCAGGTGGGGTTGAAAGATTGAAGGCAGACCTTGTCAGGCTAGAGAGGTCATCCAAGGTCTGGAAGCTTGCCTTGCCGAAATTGGCCTCTGTCTCTCTCCACTACAGCACTTACCCCCTTACCCACTAGCTCCCTTCATAGTAAGCACTTAGACGACCCCACATTACCTTGTTCTGCCTTCCAGGATGCAACCGTGGGGGCAATTCCCTTTCCTCAGCCGGAACCTTGACTCTGTAGTGGTTGTCCCCCCCTCTCTATACTAGCTAAGTACCCTGCTGGTGTGCTGGACTGTCTACACTCCCCTTTATCTGTTACCTGACTAGTCACCCTGTTAGTTGCACTGTTTACACTCCCCTTATGGTTACCTGATAATCTCCTGCCTCCCCATGCTTCCATGGAACCTTGTGGTTAACATGTCCTTACCGTATCTTGCAAGATACTATTGTCTTCTCTACCATTTAATGCAAGTTGAATTTGTATCATGTTTCTATTTCTGATTTTGTATCATGTCTCCATATTGTACTCAGGCTCCACCTGTTACGTGGGCCCGTGTGTTACCATGACAATGTGCCATGTTTGTTGTTTTGTAATTTGCTGTATCCTAATTTTTTCTTCTGTACTGTAACCTCCTGGGTCACACCTGAAAATAGGCACTTGTTGTCTAGTGTGCTTACCTGGTTAACAAAAACAAATAAATAGTAAATAAATAGGTATCCAGTGATGATAAAGACCAACAATGAGTGACTACAAAAACAGTACTAATTTTCTGAGCTACCCTGCAAGGGTAGCGATGCAATAGTAAGGATGGCAACTGGAAGAGGAGAGATAGGGAGGAGTAGGGGATGGATACAGAAGTGAGTTTAGGTGGGGGTGTGTGCCTGCTGCAGGTGAGCCAGCCTTGTAGTGTGGTGGTGAGAGAGGCTTGCTCCAGTATAGTAGGCACTGGGTTCAGGACAGAGCAGGGGAAAGAATTTTGACACTGCTTGTGGCGGCTTTCTTTTTAATTTCTACTCCACAGTGTTGCTCCCTCCTCAACATGCACCCCCGTGGAGTTGGTGATCCAAAATCAGAGGGGTGCGGGGGGCAAAGTCCCCCATAGAGGTTGACTGCCTCCCCACAAAAGTACTACATTTATCTGGAAGTGTGGTGGCCAAGAAATGCATATTGCCAATTTGGTTTTCAGCGATATGCACTCACCATAGTAGCGATCACTGTTTTGTGATTGCTATTATGACATGAAACCGTATGTATGCAGGTAAAAGTAAAATTGTGCACATGGGGCATGGAAATTCGAGAATGAAGTATGTGATTAACGGGGAGGAAACAGCAGTTGTGGAACAAGAGAGGGATTTAAGTGTCATCATTTCATCTGACCTGAAGATGGCAAATCAGTGCCAGGCTGTGATGGGGAGGGCTAGCACAACGCTGGGATGTATAAGTCGAGGAATTGCTAGTAGAAGGAGGGGAGTCATCATGCCCTTTTACATGGCCCTTGTCAGACCTCATCTGGTGTTTTGTGTTCAGTTCTGGAGACCACACCTGAAGAGTGAGATTGGGAGGGTGGAGGTTGTTCAGAGGAGTGCTACTATGATGGTTCAGGGCAAGAAACATAGAAACATAGAAGCTGACGGCAGATAAGGACTGCAAGGCCCATCCAGTCTGCCCATTTTTTTTTCTATCTTTTGAATGTGCCATCAGCCTTTGCTCTGTCAATGGTCTATCTATTCATACTCATCTGTATTGTTCCCTTATGCCTATTCCATGCCCGTTTAAAGCCTTGCACTATATTCATATCCACCACTTCCTGAGGGAGGCTGTTCCATGCATCCACCACCCTTTATGTGAAAAAGAACTTCCTCACATTACCCCTTAATCGGCCTCCCTCTAATCTCATGCTGTGTCCTCTTGTCCTGCTATTTGTCTTATATTGAAACATGTTAGACTCACCTTGTTAATGTCCTTTAGGTGTTTGAATGTTTCGATCATATCACTTCTCTTCCCTCCTTTGCTCTAGGGTATACATATTGAGCTCTGTTAATCTGTCCTCATATGTTTTCTGATGCAATCCCTGCACCATTTTGGTTGCCCTTCTCTGGACTGCCTCAATTTGGTTAATGTCCCTGTGAAGGTGTGGCCTCCGGTACTGCACGCAGTACTCCAGATGGGGCCTAACCAGTGTCTTATAAAGATGGAATATTACCTCCTTCTTATGACTTGTGATACTCCTATTAATACACCCCAACATTCCCCTAGCCTTTTGTACTGCTTTAGTGGTCTGCTTGGATGATTTCAGGTCATCTGTGATGATAATGTCCAAGTCTCTTTCTTCCCTTGTGACTGCCAGCAACTCCCCTCCCAGCATATAGGTGGCTTCAGGGTTTCTCTTCAGTATGTGCATGATCTTCCACTTCTTTGCATTAAATCCCAGTTGCCACTCTTCCAACCATGTTGCCAGTTTATTCAGATCTCTTCTTATTCTGCCCATCCTATCTAGATCATCTACTGTGTTGCAGATCTTGGTGTCATCTGCAAAAAGACAAACCTTACCCTCCAATCCATCTGCAATGTCACTGATGAAGATATTGAAGAGGACTGGCCCCAGGACTGATCCCTGAGGCACCCCACTTGTGACTTGTATCTCTTCTGATTGTATACCATTTACCACCACTCTCTGTTTTCTGTCCAGCAACCAGTTTGCCACCCAGTTGACCAAACTCTGACCCACCCTGAGCCTACCCAGCTTATTAATCAATCTTCTATGTGGAACAGTATTTGAAGCTTTGCTGAAGTCAAGGTAGGTCACATCAGCTGCTCCCCCTTGTTCCACTACTCTGGTTACCCAGTCAAAGAAATCTATGAGAATAGTTTGATGGGACCTTCTTGTTGTAAACCCATGCTGTCTTGGATCTTCTGCTCCTATGGATTCCAGGTGTTGCACTATCCTTTCCTTAAGGAGTGCCTCCATAATCTTGCCCACTACTGAGGTAAGACAGGCTGGTCTGTAGTTCCCTGCCTCATCCCTGCTACCACTATTGTGGAGCAGGATCACATGAGCCCTTCCCCAGTCTTCTGGGACCTCTCCTATGCTCAGAGACTCACTAAACAGTTCTGATAATGGCTCTGCTAGTTCCACCCTTAGCTCCTTTAGTACCCTGGGTTGTATGCAATCAGGTCCCATTGCCTTGTCCACCCTGAGCTTATCGAGCTCTTGTAGGGTCTTTGTTTTGTGGATGGACTAGTGCACACCTCCCTCCTCCTGTGTCCACGGTGCTGAGCTGTGGGTCCTGCCCTACCTTCTCTTCTGTAAATACTGAGCAGAAGTATCTATTTAGGATAGATGCTTTTACATGGTCCTCCTCTTCACATGCCCCCTTATCCCCTTTGATCTTAGCAATACACTCTCTGGACTTCTGTTCTTTCACTATTACTTGGTATTTATGGGGCATAAGTAGGCGTAAGCCCATCGAGGATGCCCCCTACAATCGTGTGGATCATTATAATGTTTTAATTATTTGTCAACCATATATCCAGCCTCTCCTTAAATGTGTGGAATGTTTCGCTATCTACAACATTATGTGGAAGTTTATTCCATAATTTTGGGACTTGTATTAAGAAATAGTTTAACCTATGGTTGGTTTCTGCTCTTTGTACTTTTTTAGATGTAAACTGGGAACTAATTTTCTTTTAGAATATTGTATGCCACATTGCTGCATTAAGTCTGGAGTTTGTAATAATTTATAAAGAAATAGAAGATCTCCTCTAATACGTCTTTGTTGTAGAGAATGCAAATTAAGTATCTGAAGTCTACTAGAATAGTCCAGATGTGATAAATGAGGAATCATTCTGGTTGCTCTTCTCTGTATTTGTTCCACCTTGTCAATATCTTTTTTTAAATACGGGTCCCAAAATGGTGATCCATAATTGGAATATGGTCTAAAGTAGTTTCTGTACAGCAGAATCATACATTCTTCGGTTTTTGTAGTGAACGTCTGATTTATTCTTCTTAATAGTGCATTTGAATGTTTAGCTGGTTTACCACAATGATTGGTAGAAATAAGTTTATTATTAATTAAAATCCCAAGACCTTTCTCGCTATTTGATTCCTTTAATGTAATATTTTTAAGTTTATAGGAATGCATTGGATTGTTTCTACCAAGGTGGAGAACTGCACATTTGTCGATGTTAAATTCCATTTCATTAATGGTAACCCAGTTGTCAGTCTGGTCTAGATAATTTCTTAATTGGCATATGTGGTGGTCATTGTCCACCCTGCCACCTAGCTTTGTGTCATCAGCAAATTTAGGAAGTATATTGTCTGAATTTATTTGCATATCAGATATATATAAATTGAATAGTGTTGGTTCCATGACCAAACCCCGAAGGACTCTGCTGGACACTTTCCCACAATCAGACAGTAAATTATTAATTCTTACTTGCTGTGTTCTGTTAGTAAGCCAACTATCAATCCAGGTGACTGAGTTGACTGGGAGATCTAGATATAAAAGTTTTCTAATCAGTTTTGTATGGGAAACTTGATCAAATGATGTACTGTAATCTAAGAGAATGACATCCCTTGGTATGTTAGAGTCTAATCCCTGATTTATAGTGTTATAAACAGCAATGAGATTAGATGTACAAGAATGTCCTGGCTTGAATCCATGTTGTGTACTATCATTATTAAATATCTGTAGTTCTGAATCCAATGTATTTTAATGATTTTTTCAAATAATTTACATGGGATCAATGTCAAACTAATAGGAGGATAGGTTGTTATTTTGGTTCTACATCCTTTTTTAAAGATTGGCATGACATTAGCCTTTAACCAGTCTCGTGGAACAATGGATTCATTAAATGATTTGTTGAATATTATATTCAATGGAATTTTTATGGCTTCTGCTGTTTCTATTAAAAATCTGGGACTGATTTTGTCAGATACTAATGTATCTATAGAAAGTCTTGTCACCTTCTTTTACTGTTTGTGCTAGTGTTTCCTTGGTTTGGGCCTTTGCCTGCGTTACTGCCTTCCCTCCTTCCCTTAGGGAAGTTTGGTATGCCTACCTATCTTCATCCCATTGCATTTCCTTATATTTCCTGAAGGCTAGCCTTTTGGCTCTGACCTTTTCTGCTACTGTTTTTGAGAACCAAAGTGATTTCCTTCTTCTTTTGAACTTCCTTTTCTCTCTTACACAATGGGATGTTGTTTCAAGTATTGCATCCTTAATGCTTGCCCACTTTGCCTGCACCCCCTCAACTGTATTTCTTTTTGCCAGGGCTAGCTTAACTCTGTTGGCCATCTTATCAAAGTCAGCTCCTCTGAAGTCTCGTATTTTTTGGAATGGGATGATTTAGTTCTAGTGGCCAAATGGAACCATACCATGTGATGATCACTGGCCCCCAGGGGACCTTCTACCTGGAGATCTGTGATCCATTCCCTGTTATTCAGTTCTAGAACTAGGATAGCCCTGTCTCTTGTGGGTTGTTGTACCAGTTGTTTGAGGTCCTCCCCCTGCAGGGAATCCACTATGTGCCTAGTTCCGGCAGATATTCCTGTTGGTATTGACCAATCTGTATCTGGCATGTTGAAGTCTCCCATTATCAGAACCTCCCCTTTAGCTGTCATGTTTTGTATATCTTCAAACAGTAATGTGTCTATGTCTTCCCCCTGGTCTGGAGGCCTGTAGACAACCCCAGTTTGTATGGCTGTCCCATTTCCTGTTTCCAGGGTGACCCACAGTTCTTCTGGCTCCTTATGTGTATTTTGAATTTCTGTTGCTTTGATATTTTTATTGACATAAAGGGCCACTCCACCCCCCCCCTTTTGCACCTCGGTCTCTTCTGAACAGTACAGGGTTGGCACGTGAGGAAAGGTTGAAGGAACTGGGCTTGTACTCCGCGAAGTATAGGAGAGACAGCGGGGATATGATTCAGACATTCAAATACCTAAAAGGTGTCAACAGGACAAAAAAGGGAGCCTACTTCAAATAAAAGGAAGTGCATCAACTAGGGGCTACAGTATGAAGCTGGAAGGTAAACTTTTTAAGTGCAACACAATGAAGTACTTTTTTACAGAGAGTGGCGGATGTGTGGAATGACCTGCTGGAGGAGGTGGTAGTGACAGAAATGTTATTGGGTTTCAAGCATGCATGGGATAGACATATGGGTATCCTGGGGTAAAGGGGGAATGGGTAAGATTGGGGGCGTGACTCAGTAGCAGGGATAATACTGGGCACACTAGGTGGGCCATATAGGTCCTTATCTAACATACTAACATACTATTTGCCAGCAGATTAGGCCTTATGGTCTATCAAGTCTGCTCGAACCTAGATCCTTAGTTGGGTGCCGAGACCCTCCCATCCCTTGTGCTCCAGAAACCCCTATCATCCATCCCCACCCCCCCGGGACAGGCCATCATCTGATACATCCACTTTCTGTGTCTGTCCCACCCTTTCTTAAAGCTCTCCACTGTGGATCTCTGAACCAGCTCACCAGGCAAAGCATTCCAAGGGTCCACCACCCTCTCAGTGAAAACCTCCTCCTCCTTTCCCTCACCCTTCCACCTTCCAACTTCAAACCATGCCCTCTGGTGATGCCTCCCTGCTTTAGTCTAAAGATCCCCTCCATGTTTACCCTATTTATTCCCTTGAGGTACTTGAAGACCTCAATCATGTCCCCCCTGTCTCTCCTCTCCTCTCCTCCAATGAAAACAGGCAGAGCTCCTCAAGTCTGTCCTTGTAAGTCAAATCCCCTAGCCCTCGTATCATCTTTGTTGCCCTCCTCTGTACCCTCTCCAGGAGCTGTATGTCCCTCTTCAAGTGTGGTCTCCAGTACTGTACACAGTACTCAAGGTGTGGTCTAACCAGTCCATTGTACAGTGGCAGAATCACTTCCTTGCTCCTAGAGGTGATCCCCTTGCGATGCATCCCAACATCCTGTTTGCCTTGCTAGCTGCTCTCCTGCACTGCTCAGTGTTATTCATACATGTATCCACCATGACCCCTAGGTCTTTTCCCTGTTGAGGCTTCCAGCACCTCCTCCCAGGGTGTACCTGTGTTTGGGTTTCCCCGACCAAGATGCAACACACCTTGCACTTGGTGATATTGAAATTTAATTTCCATGTGTGAGCCCAGCTTTCCAGGGTGTCCAGGTCCCCTTGCAGACAAACCTCTCCCTCTTCTCCTCAACTTCTGCTCCCATCTTGGAGTCATCCTCGAAGAGACTCATTTCACACCCTATACCATCCCTGATGTCTGATATGTATGCATTAAACAGGATTGGACCCAGGACTGAGCCCTGTGGTACCCCTACTACCAACCTCTGTAGGGTTCGGAGCTCCCCACAGACCACTACTCTCTGAGTGCGTCCAGCTATCCAGTTTTCAATCCATCTGACCATCAAAGGGCCTACTCCTAACCCCATCAGTTTCTCCACCAGACCATTGTGGGGGACAGAGTCAAACGCCTTGCTGAAGTCCAAGAATAATACATCCACAGGCTTACCCCTATCCAGTTCTGATGTTACCCATTCATAGAACTCTACCAGGTTGGTTTGACATGATCTACCTGGCACAAACCCATGCTGCCGACTATCCAGACCTCCCACCTCCTCCAAGTAAACCCCCAATCGTTCCTTTAGTATACTCTCCATTAATTTTCCCACCACCGAGGTTAAACTGATGGGTCTATAGTTTCTGGTACTTCCTTGACCCCCTTTATGGATTGGTACCACATGTGCCTCTCGCCAATCCCTAGATTACCCTCCCTGTCTCAAGTGACCTGTTGAAAAGCTCCGCCAGGGTGCAGCCAGTATGTCCGCCAATTCCCATAGTACTCTCGGATGAATGTCATCCGGCCCAGGAGATTTGTCTTTCTTTAGGGCCTTGAGGGCAAACCACACCCTTTTGGTGGGGATGGCATCATCCGTCCCCTCCACCTTACTGGTCTTTTTATCCTTATCCAGATGCGACACCCCTGGGGTACCTTTCCCTCCCTTTTGCTCCATTTCTGCTGCTCCCCTGATCTGTCAACATTGTGTAGGTATAAGCATGCTCCAGGCAGAGACACTTGAATATGTCAGTGTTGATATGTATTGTCCTCTGTGTAGGTAAAGGGCGTTGGTTAGTGTCATCATCTGCAACATGGGGAGCGGGGAAGAGGCATTTTGGGCACATTCCACAATTAGTTGTCAACTAGGGATGTCTTCACCTTCAAACCCTGACACAGGATGGAGTTGTGCCAGATGAAAGCACTGTGGGCACTGCCGGGGTACCATTCTGTAGGGTTTAGTATAGGGACCGGTCATCGTCAATGTCTTTGTAAATGACATTGCAAATAAATTGGATGAGAAGGAAAACCTTTTTGCAGAAGACATCAAAATCTTCAATAGGGTGGATGCTCAGGAGGGGGGTGGAGAAAATGTGTAGGGACATCAAGAAAACTGAAGAGTGATCAAGAGTATGGCAGCTGAACTTCAGTGTCAATAAGTGTGAAATTGTATACCTAATGCATAGGAACCCTGGATCTGAGTATAGGATGGGGGAGGTACTGACAGTAACTAAGCAGGATAGGGACCTTGGTGATATCATATCTGGCGCGAGGTCATGATGTCACAGACATAACTGTGAACAGACATAACCGCACAGATAGAATGACATGCACTATAACAGCATCGGGACAAAATTCCAACCATTACAATAATAGCGCACACCGTCCAACAAAGAACTGTATCTGTTTTTGTGGGTGTTTTGCCCCAGTACCCCCTGATGTGGAACACTTTATTGCCACACCTCTCAGACTTATTATAATCAGCTTCTGGGAGTTGTGGACTTTGGAGGCAGGGGAAAAGACAGGAGAGCACTTTAAAAAAGAATAATGCTATTGTGTAGTGGGATCTGGGGAGAACTGAACCACAGCCCCAGGTCCCTGACATCATCGCAGGCAGGTGCTGTAGCCACTCCACCATGGGAGCAGCTCAGCATAGCCACCACTCTGACAGCATCCTTCAGGCTGAACGATGACAGTCTAGTGACAAGGATTGCGGTTCTTGCCATATGCTTAAATAAACCCTGTTGCTGTAGAGCCATTCACACTTACTACAATACGTTATTTTATGAATGTTTTTCTCTGTGCTATAGTGACCCAGTACCATCATATTCATTAACCATAATGTGTCAAGCAGTATAACAAAGCAGCAGGCAGGGCCAGTGAGATGCTGGAATGCATAAAATGTTAAACAGTGCCTATTTGTGGATGACACCAAGCTCTGTGGAAGAGTGGACACAGGTGAAGGGAGACAGGACCTACGGGAAGATCTGAAAAAATCTGGGGAGGTGGTCCAGGATCTCCCAGCTTGGCTTCAATGCCAAAACATGCAAAGTTATGTATATTGGAGCCAAGAATCTCAGGAGAGAGTGCTACCTGGGTGGAGTCCGACTATCTGCCTCAGAGGAAGAGAAGGACCTGGGAGTGATGATCACTAGAGACTTGAAGCACTGCATGCAGTGCAAGAAAGCTACAGAAAAGGCAAACAAGATGCTGGGAAGTCTATCTAGAGGGATCAGTAACAGGAGAGAGGAGGTTATACTGCTCTTGTTCAGGTCACTCGTAAGGCCTAATCTAGAGTATGGAGTTCAGTACTGGTACCCACACCTCAAAAAGGACATTACCCTGCTGGAAAGATGATAGTGGGTCAACATGGTAGGGCATATGAGGAGCGGCAGAAAGCACTGATAATGTACTCCCTGGAAGACAGGGGAAAGAGAGAGGACATGTTTGGCACCTTCAAGTACTTGAATGGGATAAATAAGGTTGATAAGGCGAGTCTCTTTAAAGAGGGATTCTGGCCAATCTTTCTAGCATCAGTAAATTCAGAATTTGGATCACCATATCCCCAGTCGGCTGCATGCCAAAAATGAGATCTCTAAGTTACTTTGTTTAAAAGTTACACATCATTTTGTAACCCTAAATTTACTGCCTGTTCAAAATAGCCAGTTTCAGTAAAGAGCTATTAATGATGTCACAACCAGAACTCACAGCCTAGTCCTTGCAAACTACCTTGCAAGACTTTTTTCTTCCACATTACATAAAACTGCAGTGGTATTAAACATCTGGAAAAGGAAAGCTGACAATGGGTCTCATGCATTTCCATAATCTGCAAATGCAGGGTACAGTATTCTAGGAGGTAGAAGGGGTAGTCGCAGTCAGTGCAGGGATGTAAGAGGAGATTGGGCAGTGGTGGGTGTCTTTCACTCAGGTACTGTAGCATGCCTGGCATGAGCTGGATACCACTGCATGTCCGTACCCTATGCAACTCACAGAAGAAAAACCCCACACCTTGCATAAGCGACAGAGTCCTCCAGTGCCCTGATGTCACACTTTCAATGCTGGGACCACTTCACCAGCTCTCCCAATCACCTCGGCTGCCTGGTGGGATGTGGCTGGGCATCTGTCCCGGTGGATGTTGGAGTATCTGTCCCTGATTTTCTGGTAGGTGGACTTCAGACAGGAGGTAACATGGCAGAGGCGAGAGAGGGTCTCCCAAGAGATTTCCAAGAATGTGGTACAATAAATAGAGTTAAGAAAAAAAAAAGAATATGATGGGGGTGGAGTGCAGCGGCAAACATGGCTTTAGAATGGCAAAAATATGTGCAATTGTTATAATAGTGCAGGGAAGAGATTTCAAAATGTCACCAGACTGCAACTGTGCACACAATCTCAGAATGTAAGTGGGACACACAATTTCGGAAAGTGACAGGGATGCTAAAATTCTTAATGTGGCAGTGTCATTTAGTTTTAGAATCTGGCAGAGATACACAATTTTGAAATGCGGGAAACACATAGTTGTGGAAAGTAGTAGGGATATATCATTTTGTAATGAGTCTTGGATGGATTAATTTGGCATGTGGTGTAGTGATGCAAAATCTCAAAACTGTGGTTGGTATGCTTGATTTGAGATTGTGGTGGCAACATTCAATTTTAGAATGTGGCATGGACATGAAATCTCAGAAAGTGACAGTGATGCAGTTTCAGAATCTGGTAGCCAAATGGAATGTCAGAATGAGGCAGAGATGCATAATTTTAGAATATAACTTGAGCATGCAATTTTTGAATGTGGCAGTGACACATCTTCAGAATGTGGTGGGTATGTGCAGTTCCAGAATATGATGGGAATGCACAATTTCAGAATGTGACTTTGACAGGCAATACTGGAACATGGAAGTTAACATACAATTTTAGAATGTGGCAGGTAGGTACAGAATTTAGAATGCAGAAGAGACATGTTGTTTCGGAATATGGCAGTGACAATTTCAGAATTTAGCAGTGACGCACAGTTTTGGCATGTGGTGGTGATGTAAATTTTGGGAATGTGGTGGTGATGTACAATTTCAGAATGTAGCAATGAAGCATGATTTCAGAATGTGGTGATTGCACTCAATTTCAGAATGTGGCAGTGACATGCAATTTCAGAATGTGGCAGTGACACACAGTTTCGGAATGTGGAGATGATGTGTAGTTTTGGAATGAGGTAGTGATAAACACTTGTGCAGTTTTAGAATGTGATGGTACCACGCAGTTCATAATGTGGTGGTGCAACACAGTTTCGGAAATGTGTCAGTGTCGTGTGACTTCAGAATATATCAGTGCCACGAGACTTCAGAATGTGACCGTGCCATGAGAATTTGGAATGTGGCAGTGAAACATAGAAACATAGAAGTTGACGGCAGATAAGGACCGCAAGGCCCATCCAGTCTGCCCATTTCTTTTTCTACCTTATAAATGTGCCATTGGCCTTTGCTCTGTCAGTGGCCTATCTATTCATAGTCATTTGTATTGCTCCCTTATGCCTATCCCATGCCTGTTTGAAGCCCTGCACTGTATTCATAGCCACCACTTCTTGTGGTAAGCCATTCCATGCATCCACCACCCTTTCTGTGAAAAAGAATTTCCTCACATTCTCCCTTAATCGGCCTCCCTCTAATCTCATGCTGTGTCCTCTTGTCCTGCTATTTTTCTTATATTTAAA
Source organism: Neoceratodus forsteri (assembly GCA_016271365.2). NCBI lineage: Eukaryota > Metazoa > Chordata > Ceratodontiformes > Ceratodontidae > Neoceratodus > Neoceratodus forsteri. The sequence continues at coordinate 31,582,983 of CM057449.1, read as the reverse complement.
CATGTTAGACTCTTTCACCTTGTTTATGCCCTTAAGGTGTTTGAATGCCTCAATCATATCACCTCTCTCCTCCCTTTGCTCAAGGGTATACATATTGAGCTCCGTTAATCTGTCCTCATATGTCTTCTGATGCAGTCCTGCACCATTTTGGTTGCCCTTCTCTGGACTGCCTCAATTTGGTTGCTGTCCTTGTGAAGGTGTGGCCTCCAATGCCACACAGTACTCCAGATGGGGCCTAACCAGTGTCTTGTACAGAGGGATTATTACCTTCACGACTTCAGATACCCTACCATACACCCTAACACCCCTAGCCTTACCTACTGCTTTAGAGGTCTGGTTGGATGATTTCAGGTCATCAGTGATGATGATGCCAAGTCTCTTTCTTCCTTTGTGACTGCTAGCAACTCCCTCCCAGCCTATAGGTGGCTTCAGGTTTCTCTCCTATGTGTGTGATTTTGCACTTTGCATTAAATCCAGTTGCCACTCTTCTGACCATTCTGCTAGTTTATCCAGATCTCTTCTCATTCTGCCCACCCCATCTGGATCATCTACTCTGTTGCAGATCTTGGTGTCATCTGCAAACAGACAAGTCTTACCTCTAGTCCATCTGCAAGGTCACTAATGAAGATGTTGAAGAGGACTGGCCCCAGGACTGATCCCTGAGGTACCCACTTGTGACTTGCTTCTCTTCTGACTGTATACCATTTACCACCACTCTCTGTTTTCTGCCCGTCAACCAGTTTGCCACCCAGTTGACCAACTTCTGACCCACCCCGAGCCTACCCAGCTTATTTATCAATCTTCTATGTGGAACAGTGTCAATAGCTTTGCTGAAGTCAAGGTAGGCGACATCAACTGCTCCCCCTTGGTCCACCACTCTGGTTACCCAGTCAAAGAAATCTATGAGATTAGTTTGACAGGACCTTCCTTTTGTAAACCCATGCTGTCTTGGATCCTGTGCCCCTATGGATTCCAGGTGTTGCACTATCCTTTCCTTAAGGAGTGCCTCCATAATCTTGCCCACTACTGAGTAAGACTGACCGGTCTGTAGTTCCCTGCTCCTCCCTGCTACCACTCTTGTGGAGCGGGATCACATGAGCCTTCTCCAGTCTTCTGGGACCTCTCCTGTGCTCAGAGACTCACTAAACAATTCTGCTAATGGCTCTGCTAGTTCCTCCTTTAGCTCCTTAAGTACCCTGGGATGTATGCCATCAGGTCCCATTGCCTTATCCACCCTGAGCTTAGCAAGCTCTTGTAGGACCCTTTCTTTTGTGAAGGGAGTAGTGCTCACCTCCCTCCCCCCTGTGTCCATGATGCTGAGCTGTGGGCCCTGCCCTACCATCTCTTCAGTAAACACTGAGCAAAAGTATATATTTAGGATAGATGCCTTTACAGGGTCCTCCTCCTCACATGCTCCATTTTCTCCATTAAGCTTAGCAATACCCCCTCTGGACTTTCTCCTTTCACTAATGTATCTATAGAAAGTCTTGTCACCTTCTTTTACTGTTCGTGCTAGTGTTTCCTCAGTTTGGGACTTTGCCTGCCTTACTGCCTTACCTGCTTCCTTTAGGGAAGTTTGGTATGCCTCCCTATCTTCATCCCGCTGTGTTCCCTTATATTTCCTGAAGGCCAGCCTTTTGGCTCTGACCTTTTCTGCTACTGTATTTGAGAACCAAAGTGGTTTCCTTCTTCTTTTGCACTTCCTTTTCTGTCTAACACAATGGGATGTTGCTTCAAGTATTGCATCCTTAATGCTTGCCCACTTTGCCTGTACCCCCTCACCTGTGTTTCTTTTTGCCAGGGCTAGCTTAACTCTGTTGGCCATCTTATCAAAGTCAGCTCCTCTGAAGTCCCATATTTTTGCCTTGGAATGGGATGATTTAGATGTAGTAGCCAAATTGAACCATACCATGTGATGGTCACTGGCCCCTTGGTGACCTTCTACCTGGAGATCTGTGATCCCTTCTTTGTTAGTCAGTACTAGATCTAGGATAGCCCTGTCTCTTGTGGGTTGCTGTACCAGTTGTTTGAGGCCCTCCTCCTGCAGGGAATCCACTATGAGTCTAGTTCTGGCAGATGTTCCTGCTGGTATTGACCAATCTGTATCCGGCATGTTGAAGTCTCCCATTATCAGATCCTCCCCTTTAGCTGTCATGTTTTGTATATCTTCTAACAGTAATGTGTCTATGTCCTCCCTCTGGTCTGGGGGCCTGTAGACAACCCCAGTTCTTATGGCTGTCCCATTTCCTGTTTCCAGGGTGACCCACAGTTCTTCTGGCTCCTTATGCGTATTCTGAATTTCTGTAGCTTTGATATTTTCATTAACATACAGGGCCACTCCTCCCCCTTTGCACCTCGGTCTCTTCTGAACAATACATAGCCAGGTACTGAAGTCTCCAAAGTGTGGTTACTGGTAAACCATGTCTCACTAATTGCTACTATGTCCAGTTTAGCCTCTGACATTATTGCCTGCAGGTCTGGGATCTTATTTCCCAGGCTGTGAGCATTTGTGTACATGATTTTCCATCGGCCAGATTTTGGTGTGTTAGTTGTTGGGTGAAGTTTGGCATTACCCCTGTGCATTGTGTGGGGAGACAAACCTTTTTTCTTACCAGTGACGAGTGACTTTGTAATGTGGCAGTGCCGCACGACTTCAGAATGTGGTGGTGATGCATGACTCTGGAATGTAGCAGTGACACATGACTTCAGAATGTGGCAGTGACACACAACTTTGGAATGTGGCAATGATGCATGACTCTGGAATGTAGCAGTGACACATGACTTCAGAATGTGGCAGTGACACACAACTTTGGAATGTGGCAATGATGCATGGCTTTGGAATGTGATGGTGATGCATGACTTCAGAATGTGGCGGTGACACGTCTTCGGTATGTGGTGATGATGCATGACTTTGGAATTTGGTGATGACGCATGACTTTGGAATGTGGCGGTGACACACAACTTTGGAATGTGGCACTGATGCACAACTTCAAAATGTGGCAGTACTGCACATTTTTGGAATGCAGTGGTGAAGTATAGTTTTGGAATGCAGCTGTGATGCTTGTGACACTTGCCCAGCTGGTTATGATTATTGTATGATATTGGTAGTATAAATAAATGGTCAGTGTATGAAATGTCAGTCTATGAGATTAGGCCCTTTTAAATTACAAGGTGTCAGCAGCTGAAATCACAGGGTGTATTATACTGACCAGGAGATCTCTGTAATGTAATTAAATTCCTTGAGAAATTGCATTTTATGGCCTTTTTATGACCTCATGTTTTGGAAGTGGAAATCAAATGTGACTTTATGACTTCAGAAACAGGACATCATTAGGCTGATTCCTGTTGTTTTTTTCTAACACATTGGTGCCAGTGTGGGATGGCTAAGTTTAAAGGAAACTTGTGTAATTAAGGAGTTGTATATAGGAAATGTCTTTTTTCTTCTGATGGCACCTTATTTAAAATGCCTCCTGAAAGGAAATAATTTTTTGTAATTTTATATTTTAAAAGGAGGAGCTTGATGACTCACAGAAGGGGTGTGGAGACACACACACAGTTTAAACTGATATTTGTGTCTGAAATTTTGTCATATCATTTTAGCACTCAGAGAGAAAAACAGTTCTTTAATTTAACTGTGCTTACAAAGGTAAAATATTAGATAGAAAATATCTAAATGTATTGTGGTAGGAGTTTGTTCTGTAGTTTTTCTTATTTTTCTTTTATGTGATTATGATGCTCTTTGATATTTGTTCTGTATTTTATCTTACTGTTTTTATCCATTTTTAGTAAACATATTCTTTAATATTCTGCCTGGGTCTCCTCTGTCATTTATGTGTGTGGAATGCCTGTATTTTTAAGTCTGACAACTGTTCAAGGGCTTGATGGTGTTACTAAGCTTGGTAAAAGGTAAGAATATACCTAAGGTCTCTTACAGAGTTTTAAGGGTTCATTTTGGATACCTGGGTAGGTGCCCTTAGGCAAAAGATATATTGCATCCCCTGAGGAGAATATTATCTGGTCCTGAACATTTGGGTACACTAGCATAAGGTTCACAGTTTGAATCTTTCCAGAACTTGAGATTAAATGTGATTCATACCCAAAGCAAACAGGAGGGTTACCCTGTCTGTTACCTGTTCACACTATTGCACTCTGAGGTTGGCACTGTGGGAGCAGAGGGCCTGACCTGTTGAGTGCATTTATGACAATGCTCAGTTTCAGAACTTGGCGACGACACTCAGTTTCAGAATGTGGTGGTGACGTACAATTTTGGAATGTGGTGGTGATATGCAGTTTTGGAATGTGGCAGAGAAACATAACTTTGGAATGTGGTGTGGATGTACAGTTTTGGAATGTGAAGAGGATGCGCTATTTTGGAATATGGCTGGGATGCACAGTGTTGGATTGTGGTGGGGATGTCATGTACAATTTTAAAATGTGGTGGAAGCATTCAATTCCGGAATGTGGCAAGGACCAGCAGTTTCAAAATAAAATGGTGTGCCCTGCCATATTCCAACAGTGTACATCCTTACTTATATTCCAGAATTGCCAGTCCCCACCAGATTCTTCACTGTGTCCCTGTCACATTGTGAGATTGAGTGTGCCATCACACTGCGAGATGGCACATCCCTTCCACATGCTGAGATTACATGTCCTCACCACAACATTCTAAAATTGTGCACCACTTTGACAGTCTATACTTTTGTTAAGTGCTGCACTCCAAAACCACCTCCTGATGTATTCTGAAGCACAGTGCCATGAATCTGAATATTCTGGAAATGCAAGCACCATAGGCAACCCTGTGTCAGTTTTTTGTTTTTTAAATAAATACTACAGCTACAGTTTCGATAACTTTCAAGAAATAGGTCCCATAAGGTTGCTGATAGGAAGGACTAGCCTGCAAGTTCTGATTGTGACATCATCAGTGGCTTTTCACTGAAACTGGCTTTTTTGAACAGGGAGTTGATCAGTGTTACAAAATAGCTTATAACTTTTAAATTAAGTAACTTAGAAATCTATTTTTGTATGAGATTTATTGGGGGTAGGCTAATTCTAATTCTGCAATGTAATACTTTTGACCGGACTACCTCTTTAACCTGAATGGAAACCATAACATTAGGTTAAGCTGGGGGGTGGGAGGTTTAGGAGGGAGGTCAGGAAGCATGTCTTCACAGAGAGGGCAATGGACATTTGGAATGCATTGTCAGAAGAGGTCATCTCATTGAAGGCAGTGGGCAGCTTTAAGAGTGGTTGGGATAGGCATGGAGGAAAGTAAGGATCATGGGTAAGGAGGATGGGAGGAATGGAAGGGAAGGCAGCAACAGTAGCTAAAGCTGTGGACCCTGTATTATAAGCAGACTTGATAGACCTAATGGCCTTCTTCTGCTGGCTTCTTTATATGTTTGTATGTTTGTATTGGGAGAGGTATCTCCAGCAGGAGGAGGGAGAGGGTATTGCTGCTGTATTGCTTGTTGTTGACACCCCACCTAGAGTACTGCATCCCATTCTGGAAGTGGCACCTCAGAAAGAACATAAACACAGTCAAGGCAGTCCAGAGAAGGCAACTAAAATGGTGCAGGGGTTGCATCAGAAGCCCTACAAAGAGAGACTGAGGGATCGCAACATGTACACCGTGGAAGAAAGGAGAGTGAATGGAGACAGGACAGAGCCCTACATGCACCTCACTGGGGTAAACAGGATGTAGGGGGGGAGTCTCCTTCAATGAGAGAGAGCAACAGCACCAGAGGGCATATGATGAAGCTGGAATGGGGAGTGTTTACGAGGGATGTGACGAAGCACTACTTCACTGAAAGAGTGGAGGACATCTGGAACACACTGCCAGCAGAAGTGGCGGAGGGAAAACAATAGAAGGCTTCAAGAATGTGTGGAATAGACAAAGGAGAATATTATTAAATAGATTAGGGAGGAAGGAGGGTCATCTGAGACTGGAGACCATCTACAGTGTGCAGAGAAATACTAGGCAAGGACCATCTGGGCAGACTGGGTGACACAAGAGTTCTTTTTCTGCTGACACATTCTGTGTTTCTTTAGCTGATGCATGATGCTCAAGTGTCAACCTGCCAGCCAAAATGACTTCAAGATTCCTTACCCCATTCACAGCTCCAAATATACTGCAGCCCAATGATGGTAAGGTAGCAGGTGTCAGAATGGCTCAGGTGGTGGCACATCTTCCTGTAGGCCAGAAGTTTATGAGTTCTCTTCCAACACCAGCTTTGGGCTCAAACTAAAACTTCTGACACCTGAGTGCATTACTAGGTGGTGCTGTAATGTAGGTGCAGTCTGTCCTTTGGATGAACTGTTAACCCAAGGTCCCTTCTGCCCACCTCTGCTGCAGTCCTGTTATGTGTCCAGGTGAAAGTAAAAAAACAAAAAAAAACAAAGCAGTTTTCTCAAGAGTATGGGATTTTCCCTGCTATCCTAGCTAACATTTCCATTTCCAAAAAAAGGTACACTTAATTGTCTACGGCTATGTGGGTGCTGGTGTGCAGTATAGATGCTACCACACATATAGGGCAGGATTCATAAAGGACTTGCGCTTGGTGCATCTTGGCTGCCCTGGTGCAGAGGAGATGCACCGAGCACATACTGTGGGATTCACAGAAGATGCGTAGGGGAATGCCCCCGGCGCATCCCCTCTGTGACTACTACAGTTGCGCCCAGCCCTGGCTGCACAGGTGCAACCACCATGTCAGAATGGGAATCTTATGGGACAGCACATTTCAGGGCGTGCTGTGCCTGAAATCGCCATTCACAGCCATGAATGTGCAAATGGGGCCATTAGGCATGCAAGGTGCAATGGGGCCATTAGCATGTCATTATGGCCCCTATTTGCATGCGCTCCACAGGGATGCACCTGGCAGAATGTACAGGTGCCTGCAGGGCTGCCAGTACAGCCAGAGCCAAGGACCCCAACCTGGTGCCATAGTTGACCCTCCACCCCACTCATTGCACAACATTCCCATGACCTCCACCTAGAACATTTCCCTGGTTGCATAGTGGTTCCCCACTCTGTCAGCATGGCTCAGTTGGTAGCACATCTGCTCTGGACCAGAAGGTCGTAGGTTCTTGTCCCACACCTGGATTGGACTTGCACCTAAAATTCGCTGGCATCCGAGTGCAGTATTGGGGGGTGCTGTACTGCTGGGGTGTGCCGTCCTTCAGATGAGACGTTAAACCGAGGTCCCTTCTGCCCATCCTGGTGTTGTCCTGGTGGGTGTCCAGGTGGAAGTAAAAGAACCCAAGGCACTTTTCGCAAAGAGTAGGGAACATTCCCGGTGTCCTGGCCAACATTCCCCTTCCCATAAACCGGTTCATGCAATTATTCAGGCTGTGTGTGAGTGATGATGTGCGATATGGCCAACACCACACATTCAGTCACTTCTCTACCAGTCTAGCATTGCTTGTAAAGCACTTTGGATGTATGAAAAGCGCTATATAAATGCTGATTCTTCTTCATCTTCTTCTTCTTCTTCTTCTTCTTCTCCCTGGTCATAGCTCTAAACCCCTTGTTGAACATCTGTAGGATACCTGGTGGTATAGAGGGGCCCCCCAACATCCCTGCCCTGACTGCAATGAGTACCCAAGTGGCCAAGATCCCTGGTGGTCCAGTGGACCCCTCACCTCCCCACCTGCTCAGGCACTCCCCCAGCCCACTCCCATGGCCCAGCTTCCCACTGCATGAGCAGTCCATGTATGACAGCATACAGTACAGCTCACAGTGCATTGGTAGAGTGCGTACTGTACACTATCATTCACAATTTTGTGAATGACAGTGTACAGTACATGGTCTAAGCCCATTGGTCGACATGGTCTACCAATGTACTGTGAGCTGTACTGTATGCTGTCATACATGGACTGCACATGTGGTGGGAAGCTGTGGCAGTATGCAGGTGGATTGTGCTGCCCACTGTACTGCACCTACTGCTGGGCCATGGCAGCAGGCTGGGGAGGTGCCTGAGTGGGTGGGGGGGTGGAGGTCCACTGTACCACCAGGTGTCTTGGCCATTTGGGTGCTCATTGCAGTTGGGGTGGGGATGGGGGGCCCCACTATACCACAAGGTATCCTATGGATGTTCAGTGAGGGGTTTACAGCTACTGGCAGGAAGAGGGAACCACTATACCACCAGGGAACCACACTAGGTGGCATTCATGGGGATGTTGTACAACGGGTGGGGTGGGAGGTCCACTATACCACCAGAGATGTGCACTGAGGTACTGATGGGTGTTTGGGGCTACAGGCAGGATGGGGGAAGCACTGTGCCACCAGAGAACACATCAGTTATATATTGCGGTGGTATGAGCAACGTGCAGGTCGGGGAGGGTTGGACTGCCAGAGTGTGCAGGCTGCCATGCTGCTGTCAGTAGTATGACAGCCTGCCTGTGAGCGGCCACTCACCTAAGTCTACTGTACATGAAGTAGACTTAACTTTTGGAGGCACATCCCCAGACTTGCCCCAAGGGATGATCCTCCAGGTTAGGCTGCGAATGGGGCTGTAGTCCATATGCATGGGCACGACCCCTTCACAGCCCCTCCAGATGCACCACATATCATTAAGGGTGGTATGCAGTGCATCGAGGTTGCACCAGTCTATCACCCCCTTCCAGAATCATGCTATGGTGCAAGTTGGGGATGTGCCTGTATGTATAAGATATTCTGGGCGCATTCCTTTAACAGCCAGTCATTACTTGGGAGGAGCTTTGGGCTATAGTGTATATTACGGTGAATTATTAATGTTAATGCTTCTTCACACCTCATTACTGACCCATGGGGACCAGATTTGATCAGTGGCAGCCCTGTTTTCCCTCAGGTGTGACTAGGGCTGGGCAACATTTATATTCTACTGGCTTAATTCTGGCAAAAATTAGATTTCACATAAGTGAAATTTCACCAAAAAAGTAACTTAGGTTATTTCCATCTCATATATTTGACATGATAAATGCACCAATCTCCATTGAAATGTATAGCAAGTTTCATATATCTCTCTTTAATGGTGACAGAATAATAAACCTCTAAATTCCCAAAATATTAAATATATTACATTTTGCAGTTATGCAAGCCTGCAGAATTTTAAGCTGCTATAATTTTAAATGTAGAGAATGGAATATCATCAATTTTGTTGGGTTCATTGATCCTAAAAATGAAGCTGTGGGTGTGTCAACTTGCTAATCTCTTGATGAAGGTCTGGCCAAGTTACATGGAGACACGTATTGCAAAATAATATCAGAATTAAAAATGTATTTGATAAGCTTGTGTGAAAATTGTGGAGTTTTGTTATATGTTTGTAGAACCCATACCCATAGATTTTGCCCAGCCATACATGTCATACAAATGAGCAGACATTGTGGAGGGGAAAGAAAAGGCTGGGTAGAGTGACAGTAAGGTAATATTCAAAGGAGACAGCACAGTAAAAGTGTAATCAGCAGGTCAGTATCTGGCGTGAAGAACCACGGAGAATATTCATGGACATCATTGTGCACTAGCCTGTCTTCTTGCAATATGCCAGATAACAGCTAGAGCTCACTGACCAAATGACTTGTGGAAGCACATGCACATGCAGTATTGTTTCTATACAGTGCCACCTGCTGACTCTTTAACAACCCTGAATATAACAATGTACATTTTCCTTTTGAAAACAGTGGCACCGAGTGATTCAAGGCAATACAACTAGCTGTGACTGAGGCCACTGTGACAGAAGTATCTCTGTGTCTTTAGTCATGATGGAGCATGATGCTAGGTGTAACAACTTGCCGTATAAGTTTGTATTGTAGGTTTTTTGTTTTTATTTTCTTCTAGCTGTATTAATAAGTTTGAATGGGAAGAAGGTGAAGGAAGGAAGGAAACATATTCAATTCAGTGCTTTAGAGTAACTGGTAATTGCTATTTTTCTTTTAAACTTAGATTGTGCGCTTTTAGTGACACTGTACTTTCTTTGTTGTCTTTACTTAGAATTGTTTTTGGACTGTTGAAAATTTAAAACGTAGTGGTGGTGTATTTCTGTGCTGTTTTATTTGCTGCAAATTGCCCCTCCCTCCTCCTTCCCCCAACTCTTAATTACATGTCCTGTTAAATCTGATTGACAGGAGATAAACACAGGGTATAGTAAGAGGTGTGAAGTAGGAGGGGCATAAGGGGGAAGAAGCCCACCCTCAGCATGACAAGTGTTTTGACTCATTTATTTATTTATTGGTTTATTTTCTTTTTTTTTAAAGAAAATTATCTGAGGATCAGTGGCAGGATTTTTAGGACAGTAAATTAATAAAAAGGGAACTAGTAGAGCTTCAATGCAGACAAGTAGTGGAACTAGCAGTATAATTGCAGTATAATGTGGGGAGTGGTGCAATGCAGTGGCTGTAGGGCAGCCATATTCAGGCAGACCTTCTGGACACTGAGGAGCTGCCCCATCTGCACTACATCTCTCTGGACTGTGGGATGAGGTAGCCAGACTCAGAGCAGAAGTAAACTGGGTCAGGAGTACCATAACCCCTATCCAGAGACCACCCAATCCAATGCAACTGCCTCAAAGAATGCCGAGAACGAGGAGCACTTGGATGTCAGTGGGCCCAGGGAGGGTTAGAGCAGTCAGGAAGAGGCAGATCCCAGATCCTATTCCACTCAAGAACTCATATGCCACACTGGCAAATGGGGACAACCAAATAGAGGTACCCAGAGAAGTGGAAGAAAAGGATGTGGAGGTTAGCCTAGGAGGTGACCTCAGTGGGGAAAGCAGTGGACCCCATAGGAAGAGGAAGTGAATCCTGGTAGGGGACTCCATCATAAGAGGGATCCAGCTAGGAACACAGGAGGGGAGAACAGGGAGGTGAGGTGCCTACCAGCTGCCATGGCATGGAGGGATGGAAGGAAGATCCTGGGGATCACTGGGAAGGCAAGATGGGAGGGTGAGCTGGATGTCATTATCCACCTAGGTACTAATGACCTGGCAAATGGGGAGCCAAAGGAAGTTCAGGAAGAGTTTAGGAAATTGGGGAAGGGTCTCAAGCAAGTAGCTACTTCTGTCACTTTCTCAGAAGTACTACTTCCGAGAGGCAAGGAAGAGCATAGGAGTGCATGCACCAGGAACTTTAACTCATGGTTGAAGTACTGGTGCTGTGAGGAAGGGTTTGGATTCATTGGTGACTGGGGACTCGCCTGGAGGAATGGAGGTTTGTTCAAGCCTGACGGCCTGCATCCTTCCTGGAGGGGAATCCAGGCACTCAATGATAAGTTTAAATGCTACATTGACAAGCATTTAAACTAGCAAAGGTGGGTGGCAAGCCAGCAAGGAGGGTACCGACATGCTCACCCCCTACAGCTAGCAGTGGAACCAGTGAACCAGAGGAGTGGCTATCTCTACAAAGCAGTGTGCAAAAGATGAAAATTAGTGCCCAAGAGGTGGATAGGCAGAAAAGGGGAAAAATTCAGCAGAAAGGCAGACAGCAAGGAGAACCAGGGATAAAGGACAACCAAGGAAGGGGCTGGAGTAGAACAGGGAAACAGTCTAGGGAGGTCAAATCATGGAAAGCCATGTGTGCAAATGCCAGGAGACTTAGCAACAAGATGGAAGATCTGGAGGCTGTCATGGTGCAGTCAGACCTGGACATTGTGGCCATCACTGAAACCTGGTGTAATGATAGCCATGACTGGGAGATGGCCATACCTGGCTACAACATATTCAGAAGAGAACAGGCAGGAAGGGAGGAGGAGTGGTACTGTATGTGAAAAATGACATAAGGGCCACAGAGATCCAGGAGGAACAAAATGGGGGAGAGATACTGTGGGTTAAGCTGGAAAGGAAAATGGGGACAGCCATTGCACAGGTGTGGTCTATAGACCACCAGCCCAGGAGGAAGAAACAGATAGGGAGCTGATGCTAGCCATCCAAAGGATGACAGACAAGGGTGAGGTAGTACTGGTTGGAGACTTCAATATTCCAGATGTGGACTGGAGCATCCCAGCAGCAGCATCAACTAGGAGCAGATTTATCCTGGACTCCCTTCAGGGTGCCTTCCTCAAGCAACTGGTCATGGAACCAACTCGGCAGAAGGCAATACTGGACCTTGTGCTCACAAACAGGGATAGTGTGATGGGATAACAGTGGGGGAGCATCTGGAGAACAGTGACCTCCAGTCATTGTGGTTTGAAATCACAGAAAGAGCAGAACCAAACCACACAAAAACACATATCCTGGATTTTAGGGGGGCAGACTTTGAGAAAATGGGGAGATACTTGAAAGAGGCATTAAGGGGAATGGGACAGGAATCAGGGGTTGAGGAACAGTGGGCAGTATTTAAAATGGGGATTACAAGAACAACAGAATTATGCATTAAGCAGGTTAGCAAGAGGAAAAGGAAGAGGAGACCATTATGGTTTTCCAAAGAGGTAGCAAAGAAAGTGAAAGCTAAAAAGATTGCATTCAGGCAATACAAAAAGACACAGGCAGAAGGGGATAGGGAGAAGTACAAGGAGAAGCAAAGGGAGGCAGGGAGGTCAGTAAGAGAGGCCAAAGCTCAGACAGAAGAACACATTGCAAAATCAGTGTGTAGAGGGGACAAAACCTTGTACAGGTACATAAGTGAAAAAAGAAAGTCAAACGGAGGGATAGTGAGACAGAAGGGGGAAGACGGGGGCAGCATGGAGGATGACAACAGTAAAGCTGACATATTGAACAGGTATTTCTGCTCAGTCTTTACTGAGAAAGAGGAGGGCAATGGGTCTGAAGGGAGTACAAGGGGTGAGAATGGTGCAGAAATGGACACAAGTCCCTTTACATGAGAAAGGGTCCTGAAGGAACTGGAAGTAGTAAGAGTTGATAAAGCAATGGGGCCAGATGGGGTGCACCCCAGGGTCCTTAAAGAACTAAGAAAGGTGGTGGCTGAATGCCTGGCTATCCTGTTTAGCCAATCACTGGAAACAGGGGAGGCACCCAAAGACATGAGGACAGCAGATGTAGTCCCCTTATACAAAAGTGGGAACAAAGAGGAAGCAGGGAACTACAGACCAGTCAGCCTCACCTCAGTAGTGGGGAAGATCATGGAAGCACTACTGAAGGAGAGATTGGTAGAACATCTGGTAGTCAATGGACTACAGTACCCAAGGCAGCATGGTTTCACCAGGGGGAGGTCATGTCAGACCAACCTCGCTGAATTTTTTGACTGGGTGACTAGGGAGGTGGATCAGGGGAGGGCAGTGGACATGGCCTATCTGGACTTCAGCTAGGCCTTTGACACTGTGCCACATAGAAGACTTACACAAACTAGGGGATATGGGTGTGGGCAGGACAGTAGTGTGTGGTGGTAGGTAACTGGCTGGGTGGCAGGACACAGAGGTGATGGTAAATGGCTGTCACTCCACAGAGGGAAGAGTGACCAATGGGGTACCACAAGGATCAGTGCTGGGACCGGTCCTATTCAACCTCTTCATCAGTGACATTATGCGGACCTAGAAGGCAGAATTTCACTGTTCGCTGATGACACAAAGCTCTGTAACAGAGTAGACACACCAGAGGGTGTAGACAGAATGAGAAGGGACCTGCAGAAACTTGAAGAATGGTCAGGGTTTGGCAGTTGAAATTCAATGCAAAGAAGTGCAAGATGATGCATATGGGGCACAAAAACCCTGGCACAATATATCAGTTTGGGGGGGTGAGGATATAGCATGCACCAAGCAGGAAAGAGATCTTGGGGTTATCATCTCTGTCAACTTCAAGGTAGGAAAACAGTGTGACAAGGCAGCAGGTAAAGCAAATAGGATGCTGGGATGCATAGGCAGGGGCATCACCAGCAGGAAAAGGGAAGTCATAATTCCACTATACAAGACACTAGTGAGGCCCCACCTGGAGTCCAGTGTACAGTTCTGGAGACCATACCTACATAAGGACATAGACAGGGTAGAGAAGGTTCAGAGGAGGGGAACAAAGATGGTGCATGGATTGCATCACAAGTCCTATGAAGACAGGTTGAAGGAACTGAACATGTACTACCTGGAGGAGAGGAGGGAGAAAGGGGATATGATAGAGACATACAAGTATCTTACAGGGAGGAACAGGATGCAGAAATACACTATTTTGAGCGAAAAAGATGTTCTAGGACTAGAGGGCATGGGATGAAGTTGGAGGGAGGATGATTCAGAGGAAACTTGAGGAAGAATTTCTTCACAGAACAGGTGGTGGACAAGTGGAACACCCTGCCAGAGGAAGTGGTGGGGGCTGAAACAATCATGGGGTTTAAGAATACATGGGATAGACATAAAGGAATTCTGGAGGTCAGGGGTAAAGGGCAACAGACTTCTAGGAAAACATAAACTGAACTTACAAGCTCAAATGGGCAGACTGGGTGGGCCATAGGCCCTTATCTGCTGACACTGTCTATGTATGTATGAATGGATCTTGGAGGAAAAATAATGCAAAGTTAGTCACCAGTGCCTTGCCAGATGATTAGAGAGTGATCACAGTCTCTTTATACTGTACTACAGGACCTCTGGCCAGTTGTTAGGAGAGCTGAAAGCCAAAACTTCCCTTTCATGCATGTGAGAAGTCCTGGCCAATGACTGATGCAGCCACCCTTGCTGGGACAGACAAGGTTCAGAACAATGAGAAGGTTTCTAAATTCACAAAAATCCAAGATTTAGGTTGGACCAGTTTTCCATTTGGGAAGTTTTTCAGGACACGAAGGAAGTGTTGATCTATGATGTCAGAGTGACATGCCGTGTGATGTGTCATGGGGAAGATACTAATAACTAAAGGGTTTTGAGGACTTCCAGATCCTAAAAAATTAGTTGGGTTTGGGACTCTGAACAGTGAACATCTGAGGTTCAAGTCTGCCCTGAGTCACCAAAGTGTCCTCTGTGGTGAGCTCTCATACTTTGGGAATGTTAGGAAGTATAGTAAGATTTTTCTGCATGTTTTCTCTACTTTTCACATTTTACTTTAATCTCCATAGAAGTACTGTTCCCCATAGTCTTTGTGTAATATATTTTATTATGTGTACATATATTGAAGTATTAAAATATTATTTTTACATACTTCATGCTTCTGTGACCAAAAACTGTGTTTCTGCCTGTGTAAAGAAGACTATGGTTGCCACATTTTGTTTCTAAAGTGAGGTGTTCTGAGCTGTGACGGAGATGGGTTGGTCATTTGCCTTTTGGTGATGGGCACTATGCAGTGTGGGCAGCAACTCTAATGAGATTCAGACCTAGAGATACCCCAACAGAATGCCTATGATGAGTGATGGCAACTGCTAAAGTACCCTTGAAGGCATCTGATGGCTTGAGAAAGCTGGTAGCATATACAAGCAGAGTCTGGGAGAGACCAGTTTGTCACACCAGACATTGTGTAAAGGGAAGTCTAGGGTATCTGAACTACAGCATATGGAGGTAGCTAGTGCAGGGGTTACCAGTGGTATGAGTTAGATCCATGGGTTCACCAAGGTAATGGTAGCTGGAGTTAGTAGCAAAAGAATAGTAGACTGTCAGTTGAAGCAAGAAAGCATACTGGTCCAATTCTCACTTGAAAGCTGGGCGTACAAGAATCACACCATGCAAAATTAACTAGTCTCAGTACCAAATACATTTGGAATTACAGGACTTAGAGGAAGTCACAGAGACATGGTGGAGAAGAAAATGACTGGTGAGCCAAACAGAAGAAATTCAGGTTATTCCAAAGGGATAGGTCCTACAGGAAAAGAAGTAGATGATTGTCTCTGAAAGTGAGCTTACCTGTGAAAAACAAGGAGGAAATCAATGTGATAAGCAGGTCCACAGAGTTCATCTGGCGAGACTCAGAGAAAAAAAACTGGGAGGGTGAGTCAAAATAGTCACCCAAAAAGCAATTACAGGACTGCACACAGCTCAGCACAACTAAATAGATTCAGTGGTGGTAAGGGTTATGTGAAAGTTAATTTCCTCAAGTGGAATTCTACTGGCACTATTATGAGTCCAATGTTTGCCAATTAGTAACTTCTGAAATTGTCGCATTAAATTTAACCTACTAAACCACATTCATTCAGCCTTATTAGAGTCCAGGAATGATTTGCATTGAATATGCATGACAAATGTGGGGTGTATACCTGCAATAGCAGCAGAACTACAAACATTCAAATATTTTGAAATTTTTCATAATTTAAAGAATAATTAATTGTAAAATTAAGAACTCCTGTAACTTACAATTTTCTTAACCAAACTACCTCCCTATTTAGCAGTTTCTAAGACTCTTCCAAGACAGTATGCATATAACTTGTCAATTATCCAGCTCCGATGGTGGCTAAGTCGACAGCCAACAAAATATTTTCAGACATTTTCGCAAAAATAAATAATTGCCAGAATCTAAGCCCCTACATTTTCTTTTCCCCAATCCACATATCATGAAACTTAACAACCTCTTAGGAACCCTTACAAAATGTAGACATGCTAAATGATAGGTGTCTAGCTGTATAAATGACTGAGTCATGAACAATTAATAAATATCCCAAAATTCCACCAATTTTCACAAACATTCAAGAAATTCACAGAATTTCACTGAAAACATTAAAACAGAACTTGCTAACTTCATTCAGCCCTAGCTGTGGCCACCCATCTATTGCTCTGCCGCAGGCAGCTACTCATCATGGAGGCATTTGTCCCATTATGCATTCAAGGGAGAACGGAGGAGCAACTGGGTCTCATCCACATAGCAGCGAAATCCCCACTTCATGCGGCTGAACAATCCTATCCAATGGTAGCATGTCCATGGCAAACATCGGCAGGGTCAGGCTCAAGCCATGTGGCACTTTACAGGTTAAGGCAGCTACCTTGGAGGTGCCATTTAGATGCAATTTATTTACATTTCACGACCTTCTATTTTTATTTATATTAAAGATGTTTTCATTCAGAGAGGGGCTGTGTTTTTAAATGGCCCCAAATGGTGCAAGCCTGGGTGTGCTGAGCACATGGCATATGGGGCTTTCATCATTCTCCCAGCTAGCAACTGGGATTTTTAACCCCATGCACCAATTGCTGCAAGTTAGATTGACTTTCTCTGGTCTACATTGCGGCAATCCCGGGTACTCTTTTTACAGCGCTTGCGCCAAATTTTGGTGCAAGCTGCCATAAATCAAGTAAACTGTTGTAACTGCAGCTGACCTACCAAAATTGGTCAGCATTGCAGGAAATGTGTTTGGCGCAGTTGCACCAAAATATAGAACTTAATGCATGGCTTGCCACAAGACGTGCATCAACCTTCAAAAAGCAGGCCCAGGATCTTTAACCTTGATTTATCATCAATTTATGTTACTTATGCCTGCTGTGAAGTCATACTCCTCTGCTTATGACATCATTTGTGTTGCCATGGACATGATTCTGGCATCACCGGGGCGGATTATGACTTTAAAGTGAGACTAACAGCCGAAATAAATGAAGTCAAAGGGGCAAAGAGGCTGTTCTCATGCAAATGTCTCTAGTAATAATGAATGCAATGCACAGAAACTCATCATTTTTTAACCTTATGAGACTGATTCCTGCCGATGCCAGCTGTAACCGTGTTATCATTATTGACAAGCATTCTTGATGCTCAGCCAACCAAGTTTTAATGGCGAGCTGTCAATCAAGCTCGCTCTAGTTACAGCACTTGCAGCAGTACCATAAATGCTACAGGTTTGAACAAATTAAGTTTATAAAGAATAATTTTGCTGTTTTTATCTTCATGAGATCAGCTAGAAAAAAGTTGAAAGCATGATTTTTCTTGTTTCTATTCATTCCAAGGTAAACACATAAACCAATCAGTTATTTAAATTGCCCACTCAGTTCTGCTGCAGTGGGGATTTATTGGTGGTCCCCATCTGAAGGCTCAAAATCATTGAGTGATCGTGCCTTTGGGGTGGAGACCCCCCTTTTCTGTATTTCCAGTCTTTATTTAGAATTCCATTCCTTGCCATATTTGTGCTGCTAACTCAGTGGAAGCCTTCAGAGTCACTTTTAAGACTTTTTTTTTAATTTGATCGCGCCTTTGATGGGACCCGACTTATTTTATCTCAACTGATTTTGTTTTTATTTATTATTATTTCAGATTTTGTTACATTTATTTTACACTGATCTCATTTTCTTATTTTATTTTTATTATTTATTGTAAAGCACTCAGAGCTCTCATTTGGATTGAGCACTCGATAAATAAAATTTGTCTTACCTTGTCAGTAATCATAAAAAACAAGACATGGGTCAGTGTTTGTAACTTAAAATTTTATACACACCCGTGAAGTGAAATTTATTTATTCATTTATTTAGCTTTTGTTACCGGGTAGGCACACTAGACCAAGAATGCCTGTTTTCAGGTGCGACCTGGGAGATTACAAGGTAAGTTTACAAACAGTATAACAACAACAACAACAAGGTAGTGGTGTACAGGCAGTGAGCAGTGCAAAAAAGAAATGACAATGGAAAGGATGATCAAACAGTAAAAGGCAATAAACATTTCATGGAGGAATACAAAAGCACTAAAGGTTGGACAGGGTGCAATGACTCATGTACTAGGAGCAGTAAGTGCTAAGGTGCAAGGGAGGATAAGGGCCGATGGTCACCTTTAATAGTCCGGAGAAGTAGGGGCTTAGCAACAGTGATAATGGGAAGAGCATACCAAGACTGGGTAGGAGGGGTGTGTGATGGCTGCCAGCTAAGATGGCTTTCCAGACAGCTCCCCTACCCTACCTTCTGGCTTTTGCACACAGAGTCTACTGACCTTACACTGCATTGGCATAGTAGTGGCTAACTGTCCTCTGTTCGCTTTGCTAGGATAACCTCCTTGCTAACCCGCAGATTGTCCGACAGAGGGACGCAGAAATGAAGACACCGCCACTCAGGCATACACTGCTGATGACCCCAGCTAAAGACAAGGCCTCAAAGAGATCTAAAGCAAGCAGTGCTGAAACCTCCTCTACAACCAAGCCACAGATAGCGTTTACCCAAGAGAGGTTTCTTGAGGAATTAGCACCGATGAAGGAAACCTTGTTGGCGCTCACTTCTGAATTTTGGGGCGTGAAAACTTCACTGGACCAGCTCACTACCCGCACTAAAGATAACAAAGCCTGCATATCCTCCCTGGATGACTGGAGATGAAGGCTGGATCTGGAGCTGGTCGCTCTGTGTCAACAACTTAAAAAAAACTGAGGACCGTTTGGAAGATCTCAAAGGGTGCTAGAGGCCTAAAAACCTAGTAATATTAGGTCTCCCTGATGGGGAAGACAGGACCTCAGCCATTGTATTTGCCCAAAAGCTGTATGAAAAGTTAGTGGGGCCCTCACCCAATGGCCCCACATACATTACTGAGCGTGCGCACAGGTCCCTACGCCCCATGCCTCTCGCTGGCTTGCCTCCCCGACCTTTTATCTTCAGTATGCTACATTTTCTGGATAAGCAGCATGTTTTAGCTCACCTGAAAGAGGTTGCAGAAATACAGTGGGCAGGCAAGAAACTGTGCATTGCACAAGAATTTCCGTTTTCTGTGCACCAGAAGCGTTCAGCTTTCCACCCCTTGGTCAGTAAATTCATTTCTGCAGGCATCAAATTCCGGGTTCGCTACCCTGCGAGCCTGCAAATATCCAGAGATGGGCAGTGGAATTCCTTTGAAACACTGGATGCTGGCAGGGAGGCCTGCAAGCTATGGCACCCAGATTTAATTAGATCAAGTGATCCCAGCTTAAACCTTGAGGAAAGTGTGACACCCAGTGGCGGAATCCTGATTTGCAAGTTTACCACCACCACTGCTAGTTCACTACCTCGTGTGAAGGACCTCTTTGTGTTTTTGCCATTCACTTTGCCATTTGATTTGACTTATCAGTGGGGTGAACTTTGAGGCTCCAGTTTGTTTGTGTTGCCGAAATACTTGGAGTTTTAAGCTCAATAACAGAGACATCGCTACAAATGCTGTTATTACTTCTGTGTGTGTGTGTGTGGGGGGGGTTCTTTCTCCCCTGCCCTTGACAAGCACGCCATTTTGTTGTTTTCTCACTGGGCCTGTACTGAGACATTAACCAGTTTAGTTTTGGACTTGTTTAAGATCCCTTCTTAGTTTAGTGCACTGATATGGGGTGCACGCATAGTTTTCTAATTGCTTCTGCAGTTCTAAGATTTTTCTGCTATGCATTGCAGTTTTCAATACGGCCCTATCTTGTTTAGGGGATTTTACCCCCAGGCTCTGTGCTTATATAAAGGGTAGATAGAATATCATGTTACTATTCTTGCTATGGTTATAACAGTGTTTCTTTAGATGTTAGACTAATAACTGTATTATGGTAGGGGAAGGGTTAGGGGGTGGGAAGAGGACCTAGTATTTAGCATGGCCGTCATCGCACCAACTGCGATAAGTGGAGTTCATTCATTAGGACTGGGGGTGTCACATATCCTGGACACTTTCTGGGGCATTTCTGCACAAAATATGAATATGCCCATGGTGGGTTTGGGGGGAGAGCATGGTTTTTCACTATGGTTTCTAGTTATGGATTTTGAGTTTAGTTAGGAGTGGAGTGGGAGGGTGGGATGGAGCTAGCCACTAAGAGCTTTGGCACATATATTACCCTGTTGGTTCTGCATGGTTGAAGTCAAGTTTGTCCCACTACTATGCCTAATATATCTGTCTTACTATGAAAATTGTTTTGAGGAACATTAAGGGTGCCTTCTCCAGGGTGAAACACTACCAAATCCTTAAATATCTGGCCCTGACACGTGCAGGACTTGCACTGCTACAGGAGACACACTTGAAGACTGCTGAGAATAATTTATTTTGTAGAGGGCAAATTGGGTGTGTCTATGTGGCGGGCAATTCCACTACGCAAAGAGGGGTTGCAATCCTATTTATTAGAGGGGTCCAATTCCAAGGAACTGCAAACAACTGTTGATCCGCAAGGTAGGTTTTTATTCTAAGGGGCCTTCTAGACCACTGGGAGTTAATCCTGGGTACTGTATATGGTCTTAACCAATCTTCCCTGGAATATTTCTCAAAATGAGCCCTTATTTTAGCCCCCTTTAAACTACTGCCTAATATTTTAGCTGGAAACTGAAATCTTACCTATGACAATAGTCTAGACAGAACCACACAGAGAGGTCATAATCTTTCCCCTGCTCAGCGATCACTACATGAGATGCTGGAAGCACTAGGGCTCTGTGATCACTGGCATCTTCTTTACCCTAATGTGAGGGAGTATACCTTTTATTCCTCCTATCACAAATCCCACTCATGCATCGATTTTTTTCTGATGAACCAAATAATGTTAACAAGCCCTATAGGCTGTGGTATTTCACCCAGAGTACTATCAGACCATGCCTTGATTTGGTTTGAGGGCACTATACCCCAAGGGATGCCAGAAGATACCCTATGGAAACTAAATATTCATTTACTATCTCAAGAAGAGACAGCTGAGAGTGTCAAAATTCTGATTGCCCAGTTTGTGGACCAGAATGTTGGTACTATCTCAGCGTTTGACCAAATTTGGAGCTCTTTGAAATGCTTTCTGAGGGGGGAATTTATTAGAATGGCTGCTACTAGGAAGCATAAATGGGACGAGGCTGCTCAGTCCTTATTAATGTCCATTAGACAACTTGAGTTGTCTATCTCCACCCACCCCTCCGAAACAGAACAAGAACACCTCACAGTTCTTAAGGACCAATACACGGATACCCTAAGAGAAAAAGCTGAGTATGCCCTCTTTAAGACACACGCCATGTATGTAGATCAAGGGGATAAAGCGGGCCACCTCTTGGCTCTCAGGCTGCGGAAGCAGGAGGAGTCTAGACTGGTTACATCTATCTCTCCCCTTGATGGTGGCAGGCTCCTAACTACTCCTAAGGAAATTGTGAAGGAGTTTGACTTATTTTACCAGCAGCTCTATAGCTTCCCTGATCGTAGTCACACACTGATTGAAATATAGGAGTACTTATCTAATATCCCCCTTCCAACTCTTAACTCAGACCAACAAGTCCAGCTAACCTCCTCTATATCAGTACATGAAATTGCAACAACCATTTGATCCCTCCTATTGAATAAAGCTCCGGGACCGGATGACTTTTCATCTAATTTTTATACAACATTTGAAAAAGAGCTCACTCCTATACTCCACCAACTATTTAACTACATCTGTGCAAAAGGGATCATAGACTTTATTAGACGCTATTATTGTTGTCATGCCGAAAGCTGGTAAGTCTAGGGACAAAGTGTCAAGCTATAGGCCAGTTTTGCTGATGAATTATGACATTAAGCTGCTGGCTAAAATTCTGGCTTCCCGGATCACTAAAGTCTGGGAGAACTTTATTAGCCCTGAACAAATTGGGTTTGTCAGTGGCAGGAATCCCTCAGACAATTTCTGAAAACTGACCCACATCTTCTTCGTATCCAGGGAGGCAGACCTCCCAATGGTGCTTTTCTCTCTAGATGTGGAGACAGCCTTTGACAGGGTTAGCTGGCCCTTTCTTTTTGAGATGCTGGCTAGATTTAGCTTCTCCCTTAAATTTATTTCCTGGATCAGATCTCTCTATTCCGAGCCAAGTACCAAACTTTACTGTAACAGAGTTTTTTCTACCACTTTCCCATTATTTTCTGGCACGAGACAGGGGTGCCCAATGTCACCCTTGTTGCTCAATTTGTATTTAGAACCTTTGTTTCGACAGTTGAAGTTGTCCCAAAGCCTAACCGGTATCCTGGTCAGCCCATTCGAATTAAAGTTATCTGCTTGTGCGGATGACATTTTATTGCATGTCTCTGACCCGATCAAGTCCATCTCACAAGCTCTGGAGATAATAAATGAGTTTACCCAGTTTCCTAACTATAACCTGAACCTGAGCAAGACTGAGGTTATGCCTTTAAACCCCCATGTGAGTAAGGCAGATATAGTGGCCCTAGCCATGACATGGTCCACCAGACTTAAATATCTAGGAATTATCCTTGCACCCTCAAGCTTTCTTTTGAGAAACCTTAATCTGGACAATATCCTTTCAACTATCCAACAAGACCTAATCAGATGATCTCCCCTTTACCTCTCTCTACAGGGAAGAATCAATGTTGTCAAAATGGAATGTCTTGCCCAGATTATTTTACCCGCTTAACATGTTGAATATTCACCTCCCTTTGACCTGGTTCCATAAAGTCCATGGTCTTATTTCTAAATTTGTATGTCGTAATAAACCTCCATGGAAATCATATAATCACCTCTGTGCTCCGAAGTCACTGGGGGACTCAAACTCCCTAATTTTTACCTTTATTATCTGGCCAGTCACATGGCTAAATGCTTGCATTGGGAAGCACCCCCTCCTGCCCCGATGACCCCCAGTATACTTTTTTATGGCTACAAATTGAGCGCCACATCATTAGAAACCTGGGGAAGTCATCTTCTAGTCTATGGTACACAGTCCCTCAAAAACTGTGGTTCCTCTGAGAAAAACGGTCCTATACACTTCAGTTAAGGTCCATAATCAATTATATAAGTCTCTCAAGTATGGACATTTCAGAGACATTTCACAGCCACTGTTTGGTAACCCTAACCTCAAGGTAGGTGGTAATTTGTTGTTTCCGCATAAACTGAATATAGCTCTGCAGACTGCTGTCAGTGATTTCGTATTCCAAGGTAGGGTGGGGTCGGTCTCGGAGATATTGAACCAGGTCCACTTACTGTCGAAGTACTCTTTTTTTCATTTACTAAATTAGGCATACAGTATGTTAATCAAATGGTTTGGAACAGGCCTTTGGAACACTTATTGTGGGGACACCCTTTGTGAATTCCACGCTTTAGCTCAGAAACCTCACGCTGTCTCCCGCGTAGTTGCAGCCCTGCACTCTAAATTCAATCCCAATCTGGTAGACTGCTCCCAATATTAGCTGCAGACCCTTCCCAATGTTTGTTTTAACTGGGAGAAATTGTGACAAAGGGTTTATCAATATACTGCCAGTGATAGATGTTGAGTAATACAGTTCTATATATTACACAATATGTACTTCACGCCCGTGAAATTGTACCAAATGGGTAGGCTCCCAGGGACAGAATGCTTTAGGTGCAGGTAGGGGCAGGGATCCCTGCTACATATATTTTGAGAATGTCCCACTGTTGTCCCCTTGTGATCTCTAATAGAATCCAAGGGGACCCCTCACTAGGGATACAAAATTTATTCACTCCACAAATTTGTATTATTGGGGATTACTCTGCAGTAGACATGAGGGAAAGGTGTTACTATATCAACCTTACATCGCTTACAGTGAAAAACCTAGTCTTAAGGCACTGGAAGGACCAGCATGTTATTACTTACCAAGAATGGCTTAATGATTTGCTTTATAACCCGAGGATAGAGAAAACTATTGCTAGCCTCAGAAGTATGATGTCCCTATATAGGACAAGGTGGGAGAAATTCCACATTTTATGGCCAGTTGCCTCTACACTTTGAATTAGGCTGTTGTAGCCCTTTATATGCTTAAAGGTACAAGTGTGTTGCCATCGGCTAGGGCTATTGGCCTTCTGTAAACTGATATCCAGTGGCACCCATCTGTGAAAGACTAACTAGCTTATGGGAAGCTGACACGTAAAATGTGCAGGGCTTTTTAGCCGGTATAACTTCCTGGCTCTGGCTCCTGGTGGGTGGGGGAATTAGTGGGGAAGACCATGGGGGGGTTGGAGGTCTACTGGAGTGGGGTGGGAGGGATGGAGGGGAGTGGGAGTAGTTGTTCTATCTCTTGTAATGTGTAATGTCATTGCCTACTGGTTTACCTCTTGTAGTATGTACTGTATTGTGTGATCAGGTGAAATTTGAATAAAGTATATTAAATTAAAAAAAAAGACTGGGTAGGAGATGCCAGGCAACCTGGGGACAGTTGCAGGCTAAGGCATACTTCTAGTGCGTCCATTGGGAGCCTAAGGAGAGTTGCAAGGTGAGGCAGACATCAGGTGTCCATAAGGATTTCTTGAACAAGGGATGGGTGAGATTACATCTGATAAGAACTGGTATGGAGTTCCAGAGATGAGGGGCACAGACAGCAAAGGCGCGATCACCAGACAAAGTACGAGTTTTTGGGACAAAGAGGGACTGCATTTCTAAAGACCTGAGTTGGTATGATGGCTGTGCTGGCTGAAAGAGTTTGGACAGGATAGAAGTGGTGGCATTTCGGACAATTGTGTCAATGAAGCAGCCCAACACATAGGATCGATAGTTACTAAGGGACAACCAGTGAAGTTTTTCATATAACTCACAGTGGTGGGCAAGTTGGGGGGCAACGAGGGCAAAGTGGCAAACATTATTATAGGCCACATCACATTTTGCAAGACAAGTGTTTGCAGCAAGAAGAAAGTTTGTCAGCCCACCGCTGAGTGAGGGAAGAAGTATTCCTTTGGCAAGGGCAATCCGCAAGGCAACAGTAAGGTACCTGTTACAGCATGTGGGAAGAAACTTCAGACGAGCCATATTTACAGGTTTAGAACTCACTGTGATATGTGGACAGCTGGTTCTGATTTCAATATGATGTTTCTTCTGCAATATAAAATATGTAAGGGAGTGTCTGAGGAGAAAAATACTGTCTTGCTGAAATTGACACATCAAACATCCCCCCGGGATAAGTTCAAGGGACAGGAGGTAGCTTAAACTGCAGCTATCTGAAATGCAATTACTTTGTTAAGTTTTCTTTGAAGCCCAAGAAATAAATTATCCATTCCTGACGTCCTCAGGGAAATCCTTTGATTTTGCACTAGGTGTCAGGAAGGAAGGAAGGAGAAAATGCATGTGTTGGGGGTCTCCCAAGATAGCCAGTGATTACATCAAAGAGGCTTTGATGTCTGTGGAAAGCAAGTCCCAGACTAAAGTAGGAAATCCAATATGCATTTGCTTGAGGGTATCCAGTGAATTACAGCAAAGAGACTTTTGATGACTGGGTGAAGCAGATCAGACTGGTTTGGGGGAATCACATGAAGAGAGGCTATTCATCAATGTCAGATATTGTGTTAAAATATCTTATTAGGACTTCCTGTGTTATAAAATATCAATTTTAATACACCAAGGCAGAGTTAGGTGACCTCAGAGAGAAGGCTGGCTCAAGACTGCTTTTTAAAATACTGAGTAGACTTTACAGAGTGACATTCATATTACTGACTGAGAGAAGAGGAACAGCAAAGCACTGAAAGATTAAGAGGTAAGAAGACCTTAGATAAAACCAGTCTGCGTGTATGTATTGCAGGAATTTGCACTTTTAAACCTGTTTTGTTTTTAAAAATGTATGTGTTGGGATATCGTGTTCTGTATTTTACTGTTTTCCTATTTTACCTATTTTAAAGTAAAGATATATATTTTAAAAATGGAAACTGCCTGGTGTGCCTTGAAATTTCTTTTTATATAAGTGAAGCTTAGATGGTTATAGTAGACACTGTGCATAGGCTTATTGTGGTACCAAACTGGGAAACGGATAAGAGTTCTCTAGGTCTTGCATAGAATCCTAAGAGTTGATTTTGTAATACCTGATTAGGTGCCCGTAGGCAAATATATCTGGCCCCCCGAAGACAGAATTATCTAAGCCTGACAATTGGGTACGCTAACAAGAGGTTATCAGTTTAAATCCCTCCAGAACTTGAGACTAAGGTGACTCGAACCCACAAAACAGACAAGAGAGTTACCTTGTTCTGTTAAACTGTTCACAATTCTACGCTCAGAGGTTGGCACTTTGGGAGTAAAGGGCTGACCTGCTGAGGGGGTTAGTGACAGACTGGTTGGCAGCAGTGGCATAAAAAGTTTGGTGGCATAAGCTTTATTGTTCAGTGTATCAGCTTGAGACTGTTCAGCTCACTTGGGAAAAAGAAAGGCAGTGTTTTGTTTCAAAAGGAAACAGAACTATATCCCTTGGCTTACAGTCAAGTTCCTACCTGTTTTATTTTTTTTCTAAGTGCCAGTCAGAGTAGCAGTAATCAGGAAAGATGGCTTCCAACTACAGCAGGCACACTGTAGAATACTTAAAGCAGTTGTGTGGGGGCAGGGGAGTCCTGTTCGAGGTGGCAGCCAAAAAGCAGAACCTCATAGAGGCCCTGATGGTAGCAGATACCCAGAGCAGCGAGTCACTGACCATGACTGAAAAGGACCAAACCTTGAGTGTCCCAGGGCTAGCAGCCAGTGCTGTGTCCAGGGCCGGTGAGGAGGACAGCAGGGCCACTGTCAGTGAAGGGCCACAGCAGCAGGGGATGGTCACCAGTATCCTGAATCTGGAAGTACTCAGGCTGCAAACTGAGTTGCGCTGGATGGAGCTGGAGTTCCAGGAGAAGAGGGAGCAAGAGAAATGAGAGGCAGACCGTGAGACAGAGTGAGAACACCATGAGGCAGAGTGAGAACAGCATGCTGCAGAGGAGAAGAGAGAGATGAGTGCCAGTGGAAGCATGAACTGGAGAAGCTATGACTCCAACCAGCGGCACCAGAGCAGGTAAGTGGCTTGGGTTTTACTGGGACTGCAGGACTGGGTTACAAGTTGAACTCCAAATTAATAGCCGAGTTTAAAGAGGGGGAGGATATGGATGCCTTTTCAAATTCCTTTGAAAAAGTTTGTATTCAGGCTAAAATTGCTAGAGAGTCCTGGAGCTTCCAGCTATCCCTGTTACTTATCGGAAAATCTCGGGATGAATTGGGACAAATGGACAATGAAGACAGTAATAATTACAGCAAACTAAAAGCTGCACTGTTAAAAAAGTTTGAATTAACTGCTGAGTCATACAGAGCTAAATTCCTTAAGCTCAGGAGAAGTCCCGATATGAGCTATGAGGAACTAGCCATGAAACAACATCACTTTTTAAAACGTTGGTGGAAAGGAATTGAGGCAAACTCTGTTGATAAAACTGAAAATGTGATTTTATTAGAACAGTTTTATTGGGCATGCCCAGCAGAGCTAAAAACCTGGCTAGAGGACCAAGATCCAAAAACAATGCAAGAGGCTGCTGAACTCTCGGATCGCTATGCCAAGAGCAGATCTGCTCTGAGAGCGAATCGGGCAGGCGTGGCAGTGCAGAAAGGGAAGAGCGTGCCTTCAGGGCAGCTAAAACCCTCACTGCCTCCACCTAAACCAGTTAGCCCCAGGTTTCAAAGAAAAGATTTCTCTGAGAGAAGAACTGAATGTTGGTTGTATAAGGAAAGTGGGCATATTGCCAGACAGTGTGCCAAAAAGGCGAGCCATAATACACAACCGGGTGCTAGAAAGAAATTAAAGTTTGTTTGTGTGTCCCTGGAAGCATGCCAGTGAACATGAGGGAACACATGCACCCAGTCATGGCGAATGGTGTACAGACGCAGGGGTTAAGGGACACAGGGCCAACCCTCACATTGGTAAAAGGGGATCTGGTACAGCCTGATCAGCTTATGCCCAATAAATACGTCACTGTACAGGACTTTGCAGGTGAAGAGAAAACATTGCCACTGGCCAGTGTTCTCCTGGACTGGGGTGAAATGGGAGGAACTGTACAACAGGTGGCTGTAGCCAAAACATTAGCAGTGGATGTGATCCTGGGTAACAATCTCCAGCAGGGGATGGTATGTGCCGTTACCCACTGCCAAGTGGCAAGGGAAAATTGTAGTTCCCTGAACTCCACAGAAACCAGTATGAAAACCATTGAGAGGCTGGTTCCCCAGCCTGTGTATCCAGATGGGGAGACTGATGAGAAGGGGGTATCCATTTTCCCAGTAGCAAGTAACCACACAGCTACAGAGAGCTACTCTGAAGAGGGAGGGGTGACCCCTTGTTGGAGGGTTGGGACTGACAGTGATCCTAAGGGCCCTGACACTAGTGCTAGGGACCCTAGTTTAGTGACTGAAGGGGAAATGTCCCATGCCTTGTGACTGTGTGAGGGGTTTGCAGCTGCTCAGAGGAGTGACCCTAGCTTAGAGAAGCTGAGTGCTTGGGCAGACTCAGACAGCACACAGGGAGGTGACAGCAGACATAAGGCTTATTGGGAAAATGGACTTATGTATACTCAAGCAGTACAGACAGAGGGAGGGATACTAGGCAGGCAGTTTGTCATTCCCCAGGGGTATCGTGAGCAGTTGCTCAAAATTGCACATGATATTCCCTTCTCTGGTCATCTGGGAATCACTATGCAGTGGTCAGCCCAGAATTTCTACTGGCCTAACTTCACCCAGTAGGTGAAGGAGTATTGCAGGTCTTGTCACCGGTGCCAAGAAATAGGGAAGGCGGGCAAGAAAACCCAAGCTGCCCTGATTCCATTGCCCATAGTGGATGAGCCATTCCAGAGTGTGGGAATGGATATTGTGGGGCCTTTAAATACCCCCAGCTCCTCAGGGAAGAGATTCATCCTGACTGTGGTGGATTATGCCACCCGGTAGGCAGTCGCCCTATCCTCACTAAGGACAGACAAAGTGGCAGATGCCTTACTTGGGATTTTCTCCCGTGTTGGGTTTCCACAGGAGGTAATCACCAGTCGAGGGGGTTCCTTCATGTCAGACCTGATGAAAAGTTTATAGGAGAAGTGTCAGGTGGTGCAGAGATGGACGACACCATATCACCCACAAGCCAATGGACTTGTGGAACAATTTAATGGTACCCTAAAGTCAATGATCCGGGCATTTGCTGAACAGCATGGGAGGAACTGGGAGAAATACCTTCCCCACCTATTTTTTGCATACAGGGAGGTGCCCTAAGAGTCGACAGGATTTTCTGCCTTCGAACTCTTATATGGCTGCAGGGTACGTGGCCCCTAGACTTGATCCAAGAGGACTGGGAAGGCAAGCACACCAGCCAGGGAACTCCCATTGTGGATTGCAGCCTTAGATTTAGGGAAAGGTTGAAGGAGCTTATGGGGACAGCCCACAGCAACCTGGCAGCTGCCCAACAGAAACAAAAAGTATGGTACGACCACAGAGCCAGAGCTCGCTCGTATATAGTGGGTCAGGAAGTCATGGTCCTTATTCTAGTCTGGAAAGACAAGCTGAAGGCTGAGTGAGCAGGACCGTACAAAGTGGTTAGGAAGGTAAATGACGTGAACTACATTGTGGAGTTACCTGACTGAAGACAGACAGAAAGGATGTACCATGTCAACATGATGAAGCTATATGCAAATAGGGCTGACATGGTGTTTGCAGTGTGTAGTCATGGGGAGGGGCCGGATGAAGGAGACCCCCTTCTGGACTTGCTGGAAGAGAGTAAATGGGAGTCCTCTGTGGAGGCAGTAAAACTGTCTCCCCAGCTGATCCCGGGCCAGATCCAGAAAGTAAGGGAGGTTTTAGCAGACTTTGCCTCCTTGTTTAGTGCCAAGCCTAGACTAACCCCCTTAGTGACACACGATGTGGAGA
This sequence comes from Neoceratodus forsteri, assembly GCA_016271365.2. Lineage (NCBI taxonomy): Eukaryota > Metazoa > Chordata > Ceratodontiformes > Ceratodontidae > Neoceratodus > Neoceratodus forsteri. Next base: position 31,552,703 of record CM057449.1, on the reverse strand, counting down.
TAGGGACACAGATGCCCATATGGCGGACGGCATATTGGGTGTCAGAGGCTGTCCAAAAGGACATTAGGAGGGAAGTGGAGGAGATGCTGGATTTAGGGGTAATCCAGAGATCCCTGGGCCTCACACATGTCCTTCTACCCAAGTCAGATGGCTCGACTCATTTCTGTGTAGACTACCATGGACTGAATGCAGTCTTGAAATCAGACGCCCACCCGATGCCCTGGATGGATGAACTCCTGGATGAGTTGGGAGGGGTGACCTACCTTATGACCATTGACCTGACAAAAGGGTATTGGCAGGTAGAATTGATGGACAGAGCTAGGGAGATGTCGGCCTTCACCACTCCGATAGGCTTATTTGAGTTTAAAGTAACACCTTTCAGAATGAAGAACGCCCTGGCCACCTTCCAAAGGTTGGTGAACCAGGTGTTAAATGGTGCTGATGAGTACGTCGTGGCATACCTGGATGACATTGCCATCTTTAGTACCAGCTGGGAGGAACACCTATCCCACCTTAGGGAAGTGCTGGGCAGGATACAGAGGGCCGGGCTCACTGTCAAAACCGAGAAGTGCCAGGTGGCCATGGGAGAGGTGGCATACCTTGGGCATGTGGTGGGCCAGGGATAGCTCCATCCTAACCCTATAAAAATAGAGGTAATCCAGGCATGGCACAGTCCAGAAACTCAGAAGCAGGTCAGGAGCTTTCTAGTGACAGCAGGGCACTATAGGAAAGTTTTACCCAATGACAGTGCCCTGGCTGCTCCCCTATCTGACCTGACAAAGAGACAGATGCACAAGAAAATTTCCTGTGGCCCAGCCTGTGAGGAAGCCTTTTTTAAACTGAAGGAGGCACTGTGCAGTGCTCCTGTGTTGAGAAGTCCTGACTAAAGTAAACCTTTTATAGTTCAAACTGATACCTCAGACGTGGGTATTGGGGCACTACTGAGTTAGACATCCAGCAAAGGGAGGGACCACCCAATAGCCTACCTGAGTAAAAAGTTACTTTCCAGGGAGCAGTCCTACTCCACGGTGGAAAAGGAGTGTCTTTCCATAGTTTGGGCCCTAAAGAAATTGGAGCCATACTTGTATGGGCAGCATTTTGTGGTGCAGACTGACCACAACCCCCTGGTTTGGCTGACGCAGATGGAGAAAAACAATGGTTGATTACTAAGATGGAGTCTTGCTTTACAAGGATATGATATAACCATTCTACACAGGGCTGGAGCAACCAATCAGAACTCAGATGGGCTGTCTTGTGTGTATGAGAGTGAACTGATTTGGGAAGCTCATCCCATGCAGGGGATAGACCTCCCAAATTCAGTCTAGGTGGGGAGGAATTGTGACACGTGGACAGCTGGTTCTGATTTCAATATGATATTTCTTCTGCAATATAAAATATGTAAGGGAGTGTCTGAGGAGAAAAATACTGTCATGCTGAAATTGACACATCAACCCCCAACCCCTGGGATAAGTTCAAAGGACAGGAGGTAGCTTAAACTGCAGCTATCTGAAATGCAATTACTTTGTTAAGTTTTCTTTGAAGCCCAAGAAATTAATTATCCATTCCTGACGTCCTCAGGGAAATCCTTTGATTTTGCACTAGGTGTCAGGAAAGAAGGAGAAAATGCATGCGTTGGGGGTCTCCCAAGATAGCCAGTGATTACATCAAAAAGGCTTTGATGTCTGAGGGAAGCAGGTCCCAGACTAAATTAGGAAGTCCAATATGCATTTGCTTGAGGGTATCCAGTGAATTACTTCAAAGAGACTTTTGATGTCTGGGTAAAGCAGATCAGACTGATTTGGGGGAAATCACATGAAAAGAGGCGATTCATCAATGTCAGATATTGTGTTAACATATCTTATTAAGACTTCCTGTGTTATAAAATATAAATTTTTATACACCAAGGTGGAGTTAGGTGACCTCAGAGAGAAGGCCGGCTCAAGACTGCTTTTTAAAATACTGAGCAGACCTTACAGAGTGACATCCATATTACTGACTGAGAGAAGAGGAACAACAAAGCACTGAAAGATTAAGAAGTAAGGAGACCTTAGATAAAACCAGTCTGAGTGTATGTTTTGTAGGAACTTGCAATTATGTGTTGGAATATTGTGTTCTGTATTTTACTGTTTTCCTATTTTACCTATTTTAAAGTAAAGATATATATTTTAAAAAATGGAAACTGCCTGGTGTGTCTCGAAATTTCTTTTTATATAAGTGAAGCTTAGATGGTTATAGTTGACATTGTGCATGAGCTTATGGTGGTACCAAACTGGGAAACAGGTCCGAGTTCTCTAGGTCTTGCATAGAGTTCTAACGGTTCATTTTGTAATACCTGATTAGGTGCCCATAGTCAAAGATATCTGGCCCCCGAAGACAGAATTAACTGAGCCTGACAATTGGGTACGCTAACAAGAGGTTATCAGATGTTTTCAGTTTGAATCCCTCCAGAACTTGGGACTAAGGTGACTCAAACCCACAAAACAGACAAGGGGGTTAGTTTGTTCTGTTAAATTGTTCACAATTCTATGCTCAGAAGTTGGCACTTTGGGAGTAGAGGGCTGACCTGCTAAGGGGGTTTGTGACACTCACCATGGTGTGATATTTATTTTTCAAAAGTTATAAAAATAATAAATGAAAACAAAATTATTGCAAAGAAAATCACTACTTAACATAAGCAGTTTCTCACATAACACAGTCCTGGATCTTAGAGCTCCTAAGACCTTCTTATCTGCATTCAACAGCTTGTCGACAGTACTGTAGCACCTCTCTCCTTCACTCTCAAGACTGAACTCAACTGGACTCCTGAACTGAAGTGAACTCAGTGAAGAAGTTTTATATCGTTTGGTGGGGTCACCTGAATGAACCCTTTCTATTTACATGTCTGGACATGCTGTTTCAAAACCAAGAGGGTTTTTGTTTCAGGTGACTTCCTGGTTCAGTTACAAGTACAGTGTATATCTCCACAGATATTGATTCTATATGTCTGATCCACAGTGACTAAGCACTTTTATAAAGCATACCACATTCTTTTGTTCAGCCTCATACACTGAACCATAGGCCAACCTAGGGTAGGAGGGAAAAAGAAGAAAAGCAAAGAGAAAAGAGTTAGCAGTTGCATAACAGATGTTTTGGTACCTAGGAAATAAGGAAACAGAAAAGTGGTCCATCAGTCACAGCCGAGGGTGTAGCCTAACTCCGCCACACACCTCCCTCCTTAAGAAACAAACAGTTCTCAGAACTATACTGGTTTTTCAAGAACCCCCTCTCAGTCATAGAAACATAGAATTTGATGGCAGATAAGGACCGCTTGGCCCACCCAGTCTACCCATTTCCCTACCTAATGGATAAGCTGCAGATCCTAGTTAATCAGCAGCCTACTTCTTTCTACCCCCACCCCCTAGAATTGCCTTATGGCTGTCCCATGCATGCTTGAATTTAACCACTGTTTTTGACTCCACAACCTCCTCTGGAAGGCCATTCCATGCATCCACAACCCTGTCTGTGAAAAAATACTTACATAGAAACATAGAAACATAGACTTTGACAGCAGATAAGGACTGCTAGGCCCATCTAGTCTGCCCATTTCCCTACCTACAGGATAGGCCGCAGATCCTATTTAACCAACAGCCTATATCTTCCTGCCCCCACAAGAATTGCCTTATGTCTGTCCCATGCATTCTTGAATTCTCCCACAGTTTTAGACTCCACAACTTCCTCAGGAAGGCTGTTCCATGCATCCACTACCCTCTCTGTGAAATAATACTTCCTCACATTGCCCTGAACGCCCTCCTTCTATCTTTAAATTGTGTCCCCTTGTTCTTGCAAGTCTCTTTTCTGAAAGATGCTACCTCTTGAACTTTGTTGATTCCCTTGAGGTACTTGAAAGTTTCTATCATGTCCCCCTCTCTTCTTTCCTCAAGGGTATACATATTAAGCTCCTTTAGTCTCTCCTCATACGGCTTCTCTGCAGACCCTACACCATTTTAGTTGCCCTCCTCTGGACTGCCTCTATCCTGTCTATGTCCCTTGGAGATGGGGTCTCCAGAACTGGACTAGTATTCAGATAGGTCTCACCAACTGTCTGTACAGAGGATAACAACTTCCTGTTTTCTGCTGCTGATGCCTCTTCCTATACATCCCAGTATACCCCGGCCCTCCCTACTGCCTTCTCACATTGCTTGCTAACCTTAAGGTCATCTGATATGATTACCCCCAGGTCCCTTTCCTGTTTTGTTGTTGTTACTACCTCCCCACCCATTGTGTATTCTTCCCCTGGGTTCTTGTTTCCCAGGTGCATTATTTTGCACTTTTTTGCATTGAATCCTAGCTGCCATACGTCAGACCATTCCTCCAACCTTGCCAAGTCCCTTTTCATCCTTTCCACACCTCCTTGTGTATCAACCCTGTTGCAGATCTTTGTGTCATCTGCAAAAAGGCATACTTTTCCTTCCAGTCCCTCTGCAATGCCACTGATGAAGACATTAAAAGGACTGGACCCAATACTGAACCCTGCGGTTACCCACTAGTAACCGCCCTTTCTTCAGAGTGGACTCCATTTACAATTACCTTCTGTGTCCTGTTGTCCAGCCAATGTTTACCCAGGCTACCACCCTGGGACCCACTCCCAGGCTGGTTAATTTGACTAATAATCTTTTGTGTGGGACTGTGTCAAATGCCTTGCTAAAGTCTAGGTAGGCCATGTCCACAGCCCCTCCCTGGTCTACTACTTTGGTCACCCAGTCAAAGAAATCTATTAGATTCGTCTGACATGACCTTCCGCTGTGAAACCATGCTGCCTTGGATCCTGTGTCCACTGCCCTCTAGGTACTCAACTATTCTTTCCTTCAAGTGACTCCATCACTTTCCCTACCACAGAGGTCAGACTGACAGGTCTGTAGTTTCCTGCCTCTGTCTTGGTCCCACTTTTATGAAGGGAATCACATCCGCCTTCCTCCAGTCCTCGGGTACCACACCATCCTCCCATGATTTATTAAAAAGAGTAGCCAGTGGTTTCACTAGTTCCTTCCTTAATTCTTTTAGAATTCTGGGGTGAATTCCATCAGGACCCATTGCTTTGTCCACCTTCAGTTTTAGGAGTTCTTGCAGAACCCTTTCTTCTGTGAAAGGACTGGGATCGACCCCCCTATCAAGAGTGCTTCTGTTAATTGGATTAGGCACTCCTCCCTCCTCTTTTGTGAATACTGAGCAGAAATATTCATTCAGTATTCCTGCTTTTTCACTGTCCCCCTCTGCCCACCCACTGTTGATTCTATTCAGCCTCACTATCCCTCCCTTTGTCTTTCTACGCTCGCTGATGTACCTATAAAAGGTTTTATCCCCCTTCTTAACTGAGTTGGCTATCTTTTCCTCAGTTTGGGCCTTTGCTATTCTGACTTCCCTCCCTGCTTCTTTCTGCCTTAACTGGTACAGCTCTCTGTCCTGCTCCTTCTGTGTTTCCTTATACTTCTGGAATGCTATCTTTTTCTTCCTGACTTTCACAGCCACCTCTCTTGAGAACCATAGTGGCTTTTTCTTTCGTTTTGATTTGTTTATTTGCTTCACACAAAGGCTTGTTGCCTCTGTTCCTTACATTACCTCTGAGCCACCCCCCTCTATCTTCAAATTGTGCACCCTTGTTCTTGCACACCTCTTTTTTTGGAAGATGCTGCCGTCTTGGACTTTGTTGATTCCCTTGAGGTACTTGAAAGTTTCTATCATGTCCCCGCTCTCCCTCCTTTCCTTGAGGCTATACATATTAAGCTCCTTTAGTCTCACTTCATATGTCTTCCAGTGCAGACCCTGCATCATTTTAGTTGCCCTCGTCTGGACAGCTTCTATCTTGTCTATGTCCTTGCAGAGATTGGGTCTCCAGAACTGCACACAATACTCCAGATGGGGTCTCACCAGCTGTCTGTACAGAGGGATAACAACTTCCTGTTTTCTGCTGGTGGTGCCCCTTCCTATGCATCCCAATATCCCCCAGCACTCCTTACTGCCCTCTCACATTGCTTGCCCACCTTTAAGTCATCTGATATGACTACCCACCCCAGGGCCCTTTCCATTTTTGTTGTTGTTAGTATCTCAACCCCCATTGTGTACTCTTCACTTGGGTTTTTGTCTCCCAGGTGCATTACCTTGCACTTCTTAGCATTAAATCTAAGCTGCCATACATTTGACCATTCCTCTAAATTCCAGTCATAAATATTCTACCAAAACAGTACAATGGGGGTTGGTTGAAACTTTCTGTCACCCACTATGAGAGCTTCATCACATGGGTCCCTTAATTCAGATATTTTTAGTACTGTCCACCATAGTACTTGGGTGAAGGCTACAAGCAACAGGGAAGACACCATGGTGGTTGAAGGGACTTTCCCATGTTTTGAACCCCCTGTGATATGGGATGAAATGTTTGAAACATGTAATGTTTAAAATGAATATAGCTTTTAATGCTGGTGTTGAGTACAGTCAAGTTGAGGGTATCAGAATGGTGTAAGGATACCACCGTACTGCAATACGACAATACTTTCACATTATCCTGGGGCTGTCATACAGTTCACCACAGTACCCATCTGTGTTCTCTGAGGTCTGTAGTGACTGTTACCCCCTATTTCACTCTAGTTAGTACAACTCAGACATTTCATATGTAATATCAGGCACCCATCAATAGGCATCGTTTCAGCACCCATCACTTGGCTTCATTTCAGAACCCATCACTTGGCATTATTTCATCCCTGTGCACCCACTATTGTACCTTCATCAGTACATTAAAAAAGCATTTGTCAATGCTGAATGTTGTCTTGCTGGCATTGGCATTTGTAGTACAGGAGTTAGAGATGCATAATAGGAATGGCAGTGAAGTATTGAACTGACGTCAGCCCCGCCCCTACCCTGCAGAGACTGACAGGCATTAGGGTGTGCCTTTGGGTCGTCAGCTATAATGCTCATGCCATTTTACCTCACCCTACCATGTGGACACTGACAAGTGTTGTGGTGTGCTTTGGGATCTTTGGGCCTTATACTTACCCCATTCCATAAGGAAATACACTGAGATGGGTGCAGTATAGGAGAATGGGGTGAACTTTAGGGCCAAACAGTCCAAGGCACACCTCAATGCCTGTCACTGGCTGCAGGGTGGGGGTGGGAGTGGAATGGTGTCAGCATTGCAGCCAATGATCCCAAGTCACACCCCTGATGCCTGGCAGTCTCTACAGGGTGGGGTGTTACAGTTGGAAACCCTAACGTCGTAGGCGTTTGTTGGTATTTTCACTACAAACTTTCAACATAGGTTTTTTATGACCCCACCTCATGAAGAGTGGCACAATCAGTTTGTTAGCTGAAAGGTGGTTTTGCACAGCAGCCATGCCATTTAGCAACACAGGGATGAAAACACATTTTGGGCAGGATGTGAAAAATGACAACTGAATTGTTCATGAAGAGGTGTAAAAAAATAGCAATGTTGAAAATCTGGAGTGAAAATATGAACAATTGGTGAAGTCATGAGCAAGCATAGAAACTGCACAACACATGTCAATAAGCCAATTATTTCGGGGATTTTTTTAGCCACATTTTCAACATAGGCATTTTGGGACCTCCCCTCATGAACAGTGGTGCTGTGAGTTTGTTAATCTGTCCCAAAAGTTGATTTCCCACAGCGACCACGCCATTGTGTGCAATAGATGCGGAAACACATTTTACGCAGGCTGTGAAAAATGACAGCTGTACTATTCATAAGGAGGTGTGAAAAAAATGCCAGTGTTGAAAATCTGGCATGCAAATATTGCAAATTTGCGAAGTCACAAGGGTGCATGGAAACTGTGCAATGCACACTTGTAACACAGTCATTTTATGGACTTTTGTCACCAAATTTTCAACATAGGCATTTTAGGACCTCTGTTCATGAACAGTGTCACCATAATTTTCTCAAACTGTCCCGAAAACTGATTTTGCCCAGCAACAGTGCTATTCTGCACCGGACATGCGAAAACACATTTTGGCCAGGATTTGTAAAATGACAGCTGCACTGTTCATAAGGAGGTGTGGAAAAATTCCAATTTTGAAAATCTGGAGTGAAAATATTACAGATTCACAAAGTTATGAGTGTGCGTGGAAACTGTGCAATGCACGCTCGTAAAACAGCCATTTTTGGGACTTTTTTCACCAAATTTGTAACATAGGCTTTTTGAGAGCCCTCCTCATGAACAGTGGCACTGTCATTTCATTAATCAGTCCCAAAAGGTGATTCTGTGCAGTGACCGCGAAATCACCTTTCAGGACTGAATAACACCATGACAGTGACTGAATTCATTAGGAGGGGTCCCAATAACCCCATGCTGAAAATTTGGTGCAAGAATTCCCCAAAATGCCCAAGATATGCACCAAAGTTGAAACCCCCCTATTTATGCCATTATACAGCTTACCAGCATTTCTTCAATTGGTGGTCAGCTTTGAAGAGTGTAGACATGCTCCTGGTCCACGAAGATCATCACGCCAGACTCTGGAGGTAAGTATGGGGTGAGGGGGTGGGAAGCAGGTGCGCAGAGGGTGGGTGCAGGTTGGGGGAGCAGGACAGACCTGAGGGAAACTTTTTTCTTTTACAGGTTAAAAACATTGTGGGACTTCTTTTCTTTACAGGAGCATTTGGCATGCTGGGGTGGGCTCCCAGAGTGCCACCTGAGTGTTTGGGGGGCTAGCTGACAGGGATTGGGCACCCCTGTCAGCACATAACAAATGCGGGGGTGCATTATGCCGACGGGGAGTGGGCTCCCCCATCGGCACATAAACTGTGTCAGGGCATGCCAACAGGGGGATTGGGCACCACTGAAGTCGGCATTGTGGCAGGTACTGTAATGCTTCACCAGGGAAGGCACGTCGTGAGGTGTCACTGCATGATGAGCTTTGCTCTCATTGCAGCGGACCTGTCTTTAGATGTGCTCGGCACATTATGTATTCCTGGTGTGGCGCTGGCATGCAGGCTTACTGGGGAATGAGGGACGCACCTACTGATGCATTCCCTGCATTCGCCCAACAGTGACCGCATCTCCAAATCTGCTACTAGTGCAAGATGTTGTCCGTGCAAGCGTGAGCCAACATAAAAGAGGAAGTAATACACAGTAGTTTTATGCTGACTTCTAGCTTCCTCCATCTAGCTATCAGGGTGGCCATACATGAATATACCACAACTATCTCTGGGGAAAGTTGTACCCAGCTCTAACCCCATTCTAACACATTGTTTCCACTCAAGGGCCCAATCATAGGTTCCACCCCATACCTAGATCTTCCATGACCCAAAGTTCTCATTCTATATCATACGGTATAGACATTTCTTTTATGTTATACATTTCTTGTAATCATTTCATGCATTTGATTTATCAATTTCCCTTTCATATATTTTCTGGTAAACAAGGAACCTTCTCCTGCTGACTATCAACAAGCCAGTTCCTAACTCCAAAACCTTTGGGGTTTCCTTTCAACCCTTATTTGTAACATACCAGGGGTTTCCTTTTGACCCTTATTTGTAACATACCAGGAGTTTCCTTTCAACCCTTACACCATTCTGGTACCCTCAACTTGACTGTACTCAACACCAGCCTTAAAAGCTATATTCCTTTTAAACATTACATGTTTCATACATTTCATCCCATATCACAGGGGGGTTCGAAACATTGGAATGTCCCTTCAGCCACCATGGTGTCTTCTCTGTTACTTGTAGTCTTCACCCCAGTATGCATATGTCCTGGAACAGTTTTACCTGGGTCCTTCATCTCATCATCCTCCAAGTAGCAGCAGCCTAGAAAAATGGGCAACAATGGGTTCTCAAAGGTGGCTGGCAACAAAGGTTCCATCAGGGGGTCCTCCTCCTCCTCTAGAACCCATGGATCTTGGTCCTCTACCTCTGCCATGAAATCCTCCAGTTGGGAACCCTCCATCAGCACCTGGCAGGGGTGATCTGCCTCTCTCCAATCTAGGCAATAGCTCCTCTCCAGTTCTCCTCACCTGGGCTCTGGTATGCACACTAGTAAGCCCCTCCTTCAACAGATCCTTGGCATCCACAAGATCCTGGAGATGTGCCATCCTGCTCTTTGCCCCCATGTCTGGATACCAGGGCTGGTATCTGGGTACTGGTCTCCCCCTTGTTTCCCTAGACAACCAGTACTATCCCACTTCTTACAACAAGTTTGTCACAGCATGTGAGAATAACTTCAGATGAGGCAAATTTACAAGTTTAGAACACGCTGTGGTGTGATATTTATTAGAAAAAAAATGAAAACAAAAAATTGCAAAGAAAATCACTACTTAACATCAGCAGTTTCTCACATAATATAGTACTGGATCTTAGAGCTCCTAAGACCCTTCTCATCTACATTCAACAACTTGTCTACAGTAGCACCTTTCTCCTTCACTCTCAAGACTGAACTCAAATGGGCTCCTGAGCTGAAGTGAACTCAATGGAGAGGTTTTATATCTTTTGGTGGGGTCACTTGACTAAGCCCTTTCTTTTTACATGTCTGGACAAGTTGTTTCAAAACCAAGAGGGGTTTTGTTTCAGGGGACTTCCTGGTTCAGTTAAAGGTACACTGTATATCTCCACAGACATTGACTCTATATTTCAGAGGCAGTATTGCGCAGTGCTTTAAGGCTCTGAGCTGCAAAGCTGGAGATCTGGGTTTGAATCCTACCTCCCCCACTTGCATACTGTGTGACCCTAAGCAAGTCACTTAACTTCCTTGTTCTCCTAGGTCACACCTGCAAACAAGCTTTTGGCTTAGTGTCTGTCTCCTGGTAACAAAAATCACAGTGACTAAGCACTTTTATAAAGCATGCCACATTCTTTTGTTCAGCCTCATACACAGAACCTTATACAGTAAAAGTTTTATAGTGTAAATTTATGAAAATACCTCAAGGATTTCTTAAAACTGCACTAATCATGAAATAATTATTGTTTTATATGGCTTCTGAATCCTTTTTTTAAGGCTTTATTAACAGTATTTATTCATATTTAAAATAACCTTCATGTTTTTTGTACACAAAATGCACTTATGCACTTTACACAACACCTCTCCGGGTGTTTGGCATCATTCCCTGGACTGAATGGATGGAAACAGAAAAAGAATAAAAAGAGAGCACAAGTAGGAAGTTTAGTGGAGATAGTAAAGAGCTATGCTAGGTGGCCGACCTAAGGTAGGGGGAAAAAGAAGAAAAGCAAAGAGAAAAGTTAACTGTTGCACAACAGAAGTTTTGGTAGCTAGGAAATAAGGAGATAGAAAAGTGGTCCATCAGTCACAGCTGAGGGTATAGCCTAACTCGACCACAGGACCCACGAGCCCTGTATGCAAGGCCAAGTTTGATGTTTGTTGCCCTACACATGTTTTGAATATGTAGGGAGAGGTTTAACTGGGGATCAAGTGTGACTCTAAGGCATTTAAAGGAGCATGTAATGCCAACTGGGTCACCATCAAGACTCAAAACATTCAGGGGGGCGAAACAGTGCTGAAGCTTGGCTGAGGAACCAAAGAGCATTAATTGAGTTTTCTTTAGGTTTAGCACAAGCTTATTTGCCAAGAGCCAGTTTTGCAGCTTATTAAAATCAGCTTCAAGATGGCAATTTATAGCACTGATATCAGCCGAGCTGGACAGGAAAATCATATCATCAGCGTATACGGTCATATTGCTATGGGAAAGGATCAAAGGGAAATCATTAATGAAATGATTTAGAATGCTTTCATAAACCACACAAGCGTTGCTCTTGGGGTTTATGCAGCATCCCACACTTCAGGTGTGTATAATATTCTGGTTACACATATTCACCCATGTATTATTCTTTATGCATAAACCTGGGACATCCCTTTAAAGGCTATGCATAAGAATGACACATGTGACTCTCAGGTTCTTTGCATAGCCATTAATCCTTAGGTTGCCAGTAGATTTAGACTGTGAAGGAATTGAGGTTATGTATAGATGTCTGTGGCACAGCAAAGGTTAAATCATCTATAGAAAATAGTAAATCATATCATTATGGTCAGATACAGTTTTCTTGTTACAGAGTGGCACCAGATTGCCACTGTAAAATCCACTGGTTGTCTTGAATCCCACTATACAGAATAAAGTACCTTAACTACTCTGCAGTGTAGTTTGGTGTCAGCAAAGCTCGGCAGAACTGTGCATTTCTGTTATATTCTGCCCTGTGTTTTATAGATTCATAGAAGCAGCCATCAGATAAGGACCATGTGGCCCGCCTAGTCTGCCCACAGAAACAGCTTAATGCTGTTTACATCTTTCTACTCACAATGAGACAGAGAGTTAAATATGTACTCACTGTAGGAAAGGAGAGAAAGGGGAGACATGATAGAAACCTTCAGATACCTCAAGGGTGTCAATAAGGTACAGGAGGGTGGCATATTGCACAGAAAGAGGTGCTCAAGGATGAGGGGGCATGATATGAAGCTGGAAAGGGGAGAAATAGAGGGGCTGTGAGGAAATATTTCTTCACAGAATGGATGGTGGACACCTGGAACAGCCTCTCAGCAGAGGTGGTGGGTACTGAAATGGTACCAGGTTTCAGACATGCATGGGAAATACACAGGGGGGACTGTAGTAACAGGGCTTGGGGGGGTCAGGCTGGAAATTAATTTGGATCTACATTAGCACAGTAGGTACAGACTTTAGGGCAGACTAGGTGGGCCAAGAAGTACTTTTCTGCTGACAGCTTCTGTGTTTCTATGTAAGTGAATGCACTTGTAACCATAACTCTCAACTGTCCCTGATTTTGTCTCAAAATATTCCTCTGTCCCTGCTAAAACGTGTGTTCCTGTGATTGAACAGAGAGGTTTGTAAGCATAAAAGAAATGCCCAACATTAGGTTGACAGACTTATTCTTCACAAGAAAATGTATTTTACACTACGCCCCTTATTCTACCAGCTTTCACATTGGATATCACCAATTTTTAGGGCTGTGGGCGGAGCCTACAGCCCTATTGGGATTGCTCTGTAGCTTTGAAAATGGAAGATCGTGGAACCTTCCATTGGACTTTTGGAAGTATCCTTCCAAAAGTGCAATGGAGCTTGAACCCCTCCGCCATGATCAGTCACTATGGAATAAAAGCCACACTATTTCGGCTTTTACTTCCGCATAGCGGTGTGTGAACTGCACATGCGCATGACTCAAGCACGTGCTGCCATGTCACGAATGGCAAAATGCCATTCACAGTAAAGATATTCCCAACATCTACTGCCAGCTTCATGGCATTCTGTGCCCCCCCCACCAACTCAACTGGCACACTGGAAGCCCACCCCAGTGTGCACAAAGATTTTTCTGTGCTCCCCTCCCCAAGTTATGCGGCACACTGGAAGCCCACCCCAGTGTGCACAAAAATGTTCTTGACATTGGGGTGCCCATTCTCCATGTCAGCATCCTGTACAACCCCCCCTCCATTCATGTGGCACATTGGGAGCCCACCCCAGTGTGCCAAAATGCTTTTTTCTTTTTTTTTCTGTAAAATAGAAAACAGTACCTTGTCATGGCATTTTTTTCCCTGTAAAACAGAAAATGATCCCTCATCATTGCTGCAGCCCCCTTCCCACTTCCCACCCTCCCACTGAGCACCCACCTCCCTATCCCCCCTTTACCCCATACTTACCTCTGGAGGTCAATGCTGTCATCTTCTCTGGACTGGTACACGTCTGCACTCTTTAAAGCCCAGCTGTGAACTGAAGAATCAAAGGTAAGCATGCTATACAGCCATTCAATGGGGGTTTTCAACTTATGCTGATATCTCAACCATTTTTTGGAATGTGTGCCCCAAATTTTCAGTATAGGGTTATTGGGACCCCAGCTCGTGAAAACTGTCACTGTCATTTTGTTACTCAGTCCCAAAAGCTGATTTCATGGTCACTGCACAGAATCACCTTTCAGGACTGATTCATGAAATGACAGTGCCACTGTTCATAAGGTGGGGTCCCAAAAAGCCCATGTTGCAAATTTGGTGAAACAATTCCAAAAAATGACTGCATTATGAGCGTGCATTGCACAGTTTCTATGCACGCTCCTAACATTGCCAATTTTTAATATTTCCACTCCACATTTTTAACATTGCCATTTTTGCACACCTCCTTCAAAACAGTACAGCTGTCATTTTCTACAACCTGCCCAAAACATGCTTTCACACCTGTGATGCAGAATAGCATGTTTGCTCTTCAAAATCACCTTTTAGGACAAGCCAATCAATTAATCAATCAATCTTTATTTATCCAGGTGAAACACCATTGAGACAACTCATTTACAAGGTGGATCTGGTCAGGTACAGGCAATTACAGTACAATAAGAAGATAGCATGTGCACAAGGCAATCAGTTACAGAGTGCAAGGAGACAGGTTATACAGATGCTAATAAGATATGCATTAGATAGTCAGTTCCATAGAACAGGGTTCTGTAAGAAGGCATTCATTTATAATAGAGAATAATTTGCACATTTTTACACAATTATTACAGCTTCAAGTAGGCAATAATTCATGTGGAAGAAGAAGAAAGAAAAAAAAAAAAAGAAAAGCAGACAGAGTCAGGAAGCAGTGGCGGAGGAAGAGAAAGATGGGCCCCAGTGCATTTTATAATTGTGGGCCCCCCCTCCTGCTGATGGCACCCCATGCGCCGGCCTCACAGTGCCCTCCCCCCACTACTACCACCATCGATTTTGTTGGCCTGGCTGGGTGGGTCAAAAACAACTTCGAGAAAGAATCCACTCAATTCAATGGGGGTGCTGCTGTTCTGCTGCTGTCTACTGATTGATTCTGAAGGCTCCTCTCTAACTGAGCATGAGCACTGGCAGCAGCAGCAACAACAAGTGAAGAGTTATTGAACTTGTTTTAAATAAATTAATAAATTCAATAATTTTTATGCAGTGGGCCAGCTGCAGTGAGTATGGCCAGCCAGCCACCCGGAGCCCAGGCTGGCCGTTAGTTAGATCAGCAGTGACCCACTCCTCTGACCTGTCCTGGCCTCAGACTAGTCTGTGTCACGCTTTTGCTGCTACAAGTTCAATGAACAGAAGTGTAGAAAAATGTTATATTTGTACACCGTAGAGCAAAATCTAGGAGGCTCAGGAGGAGTTAGGAGTACAAGGAGTAGGCAATAATGCAAGGTCTAAAGGTCAGAAAGGAGAGTGAAGTTGAGGTGTGCCGTGAACACGGAATTGAAATAAATTTCTACCACCATCTCGCTCTGCTCTTTCTCTCTCTCTCTTGCAACTATGGTTATGGCTGTAACACTCACTCACTTATACTCCACGCCCTCAGCTCTGCCTACCAACCACAGAGTAAGTGATGTGTGACTGACTAATTGCCACTGTCCAATCAGGTATCAGCCAGCCAAGTCATGTGGTACAGCAGCTCTGTGAAGAAGAAGTAGGACCCAATGGGGAATATGGGTGGGGCAGGACAGTAGTGTGGTGGGTAGGTAACTGGCTGGGTGGCAGGACACAGAGGGTGGTGGTAAATGGCTGTCACTCCACAGAGGGAAGAGTGACCAGTGGGGTACCACAGGGATCAGTGCTGGGACCGGTCCTATTCAACATCTTCATCAGCGACATTGCGCAGGATCAAGAAAGGCAGAATTTCACTGTTCACTGATGACACAAAGCTCTGTAACACAGTAGACACACCAGAGGGTGTAGACAGAATGAGAAGGGACCTGCAGAAACTTGAAGAATGGTCAGGGGTTTGGCAGTTGAAATTCAATGCAAAGAAGTGCAAGATAATGCATATGGGGAACAAAAACCCTGGCACAATATATCAGTTGGGGGGTGAGGATATAGCATGCACCAAGCAGGAAAGGGATCTTGGGGTTGTCATCTCTGATGACCTCAGGTAGAGAAACAGTGTGGCAAGGCATCAGGTAAAGCAAATAGGATGCTGGGATGTATAGGCAGGGGCATCACCAGCAGGAAAAAGGAGGTCATAATTCCGCTATACAAGACACTTGTGAGGCCCCACCTGGAGTACAGTGTACAGTTCTGGAGACCATACCTATGTAAGGACATAGACAGGGTAGAGAAGGTTCAGAGGAGGGCAACAAAGATGGTGCATGGATTGCATCACAAGTCCTATGAAGACAGGTTGAAGGAACTGAACATGTACTCCCTGGAGGAGAGGAGGGAGAGAGGGGATATGATAGAGACATACAAGTATCTTACAGGGATGTACAGGGTGCAGGAAAATACTATTTTTAAGTGAAAAAGATGTTCCAGGACTAGAGGGCATGGGATGAAGTTGGAGGAAGACGATTCAGAGGAAACATGAGAAAGAATTTCTTCACAGAACAGGTGGTGGACAAGTGGAACACCCTGCCAGAGGAAGTGGTGGGGGCTGAAACAATCACGGGATTTAAGAATGCATGGGATAGACGTAAAGGAATTCTAGAGGTCAGGGGTAAGGGGAAACAGACTTCTAGGAAAACAAACTGAACTTACAAGCTCAAATGGGCAGACTGAGTGGGCCATAGGCCCTTATCTGCCGACACTGTCTATGTATCTATGTATGTAATGGCTGCCCTTCTGTGCCTGCAAAAAAAAACAAACATGGGTGCCATGTTACTGCCAGACCACCACTGCCCACGTCCATTCCGTCGTCGTCAGCCCAGCTGTAAGTCAGCAACTGCTGATCCTCCCACCCAGACCCATCCCCTCACCATCTTTGAGGCTTTCCCTCCTCACTCACAGATGCACTGCACAACAGTATTGGGAGGGACCATCACCACCCTGACAGACTGAGATTCCGCCCTGCCCGCACTGCCACAACAGATCAGTAAACATAGATTCAGATGACATGGAGCCAGCGAGTATCAGGGGGTTGGAGGAATGGGGAGGAATCTGGAATTACTGTGAACTGCACTCTCTGCTGCCACCTGTAGTGGCACACTGCAGAAATGTGGGCAAATAGGGAAATAAAAAAAAACACGTTTCAGTGGGCTCCCAAAGTGTATCGGGCCCCTGTGCCGCTGCACTGGCTATTCCTCCGCCCCTGTCAGGAAGGTGCAAGGGTAGAGGGTTGTTAGCGAATACAGTTGCACATTTCTTTGAAGGCCTGCCCGAAGAGTTTTTAAAGAGGGTCAACTTCACAGGAAGCACAAGTTTCAACATTTTTTGCACATTATACCAGAGGACAGGGAAAGAGTGACTTATAACCGCTCTACCAAATCCCATTCTAACCTTTGGAATAAGGAGAGAGGTATACAAAATACTTCTTAGGATGTAGTTCCCTGCAGGGCAGACAGGGATGCAGTCAGAGATATATTGTGGAAGCATATTTGATGTGGTTGTGAAGGTCCAGAGGACTGCATTTCTATAACGTCTGAAGCTAAGAGAGCTCCATCCTATCATAGTGTAAAGGGCGCAGTGGTGAGTGGAGTATGATGCACCAGTTATGAACCTGATAGCCTGATGGTAAATAATCAAGTTTCACTAGAGCCAAACTTGGGCATTGGCCATATAGTATGTCAGCATAGTCTAAGAGTGGCAGGAAGGTGGTTTGCACAAAACAAGCTTTGGCCTCCTGCCAAAGTAGATGCTTGATCCAGTAGAATATGCTAAGTCTCTGTTTTAACTTTTTTGATAGTTCCTCAATATGTTCTGTAAAGGATAGCCTGTCATCAATCCACACCCCCAAGTATTTAAATTTCAATACAATTTCCAGAGGTTCACCTGGCAGTGATAGTATTTGGGGGGTAGTACCTGCAGAGCTATGTTTGAGTGCTATAGGTGAGGGGCAAAATTCATGGCCTTAGTTTTTTTTTTGCATTTAACAAGTTTTCAATGCAATAGATATTTCTGCAAGAGGTTGGATTTTAGGGGGGCAGACTTTGGGAAAATGGGGAGATACTTGAAAGAGGCATTAAGGGGAATGGGGCAGGAATCAGGGGTTGAGGAACAGTGGGCAGTATTTAAAATGGGAATTACAAGAGCAACAGAATTATGCATTAAGCAGGTTAGCAAGAGGAAAAGGAAGAGGAGACCATTATGGTTTTCCAAAGAGGTAGCAAAGAAAGTGAAAGCCAAAAAGATTGCATTCAGGCAATACAAAAAGACACAGGCAGAAGGGGATAGGGAGAAGTACCAGGAGAAGCAAAGGGAGGCAGGGAGGTCAGTAAGGGAAGCCAAAGCTCAGACAGAAGAACATATTGCAAAATCAGTGGGTAGAGGGGACAAGCCTTTACAGGTACATAAGTGGAAAAGAAAGGCAAAGGGAGAAATAGTGAGACTGAAGGGGGAGGATGGGGGCTGCGTGGAGGATGACAACAGTAAAACTGACATATTGAACAGGTATTTCTGCTCAGTCTTTACTGAGGAAGAGGAGGGTAATAGGTCTGAAGGGAGTACAAGTGGTGAGAATGGTGCAGAAATGGACACAAGTCCCTTTACACAAGAAACGGTCCTGAAGGAACTGGAAATAACAAGAGTTGATAAAGCAATGGGACCAGATGGGGTGCACCCCAGGGTCCTTAAGGAACTAAGAGAGGTGGTGGCTGAACCTCTGGCTATCCTGTTTAGCCAATCACTGGAAACAGGGGAGGTAACCAAAGACTGGTGGACAGCAGATGTAGTCCCCTTATACAAAAGTGGGAACAAAGAGGAAGCAGGGAACTACAGACCAGTCAGCCTCACCTCGGTAGTGGGGAAGATCATGGAAGCACTACTGAAGGAGAGATTGGTGGAATATCTGGTTGTCAATGGACTACAGGTCCCAAGGCAGCATGGTTTCACCAGGGGGAGGTCATGTCAGACCAACCTCGTTGAATTTTTTGACTGGGTGACTAGGGAGGTGGATCAGGGCAGGGCAGTGAACATGGCCTATCTGGACTTCAGCAAGGCCTTTGACACTGTGCCACATAGAAGATTATTACACAAACTGGGGCATATGGGTGTGGGCAGGACAGTAGTGTGGTGGGTAGGTAACTGGCTGGGTGGCAGGACACAGAGGGTGGTGGTAAATGGCTTTCACTTCACAGAGGGAAGAGTGACCAGTGGGGTACCACAGGGATCAGTGCTGGGACTGGTCCTATTCAACATCTTCATCAGTGACATTGCGCAGGGCCTAGAAGGCAGAATTTCACTGTTCGCTGATGACACAAAGCTCTGTAACAGAGTAGACACACCAGAGGGTGTAGACAGAATGAGAAGGGACCTGCAGAAACTTGAAGAATGGTCAGGGGTTTGGCACTTGAAATTCAATGCAAAGAAGTGCAAGATAATGCAAATGGGGCACAAAAACCCTGGCACAATATATCAGTTGGGGGATGAGTATATAGCATGCACCAAGCAGGAAAGGGATCTTGGGGTAATCATCTCTGATGATCTCAAGGTAGGGAAACAGTGTGACAAGGCAGCAGGTAAAGCAAATAGGATGCTGGGATGCATAGGGCAGGGCATCACCAGCAGGAAAAGGGAGGTCATAATTCCACTATACAAGACACTAGTGAGGCCCCGCCTGGAGTACAGTGTAAGTTCTGAGACCTCACCTATGTAAGGACATAGACAGGGTAGAGAATGTTCAGAGGAGGGCAACAAAGATGGTACATGGATTGCATCACAAGTCCTATGAGGACAGGTTGAAGGAACTGAATATGTACTCCCTGGAGGGCAGGAGGGAGTGAGGGGATATGATAGAGACATACAAGTATCTTACAGGGAGGAACAGGGTGCAGGAATACACTATTTTTAAGTGAAAAAGATGTTTCAGGACTAGAGGGCATGGGATGAAGTTGGAGGGAGGATGATTCAGCGGAAAAGTGAGGAAGAATTTCTTCACAGAATGGGTGGTGGACAAGTGGAACACCCTGCCAAAGGAAGTGGTGGGGGCTGAAACAATCACGGGATTTAAGAATGCATGGGATAGACATAAAGGAATTCTGGAGGTCAGGGGTAAGGGGCAACAGACTTCTAGGAAAACATAAACTTTGAACTTACAAGCTCAAATGGGCAGACTGGGTGGGCCATAGGCCCTTATCTGCCGACACTGTCTATGTATCTATGTAAGTCACTCTGAAAGTCTTTATAAGCCAGTTCTGGGTTAAGTCTGTTAATGTACAACACTGTATCATCAGCAAATCGGTGGATGCTTGATGACTGGTAAAAAAAGGATCTAAAAGCATTTCAGATAACTATAGACCAATTAGTTTAACACCTATCTTTTGTAAAATATTAGAATGGATCATCAAAGATGAGTTAACACCAGCTGTTACAAGTTTAGATTCAATTCAACATGGATTTATAAACGGCCACTCTTGTACAACAAACTTAATAAGTTTCTATAATAATATTAGTGAAAATTTGACCAGAGGTTTTCCCTGCAACGTTATTTTTTTGGACTTTAAAAAAGCATTTGATTCTGCCCCTCACTGGGCCTTAATCCAGAAACTACAATTTCATAACATACAACCAATATATATTAGATGGATCACAAACTGGCTGTCTGATAGAAAGCAGTGAGTTATAATTGAAGACCATGTAAGTAGCTGCAATGCAATAAAGAGTGGTGTACCACAAGGTTCAGTTTTGGCCCCAATTATCTTCCAGATCTTTATATCTGATCCGTCAATAAATATTCAAAGTAAGATAATTAAATATGCAGATGATTGCAAAATAGGAAACATCTGTAAAAATGAAACTGATTATCTGGTCATTCAAGAAGATCTGAAGTCATTACAGTCATGGTCCATCAAATGGAATCTACACTTTAACATCTCTAAGTGTTGTGTCATGCATTTTGGAAAAAACAATCCCAACTATCAATACTTTCTCTATGATAGTATTTTAGCAAGTAAGGACAGCGAATGGAATCTGGGGGTTACAATTGACTCATGTTTGTCATTTGACTCCCATATCTCCAATACTATTAGTAGAGCCAACAGGATATGATGGTCCATCTGCCATAATATAACGTCAAAAAGTCCAGATATCCTTCTGCCTCTTTATAGGGCATATGTGAGACCCCATTTTGACTTTGTCTCACAATCGTGTAATCCATATAAAAAAAAGGATACAGCTAGAATAGAGAGGGTTCAGAGAAGAGTAACAAAATATTTAGTGTCGTCTAAATCACTTTCATATCGGACAGACTTTACAAATATGATTTAATGTCCCTTGAAGACAGAAGAACAAGGGGTGATCTCCTACTCAAGTGGTACATTATAAATCATCAACACCTATTTGTGGAATTTGGTCTGGATTTTAAACAAGTTAAGGTCAACACCAAAGGTCACCTGCTTCAACTTGCTGTGAACAAATGTAAAACTAAGGAAAAGATCTTGCTTTTTTTCACAAAGGATAGTAAGGCCCTGGAATATGCTTCCCTTGAGTGTCATTATTAGTGACAGTAAAGTTACTTTTAAATACAGACTTGACATCTTTATGAAATCCAATAAACTATTACAACACTATATGTAGGCTTGAAGCACTATGGGCATTTTTAGCCTTTTGCTTTATAAAGCATCTTAGTATGACTCTTAGTAAGACTTGATACCAGTGTTTAGATTATTAATATAGATGGTAAACAACAGTGGGCTTAGGATGGATCCTTGAGGCATGCCCCTTTGGAGGGTTTTCATTGTAGAAAGCTTGCCCTCCACTTTGACTCGTTGGCATCGCTCAGTGAGGTAATTGGTGAACTATTGTATTGCCAGATGGTCTACACCATTGATGCGTAGGGTATCAAGAAGCAGCTCGTGGTCCACTGTATCAAAGGTTTTATTTAAATCCAGGAACAATGAGCAAACATAGTTTTTAGAATCCAACGCTATCTGCCAGTCATTAGTGACCTTAGCAAGCGCCAAGATTGTGCTATGGTGGGATCTAAACCCAGATTGGGCTGGATTTTAGTAGATTATACTTCTATAGATGCTGTCTGAGTTGCAAGTTCACAACCTTTTCCAGAAGTTTTGGCAATACAGGAAGTAAGGAGATTGGTTGGTTATTATTTAGATCACAGGCATCTCCAGATTTGAATAGAAGGATAACATGAGCTGTTTTCCATAAGGCAGGGAGAGAGCCCTGCATAAGGGACATATTAAACAGATGGGTGATAGGGGGTGCCAGTACATAATATCCTAACTCTAGATAGTAGGGTTCGATCAGGTCTGCCCCAGTGCTTTTCCTAATATCTAAGGTCAATAGCAGGCCCTCAACATGCTTCACTGTGAAAGGGCAGAAAGAGAATGTTGCATCAAGGTTTGGTGGGCTTGATCTGAGTCATTCAGGTTTCTGGCAACATGACTTGAGCCCAGAGGTTATTGGCTGGTGAATAGTCAAAAGCTAGGCCTGCTGTGGCAAAATGATTATTAAGGATTTCTAACATCATTTGTTTGTCAGAAGCAGTACTGCCACCCATTGAGATTTTTTGAGGGAGGGAACTGGGGGGAGTAACCTTCCAGGTCCTTTAATGCGTTCTAAAATGTGTTCGCATTATTTGAAGAGGATTTAATTTCTGACTGGAAATATCTTGCTTTTTCGGTTCTGGTTAGCGTAGTACACTGGTTGCTAACTGCTCTGAAGGATGCCCAATCAGCTGCAAGATTTATTTTTCTTGCCTTTTTCCATAGTGCATCCCTATGCAGCAAGGCAGCTTTCAAGCCACCTGTAAACTATGGGCAATTTTTCTTCTTAATTCTGATTATTAGCAGTGGAGCATGCTTATCTATGGTCCTGAGCACAATGCTTTGGAAGGCCTCATAAGCAGCATCCACAGTTGGTGTCAGGTAGGAATTCTGCCAATAAGCATGTTGAAGATCACTACAGAAATCAAATGCATCAAAATTCATCTGACATCTCTTGTAGATATACCTGGAAGATGATACTGCTTTTGGCACGGTCCTCACACATGCGATAGCACAGTAATCATTGATATCATTAAAAAAAACTAGAATGAGTAAACAGCTGCAGTTTATTAACTAAGATTATATCCAGTAATGTTCCATTATCATGGTTTTTAATGTTAGGCCGGGTCACTTCAGATATGAGTTGAGAAAGCCCATATGTATCACAGAGCTCTTTTAAGGGCTCCGATGCTGCAGAAAGCCAATCCATGTTGAAGTCACCCATGATGATAACCTCAGAGGATAAGGCATTTAGTATATCACTTAGGTGTTTCAGCATTTTTAATCCTGCAGAGGGAGGTCTATAGCATCCAATTATGTGGAGAGGGATTGATTGGGCTAGCTGTACCTTTATGGTAAGATATTCAAATTCCTTGTTCATTGTGGTCGAGTCTAATACTGAGAAAGCATACCTGTCCCAGATGTAGATAGCTACACCCCCTCCCTTCATCAGTCTACCTGCTCTAATTACACTGTACGAGGGAATATTGATTTCATTGTCCTGCATGGTAGGCTTCTGCCATGTTTCCGATACCACCAGCACATCAGGGCAGGTGTGGTTGACCCAAGTTTGGATAGCATCAAGTTTCCAGAGCAAGCTGCAGGCATTGATGTGAATAAGACTCAGCCCTTTCAATTGACCTAGCTGAGACAGAGCTGTAATAGTGAGAGGGGGTCCAGAGTTGAGTTCAACATTACCTGCACAGATAAGCAGTAGTATAAGAATGTTTTGAGAGCTTCCAGGAGTATCTTAGTAAGATGAATTTTTCTTCTTTTGCGGAGACTGGGTTCAATGGTTGGAGATGACACTACTCGAGTAGCCAGGGGTCCCAAGCAAGCACATAGGAGAGTCCTAACAGATAGGGTGAATATGTGTTCATGGGTAAGCAGTGTCATGAAGTGCTTATTGCAATTTGTATAAGGTGACCAAGTACAACCCGACACACAAAATAGATTCACCTTCACAAGGGAAGGTTTTGGGGCCATCTCAGGATTTAACGGGCAAGGTTGGTGTTGCCTGGATGCCTCATAATAGCTGACAGCAAAGTTATCAGTATGCTGGTTGAAGGAACATTTGAGTGATAACACTAGGCACATAAGTATGGGAAGTAAAGTCTGCACTTTGATGATTATGGCACAGAATGCTAATTTAGGAGCTAAAGATAATGTGAGTGTGAGCAATAAACTCAACTGCTTTCTTTGCAAGGCTAACTGGTATGACAAAGAACCTCTGTGTGCAAACACTGAGGCAAGGGTTACCCCAAAGGGCATTTGGCTGGGAAACCAAGTTTCAAGAAAATACAAAATCACACATGCCCTCACAATGCAAAGCATCATGGGCTACATATGCAAATCACCACAGAATGTTATGCTGATCCAACTTTAAGCAAAATTGCATGGTGCCGAAAGGCCTCTCACACAGTTTGCAAAGGGTGCTAACAGAAAACATAGACACGTGTTTCGTCCTACCAGGACTCATCAGTATACCTCATCTGCTTGATATCCCAGTGGACTGGACCAGCTACCCTAAGATAGTGTGTCTTGGATATGTTGTGGTGAACCCATTAAAATAAAAAACTATTTAAAAGACAAAGAACCTCAGTGTGCAAACACTGAGGCAAGGGTTACCCCAAAGGGCATTTGGCTGGGAAGCCAAGTTTCAAGAAAATACAAAATCACACATGCCCTCACAATGCAAAGCATTATGGGCTGCATATGCAAATCACCACAGAATGTTATGCTGGTCCAACTTTAAGCAAAATTCATGGTGCCGAAAGGCCTCTCACACAGTTTGCAAAGGGTGCTAACAGAAGACATAGACACGTGTTTTGTTCTACCAAGACTCATCAGTATGTCTCGTCTGCTTGACACCCCAGTGGACTGGACCAGCTACCCTAAGACAGTGTGTCTTGGATATGTTATGGTGAACCCATTAAAATAAAAAACTATTTAAAAAACAAAGAACCTCTGTGTGCAAACACCCTTTGCAAACTGTGTGAGAGACCTTTTGGCACCATGCTCCTATATGCTTTCCCAGTCCACAGTGGATGGATCACCTAATTAGGAGCTTTGGGCATCAGCTACAGCGGCTACAGGGGCAGAAGTGGCTGGGCCCACTTGGAGAGCCATGGCCAGTGCAATCTTCAGTGCCCAAAGTGTCAGCTCCTGATTAGGAGCTTCCGGCATCAGCTACAGGGGCAGAAGCGGCCAGGCCTGCTTGGAGAGCTACGGCCAATGCGATCTTCAGTGCCCAAACTGTCAGCTCCCAGGTTCACAAGTGAACAAAATGACACTGGCACTGTTCAGAAGAGGTGTCCAAAAAAGGCCATGTTGAAAATTTGGAGCAACACCTCCAAAAAATGGCCAAGCTACACCCGGGCATTGAATAAATGATGCTTATCTGATCATCCTGTACTTGTTTATTTGTTTCACCCTGTTCAATGCCTGTATTTCACTATGTTGCGATTGTTCTCATTCTGCTTGCAAATCTACTCTTGTAATCTCCTGGGTCACACCTGAAAATAGGCATTCCTTGTCTAGAGTGCTTACCCAGTGAACAAAAGATAATAAATAAATAAATTGCTACGCACATGTGTAACTTTGGTCACATGGTAGCTCTTCACAGCCCTATCGGCTCTGGAAAGACCTTGTTATGAAGTGCCCCCTGACATTGGTCCTTTGTTTCTGAATTTTTTTATACCTTGTCTCCAATTTATGAAGCTGGAGGCTGGGAGATATGCTTGTAACATATACTGCTGCTCAACTCTTGAAACCTTCTTATAGGTGTTGTATCAAAAGGAAACAATTCTAGAGAGTTTCAAATCATTCCATCATTAAATAATAAGGACAAGCCATATACATATTGAAATATATGATGAAGACAATTAAAAAATTCATAGTTTAAAAAAAATTGCACCATTGTCCGCTTCTCATATGGTATTACAGTATATTATTACTGCTGAGCCTAAGACTCAAAGACATATCTAGTCCCTACATACAGTACCTGAAAGAAAAATATTTATTTAGCCAAGTATCCCAATAGATTAGCAGTGCCAAGGGGGAATCAGAGTGGGCTGCACCTTTAGAAAGTTTGAATCTGGGTAACCTGTCACTAGAATTTCAATCATTCAAAAGTCAAGACTCTGAGTGCTGTCTTCAGCCACCACTAAAAACAGTTGTTAAACTGAAAATTATAATCCATTCAGACCATCTCCATAGTAACTGTTCACATAATAGTGCAGATAATGAAGGGATACAAATCCTTTCCGCTAGTTAACATTTTGGCTACAGGCAAAACGACAATAATGCCTGTTTTACAGCATCAATAACTGTAAAATGGTTTACCTTTCATTATCAGAAAGAATGTTATTTTCTTGGTCTGCCAATGGTATTGATCAATAAAATATGCTATTTATCCCAATGCCATTGGCACCGACTGCCTTCTCCTACATCTATAAAGTCACAAGCTAAGGCTTTGTGTTACTGCAGGAAGGCTGGATGTGACAACAGTTCTTCATGATTTACAAGTTGAGAATTGATTACAAATTGCGAAGCCATTAATCAAGAATACACCTAGTAAGTGATAATTGCAACTCTGCATATCTGGAGGAACAATGACGGTAAGGTGTTTTCCGAAATTTGTGGTCTTCATCTGAATTTATGTAGCTGCTGTGATCTATAGAAAATGACATCCTTGCTTAGTGACTCAGCTGAACACAGACACATGAGGCACTTCAGTTTGGGAAAAAAACAATGACAGTAATTTAATTTACTAACAGCAGAAAGCTAAGAAAGAAAACATCAACAAAAATGGCCTTGTTTTCAGCTTTGTCCAGGGAGGTAGTAGGGTGCACACAAAACACACAACCAAGTTAAAATGCCACATTGCAAAGGGAGCAGAACAGTGCACACAACACACATCCCAAACAAAATGCAGTTTTGTCCAGCCAGGCAGTAGGGTGCACACAGCACCCCCCTTCCCCCAAAATAAATTTCACTTTGTCCAGGACATCGGTATGGTGGATATAACACACTCCCAGATAACATGTCACATTGTACAGAGACCAGAAGGGTACATATACAACACACATATCAGTTAACATAGAGCCTTGTTCAGGGAGGCAGTACTGTGCATTTAACACACATTCCTGCTAAAATGTCACTTTGTAAAGGAAGCAATAGAGTAAACGTACAACACATATATCAAGCAAAATGCAACTTTGTCGAAGGAGGCACCAGGGTATATGTAATACACATACCAGTTTAAATACATTCTTTGTCTAGAGAGGCAGAAGGGTAGATACAATGCATATACCAGTTAAAATGCAACTCTGTAAAGGGAGGCAGAAAGGTACATAAAACGCACATCCCAGTTAAAAATGCAACTTCAGTCAGGGAGGCAGTAGGGTGCATAGAACGTACATCACAGGCAAAATGTAGGTTTATCCAGGGAAATAGTTGGGTGCATAAAACACACATCCCAGTTAAAATGCAGTTCTCTCCAAGGAGGCAGTAGGGTACATATTAACATATCAGTCAAACAGCAACTATGTCCAGGGAGACAGTATAGTGCATACAGCACACATACCAGGTAAAGTGCTACTCTGTCCAGGGAGGCAGAAGGGTGCATACAACACACATACCAGGGAGGTAGTAGGGTACATAGACCATACATACAGTTAAAATTTAGCTCAGTCCAGGAAGAAAGTTCGGTACATTCAACACAGACACCAATTAAAATGCATCTTTGTTCAGGGAGGCAGTAGGGTTCATACAACACACATACCAGGTAAAGTGCAACTCTGTCCTGGGAGGTAGTAGGGTGCATACAACACACATACCAGGTAAAGTACAACTCTGTCCTGGGAGGCAGTAGGGTGCATACAACACACATACCAGGTAAAGTACAACTCTGTCCTGGGAGGCAGTGGGATGCATAAAACACACATACCAGGTAAAGTACAACTCTGTCCTGGGAGGCAGTAGGGTGCATACAACACACATACCAGGTAAAGTACAACTCTGTCCTGGGAGGCAGTAGGGTGCATACAACACACATACCAGATAAAATGTAACTCTGTCCTGGAAGGCAGTAGGGTACATACAACACACATACCAGATAAAGTGCAACTCTGTCCTGGGAGGCAGTAAGGTACAAACAACACACATACCAGTTAAAATGCAACTCTGTCCAGGGAGGCAGTAGGGTGCATACAACACACATACCAGGTAAAGTACAACTCTGTTCTGGGACGCAGTAGGGTGCATACAGCACACATACCAGGTAAAGTACAACTCTCTCCAGGGAGGCAGTAGGGTTCATACTACACACATACCAGTTAAAATGCAACTCTGTCCTGGGAGGCAGTAGGGTGCATACAACACACATACCAGGTATAGTACAATTCTGTCCTGGGAGGCAGGAGGGTGCATACAACACACATACCAGATAAAATGTAACTCTGTCAAGGGAGGCAGTAGGGTACATACAACACACATACCAGGTAAAGTGCAACTCTGTCCTGGAAGGCAGTAGGGTACATACAACACACATACCAGTTAAAATGCAACTCTGTCCTGGGAGGCAGTAGGGTACATACAACACACATACCAGTTAAAATGCAACTCTGTCCAGGGAGGCAGTAGGGTGCATACAACACACATACCAGGTAAAGTACAACTCTGTTCTGGGATGCAGTAGGGTGCATACAGCACACATACCAGGTAAAGTACAACTCTGTCCTGGGAGGCAGTAGGGTTCATACAACACACATACCAGTTAAAATGCAACTCTGTCCTGGGAGGCAGTAGGGTGCATACAACAAACATACACCAGTTAAAATGCAACTCTGTCCTGGGAGGCATTATGGTGCATTCAACACACATACCCGGTAAAGTGCAACTCTGTCCTGGGAGGCAGTAGGGTACATACAGCACACATACCAGGTAAAGTACATCTCTGTCCTGGTAGGCCATAGGGTGCATACAACACACATACCAAGTGAAGTGCAGCTCTTCCCAGGGAGGCAGTAGGGTGCATACAACAAACATACACCAGTTAAAATGCAACTCTGTCCAGGGAGGCAGTAGGGTGCATACAACACACATACCAGGTAAAGTGCAACTCTGTCCAGGGAGACAGCAGGGCACATACTGCACACATACCACTTAAAATGCAACCTTCTCCGGGGAGGCAGTAAGGTGAATGCAGCACATACTAGTTACAATGCAATTCTGTTCATGAAGGCAGTAGGGTACATACTACTCACATACCAGATAAAGTATAACTTTGTCCAGGGAGGCAGCAGAGTACACAAAGCACACATACCAGTTAAAGATCAACTCTGCCCAGAGAGGCAGAAAGGTACACACAGTACACATACTCCAGTTAAAATGCAACTCTATACAAGAAGGCATTAGGGTACGTACTACAGAGAAACCATTTAAAATGCAGTTTTGTCAGGGGAGGCAGCAGAGTTCATGCTGTATACATACCATTTAAAATGTGACTTTGTCCTGGGAGGCAGCAGGACACCTACTGTACCCATACCACTTAAAAGGCAGATCTGTTCATGGAGGCAGTAGGGTACGTCAAGTACAGCACACATAACAGTTAAAATGCAACTGTATCCAGGAAGGCAGTAGGGTGCACACAACCCAAATACCACTTAACATGTAACATTGTCCAGGAAGGCCGTAGTGTACATACAACACACATAACATTTAAACTGTAATTTTGTTCAGGCAGACAGTAGCATCATAAACACATATACCAGTTATAGTGCAACTTTGTCCAGGGAGGCAGTAGGGTACATACAGAACATCCCAGTTAAAATGCAGCTCTGTCCAGGAAGGCTGTAGGGTGCATACATCACACATACCAGATAAAGTGCAACTCTGTCCAGGGAGGCAGTAGGGTGCATACTACAGACATACCATTTAAAATGTGACTTTGTCCTGGGAGGCCGCAGGACACCTACTGTACACATACCACTTAAAATGCAGCCTTGTGCAGGGAGACAGTAGGGTGAATGCAGCACATACCAGTTACAATGCAACTCTGCTCAGGGAGGCAGTAGGGTACGTACAACACACCTACCATATACAGTAAAATATAACTCTGTCCATGGAGGCAGTAGGGTGCATGCAACACACATCCCAGTTAAAATGCAGCTCTGTCCAGGGATTCAGTAGGATATATACAACCCATGAACCAGTTAAACTGCAGTATAGTCAAGGGAGGTAGTAGGGTGCATGACACACCTATACCATCTAAAATGCATCTTTGTCCAGAGAGGCAGTATGGTGCATACAACACACGTACCAGTTAAAATGTAAATATCCTTAGAAATGTTTGCATACTGTTTCTTTTAGTATATTGTCTGTCCTTTTCTTAGTTAGATAGTTACAACTTTGGTTCTTCAGTCATTATTATTATTAGCTCTGTGCAGATCTGAGCACTGATTACATGACGTATTAAAGAGCTGCTGACGAACAAAGAAAATGTGGAAAAACATGATATTTAGGTACACTTCAGCTAGCATTCCATATATATTCTATACATTTCTCCTCCCCATTATTTATTACTGAGGAAATTTGTATGAAAACATGATCTTTATCCA
The DNA here is from genome assembly GCA_016271365.2 of Neoceratodus forsteri. Taxonomy (NCBI): domain Eukaryota; kingdom Metazoa; phylum Chordata; order Ceratodontiformes; family Ceratodontidae; genus Neoceratodus; species Neoceratodus forsteri. Next base: position 31,522,229 of record CM057449.1, on the reverse strand, counting down.
TTAGAGTTCATCTGCCTCTATGGCTTACTCCCTGCTTCAAGTCATAATCCTCTGTTGTGACATCACAGTCTGTTCCCATGGGAGTAACTGTGATGTCACAAGCAGTGCATTATGAGCTCAGGTAGGGAGAAAGAAACAGGAATGGATGAACTGTTCAGCAGCAAGGATCCCGTTTTCCTGCGAATTACATTAGTAATAAATAATGGGGAGGAGGAATATAGAACTAATGTGAAGAATAAGCTAAACTGTATCTAAGGATTATGTTTTGTTAAAGTTCTTAGGAAGGCGTCAGCAGCTCTTTAACAGCTTTATCTTTGGGACAATGATGGATACAGAGAGATTTGTACCAAATTTCCTATAGTAACATATTAGGGAGTTTGACATTTAATTTCTGTTTACATGGCTGTTTTGTATCATGGAGCTAGGAAAGAAACATAGAAACATAGACTTTGATGGCAGAGAAGGACCACTTAACCCACTCAGTCTGCCCATAAAAGGAAAGGATTAGCACTCGTTAAATGGAAATATTTGAATATTCTGAAGGGCTGTGTATATAGGGGATACATCATGGGCACGGTTGTTATATGAAAAATATTTTCATTTCTTTAGAGTGACTGCCGAATATTCATGAGTGGTGAGGCAGTACAGCACACTGCTTTAAGGCTCTGAGCTGCAAATCTGGAGACCTGGGTTTGAATCCCACAGCCCCCACTTGTATACTGCATGACCCTGAGTGAGTCACTTAACTTTATTGTGCTCTCAGGTCATACCTGTAAACAAGCTTCAGCTTAGTGTGTCTCTCTCCTGGTTAAAAATAAATAAATAAGTGGTCACAGTGCAGGAATGAAAATATTTTCTATATCACACAAGTGCACATCACGTATCTGTTTTATACAATAGGAGTGAGTTTTCTGCTGTTTTTTGGTTTGATTACATCACCGCAATGAAAATAAATGCAGGTGACATCACCACAGTGAAAATAAATTCATTTATTTTCACTGTGGTGATGTCATCACAGTGATTATTCCACTGCAGTGAGAATACATGTTTTTATTCAATGAATTATTTGCTCACCCCATTGCGTGTGTGTGTGTGTGTGTGTGTGTGTGTGTGTGTATATATATGTTCACTGCAAAAACTGCAATAATTCACCAGATAGGGTTGGTACCATGCCTATTAAAGCATGAGAATATGCTTTTAGCATTTCCAGCTGTAACCTTCCACCCCCACAGATCACAGACTGACAGATGTTGGGTAATGCATTTGACAAAAGAGACCTAACACCCCCACCCTCACCCTACCAACACAGACATGTGTCAGGGGTTCTGCTTGCATCAACAGTCCTAGCAATCATATATATATATGTGTGTGTATGTGTATATATATATATATATATATTCAGTGTTAGGCTTACCCCACCCACCCCTACACCCCCACACAATAAGTGTCAGGATGTGCCTTGGGGTCATCAGCCCTAATTCTAAGCCCATTCCATTTGTAAACAAGCAAACATGGTACAGTATATGAGAATGAAGTGAGAGTCAGAGCGGGAACTCAAGGCACATCCTGTCACCTGTTGTGTGTGTGGTGTGGTGGGGTGGTGTGGGAAGCTATACACTGAATATATATATATATATATATATATATATATATATGTATGTGTGTGTGTGTGTGTTTGTGTGTGTGTGTGTGTGTGTGTTAGGGCTGCTGAGTGCAAGTCAGAACCCACCCCTGTCACCTATGTAGAGTAACTGTGTAAGAAAAGACTTATTACTTGTAAAGTGAAGAATAGTTAAGTAACAGTGAAATGATATTCGAGGAATGCTTACAATTTGGTTTGTTGATATAGCACCCTACAAGCTGTGTTTTATAGTTTGACATTTAAAAGTAAAAGGTTATATAAATGATACTGTAATGTGACCACAAAGGTATTCATGTGGTTCACGATAAACTCAGCTGCAGAGTCAAGCCATACAAAAGTGAGGGTACCGGACTTCAGGTGGGCTGACTTTGGCAAGATGGGAGAGTGCCTTAGAAAAGCACTAGCAAACAGGCAAGAAGGAGCGGTTTAGCAACAATGGAGACACATCAAAACTACCATCACAGAGGCAACAAGTCTCTGTGTGAAGCAAATAAACAAATCAAAATAAAAGAAAAAGCCACTGTGGTTCTCAAAAGAGGTGGCGCGGGAAGGCTAGGGAGAAAAAGATAGCATTTAAGAAGTATAAGGAAACACAGAAGGAGCAGGACAAAGAACTGTACCAGTTAAGGCAGAAGGAAGCAGGGAAGGCAGTCAGAATAGCAAAGGCCCAAACTGAGGAAAAGATAGTCAACTCGGTTAAGAAGGGGGATAAAACCTTTTATAGGTACATTAGGGAGTGTAGAAAGACAAAGGGAGTGATAGTGAGGCTGAATAGAATGGACAGTGGGTGGGCACAGAGGGACAGTGGAAAAGCGGGGATACTGAATGAATACTTATGCTCAATATTTACAAATGAGGAGGAGCACCCAATCCAATTAACAGAAGCACTCTGGTTGGGGGGGGGGGGTTGATCCCAGTCCTTTCACAGAAGAAAGAGTTCTGAAAGAACTCCTAAAACTGAAGGTGGACAAGGCAATGGGGCATGACTAGATTCACTCCAGAATTCTGAAAGAATTAAGAGAAGAACTAGTGACACCACTGACTACCCTTTTTAACAATTCATGGGAGGATGGTGTGGTACCTGAGGACTAGAGGAGGGCAGATGTAATTCCCCTTCACAAAAGTGGGAGCAAGACAGAGGCAGGAAACTACAGACCTGTCAGTTTGACCTCTGTGGTAGGGAAAGTGATGGAATCACTTCTGAAGGAAAGAACTATTGAGTACCTAGAGGCCAGTGGGGCACAGGACCCAAGGCAGCATGGGTTCACAGTGGGAAGGTCATGTCAGACAAATCTAATCAATTTCTTTGACTGAGTGACCAAAGTAGTAGACCAGGGAGGGGCTGTGGACATGGTCTACCTAGACTTTAGCAAAGCATTTGACACAATCCCATGCAAAAGATTAATAAACAAATTGGGGAGCCTGAGAATGGGTCCCAGGGTGGTAGACTGGGTAAAACATTGGCTGGACAGCAGGACACAGAGGGTAATAGTAAATGGAGTCCACTGTGAAGAAAGGGAGGTTACTAGTGGGGTACCTCAGGGTTCAGTACTGGGTCCAGTCCTTTTCAACATCTTTATAAGTTACATTGCAGAGGGACTGGAAGGAAAAGTATGTCTCTTTGCAGATGACACAAAGATCTGCAACCGAGTTGATGCACAGGGTGGGGTGGAAAGGATGAGAAGGGACTTGGCAAGGTTAGAGGAATTGTCAGAGATTAATTTACCCCGATGAGAGACAGTACAGGGAGGGATGGTGGAGCTCTGCTCTCTTCGACTAGCTTAAAGGTATGCCAGATCTTAGCTGGATTTCCATTGGCTGATTCCAGGGCATTAAGGAAATACTGTTCTTTTGTGGTTCTGACCAGTTTTATTCATGTATTTCAGCAGGTCCTAAAGGTTGACCAATCTGCAGGAGATTTCATGCTTCTGTCTGTAGCTCATAGCTTATCTCTCTTAACTAGCATAGACTTAATTTTAACGTTAAACCATGGACAGGAGGATTTTTTTACCCTACAGCTTATAAAAGGCAAATAGCTATTAATGATGGTGGTGAGTGTAGAACTGAATATGGATAGAGCTTCGGCAATAATAGGTGCTAAATAGAATTCTTGCCAATTGACATTCCTCAGATTGGTTAAGAAGTTGGCTGAAGAGAAATTTCTGAACGATCTTTTGGATATTGTTTTATTGGGTCTGATTAATTTGGGCAAGTTCCTGACACAGACCACTATATTTTTTCAACACTGTGTGTCTCGGAAACCGCACTAGGGATTCAAACCAAATTTCTCACATCAGAAGACCTGTGTCTTGGGCTGATCCATGCCTATTTCATGCAAATCTGTTGAAGGGTTGCAAAGTTATTGAGGTGCAAAGTATGCAAAACTGGATGACAGTGTGCGAAAAGCTCCAGTAAGATTTTTTGCCATCAGCGTGGTTCTTGGGGCAGCACTGCCTTTTGGGCAGCACCCTTTAGCTCCTCCTCCAACGTACTCCTATTGGTGCATTTCACCACCTGGCAGTGCTACGCCCAAGGCAGCACCCTCGTGCTCCTCCACACACCTATCCCTATTGGTGGATTTTGTCCCCTGTTCACAGGGCAGCAACCTGTGCCTGCTACTTCCCACAAATCTAATTGGCACGAGTCTGATGAATTGAAGGTTTTAAGTGTGGATGAGAACATTACGGAAATGTTCCCCCAAGCAATGTGTACTGCTTGTCTTTGAATATATTGCTCCGCACCACCACCACATTTCTTAGGGCAGGCACAGATTTACAGTTATACAACCAGTTGCTTTTTTGATGTTTTGAGTGAGGTGGATTTCATGGCATATAAACTTGACAAAAAGTGGAACATTTCAGAGGGCAATGTTATTTTTCTGATGTTAGTATGACCAACTTTATTAATTTGCTTTTTCTGAGGGCTAGATATGGAGTAGTAGGGTTGATATGCAAGGTGGGGTGGAAAGGATGAAAAGGGACTTGGCAAGGTTGGAGGAATGGTCAGTTGTATGGCAGCTTAGAGTCAATGCTAAGAAGTGCAAGGTAATGCACCTGGGAAACAAAAACCCAGGGGAAGAGTACACAATGGGGGGTGAGATACTGACAACAACAAAAATGGAACGGGACTTCGGGGTAGTCATATCAGATGACCTAAAGGTGGAAAAGCAATGTGAGAGGGCAGCAAGGAGGGCTGGGGGGATACTGGGATGCATAGGGAGAGGCATCACCAGTAGAAAACAGGAAGTTATTATCCCTCTGTACAGACAGCTGGTGAGACCCCATCTGGACTACTGTGTGCAGTTCTGGAGACCCAATCTACACAAAGACATAGACAGGGTGGAGGCTGTCCAGAGGAGGGTAACCAAAATGGTGCAGGATCTGCACTAGAAGACATATGAAGAAAGACTAAAGGAACTTAAGATGTATATCCTTGATGGGGGGGGGGATAATAGAAACTTTCAAATACCTCAAGGGAATCAACAAAGTCTAAGAGGGTAGTATCTTTCAAAAAAAGATGTGCAAGAACAAGGGGGCACAATTTGAAGATAGAGGGGGGACAGCTCAGAGGTAATGTGAGGAAGTATTTCTTTACAGAGAAGGTTATAGATGCATGGAACAGCCTTTCTGAGGAGGTCATAGAGTCAAAAACAGTGGGGGAATTCAAGAGTGCATGGGACAGACATAAGGCAATTATAGGGGTTAGGGGTAGGAGGAAATAGGCTGTTGGTTAACTAGGATCTGTAGCTTATTCATTAGGTAGGGAAATGGGCAGACTAGGTGGGCCAAGCGGTCCTTATCTGCCATCAAATTCTATGTTTCAAACAACATGAAGTCTTGCTATATTATGACAATTGCAGTATGACCGCAGGTTAGAACTGCTCCGGAGGTGAAATAGTTAACTTTCCATGCAGGCATGAAACTTAAGAGCGTGAGCTCGGTTGAAAAATCTGTCTGTTGTGCTTCAAATGCAAACTGTCAGATTCTTTACTCCGCCTCACTGAACAGTCGCTCCGGAGATTTCTCCTTCTGCTCAGTTCATTTTGTCAGTTTAAAAGTATTATTTTTCGTCTTTTAGCCGAAATTAAACCGCAACCAGTCGGTTCAAGCTCTGTCTGTGGTAATGTAAGTAATAGATAGGTTTTACATTTATTTTTTCTGTGTGGAACTTGTAATTCTTAATCGGTTTGGTTTGAACTGATCAGGTTGTATTTAAAATCTACTAGTCCTTTTTTAGAGTGTGGTTCCCAGTTCTTATCAGTTCTAAAAAAAACAGATTTCATTACGTTTTTTTCCACGACCCGTGACATAGTTGGGAACCGATAAGGGTGTCTTGCTTGGTGGATTGCCATAAACAGGCAAGTTGGTTAGGCTGGCATTATGTCTGAGAAACCCAAAAGAAAAACCAGACCCACTGGGTTTCAACACTGTAGTGTTTGTGGGGAAGCTTTTGCTAAGGCTGACCCACACCCCACATGTGTCTATTGTCTGGGGTTTGACCACCTCAATTCAGACTGCCAGATTTGTCACAATTTCCCTGCTGCCACCATAGATAAGAGAGTTGGTAGGCTCAGGGAAAGGGAGGCCAAAAAGTCTGCTGACCTGGATGGCCAGCCCGGTTCGGTGCCAACCGAACCAGAGGGAGTGCCCTCTGACCAGGGTGATACTTCCTCGGGCCAACGAAGAGCCGGTTCTGAGGAGCCGGTTCCAGCAAAAAGGACTAGAAAGTCAGCTAGTGTAGAGCCAAAAGTTCTCTTCCCAACTGCTGAGGAAATAGCTAAAGCAATTCAAATTGTCCAGTCTCTCTCTCCGGTTCCGACCGAACCGACACCTTCAGGTAAGTATTCCGGTTGGGCGGTTCACCAGTTCAAGATTATGATTTTGAGGTTTTTATGAACTGGGGAGGGAAGAGGAATATGAGGAGAGTGAATATGGTTTTGAAGATCTGGATGTGCCCATTGATCTGGACATCTCTCCAGATAGACCCCTAGGGTTTCTCCCCAAGGCTTTCTGAGTCCCCTTCTCATTTCATGTTTTATAAAAAAGTTGCTGAAACTCTCCAGCTCCCTGTTGAGAAAGCTGTTGATGACCAAGAGGAGCCTGATTATGTAGAAATGATGGATATTTCAGAGTCTAGGAGACTGTCTATTCCTTTGCATAAATTTTTTCGGAAACAGACAGTAAAAATTTTAAAAACTCCTCACACTATACCTCCTGTGGATAAAGGATGGACAAGAGGTATACCATATCAGGCTCCGACACTGATTTCCTCACTCAACAATGCAGCCATGTGGGGGTAGTGCAGGCTGTAGCCTGTGACAAGGCTAATATTCCCCTAGCTTCACACCCCCCCCTGAGAAGAACTCCAGGAAGATTGATGCTATGGCAAAGAAACAGTACATGGCAGCATCTTTGGGACTCAGACAAGCAAATTATATGGCTTATGCTGCTAGGTACCAGAAATCCAGATGGGATACTGTGCTGGCCCCAGTGAAACAAGTCCCTGACCAGCTTGCCAGGGAGCTGGAACAGGTGGCTATGGATGGTATTGAGGCATCCAAGGTGCAATTTCATGCTGCAGTGGACTCTAATGATGTTTCATCAAGAGTCATGGCTACATCTGTGGCACTTTGCAGGATGGCTTGGCTCAGATGTACTACCCTGTCTCAGGATACCCAGTCTAAGGTCATGGATTTTCCTGTTGTGGGAAATTCTCTATTTGGGGAGCAAACAGAGAATTACATGAAGAAAATGGATGAATATAGGACCACCTATAGGAGTGCACAGGCCAAGGAAAGGCAGGCCACTCCTCAAAAGCAGCTTCCTAGAGGCAGGGGCAGGCCTTTTCATAGGACTTTTTACCTAGCCCAAGCTTCCTCCTCCGCCTATGCTCAGAGGGGGTTCTTTAGAGGGAGAGGCAGACGGGGTACAAGCAGGTCTGCTTCCACCCCTCAGCCCAAAGCCCCTGCCAAGCAGACACCCTGATGGGATTGCCAGTGCCGATTCTCCTCTACCTGTAGGGGGCAGGCTGGCTTACTTTGTCCAGGACTGGAAGTCTTTAACATCAGACAAGTGGGTCCTGGAAGTAGTAAGCCAGGGACTGGTTCTCAGCTTCAAAAAATTTCCAAAACTCAGAACCAGATCTTTTCCACCTGCAACTCCATCAGAGGCATTCGCCCTAGAGGCAGAGGTCTCTACCCTCCTGGCTCTCAGAGCTGTGGAAAGGGTTCCTCCCCTACACCAGGGCAAAGGTTTGTACTCCAGGTACTTCCTTACCCCAAAAAAGACAGGAGAATGGCGGCCCATCCTGGATCGCAGATATTTAAACAAGCACCTTTTAAAGCCAAAGTTCAAAATGGTGACTCTGGGAATTATCCTACCCTCTCTAAGGCCAGGGGACTGGCTAGCTTCCCTGGACCTCAAGGATGCCTACTTCCATATTCCCATCAGAAGCTCCCATTGAAAGTACCTCAGGTTCGAGCTGCCCTCAGGCCACTACCAGTTCAGAGCAATGCCCTTCAGCCTCACTTCTGCCCCAAGGGTATTCACCAAATGCCTGGCTGTAGCAGTTGCCTATCTAAGAAGGCAAAAGATTGCCATCTTTCCTTACCTGGATGATTGGTTCTTAGTAGGCCAGTCCCCAGACCAGATCAATTTACACCTTCAGATAACTAGCAACTGCTTACCTCTCTAGGTTCCTTCTGAATCTCTCAAAGTCAGTTCTAGAGCTGGTCCAGCTTCTTACCTTCATAGGCACAGAACTGAACACACAGGAAGCCAGAGCCTTCCTCCCTGGACAGGGCAAAGACCCTAGTCTCCTGGCCTCTCATTTACCCTGCAGGTCTCCCGGCCAGCAAGACATTTTCTGCAGCTCCTAGGACACATGGCTGCTTCCACAGCAGTTGTGCAAGGAGCAAGATTTCAGATGAGGGACATCCAGTTCCATTTGAGAGCTTTTGGTCTCAAAGAAAGGATCCTCTACCAAGCTGATCCCAGTAACTCGAACCCTGATCCAAGCCCACAGTGGTGGCAGGATCAGAGCAACCTGAGACAAGGGGTTCCTTTTGTCACTCAGTCTCATTCTCTAATCCTTACCACAGATGCGTCCCTCTTGGGCTGGGGAGCTCACATGGGTGACCTCACCACCCAGGGTCTGTGGTCTCCCCAGGAATCTCTGCTCCACATCAACCTGTTGGAGTGCAGAACAGTTTTTCTAGCACTTCAAACTTTTTCCAAATCTGTTCAGAACAAGAGTATTCAGGTCAGAACAGACAACACCACTACAATGTGGTACATCAACAAGCAAGGGGGCACTCGGTCTACAGCCTTGTGCACCGAAGCGATGAAGTTGTGGTCTCTGGCTTACTCCCTGAAAACCTCCCTTATGGCAGTTCACCTCCCAGGCAAGGACAATGTCCTGGCAGATGCTCTCAGCAGGATTTTCCAGGGCCACCACGAATGGTCACTGGATCCCCTGGTCTTGGGAGTAGTATTTGCCAAATGGGGCACCCCGCAGATAGATCTTTTTGCAGCCTCAGACAATCACCAACTTCCTCTTTTTTGCTGCAGGCCCCCAGTGTTGGGCTCACTCCCCCCTGGATGCCTTAGCCCTCAGTTGGGAGGGGAAGTTTCTCTATGCCTTCTCTCCCTTTCCTCTCCTGTTCAAAGTGCTAGTCAAAATCAGATCCCAATCATGCAAAGTTATTCTGATAGCTCTGGATTGGGCCAGACAGCCCTGGTATCCACTCCTGCTGTCCTTAGCAGTCCATTCTCCCCTGTCCCTTCCCAGGAATCACAATCTGTTAACCTGTGCCCAGGGAAGGGTCTGGTACCCGAATCTCAAATCTCTCACTCTCAAGGCTTGGTTCTTGAAGAGTTAGAGTTTGCTGATTACACCTTTCCCAAGGTGTAATGGATATATTGAAGGCATGAAGGAAGCCTTCCACGGGCTACTTACAATTCCAAATGGAAAAGGTTTTCCATATGGTGCTCGAAAAACATATTTCCCCAGTCTCTGCTGATCTACCCACAGTCCTGGACTATATGGTCCACCTGAATTCTTTGGGGCTGAGACCAGCTACCCTGAAGGTGCACTTGGCAGCTGTGTCTGCTTTATTTCAGCAGGTAAATCCTCTTCCTTTCAGCTCATCCTGTATTTTCCAAGTTTTTTAAGGGGTTGTTTCACACCAACCCTCCATTCAGGGAACCTGCCCCTGCCTGGGATCTTAATGTTTGCATTGCTCAGCTTATGCAACCCCCCTTTGAGCCCTTGTCTTCAGCTGAGCTCAAGTACTTGACTTGGAAAACTGTGTTTTTGGTAGCCATCACCTCTGCCAGACGCATAAGTGAATTGCAAGCGTTGTCAGTGGAGCAGGAGTTTATCTCTTTTCACAGAGATAAGGTGGTCCTTTGGACTAACAGAAAGTTCCTGCCTAAGGTGGTTTCAGATTTCCACCTTAATCAATCTATTTAACTTCCAGTGTACTTCACTGACCACTCCTCCTCTGGGGAGAGGAGGCTGCACAGCCTAGATGTGAAGAGAGCCCTTAGTTACTACATAGAGCGTACCAAAGGTCATAGGTTTGACTCCCCCAACTGTTCCTCACCTATGGCGAAGTTGGTAAAGGGAAGTCAGCCACTAAAAGATCCATTGTCAGGTGGATTGTCTCTTGCATCCAATTCTGTTATGAGAAGTTGGGTAAAGTTCTCCCCTCAGGCCTGAGGGCTCACTCTACCAGAGGTACAGCTGCTTCTCTGGCTGCTGCCAGAGACATTCCTATTCTAGAAATATGTCAAGCAGCTACCTGGAAAACAGTTCACACTTTTAGCAAGCATTACTCCCAGGACATCCAGGCTAGGAGTGATGCTCGGTTTGGCACAGCTGTGCTTCAGAGCCTATTTCCTAGGTAGGTTCTGTCCCTCATCCATGGGGGTACTGCTGTGTAGTCTGCAATTGTCATAGTATAGCAAGACTTCATGTTGTTTGAAGAAAAAATTACTCACCTTAGTAATGTTGTTTCTTCCAATGGAGTCTTGCTATTTACACCTCCTCCTGCCTGCCCCTCTCAGAACCTCTGTTTTGGGGATGTGGGTGGGCAGTACAGGGTTGGCACTTTTTTTTTTTTTGATGCCCACCTTGTTGTTTTTCACCTACCTTTTTGGGTGAATTGGTGTTGTGTTTTTGCATTTTTGGGTCTCCTGACTTGAGTCTTTGTTTTAGGCCAAAAATGAGTGTTTATGTTAGTAGCCAGTTGGCTAGTGTAGGTTTACAGCTTCCACACAGAACCTTAGTGAGTTTTAGCTCATAAAGATCTGACAGTTTGCGTTTGAAGCACAACAGACAGAGTTTTCAACCGAGCTCGAGCTCTAAGTTCCATGCCTGCATGGAAAGTTAACTATTTCCCCTCCGGAGCAGTTCTAACCTGCGGTCATACTGCAATTGTCATAATATAGCAAGACTCCATTAGAAGAAACAACATTACTAAGGTGAGTAATTTTTTCTTCTGTGCTATGTTATGACTAGACTTGGAAATTCTATAGAACTTCAGTGTACTTCTGTGGCTAAATAGTTATGTCAGCATGCTAAAAACCTATGGGTTAAGGGTGTAAACCTTGACCAGGGATGAGTTTTTCTTTTTCTGAGGGATAGATATGGAATAGTGACTACATTTTGAAATCCAATAAAAATTCACTGTGCTTCTGTGACTCAATATGTATGTTGGCATGCAAAAGATCCAGAAGTCAAGGGCTCAAGCCTATAGCAGGGATTTTTTTTATGTGTCATTTTATTCTGTGTAGAGACAAAACTTGGGAAAACTAATAAAAACAGTATATTTTGGTGACTCAATGTGTATGTCTGTCTGCATCACAAGAACCAGACTTCAAGTGTTCAAACCTTAAGCTGGGACATTCTTTTGTGCTTTGTGTCCAACTCAGTTGTGAGCATTTAATCACATAAGTGTCACAAATCATTACTTTTTTAATATGGCTAAATTAAGACAGAAGTAAGACAGAGAGAATATATTTGATTTATAAATTGTAATAAATGGGGCAGTCCCATGATGACTGGTTACTGGCGCTGCCCCTGGTGCAGTGCCATGATGGTTTCTATTGGCTGCCCCTGGTGCATTGCCCTTGCTGCCCCTGGGGCAGTGCCTGTGTAACTGGTTCCTGTGGGCTCTCCTTGGGGCAGTGCATGGGTAGTTGGTCACTACGGCTGCTCCTGGGTCAGTGCCTGTGTAATTGGTTCCCAATTTGTGCCCCTGGGGCAGTGCCTAGGAAGCTGGTTTCTACTGGCTGCCCCTGGGGCAATGTCATGATGGTTGGTTTCTGTTGGCTGCCCCGGGGTAGTACCCTTGATGCCCCTGGGCCACTGCCAGGATAATTGGTTTCTACTTGCTGCCTCTGGGGATGTGTCATGATGGTTAGTTTCTGTTGGCTGCCTCATGGGCAGTGATCTTGCTGCCCCAGGGGCAGTGCCTGTGTAATTGGTTCCTGTGGGCTGCTCCTGGGGAAGTGCCTGGGTAGTTAGCCACTGGGTCTGCCACTGGGGCTGAGCCTGTGTAATTGGTTCTCATGGTGTGCCCTTGGGGCAGTGCCTGTGTAGTTGGTGCCTGCTGCCTGCTCCTGGGGCAGTTTACAGGAACAAATACCCAAACACTGGCCATGGGGCAGCCAGTAGCCACCAACTTCACAGCCACTGCCCCAAGGGCAGCCTGTAGTAACCAAAAATACAGGCATTGCCCCAAGGGCAGCAAGGGCACTGTACTAGGGGCAGCCAACAGAAACCTAACATCATGGCACTGTTCCAGGGATAGTTAGTAGAAACCAACTACCCTGGCACCGCCCCAGGAGCAGCCCATGGGAACCAATTACACAGGCACTGCCCCAGGGGCAGCCAACAGAAACCAACCATCATGGCACTGCACTGGGGCAGTGCCAGCAACCATTCATCACAGCACCGACCCATTTATAACAATTTATAAATCAAATATATTCTCTTGCTTACTTCTGTCTTAATTAATTTATTTATTTATTTAGTTAAACATCAGTTTAGAAACCTTTGAGCCAGAGGCTCATTTACAAAGGTACCTCATCACAAAGAAAATGTAGTAATTTAGTAATATTAAAAAAATATTAAAAAAGGTAATCATTTGTGACACGTATATGCTTAAATGCTCACAACTAAGTTTGACACACAGCCCAAAAACATGTCCCTGGTTAAGGTTTGAACTCTTGAAGTCTGGCTCTTTTGGATGTAGACAGACATACAGCTTGAGTCACCAAAATATGCTGTTTTAAGTGGTTTTGCTATGTTTTGTCTCTACTCAGAGTAAAGTGATACATAAAAAGATATCCCTCCTTAGAGCTTGAACCCAGGCCTCTGCCCGGTGGCACAGCAATTGGATTTTTGCTCATGATGCTGGTGACCTGGGTTCAGGAGTGGACTCAGGTCACTAGAGGGCCGGCCGGGGGAGAAGGCTTGAACGTCCCAGGACTGCTCACCTTCTCCGCGGGGAGGCAGGGGATCATGACCCATAGCTTGTCTGACCTCAGACTGAGGCCAGAGGTGCAGCAAGTCCGGCAACCTGCGGGGGGGGGGCTGAGGAAGCTGGGTGGTGGACATTGGCGCCTAGCACCTTGATGTCAGGGCACAACACCATGCAGGAAGAAAAATGGAAAAACACAGCCGGAGCAATGGGTAAATGGAGCACCAGTGCTTACCCTGATTGCGGCTGCCTGCCTGACCTCCGAGGGACCGGATGAAAGTCAAGAGACATCGGGGTGTATGGGCCCCACCCCATACCCACCTTGGGGGTATAACCATGGCTCTATGGTGGAACCTCCGGGGATTTAGGTAGGCAAGTCGTGGGGTAGCACCAGGTGTCTCCCGAAGAAGAGGAACTCCCACATGGGGAGGAAGGCAAAATAGAAAGTAAAAAAAAAAGTCTTGAACCCTTGGTTTCTGGACCTTTTGCATGCTGTCATACATATTGCGCTACAAAAGTACAGTGAATTTAGTTAGGAGTTCATGCTGTAGTCACTGCTCTGTATCTATCCCTTAAGAAAAGAGAATTCATCCCTGGTCAAGATTAGAACTCTTAACCTATGGATCTTTAGCATGCTGACTTACATACTGAACCACAGAAACACACTGAAATTTTATAGGCTTTCCAAGTCTAATCATACTACTCCATATCTCTCCCTCAGAAAAGAGGGGGCAGCACTGTCAGGGGATGAAATCCATCAATAGGAGAGTGTGAAAATCACTTTCACTTTTACATCTATTTTTTTTCCCCTTCAGAAATAATCGGAGATTAAATATTTTATAACTTTAGAATGTAGTAACTGTTTCTCACCAAACCTTCAAAAGGCACATCTGTCAGCCAAAGGCTTTCTAACCTGAAAATTTTAAAGCACAAGTTTAAACTGTTTATGAGTTACAGGTGAGCAAAAACAGTGGCAAGGAGACCCAACCCTTCTGTATTTCCAACACTCTGTATCTCACAAACCAAAGAAGATACCAACACCAAATTTACTACAAGCAGGGACCTACCCATGGCCATGCTGCATGCCACATTTCATGAAAATCTGTTGAACCGCTGCAAAGTTATTAAGCCCCATGCATTACCTTTAATATTAAACACCCTTATCAACCCTAACTATACCAGCGCTACTGCGCCAGCATAATATATGTACTATATTTCAGGAATCAGATAATTATTATATATTTTTAAATGTTTAATTGCAGATTCCCTCCTCTGAGGAAGCCCAACAGAGTGGGTGAAACATTGAGCAGTGACTGAGAACCTTTGCTGAATAATATGACTTACAATGAATCTTGAAAAAGAGTTTACTGACTTAGGTCGTGAGTGTGGTTAGTTCTTTTGAATTCTGACAAGTTATCTCACCTTAACCAGACCCAAAACAAAACACACTTGAAAGTAAAGGGGACCTACCTGATCTGTGTTTTGGATACATACAGTACAACACACATCCCAGTAAGCAATAATACCCTCCAGAGTCGGCAGCATACTGGGCAATACCGGACTACCTGCGGCATGATGAGGCCCAATGCCACAGGCAGATGGCCTTATGCAATTCAATTCAAGTTTATTGTTGGTAAACTCCATTGAGAATGCTCATTCACAAGGAGATTGTAGTACAGAAAAGGCATATATTAACAGGCTTACATGAGGTCCTACTGGGTCAATATATTACACGCTGAATAGTGTACAACATATCCAAACAACAGGAACAGTGCGGTAGGGAATGGCGAGAGGGTGCAATACCACTAAAGAAAGTATACGCAGCAGTGCACCCTCTCTCTGTTTCCATGCAGAGGATAAGAGCTCTGCTGGGAGAGGGGGCCAGCAAGACGCTGCCATGGCTCAATGAGATGAGCCACGAACAGCAAAGAATGCTGGCAGGTGTTTGGGACCAGGTTTTGATTCCCAGTCCCAATTGCAATAAATTTGATTTTTTTCACACATTGTGTGATTTGAAGTGAGACCCCCCCCCGGAGTTAGATATATTAATAGAGGGTGGTTTTGGGGGATGCAGCTCCCCAAAGGTAGGGGCGGGTGCATAGCCCCCGCAAAGCAAAGACATACGCTGCCGCAATATATTGTGCTGCATTGGCAGCACAGTATATTGTGGTAGCACAATGTCTTGAGACATTATAACCCCGTGCCACATGAGGTAGGGTTCAGATTAAAAGAAAAAACAGGCATACAAAAACAGGTTTTCAAAATATAAGGTGCTTACTTTGCATAAGACAAAGGGATTCACACATCACAACATATAACCACAAAAAAAAACAGGTCCTGGCATTAAGATAATGTGATGAGGCAAAATACATAATGCAACAATGTGACCATCTGCGGTAGGATGCAGAGAAGTCAAGGAATGCAGCAGTGGGAAGGGCAAGAATGTGTATAGACACAAGATAATCAGATAATAAGGAGAGGAGTGCTACAGGAAAGAGTAGGGGACTTAGGCAGCGAATAGGACAATGATTGAGACAGGGCCAGAGGGGATGGTTAGGAGAAAGGGGGGGGAAGATGAGGAGGGATTCATGTGAGCTAAACCCTCTGGCATTTGCAAGCAGCTGTGAAATGTCTTGAGGTGAGCAACTTGAAGAAACTAATAGTGACCAGGCTGGTGAGCTTCAGTACCTCTTGAATGCTGTTCCAAGCCACAGGGAGGGAATGCAATATAGCACCCTTGCCAAGGGAGGTTCTAGTTCTGAGGATATCCAGGAGGAGGAAGGAAGACTTCCTAAGAGAATAAGCACAGTGAGAGATGTGGACAAGAGACGAGATATAGTCTGGGAGTTTATTATGCAGTGTTTTGAGTGGCCACGTACCAAGGTGGATCAGTCTTCTAGTGGCTAGGGACATCAACCCAGCAGCAGAATATAGGTCACAGTGGTGGGTCCTGGGGGATGCATTTGTAATAAAATGAAGGGAATGGTGGAAGAGAACATCGAGCTGGTGGAAACTGGTTGCTGAGGTGCAGTTGTATATTATATCATCACAATCTAAAAGCAGGAGGAATCTTGCTTGGACAAATCTGAGTCTGACCATGGGTGGAAAGAGGGCTCTGTGTCTAAAAAAGAAGCCTAATATAGCTTTAAGCTTGGCGGAGAGACTATCTGTGTGGGAGATGAAGGATAGTTTATTGTCAGTCCAGACTCCTAGGTATTTGAACTTGTCAACAACTTCAAATTGTTCCCCTTGGGAAGTTGTGACAGTTGTAGTGCTGGTCTTGGTCCTGATGGGGGTTGGTTGTTGAGCAGAACAAAACCTTCGTTTTTTTTTGCATTGAGCAAAAACGTGGCACAGGTGAGATTATGTTTGAGCTTAAAGAAGTCGGTTTGTAGCCCATCACAGACATCAACAAGCAAGGACTTGGAAGTGTAAAGTACTGTGTCATCTGCAAAGAAGTGCAGTTTAGTGTTAGTGATGCTGGAATTAAGGGTGTTGATGTAGATCTATAGATCAGCTGTGCCCAGGTGTACTAATATGTCAGGGGATCCTCCACATTCTTTCGCCAGAGCATAAACCATGTGCTTGGCCTCATGCACAGTCAAGCCAGATATACTCTTGACCCTGACAACACAGGGTTTCCCCTCACCCCGCCCTTCCCACCTAATACTCATAATCATGGAGTCCCCCAAAAGGAGCACTCTAACCACCTTGTATACCTTAGGCCTACCCCCTTTCCCTGCTACCCCCCTTCCCACCCCATACCTCATCAGTTTCCCTGGCCACACCCCCTATCTGAGTGCTGGCCACCCCCCCATCTGAGTGCCATTAGCTGCCCTACCCTTCCTGTTCCAACTCTTCCTCCTAATAGCCTGCCTTCCCCAGATATCTCCCTTCCTGCTAAGTCACTTCTGTCCATTCCCACAGCACCCCCAGGAACTACAGGCCCCTCCTGCCCCACAGAGGAACTCATTTCCTCCCCTCATCATCTTTCTTTCTGCTCTCTCCATCACTATATCCCTGCTAGTCCCTTTCCCCCTTGACTCCACACTCCATCCTTACTGAGTCCTCCTCCTCCTTCCTTCTCAGGTACTCCCTACTCCCAGCCCCCTTACTTATGCTCATCCCAACTCTTCCCTCAGCCCTGGTGATCTTGTCCCCAACCCCCCACCCTATCATCCTTACTCACACACTGCCCACTGCTGGCTGCTCCTCTCACCACCTCTGTGTCTTTTTGCAAGGAAACAACCCCGCTCCTCCTGACTACTGAGCCTTCCATCATGCTCAACCCTCCCGCTCCCCCTAGATCCACCTCAGCTCCAAATTCATTATTCTGCCCCTCATTTATCTGTACTAGTGGTGCAAATCTGTTATTAAGTTCTATGCCTACTACCTAGATTCCCCCCCCAGTGGTATGTCACCCCATCAGATCTCTTTTGTGCATACATTGGTCCTATGCTTCTAACAACCTGCCAGCACCCTTGGCCCTTTTCTCATTCAGAACCACCTCTACCTGAGCCCACTGGTGCCCCCCAATGTACACCTCTACACCCCCTACCTTTCTTGCGCAGTCCCTTGTGCCCCGGCCCTACCATCCTTCTCCTGACTGCTGCTGCTCATTACAGGTTGGGCTCCTGGACCCACTGCTTTTTAACCATGTTTCCCCCTTCTGCCTCCACCCCATCTTACATCATCAACATAGCCTCCCCTCTCCCCACCATTCCTCACCCCTGCCCTACCCTAGCATCCATCTTAACCAGTTGACTTCCTTTAGCTCTGCCAGCTGTCAGCACACCATGCATCCTCCCATCTTTCAAGCCAAAGCTAGTGCCATGTGCGACCCACCCCCAGCACACTCCACCACCCTTCCAAAGATGCCTGCCCTTGTGATCTGAGGACCATGCCATATCCCCATCCCCATCGCATTTGTATTTCCCCCCAAGTCGATTGCCCCATCATACTAACCTAACCCAGCTGGAACCTAAGTTGAACCCACCATCTTCCTGCTGGGCAAGCTACTTGCCTAAGAAGACCCCTGCAGAGTGAAGGAATTTGTCCCCAGACAAATGTTAGCATTACATAACGCAGCATAACAGGCTGCACCAGAGCTTGTAGCCCAACCCAGGTCACAACCCCCCCGATAGACCTGCCCCTGACCATAACTTCCTAGCTTGCTCCTCCCCCTGAGGCCATCTAGCAGAAGTCAGGAAAGGGGTTGGTGGGACAAAAACACAACTCAACAGCTCATCTGGTGAAATTGGTGAAGTTGTAACAGTGGCTGGGCTTGACTATTTATAGCCTGGCCACCAGTCCAAAAAGTCCACCCTGGGGCCCAATTGGTCCTCCTCAGCTGCGCTGCTGATTAACCTTCCCCTTTTCCTCCAGCTGTGCTGCTGATGCAGTGAGAAATTCAGGTGCTGACCCCCTAACCGCCGATGTGGCCAGAAGCTCTCCAGTGGCCTCTCCTTGCAGCAGAAGTTCCCCAGCTGCCCGCTCCTTGCTGCCGATGCAGTCACTCACACAGCTCAACAGCTCCTCAGGTGAAGTTGGACCCCGAGAGTGATTATCTTGGCGGGTTTTTCCTCACACTTCTTTTCCCTAACCTCTCTTCTCCTCTACTGCTATCCCCTGAGTAATTATTAAGCCCTTAACTATGTCCCTGCCATGCATGAAACCAGTTATGTTTTTTTGCACCCACCAAGACAGCTTGCAGGCTGTTCCATGACTCACCACTCTCTGCACAATAAAGCATTCTCACATCGCTCCTGAATCTTCCTCTGTCCAGCATCTACTCATGTTCCTGTGTTCTTGTCTTGCTATTCCAGTTCAATAGTTCATATTGCCCTTTTTTTTATTACCATTAGGATTACAAGTACCTTCGAGCCAGGCTCTTTTACAAAGGTTCCACGTCAGAGAACAAATACAATGCAAGTTACAGAAATAGGAACAAAACAATAAATAGGTTGGCATATTAGGTTACAAAGGTAGATCAATACAATAGCTAGAATAAGTAGAATGTATACATGAGAACACAGAGTAACAGAGGGATAAGTAGGAGGGAGGGTGGAAGATGAAGATAAACGTGAGGAGCGAAGTTGGAGAGGGCAGGACTTGCAGCCAAAGGGCATGGTCATCAACTGGGAGCAGGCTGAAACTAGTCAACAAAAAGGGAAAGATCATTGAGGGCTCAAAGAGGCGGGGGGTGACGGGGGAGAGTCAGGAGAGGAGAAAAGAAAGAAGAAATAAAAAAGTAACATAGAGGAAAAGGAGGGGGTGGAGATGTGCTAGGTGATAGTTGGAGGGAACAAAAATGAGTCCCTTCTGGACTCCAGCACGTACAAGTTCAGTGCCCTAAGCTGACACTCTCAGGATCTGCCCTGCTGGCCCTAAATCACTTTGATCACCTTTACACTGCAGTCTCTCCAGCCAGTCCTCGTCTTTCCTTAGGTGAGGACTCCAGAACTGGACACGCTATTCCAGATGGAGCCTCCATACTTTTCTACAGAGATCTAGTACTGCCTCCTTCCTTCTGATATAAAAACCTCTCAAAATATGTTTTTTTTAATTTTATTTTTTTAATTTTAAAAGTCTGGTGACAAGGAGAGGCACAGTGATCAGAAGCTCATTTCCAAGTGCGACCTGGGGAGAGGGGAGAGAAGTATAACTGGATTACAATTAAATTATGACACACTGGTAATTAAACATTAGGTAATATATCATTAGTTGCTTAAGATTACAGTGATACAATAGGAAAGGGTTTAGTAAATTACAAGGATATTACACAGCTAGAAGGTGTCAGCAGAACGTAAAGTAGTAGCGTGCAGAAAGGCGAAGACAATGTGCGAGTATGGGAGCAAAGGAGATTTAAGATATGTAAAAATCTAGCTAGACAAGTGAGCGGAGATATCAAGTGCCATTGTCAGAATTATGAGGAGGCCCCAACCTCTTGTTTGCCTTTCTGTAGGCCTTGTTACACTGGCTTGTTTGTTTTAGGGAGTCACTAAAGAAGACCCCCGGTGCCTTTCCTCTAAAGTAGCACCCAGGTTAACCTGTTTAATCCAATATTCCACTCTGTGGTTCATGTTTCCTATGCGCATCACCTTTTGGCATTGAATTCCACCTCATTTCACAGAGGCCACTTAACAACCCTCAGGTAATAATGGCTTTTAGCCACTGACTGCACTGGAATTGAACCCAGGACCTAAAGGTGAAAGGATCCATAACTCGATTTAAATCCACTGAGACATAGAAACATAGAATTTGTCATCAAATAAAGACCGCTTGGCCCACCTAGTCTGCCCATTTTCCTACCTAACAGATAAGCTGCAAATCCTAGTTAACCAACAGCTTACTTCCTCCTACCCCCCACTAGGACTGCCTTATGCCTGTCCCATGCATTCTTGAAGTCCCCCACTATTCTTGACTCCACAACCTCCTCAGGGAGGCTGTTCCATGCATCCACAACCCTCTCAGTGAAAAAATACTTCCTCACATTACCTCTGAGCTGTCCCCCCTCTATCTTCAAATTGTGCCCCCTTGTTCTTGCGCATCTCTTTTTCTGGAAGATTCTACTCTCTTGGACTTTGTTAATTCCCTTGAGGTACTTGAAAGTTTCTATCATGTCCCCTCTCTCCCTCCTTTCCTCTAGGGTATATATATTAAGCTCCTTTAGTCTTTCTTCGTATGTCTTCTGGTGCAGACCCAGCACCATTTTGGTTGCCCTACTCTGTACAGCTTCCACTCTGTCTATGTTTTTGCGGAGATGGGGTCTCCAGAACTGCACACAGTACTCCAGATGGGGTCTCACCAACTGTCTGTACAGAGGGATAACAACTTCCTGTTTTCTACTATTGATGCCTCTTCCTATGCATCCCAGCATCCCCCCTGCCTTCCTTACTGCCTTCTCGCATTGCTTGCCCACCTTTAGGTCATCGGAAATGATTACCCCAGACATCAACTTCTCCAACCTCACTTGTGGGCTCCCTTTCCCCCAACTTAGCTCTCATTACCACCACCCTCTGCTGTCTCCCCACCAACCAGCTACTGACCCATTTAACAAGGTCCATTCATGCATCAGTATCCTCCAGCTTCTTCAGCAGCATTCTGTTTTGCACTGAGGTTAATAGAAACATAGACTTTGATGGCAGATAAGGACCGCATGGCCCACCTAGTCTGCCCATTTCCCTACCTACAGGATAGGCCGCAGATACTAGTTAACCAACAACCTATTTCGTCCTACCCTCCACAAGAATTGCCTTATGTCTGTCCCATGCATTCTTGAATTCCCCTACTGTTTTAGACCCCACAGCCTCCTCAGGAAGGCTGTTCCATGCATCCACTACCCTCTCTGTGAAAAAATACTTCCTCACATTGCCCCTGAACTACCCCCCATCTTTAAATTGTGTCCCCTTCTTCTTGCACTTCTCTTGTCCTGCTGAAGTCAAAGTAGAATAAACCCAGTGCTTGCCCCATATCCACTGCCCCAGTTACCCTGTCAAAGAATGCTATAAGGTGGGTTTTATAAGATCTCCCTGCCACAAATCCATGCTGTTCACTACCCGGATCACATTCTATTCCAGGTAGTCTGCTAGGTCCCCCATAACTAGTGTTTCCATTAGTTTACCCACAACAGAGGTAAGACGGAAGGACCAGGAGTTACCCGCTGCTCCTTGCTACACTTGTGGTGTGGTACTGTGTCTGCTGCACACAAATCTTTTGGAACCACCCTTGGCAGACTTGAGCTATTGAATAGTCTTGCCTGGGGTTCAGCCAGTAAGTACCCTTAGCACCCTCAGTTGCATCCCATCTGCAGTGACGTTATATTGCTATAACACCACTAACCCAATAATACACAGTAATACTCCCTCCACTGTTCCCTACTATTGCTGTGACATAACATTGTTACCACATTGGTAATGCAGTAACATACTATAATGCTCACCCCACTGTTCCCTATTATTGCAGTGATATCACATTGTTATCACATTGCTAACACGGTAACATACAGTGATGCTCCCTCCACTGTTGCTTACTGCTGCAGTGATATCACATTGTTACCACATTAGTAACACAGTAACACACAGTGAGGCTCCCATCACTGTTCCCTATTATTGCAGTGATATCACATTGTTATCCTAGTAGTAACACAATAACACACAGTGGTGCTCCTTCCCTCACTACAGGAACATCACACTGTTATCACATTAGTAACACAATAACACACACTGGCGTTCCCTCTCCTGTTCCATATTATTGCAGTGCTATCACATTGTTATCACATTAGTAACATAGTAACACACAGTGCTGCTTCCTCCCCTGTTCCCTATTATTGCAGTGATATTGAATTGTTATCACAGTAGTAATACAGTAAAACACACTGGTGCTCCCTTCCCTGTTCCCTATTATTGCAGTAAAATTACACTGTTATCATATTGGTAACACAGTAACATACAGTGTTGCTCCATCCATTGTTCCCTAATATTGCAATAATATCACATTCTTACCATATTAGTAACACAGTGACATACTCTTGTGCTCCCACCACTGTTATCAATTACTGCAGCGATATCAAATTGCTGCCATATTAGTAACATAGTAACACACAGTGGTGCTCCCACTGTTACATAGATACATAGATACTGGTGGCAGATAAGGGCTGCCAGGCCCATCCAGTCTGCCTGTTTATGCTACCTGATGAAGCAGCCAGTGACACAATCTGGTCACTGGCTTTAGTTTTTTCTTCCTAACTGTAATATTCCTTTATTCCTGTCCCATGCATGTTTGAAGCCTGTCACTGTATGGGCAGCCACCACTTCCTGGGGCAGGCTATTCCATGCATCCACCACCCTCTCTGTAAAAATAACTTCCTGGCATTTTCCCTTATGCGACACCCATCAGTCTCATGTCATGTCCTCTTGTTGTGGCACTGCTTTTAAACTGGAATATGTTGTCCCCTTTCACCTTGTTCATGCCCTTCAGGTATTTTAGTGTTCATGTCACCTCTCTCCCTCCTTTACTCCAGAGTGTACAAACTGAGGTCTCTGACTCTTTCCTCGTAAGGCTTGTGATGTAGACCCTTCACCATTTTGGTCACTGTCCTATGCACCATCTTTATTTTGTCAATGTTCTTATGAAGGTGTGGCCTCCAGAACTAAGTACTCATGGTGATGCCTCACCAGGATCTTGTACAGTGAGACTATTACCTCCCTCATTCAACTTGTGATTCCCCTTCCAATACACCCCAACATCCCAGTGGCCTTCCCCACCACCTTGGCTGTCTGCTTTGTGGCCTTCAGGTCATCTGTGATTATGACTCCCAAGTACCCCTCCTCCTTAGTAACTGCCAACAGCTCTCCCCCCAAACTGTGGCTTGCTCTATGGTTCCTGCTCCCCATGTGCATGATTTTGCACTTTGTTGCATTAAACCTTAGTTGCCACACTTCAGACCATCTCTCCAACTGTTCCAGGTCCTTTCTCATCCTTTCCACCCCCTCCGGGGTAGCCACTCTGTTACAAATCTTGGTGTCATCTGCAAGACTGCAAACAGGCAAACATTTCCCTCTAGTCCATCTGCAATGTCGCTGATGAAGGCATTGAAGAGAACTAGCCCCAGAACTGACCCTTGAGGTACCCCACTGGTCACCTCCCTTTCCTCTGATTGGGTTCCATTTATCATGACCCTCTGCTGTCTCTCTCTTATTTTATTTATTTATTTAGTTTTTGTTGACTGGGTAAGTGTACTAGACAGACTCTGCCTATTTTCAGGCACTATCCGGGGGAAGGGGATATAGATGAATGCCAACTGACCTTGAACCAGATTAAGCTGTTGGTAGTATTTTTAATGAATGGGGGAAAATTTGGCCAGGGTACCAGGGAAAGTCACCTACTCTTTTTTTGAGAAGTGCCATGGGAGCTTTAACATTTGCCTGAACTACCACCAGAACAGGTAGATGGGACCTCGGTTTAACGTCTCATCTGAAAGACGGCACCTCAAGAGTGCAGCACCCCCCTTGTGCTGCACTACAGTGTCAGTACTGGGATATTAACTCAAGTACCAGTTTCCAATCCAGTTTATCACCTTGTGCCCCATCCCCAGGCTGCCCAGCTTGGTGATCAGTCTCCTGTGTGGGACAGTATCAAAGGCTTTGCTGAAATCTAGGTAGGAAATATCTACTGCCCCCCCGTCTACTGCCTTTGTCACCCAAAGAAATCTATTAGATTAGTTTGACAGGACCATCCTGTTGCCCGGGATCCAGCACCTCCATTGCTTTTAGGTGCTCCACTATTCTTTCCTTGAGGAGTGTTTCCATTATCTTTCTGACTACAGAGGTTAGACTAACTGGCCTGTAGTTCCCTGCATCTTCTTTACTACAACTCTTGAGCAGAGGGACAACATTTGCCCTTCACCAGTTCTCTAAGACCACTCCAGTGTCTAGGGACTCACTGAACAGGGCTGCCAGAGGGGCTGCCAGTTCGATTCTTAGTTCCCTTAGAACCCTGGGATGCATGCCATCTGGACCTGTGAGTTTGTTCACTTTCAGCTTTACACGCTGTTCTTGGACTCTCTCCTCAGTGAATGGACTGGTGTTTACCTCCTTATCCTTTGTTCCTTTAAAATCTAGCTGTGGGTCCTGAACATGCCCTTCCACAGTGAAGACTGAACAGAAATATTTGTACAGGACCGTTACTTTCTCCCCATCTCCATCCTCTATCTCTCCCTGGCTCATTGAAGCTAAACTACTCCCCCCTTTGCCTTCCTTCTCTTGCTAATGTACCTGAAGTATGTCTCATCTCCCTTTTTAACCTATTGAGCCATTATTTCCTCTGTTCACATGTTAGCACTTCTTGCTGCTTTTCCTGCCTCTCTCAGACTCGTCTGGTACATTTCCTTGTCCTTGTCTCTTTGTGTCTCCTTATACTTCCTGAAGGCTAGCCTCTTGGCCCTTACATTTTCAGCAATGCCGCCCCCCCCAAGAACCAAAGCAGTTTTCATCTCCTTTTACTCTTGCCTATCGACCTAACACATTGTTTTGTGACCTCCACTATTGCCTCCTTGATGAGTGCCCATTTCTCCTCAACATCCCCCCATTGCCCTTTTTTCCAGGGTCCCCTTAAGCTGAACTCCCATTCTGGTAAAGTCTGCCCTTCTGAAGTCTAAGACTCTTGCTTTCATATGGGTTGACTGAATCCCTGTGTCCACCTTGAACCACACCATATGGTGAT
This sequence comes from Neoceratodus forsteri, assembly GCA_016271365.2. Classification (NCBI taxonomy): domain Eukaryota; kingdom Metazoa; phylum Chordata; order Ceratodontiformes; family Ceratodontidae; genus Neoceratodus; species Neoceratodus forsteri. The sequence goes on along the minus strand of CM057449.1, from coordinate 31,496,877 downwards.
CGCTGGACCCTAGCTGACCTTCCACATTGAGCCCTATTATCCTGTCCCCATTGTCAGTACCAGATCCAGGATTGCCTGGACTCTGGTAGGTTCCTGCACCAGCTTCCTAAGGCCAGCCCCCTAAAGGGAGTCAGCAAACCCCTGTGCCCTGCCTGAGGCCCCTGCTGGGATGGACCAGTCTATTTCTGGCATGTTAAAGTCCCCCTCAAGGGAGTCAGCAAACCTCCATGTCCTGCATGAGCCCCTGCTGGGATGGACCAGTCTATTTCTGGCATGTTAAAGTCTCCCCTCAGCAGTGCCTCTTCCTTTGCTGCCATGTCATGCATGTTTTCCAGCAGCAGTTTGTCAGTTTCTTCTGCCTGATGTGGGGGTCTGTAAATGACCCCCATGCAAATGGCTGTTCCATTGTCTGATTCAAGGGTGACCCAGACTTCCTCTGTTTGCTCATGCCTGCTCTGGATTTTGGTTGCCTTGATGTTTTCTTTGATATAGAGGGCAACCCCACCCCCCTTTTTACTTTCCCTGACTTTTCTGAACCGGGCATAACCCTGTACACTTATGTTCCAGCTGTGGTTCCTGGTGTACCATGTTTCTGTTATGGCCACTGTGCCCAGATTAGCCTCTGTCATTACAGCCATCAGGTCTGGGACCTTGTTCCCCAGACTGCGGGCATTCATGTGCATGACTTTCCATGGAAAGTGGCATCCTTTCATCCCCTTCTTGTGTTTTTCCCCTTGCATCATCCTACTATTCCTGGCATATTCTATGTTGTGCTTCCCTTTTACTACCTTTCTAGTTACTTGTGGTTTGGTCTTTTTGTTAACAAAAATATTATCTGGCCCTGTGCACAGCCTTTTCTGCCCTGTGGTACTGGTGTATCTGCCACTGGCATAATGTTCTGGTCCTGCTTGATGTGTGACCCAACCTGTGGGAGGGGGCTGTCTGAATCTCACCGCTCCTGACAGCCCCCCCACATCTAGTTCAAATGCTGACATTTACGTCACTATTATTACAGTGATATCACATTAGTAACAGAATAAAACCCACTGGTGATCCCTCCCCTGTTCCCTACATTATCACATTAGTAACATGGTAACATACAGTACAGCGCTGCTCCCTGCACTGTTCACCATTATTGCAGTGAAATCACATTATCACATTAGTAACACGGTAACATACAGTACAGCGCTGCTTCCTCCACTGTTCACTATTATTGCAGTGCAATCACATTATCACATTAGTAACACAGTAACATACAGTACAGTGCTGCTCCATCCACTGTTTACTATTATTGCAGTGAAATCACATTATCATATTAGTAACACGGTAACATACAGTACAGCGCTGCTCCATCCACTGTTTACTATTATTGCAGTGAAATTACATTATCACATTAGTAACACGGTAGCATACAGTACAGTGCTGCTCCATCCACTGTTTACTATTATTGCAGTGAAATAACATTATCACATTAGTAACACGGTAACATACAGTACAGTGCTGCTCCATCCACTGTTTACTATTATTGCAGTGAAATTACATTATCACATTAGTAACACGGTAGCATACAGTACAGTGCTGCTCCATCCACTGTTTACTATTATTGCAGTGAAATTACATTATCACATTAGTAACACGGTAACATACAGTACAGTGCTGCTCCATCCACTGTTTACTATTATTGCAGTGAAATTACATTATCACATTAGTAACACGGTAACATACAGTACAGTGCTGCTCCATCCACTGTTTACTATTATTGCAGTGAAATTACATTATCACATTAGTAACACGGTAACATACAGTACAGTACAGTGCTGCTCCATCCACTGTTCACTATTATTGCAGTGAAATCACATTATCACATTAGTAACCCGGTAACATACAGTACAGTGCTGCTTCATCCACTGTTCCTTATTTGATGTCCATGGAGTTTTAAGGGGTTATAGTTTTGTTATAGTTTATTGTTTATTATTTATTATTTGTATTAAGCTAACTGACTCTGATTTTAATTGTTGTAAATTGTTGTAAACTGTTGCATTTCTTCATGAAGTGCCCAGAGCCTCTGGGATTGGATGCTCAAGAAATAAACTTTTACTTACTTACTTACTATTACTGTAGTGATATCACAGTGTTATCACATTTCTAACATAGCAAGATACATTTGTGCTCACTGCAATTTTCCATGCTATTACTGTGATATCACATTGTTATTACATTAGTAACACAATAACACAACTGCTGCTCACTAGAGGGATCCAAAGTAATGCAGTGAAATCATATCGTTATCACATTAGTAACAGAGTTAACACACACCAGTGATCCCTCCTCATTTCCTATTATTGCAGCAATATCACATTGTCATCACAGTAGTAACACAGTTACACACAGTGTCGCTACCTCCATAGTTCCCTATTACTGCAGTGATATCACATTGTTATCACATTAGTAATACAGTAACACACAGTGCTGCTCCCTCCACTATTCACTATTATTGCAGTGCTGTCATATTATCACATTAATAACACAATAAAACACACTGGTGCTCCCTCTCCTGTTCCCTATAATTGCAGTGAAATTACATTGTTATCACATTCGTATCACAGTAACATGCAGTGATGCTCCCTCCCCTGTTCCTTATTATTGCAGTGATGCCATATTGTTATCACATTAGTGACACAGTAATATACAGTGTTGCTCCCTTCCCTGTTCCATATTACTGCAGTGATATCACATGGTTATCACATTAGTAACACAGTAATATACAGTGTTGCTCCCTGCCCTGTTTCATATTATTGCAGTGATGTCACATTGTTATCACATTAGTAACACAGTAATATACAATGTCGCTCCCTCCCCTGTGCCATACTACTGCAGTGATATCACATGATTATCACATTAGTAACACAGTAATATACAGTGTTGCTCTCCCCCCATTCCATATTACCACAGTGCTATCACATGGTTATCACATTAGTGACACAGTAATATACAGTGTTGCTCCCTCCCGCTCTTCCTTTTATAGGTAGATAAGAGAGCTTAAAAAGACAAAGGGAGGGATAGTGAGGCTGAATAGAATGAATGGTGGGTGGGCAGAGGGGACAGTGAAAAAGCAGGGATACTGAATGAATATTTCTGCTCAGTATTCACAAAAGAGGAGCAGGAAGTACCTAATGCAATTAACAGAAGTACTCTTGATAGGGAGGTCGAGCCCAGCCCTTTCACAGAAGAAAGGGTTCTGCAAGAACTGCTAAAACTGAAGGTGGACAAAGCAATGGGGCCTGATGGAATTCACCCCAGCATTCTAAAAGAATTAAGAGGGAACTAGTAAAACCACTGACTACTCTTTTTAGTAAATCATGGGAGGATGGTGTGGTACCCAAGGACTGGAGGAAGGTGGATGTGATTCCCCTTCACAAAAGTGGGACCAAGACAGAGGCAGGAAACCACAGACCTGTCAAGTTTGACCTCTGTGGTAGGGAAAGTGATGGAGTCACTTCTGAAGGAAAGAATTGTTGAGTACCTAGAGGCCAGTGGGGCACAGGACCCAAGGCATCATGGGTTCACAGTGGGAAGGTCATGTCAGATGAATCTAATAGATTTCTTTGACTGGGTGACCAAAGTAGTAGACCAGGGAGGGGCTGTGGACATGACCTACCTAGAGTTTAGCAAGGCATTTGACACACTCCCACACAAAAGATTAATAGTCAAATTAACCAGCCTGGGAGTGGGTTCCACGGTGGTAGCCTGGGTAAAACAGTGGCTGGACAACAGGACACAGAAGGTAATTGTAAATGGAGTCCACTCTGAAGAAAGAGGGGTTACTAGTGGGGTACCGCAGGGTTCAGTACTGGGTCCAGTCTTTTTTAATGTCTTTATAAGTGACATTGCAGCAAGACTGGAAGGAAAAGTATGCCTCTTTGCAGATGATACAAAGATCTGCAACAGGGTTGATACACAAGGAGGCGTGGAAAGGATGAGAATGGACTAGGCAAGGTTGGAGGAATGGTTAGAAGTATGGCAGCTAGGATTCAATGCAAAGAAGTGCAAAATAATGCACCTGGGAAACAAGAACCCAGGGAAAGATTACACAATGGGGGGAGGTAGTAACAACAACAAAAAAGGAAAGGGACCTGGGGGTAATCATATCAGATAACCTCAAGGTTAGCAAGCAATGTGAGAAGGCAGTGGGGAGGGCTGGGAGGATACTGGGATGCTTAGGGAGAGGCATCACCAGCAGAAAACAAGAAGTTGTTATCCCTCTGTACAGACAGTTGGTGAGACCCCATCTGGAGTACTGTGTCCAGTTCTGGAGACCCAAACTCCACAAGGACATAGACAGGATAGAGGCAGTCCAAAGGAGTTCAACTAAAATGGTGCAGGGTCTGCAAGAGAAGCCATATGAGGAGAGACTAAAGGAGCTTAATATGTTTACCCTTGAGGAAAGAAGGGAGGGGGGGGGCATGATAGAAACTTTTACATACCTCTGTGGAATCAACAAAGTCCAAGAGGGCAGCATCTTTCAGAAAAAGAGACATGCAAGAACAAGGGGACACAATTTAGAGATGGGGGGGCAGTTCCGGGGCAATGTGAGGGAGTATTTTTTCACAGAGAGGGTAGTGGATGCATGGAACAACCTTCCTGAGGAGGTTGTGGGGTCTAAAACTGTGGGAGAATTCAAGAATGCATAGGACAGATATAAGGCAGTTCTTGTTGGGGGGGTAGGAAGAAATAGGCTGTTGGTTAACTAGGATCTGCGGCCTATCCTGTAGGTAGGGGAAATGGGCAGACTAGGTGGGCCAAGTGGTTCTTATCTGCCGTCAAAGTCTAAATTTCTATGTTTATATGTTTCTTCCATATTCCTGCAGTGCTATCACATGGTTATGACATTAGTGACACAGTAATATACAGTGGTGCTCCCTTCCCTGTTCCATATTACTGCAGTGCTATTACATGGTTATCACATTAGTGACACGGTAATATACAGTGGTGCTCCCTTCCCTGTTCCATATTACTGCAGTGCTATCACTTGGTCATCACATTAGTGACACAGGAATATACAGTGGCGCTCCCTCCCCTATTCCATATTGCTGCAGTGCTGTCACATGGTCATCACATTAGTGACACAGGAATATACAGTCGCGCTTCCTCCCCTGCTCCATATTGCTGCAGTGCTATCACATGGTCATCACATTAGTGACACAGTAATATATAGTGGCGCTCCCTCTCCTGTTCCATAGTACTGCAGTGCTATCCCTTGATCATCACATTAGTGACACAGTAATATACAGTGGCGCTCCCTCCCCTGTTCCATATCACTGCAGTGCTATCACATGGTCATCACATTAGTAACACAGTAATATACAGTGTCGCTCCCTTCCCTGTTCCTTATTTGATGTCCACTGAATTTTAAGAGATTATAGTTTTATTATAGTTTATTACGTAGTAGTTATTATTTGTATTAAGCTAACTGACTCTGATTTTAATTGTTGTAAATTGTAAGGTTTGGAAGGGAAACAGAGGAGTGTAAGGAGGGAGGCCTGGCAAAGGCAGAAATAGTGAACAAATATTTCTGTTCATTATTCACTGAAGTGGGGGAAGGTCAGGGACCACAGCTGGGTAACAGACATGAAGACGGTGTTGGGGGGGGGAGGGAACACAAGTCCAATCAGAGAAGAGAGAGTCCTGGAGGAGCTCTCAGAACTAAAGATGGACAAAGCAATGGGCTAGATGGCATACACCCAAATTTATTAAAGGAGCCAGCAGCACCGGTGGCAGCCATGTTCACTGAGCCATTCTACATAGGAGTGGTTCCGGAGGACTGGAAATGGGCACATGCAGTCCCTCTACAAGAAAGTGGTAGTAGAGAAGAGGCAGGGAACTACAGGCCGGTCAGCCTCACCTCAGTAGTGGATAAGATCATGGAGGCAATGCTTACAGAAAAATAGTGGCACACTTGGAATCCATCAGTGCATAGGATCTGAGGCAGCATAGACTCACAGCAGGAAGGTCATATCAAACAAAGTGGCTAGATGTTTTTGACTGGTGATGAAGGAAGTAAATTGGGGGGTGGACATCGTCTACTTCAATTTTAGCAAGGCCTTCAACACTGTCCCACTTAAAATGCTGATTAGCAAGATGGGTAGTCTGGGTATGGGGCACAAGGTGGTAAACTGGGTTAGAAACTGGCTGACAGACAGGAGACAGAGGGTGGTGGTAAATGGAATCCAATCCGGGGAGAAGGGGGTGACCAGCGGGGTACCCCAGGGGTCGGTCCTTGGGCCAGCTTAATGTTTAATGTCTTCATTAGAGACATTTTAAAAGGGCTAGAGGGAAAGGTCTGCCTATTTGCAGATGACACCAATATCTGCAACAGGGTGGATACACCAGATGGGGTGGAGAATTTGAGGCAGAATCTGGGGAATCTTGAAAAATGATCTGAGGTGTGGCAACTGTGGTTCAGTTCAAAGAAGTGCAACATTTTGCACCTAGGGTAAGCTACATGATGGGGGGAGGGGTGCTGGCAATCACCAAGGAAGAAAAGGACTTGGGGGTTATCATTTCAGACAACCTAAAGGTGCCTAAGCAGAATACAAAGGCAGGGGGGAGGGCCAGTGGCATGTTGGGATGCATAGGCAGAGGTATCACTAGCAGAAAGCGGGAGGAGGTGATGCCACTGTATGAAACACTGGTGAGGCTTCACCTGGAGTACTGTGTGCAGTTCTGGAGGCTGCACTTTTGTAAGGAGATTGATAGGGTGGAGGCACTCCAGAGAAGGGTGACAAAGATGGTACAAGACTTGCACCAGAAAACATTTGAGGATGGAGAGATTAAAGGACCATATATGGGTTTGCTAGAGTAGAGGAGGGATTGGGGTGACATGACAGAAACATTCTAGTACCTCAAGGGCTTAGACAAGGTGCAGGGGGAGACACCTTCCAATATAGGAAGAGTACAAGAATGAGGGGCATGATATAAAAATTGGATGGTGGCAGGTTGAGAGGGAATGTGAGGAATTTTACTTCACAGAGAGGGTGTTGGACACATGGAACAGCCTGCCACAGGAAGTGGTGGGAGCAAGGACAGTGGACAGATTTAAATATGCCTTGGACAGGTATAAGGTAACCTTAGAGGTGGGAAGGAGAGGTGATAAACCATTGACCAGGTAGAGTCATAGGCCACATACAAGTGTAGGGCTTGTGGGCAGACTGGGTGGGCCTAGTGGTCCTTATCGGTTGACAATTTCTATATTTCTTTGTTTCTATTGTAAACTGTTGTACCTCTTTGTGAAGAATCCAGAGCCTCAGGGATTGGGCGCTCAGGAAATATACTTTTACTTACTATTACTGCAGCGATATCACCATGTTATCACATTAGTAACATAGTAAGATATATTTGTGCTCACTCCACTGTTCCCCGTTATTTCTGTGATATCACATTGTTATCTCATTAATAGCACAACAGCACAACTGGTGCTCACTACAGGGATCACATTTATTGCAGTGAAATCATATAGTTCTCACATTAATAACACAGTAACACACAGTGGTGATCCCTGCCCTGTTCCCTATTATTGCAGCGATACTACATTGTTATCACATTAGTAACAGAGTAACGTAAAGTGGTGCTCCTCACACAGTTCACTATTACTGCAGTGATATCACATTGTTATCACATTAGTAACACGATAACATACAGTGTTGCTTCATCCAATGTTCCCTGCTATTCCAGCAATATCACATTGTTATCATATTAGTTTGTACCAACTACTAAAAAAATGAAGGGAAAACATCCCCTCACTGGCTAAACCATAGATTAAAAACAATAATTAAGAAAAAATACAAACTATTCAAAACCCTACATGGAAATAAAAACAGCAATGGTTTGCTTAGATATGGAAAGATGCAGAGGGATGTGAAAAAATAAAGAAAGAAAGCTGAAGCACGACATGAGGTCAGGCTTACAGGGAAAACAAAAGACAACTACAAGTCATTCTATGCATACATCAACAGTAATAAAAAATCTGGAAACGCTATAGGACCACTGTTAGGTTCAGACGGACAAACAACGAGTAACAATGGGGAAATGGCAACAATACAAAATACATACCTTTCTTCTGTATTTTATACAAATAAGAGAGCTATAAATCCTAAAGACCATAAAATTACCAAATGCCTCATACGTATAAAAATAGAAGAAATTAGTGGCAGATTAAACAAGTTAAATCCAAATAAATCACCAGAACCAGAGGGGACACATCCTAGAATGTTGAAAGAACTGGCAGAAGAACTAGCACCACCAGCAAGCCATCTGTGGAGCCTGAATCCTGGAAGAAGGCAACTGTGATACCACTATACAAGAAGGGGGATAAAAAGGTCCATCTAACTGTAGACCCGTAAGCCTCACAAACATTCTGTGCAAAATACTGGATGGAGTAACTGAAGAACATTTAAATGACTACATAGATTCTGAAGAACATAGGGACACCACGCAACATGGGTTCACCCAAGGGAGATCTTGCTAGACAAATGCCCTGAAATTTTACAACAAAGTTAGCAAGAGCTTAGACTCAGGTTCTTCGGTAAATGCAGTTTTCTTGAATTTCACCAAAGCATTTGACAAAATTCCACATGATAAGTTAAATCCAAGCATTAGTAAAAATGGACATTTATGATGATTTAGTAGCCTGGATTAGTTCCTGGCTCTACAACAGAAGACAAAGGGTTAACATCAGCGAGGCAGTATCAGATTGGTCCATGGTGACAAGTGGGGTGCCTCAGGGTTCAGTGCTGGGGCCTTGTCTGTTTAACATCTATGTGACATCACTACAAGTTGTTGATAAAAGGGTTTGGATCACAAAATGTACTTATGACTGCAGATTAGGACTCAAAACCAAAAACCAGGAAGACCATGAAGCCCTGCAGAACACAGAAGCATAGACTTTGATTGCAGATAAAGACTGCTTGACCCACCTAGTCAGCCTATTCCCTATGTATTGGATAAGCTGCAGATTCTAGTTAACCAACAACCTACTTCCTCCTACCCTTCACTATAATTGCCTTATGTCTGTCCCATGCATTCTTGAATTCCCCCACTGTTTTTGACTCCATGACCTCTTCAGGAAGGTGGTTCCATGTGTTCACCACCCTCTTCATGAAAAAATAATTTCTGACATTGCCCCTGAGCCGTCCCCCCCTCTCTTCAAACTGTGCCCCCTTGTTCTTGCACATCTCTTTCTCTCAAAGATGCTCCCATCTTGGACTTTGTTGATTTGCTTGAGGTACTTAAAAAGTTTCTATCATGCCCCCCTCTCCCTCCTTTCTTCAAGGGTATACATATTAAGCTCTTTCTGTCTCTCCTCTTATGGCTTCTGTTGCAGACCCTGCATCATTTTAGTTGCCGTCCTCTGGATTGCCTCCATCCTGTCTATGTCCTTGCAGAGATGGGGTCTCCAGAACTGCACGGAGAACTCCAAATGGGGTCTCACCAACTGTCTGTACAGAGGGATAATGACTTCTTGTTTTCTACTGGTGATGCCTCTCCCTATGCATCCCGGTATTCCCCCAGCCCTCTTTACTGCCTTCTCACATTGTTTGTCTACCTTAAGGTCATCTGATATGACTACCCTGAGGTCCCTTTCCATTTTTGCTGTTGTTAGTGCCTCCCTCCAACTGTGTACTCTTCCCCTGGATTTTTGTTTCCCAGGTGCATTGCATTGCATTTTTTTGCATTGAATCTAAACTGCCATACTTTTGACCATTCCTCCAACCTTGTCAAGTCCCTTCTTATCCTTTCCATCCCCACTTGTGTATCAACCCTGTTGTAGATTTTTGTATCGTCTGCAAAGAGGCATACTTTTCCTTCCAGTCCCTCTGCAATGTCTTTTATAAAGACATTAAAGAGGACCAGTCCCAGTACTGAACCCTGTGGTACCCCACTAATACTCACCCTTTCTTCAGAGTGTACTCCATTTACTATTATCCTCTGTGTCCTGTTGGTCAGCCAATTTGTTACCCAGGCTATTACCCTGGGACCCACTCCCAGGTTGGCTAACTTGTTTATTAATCTTTTGTATGGGACTGTGTCAAATGTCTTGCTAAAGTCTAGGTAGGCCATATCTACAGCCCCTTCCTGGTCTACTACTTTGGTCACCCAAAGAAATCTATTAGAGTCATCTGACATGACCTTCCCACTGTGAATCCATGCTGCTTTGGGTCCTGTGCCCCGCTGACCTCTAGGTACGCAACAATTCTTTCTTTCAGAAGTGATTCCATCATTTTCTCCTACCACTGAGGTTAAACTAACAGATCTGTAGTTCCCTGTCTCTGCCTTGCTCCCACTTTTGTAAAGAGGGATCACATCTGCCCTCCTCCAATCCTCAGGTACCACACCATCCTCCCATGAGTTGTTAAAAAGGGTAGTCAGTGATGTCACTAGGTCTCTCCTTAGTTCTTTTAGAATTCTGGGGTGAATCCCATCAGGCCCCATTGCTTTGTCCACCCTGAGGTTTAGGAGTTCTTTCAGGACCCTTTCTTCTGTGAATGGACTGTTATCACCCCCCCACCCCGTACAGAGTGCTTCTATAGGTTGGTTTAGGTACCTCCCCCTCTTCTTCTTTTGTGAATACTGAGCAGAAGTAATCGTTCAGAATCTCTGCTTTTCCACTGTCATCTTCTGCCCACCTTCCCTCTCCTTTGTTAAGCCTCACCATCCTTTCCTTGGTCTTCATTCACTCCCTGATGTACCTATAAAAAGTTTTATCCCCCTTCTTAACAGAATTGGCTATCTTTTTCTAGGTTTGGGCCTTTGCTATTCTGATTGCCTTTCCTGCTTCTTTCTGCTTTAACTGGTACAGTTCTCTGTCCTGCTCATTCTGTGATTCCTTATACAGTAGAACCCACTTAAAGGGGATACCTCTGTGGCACGGTAAATGTCCCCTTTATGCGATCATCCCTTTAAACAGAAGTGTTATCTGTTCAATGTTACAAACGCACAAACACATAAAACTCACAAAAACAGCATAGTAAGGACAAAACACACACATAACATACACATGACACACAGTGATTGTAGTGATTACAGCTCTTTTGTGAGTGATTGACTTCTTTGCGGTGCAATTTTTATTTTGTAATCATTAAAATCATTAAAAGGCAGCTGATTGTTCACGTATCTGAATGGTGTAGGTAGTCAGTCATTCTCCTCTGTTTCGAAGTCCAGTCTCATCTGCATTCCAGATGTCACAGGGGGCATAATTGGCTAACAAACCAGGAAGAACATGGGTTATCCAGTCAGCTGCTGAAGGAGCATCAGCGTCCATTTTCTCTCCGTGCTCTTTCTTAAAAACTACGTTATGTCTCGCTTTCCAGCGAGACAACCAACCATCGGCAGCCTCGAAATTGTGCTCCATATGCCCTGCCAGTTCATTTACTTTTTTTAGGACTGGTCCCGATAAATGAGCACCATGACTTACTGCATGAGAAAACCAAACGTGAAGGGCGTCCTCCACCAACATGTCCTTACCTTCATGTTTGCATTTTCTCTGTAGATTCTGATTGTCATTTCACTCTGTAAGAATCCTTTCTTTGTTCGGGGAAATTCTACCTGCCTTACCCTTTGAGATGCGGAATTTCCATGCGACGATCGCAAGGGATGTGTTGGGGTCCTGAAAGGACTCCAAAGCCTTCACTTTGTCTGTTAAAGTTAGATCTATGTGCTTAGCTGCCATCATGAAGCCCTGGTTTAATGGTTTAGCACCTGACATTACTGAAAAGCTGGCTGCTACTTAAACTGTGACCCACTAATTGCTCACTAATGCCTGCTGACAGGGTTTCAAGTGCACTAAAATTACATGAGCCTGGTCAGTAATCGTTCCATTAAAATGAATAGTCCGTCCCAATTAAAGGTGCAGCACTACCATTGAATATCATAGAAGTGAATTTGGTGCCCAGAGAGACGTCCCAATTAAGTGAACATCCCGTTTAAGTGCGTCCCCTTTAAATGGAGTATACTGTACTTCCTGAATGCTGTCTTTTTCTCCCTAACCTTTCCCACCACCTCTTTTGAAAACCATAGTGTTTTTTTTACTTTGTTTTGTTTTATTTGCTTCACACAAAGACTTGTTGCCTTTGTGATGGCAGTTTTGATTTTCTCCCATTGTTCTTCTACCCCTCCTTCCTGCCCATTTGCTAGTGTATTCCTTGGGCACTCACCCATTTTGCCAAAATCAGCCATCCTAAAGTCCAGTACTTTTGTATTTGTATGCCTTGACTCTACAGATGTGTTTACCATGACCCACACTGTTCGGTGGTTGCTAGTTCCCAGATGGCTACCCACTTCTAAATCTGTGATCCTCTCACCATCTCCATTTGAGAGTACCAGGTCTAAGATTGCTCCCTCCCAAGTGGGTTCCAACACTAGCTGTCTGAGGCATGCCCCTGCAGGGCATCGAGAATTACCCTGCTTTTGGGTGTGGCTGCATCACATGTACTCCAGTTAACATCTGGCATATTCAGATACCTGTCAACAAAATGTCCCCTTTTTCTGCCATTCTAAGGATGCCTGGTAGTATTTCTTTGTCCATTTCACCATTGGGGTAATATATAGACCCCCTAGTACACCCTGCTATTGATATCCAACTAATAGACAGTTTAGAGAACAGGGACATTCCAGACAATCTAATAATAATGGGAGATTTGAACTTTCCTGGCATTGATTGGGATAATCATACAGCTAAGACTTTGATAGAACAAAGATACTTGGAGGTGTTTAGCCTTCTTGGCATGGACCAATATGTACATGGAACAACAAGGCTAACAAACATATTTTACATTGTTTTAAGTGATATGGGGGAAAATATAAAGCAATGCAGAGTTACTACCCCACTTGGTTCTAGGGACCATGCCAGGGTAGAATTTAATATAAGAAATCAAAGTACCGAGACCACTGGAGAAACAATGGTCAGAAACTGCTGCAATGCATACTATAATAAATAAGGGAGGAGTTCAGCAGATTGAGGTGGAAAAATGATTTTCAAAATAAGACTGTATCCAAAATGTGGGAAGTTCTGGCTGGGAAAATAAATCAAATTATTGATAAACATATCCCATGCAAAAGGAAATATAATAGATATGGGGAGATTCTTGTTTGGATGACTGGAAGAAATAAAAGATTAATAAATTAAAAAAAAAATAGAGCGTTTGCCAAAGCTAAAAAAGTGGCCATGAGATGGATAGGAAAAACTATAGACACCTACTAAGAAGGACCAAAAAAAGTATCTTAAAAGCTAAAAGAGATTATGAATACAATTTGGCAGACAAAATAAAAGATAATTACAAGACCTTTTACAACTATATAAGTTGTATGAAAGGAGGACCACAAGGGATAGGCCCAATTAAGGACACAGATGGTAGTATGATACAAGACAATGTACTAATGGCTGAAACATGTACTAATTATTTATCAACTGTATATAATAACAAGACTGGGAAATAAACAGCTCCATGAGACAAATAGCATAATCAAATTGAAAAAAGGAAGATATTAAACATAGACTGCTCAAACTAAATCCTGGCAAATCCTTGGGACCAGATGGAATTCATCCAAAAGTGGTAATTGAAATAGCTGAAACTTTGGCCGAACCCCTAACATGTCTTTTCCAGACTTCTTTGGACCAGGGAGAAGTGGCAGATGCATGGAAAGAGGCAAACGTAATCCCCATATTTAAGAAAGGAGCCAGACAGGAAGTTAGTAATTATCGACCAATAAGCCTGACATCCATTCTGGGCAAGATGTAAGAAGGGGTTATTAAAGACCACAAAGAATTGGACATGCAGCAAAGAGGGGATATTGAAGGGATGTAAGTTTGTCATGGACGAGGTTTTAATGACTTATTGTTTGTTCATGAAATCATTAGTAAACAGTAGCAAATGTTGTGGCACTGTCATCATTGCTACATTCTGATGGCACTAGTGAAAGTCATGGAAGTCCTGAATAAAGAACAAACGTCATGGAATCAATGATGTGTATAACTGCCATGACAAACTTACAACCCTAGATACTGACAATACACAACATGGCTTCAAGCATAGCAGGCCATGTCAAACTAACCTATTGGGTTTTTATGAAAAAGTTAGTAGGTCCTTGGATGAAGGTAGCCCAGTGGATGTGATCTTTCTGGACTTTTCCAAGGCCTTTGATAAGGTTTAATGGTGAAGGGAGGCAGTATAGTGCAGTGTTTAAGGCTCTGAACTGCAAATCTGGTGACATCCAGCAGACCAGACCTGGGTTTGAATCCCACAGCTTCCACTTGCATACTGTGTGAGCCTAAGCAAGTCACTTAACTTCCCTGTGCTCCCAGGTCGCTCCTTTAAAAAAGCTTTCAGCTTAGTATGCTACTCCTAGTTAAACAACTAAAAAACAAAACAAAAAACTAGTGGATGCCCTGATAGATGATGGCATCTAGGGAAATATAACTCGTTAGATTAGATCTTGGTTGTGCAATAAAAGGTAGAGAGTGACAATCAGGGGCTATAATTCTGGTTGATTGAGGGTAATGAGTGGGATCCCACAGGGATCTGTATTGGGTCCTTGCCTTTTTAATACCTATATTCATTCAATGACTACCGGAGGGGAAGTGCGGGAAGCAAAGTTCGCTGATGACACTCGAATGGGCTACATAGTAAATAACACCATGGAGAGTATCAAACTACAGTAAGCCCTAACTATATTACAGGGGTGGGCACAGGCCTCTAAACTGACCTTTAATGGGGAGAAATGTAAGATCATGCATTTTGGTAGAAAAAATGCAGGGGCAACCTATAGGCTAAATGGACATCTGTTAGGGGTTGTTACAAATTTTTTTATTTATTTAGCTTTTGTTGACTGGGTAAGTGCAGTAGACAAATCCTGCCTATTTTCAGGCACGACCCAGGGGAAGGGGATACAGATGAATGCCAACTGACCTTGAACCAGATTAAGCTGTTGGTGGTATTTTTACTGAATGAGGGAAATTTGGCCAGGACACTGGGAATTCCCCTACTCTTTTCGATAAGTGCCATGGGATCTTTAACATCCACCTGAACTACCACCAATCCAGGCAGATGGGACCTTGGTTTAACGTCTCATCTGAAAGACGGCACCTCAGAAGTGCAGCACCCCTCTCATGCTGCACTACAGTGTCAGTGCTGGGATATTAACCCAAGTGCCAGATGTGGGAACTGAACCCACAGCCCTCTGATCTCCCGGCCTCAGAGGCGAGTGTGCTACCTACTGAGCCACTGACACTGCAAATGAAAGAGACCTGGGTGTTAGGGCCTCTAACGATCTCAAATTTAGACAACACAGTAGCTTATTGGTTAAAAAAGTTGGCAACATATTGAGCTGCATAAACAGGCATATAAAGAGTAGGAGGAAGGAGGTCCTGTTCCCCTTGTATGGGTCACTGGTGAAGCCACATATAGAATACTGTTCACAGTTTTGGTCATCCGGATATAGAAAGGAAATTACAACATTGGAAAGGGTTCAGAGGAGGGCCACTCAGATGATCAATGAGGTACACGGCATGAACTACCAGGAAAGGTTAACCAATTTGGGGCTTTATACATTGGAATAATGAAGGCTGCGAGGAGATATATGTATGGTATATAGGGCAATAAAGGATATCAATTTAAGGGATCTTCTGGGCTTAAAGTTATGAGAACAACCATACCAAATTAGAGAACACCCATCTTAGTTAAAAAGGGGGCAATATAAGACCACTACGAGAAAGTACTGGTTTAGTGTAAGAGTTGTGCCTCTGTGGAATAGGTTACCATTGGAGGTGATAACCAGTGAAAGTATGCAGGCTTTTAAAACTAACCTGGATAGATTCCTGATTAGTAACAATATTATAAGTTATTACTAGTGTTTCTTGGTGAGCTCTATAGACAAATTAGTAATTTTTCCTCTCTGAACTACCTATGATACCTATGATTTCCTCCCCCTGAGATGGGGGTCTGTATACAACTCCAGTGCAGATTGTGGTGCCATTACCTGTCTTCAAGGTCACCCACAGTGCCTCCTCTCTTCCCCATTTACCCTTTTGTTCTGTTGCTTTCATCCCTTCTCTTATGTAGAGAGCTACTCCTCCTCCTCTTTTACCCTCCCTGTCCCTCCTGTAGATTGCATACCCTAGCATGTTTACATCCCAGTCATGGTTCTCTGTGTACCATGTTTCTATGACTACAACAATATCCAGGTGTCCCTGTTCCATCAAGGCCGCTAAATCAGGACACTTGTTACCCAGACTATGGGCATTGGTACTCATCACCCTCAATTGTTTTATGGTCTTACCTCTTTTATCCCCATCCTTACCCTTACTGTCTTTGGCTTTTTCTCCATTTACCCCCATCCTGCTCCCTATCAACCTCTCTACCTTGGTGTGTATCTCACTGATGACCCTGTTTTGTGGTGGGAAGCTGGGAATTCCCAGCTTCCCACCACAGCTTCCCCAGCTTGTCTGTACTGTTTCCTAGTATTACAGTAATATCACATTGTTATCACATTAGTAACACAGTAACATATAGTGGTTCTCACTCTGTGATTCCTTCTATTGCAGTGAAATCACATTATTATCACATTAGTAACACAGTAGCATACAGTGGTGTGGATCCACGAAGGAGTCCAACAAGAATCTTGTCGAACGCCCCATCAGCGACACCAGCAGGTTGACCGCATTCTGTAGTTGGCTGCCAGTTCGCTACTTCTGCCTTTGTTAAAGACCACCGAACCCCCCCACTTAAGGATTCTCAACTCCAGTCAGAGCTGATTGGGGGGTGCAGGACCACCGATAGACAGCGCCGGGTTCCAGCAGGTCTCCCACCACGGCTAGGCATTGTGGTCTCTGTGGGAGACCTCGCTGGTGAAATGTCGCTGCGAGGGGGGTAAATGCAGTGGTGCTCCCTCGATGGTTCCCTATTTTTTCAGTGCTATCACATTTTTAATACATTAGTAATGTCATGACATAGCATGGTGTTCTCTCCACTTTTTCCTATTTTTGCAGTAATAGTACATTATTATCGAATTAGTATCACAGTAACATACAGTGGCACCCCCTCCAGTTTTCCATATCATTCCAGTGAAATCACGTTATCATACTAGTAACACAGTAATGTATTGTGGTTTGCACTCAGTGATTCCTTTTATTGTTGTGAAATTACATTGTTATCACCTTCGTAATACAGTAACATACAGTGGTGTTCCTCCACTGTTCCCTATTACTGCAGTAATATCACATTTTTATTGGATTAGTAACATAGTATCGCACAGTGGTACTCCCTCCCGTGTTCCATATTATGACAGTGAAATCACATTATCACATTAGTAACAGTAAGATACAATGCTTCTCACTTAGTGATTCCTTTTATTGCAGTGAAATCGTATTGTTATCACATTAGTAACTCAGTAACACACAGTGGTGCTCACTCCACTGTTCCCTATTATTGCAGTAATATCACATAATTATCGTATTAGTAACACAGTATTGTGTAATGGTTCTCACTCAGTATTTCCTTTTATTGCAGAGAAATCACATTGTTATCATATTAGTAACACAGTAAAACACTGTGGTGCTCCCACTAATTTTCCCTATTATTGCAGTGAAAACACATTGCTATCACATTACTGACAGAGTAACACACAGTGGTGCTCCCTCTATAATCCCCTGTTTTTGCTGTGATATCACATTGTTATCACCTTAGTAATGCAGTGTCATACAGTGACGTTCACTCTCCTGTTCTCTATTATTGTGGCAATATCACATTACCTCTTTAATAACATAGTAATATGAAGTGGTACTCTCTAAATTGTTCCCTATTATTGCAGTAATATCACATTATTATCACATTAGTAACACAGTAATATGCAGTGGTACTCCCTTATTCCATATTATTGCAGTGAAATCACATTATCACATTACCGAGTAGCGGAGGTCGCGAAGGTGAATCGGAGCCCTCCCCCACACCGAAGGAGCGAGCCAGCCCCGAACCCCCAACCAAGGCTTGCACACGCCACCGAGAAGCGGAGGTCGTGAGGGCGAATCGGAGCCCTCCCCCACACCGAAGGAGCGAGCCAGCCCCGAAACCCCAACCAAGGCTTGCACACGCCACCGAGAAGCGGAGGTCGCGAGGGCTGAATCGGAGCCCTTCCCCACACCGAAGGAGCGAGCCAGCCCCGAACCCCCAACCAAGGCTTGCACACGCCACCGAGAGCCGGAGGTCGCGAGGGCGAATCGGAGCCCTCCCCCACACCGAAGGAGCGAGCCAGCCCCGAACCCCCAACCAAGGTAACTGCCACCGCTTTGAAGAAGGACCACGCTTGCAAACTTGTTGGCGCCCTTTTCTCCTTCCAGCGTGTCCGTTCAGAATTGTCTTTGGAATCCCCCTCCTGTGGCTAAGCGCAACGGCAGGGCGGCTAATTTAAAAAAAAAAAACTTACAAAACTGCAGGACGTTTGGAGCCTGGACCAGGACAGCGTTGGCAGGGCTGGTACCGCGGTGCCTTTCTGCCCCAGGGCAGCTATACTTAGAGCAGTTGTTTGAAGGAAAATGTGTTTGCTGTAACTTGCATGCTGAGTTCACTTTATTCCCCATTGCCTTGTTTAATTCTATGTGAAGTTAGCTAACAGCCATTTCCACGCTCCAAGCATCTCCTGGCTTAATTTTACCAGCATTGGAGATTCCCAGCGTCTCCCCTTCTCCTCCTCTCGCCCTCCCCCCAGCTGTCCTCCACCCACTGATTTGATCTGCCCCCCTCCTCCCACCTCCCCAGCCCTACTTAATTCCTGTCTCCTGTTGTCCTTTCAGGCTTGCACACGCCACCGAGAAGCGGAGGTCGCGAGGGCGAATCGGAGCCCTCCCCCACACCGAGGGAGCGAGCCAGCCCCGAACCCCCAACCAAGGTAACTGCCACCGCTTTGAAGAAGGACCACGCTTGCAAACTTGTTGGCGCCCTTTTCTCCTTCCAGCGTGTCCATTCAGAATTGTCTTTGGAATCCCCCTCCTGTGGCTAAGCGCAACGGCAGGGCGGCTAATTTAAAAAAAAAAACTTACAAAACTGCAGGACGTTTGGAGCCTGGACCAGACAGTCGCAGGGCCGGTATCGAGTGCCTTTCTGCCCCAGGGCAGCGAGACTCCTCCAACGCCACGCTGCTCGCCCCCACCGCCCCACCACCACCCTTGCTCGGCTCTCCAATTTATAGGAAGTGAGGTCAGGTGTGAGGCTGAATTAACCTATCAGCCAACTTTCCCAGCAGCAGGTTATACAAATGTACACTCAGTGGCTGCTGCAGCACCTATTTCCTCTCACTGTCGCTTGCTATGAACACTCCACTACTAGCTATCCTCTTACTTGCCTGGACCCCACAGCTTGCCCCACTACCCCCTAGAGGCACCCAACCCTCCCACTATAACCTTTGCTCCATCCCTTCTGCATTCAAAGGTACACACAGATTCTGTGCCACCACCAGCCTCTATACCAAACACACTGAACCTGTGGCCATTACTTTCACTTGCTCAACTTAACACTCACTCACACACCAGGCATACGCTGCACCTCTAGTGTCCCCCAGACCCCTGGCCCCACCACCCTCCCTTTCCTCTCTACTGCCCCCCTCTCTCCCCCTAAGCTACTTTCCTGTATTACTCCCAGCCTCCCCATCCCCACCACCAACGCAAAGCGTCTCACACCCTACCAGTTACAGTGTCTCTCACCAAAACTCAGCATGCTGGCCCTCCTACGGCACACCTTCTTACTCCTCCTTGTATCTGGTAACATCCACCCCAACCCAGGTCCACCTCGCAAGTTTGCCCTCCCTAAAAACCCCGAGGGGCGGCTGCGGCTTGCTACCCTAAATATATGCAGCCTACCCAAAAAACACACACCACTCCAAGGCTGGATCGCTCAGCATGCTCCTGACATACTCGCACTCTCTGAAACCTGGCTCACTGACAAGATTCCCAGTGAAGCGGTCTCCCTCCCTAATTATGCTCTCTTCCGGGCAGATAGGCACAGCAAGAGAGGTGGGGGCTGTGCAATGTATGTCAAATCCTCTCTCAATGCCACTGAAGTCCATACACCAGCGTCACAATACGGTGCCCAGGTTCTCACAATAAAGCTCAGCCTGGTAACAAAACACTCCACATCATCTCGGCCTACATCCCCAGAAATCAAAAACTTGCATTCGACTCTCATTTTTCAAGTCATCTCCCATCTACCCAACACTAGCGAAGTCATCGTTATGGGGATTTCAATGTAAACTGGTTATCCTTGGCCTCTTCCAGCTACAAAGATGCCGCCTGGCCTTTGATCTCACCCAACTAGTCACCTCCCCACCAGAAGGGACCCCAGATCCGGGACCTCCACCCTCCTGGACCTCATCTTCACCAACCGGCCAGGTAACCCTCCCATGCTACAGTACTCCCGATGCTATCAGCGACCACTCCCAGTAACTTGCTGGTGGTCGTGCAGTTGCCCTCACACTCCTAAAATCTCCTGGCAACGTAGACTTAAAAGGGCGGTCTAAAGAACCTAAGCCCACCTAACCAACAGCAACTGGCTACCCATTTACACTGCCCAGTCAGTTGACTTCGCCTGGCTTACTTCTATAACCACCTTCAACAAAGCCTGTGACTTATACGCTCTTTTTAAGCAAGTTATGAAATCCAGATCCACCCCTTGGATCACACCCCCACTACTTAGCCTGCTTCAGCAAAGAGATAACCTCTGGCACAAAGCCTTAGACTCCCAAAGCACCCTGGATAGACAACTTTACAGGAGGCTGCGTAATAAATGTACTTGGGCTTGCGGCAGGCAAAGCCCTCTACTACCAACACACTAACCTCTACCTGGGGTGCTGGGAAAAAATTCTGGGACAACATAAAGGAGCTCAGTGGCAAATCTCGCTCCCCCAACCCCACGCAACTCACTATTAATGGTGAGGTCACTCAGGATCATCCCACTATCGCTGAAGCCCTTAGCTCGGCCTTCTCTGATCTCTCCCACACCCTCCCTCCTCACTCCCCCCCCAACTCGAGTTCTTCCAACACCCCTTCCGGCTTCGAGTCATCACCTACCACGAGGCAAAATGCTATATTACCAGGGCTATCTCTAATACCCGCTATAGCAATGACACCCTTGATCTTAAACTCCTGAGGCTCTCCCTTGATGCCACGCTACCCCACCTCACTAAAATTCTTAACCTCTCACTCTGCCTAGGCCAGTTCCCCTCTACCTGGAAGAGAGCCATAATCACTCCCATCCTGAAGGGCGGGGACCCCACTGACACCAGTAACTACAGACCCATCTCTATACTGCCACCCTCTCCAAAGCCCTAGAAAGAATAGTCTCTGACCAGCTAACCGAACACCTAACTAAGCATATGCTCCTCAGCCAGGAGCAGCATGGCTTCCGCTCAGGTCATAGTACCATCACCGCTCTCACAGAGCTCACCTCGTTCCTACATGAAGCCCTCGACCATGGCTCAATTGCCGGGGCCATATACGTGGACCTAACCAAGGCCTTCGACACGGTCAATCACGAGCTTCTGCTTCAGGTCCTCCCTACACTAAATGTGGTCCCCGAGACATTGACCTGGTTCAAGGATTACCTCTCAGGCCAGTACGCACAAGTCAGGATATGCTCTACCCTCTCCACCCCTAAAACAGTTTCCTCTGGGGTCCCTCAGGGTCTATCCTAGGCCCACTGCTGTTCACCCTCTTCCTAAACTCCTCCCTAAGGCTTGCAGCGGTCAGTTGCTCTATGCCGATGATGCGGTTCTGTTCGGAAACACGCCCACCCTACCGCCTCCAGCAGACCCTTCAAAGGCAATTCGGGAACTAGAGACCTGGTTCTCTGAACACCGCCTAATTATCAACTATAAAAAACTAAGTCCATGATTTTGCCCACCGCCAAAGTCCTTATAGTCAGTCTGCTTCTCCTCATCAACAACGCATAGGTGCCCTCTGGAACAAGTTTCCATTTCAAATATCTAGGTGTCACTTAGACACCTCCCTCTTACCAGAGGCATACCCAAATTCTCTCCTCCTCTATCAGCTCTAGGGTAGGCCTCCTGTACCGGCTCAAGCACTGCTTACCCCCAAGGCTATGCAGCCTGCAGTCACCTCCTCCATCCTCTCCTGGTGGACTATGGGATCACTATATACGGCTCAGCTGAACCCACCTCCCTGAATAGGATAAACATTGTCCTGAACAAAGCCTGCCGCCTAGTCACTGGTTGTGAGAGGCTAACCCACACCTGTGATCTTTATGCTTTATCTGGCTGGCTAAACTTCCAACATCGATTACAGTTCCACACCTGCATCCTCGCAAAAAAAATACACCTTCACCTAGCCCCCGTCGGACTTTTCCCCTTAATCAGTTCTGCACCTCACGGATGCAATACGAGACTCTCCGCAAGCTCCCCTTTCCTTGTACCTCAATGTAGAACCTCTCTAGGGCAAAGATCCTTCCGATACCGAGCGCCTCTCTGGCTCAATGCGTTACCTCACTCACTTGCACAGACCCACAGCATCTCTCAATTTAAAACAGACCTCAAAGCTCACCTCCTTGAAAGAGCCATATGTGACTGCGGCTAACTCTGCTCACCCAGATGAACGCCTTCCCTTCCCCTACTCTTGACTCAGGGTCTCACAAGGCCCCACGTAACTCACCAATTCCCTGCCTGGTAACCCAAGATTGCAGCCTAACTTCCTTATCAGTCATTAAGTTTTGCCTGGAATACTCCTGTGATTTTGTTATGTATATTCTATCTGTTTCAAGTATGTTCTCTACTGTATCTGTCTTCCCTCCACCCTTTGTAACCGACGTGGAGCCTTTGCAAAAGAGTCTGTGACTCAAAGGTTTGTAATTCCGATTGTTTCCAATAAATAAAAATAAATAAAAAAAATAATTCTCACTCAGTGATTCCTTTTATTGCAGTGAAATCACATTGTTATCACATTAGTAACACAGTATAATGCAGTGGTACTCCCTTATTCCATATTATTGCAGTGAAATCACATTATCACATTAATAACACAGTAATGTCTGGTGGTTCTCACTCAGTGATTCCTTTTATTGCAGTGAAATCACACTGTTATCACATTAGTAACACAGTAACATACATTGGTGCTCCCTCCACTGTTCCATATGATTGCAATGAAATCACATTATTTGTCACATTAGTAACACAGCAACACACAGTGGTGCTCCCTCCATTGTTTCTGATTATTACAGTGATATCAAATTGCTATGCCTGCATAGCAAAGCTATCCTGATGTCTGGCTATCACACAGAGGTTGAAGCGACTCTGGAAACACGTGACCGGATACCTAGACTGTCTTCTTCCATGAATGGCGCTGAAGCACAAGTGGTCCTCTCCGCTGGCCACAATGCTGTTCCTCTGACTCTCTCATCCCATCCACCACTACACTGTTTTGTTACTCCCGGGCTCACTTCTGGTTTTAACCATTCAAATTTAGCTAGTCTTTACAGCTACTAAAACAAAGTCCAGTTAAGGGAGCTCTTTACAGGCTACAGAAAACAAAGCCCCCCCACCCCCATCCCACATTGCATTTTTTTTTTTTTAGTTGTTTAACCAGGAGTAGCACACTAAGCTGAAAGCTTTTTTACAGGAGCGACCTGGGAGCACAGGAAAGTTAAGTGACTTGCTCAGAGTCACACAGTATGCAAGTGGAAGCTGTGGGATTCAAACCCAGGTCTGGTCTGCTGGATGTCACCAGATTTACAGCTCAGAGCCCTAAACCACTGGACTTGGAAAAACAGCTGGAAAAAGAATCTAAGCACAGAAAATCAGGTATTTATTTGTCATTCAACAAAAGTGCCCTCATCATTTTGTTTTTATGCGAGGACCTAGCGAGAGGTTCAATGTTGGGAATAGCTCCTCCCACAACCTCTACTTAAACCCTCCTCTAAATGCACCTCCCTTGCTTAGCAAGTGTTTTTCATGGGCTCCCTGCGTGGCTTGTGTGGCTGTGCTTCCTTGTGCTTCTGCTGCCATGTCTATTGGTGTTTCCCCTATTTATGCGTCCCCCTCTCCTTCTCATCCTTGTTGCCATGTGTTTGTGTTTACCTGCTCTCCAGTGACCTTTGGTCTCCTTTCAGTGGCTTCTGCCTCCCCCTGCTCCCTGTACTTCACTCCCCATCATTCCCAACTGTGCTCAGGTTCTCCCCTCTCCATATCCTTTTTTGGTGGCTTCAATGATACCCCTCTGACCACCGTTCAAGGGGGTCTTTGCTCATTCCCCACATTCCCCATCTTCCATGACTTCCTCCAGAAGCACGCCCCTTCTTGTTTGCCCGTAAACACCTCCTTCTCCTCCTCATCTCCTCTGCACTCCAGGATCATGGTGTGGTACAGCAAAGCATTACTAACAGAAGCCAAGGGACTTACTTGAGGCCACATGCAGTAAGTTTAGGGAGAGCCAGCAAGTGCAGCAGGACCTGAACTCCAGTACTGATGAGAAGATTAAGTGTGTGGAGTGGGGGGTAACATCTTATCACAATTCTCCACAGCACTGGAGTACCTGCCCTGCTTCACACCACAACATTTGCTTTGTATTCAGGGAAAAACACACAGGACTGAAATGTATAACATCACTGAAAATAGACTTTGCCACCTCGGATTCCTAGAGCCCACTTTATTACCTCTGTGCATACTCTATGAGACAGCATTGCATTGGTTTCCTGGGATGACTTTTGTTAGGTGCTTTGTTACAATTTCAGCTTTCCCATCTGTGGACCTTCATGACCACTCATATGCTACATTTTATTTTCCAAGTACATTTACTCACTGATATCCTGTTTTACTGGATTGTATTTATGCCTAAGACTACAGACTGTGCAGTCTGGCTGCAGCTAGTGTTCTCCTCTGTCACACCTCTCAGCTTCTTATGGTACCAGCATGGAAAAGGGGGGAGGGTAGTCATCCGTTTAGCTAGCTAAGTCTTACGGAGTGCTGTTAACATTACCCCATGATGTGCGGTGCCAGTCTCCTTCTGCCCCATCTTTTCATTCCTGTTTTCCTCTATATTTTGCACTACTGGAAGCTACTGCTAATTGTCGCTGCAAGGCCAATTGTGCTGCTTCCCTCAGGAAGTGAAAAAGGGGGGTGCATACCAGTGCTCCTGCTTCACTGAATCTACCTCCCCACTTACTCCATCTCTGTTGCCTACAATCTCACTTGCTACATTACCATGCTTCCCTCATTCCTGTCTTTGATTCGGTGGATTTTCCTTCCTTCCCTCATCATGCTGTAAGGCTTTTCCCCAGTCTATCATGTCTTGTTTCTGTGTCTACCATGCCTACAATTCTCCTATCTCCTGCCATGACATGTACTGACTCATCATCCTATGTAGTTCATCTCCTAATCTGCTCTCTCTCTTCAGCAGCATTTTGTACTTTGCTAGCCCATACCAGCAGTACTCTGGACTCTGTCCCTAACTTGCATCTTTTGAGGTGCTGCGTGAAGGTAGGCTTCCCCTGTCTACCGGGGATGGGATTCTGTTACATTCATTACCTCCTACTACTTAACAACTTGACATCCTCCATTCCTAACTCTGCTGGACAGTATCAAATGAAGGTTATCTCACCCTATTGGGGATGGGAGTCTTGTCTATGCCCTACTGAATCATACCATGCCTTTTCTACCTCATACCAGTTGCCACTTCCCTTCAGGAACAGAACTTCATCCACCATGTACTCTCATCATCCTGCCTCTCCTAGCTACATCCAATCAGGATCATCTCACCTCAACCGTCACACCTGGATGCATGAGCTTCCATTTTGCTGCTTCACGTATGTTCATTCTCCACTTCCTATCTGATGCCACAGCCCTTCTGGAACTGGACAGCCTCCTGCTAGTAATCTCCCTTTCTCCCTGACTGTAGCCTTCTCTCCAGCCTCATCATACTAGCTTGCCTGCTTCACAGTCTAAGCTTGCATCACTGTTTCCACTGTTTGCTTCCTCTATCCAATACAGGTTGCTGCTTCCCTTCGTGAATGGCACCATCGCACTTCACCTCCTTCTGCCCTCGTCTTTGCCTGCCAACATCGATTGCACTTCATCCCATCGTGGAGTTGTAGCCTGTCCCTAGATCCACTGGGTTATTATCTCCTCTGTATCTTGCCCGGTTGCTGCTCCTGTTTGAAGAGGACCTCCATACTCTGTTTGCCTCCATACTTCTACCTCTATAGAGTGATATTGCATGCTAGTTCTGTCTTCCCATTTACCGTGCCTGGAAGCTTGTTTCTACAATCAGCTGTTTCCATTGTACCTGCTTTCCACCGGACTGTCACTTGCTGATCCTTCCTGGACTGGAGTGTCTCCCAAATGTGCCTTTACCTTTGCCATTATCTGGAGTGTCATGGCCTTCATCTCACCTCACCTACTTCAGGTAGGAGCCTGCATCTGCACCCGCTGGTCCCTCCTTATGCAATGTCCATATCCTACTTCATTACCACTCCCCTCTAGTCTTGGGACCCATTTACTCTGACTACCTTCCAGCCTTCCTCACCATTCACCATCCCTCTCATTCTTGGACCATCATACTTCACCCCCTTGGCCTGCTTTCCCTCATGATTTCAAATCAATCAATTAATCAAACTTTACTTAACTAGGCAGTTACATCATTGAGCGAGCTCATTTGCAAGACAGTCCTGGACACACAGAACAATTTCCATTTGCAGTTTACGACAACATGTTGAGGCGTATCATACAGGAAAAAAACAGTATAAACATAAATAACATTACAGGACAGTATGATATCGGGAATAAATCTTGATAGCAAGGCAGTATACATACACAGATACTACATCTTAGGATGTTTGGGGTGAACAAAAGAGCGAGGCATGAGAGGATGGCAGCAGCACATAGGATACGGTGAGAAGGGGATAGAAACACATAAGGGGAAGGAGGGCTAACCCTGCTATGTTAGAGTCCCCGGGGGTGGGGTTGCCACAGGGAGGGAAGAGGGGAGGGAGCTAGGGGGGTAGTTGCCCTAAGTGGGCTGCCAGCCAACGGGGATTAGGGAGGCCAGCAGGATCCATAAGCGAGGATAAATCAGATTATGTAACAACGACACTGAAATAGTCACACGTAGTTTTCAGGCAGCTGAAAACAATTGTTTGAATACATAAGGGCTTGGCAGGCAGGAGAATTTAAGAACTTTTTGTGAATTATTCCAAAGTGATGGTAGGAAGGAGCTGATGGCAGCTACGCCATGGCGTGTCCTTGCTCACGGTAGCTTGAGGAGGACAAGGGAGGAATTCCGTAGGCCATATATGCCAGTTGACCATTTGAACAGATTACAGATGCAGGGTGGGAGTTTTGAAGAGCACCCTGAAGATCCACATAAGGGCATTTATTTGCCTCCTCAGAGGGAAGGATGGCCAACCTATTGCCTGCTACAACAGGCAGTGTTGAGTCCAGAGTGGCATATCTAGTATAAATCTCAAGGCTCGATGGTAGAGTGTATCAAGCTTCTGAAGTGCATACTGGGGGCAATGGCTGTATAGAAAATTTGTGTAATCAAGTAGGGGTAAAAAGGTTGCTTGATGCCTTATGTGGAAGAATATGCCAGCTGGTCTGCTATCCATTTCAATCCAGTTTGACTGCCTCTGGGACTTGCTTGCTGCAGGTCACCTGCCCAGTTGATGTCCGAGTTTAATTTCAGCTTTGGGATGTGAGAACTTTATCTTTCTTTGCTCCAGCACCTTCTGTCCCTTCACTAGTTGGTTGAAACCTTCATCTTATGTAGGACCTATGTACCACAACCTCATTGCTGTTAGTACTTCGCTTCATGCCTCAGCTCTCCATGGATCATCTTCTAGCGATTGCTACAGCCTTCCTGCATCCTACTGCCATTGGCTGAGGGAGCCATCCCAATCCTGTTCCTTCCTGCAGAGTGTGTCATCCCACTTCATTCACCTTGACACCACCCTGGATCAGTCCTTCACTCCACTGGGATTTACTCTGGACTTTCCTTTCATCTTTAGATAACAACCTTTCCTTTTCTGCCTTACAGGCTCTCAGCTTTGTCCTATCTGCTGTGGTTCTTTTGGGCATTCTACCATATCCCTGGCCAGTATTCCTATTCAGGCAACTGCTACCCTCATTTATCCATTGCATACTCCTATTCTGGCCATCATCACAGCTTCTGTCCACTACTCATGGATTACTGTTCAATTCACTTGAGGGATCTACTTCAAGTATGCATTCCTTGGTGAACATGCGTCAGAAACCATTACGTTAACATAACATTTTCCATACTACCCAATCAGCTTCCCTCGATCATTCTGGACCCTCACTTGACTGGATAATAGAGACAGTCCCTTCTCATTTGGATGGTCCCTGTGACACTTGGCCAACTGGTTATGATTGCTCTATGATTTTTTTTAAATAAAAATGCAGTGTGATTGTCTGTCTTGAGACGTCCTGTGATCCTAGGATGAACCCCCCCCAGGTTTCAGTTCAAAAGACAGGATATGTTAAACAGCAGATCTCTGTAATGTGATTTACTTCCAAAAAAGTCACATTTTATGGCCTTGTTGTTGAGCTGTGCTTCTTTGAAGTCAGTAACTAAAATACTCATTTTATGACGTCTTCAGAGGAAAGAACAGTTCATTTCAACTGGTGCTAAAAGAAGCTATATGACAGCTAAGTGAGAAAAACTGCAGAGTTGTAAAATTCCTGTGACATCTTGGGAAGCAGAAAACCACACTAGATCAAAGGAAAGACTCAAGACCAAAGAGTCACATTGAGAAATGAGTTTTTGTTGATGTCACCTTATTTAATTTACCTCCTGAGTGATAAGACATCCTGGTTGTATAATTTTTAATTTTAAAAGGCAGAGCTAGGTGGCATCATAGAAGGGGGTGGACACAGAGTTTAAACAGTATTCTGTATTTCCACTTACTGACGCATTCCTGTTGGACTCTGAAGAAACATCTACTTGAAGCACTGTTAGAAGATATACATTAGATAGACAGGTCTAATTGTACGGTGGTAGGAATTTGTTTGCACTTTATTTGACCTTGTTCTTTTAAGGGATTGTGTGCTTTGTGATATATTGTTTGTTGTTTACATTTTACATATTTTTATCCATTTTCTTAGTAAACCTCTTAGTTTAAAGATGCTACCTGGTGTGCCTTTGAAATTCTTTCTTTTGAGTGTGAAGCATATATGGTTAAAGCTGACGCTGTTCATAAGCTTAATGGTATACCAAACTGGGAAAAAGTAAGAATTTATCTAAGGTCTTTCATAGAGTTTTTAAGGGTTCATTTTGTATACCTGGTTAGGTGCCCTTGGCGCAAGATATCTGGCATTTCCCCGAAAAGCAGAATTATCTGAGCCTGTACATTTGGGTACACTAGCAGAAGGTTCACAGTTTGAATCCCTCCAGAACTTGAGACCAAAGGTGATTCGAACCCACAAAACAGACAGGAGGGTTACCCTGTTCTGTTACCCTATTCACAATACTGTGCTTGGAGGTTGGCACTGTGGGAGCAGAGGGCCTGACCTGCTGAGTGGGGTTGTGACAGATTTGGTGGCAGCGGTGCTGATAATTTTCAGATTGGTTGGCAGCAGTGTGCATACATTTGGTATTACAAGCTTTTACTGTTCAGTGTGTCAGCTTGATACTGTACAGCTCACTTGCAAAAAAAAGGCAGTGTTTTATTTTTTTTTAAAAAAGGAAACAGAACTATATCACTTGGCTTACAGTCAAGTTCTTACCTGTTTCATTTTTTTTCTAATGTGCAAGTTAGCGTAGCCGTAGTAAGGGAAGAAGATGGCTTCCAACTACAGTGGGCACACTGTAGACTACTTAAATCAGTTGTGCAGGGACAGAGGAGTCCCATATGAGGTGAAAGCCACCAAGCAGAACCTTGTGGATGCCCTGGTGGTAGCAGATACCCAGAGCATCGTGTCACAGACAGCGACTGTAAGGGACCGAACCTTAGTGTGGAAAGGCTAGCTACCAGTGCAGTGTCCAGATCCAGTGAGGAAGACAGCAGGACCAGTGCCAGTGAAGGGCCACAGCAGCAGGGGAAGGTCATCAGCATTCTGGAGCAAGAAGTATTCAGGCTGCAGATTGAATTGTGCTGAATGGAGTTGGAGTTCCAGCAGAAGAGAGAGTGGGAGCAGTGGGAGGCTGACCATGAGAAGCGTGAGCACCAGCGAGCTGCAGAGGAGAAGAGGGACCATGAACAGTGAGAGGCAGACTGTCAGGAGCATGAGCACCAGAGGTGACTGAACTGGAGAAGCTACGACTCCAACCACCAGCACCAGAGCAGGTAAGTGGCTTGGGTTTAACTGGAACTACAGGACTGGGTTACAAATTGAATTCCAAATTGATAGCCAAATTTAAAGAGGGGGAGGATATGGATGCCTTTTTAAATTCTTTTGAAAAAGTTTGTATTCAGGCTAAAATTTCTAGAGAGTCCTGGAGATTCCAGTTTATCCCCACTACTTACTGGGAAAGCTTGGGGTGCATTGGATCAAATGGATAATGAGGACAGTAATGATTACAGCAAACTTAAAGCTGCACTGTTAAAAATTTTTTAATTAACTGCTGAATCATACAGAGCTAAATTCTGTAAGCTCAGGAGAAGCCCTGACATGAGCTATGAGAAGCTAGCCATGAAACAACATCAGTTTTTAAAATGTTGGTGGGAAGGAATTGAAGCAAACTATGTAGATAAAATTGAAAAAGTGATTTTGTTAGAACAGTTTTTCTGGGCATGCCCAGCAGAGTTGAAAACCTGACTGGAGGCCGGAGATCCCAAAACAGTGCAAGAGGCTGCTGAACTCTCGGACCGCTATGCCAAGAGCAGACCTGCTCTAAGAGCAAATAGGGCGGGCTTGGCAGTGCAGATAGGGAAAAGCGCACCTTCAGGGCAGCTAAAACCCTCCCTGCATCCACCAAATCCAGCTAGCCTCAGGTTTCAAAGAAAAGATTGAATGTTGGTTATGTAAAGAAAATAAGCATATTGCCAGACAGTGTCCCAAAAGGGCAAGAAATACACAACTGGGGGCTAGGAAAGAAGTGGGTTGTTTGTGTGTCCCTGGAAGCATGCCTGTGAACATGAGGGAACACATGCACCCAGTCATGGTGAATGGTGTACAGACACAAGGGTTAAGGCACACTGGGCATCCCTGACATTGGTAAAGGGGATCTAGTAGAGCCTGGTCAGCTTATACCCCAGCCTGTGTCTCCTGATATGGAGACTAATGAAAAGGGGGTAGAAAATTCCCCAGTAGCAGTTAACTGCACAGCTACAGAGGGTTACTCCAAAGAGGAAGGGGTGACCCATTGTCAGAGGGTTGGGATTGACAGTGATCTTGAGTGTCCTGATGCTAGTGCTAGGGACCCTAGTCTAGCGACTGAAGGGGACCTGTCCCATGCCTTGGGAATGTGTGAGGAGTTTGCAGCTGCTCAGAGAAGTGACACTAGTCTAGAGAAGCTGAGGGCTTGGGCAGAATCTGACGGAGCACAAGAAGGTGATGGTAAAGAAAAGGTTTATTGGGAAAATGGACTGATGAATACTCAGGCTGTGCAGACAGAGGGAGGGGTGCTAGGCAGGCAGCTTGTCATTCTCCAGGAGTATCGTGAGCAGTTGCTCAAGATTGCACATGATATTCCCTTGTCTGGTCATCTGGGAATCATGCACACTATGCAGCGGTTGGCCCAGAATTTCTTTGGCCCAACTTCACCCAGCAGGTGAAAGAGTGGCAGGTCTTGCCACGGTGTCAAGAAATAGGGAAGGCCTCGGGCAAAACCCAGCCCACCTATTCCATTGCCATAGTGGAGGAACCATTCCAGAGGGTGGGAATGGATATTGTGGGGCCTTTAAATACCCCCAGCTCCTCAGAGAAGAGATTCATCCTGACTGTGGTGGATTATGCCACCTGGTACCCCAAGGCAGTCGCCCTATCCTCACTGAGGACAGACAAAGTGGAAGGTGCCTTACTTGAGATTTTCTCCCATGCTGGGTTTCCGCAGGAGGTTATCACTGATCGAGGGGGTTCCTTCATGTTGGACCTGATAAAATGTTTGTGGGAGAAGTGTGGGGTGGTGCAGAGATGTATGACACTGTATCACCCACAAGCCAATGGGCTTGTGGAAAGATTTAATGGTACCCTGAAGTCAATGCTCCAGGTGTTGGCTGAACAGCATGGGAGGGACTGGGAGAAATACCTTCCCCACCTGTTGTTTGCATACAGGGAGGTGCCCCAAGAGTCAACAGGATTTTCCCCCTTCAAACTGTTATATGGAAGCCGGGTACATGGGCCCCTAGACTTGATCCTGGAGGACTGGGAAGGCAAGCACACCACCCAGGAAACTCCCATAGCGGATTACATCCTTAGGTTTAGGGAAAGGCTGAAGGAGCTTATGGGGACAGCCCAGAGCAACCTGGCAGCTGCCCAACAGAAACAAAAAGTGTGATATGACCGCAGAGCAAGAGTTCACTCATACATGGTGGGTCAGAAAGTCATGGTCCTTATTCTGGTCCAGAAAGACAAGCTGCAGGCTGAGTGGGCAGGAAAGTGCAAAGTAGTTAGGAAGGTAAATGACGTAAACTATATTATAGAGTTATCTGACTGAAGACAGACAGAAAGGATGTACCATGTCAACATGATGAACCCATATGCTAATAGGGCTGACATGGTGTTTGCAGTGTGTAGTCCTGGGGAAGGGACGGATGAAGGGGAACCCCTTCTGGACATGCTGGAAGAAAGTAAGCAGGAGTCCTCTGTGGAGGCAGTTAAATTGTCTCCACAGCTGGCCCCAGACAAGATCCAGGAAGTAAGGGAGGGAGGTTTTAGCAGACTTTACCCCCCTGTTTAGCGCCAAGCCTGGACTAACCCTCTTAGCGATGCATGATGTGGAGACAGGGACACAGATGCCCATATGGCAGACAGCATATTGGGTGTCAGAGGCTGTCCAAAAGGACATTAGTAGGGAAGTAGAGGAGATGCTGAATTTAGGGGTAATCCAGAGATCCCGCAGCCCCTGGGTCTCACCCGTAGTCCTTGTGCCCAAGACAGATGGCTCTACTCATTTCTCTGTGGACTACCGTGGACTGAATGCAGTCACAAAGTCAGACACCCACCCGATGCCCCAGACGGACGAACTCCTGGTCAAGTTGGGAGGGGCGACCTACCTTACGACCACTGACCTTACCAAGGGGTATTGGCAGGTACAGTTAACAGACAGAGTTAGGAAGAGGTCAGTCTTCATCACTCCAATAGGCTTATTTGAATTTAAAGTAATGCCTTTTGGAATGAAGAACACCCCGGCCACTTTCCAAAGGTTGGTGAACCAGGTGTTAAATGGTGCTGTGGAGTACACCGTGGTGTACCTGGATGACATTGCATCTTTAGTGCCAGCTGGGAGGAACACCTGTCCCACCTTAGGGAAGTACTGGGCAGGATACAGAGGGCAGGGCTCACTGTCAAAGCTGAGAAGTGCCAGGTGGCCATGGGAGAAGTGGCACACCTCAGGCATGTGATAGGCCAGGGACAGCCTCGTCCTTACCAAATGAAAATAGAGGTGATCCGGGTGTGGCCCAGACCAGAAATGCAGAAGCAGGTCAGGAGTTTTCTATGGACAGCAGGGTACTATATGAAATTTGTACCCAATTACAGTGCCCTGGCTTCTCCCCTATCTGACCTCATAAAGAAAAGGATGCCAAAGAAAATTTCCTGGGGACAAGCCTGTGAATAAACCTTTACCAGACTGAAGAAACATATATAGAAACATAGACTTTGCCGGCAGATAAGGACCGCTTGGCCTACCTAGTCTGCCCATTTTCCTACCTGCAGGATAGGCTGCAGATCCTAGTTAACCAACGGCCTATTTCTTCCTACCCCCCCACAAAAATTGCCTTATGTCTGTCCCATGCATTCTTGCATTCTCCCACAGTTTTAGACCCCACAACCTCCTCAAGAAGGCTGTTCCATACATCCACCACCCTCTCTGTAAAAAATACTTCCTCACATTGCCCCTGAGCCTTCCCCTCTTATATTCAAATTGTGTCCCCTTGTTCTTGCACATCTCTTTTTCTGAAAGATGCTACCCTCTTGGACTTTGTTGATGCCACTGAGTTACTAAAATGTTTCTATCATGTCCCCCCTCTCCCTCCTTTCCTCAAGGGTATACATATTAAGCTCCTTTAGTCTCTCCTCGTACGGCTTCTCTTGCAGACACTGCACCATTTTAGTTGCCCTCCTCTGAACTGCCTCCATCCTGTCTATGTCCTCATGGAGATGAGGGTCTCTAGAACTGGATGCAGTACTCCAGATGGGGTCTCACCAACTGTCTGTGCAGGGGGATGACAACTTCCTGTTTTCTGCTGATGATGCCTCTCCCTATTCATCCCTGTATCCCCGCAGCCCTCCCTACCACCTTCTCACATTGCCTGTCAACCTTAAGGTCATCTGATATGATTACCTCCAGATCCCTTTCCAGAAGAAGGCACTGTGCAGTGCTCCTGTATTGACAAGTCCTGACTATAGCAAACCCTTTATAGTTCAGACTGTCGCCTCAGACATGGATATTGGGGCAGTACTGAGTCAGACATCCAGCCAAGGGAAAGATGCCCCTGGTAGTGTACCTGAGTAAAATGTTACTTCTCAGGGAGCAGGCATACTCTACTGTGGAAAAAGAATGTCTTGCCATAGTGTGGGCCCTAAAGAAGCTAGACCCATACTTATATGGGCAGCATTTTGTGGTACAAACTGACCACAACCCCCTGGTTTGGCTGACGCAAATGGGAAAGACTAGTGGTAGATTGTTAAGATGGAGTCTCACCTTACAAGGGTATGACATGACAATCTTACATAGGACTGGAGCCACCAGTCAGAACTCAGATGGCTTGTCTCGTGTCTATGAGGAGTGAACTGATTTGGGAAGCTTATCCCATGCAGGGGATAGAGCCCCAAATTCAGTCTAGGTGGGGAGGATTGTGACACTTGGCTAGCTGGTTATTACTGTTATATGATTTTTTTTTAAATAACAATGTAGTGTGATTGTCTGTCTTGAGACATCCTGTGATCCTGAGATGACCCCCCACCCCAGGTTTCAGTTCAAAGGACAGGATATGTTAAACAGCAGATCTCTGTAATGTGATTAACTTCCAAAAAAGTCACATTTTATGGCCTTGTTGTTGAGCTGTGCTTCTTTGAAGTCAGTAACTAAAATACTCATTTTATGACGTCTTCAGAGAAAGAAGAAGAAGTCTATTTCAACTGGTGCTAAAAAGAAGCTTGAGGTATGGATAGTTAAGTGAGAAAACTGCAGATTAAATTCCTGTGACGTCTTGGGAAGCAGAAAACCACACTAGATCAAAGGAAAGACTCAAGACCATAGAATCACATTGTGAAATGAGTTTTTGCTGATGTCACCTTATTTAATTTACCTCCTGAGTAATAAGACATCCTGATTGTATAATTTTTAATTTTAAAAGGAGGAGCTAGATGGCATCATAGAAGGGGTGGACACAGGGTTTAAACTGTATTCTGTATTTCCACTTACTGACACATTCCTGTTGGACTCTGAAGAAACAACATCTACTTGAAGCACTGTTAGAAGATATACATTAGACAAGTCTAATCGTATGGTGTTAGGAATTTGTTTACACTTTGTTTGACCTTGTTCTTCTAAGGGATTGTATGCTTTGTGATATAGTGCTCTGTGTTTACATTTTATATATTTTTATCCATTTTCTTAGTAAACCTCTTATTTTAAAGAGACTACCTGGTGTGCCTTTGAAATTCTTTCTTTGGCATGTGAAGCATATGTGGTTAAAGTTGACACTATTCATAAGCTTAATGGTATTCCAAACTGGCAAAAGGTAAGAATTTATCTAAGGTCTTTCATAGAGTTTTTAAGGGTTCATTTTGTATACCTGGTTAGGTGCCCTTGGCGAAAGATATCTCGCATATCCCCAAAGAGCAGAATTATCTGAGCCTGTACATTTGGGTACGCTAGCAGAAGGTTCATAGAAACATAGAAAAATAGAAGTTGACGGCAGATAAGGACTGCAAGGCCCATCCAGTCTGCCCATTTCTTTTTCTACCTTATAAATGTGCCATCGGTCTTTGCTCTGTCAATGGCCTATCTTTTCACACTCAACTGTATTGCTCCCTTATGCCTATCCCATGCCTGTTTTGAAGCCCTGCACTGTATTCCTTATCCACCACTTCCTGAGGTAGGCCGTTCCATGCATCCACCACCCTTTCTGTGAAAGAACTTCACATTACCCCTTAATCAGCCTCCTCTAATCTCATGCTGTGTCCTCTTGTCCCACTATTTTTCTTATATTGAAACATGTTAGACTCTTTCACCTTGTTAATGCCCTTAAGGTATTTGAATGTTTCAGTCATATCACCTCTCTCCCTCCTTTGCTCTAGGGTATACATATTGAGCTCCATTAATCTGTCCTCATATGTTTTCTGATGCAGTCCCTGCACCATTTTGGTTGCCCTTCTCTGGACTACCTCAACTTGGTTAATTTCCTTGTGAAGGTGTGGCCTCCAGCACTGCATGCAGTATACCAGATGGGGCCTAATCAGTGTCTTGTAAAGAGGGATTATTACCTCCCTCTTCTGACTTGTGATACTCCTACTAATACACCCTAACATCCCCCTAGCCTTACCTACTGCTTTAGCGGTCTGCTTGGATGATTTCAGGTCATCGGTGATGATGATGCCCAAGTCTGTTTCTTCCCTTGTGACTGAAAGCAACTCCCCTCCCAGCCTATAGGTGGCTTCATGGTTTCTTTTCCCTATGAGCATGATTTAGCACTTTTTTGCATTAAACTCCAGTTGCCATTCTTTCAACCATTTTGCTAGTTTATCCAGATCTCTTCTCATTCTGCCCACCCCATCTGGATCATCTACTCTGTTGCAGATCTTGGTGTCATCTGCAAACAGGCAAACCTTACCTTCCGGTCCATCTGCAATGTCACTGATGAAGATATTGAAGAGGACTGGCCCCAGGACTGATCCCTGAGGTACCCCACTTGTGACTTGCATCTCTTCTGACTGTATACCATTTACCACCACTCTCTGTTTTCTGCCTGTCAACCAGTTTGCCACCCAGTTGACCATCTTCTCACCCACCCTGAGCCTACCCAGCTTATTAATCAATTTTCTATGTGGAACAGCATCGAAAGCTTTGCTGAAGTCAAAGTAGGCAACATCAACTGCTCCCCCTTGGTCCACCAGTCTGGTTACCCAGTCAAAGAAATCTATGAGATTAGTTTGACAGGACCTTCCGTTTGTAAACCTATGCTGTCTTGGATCCTGTGCTCCTATGGATTCCAGGTGTTGCACTATCCTTTCCTTAAGGAGTGCCTCCATAATCTTGCCCACTATTGAGGTAAGACTGACTGGTCTGTAGTTCCCTGCCTCCTCCCTGCTACCACTCTTGTGGAGCGGGATCACATGAGCCCTTCTCCAGTCTTCTGGGACCTCTCCTGTGCACAGAGACTCACTAAACAGTTCTGATAATGGCTCTGCTAGTTTCACCTTAGCTCCTTTAGTACCCTGGGATGTGTGCCATCAGGTCCCATTGCCTTGTCGACCCTGGGCTTATCGGGCTTTGTAGGGCCCTTTCTTTTGTGAGGGACTAGTGCACACCTCCCCTCCCTCTGTGTCCATGGTGCTGAGCTGAGGGCCCTGCCTACCTCCTCTTCGGTAAATACTGAGCAGAAGTATCTATTTAGGATACATGCTTTTACATGGTCCTCCTCCTCACAGGCCCCCTTATCTCCTTTGATCTTACTAATACCCCATCTGGACTTTCTCCTTTCAATAATGTATCTATAGAAAGTCTTGTCACCTTCTTTTACTGTCTGTGCTAGTGTTTCCTCAGTTTGGGCCTTTGCCTGCCTTACTGCCTTCCCTGCTTCCCTTGGGGAAGTTTGGTATGCCTCTCTATCTTCATCCCGATGCATTCCCTTATATTTCCTGAAGGCCAGCCTTTTGGCTCTGACCTTTTCTGCTACTGTTTTTGAGAACCAAAGTGGTTTCCTTCTTTTTTGCACTTCCTTTTCTTTCTAACGCAATGGGATGTTGCTTCAAGTATTGTATCCTTAATGCTTGCCCACTTTGCCTGTACCCCCTCACCTGTATTTCTTTTTGCCAGGGCTAGCTTAACTCTGTTGGCCATCTTATCAAAGTCAGCTCCTCTGAAGTCCCATATATATTTGTCTTGGAATGGGATGATTTAGTTGTAATGGCCAAACCGAACTATACCATGTGATGGTCTCCAGCCCTCAGGTGACCTTCTACCTGAAGATCTGTGATCCTTTCCCTGTTAGTCAGTACTAGATCTAGGATAGCCCTGTCTCTTGTGGGTTGTTGTACCAGTTGTTTGATGCCCTCCCCATGCAGGGAATCCACCATGTGTCTAGTTCTGGCAGATGTTCCTGCTGGAATTCACCAGTCTGTATCTGGCATGTTGAAGTCTCCCATTATCAGAACCTCCCCTTTAGCTGTCATGTTTTGTATATCTTCTAACAGTAATGTGTCTATATTCTCCCCCTGGTCTGGGGACCTGTAGACAACCCCAGTTCTTATGGCTGTCCCAATTCCTGTTTCCAGGGTGACCCACAGTTCTTCTGGCTCCTTATGTGTATTTTGAATTTCTGTAGCTTTGATATTTTCATTGACATACGGGGCCACTCCACCCCCTCCCCTTTTTGCAACTCGGTCTCTTCTGAACAGTACGTAGTCAGGTACTGAAGTCTCATTTCCCCTGTGCGTCATATGGGGAGCTGGACTTTTTTCCTTACCTGATGATACAAATGAACTGCAAACACGCTGAACTCCTGTTTGACCACTAGCTAAGGGGGGAAGGGTGTTCTTCCCATTCGACGTATGGGGTGCTGCACCCTTCTCCCCATTTGCTAGTTTAAATATTCTGCAAAGTCATCAAACTTTTGCCCCAATGCACTGACTCCCTCCTTAGTCAGATGCAGTCCATCAAATTTAAAGAACTTTCGCTCCCAAAACTGTTGCCAGTTCCCTACAAATTTGTGTCATTTTTCCTGGCACCAACCCTTGAGTCACATGTTTAGCTCCCCTATCTCCCCTTTTCTGACCTTCTGTCCATCTATCCCCCTCTCCCAGACTGGCAGGATCTCAGAGAAGGAGATGCCGGACTAAATGGATGACACTTTGTCACCCAGCCTGGGGAGGTGTTCTTTGGTCTCCACAACTGACCGGCTGGCAAGATCATTAGTACCTATGTGTACCAGGATGTCAATGTTTTCCCCTGCTTCCTGAACAGTTTTAGCAATGCGGTCAGTGTCTCTCTGTGCTAATGTACCGGGGAGACATCTGACCATTACCCCTGGCTGGAGATAGGTATCAACTCCCCGAACCATGGAGTCTCCTATGATCAGAAGTTTTTGGATTTCCTTTTTGCTTTGTTTTGGTTCCTGTTTTGGGTGTCTTTTGTTGTGTTCACTCCTGTGCTGCAGTGTTCTCTGCCCCTTTGTTTTATTTCAGAGATAGAGGCAGATACCTGTTTGTAGTTTTGATATGGTTTGTGTAGGTAATATGTTGGAGAGCACTGAGTGATGGGGCACCCGACTTGCTCCTCCTAACCACCTGCCAACCTCCTGGACCAACAACCATCTGCAGTCGAGGTGCTTCTGTTGGATGTTGGGGAAATGGCGAGTGGT
Organism: Neoceratodus forsteri; assembly: GCA_016271365.2. Taxonomy (NCBI): domain Eukaryota; kingdom Metazoa; phylum Chordata; order Ceratodontiformes; family Ceratodontidae; genus Neoceratodus; species Neoceratodus forsteri. The sequence goes on along the minus strand of CM057449.1, from coordinate 31,457,131 downwards.
TCTTATAATATGTTTCCTCTTGAATTTGAAATTTGAGGTGCGCAATCTCTGCCCATGCTTCCTGGAGCTTGAGCCCTAAGATCTCCAATGGCCCAGCATGTATGACAGTGTCCTAAATCCTGTAAAACTGCCCTTTTGAAAAGTGTTCCACAGTACCTGCAGTTCATGATATCCATTCCAGATAATTTGCTGGGTTTATTACCTGGTCAGAGTAATTAGAAGGAAGAAAATGCAAGCAAAAGTTTGATTCTGTGTTATTTTTTTTTTGTTTTTGTATAACTTGTTATAACAAGTTAAATTACTAGTGCCCCTGTAAATGTGGTCACTGTGTGGATACCCCACTGATCTGCCTCTTCCTGCTTTGCCACAGAAAATGTCATGACAGTGCTACCCTATAAAAGGAGTGCAATGTGGGGTGGTTTGGGATGGGGGTGGGTGGCTAGGCCCTTCCCCTGCCGAAAAAGAAGAACCACGGATGAAAGAAACAAGGAGGTAAGAGCAGAAACAATCAGTTAGCAACAAATGCAGTAACCCTGAAAGCTTATCCTAATGCTAGATAAAAATGTAAAACCTACAAAGCACCACCTGTAATAATTTCACAGAGGATATGCCCTGTAATAAACACTTTGCTACAGAGAAAAATAAAGCAGTAACAGAAGATATACCTTGCAAAAGACAATTTGAATCAGAAGATTACAGCAGTAGTTTGTTAGCACACACCTGTAGGCACACCTTGTAATAATGCAGCAGAAGGTATACCCATCAACAGAAATTTGAATGAGAGAAAAATAAAGCAATAAAATGTTAGCAACAAACAGTAACAATCCCTGTGAGTACAAAAGAAAAACAACCACTCACCGTAAATTGCTAGCCAAAAGAAGACTTAATCCTTTCCCTTACTCTGGTAAGGTTCTTTTTTCTGTACTTTTACGCAAGCTAGAAGGAAAGAGCTCAGGTGAAGCTAGGTGCCTTGGCCAGCACACCTAGTCTTCCACCTCCAAGATATCAACTAACCTGACCTTTTAACCCTTCTTTCTGTTGGAAGTTGCTGGCAGTTTGCCAGCTGCACCCCCCAGATACACAGCTAATCCTCTGGAAGTGCTTTGGGAGGAAAGCAATTAGCTTCTTCAATGTAAGAAGGAGACTGCAACACCTCTAAGACGAAAAACCTTTTCAGCAAAAAATAAATAAATAAAATAGAGGAAAACAGTAATTTTGCTTAGCCTAATGATAAAAAGTCACACACATTTAAGCACCACCTATAATAATTTCACAGAAGATATACCTTGTAAGAAACACTTTGCTACAGAGAAAAATACAGCAGTAACAACATATTCCTTGCAAAAGACAATTTGAATCAAAAGATTACAGCAGTAATCTGTAAGCACACACCTGTAGGCACACTCTGTAATAATGCAGCAGAAGGTATACCCAACAACAACAATTTGAATCAGAGAAAAATAAAGCAATAAAATGTTAGCAACAAACAGTAACAATCCCTGTGAGTACAAAATAAAAACAACCACTCACAGTAAATCTGCCTAGCCAAACAAAGTCTTAATCCTTTCCCTTACTCTGGTAAGGTTCTTTGTTCTGTCCTTTCAAGCAAGCTAGAAGGAAAAAAGCTCAGGTGAAGCAAGGTGCCTTGGCCAGCAAACCTAGTCTACCGCAGTTCACAGTTTGAATCCCTCCAGAACTTGAGACCAAAGGTGATTCAAACCCACAAAACAGACAGGAGAGTTACCCAGTTCTGTTACCCTGTTCACAATACTGTGCTCAGAGGTTGGCATTGTGGGAACAGAGGGCCTGACCTGCTGAGTGGGGTTGTGACAGTACCTACTAATCCAGTTAGTCTCTGTGGACTTTCCTGTCTACCATGCCTCACAGACTACCCTCTCAGTTGGAAAGGATGTAACTTCTTCTGTTATACTCTGACTACTCTCCAACATCATACCTCTGAATCCCAGGACTTGCAGGATACCTAACGACACTGTGGACATTATCTAGTTTCATTCTGCAGCTTTCTTCCATCACCAGATTTATTGTTCATGTTCTTGGATTCTACTTCCTCAACAGACTTTGCTTGTTCTATGACGTTCCCTGCAGTCTTCCAGAAAATTGTATTAATTTTATTTTTATTTATTTAGTTTTTGTTGACCGGGTAAGTTCACTAGACAAATTCTGCCTATTTTCAGGCATGACCTAGGGGGAAGGGGATACATATGAATGCCAACTGACCTCAAACCAGATTAAGCTGTTGGTGGTATTTTTAGTGAATGGGTGGGAAATTTGGCCAGGACACCAGGAAATCTCCCTACTCTTTTTGAGAAGTGCCATGGGATCTTTAACATCCACTTGAACTACCACCAGAACAGGCAGATGGGACCTTGGTTTAATGTCTCATCCAAAAGACGGCACCTCAGGAGTGCAGCACCTCCTCATGCTGCACTGCATTGTCAGTATTGGGATATTAACCCAAGTGCCTGGTGTGGGGATATAACCCACAGCCTTCTGATCTCCTGGGCCTCAGAAATGAGTGTGCTTCCTGCTGAGCCACTGACATGAATCTCCACCCCCTAGCTGATTACTAACTCCATGCCATCCAAACCATCATTCTTGGCTCCAGGACATCACCATTCCTTATACAATCATCTGCACCTCTTTATCTAGTACCTTCAACTGACTTAGCTGCTCTTCCAATGGACCCTACAGCCTCTTCTTCACGAATTACCTTAATTAATCTCTTCAGTAAAGACTATTACCGAGAACTGGCTCTTCCGAATTCCATCTAGAAATCCGTAACTGTTCAGGCAAATTCATTAACTTAGTCTTGCTTCCCAACTGGTCTTAATCAGCCAGAGCACTAAGACCCTATGGCATCTCATGCTAATCAACCTCACTACCAATCGAGCCTACAGAATCTTCCTTATATCTACTTCCAAGCTTCTCTCAGGTATTGCAGCATTGGATTTCCTGTAAACTTAACCAACCATAAGCCACCATAATGCTTTTCCCAGACAATCACACCCTAGAAATACCCACACTTACTTCAGTCAGTGTACCAGCAGAGTATTTACAAATAAAGTTATGAACATCATGACCAAAGACACCATACAATCTCTTATACCGAACTTCCAATCATTACCCATATACATAAGGTTACCATCTGGACTGCATCTGCAAATCTTCTTCTATTTGTTTACTAATCACTTGTGGCATTACTCCCATCAGTCACTCAAAACTCTCCTCTACTCATTTCTACTCCATGATCTCAATCTCAATCTCAATCTTTATTTATTTGTTTAAGGCGCCTTTCTAAAACCAAGGCGCCTGTACAAAACTAGATAAAACAATTTCAATAAAATACAATACTAAACAAACAATTACAAGTACAACAAACACCATGCTTACTTAGCAACTTATTGCTCACTAATAAATTCCTTACCTCAAGACTACCTTGAACTTCAAACATTACACAAATTGGATCATTCACCTATGACTTTACAAATCCTCACAAGTCCCACCATTTACTGTCTGGTTGTATATCAATCACATTATGCTCTCCTGGCTCATTATGCCTCTACAATCCCTTTGGACACGCATCTTTTATCACCTTGGAAATATGGTCTACATGAGCCTTTCTTCAACATGATCTTCTCCACACTTAGGATTCTACCACCCCTCTGGAAAAGACTTACCTTTCATCCTCAGGATCATCATTCAGTCTGCATTGCCCATGGATCAAGAATGGGCCATCATCTCCAAGGCACTCAAAGACTCTCTTCTACTCATTTTCTACTTCATGGATGCTTCCTTAGGAACTCCTCGCTCATTACTGAATTCCTTGCCTCCAGTCGGTACCTTGACACTCAAACCTTTCACAAGTTGGATCATTCACCAATGACTTCTTGTATCATAGCATTTCCACTGTTCCCTATCTAGTAACTTATCAATCAGTTCATGCTTCCTTTGCTGATTACACCCTTGCAATCCCTTGAGACAAGCATCATTCATCATCTTGGAAACTTGGACTTCATTCACCCTCCTTCACCTGGATTGACTTCACACTTCGGATTCTATCACTCCTTCAGAAAAGACCTACTCTTCAGTCCCAGGATCATTGTTCAATCTGCATCATCCATGGATAAAAGATGGATCACCATCTCTCCAAGAAACTCACCACCCTCAAATTAGCTATGGTTACTAGAACTTAGGTCCTTCTCCTCTTAGTATGCCCAGAGGACAGGCAGACCACTGGCCATGGGTCTTCAAAGGTTTCCTCCACCTGGGGGGTTTTCCTCTCCTGAGTGCCATTTGGTCATACTCCCCATGAGTTGGAGGAGGTATCTTTTTGGGACTTCTATTCCCTACAAATCTAATCTAATAGATTTATTTGACTGGGTAGCCAAAGTAGTAAATCAGGGAGGGGCAGTGGACATGGTCTACCTAGACTTTAGCAAGGCATTTGACACAGTCCCACACAAAAGATTAATATAGAAGTTAGCCAGCCTTGGAGTGGGTCCCAAGACAGTAGCCTGGGTAAAAAATTGGCTGGAGAACAGGACACAAAGGGTAATAGTAAAGGGAGTCCAATCTGAAGAAAGGGGGGTTACTGGTGGGATACCACAGGATTCAGTACTAGGACTGATCCTCTTCAATGTCTTTATAAGTGACATTGCAGAGGGACTGGAAGGAAAAGCATGTGTCTTTGCAGATGACAAAAAGATCTACAACAGGGCTGACACACAAGGTGGGGTGGAAAGGATGAGAAGGGACTTGACAAGGTAAGAGGAATGGTCAAATGTATGGCAGTTTAGATTCAATGCTAAGAAGTGCAAAGTCATGCACCTGGGAAACAAAAACACAGGGGGAAGAGTACACGATGGGGGGGGTAAAATACTAACAACAACAAAAATGGAAAGGGATCTGGGGTAGTCATATCAGATGACCTAAATGTGGGCAAGCAATGTGAGAGGGCAGTAAGGAGGGCTGGGGGATACTGGGATGCATAGGGAGAAGCAGCACCAGTAGAAAACAAGAAGTTGTTATACCTCTGTACAGACAGCTGGTGAGATCCCATCTGGAGTTCTGCATGCAGTTCTGGAGACCCAATCTCTGCAAGGACATAGACAGGATGGAGGCAGTCCAGAGGAGGGCAACTAAAATGGTGCAGGGTCTGCACCAGAAGACATATGAAGAGAGACTTAAGGAGCTTAATATGTATACCCTCTTGGAAAGGAGGGAGAGGGGGGACATGATAGAAACTTTCAGATACCTCTAGGGAATCAACAAAGTCCAAGAGGGTAGCATCTTTCAGGAAAAGAGGTGTGCAAGAACAAGGGGGCAAAATTTGAAGACAGAGGGGGACGGCTTAAAGGTAGTGTGAAGAAGTATTTTTTCATGGAGAGGGTTGTAGATGCATGGAACGGCCTTCCTGAGGAGGTTGTGGAGTCAAAAACAGTGGGGGAATTCAAGAAAGCATGGGACAGACATAAGACAATTCTTGGGGGTGGGGGTAGGAGGAAGTAGGCTCTTGCTTAACTAGGATCTGCAGCTTATCCATTAGGTAGGGAAATGGGCAGACTGGGTGGGTCAAGCAGTCCTTATCTGCCATTAAATTCTATGTTTTTTTTTCTTTATTTCAAATTCCTACCTACATACCTACTACTCAAGTGTGGGAATAGAGTTAAGCCACAAAAAGTACTACAAGTTACACAAGCACTATATACGCCATTGCTATTCTACAAACACTGAATGGGAGGGCCTAGCTTGAGGTTCAATGTGGGGCAGAGCTCCTACCACAACCTCTACTTAAACTCTCCTCTAAACGCACCTCTCTTGCTTAGGGAGTGTTTTTTGTCTACCACCTTCCCCTCCTCTTTCTCTGGCGCTCTTCTCACCCTTGTTCCTTGGCCTTCTATTCCCTACAAATTCCTACCTTAAAACCTACTACTCAAGGGTGGGAATAGAGTTAAGCCACAAAAAGTACTATAAGTTACACAAGCACTATATACCCCATTGCAATTCCACAAACACTGAACTTGGGGAAACTGCAGAGTAGTAGAAATAAATGCCCCTTATTGTGGTAAACATTTCTCCTGGGTAGCATCATGTCCACTAGAAATACGAATGGTTAGTGTATTATGAGGGCCACCCTATACTAAGTGCTGAGTCCATCTGCCACCAACGCAGGAAAAGTATGTAACATTACAGAGCTGCATTTTATCAGGAGATGCAAAGTATGACTATATCAAGAGGGTATTAGCAAATGGGATGCAACTTATTTTTCACTTTTTTTAATGCACTAAACTTTATTAAATTTTAAGCAGCACAAAGTACAAGGCATGACAAGGAGATGACATGAAGCTGTATATATTACAACAAACAAACTAACAACCCCCTACCCTCCCCCTACAACCCCCTCCCCCACCCAAGTGCCTGAACCGTTAAACAACGAGAAGGAAAGATAATGAGGTCCTAATGGGGAAATAATAAGTTTATGGTTTCCATAGGGATAACAAGATAAGAAGGGGTTCCCAAATGGTCTGGAAAGCCTGAAGCCTGTGCTGCATACATGCTATGTGCTTCTGCAGTTGAATTGCAAGCAATGTTTTGTGGTGCCATTCTATCACTGGGGGGAGGGACTCCTCCTTCCAATGTCTTAACATTACTAACTTTGCTGTGGAAGCAACCAAGATGAGGTGAGCTTTCCTTATTCTGGATGTCCCAGGAGGAAACAAGGTTAAGAGGCAGCCCTCTGGGGTAAAGTGAGGTTCCAGACTCAGAAGCGGATCTAGTACCCATTTGATGGAGTTCCAGAAGAGTTGAGACTTGGGACAGTTCCATAACAAGTGGAATAAAGACCTTGGGGTGTCTCCACAGTGGAAACACGGGGTGGGGGGTGGGGGACTTTACTTATTCTATGTAACTTCATCAGGGTATAATATAGGTTATGCATAATATTGAACTGGATCAGGTGGAGACTGTCTTGCTTGATAAATTCATAGACAGAGTTCCAGGCTTTCCTCCAGAAAGCCACTTCTGCAGGGAAGGACAGTTCCTGTACCCAACAGTAACAGATTCTGGAAGGGAGATGAGGATCTAAAGATTGCAAGTGCGTATAATCTCTGGAAACTGCATGTGGCTGATCAGCAATTCGAAGAACGGAGGATAAATCTTCCTTGGGTGGAGGGAGGTGGGGCCAAGGCTTGTGCCCTAAAAAGGAGAGTATGGCATTTTTTACTTGTAGGAATTTGAATAAGTCTTTATTAAGGAGCTGCAATTGGAATTGGAAAGTGGGGTAGGGCATCATTTCCGCATTGTGAAGAAACGTGAATAACGTGCATGTCCTCAGGGGAGGCCAGAGGGAGAGCAGGATAGGATGGTGACCTATCTGGAAATGGGGGTTACCTATTATAGGCTGCTCAATCGATCTATGCCAATTCAGTGATAGATGGGTCTGAATTTGATGCAAAGCCTTGAGTTACCATTTAATCAGAGAATTCCTCAACGGCCGGGGGAGTCGAGAGGGGAGCAGGTATACCAGGGAGGCTAGAGAGCACTGATATTTGGTCACTAGAAATCTCTCAATTTCTAGCCAAAATGAGGGTGTAGGAATTAAAATCCTGTGGTACCACCCTGTTCACCCAGAGTGTCAACTTACTAATGTGTTGGGCTCCATAATAAATGAAGAAGGAAGGAAGAGCTAGGCCACCTTGCAACTTAGGGGCAGCAAGTTTGCCATAAGCCCTTCAAACTACCTTGTTCTTCCACAGGAATGCATTGAGCATACTCTGAAGTTGGGTAAACCATACCTTGGGGAAGAAGAAACCAAGCATGCCCATTGGGTATAGTAAGCGGGGTAGGACATTCATTTTAAGAATGCTGATCTGCCCCCAAAGGGAAAGAGGAATTATACTCCATCTATCCAGGTCTGATTTTAAAGTTTGTAACAATTTGGTAAAGTTATCTTTGACTATAGTGGGGATGTTTCGAGAGATTTTAATACCCAGGTAAGTTAAAGATTTGGGTTCCCAAGAAAGACCCAGGTCACTAAAGTCCACCCTAGCAAGCTGACTATTCAGGGGGAATATCTTTGTCTTGGAGAGATTTAGCTTATAGAAGGAGACTTTGGAAAAATCATCCAATTCCATTAGCAGGGTGGAAATAGTGACATGTGGATCCTCTATATGTAAAAATAGATCATCAGCATAACCTGAGAGGGTGTATCTTTTCCCTTTTATTTGAATGCTTGTCAGAACAAGGGAGCTGACTAGTCTACATATCAGTGGTTCCAGATAAAAGTTAAATAGTAGAGGGGAGAGTGGGCAATCTTGTTCGGTGCCTCGTTGGAGGGAGAAGGGATTAGAAAGACAGCCATTGCACCAGACCTGAGCAGTAGGGGAAGAATACAATATTTGGACTGATTTAATGAAATCAATGGGAATACCAAAGTAACGGAGAAAGGGAAAGAAGAAATCCCAGGTGACCCAGTCAAATGCTTTTTCAGCATTGAGGAAGACCAGGGCTGTAGGTACCCTAGACTCTCCAGACACTGAAATAATGTGAATCAGTTTTCTCATATGGTTTCCTGAAACTCTCCCTGACATGAAGCCCACTTGTTCATGGCCAATAACATCTCCCATAATTGGAGCCAGGCGACTGGCCAAAATTTTGGCCAGGATTTTCACATCTGAATTCAGCAGTGAAATAGGGCGGTAATTCTCGGGGTGAAGGGGTCTTTGCCTGGTTTTGGGAGGAGCGTGATCAGAGTTTCCAGAAAGGTGGGATCTCCCACCCCATCCTTGAACCAGGAATTGAAGACCTCGACTAACAGAGGCCCTAGTTGGGGAAGACTGGATTTATATGTTATTGGATTGACCATCTGGCCCAGGAGCCCTGTCTAAAGTAAGTTGTTTGATGGCTTATTGCACTTCATTTAACATGATCGGGTCACCCAGGTGTTCAGTAGAGGAGGGGGTAGTCTGGGAAGAGCAATGGAATTTAAATACACTGCAGTAGTGTAACACCTAGCTGGAGCTATCCCAAGGGATACTGCCCCTGCCTGAACAGTGGTCTGCAGTTTGAGGGGCCTAGGCTCTCTGAACAGGTGCCTCCACCAGGAGGAGAGGGTTGTTGGCCACATGACTGCCCTGTGTATAGCCCTCTGGGACACTGGTACCCCCCTCTGGCTCTCCTAGTGGTCTGAATATGCATGCAGCTGCCCCACACCAACATGTTTTGCAATATGCAGTGAATGTCCCCGATAACCACTTACCACCAGAGCAGGATTTACTGTAATGCCCTGAAGACCCCTTGTATAATAAGGTCTGTAACAATAAACATACAATATCACAGAGCTTTCAATACAAAGGTACTCTACCACCAGTTGAAATGCAAAAAGATTTAGATCTGATTTATTAGGGGCGTGAACAAAGGAAGGGGAAGCAATCTAGTTTGATTTCAGATCTGATTTAATCAGGTTATAAGGCATGAACTCAAAGTACCCTGTATTACAATCACACATACTCTGGCTACCCAGTTGGAACTACAGGCTAGCCTTAAGCATTGCCCGAGGTAGGCCGGCATTGCAGCTGGTTGGGGCCCTTGGGAAAGAAGAAAACACAACATGCACTTTAACCCTTAATTTGTAATCTGGAGTTGGATGGCTGAGTCTGAACAGATTAGCAACAATTATTAAATCAGTTGACATACTTTGATTTGAGCTTTGTTGCAGGGTGCTGCCCTGGTGTGTACTCATGCTACCCAGTACAGAATGCAGGATGGATGAAATGGAGACCTCCGGGTGAAGAGCTGGATGGCCAGGAGAAGCAGGGCCCACACGAAACACTGTGGTGTCATGCCTGTTGGTTGTTGTCAGGAGGAAGCCAAATCCCTGGCTGGTCTCTTGTCGGATGTTTCTCTGCTGCATGAGCAAATGCCTGGGCCAGGTTGGAAAGGCCCAGACCGAGGGAACAGTTTGGATAAAGTCCGTTCTGAATGCTGGATTCAGCTTCCAGCCAGCGTGATGCATCAGCAGGGTGGGGAACCAAAGCACGACCCACCCCCACAATCAGAACACTTATAGTAAGAGTAGGGAATTACCACAGATTCGGATGACTGTCTTGTTGCAATTTTGCAGTGTCTCTGAACAAACCGTATGCACTGCGGTAGTTTTAGGGAAGTCCAGAAGGCCGATCGTGTAGCCACAAATCTTCAGTCCTCATCTGAAGAAATGTAGTCACAATTCAATGATCCCATCTCAATACTAGTCGGAAATAGTCTGAACTTTTGAACACAAAGCTCCCTCACTAGGGAAGATGGTAGCAGATAGGCCAGACACAGCCTTCCTACCGATTTCCCTTTGCGCATCTACGCAGGAACAGCTGCTCAAATCTCTCGAGTTGTTCACTCTCTCAACTCTGACTCCACACTGACTTTAGCTGCTGGCAGCCCAGGACTTTTCTCCCAGTCCAAAAGGTCTGATTAGTTTTTTTCACCTGTCTGTCACAGCTAGAGCTCCCCCCCTCTCGATCCATTTAGGCGCCAAACTGTAAAAACTACAATTGCTAACGAATTTCACTCCCGCAAAGCCCCCCAGGGGCAGGCTCCATCTTAGGCCATCAAAGGTGCTGATTGGTGCAGGGTAGGTAGTCCAGAACCAAGATGATATAACATAACAAAATGTTCTTGCTGCAAAGAAAAGCAGATTAGACAACTACAACATAATTTCCATTTAAGACAGATGATCAGTAAACAATCGTATAGTCTGATAGGGTGCCCTCTGCACATTAGTTTTACAGCAGAGAGAAGTGGTTATGCTGCAGCCCGGGAGGGACTCGAGCCTGGAAACACTCGGTCTTCACCCAGATTAATTATATACCACAAAATAGGCAGCTCTTAAAGAGACAGGCACAGAGGCCAGCTGAGCACTCCAATGCAAATAGTGTGAAACCACCTAAGATGCAGAACACCAGTCTGGCAGTGGGCATTTAGGCTCACCCAAGGAAGACTTTCGGGAACCCCCATTTGTAGGGGGGGTTACAATAGTATGGTCAGATGGACTGGATACTTTATCCACCGAGTAGAGCCCTTGAAAGTACCTCCCAAAGATGGAGACTATTTCCTTGGGGTCTGAGACTACTTCCTCTTCCGAGGATGAGCGCAGACCCAGTATGAATCTTGTGGCCTCTGTCTGCCTTAACCTAAGAGGTAAGAGCTTGCTGGCTCATTCTCCTGATTCTAGGTACTTTAATTTAGTATGGTGTAAGGCAAGTTCTGCTTTTTGTGCCATGATGTCCGCAAATTGAGATTGCGAATGGTGTAGTTTGGCCCACTCCGAGTCATGTGAAGAGTGATTTTGGGAGTGCTCCAACTGATGAATTTCACCTAACAGGGTATCTAATTGTTCTCGAAGGGCGCACTTAAGTGACAACCAGATGGTGTCTACTCTATCTACTGAGCTCTTATTGGCCTATAGGAAGAAGGAGACAAATTTCTGGATATGGGTCAGAGAAGAGGGAGCTTTCAAAAGTTGGGTATTAAGACGCCATATGGAGTCTCGTCAGATCCCTGGGCCCAGTAGATAGGAAATACTGATTGGGGAGTGGTCAGACAGTACCCTAGGGTGTATAGTTGTATCCAAAATACCTGGGAGGCAGAAGAAGATGGTGAGAAAATAATCTATTCATGATAACGTATTGCATGGGGGGAAAAGTAGGTATACTGCCATTCTGTAGGATTTAGAGTGTGCCAGACATCCATAGTCCCAGTACCCCTCATGAGATCTCTCAGAGCCCATTGAGCTGTGGTTAACCCCACTCTCCTGTGGTCTGAATGATCTAGGTCAGTCTGGGAAGCTAAGTTCCAGTCTCCTCCCAGAACAGTTAGTGTGGGGGGCAGAGTCTGGTAATGTTAGTAAGTGGGTAAAAAATTGGGAGGAATCCATAGTTGAGCCACATATGGAGCCTAAAATGATTGGGTAGGATTCTAAGGTGCCTTGAAGAATAATATTGCACCCATGCGAGTCCCACCATTCATGTGTCATCCTAAAGGGGACTGTTTTGGTAATTAGGATTGCAGTTTCTCCTTGCTTCAAGGAGGTGCCAGAGCTGAAATCTTGCCCCACCTAACTTCCCCCAAAGAGAGAGACATCTTCCCCTCCAAAGATGTGTCTCTTGCAGATAAACTATCCCTGCTCTGAGGTGCTGGAGATGGTGTAAAATGACCAGTCTTTTACACCTATCTTAGGTCCCCTTAATATTCCAGCTAACAAAAGTGTAGGGACCTCCCATCTAGGCTAGAAAAATGATGGTTGGAGGAGCATATTATCAGTGACCACTCGTCTTCCCCTGGTGCAGGAAAAATTAACTGAGGGATTATGAGAGCACAGCACTTACCCACCCCCTCACCCCAGCATTGGAGTTCAAAATGTATGCAAAAAACTTGATAAAACCCCATAAGAACCCATTGACCTCTACACCCTACCACTAAAACCCCCAACTAAACCAATAACGTCAAAACACACAGACTTGAACTATCTTACCCCAGTTCTAACAACTGTACTAACTACTGCACTTTGGCAAGTGATTTTTAAAAGCTACTCTAGGAGAAAACACATTCTTAACCACCTCCCTCCTCCCCCTGCAAGCAGATTAACCTGTATGGCAATGGAACAATTAGATAACAATAAAATGGAAACTCATATGTAATTATTCTCCATGATCAAGGAACTTCTTGATACAGATGGTGCACCCATCTAAAAATTAAAACAGGACCCACTTAGGACAGTTATCCAGTATATAGTCCAGATGAGAGTCCTTCAAAATCATTATTAACCTAAAAATAAAATATAACTGCTCTAGTCCGGAGGCCTTCAACTAATAATACTCTGGATACAATGGTCAGATAAAAGTCAGAAAGGCAGACATCGTCATGTCCACTATTGCCCGGTCTTGCAAGCGATAATCGGGAGTTCGCAAAGAAAAAGCCAGTTAGTGCTAAACCATGAGCTCGAGGAAGAAAGTCCATATTATGTCCTGACTGGGTTGTAAGTCCGAGTTGTCTCAGAAAGGCCCAGCTAGGCTCATCCAGCTGGTTAAAGGTGAGAGCCGGTGTTTAAGCCTGGTCAACGGTAATGATTAGATAGGCCCATCACTCAAGATTTTAAAGGATCACTCGACCAGAGCAAATGGAGCTGTATTTAAGTATTTACCCTGCCAAGCCAGATTTGTGATAAAAGGGGGTAGGTGATTAGAGCCCCAGCTTCAGGTCGAACCCAGATAGGGAGGTAACAAAGTCACAGAAATCAAAAGAGATAAGCAGACATCACTAAGTACTCACTGCACCACCAAAAAGGTAAATGCCACACTAGGTAAGGAGGGAGCCTTCACTTAAATAAATCTGGCAGGAGGATCTTGAGTTCCACCGAAGCTTGCTCCAGAGTGTCATATGAGAGCCACTGGTTGGCATGCTTAACTTGCAGCACTGTGGGGTATCTAACTGTAAATGGCTTCCCCACAGCAATCAACTTGGAGACAGTAGGGTAAAGTTCCTGACCTTTGGCTCGGACTGACTGTGGGAGATCTTGGAAGATCCGCAGCTTGTGTCCTCCCATTGCAGCTCCCAGCTTTCTTTCGTTTTGACAAAATGTGCTGTTTGTCCAGGAAATTTAACAGTCTGAAAATCACAGGTTAGGGGAGATCCAGGAGGTGGGGGGTGCAGTGAGCGATGGGCCCATTCGATGATAAACGTTCTATTGTTAGGCGAAGGACCACTGATTTGTTTGCAAAAATTCTGGATAAGCTGTATAGGGTTGTTGCCTTCTTCTCGCTCTGGTAACCCGATGATAATCAAATTATTGCACTGACTGCGCCCCTCATAATCCTCCAGTTTTTCTTCTAGTTTCTTAAGCTTTTGCCTCATAATTGTAGAATCTTGATCTGTTCCCCCCTTCATTTTTCTAGGGAGGTAATCATGGCTTCAGAGTCGCCGACCCTGATGGAGAGAGAATCAACTGAGGAGTGAATTTGTTGGAGATCTGCCAAAATCGCAGAGATGATCTCCTGCATGGACTGCTTTATCTCAAGGAAGCACTCCTCTGAGAGCACCCTGCTGCTGACTTGGGACTTATGCTAGCTGGAGGCTTGTTGTTTAGGGCATTTTGTGGCCTTGTTCTTTTCCGGCATCGGAGGGGCGAGTGGCTCGGTGGGGCTTTTTTCATCTCTTTTTCTATTCTCTGAGCCGCAAATCATGTGCAGCAGGACTCCTTCAGGTAAGAGAAATATGTTTAACCACAATCCAGGTGCTGAGGGCTGAAAAAATGGGGTTTCTTTGCGGAAGAGGTGAGGAGTAATAGAGGCAAGCAGTTCTCTCCTAAGCAGCCATCACGTGACCATCTTTCACTTTTATATACTGTTTTTTAAACTCAAGTTTATTCAGAAATAACTGATGCTGTGGTCAATACAGCATTAATACATTGTAACAATAGTTAAAGGAAAACTACTACGCCCCAAAAAAATGTCCACATGATCTAAGTTACAAAACTAATCCGATCTATATCAATTGAATATATATCATTGGAAAAATAAATGAATCCAGTACAACAAGCAGTTTTATCCACTAGTGTGCCCCTGCGGTGGTAAACATAAAAAACATATAAGCCAACCGTTAACTATAAGCAACTATAAACAGATTTCAAATACATTTCAGAGTGCACTGCCAAAATAGATAAACAGATACTAAAACAGTTTCATGAAACCCCCACTCCCCCAACATCCAAACCATGTTAAGTTTAACTCCAGTACATTCCCTAAAACAACAAAGAGCAGTTGGGGGGGTGAATAGTGGAAGCATAACAATCAATAGGGTCCCGGGGAAGGAGGAAAAGGGGGCGAGGAGATCTAAATTTAACTAAGTAAGGGACCTAAGGTTTACTTAGGGAAGAAACTCCATCCAGTCTGCCCCACCATCCAAGTTATCCAGGGGCCCCAGTGCTCCATACGTTTCTCTTCTTGAAGTTGTAAATGAGCCATCAGGGTCTCTATACCATATATTTGGTACATACTATTACACCATTCTGATGCCAGTGTGATTTTATGCACTTCGGTGCAACTGCTAAGAACATTAAAGCCAGTTTGTGCCAAGAGGAATGGAACCCAATAACTGTGGGGATCCCCAACACCTAGTCTGTAAAAGTATCTGGAATGTCTAGTTGCAGTGTTTGCTGAATTACCTCCATCATTACTGTCCAAAAACCCAGCAATTGGGGGCAACTCCAGAATATATGGCAGTGGCCCCCTCAAACTCGTCAACAATCTGCCATGTTCATTATGTGGAAGTGTTGGTGACCTTAGGAGTATGGAAAAAAATGAACCAGCACCTTCCAAAATAATTTCCTGGCAGTGGGAGATGAGGTCACCTGCCAACCACATTTCAATCTCCGCAGCCATTCTTCCATGGAAATGGCAAGAGGACACTCCAGCTCCCAAGTCATTTTGATCTTGCTAAGAGGTTCTTTGTCTGATTCTCCAAGTCTTTTGTACAGATCTGAGACACATTTCAATTTAGCTTTAAGGGTCACTACTCCATATATAAAGTCTTCCCATGATGAGTTTGGTCTATTTAGGAGGGCTTTGAGATTAGCAAGCTTAATAAAATGTCAGACATGGAGGCATCCATGAAGAGCCTGGGTTTGTAAATGAAATCCAGCATGCAAATTCTGGAATGACATACAGGACCCCTGTGCCAGAAACTGGGCAATGCATGTTAACCCATATCTCTCCAATTAGGCATAGTCTTGGTCTAAATGGGGAGGCAGAAAGTCAGAATTGTAGCACATAAGTGAAAGTGGGCCCTGCGGAGAATCAGAGGCCAGTCTACGCCTAACTTGACACAATATTTTTAGGGTATGTTTAACCCTGGGATTAATGGTCTGGCCGATTGCACTCTGAGTGAGTCTGAGAGGGCAAATATAAACAAGGGCTGCCCTCCACCATGCCTTTCCTCCATATCATACCAACCCAAGGCATGTCTTTGTTTAGCCCAGGTGCACACTGCAGTCATTAGGCTGGTGAAAAAATATGATGGTAAATCTAGTAGTGTCAGCCTGCCTCATTCCCTGGGTTGCATTAATATTTTTTGTAAAATACGTGGCCTGTGACCTCCCCCCAAAAATGTATGAAGTCCAGTATATACTAAATTCCAGTAGGAGAGGGGACTTGGCAATGGTAATGTAGTAAAAAGAAAAAGAAATTGGGGTAAACGATTAATTGGGATGTATTTAACTGCGCCCGCCACTGTTAATGGAAATGAGGTTCATCTGGCCAAGTCTCTTTGCACCTCCTCCCAAAGTTTTCTGTAATGAATGTCAAAGAGTTTTGAAATTTGTACCCCTAAATACCGTATCAAATTATGTTTCTCCCAAGTGAAGGGGAAGGTGGATTTAAGATATGGGGCATGACCCACTTAATGTAAGAGTTTCCAATTGACCAAAATTGATTTTGTACCCAGCTACCTGGCCAAATCTGTCTAGTAATGCTAACTGTTGGGAGATGGATGTCTCTGGCTGACCCACAAAAAAAATTAAGTCATCTTCATATAATGCTACCTTGTGTTCTAGTCCTCCTACCATCACCATCACAATCTGAGCATCCTGACGCACTGCCACCACCAGAGGCTCTAAACAAATCACAAATAACAACAGGGACAGGGGGTATTCCTGTTTGGTACCACAAGACAGAGGAAAGAATCCAGAGTTAATACTGTTCATACTCACTTGAGGGAAGAATACAGACTAGAAATCAATGCTAAGAATTCAATGCTGAATTCCATCTTATCCATGTTTTTTCTGTGGAAACAGCCAATTCACCCTATTAAAAGCTTTTTCTGCATCCTTGGAGATAGCTACTAGGAATGCTCCCCTGTCCCACTGGGAGGAGATGACATTTAACAACCTTCTAATGTTGTCCTGAAGATAACGCCCCGACACAAAACAGATTTGATTTGGGTGAATAATTTTTTGGGGTGACCCCCTGGAGGTGGTCTGCCAGTATCCCAGTGAATATTTTAAGAACTACATTCAAGAGGGAGATTGGGCGATATGAACTACAGTGCTCCAAGTCTTTGCCCTCCATGGGCACTACTGATATCTGGGCATAGTGCCAGGAGTCTGGATTATTTCTACCTTTTTATCACAAAATTATTTTTTTAATTAGTTGATCTATAGAACTACAGTGCACTCAGTACATTGTTATTCACTGGTAACGATCACACTCAGGGAGATACCGCTGATACCACCAACATTGCAGACTGTAATCAATTGGGAATTCTGGCTCCTTCTTGACAGTATGCACACACCTCTAAACTAGGTTCCCACTGTTTCATAGAACCCTCCAGCTGCTAAGGCATTTACAGCATAATGGCATGATGGACCATGCGTAGGACTCATTTCTGGGTTCTGGGGTTAGACAATGGCTGGTCGTGACCCAAGTGACCTGAAATAATGTACATTAATAACATGGAATAGTGCCCTGGGTTTAGATCTTGCTCTGCAAACACTGAAGTCATGTAATACAGTATTATGTCCAGGGCAGGTACTGTGAACCCTGCTGTACTGAATCCCCGGAAATAGCAAATGCTACTCCTGGCTCTTGCCTCTAACTCTTTACATGTGGTTAGAAGGAATGAGGCAATACTACTTTATAAATAACTGCCCTGGACATAATATTGCTTTACTGTATTACATACTTCACTGTTTGCAGAGCAAGTCCTAAACACAGGGCACTATTTAATTTTATTACGGTACATTATTTCAAGTCATTCGGGTCACAACCAGCCATTTTCTAAACCCAGAACCCAGAAATGAGAGTACTGTTCATGGTACATCATGCCATCATGCTGTAAATGTCAGTGGAGCTGCAGACATACAGAATATTTGGAGTTTGCAGTAGAAGCAAAACATCAGTTGTTACTAGCGAGCCCCAAAAGAAACATTGTCAGCATCCTATGGGCAAAATAGGTTTAGACTTTTATTGCTCCATCAAGGCAGCAAAATCTCCCTTGCTGCAGGATCAGAGCATAACCCCTTCAGACACCACAAAGGTGCTTCTGAATTATCATAGTACATGTTGTTGGTGCACTAGGTCTGTGTTTGAGAGCCTGGTTGTACCATTGTGTGTACTCACCAGGCATGACATTGACAGCACTGATGCCCCAAGACATTTGTGACATAGGATATAATCCTTAAGGGCTGGGTTCACCCCTATCGGTGTGACGATAATTTTATGTTCCAGTGTTAGAGGCTACTAAAGATGTTCCAGGACTAAAGGGCATGGGATGAAGTTGGATGGAGGGTGATTCAGAGGAAACATAAGGAAGAAATTCTTCACAGAATGGGTGGTGGACAAGTGGAACACCTTGCCAGAGGAAGTGGTGGGCGCTGAAACAATCATGGGATTTAAGAATGCATGGGATAGACATAAGGGAATTCTGGAGGTCAGGGGTAAGGGGCAACAGACTTTTAGGAAAACATAAAGTGAACTTACAAGCTCAAATGGCAGACTGGGTGGGCCATGGTAGAAAGGTCATTAGGGAGCAGGACTGTGGTAAATGAAGAATGCAAAGTCAGGAAGGGCTGGCATAGGGCTAAAAGAGGTAAAGGCGTCAAAAAATGTAGAGTAATGAGTACCAATGCCCATAGTCTGGGAAAAAAGCCTTGATGAAAGAGGGACATCTGGATATCGTGGCAGTCACAGTAGCATGGTACACACAGAACCATGACTGGGATGTAAACATATCAGGGTATGCAATCTACAGGAGGGATGTAATGGCACCACAGTCTGCATGGGGGTTGTATACAGAACCCCATCTCAAGGGGAGGAAATGGACAAGGAAATGAAAGAAGGCATCCTTAGAATGGAATAAAAAGGGGAAATATTGTTGATGGGGGAGGGGCCTGAATATGACAGATGTTATCTGGAGCACATTTGCTGCAGCCACATCCAAGAGTGGGGTCATTGTCAATGCCCTGCAGGGGGCATGCCTCAGACAGCTAGTAGTGGAACCCACTCGGGAGGTAGCATTCTTACACCTAGTACTCTCAAATGGAGATGGTGAGAGGATTATGGATTTAGAAGTGGGTAGCCATCTAGGAACTAGCGACCACTGAACAGTATGGTTTACAATAAACACAGCAGTAGAGTCAAGCCATACAAAGGCAAAGGTACTGGACTTTAGGAGGGCTGACCTTGCCAAAATAGGAGAGTGCCTAAGGAATGCACTAGCAAATGGGCAGGAAGGAGGGGTGGAAGAACAATGGGGAATAATAAAAACTGCCATCACAGAGGCAACGAGCCTTTGTGTGAAGCAAATAAACAAAACAAAATAAAGTAAAAAAACACTATGGTTATCCAAGGAGGTGGCAGGGAAGGTTAAGGAGAAAAAGATAGCATTTAGTGGGGATCACGTGATGCAGGGTACCGAGCAGAAGCTCCTCTGCACAGCTTCAACCTCCTAACCACAAATAATCGCTATTTTGGTTGCTATTTCTCCCTTAAAAACAGAAAGTTTATAGATTATCACCTTCTTAATATCCTGGGCTCCTGTTAGCTTGTTGCCAGTGATTATGGAGGTTTATATGAAGAAGCCTCCACAGAAACATACACCGCCGGTCACTCCCGAGAAGGCCACGAAAAAATCAAGGGCCTTGAGTGTTGTGGATAAGCCAGAGCTTCAAATCCTGATCTCTGAGCAAGATCCCCTAACTCTGAGCAGATTTTTGGAAGAATTCAAACCCTTCCGGAAGAAATTAAAGAAATCTCAGCTGAAATTAAATCCCTTTCTAAAAAGCTCGAGGAGGTCATGATGAAAGCTTCAGATAATGCAGCCTGAATCTTATCTCTTGAGAAGCAAGTGGAAAAAAATAGATCCCGGTCTCGTAGTCATGCGGCAAAAGATTTCTAGCTTGGAAGCTAAGTTGGAAGATTTGGAGGGCCGCAGCTGAAGAAATAATGTTGTTATCCTGGGCCTTCCAGAAGGAGAAGAAGGTCTGAATATACTGGGGTTTATGCAGAAGCTGATTGAAAAGGTCGCTAGTCCCTCTCCCTTTGGGGCTAACTACATCATTGAAAGGGCGCATAGGTCCTTGCGACTCAAGCCATCCCCAGGAGCAACGCCACGTCCCATTATTTGCCATTTTTTACATTACCTAGAGCAACAGCACTTTCTGGCAAAAGTGAGAGAGTTGCAAGAAGTGAAATGGGAAAACACCAGGCTTAGAATTGCCCAAGATCTACCGGGGTCAGTCAGGGTAAAGCGTACTGCTTTTCATCCTATTGTATTAAAAATTATAGCTGCAGGCCTTCGCTTTAAAATGGGGTATCCAGCTAGGCTACAAGTACTAGTGGACGGTACCTGGTTAACATATGAGAATCCTGAAGCTGCTCTCTCGGGATTGAAGGCTGTTCTGCCTGATCTGTTTCGGGACACCTGATCTGGTTGGTCAGTCCTACCCCACCCTGTTTTGGAAAGAAGAAGAATTCTTCATGTTGCTGTACCAAAAGAGGAATGAATACTGGTCTGGTTTTGTGGACTCTTGGATTTTGCAGTGGAGGGGACTATCTTCAGCGGAGTCCTGACCTTTTTTAATTTGCATCTCAGCACCCAGTATTTTGGAGCATCCTCACATCTCGGTACTTTCTCTCTGGGGGGGGTTGTGTTTTGTCTGGGAGGTGTTCCCTTTCTTCTCACACAGATCACATTTTCTGGTTTCTCATTTCCAGGGACACTTAATTATCTCTCATGATATAGTTAATATGATGAAAACCCTCAAGTTTGATGTTTTTGATTACTGGGGCATGGTTTGAGAGAGCGTCCTTTTGGTTTCAATGTTTTTTGGGATATTGTCACTAGAGGGCGCTTTTGCTCTAATTTTGGTGGTTCAACCCCCTTTTACCTATTTGATTTTGGAATTTATTTCTATCGGGTATAGATAGCAGTGGGGGCTTGAACTCAGATGGAGATCCTCTACTTGGGAGCATTTAGTTTACTAGCGAATATATGTTTCTGGGAAAGTTTTCAATTTTATTACTGGCAGCAGTTGTGAGAGCATATTCTGCCAGTATACCTTACATTGTGTATTTTCAGTTTTTTCTCAGGAATTCTGGGTTTCTGGATTGCTCCCAAGTAGGGGTTACTCTCTTCTCTATTTCTCGTTCTTGCCATTTCTGTTCTGGATATCAGGAGTCCAGTGCTTACCTATCATTACTTACATTACCTTTATCTATGATGTGATGTTGTTGATTACTGATTCTGTAAGAAGGTTTACATTCTAAGGCAGGGTTTTTGGGTACATGCGTGGGAGGTTGGAGGGGAGGAAGGAAAGCGGTATTGTGCTGAACGTTGCTCAGGACAATTGGGGAGGGGAGGGTGATATTGTGTTTAGGGTTGTTATATTACTTGCTAGTTGGAAAGGGATGGAATATTTTGGGGGGATGGGGGCTGGTGGGGGGGTTGATATTCGGGTGGGTAGGGTATACAGCAGCAAACAGGTGTTCGGGTCATTTAAGTCTGATTGTTCTAATTCCTAGAGTTCATATAATGTCCTTTCCCTTTTTCTGTTTAGATGGCCAGTAGTATAAACATTGCTACATGGAATGTGAAGGGGATAAGTAAAAGAGTTAAGCAATACCAAGTGTTAAACCACTTAAGTTTATTATCTTCTCAGATTATATTCCTGCAAGAATCTCATTTACTGGAAAGTGAATCTCTGCAATTTAGGAGGCAACACATTGGGCAGGTTTTTAATGCCTCAGGGTCCACTAATAACTGCGGGGTTATGATTCTAATTAATAGAGACATTCCCTTTATTTCCAAACAAGTTTTCAGGGACCCAGATGGCAGATATGTCCTAGTTCAAGGGAGTCTCTGGTCTACGCCTATTTTACTTGGTAGCATTTATGGACCTAACGCAGATGATCCAGGCTTTTACATGAAGCTTATCTCCATACTCCTTCCCATGCATCCCATTGGCATAATAATAGGTGGGGACTTCAATTTGGTTCTTGACCCTGAAGTAGACAGGTCTGGTACTGGGTTGAGGGGCTTAACACCTGGACAGAGAGCCCTTAGGGACTTTCTAGACCAGTGCAGACTGTGTGATGTGTGGCGTGTATTACACCCTAAGGACAGGGAGTATACCTTTAACTCACTGGTACTCAGAACCCAGTCTTGCACTGACTATCTTTTCCTCTCTCAGGCCCTCTTGCCAGGGATCTTAACTACCTCGATCCAGCCAGGTCCAGTGTCTGATCGCTCTTTGGCAACTTCCAAGCTGGCCTTCCTTAACATTCCCCATAAAGAAACCCGATGGAAATTAAATGGTCAATTGCTCAAAGACACTAAGTACTGTGATCTAATAAAGGAAAAGATTGATTTCTTTTTCTCCACTAATTCCTCTGAGGATACGACACCTGATATTTTGTGCGGTGCTTTCAAATCATACATGAGAGGGATCATTATAAGCTTAGCCACAAAAAGGAAAAAGACTCGAGAGGCAGAATTACTAGCTTCATTATCTCTAAGTAGGTCTTTAGAAACCAGGTTATCCTCTAATGCCTCGGAAGAGGATATGAGGAGGCTCTCGGTAGGTAAAGATAAGTACTTAGATCTATTGAGGGAAAAAGCAGAATTATCTATTATTTGTACCAAAGCAAACTATACCGATCAGGGAGAAAAGGTGGGTCACCTGCTAGCCTTAAGGTTAAAGCAGCAAGAATCAGCTAGATTTATACTTCCAATTAGGGCCCAGGCAGATGGATCCTTGAAGGTATCCACTTCTGAGGTTGTGCAGGAGTTTGCCTTTTACTACGAGGATTTATATAGGGATATGGACAACCCTCCTTCCTTAGAAGAGCTTGAGGCCTACCTGAGGGATTCCTCTCTACCCTCTCTATCGGAATTGCAGAGGAATTTTTGATTCTCACCAATATCGCTAGAGGAAATATCAGAGGTCATTGGGGCTTTGCCCTCAGATAAGGTCCCAGGACCGGATGTTGTTTCCGTTTTATTTTATAAAACTTTTTGATCACAATTATTGCCGGTTTTCCACCGGTTGTACTGCCACATTCTTTCTGGTGCAAAAATAGATACATATTTGTTTGAGGCCCTGATTGTTCTTCTCCTTAAGCCTGATAAAGATCCGGAATTAGTGCTAAGCTACAGACCAATCTCCTTATTGAATCAAGATGTTAAAATTCTCTCCAAGATATTGGCTGATAGAATAACACGAGTTCTTCCTGACCTGATTAATATGTCTCAGGTAGGGTTTATGAGGGGACGTTCATCAGCTGACCATCTACGTACCCTGTCACATGTAGTCTCGGTGTCCAGGGATGCTGCCTTTCCCGCGGGATTGGTCTCCTTGGATGCTGAGAAGGCATTTGATTACGTCAATTGGAATTTCCTGTTTCAGGTCCTTAAAGTATTTGGTTTTCTGGCTAAGTTTATAGAGTGGATTTGGGCCTTATATCAAACTCCATCTGCCAGAGTCTCTGGCAACGGAGCATTCTCCAAACCCTTTCCTTTGTCTTCCGGTACCTGGCAGGGCTGCCCTCTCTCACCCCTTTTATTTAATTTATACTTAGAGCCCCTTATCTGAAACATTCTCAATAATCCGGAGATAAACGGTATCCCGATTGGCAATCAGGTGGTGAAGATCACGGCTTATGCTGACAATCTCCTCCTTCATTTATCTCACCCAAAAACTTCAATCCCTGCCATGTTGAGGGAAATCGCCAAGTTCAGTGCTTTTTCAAATTATAAGTTGAATATAAATAAATCCTCCATTTTCCCTCTTAATCATAAGGTTTTTAAAAATGATTTGTCGTCTTTTGGTCTCGGTTGGTCTCCACGTGTTCTCAGATACCTTGGTATTAATTTGACGCATAACTCCTTCTCCTGGTTTAAGGAAAATTTAGAGCCTCTCTCCCAAGTGATAGTTCAGGATCTCAATAGATGGTCCAAACTCCCTCTCTCTCTTTGGGGTCACATTAATATCATTAAAATGAATGTTTTTCCTCGTTTATTTTATCCCCTCTCACTTCTTAACTCCTTTACACCGTTATCATGGTTCCATAAAATGCATGGAATTTTCACAAATTTCATCTGGTCTAATAAACAAGCCAGGTTAGTATATTACAAACTAGCTGCTCAGAAACTAGATGGAGGACTGTGGATCCCCCATCTAGCAATTTATTACTGGGCTAGTCATATTGCAAAATATTTGCGGTGGGTTAATCCGGGTCCGGAATATTTAAGACCGGTCTGGCTCAAAATCGAGTTAGACTATATTCTATCCGAGAACATTGACCCCCGGACAATGTTCTATCTTAAAATAACCTCCCTTCCGGACACTATTAGTTGTCCCATTATCTGAACGTCCCTCAGAGTTCACACGCAGCTCTGATCATTTCTGCGGTATTCTCCAGAGTTGGACCTGTCCCAGTCCATTTGGAATTCTCCGTCTTTCTCAATAAACAAAAAGATGATATCTCATAAATGGTTGCCCAGATTGGGGATGGGATTATCTCTACTTTTCTGGATGATGCAGGGGAATGGCTCTCAGTTTCTAATATAATTCGCAAGTTTGATATCCCGTTAACTTTTTACTTCAGGGTGGCCCAATTGAAACATCTACTCTCCGCAATATTTGGTAATATCCCTCCTCATCCGCCTGCTTTCCTGTTTGTGTCGGATCTCTCCCCTTTATTGGAGGCACCAGGTGCTATCTCCAAAATATATTGTGTCCTATATCAGTGGAAATATGGGAGACCTGAAGGCCCCACTAGGCTCTGGGTTTCTTTTTTCCTCAATATACTCCTAACTGGTCAGCTTTAGGGAAGTTCTGCCATAAATATGTCTCTCAGGATAGACTCCGCCTTATGCAATACCATATATTGCATAACATGTATTATACCCCTGTGAAGCTAAGGAAATAGGGTCTTATAAGTTCGGGGGCCTGTACCAGAGGATGTCAAGAGGAAGGTATGCTTCTTCAAGTCTTTTGGTCTTGCTCTAAGATAAAGCCATTATGGATGGCCAAACAGATTAACCTAGACCCTATACTGGGTTTGCAGGAATACTTCATTCCAGATGTATGTTTGTTCGGGGATTTATCCTCTATCAAGGTTAGAATCAGAAGGTTTCATATTTCCATGATTGCACTATCTGTTAAAAAAATTGTGCTTCGGCATTGAAGGGATTCACTAACCCCAACATATCAGGAATGGGTTAATGAAATTTTGGCCAACGTACATACTGAGAAAGCGATAACGAGCCTCCACAATATGTTGCAGTGGTACAAGAATACTTGGGATCCCTGTCACATGATAATTATGGTCAGAGCTGCTAAATGAGTCTGTACATTCAGTGCTTTTTGATTCATGATACTATATTGTATTCTTCTATTGTTGTAAGTACCTTGCTGCTGTATGGAGTGGGGGGAGAAGGGGGGATGGGGACAGCTCATGTATCATTTTGAATGTAAGCATTATATGTGGTAATTCTCTGCCCCCTGTATTAGTAAAAAAATTTACTAATAAAATATGAATTATAAAAAAAAAAGATAGCATTCAGGAAGTACAAGGAATCACAGAAGGAGCAGGACAGAGAACTGTATCAGTTAAAGCAGAAGGAAACAGGGAAGGCAGTCAGAATAGCAAAGGCCCAAACCGAGGAAAGGATAGCCAACTCAGTTAAGAAGGGGGATAAAACCTTTTATAGGTACATCAGGAAGTGAAGGAAGACCAAGGGAGGGATAGCGAGACTTAATAAAGGGGAGGGGAGGTGCATAAAGGGTGACTGTGAAGAGGCAGAGATACTGAACGAATACTTTTGCGCAGTATTCACAAAAGAAAAAGAGGGGGAGATACCTAAACCAAACTATAGAAGCACTCTGGATAGGGGGGTCAATACCAGTCCATTCACAGAAGAAAGGGTCCTGAAAGAACTCCTAAAACTCAAGGTGGACAAAGCAATGGGGTCTGATGGGATTCACCCTAGAACTCTAAAATAACTAAGGAGAGACCTAGTGACTCCACTGACTACCCTTTTTAACAAATCATGGGAGGATGGTGTAGTACCTGAAGACTGGAGGGCAGATGTGATTCCTGTTCACAAATGTGGGAGCAAGGCAGAGGCAGAAAACTACAGACCTGTTGATTTGACCTCAGTGGTAGGGAAAATGATGGAATCACTTCTGAAAGAAAGAATTGTTGAGTACCTAGAGGTCAGAGGGGCATGGGACACAAGGCAGCATGGATTCGTAGCAGGAAGGTCATGTCAGATGAATCTAATAGATTTCTTTGACTGTGTAACCAAAGTAGTAGACCAGGGAGGGGCTGTGGATATGGCCTACCTAGACTTTAGCAAGGCATTTGACACAGTATCACACAAAATATTAATAAACAAGCTAACCAGCCTGGGAGTGGGTCCCAGTGTGATTGTCTGGGTAGAAAGCTGGCTGGACAACAGGACCCAGAGGGTAATAGTAAAAGAGTACACTCTGAAGAAAGGGGGGTTACTAGTGGGGTACCACAGGGTTCAGTATGGGGACCAGTCCTCTTTAATGTCTTTATAGGAGACATTGCAGAGGGGCTGGAGGGGAAATTATGCCTGTTTGCATTTGACACAGAGATCTGCAACAGGGTTGACACACAGGGAGTGGGGGTGCAAAGGATGAGAATAGACTTTAGGCAAGACTGGAGGAATGGTCAAAAATATGGCAGCTTAGATTCAGTGCAAAAAAGTTCAAAGTAATGCACCTGGGAAACAAAAACCCAGGGGAGGAGTACACAATGGGGGTGGTGGTACTAACAACAGCAAATATGGGAAGGGACCTAGGGGTAGTCATATCAGATGACCTTAAGGTAGGTAGACAATGTGAGAAGGCAGTAGGGAGGGCTGGTACTAGGATGTATAGGGAGAGGCATCATAGAAACATAGAATTTGATGGCAGATAAAGACCGCTTGGCCCACTCAGTCTGCCCATTTCCCTACCTAATGGATTAGCTGCAGATCCTAGTTAACCAGCAGCCTACGTCTTCCTACCCCCACCCTCTAGAATTGCCTTATGACTGTCCCATGCATGCTTGAATTCCACCACTGTTTTTGACTCCTCAACCTCCTCCGCAGGCTGTTCCATGCCATCCACAACCTCTCTGTCAAAAATACTCCTTAAATTACCTCTGAGCCGCACCCCTCTATCTTCAAATTGTGCCCCTTGTTCTTGCACACCTCTTTTTTGAAAGATGCTACCATCTTGGACTTTGTTGATTCTCTTGAGGTGCTTGAAAGTTTCTATCATGTCTCTCCTCTCCCTCCTTTCCTTGAGGCTATACATATTAAGCTCCTTAAGTCTCTCTCTTCATATGTCTTCTGGTACAGACCCTGCACCATTTTAGTTGCCCTCCTTTGGACAGCTTCCATCCTGTCTATGTCTTTGCAGAGATTGGGTCTCCAGAACTGCATGCAGTACTCCAGATGGGGTCTGATCAGCTGTCTGTACAGAGGGATAATAACTTCCTGTTTTCTACTGGTGATGCCTCTCCCTATGCATCCCAGTATCCCCCAGCCCTCCTTGCTGCCCTCTCACATTGCTTGCCCACCTTTAGGTCATCTGATATGACTACCCCAGGTCCCTTTCCATTTTTGTTGTTGTTAGTATCTCACCCCATTGTGACTCTTCCCTGGGTTTTGTTTCCAGGTGCATTACCTTGCACTTCTTAGCATTGAATCTAAGCTGCCATACATTTGACCATTCCTCTAACCTTGCCAAGTCCCTTTTCATCCTTTCCACCCACCTTGTGCATCAACTCTGTTGCAGATCATTGTGTCATCTGCAAAGAGACATACTTTCCTTCAGTCCCTCTGCAATGTCACTTATAATGACATTGAAGAGGACAGTCTAATACTGAACCCTACGGTACCCACTAGTAACCCCTTTCTTCAGAGTGGACTCCATTTACTATTACTCTCTGTGTCCTATTCTTCAGCCAATTCTTTACCCATGCTGTCATCTTGGGACCCACTACCAGGCTGGCTAACTTGTATATTAATCTTTTGTGTGGGACTGTGTCAAATGCCTTGCTAAAGTCTAGGTAGGCCATGTCCACAGCCCCTCCCTGATCTACTACTTTGGTCACCCAGTCAAAGAAATCTATCAGATTTGTCTGGCATGACCTTCCCACTGTGAATCCATGCTGCCTTGGGTCCTGTGCCCCTCTGGCCTCTAGATACTCAACAGTTCTTTCCTTCAGAAATGATTCCATCATTTTCCCTACCACTGAGGTTAAACTAGCAGGTCTGTAGTTTCCTGCTTCTGCCTTGCTCCCACTTTTGTGAAGGGGAATCATATCTGCCCTCCTCCAGTCCTCGGGTATCACCCTATCCTCCCATGATTTGTTAAAGAGGGTAGTCAGTTGTGTCACTAGTTCTACCCTTAGTTCTTTTAGAATTCTGGGATGAATCCCATCAGGCCCCATTGCTTTGTCCACCTTCAGTTTTAAGAGTTCTTTCAGAACCCTTTCTTCTGTAAATTGGCTGGTATCAACTTCTGTATCCAGTGTTTCTACTGTTTGTTTTAGGTACCTCCCCCTCTTCCTTTGTAAATACTGAGCAAAAATATTTGTTTAGTATCTCTGCCTTTTCACAGTCACCCTCTGCCTACCCTCCGTCCCCTTTATTAAGTCTCACTATCCCTCCCTTGGTCTTTCTTTGCTCCCTGATGTACCTATAAAAGGTTTTATCCTCCTTCTTAACTGAGTTGGCTATCTTTTCCACGGTTTGGGCCTTTGCTGTTCTGACTGCCTTCCCAGCTTCCTTTTGCTTTAACTGATACAGTATTCTGTCCTGCTCCTTCTGTGATTCCTTGTACTTCCTGAATGCTTTCTTTTTCTCTTGAACCTTCACTGCCACTTCCTTTGAGAACCATAGTGGTTTCTTACATAATTTCGTTTTGTTTATTTGCTTCACACAAAGGCTTGTTACCTCTGTGATGGCAGTTTTTATTATTCCCCATTGTTCTTCCACCCCTCCTTCCTGCCCATTTGCTAGTGCATTCCTTAGGTACTCACCCATTTTGGCAAAGTCATCCCTCCTAAAGTCCAGTACTTTCACCAGTAGAAAACAAGAAGTTGTTATCCCTTTGTACAGACAGTTGGTGAGACTCCATTTGGAGTACTGCATGCAGTTCTGAAGACCCCATGTCCTCAAGGATATAGACAGGATGGAGGCAGTCCAGAGGAGGGCAACTAAAACGGTGTGGGGTCTGCAACAGAAGCCATGCGAAAAAAGACTGAGAGTGCTTAACACGTATACCCTCGAGGAAAGGAAGGAGGGGGGGGGATATGATAGAAACTTTCAAATACCGCAAGGGAATCAGCAAAGTCCATGACAGGAGCATCTTTCACAAAAAGAGATGTACAAGTACAAGGGGGCGCAATTTGAAGATAGAGGGGGGACAGCTCAGGGGCAATGTGAGGAAGTACTTTTTCATAGAGAGGATAGTGGATGCATGGAACTACCTTCCTGAGGAGGTTTTGGGGTCAAAAACAGTGGGGGAATTCAAGAATGCATGGGACAGATATAACACAATTATAGTGAGGGGTAGGAGGAAGTAGGCTGTTGGGTAACTAGAATCTGCAGCTTATCCAATAGGTAGAGAAATGGGCAGACTGGGTGGGCCAAGTGGTCCTTATCTGCCATCAAATTCTATGTTTCTATGCCATAGGCCCTTATCTTCCGACAGTGTCTCTGTATCTATGTATCTGTGTATCAACACCTATAGTGTATGGGCTCAGGCAATACATCACCTGGTTCTGCAGTGACAGGCAGCATGGCTCCCTCTAGGCAGAGTGCCAAAGTGCTGTGCAGGAAACCTTCCTGTTTTTTATGGGTCTGCCTCCCCCACCCCCACTGGAACTGAATACAACAAACTCTTGGGTGGGCATGCCCAGAAAAGGAGGGAAAATTCTTAGGCTGCAAAAGACAAAGTGAGTGCGGGGCGATCGAAAATCATGATTGCCCCTGTTACTTTAGCCCTTGTTGCAGCACCCTAATTGCGATGCCAAAATTCAGTCACCGTGTTGGGTTGGGGGGTGGGGGACAGACAACTGTAATGACATTCCCTAAAATGAAGCCATACTGTTCACAGTGGTCAAGAGCAGATGACAGGACACAACATCTTCTGCACTTCCAGAGAAACACATTTCTAAAAGTGTAACTACAAGTCCAGGATTGGAGGATGGCATTGGCTTCACAAGAACAGTAGTTACTGAGAATGATTCAAATCATTTGGAGGTGGTTGTGTTAGTTGGGGGCTGCAGAAACATTAGCTTTTCCTATCAGTTTCTTATTATCTGATGTATTTTTTTGCCTACTTTTGGGGAATTTTGATTTGCCCCAGTAGTGTTCGAATTGAAGGACCTCGATTGATAATACCCACCAGGGAGGCAGCAGGAGTCAAGTGCCAGGAGTCGTCCAGCAGCATGAGTGGCATAACTGAAGAATTATTACCAAAGCTGCCTCTTCAGCACTCACCACCCATGTAAAGTCAATAGTATGTGATGAAACTTGCCAATGGTGAACCAAAGAAACATACAAACATCAAAACAAAGAATCTGATGACAGATGAGGGCTGCATGGCCCACCCAGTCTGCCCTAATTTCTTTTACTTCTTGCTGCAGACCCCACTTGATCTACAGTGCTGTCTCTTCACCCACTTTCCTTACTCCTCTGTTGTCTTTGTGCCTATCCCAGGTATTTGTCAACCCCTCCCTCCACTGATTTCATCCCCACCGCTTCCACTGGAAGGCTGTTCCAGGAGTCCACCACTCTTTCCGTGAAGAAGTACTTTTTCACATTTCTCCTAAATGTACCCCCTCCAGCTTTATAGCATGTCCCCTTCTTCTACAGCACCTTTTTTTGAACAAATACATCCCTCCTGTACCTTATTAACCCCCATGATGTATTTAAATGTCTCTATCATATCCCCCCTCTTCCTCATCTCCTTCAGGGCATACATATTGAACTCCTTTATCTTCTGATGTGGTTTGTCACATAAAAACATGGTCTGTTTGCAAATCAAACTCCCATCTGCATTCTTTAATTAATCTGTCTGTTCTTTTCTTGGTAGTTACAACCTAAACTGATGGATGGGATATTATTATGAGGCAGGAGGATGATGTGAACGTTTGCACAGGCTGTCTGTTTTGCCTCTGTATGCCAAGTTACTGGTGTTTACTTTTTGTCCCCACAGCATTGCTCTACTTAATGCACACTGATATGTACAATGTTCAACAGGTATGCACACCTCACACCCCTTGTCAAGTGACAGCATTAGCAGCCACAGTGGCTCTGATCAGAACTTGTTATAACATTAGCAACACAGTAAAATATAGCGATGCTTGCACTATGGTTCCCTATTATTGCAATGACATCACGTTGCTGTCACATTAGTTACACAGTAACATATAGTACAGCTGTGCTCACTCCACTATGATGTCAGAGGAGGGAGATCAGTGTGGGTCCAGAGGGGTGAGGGATGTATATAACCCATGAGGTGCTAGGGTGGGGGGGGTCATCTGGATTACAAGGCACTAAAGAAGTAGAGGGACAGGTTCAAGGATCACTGGACCACCAGGAAAATCTTCATGGGATGTGACAGAGCTATGCCACAGAGGGTCAGGAGTGGGACAAATATTCTAGTCTGGGCATGGGGTGGGACAACATTATATAAGGTACCTACACACACACACACACACACACACACATGTATGTGCTTGGGGACACTTACTTCCTATTTTCCAGCACATAGAGGATCGGGCACTATACTCTGGGAAGGGTCACATCATTTTTTTATTGGGGGGGGGTTAGACTAGAAGCCAAGGGTGGTTTCATTTTCACATGTTAATCCACTTTTTATCTGCAGAATTCTAATGGACTCTAGGAACTGTACTACCCCTAAGAGACACAATCTGCACACTGTAAGCCATGGGTTCCTATCTGAGAATGCTGTTATCCATGGCAATGTTCCTGATCATTCCTACTGATGCTGCCAGCCAGACCCCGCGGCCAGAGTGCAAACTATGGAGGCAACAGGAAAGGTCATTTTTCAGAGATGGAGACATTAATCTGGACGGGGTCCTCTCACTCCATTTAGGATATGTCACCACAGAAGTAGACTTCACAGTACTACCTGAGCAGATTCTATGCAGATCGTAAGTAATGAGCAAGGAAGAGCTTTTTTTATTATAATTATAAGCACATGCTGTACACTACTGGAGTACTGCTGCTGCTCAATCTGTGTTCTGCATTTTTAACAGTACTACAGATTGCCATGGTTGGGTTTGTTTACTGCATTTCTGGTAGCAGTACTACAGCTCGTGATGGTTCTGTTTTTTCCATTTCTGATGGTTCTGTTTGTTTTCTCAATTTCTGATGGCAGTAATTTAGCTTGCCATGGTTCAGCTGGTTTTCTGCATTTCTGGTAGCAGTACTACAGCCTGCAATGGTTCTGTTTGTTTTCTGCATTTATGATAGCAGTACTACAGCCTGCAATGGTTCTGTTTGTGTTCTGCTTTTATGATAGCAGTACTACAGCCTGCAATGGTTCTGTTTGTGTTCTGCATTTATGATAGCAATACTACGGCTTGCGATGGTTCAGTTGGTTTTCTGCATTTCTAATACAGTGGTAGCCACAGACATTGCCAGCTATTTCCAGATATTTTGTGAAATTTCTGAAGAGTTTCTCTCTGCTACCCCTGCTATGGAAATGCAGAAAGAATGAGATATTTCTGGAAATATCACAGAAATTTCAGGAAATAGCTGGCAGTGTCTGTGACTACTACTGTAGCAGTAATACAGCTTGTGATGGTTCAACTGGTTTTCTGCATTTCTGGTAGCAGTACTACAGCCTGCAACGGTTCTGCTTGTTTTCTGCATTTATGATACCAGTACTACAGCTTGTGATGGTTCAGTTGGTTTTCTGCATTTCTGATCGCAGTACTACAGCTTGTAATGGTTCTGTTTGTTTTCTGCATTTCTAATAGCAGTAATACAGCTTGCGATGGTTCAGTTGTTTTTCTGCATTTCTAATAGCAATAATACAGATTGTGATGGTTCAGTTGGTTTTCTGCATTTCTAGTAGCAGTACTACAGCTTGCAATGGTTCAGTTGGTTTTCTGCATTTCTAATAGCAGTACTACAGCTTGCGATGGTTCTGCTGGTTTTCTGCATTTCTAGTAGCAGTACTACAGCCTGCAGTGGCTCTGCTTATTTTCTGCATTTCTGATCGCAGTACTACAGCTTGCAATGGTTCTGTTTTCTGCATTTATGATAGCAGTAATACAGCTTGCAATGGTTCAGTTGGTTTTCTGCATTTCAGATAGCAGAACTACAGCTTGCAATGGTTCAGCTATTTTTTTTTTCATTTCTGATAGCAGTAGTATAGCTTGCAATGGTTCTGATTGTTTTTTGCATTTCTAATAGCAGTAATACAGCTTGCGATGGTTCATTTGGTTTTCTGCATTTCTGGTAGCAGTACTACAGTTTGCAATGGTTCAGTTGGTTTTCTGCATTTCTAGTAGCAGCACTACAGCCTGCAATGGTTCTGCTTTTTTTCTGAATTTCTGATAGCAGTACTACAGCTTGTGATGGTTCAGTTGGTTTTCTGCCTTTCTGATAGCAGTACTACAGCTTGCAATGGTTCTGTTTGTTTCCTGCATTTCTAATAGCAGTAA
Source organism: Neoceratodus forsteri (assembly GCA_016271365.2). Taxonomy (NCBI): domain Eukaryota; kingdom Metazoa; phylum Chordata; order Ceratodontiformes; family Ceratodontidae; genus Neoceratodus; species Neoceratodus forsteri. The sequence goes on along the minus strand of CM057449.1, from coordinate 31,423,340 downwards.
TACAGCTTGCAATGGTTCAGCTGTTTTTCTGCATTTCTGATGGCAGAACTACAGCTTGCGATGGTTCTGTTTGTTTTCTGCATTTTTGGTAGCGGTACTACAGCTTGCGATGGTTCTGATTGTTTTCTGCATTTCTGGTGGCAGTACTACAGCTTGCAATGGTTCAGCTGTTTTTCTGCATTTCTGATAGCAGAACTTCAGTTTGTGAAGGTTCTGTCTGTTTTCTAATATCTGATAGCAGAACTACAGCTTGCGATGGTTCCGTATGTTTTTTAAATTTCTGGTAGCAGGACTACAGCTTGCCATGGTTCAGTTGGTTTTCTACATTTCCGATAGCAGTACCACAGCTTGCAATGGTTCTGTGTGTTTTCTACATATCTGATAGCAGTACTACAGTTTGTGGTGGTTTTGTGTGTTTTCTACATATCTGATAGGAGTACTACAGCTTGCCATGGTTCTTACTGTATTCTACTGATCTGTTGTCCATCACGTAAGCAATAATACCCGAACTGGTGAATTGAGTATTATTGCTATGCCCGGCCAGAGGCGTAATGAGGCCAACTTTCTGCAGGCGAGGGGCCTTATAGCCCTGAAAGGTCCAGTATAGCACAATAATTCTTAAATCTGGAAGGTATTATTATGCTTTAGAAAATGGGCACTGTAAAAACCTAAGTTTGATAGAAAATTATTAATAAAAAGTGAGTATATTAAGTTTTGTAATAAAATAGTTTCTCCGCCTGCATAGAAATGGTTTTTTGGGGGAGATGATAAGGAGTTTTGTCCTATGGGAGATGTTGCAGTAAAAAAAAAAAAAAATAAAATAAAGAAAAGCTGGTTGTACAGTATAGGACCTGTGAGACTCTTGTGTAGGTTGCCACTAGAGAATCAGAGATATAAAAAGGCTAGAGGACTGGCAGAGGCGGTGGATGCGATGAATGCGTATGCTGAGAGGAGCAGTAGTGCGCCCCCGCCGTATCATTTTAAATTGCTAGTTGTTGCCACAGCTTGTAGGCAAATGGATAGGTGGAGGAAGCAGGCACATGAGCAGGTTATAGGAACTGGAAGCAATGATGTCGCTATAACTGAGAGGAGTGGTACTTTCAATTTCCGTAGTTTAGATGCATTTGCGGATTGAAATATGGAGAAAGTGGCGCTCCTCTCGTGAACCATACCAGTAAATGAGCTACCAGTCTCTTACAGCCTATCAGCATGTCAGCAAGCGAGAGAGAAGTGTAATGAACGAACGGCACAGAGTAATAAAGAAATACCACCATTCGTACATACAGTGCTGTCGCGTTTAGCTCAGCTGGCAACTTTGCAGGTCAGTGAAGTTTTTTTTACTGGACTAGAAAATGTTGCGATACAGAGAAGGAAAACCGCTGTTAGTGAGAGTGCGCATGGGCGGGAGGCAGTTGTTCAGCAGCATTTTGAAAGTTCTCCGGTCCTCGCTGCCTGCCATAATTACTGGAGTTGTTTCTGTTTCTTTTTGTTTTGTTTGAGTTCCTGGTGCTTGTTACCTTCATAACTGGCACAGAGGAGGGTACAATAAAGCAGGAGGCTTTGAGTATGGGCAAGCAGTCAGAAACGTACCTGATGTACAATGCTGGTAAATAGCTAAGAAAAAGGAAAGAAAATGCTTTGCCAGTGAAGTGTATGTGACAGTTTTTTTGTACATTCCTGTTTCTGCGTGTGTGTGAGTGTGGGGGGTACTCGGTTTCTCTCGCTAACTGGTAAAAAAAATGGCGGCAGTTTCAAATTGTGTGCCCAGTTGCTCAGCCAATGCTGAAGTCAGCTGGGCACAAAGATATTTGGATTGGCATGAGACATGTTTACACTGGGACTTTTTATTTGGTGGGCATCTATTGAAAGTTAATGTACCCCTGAGGAATGGATACCAGCCAATCAGATGCCTCCAAATAAAAAGCCCATTTTCTAAACGTCCATAATCATTATGTGGGCACCTACTCTACTCTTGTTGCTCCCCCTCTCCCCTCTCCTCCCATCCCATCCCCCTTCTCCTCACTACAGGCCCTCTGATATCCCCCTGGTGGCTCGACCTTCCCTTCCCCCTGTTGTGGATAGGTGCAGTCCGCACCGACATGGTCTGTTATTGACCCTGTAGTATGTAATTGTGTTTCTCTTTTTTTAAGAATGTATATGTTCTCATATTTGTAAAATGGTCTTACTGTTGTAACACCACCGATATTATGTTCCTAATTACCCTGAAATTGTATATAATGTATGGTAAGTACCTATTAACCACCGTAATCAGCAGTCACACAGCTTTGTTATGCACTGTTTAGAATTTTAAAAGTTGTTAACCACACTTCAGAACTTCCAGACAGTGGCATAACAAAAAAAGAATGCACCAGAGTTCTACAATTCTCACACATAGAATGCAAACAGTGTTTTTTTTTGACCATACACTATAAAAGATAATGGCTGGGGATCGGGTGACAACCACGCTGAAATCACTTCTCGTGGTTGCTAGGGCTACAGTAAACCTCTCCAGCTGCGCTCTCGAGGTTTACCACGTTGCCCTAGCAAACCACTCAAGGTGATTACAGTGTGGTTATCACCCGATCCCCAGCCATTATCCTCTCTCTCTCTCTTATCTTGACTGTATATATACTTGCATGTATTGGCAGTGTACTTTGACCTTCACCTTCCCAGGTCCAACTTGTAAATGAGCATCACTCAATGGTGTTTGCCTGGATAAATAAAGTTTTTGATTGATTGATTGACATTTCTGATAGCAGTACTACAGCTTACGAAGGCTCAGTTGATTTTCTGCATTTCTGATAGCAGAACTACAGTTTGCAATGGTTCTGCGTGTTTTCTACATTTCCGGTAGCAGTACTACAGCTTGCAATGGTTGTGTGTATTTTCTACATTTTGGGAGGGATATAGCCCAAGGTTTAATGTGGGGGAATAGCTCTTCCCACATTCTATACATGGGCCAGCCTACCTCAGCAGTTCTCCACTTAGTACGTTATGAATTGCAGTGTTCTGGGCTCCTGTGTGGCTTGTGGGCTGAGCCTCCTACCATTCCTTTTCTCTCCCTACTCCTTCGTTTTCTGTCTTGTCCCCCACCATTCTTTTTCCCCTTCCTTCTCCCCTTCTGTCTCCCTCCTCCCATCTGGTCTTCCTTGTTGCTCATTTCTGTGCTCTTACTCTGTGCTTTCCGTTCCTGTGTTTTCCTTGCGGCGTGCTCTGCCCTACTTTTGCGCTGCTCTGTCTCCTCATTTTCCTCACCCTGTACACCACTTACAGAGTTTTCTGTCCTGGACCCTCTTCCTGTTACCTTCCCTTCCTGGTGATATATCATCCTCTTGCGCCAACTGGCTGACCTCTTCCATCGCTCCACCTGTTCCTTGGGACTACGCTCTGGACTTCCTGCTGGTAAGCTTATCTTTGTTTTCTGGGGGTCCTGTGCTGCACTGCAGTAGGCAGTCCCAGTGAGCATTCTTCTATCCAGTCGATGCAGTCCAATTTCTTCCCGAAGTGATCCTGTGTGTCCTGGTGTGGCTCCACTGTGAGACTCCTAGATCAGGGTGGTTTGTTACCGTGACTTTTGCAATGCATTGTGTGGCTCTTTTGAACATGATGCCATGTGTGCACTGCAATATGCTGCTTGTCCACAGACAACTATTTGTGTTGCCACTGTCTTGCCGACTTCAGGCACAGTGCAGGATCTGCTCATTCATGTGTCAGTTTCATATGATTGTACTGTTACTGTATGCTCCATAGCCAACATGGGGAACACCGACTCAAATATACTTATTCCAAGCAAATCTGTTACTGGAACATGACCCAACCAGCTTGGTAGCATTGCTATCACCAGGGTGCTACTTCCCTGCCACAGCTCCATCTATATTTTCTGTGCTCCCTACCTCCCATTCTTCTTCTGCATTCCCTGCTACCCTGGTGCTTTGCTGCTTACTGCACCTGACTGACTGCCTCAACCCTCTTTGTCTCCCTCTCCCTCCCCACCTGACCCACCAGCCATCACCTGGGGGTCACTATCTCCATTTCTGCTGTTTTTGTGCATCATCCCATTATTCCCATCTGTGCTTCCCAAGCATTCAGGCTGCTGCCCATATTGCTGCTCCATTTTTTGTCTACAATGGTTCTTCTGGACTTCAGGCTGGAATTCTTCTTTTCCTGTTTCCCTGTTTTCCCCATCATTGTTGATGGTTGCTTGAGTGGGAATTGTTCTCCTGTGCTTCCCTTCCTCATCTTGCCCCTCCTTCCTTTCTTCCCTAGTTCCTTGTCTGCCCTTGCTGTCTGTTCCTGCCCCCTTTTTTTTCTTGCCCCCCCATCCCTGTTCCTGCCTTGTCCAGTTCTTCCCAGGTTTTTCTTTTGGGTCTTTCACTCCTCACGCCAACATTTCATCTCCATTTACACCCCTTCTCCCATCCAGACTCATGCTACCTCTTCCCCTTGTCTAGCGCTTATGCCCTTACCATTTGCTCCAGCAGCTATACCCTGTTCAACTCCAGGTTTTCTGTTCCCTTGTTCTCCCCTGGTGCTCTTCACTGTCCAGCTTGGCAGTTACCTGCAATATCCCTACCTACTCCTTCTTCCACACCACTTGCGGCACCTCCTAAGCCTACATCATTGGCTCTCCTCATGCCTTTCATCATTCATTACAGTCCATCGCTACCGGTATGCTCCTTCCTGGATTACTCTAAACTTCCCCTTACTGGCATTCCTGATGACTCCTCCCCATGTTCTCCTACTCTGACTTGCTTCCTTCTCCTCTATACTACCCCACAGTCTACTTACCTAAGACAACGCAAGCAGCTGCCTTTTCCTCACTCAGCCCATACCAGCAGTTTGTCTAGAACTCCGTCTCTAACTCATACCTTCTGAGGTACTGAGTGAAGGTAGGCTTGTCCAGTCTACTGGGGATTGGATTCTGTTACGCTCACTACAAACCTGACATCCTCCATCCCTAACTCTGTCTGGCGGCATTGAGTGAAGGTTAGCTCGTCCCGACTACCAGGGATGGGAGCCATGTCCATGATCTACTATGTCATATTTACGCATTCTCTACCCAATACCTGTTGCCACGTCCCTTCAGGAATGGGAACTCTTCACCCCATGTGCCTTCAACATCCTACCTCTGCTTAGCAGCCTTGAGTCAAGGTAATCTCACCTTGACTTCCGGGAATGGGAGCCTGTGTCTACATTCAACTGTTTCACCTTTATGCATTCTCTACCTGATACCCAGTTGCCTCTTCCCTTCAGGAATGGGACTATTGTACCTCAGCTGCATTAATCATCCTACCTATGCCTGGTGGCATCGACTGACAATTGTCTTGCACCAACTACTAGGGATGGACATCTGTTTCTGCAATTCATGGTTCCAACTTTATGCATTCTCTTCCAGGACATTCGGTTGCCACTTCCCTTCAGGAATGGGATCACTTTACCCCATTTGCCTTCATTATCCTACATTGCTGGCGGCATCATGTGAAGATCATCTCTCCTCAACTACCTGGGCTGAAAGCTTGTGTCTGTAAATGACTGTTTAATCCTTATGCTTTCTTTACCTGATAGCCGGTTGCTGCTTCCCTTCAGGACCGGGACCACTTTACCTTATTTGCCTTTAGCATCCTCTGTCTCACAGCCTTGAGTGGAGGTCATCTCACCTCGACTACCTGGGATGGGATCCTGTATCTGTCCTCCACTCTTTCATCCTTCTATATTCTCTACCTGACTACCTGATTGCTGCTTCCCTTCTGGAACAGAATCACTTTACCTTACATGCCTTCCCCATCCTACCTTGCGTGGCGGCATCGGGTGAAGGTATCTCGCCTTAGATATCATTGATGGGAGCCTGTTTCTGCATTTGATTGTTCCAATTTCCTGCATTTCTACCTGATACCTGATTGCAGCTTCCCTTCGGGAACAGGAATCCCTGTCTTCCAGTTGCCTTCTACACCCTTCCTCACTAGTTTGCATCCTGCACTTATACTCATCATCACCTTGACCTCCTCACACTCTGTATTTGGACTCTGCCTGCTTCTCTGTTTCTGCTCCATTCAGTTCACCTGCCTCCTGGACTTTCTTGCTGCTGGTCACACCTTTCCAACTCCCATGTGAGTTCTCTTTCTCCTTCAGAAGTGGGATCTGCATCATCTTCAGATGTGGGACTATAGTATATATCAACGTTGTGGCAAGTACGGCAGTTTGCGTTTATTCTGCCTCAGTTTACTGCGGCATTGCCACCGGATCAGTTCCTATATGCACCTGTTGAGGTCACCACGCTTGGCCTATGCTATCTCCTTCTTGGACTCCTTCCTCCAGTCCATGGACATCCACTCTGGACTTTCCCCTTCCTCCTTGGACAGCTGCCTTCTACTTGTTGCCCTAATGGCTCAGGGATCCTTCCCATTTGTCATGGCTCTTTTGGTCAGTTAACACCTATCTCCGGCCAGTATCCTTACCCAGTCAACTATGCCTCCTGTTCATCCATCTCATACTCCTGCGCTGGCCATCCTAACAGCTTCCATTCACTACTTGATGGAGCACTTATTAATTTCACCTGAGGAAAATTCTAGAAAACATCTGTTGGACATCATGCCTCTTAGACTCTTACACTGCCATAGAGTTAGATACACTTCCCAATCATTTCCCCAGAATCAGTTTTGGAATATCATGCAACTAGACTACAGAAAAATCTTATACCTCATTGGATTCTACCGGATGCTCCCTATGCATCCTGTCAACTCAAACACTATATCTTCTATATCAACCATGTCGCATAGGATCTTTTATATGAAAGTGGCCTAATTCCTTCTGTCATGTAATAACCCTGTAATCACCATCACTGTTACAGATAGCAGGAACCGCAAGATACCTCATGGCAGTACTGACATCATCTGTTTTACTTTTCTGTAGCTGCTCCGACAAGCACTGACTCTGTCAATCAAGTTACTCAACTCCTACTCCTTCAGAGCCATTGGATGGCCTAAGACCTTCATGGCTACCTTCTCAGAACTCCCATCGTTGGATCACCAGTGCTTTGCTGTCTTGCTGAAGTTATTCTATCCAAACTACTGTTTTCTAGCCCCTAGATGCCATCGTACTTCATACAATCATCTGTATTACCATCAATTGAGTTAGCTGCCCATTTAGTGATCCTTCCAGCTCATCCCTCATGATTCATCTTCCATACTCCCTCCAGCGAAGGCTTTCACTGAGAGCATGCTTCCATCGATCCTCAATCAGCATGTCCACAACCAATCTCAATTTCCCAATCTTGCCTCTCCACAGATCCATATTCAACTAAAATGCTAGGTACCCTTGGCATTCTACACCGCTCTCAACTTCCTATCACCACATCAGTCTATAGACTCTTTCATATACCAGTTTCTGGCTTCCCACAGTATTTAGACACCGGATCACTTGTACAGCAAACAGTCATGGCCACCTTAGCACATGTCAAGAGCAATTATGCCACAGAAATACCATACTTACTTTTTCTACCAGCAGACCAGCAAGAATCTATACAAGTATCGTTATGACATCAATACCCAAATCAACTCTCAAATTCCTTATACCGAACCTCCAATTGTATCATATATATTCCGTTACCATCTCTTCTGCACATACCAGTCTTCCTTCATTGGTCTAAAATCATCCATGTCACTACTCCTACCAGGCATATAAAGATTTTGTCCCACTTCTTCACTTGCTGCATAGATGCCTACATTGCAACTCATCATTCACTGCTTGGCTCCTCACCTCCAAATGCTAATCTGAATTTCAAATCTTCTAAAAGTATCTGTAATCACATTGGACTCCATCCATCGTCACCTTGGAAACCTGGACTACATTCGCCTTTTTTGACTGGACTACTGCATTCTCAGGATTTGGATGCTCCTTCAAGAATTGATGTGCCTCTTCAACCTTGGAATCATCCTTCCGAGATGCATCATCCATGAATTCAAAGATGGACAGCTTGCAATGGTTCAGTTGGGTTCCTACATTTCTGAGTGCAGTACTACAGCTTGCAATAGTTCTATTTGTTTTCTACATTTCTGGTAGCAGTACTACAGCTTATTTATTTATTTATTTATGAGTTTTACCAGGAAAGCATACTGAGCAACATGCTCGATTCCAGATGCGACCTGGGTGACGAGCTTGCACTAGTTCTATTTGTTTTCTACATTTCTGGTAGCAGTACTACAGTTTGCAATGTTTCTATGCATTTTTCTGTATTTCTGGTAGCAGGACTACAGCATGCGATGGTTCATTTGGTTTCCTACATTTCTGGTTGCAGTACTACAGTTTCCGACAGTTCAGTTGTTTTTCTGTATTTATGGTAACAGTAATACAGCTTGCGATGTTTCTGTGTGTTTTCTACACATCTGATAGCAGTACTACAAATTGTGATGGCTCAGTTGGTTTTCTGCATTTCTTTTTTTTTTCTGCCTTACCCCTGGGCCTCCAGCCTACCTCTCTCAGGCTGTACAAGTCCGTTCTTCTTGCCTGCCAGTCACATCCCTACAGCCATCACCATCACACGATCCTGCTGGCACTGATGACAGGAGAGTTCCAGCACTAACCCTACCAGAAGGGCCCCCCTTCCACACCAGAGGGGAGAGCAAGGAAGAAGAGAAGTCTGAATGCTGCCTGCCTAGAATACCAGGTGTGGGGGGCAGGAGTGGTGCGCTCTGAGGACTGGGGCATGTGGAGAGACAGAGGCCATCATCCAGCAGTGCTGGAGCTGGCCCTTTTTTCATTTTCTTGTCCCACACACCTCCGATGTAGGTGTGCACTGCTATGGCAACCTGGGGCAGGGATGTCCGACAGCACATGGTCATCCACACTGTCAAGGATGTCACCACAAGCCCCCACTAGGAACTACTATACAGCGGTACTACACCACCCACCCACCCCCAGTAGGGAAGCATCCATCGGATGCTTGGAACTCCCTGCCTGCTGGACTCTGCTCCTGGCACCCAGGCTCAGGGCACAAACCTGGCTCGACAGTTTTCTGCATTTCTAATAGCAATACTACAGCTTACCAGATTCTGTTTGCAGAAAGCAATTTCAAACTGCAGTACTGCTATCAGAAATGTTGCATTTGTTTAGTATGTGGTATGCACTTCTAAGTGTAGTACTACAATTTGCATGGCTCTGTCTGTTGCTACATTTCTGACTGCAGTGCTTCATCTTGCATTGTATTTATTTATTTGTTAACTGGATGAGTACACTGATTCCAGGGACCATTGTCCGGCATGACCCGGGCAATAAAAGTGACACAAACAAGGGAAAAAAAAGCACATGAGTGACAAGAAACAAAAGATAGGAGTGATACAGTTCAAGATACAAACACTGGATTCTGTGCAGGTGATATAAACATTAAATCATGAGGGAGCATTTGGGTGAACAAACAGAACAAAGTAAACAATTTAAAGAGTGTTTCCAGTACCACAATATATCTGGTACGAGAAGAACAGTTGGCTTGTCCAAAAATGAAAACAAGCAAGCAAGGACTTGGTGTCTGGGAGGGCAGATGCTAGTAGGTCTGGCAGAAAGGGAGGTCCTATATTGTGATTTAAATTGGAAGTATGATCCCAGAGCCCATAGGGGAGGTGGTAGGCTGTTTCAGTGACTTGGGGTGGCCATGAAGAAGGCATTTTGGCCCACACATGTGGCAAGTTGGGGAGAGTTTAAGAGAAGGCTGGAAGAGGACTGGAGGCCATGGGGACAAGGTGTAGGCTTGCATCAGGTGAATGGGGGGGACTGCTGGTTTTCTCAGATGGTTTTCTCAATGAGGCAGCATAGGAGGTATTTGCAATGGGCCTGTGGGGAGAGCCAGCTGAGGGCTTGATGGAGGGAGTAGGAATGCATAGAGTAAGGGACTATTAGTAAGGAACCATCAAGGCAAACCTGCAGATGCTATTGTATGTTTTGCTGAGTCTGGACAAGCAGGAGGCTGAGTTTCATATGTGAACAGGGAGCAGTAATCCAGAAGGGGGAACAAGATGCTCTGGGCAATGGCAAGCCTGACTTCTGGAGAAACTTGCCTGCGGTTTCTGGTTCACATGTCTAACCATGAGTTTGATGTGGCAGAGTAAGTCACAGAGGGTTTAGGGTGACTCCCAGGTAATTAAAGGCGGTCACCTACTCAAGCGGAGTGCTGTCAGGGGAATGGAGGTGTTGGGGGGTAGTGTTGGCTATCCACCTGGCTAGTCTGTGTTCTGACACAAACAACATGACTTTAGTCTTTCTGGTGTCAGCTAGGAGCCTGTTAGCCAGGACCCATTGTTGGGCATTGTTGAAATCCTCTGTGAGGGTGGAAAATATTTTGGCTGGGGTCATTGTGCTCTGGAACAGGATACATCCCAGGGTACTTAAGGAGCTAAGGGTGGAACTAGCAGAGCCATTAGCAGAACTGTTTAGTGAGTCTCTGAGCACAGGAGAGGTCCCAGAAGACTGGAGAAGGGCTCATGTGATCCCGCTCCACAAGAGTGATAGCAGGGAGGAGGCAGGGAACTACAGACCAATCAGTCTTTCCTCAGTAGTGGGCAAGATTATGGAGGCACTCCTTAAGGAAAGGATAGTGCAACACCTGGAATCCATAGGGGCACAGGATCCAAGACAGCATGGGTTTACAAAAGGAAGGTCCTGTCAAACTAATCTCATAGATTTCTTTGACTGGGTAACCAGAGTGGTGGACCAAGGGGGAGCAGTTGATGTCACCTACCTTGACTTCAGAAAAGCTTTCAACACTGTTCCATGTAGAAGATTGATAAATAAGCTGGGTAGGCTCGGGGTGGGTCAGAAGTTGATCAACTGGGTGACAAACTGGTTGACGGGCAGAAAACAGAGAGTGGTGATAAATGGTATACAGTCAGAAGAGATGCAAGTCACAAGTGGGGTACTTCAGGGATCAGTCCTGGGGCCAGTCCTCTTCAATATCTTAATTAGTGACATTGCAGATGGACTAGAGGGCAAGGCTTGTCTGTTTGCAGATGACAGCAAGATCTGCAACAGAGTAGATGATCCAGATGGGGTGGGCAGAATGAGAAGAGATCTGGATAAACTAGCAAAATGGTCAGAAGAGTGGCAACTGGGATTAATGCAAAGAAGTGCAAGATCATGCACATAGGGAAGAGAAACCCTTAAGCCACCTATAGGCTGGGAGGGGAGTTGCTGGTGGTCACAAAGGAAGAAACAGACTTGGGCATCATCATCCCCGATGACTTGAAATCATCCAAGCAGACCTCTAAAGCAGTAGGTAAGGCTAGGGGGATGTTAAGGTGCATTAGTAGGGGTATCACAAGTCATAAGGAGGAGGTAATAATCCCTCTTTACAAGACACTGGTTAGGCCCCATCTGGAGTACTGTGTGCAGTACTGGAGGCCACACCTTCACAAGGACATTAACCAAGTTGAGGCAATCCAGAGAAGGGCAACCAAAATGGTGCAGGGACTGCATCAGAAGACATATGAGGACAGATTAATTGAGCTCAATATGTATACCCTTGAGCAAAGGAGGGAGAGCGGTGATATGATCGAAACATTCAAACATCTTAAGGGCATTAACAAAGTGAAAGAGTCTAACATGTTTAAATATAAAAAACAATAGCAGGACAAGAGGACACAGCATGAGACTAGAGGGAGGCTGATTAAGGGGGAATGTGAGGAAATTATTTTTCATGGAAAGGGTGGTGGATGCATGGAATGGCCTACCTCAGGAAGTGGTGGCTATGCATACAGTGCAGGGCTTCAAACAGGCATGGGATAGGCATAAGGGAGCAATACAGATGACTATGACTAGATAGGCCACTGACAGAGCAAAGGATGATGGCACATTTATAAGGTAGAAAAAGAAATGGGCAGACTGGATGGGCCTTGCGGTCCTTATCTGCCATCAACTTCTATGTTTCTCTGTTTCTATAAGGTCATCAGCATACAGCAGTGTGCTGCATCTAATGCTTTCCTTGGGGAGTGAGTCAGTGAACAGGGAGAAGAGGATGGCCCTGAGTACTGAGCCCTGGGGGACCCTGCTTGGACCCCCAGTGTGTTGGAGGTGACCCCCCACAGACCACTTGGGTTCTCCCTGAAAGGAAAGTTTGAAACCAGGATGTGGTTGTGGTGGAGACCACAATACGGTGCAGTTTTTCTACTAGGATACTGTGGTCTACCAGATCAAAGGCCTTGTTAAGATCCACAAAATGGCCCTGTTAGTTCACCCTAATCCATGCCGCTGAAGACATGTTCAGTGAAGCATCTTAAGGCAGTGGTGGTGCTATGGGCTTTCTTCAAGCCATGTTGTTGGAAAGAGGGATATTTGTATCTGGTCACATGGTCAGAGACTAAGAACTAAATTAAGGAGAGTAAGGAAATAAATAGACTTACTGTGGCTTATAATAATATCTGCCAGTTTGATCTGCAAGTGCCTACCTTCGCCCATCATTGTTAATGTTATTCCCAGTTTGGTTATATGTCACTTCCTTATTGTATGCAGTACTTTTTTGCTGCTTGATTTGTAAGTCTATTCATAATTCTGATGCAATGGCCTTTAATAGGTTGTCATCAGTTATTTCTTCCAATTGTAGTCTTCGATAGGCAAAAATAGTCTGACTACTGCTGATTGTTAAGGTGAGGTGGGAGAATGAGCTTTCTCAATTTTTTACAGCTATTTTTGGAGTCATCTTCCTAATACCCTTCATAACATTGAGTCATATTACATTTTCTTTTAAACTTTTGCAGCAACACCTGCTTGAAAAATCGAAATGTATTTGTGGATGATTATGAATAAGTTTGCCATCGTATTATGTGCATTGTATTTATTGTGCTACACTTACCATTGTATTATGTGCATTGCATTTACTGTGTTACACTTATTATTATATTATGTGCATTGTATTTATTGTGTTACACTTATCATTGTATTATGTGGATTGTATTTATTGTGTTAGACTTACCATTGTATTATGTGCATTGTATTTATTGTGTTACACTTACCATTGTATTACGTGCATTGTATTTATTGTGTTACATGTGTTTATATTTGTCTTTGGCCTGTGTCATGCCTCAGAAAAGACCTTGGTTCAGTGCTATTACCCTGTAAGCAAATTTCAAATAAGCATTTATGCTAAGAACTGTATATACTGTACTCTCATCTTCTGGACTGGTAATATGTCAACCTTTAGTCAGGACTACAGCAATGAGGGTGTCAACATTTCTTCCAAGTACCCCCTCCTGGGGAGAGAAAACACTGTCACCAGTGTATTGGTCTTCTGTTGAGAGAGTCCAAGTACTAGTTATTGGGTTTCTATCGAGAGAGTCCAGGTACCAAGGTCTTGAACTTCTACCAAGAGAGTATATGTACCTCTGTATTTTACTTCCATCATGAGCTTTTATTCAGAGACCCCAGATACTTATGCATTGGGCATCTATCGAGCAAGTTCCGGTACCATTGTATTGCACTTCTATCAAGAGAGTCCAGGTACCAATTTATTGGACTTCTGTTGAGAAATTCTAGATATCGATGTATTGAACTTCTATCAAGAGAATCCAGGTAACAATGTAATGAACATTTATCAAGTCAGTCCAGGTATCAAGGTATTGTACTTCTATCAGGACAGTCCAGGTGCCAATGTACTGGGCTTCTATTGAGAGATTCCAGGTACCAATATATTGTATTTCTATGAAGAGAGTCCAGCTACCAATGTATTGGGCTTCTATCAAGAAGAGTCAACGTACTCATGTAATAGGCTTCTATCAAGAGAAATTAGGTATTGGTCTTCTTTTGAGAGAATCCAGGTACCAGTGTATTAGGCTTCTATCAAAACAGTTCATGTACAAATGTATTGGGCTTCTATCAAGAAAGTCCCGGTACCAATGTAATAAGCACTTATCAAGTGAGTCCAACTACCTATGTATTGTGCTTCTATCAAGACAGTCCTGGTACTAGTGAATTGTACTTCTATAAAGAGAGTCCAGGTACCAATGTATTATGCTTCTGATAAAAGATTCCAGGTACGAATGCATTAGGCTCTAGAGTCCAGGTACCAATGTATTGGGCATCTATTGAGCACATTTAGGTGCCAATGTATTGTACTTCTATCAAGACAGTCTAAGTACCAATCTATTGAGCATCTATCAAAAGAATCCAGGTAGTATTGTACTGGGCTTCTGTTGAGAGAGTCCAGGTAGCAATGTATTGTAACTGTATCAAGCGAGTCCATGTACCAATGTATTGTACTTCTATTAAGAGAGTCCAGGTAGCACTGTATTTGTTTCTTTTATAGAAAGAATCTGGTTACCAGAGTATTTGGCTTCTATTCAGAGATTCCACATAACAATCTATTGTACTTCTATTGAGAGAGTTCAGATACCAATGTTTTGGGTTTCTAGACAGCATTCAGGTACAAAAGTATTGGGCTTCCAATATGAGAGTCCAGGTACCAATGCAATTGGTTTCTATCAGAAGAATCCAGGTAACAGTGCTTTAGGCTCTAGAGTGCAGGTACCAATGTATTGGGATTCTATCAAGAGAATCCAGGGACCAATGTATTGGGCTTCTATAGAAAGAGTCCAGGTACTACTGTACTGGGCTTCTACCAAGAGAGTCCAACTGAAGTGAGATGAGAATCTTGAAACCTTGAACTAGCCAATCAGCCTAGACCCCAACTCAAATGAGGTTTGCCAGCCTCTCAGGTCTCTGATTAAGGTATACTGTCTTGGTTGGTTCATGGCTAAGGCAGTTTTTTGATTATTTGGCTATATGATGGAAGTTTCACCAAAATGGAGAGGCAGGTGGCACAGCATACTGGCAGCAACTGGTTTATTGAACAACTGAACCACAGAAATTAGAAAAAGAGAAAGGGGTAAGAACAATGAAGTTTTCACTTTCAAACCAAAAAAGTTCCAATATTATTACTGTGTTTATTATGTCTTTCCTATAACTGTAACTGTACTAAAATCACTGTATTATTTTATGGTACACTATAACATTAATTTGTACAATATCACATAGGTATTCTACAAATTAGGTGTTAGTGTGGATCGCTTGGTAGCACATCCGCCTCTGGGCCAAAAGGTCATGGGTTTTTAGTCCCATTCTGGGATTGGGCTCATACCATAAAACGCTGGTACCCAAGATCAGTACTGAGGGGTGCTGTGCTATTGGGGACTGTCATCCTTCAGATGAGCTGTTACACCAAAGTCTCTTCTTACCTTTCCAGGTGGAATTAAAAGAACCCAAGGTACTTTTTACAAGAGTGGGGGAATTTTTATTGGAAAGAAGAGGATAAACATTCAATAATCAAACATAAGTACACACTGCATACTATGTAACTGAAATGTATGCCTCATAAGTAAAAACTGAGATCAAGTCATATGAATTAAATTAACCAGGAAAAAAATAAAAAAACAGAAATCAACAAAAAGAAATAAAAAAGGGGTACATTGTACCCCATACTTCCATATCAGACCTGTTCTTAAAAAGTAGTACCATTACAGGTTATCATAAGATATTCCATTCATAATATTTTTATCAGATTTTTCCACTTTTCGCACACTAGTGATGCCTGCAAAAAAAATCTTTCTTGCCCCATATATGCAGTAACAATTTCAATACTTGTTTAATTACAGCCTTTTGATCTATTTTTATTTGTTGAAAAATTAGTTAACATCTGGATTACCATAAGTAAAACTTTGTACCAGTAAAAGGCAATCTGACCATACTAGCATGGTATTTGTGTCTTGCATTTAATTCTCCCAAAGTTACTTCAGCATACATAATAATTGCCCATGTTGGATCTGACCATTTTTTGTTAATTTTGTTAATAACTGCCAAACAGAATGTGCATAAGGACATGCAATAAACAAATGCTCTACTGTTTCTCTAGTTGTAATACAATCTTCTCTAGGACAATAACTCTCCTGTATACTTTTATGTTTAGAATTGCCTTAAACCCCAAGATGCTCATGACAACTAAACTAAATCACATCCCACTCTCTGGTGGTGGTGGGGGTTCTTATCTTCTAAATACTTTTCCACCTTTTTCTGGTCTGCTACTGGAAAACCTTTATAACTTACTTCCATTTGAAAACTGTGTTTTATAATAATTGTATACAAATCATCTCTCAAATTATTTTTTATCTGCATTAATTCAAGTGCCCAGACTTTTAATTTATCTATTACTAGATAAATATAGCTGGGAATTGTTTTTACTTTTTATAGCCCTTTTACCCCTAATTCACAAGTATCCACCAAATTTGTCATCTAATTATCAGTCCAATTACCCCATTCCTTGTACATATTCCTTAGAACATTCCAATGAATAAACTGTAAAATAAATAAATAACAAGAATTATCAAATTTAATCCCCATTACTTAATGCTCAAATATAAAATATTTATTTTCCTTGAGTTCGGCCTACTACTCCATATTACCTGAAACACAATATAATATTTTAACCTCCAGCTCTTTTTATTTTGGGGGGGGTGAGGTAAACAATACTAATGAAGGAAACAATTTGGTAACAAGAAAGTTTTAATGAGTGCTTCTTTCTTTT
This sequence comes from Neoceratodus forsteri, assembly GCA_016271365.2. Taxonomy (NCBI): domain Eukaryota; kingdom Metazoa; phylum Chordata; order Ceratodontiformes; family Ceratodontidae; genus Neoceratodus; species Neoceratodus forsteri. The sequence continues at coordinate 31,406,788 of CM057449.1, read as the reverse complement.
TTTTTTGTTTTGATTGTTGACAATGTACCCAGTTTTTTAATTTTATTTTCACAGATCTGTAACCCTTCTTCCCAGTTTAAGACCACTGGATATTCTTTGAAAAGAATTATCCATAAGATTTTAATTGGGGCATCTGCAAATCCTATGCCAGTTATGTTATCATCATATGGTACATTTGTGTTTAATTCATATCCTCTAATTTTATTAATAGTCCTAAAACAGACAAAAAAGAATGTATTGATTTTAAAGCCAAAAAAACTAACTGGGCATCTTTATCATAAAGACATATGTCATCTGCATATGCTGATACAGTAATAGATGCTGTACCATCTACATTACACAGACCTTTAATTTCAGGGTATTCTGATATAATACATAAGGTTGAATCTCTACAAAATATGTATAATTAAGGTCTAAGTGGACATCCCTGTCGCACTCCTTTTTTAATATCAATCTTTCAATCTAAATATCCATTAACACTCGGAATAATGCTAGCCACATTATGCAGTTTTTGAATCAAATAGCAAAAACCTTGAGGTATACCATAATATTCAAGAGCCCCAAAAAAGGTAATGATTAGACACCCTATCACAACAGCTTTCTCCTGGTCAAGTGTTATAATATAACCATTTTCTTTCCCTTGCTTTCCCAATTCTACTAAATCCCATGTAAGAATTAGGTTATAATGAATACTCCTTTCTGGACTAGAGCAGGTCTGACATTTTATGATTAGATACATATAAATGCAAATCTTTGACATACAATTTTTTATCAATATTTTAATATCGGTATTCATGAGACACAATGGTCTGTAATTTTGTAAGTCATGAGGATCTCCTTTCTTATATAAGAATACTTGTAACACTTTTCCAAAATCAGGTAATGGAGTCCCTCTTCAAATATCCAATTGAAAACTATATAAAGACTTTCTGCCAATCATAGTACATGCTATTTACACAATTTTGAAGTCTGTCTGTCCAGCACTAGAGCAGCATTTTTCTTAATTTTTTATAGAGGCACTACAGGGAGATTAAGGACTTTTAAACATTCCCTGGCTGACACCATAGGGTCCACATTATCAAAGTTATGTATGAGATATTGATGTACAACATTTAATAAATCTTCTTTATTTTCCATTATAGCCCCATTATCTGTTTTAAGTGCAGCAATATTTCTTTTTGAACCCTTTCTTTGCAACTCTCAGAAATATTACCTGTTCCAAATTTACCCTGAGTACCACTCCTATATTACATTAATAGGGAGGTTGCCCTGTTATATTGCAATTGAGATATTTTTTGTTTGATGTTACTAATTTGGTCTTGATACTGACCAATTTCTGTATTCACTAAAAATAACAATTGTTCTAGTTGTGATCTTAAGGTCAAGTATTCTTTGCATTCTGTCTGTTTTATATTTTCTACTTCTTTTTAAAAAATACTTGACATACATTCTTCTTTGTTTCTTCCCATCAATTAAATGTTAACATCTTCTTACATACATGCCAGTGGGCATTGAGCTAAAAGAAGATCCTGCATTTTAGTAGTAATCTGTAAATTTTCTAATAACTGTTTATTCAATTTCCAAGTACCTTTCCCTGTGCCCATAGCACCCATACTTCCAAAATATCCTTCTAGCAATAAATAGTCTGAATTTTGTACTGGGGACTGTAGGGCAGATCTTCTGAACCAACAGATGTAGGAAAATAAAGAGAAAATCAATTCCTGTAGCTAACCTGTGCTTATAATAAGTGAAGCCTCCAGAACTGAATTGCTCTTATTTGGCATCTTTTAGCCCAGCATCTTTTATCAAAGTATTTAGAAAATGTGTGTCACAAAATAAGTTGGTAGTACAAGCTCCATGGTTACTTAGTGCTAGCGCACAAAGACTCCCCCTCCCAATTTTTTTCCTGGAAGTATACAAAAAAGATTGCATTTGTTTAAATAGACCTATCCTTCCCTTTTTTGTTTGAGTGACATATACATTAATAATCTGGAATCCAGTACCTTGAAAAAATGTTATCTAATAACATACTGAATCTTTACCTGGTTCAATGCCCAGAAGCCTAGTAACAGACAAACATGTATCTTTGAATAATATTCTGATCCTGTCACATCTCTCTTCCCCAAATTACCAATAAGAAGAGCCCCAACATCACAATTTGGGGTTTGATTAATATCAGAGATAATACTCATTCTAGTTTCCTGTAAAAATAAAAATATCATACAGTAAATCTTTTAATATTGAAAAAGATAGGCATCGTCTTTTAATATATTTTATACTGTTTAAATTCAAGGTAGCCACTTGTACTGTATTACTGCAGAACTGGCCATTTGGTAATGATAGATACAGTTGGTAAGATAATATTCTCTTAATTTAAGTTCCTGTGTCCAATTTCTGTCCACTCCACATCTTCATCTTCATTCTGGCACTGTTTTTTTTCTTCCAAACAGTCTGTTGTTCCTGTGTCCTCTTCTATGTCATAAGAAACATATTGCTGTGAGGACTTCGAAGAAGATGCCTCAGAGTCCATACCTCAATCTGAATGTCTTTACTCAGAATCTAATGCTTCATACTTATTTAAGGATAACTGTAACATTCTTGGGTCACATCTCAACAATTTTAATTTTGTTTGCTGTCCCCTCAAAGTCCTTTTCCTTTTCTTGTAAATAAAGTTGTTTTGATTAGTTTAAGAAGAAGAAGACAACAATACATGTGCAGCATTCTCTAACAGTAACCTGGCCAGGACAACTGCCTTGGATTACAGGCTAATCAATTACAAAGTATACAACCAACACTGACAGTCTTATAAAAGAACAATAATTTCACTAACAAGCTTGTTGATCAGATAGGTATTCAACAAGTGCATGTGCAATTATGTACCCAGGGAACTATGATATTTCAGTTCAATAAATTCAGCCATGCCTGCACTGTACTGGTCAGGAGTACAGATGTGTGCATAGAAACCCTTTTTCATATAAAGAGTCTGCACTAATAGCCCTACTGGTTATTCCTGTTAGGATGCTAAGAATTACCAAAGTGCTAAGTATTACACATGTGTGAAGAGAGGGAAATTAATCAGATAAAAATGTGAGCATTGCCTACATGTTAACTTATGCAGTCCAAGTATTAGCAAATCATTCACCAGAGGGTCTTACCACCTAAGGGTATGGTAGATATATTGTGGGACCCCTCTTCACCTTGCAAGCCAAACCTTGGACCGAGGCATGAGCAATATTGCCGCCAGGGCTATGGTTGTTGAGGGTAGGTGAAGCAGCCTACTGGGGCTGGTGTAGCCAGGATTTTTATGCGGAGCTGCCATCAAGTCTATGCGGGGAGTAGCAAACATTGTGGTAGGGGTCTGTAGTAAGAAGAGTTTAGAAATGCTCTCCATGTGTTTTCTATTGCCTGCAGTCTGTTTTGGTTAGCCAGCAGTACTCTGTCATAACTGGTGGTCTGGTCTAGTTCAGCCAGCCATTCCAGTATATGGGGTATACTTGGAGCCTTCCAGTGGTGAAACAAGATCCTTTTTGTGGTAATAAGTGCTCCCAGCTGCCAGGAATGCCTTCCCGTATGCATTCTATCAGCTGTCAGAGGGTCAGAATGAATCCCCAGCATCACTAGTGATAGTGTGAGGATGACTTGGCATGACAAGATGATACTATAGGTGCTCTGTACCCCTTCCCAAAAACCTCTAAGGGATTAACAGGACCACAGTATGTGGGTAATGGATCCAGCTTATAGACTTCACTTCCAGCAAGCCCCAGTCAGGTATAGGCCCCATTCCTGCAATTTGAAGGGGGGTCTGTGCCACCTATGCAGGATTTTGAATGATGTGAATTTGTTTTGTGTGTCCTTTACAGCCTTCTGTGTATTAACCCAGCACATGTGCCAAAGTTCCTTCATGACCTCCAGGCTCAGCTCCCCTGTACGTGCTTTTCTGACTTTCTGAGAAGGGTCTTGGAGTATGTCTAGCAAATGCTGGTAGATGTCTTTACTTCAGCCCAAGTTCCCTCTCCACTGCCACAAAATGTGATCTAGAGGATTGTGCTCTGGTGCAGACAAGCACAAGCCTAAAGGCCCTGTGAGTGCTTGCCACAGCTGTAGGTACTGCCAGTGATGATACTTGGGTACCTCAAACTCTTGTTGTTTTTGTGAAAATGTCTTAAGAGTATGTAGGGTAGGGTGTAGGATATCGGACAAGAAATGGATGCCTGCTGCTTACCATTCCTGGTACATAATGGCTTTGCCCCTACTTGAAGGCAGGGATTCTCCCACAGAGGGAGGTGCTGTGTTTTCCCTGGAGACCACCCACTCATTTTCAAATATCTCTTCCAAACCATGGAATGGGAGAGTATTGGATGAGTGACTGCACTTTTCAGTAATGCCCCAAATTGTAGTGTCCTGATTAGTGGCCCTTCAGCAATTGAGGACTTGCATTTAGCCCATCTATGCTGGTACTCTTGCACATTCCAGGGCACTGTCTGTGCCAGCTGTTTAGGGGTATGTGCCACGGCCCGAAACTGCAAGTCCTGTAGTTTCATTCCCCCATGCCTACAGTCCAAACTTATCTTGGACCAGCTTGTGCATCATGGACCTGTACCCCAGAAGAATGTTCGCAATTTAACATGAATTTCTCTCAGTAGCTTTGGGTCTATTCTTAAGGGAAGGTTATCCAGTATGTACTGAATCTGTGGGGCAGCCTTCATCTGGAAAGATTCTACATTAATGGGGTTAGGTTGTCCTTCACTATTTGGTGTAGGTTCTGGTGGTATTCAACTCCCAGGTTCTCCACATATTTGGAGTCATGATGGAGCCCCCAGGGATAGAGCTGTTGTCATGCTATTTCTGAATGCGATGCAAGGAACTGAGAATTAAAGAGATATTAAGTTTGTACTCCGATATTCAGTTGTAATCACCAATCAGGGAGAGGAGGGTTGGCACCGATTGTTGCGGATTAGTGAGAGTTAACAGGACATCATCAGCATAAGTGAGGAGTTTGTTTTCAAAGACCTTTTTTTGATGACAAGAGTCATGTCTGGAGGTGGCATGGTATCTTCTTCCAGGAGTAATTGTTTTTCTGATGGTTCACTCAGTTCTGAAACTTGCTGACTGTGCTCAGAAGTATTTGATTTGGGATCATGCAATGTCCTCACTGGATCAGGTCCATTTTCATCCCTAGGAGTAGACTGGGATAAGGTGTGTGAAGGCTGTGTATTCTCCATTGTTTCTACTGTTTGAGTCCTGGACTCTGTATCTTCCCTCTCTGGAGAATGTGCTAGTCTTCTTGCTGCTTCTTGTCGACATTTCAGTATTGTTGCTTTTTGAGCTGTTGTCAAGATAGCATCCTGATGAGGTCTATCATCTCTGTTGCGAGTTGCCCATTTGCATGCTCGAAAAGAATGAATCGCCTCTTCGCAAAGATTACAGCAACATTCATTAATGCAGTATGTACTAACATGGCCACATTCTAAACATAGATTGCAACAACCCTTATCTCAAGCATTGTTTAGTTGGGAATCTAAGCCCCCACATCTATAGTAGGTCTGGAGTTGGCCAGTATAGATGCATTGACCTCTATCGTGCCCTAAAAAAAACACTTTGCAAATGTTGCAGTCCTGGGGGCCCATGACACAATTTAACTTTAAAGCGTCAGTTTCCAGTACACATTTGTTCTTTATCTATTATAGGTTCTGGCTGTGTAATAACTGTGCATCTTTGTGCCAACCAATATTTAATGTCATAAACATTAATCCCTTCATTTCTGGAGATAATCGTAACCATTATAAGAGCTGGTTTAGTTAGTGAATAGCTTTAAGTAGCACCAGTAATGGTGACATTTTCATGGAATTTTTTTTTGTGACCTAAACTGATAAACATTTTCTGCAGTTTTAAAACTAATATTATAAAGAACATCTCCCAGAGTATGTATTAAGTATATATTCCTTCAACAGTGCTTTTCTTACAGTATATATATAGGCAATCTGGAGGGGATTCCAATTCTCCAATGTAGCACAAATGAACTGCATTTCGTCTCTGGGCTGGAGCAGGGGAGTTAGAAAATAAATCAGCTCTCCTAAAGTTTCCCCAATTGTGTGCAGATTCTTGCTGAAGTGTGGAGATCTGTGCATTCTCTTTTTCTGTATTATGTTCATCTCTGGATTACTCTACCCTATCATTCCAAGTAGGCATAGTGCTAGGGCCTTCATCTGCCAATAAGGGCTCTTTATCTAAATCTGTTGCAATATTGTCTGCATCTTTAGTTAGTAAAGATGTGGGACTGCGTTTATGTTTTTCTGTGTGTTCCTCAGCTTGAGATTTCACATATAAAATTTCCTAGGAATTAGGGAGAAGTCTAAATCATTATTCTGAATTAAACTGACTCCTTATTCATCACTCCTTTTTTTGTATGTTAGTATAGACATTTCAGAAATCTGCTGAATCTTTTTCCAGTGTTGAAGATACTGTCTCTTTAAGTGTGTGTGTGCGTGTGTTTGGGGGAGGGCGGCTGGCAATAACACTCTCATTGACTTCTTCCATTTCAATAGCTATTTTGTGTTCACCTGTCCCACATTGTATTGTTTGAGAAACCTCTGAACTTTTGTCAGTAAGTAATAGTGGTATCTCAAAGTCTTGTATTAGTTCAGTTTCCTATCTGATCCTCTGTTTTAGATTCTGACAAAACAGAAAAACATGCCTGAATGTCAGCCGAATCTTGTTGATTTTCTTGGGACTGGATTACTCATTCTTTATTCTGTATTTCAGGGGTTACAGAAACCAGTTCAGCTTGGGGTACCCACTGTCCTTCGGAGCTTCCAATACAACCTGCTCCCTGAAGAGCACCTTCTGCCATCCAGTTTTCAATGGGAAAGTCCATTTGCAGCTGAATGAGTTGCATTTTTCCATCCTGCAATCCTAAAGACTTGCCCCCATATGAACACCTAGGTATTTGTTTCTCCGTTGCTTTGCCACGAGTATTAAGTTGTTTGCTCATTTTCTGTATCACTTTATCTGCTTTGGTTGCCATCAAAGCCTGGCAGCACTGCTTTTTTGTCTATTTCCTCAGGCTATGTCAGTGTGACCATGCCATCCAGAGCTGCCAGTGGCGATGGAGAAATAGCCAGCTGTGGCACTTCAGAGCATGAAGCTGTAGCTCAACAGCTTCCCAGATTATCTTAAAATTCACCTTTCCGCCTACTCTTCTGTGTTCCTTGCAATACTTGGTTTTCCTCTCAGCAATGAACTGCAGGAATGCTCTTTTTCTTATTTGCAGCTCCAGTTCCAGTTTACGCTCCTCCTCCTCCTCCTCGAGTTGCATGTTTGCTTCGGGAGCTGCTTCAGGAGTTACTACAGGTGCAGGATTCAAAGGTACCTCCATCATAGATTCCATCTACTTACCCGATACATCCTGGTATTGCCTAAGTTGCAATTCTTCAGCATGTATCACTGTATCACTCAAATTGCATTATTCTGTCTTTTTTCCTCCAATTTTCTTCCTGCTATGTTTGTCATTCCTGGTCTGCAGTTCTTGTCTTCTGTGCCCACAATTATCTTTGCTGTTTCCGTAATGGACCTAGTGGGGAGGGAAACCTGTTCCTCTCCTCAGAATGCTCCATCCTTCTCTTTCTCACCTAGATCCTCCATTCATTTCATCTGAAACAACAGAGTCCCCCAGTGAAAAAATAGAGGATTTTCCAGTGTCTTGGCCAACATTCCCCTTCCCATAGAACTGGTTCATGCAATCGTCCAAGACTGTGTCTGTGGGTGCTGATGTGCAAAATGGTTGCCGCTACACATCACAGTCACTTCAAAACCAGGCACTTGTGCTAAATCCCAATACTGACACTGCAGTGCAGAATGAGAGGCGTGCTGGACTCCTAAGGAGCCATCTTTCAGATGAGGCATTAAACTGAGGTCCCATCTGCCTGTTCTGGTGGTTGTTCAGGTGGACGTTAAAGATCCCAAGGCACTTCTCAAAAAAGAGTAGGGAAAGTTTTAATGAAAATAAAAATCTATGTATATACATTAAAAAACGAACAAGCAGCATAGTTGCCAAAACCAAAAAAAGGGGAAAAACAACTATGTAAACAATAAATGTTACAGTATGTAGTATTACGTTATAGCACAGTCAGAGTCAGTTATCCAGGGCACATATTTCCACAGTTCCAGTACTTCATTTCTAGGTTTGACTGCTAGTTCAGAAAAGTAAATAGTCTGTATGTCTTTAACAATTTTCTCAATAATTCTGGATAAGAACTTTCTTTCTGCTGTAGTGTAAAAAGGCAACAGGCTATCCAGATATGATATTTAATTATGGTAAAAATGAGGCATACTGTATTTTGATTCCATTTCTGCCATAAATCTGAAAAGTGCCCATACATCACATTTTGATACGAGGTAGTTTGGAAGACAGGTCCAGACCAGTTATGAGCCAAATATGACCAAAATCCAGATATAAAGGGACATGCAAAAAAACAGGTGTCGTAGCATTTCTAAAGTTTGAAAACATTGTGGTCTACTACTAGACATACAATCAGTTATTTGTTTGTGCTTGTGATTTGGTTTAATGTTTAGTTTTTCATGGCAAGAAAGCCAATGTATGTCCCACATGTGTGGGGGTATCCTTTTAATTTTTAGTAACTTTAATAGAAATGGGAGAGATGTAGGTAGGCATTTTTCAAAAGGTACCTCAACTTCACATATTATCTTCAGTAAATGTTGGCATACTCCTTTACGAGTCATAGTTACAATCATGTGACTCATACGTTTCCACTGCTTAAGTCTGCAGAAATTGTCTTTTATATAAGGAGGTATCATTACTGTAGAGTGTATAGTTTTTAGAGAGTTTGAGTCCCATTGTTGAAACCATGTTTTACAGCTATTATATAGCCAGGATTCCCATCCAACATCATATGTATAAGCATGGGTTTAAAATTAGCTGAAAGAAATATACTATTACAGAAAACATAGGGTTAACCATCTGCAAGCCTCTTTCCTTTATGGGTAGGTAAGTAACATTACATTTAATTGGGTTTAGTCGGCTTCCCCAAAGAGCTTGGAAAAAAGTACTAAGTAAGGTCATTTCAAGTTTTTTTGAAGGGGGGAAATATAACTTACAGTATATAAAGGAATACAGGAATCAAATACGTCTTTATTAAATATACTCTCTTTTTCTTTCTGAGTTTCCATTTATTCCAGTTGGATACTTTTTGTTTCCCTATTGCAATTTTGTTCTCCCTGTTTAGTGTATCCATCTCTGATGTGCCATATTGTATTCCAAGTATTGAAATTTGGCCTTACTGTATTTGTATTGGCTCAATAGCTGATATGTTCTGGACATCTGAGCCTAGCTTATGTCAAGTACATTTTTTCAAATTAAGTGAGGCTACTGATAGTGTACCAAAGTCAGCACACAGTTTTAAGGATTCTAATACTGAGGTATCATCTGCTACTAGTAGACACATACCATCTGCTACTAGTAGACACGTTTCATCTGCTACTAGTAGACACATATCATCTGCTACTAGTAGACACATATCATCTACTACTAGTAGACACATACCATCTGCTACTAGTAGACACATATAATCTGCTACTAGTACACACATACCATCTGCTACTAGTAGACACATACCATCTACTACTAGTAGATACATACCATCTGCTACTAGTAGACACATATAATCTGCTACTAGTAGACACATACCATCTGCTACTAGTAGACACATACCATCTGCTACTAGAAGACACATATCCTCTGCTACTGGTAGACACATACCATCTGCTACTGGTAGACACATACCATCTGCTACTGGTAGACACATATCATCTGCTACTAGTAGACACATATCATCTGCTATTAGTAGACACATATCATCTGCTACTGGTAGACACATACCATCTGCTACTGGTAGACACATACCATCTGCTACTAGTAGACACATATCATCTGCTACTGGTAGACACATACCATCTGCTACTGGTAGACACATATCATCTGCTATTAGTAGACACATATCATCTACTACTAGTAGACACATATCATCTACTACTAGTAGACACATACCATCTGCTACTAGTAGACACATATAATCTGCTACTAGTACACACATACCATCTGCTACTAGTAGACACATACCATCTACTACTAGTAGACACATACCATCTGCTACTAGTTGACACATATAATCTGCTACTAGTAGACACATACCATCTGCTACTAGTAGACACATACCATCTGCTACAAGTAGACACATACCATCTGCTACTGGTAGACACATACCATCTGCTACTGGTAGACACATATCATCTGCTACTAGTAGACACATACCATCTGCTACTAGTAGACACATATCTTCTGCTACTGGTAGACACATACCATCTGCTACTGGTAGACACATATCATCTGCTATTAGTAGACGCATACCATCTGCTACTAGTAGACACATACCATCTGCTACTGGTAGACACATACCATCTGCTACTGGTAGACACATACCATCTGCTACTGGTAGACACATATTTGCTATTAGTAGACGCATACCATCTGCTACTAGTAGACACATATCATCAGCTACTAGTAGACACATACTATCTGCAACTAGTAGACTCATATCATCTGCATAGGCTGTTGCTTTGCGAGATATCCTGTTTGTGTTATTACTTAAAGAAAGTATATTATGAGATGCATTAATATTCCTTAATAATGGATCAATAAAAAATACATAAAGAAGGGGGCTTAATGGGCATCCTTGTTGGACACCATACTTTATCTGTATTATGTAGTATAAGATGGTCTGACATCTGTCTGCCAGGGACTGAACAGGTTTGTGCTGTAGAGATTACCATTGAGGCAATCAGAAGCAGTCTTTTTGTACAGATTTTCATAAGTAATTTAAAATCAGGATTTAACATGCTGATTGGCCACCAGTTTTGTAGTTTTGATTTATCACCTTTTTTATATAGATAAATTAACAGTCCCATATTCATTTCTAAGTGGACTGTGCCTGACTGCAATATAAAATTGTATACTTCAGTAAGTTCAAGTATTAATTCTGGACCAATTAGTTTATAAATTTTGTTGGGAAATCCATCTGGCCCAGGTGTAGTATTTGACTTTAATGTAGATATGACAGTTATCAATTCCTGTGGGGTTATAGGTTGTGTAACTTGATGTCTAGTGTCCAGTGGTATTTCCGGTAACATGATATCAGAAACATATGTACTGTAGGTATTCAAGTAGTGTCAGTAGACAATGCAGCATACATATCTGTTGTATATTGAGACACTTGGCAGAGAATATCATTTTTATGTGTATATTTACTACCAAATTGATCTGATATGCATTTTATTTATTTTTACTGATGCGGCTATAGTTATTATCAAAGGGACAAGCAGAGTCACTGAACCCTTGGGTACCACATTTCTGTTGGTGAAATAGCTGACTTGATTTTTGCACATGAAACCATCATTTCTTTCTTAATTATACTGATTTGTTGTGACAGATCTTGACAAGTGCTGTAAGCCACAGTTAATATATTCTGTAAGTGATGTCTTTTCTGTAGATAAGTTAAATATGTAGTTAAGCATTTTGTTTTACTGAAATTTGTTTTAAATTTCTTTAATTCATATTTGGTGTCCTCCCACTGTAACAGAGGATTATTGAAAAACATAAAAACTGATTTCCTGGCTATTACCCATTGTTTTATAGCAGCCATACGGAGGATGTCTTGTAATAATGAGGTGTTAAATTTCCAAAGGCCAGGGCCCTTGGAAGACAAGGACTGACTGCCAATGGGGATGGATAGGATGCTATGGTCTGAAAATTCTGCTGGGTTTACTTTTGCTGCTGCAGTCGGTATATTATGGAAAATAAAGAAGTAATCCATTCTTGTTGCAAGTGTGCCTTTATGAAAAGTGGGTGTATGCAGGTTAGTTGTTTCTAAATAGGCATCCTTTAATCATGCTATATGTATAACTCTGGATAGGGAATGAGAGTCACAATAAATTTTCTGTGTTTCAGAGTTTTTTCTTCTGTCAAAAATGGTAAGACCACAACTGAAGTCCCCACCAAGTGTTACGTTCCGAGTCATGTGCAAATGGGGCTGAATCGATTATAATAACTTAATACGAGCTGTTTTGGTTTGTGGGCCATGTAAATTAATGTCTATATGGAATGGTTTGCATTGTTACATCTAATATTAATATTCGTCCTGGGACCAGGTCGTACAGTTTAATTGGGTTTATTTCAGGCATCCTGGATAAGATCCCTGCACCAGAGCAAGTGTTTTAGCCTTAGACTATAAAGAAGGGCCTAAGTGCCATTCTCTTTGGGCTTGATGTATTTCATGTATAGTGTGGAATCTAACATCCTGCAAAAAAATTATTCCAAGCTGTAGATATTTCAGGAATGAAAATACAACATGCCTCTTTTCTGTCCTCTTTACACTGTTGACATTCACAGTGTAAAATAAAAATGCATCACACATAGTTAAGAGGGAAAGGAAGAGAAAGAAAATTGCACATTTCAACATTATCCCCTTCATCTACCTCTCCTATGGTGATGTTCTTTATGTCTTGTTTTAGCTTTTCACTTTTTACCTCCTGAATGCCCCAATGGGGCTTCTGTGTCTGTAATGCCTTCTGGTAGGGAGGAGGTGTTGGAGGAAGTGTCTGTGTCCCCACCAGAATCCTCAGAGAAATTTTGCTAAATTTCATATATGTTGAAAAGTGTCTTCATCTACTGTAGATGGTGCCGGGGAGGGTACAACCTTGCAGCATTGCTGGGTCATCCTTTGTATTGTCCAGGAAGGAGTCAAGGGGGCATGCTATCTTTAGTCACAGACTTGACCACAGGAGGGTCAGTAACAGTCATTTTTAAAGGGAGGGAGGATCACCCGTGGACCATTCATATTGCATGTGGTCTTTGTGCAGGGAGATGTTTGGGGGATTGTAGGGAGGTCAGTGGGTATGGGTATTTCCTGGTGAGTGGGCTAGAAGGACACCCACATTGGGCCTGGAGGAGGCCTATTACTGTACCAATCTTTGACTTTTGAGCCTGTGTAATCCCAAACCTCTGCTCTACCCCATCATCGTCATCACTCTGATTATGTGCTGTCCAAACACAGTTCTGAAAGGTATGCCATACCTCATCACAGAGATTGCATTTACATTTATTAAGACAGTCATTTCTAGTATGCCCCAATTCCCCACATACTGTGCACTTTACCTTGTCACATACAGTACTGAGGTGAGCTGTCAACTCACACCTATAGTAAGCTTTAAGTTAGCTAGGGTAGAATAGCACACCCCTGTCTCTACCTGAAAGAAAGAGTTAGTAGGTGTATTACACCATTTTCATTCATTTTTAGCAACACCTTAATTTTCCATCCCCTGGACCAAATATGTTTCGAGTCCAAAATGGCTTCAGGCTCCCCTAACACAGTACAATGAAGTTTCAGGCAACACATTAAGTCACTTATGCTCACACCTTCATTCCTGAACAATACCGAAATAGTCTTATAAGCTGGTTTGGTAAGAGGTATTGCAATAAATGGAGTCCATAAAGCTGTTTTTTTGAGGGTATGGAATTTTTGCCAGAATCTGTCAAGCCCCTTTGATGTTTTAAAACATATTGAACGTTGTTTCCCTGGAAATATGTATTAAAGCATGCAGTTCATGAGCAAAAAATTTCATCGAATCTTTTAGTAATGTTCTGGCAACAAATACTCTATCCTGGGGGGGTTTGACATACCTCCTACATATGAAAGACGAACTACCGTGGGTCTTTTTGTTGGGAGAATCAGGGTTTTAAATAATGAAGCAAACAGCCTTTGAGGTGTTCTGTGAGGGGTGTTTAGCAGGACATTATTGGTGGGTCTACAGTAGGAGGCCCTATTATGGTCCCTGGGGATTCAGGGGGAGCAGACTGTCCTGAAGGAGAGGAATTATTTGTTCCAGGGGATAGGTTCAGCACTGGGTTTTGAGTGAGAGTCAATTCTTCTGGAAGTTGGAGTGCTACAGGCTCTGGATAAGCTGAGAGCTGAGTGTGCATTTTGTTTGAAGAGGCCTGCTGGATATTCTGAGTTTTAAAGTCTGCAGGGGACAGCTTTCATATTGGGGATAAACCTGCATGCCATGTACCCATCATTTTATCTTGTTCCCAGCCCGCTCCTTGCAGAGCTGTTGCTACAGACCATGCTGCCTGTATTTCCGATACTGGAGAAGATCCGTGTATTAAAACAGTATCTTTTACACTAGTAGTGATGGAATTACCTTCCCTAATGGATAAAGCACTTACAGTTTCAGCCAAAATGCTGTCTTGGTTGGGCATCTGAGTCTGAGAAAAGAGGGTTCCATTTACAGCCACTGCTGCCCGTGCAATTGGTGGTTCTTTTCATTAAGGTGCACCAACTCTCAGCTGGGAGGACTTGACAGTTATTTTGACAATGTCAGACTGTAGCTGTTGGATACTTTGTTTTAATACCATCTTTCTGAAGAGAATTTTCCATTCTGCCATTTCTAGTTGCTGTTTTAGGTGTACAGTTTACTCCACAGAGTCAAGCCATACAAAAGTGAAGGTGCTGGACTTTAGGAGGGCTGACTTTGGCAAAATGGGTGAGTGCCTAAGGAATGCACTAGCAAATGGACAGGAAAGGGTGGTGGAAGAACAATGGGGAAAAATCAAAACTGTCACCACAGAGGCAACAAGCCTTTGTGTGAAACAAATAAAACAAAATGAAGTAAAACCTAACCTTACCTAACCAGACTGGACAGCCTCTTCCACTCCTTCTGTCACTTTGCTTTGGACTACCCTCCTCCCCTCACTCACATTGTGATGTCTACAAATCAGTCGCATTTCCCTCTATCGAAAACAGGTGGCTTTCCCATTGTACTTAATTTATTTCTACATTATGGTTTGGTTCTCTTCCCTCATATCTCTCCTCCTTCATATCCCTCCCTCCAACTCCCTGAGATCCTATGACACCAGGACCATGGTGGTCCCTCGCCGAGCTACATCAGTTGGTCAGGCTGCTTTTTCCCACTATTTCTCTAAACTTTGTAACTCTCTCCCCCATCAAATTAGATGCTGCTCTTCCCTTTCTCCCATCTCTACATTTTTGCGCAACTTTGTTTCTCACACTTGCAATTGTGATTGTTACCCTATCACCCCCCTCCATCGTAGGTCACACTAATATTATGCAACTATCTAGTGACTCACAACCTGTTCTCACATTACCTAATGCAGTTGGGTCGACTCTGTATATAACTGTAATTGCTTAAGCACTGCCAATTTTTTAGCTCTTATGCTATTAAATGTTAAAGGTTACATTCATATGTATATCCTAGTTAAATTGTCTAAGAATGTTACTCCCACTCCCTTTTCCCTAATGCAGTATTGGACTATCTGCATATGACTGTCAATCTTAAGCACTTTAAATGTAACCTCCTTTGTACGTGTTGTAATGCAAAATCCAGTATGTACGTTAAATATGCTAAATATGTTGTTACTCCCCTTCCCCCAGGATGCACATGGAAATGAGCAACTTGTTGCTCAATGTGTCTTTCCTAGTGAAACGTTTCAATAAATAAATAAATAAAAACACAATGGTTCTCAAAGGAGGTGGCGGGGAAGGTTAGGGAGAAAAATGTAGCATTCAGGAAGTATAAGGAATCAAAGAAGAAGCAGGACAGAGAAATATATCAGTTAAAGCAGAAGGAACCGGGGAAGGCAGTCAAATTAGTGAAGGCCCAAACTGAGAAAAAGATAGCCAACTCAGATAAGAAGGGGTATAAAACCTTTTATATGTACATCAGGGAGGGAAGGAAGACCAAGGGAGGGATAGTGAGGCTTAATAAAGCGGAGGGGAGGTGGACAGAGGGTGACAGGGAAAAGGTACAGATACTGAACAAATACTTTTGCTGAGTATTCACAAAAGAAGAATGGAAGAGGTACCTAAACCAAATAATAGAAGCACTCTGCACGGGGGGGAGGGGGTCGATACTCGATACCAGTCCATTCACAGAAGAAAGGATCCTGAAAGAACTCCTAAAACTCAAGGTGGACAAAGAAATGGGACCTGACAGAATTCATCACAGAATTCTAAAGGAACTAAGAGGAGACCTAGTGACACCACTGACTACCCTTTTTAACAAATCATGGCAGGATGGTGTGATGCCTGAGGACTGGAGGAGGGTGGATGTGATTCCCCTTCACAAAAGTGGGAGCAAGGCAGAGGCAGGAAACTACAGACCTGTTAGCTTGACCTCAGTGGTAGGGAAAATGATGGAATCACTTCTGAAAGAAAGAATTGTTGAGTACCTAGAGGCCAGAGGGGCACAGAACTCAAGGCAGCATTGATTCACAGTGGGAAGGTCATGTCAGATGAATCTAATAGATTTCATTGGCTGGGTGACCAAAGTAGTAGACCTAGGAGGGGCCATGGATATGGCCTACCTAGACTTTAACAAGGCATTTGACACAGTCCCACACAAAAGATTAATAAACAAGTTCACCAGCCTGGGAGTAGGTCCCAGGGTGGTAGCCTGGGTAACAAGCTGTCTGGACAACAGGATGCAAGAGGGTAATGGCAAATGGAGTACACTCTGAAGAAAGGGGGGTTACTAGTGGGGTACTACAGGGTTCAGTACTGGGACTGGTCCTCTTTAATGTCTTTATAGGTGACACTTTATTTTATTTTAGAGAGAAATCGAAATTACAACCCTTTGAGTCAGTGACTCCTTTACAAAGGTTCCATGGTAGAATATAGTTACATAGGAGATACAAGTAACAAGGTGGAAGACAATGATAGCAACAGATTAAAATACACGGTCAGTAAACATAAGATGGATTAAGTGAAATACATTGTCACACTGCAGAGAGACTGGAAGGAAATGTATGCCTCTTTTCAGATGACACAAAGATCTGCAACAAGGTTGATGCTCAAAGGGGGGTGGAAAGGATGAGAAGGTACTTGGAAGGGTTGGAGGAATGGCCAGAAATGTGGCAGCTTAGATTCAATGCAAAGAAGTGCAAAGTAATGCACCTGGGAAACAAAAACCCAGAGAAAGAGTGCACAATTGGGGGGAGGTACTTACAACAACAAAAATGGAAAGGGACCTGGGGGTAGTCATATCAGATGGCCTTAAGGTATGCAAGCAATGTGAGAAGGCAGTGAGGAGGACTGGAGGATATTGGGATGTATAGAGAGAGGTGTCACCAGTAGAAAACAAGAAGTTGTTATCCCTCTATATTGACAGTTGGTGAGACCCTATCTGGAGTGCTGCATGCAGTCCTGGAGACTCTATCTCTGCTAGGACATAGACAGGGTGGAGGCAGTCCAGAGGAGGGCAACTAAAATGGTGCATGGTCTGCAACAGAAGCTATATGAAGAGAGAGACTAATAGAGCTTAATATGTATACCCTTGAGGAAAGGAGGGAGAGGGGGACATGATAGAAACTTTCAAGTACCACAAGGAAATCATTAAAGTCCAAGAGGGGAGCATCTTTCAGAAAAGAGATGTGCAAGTACAAGAGGGCCCAATTTGAAGATAGAGGGGGGGACGGCTCAGTGGCAACATGAGTATTTTTTTCAACGAGAGTGTGGTGGACAGACATAAGGTAATTCTAGTGGAGGGTAGGAGGAAGTAGGCTGTTGGTTAACTAGAATATGCAGCTTATCCAACAGGTAGGGAAATGGACAGACTGGGTAGGCCAAGTGGTCCTTATCTGCCATCTAAGTCTATGTTTCTATGTTTTCGTGTCATGACATGTTGTAACTGATTCCAAAATAGCATTTTCCATCTTCAAGTCGGTCACTTCTTCCAGTGAATTGTTTTCCGTTGTTTCCATAGGTAAGGCCAGACCCTAAGGTACTCCAGTTCCCTTGTCAGTCCTATTCAAAACTTCAGCAGTAGCACACTTTTCTGTGGCAGCAATAGCAGTCATCTCTAGCAGTGTTGAGGTGGGAGAGGAGACCGATTGCCCCACCTTCATTGTCTTCCAGCCTCTCATCCTCACTGATGTCTGCCATCTTGTCAGAAAGCCAAGACAGCAGAGGGTCCCCCTGTAGCAGAGTAGGGAAATTTTCCCCATGGTCCTGGCCAAATTTCCCACATTCACTAACAATACCACCAACAGCTTAATCTGGTTCAATTTCAGTTGGTTACCCTCTGTCCCCCCCCCCCCAACTAGGTTGCCCCTGAAAATGGGACTTCTAGTTTTAGTGTGCCTACCCGGTCAACAAAATTCAATCAGTCAATCAATATATACTTTCCCATTGCCAGAAAGTGTTATGGGATGAAATGTGTATGAAAAACTCTATATAAATGCTGATTCTTCTTCTTCACACAACATTTTCTATGGATCCATTGGGCACCATAGATGATGCAGTTGAAAAAAATGTAAACAGAATAATCTCTGAGCATGTGTTTTCCATTAGCTGGCTTGAAGAATTGATTAAGTGCAAAGGACTTGAAACCACTGTGCATAGGCAAAACCCAGGTGTGAGACCCACACAAATCTGTATTACACAGGAAAGCCTCCAGGCCATCAAAACAGACTCTGGGAAGGAACAGAACACTTGTATTTCCAAGGCCCTTTGGCAAAATTTAGAGCTTCCAAGCTGTCACCATAGACCCCAGGAAGAAATCTGCAGAACTGGCATTGCAAGTTTGAATAACTTCAGGGCTGTCACCACTAGTGGTGGGTGAAGTGGCCCCAATTTGCTCCCAGTGATCTGCGGAGTGAGGGAGCCGGGTGTGAAATTAACTCCGCCAGCCTTGGCAGTGGAGTGCCACTTATTAATGGATAATGCAAAGGCCTTTTGAAAGCAATGACTTCAGACATTACTCCGCCTTTCCCAAACCACTACTCCACCAATTCTTAAGGTGAAGTATCGTTGAAAACAATGTACTCCGCCTCACTTCACCTTGTTTTTAAACTCCAAAAGGCGAATTTTGCAGTGATTCATGGGATTTCAGGTCACATGGGCTCTAGATTGTTCTGCACAGCCTCAGTTTGGGGTAATGTGTGTATGAAGCTGTAGGAGACAATCTGCTCTGAGAGCTCTGAGATTCAAACCTTCTAAAAGCTGCTAAAAAAGCCTTTTGGGGTCATTTGTTTTGCTGAAACTTTAGTTCATTGTTTATAGGAAACCCTCCTGTGCTCATATCATCGAGTGTTTATTGTTTGTGAGTGGATTTTGAATGTTGATGTACAATATTCAGTCTGTGTACTGAGATACAGTGGAAGTGTGCTTTGGGGGAGGGAAGTATCTGTGGTTAGGTAGATTAACTTGGAGAAAAAGACAGTTCATTCTGTTTTGGTGATGTTTTTCTTGTATAACTGTGTTAATGTACACACAGTAATATTTTCAATAATTCTTGCCATTCTTTTGCTGAATGTTGTGGAGCAGCAGTGCATAATTTTAGTTTGTTTAAAATATGTGTTTATATTACTGAAGTTTTCAATTTGCTACGCATTACTTAGTGTGTGTGTGAGTATGTGTGTGATGTCTCATCAAATCAGACACCTTTTATTGTGCTACATAATTTCAGCAATGTGAACCTGCTATCCACTGCAGCTGTGTAATTTTTGCACTTCTTTGTGGTATCTTTGCTAGTATTAGTGACTGTTACTGCAGCAGTGCAGTAAACTGCCCCCCACCGTGGCCCGCTCCAACCGGCAAAGGAATTATTTTCCAGATTTGAATTTCTGTTTGTGAGCACTGGTTAGGTGTTGTGCCTTTGCATCTGCATCTCTTCAGTGCACAGCGCAATCTTAATCTGTCTGTGAATTTGCATCTCTTTAGGGCCCAATCTCCATCTCTAACTTAACATACTAACATACTAATTGCCAGCAGATTAGGCCTTACGGTTTATCGAGTCTGCTCGAACCTCAGATCCCTAGTTGGGTACTGAGGCCCTCCCCCCCTTGTGTTCCAGAAACCCCTATCATCCATCTCCACCCCCCTGGGCCAGGCCATCATCTGATACTTCCGCTTTCTGTGTCTGTCCCACCCTCTCTTGAAGCCCTCCACTGTGGATCCCTGAACCAGCTCGCCAGGCAGTGCATTCCAAGGGTCCACCACCCTCTCAGTGAAAAACCTCCTCCTTTCCCCCCCTCACCCTTCCACCTTCAAACCATGCCCTCTGATGA
Organism: Neoceratodus forsteri; assembly: GCA_016271365.2. NCBI lineage: Eukaryota > Metazoa > Chordata > Ceratodontiformes > Ceratodontidae > Neoceratodus > Neoceratodus forsteri. The sequence goes on along the minus strand of CM057449.1, from coordinate 31,386,633 downwards.
TACCTCCCTACTTTAGTCTAAAGATCCCCTCCATGTTTACCCTATTTATTCCCTTGAGGTACTTGAAGACTCTGTCTGTCCTCATACGTCAAATCCCCTAGCCCTCGTATCATCTTTGTTGCCCTCCTCTGTACCCTCTCCAGGAGCTGCATGTCCCTCTTCAAGTGTGGTCTCCAGTACTGTACACAGTACTCAAGGTGTGGTCTAACCAGTCCATTGTACAGCGGCGGAATCACTTCCCTGCTCCTAGAGGTGATCCCCCTTACGATGCATCCCAACATCCTGTTTGCCTTGCTAGCCACTCTCTGGCACTGCTCAGAGTTATTCATACATGCATCCACCATGACCCCACCTCCAAGACCTCCCCTCCCAGGGTGTACCTGTGTTAAGGGTTTCCCCACCCAAGATGTAACACCTTGCACTTGGTGATATTGAAATTTAATTTCCATGTGTGAGTCCAGCTTTCTACAGTGTCCCGGTCCCCTTACAGGGCTAACCTCCCCTTTTTCCCCTCAATTACTGCTTCCATCTTGGAGTCATCAGCGAAGAGACTCATTTCACACCCTATACCCTCCCTGATGTCCAATATGTATGCATTAAACAGGATTGGACCCAGGACCGAGCCCTGAGGTACCCCACTACTGAACTCTCTAGGGTTCGAGAGCTCCCCACTGACCACTACTCTCTGGGTGCATCCAGCTAGCCAGTTTTCAATCCATCTACCCATCAAAGGGCCTACTCCCAACCCTGTCAGTTTCTCCACCAGACCATTGTGGGGGACAGAGTCAAACACCTTGCTGAAGTCCAAGAATAATACATCCACAGGCTTTCCCCTGTGCAGTTCTGATGTTACCCATTCATAGAACTCCACAAGATTGGTTTGACATGATCTACCTTGCACAAACCCATGTTGCCGACTATCCAGACCTCCCACCTCCTCTAAGTACACCCCCAATCATTCCTTTAGTATATTCTCCATTAATTTTCCGACCACCGAGGTCAAACTGATGGGTCTATAGTTACCTGGTACTTTCTTCGACCTCCCCCTTTATGGATTAGCACCACATGTGCCTCTCGCCAATCCTTAGGTAACCTCCCTGTCTCAAGCGACCTGTTGAAGAGCTCCACCAGGGGTGCAGCCAGTATGTCCGCCAATTCCCATAGTACTCTCGGATGAATGCCATCCGGCCCAGGAGATTTATCTTTCTTTAGGCCTTAAGGGCTAACCACACCCTTTCCGTGGAGATAGCATCATCTGTCCCCTCCACCTTACTGGCCTTTTTATCCTTACCCTGACGTGACATCCCTGGGGTACCTCTCCCTCCCTCTTGCTCCATTTCTGTTGCTCTCCTGATCCCACTCACTACCGCTTCTATCCCCATCATGCCTTGCTTTGTAGATATCCCATCCCCCTCCCTAGTGAACACAGAGGCGAAGTACTCATTTAATACTTCTGCCTGGTCCCTCGCCTCTTCCACCCACCCTCCTTCTGATCTCAATCTGCCGAGATGGCCCTTAGTTTTTCTCTGCTCCCCAATGTACTGGAAGAACCCGTTTTCCCCTGCATGTTTCCACTGTGCCAGCCGCTGCTCATTACTGAACTTTGCCCCCCTCACCATCCGGGTGACTTTTCTAGATGCAAGATAGTACATTTCCTTTTCCCTATCCCTCTTGTTGTTTTATATTTTTTGTAGGCCGTCTTCTTTTCTCTGACAGCTACCTGAACCTCACTGGACCACCAGCTTGTTTTATGTGACCTTGCTCCCTTACGTTTCACCTTAGCGCAAGTCCTGACTGCCTCATGAAGTCCCTGTTTTATGACCTCCCATCTCTTTTCCACATTTGTCATTGATGTAATCCCCTTCAAGTGATCCTTGAGAATATTTCCCATTCCCACAAAGTCTGCCCACCTGAAGTCCACTGCCAGTGTCCTAGATCTCCCCCCTCCCCCGTGCTTATTAGAAACCAGATAGTATTGTGGTCTCTCCCAGTCAGGGGATCCTCTACAACCAGGTCCCTTACCAGATCCCATCTGCCAGAACCACGTCCAGGACATGCCCCTCCCTTGTGGGCTCCATCACATGCTGTGTTAAGAACACATCCTGGAAGCCATCCAGCAGTCTCTGCTCCTTGGCCACCTTAGAGGACATGGTTCCCCAGTTTGTACCTGGCATATTAAGGTCCCCCATCAACACCACTCCTTCCCCTTTTGGTCAACACTGAGCAATGATGTTGTCCAGCAAACCATCCTCCAGAACATCACCCATCCCAGGGGGCCTATATACTACACCCAGCTTGACCTTACCTCCTGCTGGGGTTTGTAAGGTGACCCATAAGGTCTCCATGTTTCCCTCTGCCTCTTCTACCCTAGCAATTTCTATGTCATCTCTAAAGAACATAGCCACTCCACCCCCTCTGCCCTCCTTTCTATCCTTCCTAAGCATAGTGTACCCCCGCACATTTAGGTCCCAGTCATGGTTTTTGTTGGCCCACGTTTCCGTGACCCGCCGCCACATCCACCCCCCCCCGAACAGCATGGTCTAGAACCTGGCAACTTGTTTCTCAAGCTCCTGGCATTCACTAACACCACCCCACCCCTTATCCCTGATCCCATTTGTTGAACCCCACCCAGGTTTCTTATACTTCCATCCTCCCTCTGCTCCTCCTGAAACCTTCTCCCCCAGTCTGTTTTCCCCCCCCTTGGGTTTGAAGGCTACTCCCCTCACCTGGAGGAGAGGGCGTCTGGTCAGCCCCTCCCTTTTCCCCTCCCCACAAGTTTAAACCCCACCTTTCTTGAATGTAGTCAGCCATCCCCTGTTTAAGGACTTCCTTCCCTAATGGGGCAAGATGAAGCCTGTCCTTGGCATACAGTCCTTTATCCTCCCAAACTCCTTTCCAGTTCCCTAACACCCCCAACCCACTCTCTTCACCCCACTTCCTGAGCCAGTCATTAACCTCTGTGAGCTTCATTTTTTTCTCCACTGAGGCCTTTGGTACTGGCAATATCTCCGAAAAGGAAATGTTGCATCCATTATCCTGACAGACTCTGGTAAGTTCTTGGAACCTTGCTTGGATTTCCAAAACGCAATTTCCCTCTAGATCGTTAGTTCCCAAATGTACCAAGAAATCCGGTTTCCCTCCATAATCCCTAACCAGTTCATACACCATGAACTTTGCTCTGTACACTGTCAGCCCAGAGATACTCACAACCTTCACCTGGCTATGGCATCCACCCCCCCTGTCCCTCCCACTGGATACCGCTAATCATCAAGTCTCCCAATAACAGAACCTTAACACCGCCATCATCCTTATGGTTATCTCCATTATGCGCTCTCAACCCCCCATCCCTCCCTTTATTCATGATCTCAATTCCATGGGAATCTTCCTGCGTTATTAGAGACCCCCTTGTCAGCCTCCCCTTTCTGCCTCCCTTGTTATTTTGCCCACTTAACTCAGACCCCCCCCGGATAGGTGTTCCCTTTAATCTTCTCTTATCCGAACCATTTATCCTGGCCCTGATGGTTTCCCCTTCCCCCACACCGCCATCCTCCCCTCTTATAATAGTACCCCTACCTCCAGAGACCCTCTGTGGGTCCCCTTTACCTAGGGCCCCATCCTTGGTACAGACCCCCCCTGCTGAAGGGTGCCCCTTCCCCGCCTCCTTGTCTCCCAGTTTCTCTCCAGTTGTGCTCTCCTCCCTCATGTCTGCAATATGTTGCATCTCCCCCATCTGCTTAACATTTATAGAGACATAGAAACATAAAAACATAGAAGTTGATGGCAGATAAGGACCTCAAGGCCAATCCAGTCTGCCCATTTCTTTTTCTACCTTCTAAATGTGCCATCGGCCTTTGCTCTGTCAGTGGCCTATCTATTCATACTCATCTATATTGCTCACTTATGCCTATCCCTTGCCTGTTTGAAGCCCTGCACTGAATGCATAGCCACCACTTCCTGACGTAGACCGTTCCATGCATCCACCACCCTTTCTGTGAAAAAGAGTTTCCTCACATCCCCCCTTAATTGGCCTCCCTCTAATCTCATGCTGTGTCCTCTTGTCCTGCTATTTTTCTTATATTTAAACATGTTAGACTCTTTCACCTTGTTAATGCCCTTAAGGTGTTTGAATGTTTCGAACATATCACCTCTCTCTCTCCTTTGCTCAAGGGTATACATATTGAGCTCCATTAATCTGTCCTCATATGTCTCCTGATGCAGTCCCTGCACCATTTTTGTTGCCCTTCTCTGGACTGCCTCAATTTAGTTAATGTCCTTGTGAAGGTGTGGCCTCCAGTACTGCATGCAGTACTCCAGATGGGGCCTAACCAGTGTCTTGTAAAGAGGGATTATTACCTCCCTCTTACGACTTGTGATATCCCTACTAATACACCCTAACATCCCCCTAGCCTTACCTACTGCTTTACAGGTCTGCTTGGATGATTTCAGGTCATCGGTGGTGATGATGATGATGCCCAAGTCTCTTTCTTCCTTTATGACTGCCAGCAACTCCCCTCCCAGCCTATAGGTGGCTTCAGGGTTTCTCTTCCCTATATGCATGATCTTGCACTTCTTTGCATTAAATCCCAGTTGCAACTCTTCTGACCATTTTGCTAGTTTATCCAGACCTCTTCTCATTCTGCCCACCCCATCTGGATCATCTACTCTGTGGCAGATCTTGGTGTCATCTGCAAACAGACAAGCCTTACCCTCTAGTCCATCTGCAATGTCACTAATGAAGATATTGAAGAGGACTAGCCCCAGGACTGATCCCTGAGGTACCCCACTTGTGACTTGCATCTCTTCTGACTGTATACCATTTACCACCACTCTCTGTTTTCTGTCCGTCAACCAGTTTGCCACCCAGTTGACCAACTTCTGACCCACCCCGAGCCTACCCAGCTTATTTATCAATCTTCTATGTGGAACAGTGTCGAAAGCTTTGCTGAAGTCAAGGTAGGCAACATCAAGTTCTTCCCCTTGGTCCACCACTCTGGTTACCCAGTCAAAGAAATCTATGAGATTAGTTTGACAGGACCTTCCTTTTGTAAACCCATGCTGTCTTGGATCCTATGCCCCTATGGATTACAGGTGTTGCACTACCTTTCCTTAAGGAGTGCCTCCATAATCTTGCCTACTACTGAGGTAAGACTGATTGGTCTGTAGTTCCCTGCCTCCTCCCTGCTACCACTCTTGTGGAGGGGGATCACATGAGCCCTTCTCCAGTCTTCTGGGACCTCTCCTGTGCTCAGAGACTCACTAAACAGTTCTGCTAATGACTCTGCTAGTTCCACCCTTAGCTCCTTAAGTACCCTGGGATGTATGCCATCGAGTCCTATTGCCTTGTCCACCCTGAGCTTAGTGAGCTGTTGTAGGACCCTTTCTTTTGTGAAGGGTGTAGTGCTCACCTCCCTCCCCCCAGTGTCCATGCTGCTGAACTGTGGGCCCTGCCCTACCTTCTCTTCAGTAAATACTGAGCAAAAGTATCTATTTAGGATAGATGCTTTTACAGGGTCCTCCTCCTCACATGCCCCATCTTCTCTTTTGAGCTTAGTGATACTCCCTCTGGACTTTCTCCTTTCACTAATGTATCTATAGAAAGTCTTGTCACCTTCTTTTACTGTTCGTGCTAGTGTTTCCTCAGTTTGGGACTTTGCCTGCCTTACTGCCTTCCCTGCTTCCCTTAGGACAGTTTGGTATGCCTCCTATCTTCATCCCTCTGTGTTCCCTTATATTTCCTGAAGGCCAGCCTTTTGGCTCTGACCTTTTCTGCTACTGTATTTGAGAACCAAAGTGGTTTCCTTTTTGCTCTTTCTGTCTAACACAATGGGATGTTGCTTCAAGTATTGCATCCTTAATGCTTGCCCACTTTGCCTGTACCCCCTCACCTGTGTTTCATTTTGCCAGGGCTAGCATAACTCTGTTGGCCATCTTATCAAAGTCAGCTCCTCTGAAGTCCCATATTTTTGCCTTGGAATGGGATGATTTAGATGTAGTGGCCAAATTGAACCATACCATGTGATGGTCACTGGTCCCCAGGTGACCTTCTACCTGGAGATCTGTGATCCCTTCCCTATTAGTCAGTACTATATCTAGGATAGCCCTGTCTCTTGTGGGTTGTTGTACCAGTTGCTTGAGGCCCTCCCCCTACAGGGAATCTACCATGTGTCTAGTTCTGGCAGATGTTCCTGCTGGTATTGACCAATCTGTATCTGGAATGTTGAAGTCTCCCATTATCAGAACCTCCCCTTTAGCTGTCATGTTTTGTGTATCTTCTAACAGTAATGTGTCTATGTCCTCCCCTGGTCTGGGGGCCTATAGACAACCCCAGTTCTTATGGCTGTCCCATTTCCTATTTCCATGGTGACCCACAGTTCTTCTGGCTCCTTATGTGTATTCTGAATTTCTGTAGCTTTGATACTTTCATTGACATACAGGGCCACTCCACCCCCTCTTTTTGCACCTCGGTCTCTTCTGAACAGTACATCGCCAGGTACTGAAGTCTCCCAAGTGTGGTTACTGGTAAACCACGTCTCACTAATTGCTACTATGTCCAGTTTAGCCTCTGATATTATTACCTGCAGGTCTGGGATCTTTTTTCCTAGGCTGTGTCTCCCCTTCTTTCTCTGGGACTATTTATATTTTTTCCATTGCCAGTCTGTGATGCCCTATGGGTATTCAACTCCCTCCCCCCGACCTCTGTATCAGTTTCCTCATTTCCACCAACCCCTTCCTCCCCCCTAGGTTGCTTAGTACCTCAGATTTATTGTAACACTCTATGCCAGCCCCCATCAAGTAACCTGAGTTTCCTCCGACTGCCCCTCTAAACTGCCCCTCTTCCTCTCCTCTTGCCCTGTTCTCCTTAGGAGCTCCCTTCCCACAGTCTGCTTTTTTAGGCTTCCCCACAACAGCCCCTCCCTTCTCACTGTCTGCTCTTCTAGGCTTCCCCACAACAACCCCTCCTGACTCTTCCCCCTCCACTCTCTTTATATTTGGAATGTTTACCCCATATGTTTTTCCCTTAGCATCAACATCCCTATCTAAGGGTCCTCTGTCCCTAATATTCCCCCTCCTGCTTGCTGTAACATAACGTCCTGTAATTTCTGAGGGTTTCCCCAGCCTCCCCTCAGTCCCACCCTTCTGCCGCCCATATTCACACCACTTATCCTTGGACACTTCCCCAATTCCCCCAACTTACTCTTTAACCAATATACTTCACTCCTGATACAAGATAGTTGTCTACAGAGTGGGCAGCCTCCCTTTCTCCATGCTCAATTAAGAATTATTGCCATCCCACAGCCTGTGCAGCCTACAACCCTTCCAAAGATGCCTGCCATGATGGAATGTAGCCACCCTGTTTGTCCCTCTCTGTTCATAATGGCACACACCCCTTTTCTCAGTCCCTTCGCTCTGGAATACAGTCTCTCTGTATACTAACTGCAGTTGTTTACGAACCCATTTTCAACCCCACCAAGAAAGTTCCCAAGTCTCACAAACACATACAGTCCAGTGTGTGTCCAGTCCCGCTAACAGTGTGTGTATGCAGATATCAGGTACCGTATGATGTCATTGGCCCACCATTGCCTGTTGCTTCAAATTTCAGTCACAAACAGAAATGCACAGCCCTTCAATCCCAACCCCCAGTGGCTTTTCAGTATTTAAGAAAGCCTACAAAACAGGGTGGATGGGAGGGATCTACCACCACCAGACAAACATCACATTTAAATTTCACTCTAATTATCACTGCCAAATAAGTGTTCCCACACCCAGCACACAAGCCCCAATAGTTACAATATCACAGCCCAAGTAACAGTTCTAACTCAAAGTAGTATTTTTTAACATACCTAACTAATTTCAAGTACAAAACTATTCAAATATTTCAATTAAAACTGAAGATAAAACCAAACCTCTTTCCTGAACAACCTCCTACTTCTTTTCCCAGGTGTACCTTAAGTCGCAGTTGTTTCTTTGGCTTCCCGTCAGAGTACTGGACAGGTGTGGTGCATGATTCTGCATGAACACTTTACTCATTAATATGTGTTTTTAAGTCAGGACCATCATCACGAGTCATTCATGATACAAAGGCTAAATATTTTTTTAATTGTTGCTAATAGTAGTGCGAAACCGGAAGTCATGTTAGAACGAACTTCCGGTTTCACTACCCTTCAAAAACTCGCATTAGTGAGCGGGCAGCAGACTAGAACTTGTTGCTGTATACTTATATTGCTGCTCAATTTATAACTGCCTGATATACCTTATTGTTACAAAATACAGTGTGATAGACTACTTTTAGATAGACTGTATAGGCTCACATTGTGGCATTTCCTGATTGAAGCTCCTAAGCAGTCTGGGATACTGGAGGATCAAAGGGCCAGTACCTGAGACCTCCTGAAACAGCTTCAAAACCACGCTGCTTGAAACACTTTAAAAGGGGCCTCTAAATTAAACCAACATCCTTTGACAGCTTTCTAGCCTTTTTAAAGGCTAAATCTTATTTTAATTGTTGCAAATAGTAGCGTGAAACCAGAAGTCACATTAGAATGAACTTCCGGTTTACTTCCTTCAAAACTACGCACTAAGCGAGTGGGGCGAGCGTGCGCGGGGCTGCACGCAGAGACACACGCATTTGTGTGCGTCTACCGTGTCAACTGGGGCAAACAGGCACAGGAACCTATCATATGGTCAAATAGCAAGGTAATTATTATAATATAAGGCTTCTTACTGCTTAGTCCCTTACATACATTAAAGCATTTTACACCATGAAGAAAGCGAACAAAATGTGTATATCCTGTTCAATGTATACAATAGGTAAACAAACGCCCAACTTTGTCTGTGAGAGGTGCATTTTGGTACAAAATCTTCAGGAAGAAATTTCAAGGTTACAACCCAAAGATAACCTTAGTCCTGAAATTAAAGCGTTAGAAGACTACATAGACTAAATGTCAATACTGGTTGAAACTAATAAATCCATCATAAAAAATGCATATAATTCACTTCCTCAAAAATGTACCCTAAAGGAGGACCCTATAACAAGTCCAATAGAACAACCAGTTATATTTTCAACTCCTATAACACACACAGTGGAAAATAACTGGATAAATCTTCCTCATAAAAAACATACACAAAAAAATAAAAATCTTTTGGAAAACAAGGATGAACTTCCATTACATAACTCTTTTGAAATATTGGCAAATCAAACAGACAGAGAAGATGACAAGGTTCTGGTAAACAGGGATTACACTCAACACAATGAAGATGAACCAAACATCTCGATGCTGTATCAAAAAAATAACACCAAATCAGATAGAAGTTCCAATATATCCAAGAAACACTCAACACATTATTTAGATGTATCTCCATTAATTGCACCACATGCAAAAAGACAAGTAGTTGTATTAGGCAATTCTATTATAAAATACCTAGATAGAACAATATGTAACTCAGACAAAGAAAACAGAATGTGCTCTAGCTTTAGAGGAGCAAACGTTGTTGACATTACATCAATGGCAAAATCAATGCTATCTACTGCTGGCAAAAATCCATTAGTAATCATTCACGTAGGGACAAATGATATTAAGGTATCACAGCTGCTAAAAATCAAACAAGACTTTGTTGCATTAAACAACATATTATCTGATCGTGGTTGTACTGTCTGTATTTCCGAAATACTTCCCATTCCAAGAGCCACCGGGTATATTACCTCTAAAATAAAAAAACTTGAATGAATGGCTCTGTAAATGGTGCTATAAACAAGGCATAACATGTCTAACACATTGGGAAGAATTTGAAGTAAGACCTGCACTATATTGCTGGGATGGATGGCACCTAAGCAGGAAGGGTAGTAACATTCTGGGTCAGAAAATAACATCATACATTAACTGTCATTTAAACTAAAAAATAAGGGGGAGACTGGGAATTCATCCCAGCCTCTTATTAAAAATCACTGTTGTAACATAAACTTCACAGCAAATATCCTTACTTTAAATGCAAGGTCAATGAACACTACCAAATATGCAGAACTAGAAATTCTAACAAAAACTTTAGATTTAGCAGTAGTAGCAATGACAGAAACATGGGGCAACATGGATAAAGAATGGATGGCAGAACTCTCTGGTTATAAACACTACTTTAAACATAGACAAAACTCAAAAAAAGGAGGAGGAGTGAGTCTTTACATAAGAAATGACATACATTCTTATGGGATAGAAATTAACCCACAAACAGAAAGTGTATGGGCTTATATTCAGCCAACAAACACTGATAAATTACTTATAGGAGTATGTTATAGGCCACCCTCATCTGACCTACAAACTACCAAAAGTTTGGCTGAAGAAATAACACAATTGGCAAATAAAGATTCTGTACTCATCATGGGTGACTTTAACCTCCCCACTGTAAACTGGGATACCCTTACAGGAACAAATCAACATGAAGAACAATTAACCACAGTGATTATAAACCTTGGTTTAAAACAAATCATAAGAAAACCCACCAGGGGAGACAACGTTCTCGACTTAGTAATAACAAACCTAGAAACACCTATATACGACACTAAAATCTCAGCACCTTTAGGAAATAGCGATCATATATCCATAACCTTTGCTATAAAATTTCTTCTCCAACCCAAAAAAAATTAAATTAAATTAAAACAATACCATAAAGCTAACTTTGATCATATTAATTACTCTATAAACAAAGTCAACTGGGAAAAAAACTCTTCTTCCTTTAAACACTAATGAAGCATGGGATTTTTAAAAAAACAAAATAATACATTTAGAAACAAAATACATACCCATAAAAAATAAGTACAATAACAAGGGAAACATTCCATTATGGTTTAATAAAAAAATGAAAACACTAATTTCGAAAAAAAAAAAAAAAACTGTTTACAAAATTAAAAAAAGCCCCAAAAACATCAACCAACTCAACTTTGATAAACTACAGGAAAACACTTAAAAAACTAAAAAAACAAATTATTATTGCAAAGCGTAATTTTGAATTTAAAATAGCGCATACTAAAGACTGTCAAAAATCTTTATATTCATACCTCAACACAAAAAAAGGCTGTAATAAGACAATTGGACCACTAATAATTAATAAGCAAACAATAACATCAGATCATATAACAGCAATCAAATTACATGATCACTTTTCATTGTTTTTTCCCAAAGAAACAACTTCACCTGTTATTCCAGCAACATCAAATACCAAAGTAGCAACTATTTCAAAACAAGAAACTTTGAATGTTCTAAACACTCTAAAGAAACATATTAGTTCAGAACCAGATAACATATCCTCAAGATTTATCCTAGAAACAAAAAATAGTATTTTTTTGCCTTTAATGCTAATCTACAATAAATCTATTCAAAATTCAGTAGTACCCAGGGATTGGCGCATAGCCATAGTTACACCTATTCATAAAAAAGGGTCTCAATCCAAAACTGAAAACTACCATCCCATTAGTTTAACATCTGTTCCATGTAAACTACTAGAAAAAATCATTGAACAAAAACTAGAGAATGAAATGACAACTGTAAAGATTAACAATGTGTATCAACATGGATTCAAAGCAGGTTATCCATGCACCACAAACTTAATATCATTCTACAACTATATCAGTCATAATTTAGATTGTAATATTCCAATGGAAGTCATTCTTTTAGATTACCGCAAGGCGTTTGATAAAGTTTCACACACTATAATAATAAACAAACTTATTATTTTGGGAATTTCAACTCCATTAATCTCTTGGATAAACCAGTGGTTAAGTGAGAGAACCCAATGCGTACGAGTAAATGATGCCCTTTCTGATGACAGGGAGGTGACCAGCGGGGTACCACAGGGTTCGGTGCTTGGACCAACCCTATTTAACATATTCATAAGCGATATGACTATCTCTCCTAGTAATACAATGGTAACGTTTGCGGACGATACTAAGCTTGGAGGGATGGCCATAAATCACAGTAACACAACTGGGCTCCAAGAAGATTTGATGGTTACAGAAAAATGGGCAAAAACAAATAAAATGTATTTCAGCTTATCTAAATGCACAGTAATACACTTTGGAAAAAATAACCCGGTCCAAAATTACTACTTAAATAATACTATTATTAGAACTTCATCAGCTGAGAAAGATCTAGGGATCATAATTAATCATAAATTAACCCCATCAATGCATTGCATTAGAATAGCAATCCAAACAAATGCATTATTGCATAGAATTTCAAAAAAATGTATTACTAGATCTGAATCTTGTTTATTATCCCTCTATAGATCTCATATAAGGCCCCACTTGGACTATGGCTCTCCATTCTGGAATCCGTATCTGAAATCAGACATAAATAAAATAGAACAAGTTCAACGTAGAGCCACAAAACTACCGCACCTAAAAAATATGGACTATTGTTCTCGATTACATAAAACAGGATTACATACTCTTGCACAGAGATGCAGTCGAGGGGATTTACTACAATTATTTAAAATTCTTGGTAATCCAGAACAAATGAAATTATGTGGCATTAAATTTTCCACTAGAAAAATAGTGGCTAGACTTCATAATAAACAATTAGAAGTAGCAAGGGTTAACAGTAACAAAAGAATTAATTAGTTCACAGTTAGAACACCTATACTGTGGAATAAACTACTACAAGAGATAGTTGACTCTACAAACATTACAATTTTTAAAAATAAACTAGACATATGGATGTCTGAGCAAAGACTGGGTTAATGTTCCATGTATATGGAGGACAATTCTGATGGGCAACCCGCCTTCTTTTGTTTGGAAATACCAAAGTACGGTCACAAATGCAGTCACAAATCACGATTTATGATCACGTCATGAATCACAACATTAATTTTTTTACTAGTTACTTGGATGTATTGTAAGCCTGTTTTGTAGTATCTCTCCAGGCTTCACCACCCCACAATTGTACTCATTAATGAGTGTTTTTAAGTTGGGGAGTTTTGTGCCACACCTCATCGGGGCCTGTTGAAGTACTGCCGTAGGCATTCACGTCTTTTCATCATCACAGTCACAAATGCAGTCAAAAATCACGATTTACGATCATATCATGAATCACAACATTAATTTTTTTTACTAGTTATTTGGATGTATTGTAAGCCTGTTTTGTAGTATCTCTCCATGTTTCACCACCCCACCATTGTACTCATTGATACGTGTTTTTTAAACTGGGGAGTTTTGTGCCACACCTCATCGGGGCCTGGGGAAGTATAGCCATAGGCATTCGCATTTCTTCATCATCATGGTCACAAATGCAGTCACAAATCACGATTTACGATCAAATCACGAATCACATTACATTTTTTTTCTAGTTATTTGGATGTATTGTAAGCCTGTTTTGTAGTATCCCTCCATGCTTCACCACCCCACCATTGTACTCATTAATGTTTGTTTTTAAGTTGGGGAGTTTTGTACCACACCTCATCGGGGCCCGGGGAAGCACAGCTGTAGACATTCGCATTTCTTCATCATCACGGTCACAAATGCAGTCACAAATCATGATTCACAATTACGTCATGAATGACAACATTAATTTTTCTACTAGTCACTTGGATGTATTGTAAGCCTGTTTTGTAGTATCTCTCAAGGCTTCACTATCCCACCATTGTACTCATTAATAAGTGTTTTTAAGTCATGGATTTGGACAGTGTCTGCAGTACATACACAGACTGGAAAGAAGACTGACTGCACATATGCAGTTTAGCACAGTATACTTGCACTGCTCAGAATACAAAGTGTCACACATACGGAAGACAACAAAAAAGGGCATAATTACATACAAGGGTCGGGGATGGTGGAGGAATACATTTTATAACACAGCAAGAAAGGTGTGGGGGGCACATGGTGTGAGGAAAAAAAACTAGTGTGGGATCCCATGGTGATCCAGCAGCAGTTCCAGCACTGACATAATTTGCAACTGATATCCCTCTATGTGATCCTGGTGGAGCAGCAGGTACTGCTGTGGCCCTGCTCTTCTTAGGGATGCTGCCACACACAGCTGTACCCTCTGCTGCAGAACGGCCAGCAGGTGCAAGCATGGTCCATTCTGTGGCAGCCTGCCACCCCAATGGGTGGTGACAGAGCATATGAGTGCACTGGCCCCCAGTCCCCAGCTGAGTCCCCCGGGGGCCACGGTGCACCTCCACCTGCTGTCCCCCCCTGACACAGTCAAAAAACTGCCAAAAAATGGAGCTGCGGGGAGAACCAGGCACATGCGGAGGAGGGCCAGATGACCTGGCAGCTGACTGGTCATAGTGCTGAACAGGGATATCCACACCTGGGCCTGGGGGAACAGGCACATCCTGCTCCAGAGGACCTGGTGTTGGACTTGGTGGTGGTGGTGGTTCAACTGCCTCAGAGTCAGGAGAGGAGGTGGTGCTGGTCCTGCTTCGGGGGGGGAGACAAACAACTAACTAGAGGAAGCCATCAATGGTGTAGGCCCTAGGAAAAGATCGGTTGCCACACCAGTGGCAGTCCTACTACGCCTATAGTTTGACTACACAAACAGTACCTCCATCTTATCACGGTTCCGTCGCAACCAGCTGGAGGCCATCCAGTCATTTATCTTGGCTAGGCAGCTGTTAGGCACTTCAACAGCATTGGATGCGCCAGGTGCAAAGGAAAGATACAACTGGGTATCATCTGCATAGCAGTGAAAACCCACGTTGCACTTCCTAATGAGCTCAGCCAGGGGCAGCATGTACACAGCGAACAATACTGGTGACAAGACTGAACCCTGGGGTACTCTGCAAGACAGGAGACTAGAGGAGGAGAAGAAATTCTCCATCACTACCCGGTGCCTCCTGTTTGCGAGATTTGAATCAAACCAGCAGATGACACTGCCAGCAAGTCCACAGTACTCCCTGAGATGGTCAAGTAACACGACATGGTCCACCGTGTCAAATGCTGAGTAGAGATCCAGGAGAATGAGAATTGACCCCGCTTCACTATCTCTCACCCTAAGGAGATCATTGTGCACCCAAACTAATGCTGTTTTGGTGCTATGCCTCACATGAAATCCTGACTAGAGAGGCTTGTAGATGTCAAAGGCCACAAGGTGCTCCTTAGACTTTTGCGCCACAATCTTTTCTACAACCTTACCCAAAAAAGGGAGGTTGGAGATAGGTCGGTAATTCGCAAAGATGTCAGGGTCTAAAGATTGTTTTTTCAGAAGGGGCCTCACCAATGCCTCTTTCAAGGATTCTGGGAACACCCCCTCTGACAAAGAGCACAAGACAATCATGGCAAACACCGGGCCAATGGAGATGACACATCCCATTAAGAAATGTGTTGGCACCGGGTCCAGTTTACAATATGTGTGTTTCAGCCCAGAAGTGACCTCAATGATCCCAGCGACCTCCACTGGTTTAAACTCGCCCCAAACAGGCGGAGTTCCTCTGCAATGCCCATGGCAATCACTGCAGGCTGTGGTCTGGCTCACTGATGGAATTCCCTGCCGGATGGAGAACACCCTGTCAAAGAATAACTGAACAAACTCCTCACATAGAGAATCAGAAAAGGCTTTTTTTGGCTGTAGACAGGTTGGGTGTAATAGCCTGTCCACATTCCGAAATAGCACAGCTGGTCAGTTCTTCCCTGCAGCAATCTCCCTGGACAGGAACGCTGCCCTCTTATGGTTGATTGCCCCTTGATACTCACCATAATGAGTACGCAGGGCCTGTTTGTCCTCCACTAGCCTGGTCTTACCAGCAGCACTCCAAATTCCAACCCTTAATCTTCATTGCCTTGAGCTCTCCATTAAACCAGGGAGACCTCAAGTGAGAGGATTTGGGTCATACCCGGAGTGGTGCGAGAGCATCGAGCATGTCGGACATTGTCCTTTTATAAGCAGCAACCGCCTCACTCATGCCCTTCACACATGCATCACCTACACTAGATAGATCAGCCACCACCAGAAATCCCTCCAGGGACAATCCCCTCAAAGGGCAGTAGCTGACCATCTCCACAGGGGGAGGGCTCTCAAGGGCGGCCCCAAATGAGAACCTCATCATGCAATAGGCAGACCAACTGACCAGATCAGTTTTGAAGTTATCAACCTCAAGTCCCAATGAGAACACCAGGTCCAACATGTGGCCACCGTGATGGGGCACGGAAGTAACCTCTTGTGACAGGCCCAGAGATGATATCATCTGGAGGAGGTTGGAACCAAGCCTAGAGGATTCGTCATTGGCTGAGGCATTGAAGTCCCCCAGCACTATACATCTGGGGACCTCCAACACCTTGCTGATGATGAAATCTGCCACCTTCTGCAGGAATTCTCCTGCCGCCCCAGGGGGGCGGTAAACTAGGAAATTCCTGCAACCTGCACCCATACCTCCACAGATGGCCACACATTTAAAACCTGGGTTAACTATGTGGGACATACTGTACCTAGCTATGCCTGGACCATGGGCTAGGCTGTGTTTCCCACAGGCATACACTGAAACTTTATAGTAAAACAGCAGTCCTGCTGTCTTGGATGAGGGCTGATTAACTATGCCTGTGTGCTTTGAGTCCCACACTGACTGTCTCTCACTTGCTAGGAGCTTGTGGTACAGTTTAACACCATAAATGCTAAAACATCAAGAAGGCAGTCTCTTACATATTATATGCAAGTCTGGTACACAGCCTCTTACAGCTGATACTGTGACTCCTGCTGCTAACTCCCTTTCTTGGCCCAAATAACAACTGGCAGATTCATATATACCACATGTACTTGAGCTCCCTATGATCCAAGGGTACTCACTCTCAGGGGCATATGTGCAGGGCCCTGTGGCAAGGTTCCATGTCAAGATAGCGACTATATAACGGTGATGACCGAAAACAACACACACAATATGGCACGACCACATATGGTGATCACTTTTTTACTAAATATACCAACTCGGGGGGGTTGAGAGATGCAACTTGGGGAGGGGGAACCTCCAGTCACCAACATGGCACTTGTGGTTTTCCTGTGTGGTTTTCAGTTGTCACTGTTATGAAGTCACTACCTTGATGGGAACAAGTACAAAGAATTAACTAACAAAACAAAAAAATTAAGTAAGAAATCTAAAGCTGAAGCTGAATTAAAAATGGTACAGAGAGTTAATGACAATAGAAAACAATTCTATAACTATGCGGATAGTCTTAGGTCAGGTAACAAAATGGTGGGACCTTTGAAAGATGGGGAATACATAATCTACAACGAACAAGAAATGGCATCCAAGTTTAAAAACTTCATTATCAGCGTGTTTCAACCTCAAAAAAAATACCCTGGCAGCATGAAATAGGAACAACAACTGCTATGGGGGAAATACTAACTAAAATAGTTGTTCTAACAAAACTCAGGAATGTGAAGATTGACAAGTCTGCAGAGCCAGAAGGGATGCATCTGAGGATATTGAGAGAATTATTGGAGGAACTAGCTGGCCCTGTCACTTTGTTGTTTAATAAGTCCTTGAATGAAGGCATAGCAGTTACTGACTGGACAGAGGCTAATGTTACTCCTATCTTTAAACAAACTCTGGTCAGAGCCAACACGGCTGCTTCAGAGCAAGGAATCTGAGTCAGAACTACTCAAATGTCCTACTACAGCTGTTCAGCAGAAATGGCTGCCAAGAATCTTGTGGCCACCAAGATCAGATTTAGCCTTTCTGATTGCTTTTGAATGGCTAGAAAGTGTTGAAAAGACCAACCCTACTGGTTGGAGGATTGGCCTTTCGTTGTTGGTGCTATTTTTGTGAGGAGCAGGATGACGTTCAGAGTTGCTGAAAGAAGTTTGCAGCAGTAAGGGACTAACAGCATGAGTAGCTGCCATCCCATAATAAAGCCCAGATAAGTGATCAACTTGCACTGCTGCACCTGTCTCAGGACCCAGAAGATTGAGAGCCTGAGAACTATGTCAGGTGGCCCCACAGCTGCAAGTAAAAAAAATCCTTGTTCTGCTGCCCTGATAGACGTCTGATGCCACAATACGAATTCTGCACCTTGAGGAAAGGACTAAAGGTTGTGGTTGGTTAGGGGGTAACATGAATGACATTTGACCCATCTTGCAGGCAGCCAAACTCTCTTTAAAAAGTACTGTATGCTGAAACAGGAATCCACTAACAAAGGTACTCATTGAATGATAGTAGACACTTGGGTGTTTGATTGTGAATCAATTTAAAAATAATAGCATCCAAGGTAATAAAAAAATCATGAGCGGCCATATTGCAGCCGGGCAAATCATCACGGACAATACAGAGTGGACTACTGGTTGCATGGACTAAATGACGCCGGACTAAATGCCAATATTTTATGCGGTCGCGACCTATAAAAGGCGAATTTATAATTGCAGAAAAATGGACAAATAGTCACCTACTTACATCGCCCTTCTTCTTCAGCAACAAACAAAGGCAAAAAACAAGAATTCTATTTATTTAGCCAAATGCACACTGTTTCATTTAAAAATATTATTTATTCTGTGGCCATTTGCAATGTGTAATCGAAGTACTGGGCTATGGCAGGGTGGGCGGGGCAAGCCAGTGCTGGGATATTAAAGAGTGTAAAGAGTGGCACAGACAATCAGAAGCTATGCAAAAGAGGGCCGCAGTGTAATCGTTGTAATTGTTGTAATTTGTCGTCATGGGAAAATTCCGAATATATGTGCTGAAATGTCCGCGACCAAATATCTGGCGACGGCATGTCTTTTCGACATAGAGACCGCTCTGATTTAACCTCACCTATTTGTACTGCGGCGTTCTGTCTGTATGCCTAAAAAACGGTTTGTTAAATGTGAGAATTAATTCACATTGAATATACAGTGATGCTTACAGTAGTACAATTCAACAGTAACAGATATCCACAAATACTGGTGACTGAGTGGACATTTTAGATAAGTAAAAAACAGAGGTAGGCACTGTTCCTTTTCTCCTGCACTTTTAGATTAGCAGATTATGGTAGGGCAAACAGTGGGACTTTGTTTGTACATTGTCTGAACTCAGGACTCCTGTTTCTGAAGCCTTAGCCCAGAAAATGTGTCAGTTCGCCAGAGGCTTTATGTGGTTAAGCCGAGAACTCTACTGCTGCAAGTCAGGTCTGCCATAGTTTAGTTGGGGTTCATACAGTCCCCAAACTATGTGTAGCACATCTATTTTATCAATATATACAATTCTAAGTAGTAATTTTATGGTTAAAGTAAAAATATCCATTTTAGAAAACTGCTAATCAAAACCGTCCGACGGCTAATCATTTTTCATTTTGGTTAGCACTGGCAGCACTCTCCAACACACCAACACTAATATATGCCTTAGAATGAGGACTAAAGGACAGGCAGCTAAAATAAAATGTCAACTTCTGTGTATTTTAAAGCACAGAAGAAAGCTGAAGATTAACGACCAGGATAATCGAAGGTTAAGATTCCAATGTTTTACAAGGTAATCAGAGAACAGGGGGAGATGGAAGCAATACAAAAAGCCAACTAAAAAGGCACACAACTTCATTAACTATGTAATTATTATAAATATCTTTGTTTTAAAGACACATATTGCAGGAAATCAACACATATACCCCAGAATCGGGTAGATATGCAGCAATAAAAAAAATTATAAGCACATAATAGGAGCAATCTCTTTAAAGACAAAATTGTGTAATGTTGAATCAAGCTGAAGCAGACTGGAATGCTACTGTACAGTGGAATGCAGTGCCAGAGTTCAGGGAAAGAAGTACCATTAAAAGGAAATCATCCTTTCATTGTTTATGGTAGTTAGCTGTTCCAAAGCTCTGTATCTTATATGCTATTAAAATGATGAATGTGTTTGAATAGGAATTACACCCATTACTGCCTTAAGCTCTTCACAGGCACAATTATTAAAGGGGCTTCAGAAATAGTGCTATCTATTGCAGGCAGGGTTGCAGACACACACTATTGTAGTAAATGGAGAGAACACCGGAGCGATATGAGTCATGCAGCCGAACGAGACTACTAAGTGGAAGACCACACTCTCATAATCCTGTCAGTCCTCAGTCCCCTACTCACAGCAATACGTCAGCATTGTGACATCACCATGCAGCCGTAAAAAGGGATAAGCAAAATGTAAGTAACTACTAAATAGCCCAATAAGTCTTACATCAATTCTGGGCAAGATACTCAAGCAGTTTGTCAGGGACACCATATACAAGCAAGAGGAGCAGCAGATATTACACAGCACAGCTTTTGCAAAAGCAGATCATGCCTAACAAACCTATTACAATTCTTTGAGTCAATCAGCAGGG
Organism: Neoceratodus forsteri; assembly: GCA_016271365.2. Lineage (NCBI taxonomy): Eukaryota > Metazoa > Chordata > Ceratodontiformes > Ceratodontidae > Neoceratodus > Neoceratodus forsteri. The sequence continues at coordinate 31,366,382 of CM057449.1, read as the reverse complement.
GCATTGATATAGGCATGGCAGTGGATGTTGTGCGCCTGGATTATTCTACAGCCTTTGACACTATCCTGCAAAAGGAACTGATAGAGACCATGTCAGATTTGAATCTGCACCCTACATAATAGTCTCGGTTGAATCATGCCTGACAGATGTCAGCGCGTTTGTATCAGAGGTATTTTCTTTGAATGGGGTAGGGTTATAAGCGGGGTGCTGCAGAGATCTGTTTTGGGACCCATGCTATTTAATCTTTACATCACACCATGACAACATCAAAGGGTACATGGGTGTGTAAATATGCAGATGATACAAAAATTGGCACTATTGTAAATGACTGAGATGATGTCAGAGATTTACAAAAACAACTAACTATACTAGAACAATGGGCCCAGAACCATAAACTGAGCTTTAACCATGATAAATGTAAGATGTTTCATTTTGGTCATAATAACATCATGGCTGAATATGAACTAAACAGGCATATTCTTCAGGAAGCTAAATCTGAAAAAGACCTTGGGGGTAACTATCACAGATAAGCTATCATTTGATTTGCACATTAAACAAACTGTTAACAAGTGCAACAGGTTTTTGGGTTACATATTTAGAAACATCAAAAGTAGGGAAGCTGGTGGAATTGTTCCACTTTATTCAGCCTTGGTTAGACCACATTTGGAGTACTGTGTACCATTTTGTGCCCCACAAGCAAAAGGAGAGATAAGACTAGTGGAGAAGGGCAACAAAGAAAATGAAACAACTGAAACATAAGGACTATGATGAGAGACTGGTGGAGCTGGCAATGTTATCTCTGAACCATAGGAGAACGGGGGTGACTTATGTTTTGTTTACTCTGCCCTTAAAGATGAATTACTGTGGGAAAGCACAGGATTATCATTGACTACATTTTAGGACCATCAGATCAAACAGATTGCCACTAAAAGGGGAGAACTACAAAACAGAAAAGAGGGGAAGATGGTTCAGTCAGAGGGTAGTAAGGCTATGGAACTCATTGAAAAAATCAGTTGTGAATAGTGGTAAAATGGATATGTTTAAAAAATCATTAGATAAATATTTTGGAGATGAATATACTAGAAAGTACCACTGAAATGTGGCAAGTCAATAGTTGGTCCTTGACCTCCTGACTTGTAAAGTCTCTATGAACCTATGAACTATGAACCTGTACCCTGTGGCAACTATGCTGCTATTCTGGGAATCTGACTGTTTCCCTTTCCCCTGCTCCTGGCTGTAGCTCAGTACCATATCCCAAACTATCCCCTGGCTCTGGGCTACTGGATTTTACTTCAGGCTACTAAATTCTGAGAATTCTGAGGTGGACTTCTAGCCTTGCTGTTGCCCTATTACCATTGGGGCATGCCCTGCCCCATGGCTTGCCCACTTAGCATGTAATGGTATTAACCAGGACCCTGATCTCTATCCCTGCCCCATGGCTTGCCCACTTGGCATGTAATGGTATTAACCAGGACCCCGATCTCTATCACTGCCCCATGGCTTGCCCACTTGGCATGCAATGGTATTAACCAGGACCCTGATCTCTATCCCTGCCCCATGGCTTGCCCACTTGGCATGTAATGGTATTAACCAGGACCCTGATCTCTATCCCTGCCCCACGGCTTGCCCACTTGGCATGTAATGGTATTAACCAGGACCCTGATCTCTATCCCTGCCCCATGGCTTGCCCACTTGGCATGTAATGGTATTAACCAGGACCCTGATCTCTATCCCTGCCCCATGGCTTGCCCACTTGGCATGTAATGGTATTAACCAGGACCCTGATCTCTATCCCTGCCCCATGACTTGCCCACTTGGCATGTAATGGTATTAACCGGGACCCTGATCTCTATCCCTGCCCCATGACTTGCCCACTTGGCATGTAATGGTATTAACCGGGACCCCGATCTCTATCCCTGCCCCATGGCTTTCCCACTTGGCATGTAATGGTATTAACCAGGACCCTGATCTCTATCCCTGCCCCATGACTTGCCCACTTGGCATGTAATGGTATTAACCAGGACCCTGATCTCTATCCCTGCCCCATGGCTTGCCCACTTGGCATGTAATGGTATTAACCAGGACCCTGATCTCTATCCCTGCCCCACTGCTTGCCCACTTGGCATGTAATGGTATTAACCAGGACCCTGATCTCTATCCCTGCCCCATGGCTTGCCCACTTGGCATGTAATGGTATTAACCAGGACCCTGATCTCTATCCCTGCCCCATGGCTTGCCCACTTGGCATGTAATGGTATTAACCAGGACCCTGATCTCTATCCCTGCCCCACTGCTTGCCCACTTGGCATGTAATGGTATTAACCGGACCCTGATCTCTATCTCTGCCCCATGACTTGCCCACTTGGCATGTAATGGTATTAACCAGGACCCTGATCTCTATCCCTGCCCCATGGCTTGCCCACTTGGCATGTAATGGTATTAACCAGGACCCTGATCTCTATCCCTGCGGCACGGCTTGCCCACTTGGCATGTAATGGTATTAACCGGGACCCCGATCTCTATCCCTGCCCCATGGCTTGCCCACTTGGCATGTAATGGTATTAACCAGGACCCTGATCTCTATCCCTGCCCCATGGCTTGCCCACTTGGCATGTAATGGTATTAACCAGGACCCTGATCTCTATCCCTGCCCCACGGCTTGCCCACTTGGCATGTAATGGTATTAACCAGGACCCTGATCTCTATCCCTGCCCCATGACTTGCCCACTTGGCATGTAATGGTATTAACCAGGACCCCGATCTCTATTCCTGCCCCACGGCTTGCCCACTTGGCATGTAATGGTATTAACCGGGACCCTGATCTCTATCCCTGCCCCATGACTTGCCCACTTGGCATGTAATGGTATTAACCAGGACCCTGATCTCTATCCCTGCCCCATGGCTTGCCCACTTGGCATGTAATGGTATTAACCAGGACCCTGATCTCTATCCCTGCCCCATGGCTTGCCCACTTGGCATGTAATGGTATTAACCAGGACCCTGATCTCTATCCCTGCCCCATGGCTTGCCCACTTGGCATGTAATGGTATTAACCAGGACCCTGATCTCTATCCCTGCCCCACGGCTTGCCCACTTGGCATGTAATGGTATTAACCGGGACCCTGATCTCTATCTCTGCCCCATGACTTGCCCACTTGGCATGTAATGGTATTAACCAGGACCCTGATCTCTATCCCTGCCCCATGGCTTGCCCACTTGGCATGTAATGGTATTAACCAGGACCCTGATCTCTATCCCTGCGGCACGGCTTGCCCACTTGGCATGTAATGGTATTAACCGGGACCCCGATCTCTATCCCTGCCCCATGGCTTGCCCACTTGGCATGTAATGGTATTAACCAGGACTCTGATCTCTATCCCTGCCCCATGGCTTGCCCACTTGGCATGTAATGGTATTAACCAGGACCCTGATCTCTATCCCTGCCCCACGGCTTGCCCACTTGGCATGTAATGGTATTAACCGGGACCCTGATCTCTATCCCTGCCCCACGGCTTGCCCACTTGGCATGTAATGGTATTAACCAGGACCCTGATCTCTATCCCTGCCCCACGGCTTCCCACTTGGCATGTAATGGTATTAACCAGGACCCTGATCTCTCTCCTGCCCCATGACTTGCCCACTTGGCATGTAATGGTATTAACCAGGACCCTGATCTCTCTCCCTGCCCCACGGCTTGCCCACTTGGCATGTAATGGTATTAACTGGGACCTTGATCTCTATCCCTGCCCCACGACTTGCCCACTTGGCATGTAATGGTATTAACCGGGACCTTGATCTCTATCCCTGCCCCACGACTTGCCCACTTGGCATGTAATGGTATTAACCGGGACCCTGATCTCTATCCCTGCCCCACGGCTTGCCCACTTGGCATGTAATGGTATTAACCAGGACCCTGATCTCTCTCCCTGCCCCATGACTTGCCCACTTGGCATGTAATGGTATTAACCAGGACCCTGATCTCTCTCCTGCCCCACTGGCTTGCCCACTTGGCATGTAATGGTATTAACCAGGACCCTGATCTCTATCCCTGCCCCACTGCTTGCCCACTTGGCATGTAATGGTATTAACCGGACCTTGATCTCTATCCCTGCCCCACATACTCTGCCCACTTGGCATGTAATGGTATTAACCGGACCCCGATCTCTATCCCTGCCCCATGGCTTGCCCACTTGGCATGTAATGGTATTAACCAGGACCCTGATCTCTATCCCTGCCCCATGGCTTGCCCACTTGGCATGTAATGGTATTAACCAGGACCCCGATCTCTATCCCTGCCCCACGGCTTGCCCACTTGGCATGTAATGGTATTAACCAGGACCCTGATCTCTATCCCTGCCCCATGACTTGCCCACTTGGCATGTAATGGTATTAACCAGGACCCCGATCTCTGTCCCTGCCCCACGGCTTGCCCACTTGGCATGTAATGGTATTAACCAGGACCCTGATCTCTATCCCTGCCCCATGGCTTGCCCACTTGGCATGTAATGGTATTAACCAGGACCCTGATCTCTATCCCTGCCCCATGGCTTGCCCACTTGGCATGTAATGGTATTAACCAGGACCCTGATCTCTATCCCTGCCCCATCGGCTTGCCCACTTGGCATGTAATGGTATTAACCAGGACCCTGATCTCTATCCCTGCCCCATGGCTTGCCCACTTGGTATGTAATGGTATTAACCAGGACCCTGATCTCTATCCCTGCCCCACGGCTTGCCCACTTGGCATGTAATGGTATTAACCAGGACCCTGATCTCTATCCCTGCCCCATGACTTGCCCACTTGGCATGTAATGGTATTAACCGGGACACCGATCTCTATCCCTGCCCCACGGCTTGCCCACTTGGCATGTAATGGTATTAACCAGGACCCTGATCTCTATCCCTGCCCCACTGCTTGCCCACTTGGCATGTAATGGTATTAACCAGGACCCTGATCTCTATCCCTGCCCCACGGCTTGCCCACTTGGCATGTAATGGTATTAACCAGGACCCTGATCTCTCTCCCTGCCCCATGACTTGCCCACTTGGCATGTAATGGTATTAACCAGGACCCTGATCTCTATCCCTGCCCCACGGCTTGCCCACTTGGCATGTAATGGTATTAACCGGGACCTTGATCTCTATCCCTGCCCCATGACTTGCCCACTTGGCATGTAATGGTATTAACCGGGACCCCGATCTCTATCCCTGCCCCATGGCTTGCCCACTTGGCATGTAATGGTATTAACCAGGACCCTGATCTCTATCCCTGCCCCATGGCTTGCCCACTTGGCATGTAATGGTATTAACCAGGACCCCAATCTCTATCCCTGCCCCACGGCTTGCCCACTTGGCATGTAATGGTATTAACCAGGACCCTGATCTCTATCCCTGCCCCATGACTTGCCCACTTGGCATGTAATGGTATTAACCAGGACCCCGATCTCTGTCCCTGCCCCACGGCTTGCCCACTTGGCATGTAATGGTATTAACCAGGACCCTGATCTCTATCCCTGCCCCATGGCTTGCCCACTTGGCATGTAATGGTATTAACCAGGACCCTGATCTCTATCCCTGCCCCATGGCTTGCCCACTTGGCATGTAATGGTATTAACCAGGACCCTGATCTCTATCCCTGCCCCACGGCTTGCCCACTTGGCATGTAATGGTATTAACCGGACCCTGATCTCTATCCCTGCCCCATGACTTGCCCACTTGGCATGTAATGGTATTAACCAGGACCCTGATCTCTATCCCTGCCCCATGGCTTGCCCACTTGGCATGTAATGGTATTAACCAGGACCCTGATCTCTATCCCTGCCCCACGGCTTGCCCACTTGGCATGTAATGGTATTAACCAGGACCCTGATCTCTATCCCTGCCCCATGGCTTGCCCACTTGGCATGTAATGGTATTAACCAGGACCCTGATCTCTATCCCTGCCCCATGGCTTGCCCACTTGGCATGTAATGGTATTAACCAGGACCTGATCTCTATCCCTGCCCCATGGCTTGCCCACTTGGCATGTAATGGTATTAACCAGGACCCTGATCTCTATCCCTGCCCCATGACTTGCCCACTTGGCATGTAATGGTATTAACCAGGACCCTGATCTCTATCCCTGCCCCATGGCTTGCCCACTTGGCATGTAATGGTATTAACCGGGACCCTGATCTCTATCCCTGCCCCATGACTTGCCCACTTGGCATGTAATGGTATTAACCAGGACCCTGATCTCTATCCCTGCCCCACGGCTTGCCCACTTGGCATGTAATGGTATTAACCAGGACCCTGATCTCTATCCCTGCCCCATGACTTGCCCACTTGGCATGTAATGGTATTAACCAGGACCCTGATCTCTCCCTGCCCCATGGCTTGCCCAGGCATGTAATGGTATTAACCAGGACCCTGATCTCTATCCCTGCCCCCCATGGCTTGCCCACTTGGCATGTAATGGTATTAACCGGACCTTGATCTCTATCCCTGCCCCATGACTTGCCCACTTGGCATGTAATGGTATTAACCGGGACCCCGATCTCTATCCCTGCCCCATGGCTTGCCCACTTGGCATGTAATGGTATTAACCAGGACCCTGATCTCTATCCCTGCCCCATGGCTTCCGCTTGGCATGTAATGGTATTAACCAGGACCCCGATCTCTATCCCTGCCCCACGGCTTGCCCACTTGGCATGTAATGGTATTAACCAGGACCCTGATCTCTATCCTGCCCCATGACTTGCCCACTTGGCATGTAATGGTATTAACCAGGACCCCGATCTTCCCTGCCCCACGGCTTGCCCACTTGGCATGTAATGGTATTAACCAGGACCCTGATCTCTATCCCTGCCCCATGACTTGCCCACTTGGCATGTAATGGTATTAACCGACCCCTATCTCTATCCCTGCCCCATGACTTGCCCACTTGGCATGTAATGGTATTAACTAGGACCCTGATCTCTATCCCTGCCCCATGGCTTTGCCCACTTGGCATGTAATGGTATTAACCAGGACCCCGATCTCTATCCCTGCCCCACGGCTTGCCCACTTGGCATGTAATGGTATTAACCGGGACCCCGATCTCTATCCCTGCCCCATGGCTTGCCCACTTGGCATGTAATGGTATTAACCGGGACCCTGATCTCTATCTCTGCCCCATGAATTGCCCACTTGGCATGTAATGGTATTAACCAGGACCCCGATCTCTATCCCTGCCCCATGGCTTCCCCACTTGGCATGTAATGGTATTAACCAGGGCCCTGATCTCTATCCCTGCCCCATGGCTTGCCCACTTGGCATGTAATGGTATTAACCAGGACCCCGATCTCTGTCCCTGCCCCAGGGCAGTCCTCTGTTTGTCTGGGGCCTGGCTCCGCCCCACTCTCCTGCATTTAAACTAGTAGGGCCTCCCTCTGAAGTCCCTGAAACTTGTCCTTTCCATTACTCCATCCTCAGTGACGATTTCATAAAAAGGGCTTACCCCTCCTGCTCACCTAGCCCAGCTATGCACACTTTATTTTATTTGGTCCTCCTGCCTACTTAAATTACCCCTATTGGGCTGTCTCTTATTATCAGGGGCCTTCCCTGTTCCTGGCTTCACCTTCAGGAAGCCTATTATATTTAAATTAGGGCCTCTTGCCTTTGGAGATTTCTTCCTTTCAGGGCCTTGCCTGCCCCCCATGTTCGTGGCCATCTCCTGCCATCCAGTGCTTTAAATATAGAAATATAGAAACATAGAAACTGTTGGCAGATAAGGACCGCTAGGCCCATCTAGTCTGCCCATTTTTCCTGCCTACTGTAAAATCTGCAGACCTTACTTGATCTCCAGCTTTACCTCATCGTTCCCATTGCTAGGGTTCCCCTATGCCTGTCCCATGCATGCTTGAATCCCCACACTGTATTTGCTCCTACCACCTCTGCTGGGAGTCTATTACATGCATCCACCACCCTTTCTGTAAAGAAATACTTCCACACACTACCCCTTAGTCTACCCCCTTCCAACCTCATGTTATGCCCCCTTGTTCCTGGACATCTCCTTTTCTGAAAGATGCTACCCTCAAGTACCCTATTTATGCCTTTTAGATATTTGAAGGTTTCTGTCATATCTCCCCTGTCTCTTCTCTTCTCTCCTCCAGGGTATACATATTGAGGTCTCCCAGTCTCTCCTCAAATGACTTTTGGTGCAGGCCTTGCACCATCTTTTGTTGCCCTTCTTTGAACTGTCTCCACCTTGTCTATGTCCTTACAGAAATGCGGCTTGTAGAACTGGACACCGTATTCCAAATGAGACCTCACCAATGAGCTGTACAGTGGCATCACCACCTCCTTCCTTCTGCTGGTGATACCGCTCCCTCTGCAATGTCACTTATGAAAACATTAAACAGGACTGGGCCCAGGACTGATCCCTGTGGCACCCGCTGGTCACCCTTCTTTCCTCAGATTTAGCACCATTTACCACAACCTTCTGCCTTCTATCACTCAACCAGTTCCTTACCCAGTTTAAATCTTGTGACCTGCTCCCAGGCTGCCCAGCTTGTTCACACGTCTTCTATATAATACAGTATTGAAGGCTTTACTGAAATCCAGATAGGCCACATCCACTGCTCGCCCCCGCTCCACAATCCTCATCACCCAGTCAATTAAATCAATTATCTTCATATGTCCCTGGTACAACAAACCCAGAGAGAGATGGTTAAAACCGTTATTGATGGAAACTGCAACATCAGATCAGACCTTGTTGTTGAATATATATTTTTTTTTTTTCTAATATTCTTTATTTTTGTTATTTTCCAGCATATCAGCAAGGATACAATATACACAATGACATGTGATAAAGACATTCATCAATACTTTTACATAAATATAGCAGCTTGGGAACGACAAATCTTGAGACTGCAATAAATACATTTCATAGATCAGAATGTGCTTCCTCAGGGAACAAAGGATACATCTATATGGGTAATATAGAACACCCAAGGCCTCCAAGCCAGTTCAAAATGCTTAGTTCTACCAGTTCTTTTGGCAATCACCCATTCTAAGTAATACATTTCAGACACTACCTTATGACACATGTCCAATGTAGGGGCAATACTGGTACGCCAAAGATGAGTTATTACTTTTTTGCTGCAGCCAGATATAAATTTAATTTACTTTTACTAGGAGAAACAGAATCATCTGCACTTACAAATTGTAGCACCAGCTGTGAAGAAAGTGTAAAGTAATTTCCCATGAACTGTCGTAAACTAGATTCAATTTCTCACCAGTAGCGGGCTATCATTGGACAGGTATAGAAGATATGAGACATATTAGCTAAAGACTCCCCTCAGTCTCTCCAACATATGCCATAGCTGGCTGGCAGAAACTTAATTAATTTGTCAGGCATATTAAAGAATCGAAGCCTGCATTTCCATATGAATTCAACCCGGTATGGGGCTTGAGAGACTTTCATAGAGGGTAGAATGGGCTCCAACCACTTCTCATAGGTCAGATGTGTTTGTAGCTCTGTGTTCCAGGCCTGTAATACATCTCTTGTGGATTCTTGCCAGTGTTCCCTCAGGGCCTTATAAATAAAACCTATCCAGTGTTTGTTTTCCCGGCCTTGAATGGCCTCTATCAAAAGGCCCATCAGAGGGGGTACAGGGTTCGGAAGAGCATTCCAGGATGTTTTTTTTTCTGACACAGAAATGTTCTCATCTGTAAATATCTCTATAGTGATGGGAGTTGGGGAGATGGAAAGCTGTTTGCAAAGAGGCAAAGGGTAGCACTCCTTGCGTGTCCAGAAATTGGTATATCATTGACAGACCCCTAGTATGCCATTTATTAAAAGCATGATCCATCTGTGTGGGGATATAATCTCTCTCACTAACTAGTAATCAAAAATAATAAAAAAGGTTTCCTCTAACTGTGGAAGGGCCCGTATCTCATTCCAGGTTTTTAAGATGTTATGAGTTCCAGAGGTAAAATTCCTGAGCTGTGGGGGAGAAGCAAGAGGGACAAACACTAGGAAGGATATTAAATAAGTAATTTAACACAAATGCAATATGTTTCCAGGTTGGATCCAACCTCCCACTTAGCCAAGTCATAACTGTTTTTCAGGTTACTGCCCTATGATAATCCCTCAAATTTGGGAGACTAAGGCCTCCTTTGTCTATTGCTAGTTGTAGTAATGACCAATGAATCCTTGGTTGTTTTCCAGCCCATACAAATATGGACATCATTCTATTCCAAGACACAAAATAAAACTGGGGAGGAGTTAAAGGTAGAGTCTGGAAAAAATATAGTATCTTTGGAAAAACTGTCATGCAGATGGCATGTATTCTAGAATAAAAAGACAAAAATAAATGAGACCATATTCCCATTATAGATTCGATTTCAAGGGACAGTGATTCTAAATTAAAGAGATCCAGGTATTCTAATTTGTTAGAGATATTCACCCCTAGGTACTTTATCTTGTTATTTCTCCAACTGGCAGAGAGAAGTTGTTTCAATTCTTGGGTAGGGACAACATTCAAGGCTAGTATCCCAATTTCCTGTTTATTTATTTGATAGCTGGATATGGCAGAGAAAACATTAATCACCTCCAGTATTGCTGGAATAGAGGTTTCTGGATCCAATAATGTCAAAAGCATATCATCAGCATATAGTGAAACTTCTCCCACCAAGCGATATCCCTTGAATCAATGGATGTTATCAGATGAATGCGGCTAAATGCTCTATGTAGAGAGCAAAGAGCAGGGGTGACAAAGGGAAACCTTGTCTTGTCCCCCGGCTAAGAGATATTAAAGTGGATAGCTGGCCATTTATTTTAAGATATGCCTTAGGGGAAGAATATATACGCTGTAGTAGAGCTATAAACTCCACTGGAAATCCAAATATGGACAACGTCTGCCATAAGAAGGGCCACCTAACTTGGTCAAAGGCTTTGTTAGCATCAAGGCTGATGAATACTGCCAGTATCTTCCTCTGATTTATATGGTCTAGTAGGTGTATTGTCCTACGTATATTATCTGTAGTTTGACACGAACGAATAAATCCTGACTGGTCAGAGTCTATAAGGGATGGCAGCATCTCACTGATTCTAAAAGCTAAGATAGACATAAACAACTAGTAATCCATATTCAGAATGGATATGGGCCAGTAAGAAGTAGGTTGATCTGCTGACTTATTTGGTTTAAGAATGGGGGAGATATTAGTATAGGCCCAAGGGGAGGGGGTCCCTCCCTCCTGAATCTCCTGAAACGCTGTCAATAGGGCTGGAGCCACTTGTTTGAAAAACGTTTTGTACCATTCAGAAGGTAAGCCATCTGGGCCTGGTGTTTTCAAGGTTTTACTATATGAAACTGCTCTCTTTATTTCTTCTGCTCTGATCAGGCCTTTTATTCTCTCTGCCATTACCTGTGTAATTTTAGGAAGGGAAATAGATTTGAAAAACTCCTCATATGCCTGCTGGTTAGGCTGGGGGTGTGTGTATCATATAATTGAGAATAGTAGGTCCTAAAAATTTCCATTATCTGAGGGGAATTCCTGGCATAGATATTATGGGGCAGATCCTTAAGGTGGGTGATACAGGAAGCTGTTTTATGGCTCCTAAGTCTACGTGCTAAATTTCTAGCACCTCTGGGTCCCCCTTCGAATTTATATGACTTAAGATAAAATAATGCCTGCTGGGTTTTTTCATCAAGAATCCTTTGTAGCACTGCCTTCTTCTGGTTAATCTGGTTTCTCACTTCTGTGGTGGCTAAATTTGGGGTGTGTTGTAGATGTTGTAGTTCTGAATGGAGTTTAACATATTTACTTTCCCACTGCCTTTTTCTGTGGGCTGTATAGGCAATAATCTCCCCCCAGATAACAGCCTTCAGGGTGTCCCATATAACAGAAGCAGAGATTTCAGGGGTAGAGTTCTCTACTAAGATCAGTGTGATTTTTCCTTAAAACTAGTTTTAAACTCCTCACCTTTAAGTAATGAGTTATTCAGGCGTCACCCAGTGGTCTTTTTTGGAATCTTTAAATCTAACTTCAAAAGTAAAGGGGAGTGATCTGATAAAAATCTGGGGCCAATTGTTAAATCTTGCAGCCAATCTACATGTTCTTTGGCTATAAAAAAAACAATCCAACCTAGAATATGTATTATATCTAGAGGAATAAAAAGTGTATGCTCTGGTAATGGGAAAAAAATGCTTCCAGACATCAATATTCCCAAGGGAATTCTGCTGAGTCTGAAATTGTTTCTGTGATGGGGAGAGGCAGTATTGGGAAGGTGCTGAGGAATCAAGTTGGGGCATCAGTGTAAGGTTGATATCTCCTCCCATAATCAGATAGCCCTGCATATGATCCAGCAACCCACTGAAAAAATGTTGAAGCCTCCCCGGAGCATGTTGTGGAGGAAAATAAACATTCACCAAGGTTACTTGTTTTCCATTCATTAGACCTTTAAGGATCACAAAACAGCCCTGGGGTCTATATACTGCGACTATAGGTGAAACTGGGTAGTAGAAGGGATCAAAATTGTAACCCCCCCTCCGTTTGCCCTTAGGATATGAAGAAGCAAATACTCGGTACTGACCCCCCCCCAGACTAATTTCTGATGCTCCTTGTCAGAAAGGTGTGTCTCTTGTAAATAAATTATATCACTAGTTTGTTTATCAAGGTATTAAAATAATCTGGATCTCTTAATCGTATTATTAATTCCATTTATGTTAAGCAAAAACATTTTACAGTGCTAATTGCCATCTTTAATAGTATAAAAAATAAGCTGTACTACAAAAAATCCAAGGCCTACAATGTTTCCCTGAGTCACAGTATACATCCCAGCCTGCCAACCTTAGCTGCCACATTTTTTTAGTATTCCAAATGTCTCCTGAAAGTCTCTCCCAGCTGACTCTAACTTGTACAAAACCTCTATTACCGTCTTTAAAGTTTCACTGTCATATAGACCATTACAATCTAGTTGTATTCTGCCGAAAACTATATAAAAGGTGCAACCACACCAGCTGATAACATAGTAACAACATTTCAAGCTATACAACTGAGCCAACAGGGCTAACAATATATTGTTGGGGTTGATATGTTGTTGAGGCCACCCCTGGATACTATTTAGGATCTGTGTCAGACTGAGCCAAGCAAACTTGTTACATGCACACTTGTATTGAACTTCCAATGTAAGGGAGATCTCATTTGTTCTCCCTGTATGTGTCACCATCAAAAAAGGAAGGTGCACTGGAGGAAATCCGGATATGGTTATCTCTTGGGCCTCATGGGGGTGTGTTGTCCCCCTAAATAGCAAATTAAAGGCGGGTCGAAAATAAATCACATAAAAGTATACACTTGAAAAAAAAGTCATCAGCCCTGCAAAGTAATACCATTTGAGCTGTTTCTTTCCAACGTATAAGTGCCCACCAATCTCCCTGAATGATGTGTTTTCAAAGTAGAACCATTATATCTTGATTTTACTAATAATGCCCCTCATTAAATAAAATTATTTGACTGCCCTAATGCTAACTCCAAGCTGAGTTTCCATTCTAAATATCTAGAGCTTTTATCATCTGATATATATAGGGGTAAACATCATTGCTAAATGTCTAGAATATCAAGCATATTTAAATAATGTAGAAACAATTTTATAAATTTTTATGCAATACTCATGTCCATGTCTTCAGGTACACCACAAAGGCCTTAAGAAGTCCTTCAGTTCAAATAAGAATGTGGTACCTACGATAAGCATGTCCCCAAATGGTAGAAGGAGTTCAGGTCCGCAGTACACCGGAGACCAAGGTCTAGGTCGCAACAGCCCTAACACGTAATGGTGCCAAAGTTAGTGTTCCTACCCTTCAGGTTCATCCACGGGCCAGTCGACAAAATTCAGCCAGTGTATTAGAGACAGACAATACTTTCTGGGAAGATCCCCTTCGCAGATTCCATGCGCTCATTGAGGTCTGCCATCTAGGCGGATCCTGTGTTTGTTGTCTCTGTTCTGGCCTCATCTTAAATTGTATTCCATGCTTCTGAAGTTCTTCCCTGGCCTCATCAGCCATGTAAAATTCCTGCTGGCCAGAGGGGAGCTGCACCACAAGTAGTGCTGGATATGGCGTGATGAATTTAATGGATGCCTCCTTCAGTGCTGGTAAAATGTCTGACTATGCTCACCGATTTCTAGTTGTTTGTTGGGCATGGTCATTGTCCAAATATATACGGGTCTGCCTGTAGAAAACTTTTCCCCTTCGCCATGTGGTTGTTAGCACATTCCCCTTAACTGCATAACTAAGGAACCTTGCAATAATGGACCAAGGTCTGGCATTTGGATCTGTGGGGTGAGGGTCCAATACTCTGTGTATGCTTTCCATCTCAATTTGAAAGTCTGAGGGTAGTTCTAATGCCGTATTTAATAAAGTAATGGTGAAATCAGTTATGTCCTGCCCCTCAGAGCCCTCAGGGATACAGAATAGCCTGATATTTTTACGTTGTGCTCTGTTCTCAGCATCTTCTTGCCTTGCTTGTAATTGGGCATATTGGTCTTGTAAATTTTTTATTTCTAGTTCCATACCGTCTACTTGGTTTTCCACTACCGTGATTTGCTGCTCCGATACTTCTGTTCTTTGCTCAAGATTTACTACATCCTTTCTTAATTCCCCATAAAGATCCTTAATCTCTGCTCGAAAAGATAGAAGCTCTTTATAAATCATGTCCAGTTTAATGTGCTTACTCTTAGCTGATTTCTGTCTACCTGGAGTATTTTGATCTTGTTGTTCTTGCGGGGCCTGCGATTGCTCTGAGTCTGAGGCCTCAGCCGACGACATCGTGGTAGCGTATTAAAAACAATTTAAATAAAGCAGGAGCCTTCAAAAGTTCTTGATTGGTATTCTGATGCAAAGTCCCTAAAATGACAATATTTTTAATTGCTTTCAGCTGTGGCTTAATGTAGTCGAGGAGCGTTTTGGGGTGAGGTGGGCACGAAGCTCGATGTTTATGCCACCATTTTCGAGAGAGCTCAACCGGAAGTCCCCTGTTAAATATATTTTTTATTTCAAGTTATGAACATATAATACATAAACTGGTAGGGTATCTTGAGGCCATTACAAGAATTAGGATGAAATATGTGTAACCAAATGATCTTGGGTGTCTGTATAGCTAAGTGAGCCAGGAAGATTACGGTCTGCTATTTGCTATCATATTGCTAGTCTTAATAATTGCATTTACGTATTGCACTGCTTGCACTTTTGTATTGAGGATTGAAGACCCTGCCATAATGGATGCACTAAAAATTTTTTACTTGATATATTTATTTCAACTGAATGTATTTTATGTAAGTCGTGTGTGATTTTGTTTTGTACTTAATTGTAACGGTCTATGACCGATCAAATAAACTAGTTACCTACCTACAATTAGATTTGTTTGACATAATCTTCCTGATGTGAATCTATGCTGTCCTGGATCCTGTACTCCACTGGCTTCAAGATGTTCCACTATCCTTTGTTTAAGTAGTGAGTCCATAATCTTCCCCACTGCTGAGGTGAGGCTGACTAGTCTATAGTTTCCAGCATCCTCCCTACTGCCACTTTTGTGAAGAGGGACTATATTTGCCCTCTTCCAGTCCTCAGGAATCACTCATGTATTGAATGACTTGAACAGTGCTATCAGTGGAGGTGCCAGTACCTCCTGTACTTCCCTCAATATACTAGGATGTATCCCATCCGATCCCATTGCCTTGTCCACTTTCAGTTTTGTGAGTTCTTTTAGGATTCGCTCTTCTGTAAATGGATTGGTGTCCATCTCCCTCCCATATTTGTTCATATTGCCTAACTGTGGTCCCTCACCTTTTTCTTCTGTGAATATAGAATACAAATATTTGTTCAGTATTGATGCTTTTTCCAGGTCCCCTTCCACACACTCTTCTTCTTCCCCTTTAAGCCTTACTATCCCACTCCTGGGTTTTCTCCTTTCACTAATGTACCTATAAAGAGTCTTGTTTCCTTTCTTTACCACCTGTGCTATTTTTTCCTCTGTTTGTGCCTTTACTCTCCTAACTGCTTTCCCTGCCTCCTTCGGTTTATCCAGATACACTACCCTTGCCTCCTCTCACTGTGTTTCCTTGTATTTCCTGAAAGCCATCTTTTTCACCCGTACCTTCCCAGTCACTACCTTTGAGAACCATAGTGGCTCTCTCTTTCTCTTGCTCTTGTTTACTTGCTTAATACAAATGTTTGTCACCTCCACTATGGCTCCTTTCAGATGGGCCTACTGCTCCTCCCCTCCCCACCTCTTGTCCCTCCCTGCCAGAGCATTCCTGAGACATATCCCTATCTTAGTAAAGTCCGCTCTCCTGAAATCCATGACCCTTGCCTTTGTGTGGCTTGACTCTGCCACTACTCATGCTAAACCACACTGTGTGATAATCACTAGATCCCAGGTGTTCACCCATTCTGACTTCATCAATACTGTCCTCATTGGTGAGTACCAGGTCCAAAATTGCACCCTTCCTGGTTGGCTCTAGCACTAGCTGCCTGAAGCCTTCCCCTTGTACAGAGTACAGGATGTTGCTGCTCTTGGCTGAGGCAGCAGCTGGACTGCTCCAATCCACATTTGTCAGACTGAAATCACCTAATGGCAGCACCTCCCCTTTAGTTGCCATTGTGTGAATGGATTCCACTAGAACCCTGTCCACCTCCTCCCCCTGTGCTGGAGGTCTATATATCATGCCCATTTGAATGGCATTGCCATTGTCCATCTCAAGGGTAGGAAGGGAACCTCCCCCATCCAGGGAGCACCAAAGCCACCACCACTACCTCAGAGGTTGCGAAGAAAGCACAGCAGTTGGACCACAGTGGGCTCAGGGAGGGTGAGGATGGTTGAACAGAGGCACATCCTGTCAGTTGTTCCACACTACAATCCATACACCATTCTGGGAGAGCATAGCTCCCCTATGGATGCACCTGCAGAGGAGATTAAGGAGGCTGGGGACAACTGTCACAAGGGAGGCCCACAGGAAGGAGGCAGAGGACACCACAAGGAAAGGAAGCAGCTCCTGGTGGGGGACTTAATTATTAGGGGGATAAAACTGGTGGGAGCAGGGAAAACTGAAGTAAGGTGCCTGCCTGGTGCCATGGCTTGGAGAGACAGGAAGCGCATCCTCAGGATCACGAGAACAGCTGCACGGGAATCTGAGCTGGACATCATTTTCTACCTAGGGACAAATGACTTGGCTAATCATGAGATTAGAGCAGTGCAGAAGGACTTTGTAGAATTGGGGAGGGGCCTAAGACAAGTAGCACACTCAATATCCTTCTCTGAGGTGCTGCCTGTCAATGGCATGAGTGAGGCGAGGGTACTTTGCACCATGCAGTTTAATGAGTGGTTGAAAAAATGGTGTGGGGCACAGGGGTTTGGCTTCATTGGGGACTGGGGTTCCACCTGGAGGGACACCAGCCTATACTGGCAGGATGGTCTGCATCTGTCCAGGAAGGGAAAAAGTCTTTTGAGCAATTGGTTTAAATGCTTCATTGGCAAGCTTTTAAACTAGTCAAGGGGGGAGGCACTGATAAACAGCAGGAAAATCCCAGCCTCTCCCTACAAAACAGGGTACTAAATGAGAAAAAGACCGAGGTAGACAGGTCAGTGGGGGATGCTGCAAAAGAAGGTAAAGCCATCAAAAAATGGAGAGCAATGAGTACCAATGCCCGTAGTCTGAGTAACAAGCTTCCTGAATTAGTGGCCTTGATGGAGGAGGAACATCTGGATATCGTGGCAGTCACAGAAACATGGTACACACAAAACCATGACTGGGACATAAACATACCAGGATACACTATCTACAGGAGGGACAGGGAGGGTAAAAGAGGAGGAGGAGTAGCTCTTACATAAGGGAAGGAATCAAGGCAACAGAACAAAAGGAAAACAGGAGGAGAAGAAGCACTGTGGGTAAATTTGGAGACCGGCAATGGAACCACAATCCGCACAGGGGTTGTATACAGACCCCCTTCTCAGGGGGAGGAAATTGACAAGGAAATGATAGAAAGAATACTTAGAATGGCAGAAAAAGGGGAGATATTGCTGATGGGTGATCTGAATATGCCAGATGTTAACTGGAATGCAGTTGCAGCAGCCACTTCAAAGAGTGGGGTTATTCTAGATGCCCTACAAGGGGCATGCCTTAGACAACTAGTATTGGAGCCCACTCAAGAGGGAGCAATCTTAGACCTGGTTCTCTCAAATGGAGATGAAGAGAGATCACAGATGTAGAAGTGGGTAGCCATCTGGGAACTAGCGACCATCGAACAGTATGGTTCACAATAAACACAGCAATAGAGTCAAGCCATACAAAGGCAAAAGTACTGGACTTTAGGAGGGCTGACTTTGCCAAAATGGGTGAGTGCCTAAGGAATGCACTAGCAAATGGGCAGGAAGGAGGGGTGGAAGAACAATGGGGAATAATAAAAACTGCCATCACAGAGGTAACAAGCCTTTGTGTGAAGCAAATTAACAAAATGAAACGATGTAAGAAACCACTATGGTTCTCAAAGGTAGTGGCAGTGAAGGTTCAAGAGAAACAGAAAGCATTCAGGAAGTACAAGGAATCACAGAAGGAGCAGGACAGGGAACTGTATCAGTTAAAGAAAAAGGAAGCTGGGAAGGCAGTCAGATCAGCAAAGGCCCAAACCGAGGAAAATATAGCCAACTCTGTTAAGAAGGGGGATAAAACCATTTATAGGTACATCAGGGAGCGAAGGAAGACCAAGGGAGGGCTAGTGAGGCTTAATAAAGAGGAGGAGGGTGGGCAGAGGGTGACTGTGAAAAGGCAGAGATACTAAACAAATATTTTTGCTCAGTATTTACAAAGGAAGTGGGAGGTACCTAAAACAAACAGTAGAAACACTCTGGATACAGAAGTTGATACCAGCCCATTTACAGAAGAAATGGTTCTGAAAGAACCTTAAAACTGAAGGTGGACAAAGCAGGGGGCCTGATGGGATTCATCCCAGAATTCTAAAAGAACTAAGGGTAGAACTAGTGACACCACTGACTACCTCTTTAACAAATCATGGGAGGATGGGGTGGTACCGAGGACTGGAGAAGGGCAGATGTGATTCCCTTCACAAAAGTGGGAGCAGGCAGAAGCAGAAAACTACAGACCTGTTAGTTTAACCTCAGTGTTTGGGAAAATGATGGAATCACTTCTGAAGGAAAGAATTGTTGAGTATCTAGAAGCCAGAGGGTCTCAGGACCCAAGGCAGCATGGATTCAAGAAAGGTCATGCCAGACAAATCTGATAGATTTCTTTGACTGGGTGACCAAAGCAGTAGATCGGGGGGGCTGTGGACATGGCCTACCTAGACTTTAGCAAAGCATTTGACACAGTCCCACACAAAAGATTAATATACAAGTTAGCCAGCCTGGGAGTAGGTCCCAAGATGACAGCCTGGGTAAAGAATTGGCTGGAGAATAGGACACAGAGAGTAATAGTAAATGGAGTCCACTCCGAAGAAAGGGAGGTTACTAGTGGGGTACCACAGGGTTCAGTATTAGGACCGGTCCTCTTCAATGTCTTTATAAGCGATATTGCAGAGGGACTGGAAGGAAAAGTATGCCTCTTTGCAGATGACACAAAGAGCTGCAACAGAGTTGATGCACAAGGTGGGGTGGAAAGGATGAGAAGGGACTTGGCGAGGTTAGAGGAATGGTCAAATGTATGGCAGCTTAGATTCAACTAAGTGCAAGGTAATGCACCTGGGAAACAAAAACCCAAGGGAAGAGTACACGATGGGGGGAGATACTAACAATAACAAAATGGAAAGGGACCTGGGGTCGTCATATCAGATGACCTAAAGGTGGGCAAGCAATGTGAGGGCAGCAAGGAGGGTTGGGGATACTGGGATGCATAGGGAGAGGCATCACCAGCAGAAAACAGGAAGTTATTATCCCTCTGTACAGACAGTTGGTGAGACCCCATCTGGAGTACTGCATGCAGTTCTGGAGACCCAGTCTCCACAAGGATATAGACAGGTTGGAGGCTGTCCAGAGGAGGGCAACTCAAATGGTGCAGGGCCTGCACTGGAAGACATATGAAGAGAGACTTAAGAAGCTGAATATGTATAGCCTCGAGGAAAAGGAGAGAGAGGACATGATAGAAACTTTAAAGTATCTCAGGAATCAACAAAGTCCAAGAGGGTAGCATCTTTCAAAAAGAGGTGTGCAAGAACAAGGCGGCACAATTTGAAGATAGAAGGGGTGACTCAGAGGTAATTTAAGGAGTATTTTTCACAGAGAGGTTGTGGATGCATGAATGGCCTTCCGGAGGAGGTTGTGGAGTCAAAAACAGTGGTGGAATTCAAGCATGCATGGGACAGTCATAAGGCAATTCTAGGGGGTGGGGGTAGGAAGAAGTAGGCTGCTGGTTAACTAGGATCTGCAGCTTATCCAATAGGTAGGGAAATGGGCAGACTGGGTCTGCCAAGCGGTCCTTATCTGCCGTCAAAATCTATGGTTCTATGACCTAAAGTACCTCCGCTCCCCCCCTGCATTCCTTGTACCTCAGTTGCCCTAATACCCTCCCTGACATAAAGAGCCACCTCCCCTCCCTTTTTAACCTCCCCGTCTCTTCTAAACAGAGAATAACCTGGTACAGCTACATCCCAGTCATGGTTTCCAGTATACCACATTTCAGTAACAGCTACAATGTCCAGGTTAGCCTCTGTTATCAAGACCACCAGGTCTGGGATTTTATTCCCTAGGCTGTAGGCATTGGTATACATGGCCTTCCATATCCTGCCATTTGCTCTTTTATCATCCCCTCTGCTGTCTTTTTGCTTCTTCTGTTTGTCCTTCCCATTTTCAACCCCCTTCCTCCTGTCTTCTGCTGTTCCTCCTTCTATAGGTTTAGTTTCCTCTGGTGATATCATAATGTTATGGTCTTCCATGTTGACTTCACTAGCCAGAAGGGGTGAACAGTTTGGTTCCCCCTGTATCCTTCTGCCACTCTGCCCTTGCTAGTTTAAATGCTTGCCAACGAAGCATTTAAACCATTCACTGAGAACAGCGGTCCTCTTACTGGACAGGTGTAAGCCATCCCCCTTGTACAAGGTCTCACTCCTCCAGGTGAGTCTCCAGTTCCAAATGAAACCAAACCCTTTTTCTCTGCACCAGCTCTCCAGCCAAGTATTGAAATCCTTGGTGCGGAGGTTCCTAGCCTCCCCCTTGCCATGTACAGGCAGCACCCCGAGAAGGTCACGGAGCTTGCCACTTGCACAAGGCCCATCCCCAACATCCTGAACTCCTCCAGCACCCTTACTATTTCTGCAATGTCTCCAGCCAGGTCATTTGTCCCCAGATGGACAATGGCATCAAGCTTCCCCTGCCTTGCTACTGTTTTAGCAATTCTCTTGATCCTCTTCCCATCCCACTGAACTGTGCTTCCTGGAAGACACCTTACCTACCTTTCCTCCACTGTTCCTGTTCCCAGTTCCACTCCCTGGAATATGGAGTCCCCTACTAGGAGAAGCTTCTTCTTCCTTTGGGGTCCTCTTCCACCCCTTGTGGGGTACTCCTCTGTTGAACCTGCTTGTCATCCAAGGTTACAGTTTCAGGCGTCTCAATGGGATCCTCTTAGTTGCACTGGGTGTGGGTTGTGCTTTTGATCCACTTGCCTCACCCTCCCTGAGCCCACTGTAGTCCACACACTGCTTTTGCTGGTTGTCCTTTGAGGTAGTGGGTGTAGATTTGGTGTCCCCTGGGCGGGGGAGAAGATACCCTGCAACCTAGCCAACTCAGCCTGGAGGCTGGCAGTCTCTGCCCTCAACCAGAGAGGTGTCTGCAGATGAGGCAGCATCGCAGTTCCCAGAATGCCCTTCTGAAGATTGCTGCTCCACATCCATTGCACTGCACCACTCCCAACATGAGTCCTGCCTTCTCTGCTTCTGTCTGCCCAGGTCACTATTAGGGAACCTCGTATCCCCTTAGTACTGTAACCCTTTTCCTAGGGACTATGTACTAGGACCCCCACCAAGTTTTTTATTTTTGTACAATAGCAATCAGAAGAAGATATCCTCCCCTGCTTATGTAGCACTGACTGGCTTCCTTCTGTGGCACCTCACCCTGTTTTGTGTCTGAAATGAAGTTGTCACACCTTCCTGCCTAACCCCATGAAGTTAGGTTAGCCAAGGAAGGGTGGGGATGGGGGATGGTAGGGGTTGGGCAATCCACCTGTTTTGGGCTGTGAAGATGATAGGAGCAATCCAGTCTGAACCTTTTCAGGCTTTGTCTGGCTCCAATACACAACTCCCCTGAACTGCAGGAATGTTACTCACCAGTGAAAACTTAAATGTTTGTTGCAAAAAGTCACTAAGAGACTATTAAACTACAAATAAGCCACCTGTTCTCAGAAAAAGAAAATGATGAACAGTATTTCAATCCCTCTGGATGTACGTAGCAATCTACAAAATGATCAGCAGTATTGCAAACCCCTTTTTGATTCAAACAAGCAAAAACAAGTGCAAAATTAAAAGTAAGGCCCACTTCCCTAAGAATTTGAGCAAGACTGTGCCTTCCTGCAGTTTCCTAGTTTTCAATTAAAGATTGAGCATTCTTCCCAGCTCCCAGTTCAGTTTTTCAAAAGCAGCCTTTACCTTCAGGAGTCAGGGCATTTAAATATACTATTGCTTTTAAAGAACACAGATCTGGTGGCCAGCACCTGCCCCTTGGTGATCCTACTGATTTACCACCCCACGATGGGGTGAAGCTGATGGAAGAAGCTGGGGTGCTGGTTGTGAGGTGATGTGGCTTTGTGGAGGAGAAGTGATGAGGAGAAAAGAACTGAGGACTGGAGAGGTGGCTGTTGGTATGCTGGCTCTGGCATGGTGGTGGCACTGTAGGTGTTCCTGATATCGTGACCTTGCTACTTCTCCTGATGCTCCTTTTTACTCACTTATGTGGCTCACTGATGCCCCTCTTGCTCCACTCCCCTTCTCACTACTGTGGCCCAGATACTGTTGCTGCCACCAATGAGGGACTGTAGATTAGAATTTTAAAATAAAAAACGGGGATGAACTGAGCCCACACTGCAGCCACCTGACTGCTCTCTTGACTGCTGAGGACTCTTTGAGGATCCGCTGATGTCTGCTACTGCTTGAGACACTGACCACTGCTGGAGCTGCTTAACTCGGCCTCAGACCCACTGCCATACTCTGTCAGACTGCTCAAACTCACCACACTGGCCAGGAAACAGCAAATTACCCCACATGCCTGAGGTAAGTCCCTCCTGCTGTCACTTGTAGGTTGGCCGCTTAGCTACTGTTTTTCTGCTAATGGATGGCTAACTCTCTTCTCTTGACTACCCAGGTTACCAGCAAGCTACCTGCTTAATGATCCCCTCAATGTTTAGAACCCCAAGTCTCTGGAAACATGGGGGGGTCAACGAACTGACCAACACAAGCTGGCATATTCAAATGTGGTACTCGACTCTTCCCACTCCATAGGAGGTTGGAAAACTGCTAAGAAAGGGCTTCTTTTGTGAGAAAAAAATGTTTAAAAGCAAGGCAGTTTGTGTTTCTAAGGGACTCTAGTTCCCTTTGAAATTCTTCCCCTTCCCTGCCACCTTATTTATTTGTAAGGAGCAAGGAGCAAAGAGGTCCTGCATGGTCTGCACTGGCTGCCTTTCAGGTGGAGGGTCCTTTTCAAGGTGGGCTTGCTCGCCTATAAGGCCCTATACAGACTGGGTCATGGTTACATGTCGGAGCTCCTGACACCTGTGTCCTCTGCTCGCTCCCTCCGCTCCTCTTCGTGGGGCCTCCTAGACGTTCCCAGGGTTCAGCTCAAGACTTTGGGTGACCATGCTTTTAGTGTCTCTGGGCCGACCCTGTGGAACTCACTTCCATCTGCAGTCCAGGAGGCATCCTCGACTGGAGTTTTCAAGCTCAGGCTGAAGGCCCACCTCTTTCACCTGACTTTTGTGGATTGACTTTCCTGCCCAAACCGTCCCAGTTATTTGAAGCAGATTTTAAAGCTGTTCATCTGAACTTTATTTATTCTGGAAATTGTATTGTGTTTTTATCTGTTATTTTCTTTTCTTGATATTTTCTGTTAGGTGCCCTGAGCCTCAGGGAATGGGCACCATAAAAAATGCAATGTGTCTTGCCTTGCCTTTGTTTCACTGGGGACACTCAGGAACAGGGCAACAGGGCTGGGGATTGGGGTGCCATACTGGGCTGTACTGGGGCATGATAACTTGGAGGTACTGGAAACTATGATGTATTAAACAGGTACCAATGTACTGGGCATCTATCATGAGAGTTCAGGCCCCAATGTACTGGGCTTGTATCAAGAGAGTTCAGGTACCTGTAATAATGTATTGGGTTTCTATCAAGAGAGTCCAAGTAGCAATGTATTGGGCATCTATTGAGAGAGTCCTGGTACCACTGTATCAGGTTTCTATCGAGAGAGTCCTGGTACCTATGTATTGGACTTTTATTGACAGAGTCTTTACATGGTAGATGAGATTTCCTCCTGAGGATTCCAAACAAACAGTAGAGAATTTGGTGGTTTTGCCCCCTCACCTTCCAGCAACCAGTCACACATTTTGGGGCTTTGCCCTTGCACCTTTATTCCCCAAAAGTCACAGTCAGATATACTATAACTAGACCTAAAAAAAGAAATAATTTTGAATACTCTGGAGGAAATCTCAACCACCATTGCAGGAGCTGTGACATGCTGGTGATACTCAATATTGTTCACTGCCATGCAAATCTCAGACAGATGTGTTGTGCATTAATCCTTCCAGGTACCATTGAATGCTTTTGAAAGCATCAAGGTACTTAGGCTTTGATTGAGAGAGTCTAGGTACCAATGTATTGATTTTCTATAGAGAGAGACCAGTTACCAATGCATAGGGCTCCTATCAAGTGGGTCCAGGTCTCCATGTATTGGGCATCTGTCAAGAGAGTTCATGTACAACAGTTTTGGGCTTCTATCAAGAGAGTCCAGGTGCCAATATATTGCCTTCTATTGAGAGTCCAGGTACTTGGGCTTCTATTGAGTGAGTTTAGGTACCAATGTATTGATTTTCTATAGAGAGAGACCAGTTACCAATGTATAGGTCCCCTATCAAGTGAATCCAGGTCCCCATGTATTGGGCTTCTGTCAAGAGAGTTAAGGTATGACAGTATTTGGTTTCTATCAAGACAGTCCAGGTACTCATATATTGGGCTTCTATTCAGAGAGTCCACATACCCATGTATTGGGCTTCTATCAAGAGATTCCAGGTACCAAAGTACTGAACTTCTATCGAGGGACTCCTGGTACCAGTTCATTGCCTTCTTTTGAGAGTACAGGTACTTGGACTTTTATTGAAAGAATTAAGGTAGCAGTTTATTGGGTTTATATCAAGAGAGTTAAGTTAATAAAGTATTTGGCTTCTATCAGGCGACTACAGGTGCTACCGTATTGTACATCCATTGAGAGAGTATAGGTGCCAATGTATTGGATCTTTTATCGAGAAAGTCCTGGTACCAATGTATTGGTACTCTTTTGAGAGAGTTTAGGTACCAGTGTATTGGGTTTCTATTTTTTGTGTCCCGGATGGGTTTCTATTTGGAATGCCCAGGTTCCAGTAAGTTGGCTTCTATTTAGAGAGTCCAGATGCCAATGTATTGGATCTTATCAAGAAAGCTCAGGTGCCAATGTATCGGTATTCTTTTGAGCGAGTTCAGGTATCAATGTATTGGCTATTTATCCAGGTAGGTTTCTATTTAAAGTATCCAAGTTCCAATGAGTTGGGCTTCTATTTAGAGAGTCCAGGTGCCAATGTATTGGGATTCTATTGAGAAAGTCCTGGTACCAATGTGCTGGGCTACTATTGAGAGAGTCCATGTCCCTGAACCCTCTGCCCAATACATTGGCACCTGGACTATCTGAATAGAATCCAAATACATCACTCCAAATCCACAATGTCAAGAAAAGGGTACCAGAATTGCAGTTCTTCCTTCTCCCACTGGCATCTAGGAGCTTGCTGCAATCCCCCAGTCCCTTGATAGGCTGTCCTAAGGGTTAAGGGTCACAAAGATGGTGATATCCATGCCAACATGTATGGTTGATTCCATTTAGAGGGTTCCTTCTGCATCCTACACTAGGAATGTATCCTATGCTGTCTCCACTGTTTACTCTAAAGATGGTATTAGTGGTATGCTTAACACATTCTTTTCTGAGGTTCCTGCTTTGCTACTGAAAATAGCTGGTTTATTTACTGCTGGATTGTCCTTTGATTCCCTGCCTAAGCCTCCTCTGTTAAGACCTAGATTTCACTTTAGGCACATTAATTCAGAAGAGGTATGTAATTTGTTGCCGTCATTGAGAGTGGATACAGTCAAGGGAATTGATAATCTAGACAGCTTTCTACTTAAATCATGTGCTGACATTTTAGCTGCTCTCTTCACTCATTTATTTAACTTATCCCTCACTGCCCAACTTTTCCCTCTGCATGGAAACAGTCTGCAGTTGTCCCCTTGCATAAAGGTAGGGACAATCTTTGGCAGAGAATTGTCGCCCAATTTCCTTGCTTCCTGTTATTTCTAAATTTGTGGAAAAAAATGTGTTCTTTGTCAGATTTCTGACTATTTGGCCACTTATCAGGTTCATTCTAATTTTCAGTTGGGTTTCAGACCTGATCACTCTACCCAAACAGCACTGATTGATTTCCATGATTCTGTCTCCTGAGCTTTTGGACAAGGGCTATCTCTTCATTACTGTCTTATTGACTTGTCTAAAGCTTTTGATGTGATCAATTATTGACTGCTTTTGACGCATCTATATTCTCACAGTTTTTCTACTAATGTAATCACTTGGTTTTCTTCTTGCTTACGTGGGAGAACTCAATCTGTTCTTCGGGATGGCTGCCTTTCTTCTCCTCTCCCTATTTCCACTGGGTGCCCCAGGGCTCTTTTCTTGGTCTTATTCATTTTAATTTTTTTGTAGATCCCTAACCCTCTGTAGCTGACCGTTGTTCAGTTCAACTTTACACTGATGACACAGTTCTTTTCTATGGTCACAAAAATCTCTCTTTTCTTTCTTCAGTTCTTCAGGGTGATTTACACAAAATTATGCACTGGATTTCCAGTAAGCTGCTTTTCAACAGTGGCAAGACTCAAATCATGCTTTTTGGACCCCAGTCCATCATGCCCCTGACAAACTCTTCTTTTTCTAGTACTCTAAACAATAGCCCCCTGAACCTGTAAGAGAATTTAAATACCTTGGTCTCACTTTCAATTCATCCCTTATTTTCAAATCCCACATCAACAAAACCATTGTAAAAGTTTATCAACACCTTGGTCATTTAAAATGGTTCAGGCATTGCCTGTCAGTTTTGGATCATAAACATACTGTTGCTCAAGCCACCGTTCCTATACTAGATTATGGCGACACTGTCTACCATCATATCAATGCTTCATATCTCCTTCTGGTGAATGCTGTTTGTCAAATTTTATGGATTATTCTAAATTCTAAGTGGAATGAACACTACTGTACCTTACTGTCTCAGTTAAACTGCTTGTCTCCTTCTTCCAGACACACTTTTCATTGGTTATCCCTAATTTATAAAACTGTGAATAAACAGACTCCAACTTATTTATCAAATAGGCTCATAGTTTCTGCCTACAAATATAGCCTTAGGGATGTGTCTCAATGTGCCTTTTCTCTGTCAAGGTTTCAAACTAGCTCAGGGCTGGTGGCGGTTGTGGTTGTCATTGCTGTTGGAGAGCTGTGGCCAGGTCTGGGATGGCTTGGTTAGTATCCTTCACCCACCTGATCAGTATGCACTGAAGGTGGATCAGTCTGCCCAGCAAGTCGTCTCATCCCTTTTCATCCTTGTTATGCTCCTGATGACTAGTAGTCCTCCAGGCATCTATGTCAGAAATACAATAAACTCAGCCAGCTCTGCACACGGGACGAGAGACTCAGCAGTGGCCTAATAAGCACAACCATGATACAACCAGCCAACACATGGGCCACCATGCCACACATGGGTGATGGGAGTCAAACAACCACACTGGACCATTTGTGGAATACCAGAGACAGCACTGTGAATGCTTACAGCAGAGAAGTGCACATGCAATGGGTGTGCCATGGTTTAAGACCAGAGTTTGCTGAAAGAGTAGACTAAGAGGACCTAGATTTACCTTAAAGATATATTCATTTCTTTTTTTACTTCTCTTCTTTTAAAAAATAGCAGGGTAAGTGGGTATAAAAGATCTGTAAGCAGTGGTTGGGGCACTCTGAAACTTGGTAGGCAGTAAGTGGGTTACCTTGAAAATTTGGGTTTTAATTTGCAGCAGGTGGTGTGGGGGAAACTAGGTCAGGAACTTAATCTTGGGGTGAATAGATTACAGAAGCCATGTGAATCACGTGTTTAAATGGGGGTGGAGCTGAGAGAGGCTTAGTGCCTTATAATAATTTATTACCATAGGGTGTTTAGCTAGCAGCAGCAAAGGGACGTCAGGGAAAGAGGAGCCTCTGCTAGGTGAAAACTTAAAAGTTGTGCAGGTTGTCTTGCTGAAAGGAGTGGTGGGTCAGAGCAGTACCTGATTGTTTCTGGAGAGCATGGGTTTAATCCCACCCACCCTGCCCACCTGAAGTATGACATTTCCTTTATACCAGGGGTTCTGACATCACTTCCACTAAAGGGAAAAGGACATACACCTGTCATATCCTTAACAGCCCAGCATGCTGCGTAGGGGGTAAACACTCACACATGCTCACACACACTAACAAAATAGAAGAAGAAAAAGCATGTTTTACAGGAAAGGAGGGAGACATGTGGGGAGTGGTGTAATGCACTGGCTGTGGGGTGGCAGTCCTCCAGGAGACATTCTGGAGGCTGCAAGGCTGCGATGCTGCCCTATTTGTAGGCACCTCTCTGGTCTAAGGGAGGAGGTTGTCCTTTTTCAAGCCGACCTGGCGAGGATTCAGGAAACCTTCTCCCCCCATGCAGGAACTAACAGGGCCTCCAATGCTGCCTCAGAGGTTGCCAAGAAAGAGGAGCAGTTGGTCCAATGTGGGCTAAGAGAGGGCGAAGGTGGAGGAACAGAGGTGCATTCCTTCAGTTGTACCTCTCCACAATTCATTTGCCATTCTGGTGGAGCGTGATTCCTCTATGGAGGCACCTGCAGTGGAGACCAAGGAGGATGATAGAAACCTCCACAAAGAAGACCCACAGGAGGGTGGCATGGGACACCACAGGGGAAGGAAACAACTCCTGGTAGTGGACTCAATTGTTAGGAAGGTATGGGGCTAAAAAGGATAAGGCCATAAAAAAATGGAGGGCAATGAGTACCAGTGTCCAAAGTCTGAGTAACAAGCTACCTGAACTAGTGGCCTTCATGGAAGAGGGATGCCTGGATATCATGGCAGTCACAGAAACATGGTATACAGAGAACTATGACTGGGATGTCAAGATACCAGGGTACATAATCTACCGGAGGGACAGGGAGAGTAAAGAGGAGAAGGAGTAGCACACTATGTAAGGAAAGGGATCAAAGCAATGGAACTAACAGGGAGGAGAGGAGAGGAGGCACTGTGGGTACATAGATACATAGACAGTGTCAGCAGATAAGGGCCTATGGCCCACCCAGTCTGCCCATTTGAGCTTGTAAGTTCACTTTATGTTTTCCTAGAAGTCTGTTGCCCCTTAACTCTGACCTTCAGAATTTCTTTATGTCTATCCCATGCATTCTTAGATCCCATGATTGTTTCAGCCCCCACCACTTCTTCTGGCAGGGTGTTCCACTTGCCCACCACCCGTTCTGTGAAGAAATTCTTCCTCACATTTTCTCTGAATCATCCTCCCTCCAACTTCATTCCATGCCCTCTAGTCCTGAAACATCTTTTTCACTTAAAAATAGTGGATTCCCACACCCTGTTCCTCCCTGTAAGATACTTGTATGTCTCTATCATAACCCCTCTCTCACTCCTCTGCTCCAGGGAGGGGGTAGGCCCTGGAAACAGTCCATACAGGAGTTGTATACAGATCCCATCTCAGAGGGAGGAAATGGATAAGGAAATGATAGAAGACATCCTTAGAATGGCAGAAAAAGGGGAATTATTGCTGATGGGGGACCTGAATATGCCAGATAAAATGGGAGAGTGCCTCAGGAAAGCTCTAGCAAACGGGCAGGAAGGAGGGGTGGAGGAACAGTGGTGAAAAATCAAAACTGCCATCACAGAGGCAACAAGCTTTTGTGTGAAACAACTAAAACAAAATGAAGGAAAAAAAACACTATGGTTCTTAAACGAGGTGGTGGAGAAGGTTAGGGAGAAAAAGATAGCATTTAGGAAGTATAAGGAAACACGGAAGGATCAGGACAGAGAACTGTACCAGTTAAAGCTGAAGGAAGTGGGGAAGGCAGTCAGAATAGCAAAAGCCCAAACCAAGGAAAAGATAGCCAACTCAGTTAAGAAGGGGATAAACCTTTTATAGGTACATAAGGAAACAAAGAAACACCAAGGAAGGATAGTGAGGCTTAACAAAGAGGTGGGAGGGTGGGGGGCAGAGGGTGACAGGAAAAGCAGGGATACTGAATGAATACTTCTGCTCAGTAGTCACAAAGAAAAATTACTCACCATAGTAATGTTGTTTCTTCAAATGGAGTCTTGCTGTATTCTGACAATATGCAGTTAGCCCCAGCACTTGAACTGCCCCGGAGAGGAAAGAGTTAACGCTATGCAAAAACATAGAACGTTGAGCTTGAGCTCAGTTTTCAAACCTCTGTCTCTGGTACTTACCAGTGTAGCCATCAGATTCTTATGAGCAAACTAACTAAGTACTACACTATGGAAATTGTTTAATATATAGCCAAAAGGCAACAATTTGGGTCCAAAAAGACTCAAGTCAAGAACCCAAGAAAAAAATGGTAGTCACAGTATTTAAATATAAATATATATAAAACATAACAATAGTAACAATAAAACAACTACCCCACCCTTAAGAGGGAGGGTACAAGGTACACCTCTGAGGTGCAACACTGTACCTGCTAGCCCACTTCCCAAAAACTAGGTTCTGAGAGGGAAGGCAGGGAAGGAGGTCAGAATACAGCAAGACTCCATTAGAAGAAACAGCATTGCTATGGTGAGTAATTTTTTCTTCAAACAACACAAAGTCTTGCTGTATTCTGACAATATGCAGACTACCAAGCAGTTCCCCCAGGAGGAGGGAATGCAAAACCTACTTTGGGAACAGGCTTTGCAGTATTGCTGTACCAAACCTATCATCATGCCTAGCCTGGATGTCCAGAGAGTAATGCTTGGTGAATGTATGGACTGTTTTCCAGGTGGCTGCTTTATAGATTTCTAGCAAAGGTATATCTCTGGCCGCAGCCAGAGTGGCAGCTGTACCCCTAGTCGAGTGAGCCCTCAGGCCTGGAAGGGACGTTTTTCCCAGCTTGTCATAGTAGAATTGTATACAAGAGACAATCCACCTGGCAATAGTTCTCTTAGTAGCAGGCTTACCTTTCCCCACTTCACCATAAGTGAGAAACAATTGAAGACAGTCATGCTTGTGTGCCTTAGTATGCTCTATGTAGTAGCTAAGAACCCTTTTAACATCCAAACTGTGTAATCTTCTTTCTCCTGAAGAAGACTGGTCAGTGAAAAACACAGGAAGAGACACAGACTGGTTCAGATGAAAATCTGATACCACTTTGGGTAAGAACCTCCTATTGGTTCTAAGGACCACCTTATCCCTGTGGAAGGAGATAAAGTCAGGTTAGACTGACAGGGCCTGTAATTCACTAATCCACCTGGCAGAAGTAATAGCTACCAGGAACACAGTTTTCCAGGTCAAGTACTTCAGCTCGGTCGAAGCCAGAGGTTCAAAGGGTGGCTGCATAAGCTGGGCAATGCAGACATTAAGATCCCAAGTTGGAGTAGGCTCTCAAAAAGGGAGGGTTAATATGAACCAGACGTTTGAAAAACTTACTGAAAACAGAATGAGATGCCAGGGAAGATCCCTTCCCTGCTGAAAGGAATACAGAGACAGCTGCTAGGTGAACCTTTAGAGTTGCAAGCCTAAGGCCTAGACTATAAAGATGAACCAGATAATCTAAGGCTATGGAGATGTCTGCAGAATCAGGCAGAATGCCTTTCTACGGACATCAAATCCTAAACCTCTTCCATTTGGAATTATAAGTTTTTCTAGTGGAAGGTTTCCTGAAAACCTTCAAAATATCCAGAACTCCCTGAGAAAGATGCAGGCCTGCATATTCTAACTCTTCAAGAGTCAGGCCTTGCGGTCGAGAATCTGGAGATTGGGGTACCAAATCCTCCGCTGAGAGGATGTTAGAAGATTGTATCTCTTGGGGAGAGACAGGGGACGTGACACTGCCAGAAAGCAGCAGAGGATACTAAAGCTGTCTGGCCCAATCTGGAGCCACCAATATCACTGTGCAGGGTTGAGACATGATTTTGATCCAGACTCTGAACAACAGAGGCAAGGGAAGGAAGGCATAGAGAAACCTGCCCTTCCAATCGAGAATGAGAGCATCCAGAGGAACAGTCCCCAAGACTGGAGATCTGCAACAAAACAGAGGAAGTTGGTGATTGTCCTGGGCTGCAAAGAGATCTATCTCTGGAGTGCCCCATCTGGAGAAGATGACCTGTAGTATAGGAGGGTCCAGGGACCATTCGTGATGCCCCTGTGAGATTCTGCTCAGAGCATCTGCCAGTACATTGTCCTTTCCTGGAAGGTGAACTGCTATCAGGAAAGTCTGAAGAGAATAGGCTAGAGACCACAGTTTCATGGCTTCTGTGCACAAGGCCATAGACCGAGTGCCTCCCTGCTTGTTGATGTACCACATTGTGGTGGTGTTGTCTGTCCTGACTTGGACTACCTTGCCCCTGACTGACTCTGAGAAGACCTGAAGGGCCAGAAAAACTTCCCTGAGTTCCAGGAGATTGATATGAAGGAGACTCTTGTGGAGACCAAACCTATTGAGCCATAAGGGCTCCCAAATGGGCTCCCCAACTTAGGAGAGAAGCATCTATAGTTAGGACTACTGAGGGGACTTGAGAGAGAAATGGAATTCCTTGTATGAGGTTGTCCTGGTTCAGCCACCACTGGAGAGCTTGGACCAGAGTCTGAGTCACTGGAATCAATTTGGTGAGAGAGCCTCTTTTCTGAGACCAAAAGGACCTTAGGTGCAACTGAATGCCCCTCATCTGAAATATGGCTCCTTGCACCACTGCAGTGGAAGCTGCCATGTGGCCCAGGAGTTGAAGAAACTGCCTTGCTGGACGAGAGACCAGAGGTCGAAAAGTGGAAGCAAGATCTGTTAGGGCCTTTACCCTTGTCAGAGGGAGGAAGGCTTTTGCTTGGATAGCATCCAATTCTATCCCTATGACAGTAAGAAGTTGTACTGGTTCGAGAACAGACTTTGAGAGATTGATAAGAAATCCCAGAGAACTGAGCAAGTCTTGAGTGATGTGTAGAGCTGACTTGACCTTGAGCCAGTCATCCATATATGGGAAAATGGACATACCCTGCCTTCTGAGGAAGGTAATTACTACTGCAAGGCACTTTGTGAACACCCTTGGAGCTGATGTTAGGCTGAATGGCATGGCTCTGAACTGATAGTGGCCTGAAGACAACTGGAACCTGAGGTACTTTCTGTGGGAGCACCTGATAGGAATATGGAAATAGGCACCCTTAAGGTCCAGGGATGCAAGCCAATCCCCTGGCCTTAGAGAGGGAAGAATTATTCCTAGAGTCACCATTTTGAATTTTGGTTTTGAGATGTGTTTGTTCAAATATCTTAGGTCTAGGATAGGTCACCACTCCCTTGCCTTTTTTAGGGTAAGGAAGTACCTGGAGTACAGACCTTTGCCCCTGTGCTGAGTAGGAACTTTCTCTACGGCTCTGAGAGCCAGAAGAGATGAAACCTCTGCCTCTAGGGCAAGGGTCTCTAGAATGGATTTAGGTGGGAAAGACCTGGCCCTCAGTTTTGGAAACCTTTTGAAGCTGAGGGCCAGTCCCTGGCTTACTACCTCCAGGACCCACTTGTCCGAGGTAACAGACTTCCAGGCATGGAAGTAGTAAGCCAGCCTGCCTCCTACTGGAATGGGGGAGTTGACCCGGGCTGACACATCAGGGTGTCTGCTTGGCAGGAGCCTTGGACTGGGAAGAGGATGCAGCCCTGCTCATCCCCCTCCTGCCCCTCCCTAGAAAGAATTCCCTCTGTGGGAAGGAAGAGGAAGCCTAAGCTTGGTAGAAAAACCTGTGGAAAGGCCTTCCCCTGCCCCTAGACTGCTGCTTATGAGGAGTGGCTTGCCTCTCTTTGGCCTGTGCACTCCTGTAGGTGGTCCTGTACTCGTCCATTTTCTTCACGTAAGCCTCTGTCTGCTCCCCAAACAGAGAGTTACCCACTACAGGGAAATTCATAGGCTTGGCTTGGGTATCCTACGAAAGGCTAGTACATTTGAGCCAAGCATGTCTCCGAGAGACACAGATGTAGCCATGACTCTTGATGCCACATCATTGAAGTCCACAGCAGCATGACATTGCACTTTGGAAGCCTCAATTCCATCAGCATCCACCTCCTCCAGTTCTTTGTCTAGCTGAGGGGAGGTCTGTTTAGCCAGTTCCAGAACCGTATCCCACCTGGACTTCTGGTACCTGGCTGTGTAGGCCATATAGTTAGCCTATCTAAGTCCCAAAGAAGATGCCAAATACTGTTTTTTGGCCATGGCAATGACCTTCCTGGAGTGTTTGTGTGGGGTGTGTGAAGCCAAAGGCTGCAGCCTGCACTACCCCAACATGGCTGCAATGACTGTATAAAAACTCCATTCCTGAGCCTGATAGAATATACCTCCTGTCCATTCTCTTATCCACAGGAGGTAAGGAGTTAGGTGTCTGTAAAATCTTTTTTGTCTGTTTCCCCAAGGACTTGTGAAGAGAGCTAGACAATCTTATGGACTCTGGGATGTCCATCATCTCTACAAAATCAGGCTCTTCCTCCTCCTTAGCAGCTTCAACCATTGGGAGCTGGAGGGTTTCAGCCACCTTCTTGTAAAACAAGAAGTGTGAAGGGGACTCACAAAGCCTGGGAGTGGAGACATTAGAGGGTCTGTCTGGGGAGATGTCTGGTCCAATGGGCATGTCCAGACCTTCAAAGTCTTTATCTTCGTCTTCATCATCGGGATATTCTTCATTTCCCTCCCACTCCTCATAAAAAGCATCTGGATCATAATCCGATGGAGTTGGATCCAATTGAACCGACCACCTAACCGGTGGTACTGGTTTGGACGGAACCAGGGGAAGCGATTGAACTATACTAATCACTTTGGCTATCTCATCAGCGGTTGGAGTATGCAGTGCTGGATCTGAACTGTCTGACTTATGTTTCCTTTTTGACGGAACTGACCCCTCTGAGTCGGACCTCCTTTTGCCCAAGGAAGTATTGCCTAGGTCAGTAGGCACCTCCTCAGGTTCAGCCGTAACCAAACTGGGCTGGCCATCCGGATCTACAGACTTCTCGGCATCCCTTTCCTTCAGCCTACTTAACCTTTTTTCCAGAGTGGCTTTAGGGAAGTTTTTACAAATCTGGCAGTCTGTTTTGAGGTGGTCAAACCCCAGACAATAAACACAGATGAGGTGGTGGTCAGCCTTGGCAAAGGCCTCCCAACACTCAGTACAGTGTCGAAACCCAGTGGGACCAGTTTTTTCTTGGGTTTCTTAGACATGGCCAGCCTAAACAATTACCCTTAAATGCTTTTAAGCCAGGTAATAACAGACCGATCTGTTACAAACCGTGTTATAGGTTCTGTAAAAGAACCAGAAAAAGAAATCCAGTTCTTTTGAAACCGATCAGCACCAGAACACCACACTAAATCCCAGAGAAAATAAAAACAAACAAAAAAAAGCAAAAAGATCAGTTCCTAACTGGACCGACCGATGAGAAACCGAGACAAAACAATTTCCACAGAATTTAAATAAAACACAAGTCACCACCATTCTACCACACTACCTGTACCATAGACAGAGGCTGGAAATCTGAAAATAATAAAATGGTTAGAAAAAACTAACGCTGATTCAAACTCTACCGAACTGAGCAGAGGAGAAATCTCTGGAGTGACTTCACTGTTAGGCGGAGTAAAGAATCTGATGGTTATACTGGTAAGTACCAGAGACAGAGGTTTGAAAACCAAGCTCAAGCTCAACGTTCTATGCTTCTGCATAGAGTTAACTCTTTCCTCTCCAGGGCAGTTCAAGTGCTGGGGCTAACTGCAAATTGTCAGAATACAGCAAGACTTCATGTTGTTTGAAAGAAGAGGAAGGGGAGGTACCTAAACCAAACAATAGAAGCAGTCTAGATAGGGGGTTTGATATCAGTACATTCACAGAAGAAAGGGTCCTGAAAGAACTCCTAAAACTGAAGCTGGGCAAAGCAATGGTGCCTGATGGGATTCACCCCAGAATTCTAAAAGAACTAAAGGAAGAACTAGTAACACCTCTGACTACCCTTTTTAACAAATCTTAGGAAGATGATGTGATACCTGAGAACTGGAGGAGGGTGGATGTGATTCCCCTTCACAAAAGTGGGAGCAAGGCAGAGGCAGGAAACTATAAACCTATTAGTTTGACCTCAGTGGTAGGTAAAATGATGGAATCACTTCTGAAAGAAAGAACTGTTGAGTACCTAGAGGCCAGTGGGCATCATGGATTCACAGCAGGATGGTCATGTCAAGACGAATCTAATAGATTTCTTTGACTGAGTGACCAAAGTAGTAGACCAGGGAAGGGCTGTGGACATGGCCTACCTAGACTTTAGCAAAGTATTTGACATAATCCCACACAAAAGATTAATAAACAAGTTAACATAGAAACATAGAAACATAGAAACATAGAAACATAGAAGTTGACTGCAGATAAGGACCGCAAGGCCCATCCAGTCTGCCCATTTCTTTTTCTACCTTATAAATGTGCCATCGGCCTTTGCTCTGTCAGTGACCTATCTATTCATAGTCATTTGTATTGCTCCCTTATGCCTATCCCATGCCTGTTTGAAGCCCTGCACTGTATTCATAGCCACCACTTCTGTGGTAAGCCATTCCATGCATCTACCACCCTTTCTGTGAAAAAGAATTCCTCACATTCCCTTAATCGGCCTCCCTCTAATCTCATGCTGTGTCCTCTTGTCCTGCTATTTTTCTTATATTTAAACATGTTAGACTCTTTCACCTTGTTTATGCCCTTAAGGTGTTTAAATGTCTCGATCATATCACCTCTCTCCTCCTTTGCTCAAGGGTATACATATTGAGCTCCGTTAATTGTCCTTATATGTCTTCTGATGCAGTCCCTGCACCATTTTGGTTGCCCTTCTCTGGACTGCCTCAATTTGGTTAATGTCCTTAGAAGGTGTGGCTCCAATACTGCACGCAGTACTCCAGATGGGGCCTAACCAATGTCTTGTACAGAGGGATTATTACCCTCTTACGACTTGTGATACCCTACTAATACACCCTAACACCCCTAGCCTTACCTACTGCTTTAGAGGTCTGCTTGATGATTTTAGGTCATCAGTGATGATGATGCCCAAGTCTCTTTCTTCCTTTGTGACTGCTAGCAACTCCTCCCAGCCTATAAGTGGCTTCAGGGTTTCTCTTCCCTATGTGCATGATTTTGCACTTCTTTGCATTAAATCCCAGTTGCCACTCTTCTGACCATTCTGCTAGTTTATCCAGATCTCTTCTCATTCTGCCCACCCTATCTGATCATCTACTCTGTTGCAGATCTTGGTGTCATCTGCAAACAGACAAGCCTTACCCTCTAGTCCATCTCTGAGGTCACTAATGAAGATGTTGAATAGGACTGGCCCCAGGACTGATCCCTGAGTACCCCTTGTGACTTGCATCTCTTCTGACTGTATACCATTTACCACCACTCTCTGTTTTCTGCCAGTCAACCAGTTTGCCACCCAGTTGACCAACTTCTGACCCACCCGAGCCTACCTAGCTTATTTATCAATCTTCTATGTGAACAGTGTCAAAAGCTTTGCTGAAGTCAAGGTAGGCGACATCAACTGCTCCCCTTGGTCCACCACTCTGGTTACCCAGTCAAAGAAATCTATGAGATTAGTTTGACAGGACCTTCCTTTGTAAACCCATGCTGTCTTGGATCTTGTGCCCTATGGATTCCAGGTGTTGCACTATCCTTTCCTTAAGGAGTGCCTCATAATCTTGCCCACTACTGAGGTAAGACTGACCGGTCTGTAGTTCCCGCCTCCTCCCTGCTACCACTCTTGTGGAGTGGGATCACATGAGCCTTTCTCCAGTCTCTGGGACCTCTCCTGTGCTCAGAGACTCACTAAACAATTCTGCTAATGGCTCTACTAGTTCCTCCTTTAGCTCCTTAAGTACCCTGGGATGTATGCCATCAGGTCCCATTGCCTTATCCACCCTGAGCTTAGCAAGCTCTTGTAGGACCCTTTCTTTTGTGAAGGGAGTAGTGCTCACCTCCCTCCCCCCTGTGTCCATGATGCTGAGCTGTGGGCCCTGCCCTACCTTCTCTTCAGTAAATACTGAGCAAAAGTATCTATTTAGGATAGATGCCTTTACAGGTCCTCCTCCTCACATGCTCCCTTTCTCCATTAAGCTTAGCAATACCCCTCTGGACTTTCTCCTTTCACTAATGTATCTATAGAAAGTCTTGTCACCTTCTTTTACTGTTCGTGCTAGTGTTTCCTCAGTTTGGGACTTTGCCTGCCTTACTGCCTACCTGCTTCCTTAGGGCAGTTTGGTATGCCTCCCTATCTTCATCCCGCTGTGTTCCCTTATATTTTCTGAAGGCCAGCTTTTGGCTCTGACCTTTTCTGCTACTATATTTGAGAACCAAAGTGGTTTCCTTCTTCTTTGCACTTCCTTTTCTGTCTAACACAATGGGATGTTGCTTCAAGTATTGTATCCTTAATGCTTGCCCACTTTGCCTGTACCTCCTCACCTGTGTTTCTTTTTGCCAGGGCTAGCTTAACTCTGTTGGCCATCTTATCAAAGTCAGCTCCTCTGAAGTCCCATATTTTTGCCTTGGAATGGGATGATTTAGATGTAGTAGCCAAATTGAACCATA
Source organism: Neoceratodus forsteri (assembly GCA_016271365.2). Lineage (NCBI taxonomy): Eukaryota > Metazoa > Chordata > Ceratodontiformes > Ceratodontidae > Neoceratodus > Neoceratodus forsteri. The sequence continues at coordinate 31,327,303 of CM057449.1, read as the reverse complement.
CCATGTGATGGTCACTGGCCCCAGGTGACCTTCTACCTGGAGATCTGTGATCCCTTCTTTGTTAGTCAGTACTAGATCTAGGATAGCCCTGTCTCTGTGGGTTGCTGTACCAGTTGTTTGAGGCCCTCCTGCAGGAATCCACTATGAGTCTAGTTCTGGCAGATGTTCCTGCTGGTATTGACCAATCTGTATCTGGCATGTTGAAGTCTCCATTATCAGAACCTCCCTTTAGCTGTCATGTTTTGTATATCTTCTAACAGTAATGTGTCTATGTCCTCCCTCTGGTCTGGGGGCCTGTAGACAACCCCAGTTCTTATGGCTGTCCCATTACCTGTTTCAGGGTGACCCACAGTTCTTCTGGCTCCTTATGTGTATTCTGAATTTCTGTAGCTTTGATATTTTCATTAACATACAGGGCCACCCCTCCCCCCCTTTTTGCACCTCGGTCTCTTCTGAACAATACATATCCAGGTACTGAAGTCTCCCAAGTGTGGTTACTGGTAAACCACGTCTCACTAATTGCTACTATGTCCAGTTTAGCCTCTGACATTATTGCCTGCAGGTCTGGGATCTTATTTCCCAGGCTGTGAGCATTTGTGTACATGATTTTCCATTGGCCAGATTTTGGTGTGTTAGTTGTTGGGTGAAGTTTGGCATTACCCTGTGCATCGATGGGAGACAAACCTTTTTCTTACCTGGTGATGCAAATGAATGGCAAACACGCTGAATTCCTGTTTGACCACTAGCTGAGGGGAGGGTGTTCTTCCCATTCGGACGTATGGGGTGCTGCACCCCTCTCCCATTTGCTAGTTTAAATATTCTGCAAAGACGTCAAACTTCTGCCCCAATGCACTGACTCCTCTTTAGTCAGATGCAGTCCATCAAATTTAAAGAACTTTCCTCCCAGAACTGTTGCCAGTTCCTACAAATCTGTGTCCTTTTCCTGGCACCAGTCCTTGAGCCAATGCGTTTAGCTCCCCCTATCTCCCTTCTTCTGACCTTCCATCCATCTGCCCTTCTCCCAGACTGGCAGGATCTCAGAGAAGGAGATGCCGGACGAAATAGATGATAGTTTGTCACCCAGCCTAGTCAGGTGTTCCTTGGTCTCCTCAACTGACCGGCTGGCGAGATCATTAGTCCCTATGTGTACTAGGACATCAGTGTTTCTCCTGCTTTGTGAACACTTTAGCAATGCGGTCAGTGTCTCCATGCTGATGTACCTGGGAGACATCTGACCATCACCCCTGGCTGGAGATGGGTATCAACTCCCGAATCATGGAGTCTCCTATGATCAAAGTTTTTGGATTTCCTTTGTGCTTGTTTAGTTTTGGTTCCTGATTTGGGTGAGTATTGTTGTGCTAGCTCCTGTGCCGCAGTGTCCTGTTTCAGTGTCTTCTGCCTCTTTATTTGATTTCAGAGATAGAGGCAGATACCTGTTTGTAGTGTTTATATGGTTTTTGGAGGTAATGTGTTGGAGAGCAGAGAGTGATGGGGCACCTGATTTGCTCCTCCTAACCACCTGCCAACCTCCTGGGAGTGGGTTCCAGGGTGGTAGCCTGGGTAAAAAATTGACTGGACAGCAGAACGCAGAAGGTAATAGTAAACAGAGTCCACTCCGAAGAAAGGGGGTTACTAGCAAGGTACTTCAGGGTTCAGTGCTGTGACCGGTCCTCTTTAATGTCTTTATAGGTGACATTGCAGAGGGACTGGAAGGAAAAGTATGCCTCTTTGCTGATGACACAAAGATCTGCAACAGGGTTGATACACAAGGGGTGGGGGGGTGAAAGGATGAGTAGGGACTTGGCAAGGTTGGAGGAATAGTCAAAAGTATCGCAGTTTATGTTCAATGCAAAGAAGTGCAAAGTAATGCACCCAGAAAACAAAAACCCAGGGGAAGACTACACAATGGAAGAGGAGGTACTAACAACAACAAAAATGGAAATGGACCTGGGATTAATCATATCAGATGACCTAAAACTAGGCAAGCAATGTGAGAAGGCAGTAAGGAGGGCTGTGAGGATACTGGGATGTGTAGGGAGAGACATCACCAGTAGAAAACAAGAAGTTGTTATCTTTCTGTACAGACAGTTGGTGAGACCCCATCCGGGAGTACTGCTTCAAGTTCTGGAGACCCCATCTCTGCAAGTACATAGACCAGATGCAGGCAGTCCAGAGGAGGGCAACTAAAATGGTGCACGATCTACACCAGAAGCCATACGAAGAGACACTAAAGGAGCTTAATATGTATACCCTTGAGGAAAGGATGGAGAGGGGGAACATGATAAAAACTTTCAAGTACCTCAAAGGAATCAACAAAGTCCAAGAGGGTAGCATCTTTCTTAAAAAGAGATGTGCAATAACAAGGGGACACAATTTGAAGCTAGAGGATGGCTCAGGAGCAATGTGAGGAAATATTATTTCACGAAGAGGGTGGTAGACTCATGGAACGGCCTTCCTGAGGAGGTTGTGGGGTCAAAAAAACAGTGGGAAAATGCATGGGACAGACATAAAGCGATTCTAGTTTGGAGTAGGAAGAAGTAGGCTGTAGTTAACTAGGATCCGCAGCTTATCCTGTAGGTAGGGAAATGGGCAGACTGGGTGGGCCAGGCGGTCCTTATATGCTATCAAAGTCTGTTACTGTGTTTCACTGGAGTGAGGCTGAGCTGTGGAATGGACAGCACATACAGCAGCATGCCATACTGGAGCCTGATAATCATTGTCAAGGCCCAGTCGCAAGGAGTCACACCAACACATCATGCACGCACTGCACAGGGATCCAGTGCACAAGCCAACAATGAGGTGCAGGACACAGACATCTATGAGCCACTCAAGGTGTCGACAGGAATGGGGCTTAGGTACACACATGTGGTGCACACAACACAGCTGTACATTGCTGGGACTCTCAAGCAGCACTGTGTGCAACAGGCATAGTAACACACGAGTGTAGCAGTGGTGTTTATGAGTGTGCACCTGATACATGGTTCTCCAGTCACCACAACTGTGGTGTACGATGCAGAGTGGCCTGGAGGCACTCTCAATTCCAGTGGTAGGTGATTCCACTCTAGATATACGTTGTCCCCTACTATAGAGCCTGCGTGGGTCATAGGCCCTGAAAAGCCCAGTCATGTCCAACTGCATGGCTGGCCCCACCCATGTGCAGTGAAGTAATCCTACCCTGGTCATCCCTATGTCAGTTGGACACCAGTGTGTCTACATCAATGTCAATCACATATGGCAGTAGTTGTCAACCTTCTGAGGTCTGGGGACCCCTGGAAACCTGTCAGCCATGTTGGGGACCCCCTACCAAAAAAAGTCTGCAGATATTGTACCACGCTTAGTGTTTTTACAGCATTTATACTGCCCCCCCCTTGTAAAACACAAAAACAACAGCAAGCAATTGTTACATAAACATTTTTGATTTTTATTATTACATATGAAAATAATATATATATAAAGTACACAACAATTGCATTGATGAGGCACTAGTGGGATGCTTGAGCTAGTAGTGGACATTAAAAGGAGCATTAACCTAGCATCATTGTATGCCACTGTCTTCCACTGCTTCATGTGTGGGGGAGGGGTGAGCACTCAACTGACTGGAAAAAAATCATTATTCTGTTAAAGCTTTTATGTGTCATCAACTGGCACAGGTAATAAAAAATCAATAAAACCACCTAACAGTAGTTATTGCTTGTCCTAAGCATGCTTGAGTATATCACACGCTGTCACTTCTTTCATCTTCATTCAACTGACTGAGCAAAAGAAAAAATAAATAAATATCTTTATTCTTTCCCTGCTTTCATGTTACTAAGGGGGAGGGGTCCAACACAAGCTGGCACATAGTACTGCTGTTATTTTTCTAATATGTTTTTTAATGCAGCTGCTTATATAAAACTTTAATATAGACACTCTATCTTACCCAGTCAATTTGTGAATAAGTATCTCTGTAATGTCCGTGAGAGAACAGAACAGAAGCGAGCAGGAGCATGAGAGCAGATGACAGCTTTTATTTTTATTTTTTTGTTAGGACCATGAGAGCTATGAGAAGAGATTAGTTTAAACGAGGTGCGAGGAGAGGAGCAACTGACCGGTAGCTACAAAGAGCTACATCTGCCTGGATTGGTGGTAGTTCGGGTGGATGTTAAAGATCCCATGGCACTAATCGAAAAGAGTAGGGGAATTTTCCCGGTGTCCTGGCCAAATTTTCCTCATTCACTAAAAATACCACCAACAGCTTAATCTGGTTCAGGGTCAGTTGGCATTCATCTGTATCCCCCTCCCCAAGGACGTGCCTGAAAATATGCAGGATTTATCTAGTGCACTTACCCGGTCAACAAAAACTAAATAAATAAAAAAAAAAGAGAGAGACTGAAAGCAGACTGAGCACACAGACCACCACTGAGCTACTGTGGGAGCAGGTAAAAAGAATGAGAAGAGCTATCAGGAGAGTAATCTGGGGCTAATTTCATATCCGCAGAACTCGTGCAAAGTAATTACTCAAAATACTTGAGGGTCGCCAGCTGTAAACAGGGAACTACACAGTAATTCACAGTAATTCAGAGATTAATTATTACTAATTATGTACTAATGAGACTAGAGCTATTCGCTCTTAGAACAAAATAGTGAGTTAGTGACTTACTAAACTCAAGGGGAGACAGTAAAGTAATTAATGCCCTGTCACTGTTATCTAAAGATTCATGAGCTAATCAGCCCAGGAACAGTGCAAAGAGGGTATTTTGGCTGCTAGAATCTAGGAGCTTGTTGATGTCAACTCACGGTTGCACTAATCTTAATAAAAAAAAGCAGTACTGCGATTTGTTTCACTGCCTGTTCCGTGGACCCCCGAGCATGCACTCGCGGACCCCCGGTTGAAAACCACTAAGTCATATGGTACACTACATGCACTTTCCACCAATGGCTTCACCTCCCACCTCCCACCCACTGCATGGCACATATACGGGCCTCCAGTTCATTACAAAAGTGTGATATGCAGTGCATATCGCACCGGAGATGGCACCACTGCAGATGGACCACCACAGAGACTGTATGATGTGCATGGCATTGTGGCCACAGCCCTGAACATATGGCAGTACAGACCTTGACTGACACTGATGGGATCACAACCTTGGCTATGAGCACTACCACCAACCCCTTGCCTTATCTTGCATTGCCTCTAACTATGTAAAGGCCTGACTAGAAAAATGTATCAGCCTTTTAAGGCGTCTGGCTCAGCCCCACTTTCCTCATCAACCAGTCATCTTACAGATCATTGAAAAGTCTCTTGCTTAACACAAACAGGTGTCCAGTGGGTCCCCAGACTCCCCACCCCACCTTCTTGATGTAGTGTACCTCCTCCCAATGTTGTGAGCTTACCTCTGGCCCCTGCATGAGGCTCAGGGCTGAGAATCAGAAGCACCATCAGACTCCCCATGAACTCCATTTTTTGCAGCTGGCAGCCACCTGCGTCTTTGCTCTCGTGGCCCTCTCCTGAACTAGATCAAAGCCAGGGAGCACTTGAAAAGTCTCGGCACCTCAAAGCACTTATGTCATCTGCCTCCTTAGGGTTGGACACTAAACTGCTTGATGCTCCCCTGCCCCCAGACGCACGCAGTATCTTTGATTCCCTGCCTGACAGACTGCACAGTGGGGTGAGGATTACAACAAATCAGTTCAGCAAACTTTCAGCAGGCACTACTGGGCCCCTGCACATCTGTGGGCCCACTGAGTGCCGGAGGTACTGGTGGTATATGCTACCCACCCACTGCTGGAATGTCCCTGAGAGAGGGAAAGCAAAGAAATATGCATCTGGCCACCAAGAAGAGGGGGCGTTTTTTTTTTTAATCTTACCACGAGAGACACACTAAGCTGAAAGCTTGTTTACAGGTGCAACCTGGGAGCACAAGAAAGTTAAGTAACTTGTCAGGGTCACACAGCATACAAGTGGGGGCTGTGGGATTCAAACCCAGGTCTCCAGGTTTGCAATTTAGAGCCTTAAACCACTGCACTATATTGCCTCTGCTGTGTTCCTCAACTCCAGTTTGCAGAGTTCTCCTGGTCCCAGTTTGTAGAGTTTGGGTGTGGACAGGACAAGGGACTGCTTGGGCAGCTGCCCATGGAGTCCTCTCTCCTGGCTCCACCCACTCTGCTGGCAGGTGAAATGGGTGCTGTTCAGTCTAAAATCCTCCATTGCTATTATCTATTGAATAAAAAATGGGAAAGTCTGGGCTACTCTTTTTTTGAAAACTTTATTTGTAAACTGTCAGCATACATCAGATTGACATACTGAGCACAGTCAGTAATTCACAGACAGAGATAACATCAACCAGACTGGTGCAAGTCTTTGGTACAGTCAGTATAGTGACACTGGATCCATATAACATCATGCAACATTAAAGAATATTAAAGAATAAGAATGTCAAATGGCCCTTTACTTTGACAACAATAAATGTTGGAGACGCAGAAAAGGAAATGTGGGACTAGGCCACTTGCTGTTATCTGGCCCCACAATAACCCCACTGAGGTCCAACGTTCATAATACCTGTGAGCAAGTTACCTAAACACAGATCTCATCTTCACCCTTAATATTTATTTTAGGAATTTTCAGTCCCCGAATTCTTCTTAAAACATACCAGCAACTTTAGACTACTGCTGCAGCCTTTTCCCTTAAACATATCATTCTGGAAACTCACCCCAACCTCCGCACAGCCCGAGAATGAAATAATCAACTTCACTATGTGGCGAATAATAAAATAATAAGTTATTCATTATTAGACAGAGATGAGTCCTTTGAAAAATTGTGGTCACCTTTTTTGAATCTCAAAGATGTAAAACCCTGTACAACATGATATGCAGGTCTCTTAAGTGCTATACCTTACTTTTTTTTTTTTGAAATTTAAGTTTATTAGTTTCAAAGAAAGAAAAACATGGTACATTCGTAGCAAGACCATCAATATATAAATCAGTAAACCATCCCTACCCCCATCCCTCCATCCAAGAGTACATACATAGGATATCTGGGAACCAAGAAAACATAGAAAGAATCGAAATACATAATATGATCCCCAACCAGAGTGTTACAGAAAAAATGACCTTTCCCACCCCCCACCCTTGTTCTCCTTTCTCAGGGTGCACCCCATATAGCTTATTTAGCAGAATAACAAGAGTCTGGATATCATCTTCTCTCACATATTTACCCATATCCTGACTGACAGCAGATTAATTGTAATGAGAAATTAACAGGACCCACAGTATATAGAACCATGAGATTATTAGATAGCACCATGATGTAACATGAAGAATATGATGTAGCATGAGGGTCAAGGGATCAGATCGCCAGGTCACCTTTTTAAGGTAGGCAAAGGGAGTGAAGTTTACCCCATCTTTTGCGAAATAAATCTGACCGGTTTTTATAACTGGAAATCAGGTTCTCAGATTGAAAATATGACATCATCTCTTTTAACCAATCCACATATGTTGGAACCAATTGATCCCGCCAGTGTCTTAAAACCAGATTCTTGACTGCCATGGATATCAGGGCTATATAATATCTACGCTCCCCATTATCTACTTGAGAAAGATCTCTGAAAACACAGATTGCAGGGCAAAAAAATTCACTCAGACCCAGAAGAGGATCCAGATTATCCTGAATCAGGAACCACAGAGGGGCAACTTTAGAGCATTCCCAAAAAATGTGAACTAAGTTGCCCTCACCTTGCAAACACCTGAAACAGTCTGAGGTGGGAATTAAATTATGTTTGAAAAGCTTAACAGGAGTATAATAAAGGTTATAGACAATGTTATACTGCACTAGCCGAAATCTATCTTGTGTATGGTATCTGTGTAAGTTGGTCCAGAAAATTCTCCAACGTGGAACGGTCTCCGGAAGGAGATGCGTCCAAACCTGAGGACCCCCAGCCTCTTCCTTTAAATTAAAGGTCAGGAGGTAGGAATAAATCTGCGATATTGAGTGGTTGGGAGGCCAACGTAACAATGTTCCGAAAAAAGGGTTGAACTACCGACTGCTTAGGGGCCCAACGAACTTGTTGCTCACCAAGTGTCGGAGTTGAAGTACCTTAAAATATCTTTGTTTGATATACCAAATCTAGCTAAAATTTTCCCGAATCAAGAAGCAAGGTATGATCGAACAAATGCTCTAATTCTGAGGTCTTTAAGTTGTGGAAGCCAGTTCGTCCTATCCAGGAGTCTCCTAGTTTAATATTGGGATTAAGTATTATTGGCTGCCCTAAATCCATATGGTTAGAAATCCGGAAATATTTGAGACATTGGGCCAACACTTTAAGGGAAACTGCCGTTGCATCATCCGAGATCAAAAGGGAAAGTGATTTCGGGGTTTGGTAGAGTAAAGCCGATATATCCAATTTAAGTTCAGAAAGAAATGCCTTTTCCAGTTGAAGCCAGATTGGGTGAGAACACTCAGTATTTGTGGAAAACCACTTACCTAACTTGGACAGATGGGCCGCCCAGTAGTATAAAAGAAAATTAGGAAGTTTCAGACCCCCTCTCTCTTTAGAAAGTGATAGTGTACTGTAAGTACAACGCACCCCTTTCCCCCGCCATATAAAAGCAGAAATCAAGCTGTGAAGCTGCTGAAAAAAGGAAAGGAGGACCCAAAGATTAGTAAGATTCAATGGATAGAAAATTCGGGGAAGGACATTCATTTTAATAATATTGATCCTACCCCATAAGGAGATAGGAAAGCACTGTCCAGCGTTGCAAATCCTGGCTAATCGAGTCTCTAATCTTAGTAAGGTTTAGTTTTTTAAGGAGAGAGATATCTGTAGAGAAGTGAATCCCCAGATATTTAATTGAGCTGAAGTCCACCTCATCCCAAAGCTTGGAAATTCTGCTTGAAAGTGTAGTTATTTAAAGGAAAGATCTCACATTTAGAGATATTTAGTTTATAACCAGAAAAGGAGCCGAACTGCCTGATAATACCCAGAGCTGCATGTAGAGACGGTACTGGATCTACTAGATGCAGCAAAACATCGTCTGCATATGCTGACAAGATTAGTTCCCTATTATGAAGCCGGATACCCTTCACCTGAGGAGAAGATTTGAGATTAATCAACAAAGGTTCCAAATATAAATTGAAAAGCAAGGGGGACAGGGGGCATCCTTGCCTGGTACCAGCGAAAAGGTGGAAAGAGGGGGACAAGACCCCATTACAATAAATTTTAGCTGAGGGACATTTATAGAATGTCTGTATCAGATTCAAAAAGGGAGTTGGGAAGCCCATTTCCTCCAGTACTATCCATAAGAAGGACCAGTCGACCCGATCAAATGCTTTCTCAGCATCGAGAGAAACCAGGGCGACTGGGCCAGGGGTAGTCTGGGCATATTGTGAGATATGGGACAGGGTCCTCAGATGGTCGGCTGCCGACCTCCCAGGGACAAAACCAGCCTGCTCAGGGCTCAAAAGACCCATCCAGATCGATTTGATCCTTTCAGCAAGTATTTTAGCCAGAATTTTGATGTCATAGTTCTGGAGGGAAATCGGGCTGTAGTTGGCCGGGTCCGAGGGATCTTTGTCTATCTTGGGAATTAAAACTATAGTGGCCTCGAATAGAGCAGGGTCAAGGTCGGGTGAGATCAAGAAATAATTATATAATTCAAGAAGAACAGGAGTGAGCTCCTTGACAAAAACTTTGTAGAAGTTTGCTGGGAATCCGTCTGGGCCAGGTGCTTTGTCCGAGACTAATGAAGCTATAACACTTTTTATTTCTTCAGCTGAGATAGGAGTTAATATGGTCGCAGTCTGAGACTCCGGCATGCATGGAACTCTACTTTCTTTAACATATTCTCTGACATCTTCTGTCGGAGGGATTGTTGGGGAACGACTATAAAGATTCGAATAATATTCCCTAAAAACATGGGCAATATCTCTGGGCGAAGAGACGGTATTACCGGATAGAGAAACCAGAGAGGGAATGATCCTCGAGCTCTCAAGTGCGCGCAGACGCAGAGCTAATAGTTTACCAGATTTCTCACCAAAATCCAGATATTTAGCTCGGGTTTTCATAAGACAGTATTCTGTTTTATCTTTCAGAAGCTCGGAGTATTCATTCTTAGCCAGAAGAAGTTCCTTAAAATCTGACATCGACGAGGATGACAAGTACCAATTGTCTAATTCCCTTATCCTGCCAACCAGCTCCAGCGACCTAGTTAACTGTGTTTTCTGCCTAAGGGAGGCCATTTTAATAAAGTCACCTCTGAGATAGCACTTTAAGGCTCCCCATACCATATCGACCTTAGCGGTGGAGTTCATATTGTCAGCCAGAAAAAGAGATATCTTAGAACTAATTTCTGAGATGCACTGAGGGTCCTTTAATAATTGAGTGTTTAGACGCCACATAGAATCACGAGAATAGTCGGGATCAAGGTACATTTGTATCCACACCATGGCATGATCCGATATAATGATTGGTTCCATACCAGACGAGGGAATCTTTGGAAGGAGGGGAAGACTGACTAGAATCATGTCTAATCTTGATTTGGTACTGTGTGGTTGAGACTGGAAAGTATAAGCCCGGCAGGAGGGGTTAGCCTGATGCCATGGATCTCCTAAACCTAATAGTGAGACCATTTCACCTAGGGCTTTCTGAGCCGAGGTGGGCATACGCCTGTCTTGGGGTTCTTTATCTAGCTTCAAGGAGAAGGGCACGTTCCAGTCCCCACCCAACACAAATTGAGCGGGCAAGAAACTAGCCAACTTATCCAATAATGCCATAAAAAACTCAGGTTTCCCTCCAACCGGTCCATAGACTGAACCAAGAACCATGTTTACTCCGTTTAGAGTACCTTTGACTAATACAAATCTCCCTTCTGGGTCTGAGAAAACTAAATCTTTAATAAACAACACATGTCTCTTAAAGGGAATCGCTACCCCTTTACTGAAACTAGAGCTCCAGCAAATAAAATTGGGAGAACCCAGACCGAGATAGCAGTCTAACTTCATCATGACATAAGTGTGTTTCCTGTAGGAAAAGAATATCGATATTGAGTAGGGAACAATGATTAAAGACCTGTAGGCGTTTAGTCCGATCCCTCAACCCTCTGACATTCCAGGATGCTATCTTAACTGTGGTTCCAGCCATCCTTTAAAAGTATCAAAACAGTTAGATATCCAGACAGAGTATGTGTTATCTAATGAAACAGGGTGCACCTTAAATAAAGCAATTAGAAAATTTCTGATCCATCCCCCACCCTCCCCCACAAAGAACCCCTCCTCCAGAAAATTGAGACGTACTAAATCGTAGAAAATCCCTCCACCACCCCTCTTGCCCCAAGACCGTACCCACCCAACAGACATTTTTATATGTAGTTACCCAAAATATCCAACAATTGAGTGAATACCCCCAACTAACCCAGAAAAAACTATATACAATGGGCAGCCCGGTTACATATATCAGGTAAAGTAGATTAAAGTCCAGAATCCGTGACCCCCCAGTCCCCAAGACGAACCTCTGAATCCCCGGCATGGTGTATAGAAACCAACACCCAAGATATTTCACCGATAGCCCAATAATGACCTGTACTAACCAGCAAACCATAGTTCCTCCTACTATACCCAGACCCAGGGAGAGGTTGGCAAACCCCCCATCAATCGGTTCGTGATTCCACACCCAACGAGCAGCCATTTCTAGACCCAAGCCCCCCCAAGCCACCCCCCCGTACCCCTATCCCATTGGGGCAAATAGGTCAGACCAGAAAGGGTTCGAAAAGCTGACAGATTTAACCTGCTGTGGGGCCGCTACTCTCAATATTTCTCTTTGTACCCCGTCCGTCTTCGTTCAACAGCTAAGAGAGAAGCTCAGAAAATCAGTGCTAGGGGGGCTGAATTAGAAGCGGCTCCTAGAATGATGTTCATTACCCTCTAGCAATATTAATACTCGGGGTGAACCCTTCTGCACAAATCTAGGCCCAAAATACTTAAATTTCACCTCGAGGCAGCTGCACCTAACACCCGGTCCTCCCAGAATCCAATCAGTACAGTAAGTCCCCTACAGGAAAAATGTTGGAGCTCCAGAACAACATTGCAACCCAATCCAGAAGCAGGGTACATAAAAAAAAAATAAGTCCTCCTTCTCTCAACCCCCTGTGACCACCCAGGCCCCTGAGAGTATACATCATTTAGTAGTTAGCGACTTACTTGTCCAGTCGCTTGCCAAGGGGACCAGCAGTGCCAAAGGGAAAGGGCAGCAGACACTGGGGTTCGAGGAAATGCCACTAACATCCAGTGTTTCCAGGGGAATACTTATTCCGCGAACCGAACCGGTCCGGACCCCAGGAAGTTCCCCCCTAGAAACCGCAACCCGCAGAGGGAGTTCCACAATGGGAAGGCCCAAACCGCAGAGAGAGCGAGAATCCCGCGCCATAAGCAACAGAGAGACCCCCCACCCCAACCCCGCCAGGTCGAGCTCCCAGAGGAGACAAAAGAGCAAGGGACTCCATCCCAACCAGAGAAAGGCCAGAAACCCGAGAAAAGAGAAGAGGAGAAACGAAAGGGAGGAAAATCAGCAGAGACAGACAACGAAAGGTAAGAGTCAAACGAGAGCCCCTTTAGGAGAGCAGACCATCAGTTACCACCTAAAACCACGACAGTCAGGCAGAAGACAGAGGTATTATTGATTATACTAGTGAGGAGAGGGAAAAAACCCCCAGAACCAGCATAGTTTTAAAAGTCTTATCAGCCAGAGGGTTTAAACAGGTCCGGGACCCTGGTCGTTAGCTCTTTAGTAGCCGTCTCAGGAGAGTTGAAAGTAATAGCTGTGCCCCCTATAGTGACCTTCAGGATAGCCGGATACACCATTCTAAAAGGTATGGAGGCAGCGATGAGCTTTTGAACCACTGGATGGTAGGCAGCCCTTTTTCTCGAGTTTCTTTGGCAGGTCCTGTGTTATTCTGATTCTGGTTGTGCCCCACAGAATGTCTTTAAGCTCACGGACTTTCATGTATATATGCTGCCTTTCTATGTAGCTCAAGAACTTGGCAATAATTTAGGCGTGGGGGCGATCCCGTTACATGAGTCTTGGTCTCCAGCGGCGATGGGCCCTCTCGATATGATATGAAGGGCTGATCGGGAAGGGCCAACGATCTACATAGGAGCTTTTGCAAAAGACAAGCAAGTCTGGTCCTCTTCTAATTCAGGTAGGCCCAAAATTATTAAATTGTTCCGGTGATTACGCCCCTCCAGATCCTCCGATTTGAGCTGCAGTTTTTTAATTTGTTGTTTAAGCTCCATGATTTCATTATTAGCCTTTGTTTGCCATTGCTCTGTTGAGAATACTCGGGCCTCCACGTCCGTGACTTTGAGAGAGACGGAGGATAAATCGGAGCGCAAGGACTTGAGCTCCCCAGACATTTCTCTTAGGATATCTTTTAGCGGGGTGAGCTCTTGAAGGAATCTGTCTTCTGTAAGGGGTATGGCTTGTTGAATTTTATCCCCGGCTCGGTCCAGCTTTGTAGTGCTTTGGTTGCGTTGCTTTTTGGCAGCTTTCTCAGGAGAGGCAGGAGGTGTGTGCCTGACTGGGGCCTGTTTTCCATCCACCTCCATCCCGGCGTAATAAAGCTGTTTTTTTCCACCAAACACACGTTAAGGGGTTGTAGATGTCCTTATCTATTATTCTGTAATGGAATTTTTAGGTCCGATGCCCAGATGCTACTGCAGAGAGGCAGGAAAGGTGGCTGTAGGGGAGAGCTCTTGAATCCAGCTGCTGCCTAGCTAGCTGCCATCACGTGACCTACCTGCTATACCTTACTTACTGAAGTAAGTAATAGTTGTTCAGTGGCCTAATCAGCTACTTATCAAGTTTAAATAATATTATAAGCAATGTTCCTTAGCTAAGGAAAGTTGAATTTATCAAAGTTGAAGAAAGTTGAAGAAAGAGGGGTTCCTAGTGGGGTACCACAGGGTTCAGTACTGGGACTGGTCCTTTTTAATGTCTTTATAAGTGACATTACAGAGGGACTGGAAGGAAAAGTATGCCTCTTCGCAGATGACACAAAGATCGGCAACAGGATCAATACACAAGGAGGCATAGAAAGGAGGAGAAGTGGCTTGGCAAGGTTGGAGGAATGGTCAGAAGTATGGCAGCTTGGATTTAATGCAAAGAAGTGCAAAATAATGCACCTGGGAAGCAAGAACCCAGGGGAAGAATACACAATGAGGGGGGAGGTAGTAACAACAACAAAAATGGAAAGGGACCTGGGGTAATCATATCAGATGACCTTAAGGTTGGCAAGCAATGTGAGAAGGCAGTAGGGGGACTGGGGGGATACTGGGATGTATAGGGAGAGGCATCACCAGCAGAAAACATAAAGTTGTTATCCCCCTGTACAGACAATTGGTGAGACCCCATCTGGAGTACTGCGTCCAGTTCTGGAGACCCCATCTCCCCAGGACATAGACAGTATGGAGGCAGTTCAGAGGAGGGCAACTAAAATGGTGCAGGGTCTGCAAGAGAAGCCATACGAGGAGAGACTAAAGGAGCTTAATATGTATACCCTTGAGGAAAGGAGGGAGAGGGGGGACATGATAGAAATGTTTAAGTACCTCAGTGGAATCAACAAAGTCCAAGAGGGTAGCATCTTTCAGAAAAAGAGATGTGCAAGAACAAGGGGACACAATTTGAAGACGGGGAGGGGGCAGTTCAGGGGCAATGTGAGGAAGTACTTTTTCACAGAGAGGGTGGCGGATATGGAACAGCCTTCCTGAGGAGGTTGTGGCATCTAAAACTGTGGGAGAATTCAAGAATGCATGGGACTGACATAAGGCAATTTTTGTTGGAGGGTAGGAAGAAATAGGCTGTTGGTTAAATAGGATCTGCAGCTTATCCTCTAGGTAGGGAAATGGGCAGACTAGGTGGGCCAAGCGGTTCTTATCTGCTGTCAAAGCCTATATTTCTATGTTTCTATTGTATACTGTATTTTACTGTATATGTCAATGCTGGTTATTGTTGCTGTTCACCATAGCAAAATTAAACAAAAAGTATTATGGGAAAAAAAGAAATTGAGCAGCCTATGGGTGGGATGCAAAGTGGTGAATTAGGTTAGAAACTGGTCAACAGATAGGCATAAGGAGGTGGTGGGTAACCATCACTCATTAATGGTACTCATTCTAATGATAAGAGAGTGACCAGTGGGTGTCAGTCACAAGGCTGGGACCAGTCCTCTTCAAGGTCTCCATAAGTGGCATTGCAGAAGAATTGGAAGGGAAGGTATACCTGTTTTGCAGATGGCACCAAAATCTGTAACAGGGTGGACATAAATGCATAGGGATCTTAGGAAATTTGAGGAATGGTCAAGAACATGGCAGCTGGGAATCAATGCCAAAAAGTGCAAAATTGTGCATGTAGGGCTTTGGAATCCAGGAGGTGAGTATAGGATGGTGGGAAATACTGACAGTCACTAAGCAGGAAAGGGACCTTGGGGTTATCTTATTTGATGACCATAAAGTTGCAGGGCAGTGTGACAAAGGAGTGGGTAGGACCAGTGTGATGCAGTGATGCATAGGGAGAGGTATCTCCAATAGGAGGAGAGAGATGGTGTTGCCACTGTAGTGCTTGCTGGGGAGAACCCACCTGGAGTATTATGTTCAGTTTTGTAAGCTGCACCTCAGAAAGTACATAGACAGGGTGGAGGCAGTCCTGAGGAGAGCAACTAAAATGTAGGACTGTGCGAACCTCTCAAAGTTCTACCTTGCAAACTTTATTGGTAGATCCTGAAAAAGTTCTACCAAGTTCTACCTGGTTCTACCAGACAGAACCAGGTAGAACTAGATTCTACCTGATTCATGCCAAACAGTACAAGATACAAAAGTTCTACCTTGTTCTACCTGGTTCTACCAGGTAGAACCAGACTGTACCTGTTCCAAGCCACACTACACATCATAAACCTTTACCCTACCAAAATACACCCCTTCCCTTACTAGAATGAAGTCTTTGTAGGCACAACACAACATAATTGTGTACAGTACACCTATTCTTTGCCCATTTTTCCTCTGCGTCCCTGTGGGGGGTGGAGACTCAGTTTTCATCCCGTGTCCTCTCATCACTTCTTTTTGATTCCCCAAGGGGCTGCTGGACTATTAGAAAAATCCATTGGCCCAGTCCTTGGAAGGCATAGCTGTGTGCACCCATCCTGTGCTCCCCCTGCCCCAAATTCCCAAATTAAGCTAGACCAGTGCTGCCTGTCATGTGGGTGGGGAGTAGAAGCACATTGTCCAACATGAGACTGCTGTTTCATTATGCCATGCTGAGTGTGAGTGACAACAGTGCAGGCTGGGGCAGGATGTGCATCAGGGTGTCCCATTGCAAAGGACACCCTGCCACAAGTCCTGCCCCAAACTGCCTTGTTATCACTTATGAACAGGGATGGTATACAGAAACCAGGGTCCTGCACTGAACATTGCCTCTCACCCCCACCCCCCATAATGAGGCACATTGAATTCAGGCTAGCTTCCTGGTATGAACAGG
This sequence comes from Neoceratodus forsteri, assembly GCA_016271365.2. Lineage (NCBI taxonomy): Eukaryota > Metazoa > Chordata > Ceratodontiformes > Ceratodontidae > Neoceratodus > Neoceratodus forsteri. The sequence continues at coordinate 31,310,810 of CM057449.1, read as the reverse complement.
TAGAGAAAGGAAAAAAGCAGTAATGTGTCACCACATGTTTAAAAGCCCCCTGGGCCTTGTCAACCCCCCTGGCCCTCGTCCACCCCCGCCTCATCCCATGTGCCCTCCCCATGGATTTGGGGCATCTCTCCCCACCCCCATGGCCTTAGCCCTTGCTTCCCTCAGTCAGCAGAAACTTGTGTCACTGTCACAATACCAGAAGCAAAGCAACAAGGCAATACATACACAACAATAGGAGAGCCGCAAACAGGAGAATTCTGCCATGCAGACAGTCAATTTATTTAAACATTATGTAGTTCCTTATTAGAGGCAGGACTGTGTGTGTCATGCTTTGTATGATAGTAGTTCAGTAGCTCTACAAACAAATGCAAATTTTACAGATGCTAAAATTACTGTTTGCACCTTCCTCCACCTGCCTCTCGTCTGTTCTTTATCGAATGGCTAAGCTGACCAGCTGTGGTATTTATTTATTTTGCTACCTGAAACCCAGATTTAATAGCCTAGGACAGTTCACAGAAAAACTGTGAGCAAGCTCTATGAGTCTCTCTGTTCTACCAAAATAAAATGTACTTCTCAGTACGTAGCAGAGAGAGTGCAGAATGTTAATGCAGATCAGCATTAGTTCAGAGTCAAATTTTTTTCCGAAGTATTTATTTTACAATTTTTAAGGGGAGGCTGAATAGCAGGCAGATTGTTTAAAATTATATGTTGCTACTGCGACACAGGAAGAGAAATGCTGGCTCGTTTGAACAATAAATCAAGGTTTGACTAAGAAGAAAAAACAGTTGCACCGCATGGCAAGGAGACGTCTCGGATGCCCAGGTCAAAATCTGATATAAATAACTACCCTCCAATACACAAAATTGTCTGTACTGTTGCTGAGTTTTTTTTTCTTTGCATAATGAATCAACTGAACTACAGTAGAAACTCAGTTTCTGAATAACTGCAGCAGTCAGATTGCAGAGACAGAAACACGCTCGACCATGCTGCCCCAGAGACTGAATGCTGAGTGAAAAAGACGGTACAGCTAGTGCATCACATGGGTTCTTAGGAGAACCTGCAAATCAATTTATTTCATACTGGTGTGTGCAGCAGCTAAAGCCAATCACTGACAAAGTAATGTACTCATCCTCATCCTATCAGTGTGTAGCATATAATTTATGAATGTATCATTTCTCTCTCCTTTTACTGACTCATTCCAGCATTGGATCATTTCTTCTTGACAGGGGCAAGGACACTGAACAGAGTCACATGTTTTTCAGACAGTCAGTCTCCCTATCAGCGAACTAAAGCAAACCAAAGTTTGTTACTTTTCATTAAATGTTCAGCAGCGTGCAATGTCATGCGAACACCATTGGTTCTACCTTTTGAGCAGCTAAGTTGAACCAAACTTGCAGTCCTACTAAAATGGTACAGGGCTTGCATCAAAAGCCCTACAAAAAGACTGAGGGATCTCAATATGCACACTCTGGAAGAGAGTAGAGCGAGAGATGACATGACAGAAACCTACAATTACCTTACAGGGGTGAACAGACTGCAGGAGAGGAGGAGAGTCTCTTTTATAGGTGAACTGTTAGCAATAAGAGCCTCACACCCAAGTGTGAGGCTGATCCTACTTAACCCTTTGTGTGCAGCAACACTTTTATTTACATACTAATTACTACAATGTAATAAACAAATCAGGCTAATTTCACTGACTTGTAAGATGCCATTTCATGTAACCAGACATCCCAGAATCCCCTGCTGCTGACATCAGAGGAGAACTGCATAGCTGGGAGATTCAGTTGCCTTCAATAGCCTGAAGTGAATGTCAAAGTTTTTTGTAAGCTGTAATCTTCAGTTTGTTGGGCTGCTGTTCTTCTGGGGCTAGATAAAGTCACAGAGCACTGTATTAAGCCCTGTGAGCATAGCAGGACCAGCAAACATCTGATTTTAGCTTACAAAATCTTTAGCATGTATACTGCAGGCTATTGAAGGCTATTTTATCTCCCAGCTCTGCAGTTCTCCTCTGATGTCAGCAGCAGGGGATTCTGGGATGTCTGGTTACACAAAATGGCATCTTAGAAGTCAGCAAAATTAGCCTAGTGCATTCTACTATGCTGCAGTAAACAGTAAGTAAAAAAAATGTTTTTGTACAAAAAGTGCAAATTGGGATCAGCCTCACACTTGGGTGTGAGGCTTTTATTGCTGACAGTTCCCCTTTAAATGAGAAATAACACTATGACCGGAGGGCATGAGATGAAACTGGAGGGTGGAGTTTAAGAAGAATGTGAGGATATACTACTTCACTGAAAGGGTTGTAGAGACCTGAAACAGTTACCAGTGGAAGGGAAGGAGGCAAAAACAGTGTATGTGTGTGTGTGTGTGTGTGTGGGGGGGGGGGCTTCAAACATACATGGGACAGACGTAGAGGTAAATTTGAAAATAGGCAGGAAGGAGGAAGGGCCACCAGAAACCAGTTACGGTCTGTGGAGACAAACTAGGCAGAGGACATCTGGGCAGACTGGGTGGACCAAGCGGTCCTTTTCTATTGACAAATTTTGTGTTTCAGTTTCTATTTCTTCCTGTCTTACTACTACTCCCTCCCCGAGTAATTACTAAGCCCTTGACTCTCTCCCAACACTGCTTGAAACCATTAATGGTTGTGGCACCCACCGCCCCGCGGGCAGACTGTTCCATGGCGCAGTCAATCTCTCTATAAAATAAAACGTTCACAAGTCCCTCCTGAACCTTAGCTTCCACTTGTGTCCTCATGTTTTAGATTCATTACTGCTGTTGAATAGTTCCTTGCAGTTCACTGTCTTCATTCCTTTCAGTAACTTAAAGGTCTGCATCATATCTCACCCTCTCTCATCTAGCCTCGAGTGAGTACATGTTCATAGCTTTATGCTGATCCTTGTAGTATCTGCTGTACAGACCCTGAATCATTCTGATTACCCTATACTGCGCTTTCTACTGCCTATCCTCCTCTTTCCTTAGGTAGAAACTCTAGATCTGGGCACAGTACTCCAAGTGTGACCTCAACAATGATCTATAGAGAGACAGTAATACCTCTTTCCTCCTGGTGTCAAAACACCTACGTGTGCATGCCAGCCCGTGGCAGATCCAAGATTTTACAATGGGGGTGTTGTGGTGGTGTGCCTTCTCGATAAGTAACTTTTTATATATTTTTAATCCTTTATACTTTCCTTTTCATGACATTTTGGACTGAAATTATAAACAAAATCTATACTTTTGAATGCATATTTTCTTACAATCAATATGCTAAAAAACCAGCAAAGTGAAATGCAGCAGTAGCAGCAAGTACGCTACAATGGGGGGGTTCACCTGCCCCCCCAAACCCCCCTAGATCCGCAGCATCATGTTTGCCTTACTGGAGACTGTTACACTGGCTTGATTGTTTAAGGGAGTCACTTACGATGCCTCCTAGGTCTCTTTCCTCAGACATAGGGCCCAGTTTAACCCCTCCAACCCAATCATCCGTTCTGGAGTTTTTGTTCCCTACAGGCATGACCTTGCACATTTCAGTCGCCAACAAGTGTAGCTTGTAAGTGACTACTGTGGGTATGCATGCTCATTTTTTTGCATTTTAATCAAGTTTAAGGAGATCTTGTGCATGAGTGATGTGCCGTACATCAGGGCAGCCAGACAGCTCTGTCTACCGTGACCCAAAGAACTTCACTGTATGAGTGCAACTTCTGATGTCCATGGATATCAGAAATAAAACAGATGTTGTGGGTTTGCAGAGGTTAATCAGTCTGTTTTGTAATTTATCCAATCACAATCTCCACCAAAGATGCTCATCCTGCTCTTCCTGTTTTACACATCCATGCACCACTTCAGCACTCTGCCACTCCCGCTGCCTCTCGCTCCCGCGGCTGCTGCCACCACCATCACAGAAGTTCTTACAGGTAACACTGCAGCATGAGAAAATGAGCCAGATGACTTGGCAGATACAGAACTGCACTAGCTCCACCATTCAGCCTGTCTTGTTTAATTACCCTTTCCCCAGCTCCCCTCGGGCACTCACTCCCTGCCAGTTTGCTCATCGTGTGCTGGAGCCATGCACCAGATTGGCACTCTGCTGCCTACTGCTGCTACAACTGCAAGCTTTATTGGTTAATTTCCTTAATGACTCACCAGATCACTCATGCAGGATCTAGCACGCCACCTGCTGCCTGGTCTCTGAACAGCTATTGCTCCAGTTCATGGTGGCAGTCCTGCTACCCTCTTATCACAGCAGAGATCAAGTCTGGGGAACTGTTACTATGTGATGGTGTCCCCTTTGTAAAAAAAAATAAAAAAATTATTACAGGGTTCCCTCTGTTGAAAATGGCACAAGAAATAAATGCATATTTTCCTTATTATGAGGCAGTATAGTGCAGTGGTTAGGGGTAGGAGCATTGAGCTGCAAACCTAGAGACCTGGGTTTAAATCCCACATCCCCCACCTGCACACTGTTTGACCCTGAGTAAGTCACTTAATATCCTTGTGCTCCCTCCTTGTGCTCCCAGGTTGCACCTGGAAACAAGCTTCAGCTTAGTGTGCCTTTCCTGGTTAAACAATTTCCCACTTCCCTTCTTGCTGCCTGTGGAAAAGACCTCTTCTGGAGTTCTTTTTTTTATTACATTTATTTTGACCTGTGTGGCTGGGGATCTGAGAGACGTATGGTTGAGCAGCAAAGAATGAGAGAGAGCAGAGCAGTTAGACAGAGTCGGAGATAGCAAGTGGGAAGAGAGCCACAAACACTGTGATACAAAATAAGAAAATAAAAGAGAACTTCATTCCCTTTCAATTTATTTTATTCAAAACAGGTGTTTACAATTGATAGAATAAAACCGTAGAAGATGTCACACCAGGGACTGGGTTACTGTATGTCCTGAGTCTAAAATCCACTGAAATGAATGGGCCACACACTCTGCAAACATCCCTTTCTAAGGAGATGTGAAAAATGACAACCACTGCATCTGAGAGAAGGGGCCCAAATAAGTAATTGGCTGAAGAAAGTAGAAAAAATATTACATGACAAGAATGATATGAGCATGACAAAAAAGTCACCAAAATGAACAGTCCTTTCATTTCAACAGGCCGGCGCATTTCAATGGAGTTTTCTTCTCATTTTCATAACTTTCTTGCCTTTTAATGTATTTTTCTACTTTTGAGGACTGCAGTGGGAGGAACCCTGCAGATTCTCTTGCTTTCAGAAAATGGCTCTGCATTCCTTGCATTCTTTGTGACCAAACAAAATGTTGGAGTTGCACCACAGTCGCCTCTGCATCCATGAAGTACTCCGCTTGCACTGCACTGTAAATTACTTGGAAAAAAAATCAGGGATGTCCTGATTGTGACACTGGGGGATTGGGCATCCCCAGTGTCACCCGTATGTTTGTGTTGGAGGGTGATGGCGGGTGGGTGCTGAGAGGGAGGGTTGGGGGTATAACTCTAATTTTAAAGAAAAAAACAAACAGCGGTCACAGCAGAACATGGCACACTCTGCCGTGCACAAGATGGCTGCCGCACTCTACTGCATATACACTAGTAGGCCCTCATGTACAGTACAGTGTGGCAGCCATCTTGCACACAGCAGAGTGTGCCATCTTCTGACGTGACTGTTGTTTGTTTTTCCCTTTAAAATTAGAGTTATCCTCCCACCAGACCCTCCCATTATCACCCCCACCCCCCACAAACATAAGAGTGACACTGGGGTGCCCAATCCACCAGTGTCATGATCAGGACACCCTCAATGTTTTTTTTGCAAACAACAAATAATGCAGTGCGAGCGGATTGCTCCACAGATGCAGAAGCTGATTGTGGTGCAACTTCAACATATCGGGTGATGGGTGCTGAGAGGGGGGTTTGGGCGGGAGGTATAACTCCAAGTTTAAAGAAAAAACAAACAGTGGTCATGGCAGAACACGGCACACTCTGCCATGTGCAAGATGGCTGCTGTGCTAGTAGTCATGCATATGCAGTAGAGTGCTGTGGCCATCTTTCACATGGCAGAGGGTGCCGTGTTCTGTCGTAACCACCGTTTGTTTTTTCTTTAAGTATAGAGTTATCCCACCCAACCCTCCATCTCAGCACCCCCACAAACATAAGAGTGACACTGGGGTGACCAATCCCCAGTGTCCCGATGTGGAAACTTCAATTTTTTATTTTGTTTAAAGCGACCACCCCACTACTGCACATGCACAGCTATTTCTTCTTTTTTTAAAAACAAAATATATATTACTATCCCACCGCCCACCCAACCTTCCCTCTCTGCATCCCCCACCCTAGAAACATAAGCGTGACACTGGAAGTGCTAACCCCCCCATGTCCTGATGAGGATTCCTCCATGAGTTGTTTTTTCTTAACCCTGTAAAAAGAAAACCGTCTGTCGTTGCATTTTGTATCTGTAACTGCCCCCACCAAACCTCCCACTCAGCACCCCCCAAGCCCTTACTTAGCCCTTACTTACCCATTGGGGGTCCAGTGTCATAAGATGATGGAAGAACTCAACTGCCTACAGGTTAATGTAGACAGACAAGAGGATGCTAAAGATGAGAATACACAACAGACTGAAACAGGGGGTCATGTCATGGGAGGCACTGGGGGAGGGATAGGATGGGAACAAATGGGACAAAGCCAACAAAACCTGGAGGGCTATGTGTACAAATGCCCCTAGCCTGGGTAACAAGATCCCTGACCTAGTGGCCTTGATGGCAGAGGGAGACCTGGATATTGTGGCAGTTACTGAAACATGGTATACAGAGAACCATGAGCCTTTTCTCATTCACTAAAAATACAGCCAACAGCTTAATCTGGTTCCATGTCAAGCGGCATCCATCTGTATTACCCTCCCCCAGGATGGGGCTAAAACATAGGCAGAATTGTCTAGTCCTCCTTTCCTGGTCAACAAAAACTAAATAAAATAAATAAATAAATGACTGGGGGTTAATATACCTGGGTACACAGTCTACAGAAAAGACAAGGAGGGCAAAAAGGGGGGAGAGGTAGCAATCTACAAAAAGGAGTAGATCAAAGCAACTGAGATAAAGGGAAAGCAGGGAGGGGAGGGGAGGAGGCATTGTTGGACACCCTTGAGTCAGGAAATGGCACCACTATACGCACTGGGTTTTTCCACAGACCCCCAGTGCAAAGGAAGGAAACAGGTAGGGTAATGGTAGAAAACATGATGTAAATGGCAGAGAAAGGGGAAGTGTTATTGGAAGGGGACCTAAATATGCCTGATGTGAACTGGAACACCTATGCTGCAGCCACATCCAGGAGCAAAGTCATCCTGAATGCCTTGTAAGAGGCATGCCTCATGCAACTAGTGGAAGAACCCAGCCATGAGGGGGTGATGTTGGAGCTGGTGCTCACTAATAGAGACAGAATAATGGATGTATCAGTGGGTAACTATCTGGGGTCCATCGACCACTGTACAGTATGGTTCAGGGGACAGACAGTAGAAGAGTCAAGACACACAAAAGCAAGAGTTCTAGACTTCAAGAGGGCTGGCTTTGCTAAAATGGAAGAATGCCTCAAGAAAACACTGGCAAAGGGTCAGGGAGGGGGAGTAGAAGTATAGTGGGAGAACCTCAAGAGAGCCATAATAGAGGCAACAAGCCTTTGTGTAAAGCTACTGAACAAAGCAAGAAGAAAAAAGAAACCATCGTGATTTTCAAAAGAAGTGGCAGGGAAGGCTAGAGAGAAAAAAACTGGCATTCAGGAAAAACAAGGAAACACAGAGGGAGGAGGACAAGGAACTGTATCAGACAAAGCAGAGGGAGGTGGGAAAAGCAGTCAGAAGTGCAAAGGCACAAACAGAGGAAAGGCTATCCCAGACAATGAAGGAGGGGGAACCTTCTTCAGGTACATAAGGGAAAGAAGAAAGGCCAAGGGAGGGATATTAAGACTAAGTAAAGGAACAGGGGCGTGGGCAGAGGGGGGCCTGGAAAAAACTGAGATACTGAATGAATACTTTTGCTAAGTATTCATGAAAGGAGGGGGAGGGACCGAAATTGTCAAATAGACATACAGAGGGAAGAGGGGTGAAAACCGGAATACTCACAGAAGAGAGAGTCCTAAAGGAACTCTTGAAACTGAAGGTGGACAAGGCAATGGGGCCAGATGGGATACATCCCAGAATACTAAAAGAACTCAGAAAGTTGCTACTGACACCACTGACAGCCCTATTCAACAAACCTTTGGAGAAGGGAGTGGTGCTAGAGGACTGGAGGAGGGCGAACTTGATACCCCTTCACAAAAGTGGGAGCAAGGTAGAAGCAAAAAACTATAGGCCAGTCAGTTTGACCTCAGTGGTAGGAAAAATGATGGAATCACTGTTAAAGGAAAGGATTGTGGGATATCAAAAGTTCATGGGATAATCATAAAGGCACCCTGCTGTACAGCAGAGTGGGAGAAAGGCAGTCCAGATAAAAGTAGGGACTGCCAAACCAAGTAGGAATATAGGCAGACTAGGTGAGCTGTATGGTCCTTATCTGCTGATGGATTCTATGTTTCTATGTTTCTATATCTAAAAGCCAGCAAGGCACAGGACTGAAGGCAACATAAATTCACAACCGGAAGGTCCTGTCAAATGACTCTGATAGATTTGTTGGACTGGGTGACAAGGGTAGTAGATTAGGGAGGGGTGATGGACATGGTCTACCTAGAGTTTAGCTAAGCTTTCAACACAGTCCCACATAAGAGGTTAGTTAATAAGTCTAGGAGTGGGGCACAAGGTGGTTAACTGGGTCGGAATCTTGCTCAGCAACAGGATACAGAGCGGGGTGGTAAACGGAGTTCAATCTGAAAAAAGGGGAGTAATCAGCAGGGTACCACAGGGTTCAGTGCTGGGGCCAGTCCACTTTAATGTCTCTATTAGCTATATTGCAGAGGGACTCAAAGGAAGGGTATGCCTTTTTGCAGATAATACCAAGATCTGCAGCAGAGTTGATACTCCAGGGGGGTGGACAAGATGAGGAAAGACTTAGGCAAGTTGGAGGAGTGGCCAAGAGTGTGGCAGCTCAGATTCAATGCCAAGAAGTGCAAAACCATGCACTTGGAGAACAAAAACCCAGGGAAGGAATACGCGGGGGGAGGGGTTCTAACTACAACCAAACTGGAAAGGAACCTGGAGGTAGTTATAACAGATGATCTAAAAGTAGTCAAACAAAGTGAGAATGCAGTTAGGAAAGCCGGTGGGATGATGGGGTGCATAGGGAGAGGTATCCCCACTAGAAAACAGGAGGTGGTGATGTCACTGTACAGGCAGTTGATGAGACCTCATCAGAAGTACTGCATGCAGTTCTGGAGAACTCAGCTCTGGAAGGACATTGACAGGGTGGAGGCAATCCAGAGAAGGGCAACAAAAATGGTGCAGGGGCTGCACCAGAAACCACACAAGGAGAGATTGTGGGAATTCAGTATGTATATGCTGGAAGAAAGGAGAGAGAGAGGGGATATGACAGAGACATTCAAATGCCTCCAGGGGATCAATAGAGTTCAAGAGGGCAGCACCTTTCAGAAAAAGAGACGTACAAGAACACGGGGTCACAATGTGAGGCTGGAGGGAAGACAACTCAGGGACAACTTGAATAAGTATTTTTTCACAGAAAGGGTGGTGGATGCATAGAACAGACTCTCTGAGGAAGTTGTGGGCAACAATGGTAGGTGAATTCAAGAATGCATTGGGCAGGTAGAAGGCAACACTAGGAGTAGAAAGGAGGAGATAGGCTGCAGATAAAGTAGGATCTGGAGTTTATACACTAGGTAGGGAAATGGGCAGACTAGGTGGGCTAGACAGTCCTTATTTGCCATCAGATTATATGTTTCTATGTTTCTAATCCTCTCTGGACTGCAGGCACATCTTCACTCTTGAAAGCCAGACTGCAAACTGAAGAAACAGGTGTGCGGTTCAATGTACTGTATTTCAAAGGGGTTTTGAACTTAGTGGCATAACTTGGGCATTTTTGCATATTTTTAGCCCACATTTTTAACATGCCTTCTTTGGGACCCTACCTCATGAACATTTGCACTGACATTAAGTAGATCTGTCCCAAAAGGTGATTTTGTGGTCCCTATTTGAAATCACCTTTCAGCAGGAGTTGAAAGTTTTCTTTGCTCTTGTTCATGGGTGGTGTCATAAGAAGGCTATGTTGAAAATTTGGTGTAAAAATAATAAAAAACAACAAAGTTATGAGCCTACAGTACATTGAATTTTGTGAATGCAGAATCATAACTTTGGTAATTTTCAAAATGTCTCCTCCAAATTCACAGCACAGCCATATCTTTACAGCACCTTGTGCGAGTGACAGCTGTAATTTTTCAAATCCTGGCCAAATTGTTTTTTTTACATCCTGAAAAGTGATTTCACTGTCCTTGCATGAAATCACCTTTTGGGCACAACTTCAAAATTTTCTCTGCCTTTTCATGAAGGGTCATAAAGGCTATGTTTAAAATTTGGTGTAACAATATTAAAAAATAATAAAGTTATGAGCCTACATCGAATTTTGTGAATGCAGGCTTGTAACTTTGGTTATTGCCAATTTTTTTACCTCAAATTTACAACATAGCCATATATTTACCACACTTCATGAATGTTCCAGCTGTTCTTATTCAAATCCTAGCAACATTTTTTTATATCCTGAAAGGTGATTTCATGGTCCCTGCATGAAAGCACCTTTTAGGCAGGAGTTAAACATTTTCTCTGCCATTGTTCATGAGTGGGGTCATAAAAAAGCTATGTAGAAAATTTGGTATAAAAATATTAAAAAGCAAAAAAGTTATGAGGCTGCGTTGAATTTTGTGAATGCAGGCTCATAGCTTTAGTAATTTTCAATATTTTTAATGCAAATTTACAACATAGTCATATCTTTATAGCACCTTGTGAATGTGACAGCTGTCATTTTTCAAATCCTGGCAAATATTTTTTTTTACATCACAAAAGCAGGTGATTTCATGGTCCCGGCGCAAAGTCACCATTCAGACAGGAATTGAAAATTTACTCTGACCTTATTCATGAGACGGGGTCATAAGAAGGCTATGTTTTAAATTTGGTATAAAAAGTTTTAAAAAAAGTGTCATGAGGCTATGCTGAATTTTGCAAATGCAAGCTCATACCCTTGGTAATATATCATATTTTTACCCCAAATTTTCAACATAGTCATTTCTTTACAGCATCTCATGATTGTGACAGCTGTAATTTTTCATATCCTGCCAAAAATGTGTTTTTGTGTCCTGAAAGGTGATTTCACATTCCCTGCACAAAATCACCTTTCAGCCAAGAGTTGATAATTTTTTCTGCCCTTGTTCATGAGGTGGGTCATAAGAAGGCTACGCTGAAAATCTGGTGTAAAATTATTAAACAAAACAACACATTTATGAGCCTACCTTATACTTTGCAAACACTTGCTCATAATTATGGTAATTGTAAACATTTTTATCTCAAATTTTTAACATAACCTTTTCTTTACAGCACCTCATGAATGTGATAGTTGTTATTTTTAAACTCCTGCTCAAAACGTGTTTTGCCTTTAGGCCAAAAGTTGAACATTTTTTCTGCACTTCTTCAGGAGGCAGGTTTGTAACAAGGCTACATTGAAAATTTGGTGTACAAATATTAAAAAAAGACATTTTCAATTTTTTTACCCCAAATTTCTCAGCTTCAGCCCTATTTGCTCTGGCCAGAATCTGTTTGTTTTGTTGAGGTATTATTTAGGTCCCCTCTCACAAACACAGGTGTCATTTTTTACACCACACCACATTACAAAGGGATGTTCATAGAGTATGGCTACACAGTCTATGAACACTCCTTCTCAGGCACCAAGAAATGTGGCCTGTAAGCACCTTTTGTGGTCATGTGTAGTCTTTTCTGCATTTCAATCAAGTTTAAGGTTACCTTTGCATTTGGAGATTTGCCATACATTATTGTATGTGGGTGATGTGCTGTGTGCCAAGGCAGACAGAAGGCAGACTGATCTGAAAGTAGCCAGCGGTGGATTGGAGCACCCCAGCCACCCAAAATAGAAGAGAGCAGGTAGTACTGGAGGCCTGTCAGGATAACTTCCTGATGCAGTTGGTCAGTGAACCAACCAAGGAAGGTACCACCCTTGACCTTGTGCTGACTAATGAGGAGTGTATGAGGAAACTGAGGGTGGAAGAATCACTGGCGGGGAGTGAACACAAGTACAAGGGTTCCTGGCCAGAATTCAGCCCAATGTGGACATGAATCAGAGGTGGGAGCTCATAAAACTAGGGGTAGTAGAGGCAACCAAATCCTGCAGCAAAGCCCAGAGTAAACAGGCTGGGGCTAAGAAACCTAGCTGGGCAAGCAAGGGAGTCATGGACTGGGTAGGGAAGAAAAGAGCTGCCTTTAGGAGATACAAAAAAAAAACTGGGAGGGGGGAGGATGGGGGGGTACCTGAAGGAAGCAAAGGAGGTGACTAGGGCAGTAAGGGCAGCCAAGGTGTCCAGGGAACTCAGGTTGGTGCAGGGCATTAAAGAGGAGGAAAAAGGACTTCTTCAGGTACATCAGGGAGAACAGGAGTTGTAAGGACCAGATAGTATGGATTAAGAGGGAGGGGGATGAGTGGAAAAGGGGGGCGAAAAGGCAGGAGCGCTTAACGACTACTACTGCTTAGTATTTACTAAGGAGAAGGGGGGATACCCAAGGTGAGTGGGAGGGTAGAAACTGAATGGGTGGAGTGACAGACAGGGAAATCACAGAAGGTAGAGTGCTGGAGGCATTAAGGGCACTAAGGGTGGACAAAACAGCAGGGCCAGATGGTGTTCACCCAAGGGTACTGAAGGAGCTAGCAGAGATCCTGATGAGGCCCTTGGCAGGCCTATTTAATGCTTTCCTGAACCTGGGATACGTTCCTCAAGATTGGAGGGTGGCTCACGTGTTTCCTATCCATAAGACCGTCCCCAAGCATGAGCCAGGGAGCTATAGACCATTGAGCCTCATATCTATACTGGGAAAACTAATGGAGACAACCCTGAAGGAGAGGCTGGTGTTCCTGCTGGAGTCTAATGGGCTACAGGACAATAAACAGCATGGCTTTGTCATGGGCAGATCCTGCCAGACCAACCTGGTAGAATACTATGACTTGGTGACTAGGCAAAAGGACAAGGGCCATATGGTGGATGTTCTGTACCTGGATTTCAGTAAGGCATTTGACTCAGTGCTGCATGGGAGACTTGGAAGAAAGGTAAAAAGCACAGGGGTGGGTGCAAAAATGGTGGGATTCATGGTGAATGGGTTACAGAGAAGGCAGCAGAGAGTAGTGGTGGGAGGGGAACTCTCATCCTCAAAGGGCAGTGGTGAGTGGGGTTCCACAGGACTCGGTGTTGGGGCCAATGTTATTTGGGATATTTATTGTAGACGTTTCTGTGGGCATCAAGAGTAAGATCAGTCTATTTGCTGATGACACCAAGATGGGAGTAGTGGTGGATGGCCTAGGGGTGGCAAGGTTTGTAGGAGGATCTGAAAAAGCTGGAGACCTGGTCAGATACCTGGCAACTGGGGTTCAATGCCAAGAAATGCAAGGTGCTGCATTTTGGGGCAAAGAATCCAAGGAGAAATTACCAATTGGGGGGAGTGCAGCTAGCCGAGACTGAGGAGGGGATAAATCTGGAGGTGCTCTTTACGGGATCAATGAACAGCTCAGCACAGTATAGTAAGGCAGAAGCAAAGGCCAACAAAATGCTGGGTTGTATCGCAAGGGGTATAACCTCAAGAAGTGAGGGGGAGGTGATTCTGTCATTGTATCGATTGCTGGTTAGACCTCACCTGGAGTACTGCGTGCAGTACTGGCACCCGTACCTGAAGAGGGACATTAAATTACTAGAGGGAGTGCAGTGCAAAGCAACAAAGATGATCCAGGGTCTAGGGAACTTACCATATGAAAGTAGGCTGAGAGAACTGAACAGGTACTCACTGGAGGAGAGGAGGGACGGGGGGATATGATTGAGACCTTCAAGTACGAGAGGAATAAACAAGACTAGTACAGAAGGACTATTTCAAGTAAGAGTAGGAAGGAATACTTGAGGCCATTAAATGAGATTGGAGGGTGGATGGTTCAGGGGGAAAATGAGAAGACACATTTTTAAGGAAAGGGTGGTGGCAGAGTGGATGGCATTTCCAGTGAAGGTGGGAGCCTGTAGAACAGTGGGCTGCTTCAGGAAGGGCTGGGACAGGGCAAGAGGGAGGGTCAAGGGGGGTAAGGAGGGAGGGAGGGGCAGCTGCAGAACAGGGTTGTTAGCTGCAAAATTGAGCAGACTCGATAGACCAATAGGCCTTTTTCTGCTGGCGGTTTTTGTATGTTTGTACGTTTGTAGCCAACACTTCTTGCAACCCACCCACCCTTGCATTATTTGTGCCAGAAGAAGAAACAAATTAGTGTTGTGCTTTTAAAAAGCACATGGTATACTGACTAGCAGGAGCATTGCATCATGGGATGTTGTTTTTAGTAATAGTGGGACCAGAGGAGTGAGTGGTCTTACAGGTGGGAGTTCTTTTTATGTGTTAGCACCACAGGGAGTTTACAAAATGCAGTGGAAAAGTGAAGTGGATTTTAGAGGATGATGGCAATCAGAAGATTATGTGGTCATAAAACTGCTGTGTTTGAACACAATTTGTTAACTGAAGCCAATGAGACTGGTGGGGGACTGTGAAGCCGATCAGCCTTGCTGAGAATATTTTTAAATGTGGTCAGTGAAGGGAACTGTGCGTATGAAAAGCAAAGGTACTTTGAATATTCAGGCTGGCTGAAGAGTGGAGGACGGAGCCTGAAACTGTGCATTTGGAAAGGAGAAATGTTGTTACTTTTTGATGCAGTCCCTTATATGCCATCTTCATGTAGTGATACTATGCTTGGAAGGAAGGCACTGATGAGTAAGAGTTCAGGAAATGTACATCCCATTATATAATTTGCCTTAAAGAACCACTGACACAATGACTCAATGTCCACAAATTTCTGATTTTGAAAGGAGACCTAACTCGATGCACAGCAGTGTGTTGATGGTTAGTGAGAGATGTCATATTTTACCTTATTTTTAGTGTTTTACCACCATCGTTCACATGAGCATTGACAACGGGTAGCAGTGTTGCCACTCCCACTTGGAAGTTGTGTTGATGTCAGGAATAAGGGAGCTGTTTGTGAAGTAGAAGGGGGCAGCTTATGTGAAGCACTTTCAATGCTGCGCACTGGAGAAGCATAATCATACATAAAGATGAAACGCAGTTATAATTATTACATCCACAGACTATGGGGCACTCGCAGTTGGAAAAACAGAGAAATGGAATTTGACAACAAACATGGACCACTTGGCCCACCAAGTCTGCCCATTTTCCCTACCTGTTTCATGTACCACAGATCCCAAATGATTTGCAGATTTTGAGTTCCTTTATGTCTGTCCCATGCATTTTGAATTCTCCTACTGTTTTTTGCTCCTACAAACTCTGCCGGGAGACCGTTCCATGGATCCACCACTCTGTGAAAAAATACTTTCTCATGTTACCCCTAAGTCTATCCCCCTCTATTTTCATATCATGGCCCCTTGTTCTTGAACATCTTTTTTATTGAAAGATGTTACCATTTTGTATCTTATTTACATTCTTGAGGTATTTGAAAGTCTCTATCATACCCCCCCCCCGCAGGGAATGCATATTGAGATCCTCCAGTTTCTCCTCAAATTACTTTTGGTGCAGCCCCTGCACTATTTTTGGCACCTATCTCTGAACCACTTCTACTCTGTCTATGTCCTTACTGAGATGCAGCCTCCAGAACTGGACACAGTACTCTAGGTGAGGTCTCACCAATGTTCTATACAGTGGAATCACCACATCCTTCCTTCTGCTAGAAATTCCTCTCTCTATGCACCCCAACATGCCACTGGCTCTCCTCACAGCCTTTTCATATTGTTTAGTAGCTTTTAGATCATCAGATATGATTACTCCCAGGTCCTTTTCCCATTTGGTGAACCTCAGTACTTCCTCCCATCATGTACTCCTTTCTTGCAAATGCAATATTTTTGGGTGGAGATCTAAACTGTATTATAGTTTAATCCATTGCCTCGTACCTTCTCCTTCTTCCCCATAGTTCACCAGACCTCTTCTAGACTTGACTATATCCTTATCAGTCACTCTCCCCTCCCCATCCTCAGTAATACTGGTATGGAACCTATAGTTATCTCGGATCATGCAGCCGTTTGGGCTGCATTAGTCCCTGACTCTACCTCACAGCGAGACACGACTTGGAAGCTAAATACTCAGCTCCTGAAAGATTCTCATGTTCAATGTAGAATTTCCTCTCTCATTCAAACTTTTATTCATTCCAATCAAAGTTCAGTCACTAGGGTAGACTATGAATGGTGTGCCCTGAAATGCTTCCTCCGAGGGGAGTTTATTCGGATGGCCTCTACTCACAAATGCCGTAGAGAAACGAAAGCCCTCTTGCTACTTGCACAAATCCGCACCCTGGAACACTCTCCCTCTCCCACAGCTTCTTCAGACCTCTTGCAATCCCTGATGTCCCTTAGAGACAAATATTCCATCTTATTACAAGAAAAGGCAGAATATGCTATTCTCAAAACTCAGACCAAGTATATTGAACAAGGAGAGAAAGCAGGACAATTGCTTGCTCTCCGGATGAAAAAAACTTGAGGCACCACGAATTATCCCCTCCATTCTAGCTTCAGACAGTTCTACCAAAATCCTCCCTAGGGACATATCATTAGTTTTCCAACAATTTTATTCTACATTATATAGTAAACGGCGATCTGCACCTGATACATCTGAGACCCTCACATACGTAAACTCTATTTCTTTGCCCAGTCTTACTGAGCAACATCAAAACTATCTTTCAGCTCCCATATCAATTACTGAAATAGAGGTTGCCATAAATAATCTTGCTGCAGATAAGTCTCCTGGCGCTGATGGCCTCCCCTCTAATTTTTACAAGAGCTTTCAGGCAGACTTACCCCCTTTTTGCTCCGACTTTATAATTTCATGTTTTCTTCAGATTCTCTAGATTCTTCACTACTAGAGGCCATTATCATTCTTCTCCTCAAACCAGACAAACCATCTAACCACCCGGCAAGCTATCAACCCATTCCCCTAATGAACTGTGACATCAAAATACTCGCCAAGATATTAACTAAATGTATTGAGAATGTTTGGCTTGGCCTTCTCAGTCCAGAACAGGTAGGATTCATATCCCGGAGATCCTCAGCTTACCATATTCAGAAGATAGATCATCTCTTTCAGACGGCTAACTCCTCCCTTATTCCCATGACTCTGGTATCCCTTGACGCCGAGAAGGCCTTTGATAGGGTTGACCGGTCTTTTCTGTGGTTAACCTTGCAGAAAATGGGTTTCCCTTCCAGCTTCATACAGTGGATCCAGGTTCTTTATTCTTCCCCCAGTGCCAAAATGTGCTGTAATGGAACCCTCTCCTCTTCCATTTCCTTATATACTGGAACACGTCAGGGCTACCCTCTTTCACCTTTTCTTTTTAATCTTTATCTGGAACTGCTTATCAGAAGCCTGAAAGTTCATCCCAATATACAAGGTTTTCAAGTTAGTAATCTCGCTCTGTCCCTTTCTGTTTATGCAGACATCTTATTCCATCTTTCAAGTCCTGTACCCTCCCTTACTGCAGCCTTACAAGTCATCGAGGATTTTGGCAAATATTCCAATTATAAATTAAATCTCAACAAAACTGAAGTATTCCCACTTAATAATCTAGTTTATAGTCAAGACTTTTCCCCTTTTGGTATGAAGTGATCCCCCCGGCATATTAAATATCTGGGTATTTACTTAACACATGACCTCTCTTTGACTAAGAAGCTGAACTTGGAAAACTTGCTAATTACCATACAACAGGACTTGACATGCTGGAAAAGCCTTCCAATCTCCTTATGGGGCAGGATAAACATTATTAAGATGAACATACTACCCAGGCTCTTCTATCCTTTGAATATGCTCAACATCTGGCTTCCTCTATCTTTTTTGTGTGTCCATTCTTACATTGCTTCCTTCATCTGGTCAGATAAGTCCCCCAGACGATCTTATTCCAAACTTAGGTCACCCAAGGAATCCGGTGGCTTACGACTTCCTGATTTTTTATTGTATTATTAGGCCAGCCACCTTCAAAAATGTGGCAAATGGCACTCGAGTCCCCACAACCTTACTGTCAGTGAACATACCCTGATTTGGTTACAAATTGAATCCCAGTTAATTTCTGATCACAAACTGTCTCCCACTTCCATCTTTTTCTCCCCTCAGATTTCTTTGTCTGAGCCATTAAGGTCATCCCCGATTAGTGTCTTCATCAAGGTTTTTTCGCAACTATGTTCCTGCTTCAAAATTCCTCTATCTAAAGACCTCTCTCAACCTATTTTCTATAACTTGAACATTAAGATAGGTAATTCTTCACTATCTCCTACCTGGCTCCCTATTGCATCTGACCTAAAGATCTCTGACTTTCATAACTCGACCTCCATTCTAACCTCTTCAGAGATATTAGATAAGCTTAATTTACATCCCAACCACATCTTTAAGGTTTACCAGCTAAGATATCTGTTAACACGACAATTTGGGCTTGCTCCTCAACCCTCAATCTTTGGAGATCTCCTTCAACAGATTCAATATATGGCACTTAAACCTCATGGGGTCTCAACTCTTTACTGGTGCCTACTAACTTCACTTCACCCACCTAACTCTAGTGTATCCAAAGTTTGGGAATCCTTTTTACCTGAGTATACTTTTAACTGGCCTACACTATGGAATAAACTTTACACATATCTGACTCGAGACCGACTGCGACTCACTCAATACCATATTCTCAATAATATGTACTATACCCCTGTTAAATTATCTAGAATGGGTCGCCTTCCCTCCCCTTGCTGTACCCGATGTGGTAAAGCAGATGGTACCTTATTGCACGTCTTTTTGGCTATGTGAGAAAGTCTCTCCCTTATGGGCAAGCATAGAGGAAAGAATAGACCCTCCCTTGGGGCTAAATGGTCTCTTCTCTCCTGAAGTCTGCATTATCAGAGGTTTTTTCATTGATTCAGGTAAAAGAAAGATGCTACCATATGTCTCGTCAGTGGTTAAAAAATTATTCCTGAGTCATTGGTTTGACCAATTACCCATTACCTACACTGAATGGCTAAATGAGCTCTCTTTCTCTTAAAGAACAGAACACTTAAATGCTACCACATGAAATCACATGCCCCTATTCAATAAGAAGTGGGGCAAATTATTTGCTTTACATTTGAAGTAGTTGACATCTTATCCCTGACACCTTGCTAGTTCTATAGATCATTGTTATTTTTATAGTTACCTCATAAGTATATTATCCTTTACTATTCTATGTTATGAAGGGCTTGGTGCACTCCGCTCAGGTGGGGGGGTAGGGAATAAGGAGGGGAGGAGGGAGGGTGGTGGGTTATGTTGTATTTTCTTTATCCCAACAGTTTTTTCTTACTGTACTACACTGATTGTTCTAATGTGGTTTTATTAAAATAATAAAACTTTTTCAATTTCAAAAAATAAACTGTATTATAGTGTATATTAAAACATTGTTACTGCTGAAAAGTGGAACATTTCCGAACACTGTTATGCTTCACTAGACTCACCATGTATGCTGTTATACTGCAGTAGCTACGTACTCACTACAGCATAACAGCATAGAATGGTAAGGGTCACACGTGGCAAGTCTCCTTGAACACAACCAAACCAGTCAGCTGTTACAGTTAGCGCCATTCATGTTAACTGCAAGCATCATCTGTTTGAAATAATTTACATGATCATGAGCGTATAAGCTTGTTTTCCTGGCAATGATCAAATATATACTATAAAAATCAATGGATGGGTGTCCATTGGTAACAGGGCAGGCTAGCACATCTCGAGGTTCCTATGATGACCAAACCTCTCGAGCTTCGCTCTCGAGGTTAAAGTGGTCACCTTAGGAACCACTCGATGTGCTAACAGCCCTGTTACCGATGGACACCCATCCGTTATTCTCTATATTAACCCAATATTAGATAGATTCAACAAAAAATACATTCTAAACCTGAATAAGGATTTGGCAGGAGTAACAGAAGTTTTAGGACTGGCAGGGATGGTTAACCCCACATCAATAGAGTACACCTTCATTTCCCCACTGAATAGGACAGCTTTGAAAACTGACTATCTTCTTATCCCCCAAAACTATTCACAAGACTTAGTACAAGTCAAAATCAATCCAGCTGCGGTCTCGGACCACTCTCCAGTGATGGCCACCTTGAAATGGGGGATTTTAAGAAATCACCAAAATAGATGGATGATGAATAGCTTTCTTCTTGAAAATCCACAATATGCGAACTAACTTAATGAGGACTTTCTAGAGTTCTTATGTTTTAACAAACCAACAGATACATCATGGGAAACAACTTGGGAGGCTTTTAAATGTTTCACTAGAGGAAGAATTATTAGCTTGTTGATAAAAACAAAACATTCAAAACACAAGAACAGTTAGATATACTTAAACAGCTACAAATACAACTAGTGACTTGTAACTCAGAAGACTTATTGCAGAAGTAGGCAAAACATAAATTGGGGAAGGAGGAAATACTACAGGGGAGGCAGATTTTCAAATAAGGAGAGCAGAAATTAACTAGGTAGCTTCAGGACATAAGGTTGAGAAGTTACTTGCTATTCGTCTCAAACAAAATGAAAACAAAAAGCTCATCATAACCTTAAAGAATGAAGATACAGAAGAAATTATTACTGATTTACAAAAAAAATTAATAACTCGTTCTTCAGCTACTATGAAAATCTATATATGCATAATAGGAACAACCCCTCAGAAAGAGACATGGATAATTTCATAAGTAGTACCAACAACTCACAACTGACCAAAGAAAAAGCAGATATATTAAGCCAACAAATAAAGACTGAGGATGTCCAGCATGCAGTTAAGGAATTAAAATCATCACCAGCAGAGTACTACCTCGTGGGCAGTTGACCCACCTTAAGTCATGCCTCCGTCAGCAAGACTGGTATCCTATATATAAAGCAACAGATGCTAATACTGCACTGGACTACTTTGTCAACACTTTCAATGCTGCCAGTGAGTCCTATACTCCTTTTAAAAAGCGTAAAGTCAAAGCCCTCTGCAATCCCTGGCTCTCGGCCAACCTCCTAGGTCAACTAAAATCAAGGGATCACCTCTGGGAACTGGCCAGGACCCCCCGGTATGCAAACTGACATTTTAAACTATAAACATGCCTGGAATGACTGCACTAAATCTATCCGGCAAATGAAATCTTCCTACTACAAGAATGCTCTCACTGATTCCTGGGGAAATGGGAGAGTGTTCTGGAACAATATTAAAGAGGTCACTGGGAAGCAACCCAAAACCTTCCCAACCTTGCTAAACATAAATGGGACCACTACGCTTGTCCCTAAAATCATAGCAAATACCTTCAACACTATGTTCACTGATCTCAGCAGCGTTCTCCCTGCTGACTTTTTCAAGGATTATGACTCCCCCATTTCTCCCACCAGCTCCTCCACCCCCCCTCTAGCCACCCACCTTTCTACTTCAAAGCAGTCAAGATGCATGAAGCTCACAAATATATTACCAAAGCAATCGCCAAAGCCAGATCTAGCAGTGACACACTTGACCTTGTGTTGCTGTCTCTCACCCTTGATGAGGTGCTTGGGTCATTGATGAGTATTTTCAACCTCTCTCTTAGCCTCAGCCAGTTCCCTGACAAATGGAAAGCTGCCACTGTTACCCCAGTTCAAAAGTGGTGACAAGGCCACCCACGGGAACTACCATCCAATCTCTATACTGCCTCCTCTCTCCAAGGCCCTTGAACGTATAGTAGCTGATCAGCTCACTGCCTTCCTGGACAAATATAATAATTTGTGTACACAGCAACATGGCTTCAGGAAAGGTCATAGCAACACATCTGCCCTTCTGGAATTCTCTGGTGCCATACACAGCTCGTTGGACAATGGACAGCTAACTGGGTCTGTTTTCATTGATTTGACTAAGGCATTCGATACTGTCCACCACTGTCTGTTGCTTGTGCAGCTCCAGAATGTTGGATTCTCTCCTGACTCTACAGCCTGGTTCAACAGTTACTTGGAGAACTGGTCGCAAAGAGTGAAAATTGTGGATATACTCTCTGATGCCGGGCCTGTCCGCTCTGGAGTCCCTCAAGGATCCATTCTGGGCCCCCTACTTTTCAGCTTGTTTCTGAACACCTTTCTGAATTCTTGCTCTGAAGAAATCATCTTTGATGCTGATGATGCTGTAATTCTCACTTCACATTAGGACCCCAAAGCCTTACAAGACAACCTTCAGCTTGACTTTGCTTCTGTTGAAAACTGGTTTACAAAACATAAACTGGTCCTAAATTATAAAAAAAAAAAACAAGTCTATGCTGTTCAGCAGCTCTCATAACAAGCATAAGCTGCACCCCCTATCCATCAAAACCAGCCACAGAGTTGCCCTGGAACAGGTGCAATCCTTTAAATACCTTAGAATCACACTTGACACTCACCTACACTATGGTGCCCACATTGACTGTGTAGCCAAAGTTGCTAATACCCGTCTTGGCCTACTTTTCTGGCACAGGCAACATCTTACCCTGGAAGCCTTGACAGTCGCTGTACAAAGCTCCATAGTTTCTGTCATTGGCTATGGGCTCATCATCTATGGATCTGCCACTGCTGCCACTTTGATGCGTATCTACCACCCTCAACAAGGACTGTCGACTCCTCACTGGATCACACCATCTCACACATACGTGTGACCTCTATGCACAAACAGGATGGCTGCAACTCACCAATCGGATAAAGTACATAACTTGCACTATGGTGAAAAAAATAACCATGGGCCTTGCACCATCTGGAGTCCGAGCTCTCCTGCACCCAAGCAACAACCCCCGCTCAACAAGGGGATCTGAATCCCAGCTCCTGCAGGTTCCCCATTGTTGAACCTCACAAGGTCAAAGATATTTTGCTTACAGGGCACCCGGCTGGCTAAATGGTCTCTGCAGTGACATCTCCTCCACTCCCTTATCTGGCACATTTAAATCCAGGCTCCACCTCTCCCTCATAGGCTCTAGCACCTGTGACTGCTTCATCTAATTGACCCTCCTGAACACTACCCTAGCCTATTTCTTTCTCCCTCCAATTAGCACTTTGGCCCCTCCTATCCCTCCCAGTAAGCACTTCTCCATGTTATGTCTTTGACAATGCCCCAGGCTGTTCTGACTCCTCTGTTGCTGCCCCATCCCACTCTCTCTTTTTTCTTTGCTTGTCCCTTTACCTCGCTACTCCTCTTTCACTATTCCCCATGACGTACTCTCCAAAACTGTTTAATATTCTTTGTAACTACCTACATGTATCCTGATTACTGTTCCAGCTTTAGTTTATACTTTCGTCATTTTGTCTTCCTATACTGAATTGTAACTGATGTGGAACCTTTGTAAAAGAGCCCTGGCTCAAAGATATTTGTAATCCTAGAACTAAAAATAAATAAATAAATAACTAAAACCTAAGAAAACTCCAGGTAGTGATGGCTTTCCTGTTAATTTTTATAAAACGTTCTCAGAAGTTGTTTTTCCTTTATTGCTGAAAGTATATCATGAAGCAAAGGGCACAGGATCCTTAACAGATTCAGTGTAACAAGGCATTATTACATTAATACTGAAATCTGGAAAGGACAGGTTGTACCGTAAGAATTATAGACCTATCAGTCTTATTAATACAGATGTCAAAATACTTGCAAAGATTTTAGCCTCTAGATTAATGTCAGTTATGGATGACATTATGAGGCCAAAGCAGGCTGGTTATATTAGGAAAAGGCTCACAGTGGACAATACTAGAAAGGTGTTCCACATTGTGTCATCTGAGGAAAAGAATAAATCCCCCATTGCCCTGATAGCATTATATTCGGAAAAAACATTTGATTAAGTAGACTGGGAGTTCTTATTCAAAACTATG
This sequence comes from Neoceratodus forsteri, assembly GCA_016271365.2. Lineage (NCBI taxonomy): Eukaryota > Metazoa > Chordata > Ceratodontiformes > Ceratodontidae > Neoceratodus > Neoceratodus forsteri. Next base: position 31,286,812 of record CM057449.1, on the reverse strand, counting down.
AAAAGCACACAAAATTCCAGAAGAATTTGCCACATGGGTAAATTACTGTCTGATAAACCCTCTTCGGCAGTAACAGTAAATCGGAAACTTTAAAATTTTTCAAGATAAAATGAGGTACAAAACAAGGTTGTCCATAGTCCCCACTACTTTTCAATATAGCCCTCAATCCTTTAACTCTGCAAATCAATGCATCCCCTCAAATAAAAGGTGTTCAGATAGACAATAAGTTACTTAAATGTTCCCTATACGCAGATGACATTTTTTTAACAGTATCAGACCCTACAAGACAAAACAAAAAGTTGCGGCCTTAGAGCTACCCCACGGTGCTGAATTTTAGAACATCTAGAAGCAAGCACACACTCGACTACTTGTGAGTATACCAGACCCCGTTGGTTCGACACAAGAACTTTTAAATCTGATCAAACAATTTGTCTCTGTTTCTGGATACACTTTAAACATAGGCAAAAACCAATTCCTTTCATTAAATGGTGGTATCACTTTGGCAGATGTAAATGAACTGGGTATATCATGGACACCAGAATATATTGAGTGTTTGGGCATAAAGATCTATAAAACCATTAAGAAAACTGTTTCTGTGACTCTCACTAATTTCAGAATAAAAAACAAAAAAACCTTGAAAAATGGAACAAACTCCTTTTAAGCCTATGGGGAAGATTAGACTCAATAAAAACGATCCCATTACTGAGAGTTTTGCACTTATTTGCAATGTTGCCCAGGATAATACCCACCACTCAGTTCACTATGCTTCATAATAAAATTAATAAATTCTTATCGGCAAATATAAAACCCATTGGCTAGACAGAAGGATCAGAGAGGTCTAATAGCACCAGATTTGAAATTGTATTATTTAGCATCTAGGTTAGTATAAATAGCCCACTGGCTTAGACATGCACCAGATGGCTTGTATTCTCCAGAGTGGCAACAAATAGCAGAAAATACTGTACTGTATATTAAGATTTAAGAATATAAGCTTACATTCACTTTTCTTTGCTTGCCCCATTACCCTGATTAACAATCCTATTATAATGGATTCAATCAAAATAATAGCACAGATATCCCAACTTCTAAATTTAGAACTGGATACTTCCCTTCGGCAACTAATCTGGATGAATCCAAACCTACAATTGGAAATATTTGTGGAGAATGGTGAGCCACTGAAACAAGCAGGCACCGAAACATAGAAACATAGAATTTGATGGCAGATATGGACCACTTGGCCACCTAGTCTTCCCATTTCCCTACCTACTAGATAAGCTGCAGATCCTAGTTAACCAACAGCCTATTTCTTCCTACCCTCCACAAGAATTGCCTTATGTCTGTCCCATGCATTTTTGAATTCTCCCACAGTTTTAAACCCCACAGCCTTCTCAGGAAGGCAGTTCCTTGCATCCACCATCCTCTTTCTGAAAAAATACCTCCTCACATTGCCCCGGAGCCGTCCCCCCTCTATCTTCAAATTGTGTCCTCTTGTTCTTGCACATCTCCTTTTCTGAAAGATGCTACCCTCTTGGACTTTGTTGATTCCACTGAGGTACTTAAAAGTTTCTATCATGTCCCACCTCCCCCCCTTTCCTCAAGAGTGTAAATATTAAGCTCCTTTAGTCTCTCCTCATATGGCTTCTCTTGCAGACCCTGCACCATTTTAGTTGCCCTCCTCTGGACTACCTCCATCCTGTCTATGTCCTTGCAGAGATGGGGTCTCCAGAACTGGACACAGTACTCTAGATGGGGTCTCACCAACTGTCTGTACAGAGGGATAACAACTTCCTGTTTTCTGCTGGTGATGCCTCTCCTTATACATCCCAGTATCCCCCCAGCCCTCCCTACTGCCTTCTCACATTGTTTGCCAACCTTAAGATCATCTGATATGATTACCCCCAGCTACCTTTCCATTTTTGTTGCTGTTACTACCTCCCCCCATTGTGTACTCTTCCCCTGGATTTTCATTTCCCAGGTGCATTATTTTGTACTTCTTTGCATTGAATCCAAGCTGCCATACTTCTGACCATTCCTACAACCTTGCCAAGTCCCTTCTCATCATTTCCACGCCCACTTGTGTATCAACCCTGTTGCAGATCTTTGTGTCATCTGCAAAAGAGGCATACTTTTCCTTCCAGTCCATCTGCAATGTCAATTATAAAGACATTAAAAAGGACTGGACCCAGTACTGAACCCTGTGGTATCCCCACTAGTAACCCTACTTTCTTTAGAGTGGACTCTGTTTGCTATTACCTTCTATGTCCTGTTGTCCAGCCAATGTTTTACCAAGGCTACCACCCTGGGACCCACTCCCAGGCTGGCTAATTTGTTTATTAATCATTTGTGTGGGACTGTGTCAAATGCCTTGCTAAAGTCTACGTAGGCCATGTCCTCAGCCCCTCCCTGGTCTACTACTTTGGTCACCCAGTCAAAGAAATTGATTAGACTCATCTGACATGACCTTCTCACTGTGAATCCATGCTGCCTTGGGTCCTGTGCCCCACTGACCTCTAGGTACTCAACAATTCTTTCCTTCAGAAGTGATTCCATCATTTTCCCTACCACAGAGGTCAAACTGACAGGTCTGTAGTTACCTGCCTCTGTCTTGCTCTAACTTTTGTGAAGGGGAATCACATCTGCCCTCCTCCAGTCCTCAGGTACCACACCATCCTCCCATGGTTTATTAAAAAGGGTAGTCAGTGGTGTCACTAGCTTAATTCTGTTAGAATTCTGGGGTGAATCTCAACAGGCCCCATTGCTTTGTCCCCTTCAGTTTTTGGAGTTCTTTCAGAACCCTTTCTTCTGTGAAAGGACTGGGATTGACCCCCCCATCCAGAGTGCTTCTGTTAATTGGATTAGGTATCTCCCCCCCTCCTCTTTTGTGAATACTGAGCAGAATTATTCATTTAGTATCCCTGCTTTTTCACTGTCCCTCTCTGCCCACCTACCGTCCATTCTATTCAGCCTCATTATCCCTCCCTTTGTCTTTCTACGCTCCCTAATGTACCTATAAAAGGTTTTATCCCTCTTCTTAACCAAATTGGCTATCTTTTCCTCAGTTTAGGCCTTTGCTATTCTGACTGCCTTTTCTGCTTCCTTCTGCCTTAACTGGTATAGTTCTCTGTCCTGCTCCTTCTGTGTTTCCTTGTACTTCCTAAATGCTGTCTTCTCCTCCATAACCTTCCCCACCACCTCTTTTGAGAACCATAGTGGCCTTTTTTTTGTTGTGATTTGTTTATTTGCTTCACACAGAGACATGTTGCCTCTGTGATGGCAGTTTTGATGTTTCCCCATTGTTGCTGCACCCCTCCTTCTTGCCGGTTTGCTAGTGCTTTTCTAAGGCACCCTCTCATTTTGCCAAAGTCAGCCCTCCTGAAGTTCAGTACCCTCACTTTTGTGTGGCTTGACTCTGCAGCTGAGTTTATCGTGAACCACACTGTTTGGTGGTCACTTTTTCCCAGATGGCTACCCACTTCTAGATCTGAGATCCTCTCACTGTCCTCATTTGAGCGTACCTGGTCTAAGATTGCTCCCTCCCAAGTGAGTTCCAAAACAAGCTGTCTGAGGCATGCCCCCTGTGGGGCATCAAGAATGGCCCTGCTCTTTGATGTGGCTGCAGCAAAGGTGCTCCAGTTAATATCTGACATATTCAGGTTCCCCATCAATACTGTAAATGCAAAGGATTATATTTGACTGAGGGTTTTAAAGACATAAATACCATAAAGCAAGAATTCTTGTTACCTGAAGATCTAAGTAAAATTACTCAACTCACTTTGGATATTGTGGTATGATTAGGGTGCTTTTAAACCACATGTACAGTAAATGAATATACTTGCAATTTTTTTAGCAGTTATGAATTTAAAACCTTCAGTCTCCTTAATCCATAACGTTTCCATGTAAAAATCGTGAATCAAAAATCGCTAAAATCAATATCGCTAATGCAAAACAGCGACCTGCAAAATAGCGTCTATAAATATTGGCGCTTACCTATTTTGCTGACTTCAATAAAAGTGCACCATCATAATCCAGTCTTTCATATGGTCAGAGGATCCAGATAATTGGTAACCCATACTCTGTTTACTTTGTCTACAACGGTCATGTATTTCCTGTTACCCAAAATGTAACAGCATACATTTTAAAGGGATACTGCTATATTAGATTGCATTTCTTGAAGATAGGTGGTGAGAGATCGAGATGGAGACATTTGAAATGGTCGCGAGCCAGAAAGGTAAGCCACTGGCTATACATGCAGGCTTTTTGTACAGAAAAGACAAGGAAAGGGGTGAGAAGATTTATTGGCCCTGTGTAGTTGGTCCAAAATTCTCCTGTCTGGCTTGGATGCACACGGTAGGGAACTCTGTTACTTCCATACTGAAAGAGCATACTCACACACCTGATGCTGGGGAAGAGTTGGGGCTTGCAAAATCATGACCAGTGTCTGCTAACGAGCATGGTCCAGTGTGGAGACCACTTCACAGGTGGTTGTGCAGTGCACAACCACTGCCCCAGAGTCTATAACTGGTTATTTGCCAGGAGTGCCACTGATGAAAAAAAACTATACAGCGGATCAGACAGGTTGAGCATGGCTGTCCTGTCACTTCTGCTTCTGTGCAGGAACTGAAGATCCCCTTAGAATTTCAAACCACTTGTTCTAGAGAAATATTTCTCCTATATAACAGTGGCAAGGAAAAGGATTGCTTCCTTGTCTTTGCCATGGAAGGTAATGTTAAAATGCTCCAGGAGTGCAGCCAATGGATGTTAGATGGCACTTTGAAATTGTGCCCCTTGTTATTTCAACAGCTGTACAGTATTCGTTGCCTTAAATCAGGAGAGGTTGTAACCGCATTGTATGTTCTTATGTCGACAAGAAGTTCAGCAGCATACTGTAGGCTATATGAATTACTACAAGCAATGTGGCCAAACTTGAACCCAGAGTCTGCTTTAATGGACTTTGAAAGGGCTGCATGGCTTGCATTTAGTGCCTGTTTTCCAAATGTAGATATATGTGGCTGTTTTTTCCATTTTGCTCAGGCACTTTGGTGGAGGATACAGAAGCTCCCATTGGTGCTAGAGAAGTACACCGAAGATCCAGATTTTGCCCTACATCTTCACATGTTACTGTCTTTGACTTTTGTCCCTACAACAGATATGGTTTCAACATTTGAGGAGTTGAAGAGGTGGGAGTTTTTCAGTGTTAATGTGAGTCTTATAACGCCCCTAATTGAGCACTTTGAAAGTACATGGATCGGACAACAAAGGGGCAGGACTGGCAGAAGAAGTGCTTTATTCCCCCCACACCAGTGGAATTGTTACGTGGCAACAACACAGGGAATGGCTCATACGATTAATGCTGTGGAGGGGTGGCATCAGGGGTTTAATAGCCGTCTAGGTGCTTGTCACCCAACTATTTGGAGATTCATTCTGTGCCTGAAAGAAGAACAATGGCTGACTGAGATGAAGCTGGAACAAATGGTTTCAGGAGCCAGTACAAGTTCCAGAAAAAAAAAAAGTACAAAAACATGGACAAAAGAGTTGTTTCTATTGTGAAAGAATATTCACATCGAAGCAGATACGAATATCTGCGAGGGCTGGCATACAATTTTCAGTTCCAGGTCTAAGTGAAAGCAAGTACTGAAAAAGGAGGCTGTTTTACAATTAGTGCATTACCGGTGGAGGATTCAATAAAGTAAACCAAGTCATTGAGACTTGTTTTTTTTTTTAAACACTAGATGTTGCTGTTTTGACGCGTTACTGTGTTGTTGCCATGAGATTATGGCTTTTACTGCTCTGTTGCTTGAGTCGCTTGTATTGTTAATCAGTAGGCGAGCAGTGACGCTAGTTCTGCATGTTCACTATCATTACTGTAGCTGAATTAGAGAGTCGCTGATTTGCCTTTGCTGTTATTGCGGTCACTTTTTTTATTCGCTATTATCACGGGTTACCATCCATAACTACGTAATTTCTGTGGTTATTAATCGAGTCAAGGAATCAGTCTCCAAATGGTCAAAAATACTAGGAAAGGAGTATCTAAATGGAGCTGGAAACATATTTGGAGTTTCCCTTTTAAGGCTTTCTTTCTAGTCAATAACTGAATAATTCAATATAAATGTAGACACAATTTGTTTCACTCACCATCGCTAATGTATAGAATGAAACTTATTGATTATGATAGATGTCCTAAATGTGATGGTCCAAATGCGAAAGCAATCCATACGTTTTGGGAATGTCCACAAATAACACAGTTTTGGTAAGAAGTTAAACAATGCTGATCAAAACATCCCCAGCTAGCTAAACAGATTGACCTCAAAACCTTTATATTTGATCAACTTTTTGATGACGTGTCCGTAAGATCAGAGCTTAAGTATATGACTACCATGGTATCTATAGTAGCCAAAACTTGCATTTTAAAAGACTGGATTGAACCTAGGGTCCCATCTAGCCCAGAACAGAAAAAGGCTTTAATAGAAAACTTAAAGTGTGAAAAGCTAGCCATGGGGGTGCAGCTTGGCCATCAGTGTAATGGCAGCTTAACCTCTTTGGCTCTCCCTAACACTGGAGGAATCTGTGCTCCAGCGCCAACATCTGTGGACACCGAGACCCCTAAATCAACTGCTAATGTAGGGGTGGCCCCCTTCTGCTGTCCAGCGACTTCTTTTGTGGTATCCATCGTGATTTGTAGTGTTTGCAGCGCTGGTTCTACTGTGAGTCCTCCCTGATCGTTTTGGCCATATAGGCCCTAGCCCACATGCCCATACTCTGGTGCATTGCCTCCCTTCTCTCCTGTGTCTCCAGTGGGGGCTGTAGTGTCTGCATCAGTCTCCTGGCTATGATACTATGGCATCTCAAGGGATATCTGCTGTGCCTACCCTCTCAGTTCGGGATCCCTACTTCTCTTCTCCGGTTGCCTCAGTGGGTGAATCCTTACAGTATATAACTCGAATGCTGGAAACCTTGCTGAGCTAAATATTTTCCTCACAGATACTGCAGCAGAGGTCAGGCAGCTACAAGATAAAATGAATGTATCGGAGCAAAGGCTTGAGGCTTGTGAACAACAGCAGGTAAAGGTTCTACATCGTTTACAACTCCATGAGGAGCGTCTGGCCGCTATCTGGGACAGGGTGGAAGATCAAGAAAATCTGACCAGATGCAATAATATTCAAATTATTGGTTTTCCAGAGGGAGCAGAAGGTCAGTCAATGGAGAGATTTCTAAATGAATCTCTCCCACTCATGTTGGGGGATAGATGGTGTGGGCCCATGGAGGTGGAGAGGGCCCGTCATATCATGGGCAAGAGGGACAAGAACTGTCATGCTCCCAGGCCTATAGTGGCCTATTTTCTACTGTATACTACTAAAGAGTGGGTCCTCAGAGCAGCAAGAGATCTGGGTGAGGTTTATTGGCAGGGATCACCTGTAGCCTTCTATAGAGACTTTGCTCATGAGACTGCAGTGAATAGGATAGCGTTTGAGGCCTTAAAGCAGATCTTATACTAGCATGGTTTTAAGTTTCGATTTTGAGGACTTACCAGCTTGCTGGTATCCAAAGATGGCTGGGAGTTGCTGGCCAATCATCCTGGGGTCATGGAGCACTAGCTGAAAAAGTTTTGTCCCAATCTCCCATCTGTAACTACACCTCCCAGAAGGCTCTGGGATTCTAACAAGGATCTCACCCCTAGAGGGAACCATGGAGAGAGTGGAAAAATTCCAGAGGACCCTATTCCAGCTGGACGTGCAACACCTCAACTAGCTCCCCCTGCTCCAGCCACTCCTCCCACTTATATTCAGGCAGCATCACAGTTACCCTTCACCTGTGCTCTGTCTGTCTACCACTGCGCTCCATCGGGAACCCCCCCCGACAATGACAGTGTGCACGTAGTGGGACTTCCCAGCCTCTTAAGCCTCAGCTGAATGCTCCTCCAGCTAAAATTTCAAGGGAGGATATGACACGAGAGATGCCCTCCCCTCAGGATAACCCCTCCACTCCACAGGATACGGACACTGACGCGACCTTTGCCTGGGCCGATATCCCAGATTCTTCCTTGGTGAAAGCAGCTGATGCCTCTATACCTATGCGCCCTGGTCTGTTATCATATGCTGCAGTGGTTTCCGTGGCTCTGCAAGCTCCTGCCAAAACCTCCCTGGGGCCTACTGGGCAGGCCAAAGGATTAAAGGGCTGAACTGTCTTTATATATTGACTGTGGGGTCTTACTCTAATTGCTCTTCTTGTTTTCTGTCCTGCCTCCTCTGTGCCACCTGGAATGTCATCCCTTGTTCTCTGTGCTTGACTGGGGCTTTCTACAGTACCAGTGTTCTTGGGCGCACAATGCTTCTTATCTGCTTAGCCAGTGCTGCAGCAGATTCACACCCTTCAAGTCCCATTGCTAATGTCGCACACTGGGGTTGTTTTTCCCCCCATCCTGGCGGAAGCCCCATATAATTGACTCCAGGGTGGCACTGTATGATGCTTCTGTCTGTGGGATAGGATACCATGTGGTACCTCCTCCTCGTGGGCTGCCTACAGTGACAGTTTCTCAGTTGGCAGGAGGAGTCACCTTCCCAATCTCCCTCGTCCCTTGAAGTTTCTGCACCCTCCCTTCCCTCCTCCCCCAAGCTCTTTCTCTGCTTCCTCTCATTGTCCTGGTGCCTGACCATGGACATTTCTCTGGTAAAGGTAGCCCTGTTCCAACTTGGTTAACTCAGCCTCCCCTCTGTTGGGATTTCAAGGCTTGCGTAGCTGAGAGTACCTTGTTCGGTACTTCTTTTGCCTTTATTCTTGAACTCGTTAGCGTGAATACGCCTGGTTGTATTTTTCACTGACTATTAAGTTGTTGCTGTTATTGTGCTTTTACTTCAAGTTTGTGTTGTTGATTATCTACTTTTCAGTTCTTATCCTGAGGTATCCTTTCAGTACTGTAGCCCTCCTTTGCGATCTGGGGTGTTAAAGACTCATTTCTGGGTAAGACCGGTAGGTGGCATCTCTGCTGAGATCACCTGCTCTCCTCCTGTGTTAGCTCTCTTATTGGCAATCCTCCTGCGTAAGTACTACCCTTATTTTATTCCTACCTCAGTTATGTGCTTCTCGAAGGTGTATCCCCTACAAGCACTTTGTTGGTATCCTGGAATGTTAAGGGCCTGAACCATCCCATTAAGCATACTAGAGTGCTGCAGTATCTCCGCTCTCTTCGTACCTATATCACCCTACTCCAGGAAACACATCTCCTGGGCAGGATGGTATCCTGGCTGAGGAGATCGTGGGTGGGGGCTGTTCATGCCAGTTCCGCTATAACTAAGTCTAGGGGGGTTGCCATCCTGGTGTGCCACTCTTCTCCATGGGTGGCTGAGGATTCCAGGAGGGACTCCTAGGGGAGATGGGTGGTGGTCAGGCTTTCCTATCCAGCGGGACAACTCCTGGTGGCAAACGTATATGTCCCAAATGAAGACCATGCCAATTTTTTTCCCGCGCTCAGCCAGGCCATATCTTCCCTGGTCCCAAATAGCTTGAAAATCCCCATTTTAGTGGGAGGAGACCTCAACCTGGTTATGGGTATATTTTTAGATAAATCCAAGCCACTTCCTCAAGCTCATCCCAAAGCCTGGGCAGCGCTCTGCATCCTGCTGGAGGAATAGGGCCTTGTTGATGTATGGTGCTGAAACCACCCCACAGACCGGGATTATACATTCTACTCATGTGCTCATGATACCCATAGTCGCACTGACCATTGGCTTGCCAGTGTGGAAGCATCACAAGGTATCTCCGAGAGTAGGATTGGCAGTATCCTAATTTCTGACCATGCCCGGTTCAAATCATCTTTACTCCACCGGGCCAGCAACCCTCTGGCATGAGATGGTGCTGTAATCCCCTTCTTTTGAAGGATCCTGAGTTCTGTAGTATGATCTCTCAGACGGCCAGGATTACTTTTCCATTAATGCTAATGGAAGTTTCTCTGTACCATCTGGGAGGCATTTAAGGTGGTATCAGTGTTGCATAATAACTTTTCTGCTGCGAGGAACAAGGCACGTAAAGTGACTCTGGCTGCGCTTCAGGCGGACCTGGCAAAATTGGAGGCACAGTTTCAATCTTCCCCTCCCCCCTCTGGTGCTGAGTCCCTCTACAGACACATTGTGGGTCTAAAATATCGAATCAGTGTTATACTTAATCAGAAGGCAGAATGGCTTCTTCTCCATTCAAAACATGTGCATTGGGAGGGAGGTGAGAAAAGTGGTAAGCTGCTTGCCTAAAAGCTCTGTAAGCAACAAGCGGCATCATGCATACATGCCCTCCGCGACGACTCTGGGAGGGTGGTACATGAGCCTCAAGAGCTCAACAATATCATGCAAGCATTTTATGCCTCCCTATATAAATCGCAGTCCTCTCTCTCCACCTCTCGATTGCGGCGTGACCTGGATAAGTTCTGTCGGGGTTGGTCCCCCCCCTTACTCTGACGCCTGCCCAGATCCCGTCTATGGATGCCCACCTCACAGGTCTGGAGCTTAGGTGGGCCCTGTCTCAGTTAGCTCTGGGGAAAGCCCCAGGTCCAGACGGTATGTCTGTGGAGCTGTACAGAGCACTGGGCAATGATATTACCCACCCCCTGTTCCTTGCCTTACAAGAGGCGCATAAGACTACACCTCTTCCCCCTACTATGCATGAGGCCCTTATAACCCTCCTTCCTAAGAAGTTGGATGACCCCCTCAACTGTGCCAATTTTCAGCCTATATCCCTTCTGTCAGTAGATACTAAAATACTTGCCAAAGTCTTAGCCTCTAGACTGTTGGAGGTCCTACCCTCCATTATTCACCTGGCCCAGTCCAGCTGTATGAAGAGGAAATCAGGTGTAGACAACACTAGGTTGTTGCTCACCCTTAAAATGGGTGGCATCTAGATCCACCGTCCCTATGGCAGCATTAGCCGTGGATTTTACCAAGGCATTCAACTTGCTAGAGTGGCCTTATTTACACTCGGTGTTGCAGATGTATGGCTTTGGCACTTATTTCTGGCAATGGGTCTCCACTCTCTGCAGTGCTCCCCTAGCTCGGGTCCTTACTAATACTACCATCTCATCTCCCTTCCAGCTCCATAGAGGAACTCAGCAGGGATGCCCCCTGTCCCTCCCCTTCTCTTCCTGATAGCTCTCAATCCCCTGATTTGGGCCTTTGTTGCCTCTAAGGCAGTTACAGGAGCACTGGCGGGGGTTCCTCCTACCTTGTGGCAGCTTCTGCCGATGACCTTCTGCTGATCGTATCCCACCCTCACCAATGCTTGCTGAGAATTCTCTCCCTCCTACGGGACTTTGCCTCCTTTTCTGGGCTAACATTTAATCAGAAAAAACCTATTCTGGCCCCTTTAAACCTTGCCTGCACCAGGAATTGTCTTAAGGGCACTGACGTGGGATGGGCTGAGTCGGGCTTTTCATACTTAGGACTCCACATCTCCAACAAGTGGTCTGACCTGGAGTCTGCCAGTTTCTCTCCTCTTCTGGCTCAGTTAGCATCTGAGGTGGAGAGGTGGTGCAAACTGCACCTAACCCTACCGGGCAAAGTAGCTGCAGTACAGATGATGCTATTGCTGAGGGTCAGGTATTTACTGAACAACCTACCGATTCATATTTCCCCCAAAGTGTTCGCTTCTCTGGAGCGCCTCATATGCCGTTATCTGTGGGATGGCAAATAGCCATGATGGGGCAAGCTCAAGATGTGGGCACGCTGGTCCCGAGACAGATTTGGGGTCCTCTGGTTCAAGTGGTCTCATCTGGCCTGTATGGTCTCTTTTGCCACTCGCTGGTTTGCACCAGGGGTCCTGTGCAGTCTGCCTTGGCTTCAATTGGAGGCCAGCTTGCTGGCGGGTTTTCCCCTCCAAGCACTTCTGGATTCGAAGGTTAAGGCCACTCATTCTGCATCACCGATCATGTTAGAGACTAGGAAAGCATGGCACTCTCTTATGTCCCTTTCAGGTACTCCCCCATGAGTCTTAGGCCCCCCCATGTTATGCTCCACTCTGGCGTAATGAGCGTATATTAGTTGGGGGTAAGCTGCTAAATTGGGCCTCCTGGGAAGGGCGGGGCATTCTCAGAATACAAGACCTGCATGTCGAGGATTCACCTGTTTTGCTCTCATACAAGCAGTTGCAAGCCAAGTTTCAGCTCCCCTCCTCAGACTTTTAGAAGTTTCTCCAAATCCATAGTGGGGTACTGGAACTCTCCCCACAGAACAGTATGTCTAGTAGATGGGGGTCGTTAGCGTCCATTCATTAACTCTCTAGTTCTCAGGGTCTAATAGGTCTCTTCTACAGAACTTGGAGGGATTCACAATCAGACCCATCCCTCACAAGCAGGGGGAAATGGGAGGTAGCGTTGGGTACTGCCATTCCAGTGGGCACCTGGACCCGCTATCTACGAGAGGCACACTGGTGTTATAGGAATGCCAGTAGTCAGTTTCTTCAGCTCAAGTTTCTGCACCTCTGGTATTGTGCTCCAGCCGCCTTGCATTCCTGGGGTCTCCTGGGGCACTCTCAGTGTTGGCACCGTTCACAATCTGATGCCTATTTATTACACAGTCTGTGGTTGTGCCCCTACCTCCAGCCCTTTCTGGTCTCAAATAGCCTGAGACTGTTCTGAAGTTTTGGGGACTGTTATCTCCCTGGTGGACCTGAAACGTTTGCTTGGCGACACTTCCTCGCTGTTAAATCTACCAGCCCCTCACTGTGACTGGCTACTATTGGCCTTTCTTGAAGCCAAGATTCTCCTTCGTATGTACTGGCATCAGGTGATGTTGCCTCCCCATAAAGCCTGGCTTGCAGCCCTTGCTCATCTTTCACTGTTCGAGTGCCTTACCTATGTCCATCAGGGACATTTGGATAGATACCTGGTCAAATGGGGTGCCTACCTGGATTCTCCCTTGCTTAAGGTTCCTTTGTCATGTAGTAACTCCCCTTCTTGACTCCTTAGCACTCTACTTGCCTCAGTGTTGTTAATCTGGATTTTCTTTCTCACCTCACTCTTTTTCCTATCTCTCTAACTCAGCTTACACATTGAGTATCATGTATCAATCAATCAATCAATCACTTTATTTAACCAGGCATATACACCATTGAGCAAACTCATTTTCAAGGTGGCCCTGGGCAATAATACATTGCAGTTTGGTACAAGGAAAACTACAGATGAGTTAAGGTTGTAACAAAGAAAACAAAATGTAGAAACCATTATACAATAGTAAGTTGGAAATCAGAACAAACATAACTCAAATAGGGTAGTACAAAAATGTGATACATATACAGGTGAACCACAGAAGGCCAATATCAAGTGCCTGTCAAATATGGTGAACATATAATTCAGAGCAAAAGATACGTAGGAAGAAGGGGGAGCAAGAATCCTAGTCACTCTAAGGACAATAGTAAGGTAGAGATGGTAAGAACTGGGGAGGGAGGGCAGCTAAGAGAAACTGGGTATGATTCTGATTGTTTCCCTATATGTTGGTTCTGGTTCTAATGTACAATAGGGAACAGCTGATACAAAGTGTTATAGTATTGTCTGTTATGTATTTGTTGGTGACAGACTGTTGTAAAACAGTAAAACTTTAAACTTAATAAAATTGTTCTATGATAAAAAAAGAAAAGCTAGCCAGAGGGTTGATTACTGGAGGTATGTCTGTTTGGAAGTACTGGGATTCTCTACACAAGCTCATTATTTCTCAAAAAGATTTCTACTTGAGAAACAGCTTGTAGGTAATGCGTCTCTGTAGAATACTATAATTTTTGGTATGAAGTTCCCTTTCTACATGCTGAATCTCCTTCTTCTTCTTTGCCTCTTGCTTTATCTCTTTCCTTTTATCTTTATTCTTTACATTTAATTTTTAATTTACATCTTGCTCTTTCTTAACATTTCCTGATCTAGATTTCTGATAATGAAACTCCTTAATTGTACCTTATCCAGGGGAACCCATTGGCTCAGAAATGTTGGATAAGGAGTAAAAATGCTTGTTTTTGTTTATAAACTTATAATATTTAAGTTTCGCTAATATAAGTTACAAGCAATTACTCAGTGCAGTAGCGGCTCCTTGATGCTTTTAAATTGCTTCTTGTGGATTTCATTTGGTAGCAGCCTGAATTTTTCTTACTTCTTAAAAGGGGCTAGCAGAGAATTGTTTTGAGGCTGTTGAAATTTGGAAACCTATTTTGGTGTGCTTTAAGTGGGGCTGTTATTTCTTGTTTCACTTGGTAGCAGCCTGAATTTGTCTTACTTCTTAAAAGAGGCTAGTAAGGAAAAGTTTTGGAGCTGTTGAAACTTTGAAACCTATTTTGGTGTGCTTTAATTGGGGCTGTTATTTCTTTAAATTGTAGGCCTATTTCTTCTGATTTCAAACCTATTTTGGTGTGCTTTTGTGGGTCTGTTTCTTTGAATTGGAAACCTATATCTTCTAATTTCAAATATAGAAAACATAGAAACATAGACTTTACGGCAGAAAAGGACCACTTGGCCCACCCAGTCTGCCCATTTCCCTTCCTATTGGATAAGCTGTAGATCCTAGTTAACCAATAACCTACTTCTTCCTACCCCTCCACCAGAAATGCCTTATGTCTGTCCCATGCATTCGTGAATTTTCCCCACTGTTTATGACCCCACAACCTCCTCAGGAAGGCCGTTTCATGCATCCACTATCCTCTCTGTAAAAAATACTTCCTCACATTGCCCCTGAGCCGTCCACCCTCTATCTTCAGATTGTGTCCCCTTGTTCTTGCACATCTCTTTTTCTGAAAGTTGCTACCCTCTTGGACTTTGTTGACTCCCTTGAGGTACTTGAAAGTTTCTATCATGTCCCCCCTCTCCCTCCTTTTCTCAAGGGTATACATATTAAGCTCCGTTAGTCTTTCTTTGTATGGCTTCTGTTGCAGACCCTGCACCATTTTAGTTGCCCTTCTCTGGACTGCCTCTATCCTGTCTATGTCCTTGCAGAGATGGGGTCTCCAGAACTGCATGCAGTACTCCAGATGGGGTCTCATCAACTATCTGTACAGAGGGATAACAGCTTCCTGTTTTCTACTGGTGATGCCTCTTCATATACAGTGGCGTGAAAAAGTATTTGCCCCCTTCCTGATTTTCCCTATTATTGCATATTTGTCACACTGGATGTTTTCAGGTCTTTAGACAAAATGTAATATTAGATAAAGGGAACCTGAGTGAACAAATAACACTTGTTTTTTTTTACTTATTTCATTTATTTAATGAAAAAAGTTAACCAACACCAACTGGCACTGTGTGAAAAAGTAATTGCCCCCCTAATTAAATCAACCAAATTAAAGGGATAATTAGAGTCAGCTGATTGAACACAGCCAGGCTTGATTACAGCCAGCCCTGCTCAATATAAACCTCACTTATTTTGACCTTACCATCAGAGTCACGTTACCAGCACAAAGATTCAACAAGCACATTATGCCACGATCAAAGGAAGTTCCTGAAAAGATCAGAAAAAAGTTGTTGCTATCTATCAGTCTGGAAAGGGTTACAAAGCTATTTCTAAGGCTCTGGGACTCCATCGAACCACAGTGAGAGACATAATCCCCAAATAGAGAACATTTGGAACAGTAGTGAATCTTCCCAGGAGGGGGCCTGCCAAAATTACTCCAAGGGTGCAGCGTAAAATCATCCAGGAAGTCTCAAAGGATCCCAAAACAACATCCAAAGAACTGCTGGCTTCTCTGCCTCAGCTAAGGTCAGTGTTCATGACTCCACAATCAGAAAGAGACTTGGCAAAATGGGCTTCATGGGAAAGTAGCAAGGTGGAAACCACTGCTAACCAAGAAGAACATAAATGCTCATCTCATTTGCCAAGAAGCACCTGGATGATCCACAAGCCTTTTGGGAAAATGTTCTATGGACAGATGAGTCCAAAGTGGAACTTTTGGACGACATGGATCCATAATGTCTGGCATTAAGCATACACAGCATTCCACAGTAAGAACATCATACCAACAGTCAAACATGGTGGTGGTAGTGTGATGGTGTGGGGATGCTTTGCTGTCTCAGGACCTGGATGACTTGCCATAATTGTAGGAACCATGAATTCTGCTCTGTACCAGAAAATTCTTAAGGAGAATGTCCGGTCATCCGTCCGTCAGCTGAAGCTGAAGCGTAGTTGGGTCATGCAGCAAGACAATGATCCAAAACACAAAAGCAAGTCCACATCAGAATGGCTGAAAAGAAGTAAAATTAAAGTTTTGGAGTGGCCTAGTCAAAGTCCAGACCTAAACCCAATAGAGATGCTGTGGCAGGACCAAACAAGCAGTTCATGCTCAAAACCTACCAATGTTACTGAATTAAAGCAGTTCTCGAGGAAGAGTGGGCTACAATTCCTCCACAGTGATGTGAAAGACTGATATTGAATTATAGGAAGCGTTTGGTTGCAGTCATTGCAGCTAAAGGTATGTAACCAGTTATTAAGTGTAAGGGGCAATTACTTTTCACACAGTGCCAGTTGATGTTGGTTAACTTTTTTCATTAAATAAATGAAATAAGTAAAAAAAAACAAGTGTTATTTGTTCACTCAGGTTCCCTTTATCTAATATAACATTTTGTCTAAAGACCTGAAAACATCCAGTATGCCAAATATGCAATAACAGAGAAAATCAGGAAGGGGGCAAATACTTTTTCACGCCACTGTACATCCCAGTATCCCCCCAACCATCCTTACTGCCTTCTCACATTGCTTTCTTACCTTTAGGTCATCTGATATGACTACCTCCAGGTCCCTTTCCATTTTGTTGTTGTTAATACCCCCACACTGTAGACATCTTCCCCTGGGTTTTGTTTCCCAGGTACATTACTTGCACTTTGCATTTGAATCTAAGCTGCCATACTTTGACCAGTCCTAACCTTGTCAAGTCCCTTCTCATCCTTTCCACCTCCCCCCTTGTGTATCAACCCTGTTGCAGATCTTTGTGTCATCTGCAAAGAGGCATACTATTCCTTCCAGTCCCTCTGCAATGTCACTTATAAAGACATTAAAAAGGACTGGACCCAGAACTGAACCCTGTGGTACCCCACTAGTAACTGGTTACTGGTAGTAGAACTGTCCTTTGTACTTATATAGGTTTTTATTACTTGTTAATTGGTCTGTACCTAACAAATGTCTGAAGCTTTGGTTGTATTAGTTCTGTACTGTAATGTTTTGTTCACACACTCTATGTAAGCCTTGCTACATTGTATACTCTGCCTGCATTGGTTTTTCCCTCCCTCTAGGTACTTGTAACTAATCCCGGGTCACCCCTGAAAAAGGGATCACAAGGTTC
The DNA here is from genome assembly GCA_016271365.2 of Neoceratodus forsteri. NCBI lineage: Eukaryota > Metazoa > Chordata > Ceratodontiformes > Ceratodontidae > Neoceratodus > Neoceratodus forsteri. The sequence goes on along the minus strand of CM057449.1, from coordinate 31,269,532 downwards.
CAGTGGGCCTACCCAGTTACCAAAATTTAAATAATAATAATAATAATAACCACCCTTTCTTTGGAGTGGACTCCATTTACTATTACCCTCTGTGTCCTGTTGTAGAGCCAGTTTGTTTACCCAGGCTACCACCCTGGGACCCACTCCCAGGGTAGCTAATTTGTTTATTAACCTTTTGCTAATGTCTAGGTAGGCCAAGTCCACAGCCCTTCCCTAGTCTACTACTTTGGTCACCCAGTCAAAGAAATTGATTAGATTCATCTGACTTGACCTTCCCACTGTGAATCCATGCTGCCTTGGGTCCTATGCCCTGCTGGCCTCTAGGTACTCAACAATTCTTTCCTTCAGATGTGATTCCATCATTTTCCCTACCACTGAGGTCAAGCTAACAGGTCTGTAGTTTCCTTCCTTTGCTTTGCTCCCACTTTTGTGGAGGGGAATCACATCTGCCCTCCTCCAGTCCTTAGGTACCACACCATCCTCCCATGAATTGTTAAAAAGGGTAGTCAGTGGTGTCACTAATTCTCCGTTTAGTTCTTTTAGAATTCTGGGGTGAATCCCATAAGACCCCATTGCTTTGTCCATCTTCAGTTTAAAGAGTTCTTTCAGAACCCTTTCTTTTGTGAAAAGACTGATAACGACCCCTTATCCAGAGTGCTTCTATTGATTAGATTAGGTACCTCCCCCTCCTCCTCTTTTGTGAATACTGAACAGAAGTATTCGTTCAGTATTCCTGCTTTTTCACTGTCCTCTCTGCCCACCCACCCTTCCCTTTATTAAGCCTCATTATTCCTCCCTTGGTCTTTTTCACTCCCTGATGTACCTTACTGTTTTGGTGAGTTGTTGGTGAGACTGTTGTTTCTTTGAATTGGAGACCTGTTTCTTCTGGTATCAAACCTTTTTTTGTGCCTTTAGTGGGGTTGTGTTTTTTTTTTTGCTATCTTTACTAGCTGCAAGGTTTAGTGCACAGTGGGGGAAAGATGCTAATTGTCTGACCAGGGGCCTCACTCAGCTGTCTGATAACTGGAGGCAGAGCTGAGTCAGGCTTGTGGTAACAGGTTACTTTTGGCTTCTCAGAAGAGGCTAGAAGAGGAAGGAATCAGATTCATTTCAGTGCAGTAGCTACTCCTTGCTGCTTTTAAATTGCCTCTTGTGGATTTCACTTGGTAGCAGGTGATTTTTCCTACTACTTATATGGAGCTAGCAGGGAATTGTTTTGGGGCTGTTGAACATTTGAAACCTATTTTGGAGTGCTTTAAATGGTCTGTTATTTCTTGTGGTTTCACTTGGTAGCAGGCTGAGTTTTTCTTACTTCTTTAAAAGGGGCTAGCAAAGAAATGTTTTGCAGCTGCTGAAACTCTGAAACTTATTTTAGTGTATTTTAAGTGGGGCTATTTCTTTAAATTGGAGGCCTGTTTCTTCTGATTTCAAACCTATTTTGGTGTGCTTTTTGAGGGGCTGTTTCTTTGAATTGGAAACCTATATCCTCTAATTTCAAGACTATGTTGGTGTGTTGTTGGTAAGGCTGTTGTTTCTTTGAACTGGAGACCTGTTTCTTCTGGTATCCAACCTATATTGTGTGTTTTAGTGTGGTTGTGATTTGTTTTGCTGTCTTCAGTAGCTGCAAAGTTTAGTGCATAGTGGGGGAAGGGTGCTGATTGTTCTAGCCAGGGGCCTCAGCCTACCTAGTTGTTTCTAGAGGGCATGGGCTTGGTCCCACCCCACCCTGCCCATCACCCCACCTGCCTCTCACCCACCTGACCCACGTGCATCATTTCCTTTATACCAGGGGTTCTGATATCACCTCCTCATAAGGGCAAAGGACATGCACCTGTCATAGCAGAAGCAGATAACCAGGGAAGGAACAGCAACAAGTGAAGAGGTGACTGCCATCTTCGGGGAAGGGAAGTAACTGCAACACAAAGTGCTTTCATTTTTACCTGTTTGCATTAGTGTTTGCATTGTGAAAAGGAGGGATAGGAGTTAGAAGAAGGCTCTGCAACAGTTGATTACAGTTTCTTTTTGGATGTGGACAGGAGGGATAAGAACTTAAAAGGCAGCTGCTCAATCTATCTAAAGCATATGACAAAGGGGTAAGGGAAATTGGGAAAAGGAGAAGAATGTTTTGCAATGATAGAGGAGGGAGAGAGGAGACTTGGGGGAGCATTGAGTATCCTTCATCTGGAATGGTGGGGGGTCACTGGTGGGTAACAAGAGCAATTGGTAAGGTGGTAGGCTGAAACAACTGCAGTGTGCCAATCTTTCTAAAAATTGCATGGAGGGTGGGGGACGTTTAGTGTGCAACCAAACAGGGGAACTTAAAAAGGAGATCAAGGGTCTGCAGGAGGAGCTAAGACAGGCAAAGCAGACTGGAGGAGGTTATAGCCCATCACTGGAGAGAGGGAGGAGGGGAGATGAGGAGGGATGTCAGTTTGGGCCAACAGGGGGAGTAGAGGGTCAGAAGAAGGGAAGCAGAGGCAGGATGACCCAGGCCAAGGGAATGTCATCGGGGGAACCCAGATCAAGGAAAAAAAGACAACAGGAAGGAGGAGAAAGGGACTGTTGAGAGGAGGAGGCAAAGTGGCAACAGTCATGGAGTAAAAAGGATGGAATGGGTTAGTATGAGTGGGAGGAAGCAGGCATAGGAGAAGGGTCTTCAGAACTCCATTTTGCAGTACTAGAGGGAAAGGAGGAGGAGGGAGGTGATGAAATTGGAGGAGTAACTGATAGAAGTCCAGATGAAAATGGAGAGGGGGAAGTTATTCTGGGGGAATTACAACAGGAGTGGAAGGGGGAAACACTGTGCAGGAGAAAGAGGAGGAGCCGGGAGCAAGAAGTGGGTAGGAAAGGAAGCAAGCAGTTGATATGAAGGGTGGAATCTTAGTGTTGGGGGACTCAATACTAAGAGGAGTCAGGTGGGGTAGCAAGGGGGAGAGGCATAGTCATATTTGGGTGGAGGCCATGCCAGGAATGACAGCAGAAAGGGTGGGACAATCTGTTCTAACAAATGCTTGAAGGGGTAGGGAGAAGCCTTATTTAATTATACATTTGGGGACAAACAATCTGGCTGACAGGATGGTAGATATAGTCCAGAGCAGATTTGTGGAACTAGGACAATTATGTGAGGGGCTGGAAGATCAGTAACTCTCTCAGAGATACTTCCAGTGCCCAGGGCAAGCACAGCAAGAAAGCAAAGAACAGAGGAATTTATGGATGCCTAAGAACCTGGTGTCATGCTAAAGGGTATGGGCTGGTGGGGACCTGGGGAGGGGCCTGGGAGGACAGCAGTCTCTATGCCAAGGATAAACTACACTTGAGCAAGGAGGGAAAGAAGGTGTTGAAACAGAGGATGGAGGAGTACATAGAGGTAATTGGCAATTTAAACTAGGAACGGGGTGTGTCAAGTGGGCAAGGCACATGCAGAGACCACATGTTGGAAAGCCATATGAGCTTGCCCCCATAACAGTGACAAAGGACAAAGGGCAAGTACTAGTGGCAATGCTAGTAAAGGAGAGCAGGAGGGGAGGGTGGAAGGGGAAGGGGTGGAAGGTGGTCACCCTGAATGCTAGGAGCCTTGGGAAGAAAACTTCAGAGCTACAGACTCTCATGGCAGAGGGGGAGGTGGACATGGCGGCCATTACCAAAACATGGGCCACCCAATATAATGCCTGGGACTTGTCGATACCAGGGTACAGGATATTTCGTAGGGATAGAGTGAATGGGGAAGGAGTGGGGGTGGCACTATATGTGAGAGAAGGACTGAAATGTGTATGGGAGGAAGGGGAGAAGGGTAGTATAGAGTCACTATGGATGTAAATCCAGGATTCCAAGAATAAGACTCTCAGGATGGGAGTGGTGTACAGGCCGTCCTCTCAGACAGAGGAGTTAGACAGGGAACTAGTGGAACAGATCAGGAGGACCTGTGAGAAGGGTAGTGTGGTGATCGTGGGGGATGTCAACATGCCAGGCAGAATTGGAGTACCCCAACCACCAGGATAGAAGGGAGCAGGTACTGCTGGATGCCTTCCAGGACAGGTTCCTGAATCCAGTGGTCAGCGAACCAACCAGGTTAGGGAATATGCTTGACCTTGTGCTGCCAAATGGTGAGTTTATGAGGGAACTGAGGGTGAAAGAACTGCTGGTGGGGAGTGACCACCACTCAGTATGGTTCACATTGGATATGGGTAAGGAAGGAGTGGAATCTGGCACAAGGGTGCTGTATGTCATGAGGGCTGACATTGTGAGGATTGGGGAAGTGAAAAAAGGGTACCTGTCCAGAATTCAACCTAGTATGGGCACTAACCAGAGGTGAAAGCTCATAAAGCAGGGGATAGTGGAGGCAACCAGAACCTGCAGAAAGGCCCAGAGCAAGAAGACAAGGGCAAAAAATCCTAGCTGAGTGAGCAAGGAGGTCATTGAAAAGATAAGGAGGAAAAGAGCTGCCTTTAGGAGGTACAAAAAAAAACAGGGAGGGGGAGGACAGGGATGAGTGCCTGAAGGAATCGAAGGAAGTGACAAGGGCAGTAAGGGCAGCCAAGGCATCTAAGGAGCTCAGGCTGGCACAGGGCATTAGGAAAGGGGAGAAGACTTCTTCAGGTACATTAGGGGGAAAAGGAGATATAAGGACCATATAGTAAGGATTAGGAAAGGGGGGGTGGGTGGAAGCAGGGGTGATAAGGCAGAAGTGCTAAACGATTACTTCTGCTCCGTATTTACTAAGGAGAAGGGGGGGGATGATACCCAATCGGGGAGATAGAGTAGGAATGGAGGAGGAGGGGTTGATGGAAGGGGAAATCATGGAGGGCAGGGTTCTGGAGAGTTTGAGGGCAATGAGGGTAGACAAGGTGCCAGGCCCAGATAGCATCCACCCCAGGGTACTGAAGGAGCTGGCAGAGGTCCTGGTGGGACCTTTAGCAGACCTGTTCAATGCCTCACTACACTCAGGTTGTGTACCTCAGGATTGGAGGATGGCTCATGTGGTGCCCCTCCACAAGAGCGGCCCCAAGGATGAACTGGGGAACTACAGATCAGTGAGCCTCACATTCATTGTGGGTAAGCTGATGGAGACTATCCTGAAGGAGAGGCTGGTGTCCCTCCTGGAGGCCAAAGGGCTACAGAACAGCAGACAGCATGGCTTCATAAGTGGCAGATCCTGCCAAACCAGCCTGGTGGAGTTCTCTGACTGGGTAACTGGGCAATTGGACAGGAGTCATGCAGTGGATGTCCTGTACCTGGACTTCAGTAAGGCATTTGACTCAGTGATACATGGGAGACTGGGAAGTAAGTTAGAAGTCACAGGGGTGGGTGCAAAGCTAGTGAGATGGGTAGGGAACTGGCTTCAAGGAAGGCAACAGAGGGTGGTGGTGGGTGGGGAGCTCTCATCTCCAACAGTAGTGATGGGTGGTGTTCCACAGGGCTTGGTATTGGGACCAGTGTTGTTTGGGATATTCACTGCAGACATATCATTGGGCATCAAGAGCAAGACCAGTCTGTTTGCTGATGACACCAAGATGGGAGCAGTGGTGGATGACCTAGGGGGATGGCAGGGTTGCAGGATGATCTGGCAAATCTGGAAACCTGGTCAGACACTTGGCAACTGGGGTTCAATGGCAAAAAGTGCAAGGTGCTGCATTTTGGGGTGAAAAACCCAAGGAGTAGTTACCAGCTGGAGGGAGTGCAGATGGCTGAGACAGAGGAGGAGAAGGATCTGGGGGTTCTCATTACATGGTCAATGAAAAACTTGGCACAATGTAGGAAGCCAGCTGCAAAGGCCAACAAAATGCTGGGTTGCATTGCAATTGGCATATCCTCAAGGAAGGAGGAGATGATTCTGTCACTGTATAGATCAATAGTTAGATCGCACCTGGAGTACTGCGTCATGCTTTACTGGTGCTCTTATCCGAAGAGGCACATTAAGTTACTGGAAGGGGTACAGCGCTGGATGATAAAGATGATCCAAGGGCTGGGGGACTTACCATACTAGAGAAGGCTGAGGGAGTTGAACATATACTCACTGGAGGAGAGGAGGGATAGGGGAGATATGATTGAAAGCTTCAAGTACATGAAATGAATAAACAAGACAGGTATAGAGGGGCTGTTCAAAGTAAGGGCGGAGAGGGACACCCGGGGCCATGATATGAGACTGGCGGGAGGAAGCTTCAGGAGGGAGACAAGGAGACACTTTTACAGAGAGGGTGGTAGCTGGGTGGACTGCACTACCAACGGAAGTGGTATTCAGTAGAACAGTGGGCTGCACTGGCCCACTGGAACAGTGGTTGGATTTCCACTTGCGACACCGGCAACCCAGGTTCGGGAATGGACCCGGGCCATTGGAGGGCTGACCGGGGGGAGAAGGATTGAGTGTCCGACCACTGCTCTCTTTCTCCAGGGGGGAGGGAGGTATAGTGTTCGGTGCAATGCGGACACCTAGCGGTTGCTGGGTGTACCATGCACCAGCACCACAAGTAGTCTCAGGGGTGGGGTGGATGCTGGCCATCATTGCATGTCCCCACCCCTGCATAACCAGGGAGAAAGTAACACCACCGGCTGCCCTCGATGAAGCCTGCTCTCGGCTTCAATTAGCCTCCAAGGATGGCCCCTTCAAACTATCCCATTGTTGCAGAACCTTTGAGGAAGGGGTGCCGTACCCCACCTTGGGAGGCAAGCCAGGGGGTATCGAAGGGGCACATCCGATGTGGAGGTAGGAGTGAAGGTCCATGACTGGGCGGGGGTTCTGGGTGGCTGGCGGCAATAAAAAGCATAATAAATTTAAAAAAAAAGAAAAGAACAGTGGGCTGCTTCAAAAGGGGCTGGAACAGGGCAAGGGAGAGAGGCAAAGGAGAGGGAGAGTGGGAGGGAGGGCAGCTGCAGAATAAGGGGTGCTAGCTGCACATTCGGGTAGATTTGATAGACCACTAGGCCTTTATCTGCTGCCAAATTTTATATGTTCGTATGTTCGTAATTATTTGATGGTTACTTTCAAAGTTTCTTTTTATTGAATACAATTTCTTAGTAGTTGTAGAATTTATTACCATTTTTAAAAGGTTTTATGTATGTTTGATATGTTTTGCATTTAACTTTTAACATTGTGTGTATCTACTGACATTTTTGCATGACTGTCTAAATTGCATGCTTGTAAATTATTAATTTTACTTTGAATTAAAAACGTATTAACAAAAAATAGAACTCCCCATCATGTATTCCTTCTCCACATTTTTGTGCCCCTAGTGCATGATCTTGCACTTCTTTGCACTGAATTTTAACTGCCACACCCTTGACCACTCCTCAAGCTTGCTTAGGTCCCTTTTCATTTTCTCTAACCTCCGGGAGTGTCAACCCTACTGTAGAGCTTTGTGCTGTCTGCAAAGAGAGACAACTTTCCTTCCAGCCCCTCTGCAATGTTCCTTATGAAAACATTAAAGAGGACTGGTCCAAGACCCCACTGGTCACCCCTCTTTTTTCAGATTGAACTCCGTTCACCACCACCCTCAGTGTCCTATCGCTCATCCAATTTGTGACCCAGATTACCACCCTGAGATCCATTCCCAGCCTGACCAGCTTGTTTAACAGCGAACTGTTGAACAGGGCTGTCAGTAATCTCCTCTCCTCTGCTGCAGTTGAAAACTAGTAGCACAATATCTTTACTTTCTGCCTTAGTAACTTATGAAGCCCACTACAAAATGATAATGCATCTCTCTCAGTTTCAGCTGTTCTCCTTGCCCTATAATGGAAAAACAAGAATCCCCTCGTCCTGTCCAAACAAAATGGCTAAATCAGCTGAATTTCAGTTAGGAAAACACAGCAGTTTCAAACAAAACAAATCCCCTGTAATGTGATGCCTGCACTTCCTGCTGCTTCAGGTTCAGACTCATCATCATCATCAACAACTTTATTTTTAAGCACTGTTCCAAAGATACAAAAAAAACTGTAAAATCCAAACAGAATAAGATATTAAATAAAGTAAAACAATAAAATAATCATAAGACTAAAACAAGCTATCACATAATTAAAATAAATGGAATCTGATTCTCAGATACTAGCTATTACTAAGACTGGGGAAACCTAGCTGAAATAGATGGGTCTTCAGCGCGATTTTAAAGCTCTCAGTGGTCAAGCACTCTCTAATCTGATGAGGTAGAGAGTTCCACAGAATAGGGGCCACAAAAGCAAAAGAACGTGCCCCAGAAGTCTTTAATCAAACCCTGGGAACCTCTTGCAATCCCTTGTCAGAGGAGCAGAAAGAGCAGAGGGGGCTGCAGGGACAGAGGAGATCTTGCAAGTAGCACAGACCCTGACCATATAGGGCTTTCTAGGTCAGTAACCCGACCTTGCAGGTGATCCGCCAATGCACAGGCAGCCAGTGCAGGCAGTGGAGCACAGGAGTGATATGGCAAGATCTTGGAAGGCCAGTCAACAACCTGGCTGCCGCATTCTGCACTAACTGCAATCGGTGGATAGCAACCCCTGGTAGCCCTGGGTATAGGGCATTACAGTAATCAAGGCAGAAGGTTACAAAGGCATGGACCAGTGCTGGAAGGTCACTAGGTGGGACTAGGTGCTTGATTCAGGTGATGTTACTCAGATGGCAGAAAGAGGTCTTAACAACAGCCGACACCTGAGATTTTAAAGTCAGGCTGCTGTCGAACACAATACCCAGATTTTGGGCCCGGTCTGAGGTAAGCAGCTGGTCATCCCTGAGCAAAAGCCTGGAAGGTTGGCCTTCTGACAACCCCAACCCATGGCGACCAGGGTCCACTAGCAATACCTCAGTCTTGTCTGAGTTCAACTTCAAACTGGCACTCATCCAGTCCTGGATCTCGCAGAGGCAGCTGTTATATACCAAGACCACGCCACTCTGTTCGGGTGCAAAGGACGTGTAGAGCTGAGTGTCATCTGCAAAGCAGTGAAAACTCAGCCCATACCACCTTATGATGTTTCTCAATGGCAACATATACTGTACACTGCAAACAGCATAGGGGACAGCATGGAGCCCTGCGGAACCCTACAGGACAGGGAAGGGGGCCGAGGAATAAATTCTCAACACCACCCTTTGAGTCCTGCTAGTGAGGAAAGATTGAAACCATCTGAGAACTGTACCAGACAGTCCACAGAAAATCTATAGGCACTCCAGCAGCACCCCATGGTCTACAGTGTCAAACGCTACAGACATATCAAGAAGAACCAAGATAGTACGGCTCCCCCAATCTCTCACTATCAGGAGGTCATTAAGCACCCGAACCAGGGCTGTCTCGGTACTATTCCTCTTCCTAAACCCAGACTGGAGAGGGTCGTAGACATTATGAGATGCTAAATGGTCATCCGACTGCACCGCAACCACCTTCTCAATAAACTTACCCACAAAAGGCAGGTTAGAGACCGGTCTGTAGTTCACTGAGCAGTTGGGGTCGAGGGTACATTTTTTCAGGAGGAGTACTACTACCATCTCCTTCAGGGGGTTAGGAAACACCCCTGTGTTAAACAAACACCAGACTATCTCAGTAAGGATTGGGCTGAAGACTTAAATGCACTCCACTAGGAGGCGTGTTGGGCCTGGATCCAAACTACAGTAGGTTGGGTGCATATCTTGGACAACCTGCACATTGTCCTTGATCGCCAGTTGTCTGAAATCGGACCAGGTAGAACAGGTACTTGCCACCTCATGCTGACCACTGCAGTGCCCATTTGAGGGTGCTGGATGGATCTTAGTCCTGATGGCAGCCATCTTATCGGTGAAGAACTGAGCAAGCTCATCACACTTAACTTGTGAAAATGCACCCCTTGGCTGAAGACAGGTTGGATTGCACAATCTGTCGACCATCCAGAAGAGCTGAGCTGGTCGATTCCTTGCCACAGCAATCTCCTTGGACAGGAACTCTGCCTTTTTACAGGAGATTGCCAATTGACAGTCTTTATAATGGGCTAGCAATCTAAGCCTGTCATCCATCAGTCTCGATTTCTGCTAGTGTCGCTCAAACCTTTGACCCCCTCACCTCAGCTCCTTCAAAGTTTCATCAAACCAAAGGTACTTTGGAGGAAGAGTGAGGGGGGCGAACATGGACAGGAGCTAGAGAGTCGAGGGCACCTGTCACTGCCTTATCATAAGCAAGTACCAGTTTCCCTGGTTCTCTGCATACACTCAATGCACCTAATAGGTCCAGAACCACCATAAGACTATCAGGGGTCAAACCGCTTAAAGGTCGGTGCCAGACCATCTCCGTAGGAACAGGTTTTATTGGGGGGGTGCCTCGAATCAGAACTTTATAGTGTGATGTTCCAACCATCCGACCGGTTCCACCACCGGATCGATGATCTCCATCCCCAGCAGGAAGACCAGATCCAGTGAATGACCATGACTATGGGTAGCAGAGGTAACTACCTGTGTGAGGCCCAACGAGTTCATCAGCTGGAGGAAGTCCTGTCCAAACTGCGAGAGTTCATCATCGACCCAAACATTGAAATCCCTCAAAATCAACCATCTGAGGGATTCCAATGTTAGGTCAACGATGAAGTCTGCAATGTCCTGCAGGAATTCCCTTAGCCAATTACAAACAGACAGAAACTTATCAGCCAACAGAAGGCCCTCATCCTGCCCAAACAAAATGGCTAAACCCACTGAATTTCAGTTAGGAAAACACACAGCAATTAAACAAAGCTAATTCCCTGTAATGTGATGGTTGCACTTGCCACTGCTTAAGGTTCAGACTCAGACAATTACAATCAGCCAAAAACTTACCAGCAAGCAGAATGCCCTAGTCCTGCCCAAACAAAAGCACCCTTTCTTAGTTGCCTTTGCGCCCTGTAGCTGTTTCTACAGTATATGTTCTGGTAAACTCTCCCTCCTGCTTCTACAGAAAGTATCTATCTGTTGTCAATCACCCCTAGAGCCTATAAAAGTGGAGCTATACCCAGATGGGAAGCAAGGCAGTATTGTGTGTGTGTGTGTGTGTTTGTTGTGTCCCCTCATCCCCTTACATCCCTTTGCTGCTGCTGCTGCTAGTCAAACACCCTGTAGTAATTAATTTTTAGAAGGCACTAAGCCTCTCTCAGCTCTATCCCCCATTAAAAACCTGGGGCCAGATTCAAAAAAGGCTACGCATGGCGCAAAGTGACTTGCACCAAAAAAAAAAATGGTGCAAGTAGCACTTTGCACCATGAGTTTTGACATTTGGGATTCAGCAAAGCAGCCTCCGACATGTCACAGACTGCATGTGCCAAAGTGGACTTACACCATCATCTGCATCATAAACCCCCTGTGACATGGTGCAAGAGGGTTTACAGCAGCAGCTGCGCCCTGTTCTGGAAGGGCAGCTGCCAAGTCCTTGAGGCTGGTATTCTGAAGCAACCTCCGGAGGACATTGGTCAAAGTACATTGCACCAGCAATTAGCTGGTGTAAGTATACCTGGTGTCCATGGGGGGGGTTGCAGTGTGCTGCCAGCCCATCTCCTAGCATATGTACCACCCCATGTCCTGATCCCCCTACATATGTATGAAATACTCCACAGGGCTAGAGGACCCCCAATCCCCCAACATTCAGCAGAAAAAGTCCCACAGGGTTAGAGGACCTCCTAGCCCCAATCCCCGTACCCCAAGTCTGAGTGGTAGTGCGGACTGTGCAAACAAAAAAAAAGATCCTTGTTAACCCTGGTAGTCTAGTGGCCCCCCTTCTGGCAACACCAGACCACCCTGCACCTCCCCACCTGTACCCAGCCAGTGACTGGCACAGCCCACCTCTCACCACTATGGTAAGCCACCAACTAAGCTCTGTATTAATGCATACTCTTATAAATAGCATGCACTCAATGAATGACAGCTCATTCGTTGAGCGAATACTATTTATTTATTTATTTAAGTACATAGGAATTATAACCCTTTGAATCATGGACTCATTTTCAAAGGCTCTGTGTCACAAAAAAGCACAATCATTTTGAAAACATTGACAGAGGAAACATTAGGATCAGGGTACACTGGAGTATTATACATGTGCGGTACACTAAATTTGGAAGGAATGGCCTGGCCAGCTCCATACAGACAGTTTTGATCCATACATTCAAAACAGTGTACGTTGCCTGTACACGGGTTAGCTAGGTTCTATTTACAATCTTGATACAATGATACAAACAGCTGCTACCTCTGAGAGGTATTGTCAGTTTTTTTAAACAGGACTTTAGATAATTTAGCTAAGCTAGATGGACCTTCAACTGGTGCCTCAGAGATACACGGCAGAGTGCATAGGCATTGTCAGAGCCAGGTGGGCCCTAATGCTATGTAAACCGCTGGAGGAAGTTAGTGGGCACAGTGGCAGCCACGTGTGGCTAGTATATGTGATTTTAGCGCTGCTTTATAAGGGCCTAGCTTGGTAATGGATGAGATAGCTGGGGGAGTGGGCAATGTACCATGATGGAGCTCTGTACGAGAAGGATCTTTGTGTTAGGAATGTTCTGACCTTGGGTACCTTCCAGATAGATTTGGAGGCTGCCCGAGTGGTAATAAGTGGGGTGGCTGACTGAAGGGAGGCTGCAACACCTATCGGAATTAGTCCAAGGTGTATTTTTCTTGTAAGTAGACAGTTCTGGTACTGTAGTCATTCCTCTAGCAAGAGAACATTTGGCGCAAGTCACCTTTGACACAACTTGCACCTTCCCTTTGAGAATCTGGCCCCTGATTCACAGGGCTTCCTGAATCTACTCACCTAAAGATTAAGTTCCTGACCTAGTTTCCCCCACACCACCTGTTATTTACAGTAGTTCACGCTCATATGGAGCTCAGTCGGTGGCTTGCCATGATGGTGAGAGGTGAGCTGTGCCAGTTGCCGGCTGGGTATAGGTGAGGGGGTGCAGAATGGTCTGGCACTGCTGGGTGGGGGGCCACTAGACTGCCAGGGTTAACAGGATCTTTTTTTTTTGCACAGTCTGCAATACACCACTTGGACTTGGGATATGGGGATCGGGTTATGGGGGTACTCTGACCCTGTGAGGCTTTTTCTGCTGAATTTTGGGGGATTGGGACATTGGGGGTCCTCTACCCTGTGGGGCTTCTTTTTACAGAATGTTGGGGGATCGGGGCATTGGGGGTCCTCTAGTCCTGCAGGGCATTTCATACATATGTTGGGGTATTGGGCCATGGGAGGTGGGCTCTTGCTCCCTTATACCATGGTTGCTGCAGACTTGCGCCAATCTGATCATATACGCCCTTCCCTTAGCATGCAGTTTGGGTTGGCACAAGTTGCAGGACTTAGCCGCAGGGATCCTCCCTGATAGAGAATTGGGTGCAGGGTCCTTGGTGCAATGGCATTTGGCGTAAGTCACCTTTGACACAACTTTCACCTTCCCTTTGAGAATCTGTCCCCTGATTCACAGGGCTTCCTGAATCTACTCACCTAAAGATTAAGTTCCTGACCTAGTTTCCCCCACACCACCTGTTACAATTTAAAACCTAAGTTTCAAGGTAAGCCAGTCACTGCCTACTAGGTTTCAAAGTGCCCCAACCACTGCTTACAGATCTCTTCTCTCCACTTAACCCTTTTTGCTATTTTCAAAAGGAAGAGACAAAACAACATCAATGGGGCACTCACAGTTGGAAAAAAAACAGACGGGGGCTGTAAAAACTGAAGGAAAAGGGATTATAAATGATACAGTTAGCCCCCTGCATTTGAGACACCACCACAAACCCTTGTCATGGTACCAGTTATACAATACAATACAATATGGATGTGTATAGACAGCTAACTATGGAAATATAAGCAATTGCAATTGAATTCCATAATCAGGTGGAGAACACAGTAAGCTAAATGAATCCCATAAGACAGAGTGTAAATCAAAATCGAATCCCTTATCATACACACCGGTTACCGACTATCGCTATTATACTGTACAGTAGCTAAAGGATGGGGGAAGGGGGAGACAACAGAAAACGTAAAATTTTAAAAAAGAAAGGCTTCTGGTCCTTTTTAACCAAACCAAATTATGTTGTGCTCTTCTAATTCATAATACTTTGCAAGAAACACTCCAGCAAATAGGGCAGAGAGTAAAATAAGCCAAACACACTGCATATTGGAAAGAACCAAAACAGCAAACCCACACCGGAGTATATCCGAGGCAGGGATGCACTAATTATGGGCCACGGCATAAGAGAATATAGTGCTGAAAATATGAAAATATACAACTTCTGCCCCCCATGAACGAGCCCTCATCACATAAACAACTGTCTGCTCAAGTCTTCACCAGTCTGACCTGTTCACATATACTGTACCTCATCATCTTGCATGGCAGGAAGCAGTCTGTGCCCTGCTATAACAAGGGACCCCACTGAAACTAAGATCCTACATTTCAAATAAATATGATGAAGACAGAGTTTGGTAGCACTAAACAAATTATTAGATTCCAGTCAGCAGTACATCAAAGTGATGGATATAACAGAATACTAATGTAACACTGCCAAGTCTTGCAACTCACCGCAGCAAAGAGAGTACCAGCTGTATCAGTAGCATAGAAAAGGTTATAATTTATTATAGTATGTCAGTATATCTACACACATTACAGATGTAAAAGAGCAATCAGGATACTACCCCTTCACAGATGAAAATCCGAGGGTGTTTCGCTCCCAAAGATGGAGCTTTATCAAGGGCTGAATTAAACTCACCAAAGAACATGGAAATAGTGACAGTGCAGTGATTACATATCGAAGTGCCCTCCCCTTGTTATGAAATACATTTTTAATTATACTACCTAATACACAGCTATATTATCAAATAGAAACCCAAGTTGGAGCAGCAACACTGCTACACTATGTGAATGTGCATGTGAACTACAGGGGAAAAGCATTAAAAATAAGATCAAATATGACATCTCTAACAATGAACACACTGCTGTGCATAGAGTTAAGTCTCCTTTCAACAAGCATTTGTCAATGCCGAATGTTTGCTTGCTGGCATTAGGATTGAAAGTGCAGGAGTTAGGTGCAGAATAGGAATGGCAGTGAAGTATTGAACTGACGCCAGCCCCACTCCCACTCTGCAGAGATGGACAGGCATTGGGGTGTGCCTTTGGGTCATCGTCCATAACACTCATGCCATTTCACCTCACTCTACCCTGCAGACACCAACAAGTGTTGAAGTGTGCCTTGGGGTGTTCAGGCTTTACACTCACATGACTCCATAAGGAAATACGCTGAAATGGGTGCAGTATAAGAGAATGGGGTGAACTTTGGGGCCGAAGAGTCCAAGGCACACCTCAATGCCTGTCACTGGCTGCAGGGTGGGGGTGGGGGTGGAATGGCATGAGCATTACTGTCGACAATCCCAAGTCACACCCCTGTCGCCTGTCAGTCCCTACAAGGTAGGGCGTTATGGTGGGAAACCCTAATGCACTGGGTGTTTCTTGGTATTTTCATGCCACGTTTTCAACATGGACTTTCTGTGTCCCCACTGCATGAACAGTGACACAATCAGTTTGTTAGCCAAAAGGTGATTTTGCGCAGCGACTGAGCTATTTGGCGCCACAGGTGCGAAAACATATTTCAGGCAGGATGTGAAAAATGACAGCTGTACTGTTCATGAGAAGGTGGAAAAAATGGTAATGTTGAAAATCTAGAGTGAAAATATTAAAAAAATTGGTGAAGTCACTAGCATGGGTAGAAACTGCACAACGCACACCATAATGCAATTATTTTGGGGAATTTTTACACCAGATTTTCAACACAGGCATTTTGGGACCTCAGCTCATGAACAGTGGCACTGTGATTTTCTTAATCTGTCCTGAACATTGATTTTGCACAGTAACTGTGTCCATTGTGTGCCACAGGTGCGAAAACGTGTTTTGGGCAGGATGTGAAAAATGACAGCTATACTGTTCATAAGGCAGCGTGCAAAAATGACAATGTTGAAAATCTGGACTAAAAATATAAAAAATTGGCAAAGTTACAAGTGTGCGTAGAAACTACGCAACGCACGCTGGTAAAGCCGTCATTTTTTGGAATTTGTTCACCAAATTTGCAACATGGGCTTTTTGGGGCCTCTCCTTATGAACACTGTCACTGTGATTTTCTTAATCTATCCTGAATATTAATTTCACACAGCGACCGAGCTATTGTGCGCCAGATGTACGAAAACACATTTCCAGCTGGATGTAAAAAATGACAGCTGTACTATTCATAAGGAGGTGTTCTGAATGCTGAAAATCTGGAGTGAAAATATAAAACATTCTTGAAGTTATGAGCGTGCATGGGAACTGCGCAATGCACACTTGTAACACAGTCATGTTTTGGAATTTTTTCGCCAAATTTGCAATATAGGCTTTTTGGGAGCCTACATCATGAACAGTGGCTCTGTCATTTCATTAATCAGTCCTGGAAGGTGATTCCACACATTGACTGCAAAATCTCCTTTCGGGACTGAATAATGGCATGACATTGACTGAGTTCATGATATGGGCTCTCAAGAACCCCAAGTTGAAAATTTGGAGCCAAAAGTCACAAAAATGGCTGAGATATCCACCTAAGTTGAAAACCCCCCATTTTTGCCATTATAAAGCTAACCAGCATTTCTTTAGTTCACCGTTGGCATGCGTGTCGGGGGGAAATCATTCCGAGGGGGATTGAGCACCCCCCTCGGCAGATTGGGGACAGCACTGAAGCTGATGGGGATTGGGCCCCCCATCGGTAAGCATGTCTGTGTCTGATGATGCCAAGGAGGATTGGGCACCCCCCTTGGCAGACAAAAACAGGAAAGGGGCACATATGCCGATGGGGATTGGACTCCCCCATCGGCAAACGAACTGGGGAAGGGGCATGCTGACAGGGGGATTGGGGATTGGGCACCCCCAAAGTTAGTTGCTGGAGACTGTGAGAGGTGGACTGTGACAGCCACCGCCATGTTTTTTGAAATGTTACACCAGGCAAGGCACGCCCTGCAATGAGGGGGCTCTCCCTCATTGCAGCGGTGAAATTGTTTCAAGTTGGTGACACACTTGCAGACTACTGTCATAGCAAGTGTGCTCCTTCATTGGTGCCATAGAGACAAGCCCCAAAAAGCAGTGGGGGCATTGGCCACAATACTGCCGCACATTCACAACCTGCTACTCCAGCAAGCTGTTACAACATTTTTCTTGCACATGCATGCAAGCAAACATAAAAATGGAAAGTTGTGTCAATGACTGTTTAAGTCATGCCTCACCCAAATTCACAACTTGCCTGATGACTGCATTAAGAATAACTTACACCTGTCCCATCGGGACCTAAGAAAGGGAGGAGGGATACAGAGATCTAAGCATGTTATACATGAGGGGGAGGTGCACTTCCAGGATAAAGGCAGGATATCTGAGAACTTTAAACTTTCCAAAAATATTTTTTACATTGTTGTTATGGACTGTAATTTCTTTCTTATCCACTAGTGGTTGTGTCCATGGCAAATGGAAGTGTATCACAGAGAAACCGCTCAAGTTATACACAAACTCATGGAGAGGTTGTGGGGTCTAAAACAGTGGGGGAATTCAAACATGCATGGGACAGACATAAGGCAATTATAGTGGGGGGTTGCAGGAAGTAGGCTTTTGGTTAACTAGAATCTGCAGCTTATCCAATAAGTAGGGAAATGGGCAGACTGAGTGGGCCAAGTGGTCCTTATCTGCCATCAAAGTCTATGTTTCTATGTTTCTATTCCCTCCTGGGACATTTACATGAGCTCCATGTCATAACGGTGATCGCCAAACTGCGATCAACAGTAGAGTGAGTGTACATAACCGAAAAGAAAAACGGCGATGCACTCTCCCAGCGAGGACCAAAACAACATGGGTGAAAACCATAAACTATATTTATCTGGGGGGGGCTTCTTCCCCTGCACCCCCTAACTACAGATTGTCAACTCCATGGGGTGCATGTCGGGGAGTAAAAAAAAATCCAGCACAAATGCTTACCCCTCCACAGCCCCGAACCCTGTACCTACTGCCCTATAGCTGTCCACCCTCACCACCACATAACATGGCCAGCTTGGCAACACCACACCACACTACCTCACACATGCTTTCTTCTTTATCCCTCCCCTTCAGCTGGCCATCCTATCTCTTCTTTCCTTGCTAACCTACATCCTCATTCTTCTTCAGTTGCTACCCTTTCAGGGTAGCTCACATAACAGGTGCTGAAACTGAGTTGCTCATATGTGAGTCGCTCTATTTCAGCCGCCCATATCACAGGATACCTTTACATGGATAAGCAAATATGATGGGTTAAATAGATGTAACTCTTGAAGTAACTAAAACAGTGATCCTTGGGGGCAGGGAGAAGGAAGAGCATGAAACATGAGCTTGTGTTACTTTTCCTATCGTGCCTGATGCCTTCAGTCATCCGTGGGATGGTCCCGCAATAATTTCTGATTATGTCTGTAAATAATAGGCCTTATCCATTGATGTACGTACCTTGATGTTTTTCAGTCATGTCTGGCTGGAGCTGCTTACTATTTATGAATGAAACCCTGTAGCTGTGCATGAAGGCTGCGCCCTCCTAGCAGTATAATGATCATCATTCTCTTAACTGTTTTTAGACACCAGCAAGGACAGTTTGTAAGTGCCTGTTGTAGTTTTACAGTATGTACTGTACTCTTTTCTGCATTTCAGTCAAGTTTAAGGATATCCACTGTGTCAGTAGTTCAGCTGCGTTATGAGTGCTCCCCTTTGGTCATCAATCTAATGTTATAACGCAGCAGAACTACATTTCTTGGTGATTTGTTTTCTATTCGATCTACTATTCCTGGCAGATGCCCAGCAGAGAAGACTGGGAGTTGGTGGGAGCACAGATTATCATTTTGTTTTAGCAGGCCTGGTGTTTATTCTGGACCAGTCACCTCCTTCCCAACCTGTCCAGAGTCCTCAGTACCCACCTACCTAGTTCTCAGTACCACTGCCAGTGCTGGCCTCTTTTTTGGGGATGGGGTTATGCATGGTCTGCGGAAGAATGTAAGTCCTGTCTGTGCCTCTCTCCTGCTAGCTGCTGTAATGGGAGAAGGGCTGTCAGTACCCCTCATTTTGTGGGGGGAGCTTGTTTTTGCTAGCTCCATTAATTAAGAGTTCACCTGTCTTCGGGAATGCACTGCGATACCTGTCCCTGTGGTCGTGGCTGCTTCACTCCCTGCACCTGTGATTGGCAGCATGCAGCACCCACACTGCTTGCTCTACAGCCAATGATGGAGCTGCTGCTGCTGCTGCTGCAGACTGGACCGGGGCTGAGAATCATCACTCTGCTGTTATTGCATCAATTCCCACCAAGCACATCCAGGAGAACCTCAGCACCAAGGAGATACAGAGGCACTGGGAGATGTATTGGGCTCAGGGCTGCAGGCGTGATCCACTGGTGGGACCCATGACTGTCATACTGATGGGGTAGACAGTTCCTTAAATTTATCTTTGCATCATGTTAAAATTCAGGTCATGTATGGAAAACATAGTGAGCAGTGCTGGATGGAATTGCAGGGCTGGTAAATGTGCACAGGGAGTTACTGACCACCCCACGTTAATCTCACTGTTCCCCCACCCCATAAGTATGACAGTCACAGACCCCCCCCCCCAGCAGTTCTGGGTACACAGAAGATTAGCAGTTCTGTTGGACCCTTCCTTATTTATTCATTAGCTTTTGTTGACCAGGTAGTCTCATTAGATAAAATCCTGCCTATTTTCAAGCACGACCCGGGAGAGTACAATATAGAGTTTACAACAAACAGGACAACGGTGAAGTACAAAGCAACAAATATTGCAAAGCATGGTGTCCCTGGACACTGTGACTTGCATCTGTTGACTGGGCCCTGCCCTTTCTGAACAGGGAACCCGCTTAGTACCAGTAACTGCTGTTGATGGATGTGGGTAGCTCAACCATATTAACTTGTTCACTGTCAGTAGGGAGTATAAAGAGCATATGTTATTCTTACCCTCACTCCTGCACTTCCCATTCAGTACTGGTAAGTAACTGTTTGTCTGGATTTCACTCAACAGCACTGGGTTTGTCCTGGGGGTACCATTGTGCAGTTAACAATGGGACATTCCCTATTTGATACTGTTAACAGGACAGGTACTCACCATGGAGGAAGGGTATCTGATCAGGCAGTATCCACCGGGAGCACAGAGTCCCCACCTTAATGTATACTGAAACAAGTTCAAAGTTCAGAGTTTGTACATTGTGTGGGGTATGCTTACTGTCAGGTCATGGGTACGTGTGTATGTGTGTGTGTGCATGCATGTGTTCGTGTGTGTGTGTGTGTGTGTGTGTGTGTGTGTGTGTGTGCATGCATGTGTGTGTGCATATGTGTGTGTGTGTGCGCATGCATGTGTTCATGTGTGTGCATGCATGTGTTCGTGTGTGTGTGTGCATGTGTGTGCGTGCTTGTGTGTGCACATGCACTTGCACGAAAGTGTGTCTTGGTGCTGTGTACCATCTACATGTACATTGTTTAGCGTGTATGTCCTTTCCTATAAAACAAATTACACCTCCATAACTTGCCACTGCTCACTACCATTGCTACTTTGATTGTTGTTGAAATTCAGCTGCCAAACCTTGGACCACCTCTTTGACCATTACAGGTCCCACTACCATATCCCGTGCTTACACTGTGTCCTTCCACAGAGCTTGGTGTCATCAGCAAAGAGATAGGCTTTCCTTAAATTTGTTCTCCAATGTCACTAATGAACATACTGAAAAGGGCTGGACCAGGATTGATCCCTATGGCACCCCACTGGTGACCTCCCTCTCCTCGGATCTGTCCCCATTTACCACTACCCTCTGCTGTCTCCAGTCCAACCCATTTCACACCCCTTCTATGTCCAGTGCTGCACCCAGATCACCTGTAGTGGTAGGCAACCTGCAGCCAAAAAGGACTCTAACGGCTTGTCAAGGTGATAAAACTACCAAGAGACAGCAATGGTTCAGTCAAAGGGTGGCTGGTATTTGGAATTCGTTACCTGAAGGGATAGTTTATTGTAAAACAATGAATGAATTCCAAACAAAACTTGATAAATATATGTGGGTACTGTAAAGTAACATATTTCCACTGATAAGTGACAAGTCAACAAAAGGCCCTTGCTTAATGACTTGAATCCAGACTAGGAAACTACTGTATAAAGTGCGGACTGACAAACGAATACAAAAACAGTTCATTAAATGGATAATTGATGCCCCTTTGAAAACAGATAATACAGCTTTCTTTTTACACAACTTCACCTCTTGGGTTTTGTTTTGTGAATTTAGAGTGTGCTGAATCAATAAGATAACATTGTATTCGATACCGTCTCATGTAAATAGTTCATCATGTATTCAGTTGGCTAAAGGCAAATTAAACATCGGTGATGATTTTCGTGTAACAGCCAGAGTTCTTTGTGATTGCAGGTTCCGTATCAGGAGTTATCGGTTTGTGCAAGCCATTGTTTTTGCCACCAATGAGATTAACCAAAACTTACGATTGTTGCCTAATGTTACCCTTGGATTCAGGATTTTTGATGCATGTCCCCTTGAAAGTAAAGCAATAGGAAGTACATTGCAACTCCTATCTGGACATCAGCATCTGGTCCCAAATTACAACTGTCAGTCCCACCCATCCCTGCCCGCCATCATCGGACACGACTCAGCCGCTGCATCCCTTCCCATGGCTTTACTGTTAGGGATCTACAGATTTCCTCAGGTAAGGGAAGCAGTTCTGTTTTATTTAGGAGCCAAATGCAGATTGGAAAAGGGCCAACATAGCAGTTACATTTGAACCTGATGCAAATGACAATCTTCCAACAGGTTTTGACTGTTGATATGTATCTTCTGATGTGCAATGGTTGTTATAGTCTATTCACTGGTGTGCTATCGCACAGGCTCAGGGCATCTTCAAACATTACAAAAATCCTGTAACTATTTCTTTACCATATACCTGATATTGAACTCTAGTCCATGTTGTATTAAGTACTCTAAGATAAATAACTGTTTTAAAACCTTCAATAATTACCCACATAGCAGTGGGCAGATAGAAAATTCAGTCTGGGTATACAAGGGAGAACAAATGGAACTTGAGCCACAAAGTTATTCGATGAGGAGTCCTTCCTAAGATAATGTGACAGTGTAGTAGTAGGAGAATTTTATTGCAGTGCCCAAAAGTGTTGAATTTATAAAAAATGTTGACACGTAACAACATAAATACAGGTAAATCAGAATACCTGCATTCATTTCCAAACAGGAGAGAAAAGTAACTGCCTGATCCGGGACTTGAACCCTGGCTACCTGGAATACCATTCCGATTGTGCTAACCAGCTGTGACACCAAGGAAATTGGAACCTGAGCTATCACATAGCACACATTACTCTGTCTCCAATACACAACCTGGTGCTGGACAAATAATGATTACATTTTCAAACACATGGGTGTGGTGTGCATCTTTATGGAACACATACAAACAGAGAAAAGAAAGAAGTTAGTGTTTCAGCTGGGGCTGAAACCCACACCACCTGGACTACTGTTACCGTTGAGCTACCCAGCTGTGCCACCAAGGCAACTGGAACCTGTGTGACTTCCACAGATATGCACACCTCACCCATGTGATTGAAAAAGTAGTAATTATTTGTACAGCACCAGGTTGTGCACTGGAGAAGGAGTAATGTCACTCCAAGAAAGCAGAGGTTCCAGTTGCCTTGGTGGTGCAGCTAGTTAGCATGACAAGAATGGTATTTTGGGTGGCCAGCTGAGGCACTTACTTCTTTCTCTACTCTGTTTGTATGTGTTCCTTGAATATGCATACTGCACCCATGTGATTGAAAATATAATAACTGTGCAGTACCAGTTTGTGCACTGGAGAATAAGTAATGTGTGCTCTTGGCCGGCCCATGTTAAGAACATATGAACATACGAATATGCCAGCAGAAACAGACAACCAAGTCTATTTAAGTCTGCTTGATTGTGCAGCTAGCACCCCTAGTTTGCAGCTGCCCCGCCCCATCCCCTTTGTCATCCCACTGCCACCCCCCACCTCCCTCACCCTCACTCTCCCCTGTTCCCTGTCCTATGCCCTTTTAAAGCTGTTCACAGATTTACATGATACCACCCATTCTGGTAGTGTGTTCCATTTTGCTACCACCCTCTCTGAGAAGTAGTGTCTCCTCATTTCCCTCCTAAATCTTCCCGCTCTTATTCTTAGCCCATGCCCCCTGGTGTCCCTCCCCCCCTTAGCTTAAAGACCCAATTTGCCCCATCCTTATTGAGTCCTCTCAGATACTTGAATGTCTCTATCATGTCCCCCCATCCCTTCTATCCTCCAGGGTATACATATTCAGGTCTCCCAGCCTGCTGTCATAGTCTCTCCCCCCTCCATTCCATATATCATCTTCATTGCTGTCATCTGTACCCCTTCCAGTAGCCTGATATCATGCTTTAGGTATGGCCTCCAAAACTGAACACAATACTCCAAGTGCGGCCTTGTCAGTGACCTGTAGAGTGGCAAGATCACCTCTTTTCACCTGGATGAAGACCCCCTCGCTATGCACCCCAGCATTTTGTTCATTTTTGAAGTTGGTCTCCTGCACTGGGCAGCTTTGTTCATGATTCCTGTTACCATTACCCCTAGGTCCTTCTCCTACTCAGTGATCCCCAGTTTAACCTCCCCAGCCAGTATTCTCTCCTTGGGTTCTTCGCCCTGAAGTACATAACCTTACACTTCTTTGCATTGAACCCCAGCTGCCACCTCTCTGACCACTCCTCTAGCTTGCTTAGGTCCCCCTACAACTGCTTCCATCCCTCCCCTCCATCCACCACTGCTCCTATTTTGGTGTAGTCTGCAAACTGACTTACCTTGCTCACCTCCCCATGCGCAATGTCTGATATGAAGAGCCCAAATAATACTGGCCCCAGCACAGAGCCCGGTGGCACCCCGGTTATGACCTGCTTCAGAGTTGAGAGCTCCCCTCCCACCACCACCTGTTGCAGCCTCCCACTCAGCCAGCTTGTAATCCAGTTCATCATTTTTGCCCCTACCCCTTCACCAGTTAGCTTCCCCCAAAGCTGCCCATGAGGTACCGAATCGAAGGCCTTGCTGAAGTCCAAGTAAAGAACATCCACTGCATGACCTTTATCCAGCTCACCTGTCACCCAGTCATAATATTGTATCAGGTTGGTTTGACAAAACTTTCCCAAAACAAATCCATTCTGCCTCACATCCTGGAGGTCGTTGCCTCCAGGTACAATACCAGTCCTTCCTTTAGTATCATTTTCATGAGTTTGCACACTATGGAGGTGAGACTTACAGGATGATAATTCCCCGTAAGTCCCTTGGTCCACTCTTGTGTAATGGCACTACATGTGCCATCCTCTAGTCCAGTGGCACACATCCCGACTCCAGTGAGGTGCTGTACAGATCTTCCAGTGGCTCTGCCAACCCCTCTGCCATCTCCTTCAGCACTCTGGGGTGGATACCATCTGGCCCTGGTGCCTTGTCTACCCTCAGTCCCTCTAGGACTGTACCTCCCTCCCTCAATTCTTCCATCTGTCACCTCCTCTCCCCTGTCCCCACCCTCCCAGCCCATGCTGGTAGTGGTCCCCCCCTTTTTCTTCCATGAACATTGAGCAAAAGTATTCATTCAGTGCTTCTACCTGTTCCTCCCCCTTTTCCATCCACTCCCTACCCTTTGTTGTGTATCAATTGTTACTTTTATGTAAAATAAAGCTATTTTTTTAACTTGACATAGTCTTCAGGTCATTTTGTCAGGTCGGTAGTTTTGATGCTTTTTTATCCCTATTACTGTCTCCTTGCACTCTTTTCTCCTGATTTAGCTGAAAAGCTCCCTGTTAATTCCATGCACTAATCTCAACTCCCTCTGGGCCTTGGCTTGTCTCACTTTTCTGGTCACCTCCCTGGACCATCTTGCATACTGCTCCCTGTTCCCTTCCTTTCCCCTGCTGTTATACCTCCGGTGTGCCTCTCACTTTGCCCTCACCACCTCCACTACCTCGCTGATCAACCAGCATGGTTTCCTTGCTCTGCTGCTCTTAATCTGTTCCAGTTGCCATGGTGGCGCATCTGGATAGCATGACTGAAATGGTATTCCAGGCAGCCTGAGTTCAAGTCCCAGCAGAGGCAGTTACTTATTTTTCTCCTCTGTTTGTATGCATTCATTTAGTTCACATATATAGGGCATTACTTAAAGATCAGTGTATATAATATAGGACACATTAATCAAATTTCATGCACTCAAAAAGTCGTATGTTAGCAAGCACAACAACCTACTGTACATCATTAAAGTTCATTCATAAACACTCAATGCTAATTAATCTGTGTATTTACAACTAAATATTAGTGATGGAAGAAACAAGAACTGCAAGCAATGGAACAAAAAGCCCTAACACTCTGTATCTGCGTATCACACATATTCTCAGCATACTATAAACACTCAGCTAGTGGTGGGTTTATGTTACTACAGATTCATTGTATTAGCAGTCTATATGCAGCCTTATTAAATGGATTAACTTATCAGCATACTTGTTACTCAACATGTACAAATAGTTGCTATTCAAGAAAGGGGTACTATAAAATTAGGAGGAGTATTACTTCTGCCATCGTGGCAGAAATCAGAAATCAAAATAGTACTTCACCCTCTCGGGGGTTGAAATATGATCACACCTGAATTTATTCTGGACTAGGTTTTTTCACATACTTCTTTGGTGAGAAGGCATCTTCTTTTGTGAGCTCATGAAAATCTCACAAAACAGGATGTCTTCTCACAAAAGAAGATTTTAGACTTCATTTTTACATTCTTCTTTTGTGAGAAGGCATACTATTTTATGAGCTCGCAAAAATCTCACAAAACAAGAAGGTAGGCTCACAAAACATGATTTTGGAGCCGAGTTTGTTTAGAATCTTGCTTCATTTGCAAAAAAAATCATTCATGAGCCCTCATGAAACAAAACTGTTGGCTCATGAAAAAGAAATATAGACTCATCATAAAAGAATGTCTTTATATTAAAATATTCAAGACTTTTGCTCATAACTGCTGTTTTTTGTTAAGATTTAAATCCAAATTGCTAACATGTGCTTTTTATGACACTACTTCATCAGCAATTGTGGAAACATACTTGACACATGATCGAAAAGATGCAGCTGTGGTTGCACAGAACTGCAGGGCCCCATCTGTACCCAGACAGACTCCCATACATCTACATCTGTAGAAACACAGAACTGCAAGGCTTGCAAGGCCCTGTGTGTCCACACTGATATGGACTTCTCAGTTGCCACATGGTCTGGACGGCCCTGCCCTATCTGTATCTGTAAAAAGCTACAGGGCTCAGAGGGTACTGTGCTTCTGCAGCCTGATGGACTCCACATTTGGATCAGGACAGAAAGGGCCCTGTGCATCTGCATCTATGGATACAGAGCAGCACAGATGGAGGTGCTCACGCCAGTCCCGAAAGAATGTGCGTGACTGAAGATATGGTTGTGTTGTTGGAATAAAGGCTTATAATATCACTTTTTACAATGATGTACTTGGATTCACCTCAGGCCTTACCCAAAAATTATTTTCATAAATTACCAAAAATAGTAACAATTCACATATGATATTATCCTATGCTCTCCAGATTCAAAAATGATGGTGAAAAACACTGTTGCCACACTTCGGACTATATAAGAGATAAATATACATTTTATTCACACATGTAGAAGTCCTAAATATCCATAATTAGCATAAATATCAAGCATAATAAAAATAATGTAAACATAAACTGTAATGTAAACAAAACAATGGTTTTTAAGTAAATCAAATAAAACAAAACAGATTTCAGCAAATAAGCAATGCGAATGAATAAGCAATAATCAGCATAATAAATAACATTGTACTGTTTATTCAGCAAATTTAATATCATGACCTTTTTTAAGATGAGAACTTGCAACTCATTGCATTAGTGTCTCGAGTTATATCTTTGCATAATAATTATTTTAAAACTTTATAGCATGCAAAAAGGTACTTTTTTTTACATCTAAATTCTAGCTTAACTATATACCCAAGGTTTTGGAGCTAAAATGCACTAAGTTACCACCCCAGATAGCCAAATAAATATCAAAAGTAGAATAAAGGAATACTTATGTTTTAGTTATCTGTAGATGTGGTCTTCTACTTTTTAACTTTCAAAATCTTGGTGAGAACTTCTGGTTTTGGATGACAAAAGTTATTGGTGGTGAACTTGGCTGTAGTCTTCTGTCTTTTCCCCTTGAGCCTGGAACAGTAGAGTCTTCTGACATCAATGAAGCAATGCAGACTGGATCCTTCTTGCTTGACATCACAAATCATCCAAAGTCACTTCAGGATTTAGTAGGAAAAATCAGACAGCAAGATTTTGGGCAGTCTAGCAGCACAGTCTGTAGAAAGATCTCTCCCTGTGGACAGCAATGTTGTTTTGGTAACTGGACTCTGCAGCTCTTGTCTGTTTCAGTTCATTTCTGTTCTTGAACCAGCTACTCTGGACTCATTGCTATTTAACATCACTGCAGGCTTGCTGGCTGGTAAATTGCCAAGTTAATCTCTTGTTCACACACCAAAGAATCAGGCAGTTCTGGGCCGGTTTCACCAGCACCCCATTTATGTCCCACTTGCTGGGTGACATCAGCATCAAATTATGATTGGTCTGAGTACTCTCTGAGGGTGTTACTGTCAGCCCCTCCTAAGCTATTTTTTTACCAATATGACCTCATCTTCAAAAACTATTTTTGACATAAAACAATTTTTCTTTCTTGCATCTATGTGCACCTTGTTACCAATGTAAAAAATTAAATTTTTAGGTGCAGCTAAAAGAGAGGATTAATTTGAGATCAAGCATTGTGGTATCAATTCTAATATAAAATCTATAATTAAAAAAAATTATAAAAACTTTTTCCTTTATAGATACCTAAAACGTATTTACAGATTTCAGAATTACATTTTTTCCTGTTTAAAATGATGTTAGTTTGGCATACCTGCTATCATTAGAAACTCTATAAACTTAACAAACATTTTAAAGACAGGGAACTTCTTTGTTTGAGGTAAATGATGCGTGACTCCATGTTGCTTTGGAGTTTATCCAGAAGGCTTACAAACCACAGGACTAGATGTTTCTGTTAGATAAACACTTGAGACTCATTCCATTGAAAAGGTGGCTGGGCGCTAATGAGCGCAATCGAGTAAGGACACTTTTCTCTCACGCTTCACAAGCCACCAAGAAATGTAGCTTTAAAATTACTTTTAACTCACCAAAAAACATAAGAAAAGTGACTGTACTTGGGTCAGAAGGACCATGGCTGAATATTTAACTCCTGGGTCAACTAAAAGCTCTCGTGCTGCAGGCAAAAACCAGTGAAAACAACCGCCAGCGACACAGGTGGACAATGCAGGGCCTATCTCATTTTCAGTGGCTGAGGTCTGCGTGGTGGGCTGCGAAGTAATGCAACAGGTCCTGGAGGCTCTGGAGCCTCGTCTCACTAGCTCAGAATCTAATGTTGACCGTAAGCTTCAGGAACTTGTAGATCTGCGTGCCTCGCATGCAGCAAGACTAACTGAGATGGAGCAAAAAATTTCAGAAGTCGAGGATGCCACGGCTCCAGTCTCTGAACAAAGTGCTGCACTACAAAGAGAGCTAGCAAACTTCAAAGACCAGTTTGACTATCAGGAGAATTACCAGCAGAGGCTGAATTTGTGCCTCTGAGGCCTGCCAGAGGGACTTGATGGCTATGATGTTCTAGAATTCTGTGCACAAACCCTGCTTGCGATATTGGGGTTATCCCCCAAAAATGGTAAAATAAAACTTGAGAGAGCTCACCAGGCGGTGTTCCCCAGGTCCCCACCAGACCAACCGCCACGACAGATAGTGATGCGATTTCACAGCTACCAAGACAGAGAGCTAGTGTTGAAGGCTTATAGAAATATGTCTACTTTAGAGTACAAAGGGCACAAGCTCAACCTGTTCCAAGATTACACTGCTCGCCTACTGAAGAAGCGCCAAGCCTTCAACTCGGTAATGGCACAGCTGCGAGAGGCTCAGGTGAAATGTTTTATGCTGTATCCCGCAACCCTCAAGACCAAACACGAAGGGGCCACCTACTCATTTTGGGAAGTGCAGAAGGCGGAGGTGTTTGTGAAGGACCTTAAGAAGAAAATGGGGTGAAGCAGGTCGTGGTCTGACAGAGTGTTTTGTTTTTTCGCCTAAATTGGTGAATACAATTTGGATCCCTGTCTGTATTCAAACTTTGGGCTGCTATGGGCTTCAAGGTATTGTTTGGATGTTTGGTTCGATGGGCCTGCAGTTAAAGGCGGACAAAGGGACTGTACCGCGAACTGCCCTTGTGGGCTTTACCTTATTTTGGGGCCTGTCTCATATTAGAAAGCGAGACTGGTCCACTCTGGATATACACACATGGAATGGCGTATTTCTATGTCGTGCTGGAAATATGGCACCAGAATGGAGGGCCTTTACTTTTTCTTTGTCCCTGTTTGATTTTTGCTTGATCCCCCCTTTCTTTTCTCCCCTTATTATGGTGAAAAGTTCTATAAGGATCAGCTGATTGGAAGCCCGTCTACCTGAACTATTAATCAGGAACTCAACTAGCCTAAAATCATTATCTGACTTAACCAGATCACACGGACATTTACATATTCTTTTTTATTTTGGGGGGATCTGAAGGTGGGAGGGTGATAATAACAAGGCATATAGAGATGCCTAATTGTTGGTAAAATAAGGATTCAGGTGTGACAAGGGAGGAGGAGGAGGGCTATAGGATTGAGGGGAGTAGATCTGTTGGGGTGGTTCTGTCTGGAGGGATAAGCAACGGGGGTGGAGGAAAATATAGAGGAACTGTGTTACCTATCATTTTTCAACATATTTCTATATAAGATAAAGTGAGTTTTTGATGATGCTCTTGGTGGGGAGGGGAGTGTGGGATGCACTCTTACTAAATGTTTGGGAGGGGTTTGTAAAATTTTTGCTACGTGCAATTCTGGTTACAAAAGGGGAGGCTTACTTGTTATAACAAAGTTTTTCAGGGGAGGGGAAGGGGGAGAGGGGGATGTTTATATTGTATATAGTTTATACATGGTGTGTGTTGTATTGTTCTATGTTAGTTAGGAGATCCAAGCATGAATACAGAGTACTGAATGCACAAGGTGATGTGCTGAAGGGAATTTGGAGGGGGGGATAGATGACGACTGGAGGGAAGATGGCACTTGCACCATGACTGATCAGATGGGGCTAACTATAGCATCCTGGAATGTTAGGGGAATCTCCAACCCAGTTAAACGCACTATGCTGTTAACTGTTCTGCTCTGTTAACTGCCACTCCCACAGCACCCCTTCCCACCATCCCTCACTTCCCGCCCTCGGAGGGTAATTTCACACCCTGCCTTCTGGTTTTATTGACACCCAGCCCACTACCATCAGAGTAATCGTTTAAACACTATGCAGTCATCTCAACTTTAGTCTAACAATGGATTCTGGAGGTCGCTGGGAGAAGTGGGGGAAACTGGGGAAATAATCATTTTCTGAAATAGCTTCTACTCTGTTATAATTACTCTGTTTTTTTCCCCAATTTGTCTAACTCTGATGTACTGTAATTGCTCTTGTATGCCAATGAGCAGGCATTCTGTAACCACTGTATATGTGTATTGTCCTATTTGTCCACCCTGATGTGAAACCTTTGTAAAAGAGCTCACGCTCAAAGGTCTCTCCGAAATATTAAATAAATAAAATAAATAAATAATAAGGAGCACGCTAAACTTAGAAAGAGCTGGCTGGGGGAATGCTGGGCAGCGACTTTCTCCTCTCACAAACGTGGCGTTGCAGTACTCCTTCATAAGTGGCTACCATTTCAGGCACACAGGGCAGCGTCTTTCTCCTCTCACAAATGTGGCGTTGCAGTACTCCTTCATAAGCGGCTACCATTTCAGGCACACAGGGCAGCGACTTTCTCCTCTCACAAACATGGCGTTGCAGTACTCCTTCATAAGCAGCTACCATTTCAGGCACACAGGGCAGTGGCTGACCCTGAGCGTGGCCGATATGTATTTGTCGTGGAAAAGCTATTGGGGAAAAAACTAACCTTCGGAAGTGTATACGCACCTGCAGTGCATGATCCTACATTTGAATGGTCTCTCACTGCACTGTTAATGGCGTAACAGTTCCCAGGACTGATTTTAGGTGGGGACTTAAACTGCCTGATGAATCCCGTGCTGGATCACTCAGAAGGGAGAGGGGTCTGCGGGGGAGCTATACGGACATGGATGGTGGGAAGGGCTGACCTGGACCCTGTTGATGCCTGGAGAATGGCCAATCCCAGCGCACAGGAGTATATGTTTTTCTCCCATCCCCATAAGACGTGGTCGAGGCTGGATTATAATTATATTCCGAGGGTCTGGTATTGTAGACTTCTCCAGACAAAGCATGGTCCTATACGCATATCTGATCATGCCATGGTGCTTGTGTCTCTGACACCGCGAGGTGCAGGGGTTGACCCTCCAGCATGGAGATTTCCCAGTTATGTATTGGCTAATAAGGGGTTTAAGGATTACTTACAGGATTAATGGAAGCAATATGTTCAAAATAACCTTGGAACAGCCCCCTCAAAAGCGATGTTTTGGGATGATGGGAAAGCATATATGAGGGATGTGGTAATTAGTTATGTGGCACACCATAAACAGAAGATACAGGAAAAAAGGGAGAACCTTGAGCAGCATCTTGGGGTGCTAGAGGGACATGTGACAAGGGGAGAGGGAGGAGATGCTGCGCCCAGACTCCTAACGGTGATTAAGTAAGCCTTAAATAATCTACTACTGGGGGAAGCAAGGAAAACATGTTTATTCATGCATAAGCATTTTTATGAGTGGGGGAATAAACCCAGCACCATGCTGGCAAACCTCATTAGAGGGAAAAGGAACACACGCCTGATCACAGCAATCAAGGGTCCAGATGGTAAGCTCGGGACGAACAAGAAGTTTATACAGGAAAGATTTAAAGTTTTTTATGAAGAGCTTTAGCAAACACGGGCAGGGGACGAATGGACTAACATGCACTCATTCATAGATGGGGTAAAGTTGCCCAAATTATCCACAATGCAACAGAAATGGCTAAGTGCTAAAATTACGGAGGGGGAAATAAATAATGCTATCGCAGGGTTAAAGAGGGGCAAAGCCAGTGGTCCAGATGGCTTCTCTGCAGAATATTACAGTCATGAAACTGCATCTGGTCAAGCATCTAGGGATGTTACTTAATGAAGCTAGAGAGTAGATGGTGTCATTGCCTCATACATGGCAGGAAGCAGTCATTTGCTTGATCCCAAAGGAAGGCAAAGACCCACTTGACTGCATCCTTTAGATTGCATCCTTTAGACCTGTATCCTTATTAAACTGTAACTTGAAGATTCTTACTAAGGTATTGGCTAGTCAATTGAATAAGTTGCTACTGGAGCTAGTTCACCCAGACCAGACTGGGTTTATACGGAACAGGTATTCCTACCATAATATGGGAACATTATTGAATGTCATTTGGGAGCCACAAATGGATATGAATCAGTTCATATATTGTCTATGGATGCTGAAAAAGCATTTGATTGGGTGGAGCTGCCATACTTAATGGAGGTTCTGACCCGGTTTGGTCTGGGCGACGTGTTCGTGGGGATGTTCCGTCTAATTTATTATACACCCACGGCTAGGGTACTGGTCAATGGTACTCTCACAGATAGGTTTGGGCTGCACAGGAGGACTAGACAGGGGTGCCTGCTATCATCCCTTCCTTTTGCCCTGGCACTGGAGACTTTGGCCATTGCAATAAGGGAACACCCTGAGATATCTGGTGTACTGGGTCAATTGGGAAGGGCATCTAAAACTTCCCTGTGTGCTGATGATATGCTCCTATATATTATTAAACCAATCACTCAATGCCACCACTTCTTCATTTAATAGACCAATTTTCAGGATATAAATTAAACCTAAGTAAGTCAGAGGAACTTAGAATAGGAAAAAAAAGGGATGAGGAAGAAAGGGAGGTTAGAGATTGGGGATTTCGAAGGGTTGGTAGCTCATTTGTTTATTTGGGCATCAGGATTGGGAAAAACATAAACGTGCTATATGAATTAAATTATGCCCCCTTGCTGTGCACAATTGTAGCTGACCTGGAGAGATGGGATAAACTACCCATAACATGGTTAGGCAGGACCAACCTGCTCAAAATGAATGCACTGCCACGGTTATTATACTGTGTGCAGATGCTCCATGTGGGACTTTCCCGGACAGATTTGAAGCATCTGGAAAAAGAATTCTCAGACTTCCTGTGGCAGGGCAAATGACCATGCACAAGTCTTGTGCATTTAAAGTCACCACTCGATAAGGGAAGCTTGCAGTTCCCAGACCTCAAGAATTATCACCTTGCCATACAATGCCAGCATCTGCAGGACTGGGTGGGTAGGCCATGAGAGGCAGGTTGGCTAGACTTGGAAGAGAGGGGCTGTCCTGGTTGAGTGATGGCTTACCTGGCAGGGAAAGGCCGCAAGGCGTACATGAACTTACCCAAGCCAAACCCTCTGGTTAAGACAGCACTAGATGGATGGGGACAATTGATTAGGTGTGGGGGAATAAATAAGGGAGAGACTCTCCTTCTCCCAGTTGTGGGGAATCCTTTCTTTGTTCCGGGGTTGGAGGATTTAGGGTATAAGGAATGGGAAAAGGCAGGGATAATGTGTATCAGGGATCTGTATACTAGAGAAGGATTAGACACATTTGATCACATATGGGAGAGGACAGGGCTGGGGCACAAACACTTCTATCGATACCTACAATTGCATGCATACTGTAATTCCTTGGGGAGAAAACAGGGTATTGATATGGTATGAGACCTACTAGAACAGATGATACAGGAGGGGAGGCATAATCCCAAAGGTACCATACATAGATTGGCCAGAAAGGGCAGGCAGCTGTTTCCAGATGTGACGCAGAAAACTAAACGTTCTGAGCGGGATACGAGAGTCCATATCAACAGAGGACACATGGAAGGTGATGATGCGGCTGCACCAAGGTATTCTGATTTGTAACAAGTATAAAGAATCTTTTTTACAAGTTTTGTCACAGGTTATATCACCCACCCTTGAGTGTCAGCAAATATAATCCCCTGGTCTCACTGGTCTGTCCTCAATGCAATGTAGGAGTAGCCTGTTACTATCATTATTTTTGGTCCTGTCCCATCCTGCAAGAGTTCTGGAGGGAAGTGATGAGGGAGGTACAAGTGGTGGCAGGTAAACAGCTTCCACACTTGCCTCTAGTGATGTTATTTGGAGTGGAGGAGGTGGGTAAGGATGATTGGGCCCCCTTGCCCCAGTGGCTTAGGGTCACCCTGGTAATGGCCAGACATTGTATTTTGAATACATGGATAACGGCAGTCAAACCTAATATACAACAATAGAAAGCTTTGATATTACAGGCCCTTACACTAGAAAGACTCACTTATGTATTGCAAGACAGGGGAGAGCAATTTTATAATACATGGCAACCATATTTAAATGCTCTAACACCGGCAGAAAGTTTGACTCTGGGAGAAGGATGGACATGGGGGGGGAGACAGAAAATGGTGTTTAAAATGAATGGCAGGGGATGATTTATTTTAGATAAACCCCTTACTAACTATATTGTGTAGCTCCTTATTTGCCTTTTAAAGTGCATTATGCTGTATTAGTAACATGTTTTTTTTTATTATCATAAACTTGGATCTCTATGTACGTAAGTTAGGTACTGGACATACCTGTTTGTATGTATTGTGATTGTCCTGGCGGGCTTGTCTGGTCTGGTCTGGCTGTTTGTGTATTTGAAAAACTGAATAAACATATGATGCAAAAAAAGAAAAGTTGGCAAGGTCAGCTTACTAAAGACACCAAACTTGTCAATATATCTTAAACAGTTTGGGGGCTGCAGAGCTGTAAATAGGTCACGCTACACTTTGTTGATAGGTTTAAAACTTAATCACTGGGCAGGTTCATGCATTCCCAATAACCTGTATAATTCTGAAATGTCTCAGAGTTTTTGTGTATTTTCTATAAATAAAAGTCTTAATTTCTTAAAGCCAGTCTATTTCAGTCTCTGTTAACTTTGGTATCTGGGGCTGGCTGGTACAGAAAAACAAGGTCGTAAATTATGTAAAGTTAGTCTTAGCTTCAAGCTCTTCTGCTACTCATTGGAAGAGGTGCTAAGGATGCTCCCAATTTAAACAGACTGTCCTTGAAACATATTTTGTTCTGAAGTTGTCCCTGTATGCTATATTCCCTATTGTTTCATGGCATCATTCCTCCGTTTCAGTATTCAAGCCTTATGAAGCATTGTCCTTGTTTTAGAGTTCATTTAGATATTAATGTGACCAGAAACATTTATAGTACTTAATAATTAAGCCAATAGAATAGAACAGCAATTAAGAATATAATAAAATTATAATATTAAAATATTTTAATCAAATTAGTTCTGTTCCTAAAGTGTGATCTCAAAAAGAAAGAAAATTCATTGCAGATTCTATGTCATATGAGCGACTCGATAAGAGCAAGCCCAAAAACAACAATGCATTTCAGGAAGGACACAAATGGCGACACTACATATCTGTGATTGCCAACATAGTGACAAATGCTTTCCTGCAGAAGGCTTCACCACTGACCCCCTTTAATTAAATAACCAACTCCAAGGTTGTAGTAACTTGGGGAGGGGAAAAAGCATTTGACACCATTTCAAGGATTGCTGATATGTACCGTCGCAGTTTGTGACCTCACTGAAACACCGTCGTTTTTGGGTTCACTCTTATCGAGTTGCCCAAATTATGGTATAACTTCATTGTAAAAAAACTGTGTTAATACAGCAGTTCGGGTTCACCTTAAAGCAACAAAGGTAGGGAAATGTGGTGTTAGGGTTTCCATCCCTAGCTCCCAAACCCCACCACCTAAACAGCAAAACGAAAAAACATTAGTGTTTTAGCTCTCCTGAGTCTTGCCAACTCAGTGCTGGGCTTTCTGTTGGGGTTCTCAACCCTAATGCTCCTCCCTCCCCCCCAGCCCACTGCCTCCTATCCAAAGTACAAGGCAGAGCTCCAAGCTAATGTGTCATACTGATATGCTCTTCAAAGGTAGATAAGTATGTCTCACCACATGTTGTCAACAACCTGTGCACCCTGCCTGAAGAAAACAGATCACATATGACTTTGCTTGCTCAGGGCAGGGGTGAGCATTAGGGCAGGGGTGAGCATTAGGGGTTAGAACCCCAAGGAAGAACCCAACACTCATTTGGCAAGACTCAGGAGAGCCAAACCCCTAATTTTTTTTTCCTTCTGCTGCTTAGGGGTGGAAAGTTAGGGTTGAAAACCCTACCACTACATTTCCCTACCTTTGTTCCTTTAAGCAGAACTTTAACTGGTGCACTAACACAGTTTTATTTCGCAATGAATATATATCTACCTCAATAGAGATACAGATATATTATAGGGGCATGGCCGTGTCCCTATAGGTTCAGTTGAGTAGGCACTTTAATGTTAAACCTCAAATTGTGCATGTCAATAACTTTGCAAAGCTCAATGGATTTGCATAAAATTTGGCATGCACTGTCTCGTGTGGTAGATCTGTTAATGTGCCAAGTTTCATTGCAGTCGGATGTGCGAATTCTGAGATCCAGATAGTGCAAAAACCATAAAATTCACCATTTTGTGCAGTTTTTTCCTCATCATAGAAACATTGAAACATAGACTTTGATGGCAGATAAGGACCGCTAGGCTCATCTAGTTTGCCCATTTCCCTACCTACAGGATAGGCCGCAGATCCTAGTTAACCAACAGCCTATATCTTCCTGCCCCCCACAAGAATTGCCTTATGTCTGTCCCATGCATTCTTGAATTCTCCCACAGTTTTAGACCCCACAACTTCCTCAGAAAGGCTGTTCCATGCATCCACTACCTCTCTGTGAAATAATACTTCCTCACATTGCCCTGAACCGCCCTCCTTCTATCTTTAAATTGTGTCCCTTGTTCTTGCAAGTCTTTTTTCTGAAAGATGCTACCCTCTTGGACTTTGTTGATTCCTTGAGGTACTTGAAAGTTTCTATCATGTCCCCTCTCCCTTCTTTCCTCAAGCGTATACATAAAAGCTCCTTTAGTCTCTCCTCATACGGCTTCTCTTGCAGACCCTGCACCATTTTAGTTGCCCTCCTCTGGACTGCCTCTAACCTGTCTATGTCCTTGCGGATGGGGTCTCAGAACTGAACACAGTATTCCAGGTGGGGTCTCACCAACTGTCTGTACAGAGGATAACAACTTCCTGTTTTCTGCTGCTGATGCCTCTCCCTATACATCCCAGTATACCCCGGCCCTCCCTACTGCCTTCTCCTTGTTGCTTGCTAACCTTAAGGTCATCCGATATGATTACCCCCAGGTCCCTTTCCTGTTTTGTTGTTGTTACTACCTCCCCACCCATTGTGTATTCTTCCCTGGGTTCTTGTTTCCCAGGTGCATTATTGCACTTTTGCATTGAATCCTAGCTGCCATACGTCTGACCATTCCTCCAACCTTGCCAAGTCCCTTTTCATCCTTTCCACACCTCCTTGTGTATCAACCCTGTTGCAAATCTTTGTATCATCTGCAAAAAGGCATACTTTTCCTTCCAGTCCCTCTGAATTGTCACTGATGAAGACATTAAAAAGGACTGGACCCAATACTGAACCCTGCGGTACCCCACTAGTAACCGCCCTTTCTTCAGAGTGGACTCCATTTACAATTACCTTCTGTGTCCTGTTGTCCAGCCAATGTTTTACCCAGGCTACCACCCTGGGACCCACTCCCAGGCTGGTTAATTTGACTAATAATCTTTGTGTGGGACTGTGTCAAATGTCTTGCTAAAGTCTAGGTAGGCCATGTCCACAGCCCCTCCCTGGTCTACTACTTGGTCACCCAGTCAAAGAAATCTATTAGATTCATCTGACATGACCTTCCCGCTGTGAACCCATGCTGCCTTGGATCCTGTGCTCCACTGACCTCTAGGTACTCAACTATTCTTTCCTTCAGATGACTCCATCACTTTCCCTACCACAGAGGTCAGACTGACAGGTCTGTAGTTTCCTGCCTCTGTCTTGGTCCCACTTTGTGAAGGGAATCACATCCGCCTTCCTCCAGTCCTCGGGTACCACACCATCCTCCCATGATTTATTAAAAAGAGTAGCCAGTGGTTTCACTAGTTCCTTCCTTAATTCTTTTAGAATTCTGGGGTGAATTCCATCAGGAACCATTGCTTTGTCCACCTTCAGTTTTAGGAGTTCTTGCAGAACCCTTTCTTCTGTGAAAGGACTGGGATCGACCCCCCTATCAAGAGTGCTTCTGTTAATTGGATTAGGCACTTCCCCCTCCTCTTTTGTGAATACTGAGCAGAAATATTCGTTCAGTATTCTGCTTTTTCACTGTCCCCCTCTGCCCACCCACCGTTCATTCTATTCAGCCTCACTATCCCTCCCTTTGTCTTTCTACGCTCGCTGATGTACCTATAAAAGGTTTTATCCCCCTTCTTAACTGAGTTGGCTATCTTTTCCTCAGTTTGGGCCTTTGCTATTCTGACTTCCCTCCCTGCTTCTTTCTGCCTTAACTGGTACAGCTCTCTGTCTTGCTCCTTCTGTGTTTCCTTATACTTCCGGAATGCTATCTTTTTCTTCCTGACTTTCACAGCCACCTCTCTTGAGAACCATAGTGGCTTTTTCTTTCGTTTTGATTTGTTTATTTGCTTCACACAAAGGCTTGTTGCCTCTGTGATGGCAGTTTGATAATTCCCATTGTTGCTCCACACCTCCTTCTAGCCTGTTTGCTAGTGCTTTTCTGAGGCACTCTGCCATCTTGCCAAAGTCAGCCCTCCTAAAGTCCAGTACCCTCACTTTTGTAGGCTTGACTCTGTAGCTGAGTTTAATGTGAACCACACTATTTGATGGTCAGTTGTCCCCAGATGGCAACCCACTTCTAGATCTGAGGATCCTCTCACTGCCCCGTTTGAAGTCTGAGGTCTAAATGTTGCTCCCACGAGTGGGTTCGAAACTAGCTGTCTAATGCCTGCCACCTGTAGGGCATCAAGAATGGCCCTCCTCTTGGATGTGACTGCAGCAAATGTGCTCCAGTTAACATCTGGCATATTCAGGTCTCCCATCAACAGTATCTCCCCTTTCTCTTCCATTCTAAGAATGCCTTCCATCATATCCTTGTCCATTCCTTCCCCCTGACATGGGGGTCTGTACACAACCCCTGTGCGGATTGTGGTGCCCTTTCCAGTCTCCAAGGTGACCCACAGTGCCTCCTCTCCTCCCTCATCACCCTGTATCCAGACGGTGTAGAATTTTGGTATGATGTTTTTTTTTTGTAGAAAGAGCTTGGGTCACAGGACTGTCTTGCATTGGTTTGGTGAAAAAAATATTAATCAGTTGCAAAGTTAATTAATTTTTAAGTTTCCATTATTTTTAATGGGAATATCACTCTCTAGGATACAGTAGCTTCCTGGAACAAAAAAGGAATTTGCTGTCATGAAAAAATATTCTTTTTCTTGAGGTGCTAATCCTGTTTTGTCAGAAGAAAATTCCTTTTTCATGAGCCACCCTCTTGTTTTCTATTTCTTCAAATAAAGCACTTGAATAACTCAGTCAAATGATGCCTTGCACAGACACCAACACATGTATTGTGCTCATTGGGACTTCATGATGTGTATTTTTTTATTTTATGTTTTATAATATGGCCCAGGGATGCTTTTTTTACCACGTTTAAATCCTTTTTTTGTGATTTGCTAACTTCCCTCACCCTGCCATATCAATACATATCCATGGTGTCTAGAGGCACCCCTCCTCACATCCCATATTTATAATAATATTTTCAATCCCCATTGGTGGTTAGTGGAACTGCCCACCCTCTCATGCAATTCTTATTTATCCCTAATGTCTACTGGTCACCTCCCACCCTTCGATCTCCATATGTTGTATAATGTAGAGCTCCATTGGTAGTTAGTGACAACCCCCCCCATGCCCTGTGAACCTGAAAATAAGAAAACCGTCCCTCAGTGTCTTTTTTTTGCAACTTGTAAAAAACAAATGTCCACTCTGATCACACTCACACCACCCACCTGACCTTCCACTGTGCACCACCCCCTCACACCTCCCCTTGACCTCCCCACACACCCATACTCACCTGAACTGCCAACTGACTGAAGATCCACTCTCTGATTGAAGATTTGTCTTTCTGAGGAATTGGCCACTGCTCTCTGACAAGTAAGGTATCTGAGGTCGGAACTTTTGTTTAAATATTTACAACAATTTTATATCAGATTGTTTCATACAGAAAAGTAAACAAATCATGAAAAACAAC
The DNA here is from genome assembly GCA_016271365.2 of Neoceratodus forsteri. Lineage (NCBI taxonomy): Eukaryota > Metazoa > Chordata > Ceratodontiformes > Ceratodontidae > Neoceratodus > Neoceratodus forsteri. The sequence goes on along the minus strand of CM057449.1, from coordinate 31,229,190 downwards.
ATCTTAACACAGACCTGAAGAAGGAGAAGAAGAAGCCAGAAGGGGGAGGAATGAAACATATTCAATTCAGTGCTTTAGAGTAACTGGGAATTGCTATTTTTCTTTTAAACTTAGATTGTGGGCTTTTAGTGACACTGTACTTTCTTTGTTGTCTTTACTTAGAATTGTTTTTGGGCTGTTGAAAATTTAAAAAGTAGTGGTGGTGTATTTCTGTGCTGTCTTTAATTGCTACAAATTTTCACCCCCTCCCTCCCTTCCCAACTCTTAATTATATGCCCTGTTAAATCTGATTGACAGGAGCTAAACACAAGGGTATAGTAAGGGTGTGAAGTAGGAGGAGCATAAGGGAAGAAGCCCACCCTCAGTACGACAAGTGTTTTGACTCATTTATTTATTTATTGGTTTATTTTCTTTTTTTTAAAAGAAAATTATCTGAGGATCAGTGGCAGGATTTTTAGGACAGTAAATTAATAAAAAGGGAACTAGGAGAGCTTCAGTAGCAGTCAAGTTGTGGAATAGCAGTATAACTGCAGTATAATGTGGGGAGTGGTGCAATGCAGTGGCTGTGGGGCAGCCATATTCAGGCAGACCTTCTGGACACTGAGGTGCTGCCCTATCTGCATTCATCTCTCTGGACTGTGGGATGAGGTAGCCAGACTCAGAGCAGAAGTAAACTGGGTCAGGAGTACCATCACCCTATCCAGAGACCACCCAGTCCAATGCAACTGCCTCCAAGGATGCCGAGAGAGCAGGAGCACTGGGATGACAGTGGGCTCAGGGAGGTTAGGCGGTCAGGCAGAGGCACATCCAGATCCTATTCCACTCATGAACTCATATGCCACACTGGCAAACGGGGACAACCAAATAGAGGTACCCAGGAAGTGGAAGGAAAGGATGTGGAGGTTAGCCACGGAGGTGACCTCAGCGGGAAAGCAGTGGACCCCAGAGGAGGAGGAAGAGAATCCTGGTGGGGACTCCATCATAAGAGGGATCCAGCTAGGAACACAGGAGGGAGGACAGGAGTTGAGGTGCCTACCAGGTGCCATGGCATGGAGGGATGGAAGAGAAGATCCTGGGGATCACTGGGAAGGCAAGGCGGGAGGGTGAGCTGGATGTCATTATCCACCTAGGTACTAATGACCTGGCAAATGGGGAGCCAAAGAAGTTCAGGAAAAGTTTAGGAAATTGGGAGGGTCTTAAACAAGTAGCTACTTCTCCACTTTCTCAGAAGTACTACCTGCGAGAGGCAAGGAGAGCATAGGAGTGCATGCACCAGGAACTTTAACTCATGGTTGAAGAACTGGTGCTGTGAGAAGGGTTTGGATTCATTGGTGACTGGGGACCCACCTGGAGGGATGGAGGTTTGTTCAAGCCTGACGGCCTGCATCCATCCTGGAGAAATCAAGCACTCAATGATAAGTTTAAGATGCTACATTGACAAGCATTTAAACTAGCAAAGGGAGGGGGTGGCAGGCCAGCAAGGAGGGTACCTACTTGCTCACCCCCCACAGCTAGCAGTGGAACCAGTGAACCAGAGGAGTGGCTATCTCTACAAAGCAGTGTGCAAAAGATGGAGATTAGCACCCAAGAGGTGGATAGGCAGAAAAGGGACACAATTCAGCAGAAGGGCAGACAACAAGGAGAACCAGGGATAAAGGACAACCAAGGAAGGGGCTGGAGTTGAACAGCGAAAGAGTCTAAGGAGGTCAAATCATGGAAAGCCATGTGTGCAAATGCCAGGAGCCTTAGCAACAAGATGGAAGATCTGGAGGCTGTCATGGTGCAGTCAGACCTGGACATTGTGGCCATCACTGAAACCTGGTGTAATGATAACCATGACTGGGAGATGGCCATACCTGGCTACAATATATCCAGAAGAGACAGAGCAGGCAGAAAGGGAGGAGGAGTGGCACTGTATGTGAAAAATGACATAAGGGCCACAGAGATCCAGGAGGAACAAAATGGGGGAGAGATACTGTGGGTTAAGCTGGAAAGGAAAATGGGGACAGTCATCCACACAGGTGTGGTCTATAGACCACCAGCTCAGGAGGAAGAAATAGATAGGGAGCTGATGCTAGCCATCCAAAGGATGGCCGACAAGGGTGAGGTAGTACTGGTTGGAGACTTCAATATTCCAGACGTGGACTGGAGCATCCCAGCAGCAGCATCAACTAGAAGCAGATTTATCCTGGACTCCCTTCAGGGTGCCTTCCTCAAGCAACTGGCCATGGAACCAACTCGGCTGCAGAAGGCAATACTGGACCTTGTGCTCACAAACAGGGACAGTGTGATGGGGGTAACAGTGGGGAGCACCTGGGAACAGTGACCACCAGTCATTGTGGTTTGAAATCACAGAAAGAGCAGAACCAAACCACACAAAAACACGTATCCTGGATTTTAGGGGGCAGACTTTGGGAAAATGGGAGATACTTGAAAGAGGCATTAAGAATGGGACATGAATCAAGGGTTGAGGAACAGTGGGCAGTATTTAAAATGGGATTACAAGAACAACAGAATTATGCATTAAGCAGGTTAGCAAGAGGAAAAGGAAGAGGAGACCATTATGGTTTTCAAAGAGGTAGCAAAGAAAGTGAACCAAAAGATTGCATTCAGGCAATACAAAAAGACACAGGCAGAAGGGAATAGAGAGAAGCACCAGGAGAAGCAAAGGGAGGCAGGGAGGTCAGTAAGGGAAGCCAAAGCTCAGACAGAAGAACACATTGCAAAATCAGTGGGTAGAGGGGACACAACCTTTTACAGGTACATAAGTGAAAAAAGAAAGGCAAAGGGAGGGACAGTGAGACTGAAGGGGAGAATGGGGGCTGTGGAGGATGACAACAGTAAGCTGACATATTGAACAGGTATTTCTGCTCAGTCTTTACTGAGGAAGAGGAGGGTAATGGGTCTGAAGGGAGTACAAAGGGGTGAGAATGGTGCAGAAATGGACACAAGTCCTTTACATGAGAAAGGGTCCTGAAGGAACTGGAAGTAATAAGAGTTGATAAAGCAATGGGGCCAGATGGGGTGCACCCAGGGTCCTTAAAGAACTAAGAGAGGTGGTGGCTGAACCTCTGGCTATCCTGTTTAGCCAATCACTGGAAACAGGGAGGTACCCAAAGACTGGAGGACAGCAGATGTAGTCCCCTTATACAAAAGTGAGAACAAGAGGAAGCAGGAACTACAGACCAGTCAGCCTCACCTCGGTAGTGGGGAAGATCATGGAAGCACTACTGAAGGAGAGATTGTTGGAACATCTGGTTGTCAATGGACTACAGGACCCAAGGCAGCATGGTTTCACCAGGGGGAGGTCATGTCAGATCAACCTCGTTGAATTTTTTGACTGGGTGACTAGGGAGGTGGATCAGGGGAGGGCAGTGGACATGGCCTATCTGGACTTCAGCAAGGCCTTTGACACTGTGCCACATAGAAGACTATTACACAAACTGGGGAATATGGGTGTGGGCAGGACAGTAGTGTGGTGGGTAGGTAACTGGCTGGGTGGCAGGACACAAAGGGTGGTGGTAAATGGCTGTCACTCCACAGAGGGAAGAGTGACCAGTGGGTACCACAGGGATCAGTGCTGGGACCGGTCCTATTCAACATCTTCATCAGTGACATTGCATAGGACCTAGAAGGCAGAATTTCACTGTTAAGCTGATGACACAAAGCTCTGTAACAGAGTAGACACACCAGAGGTATAGACAGAATGAGGCAGGACCTGCAGAAACTTGAAGAATGGTCAGGGTTTGGCAGTTGAAATTCAATGCAAAGAAGTGCAAGATAATGCATATGGGGCACAAAAACCCTGGCACAATATGTCAGTTGGGGGGTGAGGATATAGCATGCACCCAGCAGGAAAGGGATCTTGGGGTTATCATCTCTGATGACCTCAAGGTAGGGAAACAATGTGACAAAGCAGCAGGTAAAGCAAATAGGATGCTGGGATGCATAGGCAGCGGCATCACCAGCAGGAAAAGGGAGGTCATAATTCCACTATACAAGACACTAGTGAGGCCCCACCTGGAGTACAGTGTACAGTTCTGAGACCATACTATGTAAGGACATAGACAGGGTAGAGAAGGTTCAGAGGAGGGCAACAAAGATGGTGCATGGATTGCATCACAAGTCCTATGAAGACAGGTTGAAGGAACTGAACATGTACTCCCTGGAGGAGAGGAGAGAGAGAGGTAGGATAGAGACATACAAGTATCTTACAGGGAGGAACAGGGTGCAGGAATACACTATTTTAAGCGAAAAGATGTTCCAGGACTAGAGGGCATGGGATGAAGTTGGAGGAGGACGATTCAGAGGAAACATGAGGAAGAGTTTCTTCACAGAACGGGTGGTGGACAAGTGGAACACCCTGCCAGAGGAAGAGGTGGGGGCTAAAACAATCATGGGATTTAAGAATGCATGGGATAGACATAAAGGAATTCTGGAGGTCAGGGGTAAGGGGCAACAGACTTCTAGGAAAACATAAACTGAACTTACAAGCTCAAATGGGCAGACTGGGTGAGCCATAGGCCCTTATCTGCCGACACTGTCTATGTATCTATGTACCTGCTTTTACAGAGTTACAAAATAAGGTAGAAAGAAAATAAAGAAGGGAACTCCAGGGCAGAAAGTCACAGCTTTCTTGTTCCCAGACTCCCTCATGCCTGGGTCTATAAAGTCCACTGATTCCAACTGGCCCGAGTCTGTAGGACTCCACAAAATGGAGGCCAGCAAACCAAAAATACATGTGGCCAGGCAATTCTTAAACAGGTAATTTTTCTTAACAGTAAGTTTCCTAAACAAAGCAAATGTATGCAGTTTGTACTTAAACTTTTATTATCAGGAAAACATAGAAGAGACCAGCAACAAAAACAAAAGGCATTGCTACTGTAATGCATTGTCTGTAGAGAAGTTTGTAAAATATGTATTTTATACATTTTATCCCCCAAACAGCATCAAGATTTCTGATACCTTAATTACTCTCAGTCTAAAACTAAAGGTGGTTGATAATAGTTAAACTTCAGTGTTTTGCGTTACTGCATTTTGCACAGATTCATAGCATTTGGTTCAATTGTGCTTACGCAACTAGATGAGATGATGCTTGTGTGACTTGATTTACTATGGGGCTTCACACCTCTCTATCCATGGAATATACCACCCTGTAGGGGTGTGATGCAAGGAACCCTAGAGGAGGGTCCCCCCCACGGGTGCCACGGGAATGATTGTGTCAGCTAAAGGTAGGTTAGGAAGAAGCCCACGGGGTAAGAGAGACGAGCTGCTGGAGGAGGATGAGGGGTGAATGGTGGGCAACAAAATAATGAATCCTGGAGAGGCCCATGCTGAGTGACCTTTTAAGCCTGATGGGAGAGTAACATAGTTGCTCTGCCCATTGAACCTCGGGCTTAAAGCCCTCCCATTCAATTGTGCTTATGCAACTAGAGGAGATGATGCTTGTGTGACTTGATCTACTTTATGGCTTTCCAACTCTCTATCCATAGGATATACCACCCTGCAGGGGTACAACGCAAGGAACCATAGAGGAGGGTTCCCCCCCTACAGATGCCACAGGAATGATTGCGTCAGCTAAAGGTAGGTTAGGAAGAAGCCCAAAATGAATACCCAAACAGATTTTGAGCATCAAAGAGGTGAGGATGATGAATAAATGAATTCTGAGAAAATGATAAGGGCAGACATCCTAAGGAGTAAGGGGAAAGCCAGGGCCACCATCTGCCTCCATCCAACAGCAGAACCTAACTACTTAACCTAAGAAAGCACCAACTCTAACTAATATTATGACCATTGGCATGGAGGAGAGAAAAAAAACCCTTTGAGGAGGAAACTTCTGGGGATCCAAGGCCTAGGTCGCCTTCCCTCCAGGATGATGACATTTGATTTGAGGACGTATGTTGTTAAAGAGAAGGATATGAGTACGGAAGATGATGACAGGATAGAAAAAAAAAAAGAAAGCACAGCTTGAAGAACAAACATGAGGCAGCAGGGACCCGAGAGGGGTATGCTCGAGTAGTCGATGGGAAGGAGTAGATCTATGTAGAAGTCAGAGGAGCAAGGGGTATCCAGATGCACGTACGAGAAGACAGAGGGTGATGAAGACTGATGATGATGATGATCGCTGCAGGAGTGCAGTAGTTCAATACAAGAAGACTGAGGAAGAGGAGACAGGAAATGAACTTGAATGATGGTGGAGAGCAGCCAGCTAAGCAGCAGTTCAAAGAAGCAGCATAAGATTCGAGATGGAAATGCTCGAGTAAGCTATGGAAAGAGATGAACTATGAGGTAAGGATGAATGAACAATGACCGGAGTCAAGAACTTGATACATGCAGCAGGAGTGCCTCGGTTCGATGAGGTGGCATATGATTCATGATAGGGATGCCCAAAAGAATTATCTATTGCAGACCAAATGGAGGCAGCCTGCCAGGAAAAGACTTAGGAAGATGCAGACTGAGGGTGATGAGTGCCAGAAGAGTGCAGCGGTTCAATGAGGTATGTTCGATTGACTTACCTGAGTAAGGAGACTCAGAGGCTAATAAGACAATGATGGAGGGAAGCCTTGAAGGCTGGAACAGGATGGTGAGGTATGAAATGGACGAGGTACAGAGATGGAGGGAAGCCGCGATTGGAGGGAATCCTTGATGGCTGGTACTGGATGGGAAATGAAGGAGAGCAGTAGGTTGATGAGGAAGAATAGGATTTGATGAGATGTACACTGACTGAGTGAAGGAAACTGAATCGCAGGAGACAACGATCGTCAGTGAAGAGCGGAGGCACTGAGAGCTGGAAAATTGGAGATGCCATGAGGGAGGCCAGAACAGCATGACAAGGAAAGACACAGGCAGGAAGTGACAACCTGCTACAGCAGAAATTGAACTAACCCATGTCAGAAGGAAGTAGCCAGAGGGAGAACAGAAGCTAGACCAAAATACCATAATGTAGGGCCCGAACAGGTAAGGGGAGGTAAGAAATAGACAATGTACGATGATGGAGTGATGTACGATGAAGGAGTGAAGCCTTTGAGGCTGGCACACTGAAAGCGAAGCAGGATAAGGAAGCTACCTGGTATTGGTAACTATGTGAGACCAGACTTAGGCACCACAGTGCCAGATGGACTAGGGTAGGAGGAGGATACAAATAGGGAAGGTGATGGCAGGATAGGGATAAAACCCCAAAAGAAAGCACGGGATATACGTGGAAGGAGCAGAACGGAGGGAAAAAACAAGGGAAGCCAAAGCTGCAGAACGAACGAGGAATAGAGACATGGCTGGGGGTGAAGTGCATGAACAGTGGAATGAGGAAATATGCAAGTCCCAGCCTTGCACTGCAGCCTGAGCAGGAAACCTATGGATGCAAACATAAACTACAACCAGAGATCGTGCAGCATATGACCCCAGGTACACTGTGTGGACATAGATAAGTTATTTCAGGAAATCTATGGATAAAACTGCAGTACTCACTTGAGCTTTAGTCCCATGTAGGGGATCCAGATCCAATAATGCTAGACATTTTTTTTTTGGTGTTTTACAGAAGCCAGAGTAATGCTGCACAGAAGGACTGCAGTGAAAGAGAAAGAACAGCAGGAGCTGTGGGCAGGGTGGGACCATCAGAGTGGCTGTATGACATGCAGCATCCACTTCAGGTTCAGGACAGAATGATCAGGTAGACACCCAGGTTAGAATTATGCATCAACCTCTTTATGCATAAGCAGGAATCACTGACTGCTGAGAGCAATGCACAGTACAGTTTCTTCAACTTAAATTATTAGCTGTAGAAAAGAACTAGGAAGGTACCAGACAGTAACATGGAATCCATGCAGAATTAATGCAGGTGCAAATGAAGCAAACACCAGGGGCAGTGACTCCTACGCATTTTGCAGGGTGCAAGTGTCAGTCCGGCACTACCAGGGAATGGGTGTTCTTTATTTATTTTATGATGATTGGGGGCACTAGACTACCAGGATATGGAGAAGTATATAAATTTTATAGAGATTGGGGGGTGCTAGACTACCAGGGATAGGAAGACCATTATCTATTTTATGCACATTGGGGGGGCCACTAGACTACCAGGGATATACAAAACAGTACGCATTTTATACAGATGGGGGTGCCACTACACTACTAGGGATAAGGACATTATTTGTTGTTTACAGATCGGGGGGACCGCTAGACTACCAGGGATATAAAAAAATATTTAATTAATACACATTGGGAGGGACCGCTAGACTACTAGGGATATGCAGAACATAATGTTTTGTATACAGATTGGGGAGCCGCTTAACTACCAGGAATATTGAAAACATTACTGGAATGACTTCAGTTTTTTGATTTATTGCATTTTTAATTCTTTGTTCGTGAGCCTGCAAATTCTTTGATCACGAGATTCTTTGATCGCAATCGTGCATCGTGAGGGGAAAATGAGATGGCCGGATTAAAAAATCTATTTTCTCAGCCCAGGGATGTCCTAGGAAGTCAAATGAGGGTGGGTTTTGCTCAGGGGGCTTCATTCTGTCGAACTATGGCGGTGGTTTACCGCGATTTTTTAAAATTTTTGAATTTATAGCATTTTTAATTCTTTGTTCATGAGCCTGCAAATTCTTTGATTGCAAGCCTGCAAATTCTTTGATCATGAGATTATTTGATCACCATCTTTGATCGTGAGGGCAGGACAAGATGGCTAGATGTTTTATAATGGAATAGATAGGGAAATTTTACCAATCTTTAACATTGAATATCTCGGAAATGGTTTGGTCTTTGTACTTGAAATTTGGAGGGTGTTTACAGCATGTACTGTAGATGTGAATTATGGTATTCATGTATTGGAGAACATTTTTTTTTTGTGGCGATATTGCATGACACACTTTACATGTTGCGGACAGTGTTTTGCATTATGCTGGTGGCTTGAAATTGATAGAGTGCCTAACCTTAGTGTCATGGATGCAGTTTTCAGTCATTGTGTGTGCTAAATGTCAACAGGTGTGGAACTGTGCCACTCTGATGAATGAAAATTTTAAACTTTGACATGTTATATCTTGGACACGTTTTTGGTCTTTTTACTTGAAATTTGGAGGGTATTGACGGCATGTCCTGTAGATGTTAATTGCAGTGTTTACGTGTCGGACAATATATTTTTTGCGGGGATATTGTGTGGCACAGTTTACATTTTGTGGACAGCGTTTTCTATTGTTCTACTAGATTAACATATGTTTGGTGGTTGGCCTTGCTGTTGTCAATGTACTTTCTAGTGATTGGATGTGTAATGTGGCCTGACACTTACAAATTGGTGGTGGGCCCCGCGCTCCCACCAAGTTGCGCAACTTTCTACTTTTCTATTCTTTCTTAAAAAGTAAGGAAATTCTATGCAAAAAACGTCGTTAATGTATCAGTTAGGGTTCTTCTACAGTGAAAAAAGCGAGGAAATTCGATTTTAGGGTTCCCACACCTTGCACCCACCCGCCCCCACCAACAGGCATTGGGGTGCGGCGTTGGGAGTTGTCTGCTAACTCTCACCCATTCTCCTACACTGAACCACCTCAGCTTGTTTACAAATGGGATGAGATGAGTTAGAGACACGACCCCAACACACCCCAATGCCTGTTGGTGGGGCGGGTTGGGGGTGAGGTGCAAGGGTGGGAACCCTAAAATCCAGAATTCCTTGCTTTTTCTACTGTAGAAGAACCTTAACTGATGCATTAATTAAGTTTTTTGCATAGAATATATATATACACATATTTATTTTATATATATATATTTAGATATACTATATATCCATTGCAAAAAACTTTATTAATGCATCAGTTAGGGTGAGTACTATAGCAGCAAAAGGAGGGAAATGAGGCGTTAGGGTTTCCATGGACCGACAGGCATCGGGGGTGTGCCTTGCAGTTGTTCATAATGCTCATGCCATTCCACCCCCACCTCTACCCTACAGACACTGCCTGGCGTTGGGGTGTGCCTTGGCATCATCGGCCCTAACGCTCATCTCATTCACCTATACTGTAACCATCTCAACTTATTTAATTATGGAATGGGGTGAGCATTAGGGCCGACAATGCTGTGCCACACCCAAAGACCTGTCAATGTCTGCAGGGTGGAGAGGTAGAATGGTATGAGATTGCGAGAATGCACCGCAGGAGGCACACCCTGATTCCATCCCTTACAGAGTGGGGGTGGTGTGCTGGGTTGGATACCCTAATGCCTCATTTCCCTCCTTTTGCTGCTATAGTACTCACCCCTAACTAATGCATCAGCAAAGTTTTTTTGCAATGAATTTCCTTACTTTTTGAGATAGTGTAGCTGTACTGGACCCCGAGCTCCAATCCCTGCATAGATGCGCATATGTATGTAGGTGTGGAAGTGCATAGAGACATGGACACATAGAAATTGTAGGCAGATAAGGAACACTAGGGCGTAGGCAGGCATACTTCAAGCACACCATGGTGTGCAATTTTATTTAAGGGGGGTAGTAAATAGGATCTGAACTGCTTCCTTTTTCCATGAACACTAACAAAGAAAATGCTGAACCTTTCTGTAATTTTATTCATAGGAGTCGAAACTAGAAGGACTGGTCACTGATACTGTCTTTGCATCCCAAGGACAATACAACTTTACAGGCTCTGGGCTGGTACAGTATGTGGGTGTCTTAGGGAGCAATGCATGGCATTTGTATTTACCCATGCATGGCAACAACCATTGTCATGAGATACAAAAGTTGTATTTATTGTGCCAAATGAGGCAACAAACATGGTCCTGGTGTACATTTGTATATTGTCTAGCTACACCATGGGGTGGGGTAGCTCACCCTAACAATGTTAGGAGAGGGATAGCAGTGAGTCCACTTGGTGTGCAGATCTGAAATCCCTGGCTACACCCCTGCCGGTGGTGACTAGGCCCATCCAGTCTGCCCGTAAGCCTTGTACTTGATTACAGCTTCTGAACCTCCCTTTAATTCACCTCTATTATTCCTGTATGCCTGTCCCATGCATGTTTAAATCCACCCACAGCGCTCGCTCCACTACTTCCTGTGGCAGAGCATTCCACGTGTTCACTACCCTCTCCATGAGGGAAAAGTTACTCACATTCCTTGATAAAGTGCCACCTTCCCATTTCATGCCCTGCCCGCTCATTCTTGTACTTCTCCTGCATTGGAAGATGTCTCCCCGTGCACCTTGTTTATACCCTTAAGTTACTTGAATGTGTCTACCATGTCTCCTCTCTACTTTTCAGGAATAAAGATCCTGTTTCATGCAAATTACCTCAGTAATAAATATTGGGGAAGAGGAATACAAGACTAATGTGAAATACAAGCTGACCAGCGTCTAAATAATGTGTTTTGTTACAGTTCTCCTGAAGGCGTCATCTGCTATTTAATGTCACATTCTGGCAGAGGCCCTCTGTCTTCCATTGTGAGTACAAAGCAGAAGTAGTCACTAAGAATGATTGCTTTCTGCCTGTCCTCAATTTCTCTACCTCTCTTTGTTAGCCTAACAAGTCTTCCTCCTTTCTTTCCTTTTCCCTAATATCTACAGAATTGTTTTTCTCCCACCTTTACCCTGCCAGCAGTATGCAGGCCAGTGTCTGCCTTTGCTTCCCTTTTATATGTTGTCTTGCATGCAGACGCAGGCAACATCTTGTGGTAGTACCATGCTGAGAGGTGTGTCAGTGTTGGCAAATACAGGGCACACTTTAGTTGGTGCATCCCTCATCCCCCAATTAGCGAGCATGCTAGTGCCGATGCGGAAATTATGGAAAGTGCCACCAACTTGAAAGAAATGTGCCGCTGCAATCAGAGACAAGCTTGTCATGCAGTGACAGATAACATGCCTCCCCAACGTGCCTTTCCTGGTGAAACTTTTCAATAAGCATGGCAGTTCCTGCCATCTGCTACACACAGTCCCCATACCGACATCAGGGGTGGCCAATCCTTTGTGTCAGCATGTTCCCCTACCCCACACACTTTCTTTGCCAACGAGGCCCAATCCCCATCGGCATCAGTCCCCCCCACACACGCACTTGTTTTGCCAACAGGGCCCGATCCCCATCAGCATCAGCCCCCCCAAAACTCATGGGGCACACTGGTAGCCTACCCAAGTGTGCCCAACATCCCCCCTGAAAGTCATGGGGTACACTGGGAACCCACCCCAGTGTGCCCAACATTTGTTTTAGTTCACTTGTAAAGAAGGAAAACCATCCCAATTGATGTCTATTTTTTGTTTTTCCCTGTAGAAAAGAAAACAGTCCCTTGTAGTCCCTGGTGCACCCCTTCCACAACTTGCACCCACCCTCTGTGCACCCCACCTCCCCGCACCCCCCTCACTCATACTTACTTCCCGAGGTCCGGCACAGGGATCGTCTGAAGAGCGGAACACATCTGAACTCTTCAAAGCTGAACTGCAAAATGAAGACATGCTGGTAAGCTATATAATGGCATCAGTGGGGGGTTGTTAAAATTAGGTGGATATCTCAGCCATTATTTAGAATTTTGCCTCCAAATTTTCTACATGGGGTTCTTGGGACTCTACCTTGTGAACACATGCTCTGTTATCTCATTAATCGGTCTCAAAAGGTGATTTCTTAGTCCCTGCCCGGAATCATCTTTTGGGACTGAGTAACAAAATGACAGTGCCACTGTTCATGAGGTGGGGTCCCAAAAAGCCTATGTTGCAAATTTGGTGAAAGAATTCAAAAAAATGGCTGCGTTACAAGAATGCATTGCGCAGTTTCCATGCCTGCTCTTAACTTTAATATTTTCACTCCAGATTTTCAACATTGCCATTTTTTTCAAACTTCCTTATGAACAGCAGAGCTGTCATTTTTCACATACTTCCTGATATGTGTTTTCATACAATTGGCGCACAATGGCGCGATAGCTGTAAGAAATCAACTTTCTGGACAGATTAACAAAATTACAGTGCCACTGTTCAAGGGAGGAGGTCCCAAAATGCCTATGTTGGAAATTTGGTTTAAAAATTCAAAGGTAATTATGCGTATAGGCGGCTATGCAGTTTCTACACAAGCTCGCGGACTTCACCAGAGTTTCATATTTTCACTCCAGATTTTCAACATTGCCATTTTTCTCACCTCCTCATGAACAGTACAGCTGTCATTTTTCACATCCTGCCTAAGATGTGTTTTTGCACCTGTGGCGCCAAATGGCGCAGTCGCTGTACAAAATCACCTTTCGGCTAACGAACTGATAGTGCCATTGTTCATGGGGTGGGATTACAAAAATCCTATGTAGAAAATTTGGAGTGCAAATACTAACAAACACTTGGGGCATTAGGATTTCCAACCGTAATGCCCCACCCTGTAGAGACTGACAGGCGACAGGGGTGTGACTTGGGATCGTCAGCTGTATTGGTTATGCCATTCCACCCCAACACTGCAGCCAGTGACAGGCATCAAGGTGTGCCTTGGCGTCTTTGGCCCCAAAGTTCACCCCATTCTCCAATGCTGCACCCATCTCAGTGTATTTCCTTATGGAATGGGGTGAGCGTAAGGCCCAAAGACCCCAAGGCACACCGCAACACTTGTCAGTGTCTGCAGGGTAGAGTGAGGTGAAATGGCATGAGCATTATGGCTGATGACCCAAAGGCACACCCCAATGCCTGTCAGTCTCTGCAGGGTGGGGGTGGGGTTGGTGTCAGTCCAATACTTCACTGCCATTCCTATTATGTATCTCTAACTCCTGCATTGATAATGCCAATGCCAGCAAGATGACATTCGGCATTGACAAATGTTTGTCTTATTACAGCACAAGCAGTAAAAAGGAGAGATAAAACCTTTTTTAGCTATATCAGGGAGAAGAGGAAAAATAGGGGAGGCATCATGAGACTCAGAAATAAAGGTTAGGAATAGTAGAGGAGGATAGTGAAAAGGCAGAAATCCTAAACAAGTACTATTGTTCTGTTTTCATGGAGGAACAAGAGGGGAATGGACCTACTAGAATAAAAAATGAAGTCATAAAATTAAGGATGGATACAAGCCCCTTTACAGTAGATCAAGTGCTAAAAGGACTGAACAGGCTAAAGGTAGATAGGCCATGGGACCAAACGAAATACTCCCAAGAGTATTGAAGGAACTAGCACAGGAGCTGGCAGGCTCTCTGGTGTAACTATTTGCCAAATCCCTGAGGAGTAGGATCATCCCAGAGGGTTGGAAGAGGGCAACAGTTGCCCCTCTCCATAATTCGGGAAGCAAGGATGAAGCAGGACATTATCAGCCAGTCAGCCTCGCGTCAGTGGTGGGAAAACTGATGGAGTTGCTGCTCAAGGAAAGGATACCAGAGTTTCTGGAAAAAAACAGGTAGCAGGATACAAAACAGCACGGCTTCATGGAAAGCAGATCATGCCAAACAAACCTGATTGACTTCTTCAATTGAGTTACCAGGGGAGTGCGGTGGGTATAGTATACCTGGACTTCAATAAGGCATTTGACTCTGTCATGCACAGGTGGCTGATAAATAAGCTGGGAAACATGGGAGTAGGGTAGCAGGTGCTAAACTGGTAAGGAACTGGCTGAGCGGGAGGACACAGAGGGTGCAGGTAAATGGCACCTTGTCTGAGGAGAGGGAGGTGACCAGTGGGGTGCCCCAGAGGGGTCAGTGCTGAGACCTCTCCTCTTCAATGTTTTCATTAGTGACATTGCAGATGGTTTGGAAGGTAAGGTGTCTGTTCGGAGACAACACTAAGATCTGCAACAAAGTAGACACCCCTGAGGGGTTGAGGAAAATGGAAACAGACCAAGAGAATTCTAAAGCATAGTCAAGGGCATGCCAACTAAAATTCAATGCAATAAAGTGTAAAGTCACACATGTAGGCAAAGGCAACACAACAAGGGAATACTACCTTGGGGGGGGGGAACTGGCAGTGACCAAACAAGAAAGGGACCTGGGTATCATTACTGTATATCAGATGATTTGAAGGTGGTGAAACAGTATGAAAAGGCAACACTGAAGGCCAGCGGCATGCTGAGGTGCATCGGTACTTATATAACCATATAAGTACTGGACTTAATGATGGCATCCCGATGAATGTCCTCTTACTTGATTACAGCCATGCATTTGATTTAGTTCCCCACCATAAATTAATAAATAAGCTCATAACCTTCGGATTTTCTCCCTACCTAGTTAACTGGGTCAACTTGTGGCTCTCAAACAGAACTCCGAGAGTTAGAATAAATGGTGTCCTCTCAAACTCAGGTGTTGTTAGTAGTGGTGTTCCCAGGGCTCCGTCCTGGGCCTTCCCTGTTTAATATCTTTACAAGTGATATGGTAATTAGTAGTTTCAATGGTCTTTCCAAATTTGCTGATGACCAAAGTTAGGTGGTAGATTGAACACTGTTGGAAGTGTCTCTTCCCTTTTATTGGACCTAAAAGGAGTGTAACAATGTACTATAGTGAATGACATGAGGTTTGATGTGGAGAAATGCATGGTTATGCATTTTAGGAAGAATAATCCTAACATTAATTACTTTCTAAACAATATCCTAATTAAGGTCTCTTGTGAGCAGGATCTAGGTGTCATTGTAAACAACAAGCTAACTTCACTAGATCTTTGTATCAAAACAACCCACTTGGCTAATGTGGCTTTAAAACAAATTAGACAGATCTTTATAACTAGGACAGAACAGTGTCTATTACCTCTATATAGAACATACGTTAGGCCATTTCTTGATTACTTTTCCCCGGTTTGGTGTCCCTACCTAAAGGGAGACATCAATATGGTTGAAAAAATCCAGAGAAGTGCTACCAAAATGGTTCCAAGATTATCCAAGTTAAATTACTAATCCAGGTTGAGAGAAACTGGACTGTTTTCTTTATGTACTAGAAGATGTAGGGAGATCTTCTTCTAACCTATAACATTTTACAATCCCAGCAGTTGATGGAGTACTGCGATCTCACATTTTCCAATAGAAGAATTGTTGCTAGATCCCATAACAAACAACCTGTAGTAGATTGGGCTAATACTGCAAAAAATGATAATTTTTTTAATATTAGAGCCTGTAGAGCTTGGAATTCCCTGCCTCAGGAAATTATTGATTCTGATAATCTTCTAATCTTTAAAACTAGACTAGATAAATGGTTAGGCTCCCATCCAACTTAGGTAAATTGCCCACTTTACATGGAGGACAATCACGATGGGTGTAAGCCTACTTTTGTCCAAACTAACCGAGTAAACCAGAGAGGGAGGTGGTGCTGCCACTGTATAGATCTCTGGTAAGACCCCAGCTGAAGTACTGTGTTTAGTTCTGGAGGTTGCACCTGAGGAATAATATAGACAGATTGGAGCGAGTACAGAGGAGGGCTACAAAGGTGATTCAGGGACTACACCACAGGCCATATGAGGAGACTGAGTGAACTTAACTTGTACTCACTTGAGCAAAGAAGGGGGGAGGGGATATGACAGAAACATTCAAGTACCTAAGGGAAATAAACAAGGTACAGGTGCAGGACCTATTTCAGGCCAGATACTGCACGCCAACCAGGGGGCACAACATGAGACTGAAGTGGGGAAATTCAGGAGGAACATGAAGAAATTCTTCTTTACAGAGAGGATGATGGAACCCTGGAGCAGTTTGTCCCATGAAGTGGTGGAAGCTAAAACTGTTGGGGGATTCAAAACTGCATGGGACAAAAACAAGGCAGTCATCAGGACATAAGTCGTAAAGGGGTGGGGAGTAAGACACTGTGCAGACTCAATGGATTGTGAGGTCCCCATCTGCCATCACATTCTATGTTTCTCTGTTTCCTCATTCCTCCTCCCCTTGTTTTTCCTTGTACCTGGTGAAGGACTTCTTTTTGGCTCTCATTGTTTCCCTGACCTTCTTGGAGAACCACGCTGGTCTCCTGCACCTTTTTCTTTTGGTTACCATTCTCATGCAGGACTTTTTTGTCTTGTGATAGGCCTCCTTGATTGCCCCCAATTTCCCACACTCCTACACATCCTTGTTGCTGTCCACTGCGACTAACTTGGCCTAGACCAGCTCCCTTATCCGGCTGAAGTCTGCTCTTCTGAAGGCTAGAATTTCAGCTTTTGATGAGGGCTTTCTTGCCCCACAAGCCAGGTTGAACCATATAGAGTTTTGGTCTCTGGACCCTAGTGACTCGCCTGCCCTCACTCCTCCTACCTCTTTCGAGTTGGTGAGCAGCACATTCAGAATGGCAGCCTGCCTACTGGGTTCCTTAACCAGCTGCAACAGCAGGAACTCCTGTAATTTATCCCGCACTTAGGGCCTGTCTTCAGGAACACCTGGTGCTAGAATGACCAAATCAGTATCTGGCAAGTTTAGATCTCCTACCACCAGCACCTCCCCTTTGCCACCTCCCTTTCTAGCAGTCCATAGCTCCTTGTCCCCCCCCCCCAGTAAGTTTATAGATTACCCTTCATCCACAGTTTCTTGCATGAGGATGCTGTGCAGTGAACTCACAGTGTTTTTGTTTCACATTACCCCCCTCCAAAAAAAAATTCTGTACTCTACTGCCTCTATGCATTTCATGACATAGAGGGGTATGCCTCTTTTTTTGCCGTTTCCTCTTTCCTGTCTAAACATGGTGTAGCCTGGGACTGTCAGGTCCAAATCATTATCCTATCTGGCCCACGTTTCTATGATGGCTACTAGATCCATCTCAGTGTCTGTCGCCGTTACCTGGAGCTCAATGATTTCATTTCCCAGACTCCTGGCATTAAAGAAGCCTTCTGCTTATTTATGGATTGGATATTTCTGACATACTTTTTCTTCATACGTTACATCAGTTACTGCAAGTATGTCAATAATAGATCTGTCATTTTTCCTGTTGTAACACATGTCTAGATTCCGAGGCTCTAATATAGGCTTGTAAAGTTTCAAGCAAGTCTCCAGTTATATGCAAATGAGGCACTTGTAATACAACCCTTCCTATTCTTTGGTGTTACTGGAGCAGCAACTCAGAGGAAAGCATAAGATTTTTTTTTTTTAATTAGCAATATTTGTGGTTTCCCCCAATTTCTCCCCGTAGATCCTGGGACCGTGGCAGACTCGGCAGTGCATGCATGTGGAGGTGCATACGGACTCCGGATGCCGGCTCAGCCCCATCCACCCTACCCCTGGCTAGTGCCGGGCTCCCCATTGCCTGAACTGCCATCCGCCCTCCACTGAGTGGCAGCCAAGGGCTGGGGAAACCCCTCATTCCTCCCCGGGAGAGGAGGGCTGCCTCACGGTGGCTGAATCCCACTCCTCTCTCTCTCCCCACTTGCCAATCCTTAACAACCTGGGCTAGTTACTAAATGTGGAACGCTAGCGTAGTGCGAGGTGTGGCATCCAGTGCCTCAACCCTCAACATTACTGGGCCAGTGGAAGCATAAGGTTTTCAGTGCTTCCTAGCTGTGTTCTATTTTTAGTTTGCTATATGTCTTAAGACTGTCCTGTCATGCCACTCACACAGTTTGTATTATCTATAGCCTTTATTTGTGCAAATAATTCATGTCTAAAATTATTTCATTCACAAGAAAAAAAATGTGTATTTCTTTGTGCTGCACATCTCACACTGTAAAACAGCTGTAACACGTTGTGGGGAGTAGACTGAATGCCTCCTTTATATAGATGACGCCCATACTCCTTTCAGCAGCTGGAAAATGGAGAGCCAGATCACATAGTTTAAAAAATGTATTTTTTCCATTTCAAATACTCCTTAAGACTGCTGACTGGAAATACCAAGAGAGGGAATGCATGTGACATGGGAGGAGTGAGGTAAGCAAATTCACAGCACTGCAAATGTGAGAATTCTCCTTTAAGGCAGATCCCTTTCCATCTTTCTCCTGATTCCCTGTTGCTTGTTCCTATTCTTTCTTCTCTCATTCTTCCATAGTGTCTTTATGTAAACACTAAACAGGATCAAGGTCGCACTTAACAAAGCTTGTCGTCTTGTAGTTGGTGGGCATAGGCTCACACCTCTGATCTCTACAATCAAGCAAACTGGCTGAGTCTTAGTGGAAGAGTATAATACTATACCTGTCTGCTAGCTCAGAAATTAACCCTTGGCCACTCTTAGGTACACACCCAGCAACGTCTTACTGTTGCCCCTGCTTCCCGGGCTACAGGTACTGTAGCTCCTCTAAGGTATCCTTCCTTGTTCCTTTCAGCAGAACTGCGCCGGGGCAGAGGGCCTTTATGTTTAGGGCCCCCATCTGGCTGAATAGTCTACCTACTGAGGTTCTTTCTGAAATTAAGCTAGGCCTCTTTAAACTTACACTCCAGCAGCACCTTCTTACATTAAATAGGTGTGACTGTCCCTAGCACACCGCCCTTTCACTCACTCTGCTTCCTTATTATAACTGTACCTCATGCTGTCTTGCTCACCCCGTCCTCTACACCCTGCACATTCATGCTCCCTTATTACACCTTCCCCCTTCCACACTCTACCTTTGATCCTCCCCCCGCTCATCCCCTCAATTCTCCTGTTCACTACAGCTCTCCCTCCCCACACTCACCTTTGTTTTCCTCCCTTCTAATTTGTTTGACAATGTCCTCTGGACTACCTATCCTCTGTTGTCTGGGCATTCTTGTCCCTGCTCTCGCCTCTCTGTTTATACACCTGTCCCCCATTAGTGAACTATGTAATCTCACTCTTATATCACTTCCAGTATCGTGGACATTTAACTCACCTGTTCTACTTTATTCCTTTTTTCTTGCACTTCCTTGCTGGTCACTTTATTTCCCCATGTAAACTATTGTTGATTACACTTTCATTGCCTTGTGCTGTAATTACTCTAATGCCATACTGTTATTTTGTTTGTTATGTTTTATCCTTGCATTACTGTGTTTTTTGTCTCTCTTTGTATAACAAGGGTATTTGCATTGCCGTGTTGTCTTGCTTTGATTATTGTTAATTCCTTTTTGATGTGGAGCCTTAGTAAATGAGTCTGTGACTCAAAGGTATGTAATTCCGAGATTTTAATAAAATGATAAAAAAAAATGTTTTTATTTTTCATGCTGCATGTAGGCTTTGTCAGTCTCCCTCATTGGCCTCATCCCCTAATCTAATTTGAACTTCAGCCTTACTGTTACCTACCTTACTGCCACTAGTCCTCTGTTCAGGGGGAGCCCCAGCTAGGTTCTCCACCTGCTATCCCTTCTCATAGTTTCCCCCCAGCCTCTGTCTCCCTCGAAGGCAGCTTAACTGTCCAACATAGATGTCAAACATCTGCCCCAGAGCACTGTCCCCCTCTCTCACCATGAGAATGCCATTACTCTTGAAGAGCCTCCTGTCCCAGA
Source organism: Neoceratodus forsteri (assembly GCA_016271365.2). Classification (NCBI taxonomy): domain Eukaryota; kingdom Metazoa; phylum Chordata; order Ceratodontiformes; family Ceratodontidae; genus Neoceratodus; species Neoceratodus forsteri. Next base: position 31,208,937 of record CM057449.1, on the reverse strand, counting down.
AGCCCCCCCCAGTCCCCCACAAAGTGGTACCCTTCCTCCTGACACCATCCCTTCAACCATCTATTAAACTCTTTGGTCTCTTCCTTCCTTACTCTCCTGTTCCCATTTCCTCAACTCCACTCACGGAGGACCTCAGAAAAGCCCAGGGAAGCTGAGTGTACCTTCAATCTCTGCCCTGCCTCTTAAAGCTCTGATTCACTGCCTGTAGGGGCTGGTTCATCAGATCATTGGCACCCAAGTGTACCAGTACCACCAGCTCCCCTTATACCTTCTCCACCATCCTCCCTATCTTATCTATAGCCTGGATAGCTGATCCACCAGAAAGGCATCTGACCATTTCAAATTCCTTCTTCCCCCACCAAACACCCTCTCTACTCCCCAATCACGGAGTCTCTCCTTGCTAACTTCATCCTGCTTACCTTCCAGAGTTGCCACTAAATCATCCTGCCCATTTCTCCTGACTGACTCAGAGCCTCATCCCCTCTATGGGGTCATGTAGCTGGCCTCCTCTTGGGGAGCAAAGCGATTTGCTGTGTGAATGGTATGAGACTGGTCAAACTTCTTGTTCCTGCCCCTGCTTCCTGTCCCTTTCCACATCACCTTCCAGACTTTACTTGATCCGCTGATAAAGAATAGATTCTAGTGAGGTAAGAGGAATGGTTGGAGGACTGTGTAGGCTATATTTATCCCGAACATGATACTCACTTAATGCTCCTTTCCATTGCAGATCAGCCATGGTTCCTCCTATAATATCATGAGTGACAAAGTTCAGTTCCCGTCATTCTTCAGGACAGTCCCTAATGACGACTTCCAAGCTTTTGGTATTTCAAGGTTCTTGCTGCACTTTGGATGGACCTGGGTAGGAATTGTTGGCACTGATAACATTTACAATCTAGCAGGGATAGTGCAGCTAAAGTCATACTTCACCCAGGCCGGTGGCTGCGTTGCCTTTCTGGAAGTTATCCCCATGAATAACTTCAGGGAGAAAATCCTTCAGACGGTTGCTGTGATCAGGGCTTCTTCCGTGAATGTGATCATGATCTACAGCAGAGTGCAACACATGATCGCCTTAATGGAGGAGGTGTCTGTGCAAAATATTACCAACAAGGTCTGGATTGGAACGACCAGCTCATCTATTTCATCAGATTTGTCAAAGACTGTTAAGGAAGCCCTGAATGGCTCAGTGGGCTTTGTACTGCACAGAGGTGAGATTCCAGGCATGAAGCAATATCTTTACAGCCTCCATCCATCTACATCACCAGGTGACATTTTTATAAGAGCATTCTGGGAAACAGCATTTGGTTGCAAATGGAGCAATTCAGGCAATGGAACGTCAATAACGCAAGCTAACACTGATATAACCCCGCACTGTACAGGCCAAGAGAGACTGGAGACAGTGGACACTAATGTATTTGATGTAAATAATTTCAGATTCACCTACTGTGTTTACAATGCAGTCTATGCACTGGCACATGCATTGCATAATCTGTTCTCCTGCAGGCCTGGGGAAGGACCATTTTCTGGTCAACGTTGTGCAGACATTTACAATTTGAAACCATGGCAGGTGAGCATGAAAATGCAGTTTTGATTTATGTATCAAATATACCCCACAAACAGTGAATAAACTGAATCAATAAATCATTTAGAACTTGCATGTTGTTTCCATTTAGAATTTGTAAACAGAAAAGAGATATCAGCAGCTCAGAGAATGAGTTTACAAGGGAAAGAAAGGCAGTTTTAAGCTACAGCGAGGTAAAACAGTAATACAACACCAACAATTGGGTGTGTATATCAAACATATAAAGAGTTTTAGTAGAATAACACATTTATCTACACATGAGTGGTAAGACCTTCATAACAATCTCATGAGTTATGGGTCTAATCACTCACTAGATCACTCACTTGGAGGAAGGCCTCCAACTGGAAAACCCCAGGTCCAGATGCAGTACCCAACTTCTGGTTGAAAGTACTAAAATCTTTGCACCAAGATTTAGCTACCTCAAAAAACTATTTATACGCACATCCTGACTTAACACCTATCTGGTTAACGACAGGGAATACCACACTTCTTATTAAATCTGAACCTGCCAGTCTCCCCAAAAACTATCGCCCAATAACCTGTTTACCAACAACACATAAACTATATACTGGAATCCATGCAGATAGAGTCTACAATCATTTAGACTGCAATAAACTCATGGCAATAGAACAAAAAGGTAATAAAAGAAAATCATATGGCACAAAGGACCATCTCTTGTTGAACAAAGCCATTATGGAGAGCTGCAAAAAATGCCGAAATCTTAGTGCAGCATGGATCGACTACAAAAAAGCATTTGACAGTATCCCACACTCCTGGATCACTGAGTGCTCATGGATCTACAGGATACACCTTACACTGGTAAACTTCATCACAACAACAATGACAAAGTGGCAAACCACCCTGCAATTAAATCGAGAAAGGTCAAATCACCATCCCAAATATAAGTATCCAACGAGGGATATTTCAGGGTGACTCTTTGTCACCACTTCTGTTTTGCCTTGCCCTCAATCCCTTGAGTAACCTAATCAACAACCTAGGCTATGGATACAGCTTGAACCCCAGAAACAAAATAATCAACAGCTAACATCTCACCTTCTATTTGTAGATGACCTAAAACTTTACAGTTCATCTGACAAACATTTGAAAGAACAACTACAAATTGTTAAGACCTTTTCTGATGATGTACGGATGACGTTTGGCCTAGACAAATGTGCCAAAGCAACATTTGTACCAGGAAAGTTAACTCGTAGAGAAAACGTGACTCTGGCGGAAGTTTGTGACATAAAAGAACTTGAGCAAGAGGGAGTGTATAAATACCTGGGAACAGATGAAGGAGCAACAGCACAACATGAACAAATGAGAGTAAAAGTAAGCAAGGCATATTTTAGAAGGTTAAAGCTAATTTTGAAAACTGCTTTGACAACATGAAATAAAGTGCAAGCTATAAATCAATTCGCCCTTCCAGTGATATCATACAGCTTTGGTGTGATAGACTGGCCACAGAAAGTGTTGAACCAGCTAGATATAAAAACAAGAAAAATGTTTCATGCTCACCAATTAATATACAAAAATCAGTGCATGCCAAGATTATACATCCCAAGGGCAGAGAGAGGCATGGTCCTCATTGAGATTGATTACACATATAGAGCCACAATAGTGGGGCTACATACATATCTACTGACATCCTTGGACCCAAATATAGCCAAGGTCTTGCATCATGAAGAAAATAAGCCTAAAATGACTTCACTCATCAAATTAGGAGAAGCCTTCAGAAGGTTAGCAGAGATTGGTGTCAATCCAAAAGTAGATAAGGAATTGTCAGCAACAGAAAACGCAAAGAATCAGAAAAAGGAGTATAAGGATAAAGACTAACAGAAAAGAAAAAATAATTGGAAAGTCCATAATTATAGTGGAAAATACAGGGAGCTACTGGAGCAACCACAGGTCGATCAAGCCCTGACCCATGAGTGGTTAAAAAGAGGTGAATTTAGGCCATGAGATGAGAGACTAATAATGGCAGCCCAAGATAGTGGGCTACGCACAAGATGGTTCACAAAATCCATAGAAAAACAGGAGAAACAGACAAGTGCAGGTTCGTAGTACAGAATTAGAAACAGTGCGCATCGTGGCTGGATGTGAAGTACTCATGGCAGAAGGCCTGTATACTGAAAGACACAACAATGTAGCAAGATTGATCCACTGGAAACTGTGCAAACACTAAAACATACAGGTAGCAGAGACACTGGAAACATGAACCACAAAGAATCACAGAGAATGAAGAAGTAATGATCACATGGGATCACCCAATACCAACAGCCAAGAAAGTGGAAGCAAGAAAACCTGATATTGTAATACAAGAAAAGAGAACAAAGGTAGCATTACTGATTGAAATAGCCACCCCTAGTGACTACAGTGTACTGCGTACAGAGAGACACAAAATCATGAAATACCAAGATATGCAGTCAGAAACTAAACTGATGTGGAATAAGGACACACAGATTGTTCCAGTAGTGCTTGGAGCAATAGGACTAATCAAAAAGAACTTTCAGGCACATTTAAATATGCTACCAATACTTGTGACACCTTATGAACTTCAAAAGGAAGCTATTTTGGGGACGTTGAGTGTGCTGAGAAGAGCGCTCTCAGCAAACATCAAAGATTAATACAGTACTAATTTCTTGAGTTTTGAATATGCCCTGGCTAAAGAATGGGGTCCATTCTTGCCACGGTATTAGAAATCCCTAAACATTTGGAGACACTAACCCCTAGAGAAGATACTGTAGAACTCGAAATATTCGCTGTAAATATAACGTCAGTATCTTCACTGGTCAGGAATGTTCAGTGATATTATATTTACATGAATATTTATGCCTCCTGATTCCTATCGCTCACTTTTTCTGTTTCTTGTTTTGTATTATAGTGCCATCTGGTATGTCTCTAGCCAAAAACTACTGAAATGTAACTGAAAGAAACTAAAAGTAAGCACTTGAACTATACTGGCAGGCTGTAATACTGTACTTGGTGCTCGGTACGTGCTACTTGGTATCTCAAGACCATGGCACACCATGCCGGCCTCATACGGCTCTTATTCTATGTGGATGATGCAGTAGTGTTCTGGAAACACCCTCAACCTCACTCCTTGCAAAGTGCCCTGCAAGGTTTCTTTAAAGAAATTTAATCCTGGTTCACTGAACATCGCTTAGTACCTAACTACAACAAAATGAAATCCATGATCTTTGCCCATCGCCAAAGCCCCCTCAGTACTGTCCCCCTATACATCTTCAACTCACACGGCCAACTCATCGAACAGGTATCTAACTTCAAATATCTGGGTATCACGCTTGACATGTTCCTCACCTACCACACACATATCAAACATCTCACCTCTGCTGTAAACACCAGGCTGGGTATCCTATATAGACATAAGCACTGCCTACCCACTCAGGCCCTACGTCTCACTGTATCCTGCTCAGTCCTCTCATTGGTGGATTACGCGATTGTAATCTATGGCACCGATGACCTAACCTCCATTCACTGCATCACCCTGGCCCTTAACAGGCCATGCCGTCTTACCTCAGGCTGTGATAGATTAACACACACGTATGAGCTCACAAGCTGGAGGACTGGCTGACCTTTGAAGGGAGGGTCAAATATCACACTTGCCTCCAAGCCAAAAAAATACAAATGAACTTAGCTCCCAGAGGCCTACATCCCCTCATCCAGCCAGTCCCACACAGAAGGACCCCTAGACACACTGCTAGCTCCTCCCTCCTTGTTCCCCACTGTAGGATCTCACTAGGACAAAGGTCCTGCCGCTATCGTGCCCCCCCTCTGGCTAAACAACCTACCACCCTCCATCTCTCAGGCCCCTACTCTCAAACTATTCAAAACTGGTATTGTGAACCTCCTCCTTGATTCTGGTGACTGTGGCTGTAGCCAACACTCCTCCCCCTTGCCCGTATCTCTAAACAAAGTGTAGTTAAAACAACGGTTCCTACCCCTGCTGTAAATATACTCTGACTCAGGGCCCTGTTAAAGACCCTCCGATTCTGTCTCCAGACTTGTCTAGCAACTATGACACAGGGTCTACATAGGCCTTAAGGCAGTAACTAATTTGTATTGTAAAAACTCTGTGCCTTGTGAACAATATATAACTGTTATTACATGTAGTGTTTGTGTTTCCTGTAGTGATGTGGAGCCTTTGCAAAGGAGTCTACGACTCAAAGGATTGTAATTCCGATTTCTCTCAAATAAATAAATAAATAAATAAAATAATCTGAATCCAAAATCTAAAAGATTGGCATTATCACCTACAGTGAAACAGCTGAAACATGCTGGTAATAGTGATACAATCTGCATTTTATTCCAGACTTACAGTACATTGCTCCCTGACTAGAGGCTTATCCATGGTCTGAGAGGCCAATGATGGGCAGGGACTAAATACATGTATCTGATTCGGCTGCCGGAACCACATGGCCAGTCAATTTCACTTCTACCTGTCTGCATCTTTTTTTGTTTTGTTTTAATGGTTAATTTCTCTATTGAGACTATGTTTGTCAGCACAAGAAACAACCACAGTTTGCTTGGTGAGTTAGTCTTTAATCAATGTGGTTGAAGAAAGAAAAAAAAAACATTTTATTCCAGGAAGTTATGAGTGCTGCTTGCAAGCTCACTGGCTCTTGTTGCATTCTGAATCACAGCTAGAACTTCGTCCGAAGAGCAGTGAGGTCTCTCTTTTTCGATCCTTTGGCACTGGGTGAGTTTAGCCACCTTACAAGAGACATGCTGACAGCTGAAATATAGTAATCTGACTTCAATATAGGCTGATCGTGCTCAATGGTAGCAAGATCAGCTCATTTTGAAATTGGATGTTAAAGATCTTTGCTAACGAATGTTTGTGGGCATGACCATGTGAGTCAGATGTCACACACAAAATAAACTTTGCACTGTTATTTGTGGTTCTACAGTAACTGCTATTGTGGCAACTCATTTTGTACTTCCTATATATAAACAGAGATATGTATTTTGGTTATGGCATGGGCAGCCTTAAACATCACATGGCTTTTTGGAGGTTGCATATGCAATACAACTGAAAACAAAAGACCAAAAAACATAGGTTTCATCCAACAAAGGACTCAGCGTGCCTAATCTTTAACAACCCAGGTGAAGGATGAACCATTCATATTTTGATCTTACTGGTTTGGATAATGGTGAGCTTATAATAAGAAGCTGAACTAAAAGATGAAGAACCTCAGCTCAAAAGCTCTGAGGCAACGGTTACCCAGCAAGGGCATTGGTAATAAAGTCAGGCTTCAAAAAGATCTAAAATGATCCATATACCCATAAAGCAAAGCATTATGGGAAACATATGAAAATCACCACGAAATAATTTAAACCGTCTCCATTTAAAGGAAGAGTGTATGGTGCCAAAAGGCCTGTCACACACTCTGCAAAAAACTAAAAACAACAGACACGTATTTTGCCCTACCCAGGACCCATCAGTGTGCCTTGTCTGTAACAGCCCAGTGGAAGGATGAACCAGTCATATTTTTGTCTTTCTGGTTCGGGTCCAGCTGTGCCCAAAATGGGAAAGTAATCTAAAAATCAAAAAACCTCAGCAGAAGTGCAGTGAAGCAAGGGTTACCCAGAAAGGACATTGGCAAGAAAACTAGGTTTCAAAGAAGTGTAAAATTACATATATCCCCACAATGCAGAACATTACGGGAAGTAAATGCAAATCACTGCAAAAGAATTTAGACTAGCTCTGCTTTAAGCAACAGTGCATGGTTTTAATTGCTCCCTCCTCTTCCCTTGCCAGACTGGACACCCTCTGTAACACTATGTCATTTTGCTACAAACTCCGCCCCCCACTCATCAATGCACACACTACTCTTCCCTATCCGTTCTCCCTCTTTCCACCCATCGTCTGCATCACTGTGCCGCTTTCATCACTAAATATTGGTCTGAGGAAATGCCCTAGCACTTATCCTCTCTCATCTCTCCCATTCCATCTGCTTCATACCCCCTTTGTCCCAGAGATTCTTGCATTTTCCCCCTTCCTCACCCTTGTTCCTTCACTGGACAGTTTGCTTTCTCCTATCATCTTCCCTCCCTCTGGAACCTCCTCTATTCTACACTCCAGTTCTCACACTCCCCAACCTCCATTAAGCACCAGTTTAGCTCCTTCCACCACCACCACCTCCTGCCTGCGCCCTTCCTGACCTGCCTTTCAGTTCTCCCATACATGCCTCCTCTTTTAGGATGGTTGTATTTCTTCCCAGTTCTCTGCATTTTGATTTTTCTACCAGCTGCTAGATTATGTTTTAGGGTATAGAGTACAGTATGCCTCTAGCTCCTGATACCCATGTCTCGTATATTTCACACCATTGCCAAATTGTACTACAGTTGTTTGCACATTATTTGCTTGTAAACATTTATTCGATTGCACTTGCTTGTTGTTTCTTACTTCTCCCCTCTCCCTCCAGGTTGCACCTGGAAACAAGTCATGGCTCAGTGTGCCTTTCCTGCTTACCAATTTTAAATAAATAAACAAATGGCCCGCCATGCGCTCTGCAAAAGATGAAACTAGAAGACACAAACACAAGTTTCATCTTACACAGAACTCAACAGTGTGCCTCATCTGTAATAGCCCAAGTGATGGTTAACCAATCATATTTTGATCTTACTGGTTTAGGTCATGGTGAGCTTAAACAAGTTATATAAATGTTAAAGAACTTCAGTACAAAAGCAACAAATGATGACTTACCCAGAAAAGGCATTAGCAATAAAAGCCAGCTTTCAATGAAATGCAAAATAATACATATCCCCATAATGTAAAGCACTGTGGGAAGTGTACACAAATTACCATGAAAGACTATAGACCGGCTCTGTTTTAAGGAAAAGTGTATAGTGCCAAATAACCTGTTACACACACTGCAGAAACATGTAAACAGAATACACAGACTCCTGCTTTGTTCTACACTAACCCCATCAGGGTGCCTTGTCTGTAGCAGCCCTGGTGAGGGGTGAACTATTCATGTGTTGCTCTCACTGGTTTGGATCTTGGTATGCCCAAAATTGGAAAGTAATCAGAAAGTCAAAGAACATTAGCACACGAGCACTGAGGTAAGGGTTACCCAGAAAAGGCATTGGCAGTAAAGTCAGGTTTCAATGAAATTTAAAATTATACATATCCCCATAATGCAAAGCAAGGAATGTGCGCTGGAGGGTGATTTGTAGTGAGGTGGGGTTGGGATCTGAGGCAAAAAGCATGGTGTCCTCCACATAGAGGAGTATCCTACTAGAACAGACTGAGGGGAGAGCATTAATATAGAGGCTGAAGAAGAGGGGGCCCAGGATAGAGCCCTGGGGGACACCAGAGTGGACAGGATGGGTGCCAGATAAGGTGCAGTTAATTTTTACACACTGTGCTCTGGATGAGCAGTAGCTGTTGAACCATGCAAGGTGACCAGCGGAAATACCCAGGCACCTGAGGGAGTCAAGCAGGAGGGGATGGCAGACTGTGTCAAAGGCCTTGGAGAGGTCGATGAACACGGCCCCAGCTGGGTTGGTGGCATCAAGAGTAGAGTGCAGGAAGTTAGAGGATTCAAGTAGGGCAGTAGTGGTGCTGTGGCCAGCACGAAAGCCATGCAGCTCTGGGCACTGAATATCATGCCTGGCCAAGTACTCCGTGAGTTGGTTGGCTACCACTTTTTCCAGTGTTTTAGAGAGTGGGGGAGGATGGAGATCAGCCAGTAGGTACTGGGGAGGAACCGATCCCCACTCTTAAGAATGGGCATGATGACGGCAGTTTTCCAAGCACTGGGGGACTGACCCAGACACAGTGAGTGGTTTAGCAGGTCAGTGAGGGGGACCAAGACAGCATCCAGGACCTGGCGTAGGATCCTAGTGTCCAAGAGGTCACTACTGAGGCAATTACTATTGATGGTTTTTAGGAGATAGGGTCTGGCTTCAAGCAGGGTGATGGTGCAAAGGTAGAATGGTGGGAAAGGGGTAATGGGTGGTTGAGAGGCTGGGATGGGGTTGAAGAAATTGCTGGGTAGTACGGTGCTGAGGTCAGAGAACAAAGAGTTTAGGCAGTCTGCAATGCCAAGGGGAACGGAGTATACAGTGCCATTAATGGAAAGTTGGGAGGGGGAGAGAGATTTCCCGTTCAGCTCTTTCATGTTGTTCCAAAGGTTTCTGGCAGACCCCCATGAGGAGGCAAGGGTTGACTGGTAATACTGAGCTTTAGCTTGCCGGATGGCCCAGGTACACTTATTGCGCTCAGTGTTATACGACTGCCTGTCGTCCAGCTTGCCAGATTCCATGGTGATGTGCCAGAGGTTATCCCTCTCTTTAAGTTTCTGGAGGAGGGAAGCGGTGACCCATGGCACATTATATTTTTTGGTATGTGTCCTGGCAATGGGGGCCAAGAGGTTGCAGGCTTTGCTAAAGGAGAGCATAAAGAAGTCAAGGGCTTTGTTGATTGTTGGGGCATGGCTGATGGGGGACCAGTCCAGTTGGACAAGGTACAGTTTGAGGTTTTGGAGGCCACCAATGTGGAAGCACCGGTGCAGAATGGTTCCTGGGGCAGGCTTACTGGTAGTAGAGAACCATGAGAATACAATAGGGGAGTGGTCACTTAGTGAACTGGAGAGGATATTAATATCAAGGACCTTCTGGGGGCGCTTGGTAATAATGGCATCCAGGAGTGTGCTGGTTCTGGAAGAAGTGTTAAGCCTTGTGGGGTGGGAGACTAGCTGGGTCATGTCGAGGGTGGAAAAGGAGTCTCTGGATTGGGAAGCTGCATCTGAGAGCCTGTTGATATTGAGGTCTCCAGTGATTACCTGCTCTGCTTTGGGAGGTAGGCCTGTGAGGTAGTCAGTGAGAGACAAGACAGCAGGGTTTTAATTTCTTGGGGGAATATAGGCAACAGTGAAGAAGAGTGAGCCCCCGTCAGGATCAGGGTAGATTTTTAGTGTAAGAGCTTGTGCCCCACTGTCAAGCTGAGGAGGTGGCAGCGCATGTCCAAGAAGGGTGTCATGCATCTAAACAGCACATCCGACCCCGCGCTTGCCCACCCGGTCTTCCCTGAAGGGGGTGTACCCTGGGAGAGAGAGATGAATGAGTCAGGGGTGGATTTGGTTAACCAGGTCTCTACGAGGGCAATAATGTCTGGCTGGTGCTGAGTGACCCAGCACTGGAGTGCCGCAGCCTTCTTGAGGAGGCTGCAAATGTTCAAAGAGGCAATGCGGAGACCTCACGCTGGTATGGGCTTGTTTAGGTTGGTGGGCATAGGACCTGGGTTTGGGTGAATGTTCCCAGACAGTGACAGTAGTAGGGTGATTACTCTGACCAGGAGAGGGTAGTGACTGGTGCACCTCATAGATCATCTGGATGAGGGGCTAGATGCGGGAGTGCAGGGGGTGGGTAAGGTACGGAGGATGGAAATGGCGAGGAAAAGCATGGTCCAGGGTGGGCGAGGGAAGGAAGCGGTGGCTGGAGAGTCAGTAGGCGGGGAGTGTGGTGGGATCGGGGTGGTGTCAAGTGTGGAGGGGGGTTGGGGCAGGGTGTTGGAGATAAGTGGAGCAGTACTGTGTGAGAGGGGTGTTTGCCCTGACTGTGGAGGGGCTGGCATCAAGAGGATTAAGATGGTCACTGGTAATAAGGGTGGTATGAGTACCCGTCGTTCATGCTGCTTTGAGCATTGATGCAGATAGGAGTTGCATCTTGCTGTACTCGTGCGTGACTGCCACTATGGAGTAGTGGTAGGGCTCCGGACTTTGGCGACAAAGGTACCAGGTTCCAGGGGAACTTTGTATTCCTGTGGGCACAGGTTCCAGAACAGCTTTATGTTTCTCTGGAAACGTGTTCACTAGTATCAAAACCGTTTCCCCAGTCATCTCTGGCCTCCCAGGCTACTAGCCAATATAGCACTAAGTGTACTTCCTGCTGAGCTGCGAGACCCTTAGCCGGTTTGTGCTATCTGTAGCTCAGTGACAGTTTCTGGGAATGTGGTAGGTTTTAGAGATATTTTTGTGTCTGTGCCTTAAGGGTGGCCTCAGGTGGTAGCAGCTGATAAGCTGCAGATGGGGAAGTAGGCTGATTGGCTCAGAGACAACGCATGACCTGGCCTATTTAAGGCACAGTCCACCAAGGGTGGTGGTGGGGGTGGTGGGGCAGCTGACTTGTTGCATCGGTGTGGCTCCTCTGCTGTGCATCTGTGTCTCTGGAACCTAGAGGACTGGCGAACCTCCGTGCTTAGTCACGATCTGGTGGTGGGAGGAGGGCTCTTCTGCCTGGCCCTCACGACCATCCATCCGTCCTGCCCCTCGTGGGGGTATCCGCATTCAGGAGAACTGTGGAGAGGGAGACAGAAATGAGGAGTTAAAAGGTAAGGAGGCAGAGTTTCATGTAAGGGGAGGGGGGGAGAGATTAGGGAGGGGTGAGCTTTCCTATGTTGCAACAGCACTGCTGGAGATAGAGACGATTGTAAGCATGCACTGTTGTGGTTAGTAATTAATTTGTTCTGTTTTTTTTTTTGCTTGTTTGTTTCTAAGTTGGGCAGCAGATTCAGTTAAAGTGACAGTTTGGCGCAGGTGAATTTTTAAAATTGGGAGCCAATTCAGATTACAGTAGAAACTACTCACCCTGCGTGGGCTAATTCAGTAAGCTGCACTATAGATCACAGAAAGGAAAAACAAATGCTTCCTTAACTAAATTAAAGCATTCCCATGTAGGTTACAATTAATTTCAAGCTGTAGTCTCACTCCCTGAAGTACTTGGTGTGGGGATAACAGTTAAGGCTCCCTGCACAGAAATTAGCACTAGTTTCTATGATTCCCGTGTGCTTATCCCATGCATTCTTAAACCCACTACAGTTTTCACCCCCAACACACCTATGCTAGAAGGCTGCTCCAGGGTTCCACCACTCTCTCTGTGAAGTACTTCCTCATATCTCTCCTGAATCTACCCCCCAAAAACCAGTTTCATAGCATGTTCCCTTGTTCTTGAGCACCTTTTGTTCTGAAAAATACTTCCATCCTGTACTTTATTTACCCCCATGAGGTATTTAAAGGTCTATCATAGCCCCCTCCTCTGTTCCAGGGTATACATATTGAGGTCCTTTAGTCTGCTGTCATAAAGCTTTTGATGCAGACCCTGCATCATTTTAGTTGCCCTTCTTTGGACTACCTCTACTTTGTCTATGTCCTTCTCCAGAGCTGGACACAGTACTCTAGGTGGGGTCTTATCCGTGATCTATACAGAGGCAACAATACCTCCCTCTTACTGCTGGTGATACCTCTCCCTATGCACCCCAGCATCTCACTAGCCCTCCCCACTGCCTTGTCACACTGCTTGCCCACCTTTAGGTAATTTGATATGATTACTCCTAAGTCTCTTTCCTACTTGGCGGTCATCAATACCACTCCACCAATTTTGTACTGCGGCCCTTGGTCTCTGTACTGCACATGCCAAGGATCACGGCTTCACTTTTTAAAGTGTTTTTTCTATGAGATATACTGCTCATTTCAAGGAAAGAGTTACATTGCCAATCTTATTGATCCCTACAGATTCAGATTTCGGAATAAACTCATATGCCTTCTGAAAAAAAGAAAGTGCTCATGAATGAAGCTACAGGCGCTCCAGCACCAAGAACGCTTGTGAACGTGCCAGGCTCCAGGCAGGGGAGAATTAGCCATCCCGGCTGAAAAGTAATGCTGTGTTAAAAACAGCATTTTTTTGATATCTTTCAGCAATCGGGTACCCAGGTGTGCTTTCTATGTGAATGTGAGGAGCAAAAAGCACCAGGGTTGCGAGGTGGAAAAAAATACCACCAAAACCTGACAGTGCCCCTTTAATGTTTTGCTCACTCGTGTCATTGTTGAGTATGTTTATATTAAAAGTAACATGATCAATGTTGTTTACATTTTTTAATATCCTTGTAAATTTGGGCATGCATGAAGTCTGTTTAATCATTATTCTTTTGTGTATGTGCTTTAAAATAGTCTTATTTTTTCCTTATTTGGGGCCCCATAATAATGCAGCCTTTTCCCCTACCCAATATTCTTTTTTTAATTACTTTAACAGTTCCAGGATCCAGTAACATCAGATGAGCTGAAGACTACAAGGAAGCGGAACACAGTGACATCGGTTCGGCTGATCTGGAACTGCTAAGTAATTAAACAAGGTTACTGGAGGGGAGAAGGCTCATTAATAGGCGGCCCTAAATAAGGAAAAAAAGAGCTTGACTATTACAAAACACACAAATCAATACAGTGGGGTGATCAAACAGATTTCACACGTGGCCAAATCTGCAATTATATTAAAAAATGTAAACAACATTGTTTATGTTACTGTTAATGGTCTGTACATTCATTTCTTTGCTCTGCATTTATATTAATGTTCTGTTCATTCATATAATCACTCTGTGTCTACAGTAATGGTCTGTACATTCATGTTATCGCTCTGTGTGTCTGTATTAATGGCCTGTACATTCATGTCATCACTCTGTGTGTCTATAGTAATGGTCTGTACATTCATGTCATCACTGTGTGTGTCTGTATTAATGGCCTGTACATTCATGTCATCACTCTGTGTGTCTATAGTAATGGTCTGTACATTCACGTCATCAGGGCTGTGTTTATATAGATAGTGCCCATAGGCTTGAAACTTCAGGTGCCCCCCCCACCACCACTGACCCGTGCACCCAGCACATACACACGCGCACGCACACACACACACACCCTCCCTGCCATGTCCTGCTGAGTTACATTCACATCACAGAGTCCCTGCCTAGTCCCACTCATACCCTTTTGAAAGCTAAACTTGTATAAAACTTTTCCAGAATATGAACATTTTTACAGTCAAAATGTTAAAATTCCTTTTAATAAACTGTTTACACTTATTTAGAGGTGGGAGTAAAACAGTCTATCAGCACACAAGCAAGCACAAACACTCTGCTTATTTATGCATTTGATCTGAACAAGGCCAAACAGTGTGCATTCTTATTCAGAGTCTCCCTAGTTAGAAAAAAAGTAATGCACTGAACAGAACAAAAGTCACTGTTACCTAAATGGTCTGAGTTCAATTACTGCAAGTCATTCAGGGGTAGCATTTTAAGGCTAAACTAAAGTTAGTGTCATAACAGACAAGCTGCAAGAATAAATGCACTGCCCAAAACTCCCCGTTTTAACTTCTTTAGGAGTTAGAGGGAAAAAAAATCTGCAGGTCATGGTGGGGGGTAGCATTTTAAAATGGAGGCTAATGGTTAAACTTATTTTTATCCAAGTGGTCCGAAGGTCAGGGGGCAGCATTTTTGTTACTAAGTGTGGTGATAACATTATTTAAGTATAAAAGCTACTGCAGTGCCAGTCAGTGTCACTGTCTGATAATACAGAACCAGTGGGTAAACAGTCTGAACTCTGAAGCTGCTGCTATCAATTTTATTTACAGAAGAAAAAAAAAATCTTCAAATTCACTGCAGGTCATGGATTTGGGGAGGTAGCATGCATCCTGAACTTTCAAAAAAAAATGGATACACTACAAATCAACCAGGAGCAGCATTTATTTTTGTTACTATATAACACAGACAACAAGCATTTGTCAATGCCGAATGTTTGCTTGCTGGCATTGGCATTGGTAGTGTAGAAGTTACAGAGCTGCATAATAGGAATGGCAGTGAAGTATTGAACTGAAGCCAACCCCACCACCACCCTTCAGAGAGTAACAGGCATTGGGGTGTGCCTTTGGGTTGTCAGGCATAACAGCCATGCCATTTCACCACACCCTACCCTGCAGACACTGACAAGTGCCATGATGTGCCTTGGGGTCTTTGGCCCTTATGCGCACCCCATTCCATCAGAAAATATGGTGAGATGGGTGAGGTATAGGAGAATGGGGTGAACTTTGGGGTCGAAGAGTTCAAGGCATACCTCAATGCCTCTCACTGGCTGCAGGGTGTGGAATGGTATGAGCATTACAGGCAAGAATCCCAAGTCACACCCCTGATGCCTGTCATTCTCTACAGGGTGGGGCGTTATGGTTGGAAACCCTAGCAGCCCAGGCATTCATTGGTATTTTCACCCTAAATTTTCAACATGTTTTTTTTGAGACCCCCACCTCATGAACTGTGGCGATATCAGTTTGTTAGCCGAAGCTGCTTATGCAGGCGACTACTGCATTTAGCACCACAGGTACAAAAACACATTTCGAACAGGATGTGAAAAATGACAGCTGTACTGTTCATGGGGAGGTGGAAAAAATGGCAATGTTGCAAATCTGCAGTAAAAATATTAAAAAAACTGGTGAAGTCACGAGCGTGCATAAAAACTGTGCAATGCACACCCATAATGTAATTAGTTTGGGGATTTTTTACAGAAGATTGTCAAGAATCCCAAGTCACACCCCTGATGCCTGTCATTCTCTACAGGGTGGGGCGTTATGGTTGGAAACCCTAGCAGCCCAGGCATTCATTGGTATTTTCACTCTAAATTGATGGTACTAATGACTTGGCAAATGGGGAGCCAAAGGAAGTTCAGGAAGAGTTTAGGAAACTGGGGAAGGGTCTCAAGCAAGTAGCTACTTCTGTCACTTTCTCAGAAGTACTACCTGTGAGAGGCAAGGGAGAGCATAGGAGTGCATGCACCAGGAACTTTAACTCATGGTTGAAGAACTGGTGCTGTGAGGAAGGGTTTGGATTCATTGGTGACTGGGGACCCACCTGGAGGGATGGAGGTTTGTCTAAGCCTGACGGCCTGCATCCATCCTGGAGGGGAATCCAAGCACTCAATGATAAGTTTAAATGCTACATTGACAAGCATTTAAACTAGCAAAGGGGGGTGGCAGGCCAGCAAGGAGGGTACCTAGTTGCTCACCCCCCACAGCTAGCAGTGGAACCAGTGAACCAGAGGAGTGGCTATCACTGCAAAGCAGTGTGCAAAAGATGGAGATTAGTGTCCAAAAGGTGGACAAAAGGGGCAAAATTCAGCAGAAGGGCAGACAGCAAGGAGAACCAGGGATAAATGACAACCAAGGAAGGGGCTGGAGTAGAACAGTGAAGCAGTCTAGGAGGTCAAATCATGGAAAGTCATGTGTGCAATGCCAGGAGCCTAGCAACAAGATGGAAGATCTGGAGGCTGTCATGGTACAGTCAGACCTGGACATTGTGGCCATCACTGAAACCTGGTGTAAGATAACCATGACTGGGAAATGGCCATACCTGGCTACAACATATTCAGAAGAGACAGAGCAGGCAGGAAGGAGGAGGAGTGGCACTGTATGTGAAAAATGACATAAGGGCCACAGAGATCCAGGAGGAACAAAATGGGGGAGAGATAGGGAGAGATACTGTGGGTAAGCTGGAAAGGAAAATGGGGCCAGCCATCCACACAGGTGTGGTCTATAGACCACCAGCCCAGGAGGAAGAAACAGATAGGAGTTGATGCTAGCCATCCAAAGGATGGCAGACAAGGGTGAGGTAGTACTGGTTGGAGACTTCAGTATTTCAGACGTGGACTGGAGCATCCCAGCAGCAGCATCAACTAGGAGCAGATTTATCCTGGACTTCCTTCAGGGTGCCTTCCTCAAGCAACTGGTCATGGAACCAACTCGGCAGAAGGCAATACTGGACCTTGTGCTCACAAACAGGGACAGTGTGATGGGGTAACAGTGGGGGAGCACCTGGGTAACAGTGACCACCAGTCATTGTGGTTTGAAATCACAGAAAGAGCATAACCAAACCACACAAAAACACGTATCCTGGATTTTAGGGGGGCAGACTTTGGGAAAATGGGGAGATACTTGAAAGAGGCATTAAGGGGAATGGGACAGGAATCAGGGGTTGAGGAACAGTGGTCAGTATTTAAAATGGGGATTATAAGAACAATAGAATTATGCATTAAGCAGGTTAGCAAGAGGAAAAGGAAGAGGAGACCATTATGGTTTTCCAAAGAGGTAGCAAAGAAAGTGAAAGCCAAAAGATTGCATTCAGGCAATACAAAAAAGACGAGGCAGAAGGGGATAGGAAGAAGTACCAGGAGAAACAAAGGGAGGCAGGGAAGTCAGGGTGGAAGCCAAAGCTCAGACAGAAGAACACATTGCAAAATCAGTGGTTAAAGGGACAAAACCTTTTACAGGTACATAAGTGAAAAAAGAAAGACAAAAGGAGGGATAGTGAGACTGAAGGGGAGGATGGGAGTCGTGGAGGATGACAACAGTAAAGCTGACATATTGAACAGGTATTTCTGCCTCAGTCTTTACTGAGGAAGAGGGGGAATGGGTCTGAAGGGAGTACAAGGGGTGAGAATGGTACAGAAATGGACACAAGTCCCTTTACACGAGAAAGGGTCCTGAAGGAACTGGAAGTAATAAGAGTTGACAAAGCAATGGGGCCAGATGGGGTGCACCCCAGGGTCCTTAAAGAACTAAGAGAGGTGGTGGCTGAACCTCTGGCTATCCTGTTTAGCCAATCACTGGAAACAGGGAGGTACCCAAAGACTGGAGGACAGCAGATGTAGTCCCCTTATACAAAAGCGAACAAAGAGGAAGCAGGGAACTACAGACCAGTCAGCCTCACCTCGGTAGTGGGAAAGATCATGGAAGCACTACTGAAGGAGAGATTGTTGGAACATCTGGTTGTCAATGGACTACAGGACCCAAGGCAGCATGGTTTCACCAGGGGAGGTCATGTCAGACCAACCTCATTGAATTTTTGACTGGGTGACTAGGGAGGTGGATCAGGGAGGGCAGTGGACATGGCCTATCTGGACTTCAGCAAGGCCTTTGACACTGTGCCACATAGAGACTATTACACAAGCTGGGGAATATGGGTGTGGGCAGGACAGTAGTGTGGTGGATAGGTAACTGGCTGGGTGGCAGGACCCAGAGGGTGGTGGTAAATGGCTGTCACTCCACAGAGGAAGAGTGACCAGTGGGGTACCACAGGGATCAGTGCTGGGACCGGTCCTATTCAACATCTTCATCAGTGACATTGCTAGGATCTAGAAGGCAGAATTTCACTGTTCGCTGATGACACAAAGCTCTGTAACAGAGTGGACACACCAGAGGTGTAGACAGAATGAGAAGGACCTGCAGAAACTTGAAGAATGGTGAAGGGTTTGGCAGTTGAAATTCAATGCAAAGAAGTGCAAGATAATGCATATAGGGCACAAAACCCGGCACAATATATCAGTTGGGGTGAGGATATAGCATGCACCAAGCAGGAAAGGGATCTTGGGGTTGTCATCTCTGATGATCTCAAGGTAGGGAAACAGTGTGACAAGGCATCAGGTAAAGCAAATAGGATGCTGGGATGTATAGGCAGGGCATCACCAGCAGGAAAAGGAGGTCATAATTCCGCCATACAAGACACTAGTGAGGCCCCACCTGGAGTACAGTGTACAGTTCTGGAGACCATACCTACTGAAGGACATAGACAGGGTAGAGAAGGTTCAGAGGAGGGCAACAAAGATGGTGCATGGATTGCATCACAAGTCCTATGAAGACAGGTTGAAGGAACTGAACATGTACTCCTGGAGGAGAGGAGGGAGAGGGGATATGATAGAGACATACAAGTATCTTACAGGAGGAACAGGGTGCAGGAAAACACTATTTTTAAGTGAAAAGATGTTCCAGGACTAGAGGCATGGATGAAGTTGGAGGAGGACGATTCAGAGGAAACATGAGAAAGAATTTCTTCACAGAACGGGTGGTGGACAAGTGGAATGCCCTGCCAGAGGAAGTGGTGGGGGCTGAAACAGTCACGGGATTTAAGAGTGCATGGGATAGACATAAAGGAATTCTGCAGGTCAGGGTTAAGGGGAAACAGACTTCTAGGAAAACAAACTGAACTTACAAGCTCAAATGGGCAGACTGGGTGGGCCATAGGCCCTTATCTGCTGACACTGTCTATGTATCTATGTAACTCAGGCATTTTGGGACCTCCGATCGTGAGCAGTGTCACTGTGATTTTCTTTATCTGTCCCGAACAATGATTTCCCACAGTGATCACGCATCTCTGCGCTGAAAGTGTGAAAACACATTTCGGCCATGTTGTGAAAAATGACAGCTGTACTGTTCATAAGGAAGTGTGGAAAAATGCCACTAGTGAAAATCTGGACTAAAAATATTACAAAGTCATGAAATAACGAGGGTGCATGGAAACTGCGCAATGCTCACTCGTAACACAGTCATTTTATGGACTTTTTTCACCAAATTTTCAACATAGCCATTTTAAGACCTCTGCTCATGAACAGTGTCAGTGTGATTTTCTTAATGTGTCCCATACATTGATTTAGCACCGACCTATAAGCCATTATGCGCTACATGGGCAGAAACACGTTTTGGGCAAGATGTGAAAAATGACAGCTGTACTGCTCATACAGAAGTGTAATAAAATGGCAATGTTGAAAATCTGGGTAGAAATATTGTGAAAATTTGTGAACTTACGCGTGCATAGGAACTACTGGCAGCTCGCTTTCAATAAAACAATCATTTTAGGAATTTTTCACCAAAATTTCAACATAGGCTTTTTGAGACCACCTTATGAACAGTGGCAGTGTTATTTCGTTACTCAGTCCCGAAAGGTGATTTCACGCAGTGACCGCGAAATCACCTTCGGGCCCGAATAACGCCATGACAGTGCAATAATTCATGAGGAGGGGTCCCAAAAACCCCATGTTGAAAATTTTGGCCCAAAATTCCCAAAATGCCTGAGATATGCAACAAAGTTGAAAAAACCCTATCTATCCCATTATATGCAGGACATTTGCCACACTGGGGTGGGCTCCCAGCATGGCAGAAGGACGGCTGGTTGGGGGGGCGTGGAGCCGGCGGGGTGGGCACCCCGTCCGCCATAGTACATCTGTTGCCATGCTGGAGGCCCCAGCTGGCACCCCTTTACTTGGGACAGTGGAGCCGACAGAGTTGGGCACCCCGTCGGCTATATCGACCTGTAGCCATGCTGGGATGGGCATCCAGCGTGGCATATGGAACTGTGTTTGGGGGCGGCATGCAGCCGGGGATTGGGCACCTTTCAATGGCTATACAGAAAAAGGCAAAGGGCACGCAGCATGCATGCATGTGTGTGTGTGTGTGTGTGTGTGTGTGTGTGTGGAGGAGGCACATGAGCAGGCGATATCTTATCGCTGCTCACTGAAGCATAGCTCCCTCTTTGAACTGTACACCACTGCATTTTGGAGCTGTCATAGACAGCTCCAGCAGGCATTGGAGAACTGCGACCATGCCTGCAAACACACTGACTGAATTGGAAGAGGGCTCACAAACCTCCGAAAACTCGGATGATGGCACTATGTTTCTTGCACATGCGTGCAAGCAAACATAATAAAATAAGATAAGCTTCAAATAAACTGTCAGACGACGCTGTGTGCAATAAAGCAAAAATGGTACCTGATATACCTTGAATGATTCTGTGGGAAGGTAAATAGTCTGGCAGAAGTTGCAGGCAGCACTTATTTATCCAGAGAAGCCGACCGACAGGACACGACAACCCAGTCCATCTGACTAGTTGTGATGAATGATGCATATGCATTGATTTGGAACACACCTAGTCTACAGCTCACCTCACACGCACACTGGCTGGCACTGCTCACTCAAAAAGACGAAGAACAGTTCTGTTTACTTACTAAAGCAAGGTGGGTCTGTTGCTGACTGTGTGAGTCTCAGTGACCTCTCTAGTTGCTTTCAAACTTCTCCCTGAGCAGACCAGCCATGACTACTGGGCTAGCGGCACTGTCTGCGCTCACTGTTTGGCAAGGAAGGTCCCTCTCAGTCTTTGCTCTCAAGCCTACCCGACTCCTCCACGCTCACTCAGTCAGGTCAGGAGAGATGGAGGATTTGAATTTCTTTCACTTCAGTCCACAATACAGTTAGCTGGGCTAAAATTAAGTAGTTGTAGCTGGCTGGTCTAGCTGCTCCAGATTAGAACTACCGCTCCACATCTGCTGCTTGCTTCCCACTCCCAAATCTCCTACGCAGTCACACTTGCCATGTCTCTGCGATGGTGACTCTCCCAGACAGAGACCCAGTGGACTTGAAGACACAGCGGCATGTGGCTTGTGGTGCTCTCTCTCTCTCTCCCTTCCTCCCAATTCTGGCTGGCAGAGTGGTGGTTGATACAGTTCTCCTTTTATCTTCCAAGTACTTTGCTGTACTTGTACTGGGGCCATTTAAACTTGCCTCCCCTCTTACTTGAAATGGCAGCCAATCGGAGGATGCACAACACAGTATACACCCACCACAGACCTAATTGATATCCTAAATCACAAGGTCCGCGGGGTGCTGCTGACTTGCTGAGGATAATAGTTTCATACGGTGAAGGGGTAGAGGGAGCAGGCGGGTGGGGCACCAACAGTCGGAGTAAGTACATTGATGTCGGCATCAGTCAGGGTCAGGTCAGCCATTGCCTAAGCGGGGGGCACCAGCAGTCATGTACATTGATGTCATGTCATCCATTGCCTAAGTGGGGGTTTGTCATCAACACAGCAGCAGGAGCAATAAACATTTATGTCTGTCACAACAAAGAGGAGGGCGGGGAGCCAATTGTTTAAATGACGCTGGCAGGGGTCCCTTAGTAGGAGTCTGAACTGGAACATCTTTAGACTTTTGTGTCTTTTTTTTTGTTTTGTTTTTAGCAAAACATACTGGCAGACAACACAAGCAGCCAGCCCATAAAAAATTTTTTTTTTTTTTTTGCTGCCTAATTTTGCAGGTGCCTCTAAATGGCTGGTGCCCCTAGGCTGCAGCCTAGTTAGCCTATGCACAAAAACGGCCCTGCACGTCATCACTCTGTGTGTCTGTATTAATGATCTGTACATTCATGTAATCACTATGTGTCTATAGTAATGTTCTGTACATTCATGTTATCACTCTGTCTATATTAATAGTCTGTACATTCATGTTATCACTCTGTGGGTCTATATTAAGTCTACATTCATGTTATCACTCTGTGGGTCTATGTTAATAGTCTGTACATTCATGTTATCACTCTGTGGGTCTATATTAAGTCTGCATTCATGTTATCACTCTGTGGGTCTATGTTAATAGTCTGTACATTCATGTTATCACTCTGTGGGTCTATATCAATTGTCTGTACATTCATATCATCACTCTGAGTGTTTATATTACTGCTTTGTACATTCAAGTAATCACTCTGTGTCGATAGTAATGGTCTGTACATTCATGTTATCACTCTGAGTGTTTATATTACTGCTTTGTACATTCATGTTATCACTCTGTGTCTATAGTAATGTTCTGCACATTCATTTCATCACTCTGAGTGTTTATATTTACGCTTTGTACATTCATGTCATCACTCTGTGTCAATAGTAATGTTCTGTACATTCATTTCATCGCTCTGTGTCAATAGTAATGTTCTGTACATTCATGACATCACTCTGTGTCAATAGTAATGTTCTGTACATTCATGTCATCACTCTGTGTCAATAGTAATGTTCTGTACATTCATTTCATCGCTCTGAGTGTTTATATTAATGCTTTGTACATTCATGTTATCACTCTGTGTCTATATTAATGGTCTGTAAATTCATGTTATCACTGTGTGTGTCTAAATTAATGGAGTGTACATTCATGTCATCGGTCTGTGTGTCTATAGTAATTTTATTTATTTATTTATTTATTTATTAGAATTTCGTATATATACCTTTGAGCCAATGGCTCTTTTACAAAGGTCCCACATCAGTATACAAAGAATAGAAGTACAGTTTGTGTGAGATTAGCAGGCAAGCAGTTTGAATACAAAATTCAGTACATGGTATACATGGTCTAAAGCTACAGGTGCTATAAATAACAGTTAGAACAACACAATCAGGCATACATTTAAGAATGAAGATTAACAACAAATAATATGTACATGAATTAAAGCTGCCAGAAGGGCATTGTCAAAGGGAAAGGTAGAGTGGAAAAAACTGAGTTGCTGCCAATTGTGCCAGGTAGCGTAGGAAAGTGGAAGAGAGCATGGGTGTAGAGGGGTAACTGGGAAGGAGATAGAAGGAGAGGTGGGTGGGTGGGAGGCAAGGATTGGGGAACAAGTGCAAAATTGGGTGGGGTGAGCAGATTAGAAAATGAAGAGAAGAAGGGAGTTGAAGGAGGGTAAGAGAGGAAGGTGGTGGACCTGGGCTAGGGAGAGAGGCTGGGGTAGATATGGGGAGGGGGGAGGGTGGTGGCTGGCAGAGGTGGTGATAGTAGAGAGGTGCGAAGAACAGAAGTGACTACCTGGGAGGTTAGGAGAAACAGTCACAGGTGGCTCTGGACACAAGCATTTGACATAGCTTGAGTTTGAATGAGCAGAGGGCGCCTAAGTTGGTGAGTTCGCTGCCTAGGGAGTTAAACATCTTAGGGGCTCTACCTGCAAAAGACCGCTGGCCTTGTGCAGTGTGACAGTGGGGAACAGCCACAGAATAGTTGACAGAGCTTCTTGTGTAACGGGGGTGGTTGGCTGGGCTTAAGAGAGACTGAACCCCGGGGGGCATGAGTCCCATCAATGACTTTTTTGCTAGTAGGCAGGTTTGGAAAGTAATCCTTCACTGAAGTTGCAGCCAGTTTGACTGTTCATAGAGGTCACAGGTATGCATGCTGTGGGCACCACCAGTAGGCAGTCTGCAGGCCCTATTCAGTGCTGTAAGAATTCGCCATAGTGCTGTAGCTGTGGCTGCTCCATAGATAACAAGCCCATAATCAATGATGGAGACAATAGAACTGTGTACTGCTAGCTTAAGGGCTTCAGGTGTCAGGCTGTGTCAATGTTTATAGAGCAGGCCTATACGGATACCTACAGATAACTGAATCGATATGGCTGGAGAAGGACAGAGTAGGGTCCAGGGTCATACCAAGGTATTTGAAAGTCTGCATCTGGTCCAAAGTCACACCCGAGCTGTTTTTAATTACCAACTGTTGGTGTTTATGTTTGTTATGTGTGCCATGGAACAGCATAGTTTTTGTTTTCTTGTAATTTAGCACTAGTTTCTGTGAGATGAACCAGGCCTCAACTTGTTTGAAACTTCCCTGCAGATGTTTCTCCAAGAGGGAGGGGTCAGAATTCTTAGAGAAAATCACTGAGCCATCAGCATACAGAATAATGTTTTCATCACAGGCAGAAGGGAGATTGTTCAGGAAGATGCTGAAAAGAAGGGGTCCCAATATTGAACCTTGGGGAACACCAGCCTGGACAGGTAGTTTGGAGGAGAGGGAGTCACCAATCTTAACTTGTTGTGACCGGTTGGAGAGATTACTGTTGAACCATTGTAAAGTGTCATGAGAAAGCCCCAAGTTGACAAGTTGTTCCAGTAGTAATGGATGGTCGACTGTATCGAAGGTCTTCGAGAGGTCTATAATAGTGGCACCAGCAAGTTGTCCTTGGTCTAGTGCTAGATGAATGTGGCCTGTTAAATTCAAGGAGGGCAGAGGTGGTGCTATGTCCTTTGTGAAAGCCATGTTGCTGTGGGCATTGCAAGTTGTATTTCTCCAAGTACTCCACCAACTGGTCTGTGACGATTTTTTCAAGAGCTTCGGATAAAGGGGGTAGGATGGAGATGGGCCTGTAGTTACAGTGTAATGTCCTATCCCCAGACTTGTCTATTGGGGTCACCAGGCTGGACTTCCACTTGAGTGGGAACTGGGAGAGCATGAGGGACCGGTTAATAATCTTGGTAAGAGGGTGCAGGACATCGTCAAGGGTGAGGGTGATGAACTTCAAGTCAAGTGTGTCCCCACTTGATCTGGATTTTCCGAATACCTTGAGGAGGTATTTTTTGGCATCCCTTTCAGTAACTGCCTTGAAACAGAAATGAGGATGATTTGTATCCTGAGTCTGTTGATATTGAGAGGCCGTGGTTTGGCTGGTGTCAAAGAAGTTAGAGGGAAGCACATGGCTGAGGTCAGTGAATGCCAGATTGAAAGTATTGGCAATTGTGGTTGGGGTCCATGGTGTTACTGCCATCAACCTTTAGCATATTAGGAGTTGCTTTGGACTTTTTCCCTATCAATTCAGAGACTTTGCCAGAATTTCCTTCCATCCAACCATGAGTTTGATAGCGTGCTCCTGTAGTAGCTGACTTTTTTAGTGCGGATAGTTCTGGTCCAGGCATTCCTGGTGGCCCTGTATGCCTGAAAGTCTGCTTGGTTGCCAGAGGCTGTAACACAAGCCCATAGCAGGTCCCAAGCTTTTAGTTGGTCTAGGAGTTTGCCTGTGATCCAAGGCTTGTCAAGGCCTTTCATTTTGCATTTCTTAAAGAGGGCATGGATATCACAAGCTGCATTGAACTTTGAGATGAAGTATTGAAGTGCAGCATCAACATCCAGAGCGGTGTCAATCGGGGATCAGTCTTGTTGTTGAAGGAATGCCTTAAATGGTGCAAGGTGTGTCTTGATTAGCATCCGACTGTTGATAGTTTTCGCAGGGAGTTTATTGAATTTATTTGACCAGATACACTGGACTGGGGAATGGTCACTAATGGCATCAGGGAGAACTGTAATGTGGCTAATATGGTCAGGGCGATTTGAGAGAATGGTCTATATATTCATGTAATCACTCTGTGTCTAAAGTAATCGTCTGTACATTCATGTCATCACTATGTGTGTCCATAGTAATGGTCTGTACATTTATGTCATCATTCTGTGTGTCTATATTAATGGTCTGTACATTCATGTCATCATTCTGTGTGTCTATATTAATGGTCTGTACATTCATGTCATCATTCTGTGTGTCTATATTAATGGTCTGTACATTCATGTCATCATTCTGTGTGTCTATATTAATGGTCTGTACATTCATGCCATCACTCTGTGTGTCTATAGTAATGTTCTGCACATTCATGTAATCGTTCTGTGTGTGTATAGTAATAGTCTGTACATTTATATCATTGATCTGTGTGTCTGTATTAATGTTCTGTACATTCATGTAATCATGCTGTGTGTCTACAGTGATGTTCTGTACATTCGGGTAATTACTCTAGGTGTATATTGTAATGGTCTGTACATTCATGTCATTGCTTTGTGTGTCTGTGGTAATGGTCCGTACATTCATGACATCACTCTGTGTGTCTGTATTAATGTTCTGTACATTCATGTAATCATTATGTGTATCTATAGTAATGGTCTGTACATTCATGTCATCACTCTGAGGGCCTAATTCTAAAAGGTGCCCTTGAAGCAATGCAAGTTGCATCCCTCCATGGCTGTGGGGATACCCAGGTGCGCCAGGTACCCTGCACCGTAATCTTCAAAGAAGCAGGATCCCAGCACCAAAATCCTCAGTATTGCTGCAAGAGCGGCACAGCACCCAACTCATTGTGCAGCAGCAGCAGCAGCAGCAGCACATGCTGCAAGGACCTGGATTCCCTTCCACTGGCACACACCAGACGGGACAGCATTGGTGGTGGTGGTGATGGGGTAACCCATGCCAGGAGGGGATGAGGGGGCAGGAGGGGCACAGAGGGGCATAGGGAGGGTTGTTGTGTTAGCGTGGAAATAAGGGAGCACGTCGACACTTGGCGGGATGCATATGCTTATGTATAATATATACAGAGGCATGTGTACCCTGCCAGGTGCCTTTGCAATCCCTTACTTCCCCGCTGACACAACAACCCTCCCTTTGCCCCTCTGTGTCCCTTCTACCTACCGACCCTACATGTAACCCACCTGCAATAGTGTCCCACTCTGACACACGGGACTTAGACCACCTCCTGGCAGGTCTAAGTGGAACCCCTTGCAATGGCCATGGTGGGGCTTTCAGAATCTGACTTTTGGTGCAGTTGCAGCCCCGTCATGGTGCATGCCGCTTTGTAACCTGGCGTACCCAGATGCATATCGCAAGGGTGGTGTGGTCCCCTTTGTGGCAGTGGATTCCTTTACCTGCGCAGACTGCATACTGGAAGAGGGAATGCCACAAGAAATGATACAAGGTGCAATTTGTGTCATTGCTGTTTGATGCAAGCACCTTGCATCCAGCAGAACCCTTTCAGAATCGGGCCCTGAATGTTTACATTTATTTTCTGTCCATTCATGTCATTGTTCCTATCACATCAGAATTTGGCAGTGGCACTAAAATTGGGAATGTGGTTGAAACTAAGGAATAACAAGAAAACTTGCAGTATAATGTACGGGGAACATTCTTTAACCATGTCAATTGCAATGTAAAACCCATGGAAAGCTCTTTTTTAACAAGATATTAGGCTTACCTGTAGCTCCGAGCAATCCAGAGATATTGATGACTACGTCTGCCACATATTATTAACACAGTGCCACCGTGTTTAGGCCTACATGATGTGTCTGACAATCTAGCTAAGTCTAACCACATAGTAATCAAGCACAGCTTGGTTGTCAGTGACATCACAAGATTCTAAACATGGTAGCAGCGTGGTATCAATATGGGACAGGCATAATCATCGATATCTCTGGGTTGCTGCCAGCTACAGAGGAGCCTAATACCTCATTTAAAAGAGGGTTTCATGGACTTTCAAGGTATGATGAGTGCTGTTCATCACTATTTCTCTTTAAACAACACAGTAACTTGGGTATTAACATCTCAAAGGATATTTAATATGGACAAATGTGCTGTTATGCACTTGGGGGAAAAATGACGTAAAACCACCAGACAACATCAATGGGAAAAGAAATTAAAGCAGTGAAATCTGGGAGACATCTTTGCAGTTAATCTGTTTTCTCCCCTTTGGTCCTGATGGCACCCAACCACCCCAGCCCCATCCCCCTGACTTTCCTCCAGGACATAGAGTCACACTTGTGCTCAGTGGCCTGGGTACTTACTCCCCATCCCCCTGACTTTCCTCCAGGACGTAGAGTCACACTTGTGCTCTGTGGCCTGGGTGCTTACTCCCCATCCCCCTGACTTTCCTCCAGGACATACAGTCACACTTGTGCTCTGTGGCCTGGGTGCTTACTGGATGTGGGCCTTTGAATGGTCAGAGATGGTCTGCTGAACCAGAAACTGCTGTTTTTACATTTTCTCCCCTAGGGGAGAGGGCATGTAATACCACCTAATATGGCCCACTGCACTCCTGCTCCCTTCTCCCCTTTGCAATGGTCCCTTGCTATATTACCTTCATCAATTCATAGGGGCCAGACTTGCACCAGGTACCATGTCCCCCTTTTCCTGGAAGAGGAGAGCTGTTCCCTGGATGCTCACTCCTCTCCTTCTCCAGCCATGTCTCGGCAACCCTTGCCCACGCCTGAACTCAGGGCACCGGTGTGATGGCAGGTATGGCACCCAATGTCTTAACCATCTGTGCCACTGGACCGAAGAGAGTGGTGTTTGTATGATAACAGATAATAAAATTACAGTGAAGGGCAAATGCAAAGTTGTAGTTAATGAATGTTGCAGGATAATCTCATGCATTAAAAGGAACATCCGTAGCAGAGTGTGCTCGGTGACCATATCACTATATAAATCATTTATCTGACCCCATCTGGAATACGCAGTAGAGTTTTGCTCCCCATACAGGACGTCAGACATAATTAGACTGGAATAGGTTCAGAAGAAAATGACAAAAATGATAAAGGCTATTAGCAATCTCTCTTACACAGAAAGACTCAATGTTCTCAACAAGTTCACATTCGAGATGTAGAAAACTTGGGGAGACAAGCTTATTTAATTAAACAGTCATTTAAAAATGATGATATCATGACAATGTCATGTTTAAAAAGGAAGCCAGCAACCTTCATTACGAAGGAACAAGAACTGCAGCTACAGGGAGAGTCTGAACAAAGGTAACATAGAGGATAATGTATGGTCATCGATGGTTAACCAGTTTGTTAACCCTCGAAAGGTTGCCAGGGCGACCATGTAAACCTCGAGAGCGAAGCTCGAGAGGTTTACATTGCCATGGCAACCTCAAGATCGGTTAACAAAACCGGTTACCCATCAATGTACCATACATTAGCTTTTATAGTGTATGGTACAATTTATTTTTTTAAGAAAAGAAAGCAGTTCCTTAATGCTGTTTTTTTTATGTCCCCACTGCTCTGCCCTCACTGCCATGGCCATTTCAAGGCCATCTGATCCAGCTGTGCGCATACCCAGACTGGTCCCAGTTGTCAACCTATCGATATGACATACCATCGATGGGTTAACAACATCGTGATGTCACATCGATGGTAAAACATTGTTATAAAAAAGGTAGATTTCTACCTATAACAACATTCTACCATACATTATAATGTTTTAAACCAAGGGCAATGCATAGGTGGAATGTACTACCAGAATCTGCAGCCAGCGCAGGAACATTAGTACATTCAGACAGGAATTAGATGAACACATAGATACACCGTGTACAGTAAATGGAATAACAGCCACTGAATTGTGGGACATGAACTGCATGGGCACACCTGTTCTCTATGGGTGCTATATACTAAGTGGGCGGGGGTATGCAGAAATGTCACATACCCTGCCTGTGACCCTGTGCCCTGCAGACAGGTGCACCGATACCAGCATTAACAAATGCCGGCCACCTGTCCGTGGCTCCTCCTCCCAGCATGCAGGACTCCGCAGGGCATCTGGGGGGAAGCGTCATCATCCAGGGTGGGCATCCAATGGGATGCCCCCCTGGGACCCTTAATGGATCCCACAGCATAAGGTGGCATGGGTCCAGGGCTGTGCATGTCAAATGCAGGCACCCGGACTCTTGCAGCACCATCCCGTGCCGGTGCTACCACTCCCGAACATGCCAGACACTTGCCCATCCAGCTGTCTCTGCCACCTCCTGCTGCCCGGCAGTCAGGGGCAGCACGGTGTGCCCTGTCCCAGTCCCCCAGTGACCGATGGTCTGCATCAGTAGGGGCACGCAGTGAGTTATGGCAGGGTCTACTCTGGCGTACCCTGCACCATCCTCTGCTTCCATACGACCAGCACTACACAGGTTAGTGAATACCGCGTAGTGCTGGCATGCCCCCGGATCACCCCCAGTGTGGAGTTGTCCACAGATGTGGGGGATTGGGTGCGGTGGGTCTGCATGCCCCCCCTCGAGCATGCCGTGTGGGGGGCGCAATGGGTGTGGATTGGCTACTCGCTCCAGACTCGCGCATGTAGCCACTCCACCCCAATAGTGCATAGCACCCTTTCCTCTCATGTCTTATGTCATTGTGATTATGTGTTAGTGTTCCATGTGTTCATATGAATGTATTGTATATTCATGTCATTGTTCCAAGTGTTTATATGAATGTTCTGTACATTCATGTTATCACTCTGTATGTTTATATTACTGTTCTGTACATTCATGTTATTCTGTGTTTATATTACTATTCTGCACATTCATGTTATCATTCTGTGTTTTTATAATAATGTTCTGTACATTCATGTCATTGTTCCATGTGTTCACATTTATTTATTTATTTATTAGCTTTTGTTGACTGGGTAAGCACACTAGACAAGGAATGCCTATTTTCAGGTACCACCCAGGAGATTACAAGAGCATGGATTACAGAACAGTGCAAGGGAATTACAACAATGTTAAATACAAGCATTGAGCAGGGTGCTACAAATAAACAGGAACAGGATGAAGGTATACCCAACCGACATCGACTTTGACAGCGAGGTCCCCTACAGCGACTACAGTGCCATGCCTCTATAGGGAACCCGCTGGAACCTGGCATTGTCTGTCAGGGGTCCTGCACTGCCCCCCCAAATCTGCTGTAACTCAGAGTTGATAATCCTAAGTGAGGGGGTGCAGAGGGTGAAGCCCCCCGAAGAAAACACTTAGTGGCACTGGAAGCCGGCAGCCAACTGTAAAATGTGGTCGACCTGCCGGTTTCACTGTCGGGGCATTCAACAAATATTTTGTCAAACACCCATCGGGGATCCCAGGATGAACAGATAAGTATATACATCAAACGTAAGAACAAGCAAACAATAGTTACATTTTGTGGAAATAATACAAGTGAAATTTGTCCCATTTTGAGGATGGTAAGTGTTGATGTGAAGGACATGCAGGGTAGATAATTCCCTTACTGGAGCTCAGAATGGGGTAGGGGAACCAGGGAAGTGGAAGGTGCACAGCAGGGTCCAAGCAGGGATAGGGGATATCAAGCAGCCTTGGAACAGTTACAGGCTGAAGCAGACTTCAAGTGCAATGAGAGGGAGCTCTTAAAGATGGAATGGGCGGGGGTATATCTGCTGGTTTCAGGTAAGGCATTCCAGAATCTAGGGGCACAGACAGCAAAGGCACGATCACCTGACAGTGTATGAGATTTTGGGACAAGGAGGGGTTGCAAGTTAGCTGACCTTAGCCAGTATGATGATAGAGTCAGCTGAAGGAGTTTGGACAGGGCGGGTTGGGTGGCATTGAGGACGATTTTGTCTGTGAAGTAGCACAAGACAAATGAGCTATAATTATCTGGGGACAACCAGTGTAGTTTATTGTATAAATCACAGTGATGAGTAAGTCAAGGGATGGCGAGTGCAAAGCGGCAAATATTATAGGCCACATCCCATTTAGCAAGACTAGTTTTTGTGGTGAGGGTAAAGATTGTCAGTCCATAGTTGAAAGAGGGAAGGAATAAACCTTTAGCAATGGCAAGCCACGCAGCAGCAGTAAGGGACCCACGAGCCCGGTATGCAAGTCCAAGCTTGATATTTGTTGCCCTGCAGAGATTTTGAATGTGTAGAGACAGGTCTAACTGGGGGTCAAGAGTAACTCCCAGGTGTCTAAAGGAGCATGCAGTGCCAACTGGGACACCATCAAGGCTTAAGACATTGAGTGGGAAAGGACACTGTCTGAGTTTAGCAGAGGAGCTGAAGAGCAAGAGTTGAGTTTTCTTTAAGTTCAGCACGAGCTTACTTGTCAAGAGCCAATGTTGTAGTTTACTGAAGTCAGCTTGTAGGTTGTGATTTATGGCACAGACATCACCTGAGCTAGCTAGGAGGACCAGGTCATCAGCATATAGGGTTGTGGTTCTATGGGTAGGGATCATTGGGAAGTCAGTGATGAAAAGAGAAAATAGGTTAGGGCCCAGAATAGATCCCTGAGGAACACCGATAGTGATAGGAACAGGTTCTGATAAAGCTCTGTTGTATTTAACAAGCTATAGTCTGCCAGTGAGATAGTTGGAAAAACAGTTTAGGGCTGGACCAGCAACACCAAGGGAGTGAAACTTGGAACAGAGTAAGGAGTGATTCACTAGATTGAAAAGCCTTTGGGAGGTCCACGAAGATAGCCCCAGTCAGCATAACCTGATCCATGGCAATCCTTATATCAGATATAACTTTAGCAAAGGCTGTACCATTGCTGTGCCCTTTATGAAATCTGTGCTGTTTGGGTGACAGTAAGGTATGTTTAGACAGGTAGTCCGTCAGCTGCACTTCCACCACCTTTTCCA
Organism: Neoceratodus forsteri; assembly: GCA_016271365.2. NCBI lineage: Eukaryota > Metazoa > Chordata > Ceratodontiformes > Ceratodontidae > Neoceratodus > Neoceratodus forsteri. The sequence continues at coordinate 31,176,032 of CM057449.1, read as the reverse complement.
GTATCTTGCTAGCAGCAGACAGGATGGCTATGGGACGGTAGTTTTCTATGCATTTCCAGTCGCCCTGCTTGAAAACAGGAACAACCTTTGCTACTTTTCAGATTGCAGGAACAATTCCAGTGGTGAGGGAGAGGTTAAGAATATGGGATATTGGGAGCGCAAGCAAAGGGGCCCCAATCTTTAGGAGTTTTGGTTCAAGTTCATCGTGACCAGCACTCATGTGAGGAGAAAGGCCAGCGAGAAGCTTGTAGGTTTCCCTCACTGAGATTGTTTTAAGATAGAAAGGTGAGCAAGACAAAGATTCTGGAGGGGAGGAATGGTTAGAGGTAGATGATTCGCCATTGTCAGTAGTAAACAGGGAGGTGAATTCCGAGAGATCAGAGAATTGCTTGTTAAAGGCACTGGCGAGGCAGTAGCATTATTGCAATTTCTACCATCAACAGTTATATCCATAGTATCACACTGGCTATAACCCTTGACTATGGTTTTAATAGTGCGCCAGAAGTATCATGGGTCCCTAGCAGTGGATAAGAGGGCAGCCTTGCAGTTCTATACATTCACGTCATTGTTCCATGTGTTTTTGTGAATGTTCTGTACATTCATGTTATCATTCTGTGTGTTTATATTACTGTTTCTGTACATAGAAACATAGACTTTGATGGCAGATAAGGACCGCTTGGCCCTCCTAGTCTGCCAATTTCGATACCTACAGGATAAGCTGCAGATCCTAGTTAACCAACAGCCTATTTTTTCTTACCCCCCCCCACAAGAATTGCTTTATGTCTGTCCCATGCATTCTTGAATTCTCCCGCAGTTTTAGACCCCACAACCTCCTCAGGAAGGCTGTTCCATGCGTTCACCACCCACTGTGTGAAAAAAAATACTTCCTCACATTGCCCTTGAACTGCCCCCCCTCTATCTTTAAATTGTGTTCCCTTGTTCTTGCACATCTCTTTTTCTGAAAGAAGCTACCCTCTTGGACTTTGTTGATTCCACTGAAGTACTTAAAAGTTTCTATCATGCCCCCCCTTTCCTCAAGAGTATACATATTAAGCTCCTTTAATCTCTCCTCGTATGGCTTCTCCTGCAGACCCTGCACCATTTTAGTTGCCCTCCTCTGGACTGTCTCTATCCTGTCTATGTCCTTGCGGAGATTTGGTCTCCAGAACTGGGCACAGTACTCCAGATGGGGTCTCACCAACTGTCTGTACAGAGGGATAATAATTTCCTGTTTTCTGCTGGTGATGCCTCTCCCTATACATCCCAGTATACCCCCAGCCCTCCCTACTGTCTTCTCACATTGCTTGCTAACCTTAAGGTCATCTGATATGATTACCCCCAGGTCCCTTTCCATTTTTGTTGTTGTTACTACCTCCACCCCCATTGTGTAATCTTCCACTGGGTTTTTGTTTCCTAGGTGCATTATTTTGCACTTCTTTGCATTGAATCCAAGCTGCCATTCCTCCAACCTTGCCAAGTCCCTTCTCATCCTTTCCACGCCTCCTTGCGTATCAACCCTGTTGCAGATCTTTGTGTCATCTGCAAAGAGGCATACTTTTCCTTCCAGTCCCTCTGCAATGTCACTGATAAAGTCATTTAAAAGGACTGGACCCAGTACTGAACCCTGCGGTACCCCACTAGTAACACCTCTTTCTTCAGAGTGGACACCATTTACAATTACCTTCTGTGTCCTATTGTCTAGCCAATGTTTTACCCAAGCTACCACCCTGGGACCCACTCCCAGGCTGGTTAATTTGACAATTAATCTTTTTGTCAAATGCTGTGCTAAAGTCTAGGTAGGCCATGTCCACAGCCCCTCCCTGGTCTACTACTTTGGTCACCCAGTCAAAGAAATCAATTAGAGTCATCTGACATGACCTTCCCACTGTGAACCCATGCTTCCTTGGATCCTGTGCCCCACTGGCCTCTAGGTACTCAACAATTCTTTCCTTCAGAAGTGATTCCATCACTTTCCATACCATAGATGTCAACCTGACAGGTCTGTAGTTTCCTGCCTTTGTCTTGGTCCCACTTTTGTGAAGGGGAATCACATCCACCTTCCTCCAGTCCTCAGGTACCACACCATCCTCCCATGATTTGTTAAAAAGAGTAGTCAGTGGTTTCACTAGTTCTCCCCTTAATTCTTTTAAAATTCTGGGGTGAATTCCATCAGGCCCCCTTGCTTTTTCCACCTTCAGTTTTAGGAGTTCTTTCAGAACCCTTTCTTCTGTGAAAGGACTGGGATCGACCCCCTTATCAAGAGTGCTTCTGTTAATTGGATTAGGCACCTCCCCCTCCTCCTCTTTTGTGAATACTTAGCAGAAATATTCATTCAGCATCCCTGATTTTTCACTGTCCCTCTCTGCCCACCAACCGTCCATTCTATTCAGCCTCACTATCCCTCCCTTTGTCTTTCTGCGCTCCCTGATGTACCTATAAAAGGTTTTATCCCCCTTCTTAACTGAGTTGGCTATCTTTTTCTCAGTTTGGGCCTTTGCTATTCTGGTCCTTGTTCCATGTGAGGGAGGGGAGTTGCTGGTAATCACAAGGGAAGAAAGAGACTTTGGCATCAGCATCAGAGATGACCTGAAATCATCTGAGAATACCACTAAAGCAGTAGGTAAGGCTAAAGCAATGTTGGGGTGTACTAGTAGGAGTATCACAAGTCGTAAGAGGGAGGTAATAATCCCTCTTTACAAGATACTGGTTAGGCCCCATCTGGAGTATTGTATGCAGTACTGGAGGCTGCACCTACACAAGGACATTAACAAAATGGAGGCAGTCCAGTGAAAGGCAACCAAAATGGTGCCGGGACTGCATCAGAAAACATATGAGGACAGATTAACGGAGCTCAATATGTATACCCTAGAGCAAAGGAGGGAGAGAGGTGATATGATCGAAACATTCAAACATCTTAAGGGCATTAACAAGGTGAATGAGTGTAACATGTTTCAATATAAGAAAAATAGCGGGACAAGAGGACACAGCATGAGATTTGAGGGAGGCCGATTAAGGGGTAATGTAAGGAAATTCTTTTTCACAGAAAGAGTGGTGGATGCATGGAACGGCCTACCTCAGGAAGTGGGGGATATATATACAGTGCAAGAATTCAAACAGGCATGAGTTAGGCATAAGGGAGCAATACAGATGAGTATAAATAGATAGGCCATTGACAAAGTAAAGGCCTATGGCACATTCATAAGGTAGAAAAAATGGGCAGACTGGATGGGCCTTGTGGTCCTTATCTGCCATCAACTTCTACGTTTCTATGTGTTTGCATTAATGTTCTGTACAGTCAGGACATCATTCCATGTGTTAATAACAATGTTCTGTACCTTCGTGTAATCATTCTGTGTGTTTATATCAATGTTCCGTACGTTCATGTACTCACTCTGTGTTTATATCAACGTTCTGTACTTTCAAGTAATCATTCTGTGTTTTTATATTAAGTAAGCAATAATAAACGACAGGGGTTATATTAATGTTCTAGTTAATGACCCCCAGGGAGTGCAATGTAGCACAAGGCACAGCTGAGTGCCATTATTGCCCCCCAGGGGGTGATAACATAACCCCCGGAGTTCATTATTGCTATTATTATAATTGGGTTATGAGTTACCATAGTTTGAATGATTTTTTAAAATATTGTTTACTTATTTTGTGTGAAAATTAATGTAAACTAGTCCCTCCACCATGCTAAATTGCATACATTTTGGTTTATTTGCTGTCATCTGGATCAGTGTGGGCATACTTATGCACTCTACCCTATCCTGCAATGTTCTATTAATATGCGCTGCCCTTTTTTACCTTTAAAACTTATATCTGTCAAATAAAAAAATGACGCAGTGACAATGTTAAGGTTAATTTTATTTTTTGATTATTTGCTTTTTACACTTTGCTGAAAACATTATTTTTTTGACATTGCTGTCATTTCTATGTGCTCCCGAGACTGGCTTAAAAGACCCAATGCATTTAGGTCATTTGGTTTGAATCCTTCATTTTCATGAGAACAAAGTCCCACCCGCTCCCCACCCAAATTCTTTGACCAGTCCCACTCTTAGTACCTCTCTCTAGCTATGGTTTCATGTAAAACTTGATTGGAGAATAGGAACAACTCAGTGAAAACTGTAACATGTACTTGTAAGCAAATTATTTGTTGTGGAAGTTGTTAATGGGTGAGACTGCAGAAGAAAAACAGGGTGGGGGACTGGAACAGACTGTCGTTTAGACCCTTTTGCTAATCCTTCTTGCTGCTAATGTGTAAATGACTATAAATGACTGAGGAGGGGGGGTCACAGGATGCCACCTGTATTTGAGAGAATACTTCAGTCTGAGAGTGGGAGAGCGGGTGACCAGATGGCCACAACTTAATCTGCACTGAACAGCCACCACGCTGCAACTCATTCTGCTGTTCGGTGCTGAGAAATGCTGCTCTGGTAATTTCATACATAACATCCTGGCTGTGGCTCATTTATGCATATGTGCTACGGTGCTGTAAACACATAACCTACATCATAGTGCTGTGCTATAACGGGGGCTGCCTGTATGAAGAGGCAGGAGTAAGGTATTTTGTCTTTGTTCTGCAAAGCGAATCACCATGGAGCTGCTATTATTACAAAGATGGAGGAGTGAGGAGCTTACAGAAAAGCTACACTCTAGCAACCTGAAGCATGGCTTTTCCATGAAGCTCCTCACCCTCGATCTTTGTAATAATGGCAGTACCTTGGTGATACTCTTCAACTGCAGAAAAAAAGAAACTAAATACCCTACTCCTGCCTTGCACAGCTGTATGAAGTAGGTTTTAGGTATGCAGCACCATAACACATATGTGTAGATAAGCCACAATCAGGAAGTTATGTATGAAATTACATAGCACTGAACAGTAGAAAAGACATGCAGCGCGGTGGCTGTTCACTGCACATTAAGCTGTGGCTACCTGCTTGCCTGCTCTACCACTCTCAGACTAAAGTGTGAGCAAAATGAAACTATATTTTGTCCAATAAAATTACTGGAGAGTTGAGCCACTGCACTTTTAATAGTCACGTTGGCAGACAGCAACCTCGGTGGGGAAGCAGCCAGCAGGAGTTGCGAACATGGAGGGAGAGCGAGTGAGCTGGCACTGATGTGGACTTATGGAATCAGAGACAGGGAGTTGTGTGTCATTAGAGGAACAGTTGCATACCTTTGTTGAGTTTCTTTTCAGTCAGGTACTTTTTTTCACTGTTAAAAAGCAGGAGGGGAAGCATCCCAGAGAATTTGGGGTGGCACGGGTCACATGATGAGCACTGTCAGCATGGCTATCATGACAGACATAAGTTCTACTTATAGAGTGCTGATAGAGTAGTTAGTACCGGACTTTATTAATCAATGCTCACGTAATTAGGCAGCAGAGGTATATTAATAAGGAGGTTAATATAAGGCAGTTGGAATGCTGACAACCAATGAGACTGCAGGAATACCAACACCCTTATAATCATATTCATGTCATCGCTCCATGTGTCTATATTAATGTTCTGTACATTCGTGTCATCGTTCCATGTGTTTCTATTAATGTTCTGTACATTCATGTCATCTTTCCATGTGTTTCTATTAATGTTCTGTACATTCGTGGCATCGTTCCATGTGTTTCTATTAATGTTCTGTACATTCATGTCATTGTTCCGTGTGTTTCTATTAATGTTCTGTACATTCACGTCACTGTTTCATGTGTTTATATTAATGTTCTGTGCATTCATGTTATTGTTCCGTGTAGTCATATTTATTTATTTATTTATTTTAAGAGACCAGAATTACAATCCTTTGATTCATAGGCTCATTTGCAAAGGCTCCACATCAGATTGTATACACAAACATACATATAATGAAAATTGTGGGTAAACAAGTGTACTAAAGAAATGTACAGTCAGCACTAGTTAATTGCCTATACAGGAGGTAGCTATAGAGGTTGTGTAATACTCACAGTTAACCAATGAACAGTTTGCAGACAGTAGGCAAGACTTATACAATGGTTGCTTACAATGTATATTGTAGGTAAGTCGAGCTTGCAGTAAGCTGCCTCCAGAAAGGCTTTTACAATTGCATAATATAGAGCACATGGCCAGCAGGTTAGCGGTTACACTGGCATTGGCATGTTGAAAAAATGTGGACTCTTAGGGCTGCCTAAAAGGGACCTAAATTAGTGATTGATGTGATGGCAGGGGGGAGGGCATCGTACCAGGACAGGGCTCTGAATGGGAAGGATCTCTGGACTGGGCTGGACCTGACCCTGGGCACCTTCCAAATAGTTTTTGGGGTGGCATATTTGTGCCCAGAGAGGGTGGCTGCCTGAAGCAAGGCCATCACACCTGTTGGGGATAAGCCCAGGTGGATTTCTTTTGGTGAGGAGACAGGTCTGGTATAGCATCCTTTTCTTGAGTGAGAGAACATTGGCGAATGCGTAGAGGGTGCAAGTGTGCGTATGTCGGTCCAGCCGGCAGGCCTTATTGATGACTAATTGTATTTGATGAAGCACTGTTGGGTTGGTGGCAGTATAGATTGTGAGACCGTAGTCTACCAGTGATAAGACTGAGGAAGTGATGGCTAGGTGAAGTGCTTCAGGTAGCAGGCAGTCTTTATGCCTATACAGGAGACCCACCTGGGTATTGATGGCCGAGGTGAGAATTTTGATGTGCTTGTGAAATGAGAGAGAGGTGTCAAAGGTAATACCCAGATACTTACAAGTTTAGACCTGTTCCAGAGAGAGGAGAGAAGTGGACTGTATTTTCAGGGGAAAGTCCATTGCTTGATTTTAGCAGTGGGTGAAGAGCATCATCTTTGTTTTTTTTAATATTGACCACCAGTCTGTGTTCAGCAAACCAGCATTCAATCTGTAAGAAAGAGTCTTGCAGGGTGAGCTGGAATGAGAGAAGGTCAGGATGGGAGGCGTAAAGTACAGCATCATCCACATAGAGGAAAAGGTTGCCAAGCAAGATTTGGGAAGGGCATTGAGGTATATGCTGAATAGTAAGGGACCCAGGATGGATCCCTGGGGAACTCCTGAATGCACAGGCATGTCAGAAAGGGTATTATTAATTTTAACATATTGGGTTCTAGATGAAAGGTAGCTGGAGAACCAGGAGAGGGGACCTTGGGAGACCATGATTTGTTGTAATGTGTTAAGGAGCAGGGTATGGGAGACCATGTCAAAGGTCCTGGAGAGTTCTATGAACATGGCTTCCGCCAGGTGTCCCTTGTCAAGCGCAGAGTGGAGTGAGTTGAAGAATTCTGTAAGGGCGGTCGTAGTGCTATGACCCACTCTGAACCCATGCTGCTCCCCACACAAGAGGTTGTGTGAGAGGAGGTAGTCAGTGAGCTGGTTTGCTATAATCTTCTCAAGGGCTTTAGAGAGTGGAGGGAGAATTGAGATGGGCCAGTAGTTCTTTGGGGATGAGCTGTCACCACTTTCTAATATTGGCGTTATAACTGCAGTTTTCCATGGGGTCGGGAATTGGCCCAGACACAGGGGCAGATTTAGTAGATCAGTGAGTGGCAAGATGACTGAGTCAAGCACAAGGTATAGAATACGCATATCAAAAGCATCTTTATAGTAGTTGGAGCCCTGGATGGCTCTGGACAGGTAGGCTTTGGCTTCACTTGGGGCAATGACTCTGAGACTGAAGTGAGGGCGCTGGAGGTTTGGTGGCAGGGTGGGTTGAGTCGGGTCAAGAAAGTTGCTAGGGAGGATCGATCTGAGGTTGGAGAAGGTGGAGTTGAGACAGTGAGCTACACAAAGTGGGTCTGTGGTGGTGGTACTGTTGACACTAAGTTGTGATGGGGGAGGAGTGAGATTTGCCATTAAGTTCCTTGATGTTGTCCAAAACCTTTCTTGCACTGCCCCAAGAGGTGGCTAGTGCGGTTCTGTAGTGGTCCGCCTTGGTCTTGCAGATTACCCTGGTGCATTTGTTGCAGGCAGCATTGTCAGCCTACCTATCATTCAGTAATCCCGAGACAGTGGCATGGTGTCAGAGGTTGTCTCCCTGTTTGAACTGTTGTAGGAGTTCTGGAGTGATCCAGGGTGCACTACATTTCTTAGTGGTCACTTTGATGAATGGAGCAAAAGCATTACAGGTTGAGTTAAAGGTGGTGGTAAAGTAGAGCAATGCATCATCTACAGTATGTGCTGGGCCTGGGAAATAGGGGACCAGTCCCTGTTAATCAGGTGTTGCTTTAATTTGGCTAGGCTACCTGGACATAGTCACCAATGGTAGGTAATGTTTGGGGGTGGTTTTTGGTAGTCAACAGGACCAGCTAAAAAGGATTGGGGAGTGGTCATCTAGGGAGTTAGGGAGGACTCCTAGGTCAGAGATATCGTGGGGGCGGTTTATGAGCAGAATTTCCAGTAGGGCTTAGGCTATATTGGTGCGACTTGCCCTGGTGGGTTGGGATACCAGTTGGGTCATATCAAGAGCTGCAAAGGTATCTTTGGCATGTGCTGATGAGCTTGCTAGCCAATTTATATTGCAATCCCCAAGCAGAATGTGTTCCATTTTGTGGGGGAGGTTGGCTAGCTAGACTGAGAGTGCTTTGCAGGCAGGGGGTTGGTTATGGGGGGGAATGTAGGCAACAGTGAAAGCAAGAGGAGCACTGTTTGGGTCATGGTAGAGCTTTATTGTGAGGGCTTGGGCACCATGGTCCAGGGAGGATGCAGGCACAGCTTGATAGGCTAGTATGCTATTCACATAGAAGGGACATCCTCCACCTCTCTTGCTCTTATGATCTTCCTGAAGGAGAAGCCAGGGATAGATACAAGTGAGTCTGGGGTCCTATTGGATAGCCAAGTTTCAGTTAAGGCCAGAATGTCTGGCTGGTGCTGTGCTATCCAGCATTGCAGGAGTGCAGTTTTTTTAGGCAGGCTGCAGATATTCATCACGGCTATTCGAAGCCCCAAGGGTGACCATGGTTGTAAGGGTGTTGCAGGGCCAGGATTGGGGTGCACATTGCCAGACAGTAGTAGAAGCAGACAGAAAATCCTAGTGGGGGCCATAAATTATTGCCTCCTTGCCGGGTAACAGTGGCTGACAAGCTTGGAGGTTGACAAGCAGGGGATGAGCAGCTGTGTGAGGGCTGGGATGGCCAGGTGAAGGAGTGGGCAGGATGGACCCATGACCTGGAGAAATGATGGGGGGTTGCTGGGGTGGGGTGTGGGGGTGCTATTGGGAGTGACAGGGTGAGGGAGAGATGATGAGGGGTGGGATGCGCACTTAACAGTGAAGGTGTGTACATAGTAGTTGTACTTGGGGTTTCACTGTACAGCAGAGTAAATGTAGTTAGCAACAACATTATGGTTAGTTTCTGGGGATAGGTGTTATAAGAGAGTACACTGGGGAGAGGTGCTACCAAGGGTGAGTATAAGAGGGGCTTAATGACACCTAGTATTGTGGCGGTCACAGTGGTGCAATGGTAGGGTGACAGTCTTTGGTGGGAAAGGTACCAGGTTCGAGACCCCGGGGTTGGAATCCACATAGGGTGCCTGGTGTTAGCTTGGGAAAAACCAAAATAATGAAGAGAGGGGCAATTAACAGAAACATGTGGGTTCTGTAGCGACTCCTAGTGGTGGCTGAGGGAAGATTAGGTGTGGCTCTGGACTAGAATTGGCCAGCAGGGAAGGCTGGAAGGGAAAGAGGTGTGAGTGGGGAGGCCTTAATGTGGGCAGGTAAAGATGAGAGAGCAGGCAATAGAAAGGCAGGGGGGCTAAAGCATTAGCAGGGAGTGGAACAGAGAGTGTAGAGCTAGAGAGATGGGAAGAGTAGAGATGGATGGGACAAGAGTGTGTACAGGACAGGAAGGGAAGCCCACTAGTGGTGATTCATTATAGATTGCTAATGGAAAACTAGGGTGTTAGAAAACAGAGGAACAGGAAGTCACATGTCAGGGGAGGTCCATAAATTAAGGGTCGGCCTTGGGTGGAAGGGTGGCTGGGGCAGGAAGGGCAGTCGACATGCAGCGTCGATGGGCTAACACCCCAACAAAAGAAACTGTGCAGGAGTCTGGAGCTATTACCTCTTCAGGCTGAATGCTGCTTCCCCTGAGCTGAACATGAGCTCTCCTGAGCTCTGGTGCAGAGTGTGTGCTTGGGGGGTTGGGGTAAGGCCAAAAAGGAGAGACAAACAAAGAAATCACTTGAGATGCAGTGAGAAGCCGGTCAGCTCTACTGCTCATGTGCAAGAACTTAGTGAATATGGTGAGACATGGTCCCGACTGCGCTTGTGCAGACAGAGCTGGGGGGAGAGAGAGGGATAACTGAGGGTTAAACAATGGAGGATGCCAGAAAGAATGCCAGCATGGAAGGCCAGAAAATATTCTGTACATTCCCAGATAGCTTCTGACAAAGAACAGGCAGAGAACACCAAGAAGAAGGAGCTGCTGTTATAATTATACTTCTCTACTGGGACTACGGAACTAGAACACTACTACTGGGACCTTTAATTTAGGGTAAAAACAAAATAAAAAGTTAGTGTGTTTGTCTCAGTTGGCTGAAGTGAATTGTTATCTGTGCAGTTATTTAGGTGTTTGTCTCTGGTGGCTGAAGGGAATTGTTATCTTTGCACTTAACTAAGTGTAGAAAGAGCTGTGAAGTAGGGGGAGCAGCTTAGCTAGAAGGAAGCCAGGTTAAAGCCAGATTTAAAAACTGATAGCTTCTGCCAGAGAACAGGCAGAGAACACCAAGAAGAAGGAGCTGCTGTTATAATTATACTTCTCTACTGGGACTATATTGCCCTCCTTCCCTCCACTCCACCCTAAGCCAGTTCTACTTTTATAGGCACAGGATTTGACTGTTAACAGGAACTTCCTGTTTGGGAGCAGGAAGTGAGTGATCACAGAGCCACAAAAGACTCACCATCACAGAAGGAAAAGAATAGCTCTCCATGCCCCCTAGCTGCTGGAGGTCTGACTCTGAGCAAGTAAGGAGGCTACTGAGAATTATAGGAACTTCTTGTCTCAGAACAGGAAGATCAGGAGCTTAAAGGGCACAGAGGCAGTAAGTAAGTAGGGAGAAAAAAATAAAATAAACAGAGGAAAGAGTAAGTATTCCAAACAACAGTTAAGGGGACAGAAATAAGACATGATGGGAGAGGTGCAGTGCAGTGGCTGTGGAGCAGCAGTCTTCTGGGAGATGTTCTGGAGGATGCGGTGTTGTCCCATCTGCAGGCACCTCTCTGGGCTGAGGGAGGAGATTGCTCATCTTCAGGGTGAGTTGGTCAGGATTTGGGGGAACTCTTCTCCCACCCAGGGACCACCAGGGCCACTGCCGTTGCCAAAGAGGTTGACAAGAAAGAGGAGTGGTTGGACCACAGTGGGCTCAGAGAGGGTGAAGGTGGTGCAACAGAGGTGCATCCCTCCAGTTGTACCTCTCCACAATTCATATGCTGTTCTGGCAAAGTATGGTTCCTTTATGGAGGCACCTGCAGTGGAGACCAAGGAGGATGCTGGGAACCTCCACAAAGCAGACCCACAGGAGGGTGGCAAGGGAACCCACAGGGGAAGGAAACAACTCCTGGTGGGGGGCTCCATTGTTAGGGGGGTATTACTGGGGGAGGAAGTGGAGAGGGAGATAAGGTGCCTGCCTGGCGCCATGGCATGGAAGGACAAGGAGCGTATCCTCAGGATCGCTGGAGCAGCTGCACAGGGGAGGGAGCTGGATGTCATTGCCCACCTAGGAACAAATGACCTGGCTGAGAAAGGGATCAGAGCAGAGCAGGAAGAGTTTGTGGAGTTGGGGAGGGGCCTTAAACAAGTAGCATGCACAGAAACCTGCTCGGAAGTGCTGCCTGTCTATGGCATGGATGAGGCTAGGGTGCTCCACACCATGGGATTCAATCAGTGGTTGAAAAACTGGTACAAAACTCAGGGATTTGGTTTCATTGGGGACTGGGGGTCCACCTGGAGTGATGCAGGTCTATACTGGCAAGATGGTCTGCATCTGTCCAGGAGGGGAACCAGGTTCCTAGGTGATAAGTTTAAATGCTTCATTGGCAAGCATTTAAACTAGCCAAGGGGGGAGGCACTGGAAAGTAGCAAGGAAATCCTAGCCCCCCCCCAAAAAAAAAATCAGGGTAGTAAGTAAGGTAAACACCAACATAGAGATGTTGATAGGGAGAAGGGCAGGAGTAAATGGAGAAAATGACAAATGCAATAAGGACAGGGATGGGACAAAAAGTGGTAAAGCCATCAAGAATTGGAGGGTAATGAGCACCAGTGCCCGTAGTCTGGGCAACAAGCTCCCTGAACTTGTGGCCTTGATGGAAGAGGGATGCCTGGATATCGTAGCAGTCACAGAAACATGGTACACAGAAAACCATGACTGGGATGTTAACATACCAGGGTACACAACCTGCAGGAGAGACAGGGAGGGTAAAAGAGGGGGAGGAGTAGCTCTCTATGTAAGGGAAGGGATAAAAGCAACGGAACAAAAGAGTAAACAGGGAGGAGAGGAGGCACTGTGGGTCACCATAGAGACTGGAAATGGCACCACAATCTGCTCAGGGGTTGTATACAGACCCCTATGTCAGGGAGAGGGAATGGACAAGGATATGACAGAAGGCATCCTTCGGATGGCAGAGAAAGGGGAGATACTGTTGATGGGGGACTTGAATATGCCAGATGTTAACTGGAGCACCTTTGCTGCAGCCACATCAAAGAGCAGGGCCATTCTCGATGCCCTACAAGTGGCATGCCTCAGACAGCTAGTTATGGAACCCACTCATGAGGGAGCAATCTTAGACCTCATACTCTCAAATGGGGACAGTGAGAGGATCTCAGCTCTAGAAGTGGGTAGCCATCTGGGAACAAGTGACCACCAAACACTGTGGTTCACGATAAACTCAGCTACAGAGTCAAGTCATACAAAAGTGAAGGTACTGGACTTCAGATGGGCTGACTTTGGCAAGATGGGAGAGTGCCTTAGAAAAGCACTAGCAAACAGGCTAGAAGGAGGGGAGGAGCAACAATGGGGAAACATCAAAACTGCCATCACAGAGGCAACAAGCCTTTGTGTGAAGCAAATAAACAAATCAAAATGAAAGAAAAAGTCGCTATGGTTCTCAAAAGAGGTGGCAGGGAAGGTTAGGGAGAAAAAGATAGCATTTAGGAAGTACAAGGAAACCCAGAATGAGCAGGACAGAGAACTGTACAAGTTAAGGCAGAAGGAAGAAGGGAGGAAAGTCAGAATAGCAAAGGCTCAAACTGAGGAAAAGATAGCCAACTCGGTTAAGAAGGGGGATAAAACCTTTTATAGGTACATCAGGGAGCATAGAAAGACAAAGGGAGGTATAGTGAGGCTGAATAGAAAGGACTGTGGGTGGGCAGAGTGGGACAGTGAAAAAGCAGGGATACTGAATGAATACTACTGCTCAGGATTCACAAAAGAGGAGGAGGGAGAGGTGCCTATTCTAGTTAACAGAAGCACTCTGGGTAGGGGAGTCGATCCTGGTCCTTTCACAGAAGAAAGGGTTCTGAAAGAACTCCTAAAACTGAAGGTGGACAAAGCAATGGGGCCTGACAGAATTCACCCCAGAATTCTAAAAGAATTAAAGGGAGAACTAGTGACACCACTGACTAGCCTTTTTAAAAAATCATGGGAGGATGGTGTGGTACCTGAGGACTGAAGGAAGGTGGATGTGATTCCCCTTCACAAAAGTGGGAGCAAGACAGAGGAAGGAAACCTCAGACCTGTCAGTTTGACCTCTGTGGTAGGGAAAGTGATGGAATCACTTCTGAAGGAAAGAATTGTTGAGTACCTAGAGACCAGTGGGGCACAGGACCCAAGGCAGCATGGGTTCACAACAGGAAGGTCATGTCAGACAAATCTAATTGATTTCTTTGGGTGACAAAAGTAGTAGACCAGGGAAGGGCTGTGGACATGTCCTACCTCGACTTTAGCAAGACATTTGACACAGTACCACACAAAAGATTAATAATCAAATGAACCAGCCTGGGAGTGGGTCCCAGGGTAGTAGCCTGGGTAAAACATTGGCTGGACAACAGGACACAGAAGGCAATTGAAAATAGACTCCACTCTGAAGAAATGGGGGTTACAAGTGGGGTACCACAGAGTTCAGTACTGGGTCCAGTCCTTTTTAATGTCTTTATAAGTGACATTGCAGAAGGACTGGAAGGAAAATTATGCCTTTTTGCAGATGACACAAAGATCTGCAACAGGGTTGATACACAAGGAGGTGTGGAAAGGGTGAGAAGGGACTTGGCAAGGTTGGAGGAATGTTCAGGAGTATGGCAGCTTGGATTCAACGCAAAGAAGTGCAAAATAATTTATTTAGTTTTTGTTAACCGGGTAGGTGCACTAGCCATAAAATGACTATTTTCAGGCACGACCCGGGAGAGTACAACAAAAAGAGAACAGTTGAACAACAGCAGCATGAGTACAATAATCCAAATACAGGAACAGTACAGCAGTGCTACAAAAATACAATGGGTAGAAACAACAAAAAATAATGGCAAGCATTATACAGATAATGGCAGTAAGATATATAATATGTGCAGAAACCATGGATCTGACCTGTGGAGTGAAAGGGTCAATAAGATAGTAAGGTTATATAGAGAGAAATGTGAGGAATTTTCAAACATAACAAGAAAGACTGACCGAAGGAAGGTCAGGGGTGGTAATTGGCAAAACAACAGTGGATGGTCAGCAACAAGGTTCGAGAAGGAAGAGAGCTAGTAGTCAAGAAGTTATTTACAAAGAGAAGGAAAAATATGGGGAGGGGAAGAGGAGACCGTCTTGGAGCTGGATTAGAGCAGGGGTGACATTACTGGTAAGTCTCAGATGCTTCAGATTGGGTCAAAGCATGTACAAGCATCAGCTAAGGACAGATAACGATGATATTCACTTTTAAATCCAAAGTGAGACTGAGACAGCTGGAGGTTGAGTGGAAGAGCATTCCATAGCCTGGGAGCAGAGAATTGGAAGGCCCCTGTACCTTTAGTTGTCCGACATCTCGGAACATAGAGCAAGAATTTGTCAGCTGATCACAGACCATGGGAGAATGGTTAAGGGACCAGCAACGCAGCCAGCTGGGATGGGTTTTTTCCTGGATGATCAAGTCCGTTAGTGATCCAAGGTAGTATTGTCTACTGGCAGAGGGTGAGAGCCAATTCAGATCCTTATAAAGAAGGCAGTGATGTTTGAGTCGAGGCGACGAAAAGGCAAATCGGCATACATTGTTATAAGTTACGTCCCATTTTAGTAGGGAGGTTTTATGGGCAGAGGTAAGAATAGAGGCACCATAAGTAAGGGTTGGGAGCAGAATACCTTGGGCAATTGCTAATTTGACCGAGGGTGTAAGCATGTAGCTCATTTTGTAAGCTACTCCCAGTTTTGAGTTTACAGCTTTGCACGAGGACTGAATGTGAAGATTAAAATCCAGGGACTGGTCCAGCAGGATCCCAAGGTACTTGAAGGAAGTAACATTTTCAAGTGGAAATCCTCCTGGGTGAAGAACCTCCAGCAAACTAGGATAGGTCTTAATCTTCAATGCAGAACCTAGGAGCATGCCTTTCGTTTTCCTTTCATTTAGTACAAGCTTACGGTCTAGTAGCCAGTCTAAGACCTTACTGAAGTCTGAAGTAAGTGATATGTTTATGTAGGCAATACTAGAAGAACTAGTATAGGTGAGCAGGTCATCAGCGTAGAGAATAGCTGAGCAGGATTCCAGGACCTCAGCTGCATTGTTGATAAAAATTGAGAACAGAAGGGGCCCAAGGATAGAGCCCTGGGGACCCCAAGATTGATAGTAGATGTGTTGGACAGGAGGAGCAATTTGATAGCTATGCAACCTGTCTGACAGGGTAGCTACAGAACCAGTCCACAACAGGGGTATAGAAATGGAATTTATGGAGAGTGGAGAAGCAGGGATGGTCTACAAGGTTGAAAGCCTTAGTGAGGTCAATGAAGATGGCACCTGTGAGTTTTCCAGAATCCATGTTGGACAGAATATCAGTAGTTAGTTGAAGAAGAGCCGTGGTGGTGCTATGACCTTTTCTGAAACCATGCTGGATGTCTGAGAGGAGATTATAGCGTGTAAGGTAGTCAATGGTCTGTGATGCAACTATTTTCTCTAGGATCTTGCTAAGGACAGAGAGAAGTGCTATAGGTCTGTAATTGGCCACGTCCTTTGGGTCACCTTTTTTAAAGACAGGCGTTACTCTTGCAGATTTCCATAGGTCCGGCACAGTGCTATGGATAAGGGATAAAGTGTAGATTCTGGCAATTGGAGAGGCAATGATTGGAACAGCCAGCTTAAGAAGACGAGGTTCCAGTGAGTCAGAACCAGAGCTGATATTGGCAGATATGGATCTCAGTAATTTCAGAACTTCCGCTCTTGATATAGCCTTTAAATAGAATGGTGGCGCTGGAGAAGCATCATACGATAGGGCAGTATGGTTGTCTGATGGTAGTGTGGTAGGTAGTTTGGAGTGCGATCCACTAGGTTGTAAAGCCAAGGTACAGTATGACAGATCAGAGAAAAGATTGTTAAAATTGTTTGAGATGGTCCTAGACTCATTACAATGTTCCCCATTTATGATCATTTCATCAGGAGTGAACGACTGCATGGTACCCAGAAATGTTTTGACATGGGCCCAGAATTTCCTCGGGTCGCAGGCTGAGCTTTGTAGAAGGTCCTTGCAGTATTTGCTTTTAGCAGCTCTAACTTGTCTCTTACATCTGTTCCTTAGTTCATGATAGACAATAAGATCTGACTGTAGGCCAGTTTGTTTGTAGCAAATCCAGAGCTTGTCCCTCTGGCGCAGATTAGCAAGGAGGTCTCTATGCAGCCACCACGTCTGTTTTCCTCTGACCTTCCTAGTAGTCTTGGGGGCATCTTTATATTGAATGGTAAGAAATTCATTCATGAATATCTGTAGAGCAACCTCCACATCCTTTGTTTGATAGATATCTGCCCAGTCGATATTGGAGACATCATAGAGAAATGCATCCTGGTAAATATGAGCTAGATTTGTAAACGTGATTAGTTTTGATGGAGGTAATGGAGGCGCAACCATAGATAGGATACAAAAAGTGGGTGAGCGGTCTGTTAGTGCATCTGCAAGGATTCCTGCTTTTGACACATGTTCCATATGGTTAACCATCACCCAGTCTAGGAGTGTACCCGTTTGATGAGATGACGTGGCTCTAGTTGCTTCAGAGATCAACTGGTGAAAATTGTAAGTAAGCCTGAGTGATTGCAAAGATATTTGAGCTGACCCTAACCAAGTGAGGTTAAGATCACCTAGGATGACAGCCTCATTATGATTTACAGTCTGGGAGGCGATGTCAAGGAGTTCTTGAAGACCTACTATTCCCCCAGCAGGGGAATTATAGGCACAGATAATATGAAGCTTCTTTTCTCCCAATACAATAGTTGCCTGTATGAATTTGCACACTGCGGGAGAGGCAGATGTTGGGACAATAGAGATGTTGAGATGGTTTTTGAAGAATAGGGCAACTCCACCTCCACACTTGGATGAGGATCTATCCCGACGGAATAGGGAATAGTTAGGCAAGGAGCATACGTCATCAGATATACCGGGTTTTAGCCAAGTTTCTGTGAGACAGAGTACATCAGGATTGTAGAGTTTCACCCAGGCCTTGATTTCCGCATGGTGACAGGTAAGACTTCTGATATTGATAAGGGCAATTAATAATCCTTTCTTGGACATGCCAGATAACTCATTTGGGGAAAAGAAACAGGTAGGTGGACCTGGATTTAGTTTGACGTCCCCAGATAGCAGAATAATGATCATGGCTAGGAACCAAAGCCTTGCACAATGGCAGGTTAGGGTGAAAGCACATCTCCATGGCAGCTTCCTCCTGGCATGTAGAGTGTAATAGATGCTGCCTCTAACAAGGAGGATAGGGTTAGGTTGCAGATCAGGATTTGTCTCTGCAATCAAGTTAGAGAAACTATAGTTGCGGTAAGCCTCTGAAGAGTCTTTCCTGGGAAACAAAAACCCAAGGGAAGATTACACAATGGGGGGGGGGTAGTAACAACAACAAAAATGGAAAGGGACCTGGGGGTAATCATATCAGATGACCTTAAATCAGCAAGCAATGTGAGAAGGCAGTAGGGAGGGCTGAGGGGATACTGGGATGTATAGGGAGAGGCATCACCAGCAAAAAACAGGAAGTTGTTGTCCCTCTGTACTGACAGTTGGTGAGATCACATCTGGAACACTGTGTCCAGTTCTGGAGACCCCATCTCCGCAAAGACATAGACAGGGTGGAGGCTGTCCAGAAGAGGGCAACCAAAATGATGCAGGGTCTGCATCAGAAGACATATGAAGAAAGACTAAAAGAACTAAAGATGTATAGCCTCGAGGAAAGGAGGGAGAGGGAGGACATGATAGAAACTTTGAAGTACCTCAGTGGAGTCAAAAAAGTCCAAGAGGGTAGCATCTTTCAGAAAAAGAGATGTGCAAGAACAAGGGACACAATTTGAAGATAGAGAGGGGACTGCTCAGGGGCAATGTGAGGAAGTATTTTTTCACAGAGAAGGTGGTGGACACATGGAACAGACTTCCTGAGGAGGTTGTGGGGTCTACAACTGTGGGAGAATTCAAAGGCTTGTTGCATCTGTGATGGCGGTTTTGATGTTTCCCCATTGTTGCTCCACTCCACCTTCTTGCCTGTTTGCTAGTGCTTTTCTGAGGCACTCTCCCATTTTGACAAAATCAGCCCTCCTGAAGTCCAGTACCTTCATTTTTCTGTGGCTTGACTCTACAGCTAAGTTTATCATGAACCACACTGTTTGGTGGTCACTTGTTCCCAGATGGCTACCCACTTCAAGATCAGAGATCCTCTCTCCATCCCCATTTGAGAGTACCAGGTCTAAGATTGCTCTCTCCCGAGTGGGTTCCAAAATTAGCTGTCCGAGGCATGCCCCCTGTAGAGCATCAAGAATGGCCCTGCTCTTTGATGTGGCTGCAGCAAAGGTGCTCCAGTCAACATCTGGCATATTCAGATCCCCCATCAGCAATATCTCCCTTTTCTCTGCCATCCCAAGGATGCCTTCTATCATTTCCTTGTCCATTTCCTCAGACATAAGGCAATTCTTGTGGGGGGCAGGAAGAAATAGGCTGTTGGTTAACTAGGATCTGCAGCTTATCCTGTAGGTAGGGAAATGGGCAGACTAGGTGGACCAAGTGTTCCTTATCTGCTGTCAAAGTCTATATTTCTATGTTTCTATTCATGTCATCATTCTGTATCTTTATATTAATATTCTGTACTTTCATGTTATCATTCCATGTGTTTATACTAATGTTCTGTACATTCATGTCATTGTTCCATATTTTTATATGATTGGTCTGTACATTCATGTTATTATTTCATGTGTTTATGTAGGCAATAAGACACAATGGGGGTGTGCATTATGCTATGATAACTGCACTCTTAGGGGTGTAGTCAGGCATGAGGTTGCAGCCTGAGTACCTTCAGCCCCTGGGAGTGTGATTATCACAGAGTAATGCACATCCCTGGAGTGTCTTATAATGAATATGTTTGAACGTATATGGATTCAGGATGCATATATACATCTGCAGTCTTCTAAGGGTTAAAAAATAGGTACTCAGAAAAATGTAAAAAAATGAGTAGTATTTAACAAAGAGTCACAAAACATTGGAGAAAAATTTTATAAAACATGGCCAATAGTTCCTTTCACCAGTAGGTGCCACTGTTTTCTTAATCTGTCAGGTGTGGAATGAATATGTGTATAATTACTGGTGATCGTCTTTATCACACTGTTTGCAAGGGTCTCCCAAATGCCGTAATAACCCAAAAACGAGTTATTACGGCATTCATGAAAGTTTCTTTCACCTCCAGCGTCCTTTGTGTGTCAATCAATTGTAGCATGCCACTTCACTTCCTTCTTCCTGTCCTCTGGTTGGGGATTTCGAGACTGGCATGTGAAGCATGTGAAGAGTGGAGCTGTGTGATTCGTTTGTGCTGCAAGCAAGAAGGGTTTCTTGTATTCCTGGATTACGGTCAGACAACTCACCTTACTCTGGTTATTTTGCACTACCCCTTTACCGTGAGAGGGTTGAGGGGTTATTCAAAAGTTTTTGTCCAGTTACTTTTCATCATTACTGGGAGTGAGAGTCCCCATTGAAGTTATCAGTCCCTGGTTGTGAGATGACCTGAGGTCTGAAGATCATTTTGTCACGTTTAGTTTGACTGTAGCCTGTATGATTTTATCAATGAACTTTTTGCTTAATGGCCTGGTTTTATCATCTCCCCTGAATTGTTTTTAGGGTTTTTGGGTTGATTTGTGGTTGCACTTTTGTATTTTAGGGTTTTGGGATTGGGTGGGGGGGGTTCTTTCTTTTTTATTATTTATCGTTAAAAGTTGTAGTGGTTTGTGTTTAATTCCTGCTGACTGGTTCTAGGCATATTTTTAGCATGTGTTGGGGCCACGTTTCTGTGGGCAGGCGCTATTCCCCCTCTAGGCTGAGGGACCTGTTTCCCTTCAGTAGCCCCCCTTTACAGCCCAGGATTTACTGGCATTGCTGGGCCTTGGGAATTGTTCGGAGGAGGCAGAGGGGGAGGCAGGTCCTCCAGCCGGGGGGGGGGACCGGAATGAGTGGATAGGGGTGGTGAGGTTAGGGAGATGCCCTGGGGCGAAATGGGTCCAGGATAGGGGTTTATGATGCCTGGTTCCCATACCCAAGGGCTCCACTGATGGTGGGCAAGTTGCCCACTCCTCCAAGGCCTCTCATCTAACCTGGACGGTGTTTTGCAATGCCAGGTCTATAAAAAACATGACAGCTATTATTGCTGATCTTGTTGAGTCATCTGACCTGGCTTGCATCACCGAGACCTGGCTGGATGAGAATACTGGCCCCATTTTGGCGTCTTTATTCCGGCTGGGTACTCGGTGATACACCATCCGAGGTTGGATCGCGGGGGGAGGGGTCGCTATCTGTTTTAGATCAAAACTGGACCTTGTGGAGGTTCCAGTGGTATCCCCTAGATCCTTTGAGTGTATTATGGGAGCAGGTGTGGGCTGCAGAATTCTACTTGCCTACTGTCCACCCAGTGACGAGAAAGTTTTTCTGCAGGAAGTAGTGGACTTCATTGTCGACCTGGTGTTGGAGCCCTCCAGGTGGTTGGTCCTGGGTGACTTCAATGCCTGGATCGATGATGAACTTTTGCACTTTGGTCAAAACTTCCTCCAACTCATGAATTTGTTGGGCTTCACACAGGTAGTTACCGCTGCTACCCACTCTCAGGGTCACTTGCTGGATCTAGTGTTTACCCTGGGGTTGGAGATCACCAGACTGGTGGTGGAGCCAGTGGGGTGGTCTGACCACCACTCCATAAGGTTCAATTTTATGGCCCCCCCCCATGAAACCGACCCCTGTGGAGATGACCCAATACCGCCCTTTAAGGGGTATTACCTCCGAAGTTCTGATGGTGGTGTTGGATCTATCGAGTTGGCCTTTGGAGTGCTTGGAACCAGGTGCCTTAGTAGAGCACTATAATAATATGGTGCTGGAGGCTCTGGATTCTATAGCTCCTGTCCGTGTTCGCCCCCTCTCCCTCCATCCTCGGTCCCCATGGTTTGATGGGACATTGAGGGAATTGCGGAGAGTGGGGCGAATATTGGAGCTCTGCTGAGGAGGTCCGGCCTTGAAAGTGACAGACTTAAATTGATCACCCATTATTTGGGTTATCAATCGGAAATCTCCTGTAAGAAGGCAGAGTTCCTGTCCAGGAAGATTGCTGCATCAAGGAATAGACCAGCTCAGCTCTTCTGGACTGTGGAGAAGCTGTGCAGTCCAGCCTGTCTACAGGGCCAGAGAGCTTTTTCACAATCAAAGTGTGAGGAGTTTGCTCGGTTCTTTGATGATAAGGTGTCTACGATCAGGTCGACATCTGCAGAATGCATTCAAATGAGCATTGCAGAGATCGATGTGTGGTTACAAACCCTCAGTCTGTCTGGACGGACTTCAACCAGCCGGCGATCATAGATTTCATGAAGATCATTCAAAGCTTGCGGCCGACCAACTGTAGTTTGGATCCTGGCCCCACGCGTGTTCTTATGGGTTGCGTGGAGGTGATCCAGCCAGTCCTTTCTGAGATTGTCTGGTGCTCACTGGATCAAGGGGTGTTCCCCGAGTCCCTGAAAGTGGCTGTTGTGACACCCCTTTTGAAGAAATCTTCCCTTAACCCAGACTGTCTCGCAAACTACAGACCAATCTCTAACCAGCCCTTTTTGGGTAAGGTTATTGAGAAAGTGGTTGCGCTGCAGCTTGATAACTTTCTTACCACCCATGAAAAATATGATCCTCTCCAATCCGGTTTCAGGAAGAGGCACAGTACCGAGACGGCATTGGTTCGGATACTTACTGATATCCTGATCGCGAGAGATCAGAGGAGCCATTTGATCTTGGTCCTCTTGGATCTCTCTGCAGCATTTGACACCGTTGACCATGGGATATTGTTGGAAAGCCTGCGGCTTATCTGTGGACTGTCTGGGACAATCCTCAGATGGTTTCATTCATTCCTCACAGGCAGATCTCAGAGGGTAGTATCGGGAATTTTTTCCTCTGCTCCCTTTGTACTGCCCTGTGGGGTACCGCAGGGTTCTGTGCTTTCTCCCATGTTGTTCATGGTGTATATGCTGCCATTAGGAGACATTATTAGGCATTATGGGCTGAGTTTTCACTGCTATGCAGATGATACTCAGCTCTATATGTCCTTTGTGCCCGAACAAAATGACATACTCTCGATATTTAACAACTGCCTCAATGAAATTCAGGACTGGATGAGTGCCAACTGGTTGAGGCTGAATCCGGACAAGACTGAGGTGCTGGTGGTGGACCCCGGTCATTGGGTAGAGAGGTTGACTCCTGGATTCTCCCCTGGCCTTGTGCTAGGGGGAACCAGTTGAGACCTTCTGAACAGGTGCATGATCTGGGCGTAATACTTGACTGCGAACTGACACTTAAGTCTCAGGTGTCAGCCGTCATCAAGTCCTCGTTTTACCATCTGAGGAATATAGCCTGGATAAAGCACCTTGTTCTTCACAATGACCTTCCTGTACTGGTCCACACCTTTGTTTCCTCGCATTTGGATTACTGGAATGCCCTATATCTAGGGTTGCTGGGGGGTGGACCTCCGCCACCTACAGCTGGTGCAGAATGCAGCAGCCAGGGTGTTGACTGGGCTATCAAGATCTTGCCAAATCACACCTGTTCTCCGCAAACTGCACCGGCTGCTGGTGTGTTGGAGGATCACCTTCAAGGTCACATTGCTGACCTATAAGACCCTACACAGACACAGACCAGGCTACTTGCAAAATCTCCTTCGGCCCTACCACCCTCTCCGCTCACTCCGTTCCGCTGACAAGGGATTGCAAGAGATACCCAGGGTTCATCTTCAATCTTCTGGGGCCAGAGCTTTTTCTTTTGTGGCTCCAACCCTGTGGAATTCTCTACCTCATCGGATTAGGGTGTGCCCATCCACAGAATATTTTAAAACCGCTTTGAAGAGTTTTCTGTTTGTTTCGGCCTTTGATTAGTTAAACTGTGCTAATTTTTATCTGTGTTTATTTTAATGCCTAGCTAAAGTCTAGGTAGGCCATATCCACAGCCCCTTCCTGGTCTACTACTTTGGTCACCCAGTCAAAGAAATCAATTAAATTCATCTGACATAGACTTCCCGCTGTGAACCCATGCTGCCTTGGGTCCTGTGCCCCTCTGGCCACTTGGTACTCAACAAGTCTTTCCTTCAGAAGTGATTCCATCACTTTCCCTACCACAGAGGTCAAACTGACAGGTCTGTAGTTTCCTGCCTCTGTCTTGGTCCCACTTTTGTGAAGGAATCACATCCGCCTTCCTCCAGTCCTCTGGTACCACACCATCCTCCCATGATTTGTTAAAAGGGTAGTCAGTGGTTTCACTAGTTCTCCTTAATTTTTTAGAATTCTGGGTGAATTCCATCAGGCCCATTGCTTTGTCCACCTTCAGTTTTAGGAGTTCTTTCAGAACCCTTTCTTCTGTGAAAGGACTGGGATCGACCCCTATCCAGAATGCTTCTGTTAACTGGATTAGGCACCTCCCTCCTCTTTTGTGAATACTGAGCAGAAATATTAGTTCAGTATCCCTGCTTTCACAGTCCTCTGCCCACCACCGTTCATTCTATTCAGCCTCACTATCCCTCCTTTGTCTTTCTATGCTCCCTGATGTACCTATAAAGTTTTATCCCCTTCTTAACGAGTTGGCTATCTTTTCCTCAGTTTGGGCCTTTGCTATTCTGACTTCCCTCCCTGCTTCCTTCTGCCTTAACTGGTACAGCTCTCTGTCCTGCTCCTTCTGTGTTTTCTTATACTTCCTGAATGCTATCTTTTTCTCCCTGACTTTCCCCACCACCTCTTTTGAGAACCATAGTGGCTTTTCTTTTGTTTTGATTTGTTTATTTGCTTCACACAAGGCTTGTTGCCTCTGTGATGGCAGTTTTGATGATTCCCATTGTTGCTCCACCCTCCTTCTAGCCTGTTTGCTAGTGCTTTCTGAGGCACTCTCCCATCTTGCCAAAGTCAGCCCTCCTGAAGTCCAGTACCCTCACTTTTGTATGGCTTGACTCTGTAGCTGAGTTTAACGTGAACCACACTGTTTGAGGTCACTTGTTCCAGATGGCAACCCACTTCTAGATCTGAGATCCTCTCACTGTCCCCATTTGAGAGTACGAGGTCTAAGATTGCTCCCTCATGAGTGGGTTCCGAAACTAGCTGTCTGAGGCATGCCACCTGTAGGGCATCGAGAATGGCCCTGCTCTTGGATGTGGCTGCAGCAAGTGTGCTCCAGTTAACATCTGGCATATTCAGGTCTCCCATCTACAGTATCTCCCCTTTCTCTGCCATCCTAAGAATGCCTTCTATCATATCCTTGTCCATTCCCTTCCCCTGACCTGGGGGTCTGTATACAACCCCTGTGCGGATTGTGGTGCCACTTCCAGTCTCCAAGGTGACCCACAGTGCCTCCTCTCCTCCCTGTTTACTCTTTTGTTCAGTTGCTTTTATCCCTTCCTTTACATAGAGAGCTACTCTCCCCTCTTCTCCCCTCCCTGTCTCTCCTGTAGGTTACGTACCCTGGTATGTTAACATCCCAGTCATGGTTCTCTGTGTACCATGTTTCTGTGACTGCTACGATATCCAGGCATCCCTCTTCCATCAAGGTCCACCAGTTCAGGGAGCTTGTTGCCCAGGCTACGGGCATTGGTACTCATTATCCTCCACTTCCTGATGGCCTTACTCCTTTTTGCCCCATCCCTGTCCTCCTTGCCTTTGTCACTTTCTCCATTTACCCCTGCCCTTCTCCCTATTGACATCTCTACGTTGGTGTTTACTGCACTTACTACCATGACTTTTTTTGGGGGGGGCTAAGATTTCCCTGCTCTTTTCCAGTGCCTCCCCCTTGGCTAGTTTAATACTTACCAATGAAGCATTTAAACCTATCACCTAGGATCTTGGTTCCCCTCCTGGACAGATGCAGACCATCATGCCAGTATAGGCTTGCATCACTCCAGGTGGACCCCCAGTCCCCAATGAAGCCAAATCCCTGAGCTCTGCACCAGTTTTCAACCACTGATTGAATCCCATGGTGTGGAGCACCCTAGCCTCTCATACGCCATAGACAGGCAGCACCTCCGAGAAGGTTACCGTGCGTGCTACTTGTCTAAGGCCCCTCCCCAATTCCACAAACTCTTCCTGCACTGCTCTATGGCGCCAGGCAGGCACCTTACCCCCTCCTTCCTCCCCAGTTCTACCTTCCTAACAATGCAGTCCCCACCAGGAGTTGTTTCTTCCCCTGTGGGGTCCCATGCCACCTCCTGTGGGTCTCCTTGTGGAGGTTCCCAGCATCCTCCTTGGTCTCCACTGTGGTGCGCTCCATAGAGGAACCACACTTTGCCAGAATGGCACAGGAATTGTGAAGAGGTACAACTGGAGGTGATGCGCTCTGTTCCACCGCCTCACCCTCCCTGAGCCCACTGTGGTCCAACCGTCCTCTTTCTTGGCAACCTCTGAGGCAACGGCAGTGGCCCTGGTGGTCCCTGGATGGAAGAGGAGGTCCCACAAATCCTGGCCAACTCAGCCTGGAGATGGGCAACCTCCTTCTCAGCCCAGAGAGGTACCTGCAGATGGGACAACACCGCATCCTCCAGAACGTCTCCTGGAAGACTGCTGCTCCACAGCCACTGCACTGCACCACTCCCATCATGTCTTATTTCTGGCCCCTTCACTATTGTTTGGAATCCTTACTCTTTCCTCTGTTTGTTTTTTTCCTTCTCTACTTACTTTCTGCCTGTGTGCCCTTTAAGCTCCTGATTGTCCTGTTCTGAGACAAGAAGATCCTATATTTCTCAGTAGACCCCTTACTTGCTTAGAGGCAGGCCTCCAGCAGCTAGAGGGGGCCAGAGAGCTACTCTTGCCCTTCTAGGATGGTGCGTCTTTGGTGGTTTCTGATCACTCACTTCCTGCTCCCAAACAGGAAGTTCCTGTTGTCAGTCAAATCCTGTGCCTATAAAAGTAGAACTAGCTTTCGTGGGAGGGGAGGAAGGTGGGCAACATAGTTTTTAGAAGAGTGTACAGAGTAACAGAGTTCTACTTCTTTAGTCCCAGTAGAGAAGTCCAGTCACACAGCACTCCTTCCTTCTGGTGTCCTCTGCCAAGCCTCTGACAGAATCTTTCTAAGGCAGTGTTTAAATCGGTTCCAAACTAGCTGTCTGATGCATGCCACCTGTAGGCATCGAGAATGGTCCTGCTCTTGGATGTGGCTGCAGCAAGTGTCTCCAGTTAACATCTGGTATATTCAGGTCTCCTATCAACAGTATCTCCCCTTTCTCTGCCATTCTAAGAATGCCTTCTATCATATCCTTGTCCATTCCCTCCCCCTGACCTGGGGGTCTGTATACAACCCCTGTGTGGATTGTGGTGCCACTTCCAGTCTCCAAGGTGACCCACAGTGCCTCCTCTCCTCCCTGTTTACTATTTTGTTCTTTTTTTTCAGTTGCTTTCATCCCTTCCTTTACATAGAGAGCTACTTCTCCCCATCTTCTCCCCTCTCTGTCTCTCCTGTAGTTTACGTACCCTGGTATGTTAACATCCCAGTCATGGTTCTCTGTGTACCATGTTTCTGTGACTGCTACGATATCCAGGCATCCCTCTTCCATCAAGGCCACCATCTCAGGGAGCTTGTTGCCCAGGCTACAGGCATTGGTACTCATTATCCTCCATTTCCTGATGGCCTTACTCCTTTTTGTCCCATCCCTATCCTTCTTACCTTTGTCACTTTCTCCATTTACCCCAGCCCTTCTCCCTATCGACATCTCTATGTTGGTGTTTACAGCACTTACTACCATGACTTTTTTGGGGGGCTAGGATTTCCCTGCTCCTTTCCAGTGCCTTTCCCCTTGGCTAGTTTAAATGCTTGCCATTGAAGCATTTAAACCTATCAACTAGGATCCTGGTTCCCCTCCTGGACAGATGCAGACCATCTTGCCAGTATAGGATTGCATCACTCCAGGTGGACCCCCAGTCCCCAATGAAGCCAAATCCCTGAGCTCTGCACCAGTTTTTCAACCACTGATTGAATCCTATGGTGTGGAGCATCCTAGCTCTTGTCACCATAGACAGGCAGCACCTCCAAGAAGGTTACCATGCGTGCTACTTGTCTAAGGCCCCTCCCCAATTCTACAAACTCTTCCTGCACTGTTCTGATCCCTTTCTTAGCCAGGTCATTTGTCCCTAGGTGGACAACGACATCCAGCTCCCTCCCCTGTGCCGCTGCTCTGGCAAGCCTGAAGATTCACTCCCTGTCCCTCCAAGCCATGGCGCCAGGCAGTCACCTTACCTCCCTCTCCCCTTCCTCCCCCAGTTCTACCTTCCTAACAATGGAGTCCCCCACCAGGAGTTGTTTCCTTTCCCTGTGGGGTCCCATGCCACCCTCCTGTGGGTCTGCTTTGTGGAGGTTCCCAGCATCCTCCTTGGTCTCCACTGTGGGTGCCTCCATAGAGGAAGCACAGTTTGCCAGAATGGCATAGGAATTGTGGAGAGGTACAACTGGAGGGATGTGCCTCTGTTCCACCACCCTCACCTTCCCTGAGCCCACTGTAGTCCAACCGCTCCTCTTTCTTGGCAACCTCTGAGGCAACGGCAGTGCCCCTGGTGGTTTCTGGATGGAAGAGGAGGTCCCACAAATCCTGGCCAACTCAGCCTGGAGATGAGCAACCTCCCCTGTTAGCCCAGAGAGGAGTCTGCAGATGGGACAACACCGTAACCTCCAGAACATCTCCCGGAAGACTGCTGCTCCACAGCGACTGCACTGCACCACTCCCATCATGTCTTATTTCTGGCTCCTTCACTATTGTTTGGAATACTTAGTCTTTCCTCTGTTTTTTTTTCCTTCTCTCTCTACTTACTTACTGCCTCTGTGCCCTTTAAGCTCCTGATTGTCCTGTTCTGAGACAAGAAGATCCTATATTTCTCAGTAGAACCCTTACTTGCTTAGAGGCAGACCTCCAGCATCTAGAGGGGGCCGGAGAGCGACTCTTGCCCTTCTAGGATAGTGCGTCTTTGGTGGCTCTGTGATCACTCACTTCCTGCTCCCAAACAGGAAGTTCCTGTTGTCAGTCAAATCCTGTGCCTATAAAAATAGAACTAGCTTTGGGGGGAGAGAAGGTGGGCAATACAGTTTTTTAGAAGACTGTAGAGAGTAAAAGAGTTCTACTTCTTTAGTCCCAGTAGAGAAGTCCAGTCACACAGCACTCCTTCCTTCTGGTGTCCTCTGCCAAGCCTCTGACAGAACCTTTCTAAGGCAGTGTTCAAATCTAGTTCCTTCTAGCTAAGCCACCCCCCCACTTACTAGATCTTTCTACAAGTAATTTAAACTGCACAGCAATCAAGCCCCTTCAGCCACCTGAGATTTACACCAAGATAACTGTTCAGATAACCACTTTAGCTAACTGAGACAAACACACTATTTTTTTTTGTTTTTTTTTACTCTAAATTAAAGGTCCCAGTAGAAGAGTTCTACTTCTTTAGTCCCAGTAGAGAAGTCCAGTCACACAGCACTCATTCCTTCTGGTGTCCTCTGCCAAGCCTTATTGGAATGTTTCACCAGGAGGGTACACTGAACAACAAGTTGCTCATCTCATATTGCGACCTGGGGGGAAGGGGGTTACATAGGGTTGTGAAGGATGATCAGTTACAATAGTATGTGGGTAGTACAAACAATACAACATTGTAAGAATATGCAACAGTTGGAACAAAAGGTGTTGTACAATAAACAGTAGTGGAACATTGGGTAAATTACAATACATGTCCAAAATCATACAAAAGAACATATAAACATACAAAACAGTAATAATGCAACAGAACCATTTGTAGTGCATGAGTGTACCAGGAGCAGGCTTGAGGTAGTACACAAGTGCTGTTGAAGTAAAAAGAATGGGGTAGGTTGTGCACACGGGTGACCTAGAAGGGCAGGTGGAGAAGAGAGGGGGAGAGGCAAGAACTGAATATGAGCAGAAGGGGTAGTCATTTCCTGATTCCCCTTCAGGATGTTGAGAACCCTGCCAGGGGGGTCAGGATAGGAAGGCAGAAACTTGGGATAGGTATTAAAGAGGGTTAAAGCAGGAACAGCTGAGGAAAAGGTAATTGTGTAGGGCAGAGGTAAGGAGGTAGTTGGAGGAGGCGTGTCGTATTTTGGGGGGAGGGAATTACAGATTTTAGTGAAAGTGGGCGAAACTAGTCTGACCGATGAGGGTGGAGCAGTGAGGGACCATCAAAGTGTGGGCATCATTAAATTTGAGACAGTGGGTGGGGGGAGCTGGAGTGGAGAGAGAGGATGAGAGGTAGGAGGGGAGCACTCGAAACCAGAATTTGGAGGTTAATTTGCCACAGTGTGAGATGCGTCTGTGAGATAGCAGAAGGAAGGATACAGAGCGATAGAGTTCACAGTGGTGGGAGCGGGAAGTGGAGTTGAGAGCAAAGTGGCAGAAGGAGTTAAAGAGGGTGTTCAACTTGGTCAGGGAAGATTTGAGAGCAGCACCATAGACTACATCACAGTAGTCAAAGATGGGGAGTATCATCTTCTGGACAATTTTACAGCTTGCAATCACTGGGATGAAACTACAGTTCCTATACAGGGCACCAAGCCTGGGGCGCAGTTTCTTCAGGATAGCATTGATATGCACATAGAAGTTGAGTTGCTGGTCTAGCCAAATCCCAGATATCTAAATGAGGAGGTGTCCTCCAGGATGATCCCATCAAGGGTGTAAAAGGTGGGTATGGTCAATAGCCTAGAGAGTCTCTGCCTGGTGCCAAAGGTCATTGAGACTGTCTTCTTGGCATTTAGAAAAAGCTGGTGAGATGCAAACCAGAGCTGAACTTGATTGAAGTCATGCTATAAGCTGGTTTCCACAGCAGTAGAATTTTTGCCAGAACTGTATAAAACGGTATTGTCAGCATATGTGTGGATAGATGAGGATGAGCAGGCTGTGAGAAGATCATTAAGGAAAATGGAGAAGAGTAGGGGACAAAGCACTGAGCCCTGAGGGAGACCAGAGTTGATGGGGAGTGGAGGGGGGATGGAATCAAGTATTCTCACTGACTGGGTCCTGCCAATGAGGTAGGATTTAAACCAGTTGGTGGCTGATGGAGCAAGGCCAGCTGAGGAAAGGGAATCAAGAAGCAGGGGATGGCAAACAGTGTCAAAAATGTTAGGTAGGTCGACAAAGATGTCTGAGGTGATCAGGCCATCATCCATCCCTGAAAGGATGGAATCAGTAAGCCTGAGGAGGGAAGTGGTTGTAGAGTGGTTCTTCCAAAAACCAGACTGGAAGGGGGTGTAGAAGGAGAAATTGGAGAGGAAGGGTGATAGTTGAGAGAGAACTAAATGTTCTTGAAGTTTGGCAAGGGTAGGAAAGAGGAAAATGGGGTGATAGTTACCAGGAGTGAATGTATCACCACCCTTGGGGAGAGGAAGGACTACAGCATGTTTCCAGGATGAGGGTACTTTGGCAGAAATAAAGGAAAGGTTAAGGATTAGGGAGATAGGATAAGCAATTGCAGGAGCAGAAAGATAGAGAAGTTTAGGATCAAGCTCATCTGGTGAGGAGCCTTTAGAGGGGTTGAGGAATAGGAGGGCACTAAGTGCTTCATCAGAGGAGATAGTAGAAAGGGAAAAAGGGGGCGTGGTAGGCACTGACTGAGGCAAAGGGCTGAAATTAGTAGGTGGCAAGGTGGAGAGGGAATTTAGAAGAGTCATGGCGCATGAGGTGTAGTAGGCATTAAATTCATTGGCCACCGAACCAGGGTCGGAAACTAGGGAGTTATTTATTTTGAGAACTGGAGGGGGAAGGGGAGAGGGGGGAGAGAATCGGGCATGAACTACCTTCCAGAATTTAAATGGAGAGTTAATGTTAGTCAGGAAGGAGGTGTTGAAATAATCGGACTTAGCCAGTCTAGTAGCTGTAGTACATGAATTGCGTAGCGTTCTCTACTTGGCGTAGTCATTTGGATATTCAGATTTGTGTTTTCTCCAGGCTCGGTCATTCCCTGAAGCAGGCCAGTAGTTCAGGGGTGATCCAGGGGAGGTGAAGCCCACAGACTCTGGTCCTTCTAAAAGGAGCAAAGGCATTCCAGGTGGCAATGAGTTTATCCTTAAAATAGTCAAGGGCTTGGTCGACAGAAATGGCAGTGGTGAGGGTGGCCCAGTCAGTGGATGCAAGTGCAGAGCTGAGTGGGGTAAGGTCTAAGGATTTAAAGTACTGGAGTTGTGTGATTTTAGGGGGAGGTTTGGGGTGATTGACCTTACATACAATGAAAATGGGGTTGTGATCACTAAGGGCATTGGGGGAGATCAGATTTAATGATGTGGTGCGGGTGGGTTGTGAGTGCCCAGTCAAGCAGGGTGTGGTTTTGTCTTTTGGGATTAGGGCGCGTGGGTTCAAGTATAAGTTGAGTGAGGTTTACAGCAGTGACATCATTGCATAGCTTATTTAACTTGTGAGACAACCAGTTTAGATTCACATCACCTATTATGAACAGTTCACCAGATTTCGAGAGGGAGGTGATGCTGGCTAAGAGTTCAGTCATGACTGAGGATTGAATGTTTGGGCAGCAAAAGATGCCAGCCACAAAGACTGGGATTGAGAAAGGAAGGGTAATGTGGGTGACAAGGGCTTCATAGGTAGCTGGGATGGAGGTAGTTAGGGTGGTAGTAAACTGCAGTGAGGACAGGATATACATGGCCACTCCCCTTCTGTGACCTGATCGATCTTGTCTGAAGATGGAATACCCAGGGATTACAATGGCATTGTCAGGGATGCTTTTTTTGACCCAAGTCTTGGTAATAATTAGGATGTCAGGGGTGTGTGAAATCATAAGAATTTGTAGATCAATTTTATGTAGCAGGCTGCAGATGTTCAGGTGGAGGAACTTCAACCTGTTAGGAAGAATTGTAGTGGAGGTGGGGTTTGGAGGCATGTTGTTTGGGTAAGGAGCCATGGTAGGAGAAGAAATAGGGCCAGGGTTGAGATGGATGGCCCCTGATGAAAGAAGGAGGAGGGCAAGGATGAAATAATGAAGTTTAGGACTTTTGTAATGAGAGTAGGAAATACGAGAGGGAAGGGAAGAGGGAGAGGAAGAGGGAGGGAGGGGTGGAGAGAAGGAGATAAGGAAACAAATAAAGGCAAAGTGACTAGGAAGGGAAAAGAGAGAGGCTGGAAGGTAGTAAGGAAAGTGGGGTCTGTTTACAAGAGGAGTTGTGGGGGTGATTGAGAGGAAGAAGGTGGTATCTGGAAGGGAAGGGGGAGAGAGAAGTGGCAATAGGTGTAGAGGGGGAGACTGGGATAAGGGTAAGAACCAGGAAGGGTGTGAGTAGGAGAAAGATGGAAACCATTCTGGGTAGGGTAGTAGAGGCTTTGTACAGACTTACAGATTCAGATCACACCACTGAATGTTAGGACATAGGTAATTTACCTTAGGTATGAATGGCCCAGAACTAGAAGTGCTAGGGGAGAGCACTGGGAAGAGGCACCCATAAATCCAGCACCCATTCATCCAGTTTGCAACCTACATGTGTTGTTGCCCTCTAGTGGCTTTACAATATAATTTGCAAATGGAAAATAGACACAAAACAAAACAAAACAAGCATTTGTCAATGCCGAACGTTCGCTTGCAGGTATTTGCAATGGTATTTGGCACTTGGACATGGCTTAAAAAAAATCAGTGACAAAGAAGTACAAGCATTTGTCAATGCTGAATGTTGCTTGCTTCTATGTGCTGTTTAGGTATTTGGAAGTCATTGGAGTGCAAATATTGAAAGTTCCAACTTGAACTTCATGTGCGGAACTTTTCACAGCACGCTTGTAAAACAGTCATTTTTAGGAATATTTTCACCAAATCTTCAACATAGCCATTTTAAGACCTCTGCTCATGAACAGTGTCACTGTGATTTTCTTAATGTGTCCCATACATTGATTTCGCACACCGACTGCGCCATTGTGCGCTACATGGGGCGGAGAAAAACATTTTGGGCAGGATGTAAAAAATGACAGCTGTACTGCTCATAAGAGGTGTGGTAAATGGCAATGTTGAAAATCTGTAGATGAAAATATTGAAAATTCGCAAACTTCTGGCGTGTGTAGGAACTGCATAGCATCGACTGTGAAACAGTCATTTTTAGGAATTTTTTTCACCAAATTTTCAACATAGCCATTTTAGGACCTCTGCTCATGAACATTGTCACTGTGATTTTCTTAATGTGTCCCATACATTGATTTTACACACCGACTGCGCCATTGTGCACTATATAGCTACATGAAACACATTTGGGCAGGATGTGAAAATGACAGCTGTACTGCTCATAAGGAGGTGTGGTAAAATGGCAATATTGAAAATCTGGAGTGAAAATATTTAAAATTCGTAAACTTACGAGCGTCGCGTAGGGAACTGCATAGCATACGCGCTTAGAAACAGTCATTTTAGAATTTTTCACCAAATTTTCAACATGGGTTCTTGGGACCCTTCTCATGAATGATGTCACTGTCATTGGTGTTATTTGGGCCTGAAGGATGATTTCCACGCAGTGACTGTGCAGTGACTGTGGAAATCACCCTTCGGGCCTGAATAACGCCATGACAGTGAGATCATTCATGAGAAGGGGTCCCAAAAACCCCATGTTGAAAATTTGGTGAAAAAATTCCAAAAAATGCCTGAGATATGCAATAAGTTGAAAACCCCTATCTAGCCCATTATACAGCTTACCGGCATTTCTTGTTCAAGTGGTCGGCTTTGAAGAGTGCAGACATGTTCCCAGTTCAGCGATAATCGTGCGCCGAGCTCTGGAGGTAAGTATGGGGTGTGGGGTGGGGAGGCAGGTGCGAGGGTGGGTGGGGTTGTGAGGGGGGCTGAGAAGAGCCTTGGGACCGTTTTAATTTACAGGTTTTGAAAAAAAGATGACGTGGACATTTGCCATGCTGGGTGGGCTCCCAGCATGGCAGAAGTATGGCTGGGGGGGCCGTGGAGCAGACGTGGCATTGGGCACCCCTGTCGGCAGACGACAAGGGATGTTTGCCACGCTGGAGTGGGCTCCCAGCATGGCAGCAAAGATTTGGGGAGGGCGGCGTGATGCGGTGCAAGCACACAGTGGTGGTTTTCTTTGAAGAGAAGACCACCGCTGTCATACACAGCACCACATCCGATTGGTGCAGGACTGCCACGCCTGCTCAATGGAGCAGGATATTGCAGAGGAGGGGCACACCTCCAAAGTGTCCCATTCTCCCAAGACGTTCCTTGCACATGCATGCAAGTGAACATAAAAAGCAACAAATTGCAGCATGGAGCTAAAACAAAGGGTGTTAAACGGGGGTATGTATCTGACCTGAACATTTGGTGCCAGGTCCAGGAGGCAGGTCTAATAGCCAGACAGATTAGAAATGCAGAATCAATCTTAAACTTTAAAATAAAAGTGTAGAAATTACCATCAGCAATCTAATACGCAATGTAACCACTGTTCAACTTAAAATTCATTCCGAAAATCAACTCTACCGTCCATTTAAGGAAACCCTAGTGGCAGGATCGCCACAAATAATACAAAAAAATCACTGACAGGCCAGTGCAGGTTACGCAAATGCTGCTCTGCACTGAACAGCTCACTGAAGTGTGCAACTGAGTGAATTGGCAAGCAAAAAGATCAGGACTTCAATACGCAGCTGCCAAAAGAAGAAACGTCAAAAGTAAATTTGCATGGATACATGATATTTATCCCTTAGAGTTCATCTGCCTCTCTAGCATACTCTGTACATGAAATCATAATGCTGTCACCATGGGAGTAAGTGTGGAATGTCACAAGCAGTGCATTATGACCTCAGGTAGGGAGACAGCAACATGAATGGATGAACTCTTCAGAAGCAAAGATCTTGTTTTCATGCAGATGACCTCAAGGAATAAGTAATGGTGAGGGGAAATACAGAACTAATGTGAAATATAAGCTGAACTGTGTCTAAATAGTATGTTTTGTGAAAGTTGTCCTGAAGGCGTCAGCTGCTCTTTAAAGGTGACTAGTAAAAAAGTAATCTCTCCCCACATCAATCATCTGCCTTTCTAAATATTAAATAGATGGAATGTTTGTTTGTAGAATGCAGGAATCTGAACTTCTGCAGAATTCTATGGGCAGAATGTTCACCCCCTCAGACACAACCAAAAGCCTTTAATGAAGCCACAGTCTCAGTTTTGTGTGTGAGAGGGTAATCTTTAGAGATGGCCACCAAAAAATGCCAGGAATTAAAACTGTGACTAGTACTTCATTTAAAACAAGCATTTGTCAATGCCAAATGTTTGCTTCCTGGTTTTGACATTATTAGTGTGAATGAGTATAGAGTTATAGAGGAGTAAGTATTTCTGTGGCCCTATCAGAATCAATGACAGATTTTCCTGCATTTCTGTCTCCTCTTCAAAGTATAGTATTGTACGACATGTTGCAAAAAGTAGTCTGACAGGGAGCAGTTATCCAGTGCTTAATTACAGGAAATCCATCTACTTGCAAATTGGACTGTGTACAGTGCAACACAATTGTTAATGGAGATTTGATGTGATTGCATCCTGTCCCTGGGTTGGGGAAGGGGGGAAGGAAGCTCAGGAAATGCAAATATCACAGGTAGAGCACAGAAAAGAAGCAGAACAATGAAAATTTCTCCAACACCCATGAATCCAGTTTGTAACATGACAGCAGCAATCAAAAAGCAAGAATAACAGCAACTGATTGGAGGAAATGGAGCA
The DNA here is from genome assembly GCA_016271365.2 of Neoceratodus forsteri. Lineage (NCBI taxonomy): Eukaryota > Metazoa > Chordata > Ceratodontiformes > Ceratodontidae > Neoceratodus > Neoceratodus forsteri. The sequence continues at coordinate 31,139,703 of CM057449.1, read as the reverse complement.
GGTGACCAAACTTGGAGCAGGGATTAATCACTGGTAATGCACGCTCCAACAGTGCAATAATCCCTGCCTCAAATAGCAGTACCTGACTTTGCCACCACAGAATGCGCTGTGTCCGAGTCAGAGAAAGAAATGCAGCACAGCAATAAAATGTCACAAAATTCTGTACTTGTAAACATAAGGAAACATAAATTCAGTATCCCACCCACCAAGTGGTCACTGATGGTCACAAAAACGCGACAAGTAACAAAAACGTAGCAGCGCTCAAAGTATATCTGCTTGTATATTCAAAACAGTGATTTTTTTCATTTCCATGCAGACATAGTGTCATTTTCATTTGGTGTACGTTTCAGTCGGCTAAATTTCTTTTATGCACTGGAGAAACAGTGCCATTGCTTCCTGCAATGGCAACAATCCCACAATGCAATGCATCACTGAAATAGCATGGATCTCAGGAATCAATGTCACTGTTTCTCCAGCGAATAAAAGCAATGTAGCCATATGAAACATACAGCAAATGACAATTATAGCATTTGTGGTTGGAAAGGCAAATAATCACCATTTGCAATATGTAAGCATATAACCATGTTATTGAATGACTTAATGTGCACTGGAATGATGAGCAGTGTATCTGTAGAAGTGTTTCTTCATGCACTAACAGTTTTCAAATGTAAAAAACAGAACCTGTGTTTTTATGCTATATGACACCAACCAACAATAGTAGGCAGAAACTGTTATGTTAAAAGCACATTAAGCCACTCTGAAGTCGGCTTCTACTGGGGAATTAGTGCATGGCTGGACAGTTGCAGGCATTCGGCCTTCAGCCTTATGCCACAACCCCCCCAACCATGCATTAATTCCACAGTAGAAGCCTCCTTTTTTGTGGCTTAATGCTTACTTGTAACATGGCAAAGATATCAAGTACTAAATCAGGACGATCAATTGGATGGAATGCATCAGCTGGTATAGTTTGGAGACGGCATTAATCCACCAGTAATGCTGTCCCCAAACTGAAGTATCAGGCTCAGCCACAGATGCTGAAAAGCAGCACACTAGCAAACATTAGTGTATCGCAAGGCACAGGTACTTGTCTGTCCCACCCACTAACCCAACAGTTCTCAAACTTTGTCATAGTGAGCCTCCCCTAAGCCATGGAAAAGATCTTGAGCCTCCCCCAAAATATTGAAATATGTTTGGGCCTCCCCATAGAAAATAGCCTACTTTTCACAGTACATCAGGAATAAATTGAAACCTCTTTGCATAGCTGGCGCTCATGTTATTATGCTTATTGTAACCCACCCCCCAACAGGACAACCTACTTGCTCCAATATTTTGACTCTCGAACCATTATTGCCCCTTACTGCTATACCTTCATGGGTCAGACTGCTTTTTCTGTTTCCCCTCTAGCTGAAATAACCTTCCTGCTGACCTCTGCCTCTCCCCCTCTCCCCCTGCTCTTAAGCAACTTCTCAGGGATCATTTTACTCCCTCCTGTTCTTATTTCTAGTACCTGTATGGTTAACTCTTGTATTTGGACAGTTCTGCTGCCAGTCTAATTGACCAATTGTTCCTCGCATTGTTAGTTTATTGTTCTGAATTTGTTTGCATGTTTATTCATTTTGTATTGCTTAAATGTTTTGCAGTTACATTTTGAATTGGATTCTCTCACTACCCTTCCCTGGGTACACCTGAAATAAGCCATGGCTCAGTGTACAGTACCTTCCCTGGTCACCGACTTGTGAATAAATACATAAATTCACCTACTATTATCATCTTTCAATTTGCCTTATCCCTTCACACAAAATCTATAAAGTTCAAAACTGAAATATAATACTTTTATCAAGACTTGCTTGAGCCTCCCCTTGAACAGGTTGGGGCCTCCCCAGGGAGGCTGGCCTCACCACTTGAGAACCCCTGCACTAACCCAAATGCCCAAGACTGCCTGTGTGCATGAGTCAGGCATAACACATAGTGCTGTAGATTGGGAAGTGTCATGGAGATGGGTGGAGCAACCAGTGAGGGAGTCCCACTGTGCAAAGCACAGTAATAGGACCCAGCAGTCCAAAAGCGATGTGTGTGGAAGTGGGAAACCTTACTTGTACGTGGAACGGCAACTCTGAAGGAATAATGTTCAAAGCAGACAAAGGAGACCCTGAACACGTGGAATAGAGAAGGGAAATGAACAAACGGCGAAGGGAACAGGACACATGAAACAGGAGCTGTAGGGAGATCGGACTGATGTGGCAGGCACACAGATAGGTGAGAAAAATATGCAAAACAGATTCTGCGCTAAATACAAGAAGGCACGAATAACCGTGCAACAGACCTCCTAGTGCGTGTATAGCAATATTACCCATTGCAATTTCATTAATTGTTAGCAAAAAGCATTGAGACACACTGTCTTAACAGCTATGTGAAGTATGTTTTTCACAACATCCGTATATAAATACGAGTGTGGGAAATGTTCCAAAAGTGCACACAACAAATGTAAGCAGTGCAAAACTCTTTGTATTGTGCCATGCACAGTATGAAAGTACGAGTACACTAAGTATAGTGTCCTAGAAGTCAGAAGAAGTGACATTACTCAAAGTGGTGATGCCCAGTCGATTAATGCATGGTTAACATTAGCACTCGCCCGCGGCCTCGTGCCACAACCCTTCCAACCATGCATTAATCCACCATTAGATGCCACCTTCATCGTGGTTTAATGCTTACGTGCTTTATGAGAAGTTTGGTTTCTGACTGAAATAATATGTTACACTAAGTACCAAAAGCTGCAAGAAGTTTGCTAAGTATGTTACAGTGTTCACATTGTTTCTGAGGAACTGATAAAAGGTAAACAGATTGTTTAGCAACAAAATTGCAACTCCTGGTAACAGTGTAGCACAATCTTTATGTAACAATAGAGGAAAGTTACAGGGAATTTTTTCTTTTTTTTTTTTAAGTACCGACTCTGATGTGCTAAAGTATCACTGCAAAAAGCTATCATGGATTCCTATTGTGTTTTCATATTTCTATTTCTTACTTGTGTTACATCCAGATTACTAAAACAAGCAAGTAAAGTAAGTGTGCGTGTTTTATTATTTATCAAAAAAACTTCTAATTGCTGAAACTCTTACTGATTTATGAAATAGTATGCTGTGCTAAAGCATTAGTCTGACTAGCTATGTGTGTAAATGGTGAAGGACAGGCTGAAATACATTGGAACACATTGTATGGCACCCATCTTAACTTACATACCCGGACACAGGGCAACAAACTGCAGATCTGACTGGGTATGCTCACATCTGTGAGTGTCCGCTACTGTAAAGCATTCAAGTTGTGATGGTTATGGTGGATGGGGGGGTTGAGGGTAAGTAATGGGGTGTGCAGAGTGGCTTCCCACAATCTCCCACTTACATAATGTGTGACTGCGAGCAAGTCACAAGGAACAAGGAGGCGCTATTTCACTGAGAGAGTGGTGGAGCCCTGGGATGCACTGCCCAGGGAGTTGGTGGCTGCTACTACTGTGGAGGGGTTCAAGAAAGGCTGAGATAGGTATAGAGGGAGGGTGTATTCCGGAGCCTTGCTGGGAAATAGTGGACCTTGTAGGGAAGGGGGCTACCAATGGTGCCCTGGGAAGGCACTGACCATCGAGCAGACTCAATAGACAATAGGGCCTAATCTGCCGACTTCATAGTACGCTAGGATGTTAGTGAGTCACTTAACCTCCCAGTGCTCTCAGGCTGGCCATGAAAACAGGCAGCAATGACTAGTGGGCCTTACCTGGTTAACAAACAGTCACATAAATAAAGAAAATAAAGACAGAATGTTTAGAAGTTATACATGATCAGGAAATGACTTTTGTACCTTAGTCAATTGCAGGGTAGTTTGAAAGGAAACCAACTTGCATTGGAGTTCAGCTCCCATGTGTGGCTCTGCTCTACACATGGGCACTGCAGTGTTGCCACAATGCTATGTAAGCATAAACACCGTTCATGGTAATTGCACTTTGACTCCCCCCCCCCCAAGAAAGTCGTCCACACACATGGGGAAAGTGTACTCATTACTTGTTATTAACTACACCATATGATTTGCACACTAGTGAGAATTTAATTTTGTTTTCGATGCATCGGTGTGTGGGTGTGTACAATGGCCTAGGGACTGCTTGCAAAAGAAATAGTATAATTGTGTTATCTAGATTAAGAGGGGGGAGACAGAGAGACTACGTGGGGGCTGAAGTCAAATTACATACACACAAACAACTTGAATCAAACTTTGCTGTCTTTTCCAAACCTCAGTGTGTATGTGTGTCAAGTACAGAGCAATGGCAGGCCACCCGCCACCCCCCCCAAAAAAAAGAAAGATGAGAGAGAGAGAGGTAGTACTAGGGGACAACAAAATGTTACAGTCACATAAATCCTACAAAACGATCTATTTACTTGTCCAGACCTCACTGTGGCTATGTTTACAGGGCAGTAAAAGAATGTTGAAAGAAATATTGGACTTCTGTCATCCAGGTCAGAGAAAGAAAGAGAGAGAGAGAGAGGCAATGGGGGGGGGGGGGGTGTCCAGAACCCAGAACCAGGCTAGATAGAGGGAGACAACAGGTGTCCCTAGAAAGACGTTTGTTATAACAGTTTTTTTTTTACTGGCATCAGTGTGACACTGTGTGTAAATGGTGAAGGACAGGCTGGCAAAATACATCCTTGGAGTCACAGAAGTCA